>OY728128.1:1008222971-1010825818 GCA_963277665.1 Viscum album | reverse complement strand
AAACTTTTTTGATAGAAAATTATATTTTAAACTAAAAATCTATTTAAATGTGAAAATATGTACTTTAAACTAATAAATAAAAATATTATACATTTTTTATTTTATTAATGACATATATATCTATATAATATAAAATATAATATTTAAAATTAATCTTATTTATTTTCTATACATTAAATTAGAACAAATCTATTATTACATATTGTAGAAGTATTTTTCAAAAAAAGAATTTTGACTCCATTTGATGGAACACTTGTTTTGAATCAATTTTATGACACATTTAAAAATTATATATTAAATAATAAACCTATTATTTTAAATTTTAATATTAAAATTTACATTGTTTTATTTTTGATATTTTTATGATACGTTTCACATTTTGATAAATAGTGAAACAAATACAAAATTTTAATTGAAAAATAATTTATGATAAAAATATTTATACTATTTGATAATGTATTTGAAGGATTTTAGTGTATAGTTATATCTATTTTTTAAAATTTAATCCAATTAAGGTAATTGAATTAAATTTCACATTTAATTTGAATTTAAAGAAACTCAATCTTTTGATCTTTTTTACATTAATTTCATATTTTCTTGAACTGTCAACATGAATAATTTAAAATTATTTTTAGAAAATATTATTTTCTAAATTTTAAAAATTTGAATACCTATTTTTAGTTATAAGGATAATTCTATGTTTATAGACCCATTTATGTTTTAGATATTATGTATAGTAACAATTGTAATATTTTTCTTACCACGTTTAAATGTGAATCGAGTAAATAAATGTAAAATGAATAATAAAAATTCTATATCATTTTCCATACACTTTTAATATTTTTATATTATAATTTATTTTAGTCCTTAACCACTGTAGGGACAATTTTATGAGATCTTGGATCCATTATGTGGAATTTAGTCCATTTATATATTTAGCTCAATGAAACATATATTTTTTCATACATTTATTTTTAATAAGTGAAATATTATTAATATGGGATTATATAGGGTATATTTATGACTATAAATATTTTATATGAAGATAAAACTATTAACATCATCATGAAATTTAATTTTTACTTCATAGATATGAAATAATTAAATTTTTAGAATTCACAAATGATGATGTAGTAATTTTTTATATAACAAAAATAACAGCTAAATGTGATCTGGTTTGGCCGTAATAATTATGTATTCTTACTGCCATCAAGGATGCCGCCTTGCTTGAGAAGGATCATTGTGACAATTCCGTTGGTGATTTCGAGATCCTTCACCGCCTTCAGATTGTGGGGTCCTACAGACAACCTCGACGTACCTTTGAGGTCTTCTGGCAAGCCCCGTTTCTAGGCTGGATCAATGTAAATGTTGATGGAGCTTCTAGGGGTAACTCGGGACCGGCAGGATGCAGCGCCATTTTCAGAGACTTTCTTGGAAGATGCCTTGGCTGCTTCTTCAGCGGATGCGGTACGACATCGGCCTTGGAAGCTGAAATGTTGGGCGTCATACATGCTGTGGATTATGTCAAGAAAAAAGGTTGGAATAAGATCTAGATTGAATGAGACTCTACCACTGTGGTCCAAGCTATTTGGAAAGGGGTGGTGCACCTCGCATAGCCACTTACCTCTAGATGGATGAAATGCCTTACCTTGCTTGCGGATCTCTCCTACATTGTTACTCATGTGTTCCGTGAAGCAAACATGGTTGCGGATAGTCTGGCCAATATTGGAGTCAATCAGGACATTACCTGGTTGGATGCTTTGCCTGACGACTCGATTCCTTATTATGAGAAAGATTGTAATAAGTCTCCCTCTTTCAGATTGTTGTAGCCTTCTTTCTTTCTTTCATTAATAAATTGCGCCTGTTAAAAAAATATAATTTGGGGGAATTAATGTCCAAAATTTTATTTAATGGATTAGATATTTTAGTGATGATTTAAAATAGTTTTTCAAAGATATTTATTTGTTATGGTATTAGTAAAATGTCTTCTACTAAATAGTTTTAAAATTGACAACAATGATATTTTAAAAGATGATATTTTATTAAAAGATATAAAAATCATTAAAATATAATATTCATCCCAATGTTTCTGATATGTCTCAAAATTTAATTAATAACCCATTTAGTGGACATTTGTAATTTTATACTATTTATATTAATCTTAAAAGGGTAAATCACATGATATCAGTGTTAGAATTAAAAAGTATGAATGAGGATTAAAACCCCAAAGATAAAGTCTCAAAATTAGTCAAAACATGTCTAATTCTAATTGTACAGATTTATTTTATCTCATAATAATTTAATATTATAAATAACTAACATTGGATCAATTTGTAATAGAAAATGAATTTATATAAATTTAATATTTTAAATCATTCCAAGAGTTACACCCATAAATTATAAATGTCACCCAATTATTATTTTTCATTCACAAGTCAAAACATAATTGATTCAAACAATATCTATCTAAATACCTTCTAAAAATCCACACCCTCATTTTTTATCTCTTTTTTTAGCATTACACTATTATAAGTGTACTGAAGCTTTTAAGAAATGATAATCTTCTAAAGAAAATGTATTATTTAATTAAATATATATATTTTATTTCTTCTTCCAATCACTCAATTATTATTAAACAGTTAGTGAATAATATATCAATAATAATAAATATAATTATATGATTTTATTTTAACATCACCACTAATATCCATCTCTACTTCTATCAATTGGGAAAATAATTAATCATTCGGGAAAACTACAACCTCGTGAACCGATATAATTCATTTCCCATCACCATATATCAATAATGGATATAATGATGGACTTATAGTTAATATATTATATTCATTAAATATTTATCTTAATTAAATGATATTGTAAAATTTACTTTCGTACCATTCAATTCACATAAAAACTATAATGTTTTTCTTACATACGTGTGAACTATCACCTCCATGAATTTATGTGATTTATTTTTCATCACAAAATTATATATATGATACATATATGTATATTTAAATTATTATAATATATAAATTACATTTTAATATTTTTGGGAATATTAATCCTTACTAAATCCTTTCAATAATTATCATTGAAAAATGAAAAAGTTAATCATTCATACGTACAGCTTACTATCTTCATGATTGTAACATATTTCATTTTTCATATCTATATGTAACTAAATGATTAAAAATTATAATTGATTTGTATAAGTGATTTTTTTTCATTAATATTACTCTAATTTTTATTTAATAAAGTTCACATTTACTTTTGAAATCGTATCAAAGTCATTTTAGACTCATTTACAGAATATCATCAAAACAACTATCCTGAAATTAAATAATTATGTATTTGTTATAACATTGTAATAAATTACTTAAATGTAATACTAAATAATTAAAATTTAATAAATAATGTATATAATTAATATATTGTTATTATTATAAAATATAAAGAACTTACCTGATAAATCACACATAGGGAATGAGGCATCATCTCAATTTATATTCGTTGACACAAATTAAATGTCATACACCCACATTTTTTATGTGGAATATATTCAAACTATTAGACGTATCATGTCCTTTATTAATTTATTGTAATATTATTTAATATTTTTTTATTTAATTGTTTTATGAAGAATATGATTTAAATGAACAATGTGGAATTAGATAATATGAATTATTAATGATTTAATTATAATTTTTTCCATTTCATTATTCACGATACTATTTTACATATAAAATTTTTTGGATGTTAAAATAAATAAAATGATATTTTATGTCTATTTTTAATATAGTTCAATGTTTTTCAAAATTCATATTTTTATGTAATTTATATGGAATCTTTTAACAAATAGAAAATGGTATGTTCTATTGTAAACGTATATGAAGACAATGATGTTTACAACACCTAGAATTATATCTAATTTAATGATTTATGTGAAATATTATATGTTTTATTAAGTGAGAATAATGTTTTTTTTGTTTTTTTTGTTGTTATTTTTTTTTCAAATAAAAGGTTGTGTTGGTGTTAAAATGGGTTTGTAAAAGAAATGGAATTTTTATATCTAGAAGTGTTTTCCTCATGGTTTAAAACACATTATAATTGTTTTTATTCATTATTTGGTCCCTGAGCATTATATATTAAGAGTTGAGCCTAATTATAGATCATGAGTGAGCCTGACGTAGTTTATATGATGGATTCAACCACATTATAGCTCATAAAAAATAGGTGATCCCAATACATTTTATATGAAGGGTGATCCCAATTTTTATCTACCATACATTAGGTACTCTATATATATAATTAAAAAGTTTGGTTATTCCATTTTTAATGATGAATTTAAGACATATATGGTAATGATTTCCCAACGAAACTTCATGAATTTCTAAAAATTTTTAGTGGGGTTTGTTGAACATTTTTGTAATGGGTTGTCATCTTATCACTACACTAAAATTTTTATTATTTATATCCATTACTGAAAGTTTTGTGCCCATCCCATATTTTAAATTTATTTTTAGAAGGGTTCAAATATATTTGATAATGTATCATTTTAATAAAAAATTACTGGTATATATCACTATAACAAACCATATATTATTTTATGTATTTTATTTTTAAAGAAAAAATGGATTTTATGTATAATTGTCTACTTGTAATGTATGAATTTATTATGTTTTAATTATTCATAATTATCTAAAAATCTATAACTACAAGAAAATTATTAAAAACTAGTTTCTATTCTTAAAATAAAAATAATAAGTTTTTTTTAGATTCGGGCCAATATCAAATCAATGAAAAATAAAAATTTTTTCATTATATAAGAAATTTAGTTTTATGTGGTTTAAAAATAATGTAATGTAATTATAAAATAAATTATAATAGAAATGAGGGGACCATCCATATTTTTTCAACTAATTCTGACATAAATTTATTTCAATATATTTGATCTATAGATTGTTTATATACGATTTAAGACCCTATTAAAAATAAACAAATTATGAGGAATATATTTTTTAGTAATTAAAATATTTTTCTTATATATTATTAAATATACCATGAGTTATGATGTATTAAGGGATGGTATTATATTATCTTTTTTATATTTAGGGTAACTAGTGAATAGGTATATTTGTATAAGATCTGGTTTCTAATTTCATTTCTATACTCACACAAAGGTGATAATATTAGATAAATTTCATTTAGAGTCTTACTAGTATATCATTTAATTCATATTATTATGAATAATTGATATATTATTATTTTCTTCATTCTAATGGTTTTGAGATTTGAAATTATTTTAATAATTTTCATTACTACAATCCCACTTTAAGTATTTTTAGTAGTATTAAATTTAAAGATCATGTCATGTGAGATATGTCTATATTTTCACAATGGGTTTTCTATTAATCATGATTTTGTTAAGATTTTAAATTAAAATTTCATTCATACAGGTTTAAATTTATTGTATTTAAATGTAATATAATTAAAGTTTATGTGTTAGTCAAGAATCTGTAAATATAAATAAGTCATATTGTCTAAATGAACATATTTTAAAGAGTAAATATTTTTATATTTTTATGTGACAAAAACATTAACCATATATTAATGATATTCGCATATAATGGGTATAAACAAGTGTTACCCCATAACTTTTTTTAAAAAAATGGAATACATAAAAAAATAATATCTTAATGTTTTCCCAACCACAGATAAATTATAATATCATAGTTGTTATCAATAGAAATACTTTATTCTAAAAGCATGCTACTTGTAAGAAACTATTTTAAAAAATATTCATCAATGTAAATGCCTAAATATGATGTTATTAACAATGTCAATATTTGTGTAAGAGTAAACCATGCCATTGTGAAGCTCACAGTGCTATTGGTTAGTTAATGAAAATGAAAACAATATGTGATAATTATTTACATGGTTGATCATATTCTGGGAAATAACATAATATATTTACAATAATATATAGTTTTTTTCATAGGATTATATGTATCTAAATAATTATTTTATATTATAAATAATTATTTATATTTTTAAGTCAACTATTAACAATAGTTATAATGTCATTAAATTTTTATTAAACATTTAATTTGTAGAATAATTAATAATACCTTTTTGAGATATGTGGATTTTCAATAAAGGGGTATATATTCATTCTCATAATGTATGAAATATATATATATATATATAATATAGTCATTAAATCATGATAAAACACTTAAAACATAATATCTCATTTTCACATTCATGTAGATATATTTTAAACTAAATTGGTAGAACATAGAATGCTTCATAATAAATGCATATTCTGAGAAACACATTTATTTCAATGGATCCACCATAAAAATATTATATTATTGTTTTTCTAAACATGAATTTACATTCTAGGATATTTTCATTTTAGAGGTTTAGATAATTTGGATAAAACTGTAAAATGTAATCCAAAACATTATAAGAGGATTATTATACATAAAAATATTTTTAGGAAAAATGAAACCATTTTTAAGTAAAACATTTTTTCATCTCGTGACTAATTTCACAATTTTCTTCATGATTTCATATGCGTCCCTACTCTTCCACAAACGATGTGAATTTTTCTTAAACATGGGCAAATCAAAAAAAACATACAAGGTAAATAAACAAATGGTAAACCATATTCCAGTGAAAATAATTATTTTTTTAAAAAATATAGATGTTTACCATGTGAATGTAATAATATATTCAATAAGATCATTATCATTCCTTTTGAAAAAAAATTGACTTTACTAAAAACTAATATGGAAAAATAATAGATATATATGGATAACATGGGACATAATTAGAGTAAAAAGGAATATCAATGTGGTATAATTCAATACATGTTCCTCTTAAAAAAGGAATAACCACATGATCAACTTCCATAACCAATTCATAGGAGGTTATAGTGTAACCACCCATCCTTTGTTTATCACAGAATTGAATTTCATTATTTTATAATGCAACCACTAGTCAAATGTCCAATACCATTATATAATCAGACCAAAAAAATTCTTTATTTTTAAAATATTTTATCATTAAATTTTAGTTTAACTTATATGAAATCATTTCATGTTATTGAAAAAATAAAACCATTTTCAAATCCTATTTTAATCATTTGAAAAATGTTTTTTAAAATCAATGTGTCCCATACCACATTGAATAAATTAAATGAAATTTTACAGTTAGATATTTTAAAAATTAGTATCCAAATAACTAAATTCATAAAAAAACATTTTATAAAAATGATCATTAAAGATAAATATTTATAAAATAAATATCCAAGACATTTAAAATGAGGCTTTAGTTAAAAATTCCCTTACGTTGAGTCTGACTTGTCACATACATACCTATTATTCCTGAATAATAAAATAGATTAATTATTTACTTTATTGATAACCTTTTTCAAGTTTATTATTCATCCATATAACTTATTACCATTATTAAACAATTACATTATAATTTATTTTCTCAAAGAACATTTTGGACATATTCGATACTTGAGTCCAAAATGACATTAATATATTGTATATAGTCAAAGTTGTTATATGTACATAATCTCCTGAATAATAACACCTAAATGATTTTTATTCTTATACACAAATTATACATTAAAAAACCATTATCTGTAGATATGAAAAATGATATATGTAATAATCATCGAAATGGTAGGTTGTAAGTATGATTGATAAACATTCTCATTTTTCAATGATGATTATCTAAATAGGGTATGTATTATTTTATTTCCACATAAAAATTATAATATCATCAATATGATATTAAATTTTTAAATATTCATTTTTTTGTCTTACATGTGATGTGTTGATGAAAAATAAATCTCATCACTTCGTGGAATTAATAGTTCTCAGGTACGCATGAAACACATTATAATTCTAATGTGATTGGAATAGTAAAAATGTAAATGATATAACATTATTTCATAATGATAGACATTTCTTTAATATTGTATATATATATATATATATAAATTACATCACTATAACTAGTCTAGAGAGAATATGATGGAAAATGAATCATATTGATTCGTGAGGGGGTAGTCCTCCATACATAAGAACAATTATTTTTTCCCCATTTGTTTGAATGTATTGATTGTTTTAGTTGATTATAAGAAAATAATAACATTAAATATATTTATGTTACTATACTTATTATTTCATCATGTTGGAAGAATATTTTTAGGATGTTGAGAGTAAATAAAATCGAAATACATGATTAAAATCGATACATTTCCTTCAGACAATCTCCATTTCTTTACATCTTTTGACTACTAAGGATGGTTTTCTGCATAACCTAAGACCTCTAGTATGTCGGTAGTGATTCTATGATATTTTTTGGGATGACATTGGTTGATAAAAAGGGTTTTAAAGTGTTAATAAAAGATAATTAGAGGTTCTATTATATAATAGAGGTAGGGTAACTCTTGGAAATCATCAAAAATTTTAATTCATTCCAATTAATTTTATTTTCCTAATAGATAGAAAATTATTTATTTATTTTATAGGATGATAAATGATCAAATTATATTCATCAAATCACATTTAGATATGTTATTAATATCTTTTAGTCTTTATCAATTTTAACTCTTATTCGACATCTTTAACTCATACCATGATAACATGTGTTTTCCTCATTGAAAGTTAATATAATATTAATAAAATTAGAAACAATAATAAATTAATAACTGCTGATATTTTAAAAAATATCCCAATATTTTCCCAAGTTTAAATTTTTTTATAAATTTTATATAATTTAATAAAATTTTATTTATTTTGAAATATCATTAATGTAATTATTGGAACTATTCATTAGGTGGCTTTTTAAAAATAACATAACAACAAGTCTAATGTGAATAAAATATCTTAAAAATCTTCAACATGTAAAAAAACTTCAATACTCTTGGATGACAATAATTATTTAATATTATAATTATTTTAATATTTTAAATATAATTTATCTACAATATCCATTCATTAAAAAACTATTGTGTCTTATTTATGTCATAATTTAAAGTAATTATTTTAGTGCCTAAAAATTATAATTAAATTAACATGTTGTATATTAATAATTTTTTTTATAATTAATATTTATAGTTCATGATATATTCTAAACAAGCCTATATTAGGGAAATTTTTAATTATTAAATCCTAATTATGACATATTTGACTTTTCTTTATAATAAGATACTATTAGGTGAATAAATTCATAAATGTGAAAATAAGAATTAATAAAAAATATAAAAAAATAATTTTTCAAAAAATAACACTTATAAATAAAATAAAAATGTTCAGGATAATTTTATAATATTTACAATAAAATTTGAACCCTTAATTACCAGATATACCCTTAACTTTGGGAAAAATTAACCAAATATACTGATAGTTTTTTCTCAAAAAAGTATCATATTTACTAAATTATCAGATTATAATTCGAAAAAATTGTATACATTATTCATATATATAAAAAATAATTTTATAAAATTAATTAATATTATTATAATTGATAGAATGATAACATTTGTTTTTAATGTAAAAAAATTTAAAAGGTTAAAATGTTTTTACATCCAAATTCAATGTGAAATTTATTCCAATGAACTAAATTGTGTTAGAATATATAAATTTGATCTAATTATTCATTAAAATTGATAATAAATTTTATTTAATAGTATAAATTTGATAGTATAAAAATCATTTTTTTGTTAAAATTCATTATTTTTAATTAATCATCAAAATAATAAACTTATCAGAAAAAATGAAAATAAAAATCCAAAGTAAATTTTGATATTACTAATTAAAATAAGAAGTTTATCTTGTCCATTATCATTTATAAAATTTTTAAAAACATGTTTTAAAATAATATTTCCATCAAAAGTCGGAAAACCTGCCTTTTTATAAAATACATCATTTATTTGTAAAATCTAATTTGTTCTTAAAACATGTCTTAAAAATTACGATGAATATTAAACATTAGATTTAATATATTATGTATTTATATTAATAATATTATAAAAATAATATTTTATTTTATTTTATTTGTATAAAACACAGTTGTTGTATTTTAATTGTTTGTAGAAAAAAAATCCTTTTTTACAAGTTTTTTATAATCATTTATAAATATTTGGTCACAAAATAGTTTATTATATTTACATGCTTATAAAATATTTTTATAATTTAGTTAATCTTGTTCATTGTAACGCCCCGACCCTAGTTGCCTAGAGTAGGTGCATTATTACATAACATTGGCATGATCACAAGAAAGATCAAATCTCGAAAGACCGATTGGTTTAGTAGCCTTGGAAAATGCCAGATATATTCATAAGTTTTACATTACATTATAAAATGAAAAACTACTACAACAACATAATGTCTCCATAATCCACACTCATATCCCCATATAATATCCCTGCAGGTCATTCATAATTTACTTCTTCACTTCCTGGGAAAAATAAAACATAGAAAAGGGGTGAGCTCAAATGCCCAGTAAGGATAACAATATAGCGGAAACATTCATAAATAAAAATAAACATTTAAGGCAATGTATAACTAAAACAAAAGCCTTTTAAATATGAACTTTCAACATGGTATGGCATAAATAAAATGAAATAATGCCATTTACTTATTCACATGGATATTCTACTAATCGAATAATCACATGCAAAAATCAATAACCACTTTCATAATGTTGGAATGCATAATGCTAAACGTTAATTTCTTTGTCTAGGCCTCATCCCAAGACCTAGGGGTTACTTCTAACCGGAACCCAACCCGGAGTGCCTCTAATAACCGGACACCAACCCGGAGTGCCTCTAATAACCGGACACCAACCCGGAGTGCCTCTAATAACCGGACACCAACCCGGAGGGCATACATTTACCAGTCCCTAACCTGGAGGGCTTACTTTAACCAGTCCCCAACCTGGAGGGCTTACTTTTACCGGTCCCCAACCCGGAACATACTTGTTTAGCACATTCATCTGAAGAAAAGTTTGAAACATAACATAAACATTCGGATTAAAACTAGCATATGAAATGTCAATAGTTTCACCATAAACTATGAATGGTATAAAATAGCACATCCACAGTCAAACATATCACAAAACCTTCAATACAATATAGAAGTTTTTTATTATAATAAATCAACTTCAAATAATCTTAAAATCCATCGAAGGATGTTGACATAGATGAAATCAAAATTCTTTTAAAAGAAGTATCTCCTTTTATTTTGAAATAATTTAAGATCCATATAAAATAAAAAATTTTCTTTGAAAATATTCTTATAAGCTTGTAAGGAAAGCTTCGACGATTTTATAACGGCGGAAAATAACCGCACCCGCCGTATAAGTTAAAAAAACATTCTTACCTCAATTCTGTCGAAAAGGTTAAAAAGGACCTTGTTTTGAAAACGACGGAAAGATTCCTTTATAAACCTCTTATAAAAAGTCAAACAAGGGTATAAATGACTTTAACCCATATTCTTGTAAATAGTAAAAATGTTTTGAAATACATTTTTAAAAAAAAACATGGATGTGGATGATAAAGAGATCCCAGTAGATTATTACGTATAAACAACCTCGGATAATGAAGAGATTGTGAAATAAACCCTTACCTTGTACTTTTCCTTGGTTGGGGTAGGTTAACCTCCTGTATAATGGTGAAATAATTGTTATTAAATTATACAAGAATCGTATATATTAATATGATATCATATATGATCTTTTAACATTGATTTGTTAATAATATCTTAGAATTATCGTCGTTTCGGGTGTTAACTTACTTGTTTTCTTTTATATGTTTTGTTACGTAAGACATGTTTGTAAAGGATAGGTTGTATTTTATTCGTATCCAGAATGATATCAAGTCCTTAAACATCATTTTTAAATCATCAAATGATAATTATACTTGAATGGATACGATGGAGAATGAATCTCATCGCGTTCGTGGAGACGGTAGTCCGTACGTACGCACGAGCGACAATATCATTCTTTTGATATTAAAATAATATATAAATGGATGGTATATCCTATATACAGAATCATTAACATGTTATATTTATTATTTACATGAGTTACACATCATTATTATACCCATCCACATAATAATATATTGAATAACAATTACACCACGACGTGGAGACGGTAAGCCGTACGTACGCATGTATGGTGACATGTTATTCAAAGGGTGGATAGAATACTGAATATGGTTGTACCATATTTATAATAACATCACAGTATATGTGAGATACTGGAGTTATTATTTTAGGATGGTAAGAACAAAGGAAGAAGAATTGGAAGAAGAAAGGAACTTAGAAAAGGGTGGTGAAATCATTAACTCTTCTTCGGGTTCTTCCTTTTGATTTGATCAAAAGGGCTCCTTAGGTTGGCTTTCTGATCAAACTAAGGCCTCTAGGTTGTAGTGAGGGATGTTGGGAGAGTATTTGGGCAGAGTTTTGCCGAACCAAAAGGCTTTTAAGGTGTGAAGAAATGAGAAGGAGGAGTGCCCTTTTATAAGAGGGGTGAGGGGCACCTTTGGAAAAGCTAGAAATATTAATTTATATTAAATTCATAATCGGTTTCTAAAGGTTACAAAGTTGATTATTCAAAGTTTAATGTGGGGATAGGTCGAAAACCCCTCAACCAATAGAATTTAGACAGGTTTGGGTACTTATATTAACCTTATCTTTAAGTATTAACTCTAAGTTAATTAGTTTCACTTTTACAATGTCTCTTTGTATTTTTATATAATATGGTTAATAAACTTATTATATACATCCAAGAGACCCCCAAGTGGTCCATTAATGATTAACCTATCATAATATAAGTCTTTTGGCAGAACCTTAGATTTTTAGGAATTTAATATCAATTAATAATATAATATTTTTTTTAAGAACTCTTTTATGTCAATTTTGACACTATTCACTAGTTGATTTTTGTGAAACTCATAACAGATTGATTACTTCGAACAAAGTCAAATAAATCAATCCTAATATATCATATTATCCTAGAAAATTTGTTTAATTCATTAAAAGTTTCATATTATAATTATTTGGGTATTTATAATATCAATTATGTTAATTTTTTACTATTTTAGTAATTACTGCATCATCATTGTGTCATAAATAAAATAAATTATTTAATGTATAAAAATTATAAATAAAATATCATTATGTAGGAAATCTTTTTATATTTCCAATGAATATTTATAATCTAAAATCCAACTTATATAACTCTATGTAACAATTGTTTTGCTAAAAGATATATGCTTGTGTCATTTTGTATTCATTTTAACTTAATTAATATAAAGTGTCATTATCACTTACAAGTGGATCCATGGGGTCCCAAAATTGACCCAAAGATGCCCATGGTCGACCATGTATCAACCAATAGGGTTAAGACACATATTAGGGTAATTTAGTATTATTATAATATTATTTTTTTAACCCTTATTTACCGGATTTACCCTTAACCATGGTAAATAAAATATTTACCGCAGTAATTATTCAAAATGTCTAAAAATAAAAGTTACCTATTTACACAATTTGGACATCCTGATTCCAAATATGGAATCCATTTTTCTAAATTCAAAACACAGAAGTGGCAGAAATTAATTTAAAATTAATTCCCGCTGTCAAAACAAAAAGCGTGTTTTTAAGAGATAATAACTATCAAAAGATTGACACTTGTTTATGTTCGGTTTAATTGTAAAATTATTTCCAATGACCAACATTATATTAAATAGTAAAAATATATTCTAAATATACTTTAAAACCACTCAAATTCATATTTTATCACTATTAATTATTTTGATTAAAAAAGTTGTTTTTAATTTAAATTTAGTAATTTTCACTATTCATCAAAATATGAAAGTTATCCAAAAAGTACCAAAATTTCACCTTAGGCTAAATTTGATATTCCGAATCAAAAAATGAAGTCCATTTTAAAATATAAAATATATATAACTTCAAAAAGTAGGTATTACTATTCATAACAGCTAGTTTGATTGGTTACGGTGTGTTAGAACTCGAAGTTGCGTACAACACACGCTACTGTTTTATTCAAAGGAAAGCGTACCGTGGAAGCTTGGGATGTTTCATTTTAAATTTTTTGATGTCTCCATTTAGTCAAAAAGTTTAAAATATTGTATTTAAAAAGGTTTCACTATCAAAAGTTGATAAAAGTGCAATACTGAAAATGAATCTGTTCTTGCATTATGACTAAGAAACTCATAATATGGATTCTAAAATTATAAGGATTATATAAAGTTTAAAATTTAGTTAATACTATTCACGACCTCTTTTAATGGCCTTTTTTTTTTGGTAAGTCATGGTGCAATTGAACTCAGTGTTGCGTGTAGTGCAAGTTATTGAATTATTTTGAAGAAATAACACACTGTGAAATCTTGGGGTGTTACATTCTCCCCTCCTTCAATAAATTGCGTCCTCGCAATTTGAAATTGTTCTTCGAAAATAAAAGGTTGAAAGTAGAAAATATATTTGTGGGAAAACCCACATCGGAAATTGGGTTACTAAAATTTAGTCTTAATATGAGGAAAAGAGAAATCAAAGGGTCACCACCAAATTATGATCTCGATTAGGAGAACATTGGTGGAAATTAGAGACATATAATCGGAGGAAAAACGTAAATATTTATAGGTAGTGATTGAGGTCATCAATCACAAACAAGTATAAAATTGAGTTCCTCAAATTCATCAATCTATGATGAATTGAAATACCATCAGTTCAACAAAACATAGGGTATTAGGATAACACATTTTTGACATTTCAAAATATCCTAGTTGAAATCCCACATCGAAAAATGAATTAATGAGGCCTCTATTTAAAATAAAGAGTCGAAAGTATGAAGATTAACGAAAATAACACATACTAGGGTTCCATGTAGGAAAATATGGATATGGAAGAAAAATCTAACCATCAATTATCTGATAGAGAGTGGTAGAGATCATGGCTATAAAAAGGCCAACAATCCCAAAGCCATAAATTAGTGATGATTTAAGGTACCATCTAGGAAAACATTTTTGTTCTAAGTTGCTTTTCTTAATATTGATGAATTTATTTTATGAGATTGGCTAAGATCATAAGGAGATATACTTACTTTATAATTAGAGTTTTATCCATTAATAAATTTCTACCACAAACTCATCTTTCACTCTAAAAGATAATAGAATGTAAAAAAAATTCTGTTTACACTATTCGTATAGGGTTCCAAAATAAACGAATTTATAATTCATCTACATGATCTTTTAATAAAAACTACATTATTTAATCTAGGACATCTCGTGGGCCAGTGGTAGGTGATACACCCTTGTCGCCCTTCGGTTGCGGGTTCAAGTCTCGCAGCCTTGCCGGACGCGACGGGTTGCCGCCCGACCTCCGGGTTGTCCTTTCATGGCAATCCAAAATAATCCAAACTAGAACTATCCAAAATAATTCTGTCCAAACTGACAGTCTAACATTTATAAGGAAGGTAAACATAATATTGATCCTTTTTACCCCGTAATAGTATATGAATACCTTCATCATGCATTACCATATTCCTTATTGATTACATTCATGCTCCCTTATTCCATATAGAATGATGGATATACTTCATTAATCCAAAAATGTTTTAAACCCCAACAATGATGGAATATACAAATCATTAATCAGTTACAAGGTAGTCAAGAATATCCAATATAATTTATCCAAAACAATCACATATTATTCCAAAATCACAACCTCAGTATCAGAACTATATTATGATTTATCATTCTCTAAACCATATATTTTCCAAAAATTTAACCTTCTATTGAGTCACTTTTCTTTGTTCCACACAATCTCAAGTTCTTAATGAAATAGTACTGCAGTACAATCCTTATATACTCCATAATTATTATAACAAGTACATTGTTGATACAACACTCGATTGACATAATCAACATAAGAACTCTAATCATTCCTCTTCATCTGTGGTAGTATCATAACTTGATTATTATCCAATAGCATCATTTGCGGCATAGTCTGATGACTGGGGAATAGGTTCGTGTAGTGTCCAAACTCCTTGCAAATGAAGCATTGTACATTTGAAACCATTTTCTCACCCTTGCAGTCACGTACTTTGTGCCCTTTCCCCCCACACTTATAACAAACTCCCATTCCTTTCAGGCAAGTTCCAGGGTGTTTCTTTCCACAGTTACCACATATGGGAAAATTCTTCTTTTCCCTCTTCCCTTTATCCATCTTTCTCTCTTCCAACCTTTTCTTCTCTTGCTTCCCTTCAAAGCCATCGGACTCAGTAAACTCTTTACTTATCTTATCAACACATGATATTATTTCTTCATATGATGATAATACATGGGAGACTATTTCTCTTATAAATTCTAGCTTCAGACCATGAAAGATATGATCCTTCCTTATCTTTGGATCATGTGCATTTCTGGAGTTCTCATTCCTTCTACTGGGCACCATTTCTAAACAATGGCATACACTAGATCAGTTTATGAATCAAAATACATAATTCCATACTTATAAAACACTTAACATAAATTAAACTATTTATGGATATAATCCATAATCATAAATATGTTTTCTTTGAGGAAGTATATACTCATAAACCCTTCATAATGATTTGTAATGAAAATGAGAGTTATCCTAAGCATATCCCCCAGGAGTGTCGTAACCAAGAGTGCAGCAAGGCCCGTTGTCGTGCACCAGTTCCCGTTCGTGTCTAGCTCAAAGCGGTGTTTTCGGGTTTTACCCCTAGGTACATCTGTGCCAGAGCCGCCTCTACCTGCTCGTATCCAGACAGGGATGTATTGCTCGGAAAACTCACAAAATCTCTACAATACCAAAATTCTAGGAAGTTCTTCTATACTAATCCTCAAAGTTCATCTTAGGTCTACGTGCTCTAATCAGATTTTATCTAAATCTAGCTTCCAAGGTTTGTACTAAACTTCCTCTGATACCAACTGTAACGCCCCGACCCTAGTTGCCTAGAGTCGGTGCATTATTACATAACATTGGCATGATCACAAGAAAGATCAAATCTCGAAAGACCGATTGGTTTAGTAGCCTTGGAAAATGCCAGATATATTCATAAGTTTTACATTACATTATAAAATGAAAAACTACTACAACAACATAATGTCTCCATAATCCACACTCATATCCCCATATAATATCCCTGCAGGTCATTCATAATTTACTTCTTCACTTCCTGGGAAAAATAAAACATAGAAAAGGGGTGAGCTCAAATGCCCAGTAAGGATAACAATATAGCGGAAACATTCATAAATAAGAATAAACATTTAAGGCAATGTATAACTAAAACAAAAGCCTTTTAAATATGAACTTTCAACATGGTATGGCATAAATAAAATGAAATAATGCCATTTACTTATTCACATGGATATTCTACTAATCGAATAATCACATGCAAAAATCAATAACCACTTTCATAATGTTGGAATGCATAATGCTAAACGTTAATTTCGTTGTCTAGGCCTCATCCCAAGACCTAGGGGTTACTTCTAACCGGAACCCAACCCGGAGTGCCTCTAATAACCGGACACCAACCCGGAGTGCCTCTAATAACCGGACACCAACCCGGAGGGCATACTTTTACCAGTCCCTAACCTAGAGGGCTTACTTTAACCAGTCCCCAACCTGGAGGGCTTACTTTTACCGGTCCCCAACCCGGAACATACTTGTTTAGCACATTCATCTGAAGAAAAGTTTGAAATATAACATAAACATTCGGATTAAAACTAGCATATGAAATGTCAATAGTTTCACCATAAACTATGAATGGTATAAAATAGCACATCCACAGTCAAACATATCACAAAACCTTCAATACAATATAGAAGTTTTGTATTATAATAAATCAACTTCAAATAATCTTAAAATCCATCGAAGGATGTTGACATAGATGAAATCAAAATTCTTTTAAAAGAAGTATCTCCTTTTATTTTGAAATCATTTAAGATCCATATAAAATAAAAAATTTTCTTTGAAAATATTCTTATAAGCTTGTAAGGAAAGCTTCGACGATTTTATAACGGCGGAAAATAACCGCACCCGCCGTATAAGTTAAAAAAACATTCTTACCTCAATTCTGTCGAAAAGGTTAAAAAGGACCTTGTTTTGAAAACGACGGAAAGATTCCTTTATAAACCTCTTATAAAAAGTCAAACAAGGGTATAAATGACTTTAACCCATATTCTTGTAAATAGTAAAAATGTTTTGAAATACATTTTAAAAAAAAACATGGATGTGGATGATAAAGAGATCTCAGTAGATTATTACGTATAAACAACCTCGGATAATGAAGAGATTGTGAAATAAACCCTTACCTTGTACTTTTCCTTGGTTGGGGTAGGTTAACCTCCTGTATAATGGTGAAATAATTGTTATTAAATTATAAAAGAATCATATATATTAATATGATATCATATATGATCTTTTAACATTGATTTGTTAATAATATCTTAGAATTATCGTCGTTTCGGGTGTTAACTTACTTGTTTTCTTTTATATATTTTGTTACGTAAGACATGTTTGTAAAGGATAGGTTGTATTTTATTCGTATCCAGAATGATATCAAGTCCTTAAACATCATTTTTAAATCATCAAATGATAATTATACTTGAATGGATACGATGGAGAATGAATCTCATCGCGTTCGTGGAGATGGTAGTCCGTACGTACGCACGAGCGACAATATCATTCTTTTGATATTAAAATAATATATAAATGGATGGTATATCATATATACAGAATCATTAACATGTTATATTTATTATTTACATGAGTTACACATCATTATTATACCCATCCACATAATAATATATTGAATAACAATTACACCACGACGTGGAGACGGTAAGCCGTACGTACGCACGTATGGTGACATGTTATTCAAAGGGTGGATAGAATAATGAATATGGTTGTACCATATTTATAATTACATCACAGTATATGTGAGATACTGGAGTTATTAACTTAGGATGGTAAGAACAAAGGAAGAAGAATTGGAAGAAGAAAGGAACTTAGAAAAGGGTGGTGAAATCATTACCTCTTCTTCGGGTTCTTCCTTTTGATTTGATCAAAAGGGCTCCTTAGGTTGGCTTTCTGATCAAACTAAGGCCTCTAGGTTGTAGTGAGGGATGTTGGGAGAGTATTTGGGTAGAGTTTGGCCGAACCAAAAGGCTTTGAAGGTGTGAACAAATGAGAAGGAGGAGTGCCCTTTTATAAGAGGGGTGAGGGGCACCTTTGGAAAAGCTAGAAATATTAATTTATATTAAATTCATAATCGGTTTCTAAAGGTTACAAAGTTGATTATTCAAAGTTTAATGTGGGGATAGGTCGAAAACCACTCAACCAATAGAATTTAGACAGGTTTGGGTACTTATATTAACCTTATCTTTAAGTATTAACTCTAAGTTAATTAGTTTCACTTTTACAATGTCTCTTTGTATTTTTATATAATATGGTTAATAAACTTACTATATACATCCAAGAGACCCCCAAGTGGTCCATTAATGATTAACCTATCATAATATAAGTCTCTTGGCCGAACCTTAGATTTTTAGGAATTTAATATCAATTAATAATATAATATTTGTTTTAAGAACTCTTTTAAGTCAATTTTGACACTATTCACTAGTTGATTTTTGTGAAACTCATAACAGATTGATTACTTCGAACAAAGTCAAATAAATAAATCCTAATATATCATATTATCCTATGAAATTTGTTTAATTCATTAAAAGTTTCATATTATAATTATTTGGGTATTTATAATATCAATTATGTTAATTTTTTACTATTTTAGTAATTACTGCATCATCATTGTGTCATAAATAAAATAAATTATTTAATGTCTAAAAATTATAAATAAAATATCATTATGTAGGAAATCTTTTTGTCTTTCCAATGAATATTTATAATCTAAAATCAAACTTATATAACTCTATGTAACAATTGTTTTTCTAAAAGATATATGCTTGTGTCATTTTGTATTCATTTTAACTTAATTAATATAAAGTGTCATTATCACTTACAAGTGGATCCATGGGGTCCCAAAATTGACCCAAAGATGCCCATGGTCGACCATGTATCAACCAATAGGGTTAAGACACATTTTAGGGTAATTTAGTATTATTATAATATTATTTTTTTTAACCCTTATTTATCGGATTTACCCTTAACCATGGTAAATAAAATATTTACCGCAGTAATTATTCAAAATGTCTAAAAATAAAAGTTACCTATTTACACAATTTGGACATCCTGATTCCAAATATGGAATCCATTTTTCTAAATTCATAACACAGAAGTGGCAGAAATTAATTTAAAATTAATTCCCGCTGTCAAAACAAAAAGCGTGTTTTTAAGAGATAATAACTATCAAAAGATTGACACTTGTTTATGTTCGGTTTAATTGTAAAATTATTTCCAATGACCAACATTATATTAAATAGTAAAAATATATTCTAAATATACTTTAAAACCACTCAAATTCATAATTTATCACTATTAATTATTTTGATTAAAAAAGTAGTTTTTAATTAAAATTTAGTAATTTTCACTATTCATCAAAATATGAAAGTTATCCAAAAAGTACCAAAATTTCACCTTAGGCTAAATTTGATATTCCGAATCCAAAAATGAAGTCCATTTTAAAATATAAAATATATATAACTTCAAAAAGTAGGTATTACTATTCATAACAGCTAGTTTGATTGGTTACGGTGTGTTAGAACTCGAAGTTGCGTACAACACACGCTACTGTTTTATTCAAAGGAAAGCGTACCGTGGAAGCTTGGGATGTTTCATTTTAAATTTTTTGATGTCTCCATTTAGTCAAAAAGTTTAAAATATTGTATTTAAAAAGGTTTCACTATCAAAAGTTGATAAAAGTGCAATACTGAAAATGAATCTGTTCTTGCATTATGACTAAGAAACTCATAATATGGATTCTAAAATTATAAGGATTTTATAATGTTTAAAATTTAGTTAATTCTATTCATGACCTCTTTTAATGGCCTTTTTTTTTGGTAAGTCATGGTGCAATTGAACTCAGTGTTGCGTGTAGTGCATGTTATTGAATTATTTTGAAGAAATAACACACTGTGAAATCTTGGGGTGTTACATTCATTCCCTCCATTATAATTGCTAGGTTTTTATTTGAGCCTTAAAATAAAAATATTTCGTTATTTGTTTAGGATATATGGGTGCATCTTGTATGTTGTCACACATATTTTTTCCACTTAAAAACATGGGATGCCAAATTCCCACCCACCCCCAATTTAATAAATTTTATATTCTCATTTTGAACTCGGGCTTGGTAAACAAGGTTTTATTTTTATATATACCATTATTTAAATACCACATAGGAAAAAGGATTAATAAAACTTCCATTTTACAAGAATGGACGGTAAGTATAATGGTAACCAAGCTTTACATATACTAGGGTTCCATATAGG
The DNA here is from genome assembly GCA_963277665.1 of Viscum album. NCBI lineage: Eukaryota > Viridiplantae > Streptophyta > Magnoliopsida > Santalales > Viscaceae > Viscum > Viscum album. The sequence goes on along the minus strand of OY728128.1, from coordinate 1,010,804,286 downwards.
ATAACACAGTCATGACATTGAAAAATAATAATTTTTAATGGATATTGATATAGATCCTTGTCATAATAATGTTTACCTTAAAAATCCATAAATTTATGATGGTTTAAAATTTTATTAATAATAGAAAATATATAATGTTTTTGTTTCTCATTGGACCAAGCTGACAAGGAAGGTTATCGTATTCAGGTATTGTATTTTTTAGAAGATGTCAAAAAAATAAAAGAAACCAATTCACTTTGTAGTTGTTGAAAATCAGACTGACCATCGTATTCAATAAAAGTGGACTCACAATGCATAATAAGTCCTCCATAATGGGAATATATTTTTTGGATGAAAATGTTCATCAGAATTACCTTGGGACCACAATGGAAGACTTGATCATAATGAGGTGTTGCATCAGAGTCTGGATGACACAGATATAAATGCGATGATGCTTTTCTGATCTTGCGTTATCATAAATCAAATTTATTGTGTGAAACATGTGACTCATGAATGATAAAAAAAGTGGTGGTAAATGTTGATGGAAATAATATTTCATATTATTATAATTAGGTAAATTGTATTTAGTAAGGGAAGGAAATAAATATGGTGATCAAAATATAAAAATCATTTCCATTGTTTGTGAGATAATTTTGAAGGTGATTATCAATTTAATCAATGTTATGGACGATGTAATGAAATAGGATGATGTTTTTGAATGATTTTTTTTTTGAATTTGAAGTTGTTGAATCCATTCCATCATATTTTTTATATTATCATATTCATCCAAAAGAGAATTAGTTTAATTAGGTGATATTGGGACCAATAATAGTTTAATTGAGATTGTTAGAGCGAATTAAAAAACATTTTTCATAAACTAGTAAAAAATATAATAAACCATTAATCAGGTTGATTTTATTTTATTTCAAATGGGTTAAGTGACCTGGTAATAAATTTGACTCTGATTTTTTGAATGATGGAGACTGATAAATTGAACAAACAGAATATCAATAAATTAATCAGATTCATGATCATCAGCTTGGACGAAATAAGATGAAGAATTGTGTCATTTAAATAATAAATAAATTTTTGATAAAGGGATCAAGAAACATTAATATTTTTAACAGAAAATTAATTTATGGTGAATTCATCTAGAAAAATGTAGAGAGATATCTTATGTTTTGAGATGTTTCCAAATGGGTCAAGAAAATTAGATGGATGAAATGGGCATAACATAACAATTATATTGTAATGAAAAATAGGAATGGATAAGAGATATACATATAATGCTTTCTAATAATTTCATAATGGAGTTGATGTTTACGAAATATCTGGGAAGGATCAAAAAGAAATAATGAGATTTAAGAAATGTTTTTAATGTTAAGATGTATATAAAATTCAAAAGAAATGTATGATTAAATTAATTTGGGTAAGTGTTAGAAATTTATAGAATCCCACCAAAACCATTTTTGGTGAATATGTTAATTGGAATGTATTTTATAGTTTTTGATAGTTATAATATTCACACTGAAGAAGAAATAAGGTATATATCTTGATAGAAGAAGATGTTTTCCAAGTTTTTTTATTGAAGAAGTAATTACAGACATAAGTTAAAGGAAAAGATACCAGATTTTTTTATATTCATATGAATAACATATTTGTTTGGGTCATTGTATTAATATTTATATATTAAATAAGTAGTTATTAAAAATTTCCTCATACATATTCTAAAAAATTCTTATATTTACATTACTGATAAATCAAACAACAACAATCAGACTGGGATAATGAAACTAGGAAATCAAATTGAGTTTTATAAACAAAATTCTAGATAATTTCTTTTGATCTTATTTTTAAGGAAAATGAATAGTTTTTTAAGAATATAAATTTTGTTAATATTGAAAATGAAACATGGTAACATTTTTTTACAAAACATTGTATTAAAAAAAAATTTCTAAAAGGACCATAGATATTATTGATATGTTTACATATGAAGAAAAGAGTGAAAGGTAATATTCTACCCATTATATTCCACATAAATGGTATTTTTCTAGTGGATTTTGTTTCATTGGATCATTTCCAAACCATACAAAGGACATAACTATTATAGTTTAATAGTGAACATTATAAATTATTGTGTTAATATGGATGTGTGTTTTATTTTTTTCAATTTGGAAAAATAGTTAATAGGGGAAAGAGTTTTTTCTTATGTGGGGAAAAATAATAGAAAAAATATATCATGGATTCACCACTCCACTTACCGGTGATTAATTTATCTTGAACAGAAAGTAAAAATTTGTATAAAATCTAATGGATCGATTCATTAACTATATGATTATGTATTGAAGAGTAATTGATGGAGAATTTCATTTGTATCAATAGTAATGGTATCATAGTTTTGAATGGTATAAACACTCATATTTGAAAACAAAAAATTATTCCTTATTTATTTTTATAGGGTATGATGGTATTGAATCTACAATATGTGGATTTCCTCCTATTAATGAAAACGTACCTCTTACACATATTAAAAATAAAAATATTTAAAATATTGGAAGAGATAAAAATGTTTACTCTCATTAGTTTCAAGCGGTGATTTTTTATGTGTAAAACTTTTTCCATCAACTGAAGGTATCTGGGATAAGTTGAAAAATATCTATAAATAAATAAAAGAGTGAATATGGATACCTTAAAAATCTGCCGGATAATGTATGAATAGTTGAAAATATGTGAGTAAGAATCTGTTTGGGATAGCTTTATTATGGATAATTACATTGTTAACACAATCATATATACTAGAGAAAATTTAATTAATTATATAGTGGACAAAAAGTTTCTATGAATCGTTTAAATATTGTTTGATGCTAATGTTTCCACATTATGAGTTATTGATCCTAAAAAATTACATTTTGATGATCTTCATAGAACATTGATAACTTATGAAATGATAGAGGATACATTTATGAAAAAAAATGATAGTGAAATATATTTCAATGCTTCCAAAAAATATAAGTCAAATAATATTTTCATTGAAGAATAAATCGGTGGATCTAACACCAAAAATAAGTTATGTAAAAATTATGATGATATTTTATGCTTGTTTTTTGTAAATATTTACAATAGTAATAGGTATATATTAATGGAAAAACCCTTGATGTGCTTCAAATATTGAGCCATTGGGAACTTTTTATCTATCCTATATTGAAGAAGTAAATAATATGATAGAAATGAATAGTAAATAAGGATAATAAGATAGTTTAATAAATATGGTGATATAGAAATATCATTTGTACATGGAATTAATAAAAGTTCATTATATCCAAAATAATATTTTTCTTATCAAAATATGAATAAGAAGATATCATTGATTGTGATTTCAAAAAATCTTCTATGTATCATAGTTAGAGTACTTTTGTTAATATGGATAATAATTAAGAATTAGTAATAAGTAGTTAAAATAAAGCGAAACTGGATTAGAATATCATATGATGGAAGAATTAATAGAATTCATGAGAAATAGTGGAAATTAAGAAAAAAAATAAAGAAATTTAAAAATAAACTTTTCATAATAAGTAAACAAAATTATTTCTATAATGATGAAATTAATCTTTTGAATGATATTGATTAAATGAATTGGTATCATTGTGAAGAATTGGATTTTAATGGACAAATTATAGGTTAATGGGGGAAGAAGAAGAAGTGTTCGGACATTTCCCACAAAAATATACTAATTTTGAACTGAGGGAATAAATTTTTTAAAAATATATATCTGATGTTTCTGAAAGTTAATGGAAGGATAAATTTTAGGGGGATAAATAAAACATTCCTTTAATGGTTAAGAAGATATTTTTAATTCTATATAAAATGAATAAATCTAGAATTTTTATGTATATGGCAATGACAAACATAGTTGAAAATTCTTAAATTGTTAGGAATGTTTAATCTATAAATGTTTCTATAAATTATGAATATGAAAATTATTCTATTACCTTAGGATGTAATATAGATATAAAGTAAAATAAGATTTGTAAGTACAAAATGGTTGGTGGTAAATAATTTTCAGATAAAAAATACAAGAAGGAAACTAAGAAATACGATCAAGAATCCATTCAGTGTGAACATTTCATAGTATAATAAACTTATTATTGGAACTTTTGGTATTCTGATAGATTCATACACATGGAAAATATTTTTTGGTTGAACTGAAAAAACTACTACTATTCACAAAATTATAGAATGTAATGTTTCAGGGGGATTGAATCACCTCAAATAATGAATTTTATTAAGGTTGTTTTGAGGAATCCCTAAATGGTAGGAGTAAATAATAAAATTTGGTTCTTTCCCTTGGAAAATGATTTTTAATTGTGTGAACAACCTAGATATCTTATAAAATGTTGTCTTGTTTTATTATTGTCTCAAAAAAAATGTTGTTAGCATTTTTGAAAATCCAGAGATGAAGAATGAAATGTATCTTATTATTGAAACTGATCATGATGCTATAAAATTGGGATTCCCTATATTATTTATTGTGTGTTTTCATCTCATATGAAACGTGAATTAATCTCCTTGAATAATTTGATTGAAATTAAAGAATGAACAATTACATTACTTAATGATAAATACATGAGAATCAAATATGTTGGATCCCCCATTATTGGGAACGAAAGGTAGATATCTAAGAAAATGATATATTTTTATGGGTAGTAACAAAACATGTTATGTGTTTTAAAACTCTTTGATGAGGGTAATAAATTAATATTTTCAAAATATGGATTTTTTGTGTAACCTGTTGAAGGTGGAAAGATAGTAATAAGAATCCAATGTACAAAAGTAAAATTTTTTCATATTGGTGAAATAAAAAAGACTTATTATTCGATATGGTGAAAGAGAATATATTGGGGACCAAATTGTAGGACACATGTGTCAAGGAAACATGATCATGTTTTTAATGCAATATATTTTCTAATATATTCTGGATTTTCCAAGATGAATAAATTAGTGTTGAACTATTTTCCAAAAGATAAAAATTACAAACTCAGTGCACCCAAATGTTGATATTTGTTCAAAAAAACCAATGGAACTTATTTATTCATTCATTGTGTCCTAATGATAAAATAATAAACAAATCGAGATATGTACCTCATCACTTTCACAGATTATTTTACACACATTACTTCTGATACTTATATGAAACCTAAGTCACATTCTCTAAAAATTCTTAATCTTTTTAGGGAGTAATATCTTAAGGAATATAGGAATTCAATGAATTAGTTAATAAATAATAATTTTGGTGTTTATAGGAAAGAATAATTTTAACATTTTCCAGATAAGTATGGAATTTTACATGAGTATAGTTCCCCATACACTCTATAATATTATGGGTTTTTTGAATAGAGTAATACATGTTTGGATGAAATGGTAAGAACTATGTTACTTGAACAAGGCATTTCTAATTTTTATTGGAGTAAGTTCATGAGTTCTAGTATTGTACCAAACCACTCTAATCCATTCCATTGTAAAAATATTATGTTTGAGGTGTTCTCGGAGGGTAAACTGACATATTTCTGACACATTTCCAAATTTCTAGTTCTATGAAAAATGTTTCTAGTTCTATGAACATAGTCATTGTCGAGTCATCTTTTAGTGAATCATCTATCGGTGTATCATGTTTCAGTGTTTCATATGTTGGTGAGTCACCAATCAATGATTATATGAATCAGACCTTATTACCATACATAATCATTAATTTGGTCAAGAAATAAAATCCTTTCACATTGAGGATCCTTTCATGTTTAGGGATTTAGTTAATTGATACATTATACATTAATAAAATTACACATTATTAAAGAGTGGATAAAACAAAAATAGTACTCATTTCTATCAAAATATAAAACATGACTTCTTTGACTAATAATAAAATTGTTAACATGTATTAATTATTTTTCTTAAATATCATTCTAACCTATGAAAATCATTTAAAAACATTGTATGCGCCTAAATTCTCAGTAAGGTATATAAAAATAAGGATAGAACAAATTAGTATATGAACACTTGTAACGTATTAAAGAATTTTCAAAAGACAGACTTATCACGCATGTATACATACATTGTAAAATATTGGTTTTACACAAGATACACCAACAACATATGAAAATAAATATTACTATAAAGGTATATTGGGGCATTAATAACTTAATTTTGAAACCCTCTCGGCTACCTTATAATTTTTAACCCTCACGGCTACCTTACAATTTGTGTAACCATCACAGTTACACTTAGAGTAACCATATAGCAGACCTCTAAATTACACATACCCAATGAATTGTAGAGAAATATAAGACCCTCCCTTCATCATAAAAAATTCCCTAGAACCATAACATAATCATACTACATGTATAATATCATAATAAAATTTATTTTTAATTATGTAAAAGTGAATTTTAAATGATGATTTTAAAAAATAAGTCCCTTATAAATATCAAATAATTGATGTGAGATAGAATATAGTGGATGGAATATCTATATAAATTATAAAAACACATAATTAAACATAATATAATAATTATTCATCATAAAAACAAATTAAATACCACAAAAACAATGAAGTATAAGGTTAACACAAATGATGGAAACTGGGTTATGAATTCCCTTAACTCGTGTTTTTCTTACTTAAAGTCATCAACCTAATGTATAATGCTTATTTTTTTTTATTATAATAAAAAAAGTATACATTTTTATAATACCTTATATGATCATTTCATTACTATATTTCACTATTTAATTGTTAGTATTTTGTTTTTAGCAGTGTTTTGGGAGATTTTTGTACATGATTTCCATGATTGATTCATGATGGTAGGTCTTGTCAAGTGGAATTGATAATATGAATTGGAATAGAATGGTATTTATATATTTATATAACCATAAATTATACCATTTATCATTTTTAATTATTATATGACGATGATTCAAATGTTAAAACATTATTGATATTTTTAGGTCATTTTAGTGATTCTTCAATGGTAATGAACTCATTATGTTTCATAAATTAATTACATGTGTATTAAATTGTTCTATAATTTTGGATGAGACATAATACATTTATCATAACTTTTTTAAATCATAAAAATGGTTTCATGAACATCCTTGATGAAATTAATGCAAATTGAAATCATATCGTCCACGATGTCTGTAATTCGACACATCACGAACAATGTTTTTATTCCTTGAATAAGTGGGAGAGGAGAAGAAGATTGTTGAGATATTTTCCAGGAACATGATAAAATCCATAATATAAATTATTTTTTATATTTCATACATATTCTATAATAGGATATTAGTAAATATGTATAAATTAAATGAACTCAATAAAAGGAATAGTTGAGAAATCCATTACAAAAATTCGCTAGCCTAACGGCTATGAAACATGGTTTTAGAAAACATTAAAAAGATAGTGGAAAAGGGTCACACATCCAGAAATGATTCACAAAACTTAATATAGAAATAATAAAATGTAAATAAAAACATGGTATGGAAACATGAATGTTATACCACATAAAATAGGCTGAGAATTGAAAACAAGATGATAATTCTCTAATATTGTAGAGTAACTACAAGAACATGAAGGTTGGGACCTTGGGGGCTTCAAGAAACCTTGGGAGGACTACTAGGGAGGTAAGTAGGCTAGATATTTGTCTAGGAGGAGTTTTCAATGAATGTAATGGAGTAATGGGTTGGTATTTATAGCAAAAGTGAGGGAAAGTTTTATTAATTTACAAGGGACACCTCATTAGTGGTATTTACAAAACCATAGGCTTGCATACAGTATTATCACATGGTATTCAAAAAATGGTAAACCTCATAACTTTTTTTATAGTACATAAGTCGACCAGAATTATTACATCATTATTACCTCATTAATAATGTCATTAAACACACAAAAAATCAAAAACTGTATTTTTACTATTCACCAAAAATATCAAATGTTTCAGAAAAATCCCAAAACTTCACCCTTACCATTTCTCAATGTGTAGATTTCAAAAATGAACTCCATTTTTTGGAGAATAATGTTCCAAATATTATTAATTTATTTTTTTATAAAATCATACATAATTCCAAAATTAAAAATTCTAATTCTATAACTTCTTTTATATCTCATTGAAAAATGAAACCAGCTGTCATTATGTTAAAGCCTTAAGAAAATAAAATACTAATTAAATTAACTATTCATCAGTGTCGTATTACTAATTATATTAATATTCATAAGGGTATATTAGTATTCACTGAAAAAATAAGTTGGTTCCATTATGCTCCATAAAATATACTAAACATAATTGTAGACGACTGTTTTTTGACATTCAAAACATAGAAGTAGAAAAATTATGTTTAAAGTGTAGTTATAAATATCAACTTAAAACAATGTTTAATTCATTTCCATTCATTTTTATAAATACTTGGGGTGTTACAACATCCCCACCTTCTAAAAATTACGTCCTCAAATTTTTTTTTAACATATTAGACATGTGAGGGTGTATTTCTCTCATATCATTTTTCGAATATCAGGTTTATTCTTATACCATGTGGTTTCCCTAAAAAACCTTTACCTGGTGGATTACCATATTCCTAATTACATGTTTCTTTTGATCAAGAATACGAACTTCTTTCTCTTCTTAAGAAAGGTTCTCTTCCATCTGAACTTCTTCTGGGCTCATGACATGTGATTAATCTGACACATATATTCTCAACATCCAAATATGAAAAACATTGTGTACCAAGGAAAAAATCGAGGCAAATTTACTTGATAAGAAACTGGTCCAACGTTCTCTAGGATTTCAATAGGACCGATAAACCACGAACATTGCTTCCCTTTCTTACTGAAATTCATCACACTTTTCCAGGGATTTATTTTAAAGAAACCAACGTCACATATATCGAAATAGATGTCTTTGATTCTATTACCTGAATATCTTTTCTTACAGTTCTGAGTTATCCTCATGTTCTTCTGGATCATCTTCACTTTCTCAGCCACTTCCACTACTTATTCTAGCCCTATCAACATTCATTCACCAGTATCATCCCAAAATGATGGAGTCTGACACCTATTTCCATATAATGCCTCAAAGGGTTCCATATGTATACCAAAATCAAAAATATTATTATATAAAAACTCAACAAAATAATTATATTGATCACAACATCCCTTGTAAACCATTAAACATACTTTAAGAATATCCTCCAATGCTTGAATCGTTCATTCTGACTGCCCATATGATTGAGGATGAAAAGTTGTACTGATATTTAATTAAGTTTCCAATGATGTTTGAAATCCCTTACAAATTTTATATGTAATCCTAGGATCCTAGTCAGATAAAATGAAAATATGAACTCTATGTAACCTAAATGTCATTTTGAGGTACAGTCGAGAAAGCTAGTCTAAAGGAACTGCATCCTGAATATAAAGAAAATGTGCATGTTTGGATATCCAATCAACAATATCCCAAAGTTCATTGTACCTAGAAATGTCTTAGGTAGTACCACCACAATTTCCATTGATATATTCTCCCACTTCCTCTCTAGAATAATAAAAGATTTATGTATACCCTTTTGTAAATTCAACTATTCATCAACATGTTGAAATTTTAAACATTTCACGTTAAAATCAGAAAAAATCCCTTTTCATCCCATCCCTCCAGTAATAATTTTTAAGGTCTATCTACATCTTATTACATCCAAGATGAACTGAAAATAGTGAACTAAAATTTTCACCCAAAAATTAATTCTTATACTAGGAATCACAAGGCACACAATACATTTTTTCAAATACTAAGACACACTCATTATCATGGATAAATTCTGGAAACCTAACCATTATAACCAATTATACCTTTTTCTTTAGAACCCGGTCTACCTTTTACACATGCATAATTTTGTCTGATAATGATGACTGCATAGAAAAATGAAACAAAATACAGGTATTTTCAGCACCAACAACTTCTAATCCAAAGTTCATCAAATCATTAATAATGGGATCATGTTCCAAACCTAACATGATTAATTATTCATTATGTTTTTAACTCAAGGCATATCCAGCTTTGTTTTCTTTCCCTTGATGGTAATTAATCATACAATCATAATCCTTTATCAGCTCAACCATTTTATCTTCCTCATGTTTATTTCCTTCTGAGTGAATATATACTTCAGACTTTTATTTTCTGTATATATTTGACATTTGTCTCTGTATAAATGTTGCCTCTTAATTTCCAATGCAAAATATCATAACGTCCAATTCCAAATCATGTGTGGGATAATTTAACACATTAGGTTTTAGTTTTCGTAAAGCACAATCATTTACCTGATCATTCTGCATCAAAACACAAACATGTACCACCAATGAAGTATCTTTGTTGATGACAAACTCACCATTTTGGGTGGCAAGTCTAAAATTAGAGCATTCACCAATCTCTTCTTCAGTTCCTGATAACAAAAATCACATTAATCTATCCAAAAAAATTAAACCCATTTTCATGTTAACTATCTTATCAGGATAGATAACCATGCAATTTTCATAACAAACTGTTAGTAATAACCTTCTAATACAAGAAAAATATGAATCTCAGTAACATTTTTAGGTCATGGTCATTCATGAAACACTTTTTTGGAAGGTTCAACTATTATTCCAGCCTTATTTAAAATATTTCCAAGAAAATAAATATATTTCAACCAAAAATCACAATTGCTCATTTTTCAATACAGTTTCTTTTCTTTTAGGGATTGTAAAATTACCCTTTCATATTTTAATGATATTCTTTATTTTTAGAAAATAATGAAATTTCATTAATAAGAAAACCAAAAATATATCCCAAAACACAAGAAACATTCTATTCATAAGATTCATGAATACAGTAGGTGCATTAGTTTACAAAAACAGCATAAAAATATTAATGCCTATATCTAGTAAGAAATTTTGTTTTCGGGATGTCATCCTCCTTCACCTTCAGCTGATGGCATCCAGATCTCATGTACATCTTTGAAAAGTAATGTTCTCCCTAGAGCTGATCAAACAAGCCCTCAATATAATGAAAAGGATACTTGTTTTTAATAATGATGTTATTTAAATCTCTATAATCAATGCATTGTCTCATGGAACCACCTTTCTTTTTATCAAAAAATACAAGATCGCCCAATGGTGAAATGATCGGATGAGTGAAGCCTTTATCAAGAAAATCATGCAACTAATTTTTCAAATCAGTATATTCTATTAGAGCCATACGATATGGGCGTTTTAAAATTTTCTTAGAATCTGTAACTATGTCAACTATGAATTCGAATTCATAATTAGGTATGATACTGGGTAACTCATCAGAAAAAATATCAAGGTATTCATTTACCACAGGCACATCATCAATCTGAAAATTTCCACTATTTTTAACTATATGGGAAAAATAACATTCATATCCATCTTATAATAGTTTATCAGCTTCTTGATATGTTATCTATTATATGGATTCACTCTATATAAAAAATGAAAATCTTTTTGGAAAAAATTTCTTTAGATATACAATCAATTATATCATGATAAATAGAATGCTAATCACATTCCTAGAATAACATTATACTTGACATAGGGTAAAACAAAATGGTTTTTAGGTAATGTCTCTCCACATAGAAAAATATATTTATTCTTACAATTCCACTTTACTGTAATATTTCCCCTGGTGTTTTAACAAAACATTATGATCTCATTTTTTGAGGTGATATTTCCAATTTACTAGTATATTTCTCAGAGATGAAGGAATTTGTAGACCCAATATCAAACAAAATATTAGAAAAATATGAGTAAAAAAACAAATTACTTAATAAAACATCATTGGATGTCTCGGCCTCTATTGATGTAGTGGAAAAAGTTCTCACTACACCTTTTTTGGCTTATAGTCGGGATTCTTTGCATCATTTGGATCTCTCTATGGGTAGTAATTTTCATTGTGGCCCATGTCACCACATTTAAAACACTTAATTGTTTGCTTATTAGGATTAGTCATAGGATCATTTCTATTATAATAACATTCCATATGTCCAAACATAACACATTTATAACAATTCACAATTTTGGTAAGACATTCCCTAGGGCTCTTCCTACCACACATTTCAAAAACTGGAAATTGGATTCTCTTACGATCTGATTTCTTTTATTGATTCTTACCCATTACATTCCATCTGGGCCTCTTCATCTCCTTGATTCCAAAATGCACATGATCATAATAAAACTCCATATCTACCCTATGAGAATATCATACAAGTTTATTATAACATTTGATTTCATAAGACTCCAACACCCTTCGAGACCTTTGCTTCAGTCTTGAGTAAAATTGGTTGATTTTGTTACCAAGATCCAGAATATGATTTGAAATGTACCTCTCATGTCGGGTGAAGTTACCTTCAAACAAGACCACTAAATCTTTATACTTCTATTTCAATTCATGTAATTTCTTCTCCATTATAAGTCTCACAACCTTAGGAAGCTTTTTTTCAAGTAAAAGTCTTTTAAATTCATCCCACTCTAAGGCATCAAAATCCTCTCTATCTATGATATTCCTTACCATTGACCACCACTGACCAGCTTCACCTTCAAAATGATAAATGGGAAGACATGTTGTTTGATTTTATCAACATCACATGTCATCAAATATCTTTTTAGAGGATTTAATCCATCCTTCGACTGCAACTAGGTTAGAATATTTATTGAAATCAAGAGGGTGTGGTCTCATAAAATGTTCCACAATTTTCATGTTCTGTTGTGGTAACTACAATTGTTCTACTGAATGGATGCCACCACCATTTGTCTCTTAAATTAGATGACTCTTTACCCTAAAAAACTTCTCTGTTCTAATCCCTAAAATTATGGGAGCCTAATTCGGAGGGATTTTGTTACGTCAGTTTGTCTCCTCTTCAGCTTCCCAATTCCTTCTGCGGACAACAATTCTGAACAAACATATCATAGTTAAAGAAACATAGTAATATTAAACCTATAGTATAATGCGTAAAATATTTTTATTAATATCATACATAAAAATATAAATATTTTTAATACCTTATCTGATTATTTAATTACATCATTGTACCCTTTAGTGTTCATATTTTGTTCTTTTCACTCCTTTGGGTGAGTTCATTACATGATTTCAGTGATTGGTTTATGATGTTTATTCTATTCAATTGAAAGTAAAACTATAAAAAAGAATAAAATTGTTTTTAAATATATATAAATCCATAAATTAAACAATTTATCATTTTTAATTCTTACATGAGGTTGATTCATAAGTTAAAACATTAGTGATATTTGTTTAGGTCATTTTACCGATTCTTTGATCATAAAGAACATGTTTTTTTCATAAATTAATAACATGTGTACAAAATTTTTATAGAACCACGAATGAGACATAATAATTATATCATAACCTTTTTCAACCATAAAAACTATTCCATGGCCTACCTTGAAATAATTAAAGCCAATTTAAATCACATCATCCACGATGTCGGTAATTTAACACATCACAGACAATGTTTTTATTCCTTGAATAAGTGGGAGAAGGGAATAATATTTAAGTGAAATTTTCCATAAATATTCGAACATTCATAATATAAAAGAGTCTAGAGATTTTATTCATCTTGGATTAGAGGAGGTGAGGAATGAAGATGAAAATAAAGGAACTCAAATAATAGTTGTGATATCCTTTACAAAAATTCTACAGCATAACGGCTTTGCAATAGGGTTTCAGAAAACATTAAAAAGTATGGGGACAAGGGTCAACCTTATAAAAATTAATCATAATAACAAATAGATTATTAATCATATATAAAAAAATTATGGTATGGAAACACGAATGTTATACAATATAAAAGTGAACTTGAATTGAAAAATAGAAAGATGTTGAGAATTCTCTTACTTTGTAGAGTAACTACTAGAACATGAATGATGGGACCATGGGGGATTGATGACACCTTAGAGGCACTAAATTAAAGTTAAGGATTCCAAATATTCATTGAGGAGTAATTTTTAATGAATGGAATGATGTAATGGGATGGTATTTATATCAAAAGTGATGGAATATTTTATTAATTCCAAGGGACACCTCATTTGTGGAATTTGAAAAACCGTGGGCTTGCCCATGGTATGTTCCCCTTAAATTATTCACATGGGAAACCTAATAACTTATGCTAAAGTACAGAAGTATACAAGAATTATTACATCATTATTTCATCATTAATGATGTCATTCTATGCACAAAAACTCAAAATTGTATTTTTACTATTCATTGAAAAATTACTTGTTTCAGAAATATCCAAAACATTCCCCTTTATAATTTCATGAAAAGTATATTTCAAAAATGAACACAATTTCTTCAAAATAGTTCTCTAAATATTATTAAATATGGTTTTAAATAAATTCATACTTAATTAAAAAATTAACAATTCCAATTCTATAGTTGTTTATATATAACATTGAAACGTTTACCAAGATGTCGCTATCTTAAATCCATATGAAAATAAAATAATAATACATTTCATTATTCATTATTGTCATTTTAATATTCATATTACTATTAATAATGGTATTTTAATATTCACCAAAAAAGAAGTTGGTTCCATTAGGTTCCAAATCACTTAATGAACACAATTATAGATAACCATTTTTCGAAATCCAAAACATGGAATCCAAAAAATTATTTTTAAAGTATGGTTATTAATAAATTCTTAAAAAAAATGTTTCATTACGTTCCATTTAATTTTATAAATCTTTTGGTAGTTACAATGAGTGATCGATCGGTGATTCATCTGTCGATGAGCCATCTGTTGGTGTGTGATCTTTTTTGTGAGTCATATGACGGTGAGTCATATTTCATTGAGTCATATGTTTGCTATTCATCTATTATTGATTTTGGTCATTGAGTCACATCAACAGGATATACGTGAACAATGTCAACTATGAGACAGATGTGAATATTGTTTCTAGATTCCAATAATTTTTTCGTTTCACATTATTTCAAAGGTAAAAAGTATTCAAAGATTTTCTTTAAAGGATTCTATATTAATTCAAATCCCATAAAACATAGGTAATTTTTCCTAACGGTCCCGATTATTTTACTTGGTCAAACCACATTGTCTTTACCAGATCCTCGTTTAATGGAAAATCTAATTTGTATCGAAACTGATGCCCCCTTCATATTTTCAAAAGGGATGAGTTACATTCATCCAATTTTCATCCATATCCTATGTATTGTTGTGATATTCCTCGAACCATTTATCCTGAGTATTTGTATTATTTTGATATCATTTTATCTTTTACCCTTGGATTATTATAATACATATGCACATCCCATGTTTTGGTGAAACCAAAAAGTGTTGATCCTTCTTTTATATAAGGTATGTTCTGCATCCATTATTCTGGGTTCCTAAATCTATTTCGTCAAATTTCTCCTTTCCATGTTATGGAATATGATATCCTTGTTTCTAATGTTTCTTTCTTCATTGTTGGTAGATGTGGATATGTTGTGTCATTCTTATATGGAAGAATTTATTGCGGGAGAGGTGATCATGGTCGGTGGTGTGGCCCCATTCTTGTGAAAAGAACATAAGAAACCATTTGACGTAGGGGATTGATGGATTCAATATTCTATTTATGATCATTATTAGGGTTATCCTAAATTAACTAATGGATCACAATTTAATTCATATAATATATAAATAACTGTATTAATTAATTGGTATCAATAGCATAGCGATATTATTTCCACTTCTTTTGCTAGATTGTATGATTTTTATGCCTTGCATTATAGTAATTCATTCATGATGGAAATTGGTAAAGAACCTAAAGATAATATTAATTATAAATTAATTGTACAAAGATAAAGGGGCATTTTTAATGAATTTGGTTTTTCTTTATGTGCTTTGATGATAATAAAATGGTTGTAGTTATGCATGTTTAAATGAATATCTTTATTCATTATCAAATAAAGAACTAGTTTTGAGATATATATATTACCTTAAATGGGTCAATTTTACCATAATTCTGTTAAAGATCAAGTTTCTTATACTTTGGATATTTCATTGCTCATTGTTTGTGAATGATTAATTCTTTGTTTAAGGCCAAGATCATAGTTTCTATGTTATTTATTCCCTACTGCATGTGTTGTCGTGTGAACCTGAGATTGCTGAGCTTGGAGGGATATTGTGGAAGTGGTGGTTGGGAGGTGTAGTTTTTATGGTAGTAGTTGATGCCAAGAGTGTAAATATTCATTATATTCAATTTGAGGGTGTTTAGGAGGACACTAGGAGACACTTGTTGATTCTGGGGTGATACTTAAATATGAATGTGGTTGTTTTTTACTATGATGTCTATTTATCTGAATTAATGTTCACTCACTATTTGAAGAAGGTCTTTCTTTCCCTCCTTCCTAAAGATTTGATGACACGTGAGGTATAAATGTGCTTTATTTGATTATATTTACGTAGATTCATGATCGTGGACCCCAGTTATATGTGTCATAGACTTGAGGGTAGTTCATCTACTCAACGTGTTGATCCCCTTGTGTTTGGTAGCTTTGTATGACTCCTTAGAACAACTATAATTATAGAGAGTTATAATAATATTAATAAATGGCATAATAAATGATGTTGAACCCATGGGGTTGGAACATTCTAGGATGAAATGCTAAGGTTATGCTTCTATGGAACCAGGGACTCTTTTTGGTTATGCCAAGAGGACGTGGAACATTTTTGTGATGCTGATGAAATGTTAAGTGGAAATGATAATGGTTAATTAATTTATAAAAAATTAATTAATGTAATTTAAAACTGATAAAAAAATAATAAATTAATCTAATGTAGTTTTTAAAATGGCTGTGTCTTTATAGGATATCTAGTTTAGCAGTGGTATCCAGGAGTCCGAGAGATGTTTGATGAAGTTGTGTCTAAGACAAGGTTATGAAAATAGAGTGGCTGTGAGCTATATTATTTCCTATACTTTTTTGTTTTAATACGCTACCCCTCCCAATTATTTTGGTAGAATGACACTCTTGGAATTCTGAGAACTTGGGGGTATTTTACCTAACATTCTAGTGGGAGGATCTATGGATAATTACCCCATTTAACCCCACTCTATTATTTTGGTAATTAATTATTCTAGAATGAATGATGGTCTATTTTACCCATATATGTGTGTAGAGGGTTATAATGGCTTGTAGTTATATCACAAACATTTATCAGGGATAGAGTTTCTTATAGACTATTATATGTTCGACGGGTATAGTTTGTGATTTCTTGAGGATCCTTATTCGGTGTATGGGAAGTAACAACTTGACATCTAAAACACATTTTATGATGCACATTGTGATAACTTTTACGGACCAAGGAAACTACATGGTTACTTTTGGTTGTGTTTTTGAAGTGGTAAGTTTCATCAGTTTCATATTGTGGTGCTTCTCCCAAGTGTCTACATACAAGCCTTTTAGAGTGATATGTTCAGGACATGAGACATTGGGGAGGAATTAGAAACCTGTGGGGAAGTCCTAGAAGGGTACCGTTGATATTATTTATTATATTATATACTCTAGAATGTTATACATAGTGAGTGTATTCATGGTGAAGATAGGAATAGAGTATACCTGTTTAATTGATGATTTAGTTTGACTTCTTCTTCACTATGAATTAGAATGATTTCATTAGTGTTGAACGAGGGGATCTAGGATGGAATCCATTGAGTATACTATTATACTAATCCTACATTATATAGAGTGTTTTTAGGGGATATGGAAAGGGTTAGAGATAAATATAGTTAATACAATCTTGTGGGTTTGTAGGAGTTGTTTGGGATTTTTGGTCTCTTCAATTTAACATTTTTTTGTTACATGAATTATTCCTTTTATATTTTAGTAGTTTTTCATGACTTTACCTATGTGTACATGAGATTTATTTTTTAATTATGGTCTCAAAAGGGGTTTTTGCATGTATATATTATATAACTTTTTCAGAAGTGTTCTATTAGAGGGAAATGAGTTCCATTTGTGTGTTTACTACACCCTCTGTTATAATAGACAACCCAGGACCTACTAGAGAGGTGACTTGGGGGGTCTATATATCTCTTCTCACATTTATGGCCCAAGAGGGGTACACATTATGGGTAGGTTTCATGACATAGTGGTATCAAGGGTCTAGTTGAGGGATATGATAGAGTTTGGAGTAAGTCACATGTGATGTTTCATGGGTTGGTTGGGAAACAGTGACAACTAATATTAACAAGAACATTGAACACAGGAGACCAGTTGAGACACATGTATTTGGGGCCCCTAGTGATCTAATGCACGGAACACTATGTTTAAAATTTCTACTAAATGATGTGATACTAGTAATAGGTTATAGATATATGAAATTATCATGGATGATTCTTAATTTCCACTTTGATTGAATGGGTAGACATTCCGATATGGTAACATAAAATGAATAAAAGATAAAATTTATTAATGATAAAAAAATTCCATATTTCAGGTTTAGGATCTCTAATTATCTTTTCTATTGTAGGTATGGCTCCAGGATGTTGTCCTCATCATGTTCTTGGAGAATATGTCAAATATATTATGCCATAAGATCTTCGAAGAGTATAGGGTGATGACGACTACAATTAGAAGAGGTCACTTTATGAATTTCAACACTAGAGTCTGTAGAAGTATGACAGTTACATTTCAGAAATAAAAAAATGAAGAATTATTAAAAGAGGATGAGATAAATTTCATTTAAATACATTCATGGAAGGAGAAATGTGTGTTTTTGGTTCTGGTGTTGTAGTATAGGACAATAAGGCAATGGCGGTTCTTGTTCCTCTGGGATCGTGTGGAGTTGTTAGGCTCATTGGAGGAGTTCCAAGACTAGTTAGTATTTAAATTTATTTCTTCGATTGTGAACAAGGCCATTCACCAGGATCATATATCTATTAAGCATGTGATATATAGTGCTAGAGATTATAAATTTATTTTAGGAAGCTTTTGTGATTTGAAAAAAACATATTTTTAGAAGAGGATGATAGGGTGAGGCATTTCGATGATTTTTTTCATTCAAAAATAAAGCACAATGTTACCCTATTTTTGCTAAGGAAATATCTTGAGGTGCTGGAGATAACTTAGGTCATCAAAATGATGTTTTTAAGAACTATATCATAATAAGAGGTGAGTGGTTAGGATTCCTCATGAAGTAGAGATGTGGTCTGGGGGTCCGGGTATTCAAGGTATATGATTTTTTTGTTTGGATGAGGGTAAGTCTCACCCCTTAGTATCTCATTTCTCCATGGAAAGAATCTTTCATACCTATGTGAAGGGATTAGGAGATTATTTTTCTTGTGTGGGCCTAGGTCATTAGTAGATATAGTTCCTAACATTTATGGGAAGTCAGCGTGTGTAAGATGTCCTGGTTTAGGTTTCTCCATTGGGGTAGTTCCATCCAAGGTAGCAGCAATATGTTCGACAACATTTTGAATATTAGAGGGAAAATGGGGTAGATAGAGGATAGCCCCATGTTGTACCCCATCCTTATAGAGAAGAGTTTAGATGTTAAGGTGGTCACCATTAGGGTTTGGGAGGTTAGGAAATAGGCTAGGGTTAGCTTCATGCGTTATCATTTCCAGTACCAGGCAAGTCAAACCTCATTTGAGGTGCCCTTTTCTTTTTCTCTACTTGGGATCATACGTTGTATTATTCTTTAGTGATTCACTAATCTATATCACCTACACTTGTTCATGCTTTGGGATATTAGGTAGAGAGGCTTCTAGTTCCTTGGGAATTAACTACACCAGTTGGAGGCTGAACTGACTTGTTTGATGTATATAGAGAGTATGAGCTACTATTGGGGCATCATGGCTCTTAGGGACTTTTTCTATGTTTATGGATACAACAATATAATTTCATCCTCTGTATGTATCGTTTGTATTCAGTGAAGGACATTCTAGATTTCTTCATGGGAGTTTGGTGTTCATTGATGTTGATGGACAGCCGGCAGTGTTTGTTGGTGAGTAAGACCATCTGATGGGTTAGACATATATCATCCATGTCATCCTTGATGGATGAGCTGATGTTGAGTTCATCAAAGGATTATAATTTTGTGTTTCATGGGGATGTAGAATAGTACCATTATGTATTTGTTGAAGAGGTTTTATTGTTACCCCCTCGTCGAGAGATCAGTTTCTGGATTAAGCTACAGCCAGGAATGTCTCCTATCTCGACATATCCGCATATCATGGCTCATTTGGAGTTTTGGGAGCTGTGTATATAGCTATATGGTCTATTATAGTGTGGGGTTTTTTCCGAGTGTGTCATCGTAGGGTGCATCCATTTTGTTCATAATGAAGTATGATGATAGTTTGCGGTTGTGTATTGATTATCATCACTTAAACAAAGTGAAAGTAAAGAATTACTATCCTCTTAAATGTATTCTAGATTGATTCAATCAAACGAAAGGCTTCAAGTTGGTTCTTGAATATCAAATTGTGTTCATTATATAATCATATGAATGTGAAAGATGATGATATAACAAAGATAGCTTTGTTTTTTAATTATGGTGAAGACATGTTCTTTGTGATCCCATTTGGTGTGTTGATTTCTCAAGATGTGTTCTTGGGGTTGATAAACATTATGTTCCATGAATTCATGGATAAGTTCATGGTTCTTTTCATCGATGACATGCATGGGTAATCTATATCTGAGGCGGAGCATACAGAGCATCTCTGTGCCATTTTGGGAGTTCATCATCGATAGAAGCTATTTGGTAGGTTGTCAAAGTGTGTGTTTTGGGCATGAGAATTCTATTTCATTTGGAATGTTTCATCCCAATAGGGATTAGCTATGGATCTATCATAGATAAATTCAATTTTGTCGTGTTCAACTCCTAATACAGTGGTAGAGGTGAGGAGACGCCTTGGTCTTGTAAGCTATTACAGGAGGCTCGTAGACGATTTCTATTGGGTTTTGACACTTATGAAAGTGTTGAACAGAAAGGATCAGTTGTTCTTGTAGAATATTCATTATCAATTAGATTTCCATTATTTTAAGGCGAACTTGGATAGTTCTTATATTATTTGTCTTCTAGTAGAAGGTGATTAGTATGAGGTTTTATGTGATGCTTCATGTCTATGGATAATATGTGTTCTAATGTAGTAAAGATCATTCATTTATAATGGTTATCAACTGTTGTGTCCGAATTCATGTATCTATGCCACCATGATCATGAGATAGAGATGGTGGTGTTTTCTTGATGTTGTGGACACATTACATCATCGGTGAGTGCTTTTTGGTCTTCACCAATAATAAAATCCTGAGGTATGTTCTCTTTCAACATCACATAAATATGCCCTATCATTGGTGGATGAAGTTATTATAATATTATGACCATGAGATTTTTTATACTCCTGTGAAGGGAAACATTGTATCTAATGAACTGAGTGGGAAGTCGTGTAGTAATGCAGTGCACGAATTGGGTCATTCCATGAGAGTAATGGAAGATCATTGATCATTACATCTAGATATAGGAGAAGTTGGGAGAAGATGTTGACTTTTTTAGATGATAGTGTAGTCATCTCTGGTTTAGCATGTATAAGAGTCCAGGTTGGGGGATTTTGAGGTGGAGTTCCGAATACACCGAGTTGTTTGTGGAGAGCCCATGATGGTTGGTCTGAGGATTATCAACATCGGGTGTTGTTTTATTAATGTACTTTTTACCTTTGGATTCATGTGATATTTTTCTCAAAGACTTCCATATTTCTATTAAAGTGGTACATTCTGGCTGGAAAATGATGTAACAAGCTTCATGGTGTCATTTTTGGTGGCCTGGGTTAAATTGTACATGTGTGGAGTTTCTGTCTTGATGATTAGTCTGCCAAAAGGTAAAGGCCAAGCATGATGTTCCTTGTGGTTTTCTATATCTTTTGGATGTTACTTAGTAGAAGTGGATGATATCTCAATGGAAAGTGTTTCTCATTTACCTCAATCTTATGTATTTTATGATACTATATGGTTGTTAGTGGATTGTTTGAATAAATCACCTCACATCATTGAAATGAATGATTTGAGATATATGGTGGTTTTTTCGAGGCAATATATAGATGTGGTGGTGAGATACCATGATTTCCTTAGGATGGTCATTTCAGACTAATATCTTTGTTTTACATATAGTGTGTAGAGAGATATAGAGAATGCATTTGGTTCTCAGTTTTTCCTTAGTTTTTCATTTTATCTACAGATGGACGTTCAGACAGAATAGGACATCTAAACTCTTGATGACATGTTATTCTTTTATGTCCATGATTTTTGAGGTTCATGGGTGAGGCACCTACCCTTTGTAGAGTTCAATTACATCAATATTTTCTACTCATCCATCGATATAGTGTTGTTTTAAGCCTTGTATGGTTGTCCTTTCTGTCCACCGTTTTGCTGTTTTGGGGACACTGAGTCAGAAATTCTCAGGCATGAAGTATTATATAGCATGATAGAGATGGTTTATGTGATTAGTTAGAATATGAATGCATAATAAGACTATCAAAAATCCTATGGCAGCCATTGGAGGAGACATTTGGAGATTTATGTAGGGTATCATTTGTTATAGAAGGTTACTCCCCATCATGGGTCGTGAAGGTTTTATTGTGGGAGTAATCTTTATCCTCAGTCATTGGGCCTTTTGAGGTGTTAGAACAAGTTAAATCTCTAGGATATTGGGTATCACTTCCCCCATAGATGTATAAGTTTTGTGATGTTTTCCACATGTCACATCTCTGTTGTTATCTTCATGACGGCTCTAAAATTATCGATATGGGTGAGATCGACATTGTTAATGATGTGACCTTCGAGTAGTATCCTGTAGAGATCCAAGACTACAAGGAGAAAATTATACATGGGTGATCTATCCACGTGGTCCAGGTATTATGGTGGAATGATGGTGTGGAAGATATTACATAGGAATGAGATTCATTGATACGCACTCAGTACCCTGAGTAGTTTGATGTTCATCTCTATTTATGTAATGATGGTTGTTTTGTGGTTGAAGACCATTCATGCTTATGAGATGGATTTCTATTGTTTCATGTTTTGGATTTCTCTCTTTTGAGAAGTATCTCTCCCATGAGAGTGTTTGTGAGATTGTAGGGTCTTCTGTATAGTTTCACATTGTTCCTTTGAGTGAGCAGTTAAATTTTTTTGGCGAGAGCCTTGAGAGGTATCTTGAAGGGTGGTTGTTTGGACCCTTTTTTTATTTTTTCCCTACAATAAAGTATTTACATTCTCAAGGATGAGACTGTTTTGTAATGTATCAGATATAAATTCCTAGACCTCTATAGACTATTATTTTGTAAAAATATGGTGTTTGAGGTTTTTTGGGAGGTCATGGTGACATATTTCTAACACTTTACAATCTTTTTAATTTTGTGAACATTTTTTGCAATTATTAGAACAGTGTCATTAGTAAGTAATCAATCTGCTTGTAATTGATTAGTGAGTCATCGGTTAGTGAGTCAACTATCGGTGAGTCATCTATCAGTAGGTCATCTGTCAGTGATACACCTTTTACTGAATCATCTTTAAGTTATTTATTTGTCAGTGATTCATCTATTATTCAGTCATCTGTCGATGAGTCATCTATCTGTGATTCATTTGTGGTTGAGTAATCGATCACTGAGTCATTTATCTAGGATTTACCTCTTGGTGATTGATTTTTCTGAAATTCATGTTGGTGAGTCAATTTAGTGAGAGATATTGGAACAATTATATTGGTTAGACAAATGTGAACAGTTTTTCAATCATTCGTACAATTTCACTCCTTTGATGTTATTTCTAACATAAAATGTATTCAGAACCTTGTCTTAAGGGATTTAAGGTCTATTTAAAACCCATAAATCCTATCTAATCATTCTTATGGTTCATGATTACAATACTTAGTCAAAATGTGTAGTCTTGACCAGATCATCCTTTAATGGAAAACTTAATTTGTATCTAAACCACTACTCCATTTGGATTTTAAAAAATGGCTAAGATACCCTCCACATTTTTTATTCCCATTAATTTCTCTTGTATTGAGTAACCTTTATCCTTTGTCCCTAAGGATTGGTGTGATTTTTCTTTCCTCTAATCATTTACTATTGGAGCTTTTCATATTTTATGAACACTCCATATTTTTCTGATCCAAAAAGTGTTGATATGTCTTCGATATAAGGTATGTTCTATGTTTGTTCTTCTAGGATCCCAATTTTTTTTATTTTTTTATATCCTCTCCATGTGATGGATTTTCATCCTCATGTTTCAAATGGGCCTTTCATGGGGTTTTGTTGATGTAGTTGTTTCACCGTGTACCCATGTGGAGGCAGTTATTGTGGGTGAGGTGATCATTATGCATTGTGTTGGTCATCCTCATGCAATGGATGCTGTAATCATTTTAAGGGTAAGGGATTCATGGATTCGCAATTATTTTTACTTGAATATGTATGGTAAAAAACAAGTATCCCACTATATCACAATGGAATTTACTAAATTAATATTAAACATGATTAATGAATTGGTATCAACAAGTTAGTGATGTTATTGCATCTTGTTTTACATAAGAGTGTGTTATCTATGTATTTGTTATTTTGAATTCGTTCTTAATGGAAATTGGTAATTAATGTAATGAAAAGACTAATTTTAAATTAATTTCCATTTGATAAAGATGCATGTTTAATGTATCTGGTTGTTGTTTTTATGCTTTGATGATAATAAAATGGATTTAGTTATGAATGTTTTAAAGAATCAATTAATTCAATAGGGAATAATGAAACAGTTGTGAGATAAATATAATTCCATGAAGGGTTCTGAGATACCCTCTTTCTTGTAAAGGATATGTTTCTTATGATTTGAAGATCTAAGTTCCCATTAAGTGTGAAGGATGAATGCCTTGTTTAGGTCCAAAATCCTTGTCGTTGTTTTATTGGTTTCCTACAACATATGTTTTGTTGGGATCCAGTTAAAACTGATCCATGATGGGAATTTCTTGTATGTGGGTGTACATAGGCCTAGTGGTTGTGGAAGTAGTTGATGCCTAAAGTGGAGAGATGCATTAGTTTATGCATGAGGTTGTCAGGGAGGACACTGGGGATGTTGGAAATAGGTTAAATCTAGTGTTACCCATTGATAGAAAGTCGGTGTTTTCGAATATAATTTTTTTTCTTAATTTAGTATTTCCCCACTACATGTGGTATATGGTATTAATTAACCATGTTCCAAAATAGGTGATGGCATGTGGGGTTTTCCACATGATTTATATTTTTAGATTTTCTAGGATGGATGTTCCTTCACTCATAATATTCGTAGACATGACTCGATGAGTACTTCATTTACTCACCATATTGAACCCCTTGGGTTTGGTATCTTGTAATGATTCCTTATAATCCATATAATTATGGAAAGCTGATAATAATTTTAATAAATGATTAAATAAATTACGTTAAACCCATGGTGTTTGAGTTTTTTGGGATGAAATGATGAGGTTATACTAATTAGGAACAGTGGACTCGAATTGGTTATTCCTGGAGAGAATGGAGCTTTGTTGTGATCCGGATGAACTATAACATGGAAATTATAATGATTAATTAATGTCTAAATAATTCATTACCATAAATTTAAACTGATTAAAAGGGGTAAATTAATTTAATATATCTTTTTAAATGGTTTTTTTCTTATTGTATATCAATACATAACAGTGGCATCCAAGAGTCTGAGAGATATTAGCTATAGTTGATTATTGTACAAGGTTA
This sequence comes from Viscum album, assembly GCA_963277665.1. Taxonomy (NCBI): domain Eukaryota; kingdom Viridiplantae; phylum Streptophyta; class Magnoliopsida; order Santalales; family Viscaceae; genus Viscum; species Viscum album. The sequence goes on along the minus strand of OY728128.1, from coordinate 1,010,778,503 downwards.
TTATTTTAGCATGATTGTGAGATATATTATATCATATAATTATTTATTCTATAATCTACCCCTCCCTGTCTAATAGGTTGAGTGTTTCCCCAGTGATTTCGAGCTTTTAGTGGGGGTGTTGTCCCTAACATTCTAGTGGAAGGGTGGATGGATAACTAACACATTGGTCCCAGATCAACTATCTAAGAAGTTACATGTGTGTTATACCCAAATATTAGTTTTCCCCATATATTTTTATAGAAGGATGTAATAGATTGTGGTTATTTTAGACACATGTATTATGGATATAGTTTCATATAGACTACTAAAGGTATAACATGTATAGGTTGTGATGGCTTGAAAATCCTTTGTCTGTGAATGGGATGTAGTAGATTGAGGTATAATATCTGATGCATGATACATGCTAGGTGATATGGTATTTATCTTGTAATCTACCAGGTTAAATTTGGTTGTGTGGTTGTATTAGTGTGTTTAATGAGATTCATTTTTCGGTTCTTCACCCAGGTGTCTACGAGCAAGCATCTTTTGAGGGAGATGCTCTTGACATGAAACATTGGCACATAGAAGAAAACTAAAGGGGATGTGGTAGTGGAGTACCCTTCATATAATTCTTATTATTATATACTATTTTTTTTCAATACAAGATGAGTGCATCCCACATAATAATATGAAATGGTATACATGATTAGGTGATGAGTTAGTTTAACATTTTGTTCACTATGATTAAGCATGCTTTCATTACATTTTCACGTGAGGCTCCATGAAGGGTCCTTCTATGTATACTGTTATACTCACCCTACAATATATGAACAGTTTTTTAGGTCACTCATAGTTGGATGGAGATCAGTATGCTAATATCTTGTGGGTTTTTCTGAGATATTTATGATTTTTTGTCACTTTTGTTTTACTTTATTTTTATGCTTGTAGTTTTCCATTTCAATTAATGTAGTTTTTCCAGAAATTACATACATGAACATGAGATTTCATTAAATTTGTGGTTTGACCATCATTTGGTTAGTGTCTATATTATCTCTATATTTCATATTTATTCTCTTATATGGTCATTCCGTCCATTTATGTGATTATTATACCCCTGGTTCTAGTCGTCAACCAGTAACCTACTAGATGTGGGTCTCGGGGGTCATTATCTCTCTCCACACATTTGCGGCTCATGAGGCTTACACATGGTGGGGAGGGTGTCATAGAAGAACTGTTATATATATTCAAAACTAACATAACTATTTGAAAAATTGAAATATTACTCCAAAGGATGTTTTTATATTATAAAATTACATTTTTGAAGAACTTAAGAGTTTTCAATATTCCATTCATTATAATAAAGAAATGTGAAAACCCTGAAATAATTTAGAATAACGGTGATGATTTTTTTTCATTGTTATGCCCAAGAAATAAGATGATAAAGATGATTCAATAATTAAATAGGAATAATTATTTATTCAATTGATTTATAAGTTTTTGATAATACATAGGAGGATAGAAAAATTATTTTAGAAAGGTTTCTTTAGAATGATATTGAAATTTTTCATAACAATTTTGATAAGGAAATATTCAGCTATAATCTAAATCAATATGAAGAATTGGTGTATATTATTTTCTGTGATGAGGAAGATACTTGACAATCACATCCAAGGATGAGGAAGCAAGTGGATTATTAGAACCATAATGGTGAACAAAATAAGATTGTTCAAACCAAAAGAACATAAAATTCTATTACACATAATTCATTGTATTCAAAAATTTCAGCTTGTTGATGTTAAAAATATTTTGAGCATCTGACATGGTTTTATTCCATGAATTATGAGCTCTGTATAATAGAAAAGAAATATTCATGGGAATTGAAAACTAATATAGATAATAAATATTATTAATACAATATGAGTTTTATAGGACAAGATCAATGATGGTGGTGAATTGATATGCAAGAAAGAAATATTAGAATGAATATTTTTTTCCAAAAATGAAGTCATTCTTTTTTATGAGAATTTTTATATTGTTGAAGCGTTATAGAAAATATTTTTTTACTTAAAATTATTACACAATGGTGTTACATATTTTTTTGAATATATTTTATGTACACAAATATAAATAAAGATATTGATGCATAATTTTAGAGTGAATAATCGAGTGTCATTTTTGTTTGTAAAGATCAATGATTTGTATAAAGATTGATGAAATCCTTATATTGGATGAAACAATATCCTTTTACATGGAATTGAAAATTTGTTACATGATTATGGAATATGTGTTTTATTAAAGTAATAGTTGATAACATCTTTCCATCATTGATGGTCAAGGGATTTACCTTATTTTAATTGATTATGTTTATGAAATTATCATTTATGGAAATGATGAATGATATCTTGAAATATTTTCTAAAGAAATTAAAATTTTGTATGATAATTCAAACTAGGGGAAATGAATATTCATATACGATTATATATTTTAAAAAAGAAGAAACACATTATTATTTATCAAGAATTCATTGCTAAGGAAATCATAAAAAGTTTTGAATGGAAAATTTGAAACCTATTTCCACCCCGATTTTAGGGTGAATAACATTTTTGTATGATGTAGTGGGAATGGATGTTGATCTACAAGTGTTTAGAAATGTGATCGGATGTATTTTATATTTTACTGATTCAAAACACGACATTTCATATGTTATTACCATATATGAAATATATATGAGTTCTCATAAACAATCACATTCACTTCCAAGAAATATTAATTTTCAGATACATCAAATGAACCACATATTTTCTAATTAGGTATGATAGATTAAAAAGTATTGTTTTTCATGTTCATTTATATGATAATTTGGAAGGGAATTCTGATGATTGAAGATTCACATTATCTGCAGTTTTATTTCTAAAGTAAAAAAGTATGTAAGTTAGAATACTAAGAAAAAAATTCATTCAATCTCAGTATAAAGAAAGATGAGTATGTTTCCACTACTCAAGCCACTAAATAACTTATGTGTATGAAGACTCAGTTATAGGATTTAATTTTTAATGTTATGTAATCCTTGATATTGGGTTGTGATTTTTAATATGTAATTAAACATAGTGTGAATCCGGTACAATATTTTTGTTCAAAACATATTTATATCAAATAATATTTCATCAAAAAGAATTTCGAGAAAAAATAATTGAATTTGGAGTACATTACTTGATCAAAATCATTTTTTTGACATTTGAAAAATGAAAATGAACCAAATAATTATTTCTGGAGGCATTTAACTAGCATAATTTAGAATATTGATTCAAGCCTTAGAATAAATGGAGGTAATAAATGAAAGGATATAAGATATTCCCTTGGAAACATAAATATATTGTATGCACATGATTATGGAATTATTATAATTTTATTGATGAAATATATGGGAAAAAATTATAAAAATAAAATAAATAAATTGAGAAGTTTTGAGAAAATTACCACTTGAATACCACCTCTTAGAGACCCTTGAGAACCATAGATTTGGTCTTTTGGTGAGACCAAAAGAACATGGACAATGGTAAAGTGTGGAGGAGATGTATTTGGTAGATATTTGAGAGCCCAAATATATTTTGGATAAAAATATGATGGTGAGGTGTTGTATTTATACTTGGGGAGAGGTGGGATTTGTGACTAAAATTATGATTAAATTATACATAAATCCAACCACATTTAAGTATAATTAATTGTAAATACATTACATAATATTTAATATTTTAAATGTTTGTTGGGGTTGATCCATGTAACGACCCACTGTTTTTCAATGGAAATTCCCATCTTATATTTATGTCATAAAATAACATGAAAACACAACATAATGAACTACTAAGTGATCAGTGACCTTTAAACATAATTTTGACACTTCTGTGTTTGAAATTTTAAAAATCCGACATACACGGTTGTGTTCACGATGAATTTTGGAGTCTAATGAAACAAAAATAATTTTCGGTGAATAGTAATGTACCCTTAGGAATAGTAAAATACCCTTATAAATATTAATATGACCCTTATTAATAGTAAATCATCCAATATAATAGTAACCGTACCCGTGAAAAATTAAATAAAATTTAGACATCTTATAAAGAAATAATTTGACCTTAGTAAACTATTTGGTATTTTGTAAGTCATAAAAAATTTATTAATTAATTAATTTTAAAACATTATTTCCCTATAATTTATTCATAAATTATTGAATCAATGTCTTATAATTTTTAGATAATTTTATAAGACCCTGTGTAATTTTTTAATGCACTATAAAATCAGTTTTAATCTTAAAAACAATTTTTTAAGTAAATAATGATTTCAATTAAATATTAAATTAATAATATTTCGAAAATTATTTTTTAAAAATGGACTTCATTAATGGATTATAAATGTAGAAAAATGGTTGGGGCAAATTTTTGAGATTTTTACGAGATACTTGAATTTTTGATGAGTAGTGAAATGCTGTAATTTAGAAAAATAAGCTAAATACGCTAATTATATAGTCATGTGTGATTTTCTGCTGATGTAAGACCACATGTTATGGGATCACATGATAAAACAATTATTATTGGTCATTCAAGACTCACTATTCCTTGTCTTAGGGGAAATTAATAAACCAATTAATTTTATATTAAGGAAACCCCTCTCCCCTCCACTATAAAAGCCACCCTTCACACCCTCATTTCCTCACACCTCTCAAGCTCCAAGACTTCTCTAAAATCTGCCCAAACACCTTCCCTATCCCCTACCTCAGGTCCAAGATCTTCTTGTCTCATCAAAAGTCCAAGCTTAGGCCCTTAAGAAGGTTCTCAAGAGAAGGATTTAAGAGGTGATTTCTCTCTCTCTCTCTCTCTCTTCTCCTTTAATTTCATTTCATGTTCATGTTCATTTATTGATCTCTCCCCACATATCTTCATCCAAATGGTATTGAAACTCTAGTATTATACATATAATATAATTTTATGATTCCAATGGGATATTATATCATCCATCCCCCTTTTCAATTTCCTTTTATTTTATTAAAGATAATGTTGTTCGTAATGTGTTAATCTATCACCTTCAAAAACGACATGCTTTCTTATTTCATTTATACCCTCAGATCTGGTCATGAAATCATTTTTATGGTTGATCCAAAATATTTTATATTTATTATTTCCTATTTAATGTTCTGGAATTGACTTATGAATATATTAATAAGTGATAAATTAAAACAAGTTCATTGTGATCGAAAAACCGCCCAAATTAACCCAAACTATCTTCATTTAATTGTTATCTAATGATTCATCCACATGGATATAATATGATTAATTATAAGATCATTCAAACTCCTTTAATATCATTAATAACTTGTAATATCAGTTCTGGATGTTTACCCATGTTCTACCTGATCTTCAATTTATGAATACATGTGAACCACCCAAGAAAATCCATAAAAACAAGCATACCCGAACAAAGTTTTTAGACTCTATAAGTCACCCAAAGGAACATAATATGACATAATGAAACCATAATGAATACTATTAATATATAAAAGGTTCTTAAATTTCAAATTAATGAATATAATGTAATAATATAGGAAATTAATGAGATGGAAGCATTTGGATACAAGGTAAGGGGAAATCTCAAACCTAATTTTCATCCTTCGGGTTCTCCCTCTTTCACTCCATTTTTGATATGGTTACTCCTTAAAGATAATTTTTTCATATTTGTCTTTAATTTTTAGGGATATACATGTTTGTCACTTTTTTTATGTCCAAAAAAGTGTTTTCCAAATGAACACTTTTTTTAGAACACCCCTTTTACTTCTCACACAAAGTGAGCAGTTCTGGTAACATGTATGTTACTCCCTCTTTCTTCTGGGAACCCAAAGATTATGAATGTGTTATTATGAGATGAAACTCATTCCTTTGCATGGGTTAGTTATGTAAATTTTATATATGTGTTTATGTGTCAATCATGATGATGATAATGTTATGATGTGGCAGGTGCCCCAGGAATTATATAGCACAATATGAATGTTTCAAAGTGACGGGTGCGCCCAAATTTATACATCGCTCCAATGCATTGGTTAATGTGATGAATATCATGAATAAATGTGAAATGATGTGTTAACAAGATTCTAGCTTGGTTCACAGGTATGTGTGGTAGTTAAACACTAAGACATGATGTTTCATTTTTATGTATTGCCACATTTCAGGTCTTTTATTTATGATATTCTCATGTTCGTGATCATTTTCCAATGTCATGTTTATGCTCACCCCATGCATTATTGTTCTTATCTATCCTATTACAAGGATTCTATCTCACCCCTTTTGATGTATATCCTCAGGTGGCTACATTTACTAAGGAGAGGTCAAGTGCCAATAAGAAGCTAGAGAATAAGAAATTAAATAAATTTTTATGCTTGATGTTGTATTTGTTATGTATGGTCCTAGTTCTCCCAAGACACTAAACCTTTGGATCCTCTATGTTTAATAATATTATGTAGTTTATCTTTGAAATGATGTAATAGTAATGTAATAAAAGGTTGGGTCTCTATAGTTGGTATCAGAGGCAAGGTTTAGTTAATTTGGGAATTAGGATTAGTAAACCCTAGAGGAAACATATAGCAAGAGACTACGTACAAATATGCACCCAAGAATATTTACAGAGAGATCCCATATGTTTTGTTTTTGGTATAAATTATTTAAATGAATAATTTACTCATGACTTGTTCACTTATGTTTTGTTCTAACCTTTTCTATTTTAGAAAATGGTGGGAACCAGGCGAAATCCGGACAACAACTCATCTGAGGGCCAATGAAATGATTGCACGAATGAAATCCCCAATGATTCGGGAGGTGGATTTCATACCATTAGGGCGATGCTTACCCAAATTATCTCAGGTTATTTATAATAACCATACTAATGGGGAACGTCCTCCTTCACCAAAGAGGGGGCAGACGGCTATCAAATGTTTTATGTGGAAACGACCACTGATGTTTAGTGGATCTTCTGATCCACTAGCTGTAAAACAATGGGTCAACTCCCTGGAGAAGATCTTTTCTGTTCTTCACTATTCATAGACGGAGAGGGTGACCCTAGTCGTTTTTCTTGTAGATGGAGAAGCTAATCAATGGTGGGATTTGATTAAGAACACCAAGCCAAGTGAGGAAATTGAAGAGATGGAATGAGAAGACTTTAAGATAATGTTTATTAATAAGTATTTCCCATGAACTCTTCATATGAATCTGGAGAGAGAATTCATAGAGCTCAAACAAAATGAAGGAGAATCTGTTACAACCAATGAAGCAAATTTCATAAGGCTCACAAGGTACACGTTATATTTTGTTATTAAAAATGATAGAAAAATTTATAGATTCTTTAGTGGATTAAAACAACACCTTCGAAAGGCTCTCGCAATTCGAGACTTTGGGAGTTATCAATAAGTTGTTCGGTGTGCTCTCAAAGTGGAGATGGAGTTTGGAGAATGGTCCCACGGCTATGGTGATAAGAAAAGAAAGATTGAGTTTCACATTGGTGGATCTAATGACAATGGTGGGAAGAAAAATCAATGACCCACATGCCAAAAATGTGGGAATTTGCACAATGGTTACTGCCTCAAAGGGACGGGGAAATGCTTCAAGTGTGGGAAAGAAGGACACCATGATCAAGAGTGTTGAAATACATAAAAAGGAAGGGGAATGTAGCCGATGAAAGGAGAGAACCACTCATAGTTAAATGCTACAAGTGTAGGGAACTTGGGCACTATGCAAACCAGTGCACTAAACCACGATTTCTCGAGGGTAATCAGCATTAGTAGCCACCAAAGCCAATGGAACAAGGGAAGGCTTATAGCATAACTAATATGGAGGTGGAGCATGATAATGAATTAGGACAAGGTACACTTCCTATTCACTCAAGAATGTTAAAATTATTATTTGATTATGTTTATACGTATTCATTTATATCATGAAAGTTTTCTAGAACTGTAGAATTGAAGCCATGAAACCTTGAAGTAGAGATATTCGTAAAAACCCCAAGTGGTGCAATCATTGCAACCCAAGTGTTTGACTCTTCTCCTATTGTAATATGTGGGATGATTCTTCCATAAAATCTCGGAATACTTCACTTGGTAGAATTCGACGCAATAATGGGAATAGATTGGATCTCGTTATATAGAGCACATATCAACTATGGGGTAAAGGAAATATCTTTTCATAATCCAAACAATCTCATGCTCCTCTACAAATGAAATGAATATCATGAATCTCCTTTGAAAAATCCTGCAACGTTGTGGGTGTTGATTCTTTATGAAGAAGCATACCTCTACCAAATGGTTACGTTAAAGGAAAGTTCAAACCTTAAAGAAGTTCCCATCATGAGGGAATACGACGATGTATTTCCTGCAGAGTTACCCCGAATTACCCAGTATTGTGAGGTAGTATTATCATTTAAACTCATACCTAGTGCAACTCCTATCTTGAAGTGTCCCTATAGCATGGCTCCTATCGAACTGGAGGTGTTAAAGTAGTAGTTCCAAGAGCATCTGGAGAAAGGTTTCACATGCCCTAGTGCATCACCTTGGGGTGCACCAGTGCTCTTTGTGAAGAAGAAGAATGGAACAATGAGGTTGTGTATCGATTATCGGGAACTCAACAAGATCACCATTAAGAAAAAGTATCTTATCCCAAGGATTGATGACTTGTTCGACCAGTTAAGAAGAGATAAATACTTCTCAAAGGTTGATATTTGTTCTTGATATCAGCAGATAATAGTGAAGAAGGAAGATATTCAGAAGACTACCTTCCGTACAAGGTATGGGCACTTTGAGTATTTGGTGATGCCCTTCGGACTAACTAATTCCCCTGCAATATTCATGGATTTGAGGAAAAAAGACTTTAGAAATTACCTTGAAAAATTTGTGGTAGTTTTTATTGATTATATTATCATCTAATCCAAGAGCAAGGAGGAACATGAAGAACATCTAAGACTTGTGTTGGCAATACTGAGAAAGGAGAAGTTGTACGCCAAGTTCAGCAAGTGTGAATTTTGGATGAATAAAGTCACATTCTTGGGACATGTGATCACAAGTGAGGGAATTTCTATGATTCCTTAAAAAAAAGGCGGTCGAGGAATTGAACATGCCCTCTAGTGTCACAGAAATCCGTAGTTTTCTTTGATTAGATGGGTACTACCGATGTTTTTTGAGAAACTTATCATGATTTTCCATCCCGCTAACTATGTTAACAAGGAAATGGGTAAAGTATGTATGGACGGAAGAATGTGATGGAAGCATCAAGATGCTGAAGAGAAGGCTGATCATTGTACATGTACTCACACTACCGAGAAGTGGAGAAATTTTTGTGATATAGAGTGATGCTTCAAAGAAATTCTTGGGTTGTGTACTCATGAAAAATGACAATGTGATAGCCCATGTCTCATAGTAGTTGAAGATACATGAGTAAAACTACCCAACGCATGATCTAGAGCTGGCAGCTGGGATTTTTTCCTTTAAAATATGGCAGCATTACTATATAGTGAGAAGTATGACATATATAATGACCACAAGAGCCTAAAGTATATATTCACACAAAAGGAGATCAACATGCGTCAAAGGAGATGGTTAGAGCTAATCAAGGATTACAATTTCTCTATTCCCTACGATCCTGGAATGGTGAACAAGGTAGTTGATGCCCTAAGTAGAAAAGAACCCACTACTCTATCCATGTTATGGATTGAGAAAGACCCTATCTTCTTAGATATGAAAAGGATGGATTTGGAAATCATAAGCGTAAGGGATACATCCTACCTTTCCCAAATGATTTTCCATCCATCAATTGAGGTGAAGATTAAGGAAGCACAAAGGGATGATGTAGAGATACAAAAGAGGGTGAATGCAGTAAAGGAAGGGAAGTTTTAAGAGTTCCATATCGACGATGATGGTGTGATTTGGTTTGGAATGCGGCTTTGTGTGCCTTCATCGCCCAGGATAAAGAAGGAGCTATTGGATAATTCACATAGCTCAACTTTCTCTATCCATCATGGGAGTACCAAGATGTACCGTGACCTCTGAGAACACTTCTGGTGGGATATCATGAAGAAAGTGATTGTAGAATATATACCAAGGTGCTTAGTATGTCAGTAAGTTAAATCTAAGCAAAAAAAGTCTAAAGGTATTATGGAACCATTACCTATACCCATGTGTAAATGGGAAAATGTTATTATGGACATTATCAAGGGTCTTCCGAAGACTTCGAAGGTAAATAATGTGATATGGTTTGTGGTTGATAAACTCACAAAGAAAGCTGATTTTATTGCTATTAGGGAAAATTTCTCACTTGACCAAAATTCAAAGATATATGTGAAGGAAGTGGTGAGATTGCACGGTGTTCCACTATCATATGTCTCTAACTGTGATCCAAAGTTCACATCTAAATTCTTGAGGAGCCTTCAACTTGATTTGAGTAATAAATTAAATTTCAGCATGGCCTATCACCCCCAAACTGATGGCCAGTCCGAAAGAACTATTTAGATGCTTAAAGTTATTCTACGATCCTATTCTCTTGAATTAAAAGGTGGTTGGGATCAAAATCTCCCATTGGTTGAGTTCTCATACAACAATAGCTTCCACTCGAGTATTAAGATGCCTCCATATAAAGTTCTGTATGGAAAGCGATGTGCGAACTCCAACCTGTTGGGATGAAGATGGAGAAAGAAAGCTACTTGGACCCCATATTGTTCAAGAGATGACAGAGAAGGTTCAATTCATCCAGAAAGAAATAAAAGCTTCTCAAAGTTATCAAAAGAGCTATGCTGACAACCTTCAAAGGGACTTGGAGTTCAATGTTGGAGATAAAGTCTTCCTTCGAATATCTCCATGGAAGAGAGTCTTGTGATTCGAGAAGAAAGGGAAGCTAAGACCAAGGTAAATTGGCCCCTTTTAAATCATTGACCGCATATGAGCCGTGGCCTTTCTTCATGCACTTCCACCAAATATGTCTCTTGATCATGATGTGTTTCATGTATCACTATTGGGGAAGTACATACCATACCCCTCACATGTACTAAACTAAGAGGTTGTGCAGCTGGAAGATGATCTCTCATATGAGGAGCATCTAGTAATGATTCTGGATCGGAGAGATAAGGTTCTACGCAACAAGACAACCCATCTTGTCAAAGTTTTGTGGAGGAACCATAAGTTTGAGGATGCAAATTTTGATCCAGAAGAGGCAATGAAGGAGAAAAACCCTCACTTGTTTGTGTAAAGTGAAATTTCAGGTGTGAAATTTCTGAAGGGGGGAAGAATGTAATGATACACTGTTTTCAATGGAAATTCTCTTTATATATTTATGTCATAAAATAACATGAAAACACAACATAATGAACTGCTATGTGATAAGTGACTTTTAAACATATGTTTTTAACTTTTGTGTTTGGAATTTTGAAAATCCAACATAAATGGTTATGTTCATGATGGTTTTTGGAGTCTAATGAAACAATAATAATTTTTGGTGAACAGTAACGTACCCTTAAATGGTTATGTTCATAAGGGTATGTTACTATTTTTGTGTGATGTTATTCTTGGTCATTCAAGAATCAATATTCTTGGTCATGTTCACCAAGAATAGTTCTTGGTGAACATCCACATGGTTCTGGATCACATGATAAAATTTCTATTCTTGGTCATTCAAGAATCAATATTCTTTTTCTTAGGGGAGATTAATAAACTAATGAATTTTAAATTAAGGAAACCCCTCTCCCCTCCACTATAAAATCCACCATTCACACCATAATTTACTCACACCTCTAAAGCTCCAATACATCCCTAAAATCTACCCAAAAACATTCCCTAGCCCTTCCCCGACGTCCAAGAGATTCTGGTCTCATCAAAATACCAGTCATAGGCACTTATGGAGGTTCTCAAGAGATGGATTCAAGAGGTAATTTCTCTCCCTCTTCTTCTTTAATTTCCTTTCAAGTTCAAGTTCATTTCTTGGTCTCTCCCCACCTACCTTCATCCAAATGTAATTGAAACTCTGGTATTATACATATACATTAATTTTATGATTCTATTGGAATATTATATCATCCAACCCCCTTTTCCACTTCAATTTATTTTATTAACGAGAACGTTGTTCGTATGGTGTTAATCTATCTCCTTTAAGAATGACATTCTTTCTTATTCGATTTCTACCCTCAGATCTAGTCATGAAATCATTTTTATGGTTGAAACAAAATATTTTATATGTATTATTTCTTAATTAAATTTCTGTAACTGACTTATGAACATATTACTAAGTGATAAATTAAAACAAGTTCATTGTGATCGAAAAATCACCCAAATCAAGCCAAACAATCTTCATTTAATTATTATCTAATGATTCATCCACATGGATATAATATGATTCATTATTATAAAATTAAAAATCATTTAATCTCATTACTAAGTTGTAAAATCAGTTCTGGATGTTTACCCATGTTCTACCCAAACTTCAATTTATGAATAGAAGTGAACCACCAAAGAAAAACCATAAAAATGAACATCCCCAAACAATGTTTTTAAACTATATAAGTCACCCAATGGAACATAAAATGAAATAATGAAATTTTAATGAACCCTATTAATGTATAAAAGATTCTTGAATTTCTAATTAATTAATATAATGTAATTATAAGGATGGTAGTTTATTGATTGAAAAAGAATTATGATGGTCAACTCAGATAAAACATTCAATATTTCTTTATAGAATAAAATGGAAATAAAAGATAAAAATAACTCGGGTATAAAATATATAGTGATAGAGAACATGACCATGATATAATAAGCCATAAAAATAGTAAATATGTGATGTTTTAAAAGTCCATTTATAATAGTAAATTGATATCACTTCTTTTAAATATTAATTTTCTTAAATTTTTTGAAATCTATTACTTCCTATAAGAAGTGCATAAGGATATATAATTAATTGGAAATAAAAAATTTAATCCTCATAATTTATACAAACTACGAGTTTTAAAGATGTAATTTTTAAACATGAAGTATTTGAATAACATTCTACAAATCACAAATGTTCATAAAGGTACAAATATATATTCAGCATGTCTTTTTCCATTAACCAAAACTAAAGTGGTTTTTATAAGATAGATAGATATATTATATGTTTAAAAATAATTTAATCATTAAAATTAAGTAGTAATACAAAATTTAAAAATATTTCAATTGAAATATAAATACCTTCAAATTCCTCACTTTTATTCTATACTAAGATGAAACCCAAAAATCCAAAGGATTTAATCGCATAATCTTCCATGTTTAATTCTATCATTTATATATTAATAAAATCAATCACAAATAATTTCTCATAAAAAAATGTAATTTCCTAAATCAAAAAATATATAATTAATGCCAACCATTTCTCTAAAAAAACTGAAAAATCATAAAATATGTAACACCCCAAGCTTCCACAGTACGCTTCTTTTTGAATAAAACAATAGCTTGCGTTGAATGCAACATCACGTTCTTTCACACCATGGCCAATCAAAATAGTTGTTATGAATAATAATGCATACTTTTTGAAAATTTATAAATTTTATTATTCAAAATGGAAATAATTTTTGGGTTTGGAATATCAAAATTAACTTAGGGTGGATCTTAGTATTTTTCTTAATAATTTCAATTTTTTTAAATAGTGAAAAACACTCTGATATTGTTTAAAACCTAATTTTTATTTAAATAATTATTATTTTATTTAAATTTATATTATGAAAAAAATAGATATATAATACCTATATATGATCACTGTAATTCATTACAGTCATTTTATAATAAATTTAGATGTATAAATTTTATTTAACATTTTAACATCTTTTACCCACCTTCTAGGAACATTAGAAAATTTTCGGAAAACATAATTTTAACACTTTCGTGAATTGAATTTCAACTATCCAAGAGACATTTTTGACATCAGTATTTAAAATCTATTTAAATTGGATGAAAATATTTTTTTTAATTAAAAATTTTGAATTTTATTTACCACGGTTAAAAGTAAATAGGGTAATTAAGGGTAAAAATGATATTATAATTACCCTTAAACATGTCATAATTCTATTAGATAAGTTTATTTAGACAAAAATAAACTTTAATTATAATCATTGATATTATTTGATACACATGGATTACATTATGATATTTATTATTATTATTTTTAAATAAGTGATAAAACTGTTTAATTCAAATTTTCATAACTAAATTTTTTTTAATATGGGGATATACACAAGATAAATTAAACTATTTATATTTATAGAATTATAAACACATTTACCACTTTATTTTATTTATAATTTTTATACATTAATAATAAATTTTATTTATGACATAATGATGATGCAGTAATTAACTTATTAATGAATGATTAAAATAATTGATATTATAGATATCCTAAAAAATTTAAATTTATAATTTGATGAATTCCAATAATTTTATTGGTTAATATAACCTGTAATGATTTATTAAATAATTTTTTTTGAATTCATAATGTTAATATTACTTTAACAAAAATATAATACCAAATTGTGTGAAAATTAACTTAAATGAGTTTTTAACTAATACTATATTATCAAATTATTTAATATTCCAAAAAATCTAAGGATCGGCCAAATGAAATAGATAAGGTTATATATGTAAATAATGACCACTTGGGGTACTCTAGGATCTTTATAGTATGTTTATTAACCATTCATTATAATAAAAAAGAATACATGGTAAAAGTTAACTATTTAATTAAGAGTTAAATATAAAAGACAAGGTTGATTGGGTGACCAAAACATGTATACAACCAATTGACAGAGATATTTTGACCCATAAACACCTTAAACAAGAAATAATTTTTTTTGGAGAAATTAAAAACTGAGTATGATTATATAATAAAATAATATTTCAAGATTTTTCAAAAGTGACCCTCACCGCTCTTATAAAAGGGTACATCCCCTTCTCTCAAAATCACACTTACAATGCCATTAATCATGGAAAACCCCTTATAATATATCCTCTAAACTACCCTCAGTACATCCTAATTTACATAAATTGATCATAAGTCCATCATTAAGAGCCCTTTTTATCAAATCAAAATGAAGAACATGAAGAAGAGGTAATAATTTCATCACCTATTTAAAAGTTCTCTTCTTATTCAACATCCTATTTATTTGTTGTTTCCATAACAAAATAATAACTCCACTAATTTATATATACTAGTATGTTATTATAAATATGTTGAAACCATATTCATTCTTCTATCCATCCTATGAATCACAAAGTCACCATACCTGCATATGTATGACTTACCGTGTCCACGTCATCATGTAATCAGTTATTCAACAATTCATTGTTTGGATGGGTATAATAATGAGTATAATTGTTGATAATAATAAATATAACATGTTAATGATCCTTCATATATAATATACTATCCAATTAAATATGAATTTATCATAAAAAAATATATTGTCACTCATGCGTAGGTACATATTATCGTATACATGAACGTGATATGATTCATTTCCACAATCATAACCATTCATGACTAATTTTAATTGTATAATTAAAAATATTTTTTAATAAAATTATATCATTCCACATATATATAAAATATAGCTTATCCATAATAAACATGACTTATGTAACAAAACATATAACAGAAAATGAATCAGTTAACACCGAAAATAATGATACTACCAAAATATTATTAACAAAACCATATTAAAAGATAATATATAATATAATATTTATGTATTTGGTTATTTTATAATTTAATAAAAATGTCTTAACTATTATACAAGATCTTATCGTACCCTCGACCAAGGAAAAGTACAATGTAAGGGTTAATTTTACAATCACTTTATTATCCAAGGTCATTTTTAAGAAAGTATCAACTGAAATCTTTATCATCCACATCCGTCTTTCATAAAAATGTACATCAATTTTTTCTTATTTCCTATAATATGAGTTAATGTCACATATACCCTTGTTTGATTTATTATAAAAATAATGAAATGAGTCTTTCCTTAGTTTTCCAAACTAGGTACTTTGTGACCTTTTCGAAGAATTCATGTAAGAATGTTTTATTAACATATATGTGAGTGTGGATATTTTCTGTCGTTATAACATCTTAGAAGCATCCCTTGCAAGATTATAAAAATATTTTCAAAATAAAAGTGTTCTTTTATAATCATTTGACTTTCAAATTATTTTAAAATAGAAATAGATATTTCTCTCAAATAGTTTGGATTTCATCTATGTTAACATCCTTCGATGGATTTTACACTTGTTTGAAGTGTATTTATTGTGATACAAACTTTAATATTGTATTAAATTTTTTGGGATATGTTTTACTATTGATGTGTTATTTTTATAAAATGTATCATTTTTGGTAAAAGTGTTGACATTTTGTATGATAGTTTTAATATGAATGTTTATATTATGTTTCATCCTTTACACATAAAGATTACATTGGACATAGTAAGTGAAGGGTGGAGACTACAATAGATCCTCGATGCATTGGTAGGCCTAATTGGACAAAATAGTGTATTATAATAAGGGGATGAAAAAATATTATTTTTATTCATGGCACGAGGCTTTAACAATGTTGTTATGATGTCCGTATTTTGAATTCCATCAATATAAAATCGGTTATTGATAAAACATGTGATTATTCCACTAGTATAATATACATGTTAATATGTAAATTTAATTGTTTGATTTATCATTACTATTTTATTATGAATTTTAATTTTAAAAGGATTGTGTTTTAGTATTATACATTGCCTTCAATGATAATGCTTATTTATGAAAGTTTCCTCAATACAGTTATCCTAACTGAGCATCTGATCTCACCCCTTTCTTATGTTTTATTTTACCCAAGATAAGATGAAGAATATTATGATTGACAAGTAAGGAAAGGATATGTGATATGAGTGTGTTAAAATAGGGCACATTGTTTTTTTCATTATTTCATGATGTAATGTAAATCTTATGTATGCATCTAGTACTTCCAAAGCTACTAAATTAATCGGTCTTTAGAGACTGGATTTCTTGTGATCATGATAATGTTATATTACATTTCACCAACTCTGGGTTACTAGGGTCGGGGCGTTACAGTTGGTATCAGAGAATCTTATTACAAACATTGGAACCAATATTTAGCAATACTCTAATTAGATAACATTAACATAATATATTCTTTGTGGACTAGTATATATTTTTTTAGAATTTTGGTTATATAAATATTTTGTGTATTTTTTATGAAATACATCCATGTCTAGATACGATCTAGTAAAGGCGGATCTAGAATAGATTTACCTAGAAGTTGAAACACCAACAAGGAGTTTCATTCTTGACTTAGGGTACCCTGGTATATGATATTGGTCCTTTCTGCAATCTTGGTTACAACAGCCCATAGTGGATAATCTTAGAATAATTCACATTTTCATTAAAAACCATTGTGAATTATTTATAAGTAAATACATACTTAATGAAAAAAAATTATTATAGATTATATTCCTAAACTATTCAATTTATGTTAGGAATTTTACTAGTTTGGAATTACGTATTGGGATTCCTAAAATATTTTAGTGTATTCCATTTTTTATAAATGGTGAGTAGTGAATGTAATGGAAACCGTATCAACACATGAAAGCCATGAAAAGATTTCCTCATACTTATAGTAGATATGGTGATGAAACCAGTGCTGAAAAACTTATAACTATACTGGGTCAACTCACTTAGTTTATGAATAATAAAGTTTCCCATATAGAGCACCCTAATCCACAACTCGGAGGATCGATGTTAGAACACTTCATGAGTATACAACCAAAAACATTAAATGGGACTATAAATTCATTATTATATGAGTAATTGATATGTTCCATAGAGAAAATATTTCATGCTTTGGGTCGTAGTAAAAGGGAAAAAGTTTTCATAGAAGTATATCACCTAAAAAATGATACAGATCATTAGTGTTCATTATTTAAAAACACCAAAGAAGATGAAAAATAATAAAAAATATAATGGGGGAGTTTAATGATATTTTCTAAGAAAAAATAATTTTCTCGAGACTATCGAGCATATATGGAAAAAAATTTATGAGTCTGAGGAAAAAATAAGATAATAATGTTGCAATGTATAAGGATAACATTACAAGGTTTTCAATGCATGCATCAGAATATATACCTAACCCAAGGAATAATATTGGTAGATTATTTGATGGGTTAAAAGCATTTCTCCATCATGCATTAGACTCACAATCCATCTCACCATATAATGAGATTATCTCATGTTCTATCAAGTCAAAAAACGAATTCTCTATGTCTGACGACTTTATAGAAAAGAATGAGAAGAAGAGGTCTGTTGAACACTATAGAAATTAAAATAAGGGGAAGGAGGGAAAAGTTCAATTTCCATCCTGTAGTAAATGTGGGATGAAACACCCGAGTACATTCCTGAAGGGAATCTGAGTTTATTACAAGTGTAGTGAAAATTGAAACTAAGCCCGTGATTTCTAGGGATTGAAAGCAAATGTTAATGTTGAATTCTACAATTTCATAAAATAGGGAATTATAAAAATTAATGTACTAAGAACCAAGAAACATACCTTAGAAATGGCCTTTGGGGAAAGGCCAAGCTTATACGACCAATACTGCAGAGGTTAATGCAACATATGATTTAGTGGCAGGTAATTTAATGGTTTCCCAAAAATTTTCCAATTTTTTATTTGATTTTGGATCATCACATTGTTTCATATCT
The DNA here is from genome assembly GCA_963277665.1 of Viscum album. Lineage (NCBI taxonomy): Eukaryota > Viridiplantae > Streptophyta > Magnoliopsida > Santalales > Viscaceae > Viscum > Viscum album. Next base: position 1,010,759,725 of record OY728128.1, on the reverse strand, counting down.
TCCCATTTTACTATGAAAATTATATATTTCCAATTTATTTAACTTGGGTGTTATTTGTCAAAACACTTAAGGGATGTATCATTACAACAAAGTTTTGTGAATCAGTTCCCAATATGGTATATAAATGTTCTTTATAAGCCAATCTCATTATCTTAACCATGATTGAATATGATATAATCCCCAGTATGGATTTTATTTCAGAACATGATGTGAAAATTTTTTGTAAGAAGAAGGATATTACAATTTTTTATGATGATAAGGAGTACCTTATCTTTAGAGCATAAACATCACCATCTTATTATCCTCTAGATCCACCCCTAATGGCTCTACTAAATTCAATTATTGGGGAGGAAGAGAGTGAAATAACTATGGGTGAGTAAATGAATGTTCAAGTAGAGGACATACCTATTGTGAAATAATATGTTGATTTGTTTCCAGAGTATTTAGCATGACATTTACCAGAATAGAAAATTGTGTGTTCCTTTGATTTAATTCCTGGTTCAAGGCCTATATCGAATACCCCTTATAGAATGGCCACTGTGGAATTAGTGGAAATAAAGAAACAACTGGTGGAATTGATTAGTAAATGATATATTCTCCCTAGTGGTTCTCCATGGGGAGCCCCTATTGTTTTTATTAAGAAGAATGTTGGATCTATCTGGTTGTGAATTGAATATAGGTGGATAACTTCTATAAAAATATTGAACAATTATCCCCTACCTCACATTAATTATTTATTTGATCAAAATCATGGAGATCAATATTTTTTAAAGATTAACCTTCAATCTGGATATAATCAGTTGTGTGTAAATTAGGAAGACATTCCGAAGATAGCTTTACTTACTATATATGACCATTATGAGTTTACAATAATGCCTTTTGGACTGACTAATTCTCCCTCTCTCTTCATGGTTCTAATGAAAAGAGTTTTCAAGGAATGTCATGATGGCATTATAGCGGTACTTATTTATGATATCACGGTTTACTCCAAAATCTATTAAGATCATTAAAATTACTTGTGCACCATTCTAAACACACTAAGAAGAAATGAATTCTATTGGATGTTTAGATTGTTTGAATCTTGGAATCAGGATATTTCTTTTATTGGCCATATTGTCTTTATGGATGGAATCCCTTTTCATCTTTCTTAGAAAAGTGAAATACCATAATTACCAACACCAACTAGTAAAACTCAGTTATGCAGTTTTATGGGTTTAGCTGGTTATTATCGGTGTTTCGTCTAAAATTTTTCTTGATTGGATAACCCATTAACCATATTCACACATAAATTGGTTAAATTTATTTTGACAATAGAGTGTGAATAATTATTTGGGTAATTAAAGAAAATGTTATTAAATTTTTTTATCTTAACTCTACCATTGTAAAATGATGGGGTTTTTATTAATAGTGATGCTTCAAAGAAAGGACATGGTTGTATCCTTATGTAGAAAGAATGAGTTATTGCCTATGCATCATGTAGGCTAAAGATTAATGAACAAAACTATCCCGCTTATGATCTTGAGTTATCAGTTGTAATCATTTCTTTGCAGATATGGAGACACTATGACTTTAGTGAAAATTTTGAGATATATACTAATCAAAAAAGCTAAAATAATATTTTCTCACATAAAGAACTAAACATGAGGAAAATATGATTTCTTTTACTACTCAATTATTATTATTTCACATAACACTACCTCCCTGGGAAGGCAAATAAGGTGGCAGATTCTTTGAGTTGAAAGTATCATGGATTTTTGAACAATATGAGAGTTTAAAGGGATCTTATGTTCATGGATATAGTAAATATGGATATGGGAAGAATCATGGAAGGTGAAACATCATTACATTTTTAAAAGGATTCCAAAACATATTTACTACGAAGGATAAAAATATCTTAGACTGAGGATAAGGAGTTTCAAAAAAAATTAAGGTCATAAATTATTGGATATTGATTGACTTTGTATATAAGACGGTATTTTAAAATTTGGGAAGAGACTATGTGTTCCTGACATACCTGATCTAAAAAGGGATTTGTTGGATGATCAGCATAGATCTAATGAACTTATACACCAAGGTAGCACTAAGATGTATATAGAAAACTTACCACTTTAACATTTAGCAATAATATATATTAATGAAGTTTAAAAACTTCATGACGTACCCTTATTGATTTTTTACGATCGTGATCCTTGTTTTACATCATGATTCTGGAAAAGGCTTAAGAAGGCCCTATATATTGATCTTCATTTCAACACAGTACACCACCCTCAATATAACGGTCAATCAGATCAGAATTTTCCAAACATAGAAGTCTTTTGAGATCTTTGTCACTTTAGTATCAAGGTATGTTGGAAAAGTATTTACCTCTTATAGAGTTATACTATAACAATAGCTTATATTCAGGTATTCAGATGGAATCATATGAAGCATTATATAGAAAGAGTAGTCACACACCAACTTTTTGGGATGATGTTGGTGAAAGAAAACTCGTATTCCTAGAACATTTTGCGGAAACAATGGAAAACGTGAAGATTATCCAAACCCAAATCAAATTTTCTCATTGTAGGAAAAATAGATATCCTGAAAACTGAAAGAAGGATTTGGAATTTCAAGTAGGAGATCATATTTTTTTGAAGTTATCCCCATGCAATGGTGTTATACAATTTGGTAAGAATGGTAAATTACCTCTGTGGTACATCAGACCTTTAGAAACTCTTAAACGAATTGGAGTTGTAGCTTACTTTTGGAAAAGCTTTCAAGTCTCTCCAAAGTTCTTGATGTGTTCCACGTATCAATATTGGTAAAATACATTCCTAACCCAACGCATGTACTAACCTATAGTGAAATATAATTGTAACACAATCTATCTTATTGTGAAGATCCAGTCAAGATTCTTGATACTGTAGAACAAGTGCTAAGAAACCTGATGACTCGTCTGGTCAAAGATCTATGGAGAAACCATAAGATATAAGAGTCCATGTGGGAACCCAAGAAGCATATCATAAAGAATCACCCAAATCTTTTTTTTGTAGTAGTATTTTAAAAATTTTGAGGAAACAACTATTTTAAGGAGGTAAGAATGTAACACCCCAAGCTTCCACAGTATGCTTCACTTTGAATAATATAATAGATTGTGTTGTACGCAACTTCGAGTTCTAGCACACCACGACCATTGAAACTATCCATTATGAATAGTAATACGCACTTTTTAAAATTTTATAAGTTTAATTTTTCAAAATATACAACATTTTTTGATTCGTAATATCAAAATTATCTTAGGGTGAAAATTTGGTATTTTTTTGAAAACATTCAAATGTTTTTGATTAGTAACAAAACAATATGTTATTGTTTAAAACCTACATTTTATTTAAATAATTTTTTATTTAATTTATTTTTATTTGAGGTCAAGATAGATACATAATACAAATATATTTTCAATGTAATTCATTGGAGTTATTTTATAATAAAATTAGATTTATAAAATTTTATTCAACATTTTAACGACTTTTACCCACCTCTTGGCGCATTTGAAAATTTGTATAAAATGTAATTATACCGCTTATGTGAAGTTAATTTCCAAAATATAAATACAATATTGACATCAATGAGTAAAATATTGATCAATTGGATGAAAATAATTTTTTGGTGAATTGTAATTTTTGAATTTTATTTACCATGGATAAAAGTAAAAAGAATAATTAATGGTAAAAAATGGCATTATAATTACCCTAACACATTTCCTAAATCTATTAGATATGATTATATTTACTTAAATCAATATTAGTAATAATATATGATACCCTTTAATCCACATGGATTAGATTGTGACATTTATTATTATTTTATTTAATGAAGAGTTAAAAGTGTTAAATTCAAATTTTCATAAATAAAACATTTTTAATATAGTGTTATACATAGGCTAAATTTGACAATAAATATTTATTGAAAATATAGAAATATTTCCTATAAGTTGGTATTTAATTTATAATTTTTTTACACTAAATAAATAAATTTTTATAACATAATGACGATGGAGTAATTACCTTATTAATGAAAGATTAAAATAATTTATATTATAAATATCCAAGTAAATGTAAACTGATAGTTTTTATGTATTAAACTTAAATTAGTGGTTATTACTACATGGTTTGATAAATTAAATAAAAAAATTGAAGTGATAATGTTTTTATGACTCTCAGAAAAACAAAATACCTAATAGTGTCAAAATTGACATAAATGTGTTTTTGAAAAATACTATATTATTAAATGTTATAATATTCCTAAAAATATAACCCTTAAAAAAATGATTTAGATAAGTTTTTATATGTCAATAATTAACCACTTGGGGTTATCTTGTATTTTTATAATATTTTTATTAATCATCTATTATAATAATATAAGAACACATGGTAAAATTTAAACTATTTAAATAAGAGTTAAATCCAAAAGATAAGGTTGATATGGTGACCTAAACCTGAATAAAACCTATTAGTTTAGAGGTTTTAGACCCATCCCCACCTTATCCTTGAAATATTCTTTTTTAGCCATTCTAAACAAATAATGATTGTATAGTAAATTAATATATCAAGATTTTCTTAAAGTGACCCTCACCTCACTTATAAAAGGGTACTTCCCCTTCTCTCAAAATCACACATCCAGATCCATTTTTCTCATCCAAAACCTGATAAAATACACACCCATCTACCCTCAATTTATCTTAGAGTCTATACATTGATCTGGAATAAAACCTAATATTTTTTTGGACCAATTCAAAAGGAAGAACCTGAAGAAGAGGTAATAATTTCATCACATCTTTCAATGATCTTTTCTTATTCCACTTACACTTTTATTGTTGTTCCATACCAAAATAATAAATCAAGTACCTTATACATACATTTTTGTTAATATAAATGTGGTAAAACCATATTCTTTATTCTATCCATCCTACGAATGACAAAGTCCCCATACGTGCGTACGTATGACTTACTGTCTCCACGTCGCGATGTAGTTTTGTATTCAACATATCATAATTTTGATGGGAATAATGATTAGTATAATTGATTTTAATAATAAATATAACATGATAATTATTCTGTATATATTCCATACCATCCAATTACATTTTATTTTATAATAAAGAAAATTGATATTGTAGCTCATGCAAACGTACAGATTACTGTCTCCAGGAACACAATAATATTCATTTCCCCATCAATCCATTCATGAATAAATATAATTCTATGGTTAAAAATAATGTTTAAGAACTTAATATAATTATGGATATGAAAAAATTACATCTTATCCACGACCAACATGACTTACATAACAAAACATGCAAAAGAAAACTCATTAGTTAACACCCGAAACGATGATACTATTGAAATATTATTGACAAAACACTATTATAAGATCATATATAATATCATATTTTTTAATTTGGTACTTTATAATTTAATAAAAATGATTTAACTATTATAAAATATTTTAACATACCCTCTACCAAGGAAAAGATCAAGGTAAGGGTTAATTTTACAGTTTCTTTATTATCAGAGTTTGTTTTTACGAAAGTATCTACTGGGACTTCTTTATCATACACATTATTGATTCTTAAAAATGTATTTCAATTTTTTTTAACTATTTCCTAAAATATGGGTTAAATTCATTCATACCATTTTTTAAATTTTATAAAAAAAATATGAAATGAATATTTCAATCATTTTCTAGACAAGGTACTTATGACATTTTCGACGAATTATGGTAAGGATTATTTTTTAACGTATACGGTGGGTGAAGTTATTTTCCACTGTTATAACCTATTCGAAGATTCCCTTACAATATTCTAAGAATATTTTCAAAAATTAATGTTTTCTTTTATAATTATATGACATTAAAATGATTTCAAATTAGAAAGTGATATTTCTATCATATAGTTTAGGTTTCATATGTGTCAACATCCTTTGATAGATTTTAAACTTGTTTGATGTTGATATATTATGATACAAACTTCCATATTGTATTTAATGTGTTGTGATATGTATTATTGTGGATGTGTTATTTTTATATCATTCATGGTTTATGGTTAAATTATTGACATCTTTATACCGGATTTAATATTAATGTTTGTATTATGTTTCTACCTTTTCATATGAGGAATGTGTTGGACATAGTAAGTGATGGGTGGATCCCGCTATAGCTCCTTGATGCATCAGTAGGTCTCAGGATACAAACTAGTATCTTTTCACAAGGCCTTAATAAATTCTAATTTGTAGTATTGGAATGAGGAAACTATGTGGTTATGATGTCCGACATTATGAATTCCATAATTATAAAATTAGCTATTGATATTACATGTGATTACTCGACTAGTAGAATATACATGTGAATATGTCAATGGAATTATTTTATTTATCATTTCCATTTTATTCTAAATTATAATTTTAAAATGCTTTTGTTTTAGACTTATACATGTCCTTCAATGATTACGCTTATTTATGAATGTTTCCTCTATATTGTTACCCTTACTGAGAAACGAAGATCACCCCTTTATTATATTTTATTTTTCCTAAGGATTTGAAGAACTATATTTTGATTGACTTTTTGGACAGGCTATAGGATATGAGTGTATTCAAATGGGAAACATTGTTGTTTTTATTTATTTCATGATACAATGTTAAACTTCTGTATGAATCTAGTACTTCCAAGACTACTAAAAAAATCAGTTCTTTGGGATGTGATCTCTTGTGATCATTCCAATGTAATGTAATATTTCACTAACTCTAGGTAACTATGGTCGGGGCATGACAGATTGTATCAGAGGATGTTTAGTTTAATCCTTGGAAGATAGATTTAGAAAAACTCTTATTAGAGAATATCAACCTAAGCTAGACTTTGAGTATTAGTATAAAAAAATATCCTTGAATTTTGGTAATGTAGATATTTTGTGTATTTTCCATGAAATACATATCTTTATAAATACGAGCCAGTATACGCGGCTCTAGCACATATGTTGCTAGGTGTAAACACTCCGAGAATGAGTTTCAAGCTTAACCTGAGGTATCCCGGTACACTACAACGGGCCTTGTAGCACTCATTTTTATGACACTTATTTGGGGATGTGCTTATGATAATTAAAATTTTCATTACAAAAAATTATGAAAAATTTATGAGTAAATACTTCTTCAATGAAAACATTCTTTCTTGATTACGGATTATATGCATAAATTATTCAATTTGTGTTAGTTATTTTACTAGTTTGGAATTATGTATTAAGATTCATATATTAATCTAGTGTATTCCATTTTTTAGAAATTTTACATAGTGGAAAGAATGGAAACAATATTAACGCACATAATCTATTTAGGTATTTCTTTCATACTAAAGATTATTATAGTGGAGCTGGCGATGAAACAAGTGGTTAACATCTTATAACCATACTAGGAAAACTCACTCAAGTTATGAATAATAACATTACCCATATAGAGAACCCTGATCTACAGCATGGAGGATCAATGTTAGACCACTTCATGTGGAAACAACCACCAACATTCAATTTGTCTTCAAATCCATTTTAAGATGAGTAACTGATAAGTTCCTTATAGAAAATATTTCATGCTTTGGGATGTATCGAAAGGGAAAATGTTGTCATGGAATTTTATAGCCTCATCAAAGATACAGATCAATTATAGTCATTAATTAAAAATGAAAAGGAGTGTGAGAATGTATCAAATATATAATGGAGGAAGATTAATGTGATTTTCATAGAAAAATATTTTTTCATGACCCTCGAGCAGATATTGAAAGACAATTTCTGTGTATGAGTACAAAAGAGGAAGATAATGTCGCAATGTGTAGAGATAAATTTATAAGATAGAAATGCATGGAAGAAATTATATAAATAACCAAAAGAGTATTATTGATAAATTATATGATTGGTTAAAACCATTTCTCTGTCGACCATTAGTCTCACAGTCCTTCTCATTATAAGAAAATATTGTCTCATGTGATATCAAGACCGAAAAGAAACTCTCTATGTATTACGACATTAAAGAAATTCATGAGATAAAGAGATCTGTTGAATACTCTATTAATAAAAATAAGGGGATGAAGGGAAACGTGGAATTTCCATCCTGTAGTAAATGTGGGATGAAAAACCCCGGTACTTGCCTGAAGGGAATGGGAGTCTATTACATGTGTGGTGAAAAAGTCAACCAAACTCGTCATTGCTAGGGAAAGAAAGCGGTTGTTAATGTTGAATGATACAATTATAGAGAAATAGGTCATTGTGCATATGAATATCCTCAGCACCAAAAAACATACCTAAAAAAGGCCAAGGGATCAAGGCTAAGATTATGTGATCATAACTGCTACGGTTGAAGCTTCAAATGATGTTGTGGTAGGTAATTTATTGGTTTCCCCAAATTTTTCCAATGCTTTATTTGATTCTGGATCATCCCATTATTTCATATCTTCCCAGTTTTCAATGAAAATTAGAGATTTCAAATTTTTTTTAACAAGGGGGTTTTCTGTCAAAACATTTAAGGGAATTATCATTGAAACAATGTTTTGTGAATCAGTTCCCATTAGGGCATTAAATGTTCTTTATCTGCTAATCTCTTATTCATACCCATGATTGAATTTGATATAATCCTCGATAAGGATAGGATTTCAGAACCTGATGAAAAATTTTATTATAAGAAGAACGAGGTTACGATTTTCAATGATGATAAAGAGTACCTTATCTTTAGAGGAGAAATGTCCCCACATGATTCTCATCTAGATCCACCCTTAGCATCTAAACTAAATTCAATTATTGGTGAGGAAGATAGTGAATTAACTATGGGTGAGGAAAGGACTGTTCAAATTGAGGACTTAATTACTGTGAATGTATATATTGATGTGTTTCCATAATATTTAGTTGGGAATCCTCTAGAATGAGAAATTTAGTTTTCCCTTGATTTAATTTCTGGTTCAAGGCCCTTATTTAAGACTTCTTATAGAAGGAAAAATGTAAAATTAGTGAAACAAAAAAACAATAAGAGTAATTGAGTAAAAAAGGATTTATTCTCCCTAGTGGTTCTCCATGGGGATCCCTTGATCTTTTTGTTATGAAGAATCATGGATCATTGAGGTTGTACATTGAATATAGTTAGATCAATGCTATAAAAATAAAGAAAAATTATCCCATACCTCACATTGATGAGGTATTCGATCAACATAATAGAGCTCAAAATTTTTCAATGATTTACATTTGATCTAGATATCATTAGTTGTGTGTGAGTAAGGAATACATTCTAAAGACACCATTTTGTACTAGGTGTGGGCATTACGAGTTTACAGTAATGCCCTTTGGACTAACTAATGCAACCTATTTCTTCACGGATCTAATGGATAGTTTTTTCACCGAATATCTTAATGACTTCATAATGGTATTTATTTATGATATATATTTTTACCACAAAATCTATGAAAATAAAGAAAATAACTTCGGCACTATTCTAAAGACACTTAGAAGCAAATAATTATATGGGATTTTTAGCAACTGTATATTCTGGGTTCAGGTGATTTTTTTGGCCATATTGTCTCTAAGGTTGAAATCTATGTTCACCCTTCTAATAAAATATCAATACAATAATGTCTAGCACCGACGAGTATAACTAAGGTTTGTATTTTTATTGCCTTAGTAAGTTATTATCGGGGTTTTGCTCAGAATTTGGCCCTATTGGCTAACCCATTAACCAAGATCACATGTAAATGGGATAAATTTGATTGGAAAAAAGAGTGAGAAGGATGTTATAAAGAATTGAAAAATTATTATTCAATTATCCTATCTTGACTCTACCATTCGAGAATGATAGTTTTTTATTTATAGTGATACATCATTTAAAGGACTTAGTTGTATCCACATATCGAATGATAGAGTTTTTGCCTATGAATCACAACAACTAATATTTCATGAACCAAACTATCCCACTCATTATCTTGAGTTAGAAGCTTTAATAATGGATTATAATATATAGATTCATTATCTCTATGTTAAAAAATGAGAGATACATTCCCATCACAAGAGTTTGATGAATATTGATTCATAGAATGAACTCAACATGAAGAAATGATGATTTCTTTAACAACTCAAGGATTATTAATGCACTATACACTACCACACGTGGAAGAAAAATAATTTTTCAAATTCTTTGAGAAAAAAGGATCATGGAGTTTTAAAAAATATTAGAGTTGAAAGGAATTCTATGTTCATGGATCTAGTAATGATGGATATGGGAATAATCCTGGAAGGTGAAACATCAATTATTCTTCAAATGGATTCCAAACCAACTTTACCAGAAAGGATAAAATGTTCTCAGAATTATGATGTAGAGTTTCAAATAAAATTAATCCTGTGAATGATTAGAGATTGACTGAATATTTATATTAATATTGAATTTTGAAATTTGGGAAGATACGTTGTGTTCCTGACATACCTGGTCTAAAAAGCTAATTGTTGGATGATTCACATAGCTCTAATTTCATTATATACCATGGTTTCACTAAGATGTATAGATATTTAAAGGAACATTTTTTGTGGGACAATATGAAGAGGTATATTGCGGATTATGTGTTGATAAGTATGGTTTTTCAATAGGTAAATGATGGAATACCACATCCTAGAGGATTCATGCAACCACTCCTAATACCTGAGTTTAAATGGGATGATATTACAATAGAATTTGTCAAGGTGCTACCAAAGACTCCATGAAGGAATGATGAAATATGGGTTATTTTTTATCATCCTACTAAGTGCACAAATTTTATTGATATAAGAAATTATTTATCACTTGAAAATTTAGAAAGACTATATATTAATGAAGTTTCATGACATCATGGAGTACCCATACGAATTTTTTCGGATCATGATCCCCTTTTTATATCAATAATCTAGAAATGTCTTCAGAAGGACCATGATACTGAACAACGTTTGAGCACTACCTACCACCCTCAAACTCACAGACAGTTAGAATTGAATATTAGAACCACAAAATACATGTAAATATCATTTTCACTTGAATTTCAAGACATATAGGACTAGTATATATATCTAGTAGAATTTTCCTATAATAGTAGCTTCCATTTAAATATTTTTAGGGCATCATATGAAACATTATATAAAAAGAGATGTCACACATCAACTTTTTGATATAATTTTGGTGAAAGAAAACATGTAGGACCATATCATATTGGGGAAATAATGGAAAAGGTGATGATAATCCAAACCCACATCAAATCATCTCAATGTAGGGAAAAGAACTATGCCTATAACTGAATGATGGATTTGTAATTTTAAGTAGGAGATCATGTTTTATTTATGGTATCTCCATGGAAGGGTGTTATATGATTTTTTAAGAAGGGTAAATTAAATACTATGTGCATCAAACCATTCAAAATTCTAGAATGAATTGACATTGTAACTTACCTATGGAAATCCCTCCATGTATCTCTAAAGTTCATGATGTGTTCAACATATCACTGTTGAGAAAATACATGCCTAACCCAATGCATGTACTCACCAATTAAGAAATAAATCTGGAACCTGATCTGTCTTATTTTGAATAGGCTATCATGATTATTGATTCTATTGAACAAGTGATACGAAACCAAACAATATGTCTGGTAAAGGTTTTACAGAGAAACCATATGATGGAAGAGGCAATGTGGGAACTCGAGGAACTAATCATAAAGAACAACTTGAATATTTTTTTGATGTTGTTTTTTTAAAATTTCGTGGATGAAATTATTTGAATGGGGGAAGAATGTAATTCCCCAATATTCCACTATATGTTTATCTTTTAATAATACAATATCATGTGATGTACACAACATCGTGTTCTAGCACACCACGACCTATCAAACTAGCCATCATTAATAGTAATACCCAAATTATTAAATTTTATAAATTTTATTCATCAAAATGGACTTCATTTTTGGATTCAGAATATCAAAATTAGCTTAGGGTAAAAATTTGGTATTGTACTGAAAATATTCAATTTTTGATGAATAGTAAAAAATCCCTTATTTATTGCTTAAAAAAATTAAAAATTATTTATTTTATATAAATTTATTATATGTCAATATAGGTACATAATAACTATATATGTTCAATGTAATTATTTTTATGAAATTATAATAAAATTAGATGTATAAAATTTTATTGAATATTTTAACGTCTTTCAGCCCCTTTCTATGAACATTTTCAAATTTTCCTAAAACATTATTTTACCTCATTAGTTAATTTAATTTAAAAAAATTGAAAGACATGGTTGACATCACTGAGTATAATTTGGTTCAATAGGATGAAAATAATTTTTGATTAATTGTAACTATTGAATTTTATTTACCACAGTTAAAAGTAAATAGGTTAATTAAAGGTAAAATGATATTATTATTACGCTAACTCGTTTCCTAATTATATTTGAGAAGTGTATTTCAACCAAAATCAACCATAGGAATAAAATTTGATCCTATTGGATCCACTTGGATTAGATTAGTACATTTATTATTATTTAATTTAAAAAATAGTTAAAAGTGTTAAATTCAAATTTTCATAACAAAAATATTTTTAATATAGTGTTATACATAACCTAAATTGGACTATAAATATTCAATATAAATATAAAAAAATTTCCTATGTAGTAGAATTATATTTATAATTTTTAAATAATTAAATCTATTTATGACACAATAATGATGCATTAATTACATTATTAATGATATATTAAAATAAATGATATTGTAAAAATTCAATTAAATGCAAAAATTGAGGACTTAGATACATTAAACTAACATTAATGGTAAATATTTCTTGTTAGTATTTATTAAATAATTTTTTTTAACTGATAATGTTTTTATGACTTTCACAAAAACAAAATACCAAATAGTGTCAAAATTGACATAAATGAGTTTTCAAAAAATTCTATATTATAAAATGTTATAATATTCATAAAAATATAAGGTTTATCCAAAGTAATTAGATAATGTTTTATATGTCAATAATGTACCACATGGGGTTCTCTTGGATTTTTATAATATGTTTATTATCCATTTATTATAACAATACAGGAATACATGGTAAAAGTTATACTATTTTACTAAGAGTTAAAACTAAAAGATTATGTTAATATGGTGTCCTAAACATATCTAAAACCTATTGGGTGAGTGTTTTTAGACCCAAAATCACATTATCTTTGAAAAAAAATCTTTTTTTAGCTATTTTAAATATAATATAATTGTATAATAAATTAATATATCAATATTTTCTCAAACTGACCCTCATCTATCTTATAAAAGGGAACTTCCCCTTCTCTCAAAATCACACCGCCAGAGCCATTTTTCGCTGCCAACCCCTGCTCAAATATCGTCCCAAATACACTAACATCATCCTATAGGCTTTATATTTGTCATAAATAGAAACTTGGATCCTTTTTGATCATGTAAAAAATAAGACCCCGAAAATGAGGTAATAATTTAATCACCTCTTTCAATGTACTTTTCTTCTTCCACTTCCTCTTTCTTAGTTGTTTCATTATCAAATTAATAACTATAGTACCTTATATATACTAGGATGTTATTATAATTATGGTACAACAATATTCATTATTCTATCCATCTTATGAATGAAAAATTCACCATACATGCGTACATATGACATACCATCTCCACGTCATGGTGTTGTTGGGAATTCGACATATCATTATTTGGATGGGTATAATAATGAGTATAGTTAATTTTATTAATAAATAAAACATGTTAATGATTCTATATATATGATATAACATCCAATTACATATTATTGTACCATCAAAACAATGGTATTATTTCTCGTTTGTATGCATATATTACCGTCTCCATGAACACAATAAGATTCATTTCCCCATCACAACCGTTAAATAATAATTTTCATTCTATGATTAAAAATAATTTTTAAGAACTTAATATCATTCTGGATATTAATCAAATACATCCTATCTCTGAAAAACATGACTTACGTAATGAAACATATAAAGGAAATCAAATCAGTTAACACCTGAAACATTGATACTACTGAAATATTATTAACAAAACAATATTATAGGATTGTATATAATAGATAATTTATGAATATAGTAATTTTATAACTTAATAAAAATTATTTAACTGTTATACAAAAGGTTAATATACCCTTTTCCAAGGAAAAGTACAATGTAAGAGTTAATTTTACAATCTCTTTATAATCCGAGGGTATTTTTACGTAAGTATCTACTAGGACGTCATTATCATCCACATTGGTTTTTCTTAAAAATGTATTTCAAAATATTTTTACTGTTTCATTTAATATTGGTTAAAATTAATTTTATATGATTGTCTGAATTTTTTTTATTTTTTTGAATGGAATCTTTCCTTCGTTTTCCAGATAAGGTACTTTATGACCTTTTTGATGAATTAAGGTATGATTGTCTTTTTACTGTATACGAAGGGTGCAGATATTTTTTTCTATTATAACATCTTCAAATTATCCCTTACTATATTATAATAATATTTAAAAAATAAATTTTTTCTATTATAATTATGTGTCTTTCAAATGATTTCAAAATAGGGAGAGATATTTCACTCAAATAGTTTGGATTTCATCTATTTCAACATCCTTTAAGGGATATTACACTTATTTGAAGTTGATTTATTATGAAACATTCATCCATTTTATATTGTAGGGATTTTTTATGTTTGACTATGGATGTGTTATTTTTATACAATTCATGATTTATGTTTAATGTTTGGACATTTCGTATTCTAGATTTAATACTGATGCTTATATTATGTTTCAACCTTTTCATATTAGTAATTATTTGGACTTAGTATGTGATGGGTGGATCCCACGGTAGCTCTTTGATGCATCAGAAGGTATCATGGAACAAACTAGTGTCTTGGCACAAGGGGTTGACAAAATGTTATTTGTAGTCTTGGCACGAGGCATTGACTCCTTGGTTGTGATGTCTGACATTATGCATTCCTTTGTTATCAAATTAGTTATTGTTATTACAGGTGATTATTCGAATAGTATAATGTCCATGTGAATAAGTAAAAAGAATTATTTGATTTATATTTTTCATTTTATTCTAATGTTTAATTTTAATAGTCATGTGTTTTTGTCTTATACATTACTTTCAATGTTTATGTTTATTTATGAATGTTTTCGCTATATGGTTTTCCATACAATTCATCTGATCTCACACATTTCTTATGTTCTATTTTTCCAATGATGTGAAGAATTATATTATAATTAACTTGATGGGCTAAGATATGGTATATGATTGTTTTCAAATGGGATAATTTTTTTTTCTTTATTTCATGATGTAATGTGAAAAAATGTATGTATCTAGTACTTCCAAGGCTACTAAACTAATCAATCATTGAAGACTTGATCGCTTGTTATCATACCAAGGTTATGTAATATTGCACCGACTCTCGGTAACTAGGGTCAGGGAATTACAAAATAATACCTTACAATCTTCCAAAAATAAACTCAAACATAATTTATCAAATAAAATAAAATAGAATTAAATTTACATTAATCATATAGGATTCCCAAAACTATGAGAAGATTTCAAAATATCATTACTCACTTAATCACAAAATCATTTATATTGTTTTTGATATCTCTAAAATCAATTTCCACAAAATGAAATAAATATATATTTGTCAACTATTTTTGATAAATTTAAATTAGTTTATACTAACTAGGTAATCATGTTGGATTCTGTAAAGTGTTGCATCCTTGTCATCCTTTAGTTGTGGGTTTGATCCATGTGGACTTTCCTAAGGTTAAATATTTTCACACATCCTCCAGGTTGAATTTTCCTAAAACTATATTAATTTAATACTTATTAAACACAATCAATTTCAAATACTTCTTAAAAAATTTTTTTTTAATTCAAACAATTATCTTATACCATTAATTTTTCATCCAAAAAATTAATTAACCGTAACTACATAAAAGGTTATTATATCCAAAAATAATATTAGACACATTTAAATTTCATAAAATAAACCTAAAATGGGTATTATAGGACAATAAAATTTTGAACAACCTTATTAATATACACTCATGATCATAACCATAAATTATAAGAGTAAGAAAAAAATAAACATTCCAATCATAAATGTTGTTTAATCCCTACTTTGATTAAAACTGTAATATACCATAATCTACAATTCTAGATCATGTACTAAAAACATAAATATCACATTTATGGATTTGATATTTATAAATGAGAACTAATTCTTCCAAAAAAACACAATACATTCAAAATTAATTATTGGATCAATTAAATACTCAATGGAATTTTTGGTTCATTTTTTAGAGATATAGGAAGAAATCAAAAAAAACATAAGATTATAAACAATTAAACCATAAGGATTTATATTATTTCCTATAATATCAAACATTGATATTAATTTATAATAATCATTCATGTGAAAACATTCTATACACATTTCATATGATACTGTTCCTCAAAACCATTATAATATAAAACATATGAAAGGTACCCTCATTTTCTTAGTTAGGGTAAACATTTGAGATGAAAAAGAATAAGATGAGAATATGTGTATGAGAACATGATAATAAAATTTTAAAAATTTATTATTCACATCAAATAAAATTATCTTCATTCATAAAATAAATAATAAAAATTCATCAAACATGAATCCTTTTTGGATAACCTGGTATAAAAAGTAATTGGGATAAACACCTAAAATTAGAACATTATAAACATGTTTAAATAAATTAAGGTTCAATAATTATGTAAAGGAAATGAAATTAGGACCATTCATAAACTAATGGACACGAAAATAGTTCAATGCATAACAACTTGAACATGTAATAACGTTCACAGGTAATAATTTGGACCTGTTATCTGGTTTATACTTTACATTATGAACATTTATTCAAGAAAAAATATTAAATGTAAACATTTGATTTTGTTAATGCATAACATTTTGACCGTGTAATCTATTTAAAACATATCATATAGACTCATGAGTTATATAACATTTCCCAATTCATTAGAGTGTAATATAGTTCCCTCATATCACATAAATAAAAATGAAACATATGTATTCCACAAGAACATATTTCATTAATAATATCAGAACCCACAAGAAGATATAGGTTTCATAAATATCATTACATCACCAAAATTAATTATAAATAAAATAATGGAGGGTAATTTCATATACTAATATCCCCATTTAAGTGAATGTATCATCAAATAATGTTATCTAAGATAGAATATAATTTTTAGAGATCACATGAAATAAATCTCGGGGAAAAAATCCTTTCTATTTTGAATAACGTATTTTTAATCATAAAACAATGATAACATTTATAATATGAAAAATAATGTTTAATACTTATAACAGACAATTTCAAAAACAATTTTGAGCATCATTGAAATCATTTTTTATAAAAACTCATAAAGTATAATTAAAAATCAATTTAGGAAACATTGATGAAAAAGTGGGCATTGAAAAAAAAATACAATCGAAGAGAGAATAAAATTACATGAAACATATAATATAATAAAATAAATAAGATTTATCATATAAATTTTCAATTGGTATTATATACAAGAAATAAAATAATATAGGTGCATTTAACAACATGTGTCTCAAAGAAGAAAAATGTTGACAAAATTATCTTACTAATTTGGTAAATTTTGAAACATAAACCCCATGAAAAAGAAATAATTAAATTTATTTTAAAACAAAAAAAATAATAATATAATAAATTCATGAATGTTTTACACACAACCCAAAAACTAAGTACTGAATATGGCAATATTCTTTCAAAAATATATATGAGACTAAATATCCTCTAACAAATATCTTATCATTGAATTAAGTATTAATCGAGTAGATCATTTATGTTTATTCACTATAAATCCACATTAATTAAATTCAAATAACACCTAAGATATTACAAATTAATTTGAAACATAATATTATAATAAAATAATCAATAAAATAATAGTAAAAACCAATGATGGAAAAATGAGTTAAGAATTCCCTACCACATTGTAATCAATTCAATCGTATACTCCCAAAAATTAATAATTATCAAATAAAACATTTAATAACATAAATATTAGTATATTTACGATAATATATATCCAATTTTCATATACACGCGAGACACAGAGAGTATGTGGTGAATAAAGAACATATCCAATAGAGGAAAAGTTATATGAGAATTCCATATCTCACATTTACCTTTAGTTTTTCACAATTTAATCTCATGTATAAATCGTTAAAGGAAGTTATTAATTCAATATTGAAATATTATAATATTTATTATAACTTATTATATATGTTTATGTTATCTTACCACATATTAATTAATAATATTTCATGATTTTCATTGTTTCGGGTGAGTTCATTTCATGATTTTCATGTTCAGTTCATTTCATTATAATAATGTATTATATATTATGATTGAAATAAAAAACTATAAGGGTAATAAAAGGTTATTAATGGATGTTCATGTGTATTAATTTTCTAATATATCTTTTTTATTTCTTGCATTATGATGATTCTTTTGATAACATCTTAATGAAATTTTTTTATTCAATTTGGCGTGTTTTCGGAAAATCATAAAATAGTTTTGTTTTATTCAAGATTATTTTTTTATGTTAGTAATGTATCATGAAATAGGTTTTAATTTATATATTAATATTTAATATTACATGAATAAAAGTATTATGACCATACAAGAATGTGGTAGTACAAAATGAACAAAATCATTATCCATAAAGACGTCTAACATATATAATTTTGAAAATAGTATTGTTTCATTGAATAAGAGGTTTTAATAAAAGGGACGTATATATGATAATATATTAGAAAAATAAAATTGAATTATTTAAAATATTATAAAATTATAACTACTTTTATGGATTAAATATATGAGGAGAGTGTAGAAAAAGTAATGGAAATAATATATGTGTTTTTAAAAAATTACCTCGTCAATACCACCTCCTTGAGATACACTTAAGAACCTTTGATTTGGGCAATGGGTGAGAAAATCAACAGTTAAACATGATGAGAGTTGGGATCATAGTTTGTTTGAAGACAATATTAGGTATTCAATGCTTTTGGGTCAAAATGAGGTAGTGAGGGGTTGTATGTATTCTTTAAATATGTTGGATTAAGTGATTAAAATAAAAATTATTTTAAATGTAAGCCAAACACATTATGGTGGAATTATTTTAAAATAAATATTATGGAAATAAATATTATATATGATGTTTAGGTTCAAGTTACACATCAAATAAATAATAATTTTTTCATTTATAGGTATTTTAATCCATTACTTTTTAAACACTGAATAAACTCATTTTGTAATGATATCATAGTAAATAAATTTGTAACCAATGTTAAATTTTTAATACATTAAAATTTAATTGAAATTAAAAAAATTAGGCCTTATGAATATAAATATAGAGTTCAAATTTTAAACTTAAATTAATATAATTGAAACAATTATATTTAAAATTAATCCCAAAAACAAAAAGATAATGCTGATTTTTAAAAACAAAATTTCTGAATAATGATATGTTTTTATATTCAATTTCAATTTGAAATTTATTAAAATGATTAAAATTTGTTTTTTTCATATATATTTTAATAAATTATACATAAAAACTAAATAAAAATATAATTTATTTATATAATAAATTAGAAAAAATGGAGATTCAATTAAAATAAATTATTTTAACTATTCATCATACTATTAAACATCTCCAAAAAATACCAAAATATCACATTTAGATAATTTTGATATCAGTATATCAAAATTGAATTTTAATTTTTCAAATAAAAAATATAAAAGTGTAAAATTTTAGTTTTAAAATATGTTTTCTATTAAAAGGAAAAAAATTTATGAAAATAAAAATATAACTAAATATATATATAATATAAATTTAATATGATCATTAACAAATTATGATTATATATATTTATTATTATAAAATTATTTTGTGGGAATAAATTATGTATTTTAAAAAACACTTCCTTTAGGTTTTAATGTTTTTTTAAATAACTAATTAACTCATAGCTAATTAATTCATTCCATAGTCTTGTTTGAAAAATATTTTCATAAATTTATTTAATCTTATTTATTCCCTCCAGTGAAATATATCATTTGTAGCTATCATAATTAAATAATAATATTTTTGGAGTTTGTTAAAACTCAGTGTTTTGTGCGATGTAAAGTATCAAAGATATTGATTTTCATTAAAAAAGTTTTAACAAATCATATTGGGGTTTTACAATATGAATTTTTAATAACCCATTTTAACTAAAAAAGATCTTATCATCACATTTAATGAAAATATAATCAATTTATGAATGATCATTCAATTTTTTACAATAAATACATATATATTTCCTTAAAATTATTTTCCCTTACTCATTATTGAAAATATTATAAAAAAAATAAAACACATATGAAATTGGTATTTTAATATAATTTCATATTATTTTTTTAATTTAAAATTATTTAATTGTTACATATAAATTATAAATACAATTTTATTAAAAAAATAAAGGATTTTTTTTCAATATATTGTTAGTCCATTCAATACCATTCAATCATAGAGTAATATATTAATAATCAAAATTGAGAATTGTGTATCCCTATTCATTTAAACTTAGTATTGTGTATAAACAAAGATATAAAACATAAAAATATATTTCAAAAATATATATGTAATAAAATAGTGTTGTACTCTAGATAATGAAATATAAATACAATAAATAATATCAGGTTCAATCTAAAATATTGAGACTAGCTGTGATACTTTATATTGTCATGTGTATGCAGGAAATTATATATGAAATAATTAGTGAATTGTAGTTCAAAAATAAACATATGTTTTTTTTATCATCCAACTGTTTTAAATATATATGATGTATAGAATTTTTATAAAACAAAAATAAAATAATAGTACAAAAATGTGAAATGTTACAACATGATAGTATTTAAATAATCTAAATTAAATACAATATGATAAATGTAATAAACAATGTTAAAATAATACAATATTTAAAACATGTATGTAGAATTTAATTTGTCAAATTGTGGAGTAATTGTTTAATAAAATATACCTCTTAAATGTTATTATAAAATAACACTCTCAACCAAATGAATTATGGTAATCCTAAACCTAATTCATGGTATCATAATAATTTGAAATATATGTTCCTAAACATTAACAGATGGATGGGTCTGCCTTATGACCCCATGGAGTCCCTAGACAAAAATCATATTAGAAGCTGTAATACAATATAAAATATCTAAAATTTTTACTCTTCCATTGTGATAGTTGTCCTTGATTTTCCTGATCGTAAGTAGTTCACCTTTTTTATAATCTAGATAATAGGCTCTATCTTTAATAAATAATACCTCAATATAATGGTTGATTCCACATTTATTACCATAAAAAATACTAAGATATTGTATAATGAAACCTAAAAAACATTATCTCTTTGAAAAAAACATATAGTGAAATGATTCTATGATCACAAGCTCCCAATGAAAAATTTAGTTTCATAGATTCATGAGATTATAATCATTAATAGTTATTGGTCCGTATTATTTCACTTTTCCTCAAATCATCGACATATTTAGTGGTAAAACAATAATTGGTGGATTATTAAAACTTGAGGATATGTTGTAACAATATCGCTATCTATTTCATCATCATCTAATGAACATATAATCTCTCTATATCTATCAATGATGTGATCTAGCATATTTCCAGTTCTCTTAAAATAGGTAAAATAAATCTTGATTAACATCTTAGTTTATATGAATATCATGAATCCTTTTATAATTTTTTTTTCTCTCTTCCCCTTATATTACGAATATTAAACACCTAAAAATCATTTTTATTACATAAAACAATAGATTATACGTTTTCGTTAAATGTTATAGATTTATATAGAAAATTGAATAAAATTACATTTTGATAAAATACATATCAAAATGTATTTTTATTTTCATTAAAATAGGTAATGTGATTATTTAAATCAACATTAGAGAAATGAATTTATACTTTATCACGTTTAATGACTTATTGGTTTTCATTATAGTCACCCTTATTTTAATTTTAATTAAACATGTTACAATATCCAAATAATTGAACTCATATTTACACATCATTAGGTAAAAACAAAATAGAGGGGTGACCACTCAGGGGAAGAAAGAGGACATAAATCATATTTTACATTTATGAGACTTGTTTTTAGTTCCAATTTCTTTCACGGAATAAATCAGCAATGATTAAAATCAGTAATGTCAGTATATCGATCACATTATTCATAAAATGTACATTGATAAGAAACCCTATTTCTTGAGGATGGGTATGTGGTGAAAAGTTTCTCAATATATTTTGAAATTACTCACCTATCAATGTTAGAAATAAAATCATGAATGACGATCAATCATAATAAGATTATTACTCCTACATATATAAAAATGGGACAAAATTTAAATGGACATCGTTATAGGGTTTTATGGAATTATATTGAAACACGAACCCTTCTAGATGATTTTATATAGAAATTCTATGTCAACATAATTCAATCAAATATGTGTGCCTAAATAGATATATGGTCTAGTTAGTATTTACATTTTTGAAGTAGTGAAGTTTCATGGGTTGTGACTTTCTATTATCTTCTACAGAGACCATTAATTCACCTCATGGTTTTTATTGTTGTTCAAATAATATTTTCGAACCTAGTTGACATGGAGAATTTAATATCATCATCTATAAGAAGATTATTCAAGATCTACAATTGATATATCAGAATAAAATCTAATAGTATGTGTGATGGAATTACTTGGTTCATGGGATGAATGTTCAACATTAGAAGAGGATATCATATAACAATAGTTATCAATCTGTTAAATATATATTTTTTCTAATCATTTTATTTCCTCCCATGATGATATCTATTTTTGGGAAGATTTTTAGGGAAATTACCTCATTTGGATGTGTAACATTCATGATACAACTATGAAAATACAATTTATTAGAGTGTTTATGAAAATGACCTAGATTCATCCAAAATCTTAAGATAGACATAATTTTATTCAACTATCATCTGAATCTGGATGTAATATATTTATATAGTAATGAAAAAAAATTTGGTAATCCAACTGGATTAATAATTGATGCTAACTCATTAGAATGTTGTAAAATTTGATATTCACAATAATAATAGTGATATGGGTTATAAACTATCTTAACATCCATCATTATACGTGTAGACGCCGAAATACACTCAAGAGTTGAAGCAGGTTGGAACGCGACAAGGATAATCCATATTTGGAAATGGTGATCCCCTCCGGGGGTCCCAAAGGGGCGTCGTAAAAAAAATAATGGTTTGCACGAAAAAAATATTACCCTCATGAGAAAATATGGGATTCGAGAGAGTTTTCCACGTGGCGTGGAACTCTTTCGCACCACCGCTCTAGGTTGACATTCACACTGCCGACATCGGGGCGCACAATATTTCTTTCCAAAGCATTTTTCGCGTGGATCTGTGACCCCGAGCACCTATAAATTGAATGACACCCCCTTTGACTTCACCCAAAAAATTTGAACCGTCTATCCCACATGAAATTCATCTCTCGTGCGCACAAAAGAGATGGCTCTCAGGTAGTGAATTTTTCATGCCAAGTCCCCTGGGTGTCCGCCTTTGCACGTGACTACTCAGTCCTGATCCTTGTCCAAATCCCTTTGAAACTCTTCCCATGCATGCAATTCCATCTGATTGTGCTCAATTAGGTCCTTGGCATGCAATTCCTTTTGTGCGTTGGCCTACCCTATTTCACACCCCAACATTCAATTGTGTGGCGGCCCGATGTTTTCCATGTGCGCAATTCCTTTTGTGTGTCGGCCCGGCCCCATTTTCGCACAACAACCCCTTTTTCTCCCAAGCCTCAAGTCTTGTGTGACCATGATGTCCCTCTGCCGGACATAATTTTTGAGCACCTCTTGTTCCCATGACGCCTTCACCAAATACTCATTTCCCATGAAACCTCCTAGTTTCGCATGAAGTAACTACAAAGTCCCCTGGATGATACTACATGTGGTGTTGTTTCACATTATGCTTCTTCACATAGGCATGCTAATGGCTATTTCTTTTTTTTTCATAGCCATGCTAATGTGTTCCCCTTGATGGTTCGCTCCATGACACCCCCTCGTTATGCCATTTCATATCCCCTCTCTGCACGATGAAGTAGAGGGTACCAGTTATGTAAGTCCCAGGGGTGTGGAGTGAACCCACCTCATCCAAGCTGCAAGACATTAAACTGCCAAGCACCTTTTTCCTAAGCACATGATGTTAAATGGTGACCTCACCCTATGTCTCGCACGTGGGGTTCCCCCACCTTAGACATTCAACATGCCAATTGTCTCTACAGAGGATGATATCCTCCTTATAGGAGTGGTGTTTGTCCGTGGTCAAAGGGAAACCACTCTGGTGTAATCCCCTTGATTTTCTTGTCAGAGGCATCATCCTTGCTCCTCATTTCATCTTCGGCCCCATGGACCAGGGGGTATGGACACCAGACCCCTACTTTCATTGGTCCCAAGTCCCTCTCCTGCTATGCTCTGTCACCATCAGGCCTCCATCCTAGAGTAAGTCCCAACTTCTTTGGGCTGCTAACCACGCGTAAGCCCCTGTTTCCTATTTGAACCAAAAACCACGTGTAATCACCCCTTCACATCCCACAAACGCACGTTTCATGAGGTGATCATCAGGTCTCTACTATCTATTGTTTCTCACACCAAGCATGACTCATGTGGGCATAGAGTGAGCACCGACCATGAAAACTACCTTGGGTAGCCTAGAGTGCAAGCCCCATATCCGCTTCTGATCTACGAGGTCTTTAATCCTTACCATGGAAGGGAACTTAGTAAGCCTCCACGAGGTTCAAGCCCACCACCCAGTCGTCATGACACTCCACCAAGTCGGTTCACCAAAACCATGGGCCACCTTAGAGCATTATCCCCAAATTCCCTCATATCCTGAACTACATTGACATTAATCCTAGCCATGGAAGGGTACATAGGAAGCCTATACGAGGTTAAATCCCACCACTCTAGTCGCTCAGACCACCTTTACATCAGTTTTCCCCCATCCTGCATGACATTAAACTGTATATGCTCCTGAACTACGTGGACTTTGATCCTTTCCAAGGAAGGGTGTGTATGAAGCCTCCCTGAGGTTGAAGCCCATCACCCATCGGACCCCAGGTCCACATTCACGTTGGTTCCCAACCATCCCAAACTACGTAGACTTTGATCCTTGTTAAGGAAAGGTACATAGGAAGCCTTCCTAAGGTTCAATCCCAACACCCAGTTGTTCTGACGCCCCTTTGCATCAATTCAATAGCCCCAAAACATCCTGAACTATGTGGTCTTTGATCCTTGTTAAGGAAATGTATGTAGGAAGCCTCCCTAAGGTTCAAGCCCAACACTCGGTCATTCCGACCCCCTTCATGTCGGTTCGCCCACAGCCACTTAAACTACATGGACTTTGATCTCTGCCAAGTTAGGGTATGTTGGAAGCCTCTATGAGGTTGAAGCCCAACACCAATTGATTCCGACCATTCGGTTCCATGCCCCCACCTGAAATATGTGGACTTTGAGCCTTGCCAAGCCAAGGTACGTAGGAATCCTCTATGAGGTCCAATTCCACCACACATTGGACTTCAGGTCCTCCTTCACGTCAGTCCACTGACGCACCACCTAAACTATGTTGTCTTTGATCCTTGCCAAGTCAAGGTACATAGGAAGTCTCCCTGAGGATCAAGCGCAACATTTAGTTGTTCCGCCCCCCTTCAAGTCGGTTCACCACTGTCCCAAATGACGTTAATCTGTGGATCTCTTTTAGCGGTAAGCCGTTTTAACTTCATTCAGAATTAATCCATTGTCATTATAGTGGTAATACATTGTCACTCCATTCAGTGGTAATCCATTGGCACTGCAGTAGTAAGTCATTGAAATCCCATCCAGAGGTAAACCGTTGTGACCTCATCCAGTGGTAAGCCATTGAAAACCCTAATCGGTGGTAATCAGTCATCAGATTCACTTTGTGGACTTTGATTCCCTGCCATTGGGATATGTAGGAAGCCTCCACAAGTCTCAATCCCAAAACCATTGTCATCCGCGTTGAATTTCCATCCCATTCACCCCCCCCCTCACAGAACCTTCCATCCCCCATCCCGATTCTTACCCGGGTCGCAACATCCCAGTGGAATCATGCCACCCCATTCCTCGTTCCATTTAACAGTATTCGAGAATCCACGCACATGTTGGCCTCAATATCGGCATTCCCTTTATGGTGTCCTCTGTCTGATCCACTCTAGTCAGTGTTATGATCAACCCGATCCATCTCCACTGGAAGTTAAACATGCGACATACTCGGTGTCAAACATGGGAAGCTGAGGAAAACCTCAGATACATGCCCATGGAATATGATTCCCCACATTCTATGTGGGATGCCTTGGGCTTCCGTTCCATAGAGAATCCTTATAATATGGAAAAAAAGACTAACACGCCAATCCCCCAGTGTCTAGACATGCCAGTGGTTCCCAACATGACTACAACCCTAACTGAAGGTTGCTGCCCTGACCGGAGCCCTAAGAATATTCTGAAAGAAGAAGCGTAATTAACTGGTGGCCATGAAGATATAACACCAGGAAGGATTTCACGAACAACTTCTTAAGTCTGTGAGCAAGACCCAGACTAGGTGACGAGTTCCATGGAGGAATCCACGTATAGAAGAACTGACATCTCATCATCCCGTTTTGATCAAGGAGAAAATGTCCCTAGATATGGAACATATGACACCCACCTTTGGAAAGCGGGAATGCGCAGCAACAGCTGTGTGTCCTCCCCAGATGAATGAGCGCACCCCTGAAAAATAATCGAAAATAGAAGTGGTGAACCTGATGTGAATTTCTTCTACTCAATATGAATATTATTAGCGCTCAATGAATCAATAGATTGACATGTCACCAGATCCAGCTATATGGTGTCGGGTCCCGCCAAGAAAATTGCGGCCCTTGCGTGGATCTCACCAGAATTTGGGGTAGTAGAACGTTGGACATCCCGTTTTGCGACGTTGTCAGCGTGGATTCTTTTACCGATCAGGGATGATGGGATGTTACTGGGGAATTAGTCATCAATTACCTTTTCTCTCAGCAATGAAGAATTCATCTCCCCCTCTCAGGATTCAGGTTGATTCATCTGGAACATGATCACCTCATGTCCACTGGCACTGGGGCAGGGGAAACACTAACACGGCAGTCCCGCGTGGTTCCACTGCTTCGGCAATGGCCTCTACACCTATGTCCCTGGGGAGTCCACGCCCCCTCTCCCCATCTAAGATCATTCAATGGAGGGTCATGAGCGACCTTGTACGTCACTACGATGAGGAGGTAATAATCCCGACCTGGGATATGGCCTGCATAGTCTTGGAGGCATCCATGCCTCACCGTCAATGTCTCCCCCGAGGGACGCGTAGGGAGCCATTGCTCCCCACCCCGACATTCAACCGCTTCGGGAGCCTGAACCCAGAGTGCTTTGATGACTCCCTGCCTTACGATGATGAGGTAGGTGATGTTTGGCCTAGCTTGGTTAGAGTCCCTATCCAGGGGCACCCAGCAAGGGATCCAACCTGGCCACATCAGCACCACTGCCTGGTCATGCTGGAGGAGGATCAGGTAAGCTATGCACCTTCACCACCAGCCTCGACTCGTCCAACCCAACGCCAGCATCAGGCACGAGATGAGGAGGACGCCTCTCAGGGGGAATCAATGTTGAAATACACTATGGCTTGAGACACCGCAGAAGAATATCATCAGGTATCCGCACACACTAAGCAGGGGCGCTTATACGCCCGACCGGGATCGAGGCCACAACTGCCCCACGGGCAGGCTGGGTCGACTCTCCTGGTCATAGGCTCGAGAAGAGGTCACTATTAACCAAACCTATGTGATGCAACCCCGTACATAGGTCCTCCCAGAAACACTACCTTAGAGAGAATGGGCCTACCCCGCTTCGAGGCTTAGCATGGTGGTATGCTCTATGCTACCCTCAGTCCGGGTGAAGGTCTTCCCTGTAGTAGTGATTCTCAGTACGGAAGCCTCTCCCATGCCCATTACACTGGATATGGAGTTTCTCCTCTTTATCCTGACATCCGTTGCAGGGACATTTCACATATGGTCTCTCTCCAATGTGGGGATCCTCCCTACATCCTCTCCACAATTTCTGAAGGTCCTCCTCGCCCCGAATACCATAGGGGTGAAGTTCAACCTCACTCCACTCACACCAAGAATGGAGGTCCAACCCATGCTCATTCATGTCCCAGCTGATGTCCTGACCACTCTAGTTCTATCCACGGAGGTTCTCTCTATGTACCCTTTGACATTTGTCTTCGTTCTCCACACACCTTGGATTTCTCGGGTGGAACCCCTTTATGCCCCAGCACCAGTGTGGTTGAAGAAAATTGTTTCGGAGGTCAGCCATGTCCCGACGAGCCACCCAGGGGCAGGAAGGCGGGTCGTCGACACCAAAATAATAATTCTAGGAATATCTGGATTGAAGTAAAACAGTTCCACTTCTCAGAATCTAAAGTATAGTACGACTCATCTCGATAAATCTCCCCTCGCTCATCTGAGTCAAGGGATGGGGCAGTGATAAGGCACATCAGCTTGGTACTCCTGGAATGCGAAGTCCATAGGATTATCACCTCCCTCTGTAGTTATATCCATAGGGATGCAAATATGGAAACATTGTAGGTTACACTCGTACAATCAACACCATCATCACCGGAAGTGATTTCTACCTCCCCAAGATATCATGTAGAGCTATTCTAGGGACCAATGTAGGCGAGTAACATCGCAGCCTATCACCAGTGGCCCTGGACCCTGAGCCAGTAACAGTGGTTTTCATCCCCTCTTATCACGACGTAGCGGCCAGGTTGCTACACTCTTTAGAGAATAGAACGAGAATCAGTGGCCAGTTATCCCGATCGTCGTACTCTCCATGGGCCAGCCTGCCATCCTAGTGGTCTCCCTCAGCACCACTGCCAGTTTCTCATCCACCCCCAGTTGAAGAGTGGGTTAATGAAGGTCCAGATCCTGAATCTGAGCTGAGGAGAATCTGAAACATCCTCTCAGTGGACCACTTCCCCGAGATGTTCTGGCCTGTGGTAGCACCGAATTTTCGCATACCGGAATCCCTCACCCCGGGGGATGTGGAGTGTTTCTGTTAGACCATATGGGCGATGCATTTCAGTCTTCGTCATCAGCACATGTTCTATCCAAGGATCCAATCACATTTCAAAAACATCAGCGAGCAGTGTCATCTAGTTGATCTGGATGCACTCCATGTGGCCCAGTGCCCCGAGTTACCAGGTCACCGCGAGGCCCTACAGCAGCAATGCATTCAGAGTATCAAGGTACTCCCTAAAATTATCAGGGAGGCTACACCCCACGTGCAAAACCATGGCTGGGGGCAGTATGCTACCCTCCTCTTCAGTCTTATCCAGTGGCAGCTCGACCAACTAGGCGACATCCAAGACATGCCCCTAGGAAGGGTCATGGTCAACATGGCTGATATAGCAGATGAGGAGGACATGCTCCAGCATCTCAATGGGGAATTATCCCCCAAGGGTGTGCCACCACAGATGGAACCATCGGGGAGTATAACAGGTCAATAGAGAAACCTACTAGGTCTCCCTGCATCCTCCAAGGCATTGGTACTCTGCCAAAATTCTAGTAAAGGCAAAGAGCACGTCGATGTTGCCAAGCTCTTCGACCCATCGGCCTCAGTACAAAATACAGAGGTGGACCCTGAGAGGGCCACATTGCGTAAACAACATGTTGAGTAGAATAGGTTGGTCAATGAACTCCTTGATGAACGCACTACAGAGCATCGGCCCGACTATGGTGATCCTAGGCCACTATAGTAGGGTCAGGAACAACGTCCCCTCAGCAAGATGTTTCCCACATGCATCCCTGATCATGCCGCTCCTGCGGACAGGGCTGAAGCCAGAGAACACGATAAGAGGGAGAGGTATGTCTCATAAAAACCTCATGAACAATGTGATAATCGAAGGAATCTAGCTCGGGCTCCCC
Organism: Viscum album; assembly: GCA_963277665.1. NCBI lineage: Eukaryota > Viridiplantae > Streptophyta > Magnoliopsida > Santalales > Viscaceae > Viscum > Viscum album. Next base: position 1,010,729,484 of record OY728128.1, on the reverse strand, counting down.
TAGCTGCCCCGCAGGTCATTCCACCAGCCGTTCCACAAGCCGCTAGGCCTGGTTACCGTGTTGAAGAACCCAGCAAAGTGCTTGTGGTTCGGGATCCCCGTCAAGATAAGGACCCTGACCATATGATCTGATGGTGATGCTCATAGCCTACCATGAGTCATTGGAAACACGACAAGTGGCAATCCCACCTAATGGTAATCCTAACCTGGAGTGGGTGGATGATATGCTGGAACCTCCAGGTATCGGGAATCCCACTTTCTCCCCCTTTAACGGGACGGGGGACACGCCGCAGCACCTGGCCCACTTCAACTCAAGGTTTGGGCCCATGTTAGGGACTCCAGCACAATATGAGGCTTTCAAGATCTGCAGTTTAGTTCATATGTTGGAGGGGCCGACATTTGATTGGTACAATGAGCTCCCCGTCGGATCCGTAACCAGTTTGGAGGACCTTTGTTGGCAATTCCTCTACCAGTTCAGCTCTACCAACTAGAAAACTCACATCAAAGACCTCTTCAAGGGCATTTAATGGCCTGATGTGTGAGTCGCGGACTTTATCACCCGGTGGAAGTGGATAACATACTCTCTTGACATGCCACTAACTCAGGAGCAATTACTGATGATGTGTGTAGGGAACATCAAGACTGAATTGGTTCCTTCTCTAATCACCAAGAACTACCCAGGGGGATTATGAGACTTCTCTGATAAGGCCCAACTCCTAGAGGAAGCCCTGTACCAGGCTAGCTATGCATGACCGTTTCCCCCTTTAATCCCAGCGAGGAGGGCTGTGAGAGCCGAACCTACCGCAGTGGCCCAAATAAAAGCCCCCAGGCAACTATACGTGCTACCAGTGGAACTAGCCCTGCAGCCTCACAGAGAACACCCACCTCAGGTGCAACCTCTATCTTAGTAGAGTCTTCAAAAGAATTGGAAGGTGACTTCACATAATGCGCCACCACCACCTAGGCGGGACAATTAGGGACCACCTATTCGGCAGGCCCCGCAGGCTCCTCGTCAAGGCCAGGCTCCAAGGACCCCCTTTCCAGAAAGAAGAAAGCAGACTTACTCATTCAATGAGAATCATGTCCCTGGTTCCTTCCGTATCACCTTAGAGTAGGGGATTATACGCTTGCCTGAGTGCAGGAGGCCAGAAGAGGCGAATCTCACTGGTCACCCTGACTATTTACGCTATCATCGGATTCTAGGGAACACCCTCAAGCAGTGCTATGTGTTCAATGACTGGCTTCAAGACCAGGTCAATAAAAACATAGTCAGGCTCGGCTCGGCCCCGACACAAGAGGCATGTGTCTTTGTAAATCCAGACAACAGTAGCGACAATGAAGGCGAGTGGAAGCAGGTTTCTAACCATGGGTCCCAGAAATATGACGACTGAATGGCTTGAAGGATGGTTGATCTCCCCCATGGCATCATTCGGGCATGCTTGAATTAGCATAAGCCTTCAGAAGTTGCGTCCACCAGTTCTGCATCATCATCTCAGCCAGCCTCTTCCTAAATGAGCAAGCATCAGTGATGAAAGAAAAAGAAATGTGCCCCGCCAATGCCATCGACACCCCACACTCACGGTGAATTCATGCCCTCGTGGATGGGGATTCCTCCCAGAATCCACCGAGTAGTGGATGACTCTTCAAGGGATATTCAAGGGAGCGCTTCGGTTAATACAGTGGAGTTGGTAAAACCCTATATTAATCCCGACAATGGGGATCTCCAGGCGAACCTCCCCAACGTCCCCAACCGATGCCAACATCGACGAAGCCACGACCCTATGGGTCGTCGGGGTGCATCAGTCGGCACCTCCAGCTAGGTCGTGCATGCCATTGATACTAGATAGGAGGCCCTCACAGGGCTCAGCACGCACATCATCTTCATCCGATGTTTTCAGGACCACCTCCACCTCTGTTTTGTGCTGCTGTATCAGGCAGAGCTACCACATCCAGGCTGCGACCAGCCTCGCCCGGCTATAGGCCAATATCGGTCATCTGGTCCTCATCTGGTAGCTACTCTTTAGGAATCGACTAGTGAACAGTTGGAAACACTAGCACCGGCCAACCTCCAGTCTAGCAGGTAGGGCCCGCCATGCCTCCAATCGTAGAGCGGCTTCCTGGAAGCAGAAGTTCGCACCTAGCGCAAAAGTATGATATTCTCAAGCACATCGCAGGCATCCCATTGAAGATTTATATCATTGAAGACATTCTCTTGTCATCATATATGTGTGAGGCCCTCGCTAAGGCTTTAAGAAGCCCCCTCCAATTTGAGACGGAGGTAGTAGCTGCAGAAGCCTTTCATGATGACACATTTGGGAATGCCGAGTGTCAAGCCATCATTTCATTCTTTGTATAAGATGTAGGCTCTCCTGTACAGGGGAACATCCACCCACTGCACATCACTATCCAATTTAATGATGTGGAGGTTTGTCGTTGTCTCGTTGAAACCGGCTACGAGATCAACCTTATCCTAACATAGACACCACAGAAGCTGGGGTTATCCAATGATTACATGACTCCCTCCGATTTAAGAATCTAGATTACGAAATAACTGAGTAGACCCCGGTCAGTAAGATCTGTTTGAAGACCCAGTTCGATGGACTAGTTTCTAGTACCGAGTTTATGGTTGTCTCCCAGGACACCGTGTACAATGCATTAATCAGCAGACCATGGCTCCACCTGCACGTGGCGGTTCCCTTATCATATCACCAGTGCCTCAAGTACTCCCTAAATGGGAGAGTAGGCACACTACAAGGTGATGCGTCTCCATTCACCTCTTGTGAATCCTGTTACCTAGATGATGACTCTTAAAATGGAATGGTTAAACAGATTATAGAAAGTGAGGTTGATCCCGTCATGGTCAAAACTGACCCCTAGGGAGGTCTAGATGATGCCTACGTCTTCCCTATCCATCGATTGGAGGCCACAACCTCCCGACATGGGGCAATGATTTGTAGTCTCTAGTACAAGAGGAAGACATATTCCCAAGTCCAAGTGATGGTGGAAAATCACCTCGTACTCCTACACAAACCAGGCTCAGGTGATCTTGAAGCCTCCTACCCCGGTACGATATCAAGATGTCCACCCCATGACAATGGTAGTATGTCATATGTGTCTATTTCTCTAGGCTTGGATTAACGAGATCAAGCCAATGCGCAACTATTGCTTATATATCATCAAGCGTGGAACCATGGGACAATGACCATAAGGGATTGGATAGACTTCCTTCATCGCTATTGTCTTAGCGGCACGTGAATCTCCTGATATGTTGTCCACTGCTGTCCAGGCTAGTACCAGCATCCTTTCAGGTTCTTCTAACCTAGAGGAAGCTTCACCCGCTGGGAATTTCTCCACTGCAAGTGAAGAATAGGTTTTGTTGGATGCTCCCCCGCCATTGAGGAAGGAGTTTCCACCATGGTCGATGAATTGGTACAGGTGGACCTTGGTAGCGAGGCAGATCCGAGACCCACATTGATCAGTGCCACCATTTCACTTGAGAAGCAGCAATGGTACATGGATTTCCTGAAGCAACATCATGATATATTTTTTTGGAGTTAGGACGAGATGTCAGTACTGGATCCTCTGTTAGCCATCCACCACCTCGGTCTCCCTACAAATCATTGTGTGATTAATCATCCTCCTAGAAAGATGCACCCTTCCCACGGTGCCATAGTAGAGGCTAAGGTTGGAAAGATCATCAGATCCAACATCGTTATGGAGGTCCAATACCCTAAGTGGATATCCAACATTGTGCCAGTTAGGAAGAAGAACAGACATATCAGATTATGCATTGACTTCTGAGATTTCAACCATCACTGTCTGAAGGATGATATTCCCCTTCTAGTGACAAAATTGTTGATCGACGCTATGGCTAGGTTCCAAGCCCTCTCCATCATGGATGGTTACTCTGGATATAATCAAACTCGAATGGCCCCTAAGGATGAGAGTCCACCACTTTCAGGGATCCCCATGGTACTTTCTATTACCAGGTTATGCCCTTCAGCCTGAATAATGCTAGTGCCACCTACCAGCAGGCCATGCATTGCATATTCAAGATGATCCTTTTAACATTGGTGGAATGATATGTAGACGATCTGGTAGTCAAGTCCTTTTAGTGTCAGGACCATCTCAAGGGCATTGAGAAAGTGTTCGAATTCATCCATTCCCACCACTTAAAGTTGAGCATGGTTAAGGGTGCCATTGGGGTCACCTCTGGGAAGTTTCTTGGCATTTTTGTCATGTATCGAGGTATTGATTGTGAATCTGTCCGAAAAGTGTTATCCATTTTCCCATCTAATGAATAAAGGCTATGCCTATGAGTGGGAAGAAGAGTGCCAGACCACGTTCGAGGAAATCAAGTTGTATCTGCTCCAACCTCTGGTCCTGATGCCACCCGTCTCCAAAAAACCGCTGATGATGTACGTGACTACCCTGGAACGATCTATCGGAACCCTTCTCACCCAAAAATACAATGAGGGGACAGAAGAAAATCTCTACTACCTCAGCCATATTATCCTCGACATAGAGACATGATACTCCCCCATAGAAAAGAGATCCCTTGTGTTCGTATTCACAATAAAGAAATTGAGACACTAGTTGCAGCACAACGAGGTACAACTAGTGTCTCAAGTAGACCCGATGAAGTACATTCTAAACCACCCCATGTTAATTGGTTGTCTAGCATGGTGGTCAGTAATCCTCCAGTAGTTCGACATCAGGTTTTTCCTCCAAACGCTATCATGGGATAGGCACTAGAATACTTTCTTTCTTCCCATCCGACATCCCCGGACCAGTCCATGTACTATGATTTTCTTGATGAGACAATACTCTTAGTAGATCCTTCCATCCCATGTTGGTAGATTCACTTTGATGGTGCCTCATGGAGCCCCACCAGCAGGAGGCTCTACGATCCCAGACTCAACAGAATAGGTCTGGGTATTGTCATTATTACTTCGACTCAAGTCGTTCTGCCGTATTCATTCCTGTTGTCAGAAGGCTGCACCAACAACGAGGCAGAGTATCAGGCTCTCATTACTGGCCTCGAGTTGGACCTCGAAATTGAAGTACCCTATTTTCATGTGAAGGGGATTCTGAACTAGTCATCAAGAAAATAAATGGTGACTACGTCCTCAGAAATCCAGAGCTCGCACCATTTTTGGGGCGCACCCTCCAGCTAATAGCCCAGTTCCCATCTCAGCTGGAAGTTACTCATATCCCTCGATCTCAGAACAGTTGAGCTGATGCCCTAGCCGGCTTAGCCGCATCACTTGCAGAACCTGAGAAGGATGATCTGATTATACACATGGCGCACCAAAGATTCATTTCCACCATCACCCCAGATGATGACGATGACCTACGAGTAAGCCATATTACCGCCAGAGCCTCCACATCAGGACCCCAAGGTTCTTCAGATGCAGTGGTTCAAGAGACTCCAGACTAGAGAGTCCCTTTTTTCAAGTGTCTCCAAAAGGGTTGCCTCCCTACTGATCGGACTTTGCATGAGAGAATCTGATGCCTCGCACTACAGTTTCACCTCCAGAGTGGTCCTAGTCTTGAACATATCCTCTATAAGCGTGGGTTTGATGGTGTTCTCCTCTGTTGCATCCAAAGAGTCTATATTTCGTAGGTATTGCAAGAGGTTCACGCCGGTTCCTGTGGCGTCCATCAGGTAGGGCCGAAGTTGTCCCATCATATCCAGAGATTGGGGTACTTCTGGCCCTCCATGATCCATGATTGCATCGAGTTCTCCAAGAGATTTCACCCATGCCAAATCCATTCCATCGTCTTGCATCGTCCTCCATAACCACTCCACTCCACCAAGTACTCTTTTCCATTTGCAGTGTGGGGACTCGATGTCGTGGGACCATACCCACCAGTGACAGCTCGCCAGTACAGGTTTATCCTGACTGCCACAGATTTCTTTTCTAAGTTGTTAGCGGCAGTTCCGATCAAGGAGATCAAGGACTGTTCTATCATTGACTTCATGATCCCCAAAGTCATCTACTAGGTTGGATTCTCCCACGCTGTCCTCACGTATAACAAACACTATCTTCTGAGCGTCCAAGCTGAAGATATTGTATGTCAAGTACAACATTCGTTTAAACCATACCTCACGCTATCATGCACATACAAATGGATAGATCGAGGCATTCAACAAAACCCTCTCATACATTTTTCAGAAAATGGTTGTGCAGAATAAGAAGAGTTGGCCGAACAAGCTCCCCAATGCCATCTGTGTCGATCAGACGATGACTCGTAATTCCACCCAGGTGACCCCTTATTCCATGGTGTATGGAGCTGAGGCCATCCTACCCAACGAGATCTAGTTGTCTTCGTTATGAACAGCGGTCTATGACCAGAAAGCACCAGACAAGGTAGCCAAAATTTGTCTGGATAAATTGGAATCAATTGATGAGAATAGGCTTTGTTCCCCACACATTCTGGAAAGGCATCAGAATAAGATAGGTAGATCCTTCAATAATAAGGTTAGCCTCTTCTATTTCCTACAAGGAAACATGGTATTGGATCTATGGGCACCAATGATCCCTGGAAGGAAACCACCCAAGTTGAAGCCCAAATGGGAAGGACCTTACATAGTACACCGGGTTTACCCCAATAGAGCATACTCACGTGTGACCATGGATGATGGGAATATAAGCCCTCCCACAAATGCCATATACCTCAAACAATACTTTTCCCGAGCCTATAGGTCCAACATGAACCTAAACTATTTGGTACTACACGACCTTAAACTGGATGGTCCCGCATGACCCTAAACTGCATGCCAGACCCACCTGACCTTAAACTATCTAGTTCTATACAACTTTAAACTATGCATCACCCTATATGACATTAAACTACATTTTGAGAACTATGTATGGCTTGATTCACATCCTCATGAGATACATAGGAACGCTCAGATGCCTTGTCTTGATCCCAGCCCCCGAACACTCCTCTTTAACTATCCCACCTGGGTATAGTTCTCTTGGAGGATATTTTCATGATATGGTGTAATCTTTCATTTCCCCACTAATGCTAGTATTATAATGGTCACACCATATGCCCACTCCTTGTTCTTCTATTCTCCCACATCCTCACCGTAGGAAATTAAATTGCATGGCCTTCAAGAACTACATACAACTTCATTCCATCCTCATGGGATACGTAGTAATGCCCAGAAATTTCATCTGCTGGCCCATCCCAAACACCAGAATATTTTCCTCAGCACAAGAAATATGGTGTGGTTTGGAATATTCCACCAATTCACGTTGAGCTAATCTCGATCTGGCCATACGTCCCACTCCCTGGAGATGTTCTCCTTTTTCATAGATGGGTACAAATATTATTTTCCCACTCCTTTGATTGGGACTCCATCATCTTCCCCATCTAAAAGGGCCCTCGAATTGTCACTATAGGGATTCTGTGTTCCGAACATGGTCAATAGTTGTCCTGCGACATTGGAACCACCCCAAGATGTCCCAAACATTGAGTGTAGTGGTTCATTCTACCCTATTTTATCTCTAAGTGATGACCTACCTTTAGGAAATGCAAGCTATTAGGCCCAACATGATGGGGAGAGCTGAGATAGGCTCCTTGTTTCCCACACTGAGCACTACTCACGCGGGATTAGGAGCTCTGACGAGGTTGTAGCCGTACAAGATGACGTATAGCCTTCCCATCTGAGGCACAGCCTCTGGCCCCTTGGCCTTTTCGAGAACCAAGCCTAGGTTCTCTCTTAAGGGATTTTACGACCTGGAATGTGATTATGTCCTCATTCAAGTCAGGTTACACTCCATGCTGTACATATACCTAGATGAGATACCTTATTCCTTCTTCTTCCTCACTACAAGACGTTAAAATGCAAACCGGTCGGGCCTTCCAGACTAAGGCTCCATGGCCTTTTTAGGCCCTAGGCCCAGGTTCTCTGTTATGGGATTGTACGGTGTGGTATGGGATTATGTCCTCATTCATGTTGGGTTATTCATTGTGTCGTACACCTACCTTGTGTGGGACATCATACTCCAATATTTTTCCTCATTACAAGACATTAAACTGAAAAATGGTTGGGCCTTCCTGACTAAGGCCCAGACTCAGGCCCCATATCCTTCTTGGGCCCCATCCCATGTTCTTACCCAGAGTGGATGGTGTGGTATTGGATTATTTCCTCATTCAATTTGGGTTACTCACCGTGCCTTACACATCCCCGGATGAGATACCTTTTTCTCTCTTCGTCCTCACTGCAAGACATTAAACTACAAACTGGTCGGGCCTTCCTAACCAATGCCCCTTGGCCTTTTTGGGACCTAGGACAAGGTTATCTATTATGGGATTGTACGGTGTGGTATGGGATTATGTCTTCATTCATGTTAGGTTATTCGATGTGTCGTACACCTACCTTGTGTGGGACATCATAATCCCCTCTTCGTCCTCACTGCAAGACGTTAAACTTCAAACTAGTCGGGCCTTCCTGACAGAGGACCAGCCTCAGCCCCCTGGCATTCTAGGGCCCCGACCCAAGTTCTTACCCGGAGTGTACGGTGTGGTATTGGACTATATCCTCATTCACATAGGGTTACTCTCCATGCCATACAACCCCTCCTTAGTGTCTCTTACCCCTTTGTGTGATCCCATAACTACGTACGACTTGATTCCCATCCTTATGGGATACATAGGACCACCAGAACACCTCGTCCTTGGGTCCATCCCCACATTGGCCCCTTGATCTGTATTCTTTGATGAAAGGGACATATGGTGTGGTACGGGATTATCTCCACTTTCATGTTTGATTTTTAACAACCACGCCATGTATCTATTTCTCCTAGGATTTTTTCATCCCCTTGTTCTATCCTCATCTTTTCAAATAGGCTGCTCTCAAGATGATCCCCTTGGCCCTCTTCGGCGATTCAGCAATGTGCCTAGGGGTACTCTAGTTTAATACCTGGAATGTCAGACTCTATTCATACATTCTTTCATCTATTTTTCAGGCTTCATGTTCTTCCTCATTAGGGCTTCCATCACCTTTCACACCCAAAGGGACCCCTGAATGGCATGGATGCTAGGACCAAGGGCTCTCCTACCATCACGGGCCAACGTCCTGAAGGGTTTCAGACAAAAAATTGGCACAATTCCCAATTTTAGAATATGGTTAGCGATCGACGCTCAATTTTTTGTCCCCATTACAGGCCAACACAATCTGGATACTATGTTTTGAACACGATCAATAGTCATCCTCCATCGCCACACCAACCCCATTAAGCCCAAAATGTCAGTTACATGATTCACATCCTCCTCCACCTTACCATGTCCAAGTAGAACGTCGAAACTCTTGGTATTATTCCTCAGTGCATGTCCACAAATTTAAAATCATCATTCGGGGTTCCATCGATTTCCCCCATTACATGTATCTCACGTAATGAAAATACCTTGTCCTCCCTTGTTTCCTACACCGAGTTAAACTCACATAGGCCTAGGGATCAAGTTACGGTCCACCTATAGTTGAGATAGTCCTGCTTCTCCATTGTCTGAGTTCTAAGACATTAAACTAATATATTTTTATATTTCCTATTTTTGAGAACTATGTAGTGCTTGATTCCCATTCTTATGGGATACGTAGGAGCACCCATACGTTTCGTTTTCGGGTCCAGCTAAATAGGGAGCTAGTTTATCCTTCCCCTTACCCTCTTACCTCTATTTGGGCCCCTTGTCCTGATGTTCCTTTCTCAGAGTTGCGTACGGTGTGGTATGGGATTATGTCCTCACTCACGCCGGGTATGTTTTATTGCACAGTATACATTCCCCATTTAGCAATGTCTCTACTACGTCTGTGTCGTATGATGTTAAAATGAACACTCAGTCCCATCACATGACCTTAAACTATAACATTATCATCCTGGTCACGCGAAGGAAAATGACACTACATCATGATGTCCTCACCTAAAGGGACACCATGATTGGTATCAGTCACACGCCATACCATTTGCCAACGCCTGCATATGGCTTGATTCTTGTGGTGATGCCGGGACATTCTATCCTAGGCCTGTTGCTTCACAAAAAAACCATTAACCATAAATGAAAAACAATATACATTAAATGACGCTTCTTTTGGTGCAGGGGCCACACCCGTATTCCCCTTTTATCCCTGGAACTCGTACCTTACCGTGTCTCCTCTTAGAACTACTTGCAGCTTGATCCCCATCCTCATGGGGTATATAGAAACGCCTGGGCGCTTTGCCTTGGGCCCATCATAACTCTTTCTTTCAGTCCCTCGACCTAAAACCTCACCATGGAACAAGTGGTGGTTGGATCCCTATGTTCCGATTCACGTCGGGATTTATATATACCCCACCATGTGTCTCATTCATTTCCTACCATCCATGGTCCATGCTCTAAGACCATAAACTAAGATCTCTTTTAGAACTATGTATGGCTTGATTCCTATCCTGATGGGATATGTAGGGACACCCGGGAATTTCACCGAGGGTCCAACCCTAGGAATCATAAATCATGTTCCTCCTCATTTCTGGCCCCTGGCCTGACCCCTTGTAGGGATCCATGTAACTGCAATTTTTCCCTGAACATGTTTCGGATTCCACAAGATGACATTGGGAAATGAAGGCTCCCTTTCCAGAGAGGTTCTGTCTAAAATAATGAACGATATATTCATCCATCTATTTTTCTTCCATCACTGTTGAATAATTTTGAGAGTGTTGGATTCCGTTCGAAAAAACCATCACTCCATATTCCATGATTTCTGTGCCCCTTATTCAGACCCACATCCCCTTTCTTGTCTAAACTAACCCCCTAACAGTATGGATTCTTGGACTATGGCCCACCTATTGTCCTGGGCCAACATTCTGGAATACTAATGGATGACATTTTGAGTCAGATCCCACATTTCTATTGTGTTCAGCAGTTGGCCCTCATTTCCTATCCTCATTGCATGATAACTCAATAAGGATACTATGTTTTGGATGCGGTAAACAATTATTCTTTATTTTCATGACACCCCAATAATGTTCTGAATTCTGGGTATCATGATTCACACATTTCAACTCCCTTTGTTCCGACTAATTCCAATGCCCCTAGCGTTATCCCATTAGTGCACAAGAGCACATTGGGAAGATGGTAATTCGGTTGTTCGAGGGCTTCATCCTCCATTCAGGTCTCTCCCATTTCCTACCAGAATCCTGGGCCAGTTATTCAAGCCCCAGATGCCAAAATATGGTTTGATTCTCCCTCAATCAAGTGAAGTAATAATACAAACATCCCTTCATTCTCATTTTGGGGGCGACCTGAGTGAGCTTAGAAATGGATTGCTGTTTATTCTAGAATTATGATTGGATGCGTTAAACCAAACGAACAAGTAAATAAATTCATCCATACATGCAGTTCAGAATAATAAGTAGTAAGGATAAATGAATTTATATGTTCATCCAAAACATGTCCCTTAAGGGTCAGCTTCTTGGATGAATCATTCCAGCACCAATGCCCTTTTGCTGGTTGCCTCTAGGACTGCCTCCCACCCCCTAAGGTCTCTCTCTTTATTGGTGGCCATAGAGTACAGTCCACTGACCTTATCCCGTGTTTTCAACTTTTGAGTTTGAATTGCGGATATCTGGTGACCCGCCTCCACTAGTTTCTCTTGGGCATCTGCCAGCTGGGCCTTGAACTGCTCCACAATCTTATAATAGTTTTCAATGAATATCTCGTTTGCCTTCACCTATTCATCAAGGTGTTGGGCCTCTTGTTATGCTTCTATGAATACTTGGATACTCTTTGAATCTTCCCAACACTCGGAAACATTGGATTGGTAGCTGAACTAATGAAACTTTTCATCTATGTAGTCATGGACCATCGAATGAAGGCATTGAGCATCCAACCTTCCAGCACAGAAAAGGTACAGCTAGGATTCGAGTGATCCCATCTGTTTCATCCATTCTGTATGGGGCTAACTGAGAAAGTGCTTGATGCACTTCCACCCTTTGGGCCACATCATCCGGATCTCCTTGGCCACCTCCATGTATGAATCATCAATCTCCTCAGTGTATGCATGCCGATAATTGGGGAAAGTAGCAAACATGACAGCAGTAGGGTCTTCTTCGGGCACCCCTCCCAAGGGGTTGGGCTCTTCAATGCCATGGTGGTCGTCCCCCTGCGCCTCAGTCTCAGTAGCTCCATCTCCGACCACCGGCCCTACCCCGAGATGAGTACCACTGATGTCCACCGCTCTCTGATCACCGAGCATTGAGGTTGGCTCAGTTTGAGAAGCGTTCCCCGAATGGGATTACACGTTTGTAGTTGAATCAATTCCGGACGACCCGGGTTCGGCAGCCTGACGAGCCTCCAAGGCTATGATTACTATGTGAACAAGGAACACCGTGATCAATTGATCTCTCCAGCGGTGATTAACTGGTGTTGAAGTAATGAACTTATAGGAACCCAAATCATTATTCTCCAGCGTTCTAGCCTCTATAGAAACTACCATTGTGGGGGGGTCCCTCAGTGCTCATTAGTTCAATATTGGGCTTTGATTCCCTGCCTTGTTCTACTGGAAACTCCTCCCCTTCATAAAGAGACCCTTGGTCGGTGCCCATATGCCCCTTAACAGGATCAGGATATCTAACTGAGGGCTAGGAAAGATGATGAGCGGAAAAGGATAGATGAGAGCTTAGACATACATCAAGTAGCTCTGTTATATCCACATTAGAGCTGATAATCTCACCTCTCTCTCAGAGATTCTCTTGGTGGGATGCCCCTTGAGATCCTTCACTTTCAAGATCTTCTGCTTCATCACCCCCCTCCTTCACCTTTCCCATATACATCCACTTCCATCTCAGCACCTTCCGACTCATCGTCGCTGTCATTATCCTCTGACGACATCTTTTTGGGATCATGCTCTTGGCTGAGCATTAAATTCACCAAGAAAGATGGCTCCTCGCATTGACCCCATTGGCGTGCATATGCGTCCATGGCCATCAGATATGCATGCCAATGATGAAGGTTTACCCTGTCTACAACCCAAATAAGCACGACCTACGATAGCTGGATTTCGTCACGCATTATATTTTTCAAAAGAGATTCAGTACCCATTGACTATCGCCGGGTTATATAGGCTTACCAATGAGCTCGGATGATTGAATCACTAGACGGATGAAGAAAATATCTTATCTACTTCCCTGTGATTTCTATAGCCTCTACTTGAGCCTCTCTCCCCCTAGACGTTGAGGGCCCGACCGCGCCATGCGACGTCCGCACTACTGAAGTTCCAGCATGTGTGGGACCAACATCATGATGTGCTTCCGACCATTCTACCCCCGTAGCACCCTGCATAATCTCTCGCCGACTAGGTTCTATGCTGGCTTCCTTGAGTTTCCAAACCCTCTTCCGAAAAATCCCGTCAGGGTACACCATGGCCCAGTGCTTGGAATATCTGGTTGAGAGACCAGCATCATCTCCGGTGGGAGGAAAGGTGATGACGTCGCCAGAGCCCTGGGCTGTGAACATCAGCCACATATGGCGAAGAATGCGGGTGTTCCTCTCTTCCTGAACATTCATTTACACTTTCTTCAGCATCTGATGAAGGCATCCGAACTTCTTGAAAAACCTAGATGGACCGTAGGTTTCAGAAAATATCTTCCCATCAATCCAGTCTATGAGCACCCCACCTCTGATGCTCTAGAAGTACTCCCTCTGTTCCAGTGAGCCTTGCCAGTTATCTATCATCTGGCCTGTCAGGGTGGGTAATGGGATGAAAGCAAAGTTGGAATGATTGTCTATTCTAATCCTTACTCTATCCTCATTTAGCGTCATCAACATGACCTTGGCGATGTTCAGAAGGGAAGGTCGTAAGCCATTACCTAGAGGACAAATGGTGTTCTGAAAGGTATACCCGCGACAATGGGAGATGACCTAGCCATAAACGATCTGGAAGGGGCAAAAAATCCTCCTCGGTGACCCTCCTCTTGAGATGTGTCCCAAAATGGCATATATAGACGATCCAACACAGGGACTCTCCGATTAAATCTTTAATTAGAGGCCATGATGTTGGCCATCACCAGGGTTGTTGGACGCACCCCCATCCTTTCATCCCTCCCTAGTAAGAGATATCTACTCATGAATGTGGAAATGAATCCAGCATATCGGATATTCGGGTCCCGACTCTCATTTATGCTCAATCCCCAGGACCGATAGTCCCCCGCCTCTAGGATCCTCTAGTATGATCCGCTCTTGCTCCTCATTGTCGTAGTCGGACACCGTCTCCCTCTCCCTAGAATCTTGACTTCTGGATCTTTTTATAGGAAAAAGATGAACCATTTCCTGTAAGCAATGTCCTTCAAGAAATCCCTGACCCCCAGCCTCTCCTTGGCCAACTCTAGTAGGTTCCATGTCAGCATATGAGTTCGTGATCCGTCACCCCAGGAGTTCCCTATCAGGAGGAATTAATCATACTGATTCCCATCCAGATTGATTCCCCTGATGCAATGGATGTACCACAAGCTGATGTCGACTTCTCCATGGTGAAGGTGGAAGGTGTTGGTATCGGGGTACCATCGAGTTAATAGCTCTGGCATGTGCTCAGGCTGGCGGTAGAAGTGAAACTACGACGTCCACACCGCCTCAAACAAACCGATGTGCCGCATTTTGGCCCCAAACTGGTCACATTTCTGGTGATCCCAAAATGCCCAGGTCCATTAATTAGTGAAGTTTCTCCTAGAACACAGATCCCAGTCCTACAGCCAGCCCTTGGTCTCATCAGTAACACCCTGACGGAAGGTTCTTGCGTAAAGGGATGGTGAGCTCTCCGTGACAGGGTCACTCCCCTAGATGGTCCTGGTCCTGGGATTTAGGATGTAAACGTCTAGGTGCCTAGTTTCTCTAGCAGCATGGCTGTTGTAGGTGATGTTATATCAGGGTAGGTCATCCTCTTGGGTCACCCATGACTACGGTGTGTCGACATCGAACCTTGGCACAGGTACCTCCTCCAGGATTCTGAAGTTCTAGATCGGAAGATTGGAAGATAGTGCATACTCCTTCTACATTGGGGTATGCATATTGAAGAGATAATGGTTGTTGGAGACCACCCTTTGGGCACCATAAACCACCGGGTTGGCATACGTCTCATCCCTTTGAGCAGTGGATGTGGATTCCATGTCACCGTCAGCCCGATTGGCAGCCATCTCCTACCGGAAAGATTTTAAGGAGTTTCCATGAAAACAAAGGTGTTGGCGCAAGAAAGCAGGAGTCGGCGTGAGAACGCAAGAGCTGCTGGGAAAAATCAGAAGCCGTTGTTAAAAATCAGCAGTCGGAGCAGAAATTCGGAATCCTACATGGAAAATCCCAGGTTGGTGTGAAAATGGATGACTGATCGAGGCGAATTACGTGTAACAAAATATTTTTTTTCACGCAGGAAGAATAATTATTTCACGCACGAGAGCTCTGACTTAGCGTGTGAAAAATATGTGTGGAATGGAGGGACCTGTGACTCCTTTTAAAGGCGCGATGAGCGGTTTCCATGCGCGCGTAAAAAGTGGATTATGCGCTCCAGCCCAGTTTTTCATGCCGCTATGGTTGGAAGCACACAATAGCCCCAGGGTGCCCTGTATTTCGGCGTTTCCCTCAGAATCTGACTGTTGTAGCCCTTCGCCGGTCCGATTCCGAGAGGGGGCATTTATAGACGCCGGAAAATGCTCAAGAGTTGAAGCATGTTAGAATGCATCAAAGCGAATCCATATTTGGAAACGGAAATCCATTCCAGGCGTCCTAGAGGGGCGGCGTTAAAAAAGAATGGGTTAAGTGAAAAAAATATGCCTCATGCCAAAAAATCCAGGATTCGTGAGAGTTTTCAGTGTGGCACAAAACTCTTTCACGACACCGCTCTGGGCGGTTGACCTTCGCGCTGCTGACATTGAGGCGCCTAATATTTCGCGCCGAAGATTTTTTTGCGTGGATCTACGTCCCCGAGAAACTATAAATAGAATTCCACCCCCTTTGACTTCACCCAAAGAATTTTAAAAACTCTCATGTTCGAAATTCCCTTCTCATACACGCAAAGAATATAGCTCTCAGGTTCTAAATTTTTCTCGCCAGGTCGCCCGGGGGTCCACCTTTGTGCTCAACTACTCGGGCTTGATCCTTGTCCAAATCCCCTTAAACCCATTCCCCTGTGAAAAATTCCTTCCTATTGTGTGCAATTAGGTCCTCAACGCGCAATTCCTTTTGCATGTTGGCCTGCTCTATTTCGCACCCAGCGTTCAATTGCATGTTGTCCTGGAGTTTTTCACACTCACAATTCCTTTTGCACACCAGCCCGACCCCTTTTTTATTCAACAACCCCTTTTTCACACAATCCTCCCATCTTGTGCAACCATGATGTCCCTCTACCGGACATCATTTTCGGGTGTCTCCCATGCCCATGGCCCCTTCCCCATATACACATTTCCTGTGAAACCTCCTAGGTTAGCACGAAGTAACTTCAATGTCCCTAGGATGATACTGTCCATTGCGTTGCTTCGCCTTATGCTTCTTCTCATAGGCACACTAATGGATATTGATTATACGCATATCCACATAACGTGGGCCCCTCGATGGTTTTCTCAATGACACCCCCTCACCATGGCTTTTCCTGTCCCCACATTGCACCAAGGAGTAGAGGGTACTTGTTATGTAATTAATAAGGGTGCGGAGTGAACCCACCTCATCCGAATTGTAGGACGTTAAACTGACAAGCACCTTCGTCCTTAACAGATGATGTTAAACTGTGACTTTACCTCGTGTCTCTCACATGGGGTGCCCCCACCTTGGACATTATGTATGCCCACTGGTCTCCACAGGGGATGATATACTCTTTATGGGAGTGGCGTTTGTCCGTGGGGAACTGGAAAACACTCTGGTGTAAGCCCCAATGGTTTTCTTGTTGGAGACAGTATCCTTGCTTCTCCTTTCTTCTTCGGTCCCAAGGACCAGGGGGGGATGGACACCAGAACCATCCTTTCTTCGGTCCCAAGTCCCTCTCCTATTGCGCTTTGTTTCCATCGGGCCTCCATCTTGGAGTAAGTCCTAACCTCTTCGGGCTGCTAACCATGCGTAGGACCTTATTTCCTCTTTGGGACACAAAACACATGTAATCCCCACTTCACTTCCCACAGACACACCTTTCGCAACGTGATCGTTGGGGCTCTACTATCTCTTGTTTCTCACCCCGAGCATGACTCATGTGGGATTAGAGTGAGCACCGACCATGAAAACTACCCTGGGCAGCCTAGAGTGTATGCCCCACATCCGCTTCTGAACTATGAAGTCATTGATCCTTTCCAAGGAAGGGTACATATGAAGCCTCCAGGAGGTTCAATCCCACCACCCCGATCGTCCTGGCACTCCTCCATGCTGGTTCACCAACACCTTGGGCCACCTCAGAGCGTAATACCAAAATTCACTCATATCCTGAACTATGTGGACTTTGATTCTTGCCATGGAAGGGTACGTATGAAGCCTCCAAAAGGTTCAATCCCACCACTTCGGTCGCTCCATCCTCCTTTACGTCAGTTCTCCCCCATCTCACATGACGTTAAATTGTATCCGCTCCTGAACTATATTGAATTTGATACTTTCCAAGGCAGAGTATGTAGGAAGAATCCCTGAGGTTCAATCCCATCACTCATCGTACCCCAATTCCACTTTCACGTTGGTTCCCAACCATCCCGAACTACATTGTCTTTGATCCTTTTTAAGGCAAGGTACATAGGAAGTCTTCCTGAGGTTCAAGCCTAATGCCTAGTCATTCTGACACCCCTTCATGTCAGTTCATTAGCCCCAAACCATCCTGATAAATGTGGTATTTGACCCTAGTTAAGGCAAGGTACATAGGAAGGCTTCCTAAGTTTCAATACCAACACCCAGTCGCTCCGACCCCCTTCATGTCATTTCTCCCACAACCACCCGAACTACGTGGAATTTGATCCCTACTAAGGTAGGGTATGTAAGAAGCCTCCACAAGGTTCATTCCCAACACTCATTGGTTCCGACCATTCGTTTCCATGCCTACACCTGAACTACGTGGACGTTGATCCTTGCCAAGGTAATGTATGTAGGAAGCCTCCAAGAGGTCCAAGCCCACCAACCATTGGACCTCAGATCCTCCTTCACATCATTCCACCAAAGCCCTACCTTAAATATGTGATCTTTGATCCTTACCGAGGCCAGGTACGTAAGAAGTCTCCCGTAGGTTCAATCCCAACACTTAGCAGTTCCAGCCACCTTCACGTCGGTTCACCCCCATCCCGCATGACGTTAAACTATGGATCTCTTTCAATGGTATTCTTTTTTCACTTCATTCAGCGGTAAGACATTGTCCCTACAGCGATAAGCCGTTGTCACTCCATTCAGCAGTAAGTCGTTGGCACTACTGCGTTAAGCCGTAGAAATCCCATCCAGTGGTAAACCATTGCGACCTCATCCAACGGTATTCCACTAAAAACCCCAATCAGTGGTAAGACATCATTAGATGAACTTCGTGGACATTGATTTACTTCCACTAGGATACGTAGGGAGCCTCTTCAAGGATCAAGCCCAAAACCATTTTCATCCTCATGACAGTTCCATCCCATTCACCAACCCACTCACAGAACCTTCCATATGCCATCCTGATCCTTACCCGGGCGGCCACATCCTGGTTGAATCATGCCAAACCATTCCCCATTCCGTTTAACAGCATTCAGAAATCCACCTACATGTTTTCCCCAAAATTAGCGTTCCCTCCAGGGGGTTCCTCCAACTAATTCACTCTAGTCTGTGTTCTGATTAGCCTGATCCGTCTCCAATGGAAGTTAAACTTGTGGAATACCCTGTGTCAATCATGGGAATCTAAGGAAAGCATCAGATACACGCCTATGGAATATGATTCCTCGTGTTCTATGTGTGAATCCTCGGGATTCTGTTCCCTTGAGAAGCCCTATAATAAGGGACAAAAGGCTGACATGCCAATCCCCCAACATACAGACACACTAGTGATGCCCATCATGAATACATCCCTAACCGAAAGTTGCTGACCTAACTAGACCCCTTGGAATATCCTGACAGAATAAGCATAATTAACTGGTATCCATGAAGATATGGTGCTTGGAATAATTTCATGAACAACATCTTAAGTATATGAGGGAGACCCAGACTAGGTGACGAGTTCCGGGGAGGAACCCACGAAAGGAAGAACCGACATCCCATCATCCTCTTTTGATCAAGGAGAAAACATCCCTGGATAAGGAATAGATGTCACCCACCATTGGAAAGCAGGAATCTAGGACAACAGCTGCGCATCCTCCCTAAACAGTTGTGTGTGCCCCAGTGAAAGCATCAGAAACAATACTCAATTTAGATGTCTTTTCAAATATATAAATTTAAAATTTTACACATTTAAAATGTTCATGTGATATGTTTCCATCACATTAAACATTTTCTTTATTCTACATTTATTTATACCAACATTCCAATTTTGGATATGAAGGAAATGATCATGTGAAGTAGGTGAATGTCATGTGTTTGGAAATTATGAAAACCTAGAAAAGTATATTGAAATACTTTTTAATGATTAAATTATATACAAGATCATTTTCTAGATAATTTTCCAAACATCATAATTCTCATACATTCCATTGAGTGACTTTAATGGTCCTCTTATCTAAATATCTCCTTCTAAATTCATGAAGTGTTTTTACAAGGTATAAAATTTAATTATTTTATCATTTATTTTCCTATATTAAATTTTTTTCACTTTGGAGGAAAACTAATATATTGTTTGATTTCCCAAATAGTTATTCAATAGTATTTTTACTGAATTTTTTCATGTAATATGTTGTTATAAAATATGGGAGTGCCTAGATAGAATCTATAGTAATTTGGTTTTCCAAAATGAGTTTGAGGTTTTTGGATTATATATCTCTATATATTTACCAAAAACAAGATTTCATTGGGTGTTTAAAAGTAAATAATTGTGATTTTTTTGGAATTCCTTTATTAAATATTCATAGGACTACTATCTTGTTGATTTTTTTGGACATTTAAAATAGAGGATATAGGTTATTACAATTTCATATTTTCTAAAACTAATAAGGGTTATTTTGGAGTTAAAAGATTGATTTTTTGTGTTTATTATATACATTAGAATGAGATTTTTTGTTAATAATTTATTTAAAAAAGGACATCATTGTTCATACTTGCACATGGTTATAACATTTCTCCACATGGGATTGGAAATGTGGCTTAGGACTTATTCTGATTACAAAACTTGGGGAAGACTATATAGTACTTCTATTTGAGAACAACGGTTTGAATGTATGAGTTTTCTATACTGGGTTTTCTCCATCTAGAGGAACCATTAGATTGGTTTTGCACTTTTTTTGATCATATTTCTAGGATATATGAGGGCATGGGGAATTCCATGGGTTCCTGAGTTCAATGTATGTTTTTATACTAGGCTGTTAATTTTTTTCATAGGTTATATATATATAAATACCACTTTATCTAACATTGGTATTCTTATCTCCTATTTAAATAAGTGTCGGATTTATTTTTTTTTCAAATTTGTTGGTTGTCTTTTGGGGATTTCCTACATAGGTTTATACTCACCCCATGAATATGAATCAAGGTAATGTGCATATGAATTTTTCATGATTTATTTAATGAAATGAAATCATACCTCTGTAGTGGAGAATCTTGATGATTTTTTAGTTATTAACAGAGGTTATATCTTGGAGATGGATCTTGGAATAGTTTTATGATTGGACCCCTCTTATTTTAATTGTTATTTGGGTCATAGAGGTATATTAGGTATTGATGATCTATAGTACAAAATTTATTAGTATTATAAAATTTATTGAAGTATATTTTTATTTTTTACAAAAAATAATATTAATACTATGATATTTATGTTTTTCTGCAACATAATGTGTATTATGTATGGTAAAATCATTTCTCAATGATTTGGTGATGTCTTAGGCTTCTAGGGGATGCACATATGTTCAGTGGTTTCATGATCTTATCCAAAGTGATGGGTTGGGTTCATGATTTTACATATATACATTGGATATATGTTATTTGGATATATGGATATTCGATATATGGTCCTTATAAATACTTGTATACAATGGGTATATTGATGTTCTGTATTTTTTGTTGTAAATTGGAATTTCTATAATTTAGATATTATAAATAATTATAGAATGAAATAATAATTTAAATATTAATATATTATTAAAAGATACTTTATTTAATAAAATTGGTGATATGAATTGGTCACCCAATTCATTTGCCAAAGGAATTTATTGAAAGATACAAATGTTAAAAATAAATCTTGAGGTGTAATGAACATACACCAATAGGGTATTTATGGAAGGATACAAGTTGTGACATCAAAGAGGAACAATCTGAAAGTTGTAGTTGATGTTTTATGCATTATTGAAGAAAGAAGATGTGTTATACCTTGAGACTCATTGTCAATCAGTTTTTGCACAGGCAAAAAAATTCATGGATGTCATTATTAAAATATATATTTAAAATATATATAATTAAATTTAAGGGGACGTGATGAAAATAATTAATTTTTATAGATGGAAATTTTTCAAAAATTATTATTTTTCTATGTTTTGTGAATGATTATATTAATAACATTAATTTATGAAATTTAAAGGATGATTCAAATATAATGTGATATTTCAATGTGGAAAATAAAATACCAATAGTCCTTTAATTATTAAATGAAAAGAATTATGACTAAAAAAATATTGTTTCATTTAAAAAAACATATATATGTATATATGTATATATATATATATTCTTTATAAAATCATATTTTAAAGTATTTATAAATTATATTATATATAATGGAGTTCTAATTTATAATCATCATAAATTTTTTATTAATATTAATTTATTTATAAGATTAAAAATAATTTGTTGATTTAAAAGATATTTTTCCATTGTAAATGTAAAAAAATGTAAAATATTTACTCTTAGGAGTAAATACAATTTTTTGAAAACTATGTCTCTAAATAGTTTATAGAAGAGAATACAAGGTCTCTCTCAATTTTATGTTCACTATGGATCCATTTTTTGCAGTAATGCATTCCTTTCACTTCTGAGAATGTTTATTTTTGAAAAATCTATAAAATAGCACCTATAAGGGGACACCATATCCCCATTTAATCCCAAACAATTACATAACACTCTTTAGAATTCCTACCCAAATTATCTCTATTAATAATATCTACCACAGTTTGGAAACATTTCTTACAAGGTACAAAGATCCATTATTTACAAGTGGATCCTTAATATAATATTAATTTCTTTGATATATGATGGGATGTATTGTCTATCACTATTTATTTCGAATTTGAATCCCATTATCTTTTAAAAATGCATTCCTTAAACATTACAGAATGACTATATGTGAAAAATCTAATCAAGATCACCTATAAATAGACCCCATTTCTACATTTTAACACCATAAAATTCACCAATTTTTATAACATACCTACCTAAATTATCTCCATAAATGTCCCCTGCCATAATTTGGAACCATTGGTCAAAAGGGATCCGAATAATTTATTTCCAAGGGGATCCATAAGAGAATATTACAATATTTTACATATGTTTCATCCCATATATAATTATTCTTTTTATCATTTTGATCTAAAATTTATGAAAGATTATTAACCAAAATCATAAAATGTATTTAGAATCCTAAATCCTCTGTAAAAGTTAATTTATTACTATATAAATTAATATCCATAGTTTTTTTTTATAAATATGTGTTTTTATTGAAATTGAAAAATATCAATCATATAAGATAGTCTAAATAACATGTCATAAAATCCACTCAGACCAATAAAATGTATACATAATACATCAAACATACAAACCATTATCACGATAATGGAAATCTTCTCGGGGAAGTGAAAAATACCACATTAATATTTTATTGTCGATGTATATATATAAATTCTATAGTGATATCTTATTTTCTCAATATGGGTATTATAGTTGTATTTCATTCTACGTTAAAACAAGGGACCATATTTGTACATGTTAAAATAATATATTAAATAAATGCCCATAAAGCACCTAATCAGAAGTTTTGAATCAAATTACATACATGAATGATTAATGTTTCAGTAATTCCATAAATAATGATCAAAAAGAATGATCTTAACATATAGAGGAAGACAACAACCATAACCAATGTGAATAGAGAAAACCACTCTCAATGGCCCCTGATGATCTTGTATTTCCCAATCCAACATAATTAAATTGATACATGTTAATCCATTTATATTGAATTATTACCTATGTTCTGATGTTTTCTAGAAGACCCATCTCCCCCTCTAAAAAATTAGTAAAAAAATCACCATACCTAAGATCTATATTCATATATGGGGATTAAATATTTCTAGAAAAGCTTCACTAATAATGATGAATTTTTCATGTACTATTTTTAGAAAATCATGTAATATGTAGATAAAAATATAGTGACATCCCCATAGGTTTCCTTATTCTATTCATGTTATATCTTCCCCAACACCACTATAGTAATACACATGCTCATGCAACCTACATGCTTGTTCACTATACAATAGAACCACTTTTCAAGATGTTTCTCTAATGAGTGTAACATTGTATTAAAACCTATTATATTGAATCATTAATTAGAAAAATAAAACAACCCATGATCCTTTATTTAAAAATGATCCTGGTAATCAAAAACCTATAAAATGCAACACATTCTTTTAGAGGCCAATGTGATTATTTTCCCTTCAATCACATCATCAATAGTTTAAGAATTTATTCTAAAATACAATATAATGAATTTTATTTTGATGGTTGTCCTCTTTTAGAGTAGTAATTCTTCCCACCATGTCATTATCTTTATGTTATATTTAAACAAATGAAAATTTGATTGAGAGAAAATATTATTATCACTAGGTACATAAAATAAAAAATCCCTGACAGAAGATAGAAAAACTTCTATAGTCATAGAATACTAGGAATCATAATTTAAATTATAAAGAAAGAATAATTTTTAAATCCAAACAATAAAAATAGTTTCTATAACTTGGAATAAAATTAAATATAGTTGAAACCAATGAAACAGAGTCTTAAAAACTCCATATTTTGTACCATTATCCCATCATTCAAAATTAACGATAGAAGGAAGAATAAAAAAATAGACCGGTTCAAAATATAAATAATTGAACCTCCCAAAATACATGAAACTATCTCATAGATATTAACATTATTCATACGTGTAAAATACTCTTATAAGAAAATTCCCACAATAATGTTAGAAAAAACATATTGTCAATCTATTTCTTAAATTTATCAATGATTTTTTTTGTTTTTTTAATCCTCCCCCATATAACGGGATAAAATTATCCAAATATAACAATAAAGATAATTCCAGCATTCACACACCGTATAATGAATGTTAAGATCATCTCAAATCCATGAATGCGAATTTTGGGAACAACTACCATATATAATAAATAGATAGAAGTAGATAACAACACACCTTTTATCAAATTAATCCTTTTAAAAGTATTAAATGAAATTATTCCAATAATGAATTTAATATTAATCTTAATATATAATTCCTTTATAATGTATTATTCATACAATAAAATTGATATGTCATGATTTTAGATACGTAAATAGAAAACCCCTCATCCCGATGTATTTTTATCCCTCTAGGTTCAACCACATTCTATTTGAAATGTTATTAGAAACCAAGAATATAAATTTGCTAGGATTTATCAACTAACCACTCCATAGACTCTAATTATTGAGTTGTATTATTAAATTTATTAAAAATAACCTTTTTAATATTTAGGAACAGCTAGATATCATATTAAAATATGAGATAAGAAAAGCATGATGTCCTATAGATGCTTATAAAATACACCACAATCCCCTCATCCATACATAAATTTATATTTTCACTATGTTTACAAATAATAATTATAATATCATAGAAAAATAACCACTTTTATAAAGACATATCATTGATTTAATGATACCATAATTTATTCCAAGGAGAAATTTAATCATCTAAGGAGAGAATAAGGATCGAAATAGAATATCAAAAACATGAATTTAGAATCCCATACATATTAATGCAATGAAAATGAATCCATATGCCATCATGGAATATTCATTCTCCTGGTCAATAATGAAACAAAAATTACCCACAAATATTCATTAGTATAATAATAGTATATAAGTTATTTTTACCAAATGTATAAATAATCATGTATGAGTTTTTTTTTTAAAAAAGATAAAAACTAGAAGTGTGGGAATATATATATGTATTAAATCATGGTAATTAGAACAAGAGCAGTGTATTCCATATACATGGTTGTATCACAACACCAAATAAAACATTTCACAACAATAATTACATCCCCCTTGATTAAACCCCTTTAAAATGTTCAATGTATGCATTATATCATTCAACCGTTGGAAACAATTCTGCACCCATACACTTAGAATCAACATAAATTTATTCTTATATAGATTAGATTATTATAGAATAATTTTGAAAATACATAACTCTGAAAGAGATCTTTTAAGAAAATTGGTACTTGTATTCATATTATCCACATAGAAATGCCTCATTTATTGGATTGGTTAGTGAAATATAAGAATTTTTAATTTCTAAGACACCTAATGAGTCAACATATGATTCAACTAATCCATATTCCTTTAAAATTCTGCGTCTTCCCATATTTTATTCAATAATAAATGAATGAAAATATAATTTGTTGGATCATCTTAAATTATCAACAAGGCATTGGAAAAACCTTATTACTGAACCACTCCCTTAAATCATGTTAAATTCATTATTTTATATTTTTTATAATTTTTATCTTATAACATTGGGTTCGAATACAATACTAATCTCCTATGTAGATTTTAATTCCAATTAAGTTTCTACAAAATATGAATCTTTAATATAGTCTTCAAGACAAAAAAAACTTCTATTTCTCTATCCTCTTTAATTTAACATTGATACTTGAGATGGGTATCCCATTGACACTCTAAATCTGTGAATAACAAATCACATACTAAAAACCATCTTCTATGGTCAGTATCATGGATTAAGTTTAGTTATGCATCATATGGGATAAATCTAAAATTTCATAAAAAATTGTTAAATTATATTATGATCATTTAGGTACATAAATAACATTATGTTAAAAAAATAATTAGTGTCATGTATTTTTTAAAAAGTACTATATAATCAGATCCATAGATTCTTTTTATATTTATGGTTCCTCCACAATGAGAAATGACCGTAATAAAACTCTAAGAAAGTCCGTTTTTTACCATCCATGAATGAGTTATATTCACCCATGGATCATATAGTTGATCCAAATACACTATCTTTTTCTATATGTGTAGACATAAAATTAAAATACACCTTATATTAGTATAGATAACCATGATCCAAAATAGATAGTTTATATTAAAGGTGGGACATTCCCACCAAAACATTGTACGCGTACATAATAATGGAAAATAACTCTATACTCAAAAATTATTCTTAAAACATGATAATAATGTGAAAATAATTAAAAAAATAACGGTAAATGGAATCATTATATAAGATCCATATGTATAAGTTGTTCAAATCATTTCTTTGGAAGTATAAAAAACCCATCATTGAAGAAAAATATTTAATGTCACCTTTTATATGGTTAATTAAAAAACACATCAATTATTTACATCTGAAGGAACCATCATAACACATAATATATTAAAATATTGTGTAAGACCCCCAATCCCCTTGATATTATAAATAACTAAAAAAGATAAGAAGATTTTTTTGGAATTTTCCTTAGATAATTTTCCACATTCACCACATGATAAAATTACTTGATACCTTTAAAAACCTATTATTTAGATTATAATAAAGTTTAAACAATTATATATTACCTTCCATGAACTTATATTTTCTTTATAGGTTTATTCTACCTTTAATAGTTAACAAAAATAAAAATATTTAGTTATAATCTATCCTCTAGAAATGAAAATGGATTTTAATTAAAAAATGTCATGGAGGGTGTAGTATATTTTAGTTTCTCATATAATTATTATATAACCTATAATTCAACCTCTTAGTGTATAATACATTGTATTGTTTATTGGGAACTAATGAATATTTGTAATGAAATCAATCATCTAGGCATCTACTACAATTTATGTCATCAGCTTGTTCAATAACTAATATTATTTCTTTGTAAGATCTCACATCATCACCGAAGACTATATAGTCACATGGAATCTCAGGGTCTACACCCATTGGATAGAATGTGTATAATTAATATACACCATTTTTTAAATATGTATCCATTATTGTTAAATAACCATGAATAGGATTATGGTGTCTAAGGATTTTTTCCATAATTAAATTTTCTGAACAAACACCCCATATTTCTCGAATAAAATGGAACACTTGTAAGACCAATGAAAACAGGATACATTTAGGGAAGAAGGGGTTGACCAGAAACTAAAATAATAGAACTCTAGGTAATCATTAATACAATAATTAAAATAAGAATATAAATCATAATAAATGTATTATAGAGGAAGAAACAATTATCAATGGAAATGTTTTCTATTGAATTATCCATCTTTTTATGTCTCTCAAAACTATGAAAATGATGCCAATAATGTGAACAAAACATGGGGCCTGTTTTCTATATAATTTTTTTCTGACAAAAAATATCATCACTAATCCTAAACTACATCAATTATAGTACATGATACAATATATGAATTTCTATTTAGATGCATCCTGACATGATTTTCAAGACATATGATGTTATATTACAAATCAAATGGAATATCAAAATATATTATCAATCCTCTTTGTAATAACATTATATTGGAATTAGATGGGAATCAAGGAATGTAATGAGATAGTTCTGTAATAGATGAATTCTTCTAATTATGAAAATCATGAGTCCATTTAAAAAACATACATAAAAATGTGACAACCTGAGGACCATGTCAAGCCAATGAAAATAGAATAATATAAAAATATAACTAGATGTCTAACATCTAGGTTAAAAACAATGTATGGAGTTGAAATTCTTCAAAAATAATTAAACTAGTAAGAGAATTAAAATATAAAATGATTATTGTTACTAGAATTTATATATATATCTGCTATATTGAACACTAAAACATCTAATTATTCTAGGTTGAAGTGATAAAAAACATGAAAAATATATAGAGAGATTCGAGGTGTATATGTTATGAATATTAGGTTATCCTAATAGGACCCTTCCTAAATATGTGAAACCATTTTGTTGGAAACACACTAGTACCTCCTTAAATGATATCCAATTTTTTTTAAATCCTTTGATGATACTATCCCCTAAGAATATCTATTTTCATTGGTCTAGAAATCATAATTATCCCAATGAAATAAGGATTTTCCAACATATGATGGAGGAAGATACCCTAAATGATCCTTCAGAAAAATGCACAGGAAGCATAAGATCATATAAATGTCAAAAAAATTGATTCATTTAGTGTATTCATACCCATTCCATCATTATAACATGAACTTTATTTGATCAGTTTAACATCTTATATGACCAATAATATAATTATTTCTCAATGAATGTATAATACAAAATACATTCTAGTATTATATTTTCATAATGACTAATTTATTATAATTTTAAAAAAATTAATGGTAATATTATATTGTATATAGAATAATAAATAAATTTTATTTTTTAATTTTGTAATCAATAAAATATTGATTTTTATGATTTCATTTCAATCCATTACCATAGGATCAATAATATTACCATAAGACATGATTAATATATAATACACATATAATAAATCTTCATGAAATTTCCATTGGGGATGAACTTTTGACAAAGGAGTAATGAATTGAACTTAAAAATAGAAGCATACATGAAATCAAAAAAAATTTAACACCATAATATTTATTTAAATAATAATCAATTAAAATGTGGTTAATAAGAATTATAAATATAATATATTAAGTGAATTAATTAGAAATATGTTTCTTATAAATATAAATAATTTATCTATTTTTTATATATGGATCTAGTAGAATACTCATTCATGAAGATGTCTTAATTTAGTATCTCTATATAAATCTCACATTAAAATCGATTTTCTTTATTTATAAGATCATATATGAGTATATTATTTGTTCTTTATCTCTAAAAACCCATCAGTTTTATTATTATCTAGTGATTTTTTATGTTTATATGAATTCATACTATTTATCCCCTTGTAGGTTTATAATTCTACAAAAATTATTCTTTTAAGTGAAATAGATATGCCTCTTCTTTTCAATTGTGATTACTCTATATCCATATTATTTATATTATTTTATTGATTTCCTTATCCCTACATAAAGTTTTTATTAAGGAAATAGTAAATTTATTTTTAAATTTTATTGTAGAATTGTAAAAATAATTGTTTCTATCATTAGCTGTAAAATTTATTTCGTTGATAATTTTCATCGGTTATCATTTTAAAGATTTATTTTTATGTTTTCATGTTTTATTAATATAATTTTTCACATTCTTATTATTTTTCAAAAATAATATTACTGTAAATTATTTCCCTTTAAAATAAATTAAAAATAAAATTTTTCAAATGTAAATCGTATTTCTTCACCTTTTTCAATTTATGTTAATCGTAATCTGATAAAGAATTTTCATCCTTATGAATATCCTCTGATATTTTTTATACTTTGTTAGGGGTATATTCAAATTTTTCGATACAATATCGGCCTTTATATGTCTAATAATCAGGTCTCATTTAATTTTGCATAAAACTAATTGTATTCTCGTTTTATTAATTAATATATTTGTTAATTATTAATTATTATATATTTAAAAACATATATATATTTGTTATATATCCAGTGGGAATAGGATTAAACATCATTCCAATTCATTGGGTAATATCTGATATCTCATTAGATGACACATATGTTATTGGGGAGTGAACCTTATCCACAATGTGACTCTATCTATAGTGTTTATGGGAACTAGAATCGAACCCAATCCCATATAAGACTTCTTCTACTATGTGATTATTGGTTTTTATTTGAACCATGACCTATGAAATAGATTTCTATGCTTATGTATATAACATCCCCAATTTTCTCATCCCATTCCATTAGGTGTCTTGGTGTTGAGGGTGTTTTTGACGACTCAATAGAGGTTTATTTTAGTTTGGTGATCGAATTATGACATAGTTAGTGTTTCAAAATGTGATGAATAAATCATATTTTTAATGTGATTCATGCTTCGGGGTCTGAGGTCTAGTTCATGGGTTATTTATTTGAATTCAATGGGTAATTCCTTGAATTTATTCATGGTATTAATCAATCATCACAGAGAACTTATATTTTATTTATTTTTCGTGATATTCAGTAGATTATTGACTCTAAAATTATAAAATGTGAAATAGTATTTCATTTAGTAAATGATCCAGTTCACTTTGATTTCATGGAATGGATGTCCTTTTCATGATGTGAATGTTATTTTATAGATTGTGAATAACATTGAGCCATGATCTATTTTTTTTTCAATCAAAACTCATTTCTATAAAACATCTAGTAAACCCTAGTCTTTCAAAGTGTCTTTCCATCCCTCCCTTTGTAGTTTTTTTCACCACACTAAGAGTATGAATTTTTATGATATGAGGTGAGTTATCTTGATCCTCACATGGATTTTTCTATTCTCAATTTGGGGATTCATAATTGTTATTCAAAAATAGTTTCTGATGTTATAGTGTATTATTTTAATATGGGTTCATTGTTTTCATGTTTTACTCGGTGCCCATTTCATTTCATTTACTGGTATTCATCATTTATATAAATTGTTTCTATATAGTGTTTCAGAATTCAATGGTTGTGGTTTGTGATTTTTTTTCTCTTATTTTAGGTGTATATATGGAATATTCATTGTTTTTAATTCAATTAGGTGGGTAGTATTAGTTCACATTATAATATAATTAATTTTCCTAAACCATAAAGGAATTTGGATGGGATTTCTCACATATGGTCTCTTATTTTTGAACATTCAAATGATTTTATAAATTTTTAGCAATATGCATGTTAAATTATAATATATGTGTGGATTTTATATATTTTGAATGTTGTGATTTTTCATTCACTTCTTCTGTTGATTGATTAAACAAATCATAAATAAATTGTCATGAAATAACCCTGGTTGACCCTGAACTGATCACCCAAGTCGATCTGCGACATGGCCTGAGAGGCGTTCCCGATCCTCCCGGGATGGAGACAAGCACCAGGGCATCAACAGAGAACAATAGGGGAACAATTTCTCCTAATAATAATAAATAAAGCATCAGAAAGAAAATATAACAACATAAAACAAATAAAGGACATGAAAAGGAAGAACAACAAACAACAACAAACTAACCTGACCATGACCGAAACTCCTCGTGGCCCCAAGAGTCGCTCACCAGACCGCAAACAACTATCACCCATAGTGAGTAAGATCGAGTCAAACCCTCAACACAAACTAAAAATAGGAAAAAATTATAGGCATGAGTATTAAAAGTTAGTAGGCATCCCCAAAAAACTATTTCTAATGCACTACCTTTAAATAAAGAATTAACCAATTTCATGTTTGAACTAAAGTATATAAAATATGGGTTTCCACACACACATTCATTTCTAAAACAGGTAAGCATTCATTTCACTTTTTTATTTAAAATCATGTTTAATGCTTAAAAGAAACATGTTCATTGATTTTTAAAATCATTTTTGCGAACAATTTAGAAATCCAAATTTTAGTTGTTAGTAAAAAGGTAAAACCACACAACACACAACACACACTAAGGTCAATAGAAGAAGTGGAACACAAGTTATAGATTCCGAAATAGACCACTCAGTTATCCGCCACATACAAATAAACACTAAAGGAAACATGGGTTTAACCTAGGAGCTTGTGAACAATCCCGAACATACTATACGTGTGACTCATCCTAAAGGAATGCCTACTATTGATGACATCATAACACCCAAACGCTCGGTATCTCCCTACCTGGCCTAACTAAGAGGCCTAATCCCCTAGAAGAGTGCCATCTATACTAAGTGCCACTAGTCAGTGCATAATTTAAATTAGTGCAACAATAGTTCTCAAGAGATTCACTTACTATGGCAGGTTTTCATGTCAACACATATAATAAAAAAATTGGGTGAGTCAAAAAATTCAATCATGTAGCACAAACATCACACACAATTCATGTAGTCAATGTAAACCAAATATCAACCCTCAGTCACTCCAAAGAGCGTTTTCCAAAATAATTTATTTTTTTCCAGTGTCATATGAGCCTTCTCTAATCTTAAAAAAAATATTCATTTCTCAAGATAACCAAAATACTTGTTCACGGTTTAAGAGAAATCATTTATCAATAAAAAGATATCTATGTTTGAAATTCCAAGAATTATGTTTAATGGCCAAACATGCATTCTTTCACAACTGGGATTTCATTCATCAAAAAATATTTCCAGTGTCGGTTATAAAATAAACAACTATTTTTACAAAAAATAATGATTTAAAAATTAACTATCTTATATTATATCCCATTTAATAAAATTAATAAAATACCATGAAATTAATAAATTATGAATTTAAAGGCGAGTGCAGTGGGGGACCTACCTCGGCTTACTGTACAAACACAATGGCACGTCACGCCTCAAACAGACGCACAAACACTCGCAAGCTGATGATTGTGGTAACGTGGGGTTACCCCACCAACGCATTACAATAAAGGCACAATAACTAAAATTACACAAACATGGACTTAAAACAATCCAAATGAACAAAAAATGTGAATAAACTACCTCGACATGTTTTCAAATCACAACTCGCACCATTTACACTATCTAATAAACCACATTATAATATACAAAACAATAATAAAAAATTAACTCATATATTTACAGAAACAAAAATAAATTACTTTAAAATTAAATTTTTACAAATATAAATAAACAAAACACATGATAAAATTAATTATTTACTACTCAAACAAAAACAGTGCAAACCTAACTTTGGTGTGGAGATGGGCTCGGCCAGCTGGGTGATGCAATTGCCGGCCAATAGGCGTGTCGAGCCAGAGATGCGTGTGGCGGTGTGAGTGGAGGCTTGCACCGATGGGTTGGTGTGTCGACAAAGAAGGCCATCTAGACAGTGGATGCAAGGCTGGAAATGGAGGGTGGTCTGGTTGAGAAGGGTCGCGGGTTGAGGGCGAGGCATGATGGGACGAATCTGGATGGAGGGAGAGAGAAATAGCTCGTGCGTACAGCCTGATCGTAATGAAGGGGGGCAGGGTCACTACCGGGAAACGGGGGTAGCTCACCAAGGGAGGCTGGCGTAGGGAAGGGGTGCCGGGTTTGAGCGGCTCAATAGGGAGGGAACACGGCGGGCGGCTGGATGGAGTAGGTAGGAAGGTGGCGCCAGCTTGGAGACCCACTGGAGGAAGAGGGCTACAAGGGGGAAGCAAAGCCGGGTCGAGCAGTGGAAGAGGTAGGTCGTGCGGGAGTGAGGCGGAGCAGCATGCAGGGGAAAGAGAAGGGAGAAGGTAGGGGAAAAAGTCTGGTCGTGCAGGTCATGTTGGAGGGTCAATCAGGGTGGTGAGTGTTCGGAGGGTGCGGCCATGGCAAGGAGGAGGGAGTCAGGGGCACTACGAGGAATACCGGGGCACCGGGAAGCGAAACAGGAGGGGAGACTGGATGGCCAGTGCTGGGTGAAGTCAGATCAATAAGGTACTGCGTGGGTTGGCACTGTGCGTGGCTGCTGGGCGGAGGCAGATGGGTCGAAGCAGGAGAGAGGTTGTAGGAGGGTGTGCGGGACGTGGAGGAAAAGGGTACGATATAGGCAGAGGGGCTGAGGTGGTTGGGCACGCGGACAATCGGTGCGGGAGGATGAGGGAATGTGTTTCAAGGTAGGAGAATGAGGTGACGGGATGCTGCTACACATGAGGAGAAATGCGACACGATGGAGAAGGGAGATATTGGAGAGGCGGGGCTAATTATTTTATCTGGGTTTTTAAAAAATTAAAATTTGATAACAGGGGTTAGGGTTCGAATATTTTTAAAAATTGGTTCGGAATGCATGAACGGCGTTCACGCATCCTGGACCCCAGCGTGATGCGTGAACGGCGTTCACGCATCTTCCCGAGAGAAGAGATGCGTGAACGCCGTTCACGCATCTCACAGAATACCTAAATGATTCATTTTTTCTAACCTAGATCATATGGAAAGGTATTTCACTTAGAGGAAAACATGCAAGGGTAAATAATCTATGTGGAGAAACTATACTCACATGACTTACAAGGAATTTTTGTGTCCTGAAAGAAGTCATATTAAGATAGAAAATAAGTTCAATGTTTTTAAAGATAAAAACGAGTATCAAAAAATGGTGTTTAAAGAACCAAAATCAAATCCCTCGTAATAAGAATCATGGAAGAGAAGATGAAAAATTTGGAAGAAAAATAATGAGGTTGTACCAGCTGTGGAGGAGGGGGAAAATGTATTCCAAATAAAGAGGAAATTCATGGGAAGGAAATATGTGCATAATCCATGAAGCATGTAATAAGAAATAAATCACATCCCATGCTTGGCTTAGAAATAAGAAGAAATAAAGGATGAGAGAAAACTCTCACATTTAATGTTTCCTCTATATAATACAAGAGGTTCCTCCTTATTGCTTATTATTTTATGTGTTATGAGTTTACTTGAATGGAATTGAAGGAGAAGTATTGTTCATCATGGAGTACATAAATTCCCATGATGAAGAATGAGTTCATCTCTTAAGGAGGATCTTATAAGAGATTTGAGGTATTCCAATCACATTATCTTACATTTTTTCTTAATTATATTCATTAAGGTTGAGTACTTATTTAATGAAAAAATGAGAAAAGGGGGATTTGTTCTTGCACTTGGACTTTCTAATGTGTTTTTTGAAGTGTGTGCAGGATCATGTATTTCTTATCTTAAAATTACTCATCCTGATAATTGAGAATATCTAATTTTAGTATCACATATGAGTATGTGTTATAGGTAGATTATATTATATTGGTTATTTAATTATTTTTTTCTACACTAGGATGGATCATAAAGATATACTGTTTATTAACTAAAGGCTTTGTTCCAAGTATCATGTCATATCATCCCCTTATTTAAAATATATGTGAAGATTTTTTTGAGAAGAAATATGAGTTTAAAATTGTCCAATTATCCTTTCCATTTTATTTTAAATAAGGGGGAGAATAATTGATGTTAACACATATTAACTTTTATGATATGAATGGATATTAACAACAGAAGATAAAGGGGGAGACTGTTGGAAAAAATGGTTGTATGTTTTATCAATATGTCAATATGTGAAGTTGTGGTGCTTGGATAATTTTTATGGATTCATGTTATGTAATTTAATTTCATATTTTGATAATAATCCATGTTTTAAAAGTGAGAATTATTTAAGATTATCTTAAATAGAAAAAAATGTGAATAGGAGTTTTCAAAAATGTTCACTAAAGTATGAATGAAGAGATATATGAAAAAAGTATAAATATATTATTTATATTTTTCATGAAGAATAAGGATTGGTATTTGGAGTGAATATGGAATTTGGTGGAATATTTTATCTAACACATTTTTTTAACTTTATTTAAAAAGGAATCCATCCAACTACACTTGAGGAATGATTGAGAGTTTATATTGAGTGGATCAAAAACCTAAACAAATTTCAATAGGTTGAATTTAAAAAATACATTATTGATGATAAATATTTTTCCATGTGTCTAAATCCTCTAAACCTAAAATAGTGACCCTCAAGGCTATGGAATGAGCATTCTAAGAATTCCCCATATTTCCAAAAAAATAATATTTGATAAATGGTTTATTCATGTGCATCACTAATACACCACTCATTATTCCTTAAGATCACTAAATATTCTGATTCTAATTCATACGAAAATAAATCATTATCCACATAACAGGCTCTTGTGTTCTGACACCAATAATTACTGCTTTCTATTTATGAACAATAACCATACCATTTGTGGCATTACGATGTATCATTTTCTTCCCTAAACATTTTTTAACTATTTTTTTGGACCTATGAACCATAATTTCCCTTTTTTCCATCACTTGTGTGACCTAATTTCCAAATATCATATTAGGAGTCAAGAGTTTCTCATGATCCTATATTTAATTGTAGGCCAAAAAAATCCTCCAAATGTTCTTCAATAAATTTTACTTGGTCTTTTAATATGTTATTCATAAAATAAATAGCCTTGGATTATTATTTAACCTTCATCTTGAACTTATTGAATTTATATGAGTATTATGGAATTTCTGATCTGAGAATTCCAATTTCAATCTTCATCTCATACTTCTCTTCTTCCTACTACTTCATCTAGAGTTTAGAATATTAAACCACCCTATTGGAATGTGCTCTCTAGATCCAAGAGTAATATTTTTAAGGCTTGTGCTCTCTAAAAAATATCATTTTATCTAAATAAGGTGGAAGAAGTGATGTCATGGACATGACCTATGTTTTGAGGTGCATACTCAATAATCTCACTCTTTAGATTGCGTACCAGTATAAATCGTTTCCTTTTATAAAGTCTGAATATGTATCTTCTCAAAATTGGCCAAATGAACTTCTAATTCATATTGTAGTTTTCAATGTTGTCCATAAACAACCATAAATGTTAAATCATGCTTAGAGTGTATCAATTATTAACCAAGGGTAGATAATCAAAATTATCAATGAAATGCTAAATCATGCACATACTTCACCAAATATATTAAAAAGTTCAAGTGAAAAGATAAATCTCCCATTTTCATCCCATCTTTCCATCAATCAAGCTCTCCCCCTTAATTGAAATGAGAAATATAATTAAGAACAATGGATAAAGTGTGATTAGAATACCTCAAGTTTCAACTTCTTGAGATGATATGAATTTCAAGATTTGTCATGAAATAATCCTTGGATTTTAGCTCAATCTTATTCTTGGAAATAGTTTCTTTCACAGTTTTCTTGACTTCATTGTTTTTCATATTCCCAATGGAAGATTTTCCAACTATTGTTCCATTCCTCTACACATGTTGTGGCCTTTTATTCTTATCAGCATATGCATTTTGCATGGTTGGACTGAACCATCACTCATCATAACTGTGACCACTTCTATTACAATTCGAAATAATTAATATAATTAATATTTATCATTTAATTTAATCATATTATTTATTGTACACATATATATATATATATACATTGGTAGATAATTTGATAACAGTAAGACACTTATTCTTCTTCTTCATCATCGACACCAACCACAACCTCTTCCTCTTAGAGCAGGTACACAGACTCGATCATGGATGATGTGATTTGAACTCTGTCCTGC
Organism: Viscum album; assembly: GCA_963277665.1. Lineage (NCBI taxonomy): Eukaryota > Viridiplantae > Streptophyta > Magnoliopsida > Santalales > Viscaceae > Viscum > Viscum album. The sequence goes on along the minus strand of OY728128.1, from coordinate 1,010,691,985 downwards.
CACTTGAGGACATCTCTTACGAGTATGTCTTTCTGCATGGTAGATACTGCATCATGTTCTCCCTCCTCATTGCCGAGGCCAATGCATCTCATTTCTGATGCGAGTTGACTTCGGTCTTCCTCGAGGCCGCAACCTAGTAGAATGAAGCCAATAATTTTAAAAATGACACACATTGAAAAAATTATAAATGATACCAAGACCGACTTATGAAAACCTGGAAATATCAGGGACAATGGTTGGTTGATCAGCAGGCAATGTGATAGAATTGAAGTCACCAACATGCATCCAAGCAACACTATAACAGTTAACCAAAGTGCTCATGTGATACACCGGGTCAACATATGGCTCCCACGATATATTTACCGAAGCACAAGCTGTAATAACATGTACACATGGATATCTCAATGCCTGAAAGCTGCCACAATCACAGTACCTGTTATCCAACATCACGACAAACACTCCACCATTAGTGCATGCACCCTAGTCGTAGCACTTTCTTACCCGAAAACTCCTTTTTTCCCTATCAAAGTCTATAACATTCCATCGTGAAGCCTCATTCCGTATCCGGTCAATATCAGTTTGAAAATGCTGAGTAAAAAGCATTCCATTTTCCATCCTCTGGTAGGCCTTTTGGGAGCGGTCAACAAAGTAGTGAACACATCTAAAAAATGTCTCTTGCACTAACCTTGTGATTGGGAGTTTGCACACACCCTTGAGGACCCCATTTACGCACTCCACTATATTAGTGGTCATATGCCCATATCTCATGCCACCATCGTATGCTAATGACCATTTTTCCTTTGAAATTTGTACCATATATTCATATACCTCCTCATTAACTGTTCGGATCTCTTCAAGACGTCGATCAAACCTTTCTTTTTGGGGTTCATATGCTGAAAGCATAACATAATAATGTATTAAAATGGATAGTAAATTTTGTTAAAAAAATAAAGTTTAGAAAACCATACCCAATTTGAGGATCGCCTTCTTTATGGCCTCATCTCTAAACTGCTTATGCACATTACTTGCAATATGTCTAATTCAATAACGGTGATAATCATTCGGCTCAGTCCAAGAAACCCCATCACTACTCACGGCCTCTATAATCGCTCGATGACGATCAGATATCAGACACACGCCCTGTTTCTGTGTGACATGAACACGTACACATGCCAAGAACCATCTCCAGCATTCAAAATTTTCTTTTTCAACAACAGCAAAAGCAAGTGGCAGAGGAGTGCGATTACCATCCTGTGTGGCAGCAATGAGTAGAACACCTGTATACTTTCCATAAAGGAATGTTCCATCTACCTGAATAAATTGTTTACAAAAGGGAAATGCAGCAATGCACGGTCCGAATGCCCAAAAAATCCTCTTGAACTTCACCTTTGACCGATCAACTAGATGATTTTGGGATACATACTCAACACTGTCCAGCTGATAAACAATCTGATTATTGAGAGACAACAATTCCATAAGCTATGGAAACAACGCACAAGACTCATCCCAATCACCACACACTTTTACAATGGCTTTCTGTTTTTCATTCCAAGCATTGTTGTATGATACCTTATAGTTATACAACTGTTGAATTCTTTCCTGAATAAGGGCAACAGGAACATCCTGACTTGTTCGTATCATCTCACAAATAACAGTAGATATAAACTCTGCATCAAGAGAAGAGTGATCTTGTGCCAAGCTGGGATGCAGACAAGTGTGTGGGCCTTCTAATTTGGTTATCTTCCAACATCCATAACATTTATCAAATAGTGATCTTAATCGAAATTTACATTCTGACCCATATTTTTCACAACGAATGAGATATTTGGTCTTCTTTGACTCATAAACCACAAATGTGAAATGTCGCTCAATGTGGTATTACTTTATCACATTTTTCATGACCTGTTTACTTTCGAACTCCTGCCCAACATATATGGCATTATCATTTGATGCGGGCATATTCCCTATAATGCCAGGGAATTCAGAAGCTGGTGTAATGACATCCAAATCAAAAGGTTATTCACGAGACATTCCTCTAACTAAGGAACTCAAAACTGAAGGCCGATTACCACTACCTGGTGGATGTAGTGGATGTCTGTCTCTCAAAGGAACCTCAGAAGGGTCATTTCCAACCACATCATCTCCTGCTGACTCCCCAGATTCTTCTTCCTCAGATAAACTTTCTTGCACTATATCAGCACAGAAAGGGATGTCATCTACATTTCCTTCCAAATTTTGATGATCTTCCTCATTACATTCTTCCACAGGAGTCGTATGAGAAGGAGGCAATGAAGAAGACTGTTGTGAAGGGCCGACTTCTATAGAGGTCACAAAGCATGGTTCTGTAGTAATCGATTGCACCACATCAATATCAGAAATGACAATAAATAATTCCATCAAACCATTAATACACTATTGCCTGAATAACTGAGAAGCCTCCATCCAATCCACATCATCGACTATAGGGTAGTCGTTGTGCCACATACGCTCAGGATATTGAAGATGTCGGTATCTAATTGAAGTGATTACTTGTCCTGCACTCAATTTTAACCAACTATGAATCTTATTATGAACTGCATCCAATTTTATACAACCATGGAGATTTACCACTTTGAAAGGTGGAACACTGTAGCTAAAACCCTGCTCGGTACAAATTACCTCACCATTGCAATATATTTGAGCAGACATAATTACCTATTAAAAAAAAATTTAAAAATATTATACACTACATTAAAATTTTAAATTATTTAATTTGGTTTTGAATAATTGATTATCTTGAGACTTTTTTATGTATTGATTTATCACTGTTAAGGTATAGTGATTGTGATTTTAGCACAAAAGCAAATATAATATAATGTTTCATAAAGATTGATTACTTATGAATATATAATCATGACTTGATCTTGAGACTTGCAATTAGTTTATCATTATCTGATAAACTAACCACAATTTATATGGGTAAACTCCTGTCTCTATTATCAAATATTGCAGCAACCGCCAATCTCCTGTCAAACAGCAACACCTCCTCTCGAACGAGTTCTCAAATGCCTCTTCGTCGACACCTCTTCGGGGATGCCTCTTCATCGACACCTCTTTGGGGCATCAGTCTTTTAATTACAAATTTACTCACATGCATGTGATAGGGTCTAGGGGTATGAAATATATAAATTAATTTAAACGGACACGCAGGTCCTTACACTTACTGAGAGATGACTCGCAGGTCATCAATACCGAAAAAATGCAATTATTACAAATTGAATAACAACATACACAAAATAAAACATGCAATTTCAATTATGCATGGTCGGTCATCTCAAGATCAGTCATCACTCATACCGTGTTTTTTGGTATATTTATTATATTATCCGTATTATATAAAATCTATATTAAATACTACACCTCTTTTACAAAAATTTAACTTCATGTGTATATATATATATATATTTATTAAAAACATTAAATAAATTTTATTATAACTAATCTAATTGAGATTTACATAATAAACACTTTTGTTATTTTAAATTTTATGAAATTGTAATGTTTTTAGGGCATTCTTCTACTTTTCAAAATATAAGTAAATATATTTTATACTTTATTGATTAAAAATATTATTACTAGTAAATAAAAGTAATTTAATTTACACTTACATCAAAACCATCCATTAAAATAAATTTCTCTAACATAAATTACTTTTTCTAAATATTAAAAATTTTAGACATCACATAAAACATTCAATATTTAGACAACAAACATTCAAAAAATTAAGTCATACGAACATTCAACATCAAGAAAATTAAATCATACAAAACATTTCATGCATAACATATGAAATAAATAAATCATACACACAATTAAACATACAAATGAAATAAATAAACACAATTAAACATACAAATGAAATAAATAAACACAAATAAACAATTAAATTATTAAATAGAAATTTTACATCAATAAAAGCAGCAAATATTTGTTGAGAAAGAATTTCTGCAGAGCATCGCAACAAAAATCAAAGGAGGACAATGGGTATTGGGGGGGACCCCTCCGTTTATAATTTTTCTCGGCCGGATGCGTGAACGCCGTTCACGCATACTTCAGCTCGTCCGCGAAGGATGCGTGAACGACGTTCACGCTTCCTTTAGCTGGTCAGCAAAAGACGCGTGAACGCCGTTCACGCATTACTGTCGGGGTCCAGGATGCGTGAACTCCGTTCACGCATCCCAGACACATTTTTAAAAATATCTGAACCCTAACCCCTTTTATCATATTTTAATTTTTTTAAAACCCAGAAAAAAAAATTAGTCGGGGGCACGCTTGGGTTAGAGAATAAAATAAAAAAAAATAAAAACCAATAACAAAAATTATAATAAATAAAAATAACTTTAACACTAATAATAATAATTTGAATAATACAACTAATAATAAAAAGGACAACATTAATAATAATAAAAATAATGATTATGATGGTCATGATAATGATAATAATTAATTTTTTTAATAAATGCACAAAGAAACAAGAACAAAATTAATAATAATAATATTACACATAATAATCAAGACAACATTAATAATAAACCAAAAATGGAAAAAATAATAATTTTAATAATACAAATGTTAATGACAAAACAACAATAACCATTTTTTATTTTATTTACCTATTTGAATACTGCAACTTCATGATCTGTGCATGTCACAAGAGGCTGTGCGCGAACCATGCGGTAGCTTCTGTCCACTCCAGAAGTCACCGCATGGGTGCCCGGGCAGACACCATGATCTCCGCAGACCGTGCGGTGCCCCCACACCAGTTTGAAACCCTAATAACTCCAGATAATAATAATAAAAATAAGAACAACATAAAGTTAAAATAATTTATAATGATGGTTTCAGACTTTATAATAATATTAATGAATCTTTTAATGATAATGAAAATGAAAATGGTAATAATAGTAATAATCATAACAATACAAAAATAATAAAAAAATTATTTCCTTTTTAAAAATAATTATAAAATTATTAACAATAAAAATTTTAAATAATGCAATAAAACACAAACATTTCTCATTTTCATTATTCCAAAGGTAGGAGAATTGTGTCGTTTCCTGGGCAAAGCCGTGTGGGAATTCTCAACTGCACTTCACTCATGTGCCCCACAACGTCAGCTGAAAAACACACCCTATTTAACATAACACCAATGTTTTTCTTCCGAGACTCAACCTAGAGCCCAAAATAATTTTAAGTCATTGAAAATTATAAGTTAAAATGAAAGATAGGTCGTGGTGTGACAATTATATGGAAAATAATGCTTTTCACCCTCAGAATGCCACAACAAGATCAAGACCCAAAGATAAAACTTCTCATGTGTCACCCACCTACAAATGTTTAAGCACATCCAGTTGATCGATCCAACCATACACTAAAAACCCATGGTAAACAACACATCCTTAAAACATGATCACCTTAACCATCACCAACAGAACCCAAACCATCAATCTCTACTAGAGAACAAACAAACTTAAACTACCTCAGACACTTATTACCATAATCATAGCCCAAAAAAATCAGTGGGTGTACTCCAATCTCAACTTTTACTCAAGAGGGAAATCTCGGGATTATGTGGTTCTGCACGAGACCAGCTACCACCGAAATATCCATGAATGAAACTCTAATACTGAAACGAGGTGGCCTGGACAGAATCCCCATCATAAGAATTGGGATAACTCTAAATTATTTCAGGTATAACTCTTCGAGACCCATTGTGGGTCTCCCTACAAAAATAGCTAATGAGATTAACCGGACACAAAGACTTCATGCGCGGACCAGAAACCCCCACCATCAGGGGGGATATGGGAAAGGCCGAACTGCTAGAGCATCAAAATTACCACCATTACTACATTAATGACATCGCTCCCTCAGAAAAAAAAAAATCATGCCACACTAAGGAGAATGGTTAAACCAAGGCCCCTTTTAACCATTGGTGTTCTCCTGACTACGCGCCAGCTTCACTGTGGGACGTAAGGCTAGATCTCTGATTATTAAAGCATCTCCTACCATGTAGTCAGGCTTCAGAAAACTCCAAACAACACACATGAACTAGAGTTTTACCAAACACACTTATAGTAAAAATATAGGTTTCAAGGAGGTTCAACAATAACCATTCTTTCAAATGAAGGGAAAGAAACACTGAAAAACACTACAAAATATGATTACTACATCAAAGAAACACTACAAAATGAAAACCTTAAACTGATCCCCAAAAATTTCCCTACCCCCGCAGACAGGTTGTGGCGATCGTCGATGAGCTAGGTCTAGCTTCAACACACTTCTTGGAAACACAATTGAAGAATCACTACATGTGACCCATACCCCCACAGGTGTTGCAGGGTCTTAGAGCACTCGGGCATTTAGCCTCTTGTGACACTTCCTACAACACTTCTGACAGATCACGGTGTTACGCTCTTAAGGTGTTGATTGCAGGTTCGAAGGCCTGTTAATTCTTTTAGTTAACCCACCAGCATCAGGGCACTTCCCATTCTTTCTCTCGACATTATCTACATTGCATCCCAAGGTTGGGGGAGGATTCCCCACCTCATGTCCTCCTACTAAATCATCTTTTCCCAGAAAGGCTTTCCCCACAACATACGAGAACGTGGTTAATTTGAGCTCTTCCACATTCGGTCGCAGTTCAGGTTGGATTCCATACTCAAATTGTCAATCCTTCATGGGATCATTTGCAAAAAACCAATGTTCGTACGGAACTAGGTCTTTGAAATGTTGATAGAATTATAATTCCGATTCAATTCCTTGCTGAAGACTACACAACTTCATCGTCTTCCTCTTCTTCATCAATTCAGAGAAATATTGTTGGATAAAAGAAGTCTTGAAGAACTCCCTTGTGAGATCTTCTCAAGGATTGCTTCTAGACATGGACTTCCACCACTTCCTCATTGGTGTTTTATGAATAAAGGCAGCCAACTTCACCTTCAACGACTCCGGCAACCCAATGAAACTGAACTTCCCCTCAATATTCTGTAACCACTCCACCTCAAGTGGATCTTCTTCACCATAAAACAAGGGGGATCAACTTCTATAATTCCACAAAATAGTCTATAGGCTGATCAACTGGAGGATTTCCTAAGGATGCACACCTGAAGCTGCACCTTGGGAATCCATCGAACCATATTGGGGGCTAACACTATGGAACAAGAAAACAAAGAGCATGATCAAAACATGGTCATTTCCATTTCAAATTTAACTTTTCACAACTTCCAAAATAAAACATTGCAAAACAACTCATAGTAATAAAGAAAACTACAAACGATCCCGAAGAAGAAACTAGGGTCGATGGGTGACCCGGACATATGGTTGGTGACCATACGCCAGTCACACCACTGTCATAAGAAGCACTCTTGGGTAATGTCTCTGGCTCCACATGGGTTTCCATACCATGTGAGCTCATGAAGGTCACTTTCCTGGCTTTCATTTCATTTCCCAACATAAAACAATTCAAAATAACAAAAATTCACCAACAACCCGAACATCCCATGGTAAGATGAAGTTTGGAATGAGCAAGGGTTCTTGACGCCCTTCTCGTTTATACACCCCGAGTCCCAACAATTCTACTCCTTCTACCATGAAAACCTGATATAATGATGGGTGCTAAAAAAAGGTATGCTCAAGCGCCTACCTCTATATGATTCCATTTGTTCATGAACCAACCTGGGTCGCCCCTGAACCGGTCACCCAAGACGATCCATGACTTGGCCCAAGAGGCATTCTCGATCCTCCCTGGCTAGCGACAAGCGCCCGGGCATCAACAGAGGACAACATGGGAATGATTTCACCCAATAAAAATAATTAAAGTTGTGGAATGAAAATAGAACAACACAAAACAAATAAAGGACACGAAAATAACGAACAACCAAAACATCAAACTAACCTGACCATGATCAATACTCCTCATGACCCCAAGAGTTTCTCACCTAAACACAACCAAATCTTTCCCACATTGAGCAAGATCGAGTCAAACCTATAGAATAAACTAAAAATAAGAAAACACTATAGGCATGAGTATTAAAACTCATTAGGTATGACCAAAAAACTATTCCCAATGAAATACCTTTAAATAAAGAATTTACGAATTTCAGGTTTGAACTAAAGTACACGAAATATGGGATTCCACACACACTTTTATTTGTAAAACAAGTAGTAGTACATTTCCCTTTTTAATTTAAAAACAATTTTAATGTTTGAAAGAAACATGTTTACTTCATTTTAAAATAGTTTTTGCGAATAATTTAGATATCCAAATTTTAGTTATCAGTAAAAAGGAAAAACCACACAACACGCAACACACATCGAGGGAAATGAAAAAGTGCCACACAAGGACCAGCTACCAAACTAGACCTCTCAATTGTCCACCACATAAAAATAAACACTAAAAAACATGGGTCGAACCTAGGAGCTCGTGAACAATCCAGAACGTACTATACGTATGACTCATCCCGAAGGCATGCCTACTCTTGATGACTTTATAATGGCCCAAACACTTCGTATCACCCTACCTATCCTAACTGAGGGGCCCAATCCCCCAGAAGAGTGTAATCCGTACTAAGGGCCACTAGCCAATGCATAATCTAAAATAGTGCAGCAATTGTTCTCAGAAGATTCATTTACTATGACAGGTTCCCATGTCAACACTTATAATAAAAAGGAAAGGGGTGAGTCAACAAAGTCAATCAAGTAAAAAAACATCACACACAACTTATGCAGTCAATGTACACCAATTATCACCCCAGAGTCACCCCAAAGAGAGTTTTCCAAAATAATTTATTTTATTAAAGTGACAAATGAACCTGAACTAATTTTAAAAAAAAATCCTCAATTATTAAGAGAACCAAAATACTTGTTCACGCTACAAAAGAAATCATTTATCAATAAACTAGAACTACATTTGAAATTCCATGAATTATTTTTAAAGGACAAACATGCATTCTTTCACTACTAGGTGCCCGTTCATCAAAAAATACTGAAAGTGTCCTGTATAAAATAAACGTCTCTTTTTAAACTAAATAATCATCTAAAAATTAATTATCTTATATTATTTCCCATTTATTAAAATTAATAAAATATCAAGAAATTAATAAATTATGAATTAAAAGGAATGAGAAGTGGGGGGCCTAACTCGACTCTCTGTCCAAACACAATGGAATGTTATGCCTCGGAAAGACGCACAAACATGCGCAAGCTGATGATTGCCGTAACACGGGGTTACCTCGCCAATGCGCTACAATAAACACACAATAACTATAATTACACAAACATGGACTTAAAACATTCCAAATGATCAAAAAACGTGAAAGAACCACCTTGACACGTTTTCAAATCACAACATGCACCATGAAGGCTATTTAATAAACCACTTTAAAATTTATAAAACAATACTAAAAAATTAACTCATATCCTTACACAAACAAAATTCATTTACTTTAAAATTATATTTTCACTAATATAAATAAACAGAACACATGATAAAATTAATTATTTACGACTCTAAGAAAAAATAACATACTTCACTTTGGCGCAGAGACGCGCTTGGCCAGCGGGGTGACGCAACCATCGTATAAGAGGCACATGGAGCCAGAGATGTGCGTGGCGAACGAAAGGGCGGTTGCAGCCGATGGGTAGGTGCGTTGGCAGAGAAGGTCGACCAAATAGTGGGTGTGAGGATGGAAAAAGAGGGAGGTCTAGTTGATAAGGGTTATGGGTTGAATATAAGGAATGTCGGGATGAATCCAGCTAGAGGGAGAGAGCGGTGGATCGTGGGTATGGTCTTCTTGTGATGAAGGGGGCTATGGTCAGAATCGAGAAACATGGGGAGCACATCGGGCGATGCTGGTGCAGGGAAGGAGTGTCGGGTTGGTGCGGCTCCGCAGGGAGGGCACACTGCGGGCGGCTGGCCGAAGAAAGCAGGAGGGTGGTGCCGGCTTGGAGACACACTGGAGGAAGAGGGCAGAAAGGCGGATGCACATCTAGGTCAAGCAAGGGAAGAGGTAGGTCATGTAGGAGTGAGGCAGAGCAGCATGCTGGGGAATGAGAAGGGAGAAGGAATGGGTAGAAGTTAGGTTGTGTGGGTCATGCGGGAGGGTCGACCAAGGCCTAAAGTGTGCGGAGGGTGTTTCCAGGGCAAGGAGGAGGGATACATGGGCACTATGGGTAAAACTGAGGCACCAGGCAGCAAAACAGGAGGGGAGACAAGATGGATGGTGCTGGGAGAAGGCAGAGCAGCATGGTACTATGCGCATTGGCATTACGCTGGGCTGTTGGGAAGAGGCAGAGGGGTCGGAGCAGGAGAGAAGGCTGGAGGGAGTGTGGGACGTGGAGGGGAAGGGTGTGATGCAGGTATACGGGCTGAGGTGGCTGGGCACGCAGACAACCGGTGCGGGAGGCTGAGGGAATGTGTTACAAGGTAGGAGAAGGAGGTAACTAGATGTTGTAACGTAGGAGGAGAAACATGACGTGATAGATAAGGTATATATGGGAGAGGTAGTGCTAGCCGAGTAAGGAGAGAAAAATAAACGGGTAGGGGGACTCTAGGGATGGAGAAAAAAAGAAATTAAAATATAAAAAAACAAAAACCACAATAATAATAAATAAAAATAATGTTAACGCTAATAATAATAATAATAATACTACACCTAATAATAATAATTAAAACTTTAATAATGCTAATAATAATGATAATAATAATAATGATGTTAGTGATAATAATTAATTTTTTAATAAAAAAAATGAATAAGAAATAAAATAATAATAATAATATTACAAATAATAATCAAAACAACATCAATAATAAACGAAAAATGGTAAAAATAATAATTTTAATAATAAAAATTTTAATGACAAAACAACAATAACCATTTTTTATTTTATTTATATATTTGAATAATGCAACTGCATGGTCCGCGTAGGTCACAAGCGGCTGTGCGCGAATCGCGCGGTAGCTTCCGTCCACTCCAGAAGTCACTGCATGGGTGCCCGGGCTGACACCACGGTCTCCACGGACCGTTTGGTGCACGCACACCGGTTTGGAACCCTTGCGACTCTTGATAATAATAATAATAATAACAACTACCAAAACATAATGTTAAAATTATTTATAATGATGCTTTCATACTTAATAATAATATTAATTAAACTTTTAATGATAATGAAAATGGAAACTACAATAATAGGAATGATCATAAAAAAAAATTGATAAAATAAACCATTTCCTTTTTAATACTAATTATAAAATTATTAACAATAAAAATTTTAAATAACACAATAAATCACAAACTTTACTCATTTTAATTGTTTTGAAGGCAGGCAGATCATGTCGATTCCTGGGCGATGTAGCGTGGGGTTTTGCAATTGCACTCCACCCATGCGCCGTAGGACGTCAGTTTAACAAAAACCCTTTTTAACTTAACAACAATGTTTTTCGTTTGAGACTCAACCCGGACCCCAAAAAAAATTTAAGTCATTGAAAATTATAGAAGAAAATAAAATATAGGTATGGGTGTGACATAATTTTTTTGAACTTATGTATATATAATAATCCCTTTTACCATGAAATTCAATAATTTTTTTAAATACCAATGAATGTAAATAATTAATATGAGTATCACATTTGTAGTAGTCTAAATTATTGTGATTATGGGTGATGATGTTTTGTAATATAAGATTTTTTATCCTTACTACATCTTCTTCTGTGATATATTTGATCTTATGGAGATTTTTTGGTGATGGTTATTGTTGTTAGATTAATTGGGATGAAAAAATTTGTTTGGTTGGAATGTGATGTGATTAGAGATGATGTTTATTTATTTGTTTTTTGTTGTTGAGGTGGGATATATTGTTTGTGATTATGGATTATTATGTGTTTTGATGTTTGTTAGTGAATGTTAAATGGAAAGCTATTTAGTTTGTCGATGTAGTTTCATAGTAATAATTGGATGAGTATATAATGATGAAAATTAAATGGAATGGGTTGGGAAATAGATATACATGATTGAACGTAAAAATAATAAATAAATTAATAAACTGATATATTAATAAATGTTTTTGTTTAATGTATGTATTAAAATTCATTAATAAAACAACAGTGGGTAATGATTTATAAGCTCCTGGAAATGGATGGAAACATAATTGATAGTGGATATGATGTGTTTATGTGAAGTGGTTTTCTGCTATAGTTTGATTAGTTGTGACATAATTTTGTGACAGATGTCATGAGTTCTGGTGGTGGTTTATGGTATGTTATAGTGTTATTATATGTGAATTAATAGTATGGGATTGTATGAGACCATATATACAATTATTTTCATGTCATTTATATATATATTCTAGCCAAATTGGATATCCAATCCAACAAAAAACTGATTAGGTTCCATTTAAGTTCTCTAACATACATGCTTGTTGTCAAATTGATGGATCGGTACCTCGTATTCAATTATCATCCTTCATTATTGTCAAGGATACCATCGTGGGATGGAGATTCCTATGGTTGAGAACTGGGGTTGGAGATTCCTAGTTTTGATTTCTAGATTTGGGTATTTCTTTTGATGAAAAGGATGTGATGTGTAGTGGTGATAATGCATGGTTGAATAATGAATCATTGTTTATTTCCATGAGATTTATAATACACTATAAAAATTCTTACATGATGGGGTGGACATATTTGGATATTAAAATAAGAAAAATTATGATGCTAGAACTTTTGAGGGTTTTCATGGTTTTATTCCTTCCCAAAAAACTTCACAAACAATTTTATATATGATGTGGTGATATGGAAGGGATGAGAGGAAAGGATTTTTGAAAATTATGTTAGAGAACATAAACTTAGTGGGAATTTGGTTTTGTGGAAACATTTTTCTATTTTTGTTCGTAAATATTTTATTCTACTTTGATGCATTATTTTGGTAGAGTTTCATGGAAATGTTTGGTTCGATAACAATCATTTGTGAGGTTTTTTGAATTTTTTTGTTCATTCTATGGTTTATTTGTATACTATATTCATATATTCATGAGAGAACAAGGGTTTGATTCTAAATTGTATACATTTTATTTATATGGTAATTATATAAAAAATTATTATGGAAATAATGAGGACAATATGGATACATATTGATATTAATATTTTAGGCATTGGGCTCGTTGACAAGTTTCTACCGTTGTACATTTTTTAGTACATTACATTGTGAATTTTATTTGTATGTTTTTACATTTTTCATACCTTAAGGACGATTATGTTTCTTTCATTATATCATTAAATTGAGTTATTTACTGGTTTTTCATTAAATCATATAAACATTTTTATATTATTGGCGGAAATAAATCCAATATTTTTTTTCTTATACGCTCATTGCTATTATCCAACATGATTCCAAATGATGTTAGATATCAATATTTTTTATCTCTCTTCCTTTTTGTAAGTGAAGTAGGCATACCATTTTATGGTGGGATCCATGAAAGAGTGGAATCAATGGTATTTATTGAGAGATAAGAGAGATATTATGGTTAAAAACTTGTAAGGATTTCAGTGGTTGGATGGGAAAAAATATCAGTACAGTTTTGGGTATGATATATGCCAGGTAGACTCGCATGAAAAATATATATTTTTACTAATATGGTTGGATGAAAGGAATTTGAGACTATTGAATGAATGAGTGATGTTGTTTGAGTTGTCAGGAGTCAATCCCTTAGAGGTTCACGAATCATTGTTGATTTCAACAGTGATGGAAAAGAGTGATTTTTCTATGTTTAAATGTAATTATTTAAATGAATATTGAATTTATTTTTCAATCATGATTAGGGTTCCCCTTGTGATTTTAGGAACAACACCTTCTCATCAACCACATGTTGTCCATGAATTTAAGGCAATATATGCTTTCCCGGTAGATCATCAAAGGATTGATGTTACATGGAAGGATGGTTCATTATAGAAGAATTTTTTTTATTATTAGAGTGTTTTATTATTTGAAGGGATTATATATAATAGAGATATGGGGCAGTAACTGGAGGTTCTTGAGATTTATTTTAGTTTAATTATTATTTTAGATGATTTCTATGTCATTTTAATTAAACCAATGAAATGAAGTGGTGTGTTATTATTTGAACATATATTATATTAATTTGTAGGAAGTATAAATTTTTATAGGCTTCATTTTAAATGGATTTTATTTCTAGGGTTCTAATTCTCATGATAATTTTACTCAATATAATAGACCTTGCATCTTTTAAGTATAAGAGCCTGATAAACTGAGATCATGAGATTTTGTTTAATGATGTTTTTCATTTCTCTCCTGGATCCTTTCTAGATAAGGATCCAATAGTTTATAATATTTGTTATTATATATTCTCTAAAACATGATAAATATTCACCACCCTTATATTTCCAAGATATTTATAGGTTCCAAAATGGATAAAATGAATTAGTGGATGAATCAAAAAGGGGGAAATTCATTGAGAGTGGGTTTTATTGGGAATATCAAAGAGTAGATATCATGTAGTAGATCATGGATGTCCTGGAAGATGAGGTTCCAAATATTGTGGAGATGGACTCATTATTATTTATCGAGTCCGTCTGGAGACATATATTCACCACAATATTATGTAGTATTTTCGTTTATGTGCCACATTTTTAGGAGTTTTAGTAATAGTTAGGCCCTAATGAATGATTGATCAATGATGTTAATATGGTATGTTCACACAAGCCCCTTTTTTGTGATAGTATGAGGTTTATATATGGTTTTATTAATGTTAGGGGATAAATATTACTTTCTTATTTCTTGGAAAATAGTCATATACTCTGTATAAGGGGAATATTTAGTGATTTTTTCTCCCTGATAGTCCTTATAATTAGGTACCCAAAGAATAATATGGATGGGTAAGAAATAATCCATGAGGTAGGGGGTATGGAATGGGGGATGTAGGATATATAGGTTCCAGTGCGAGAGAGATAATAGTTATTTTATGGAATTATTAGTTTGTCATATAACCTATTTTCAACCTTCCATGATTCTAAAGATTCATCCTCTATTATTCCTGAAAATATGGTTCTCAATTTAGTAATAGTGGTGGAAAAGATTTCTAATTACCCTGTTGTTATTCATTCCAGAAAGACTTCGGGAATTCGTGTTTTTTATATTCCATGTTTATAAGTCAATGATGGGGAGAATCAGTTGAAGGGGGTTTATTTTATTTATGGTTCTACTATAAAATGTTATCATTATAATGGATTGATTATATTATTTTTGTGAAGTTGTGTATTCTTTTCATAGGATGGTTTTGTAATCTAATGTGAAAGGATAATGTTTAGAGTTCATTGGTGAGGGTTCTAAAGAATGGATGGAAGTTGAATGAAACATATATTATCACTATTTTTAGAGTTTTTAGCCATATATATATATATATAAAGGTACATATGGTCATTGAAAAGTTTATAAATGACATCCTAGCTGAGTTTGTGACACAACATTATTTTGGTGACATCACATTTAATATATAGTTACAACCATGAAATTCATGGATTTTATAGGCCCCCACTCGAATGGAACCCACATTGTTGTGGATATTTAGATTCATGATTGATTATATTAATAAAAGGGGGTTTATCTAGCCTATAAAATCTCGTTAGGATGATCTAGTATTATTCCCCAAGAATATGGATGATAGTATGAGGTTTTGCATGATGTAGAGAAGGTTAAACTCTGTAACAATCAATAACTATCAACCCCAGCAATAGATAATCTATCTATTTGAATTGCTAGAGGGATCTAGTAGGCTTTTATATTTCAATATGTGGTATGCATGTCAATTAATGAGACTGAGTGATAAAATAACCCAAATACATCTTTCATATCTTCTTTTTGGAACAAATATTTTTTAGTTATGTCATTGGATATCAATAATGCACCCTATATGTTCATAGGGAATATGAATGCTATTATTTATTAATTCCAAGACCAGTTCGTTTTCATTTTCATTGAAAAATATCTTTTTAGAAAAATGAAAAATATTCATTATATTGATTACTAGAAGGTCATTTTATATAATGATTGACATGACCAACTATATATGAAATTTTCCTTGAATTGGTTTTGGATGAGAGAGGATTTTTTCTATGAAAATGTGTTACCTTATAAGGGTGTATTCATAGACCCATCAATGGTAGTATGAATTATTTCCTTGACATAAACCGAGAATGTAGATGTGGATTGTATATTCAAAATAATGGAAGGCTATGATTAGATATTTTTGTCTAATTTCTCTCAAATTGTAGCCCTGGTAACATCTCTGAATAATATAGACTACTCATTGATTAGTAAAAATCATTGTTAAAATCTTATCATCTACAAAAAGGTGAGGATGGATAGTTACCTAGTGATTTGGTTTCCTAAAGAAATGGGTGATTCTCAAAGACTTTTTTAATTAATCCCATTTGAATTTGGGATGTATCTTGATGTTTTCAAGGGGTGAGATCTCTTATGGGTTAAGGTATTTTTGTCCCCATTATAATAATAATTCCATCCATGATCTATATTTTTTAAACAGTAGTGTTTTCTAAAAATTTATGGTGATATTAACTCATCGATGTGTCCTTTTTTTGTCTTCATATTCTACAAGAGTATAAATTATGTCTTCTAACAGTGATATCTAAATCTAAAATATTGGATGTGAAAGGAGTTATTCCATGATTGTGATCTACACACATGAGAATGGAATTTTTAAGGATATTTCCTTATGTAGGATATCATGAAGTGATATTATTCAAGAAACTATTGAGGCTTGTTGATAGCATGAAATGATACATCTCGGTGAAGAGGAGGTTAGATATAGAGGTTTTCTTGTTTATAAAACTATGGAAGACATTTTGATATGTTATATAGAGGGTAATTATATGGGGCTTATATGTGTAGGTGATTATGGTCCATGTTTGACAAAGTGATTCCTCATTGGGGTAATCAGACGAAATTAATAACTATATATTATTTGATGGTATTTTTTTGTCCATTTTCAGTGATTCAGGGATTCATAAATTTTTTTCATTGATAGCCATTATCAGTGTCTATTGGAATTTCTATTGTGTCCAACAACATGAAGAGGTATCATCGATGGATGGGAATAATGTCATCTGTTTTGTAGTTTGTGATAATTTATGTAAACAAAAAATTAGTGTAGGTTGAGAACCATGTTTGATTGATTGTTTGTATCCTTTTAATATCCCACAGTAGAAGTGGGAGAACATTTCTATGGATATAATCAACAGGATACCATAGGGATTGCGTTATTTAGGTTTTTCTGGGTGATTATTGACCAAATAAATCTTCTTTTCTCATTATCTTTTTATTTGGAGGTCATGTAATATTGATGTACTAGTGAAATGGTATGTATATTCCATTTGAATAAAATACTCTAGGTCAAAGAATATATTTTATGATGAGGATAATAAATTAACCTCAACATTTTTGATATGTTTTTAGTATCATATTATCTCATATGTATGCATTATCACATCATTCCATCCCTAGATTGATGAGCTAATGGAGACGACAATCTAGACAATGGTGGATATGATGTGGGAGTTCATAGTGTATTTAGGTGGGTTATGTTTAAATCCCTCGCACTTTTTTTGGTTATCCTATATTATTATAATAGAAAAACATGTTAGAATGCAAATGATTGAGGTGTTTTATGGACTAATGTGTCATTTTCGATTGTATTTTACTAATGATAGAGAGTATCTACTCCTTAGTTTTGATGTGGTGTAGAACAAAAAAATTAAAATATCCATGTTTTCCAATATATGGTAAATTACTTTTGGTTTCAAAATGTTTCCCTTGGGAAAATAAAACCACACATAAATTCTAAATAAGCCTTCATCATAGAGTATCCTTGCAATGATGCCTCACGAAGCCTCCCTGGATCTACAATCAACACAAAGTAGCAGAAAAAACCTCTTATGTGGACACGATGGAGCATCTAGAAGAGGACTACCTGACTACGATGCACTTCAGATAGATCTATTCACCCCCACAGAGCAGTTGGAGGAGCACTCAGTGACTACAACACACTAGAGATAATCCTATGTGAGCGACATGTAGTGGATGATGGAGAGATCCATGAGTCCGAGGAACATGAGGTTTCTTCCTCTGATTTTGAGGTCTAATTACATAAAAACCCGAGAATTGAGCTTTCTGCTGCCATGTTTCTATAAATCTCAGGGTTCCCCGTACCCAAAAGATGGATACTATGATCTTTAACCTTCTATGCTCTCAAATGACGAAGCACCCTCACCTATGAAAATAATTGAGGAAATGATCTCTTCAAAATATTTGAGAATTGTGAAATATCATTCCTTTGGATCATATGAAACCCCTCATCAAGCAAGGACTCCCTTCGTAAAGTCCACGGGACATCGCAAAGGAAGGAGATCCCTATGGAAACTCAGTTCCTTGCAATGAACTCATGCTTTGTGAAGTACCTTCCATGTACATGTGAACCCTGTGATAAGGGATGATCATTGTGATTCACGAAGTACATTTCTTCATAATGAAGTACTTTTCAAGGCGCAAATGTTCCGTGAGTCCTACTTTGCAATAGAATATGCACATCATGATGCCCTCTTTATACGAATACATACTCAATGCCTTTGCTAGACAACTCTACTACATGAAGAATACCCCTTAGTAGAGTCATTACACATTATGGAGCATCAGAGAACTGCATGGTATTTTATTTTGAACCCCTTTTCTCCAAGATCCCTTCTTCCGTACATCCCATTAGGTTTGTATGAAATTGATTTCAAATTCACTTGGGTGGTGCTTCTTGTTGCGTTAATTTTCCTCATTATTTTTTTCATACGCATGCTAATGTTAATTACTTCTTCTCAAGGACATGATAATGTGGGACCCTCAATAGATCACTCCACAACCCTATCTTCACATGGCATTTTCAATTCATTCCCTTCAACAAGGAATAAATCACAGTAGATATATAAGTCCTAGGGGGGGATCAAGTCCTCGTTGTCCAAGATGTAGGATGTTAAAATTTCAAGCACCATCGTCTCCAACACAAGACTTTAAACAATAGCCCTTCCCCATTAAATATAATTGGGGTTCTCCTACATGGTCATATTCCATTAATACTCGTCTCCATGGGAGTGAGATATTGCACTCATGGAATGGGATTCCCCACTCATGGAACGATATCTGTCCATTGGGTAGGGAAACCATCCTGGTGTAATGACTTATGATTTCTTGTAAGAGGTATCACACTTTCTCCACTTCTGTTATTTTGTGTGAAAAGGATAGAGGATATATGGGAACAATGTACATTAGATACCCAATCCCACTACCTTTGAGATTTGTAGCCATTGTGCCTCTTTCATAGATTAATTCCCAATCTTTATCTCCCAAATCCACTAACCACACATAAACCTAACTCTATTCATTGCAGACAGACCATTCACCATGTGATGATCCAGTCTTTGTTTCCTCTTGTTTCACACACCAGAAACGACCCATTTGAGCTAAAAGTAAGAATAAATCATGATACCCTCATGGGTTTCTTTAGTGTGTAAGCCCCATTCCTCATCCCACCGAACTACGTGGACTGTGATCTTTTCCCCTTTCTAAGAAATGTATGTATGAAGCCTCTCTAAGGTTCAATCCCATCACCCATCACTCTCAACCACTTCACGTCGGTTCACCCTCATCTGACATGACATTAAATTGTATGCCCCTTCTCATCCCGCATGGTTCAAAACTGTATGATTTCAAACAAAATGGGTTTTGATCCCTATCTCCTTGGAAGGGTACATAGGAATCCTCATTGATGTTCAGACCTAAAAACTGGTATACACCGGTGTCCCCCCTTTTCGGGACCCACATCATTTGTCCATTCCTTAGTTGCGTCAGACCACTTTTTGGACGGCCTACCACATGTAACCCCTAGCATGTCGTCGGGTCACTTTCCTTTTCATACACCTCGATTACATGCCCTATCATAAACTATTTAGACAATGATTTCCTAGAAATGGGTTATGTAGGGATCCTATATGAGGTTCAATCCAAACACTCATGTTCAATTTTTGTCTCTCCCTTGATCCTTTGTTTTTTGGGAAGGTCATGCCTTATCCTGGAGGTTCTAATTCCCCTTTGTATCATCAATGAATCAATTCTCACGGGCTGCCTCTTCAGGTGTCTCATCACCCCACTAAACTTTGAGGACATTGTTCCCCTATCATAGATATAGGTAGGAGGCCACTCTAAGGATCAATCCCAACATCACCATCACATTCAAGTCAGTTCCATACCATTCCTATCATCCACCTCCTTCAACCAACCAACATCCATCTAGATTTCAACATGGTCCGCCACATTTTGGAGATATCATGCTATTACCATTGGCAGCTAACCATGAATAAGCCCCAAATAATCCATAACCATCCATCTAATACTGCAACCTTTGCGATGGGTTGAAATCCATGTCCAAAATTCAGAATGTATTCAGGTTTTTTCTTTGGAATACACCCTGATTCATAACTACTTCGAACAATGTATGTTTTGATCCCTACCATCTACATTGGGTAAGTATAAAACCTTCATAAAGACCAATCCCAGCCAATGGAAAATCATGTGTTCCCCATTATGGGGCCGACATTACCTAATCATCCCTCAGTACTTCAAAATCAACCTTCACATTGTAACATCTTACTTTTATGGGACATACAAACACGGACCCATCTTCATTGTGTGTTTTGGTACATCATCTAGAAAACATTCTAGATTCTACCTCCTAGGGATGTACCGACCTGATCTGCCTCTATGGGATATTACGACCACTCTCATTCTATCTCCTCTAGACATTAAACTCATGGCTTAACTCATGTTAAACATGATATCATTGTGGAAAACCACGAAAGACACTCCATTGGCGTAACCATCTCTGATTGTTATTAAACACTCCAAATACCCTGTGTAAAAAATGTTTAGCTAAGGAAAACCTCAAGGACATGGAAATGGAATATAATTCCCCACACTAGATGTGCGATGCCTTCGGCTTCTATTACCTCAAGAAGCCCTATCATATGTGGAAGAAACCCAGGTGCATTACAGTTTTAGAATCCAGATACGCTAGCGATATCAAATGTGAATAATCCTCTTATCAGAGGCTATTGTCCTAAGATAACCCCTTATTATTTCCTGATAGAAGTAGTGTAATTAGCCAACCTCTATAAATATATATCACGAGGGAAGAGTTTCACGAACAACATCTTAATCTTTAAGGGATATTCGGATTAAGAATCAACTTATGAAGAGGAATCCACGAGAGGAGTTTCCAAAATCCCAAAATCATGTTTTGTCCAAGGATAAAACATCCTTGAATATGAAATAGATTTTTTCCACCTTAAGAATGAGGGAATGCAGGGAAAAAACTAGCATGTCACAGTGTAGCAGTGTGCGCCCCCAAAAAATAGTCAGAAAAAATGGAGAAATAGATGTGAATCTTCTCCTCAATTTGGATATTAGTAGAGTTTGATACATAAGTAGATAATCATGTCACATGATCCAGATATCTGGAATTGGGGCCCACCAATAAAATAGTGGGCCTGACATAAAACTCAACGGAGACTAGGGAAATTGAATATAGGTCTTCCCAGTTTCTGACACTGTCAGTGTGGGTCCTCCATACCAATCAGGGGAGATGGAACTATGATAGGGAACATGAAGTATCTTTCCTCCTTTCAACGCTAATGGATGAATATTCATTATTTTAATGAACCAAACAAATATATTAGAAAACTGATTACAACCCACCCAAAAATGTCAGGGATGGGGAAACACCAATATGAAGATCATGAGGGGCTACATCTCTTCAGTGATAGCCACCACATCCATGGATGTTGGATGCCAATTTCCCTATCTCCCCCTCAGAACTCATTTAGAGGATGACTATCAAAGACCTTGTTCGATGGTATGAGGAATAATGGGTTATCCCTACTTGATATATGGCCCATAAGGACCTAGAGGCTTATGTTCCTCAACATCGCCCCTACCCCCAAGGGTGGTGTAGGGAGCCATTGCTCACCACTCCAACCTACAACCATTTCAGGAGTCTCTTTATGGAATTATTTAACGACTCACTCCCTTAGGCCAAATAGGTAAGGGGTGTCTGTAATTACTCAGCTATGATCCCTTCCAAGGGGTCAGCAAGGAGGTCTCCCACAAGGCCGCATGTATATCACACCCCTAATTCGACAGGCTATTGAGTAGGTGAGTTACACGCCTGCACCGCTAAACGCAATATGGTTATCCTAATTCCAACATCGAGTGTAAGCTGAGGAGGATGCCTTCTTTGGAGTATCATCTTCAACAGTTATAATGAACCATGACCTCACTGTTTCATACATTTAAAGAATCTTTTATATTTAATGGGGGAACAAATATTCACAAATGAGATCGAGGCACAAAATACCTAGTGGGATGGTTTGGAAAAATCTCTTGGTCAACAGCACAAGTAGTACCCAACACATGCCAACCCACGATGATTAAATCCATCACATAAGTCCTCCCCATTCCACAATTAATGATAGAGGATGCCCTATTCACTCCCAATATTAGCATGGAGGCCCTACCCATTCCACCATTAGTCCAATAGAAGGCCCTCCCTACCACACTGACATCCAGTACAGAGGTTTCATTCACTCGCATGATCCCATGTAAGGAGTTTTTCCTCTTATCATAGGTCTCAGATGTGAAGATACTCCTCACCAGGTCAACAATCACCATGGATGTCTTCCCAATATTCTAAATTCTACCAAATAAGGTCCCCCATCCCACAAATCAGAGATGCAGATGTATTCCCTTCTTCATTGGTGTCAAATGGGGAATTCATCTACTTGTTATGTTTGACCAGTATGAACGCCCCTATCATACTATCACTGCCAAGGGAAAAAAATAGAAGAATTGAAAATACTCCCATTAGATCTAAAAGAGGTCCCACCTACTCTAACACTCCCCTAGGAGGTATCCTCATTACTCCAACTATTTGACACAGAGGTCCTTCCCTTGTTTCAATTGAAATTTTTCTGGGAGCTCCACACACCCCAAATCACCTAGGAGAGAGTCCCATCCTCCCCAGTATGAGTTTTGCCAAACATCCTCCTCATGTTGAAAACCTACCACATCCTAAAGAACCATCCAAGTGAATAATGGTGGTTTTTCGCCACAAAAGGTAGATACATAAAAGCTTTAGACAGCGATTAAACCCATATACTTCTATGATTCTAAGTCTGAGAGTTATTCGGTGATGGAACGGTCACCCTAATCTTATATGTCTAGAACCAGGGATGGAACAAGGTGTATAAGAATCATCCATAAAAAAAATTGGGTTCTATAAGATTCCTACATCCCTCCGAAGATACATTAGGGAGGAAGAACACTTGGCCAGTTTCTTTGGACTGACTATTCAATCCTCCCTATCATCAACATGATCATTATCTACCTCAACTAGAGATCACATAGAGTTTTTTTTGAGGAATATTAGAGTATGAGATACAAAACATCCCACAGTCTGTCACCACACCCTATGTATGAAAAGTTGTATTCACCTTTCCACATTACTGGGAAGTGGTGGCTCAGTTGTTAAATTCTATAGAGGATATCCAAAGATCTGATGTTTCGTCATCTCACACTCTGTTATCTCCAATGGATAGTCTACCATCAGAACGGCCTCCTTCAGTATCATTACCAGTCCCTCAACCACCCACAATCGATGAACGAGGAAATAAAATCCTAGATCCCTCTAAATGAAAGAGCATGTAGAAATCCTTACAGTGGTCCATTTCTTAGAGATGTTCTTACCCATAATGAAAACATCTATTTGTATTCCAAAATCTCTTACCCAAGAATATTTCATGAGATTCCTTCAAATTCTTGGGGAATCACAATATTGTCTCTGTTAATGATTGGTGTCTTTCCCCATGATCCAAGAGCACTTTGACAAAATTGTCCAGCAATGCCATTCGGTCAACTAAGTTGTGCTCCCCATGGATCAACACCCTGATTCACATGGTTAGCATCATAACCTTTATAAATGATTCATATAAATCTTTACAATGATTAGTATATTTATTATGAAGGCTTCCCCCATGTTCTGATCTATTTTTGGGGGTAGTATTCTTTTCTTCATTTCAGTTCTATCCCACGCAAGCCTGACATTCCAAGTGATATTGGGGATATATTTTTAGGTAATATCATGGTTAACATGGAAGACCTATCATGAGAAGAGGTTGAGCTAGGGATCCATGATGAGAATGTACCAATCGAGGTGGTTCCAAACCAATTGGATTGTTTTGGCATGGTTACACACTAACAAAAAAATTTGCTGGGCCTTCATGTACCTTCTGAGTCATTATCACTCAGTTTAGGCCCCGATAAGGGTAAAGAGAACGATGGGACCATCAAACCCTCTTATCCTTTATGCTCAGTGAAAAAAAGGAATATGAAAAGAAAAAACTTTTGTTCTGTCAACAAATCACATAACATAAAATGATGGTCGATGACCTTTTCATTGAACACGGTTCAGAACAACGACAAAACTACTTTAACCTAGAATGGGACAGTAGGAGTAGGCACAACCTCCCCTGGGTGAGTTGCCTTCGGGTTGCCATGACTTTCCTATATATATAGGTAGGGTAGAGGACAGAGTTCATGGAAATAGGGTGTGAAACGAATCACCAAATCCCCCTTAGTTGGATGAAAACCCTCTTTGGGACCAAACTCAGGTTCCCCCAGCTGGTACACATGTTGTTCCCCATCAAGTCCCACAAATCATCCCACAATCCCCTCCATGAGCTCCAAGGCCTACTTATCTGGTTAATGAACCTTCCAACATATTGGTCGCCAGATATCCTCATCAAGATAGGAATCTCCACCAAGATGATCAGATGTATGCCATTATTTTCATCCTCGAGGACCTAGAAACTCGACAAGTGGAAATCCCAGCAGATGACAATCCATATTTGGCATGGGTGTATGATAGGCCAGTACCCCCACATTTTGGAAACTCTACTATCTACCCCATTAAAGGTATGAGAGACCTGTTGAATCATCTAGAACACTTTATTTGAAGGTGTGGACCCATGATGGGAATTTCAGCATAGTAAGAGGCCACTAAGCATTGATGCATTGTAGAAACAATGGAAGAGGTCGTGTTCATTTGGGATATCCATCTACCCATGCGGTAATTAACTGGTTTCGAGGATCTTCATAAAATTATCTCTCCTAGTTTAGTTCCCCCACCCAGTAGATGAGTACTTCTGACCTCTTCGAGTGAAAGAAGAGGCCCGATGAACATGTCATGAACATTGTCTCCAGGTGGAAAGTCCTCACATACTCCCTTTTTATGTCACTATCAATGTAAAAAATAGCTAAAAATATGAGTGCGGATTGTCAAAACAAAATTTGTCCCTTATCTAATTACTCATAACTACCTAGGGTGATTTCATGATTTCTCTTACAAAGCCCAGTGGCTAGAGGAAGTGTTGCAGCAAGACAAGAAGGCACGTCCAATACATCTTGTAGTTGTAGTGAGAAGACCCTATAATATCAATCCCAATACAATATCCCAAATAGAATCCCCTATATAGATAGAGTTTTTACCAAAAGAACCACCTCAGAAGCCTTGTCGAGGCCCACCCCCTCAGGCGACACATCTGACCCAGCAGCTTCCACCTAAGAATTAGTTGGAACCCCTGCGTAACATGCCACCAACACCTAGTTGAGATAATCAGGTCCGACCTTTTCGATAGTCTCCTCCATCTCCACATCATGGTTGAGATCCTAATGCCCACTTCTTGGAATGATGGAACCATACCTACTCAGTTAACGAGGCTTAGGTTCATGTTTAATTATGATGCTCCTTAAACTCGGGAATCATACATTTTTGGGATGCATGAGGCCTAAATAGGTATATCTCAATGATCCCCAAAATTGTTTCCCCTATCACTGGATCCTTAGGAACACCCCTAAGAGGTTATATGTGTTTACATACTGGCTCCAAGACTAGGTTGATGACAACATTGTTTGGTCATGTCCTACCCCGGCACATGTGGCATCTGTGTTCATAAATCCTGACAGCAACAGTGACATCAGATGAGAGTGGAAACAAGTTCTAAACTGCAGGTACCCAATATATGATGCTCAGAATTCCCGAAAGGTATTTTCCTATTCCCTTGGTATTATACATGTATGTTTGAACTAACCTGATCATTTATAGGTCACCACTATACCTATATCCAGAACTTCTTTATCAACATCTAAATCTTCCTCTTCCCATACAAGCAGTATAATCGACATAGGGGAATGAAAATTCCACCAATTATTCCATCGTTATCTTATACTATTGCTAAATTCATTCCTTCATTGATGTATATTTCCCATAGAATCCATCCGGTGGTGGAAGATTCTTCATGTGATAATCTATGGTATGCTTCAGTTATCATGGTAGAGCGGGTAAACAAATACATGATTCTTGATGATGATGAGCGCCTGATGGGTACTCCCAAAATTCCTAGCCGGTGCCAGCGTCGATGGATTCGTAGTTATGTGAGATGCCAAAATGCATTTGTCAACACTTCTAACCATGTAGTGCATTACACTAGGATTAGATAGTATGCCCAGTGTACAACTCAAACACTCATATCCTTTTCACCATGTTTTTTCACATCTTCATCCACCATAGTTTGGTGTATGTGATAAGGCAAAGCCACCATGACCGTTCTACAATCAAATGTGTTTTTTTTGTGGATCAGACTCAGCCATATGTCACTCATCTAGTAGTTTTACCAAGATTCTTCACCAGTGAGCAAAGAGATAGTCCCTACACCAGCCAGCTGCTAATTCAACCAGTAGGGCCCCCCAAACCTCAAGTCATAGTGAAACCTCTATTCAATAGAAGTTCACGCATGGCATGGATGTATGATATTCTCAATAATCATTCCAACATTCCCTGAATTCTCTTTATCCTTGATTTTTTTTTCTTTTCAGTAGATATGAGCGAAACCCTTACCGAGGCTTTAAGAAGACCCATTTAGTTTGAGGAGGAGGTAGTAGACAGGGAATCCTTCCATGATGAGGCAATAAAACATGAATAATGTCACACATTAATCTCTTTCTAAATAAAATATGAATGCAACCCAATTCAAGGTCACATCCGACCATTGTAAATCACTGGCCATTTTAATAGTGTGAATGTTCAACATTGTCTTGTCAGCATAAGATCTTCAATCAACCGTATCCCATCCAAGACACCTCGAATGATGTGATTTTCCGAGGTAGATCTGAGTCCCTCTAACATGAACATTCAAGGTTATGAAAGGACATAACATACAAAAGATGGCATGATCCACCTGATCACTTAGTTCTGTGGCCTAGTTTCTTATACCTAGTTCATGGTGGTCTCTCATGACACCCCATAAAAGGTGTTGATGGGTAGGCCATGGATCCACCTTTTTGCGGTGGTCCCTTCTTCATATAAAAAGTTCCTTAAGTAATCCTTAAATGGTCAAGTAGGTGTACTCCATAGAGATGTGTCCCCCTGTTCCACTATTAAAGACCACAACATGTATTCTAACTATTACATGAGAAAGGTAGAGTAGGTTCATGCTAATTAGGTTGAACACGCCAAGGCCGTGACCAACCCTTGGATAGACCTGGATGAAATCTTTATTTTCTGATCGACCGGTTGGAGGCCATGACTTTGGATTTGGGGAAATGTTTTTTCATCATTAAATTATGTGGGAAGAAAATTCTCAAGTCTAAGGAATGTCGGAAGATGACCTCATATTCATATACAAATAAGGCTAGGGTGATTCCAGATTCCTCTACTACCATAATTTATTGGGATGTCCTCCCCATGGAAACAACAATATGTCATTCTTACTTTTTTAGATGTGCTAGGATAAACCGGCTCAAGCTGATGTGCCACTATTTCTTTGATATCATCCAACGTGGACCCTTTGGTAGAATTCAATATGGGATAGGTTAGATATCATTCATCGCTATGGTTTCAGTAGTGCATGAGTCCAATGATGAGGTGTCCACCACCGCACAGTTCGGCACCAATGTCTTGCCAGAATATTTCAACTAGGAAGAATTTCCTTTTATTTAGGATCACACCTCTATGGATGAGGAATAGTATTTGGTGGAATCTACACCTACTTCATAAGATGTTTTTTTCCACCACAATTGATGAATTCATACATGTGAACCTTGATGATGAGACAGATCTCATACAAATGTTTATTATCGCTTCTAAGCCTCATGAAGAGAAATAACAATATATGGATTTTTTTTAAGAAGCAATGTGATTTATTTTCATGGAGTTGTGTTGAGATTATAGGTATAGATTCTTTATGAAATCATAAACCACCTCGATCTTCCTACAAATCATCATAGGTTTAAATAGACTCTTAGATATATGAAACCTTATCATGATGCCACGATTGATGCCAATGTTGATACACTCCTCATATCCAGCTTCTTCATGGAAATCCAATACACCAGATGGTTAGCAAAAATTGTTCCCATCTGGTTGAAGAATAGGGATATCAGAGTCTACATTAACTTCTAGGATCTCAACCATAACTGAGTAAAGGATTACTTTTCCCTTCATTGGAGAGACTATTGATTGATGTCACCACTTGGTTGTAGTCTCTCTCCTTCATGGATGGGTATTCCAGATATAATCATATCTGAATGGATCCCGAGGATGAAGGTTCTACCAACTTCAGGGCACCACATGTTACTTTGTTCTACTAAGTGATGCCTTTCATTCTTATGAACATAGCTACCTCCTATCAGCCTGCAATTCACCACATATTCAATCCAATTATTTTGACCTTAGAGAAATACTATGTGTATGATCTAGTGGGGAAATCTTGATAGCATCCGGACTATGTCAAAAAAGTTGAGAAAGTGTTCTGCTTCCTTTGTTCCGACTATTAGAAGATTAACCCCTTGATTATGCCTTTAGGTTCACCTTTGGAAA
The DNA here is from genome assembly GCA_963277665.1 of Viscum album. Taxonomy (NCBI): domain Eukaryota; kingdom Viridiplantae; phylum Streptophyta; class Magnoliopsida; order Santalales; family Viscaceae; genus Viscum; species Viscum album. The sequence goes on along the minus strand of OY728128.1, from coordinate 1,010,662,894 downwards.
CTTTCTTGGCTTCTTTATCCGATACAGAGTCATTGAGACTGATTAGGAAAATATCAATTCCATCAGTTAGCTGTCTCCCTGAAGAAACATTCTGGATCTCTATGGCTTCCAAGGCCACATAGCCTACATACACCAATTCATCGCATATTTGGAAGGAAATTGTACTCACTTTTGCAGGATCGTGATGAAAGGTGATTGATATCAGTGGTATAATGAGTTTTAGACAAATTTTGAGAAAATCATGGTGTACCAGCTACGACCTCTAGTTTTGATGCCACCCATTCCTGGAAATCCACCGCTCCATTATGTATCAAATCTAGAATGATATATCAATTCTTTTATCTCACAGTATAATAATGAGGGAATAATTAATAGTTTATACTATCTTATATGCATGTTACTTGATATTTATAGCATATAATTATCTATCGAGAAGATATTTATTGCTTTAGTACTTGTAGTGTTGAAATAGTGACATTATATGAAGCACCATAAGATACCGTTGGAGTCCAGAATGGATCTATTAAAGTAAATTATGAACTTCCCAGGCTGTATGGATCGATGGGAAGTGATCCTTCAATAGTACAACATCAAGTATATTCCCCAGAAGGCTATCAAGGGGAAGGAATTGGAAAACATCCTTTCCGCCCATCTATCTCCTGCAAAGAAGATTCTAGATAATGATTTTCAATATGAGGAAATCCTCCCAGTAGATCAAGCCATTCTATAATGGAAAATTTACATTAATGGAGCATCCCAAATCCATACAAGCAAATGGAACAAGGATCCCAGAATCAATAGAGTGGGCCTATGTATCATCTTTATCTTGTTGGCACAATATGTCCTATCATATTCACTAATTTTTTTTCAATTATATAGGAACCATGAGGCAGAGTACCATGCTCTCATCTCTAGTCATGAGCTTTCCCTTGAGATAGACTTTCCACAATTTCATGTGAAATGGGACTCCAAAAAAGTCTTAAAAAGATCAATGGTGACAATTTCTATAGATAATTGGAGATCGTACTATTGTTAGAGAATACCCTCCAGCTGATAGCCTGGTTCCCTTATCGTATAGAAGTTACTCATGTACCTTGATCAAAGAATGGTTGAGATGATTCCGTGGATAACATGGTTGTGTCTCTTTTTGAGCCAAACTCGTAGGATTTGATTATCCATGTGTCATATCAAAGATTAATCGCTCCCATCACTTATGATGATGATGATGAAAACCTTCATGTAACCCACCATACTTCTATTGCCTCCAAATTGAATCCTCAAGTCCCCCTAAATAGGTATTGAATGTGACCCCGAATCAGAGGACCCACTATATCAAGTATCTTCGGCATGGTAATATTCCAAAAGATTGAGCTAAACATGAGAAATCCCATCAGTGTGGATTGTTGTTCTATATAAACTCTTCACTTTGTAACACAAATAGACCAGATTTATTACATTGAAAACATAATTGGATAAAATATATATGATCGATAGGTCTACTGTCTTTGGGGATTAGGAACATTAAATAATAACTTAGGACATATTCCACAACATCTTATTGGAAAATTTATTTACATGACCACTACATTCCCTCATACTTAGCATTGAATGTGATAACCTGAGGGCATGCATAAGAAAAGGTTGAGCTATAATGCCCAATAATTTAGTAAATGAGGAATAACATGAAAGATAAAATACATGTTAGCCAATAAGCCTATAAATGGATCATAAGATAAAAATGAACATAAAGGAATGATATAACATGATTAATATAACATGGAAATGTGGCAACAACATTTAACATGATTCTAGCATGAGCCAAACATCATTTCACTTGGATAATTGGTAAATACTCATTGCACATGAATTGGAATGAGGAAACCCTCAATGCACATGACATATCATGATATTAATATTTTCCCAATTCATTAGAGCGCAATCCGGGCACACCCTTCTTAAACATTTTATTTCATGCATAAGTGTGACACATGGATCATATAACATGGAATCATTCAACATCACACGTTACTCTAAAGTTAAGAAATTTGTAATAAAAACATTAAAGTACCATTCAATATGTGTATGTTCATAAACATGAATACCCTTGATAGAGATATGGGTATGGTAATCACTACACAATGATTTTGGCATGGAAAATCACGGTGCAATTTCTACAGCATAACGACATGAGAGAAAATTTTTGTAAAAAATGGTGATGAGATATAAATGGGTGTATCATCATATTTAAATGAAATGGATAGTAATTTGTTTATATAGAAACACATCCCAGAATAAGTAAAGGAATTTATATTCATAATACAAAGGAATTTTTTGAATGTAAATGAGGATAGAGAAATTTCTTAAAGAATTTCGGCATTGTAAAGAGTGTGCATAAGAGGCATTAAATGAGTGTGAAAGGGGTATCTCATAATTCAAACATAAAAAGGGATGTATGGGAGAGGTGAGAAATCATACCCAAACATTTGTAATTGAAACTAAAATGGTATAAAAACATAATAAAATTTAGACAAAAATACAAAAAGATGAAATCCCTTACTTCGAAGAGTGATCCCAAAAGCTTGGGAGAGACATGAGAGAGGATTTTTAGGAGCTTGTGGTACCTTGGGAGGATTCTATAGAGGGGAGGGCATATTTTGGACGAACTTTAAAAGTATTGATTGAAAAGGAAGTGGGGGACTGGCAGGGTTTATATAGGAAATGAGGGGGAATTCTTTATTATTTTGATTTGGGTCTCCCCACATAAAAAAAATAAATACCACAAACCATCCCGTGGTTTATTCCCATGGTGTTTTCCAATGGGTATTTGAAAAAAAAATTATAAGGGCAATGGCCTAAATTCATAAAATAATAGTGTTTTTTATGTGGAGGCGATTCACACTCCCAAGGAAATTTATTTAAAAAGTGAAAATGTTTTGTAAAATAAATAAGAAAAATTTAAAATTACATTATTTTAATTTTAAAGCATATATTCTCCAAACCTATAATTTATAGTTTTTAATACAACACTATTGGGTCATTATGATGTCATGAAACACACTATATATTGAAACAGTATTAATTTTTACCCATAAATTTGACTGTCTCATAAAATTATGAAAAACTCACCATTGGATAATTTTGATGTCCTAATTACAAAAAAAATTTAATATAATATAAATAATATTCTAAATATGTGAATTTTTACTTTTAAAGTAAAATCCAACAGTTATTGAAAATTCATGGGTTTTGACAAAAACGGCTTTCAAACTGTAATTAAAATTACAATTGCATTCATAACATTATATGATAATTTATATTTAATAAAAAGTAATTTAATAATAATAACATTTTATTAAAATATTATTTAATCCAAATATCATTCAGTTCATCAAAATATATTTCCTAGTTAAATATTAACTAAAAATAGTATTTGCGCTTTAAAAACTATTTACAATGTAACAATAATAAAATGAATATATATTCATTATTATATACAAAAATAATGCAAATAATCACAGTTCTATTATCTTGTAACATATCCCCTTATAACACCCCCATTATACCGAAGGGTAAGTTGTGCAATGGCGATTGACTCTTGGGGTGGATTGGATAACATTTCTTGGGGGATAATCTCTATCAACCTTCACTTCTCTCGCATGAAGTTTTGTTCGAGCGTAACATGTTGAAGCTCAGACTGGGCTTGGTCAAGAGCGATGCCCAATAACACCACATCCTTTCTAAGCTCCAACAAATGTGACTTATATGGGGAAAGCCTACTGGATGAGGTCATCACTTCCTTCATCTAAGTAATATGGATTTGATAAATCCATATATTTATACTAATCATGTGATCCATTTTCAGTTGATATATTAGAAAAAGTCACAATTACTAATGGTATTTTAAAATATTGAAACATAAATCAAAATAAGTTCATATGTTATATAACCATTTTACATAAAAGGCATTTAGTTAGGTCAAGAGAAATTTTACATAATGAATGTTTGGGTCATTAAAATCTTCCCCCCTTAAGAAATTTATTCCTCGAAATTTCATTTTCACACACCAAAAAATATGAGGTTAACTATACTTCATCACTTAATCTCAATCCCACGTCCCTTCTTCAAACTTGTTGTTTCGCCACAACACCTTAACAAGGGACATTGTCTGATTTCGTAGGTCTTTTTACCTACAATCTAAGAACTTCATTGGTTTCTCTTTGTAAGAATGATCATCCTCTAACTGTACTACTTTTGAGAAGAGTACATGTGATGGTTTTTGTATTTACTTCCTTAAGGGGGATACATGAAAGACATCATGTACTTTGGTCAGGGTAGGTGGAAGTTCTATCGATAGGCCACAACCCCGACATGATCAAGAATCTCTAAGGGGCCGATGTACCTAAGTCGTAACTACCCTTTTATTCTAAACCTCAAGAAATTATTCAACAGAAATATTCATAGGAATACCATGTCTCCAACTTTAAACTCATGGTATCATCAACTTTTATCAGCATAACTATTATGTTGAATCCGAGTTTCCTTGAAATGACGGTTAATGATTTTCACCTTCTCCACAATTTCATCGACCATTTCTGTTCATAGCGTCTTATACTCACTGACTTCATCCAAACATGTCGGTATTTTTCACCTCTTCCCATTTAGGGATTCATGAGGTTTCATTTAGATGCTCGAGTGGGAACTATTATTATATGAGAATTCTACCAGAGGAAGATTTTGATCGCATCCTACTTTAAATTCCATTGAACATGATCTTGACATATCTTCCAGTATTTGAAAAGTTTGCTCAGATTGCACCTCAGTTTGAGGATGATAGGCAGTACTGAAATTCAGTTCAGTATCCAGAGAATGTGAAGACTCTTCAAAAACATTGAGGTGAATCTTGGATCTCTATCAGATTCCATAGATAATTGTACTCCATTCAGCCTTACCACATCCCTGATATATATCTATGCTAGTTGATCTAATGAGAAATCCTCCCGAATTGAAATTAAGTGTCTAGGATTTGTAAGAGGATCCAAAACATCCCAAATTACATTTTTTCCTTTGGATGTCTTTAGATGTTCAGTGAAAAAGTCCATGGTGATGTTCTCCCATTTTCATGCTGGTATAGGAAATGGCTGCATCATCCATTTAGACATCTGCCTCTCTATCTTCACTTGAAAACACACTAGGCACATTGATGTATACTCAGCGATCTCTTTCTTCATATAATAACACCAATAATGATATTGGATATCTCGATACATATTTGTGTTTAGTAGGTGAATAGGGAAATTTGAACTATTTACATCATCCAAAAGATCCTTCTTCACCTCTGGACTTGATGGAACACATAGTCTTTTCCAAAATCTCACAATTCCTTCTTTATTATCATTGAATTCTAATGATTTCCCTTTTCTAATAGCATCAAATTTCTTCTGAATTCCTACCCCAACCTTTTGAGCATCCTTTAACCTTTCAAAAAGAGACTATTGAGCAATCATTTCTGGAAGGATTGACGGTTTTCCTTTCTTTATGATTCCCATGTCTATATTCATCAAATATAAGATGATTGGGTCCTTTTAAATTATCATCAATGATAGAATCACTAAGTCCTATTTTACTCAGAGCATCTGCCAACTTGTTTACTTTCCCAGGGGGGTAATGGATTTGGCTGTCATAGTCTTTGATCATCTATAAGCATCATCTTTGGTGCATGTTCAACTCTTTCTGTGTGAATATATACTTGGGGATTTTGTGGTCCGTATATATTTCACACTTATCCTTAAAAATATAAATCCACCATATTTTTAAATAGAAGATCACAACATCCATCTCTAGATCATGTGTTAGATAATTCTACTCATGAATTTTCAATTTCATTGAAGCATATGAAATTACTGTGTCATTTTTTCTCAACACATATCCCATTCCTTTCTTCGAGGAATCAATGAATACCACCAAATGTTCTCCACTTGTGGGTAATGTGAGCACGAGCGCAGTGATAAACCTCTTTTTCAACTACTTGAAGCTTTCTTCGCATCCATCACTCCACACAAACTTTACTCCCATCCATGTTATCTTGTTAAGAGGGTTTTAAAATCATGAGAAATTTCCCACAAATCATCGATAATATCTAGCTAACCCCAAGAAGCTACAGATATATGTTACCGATGTTTGACTCAACCATCCCTAAATTGAATTTGTCTTGGAGAGATCCATAGATATCACATTGCTTGTGATGATATGGCCCAAGAATGAGACCCCCTACAACAAGAACTCACCCTTGCTATATTTTTCATTGAGCTTCTCCTTCCACAAGGTCTCTAGTAGTGTTCTTAGATGCTCCACATGATCTTCCTCAGTTTTCAAGTATATTAAATTATCATCTAAAAATATTGCCACAAATTTTTCGAGGTTGTCTCTAAAGGCTTTATCCATCTACTCCATGAAGATTACTAGAGAATTACTAAGACTTAAAGGCATTAATATGAATTAATTGTGCCTGTATCTTGTATGAAAAACAGTATTGGGGATATCTTCCTTCTTTACCATTACATGATAATATCCAGAACTCAAATAAACCATGGAGAAGTATTGTGCCCCATTTAGCTGATCGAAAAAGTAATCAATTTGCATAAGAGGATACTTGTTCTTTTTCATGATTTTGTTAAGCTTCTGATAATTTATCCAATGTCGTATTGACCCATCCTTCTTCTTGACGAAGAGGAATAGTGCACCCCATGGTGAAGCACTTGGGTATATAAATAACTTATGGAGATTCTTATATATTTTTTTCTTCAGCTCTTCATGATCCATAATATAAATTCCATATGGATTCTTTGAAATTGTAAATTCCCCAGGTATTAGGTCAATAAAGAATTCAACATCTCTTATAGGAGGAAGACCATGGAATTCTTCAGGAAACACTTCAGTAAATTCCCTCATAATAGGGATGACTTCGAGGATGTTTGCTTCCTTGGACTCTATCATTTGATCCAGATATGCGTTCTCATATGAAAAAAATATCCATGCTTGAGATGATGGAGATAAATAAATTTCATCTTTCTCTATCCACTAGTATAGAATCGGGGGTCAATTCTCCATATGGAGAGTGATCTCCATCTCACTAAAATTTATGTTTTCTTTAGATAAGGAAAGCCAATCCATGCTGAGAATTGAATCAAATTCCACCAGGGGGTGTATGATGTGGTTTTTCGAGAAGTTACCTGCACAAATTATGATAGGGGAGGAGTTATATTCATGGGATGTAATGAATTCCGCATTTGTCATACTCACCGATATCATTACTTCCGTGATTTGGGGTGGTGTTAGGAATGTTGTACTAAATTTTATCGATATAAAAGAATGAATTGAATCAAATTCAAAAAGTATGTTCACTATTATTGAAAAAATAACTAATGTACCTATCACCACTTTGTTGTTGGGGTTCACTTCAGCGGTAGTGATGGAAAAATCTTGCCATTGCTGCCTTGGAGGTTATGGGTTGCCTCTGAAAACCCTTATCTTAGGGCCATGGTTTGTAAAGTGACCTGGTTCTTTGCAGTTGAAGAAATGAAAAATGCTTTGAGGGTCAAGAAGAGCATTCCTTTCCTCTATCGCAGCCACTGGTTTTTCTTTGCATCAGTTAATAGTCTAGTGACCTTGTCTTCGACAACTAAATAATTTCCTTGTCCCCTCCTAGAAATTTCAGGGGTTCTTCATTCCATACCTATGGAAAGTGGGGTGTTGGATTTCCTTACCACCATTGAATTTAACCATCAGACATGTATAATTGAAGACCACCTTAGGATTTTTACCCCCAAGATGCCCCTGAGATTCTCTGATGTCCATTTCGACATTAAGGGAACATCAAACAATTTACTCATAGCTGTCGAAGTCACAGATCGCCAGCAATTTCGGTTGGTTAGGTTTCATCCCACCAAAGAAGTGGTCAACCTTGCATTCTGGGGTAATGACAAATTCAAAGGCATATCGTGCAAGCCTTGTAATGTTTGCCTCATATGATCTGATTGATTTGTCATATTTTAGCTTAAGGGAAAGGAAGTCCCTTCCCATCATAAGCCAGAGGGTACACAAGAAATATTTATCCAAAAACATCTTTTAGAAATCCTTCCATTCAAACGTCTCAATCTCCTCATCAAGCTTCGTATTTTTGATCAATGTCCACCATTGATTAGCTTCACACTCCATTCAATAAGAAACTAAGAGAACCATCTCTTGTTCATAACATTGAAGGATGGAGACCATCTTTTCAATGGAGTTGATCTACTGTTCGATAATTTAGGGATCATATGATCCATTAAAAGTAGGAGTCTTTTGTCTTATAATTCTCTTGATAGTGACTTGTTATTTCTTATGGGGTGTTTACCATTCTTATTGACCCATGTTTCTATTGAAAGTTTGAGTTAACTAAGAGAGATCCATGACAAATTTCGCGATACCTTCTCCCATTGGATTGGGAATATCATTAGCACAATCATCACATTGATATTTACATGGGTTGATTTCCCAATTCCACCTATTACTAGCCATGGGATGGAATAAATGGAATGTTTGGGGTAACACATAAAGGATAATCCAAGGGCAAAACTGATGACTTATAAATAACTTATATTTCCATAACATAAGAATTTATATGATTTAATCTATTTTATCCATGATCTACCATCAAACATATATTTTTAGGGGAATTTTATTTATAATTGTTCATACTAATCTTTTATAATTACCAATGCATATCCCCTAAAAGTCTCATAACCAAGAATGCAGCAAGGCCTGTTGTCATGTACTAGGATACTCCGGGTTAAGCACAATACTCCTTGTCGGGGTTTTCACCCCTAGGAACATATGTTCCAGAGCCGCCTCTACCTACTCGTATCCAAATAGGGATGTATTTTCTTGATAAAACACATAATCAATACCCACAAATAATTAGGGATGTTTTTTATTATACATTTTCTTGCCTCTAAGGCATCACTAGGGTTTTCTAATCCCAATACCAATAATAACTAAACCTATCATCTAATACCAACTATATCAACCATTCATTTTATTACACAAATAAAAATGATTTATTACATAGAAAACATCATTTGATATAATATAGAATATAGAGAGGTATAGTGTCTTTTGGGATTAGGAAAATTACATAAAAACATAAGCCATTGGGCGAAACAACTCATTAAAAACATCTTTTACATGACCACTACATTTCCTCATACTTAGCATTGCATGGGATAAGCCGAGGACATGCATAAAAAGGGTGAGATATAAATCCCAATAAGGGAGTTAACGAGGCATAACATGAAAGATAAAATACATGTTAGGCATTAGTCATATCAATGAGGCGTAAATAAAAATTAACATAAAGGCATGATATAACATGATTAACATAACATAGAAATGTGGCAACAATGTTTGACATGATTTTAGGAAGATAAAAGGCTCATTGAACACAGATTAGGATTAGATCCTCATTTTTTCATGAATTATCATTATTAATCCCTAATTTCACATGAATTATCATTATACTAATCTTTCCCCAATGCCTTGGAGTGCTCTCAGGGCACACCCTTCTTAACCATTTCATTTCATGCATAATTGGGCGACAAGGATCATATAACATGGAATCATTCAAAATCATAAGTTATTTCATGATTAAGAAATGTAGAATACACACATGAAATTAAAATTTAATATGTATATGATAATAAAGGTTAATACCATTGATAGATACATGGTTATGTTGTTCACTACACAAAGATTTCGGCTTGGAAAACCACGATGCAATTTCATCAGCATAACGACGTGATATAAAAATTCATAAAAATGGTTGATTAGAGAGAAAGGAGTTTATCATCATATTTAAATGAAATGGGTAGTAAAGGGTTCATATAGAAACATTTCCCAAAATATGTAAAGGAATTTAGATTCATAATATAATGTAATTGCATGAATGTAAATGATGAGAGGGAAATTCCGTATGGATTTTATGTATGTTAACAGGTGTGCATGGGAGGCATTAAATTAGTGTGAAAGAGATCTCTAATAATTCAATAATAAAGAATTAAGTATGGGTTTGTTGTGAAATCATACCCAAACATTGGTAATTGAAATTAAAAGGGTATAACAACATAATGAAATTGATACAAAAGTGAGAAAAAAGGAAATCCCTTACTTGGATGTGTGATACCAATGGTGTGGGAGAGGATTGTGAGAGGCTTATTTGGAGCTTGGGGTGCCTTGGGAGGATTATAGAGAGAGGAGGGTAGAGGTTGGATGAACTTTAAAGGCATTGAGTGAATAGGATGTGGGAGCTTGGGTGGGTTTATATAGGAAAGGATAGGGAATTCTTTTTTATTTATGTTTGGGTCACCACACATTAAACTAATCAATACCCCAATCAAGACCATGGTGTTTACCAAAGGGGAGTGAAAAATAAATTAAATGGCCAATGGACGAACTTATTATAATAATAGAGTTTCTTATGTGGAGGTGAGTCACACTCTCTCAAAAATTCATTTAAAAAGTGAAAATGTTTTATAACTCTTGGAGGGTCCACAAATGATATGTAAAATAAATAAAACCAACAAAAAATCACATTATAATAATTGTAAAACATATATTGGTTGAACATATCATTTATCATATTTTATTACATCACTATTGGGTCATTATGATGTCATAAATCACATTATATATTTAAACGGTATTTAATTTTTACCCAAAAATTCGACTGGCTCAGAAAATTATGAAAAATTCACCGTTGGATAATTTCGACATCCTGATTCCAAAAATAATTATCATTTATTCTAAATAATTTTCTATATATTTGAATTTTTACATTTAAAATAAAAACCGACATTTATTGAAAATTCATGTGTTTTGAAGAAAATGGCTTTCAAACCTTAATAAAAATTATAATTGCATTAATAAAATTATATGATCATTTATATTTAATAAAAAGTAATTTAATAATAATAATATTTTATGAAAATATTATTTAATTCAAAAATCATATAATTCATCAATAAATATTTCTTAATAGAATATCAACTAAAAATACTATTTTCTCTTTAAAAAATATTTACAAGGTAACAATAATAAAATGAATGTATATTAAATTATACATACAAAATAATCCACATAATCACAGTGCTAATGACTTGTTATATAACCCCTTAAAACACCTGCACAAGACTAAAGTGCATGGTGTGCGATGGTGACAGACTCTTGGGGTGGCTCAGATAATATTGCTCGGGTGGTTATCTCTATCAACATACAACTCTCTCGTAAGTAGTTCCATTTGAGCTTAACATTTTAATACTCGGCATGGGCATGGTCAAGAGAAAATCCCAATGATGACACCTCCTTTACGAGCTCTGAAACATGGGATTTATATGGGGAAAGTTTACTGGATGAGACCATCACTTCCTTTGTCTGAGTATATTGGATTTGTTAAAGCCCTAAATTTTTTTCTAATCATGTGATCCCTGTTAAACAACTATATTTGCAATGGTCACAATTATTAATGGTGTTTTAAAATCTATAAACATAAAACAAAATATGTGCATATGTTATATAACTATTTTACATAATAATACTTTTAATTAGATCAAGGGAAATTTTCATTAAAGAATGTTTGGGTCGTTACAAGTTCACCCTATAGAGTTTTCCCAGTCTTGAGTAGATCCTCTACAGACGTGGGATTGAAGGGATTATCCACTGTTGCATTCAAGGAGGTGAGGTTTCTTAGGTCATGAAGGATGATTATGCCCATTACTGTAGGTCTCATTAGTTATAGCTTGAAATCTCTCATAAGATCTTGAGATTGGGCTATTTTTGGCCCACTATGATTAGTGACTCTATTGAGTTTTCTAGAAAGTTCCATGCATTCTAAATCTATGCTAACATCATCCATCGGCTGCCAAAACCTCTCCAGACTACCAAATACTCTTGGCCTATTATAGTCAGGGGACTTTTTGTCATGAGACCATATCCACAATTTAATACTTGTTAGTTCATGGTTATTCAGACATCTATGGATTTAATTTCCATGTGAGAAGAACCAGTTCTGCTCATGGACATAAAAACCATTTTATCATTGATTTTTTGAGTTCTAGTATCTTCTACCGATTCAGAGTCCCTCACTTCTTCTTCACCTATAACAACAATAACTTCTAAGTGGCTAAGCTGAAGAAATTATATTCCATGTTCAACATCCATTCTAGTCATACCTCTCTCTATCATTCACAAGAAAATGGAAAAATATAGGAATTCATCAAAACCTTCTCAAAAATTTTGTATAATATGGTTGGTCATATCATAAGGATTTGTCCAGAAACACTCAAAAACATTTTATGGGCCTATTAGAAGAGGACTCATAATTCCACTCAGGTGACACCATATTCTGTGGTATATGGAACTAAGGTAGTCCTACACATAGAAATTTTGTTACTTTCATTACACATAGTTGTCTATGATCAACATACACTAGAAAAACTCACTGAAAATTTTCTAGATGAACTAGAAGAACTCAACAAGAATAGGATTTGTGGCCTGAAAAATTTGGAGGGGTATCAAAAAAAATATAGCTTTCAATGGTAAATTTTAACTTCACACATTCTTAATAGGTAAAATGGTGTTGTCCTAGTGAAGGCCGATGATTCTCAGCAGGAAGCCACTGAAGATAGAGCCCAAATGGGAGAGACCTTATATTTTCTTACCCTTTAATCTCCTTAGTGTTGTGTGGATGCATTAGCTGGTTATTTCCGAATATGGTTTTTATATAAATTGTTTGGGATGAGAATTATTTGAGTGGAATTTGATATAATGACCAATGTACTATACTCATATTTTAGTTTGATTAATGTTGTTAAGTGTCTTTGGGAAGGATCAATGGTGGTTCATTTTTGTTTGGAGATATAATTATTCTACAAGAATTGGTTTTTGATGTGATCCATTAGTCATGGTGTGAAGGAGATTCATTCGGTGGTTAATGGAGTGAGTGTTGGGGTGTGTATTGGAGGTAATATATTTTGGAAACTATCAAGATATTATTTACCAAATAATATTTTATTCATAATTGTATTATATATTTCTTGGGGTTCCAATAAATTTAGTGAATTCATGAATCATATTGGTTACAATGTGAAATAATTTTTTTACACAATTACATATTGTATCACAAGGATTTCTTGGTTGTAATGTTTATAATAGTTAATTTTATTAAAATGTAAAAATTCAACCCATTATATAATTTTCTTCATTATCCACTCCATTCTTTCAAACAGTGAGATATCCTTTGGAATACTTTGAAGTCTTTCACACCATCCCTTTAATAATTTTAATACCAACTTTAAGTGTTTGGTTTTTAGCGATTTAAGGTTTTCCCTGATTTTATCATAGATTATTCACATATCCTATTTAATATTCTTAATGGGTATATCAGATTAGTTTGGTGTGATTTGGGAATATATTTAATAGTTATCACATTGTTAATCTTAATCAGTGTGTTCCATGAATTTTTTTGGCTTGTTTATAATATTTTCCCTTCATTAATCAGAACAATTAAAATTTATTTTTTTAGGGCAGTATATCTATGTTTCCTACCATTATGTGAATCTATGTGAATTTAATGATTTTCAATTCCATTGTTAGGATAGTATGGGTTAAAATTTGATGTTAATTAATTTTAATGAACTAAAATTCAAAGGGTATGATAGTTACGACATGAATATTCATGTTTTTTAAAATGATTTATGTGTCCATCCATAATAACTGATGTGGTTGGATATAAAGTATCTTGGAAGAATTGTATATTTTGATGATTTTTTTGGGAAACACATGTCATGCTTATTGATTTAACATAAATATTATAAAAGGTTATGAAAATTTATATTTATGATGAACCTGTTTCACTTCAAATTATATAATTTTATGAAAATACTCATTAAATTAACAATTTAATATAATTTAGACCTTCATTTGAACCATAATTTCATTTATTATGGGAGAATAATTTTGTTTATACAAGTTTTTGGAGTGGTTCTTGTGTTCTTATATTTTATGTGTAGTCAACAAAGACATCATTAGTTGAAATTGGATGTAATAAGGGATGATGTTTTGATGTTGGTTTTTGGATTTTATGGTTAAATGGTTGGGTTTTTGTGATACCCGGTTATGTGATGATATGATTTATAGTGTGCGGAAAAGGAGTTGTCAAGTGGCATGTTGTTGTCGTTTTTTTTAATGTGATAGGGTGAATCTATATAAATGAAATAGAAAAGTCCTGGGTGGGGAATTAGTCATGTAGGACAGAAAAATTGAATAGTAATTGAATTAATATATTAAATGAATAATTAATAGAATGTTTTAAATTATTTAATGGAATGTATTAATGAAAATATAGTAACTAATAATTGATAAATTGTACAAAATTAATGGGAATATAATTAAAATTATATTTTACATTGTTATGGGTGGATTTTATTCGGTGTTGTGTATTTAGTGTTTGATATAGTTCGTACAAGATGACATGAGATGTCATGGTGGTGTAATTTACCAAACAAGTGGTTTTTGATATGGATGCATATCATGGATTATGGGGAGACTATAACCTTATATGTAATCATTTTATTAATAAATATACCCCATCATTATTGGATAATATTACTAAAAGAAAAAATTATAGGGTTCTAACCATTTTCCCCAACATCAAAGTGGTTGGTGAAATAGGTGGATAACTACCCCCTCTTCGATACACTTCCTTCAATAGTGGTAATTTTGACAACAATTTTTTAATATACCTAGAGTTTATAATTGGTGTGATATATTCCTACTAAAAAAAGATGGTATTGGTAATGTGTAGTGAAAATGATGATATGATGTTTGGTAGGAGTAATATATGTTAGGAGGAGGGAATGTAGTTTTTTTATATGTTCATGAAACCAATTAGAATAGGTAACATAATGATGTTGTTATACATGAATATTGATTGATTCCAGAATTAGATACTAGATTTTTAAAGGTGGGGTATGTAGGGACTCATGCTAACTCATCACTAAGAAATATGGATATGTGTTGTGGTGATATGATAGGGTTGATATGTTAGGATGTTTGTTGTTTAGATCTGAGAGAAGAAAATAAATGGCTAAGTTGTTCCAATTCACATTTTTTTATATTTATTATGGTGATTTTCTATTATACATGAATGTCTTATTTTGTGAGAGTGCCATAATGACATTAGAATGGATAATTGACAAGTTTGTTAGGTTCTGATTCTAATTATTATTCACCAGTGAATAAGTATCATCTTTTTATATTTGTATAAGAGAGAATAGGTTTAATCATACTCAATATACGTATTATGGCCACCCTTTATGTGTAAATTATTTTTTCAGTTCCCAATAAGATGTCACATAACGATATATATATATATATATATATTATTAGTTTGGGTTTTGGGGATATTTTTGAGTTGGTACCTAGGATTGTGTTTTAGAAAATTACATGTAAACTTTTATTTGTATTTGTTGACCTTTTTCATGTATTAGGGGTTGTTTATTTTTCTTTTTTTTTCCAATATTGATGTAGTTTTTTGGTGGCTACTCATTATATCTCCTCATATAATTTGTATTATTTATGTTAATTCCTATAATATGTGTCATTATTATACCTTTAATTGTAGTATCTATTATAGGGATTACTAAAAGTTATCTTTAGGGGTTATTTCATTTCATTGTTCATTTCAAGACTAGTAGGGGTATATTTTTCCGTTTAGGGTCTTGATAATGTATAAGACTAATTTATTTTTAATCCGAATTCCTATATTATGTGTCTGTTGATTATGATAAACATCTCTTAATTTGATATTCTCATTCTATATTAAAAATTGTATTTCAAAAACATAATTTTCTAATTCATGATTTATATCCCACTTTTTATTTGGTATAATTCATAACATTATATTCATATACCATGATTTTATTTTGAAGACCAAATTTTTAACTTACACCTAGTAAAAATATTTTCATTGATATATCTTATGTTCACCCCTTATTAAACATATCATATACCCATTTATTATTTTTCTATTCCAATAGTAATACATAATTATTTTTTTAATGACATGTTTGAAGAGGTAACATGAATAATGTATATTTGTTTGGTATTTTTAAAAATTCTATTCATTGTTTTTTCATATATCTGATATAAAATGTATTTACACATATATATTATGTATGTCTTATTTACTATGGGGATTATTATTCATTCCTGAAATGTAGTATAATATGCATAAAAGTTATTTCGGGTTTACTCATAACGCATCCAAGGTTGATTAAAAAAATTAAAAATTAATTTCTCTATCATCACAGAATGAGTCAATACCAAACACAATAAAAAAAAATATCTCTATCTTCTCAGATCCTCTTAAATTAAACATCTACAGATATAAAAAACATGTAATGTGGAATTATAATATTATTTAATTATTGTAAAAACAATTAAATAAAAAAATATATCACCCAAAGTAATTGCATTAAACATTCATAGAGACAATATCTCAACCTAAAAACCAATGTAAATGATGAGGATGCATTGGACTACTCAACCAATATTTGTTATGTAGAGTATTTTTTGAAGATATAAAAATAATCAATAAATAACAAAACTTTTTCATGATTAATATATTTCATGATAAAATTGTGAATTAATTTATTATATTCTAAGGACTCAATTACAAGTCATTAGCATGAGTAATCATGAATAATAGAATGATAGTTTTACCCAATGAAAAGACATTAATTGTGATCACATATAATATGGATTCTTACGAGGTCTCATTAAATACATCTTAAAAAATATTAGAATATATTTACATCCACTATCCATTTGATATATTTGATACAAATCATTCATGTACTAACTGATTTGTATGTAAAACTTCAATATGTCCTCTATTATGCCACATAATAGTGACTAGCATTGAGGTATCCATTATATAATGGGAGGTGTTATATAAAAATGGACATACCAGCTACTATCATAAATCACCAAACAATGTAAATGAATTTATTTTAAACCAAATATTAAATACAGTTGTTGGATAATAAATATGACCCAGTATAGACAAATATATAATAAAAAAATGATTTATATGTGGATATAGAGAAGATAATCAGTTGGTATAACTAAAAAATTAAATATGGATTACAATTCTAGGTATGTGACATATAAATGTTCACAGAATGAGGTTTTACTCCATATAAAACCCAACTAATTATAAACATATACCACCATCTTCATGATCTTTTGTCCCCCATATTTCCCATTAGATGAACATCATTGAAATAATGTCCACCACATTTATGTCTATATACATGTGTGAGTCTAACAATTCATATTATTTTCATCCCATGTAGTGGAAATACCCAATGAAAGAATTAAGAATTTATTTTCATAAAGGTTAAAAAATTTATAGACAACTAGTGTTACATTATGTTCAAAAAAATATATACATAGATCTTAGCCAACCATTATCATGAATACCATATCTCAATTCAATATTTATTTATAAATTATTAAGGTTGAATATAGAATATAATAGGAAAAAATGGATTAAACAACGTAGATAAATTTACTACCCATTAATTGAACCAATATACAAAAATCATGGGTTGGTAGATGGAATTGAAATTTATAATGAATAAGAACTATATAAAATATTCATCTCTAACTATCTCAAAAATACTACGAGAATTATATATATGAAATAGAGGAAATACTAATATCTCTATTGATTAGTTTATATATGCATATAGGAAAAATAAAATAAACATCCACCACATATGTTTTATATTAGTATACTAGCATAAATAAAAATAGAATATGATGTTTTTAATTTCATTTACTCCTGATACAAGATTAGTGAGATGTGAGTAGATATAGAATCTGGTGAATTTATATCTGAATCTATCCATGCACTATGATAGAGATTTGGTTTCCCTGACCAAGCAATCCAGTTGTATCACTAACACAAATTTAGAATGATAGACCAATTATATATCACCTATGATCTCATAGATAGTGTATTTCAATTAGGGGCACTATACGAACAATATATCCTCAAATATATTATAACTGAGTAGTTAGATGAATGAAAATTCTCAATTATTAATAAAAAGATATCATACCAATCTAATTACAAGATAGTTTGTGTGTGGTGTCTAATTCACAAATAAAAACTATAACATCCTATTACCATTTACTAATACTAAAAAACAACTATTTTGATCTGTATTTTTTGGGTTTTGTTTATGGATAAATTGGAATAGATTTTTTTATTTTTCATGTACTCTTGGGTTATGAATGGTTATCACATGTTATTCCCAAGCAATTTACCAAGCTATTGAAAACAGTGAAAACCTAATAATTGGGGTTCACATAGTTGAAAAACTATTTTCCAACCATGAGAGCACCAATTAAGAATTGTCAAATCCAACCAATAGGGGTGCATGGCTAGGGTGAACTGTTTGAAAAACCATATCTCCCTACATAATAAATGGTACATATAGATTATAATTAATATAAAAATTCA
Source organism: Viscum album (assembly GCA_963277665.1). Lineage (NCBI taxonomy): Eukaryota > Viridiplantae > Streptophyta > Magnoliopsida > Santalales > Viscaceae > Viscum > Viscum album. Next base: position 1,010,644,272 of record OY728128.1, on the reverse strand, counting down.
AAATAAAATTCATGAACCCATATTTCTTCTCCCAAATTGGGATAATTTGTACCAGAAAATTTTCCTAAGAATTTGAGGCACCCAAGATCCAATTTTTCTCCCACAAACCCCTTTCTAGAAGAACAACTTGTGGAGAATCTCATTCAATCTACACTAGGCCTGTGAATATTAACTCTTAGTCTCTATATATATCTTATTATATTTTACTTAGTGACTATTATATCTTCATGTTGTTGGGGGATGTAATAAAGATTGTTTTAGATCTTTTATGAAGTATTAAATAAAAGTTATTCATTGCTTACGTTATTTGTAGGATTTTCTCAGTGCCAACATTGTGTTTCGTTATCTCATAATCTATGATATGTTGTTACATTTTTTATTTTATAATTTATAATACCATAAATTTCATGATTTAAATTTAATTTCTCAATTTAAATAAAATTTATTTCATTTTTTAATTAAAACCCCCAATTCTAGTGAAATAGGGATTGGAATTTGGTTTGGTATGAAATTGGGGAAAACACCCAATTAAAATTATATGGGGAGGGTTTGAGCAAAATCTTGGAATGTTGTGACATTGAATTATGGAATTTAAATTTTGGAAATTAAAATTGGAAATTTAATAGTGAAATTCACTTATAAAATTTTTTTCAAACTTTTTTTTAAAGAAAATGTTTAATTGTATTGATAGAAACCACATGTTTTTATCTTCAAAAAATAATAATTTTATTAAAAATATTTTTTGATTTTTAAATGAAAATTTGAATATTAAAATGGATGAAATGGGGTTATTTATATTTTGAATAGATATGTGATAAATTTTCCATTGTTGATTGTATTTAGATTACATGAAAGACAATGTAGTGAGCAAGTTAATCCGGAAAACACTCTATTGATACATTACAACACTAAAAAAATATGAAGTAGTCAAATATTTTATGGGATCTTTATGATTCCTCTTTGACATGTACCTTAGGGATATGGGTACACATTTTATTGTGATCACATTTTGGTGTGTGTTGGGATACTATAAACTATAACCATCATAATACTTGAAATATGACATTGCTTTTCACTATTATTGTCTGTATATATATATATTACATTATTTATAAACAATTTTACACATTCATTGTTTATTTATATGAACTGTTTTATGTTATATTTTTTTCAATACATTTGTTCAAATTATATCCAACAATTGAAATATAATAGGTGAATTGTATTAAATATTATATTAAACCTGTATTTTTATTTATTTGAAATTAAATGATTTATTTTGATATTAATTATGGAATATAATTAAGGAATCCTTGGTGAGATACAGCTAGGATTTTATCTCAAACCCAAACTATACCTTTAGTTGTTTTTAGATTATATTATTACGGTTTTGAGCATGGGTAAAGCTCTATTTGGGGGTGGATCACAATGTTAATCCATCAGCTATGAGAGTTTTTTGGTATGTCGGTTTTTTATAATATTTTATCATGCTTTTTGGTTGTTAAATGGGTTTATATACATGTTTTTCTTTTAGCGCAATTCTCACTGTGGAGTTTTCTTTTTAGCATACTAATATGTAACTATTTCATTCATTGTGTAAGTGGAAAAACAATTTCCTGTTTTTGTTGTATGATGCCAAGTGTTATCCACTACCCCATGGGAACCAAGAATTCCCTTCAGTACATATCAATATTGGATTATGTGTTATGATACTCTGGTGCCCTATATGATTAATTATATAGTGTTATCAAGGGCCAGGATAAGGAAATTGCTTGGATGTTAGTACAAAGTGTGAGTAATATTACCAGAACAATGTTTGTAGTATTGATTGAGTTATTTGCGAACTATCACTTCAATTGTAATAACGTAACTTTGTGTAGCTTCAGAAAGACATATTGATTATTAGTTATAGTATATTACCAACTTTTTAATTTGATTGATTGAAATAAATTTTTTTATCTATCTGTTGGAATTAATTTTCCAGTTTCTTTGTTTGAGTGTTAATATGTCTTCTTAAATATTATATTCTGATTATTTGATGCACTATGAATCCAATAAGTCATGTGAATATTGTATACTAGGTATCCTATGAAAAACCAAACAATTAAATTCTTCCTATTGACCATAATCTAGTAGAAGTTATTCTAGGTACCGTCCATGTAACATCCCATGTAAGTAATGAATAATAGATATTTTTATCTATGTCTATTAATGAATTATATAGTGTTTTAGAGGCGTAAAATGAGAATAAATCCAATATTAAGCATGGAATACACTAATATTTTTAAAAGATTGTTTTACTGCTTTTTGATGGAATTTTATTTTAAATCATACTTTTGAAAACTTTATAATCACTATTTTTCAAAATAAACTTATTATTTATGATTGGAACATTGAAATTTACTTTGGGTAAATTTTTGGTATTTTTCAGATAAAGTTCATTTTTTAAATGAATATTGAAAAATGTTGTATTTTAATTCAAAACCACTTTTTAATATAATTTATTTATATGATTAGATTATATTTTGAATTGGTTTTAAAGTTAAATTAGAATATATTTTTACCATTTAATCCAATAGTGGTCATTGAAATTAATTTCACTTTGAAATTGGACTTAAACTAGTGTCAATCATTTGATACTTATTGTTTTATAAAAACACGCTATTTTCTCTAACAGCGGGAATTAATTATTATATTAATTAATGTAACTTATATTTTTTTAATTTTTTAAAATAGACATCATTTTTGAATTCAGAATATCAAATATAGCATAGTGTGAAGTTTTGGTATTTTTCTGAAAAACTTCAATTTTTGATGAATAGTGAAACCACTAAGTGGTACTTATAAAACCTGATATTCCGTTTAAATGAAATTTTACCACCTCTGTTTTTTGAAGTTCAAAAAATCCGACATACATGGTTGTCATTAATAAGTAAAATTTGTTTCAATGGGATTAAAATAAATTTTTGGTTAATAGTAACTTTTAAGTTTTTAATCGCGATTAGAGGTAATTAGTGTAATTTAAGTTAAAAATAATGTTTTAATAACATGAAACGACCTAGACACATGTACTACCCTTATTGGATGTTTCATGGGCGACCAAGAAAACCCATGGGTCGATTTTGGGACCCCATGGAGCTACTTGAGTAAGATAATGACATTAATTCTTTTTATTTAATGTAAAAGTAAAAATGACACAAACATGAGTTGTTTTACTAAAACATTTTTTAAATGGGGTTATACAAGTCAGAATTTTGACTATAAATACTAATTGTATAGATAAAAATATTTCCTACATCATAGTTTTTTTTATAATTTTTAGACATTAAATAAATTAAATTATTTATGACACCATGATGATGCAGCGATTACCACATTATTTAACGATTTAAATAAAATGAAAATATTGTTTAAAATATAAGACTTAAAATTGTCAAAAACCAATTGTATGGGTGTATTTTGAACCCTTATCACCTTATCCTAGAAATTTATAATGGTTGGACTTTTTTTATCAGAAAATCATTTTATAACAAAGAATATTTTCTTACCTTCCAAGAGTGCCCCTCCTCTCCTCTTATAAAAGGCCCCCACCTCTACCTACTTACCCACACTTCCAAAGCCATTGTCTCAGCCAAAACCTAACCATTTTGTATCTCCACATCCCTCTATAACTCATAGAAGAATCACATTGGGCAGACGTCTTCCCAAGGATGCCTTTGAGCTCAAATAAAAAAGAGTTACCCAATTTAAAGGTAGTGTCTTCTCTTGTGTTCTTATGTTTTATTTTGCTTCTACAACCCTCGAAACACTTTTTATTCATTTATTTTGTAACAAAAACAGTATCTTCCACATTCAAGGATGTTGTTATAGGAGGATTTGAGCTACAGTTACACACACCTACATCTAATTGTTAAAGAACATATTGTTTCCGTGGAAGGCGAATTTCAGCTTCACGAAACGATGATTGTTCAATATTATTTTAACACCTTCAAAGGTGGCCATTAAGATGAAACTATATTTATATATGTTATATAATATGTTTATGTTTTACTTAAGCTATTGTATTTTTCCTTTATTGAATACCTTTATGGTTTCTATTATGGGTAAACGCGATATCTTCATTTTAGGAAGTGCAGACTACCACCCCCTCAAAGTGATTTGATTCGTTAATGCCATATGTGGAACGTATAAAGGATTTAATTAATGGTATTAGATATGATATTATACTATAATTATAACATACCTTTATATCATTATGATTCCATTCCATAAAATACGAAATAGAAATGAAAGTAGCATTCATGCGTACGTACGGCTTACCGTCTCCATGAACGGTGCATTTCATTTCTTACCTCTAAACGTTATGTAATATTATAAATGCATATATATACTGGATATATATGATATATATGATATCTAAATCATTATTATAACTCTGGATATAATGGATACATGAACAACTTGAAATTATAAAGAATTTATTTTTGACTCAAGTACCAAAGATCGTTAAAACGACCGTTATTAACATAAATAATTACATAGTGTTCATGACCTGGCAATAAGTGATATAAAAGGAATAATGAACTTGAAAAAGGTTCTTAAACAAGTATAAATTAACTCAAGTTTATTATTCAGGTGATTAAAGAACGATCAAGTCAAGTCGGATACGAGGTAAGGGACTTCGTCTCAATCTCCATTCATTGAGGCATATTTTGTTTTATACACAACATTCTTTTATAAGGTGTATAAAACCCTTTGACTTTTAATTTTATTGAAAAGGAATCTTTTTAATACGAAGCATTTACTAAACGACAAAAGGGAATGTTTTTTTCGTACGTATGCGGCGACAATGACTTCTCCGCCACCGTGACCATTATTTGAGTTTCGGCTTCCTCTACAAGCCATACCGTTTTTTTAAAAGAAAAATAAATACCATGTTTTAATTTTCATTTATTTTGGTATTGAAAATGGTTTTCATAATGTTTTTTATATCAATGTGTTGTATTAATATCTTGTGATTGAAATGTGGAAATGTTATGTTTCCTTTATGCATGTATTATGTGGTACGATTATGTTATGATTCTTGGTCATTGTTATGAAGATGGGTGGTTCCGTGATAAAAAAAGGGTGTGTGAGCCCGATATATCTCTCCAATGCATTGGGTAACGCGAAGGAGTTAAAATTTAAGGTTTCTCCGAAGAGATTTAGGGAATATACTGTGATGGGTATTCCAAACGTAACCAAGAGGGTTACTCCATATGTAAGAATGTTATGAATGCCTCAAGTTACCTTTATGTCTTATGATTTCTATGATTTATTCATGATTTGATGAGGTATGTTAAAGTTATTATGTTTTATGAGTAGAGTATGATTTCATTGATTCTTATGTATACATATACTCATGTTTCCTTTCCATATTTTTATATCCCTTACTGAGCTTTTTATTCTCATCCCATGTTTTTGAAATGTTTTTCACAGGTCAAGGGAAGGGTACATGATATGATGATAGTTTCAAGAAAGTGTCAAGAAATAATCCATGTTTTATTTTAAATATGTTTCCGTTGATGGGAAAAAATGAATATTATCTTTTATTGTAACTGCTTTGTTTAAATGTGGGATGTAATTCAGGTTTTATGATCTAATTCTATAAAACTCTAAACCTGAAAAGATACTCAAGGTGTTTTATTGAAATATCTCAAGGTTAAGTAATGTTTAAGGCTGGGGCCTTATAGTCCATGATTTGGGACCAGCTCGGTGCACCCATTATCATCCAGGATCCAACTATAGAACCTCAAATAGATGACATAATGAAGTATGATAATGATTTACTTCCCCAAAAGATTCATGTGTTCCAAGTATCTAATGATTATAAAATTGTTGATGATTGGTTGAGAAATAACAAAAATATCATGTTCCATGATATTCCATATTAAATCATGCTGAAATGTGTAACCTTTAAGATATAAGGACCTAAAAGTATATGTTGGTACATGATGATGATGGAAAAAATCATGAGGTATTAGACTGGAAAAAATTTAATGCTCTTTTCACAAACCAGATCTATCATGATTGGATGGTGTTAGACACATAAATATAGTATTTCAAAATCCAGAATCTAAGAAGATCATGAAAGAATATGAAAATATTTCTATTGATATTTTATAGTTTACACCATATATTGAATCAAATAAGAAGATGATGAATTGAATATTTGAGAAGGGATTTATATATGATATTAATTATATGTTGTTCATTAAGAACCATCCATCGTATGATGATGTGATGGATAGAGTGTTGATGTATAAAAGGCACCTAGAAAGTATGTTAATGTTTATGGGAGTTTCTTGTTTTCCAATCGGTAGTGTGAGTTCCATTAAAAAAAAGAGGGACTGTGATTATTCTTGTAGTGGTTATTGATATAATATATTTTTGATACATCTATATATTTCTAGAAGAGGCCCTTTTATTTTATACTAATGTTCCATACCAGGGAACTCGAAATTTGTTTTCACTAAGTCACCCAAAATGTGTGGTTCCTATCGATGCTTTGGTCACTTGAATAAATTCATGTATGTATTTTTCACTCTAAATAGTGAAATGTGATCATCAATTCCTTCTAATACTTTGGTGAAAAAAATCTTCATAAATAAAGGAGTTATATCCATATCCATCCAGAATCAAGATTCATCACATATTATAAGTCCCTCTATATAAAGCAGATACATATCTAGTGGCTCTGGGAGTTACCATAACTATGGATTTTTCATTACTGAATTCTTTCTATTATATTGATGAATCTCATAAATTTATATAAACCTATATTTTACAACTAATAAATCAATTTACAAATATTTTTTCCTATGTGACATATATTACTATGCCCATTAGAAGGAAGAGATAGTAGGGTCCCTATAGCTTCCCTTGTGTTTTCTATTTATCAGATCTCAAGAATACCTTATATTTTCTATTTCGTTATATGAAACCAAATGAAATTATATTTGGGATGAGTTGGAACATTTCTAATAAAACATATAATTATTATTATCTTCTGTTTCTCTCCTTCATTGCCCCTAATATGGTGTGACGTATCTTTCAGGTAGAATGGGACATGTGGTTGAGTAGAGGTGAACCATCTTATCAAGTTTTATGAAATTTAATATATTTGTTTAATTTTTACCTAGAGTGATAATAATTGATCAATAATCACTCCCAATTTTTTTTCACGTTTTATATGTTTTATCTTCTTCCATATAATTTTTTTTATCGATAAGGTGGTAGAGATTTCAATTGATGTGATACCTGGTACTCAAACATGATCTATTTCAAAATAATGTATGCCTCTAACTGAAATGAATGAGGTGATGACTTTTTTGGATGATATTCCATAGAACGTATGTATGTGCTCGAGATTTTACTGCTAACGTAGAGTGAGTTCTCTTTTATATGAAATGTGATTGAACCCTTCTCCAATGTGCTGACTACTAAAAAATAATCCAAGTTATGATAATTAATAAGTATCGGATTCGATTTATTAGTGATACTTTTTACTAGTTTAATGGTGTCAAGTTGTTCTTGAATATTGATATTTAATCTAGATACCATCAATTTATAATAAAATAATATTCTATTCATAAAAGTTTCTTTCAAATCAGGTAAACCCATTATGTGCATATATTTTTTTCATTTGGACTAACCAATGCTCATGTAGACATTATATATTTAATTAATCATATTTTACATGAGTCTCTCAATAACATTATTTTAGTATTTTTTGACATTATACTTGTTTACTCTAATTCGATGATAAAACATGTATGTCATTTAAGAAAAGTTAGAGAATTGTTGGGAAATCATTGAAATTATGAATATCTATTAAAAAATGATTTTTGTATTTGGGGAGTGACATTCATAGGATATGTTTTGTCAGAACATGAAATATTAATTAAAAGTGAGAAGGTGAATGATTTTATGACATGGTAAAAACTATGAAATGTTTTAATGAATATGTTATTCTCTTGTCTACATAGGTATTATATCTGGTTTATAATGGACTTTTATAAGATTTCCTCTTCGATAACAGCCATAACATGGAATGGAGTAATGAATATTTGGGATGAAATTTGGTAGAATTTTTTATTTGTTATGAAATTAATTTTTACTAATAAACCATATTTGAATCTTATATAGGTGTGTTTATTCTATGTGGTCATATGTGTGGTATCATGTTCATGTTTTTATTTTATTCTTATATAGGGTGATCATTTTTCTAATTATCAATCTCATAATAATTCAATGCATGAGATGAATTTCTTGACCCATGACCATAAACATATAGTTGTGATTCGTGCACTTGAGATATAGTATAATTACAATTCTAGAAAAAGTATTACTATGAATTCCAATAATTTTAGATTTAGTTATACCTTCTCATAAAATGGTAGGAATCTTTACCACCTTCATGTTGTGGAATTACTACAATCATTTTTATTTTACATCGCTTATACCTTGGGGAAATGGAATATTTTCATACATGATTTGATCAAGAATCATTGGAATACGATCATGAATGAATCACATGAAATGTGGAAATTAATGTTTCTTTTTGAATTGAGGTATATTGGATTCAAAGACTCTAGGGCTGTGGTTTCCATGACAGAGTTCATTTGACCTCTAAACATAATGAGATGAATCTTCAGATACAAAATTTTGATGATTGTTCCATAGATAAAAATACTTTATTTAGGGAGGGGAGACCATTATTGGGTAGTTTTTCTTCATAAATGGAATTATATGCTATTAAAATAGTCCCATTGTACTGTTATCAGTCAAAAAGAGATGATGACTGATTCCTATAATTATTTTTGGGAAGTTCACTGAGGAACCAAAAAGATGTTAAATTATCGTTGATGATGATTGTGGTGTCCATGTATAAGATAGGGCATTACTGATTTTGTCACTCATTATTATACATTCCAATAGGTGTCGAGCACTAGAGACCAATGAGTTTAGTTCATCCACTTCTAGTTCCAAATTGTAACTCGATTGAGATCACAATGGTATTTTTGGTTTTGTTTCTATATCCCTATAAAAAGAATAATTTAACATAATTTTTGTTTGATATGCTGGCCAAATCATCTCACTTTATACTCAATCATGATAGATACAAATATGAGGATTTGGGAAATCTCTAAATGAAAGAGATTGTTAATTTTCATGGAGTTTCTTCTAATATTGCCTCTAAAAGGGATCCAAAATTTACTTCTCTCCATTATAGAGGCCTTTAAGAGGCTCTGGGATCTTTGGTCTATTTGAGTTTGGAATACCATCCTCAACTGGAATTGTAGACAGAAATAATTATGCAGATTTATGGGGATTTATTTTTTACTACATTATTTTCTTTGGTGGAGAGATTGATGACCATTTGGAGATGGTTTATTTTCCATATAACAAAAATTTCTTGATAGTGATTAGAATGACTCCTTTTTAGGCCTTTTATGGCCATCCATGTAAATATCTATTGTGTTGGTTGATGATTAATGAATGTTCCATAGTTAGGCTGATATTAGTTCAAGATAAACATTAAATATTCAGTTCATTATTTATAGACTGATTATGACATATAGAATTTATTAATATTATACATATCATCATCAATGATAGTTGTAATTTTTATTTAGTGATCTGGTGTTCATGAAATTTTTACCTCATTTGGGACATCAAATTCTTTGAAGAAAAGGGAATCATGAACCTTATTTTATGAGACATTTTGAGGCTGTTAGGATTGTAGGTAGAGTTACATAAAATATCACACATATTCCATTGTATATGTTGGTTCATAACATGATCCATTTATCATAACTAGGAAAAAATATTCTTGATCTATATAATTTTCTATGCAACATTGATGTTGATGTTGAGCTTAATCTATCCATGACTAAGAATCTAGTATGGATAGTTTATTTGGATGATATATATATTTTATGAGAAAAATTCATTTGGATTGAGTGAAATGGTATCATGGTTTATTACTCATGATAAATGGTAGATATAGGCACTAATTAGAGAGTAGTGGCCCAATCATTTTGACATGGATGATTTTTAACATGATTGCAAGGGATAGATAATATATATGGGGAAGAGGTTGTATCTTTATGTTACTATGCTTCTGTTTTCCTAAAAATCCAATTTTGACCAATATTTTTTTGGGTATCATTTAGGAATGCTTTGAGATATATTTTGATGGGATCTTGGGTTGTGCATAGTTGGCACAATGTTTACCAAAGCATGAGCCCTACTAGTGAGAACCAAGAAAAGCCAGATAGTGGTGGGTTTTCAGGGTTGTGAAATAGATTTTTCAAAACATGTTTCCTCCTAAGAGAAACCATTATACCTCACTAGTAGTGTTGTGTTTCAAGGGTTCATTTTTTGAAAAATTGTGTGACCCTCCATAAGAAACCATGCATGCTACTTTTTATTAATCTAAAAATTTAGTTATATTTTTAACCACTATTTCTTCACACGCTTGGGCCAAACTCAATATATAATGTTTTCCGATGATTTAGTTTCTCAAAATATCCAATTATAGTCCCTCTAAACCCCTTTAAAATAAGATCAAAGAGAAAAAAATAATGTTCGACCTCCTCTAGGTATGTGATTATTCCTTATTGGTCTCTCATGATCTCTTATTCTATCATGCGTTGCGTATATTAGAACTCCTTTTTTTAGAGTATATATTTACCAAATATTTTAATTATTAAATATAGTTTTTATTATCAAATATTCTATTTCGGTCTTCTTTGTTATAGTTTCCCATTGTGGGTATTGTTTTTCATGATCCCTTAATCCATGGTGGTTAGTTCTGTTTATGATTGGAGAATTTATTTTAACCTAAATTTCATTATTTTAATTTTTTTTTATTTTAATAAAATGTCATACAATTTATTTATTAAAATTTTCATTCCATTGAATTGGGATAGGAATTTGATTTGGATTGTAATTGGGAAAACACTAAAATCCATTGAATTCTGGTCTGTTTGCAAAATTTTATTAAATGTTTGGAAATTGAAATATGGAATATAAAATTTTGAAATTATATTTTTAAAATTTAATTGTGAAATTTATTTTTGAAATTGATATCAAATTATTTTTTTGAGAATAATTGATTAAATTATCTTGATAGAAACCATGTGATTTTATCCTGGAAAAAGAAATGATTTGATAAAATCCATATTTTGGTTTTTAAATGGAAATTTACATATTGAAATGTTGGAAATTGGGATAATTTTATTTTGAAATGATTTGATATAAATAAACCATTGTTGATTGTTTTTATACCACATAAAAGCCTATGTAGTTACAAATTTATTAAAAAAACACTTTATCAACACTTTACAGCACTAAAAAAAACATATGTAATAGGTTATATCAATGATAGGGTGGTGATGATCCCTCTTTCACTAGTTTCTAAGGAATGTTTGTAATAATTTTTTTTTCTGATCACTTATTAGAGTGTGAGTAGATCCCATAACCTGATACTATCAAAACTCTGGGAAGATTACCATGCTCCTTATTTTTAATGTTTTTATATATAATAAAATGTTCTTAAACTGTTTTTTATATGCGTTGTGAATTTATTTAACCTATTTTATAAAAAATGTTTATGAGGACATCTATTAATATTATTTTCATAAATTAATATGTAAATCATGATTATTCATAAATATTCTTCCAAACTGGCATGCCTTTTTATTTAAAATAAAATATTCATTCAGTTAATTAATTGTTGAATCTTATTATGGAAGACCTGGTGATATACTTCTTTGATTTTAGCTCACACCCAAGAAGTTCCTTCAGGTTTTTGAATATTATCTTCTTCTTTGATTTATAAGGGTTGTAGCGCCACTTATAGGTGGATACTTTTATTGATCCTAGGGATTTAATAGTTGTTTCAATTGGTAATTTTATTATTTATCCAATTTTTTCATAATTTTTGTTGATATATTGGGTTTATATACCTATTTAACATCTCATATAGTTCTACCTATGGTGTTTTTTATCTTACTAACTTGTAACTGTTTCTTCTACTGTGTATTTCAAAAACTAGTTCCCATTTTTATCTTGTATGATGACATGTTCTAGTCTTAAACCTGTGGGAATTCAGAACACTCTTTATTTCATGTCTGGATTATCCAAGGTGTCAGGGTACCAGGGTATTTGGGCCGATTCATGACACATGTAATCATCAGACGTTATCCAAAGTTGTGGAGCGAGACATGTCATAGTCATCATTATCCAAAAATAACACACAATGGTTGGTGATCCCATGAGAGATACATCACTCTAAATATTCATCCCTAATATCCATAAGTTTTGAGAATCTTCTCCTCAAATGGAAATTTCTACAAATGACAATTAAAACAATCACCAACCAATGCCATCCAATCCACTAATAAATACATCCCATATATAATCCCAAATACATCATCATAAAAGAACATAATTCCACATTCCAAACCATTGGTAGTGAATAATATATATATATATATATATATATATATTAATACTGAGTTATTCAACTAATCTCCCTTCCCAAAAAATGAAATTATCATCATCACTACAATCTAAGTTTATGTCAAATAATAAAATACGTAATTCTAATCTATTTCCATAATCACATACATGTTATAAAAATGGTTTCATGAATATTCCTTGAAACCATGATTCCAGTACCACATCACCATAACTATTTATCTTCCCATTATTCCAATAAAATGCGTTATTTGTTTACAAATTTTCATTCATTAATCATCCATTATATTATGATATAATAATATATATATTATTTTAATAATTTCTATTCCATTTAATGATATAAATTTTATGATTTATATAAATTTTCTAGTTTGCAATGCTTCAATAACCATTTAAGAATTTCGTGAATGCACAAAACCATCCAATATTGTTATTTATTCTACTGGTTACATCCCACTGATTTAAATATTATAAAAATTCGAGAATATTCCTAATTCATAATACTCTTACCATACATTTGGGTATACATTTAATACATCAACTCAGTTGATATACTCATTTCCATATTTTTAGACTTTTATAATGAATTTAACATTTTTTTAACATATTAGTCACAAATCATTACTTAGAATGATAATTGATTTTATTATCCTCTGATAACATTCCATAATCGCGAAAACATAATCAAGTTCAATCACTACATCTTATGGTTATGATTACCATCCCACATGATAATTTAATATCTAATTTTCATTTGGGATAAAACATTAATATATGTTGTTATCGATGAATAATAATAATTTTTATGTAATTAAACTATTGATATTCATACAATACAATATGGAATTACACGCTCTAATAAGTTATTCCATGACATTTAGTTTTTAAAAGACGTCCAACATTAGTAAACATCATAAAAACATTATTCAGAAAGTCTAAATTATTAACATTTAAATTATAATTTTTTAAAAAAATATTATTATTTAACAAATTATTCAATGAAATCATATTCAAGTAACCCATAAATTATCCCATATGTTATGGAATATCCTGGAATGTCTAATGGAATTTAAAAAAAATAAATACAGCATTCCCTATAATGATTCTAAAATCCTGAAAACACATGGGGTTTTATATGGCATACACATGTTTCCCAAATATGTATTCAAAGTTAATAGAAAATGTCATTTCCCTCGAAAGTATGATAAATGTGATCAAAAGTTTATTTTCCATCCATGTTTAGAGGGTTTTTTCATATTTATTATAATCAGAAGCTCCACCATCATCAGCATGCCAAACACAAGAGGGGATTTTATAACCCCTCCCACAACATGAAATTAAATTGATCAGATTGACCTTGGGGGTTCATATAAATGACTAGTATTACCCTGGTAAGAGTGACATGCTATATTCTTGACCAGCCATTCGACATTATTAAGTGGCTAGGGGAATTCAAAATGTCAAATGATGGTCTATTAGTATTCCCTTAAATTAGGGATATCAGGGAACAATATCTTCCTTCCGCACCCAAATCGAATGTCTTAGTGTGTGATTATATGAATTTCACCAATAGAACAAACCGAAACTACAATTTATTTTCTAAATAAGCTTATTTAAATAGATAATGACATGGGTTTCCATAAAAATTTCATTCACATGGATATTTCTATGTGTAAATAAAAAAAATATTTTAACTAGAGAATTGAGGAAAAAATTCCTAAATTTATAGGGATGTTCATGAGGGAAAACCATGTATATATGGTATATAGTAATAATATTATTATATTAACTCCATACTAGTTCCAAAATATGTTTATATTTAATAATTATCATTCGGTATGGCCATTGTATTATTTTTATCAAATTTTTGTGGATCTCTAAATAATCTTCAATAGGATAGGTTTTATAAATATAAAATATATCTTGAAATACATATCAATATTCAAAAAATGATATATATTTTAACATATATATATATATATATATATATATTTAAAAGGAATAAAAGAGTCTTGTTATATTAATTGAATGATTTAGACTATAAAACCTATAGGTAAATTTCATAAATCCAAACATCTATCATGATTCTTTCAAAATCAGTTCATCGGGTTTTTGGAAAACAAATTCTAGTATATATGTCATGTATATTATATTATCAAACTTAATTTTCATTTTTAAATTTATTTTATTCTTATATTTATTATAATACAGAAGATATAGTGGAAATAAAATCAAATAAATGGTAAATAAGTTGTTTAAATAAGTATAGTATTTTATAAAATTATGTTGATCAGAAAAAAATATCTTGGAACTTGACAAATCTATCGAGTATGGTTTCCCCATACAAGACCATCAATAATCCCAATATAAATTTGATTATTGTAGGGATGGTTTTTTAATAAATAAATTATATTTCTTAAAAAATTGTTACTAAAAATGTTTTTTTCTTTACACTAATGAATCCTTTCTGCAAAATTATTAAAAAAATTACCTAAGTTAAAATGTTATTATAAATTCCAATACATAAACACTACGAAATCATTTGTATTCAAAAATGAATTGATATTTTTAAAGTTTAAAATTTTTATTGTTTAGAGACTTATATATTTAGTCTATAATTATTAAATAAATAAATATAACATCACAATGTTGAAACATCATCATAGTATCAAAATTTCCCACAAAAAATTCTTCTATGATGTAAAAAGTTTTCTTTTCAAAAAACATAAACAAATTATATTAACATATTCCTTGTCCAGAAAAAAACATTAAAAATTAATAAAACTGCATAATATGATTGATGATAAGAAATATTTTTTAAGGTAATACACAAGATTATTAAGAATAACATGTGAGTCATAGGTATAAAATGCAATGATAAAAGAGAAGGATCTAGAGTAATCACATCGGAGCATAACATATCTAAAAAAGAATCATATGATCCTTACTACAAAGGAAATGTGTAGCTAAAAAAGATGGAATAATTATTAGTCAAGGATTATTACCAACACAACATCACATGGTGAACTAAGTAATAATGTTTTAGGTTTACTACCTAAACGCATAAATAACGCATCATGATACCAAAAAATTAACAAATGCCTTAAAGAAATATTTATGAAAACCCATCATAACATATCCATGATTTTGTGTTACAAAAAATGGAATGATTAATACATCATAATCATAATATTACCCCATGTAAAAATGGTGCTTCATAATATGGACTCAGTTCATTATAAAATGGGTTTCACATAGAAGGAATTTGATAAATGAATATAAGGAATTTATATCCCAATCAATGAAGGGATAAAAAATTTAATATATATGTTAGATACATATAAATATATAATTTTGAGTAATTCCATGACATTAGATAGAGATAGAATGTGATATAGAGAGAAAAAAGCTAAAACCTATAGAAAATGGTGGTTTAGAGAGAACTCATACGTCAAGCCCAGATTATAATGTTCTTTCCCTATCTTCTAGAATAATAAACTTATGTTAATAATTAAATTAAATTATAATTATTTTCAAATTTATTTTTTATTTTATGAAACTTATTAAAATAAAATATAAAATTAATTAATTATGTTTAGAGGAGGGATTGAAGAGAGATGTGAGACCATCTCTTTCTAAAACATCGATTGATTAGGGATCTCCCCTTGCACTGATTCTTCATTTATTTCCCTATTGGATGCTGATTTTCACACACCTGGGAGATTTGAATCCCACAAATTCTCTAAATAGATGTAACAGAATGGTGATACATGTGGTTTTGATGCTGAACTACAAAGAAGAAAATGTCCTCGATGATAGAATTCTAATTCCCTCATTCGTAGGTAGATGAAACAGAATTTCATTCTTGGATTCACAAAATGTTTTGAATATAAGGATAAATAACACTTCAAAGCCACATATCTTGAAAAAGATTGATAATGGTGGATTCTCAGTGGAAGGGGACCCATATGTGCTGTAATAGAGATAATATATGAGAAAATTTTCCATCATGCGTTGCTCCTCATATATGAAACATGTTTTTCCTTGGAACTCAACTAATTAAATATCTATAATTATAAAATATTGGGGTATACCAGACAAAACTATAGTGTCTATAGGTCGAGGATACATTCATATTCTTCATAAATCACAAGAGGACCATGATCAGGCATTAAGGGTGTCATACAAGGGGATCCCTGATCTTATACTATTTCATCCACAACAAAGGATTACATAGGTTGATTAATCACTCATAGGGAGGATTTACACATGATTTAGACCATAGAAGTCTCTAGAAATGTAAACACTAACACATAATTTATATGTAGACGAAGTTATCATTTTCTCAGAAGGTGGTAAAAGAAATTTCCGAATTCTCATAACTATTCTCTCTCACTAGGAGGAGGTCTCTGATGAGGTCATAAATTGGACCAAATCTTCTATCATATTTGGGAAATACATTCCAGACATTAGAAAAAGTATGATTATCAATGAATTATTTAATTAAGAATGATATTTTCTTTTCACTTACCTTAGTTTCCCCATCTTTTGTGGTGGGACTAAATATTAATTTTTCTAGGATATTTTAAATCAGATTTTTAAACAACTCTCAGCCTGGAATGGGAAAATAATTTCTCAACCAGGGAGAATCTTTCATGTAAAGTATATTATTATTTCTAATATGGTCTACTCTAAGATAGTTTATAAATGTCATTTTTGGCTTATAAAAAATGAAAAACTCAAGTAAAATTTTTTTTGGACAAGAAGCACATTTGATAAGAAATTAGTAATCATAACATGGTGTAATTATTGAAAACCACTAAATAAATGCGTTTTTGGCATGGAAACATAAATCCTTTCCATGAGGCATTGCAGTCCAAACTTACTTAGAATATAATTCACAATTAATATCCTAATATTTAATTCATTAAAAATAGGTTCCTTGAGAAGCTAAATAAGGGAAACATGATTTTTTAATTCTTCAATCTGACCCTCCATTAAAAAAGTGTACCTGGAAATTATGAGCAACTCCAGATAGATCATCTCTAGGAACTTTTCTATAATGTTTTGGTTGGATAATTGGAATAGTTCTTCCCTAATTTCAATTATAACTCCTAATAAAACTCCATAATATATAAATAATTCAATTTAGGATGTTATGAACAATCTTATTGATAGACTCCCTGAGACTCTTATGCATGTCATTGAAAACAATCCTTTTTATATCACTGATTATTTTATAATTTTTGAACCATCACACAATGTCTTGAAAGATTCTTAAAACATTTACAATAATAATTTTAATTTATATGAAAATTATGTTTGCTGGATTAAAAAAATTGACAAGGCATGGATTAAACCCTCATGATTAATTCAAATTTGGCATACTGTCCCGAACAAGATTCGTACAGATAACTGTTTACAATTTTTTTGGATATAAAAATTTTCATAATTTCATCTATGTAACCAACATAGAGAGGATTCCAATAACTTATTTATTTCTTGTTCCACTACCACTACTATTTGGAACTATATTTTTGACATTTCTGATTGTAGATGGTTGATTATTGACTCAGTTTATGCCCATATAAAGCAATGTATTGATATCAATACTTCACCTGAAATCAATAATATATCCCTTATGGGGGTCTCTGGACATTATTATGAGATATGGAATGATAGAAATGAAATTATTTGAAATAATTGCTCTATAAATATTAATGCGGGTTGAATGTCGATCCTCATTTTCATAACTGAAGCTACATTGATTTAGAAGGGTTATTAAATCAACATAGTGAAAGAATTTTTGTTTCAATAGAGAAGAATGGTGATGGGATTTTTTCCCTCTGAGGGTTTCATTTAATGTCTTCTGTAAACAACCAATCCCTATATGGATAAAAAATAATGTGGACAAAGATTATAATCGAAATATATGGCCATCATGATGTGGTTTTATTTGTAGGGATAATTTTGGTTAGATTCTAGGGTGCATCATTGGTATTTTTGGTAGCGTCTCCTCCATTGAGGCCGAAATGATGAGTTTGATCCATGCTATATCCTTCGCCATGAATTAGGGTTAGAAGAACATATGGATTTAAAGCGAATCGACTATAGTTGTGTAGGAAATTTGGAATGGTGTGGTTCATCTATCCATGATGATTTCAACACGTTGGATGGATTGCATATGTTCTCTTTAGAACATCAACCATATCTTCACTCATACCCATCATGAAGAAAATATGGTTGCTAATTGACAAGTCAATAAATCAGTAAATGTGGTCATTATTTAGCTAGAGGACCTTCCAAAATATTCACTATCTCTTCATGTGAAATATTGTAATAAGATCCCTTATTTTAGAAACATGTAACCATATTTTTAATAAAATCTACTATGCATTGGCCTTTTCACCAATGATCCACATTTTTTTAAAAAAATTATGTTCCCATTGGATGTTTTGATAATATTCATCTCAAACGACCGAAATGAATTTGGTAGAATGGTTATGGTTAAAGAGGAAATTATTATATCATTTACAGAATGAAAATTTGTAAATAAATAATTTTTTTCATAAATTATACTATCACTACAGACAATAAAATATAGTTTTAAAAAAATATTTATAGTACAATCAAGGAGATGGTAGGTCTTAAGTACACATATATAATACTTCCATTTTTAAATAATCACGATGTAAAGTAGATAAGTATTATTCGAATTTTATATAATTATAATTAAAATGTAATTATCATAATAATTTTTATTAAATAAATTATTATATACCATATGTGTTATGTATAAAGGAAAAATGAATCACAATAATTTGTGAAGGTTGAAATGCACACGTAAATACAGAAAGCATTATCAATATTCAATGAATGTAAACGTAAGAAAATTTGTAATAAATTATTTTTATAGAATAACTTATCTATCCCATTAAAATAATATATATATTTATATAATATATCATTATATATATCCATGAGTGGTGATGATAAAAAACGAATTACATCTGTTCGTGAGGCAGTTGTCCAATGTACACACAAATCATTTTTTTTCCATTTGATTGAAGAAGAGAGCGATATAGTTTATTCAATTAATATAATAATAAAAAAATATTAGAGAAACTGATGATATTATATCACCATAATTTAATAATATTTTAAGGAGGTGGAAGATTAAATAAAAATAAATATTCAGTTAAAATAAATACATCTACTTTAGTAAAAAAACCATAGTTTTACATGTTAAAAATTCTATGTTTGGTATTATGATTAAAAAAACAACTAAAATGAGGTAATTGTTTCTAGGAATTTATTTCCCTGGTATTGGACGAATCAATTGATTTTTTATGTCTAATGAAAGGTGGATAATAGGTACCCTTTTATAAGTGACGAGAGGGTAACTCTTGAAATTTTCAAATGTATTAAATTAATATAAATTATTAATCATGAAAAATTTATTCCAAATAATATATTTTAAAAAAATTATATGTACGGTTTTAAATTGTTCAATCTAATAAAACTTTTAAATTTTTATATTAATTTTTTTACTTTTCTTTTTACCCATAATAGCCCTTTGGAACAATTACCAGAATAATAATGTTGTTACACTTAAGGGGATAATATATGTTATATAAAAAAATATTGTCCCTTAAATGGATAATTATGTATATTTTTAAGGATATCCAAATCACATAGAAAAATATAGATTTTATAGAAATTTTTGATCATTTCATAAAATAAAATTTCATATAGATTTTTTTTTGACTTTTTTGGAAATATATGAAAATTTTAAATATAATATGTGTCTAATACCTTAAAAATTGTTCCCAAAGTAAACGAAATTCAAGATATGTAATATAGAGTTTTAATTTATTATACTAATAAAATATTCATTGGATTTATTATCAGTTTAAACAATTTCATATGGATTTCCCCCTGGTTATCTAATTCTATCCTTATGTGTGGTAATGAATTTTTCAATATTTAGGGTTATAATTTCAGATATATATTGTAAATAGGCCCATTAAATTAAAATTTATGAACTTGGATACCCATTATAATAGAAATTAAATTTTTCTGATCTTTTTATTACATTTAAATTATTTTATAATATAATATTTAACAGAAAGTATCATTAAAGTCATTTTGACACTATTAATTTCATTCAACTTTAAAAACAATACAAAAACAAATGGATTCATATAAAAAAATTTAACAAATATCCAAAATGATATATTAATCAATAAACTTCATTGACTAAAATAATTCCTTAAAATTATATTACATCTAATATTTTTAAATTTACTTATTTTATTTTTATAATAATTTATTAAATATTATATTAGAATTTAGTAAGAATATAAGGTAAATGCTTCAGTAAAAAAATTTAAAATAAATTACTACTATATAAAGAAGTGATTTAATTTGAATATAATTCTTTATGGCTTCACATAGACTATTTTTAACCTATTGTAAATAAAATTTTGATCTTAAAAATGACTGTGGCATTTATTAATCCTCCTAACACAATAAAGTAGAAAGGTCATAATCAAAGAAATATTACACCATGTTTCCATATTTTAAAAAATGTATGTATATGGTTTAAATAAACTCATATAAAATGGTTATTTTTTGTCTTTATCAAATTATTTTTAACAATATTTACATGATTTACCCTTATCATGTTGAAGAATTATTATTATGGATATTATTAAAAATAAATATAACTAAAAGAGACTTATTCAAAAAAAAATGACATCAAAATTTTAAAAATGGATTTTATTTTTTGGATTAAATATATAAAATAATATGTTATTTATTTAATATTAGTACACAAAAGTGTAACGAATATTATTTTTTCAAAAATGACATTTAAATTAAAAAAATGTTTTTATATGAAATTGATGCATACAATTATTTCCAAGGAATATAATATTAGTATACATAATAAAATCTAGATATTTTAATTTAAGAAAATTCCAAAAATATAATTTTTATACTTTAAATTATATAAAAAAATAAGGTTTTAAAAAATCAATATATTTCCTTATTCATTGAAAAGGAAAACATTTTATAAAAAACAAAAAAATATACTATAAGATTACTTTTATATGATGATTTCAACAAGAATATACTTTTTATAAATTATAAATTTTAATTTTTTTATTATTTAATTATAATTCGTTAAAACCAAAAGTAATAAAATATATTTTTGAATATATAATTTTTAAGGAATTAAAAGATTTTACTATAATAATAGTGATTATTTAATAACAATTTATAAATAAATTTATGTTAAACTAGAACTTCCATAATATTAATTAATTATTTAGCCTTATTTATATCCACCAAGGTAATTTATAGGTTACAATTATATTATTTAAAAAATAATATTTCATTAATTTTAAATGCATAGTGTTACATGTCGTATATACTATAAAAAAATTCCTTTTAAAATATGTGGGTTTTACATTCACCACTAATATAATAAATCTATACTTATAATTCTTAACATGATATCAGTAATAAAAAGTTTTACTTTTGAAATTTTTTTTTTAAAATCTTACATCATAAAAAGGGATAATAATACTTCATTTATAGAAGAGAGAAAGGATTGTAAGAATGTCATCTCAAATAACACATAACATGGTTTATCAATTGGATAAAATTAGTGTAAAGATAAAATATGGATATGGAATAAAGAATTAACTCTGAATGACTAATAGGATGGGATAAAGAGGAAAATAAATAAAAATTCATTCTTCCAATATTTAAAAATTTTCTAAATCCAAAATGGTTTTTACATGTTAATACAATTCCCAGATTCAATAAACCATCATTATAAAGAAATAATACATTATTCTTGACAATTAGACTATAATACAAATTTTCAAATTTATTCATTTCATAAATAATATTTCTTAAACACTTAAAAATATTATGGTCCAATATTAAAACATAATTACTATTATTATATGATCACATATTTTACTATGATAAATTTAACATTTTTATCCAAATGTCATCGATCACTATTAAAGCCTTGTACCAAATTTATATAACGTAATATCATATAAATTATAATAATTTCCCTAAATAAATAAACTTATATTCAAAATAATATAATTAACATATCATTAATGAATTATTTTTACACAAATGGTTATCTCATTATTTTCAATATGCTTCTCCTAAAACGTAATATCATTTTTAAAAAATTATGATTCACGTTAACCATAACGGTTAAATATACATGTACCAAATAATTCCTCCCACAAAAATTACATTCATAATATTAAAATCATATTATATAAAATACAAAATGTGGGGACTATGTCACAGATCATATAATCAATAATAAAATCATAATCAACAAAGGTATCTATAACAATTATGTTAACAAAAAAAACATATATTCTTCTAAATGATAACAGAATCCTTTTTAATCACACTATATTTAGTATATTCTATAAATCAAAAAATACAAAAAACATCATCAAAAATGACTTAAATACTTTCTTCAGTAATTCACTAACCAATTTCAATGTTACTAACACAGTCCAATTTAATTAATTTTCAATAATAAATTTCTCCTAAAAACTATTATTAACTCAATTTCAATCATATATTGAGGTTTTTCATTCCCGTAAACATTTTTTTAATGAAATATTACATTTACAGTAAATCACATTTCTTGGGTATCAGTATCATAAAACCCAAGTTTTTATTTATATAATGAAAATAAAATTTGGATCAATTCTTCAATGTTTCAAGGATCTTATAACCAAAAAACCATTGAAAAAATAATTTTACAATATATTTAATGAATCCCAATTTGTAAATACGTCATTAAATTCTATTTAATCATTAATATACCTTAGATTCATCTTAAAAAATTACAATACAAGAATACATTGACATAAATAATTACTAATTTTATCACATTTAACACAACGAACTATAAATTGGTCATTAAAATTAAATTTATTTCTCTCCATTGAAGTTCTTATTTTACCTTTTAAATTTGTATATTAATTCCCTTACATTCATCACGTCTATAATTTTCATATCACATTGAGAAAATATATTGGCCATCCCATTCCACTTTTTCTATATGGAAGATATTGAGCCTTATTTACAAACCACCTCCACCATCCAAACTGTTAGTCTACTCTAACCATTATTTCAATATATATTCTAAAATTTTTTAAGGTTAGGATGTTAAAAATATATCATGATAACAAATTGTATATTATAAAAATATCTTTTCCATCAGTAAATAGTCCATTTGGTTACTCAAAATCTCTAAATTTTCCTTCATATTCATTATTATTATCAATATATATGGTTACATCCACTAACTAAAACTAAAATAGATGGTGTGAGCAACAATAATAATAATAATCATGATTAATCATTTTTATGATGTCTATATGAGGAAAATTTTAATTTTATCTATGAAACATTATGATTAACATAGGTCATCCATAATCATCATATATTCATATACTTCATCATGGTTCATATATAAATTTTGAATTATATTAATAATCTCTCATAATAGTGTGACACTAGGTGCATGGTAAAAGATTATTCCCTATGGACCAGAATGATGGTCGAGATATACTCAACCAACTATTTTCAGGGTTATTACCCCAAAATGAATTTGTTCTAAAACCAAATCCATAAGTAGTATCTAGATAGGGATTTTCATATAGGAATACACCATAGTATATATCTTAACAACACATTAGATTAATATCACGTACGTAAGATTACCCCTAGTGTTTTAAACAAAGGTCACTAATACTAATATATAATTTTATTTATACCTCTCTTATGATGCCAACAATACGAACCAATCATTAAAAATTTCAAGTTCTTGATAATTATGTTGAGAATTTTATTTCTTACACTTTAAGATCTTAAATGTTTATAATTTATTATAATTGTTCAATTATCCTTAATTAAATAAATATTACATTAAAATGATGAAACTTCAACCAAGAATAATTTTTTGTACACAATAAAACTATTATTACGTAAATTTTTTTAATTTCATAACACACCATAAAACCACTAATAATTAACTCCTTATATCCCAATTATTTATTAAAATCCAATGAAAACAATATTAATACTTTGGATGGGAAAAAATTTCAGTAATGGGATAAACAAGATAAAAAATCATAACATGTTAGTCAATGCTATGACAAGATATCATAAAAAGGAAATCACATGAGAAATCACATAGTAGAATAGGATAATAAATATGGTATCATCATACTATGGAAACCTAAGAAATATGGGAGAAATACAAAAAATGAAATATGCTTAAGTCAAGGAAATGTGTCAAGAAAACATCACATGGTTGATGGACTCCCATAATAGATTAGGTTTAATCCATAATCCTATACATAACATAACAGAAGACAAAAAATATGACCCTAATAATTAGAGTTTCTTATAGGTACACACATCAAAACATTTTCGTGATTATGTATTCCATAATTGGGAATGCATCATTAATTATATTAAAATTAATTAACAATAATAAGATGGGATTCATAATTATTCCTCAATATATAATCAACAAGGATTTATTAATGAATTCATATGATATATGATGATACGTCATCTATTTCCCTTATTAAGTAAGTGGAAACAAGATAGATATATATGTGATATCCACATATACAAAAATTTGAGTAATTCGCTAACACATAAGAGAGAGATAAAATGAGATACAGATTGAAAGGGAATAACCCAACAAAAAAGAGTGGTTTAGAGGGATATGTTACTTGAATAATGGTATGGAAAAATTAAATATGTTTTAATCAAGGAGATGGTAGTTCATAGGAACACATAATCAATGTTTCAATTTTCATGGATCATTATAGAAAATAAGATTGTATTATTTTATATTCAAATATAAGTATTTATATAATATTATAAAATTATTTATGGAAATATATTTATATATGCCTTTTATTTGGAGAAAAAAATGACAAAAATGACATCTTTTCATGGATGTGTTAATCCACATGTACTCAAAAATGATGGAAAATGAATTACATCAGTTCATAATGATGTGTTTTTACATACTCAGGAGTAGTGGTTTCATTTCAATTTTTTTTTCTAAATATGATTGATGTAGGTTATGGAATAAACATAATAAATTATAATTATATAGGTGATACAAATTCTATTATATCACAACGACATGATAATATTTTAATGAGGTTGAAGTAAAAAATAAATCTAAAACATCAAGTTCAATGAAATAACCTTCTTCGGACAACCCTATTTTCCTTTCACCTTAATCAAACTATAGATGGTATTTTACATAAAAATAAACTATATAATAAGGGTATTTGTTATTGGAAATCTTGTTTTCAGTCATTTTAATAATTAAAAAGGATCTTTGAGTGTGAATACTAGTGGAGAGGAGGTACCCTATAATAATAGAGGAGGACTCTTTGAATTTCACAAGATAGTAAATTAATATATATAATTTATAATTAAAAGTTGTTAAAAATTATATAATAAAAACATACAATTAGTGTGGGTTGAAATAAAATAATAAAATAATAAATATTAATGTTCATATTATTTTATAACACTTATATCTATATTTTAAACCGTGCTAACCCATATTGAAAATTAACATGAATTATTTTTACACTGAAGGGGAAAATATTGATACTATATATTTATATTTTGATAATAAATGGAGTTTTGTTAACATTTTAAACAAATAAACATATGCTTTACATAAATTATTTTTTAGGCTTTTTAATTCATTAATTAAATAACTATTTGTTTATGAAATATCATTTACATTATTTTTTGAAATACATGAAATATTATAATATAATATGTTTCTTAACCATTAAAAATATTTCAAAAAATGAATTGTATCATAATCTATACAGAATATTGAATTAATATAACAATCCAATAAAATTTTAAGAGGCTTTTATATCATTTAATACAATATCTTTTGGATTGACCCCTTTATCATCAAATCTTAACCATAACCACTCTAATTCCATTTTCATTATTAGTGGTTTATAATATTTCTTATAAGGTGATTATTTTTGTTTAATTCAGTAAGGGATTACATTATAGATTATTCATAACTATAATTTTCCTTTTGAATGATTTTCATGACTATTACAAAAATTTAAAAATTATTATATTTAATAGAATATCATTAACATGATTTTTGATACTATTTATTTAAATTTTCACTGAAATAAATATAACATAAAATTATTTCAAATATAATCCATTAAAAATAATATATATGTCACATTTAGAAAAAATATTCTTATAACATTCCAATTCCTTTAAATTACATTACTAATAAATTTATAAAATGATTTGTTTTATTTTCCTATTCATCGTATAATTATGGTGTCAGTTTTGCATACTAATTTATGATAATGATTTCAATAATAAAAATAATAAATAATTTACCAAGATAAATAACCCATTTACAATGAAAATAAATTATTTTAACCAAACATATACTATTTTCAGCCAGGTGTTAAAAACTTAGTTATAATAATAGAATTAGAATGTGTTTTTCTATACTTTAAATAAAAAAATATACATGTCAAAATCAAAGAAATATGCAACCAAGATGAATTTATTTTTAAAAAATAATTTAAATGGATGAAATAAACTCATATAATAGGATATGTTCAACTGTTTTCGAAATTTTGAGGCATTCTCAATTTATTTTTAACCATAATTACTTGATTTAACCTTGCCATGGTGGAAATTATTTAATATTGTAATTATTGATAATGATCAGAAATAAAAGAGATCAATTTAAAAAAAAAATTAAATTCATTATTATAAATTTGAAATAATTTTTTATGTTTAATTTTTTTAGTGGAAAATATTAATTCTATATTAAAATAAAAAACATAATGGAAAAATATTATTTCAAAAAATGCATTTTTACCTATAAAAATGTTTTCATACAAAATGCAAGTATAAAATTAATTCTATGTAAAATGAATAGAATTTTAATAATAAAAAAACTAACAAATTTTTAAAATAACCGATAATATAAATTTGTATTGTATATAATTAAAAAAATAACGTTTAAATGTTTTTCCACTATTCCATAAAAAATTAAAAGTTTTAAGAAAAATACCAAAAATAAGACTAAGAGATTATTTTTTATGATGATTTAAAAAAATAATTTTATAAATATAATAGTTTTAATATTTCCATAAATTACATATAATATTTTCTAGCAAAAATATAGAAAATCATTTTCTAAATTAAACATATTATTTAAAAAATAAAATGAATTTTTTAAAATAATTCACTACTATGAATTTATCAATACATTTATATTTAGTAATATATATATATAATAAATAATTTTATACTATTCAAAAATACAAATTTAATGGTGTTGTTATAATTTACATATTTAAATAATAATATTTCATGGTTCTTCTAGGCCTATTGTTGTGTGTCATATAAAATATCATAAATTTTTTATTTTTAAATTATTTGAGTGTTAAAGTTAAACCCCAATATATTATAATATATTTCATTTATTTAATAAATTCTATAACATGTGGAATACACAATACTAAGCTTAAAAAACACTATATATTAAAAATATCATTACGTAAAAAATAACTTTTACGACCTTGTCATTTATTTTGTGGGTGTGAATAAGAGAAAATATATTTTGTAATATATACATGATTTTTTTCATTAATAAATTCATAATTACTCATGATTATTTTATCTACTTTATCAAAAGGAATAAAAAATATTTTGAAGGCAAAAGAGTTTTTTTTTTCAAAAAACACTTTTTATGTGAAGATTTATTTTTATCTTAATAGATCACATTTATTAGTATTGATAAAATGAAATGAGTATAATATATATTAAATTTAATTAATTAAAATTAATTTAATTTTTTTGATGATAAAATTAATAAGAATGAATTCAATATGTGATTTAAAATACATTTTCATGAAACTATATTTTTATTGCATTTTGTGCATGAATATTATCATTATTTAAGAAAATTTTATGAATTAATATTTTATAAAATGAATCTAAAATATTAAATCATCATTTTATAACTTTTATATGATCACTTGTATGTATTTATCTAATAATATGGAATTTTAAGAGAATATTGAAAATGATTATTTTTCTTAAAAGTCATTTATTTTCTTTAAATAAAATATTTTAAATTGCAATTATATTTTAAATATTGTGTTAAAGTAATTTAATATTAATTTATTAAAAATAGTCGAAATAATTATATATGAATCAACCTTATATTTTATTTTGATATAATTTAAATAGGATTCATAAAATGGATTTTTTTTAAAAAAATGCTTACATTACATCTTGCACATTGATATTTAAATTGATTTCATCATTTCTAAAATTTGAATTTATAAAAATAATGTTCATATTGGGAAACTGGTGGTTTATATTTCATAAATACTTTTCTGTTATTTTTAGTAATTATGATTATTAATTATGGTAACATTTATCACCTTGGTAAGTGAAAAAATGGATAAACTAGGTTAAAAAATGGGGTTATTCTTAAAAATATCATTAACACTATATTTTACCCCATAACAAGTCTTTTATGAATAAATATTTGTTTATAAAGATAAATTATTTAATTTAGAAATTCATTTAATATGGTATCTCATGAATCTATTTTGTGTCCTTATAATAAATGTAATTTATACCAGTGATAGATTTTAAATCTATTTAAATGGGTTTCAAATTTTTAATAACCAAAAAATATTTTTTGAAATACAAATTTAATTTTTTTCCTTTTAATTAATATACCATGGTAAGAATGTATTTTTATCCTGGTAAAGGTTAAAATGGGTTTATTGTATTTTACCTTAGATATATGGCTTAATATGCATCGAAAAGTTGTATAAATGTTTTTTATTGATATTAAATAGACCCAAACACATATTATATTATATTTTTTAGTTCATTTATATCATTTTAAATGATTATGATATATATATATATATTATGAAATATTTTATGTAATCTAATCTGTGTCCATTCTAGCACTTATAAAAGTGAACCTCTTATATCCCCGTCCACACACTATATTATAACTCTAGTTTAAAATATCCCTAAAATACCACCATACAATATTACTAAAAAAAATATATCCCTAGTCAAATAAAAATTCTTCCTATAAGTGTTATGGAGAATGAAAAAATGTGGATTTCCCATAAAGATATATAAATCTAATCGAAGCATTTTTATTATCATTATTTTTTGTACAACAGTTGAATTATCATAAATTAAAATTATACGATAACATAGTTATACCCAATATAATTAAATTTTACTATATCTATTGTAAAACCCTTATTCACCTTTTTTTTATATCCAATGGGGATCATTAACATCGTTTTTTCATGCATGTGCACTGATACCCCCCCCACAAAGTGATGTTTTTAGTTTTCTATCACCACCACTCATGGGTTTTATAATGATTGATAATATATATATATGTGTGTGTGATATTAATGAAAAAACTATCATTATGTAAATACATTATATCTATATTTTTAATTACATTGAATTAATTAAAAAATTTATTACATCACTCAACGATAAAAGTGGAATACCACTTCAATGATTCAATGTGATTAATTTTTCACATATTTTTTTATAGATGATTATAAAATTAAATTTAACATATAAAAGATATAACATTTTCTAGGTTATTATTCATTATACTATGTATCATTTACCACTTTTACCATGGTCATCCCACTATTTTTGATTATGACCTGAATATATTAAAACATGTTTTATGACATTAACTGATATAATATATATATGACACATAGTAATAAATAATATAAAATGATAATAATAAGAAAATATTGGAAAATATTTTTTATTAGTTATGAAATTAATATATTATTAATCCATTTGTGTTACTGTATACATGCTTCATATAGGAGAAAAGGTAAGAATTTTCTATTAAACCCTCATTTAAATTATTTTAATAATTTTATTCTATTTTCCACAATATCTGCATTCATTAATATGTTTAAATTATGATATTAATATAAAAAATGTATGATAAAATTATTTTTAACCCTGGTTTTACTCTCTTTTATGAAGCGTTAAATGAATATATTTAAATATATTCCAAAGGGGTAAAAAAATTTTATTTTCTACAAAAGATTGAATTAAATCAAATCTGAACATAAATGGATTGTGTATAATTTCTGTCAATCCAGATAATTAATCTTTAATACTAATCATCTTCATTTATATTGAGTTTTTAATAGATTATCCTATTTTATAGTATTTTCCAGGGTTTTTAAAATATTGTTCATTTTAAAAATATTTTTATCCCTATTTTTATGTGAAGCACAATATAGAATTTGAATATGTGTAAAAAATAATAAATTATGATATTTTATAATGGGAATGAAATATTTTATAAAATATCTATAAATATCATAGTCCATTGAAAATTTTCATGATGATGGGTGAGTCTAATATTACACATTATTATATTATGTAAAAATTATGTTTTCTGGGGAATTATATTGGAATTAGATGAGTTGGTTATTCCATTTTTAATAGTTCTTATAAGAGTGATTCTAAGAGTTATAAGATTATGATGTATCAAGTTACCTTAATAAATTTTCATCATACAAAATTCATTCCCCATGGATGTAAATTGATTTCAAAATGTTAGCTAAATAGATTATGTTTCAGGGCCTGATTTTTCACCTTTTAGGGGTGAAATAATGTTTTCAATAAAATTATTTCTCAAGTGAAAATAGTAAAAATAAAACTGCAATATTATGAAGAATCCATGGTGATTTAATATAATATGTTTTAATTATATTTTTCAAAATGAATATTATTTCATGAATTATCAATTTATTAATTGTGTTCATTGTTTATCTTGAGAAAGGAAAACCAATTTAAAGGCTATCATTATTTTTTAAATGGAATAATCCTTTTTATTTATTTTTATAAACATACTGAGGTTTTTTTCTCAATCCATTTAATTAAATTTCATTCTTACAACCTAAGGATGGTTTGAAACTAATATTAATTAAATCCTTAAAAAAGAAATTATCCTTGAATAACGTAATTATATCTTTATAAGAAACTTTTTTTAGAAAAAATGGTTAATGGTTGGACCATGTACTTTTTACGTATTTTTTACTTATATATTTATGTCTATAAAAAATTTCCATGAAATGAATGAATGTTCATAAAATATTATAAAAATGAAATTATTGGTTGTTTTAACTAAGAGGAATTGTAGTTATTCTGAAATGAGAGGATTAGATAAATATGAAGTTTAATATGATTCAAAAAAGAATTCTTTATTAGTTTAAAATACCCTAATGGGTCATTAATACAATGGTTTATCATACCATTAATGGAAAATCCCCTTTGGATGTTTTATGTCGTCATGGTTTAATATTATTTAGGATATATTGGGAGAACTTTTGGATAGTATATCAATTGGGACTTGTATGTGCTTTAGTGGAAATTTTATTTGATAATAAATATTTTTTTTACATTGTGTGAATGTGTTTAAATGTGTTGATAACAATTTGGGTAAACAGAATCTATGATGTTTAGTAAAATATTGTTAATTAGAATAATGGCTTATCATAATTTCGAAACATATTTATTATAATACTGATAACCATTGGATTTGAAAGTGATTTGGTGGATAAGTAATTAATTTAATCTGTAAAGAAGTTTAATAAATTCATAGAATTTTAGGATTAAGGTAAATAGAAATAATTTTGGCTATGTTGGTAGTTTAATTCAGAAAGAATTATTATATTATATTTTCAAGGTACATATGTCTTTATTGTGGCATTTAATTGATTTTGAATATTTATGGAAATGATTATAAACAATTTTCTATTATATATTTACGGAATATACATTTTTAGAATGTTACTTTATATGTGATTATTGTATTTTCAGAAAAAATGTTTTGATATCGTTGAATAAATTATAACAAAAAATATTTGATCGTTGTTTTTTAATTTTGGAATAAAATATTATTTAAGATTTATAGGGTTAGTTATTTATGAAATTGTATAATAGTAATTATTTTTGTTTTTAATGTGATATTATATTTTTTTTTAATATTGTCAATATTTTTTCGTACCATGTTTTTATTATGGATAATGTAATAAAAGACAAATGAATAACGTTGTTTCATTTTATTAATCTTATGATCTATTATAATATTATTATAGTGACGTTGGCATGAAAATTTCATCTTGGATATTCATTTAATGGAGAAAACAATGACAAAGAAGTTGGATTTAATAAAAAACAATTGATGAAAATGTGATTATAATATATAAAGAAAAAAGTATCATTTTCATGTTTTCTATCATGTTAGAAAATGAATCTATTATCTCTCAAAAAATAATCTTGAAGTAAAAAATAATCCAATTAACCTTACTTCTGATGAATCAATGGCCTTATTTATTCAGTACTGATTTATGATTTTTTATCATTGAAATTATCAAGAACATGTATTTATTAATTACTTATTTCTCCTTGTGTGTTATTTTCTCCCAATTTATATTTTCACTTTTCATCAATGTTCTAATTATTTTTAAACTTGATTTTTTGTTATTATTGGATATCTATTTCTAATATTTTGTTTTTTTAAAAAGGGCGTCTTTGAATACTAAATTGGGTTTTCCATTCATGATACTATTCTTTGTCTTCCATTGCATTGATTTTAATTTAAAAAAATTTATAATTGATTTATTTAAATTATATAAAAATGAGTGGGATCATTATTTTTAAGGGGATAGAATGTAACAAACCATTATTTTAAAATTTATATTCTTTAATGAATATATATTTTTAGAGTGTGGTATACACAATATTTATCATAAATACCAATGGTATTCTATATGAATATTAATATATAAAATGTATACTATGACCTAACAATTAATTTGGATGGATTTAAAATAAGTAAGCATATTTTTAATGAAATGATGACAATTTTTTCACAAATATAATAAATAATATTCTTTTTTTTATTATGATTTTTTGGAAATGATCCTAAATATTATTTTTGGTAAAAGATTTATTTATTTCTAGAAGTCTATTTAGGTTATAAATTTTTATATTCCACAAGAGATAAATGTTATCAATATTAAAAAACAATTTTAATTACGTAAGAATAGTATATATCCAATTGAATTATAAAGCATTAATTTTTTATGGGTATTATGATAAGAATTATAATAATGTCATTTAATTATTCAAATATAAAATTTAATAAAAAATTATTGTTATTGTATTATATGAATTTTTATTATCAGTAAATAAATCCACTTTAAAAAACAAAATTTCTAAAAATATAAATTATTTTTTAAACAATCTTTATATCTATGTGTTCGTACATTTAGGAATCGTTTCTATGACATTTTAGGAGTTATATGTGTTTGAAAGAGGATTAATGATGGTTTTGAAGAGTTTTTAGATACAATTTTTATTAGAGAGTTGTTCTTGATGTGAATAAATAATTCACAATTTTATTTTATAATTTTTTATTATTATGTCAGAACTCAGAACTTGTGTTTAGGTGAGGAGTTCAACGAGGTTAAAAAGAACAAATTTAATGGTGTATTTATAATCTAAATTAATTTATTTGGAGGCACCATAAATATTAGAGGATGTTTTCTAGGTTTGAAAACATAACAATTTCACAACTTAGGTCAGTTTGATAGTATGAATTCTTAGCCCAATATAAAATCAGAATCATGGATATTTATTTAATAATGTGAAAATTTTGATTTATCATCAGTTTATAAATATTATATTTTCATTAATTCTATAATTATTCATTCATTACTCATAATTGTTTTGGTGATGCCTTAGGAATATTTGGAGGATCTTCTTAAACATTTATTATCTATTTGATTTAAGCATTCTAAAGGTTGATAAATGGTCATCTATGGTGATTTCTTTCCTTTGATCCACTAGTTTTATTTTATTCCCTTTTCTATATTCACATTGGAGATGATGTTGGGGTTTAAAGAGTATTTGGGTGAATTTTGATGATTCATTGTTTTGATCCAATTTTACATGAGGTTTCCATTATACAGTTGTGTTTTTCAATATTTTTCCACTTTAACCTATTGAGAGAAATTAATTAGAAGTCATCATTTAATGGAGGATAATAATTCTCTTAATATTTTAGTGCATATGTTCGGACAAAATTATTTTTTCCTCTATTAAGATGATTTTATGTTTTATATGAATGAAGATAATAATTTTTTAATATAAAATCAAATTGTAATGTGGATATTTTTTTCCTATTTTGTTTTCATTTTAGCCGAGATTACATATACTTGTTTCCATAATGAAAATAATGGTGGATAATAGACCTTATTTTTTTAGGTGATATTTATGTCATATCTTATCTGTATTGATTGTTGATATCACACAAAAAATGGATGTGAATTTATATGTATCAAATGAATCTATTTCTAAAGGAATATACATTCTGTGATAATATTAATGATAAATATGAAAAAAAATTATATAATACCATGACTGTAATTTTGTAATCTAATATGTCTTTCTATATCTAGTTTTTTATGATCTGATTTATTGGCTTATGTGTGTTATTTTGTTGTGATAGTGTAGTTTTGTTGTTGAGATTGGTTTTTTTGAAATGCGATGGTATGGATGATATTGTGTGATGGTGATAGATGATGTGAGCTATGATATTTTTTCTATGTTGTGATTGTGTTATCTTCTCAATTAGAATTATAATAAATGTTAATAGAGAAGATAAAATATCATGGGATAATAAATGAATAATAATGTATGGTATTGGTTTACTATAATTTTCTCATAATGAATGGGTTCTGTAAATATGAATGTAATGTGATTGTAAACTGATGTTAGTGGAAACCCAAAAAATATAGCAAATATTTATCACATAATTTGATATTGTAATTGTGTGAATTTTATAGTGGTTCATTGGTTTTATGGTTTTAGTGGTGGTTTCTTTGGTTATTTATGGTCTATTGTGTATTAGAGGTGATTTATCGATTCTTAGTGTAGTATATGTGAACACCTCAGATAGGATTTGTGTACTATCTATCTATTATGTATTTGCAATTTTTTATATATGGCCACATATGAGTTTTATAACCTTTACAATTACCAATGGTTTTGGGATCTAGTTATTTTATCCTATATCGAGGTTGATGTTAATATGGATGGAAAGAGGCCATATCTACCCATTTAAACCTTTTACAATGATGATACAAATTGGTTCTATAGATTACCTAGTGGTGAAGAGGTTGTGATATATGGTGGGTTCAGGTGTTATAGGAGAAGATAATGAGATTAATGTCCTTGAAAATCATGATACCCAAATTCCTTGGTTATTACATTTGTTTGTGATGTTTTTTTGATGAGGCTGTGATGTTATGTGATGATATAGGTCATTGATGTTACATGATGTGATTTCCATGTGATGGGCATATAACGGGTCCTTTCACTAGATGATAGAACATGTGAGGGTGGTATATGTGGGGGTGTATCTAGATCCCCACTATATTTGTATGGTTATGTGATGTTATATGTATGGAAGGTATGGAAACATAAGTATTCTGATGTTGTGGAGTTAGATTGGAAATTTAATGGGAAAACAATATTGGGGTACAATGGTAATTCATTTAAAACTTTGTAACAATATTGGATGCATGATTTGCTGAGTGAGCCATGGAAAGACAGTGATTGGTTAGTTGACATGTTTTGATTCTTGAGGGTTCTACAGTTTGTTCATAGGAACATTAGTATGGTATTTATACATGTCCACTAAAAACATTTTTTATGATCATGCTGAGTATATATATTATTCCCACACAACATAGATAATCCATTTTTCATAGTAGATTTTGGTGAATAATATGAAATATACTACAATAGTTTCGGAGATGAAGTTGATTCATATTTTTAGGTATTTTCTTTTGTTATTTACTTGGATACATTATTTTTCATTTTATTAAATTATTCATGCATTATGGAATGAATGTGGTTTAATTTTATATTATATATTTGAGACTCTTGTGACCATTGTCTATATATCCCAATATTATTTTTTATATAGGGTAATTAATAACCTTTTGAGATTTACATACCATAATTAATTATCACCGACTAAGGGCATACCAGATGTTAGGATTGGGGGTCATCCTCTCCTTTGTTTTTTTCCTAATGAGGGTTACTATTAGAGGGTAGGGTTCATGAAGAAATGCTATCAAATAATTTTATTAAGAGTTATGGTGTATATTAAATTTATAAATATGAGTATTTCCTAGGTATATAAGGAATTGTATCATGATGAAAATGGTACATAACGTGTTATAGAAAGGAAAGTTAGGGCATGAGAATTTATGGATACTTATGATCTGATACAAGGAAACAATGTTAAATGAACAAACAAGTAAGGTGGACCTTTTTGTAGGTTATGTTACAAGGGGAGGTCCATTTATCATTAATGATTGTATTGATTAATAAATTGGTTAATTTTTAGGAGTTAATTGAGTAAATTAATAGATTAAATAAACCTTCAAAAAATTTAATAGTACATGGCCTAGGATTCATCAATGATTTTCAGTAATGGGTAATGGTCATTTTCTACAACTATCTCAGGAATCATATATTCATTAGGATACATTGGTTGTTAATTAGAGGATCATACCGATAGAGGTGTACGAGGCATGACATAGTGTTTTTCTTTCATTACAACAATTGAGTTTGGGATAATATAAGGGGAGCATCTCTGATATAGAGACGATGCACCAATTATAAGTTCACAATATTTAATTATTATTAAATATTTTACAGAGTCATTGGTAAAATTAGTAGACACTCCGAAGTTGGTTGCTACCTATTATTGGTGGATTCTATATCACGTTTGAAATATTGTGATTGTTGCATTGTGGTCATACATTTAGAATGAGTTCTATTCAGAATTCCTATCAAATAAGAAAAAAATAGTGAACTAGGAATATTTAATCCCTCATTCATAAGGGATACTGAATGTAGAAGGGGAGGAGATCATGAGAAAGGACCACAAGATCTTTTTTAATGATGATTTCCTATATTATAATTCTAGATATTGGAAAATAGAGGATCCTACT
Source organism: Viscum album (assembly GCA_963277665.1). NCBI lineage: Eukaryota > Viridiplantae > Streptophyta > Magnoliopsida > Santalales > Viscaceae > Viscum > Viscum album. Next base: position 1,010,606,509 of record OY728128.1, on the reverse strand, counting down.
CACTAAATGGTCTGGTATATAGTCAACTATTTTACTATTATTATTTTTATGGATGTATATAATAAGCTGGATCTTATATAGAAGATGATTTATGTGGGATTTTATCATCAAGAAAGTTTCCCATAGTTCATCTCAGAGAGAATAGATCTAGGTAGTGGGCTATGAGCATTTGGATAGTCAAGGTTTGGACTAGTAGGTAACTGAATACAATAGATCCCATCTCATCTATCTTAGAGGGGTAACATTCAATATTCATTTAAGTATTCATGTTTTAATTCGATTTTGGATGTGGATATTGTAATTATTATTATTTTTTCCAACCACTTAGGGAGATTAGTTTTTAATGAGTGTATATAACCCTCTTTTATAGTAGTAGAAGCTTTTTCAAGTAAATTTTAGTAATATTGGCCACTGATATATTTTTTAGTAAAGGGAATGTATTATTTATTGTTAGAATCCACATGATAATCCACATACATTAATACATAATCTAAATAACATTCATCAGGTATGATAATAGAGAGGAAGAGGATTTAGTAATGGTCATATATATGTATTAGAGGTATCAGCTTTAATATGGCCATAGGTTGTCAAAGGTATTATCATTTGATGAACTAATATTTTTTGTGTCTTGTTTAACTAATATCATAGTAATTATTTTTCCCCAACATAGTTCTGTGATATCTTATTTAGAGATTCTATGTTCCCCAAGTTTTATCATCAATAGTTGAAGGTCATGTTGCTATGTTTAATGCTTTTTGGGGAATATAATTTAGATAGAGCTTCACTGGTCCGTGGGAGACATATTATTACTATGCATACATCAATATTATTATATCATTTGAATGAAATGGATCTATTGTTTGAATGTATTCAAAAAGATTATTAGAGAATATCATTTTCCAATGTCGATGATTGGTGAGTGGTTTTTTTGGTGAGTAGAGTTATCAAATGGGTAGTCTGAAAGGAAAGACACTATTATCTAAGTAAGTGGATTTGGAAGTGTGATTATAGGAGATGAATGTGACCATGGTTATTGAAAATTTATTGGATTTTTAACTAGTGAGTTTGTAAAACTACCCCTAATAATATATCATAGTGTGGATATAGTTTCAAGTAGTCATGCTTATGTTTTTGATGGCTACCAACCAAATAATGTTTATAGATATTCACGATTTGTGTATTTATGATGAATATGTAATAGATAAGGTATTTATATAACACTTTATATCACTTTAGGGTTCTAATTTGTTTTTCACCAATATGATGGATGGTATTTGGAGGTTTTTTGTTAACTATATGAGGTTAAATCATGATATGGATAATAACCATAAAACTTTACTAAAGGACAATGATTTTTCAATGTATTGATTTGTTAAATTATGTATTAAACGTTAAAATTATATTATAGATATCACTAGATGAGGGTGATGGATTAAGATATCATGTATAATTTTATTGCGTGTATGTTTTTTCACATTGAGTTTAGGGTCATGTTTTTTTGAGTCATAAATGCACTAGATGTGTTTATGGTGCTCTTGAAATTAATATAACATGAGTTCTAGGAATGTTTTATCATCATGTTAAGAAATTATATCTTGATCAACTATATGTAAGTTTAGGATCATTTTGATCATTATAGAGTATCCTTGTAGGTTCTTTTGCACAACAAGGCCAATTTTAAACTATATAAGTGTAGGTTTGGGATACGAGAGGCATATTTCCATGTAAATGTGGTGTATTAGTAGGGTGTGAACATGAACACATACAAGGTAGCAGATTTTTTTTCAATGAAGAAACTAAGAATGAGGAATAGATTCTCATTTTTTTTTGGATTCATGGGTAGTTATATTGGTTTTTTTCTTATTCTCTAGCTGCAACATCACAAATATCATTAATTATTGTTAACATTTCATATGTGTTGATTGATCAATGCCAGGATGCTTTTGGTTACCTAGATGATATATTTATTTGTGTCCAGGTGCTTTGGTTCTTGAGGAGGATTTGATGTTTGAGGTTTTCAATGGAATTCCACTTCTAGGTGTTGGTGTATATTGATACATAAAATTTCAATGATTTTATATGGGTCTAGACAATTATGTTTCTATGAGAATATAATTTTAAACTCTAAAATAATTATGGTGGTAGTTTTTTTTCACAAATGTTATTGATGAATCACCACCTTGGAGAGAGATATGATGATTTCATAGAACAGAAGATCCTATAATATATCTTTTATCAGTGGTATTGAAATACAGAGCACTAAATATAGATGGAGTTTCTCCAAGATTATAATTTTGAGAGTTTATACAACCTATGAAAGTGTACTATTTTTCAAATACACAATGTTATATGTTTCAATGAGATTTTTATCAGGATACTTCTCATATTTTGAAAGGTATGTAGGCGGATTAAATGAATCACTTTGACATGGGGGAGAGAAGTGGCCATGATTTTCTTCATCAGAGGACTTTTGAGTCATGTTTTATGAAGTTGGTGGTGGAGAATCAGCGTGGATACATAGTTATGTTCATATTGATTCTCTAGAGGTATTTATGGAGGATGTTAAGAACTGGATGTAATTTAATGGGATATTTTCTTATGTGTTATCTAAGGTATGGTTCTTTGTGAGTTTAATAAATCACCATTAAAGATTTATCATGGTGTGACTACAATATATCATGGAATTAGGATAAATATTATATGGCCGGATATGTAATGGTAAAATGAATATTTTTTGGAAAATTATCTAATTGTTCCACTAATGAGGGTCAAATAACATGTTCATACTTGTTTTCTTCAACACTTGGAGGATCCTTAGTAGAAATGGGTGGAAATATTGATGGATGTTGTCATAGGTTACCCCCAATTTAGGGAGGGTGTGATTCAATTTGGGTGACAGTATAATAGCTAATGAAGTTAACTCTTGTTATGGAAATATACGTGTCTAGTGCCCTAAATATCTTAGTGATTATGTATGAATATGAAGTGTTTAGGCTCCATGGGGTACTTAGGAACATCATTAATGACCAAGATACTTATTTTTCTTTCAACATAAAATATAATTTTAATAATTTTTTGGCCATTAATTTCACATTATAGATACTTTCCACTATCAGATATATGGGATGATGGAGTGGACCCTCTAGGCAATGGCGGAAACGTTGTATGGTTTCATCAAAGAATTCAACATATCATAATTAAATAAATATACATATGATGAGTATTCAAACAATTACAACTTAGAATAATCCATTGGAAATATATATATATATTAGTAGTTTTATTTAAGGTTGTGTCATTCTCCAATGTGGTAGAACATGGATTGGGATTCAGGGGTTACTTATCTCTATATAATGAAACACAAAACCAATAATGTATAATTATTTTAATAGATGATGGAGGAGGTTTAGGGTAGTTAGTGGTACTACCCTAATCATATGTTTGTTTCCATGGAATTTGATTTTGATAACCATGTATTCTTGTGGGTTTCCCTTTGATTAGGGAAATAAAGGATTGACGGGGGTAGGATTTAACCAATGTTTTCAGGCATGTAGACGTGTCGGAGAATTTTGGTAGAGTTTAATATCAGTTCGAACTCCCAACATTGTTATACTGGATCCCTATAATCTTCCACATCTTCCAGATTCATCATAGTCCCCACGAAGAATCTCATATCAATGATTAGGGGAGTCGGAAATCAAGGATGACTAGATGTTCCAAGATCAACATGTATATATTCATGATTATATATTGAACGTTGTGTGAGGGTGAACCATCGTTTTTATTAACCTGTTATGAAGAATGTATGCCTAGAGTATTGTTCATGGGTGTATGAGAAACCTACATGTTCCCAGTCCAAATTTTTTTCTTGTGATTTCCCTTATTATTTTTTTCTCAAATAATGTCTTTTCGAAACCATCAAAATTTTATGAGATTTTCTTTTTTCCTATTTTGGTGATGTTTTATATGGATTCATATCCATTAGTAGGGTAATAACCCTTCCTAATCATGATGGGTTATATTAGGATACATTTTAAAAACATGTAGATGATTCAATGTCACCCAAAGAGAATAATATCTTAATATGAAGAGTGAATATCCTAGATTTTTTTCAAGGAATTATTGTGTACTGGTTGAGGAGTTCATTTTCATGGGTTTTATAGATGATGAAATAATATTATGGATTATTAAGTTGAAAAGAAGTGGATTGTGGAAGGTTCAAAATGTCCCAATGTTGTACATGTTAGGGTATTGTTATTTTTTGTGTGTGTGGTGTTTTATGTATGTTTTGGTTTGGTTTGTTTGTTTTTTTTTATTTTTGGGGATGAAAATAGACCCCTTATAGGTATCTCACAACATTTTTATTCAGATAACAACCTTTGTTTATGTTCTAATTGATTCATGGGGATGAAAATTTTATGATATCATACTAATGATATATTATGTTTTTTATTGGCCCATTTAATTTCAATTTTGGCAGTCATAGGTGTTCAAAGGAGGCTTTATGATGGTTCTAGGGAATTTAGAGCGGTATATTCAATGAAATAGTGGGGGTCATAATGTAAATGTGGATTTAATTTTGTGACTTTATTATTTGAAACTTATGTTGATTGTGGATCAGGACTTGTTTTTAGGTGAGGAATTTGATGCATATTGATCTCATAACAAGAATGGAATATTCATGGCGTGAAATAAATAATTATTAAGAACCCTAATTTTTGGTGTATATTCAATGGAATAGAATACATGAATGTATTATCTCTTGAATTGGATACTCATCATGAATTTCCATGCCATGATACAATTCACATCGTGAATTTTAATTCACACTATGAATGAGTTGAGTTGACTCATGTTTATAAATATATAGTTTAGTAATATTTTATAATTTTAAAATTTTTATTATATGTTTTTTGGTAAACCTATAAAAATTTTTATGGTATATTCCCACCCTAATCCTCACACATTGATTCAATGGTTCTGATGGTTGATCATTGGAAAAAATATGAGATTTCATTAAATTGATCTGCATATTTTCTTTCATTCATATTTCTAGCATTCATGGTCGTGATGCTGATCTAGTTATTATAGTGTTTTGTCTATTTTTTATGATCCCTTGTTTTGATATAGGTTGGATCAAGGGTTTCCACACATGATATCATTTTTGGGATTTTCCCTTCACAATATTATGTGAAACAAATTTGGAAGATTCTTTGAGGAAAGTGATATATGTTCTCTTCCTTTTATGTCCATTTTTGGGGATTTCATGGTTTTCACTCCCATTGAGTGTTTAGTAAGGGAAGAATTAATGAATATAATAATTTATAATTATTTATAAATGTATGGTAATGGGTCAAAAATGACTATTTTATTACATGTCTTATATTGTTGATGAGTTTATATATACATGTTTTCATTGATGAATATCAAAACTACCAGGATGAATTTTTTTTCTATAGTTTAAATGTATGTGAGAATTTTTTTTTGATGATTATGGATATATACCTAAAATTTGAATATAAAATTTATATGTTTATTGAATTAGATTCCCATGAAACCCTTCTTGTGAAACATTTCCCATGCTTAATAACAATATAATGTTATGTGAACCCTTGAATGTAAATGAGGAATCTATGATATGATGCTAGTTTGGGTTGTCAATTTGTTGTTTCTCATAGTGATGTAGGATATTGTGTGGTTATTGAATGGTTCCATGGATGAGATAAATATCTATTAAGAAGAGATGAATTTGATTATGCATTTTGGTTCTGATGGTTTATGTGAGTAGGGAGAGTTACATTGTGGTGTGCTGTATTAAATACCTAGTTATACTTGTAATGATTGTTTATAATAAAAATTAAATATCCTGGAATTGTAAGTTAAAAATAAAGTGATGCTATTTGTTTTATGTTAATAGTTTCGATGAATTTAACTATAAATGGATTTGTTTTTTAAAATTTAATGTAATGGTTTATATTATACTAGTTATTGGAAACTTGTTAAATTATTGAAATGATAAAAACTGAAATTTAAAGGGTAATTATGTTTCTTTTGTGGTGGGTCTGTAATTTGAAGAATATATTGTTGGGAGTGGTTTTGGATGATGTGTTGTAATGCAGTAGTATTCATGGAGAGTACACTAGTGTCATTGATGTGAACACATACGTTAAAAAATTTGTGATATAAATAGATCATTTATTTTATGTTTTTTAATATGTTCCCTAATGAATTTCGATAATTGTACAAATTCCCAATGGTTTGATGTTTTAGTGGTTTTCCCAAAAAAACCTAGATTATTGTTATACGTATGTTTTCGTTACCCCCTCCTCCCTGTTATTTTGTTTTTAGATATGGAATGAGATGAATTAGAGATAACCCATTGCTTATGATTTGGTGATATGTGGTGGGGATCAATCATGGTAGGGGTATGGACCATGTTTAATGTCATTTAGGTTAATGATACCCTGATTCCTTCTATATGAGATAAATCTATGATTTGATATGATGAGGGTATTCCATGATGTGGTGAAGGTGTTATGTTTTCTGATATTATTGTTATGTAATGTGGAGATGACTAATATTATTACGATATGATATACCTTAAAAGGGTATCATAGGTTGGGATGTATCCCAAACCACATAAATAATGGATATTTATGTAAAGGGATATGTATGGAATGGATGGGAGCCTAAGGAATTTTATGTTGAGGTGTGAGAGTATAAAATTAGCGGGGAAGAGGAAGAAAGGAATCATTGGCATGAATTTGATGTTATGTTACTATATTGTATGAATTATTTATCTAGAAATAAATTGTGAGTTTGTTAGAGGTTATTTATCTTTTTTGTGTACTTGATGGTTCTACTGTTTATTAATATTCACATTAATATGATATTTTTTAATTATAATCCAGGGAACATGATAATAATCCTATTATTTATACATGTTATACTAACCCTATGATTTATTTTTGTCTTTTTGGATTCCCAAAGTTTCATAGGGATTGATCTATACATTACTAACTTGGGATTAGGGGATGATGTTGAGTCATCACTGATGGACATGTGTTTGGGTGTTTTCACGGAGACTTTTAATTATATTTATTGAAATCTTTCATGAAATTTCTAATAGTTTTATGTTTACATCAATATTATACTGTGTAATTTAATGGTTTTTTCTATCATATATCCCAATACTATTTTCTTAAATGGGTAATAGATTCCATTGGTGATATTTTTATATCATCGGTGCGTGTACCCACCCTTAGCACAAGGAAGGAGAGACTCTGGGGGTCATCATATCTCTTACATAATTTCTTGTATAAAAGGTTAACATTTGGATGAAGGAATATTTTGACATGATATAATAGGGTTAGTATTATTTTTTATCATTTTGAGAATAATTTTTTTTAAGTGAATAGTGAAAATAAAGACTTTTAAAAATTATTCAATTATTATCATCAAAAAATTTAATTTAAACAACCAATTTTATTTTTGTTTGGATTTAATGTTAAATAATATTTAATTGATTAAAATTAACAAAAATAATTCTATTGTAATAAATAATACATTCACTTTCTGTATATGTTCATTTTGATAATTATAATATATTTTTCTAAAAAAACATCTTTCCATTCTATTTTATGAATTTATATTTAAAATTATTTATACCAAATATATAATTTTAATTCTAAATAATTAATTTAATATTTTTAATTTTGTGGAACATATTTGAAAAATATGTCCCTTTTGTTTTTATTCAGCATAAATAATAACCATGGTAAAATTTATCACCACAGTAATGGTAAAACAGGTACAATAAGGACAAACCTATTGGATAATGCTATAAAATATCTGTAACACTTGAATTTATCCAATTCAATGAGTTTTATTTACCAATTATACTATAAAGAAGATAAAGGTTTAATTGAAAAAAAAAATTTTCTTATCTTTAGATACCATGATTGAATTTTGTCAATATTAATTGTACTTTATTCACGTTTAAAACTATTTTTGTTTATTTTCATTTAATGTTGTGATTGGTTGTATACATTATGTTTTGGTGTGATCCAAAATTTTAAAAATAATATTTCTTTAATAAATAATGAAAAAATTAATTGAAACAAATATATACATGATTTTAATGAAATATTATTTTTTTCTTTAATTGGTTATTTCCATAAACAATATTATTCATGTATTTTACATTCTAAAATAAATATTAATTTCTTCCATTAAAAAATTATAAATGATAAATTAATTAATCTTTTTTTCTAAATTTTAATTATTTTTGAATTACACTTTTTAATTTTTTTCATATAATTATATTATCATAGTAAAAAATTTATGTCAAAGAAATTACAATTAAAATGGGTTTAAAGTGGATTAACAAAGAGATATTGATTTTTATAGTTGAAAAAAATATAAATTTGATTAGGTTATTTTATACTGATAATGGAACATTGTAAATTTTATTATTATTCTCATTGGTTAAAAATTACATGATTAATGCATATATATTATATAATAATTTAAGTAATTCCAACTATGTCTTTTCCCTAACATATAAAATGATACCTCTTATTCTCCCTTACACATGTATTTTTAGTACTCTATAATACAAAAGACCCAACCAAAACACTTCCAACCCATATTCATGATGTCATAGAGTTTTTAGTCTCATCAAATTCCCATCATATAAGGATTAACGATTAAGACATATTTAGTTTTCCTAAGATGAGGTATTAATCTTAACCAAGAGTTTTAATTTTACTCATTCTTGTAATTCATTTAAATAATATTAAACTATCATGATATAATAAAATAAATTTAAAAAATATTATAAAAGTTTATTATGTATTGGTTATGGCCTGTATTCATCATGTTTTCTATCATATGGGAAATGAATATATCATTCAGGCATACATGTGGACTGCCACATCTAGGAAGAGATATATTTCATTTTCCATCACTGCCTATCATGTATGATTACAATGTGGGGTTATATTTTTATATATGATATTCGTGAAATAATTATAATTTTTTAAAGATAATTTATGATCTATTTTCATACATTTACATTCATTAAAAAAAATATAACGTCCATCATATTTATGTGTTTAATACCCCTTTCAAAAAGCGGTGTGAATTTTTTTCTTATTGGTAAATCACTTATAATTCTAATATTATATTTAATTTAAAATAATTATATTAATTTTAGGATTATATTTATTTATAATATGTATAAATAACCCCATCAACCCTGGAAAACCCATATAATTTATATTGCGATTATGAACTATGCATCCTCAAAACACCCAACATGAAATTAACATATTTAATACCAATATAAAGAACAATTATAAATAAAATAAAAGGTTAATAATAAGGTAATAAAAATTAAAAATTTAATTAATAAATAATAAAATTATATATGTTTATTATAAATAATTTTTAGTACATATGTGAAATTACATACTCTAAGAAATGCATTTTTATTTTACATATTTTAAATATTTAAAAGTGTCTATCATAATAACTAAACATATAAATTTTCGTTAAAATATATCAAATATGTTATTTATATAATAAACTTTATATTAGGAATCATTTTAAACCATATTTTACATTTTTACAAAGGTAATAAAATAATAAATTTAATAATTTTCCAAACGAACAATTTTTTATATTTTTTTAAATTGTTTGAAATGATTATTTTTTAACAAATATATCGTGAGTAGATACTACCAAAATAATGAAAATTTTCCTTTATGAATATTAAACTTCATAACATAATGTTTTTTCAATGGAAGATCCAATTTAAAAATATTTTAGTATTTTATTAAATAGTATTAAATGGGAAGAACTTTTATCCTAATTTATATGTAAATATGATTATTGCATATACACATGTATTTCATAGAATAATTCATGATATTAATGAAATAAAATCATATATTTTGTTAGTTATATTCCATTAAAAAAATGATGATGATCGGAAATATTGATATATCTCTCAAATATATTTTGTATTGATTATGTACTTTCATAAATTATGTTAGATTTAGTCGAGTAGGATATTCCACTTATAAGAGTTCTTATAAGAGTTAAATGAAGATTATTTACCAAGTTAAAAAATGAATTTTAAAATCATTAATGTTATTTTTGATGGAATTTTTTTTATTTCACAATGTATGATAATGAGAATAAGATTGAAGGAATATTCATTACACTTTTATGTGTGAAAAATATGATTATCATGAAAATGATTTCATGAGTGCTAATATTTTTCAATAAACAATCCTTATTATGATTAATAATTTTTTGATTGCATATGATATGTCTTACAACATAATTTTTATGATGTATACTAATATGAAAAAAATGATTGATTTTATTTGATATTTATTATAGGAAATGGAAAAAAATTATGGGTTTTCATGATGTATAAAATTGGATGACCAATGTTTTTTTCATATTCCTTATTTAACTTTTTTCCCTCATACCGTGTTATTCAAATTTTATAATATGTACTATGGAAGATTTTGATATAATATAAAATATACATTTATATAAACAAATTTGGTGTTAAATGATGAAATTTCATCGTTATAAAGAACTTGTTTTGGATACTGTGCGAAAATTTCAACATTGTTATATAATGTTTTCCACAGTTTTATAAAATTTTTAATGATCCTTAAATAGTCAATATAGTGAAATGCATATTATGAATCATGAATTTTTGTGAAGTTTATGTTAAGAGGTGATTTATAAACAACACATTCTAGATTCAACGGTATAGTCTATTTATCAATATGATCTTCAATTTAGGAGGAAATTATTATATTATGTTCGAACGAAAAAAAATATTTCCACTTAAGAAATACTATGATGATCATTAAAAAAACTAATAATCATTAATTAATTTCAATACATTCAAATAAACAAATTAAGACTCAAATGATTGCCAAAATTTATCAATCCCTGTAATACTATTAAATTTCACCCATTTTTTTTATATTTATGAATTTTAATAATTTTCTCAAATACATTATAATATACCTTTATTTGAAGGCGAGTAATTCATATAGCACTCTATGTTATTTATAATATTTAGGAGATTAAATATCTAGTATGAACATTAATTGCTCATTCTAATCATTGATTCCTAGGTTTTGAACCAAAAATCAATGCAAAATCCTTAAACACTCATTAAATGCATAGTTTAATAGATTCATCTTTAGGTAATATGACCATATATTATAAACCAATGCCTCATGCTATGTGATGTAAAAATTGAAATGATATAACAACTAGATAATTGACATGTCATTTCAAAATATAGATGATGATTTGATTAACAATATAGTGCATCACCCAATGATGAATATTTCCAACATTTGAAAAAAATGGAAACACCCAAAAAAATAACAATCTTCAGATTTTAGGATGTAATGGTGTCTTTTTTATTTCACAAAGATTTATTTTTCACTACAATACACAATCATGAATGAGAAGGATTAATATCCATTTTTTTGGTATTCAAAAATTCTAATATTTTCAAACAAAAATCATCATTTATGAAATAGTGGGAAATGTAAAAAAAGATAACATCGAATTTTATTTTCAAATTGACCTACATAATGGGTACAATAATAGATTTCCATTTTGAGTATTGTAACTACCATATAATATATAACATTATTAATTTATTAATTAAAAAATACACAATGTAACCTTTATGTAAATTTATTCCTCTTACTTTTTACAAAGAAAATTGTTGGTTAGACATAATATATAGGTTTTTAGTGATAACATGAAGACTATATCAATTAATTTCATGGTGATTCCATGAAAATTCCTCTTGGTGTTTATATATAATAGTAATGCATTAGTATTTTCCATTATGATTTATGACTATACAGATTATCATTATTCATGGATATACTTTTATTTCTATATTTACATGAATTAGTTTATAAATAGTGGTGGAGATACCATTTTTTTGTGAGGCATCAATTCTCTATATTGTTCCTCATCAACCAAAAGAGGATGGGTCAACCAATAAAGCCATAGATTATTACTCTTTACAATTACCATATTTATTGATGATATATTATTTATTATAAGATTAAATTCATTTGAACATTTTCATTATTGATTTAATTACACTAATGGTCCACTATCGTTATTTATTAAATTGGTGATACATCCTTATCCAATCAAAATTTATCAGTTTTATCAATATAGTGACAATTAAATATAGGTTTTGTAAAATTTTCACTACATTGATATCAAAGGGATAGGGTCTTTTGAGGGGATTATTCACATATTTTTGTACATTAAGGTGTATAAAAAAGATTTATTTGATTATATACAATTGGAAAAGTTGTTTATATTGTGATATTTTTATATAGTTTAATGGATCATGTTATAACTAATGTCTATCGTTTTTTCTTTAATATAATGTATTGGTGAATGTAATATATCATACTTCATTCCATGGGATAAAAGGGGATGATTCAACTCCATTTTCCTCTTTCGTCGAATTTTATTTTTTAAAATACGATTATTTTCAGTCTATATTATTTTTTGACACATCAATGTATTGAGAATCTTATATGTGGAAAATGAAAAAGAACTAATAATATTGCTTAATTTATTTATTAATAGAATAATTCTAGAATTTATATTAAACAAAGGGTATTAATAATTGATGATTAAGTCTGGCCCATTGATGAGGATGATATTTTGGATAATTTTTATATGTATTTCAATTAATATTACGACTATTTTTTTATTTTTTGTTCAATTACATCATTTATTGAAATATGAATAATTTTTTAAAAAATTATGAAAATTTTATAATTATATACTTTTAATATACTTTTATCACATTTATATATCATACATGAAAATAATAAAAGCAATAAAATTCATGGAATAATTTTTGTTAAGATCCATTGAATCGTTGAATTTATTTCATCAAATTTCTTCAAATGTTGAATCATCTTATATAATCACCAAAACAATTACACAAGATAAAATATATTTTGGAAAATATAATATTGGTATCATTAATAAGTGAATAATATCCTAACATAAATAACCATAAATTATGTTATTATATCTATAGCGGAAAGAGGTCTCATGATATTTCGGTACAATAAATTTCTTGAAAAAATTCAATCATAATGCAAGTTGATGTGTGATTTATAGAAGGGGATGATAAAGAAACATCTCAGTAAGAAAATATAAGAATTAAAAATTAACGGTTACAATATAATAAAAAATTAAAGTATTCTATAATTTTTAATGTAGATGGAATTATCTACGACAAAGGAATTTTATGTATACACCCTATTGATGGTAATTTTTAGAGGCAAAAATACTCAAACATTGAATATTAATATTATAAATGAAAACATGGCACACTAATTTCATATAAATTATAGGATCCCCTTAAATTTTAATGGATCCATATAGAGGGAGTATATGGATATGAATTACTAGAATATTGGAGGAAATACTTGTTCAGAAGGAGTAATCAAACTATGAGACTCTAATCTTCAAGTGATGGTTACCTGAAATATATGAGGATTTATCCCTTTTAGTTTTTCCTTTTTTTCTATCTTATGTGATATATTTGGATACTACTATCATGATTGAAATACATATACTTTTTCAATTTTACTCATGTTGATATCTTTTTATCTACCTATTATATCAACGTATTAATGTAAATAACATTTATGATTCCTATCTTTTTTGGGGGAGGTCTCATAAATGATAACAAAAGGTCCAATTAAGTTCAATTTCTCAATATTATTGGGGAAATTGAATCACATTTGGAATGGGAAAAACATCAATATTTTAGTTCTCAATATGGGTTTTATCAAACTTATATGGTCACTAGAGGTATTTGGGTATGAATTTTTAAATATTATTTGATAATTTAATTCTCAAGGATGAATATATTATCAAAGGTTCAGAAATTCTTCATTACTACTATTTTAATTATATAATATCATATCCATTTTTATCAACTCTAAATAAAAATTATAACTTCAAGTTTTATCAGATACTTAGTTTTTATAAAAAAAGTTGAAAAAAATTATCAAAACTAATTTTAACTTTTATTAAAAAAATTGATAATTTTGTAGTTGTACACATTATCTAAAACATCCTCATGAACCAACTACAAGGTCACAATATTCCGATATTTAACGTGAGAATTATTTATTGATGTAATATTATTAAATCATCTCTATTAATTTTTTATATTTCTATGGTGGTTTCTTGAGTTTTTTTTATTTTTTTATCACTTTGATTTTATCCATTATTATTGATCATTAAACAATGGATTATTATGGCAATTACTCATATAATTTTCTTATCTATGATAAAATCCACGAGTTTAATAGTGACAAGTATTTTGAACAAGTAATGAATGAAAATGATATATTACTTCACCTAAATTCTAAAAATGATACATCTTTCTACACTCATGAGAAAGTTGAAAAAAATATTACCAAGAAAAATCAAATATATCTTTTCCTATTTTTTTAGAAAATTATATAGTTGAGTTGAGAGATGAATTATACATTTATTCTTATATTTTATATTTAAATGAATAAAATATCATTTATCATTATATTTATTTTAATATTGTAAATATAATATATTCGGGGAAATTTATAGGTGACTTTTATTAAAAAAAAATAATATAAGACACCCTTTATAGTGAAAAAAAAATTCGTAACACTAGTATCAATATTTGGTCAAAGAAAATGGTATATCTAATATATTAAACAATAAATTACATTTATAAAAATAAAAAACACTTCCTAATTTTAATTAAACTACTCCCCACTGAGGAAAATAATGATCTTGATATAACATTGGGATACATCATAATTTTTTATCCATTTTTTCATATAATATTAATAATAAATTATAAAATAATTATCTATGTGTATATTTTATAAAAATTAGTTTTTTATGATCATTTATTATTTTTTTGTAATAATTTTTTAACTTTTTTCCAAATTATTATGGTTAAAAAGGTTTTTTTTAAAATAATAGACCGTGAATGATATAAAAATTTCACTTTTAAGGTGGTTGAATCATTAGAAAGATAGAAGAATACTTTTTGATAGATCATGTTCTTAATTTCATGATTGTTTTTTAACTCAAGTAGGGGCAATAAAAATATTTACAATATCAAGGAAAATAAAAAATGATATCATCAGGTGTTTGGAATATATAATTTATTGACACAATGTTTCATACACATCTTTTCAGGTAGATAGTTCAAAAAATATGTTTATTGGGATGAACATATGTAATAAATTTACTGATTGGATGAACCATAGAAGACGATTAGGGATATAAATGAGTTTAAACAAGTTAAGTGACTAACATATGGAAGATTTAGATTTTTATATAGAGTTACATCGGATAAATCTTTCCAGATGATGGATATTGCGTGAATCATGGAAGAATAACAAAACACACATGTTCAGTAAATATTACATTATGTTTATATAACGTTGTTGCTAGGTTTTATGGTTCTGTAAAATGAGATGAATTAAAATGTTACACTAGAATGCATGAATTTAATATTTGATAAAATATAAAGGGGGGATCTTCTTGGGTTTTAGAAATAGGGTTCCGAACACTATCCACAAGAAAAAGCATCCCAAATAGAGGTATGTCAGAAATTATGATGTTTCTAATGAAGAAAAAAGTTGTTCAAATGAATAATTTTCTAAAAAATATATAAACTTTGTATCCATTCATATATAAAAAATAAAATTTATATGAAAAAGATATAGTAAATTTTATATCTGGGACCGAAAATTACTTGTTTTACCTAATGATGACTTCTGGGTGAGAAACAGAAAAGGAAAATGTCACGACCCCCTCCCCAAAAAGTTTACCCCTCAGGGTCCAGCAATGTGAGAAGGGAGATAACGACCCATGAGTCCCACCTCCAGTAGACCCCAGGTTGGCGACTAACACCGAGGGTATAATAAACACACAAATGGGAGGCATTAACCTCTAATATAACACATGCAGAAGAGAGAGATAAGATAGACACCAACCATCTCCAACTCGGAACTGAAATATAAAAGAAAACCCAAGTTCAAATATTTATTGTCATGAAAAAGAACTACCATTAGAAGAGGAAAACTACAGGTACCAAAAAGAAAGTAAAAACGGCAGCAACCACATGCCCGAACTGCTCCAGAAACCCCAAGTTAGTAGAAACCATCTCGATCGCCATCCTGCTCCAAGAGACCCGAAAATAAGTTTAAATATACATACGGTATGTATAATAGTATACTTAGTAGGATCCTCCCCGAAGCCTCTCGTGAAAAAAGTAAAGAAAGCATGCTAAAGCATAATGAACAAAAAGTGAAACTAAATCGTCACCTAAATAGGTATACTAAGTTCCCAACCTCACCATGGATACTCTCACCAAGTAATGCATGCAAGAATATACCATATAAAAAAGAATTTTAATGGTAACCTGCTACTTCTTCCCAACTGGTTTGCTATTTTTCCCCAACGTTGCACGTCCTGAGCATCTCTCTCAAAAAAGCTAGCCCACAGAGACTTGGGAAAGGCACCACAATATACACCTCATCCATCAAAATTTCCATGTCCATGTAATAAAGTATCCAGGTAGTTTATGGGAGCCACCACAGCTCATATATCGTGTATCATATGTCAGGTATTATGCCTCATGCCATTACAGCCCATACACTAAGTAAGGATCCTCAATCCATCATAGCCTATACATGTTACACCTATAGTAGTACATTGGATACAATATCCAGAATTTATGTGTGGGAATAACCACAATACATTATATCCCTCTGTACACATACATGGAGAAAACTAACTGCTTTTCCTACATGCACAAGTAACTACCAAGAGAAAAGATTGGGGACAAAGCGTATAGTTAGCCATTCATCCTCCCACAAGAATGTTGGGGAAAACACCCCACATGGCTCAAAATCCCAGGGATGTCTGTTGCTCTTACTAAAAGGGTAGAGTAATGTATAGAAACACAACAATTACAGAATATACTATACCTCACAACCACACTATGGGCATAACCTAGTCTCAGGATCAACTGCAGCTAACATCTCTCAGACTCCAAGCTGATACTTTTAAGACTAGGTATCATGTAAGCACACAACCATTTAATGAGATTTAATACATTATTTCATTCCCATTTTATTAGTTTCATGTTACATTAATTAATCCATTAAACATTAATTCTCAAATAACAATTCCACATTAAATTTCATTCGCATCACACCCAAAGTTTATTATACCTTTAAAATTACAACCTCATCATTATGTTCCAAAAAACTCCAACCCCATGGGTTAGCACCATTTATAAACTTATTAATTATATAATTACTTTCCCTCATTCCCAGGCATTCTAGATAAATATTCTATGCAACTAAACCTAAGGGGAATCAACACTGTCAGTAGTTGTACTACCCGTCAAGTTATTTACACCTATAGCAAGAGTGTAGATCCATAATCCCTTGAGAACCTAAACACAGAAAGCACGTGGAATACCCCGCGCGGCATCAGCTCTTTCAGAAGAAGGGAATGCAAGACCCACTGCCTTAGGCAGTGGGGAGACGTAAAAAGGATAATCAACCAATAAAAAACAGCAAGCATCCAACAATAACATCCATCTCATTCCATCATCTCTGGTGTCCTCCCCAACATCCACATGCATAAACTGATGCATATCGCCACTCCAAGCATCATCTGATACCACAAACCAAAGGCCTCCATGCCCCCACATATTACTACAACCAACCAGGATCCCATCACAACACAAGCAGTAAGAAAAACAAACATCATAACAATTGGCTCTTGTCCCTTAAACAAGCCAGAGGGTAAGTTAGAACCCTTCAAGGATTTATCAAATAGATAATATTTTTTGAATTAACTGATTTATTATATGTAGGTTCCACATTCTGGAAAACTAAACATCAAGCTATCAAAAATAAATTAATCATTTTCACTACACCATTTTGATTAACATGAAAATTAAAACATGAAGATCCAGATTCATTTACATACCTATTTATCTTTAGACAAACAATTAACAATTAATTCTTATTTATGTTCTTTACAAATTTCCATCAAGAACAAACAATTATACGAAAAAACCATAGATATCACACTATCTAGAAAATCAAGAGGCAATAACATATGATCGATATCAATTTATTTATCTAGTTCAAATATTTATTATGTCAATTCCATTGTCATATAGGTGGATAAAACATGATAAAAGTACAGTTTCTGGTAAAATAAAAGAGAATCAATAAATCCCTTACCTCAAATAGTTTTTGACATTCTTTACATGAGAACAATCCACACAATAGGTTATGATCCTCCTCTCGTGACATCTGTATCCACCTGAGGTTGCCACTGTACGACAGCACCAACCGAACCCAGGAAAACACCATTAGAAGAATGGATATCACATGCTATAATATGGAAAGAAGAAATAGAAGAATATGAAAACCAAAAGAATGATGATAAAACATACCTTATATCGATGATTGATTGATACAGCTTGGTTGAATCAAAACATAGTGGAACCAATCCGAGGAGGAAATTTTAACTGTGGAACTCCTATGAGATGGAATGGGATGTTCGATCATCTCACACCCGAGAACAAGGAGAAATATTTAGGGAGGAATATATCTCCTCCCTTTAAAAGATTTAAGAGAGAGATGGTTTATGATACACTTAATTTCCCATTAAAATTGGATCACATTAAATGACACGGTTTGACCAAGTAAAAACATTCCGAGCCTTAGGGATAATTAATATTGGAGTTATGGAATTTGAATCTACCTTAGAGTCCTTAAAACAACGTTTTAAATGCATTTTACATCAATGGAAAACTTTAAAGGGGAGAAACTTTAGGAAGTTGGAAACACTGTTCAAAAACACAAAATTTGGAAAAGGAAAAACACTGTTTATGAACCTCACTATTAGAACCTCACCAATAGAACACTATTCATGAACCACACTGATAGAACACTATTCCGAAACCTTACCGTTAGAACCTCACTATTACAACCTCACTTATAGAACATTGTACACCTACAATTATGGAAACACTGTACACCAGTCATTAGAGGTTACCAATATAAATGTTCACCAATAGAACTGTTCATAGAATTAGAAATTTGTCAACTGAAATAGAGGTTACCATTAGAGGTTACTGATAGAACTATTCACCGATAGAACTATTCATGAATTGGAAATTTGGCAAAGGAAATAGAGGTTATCGTTAGAGGTTACCGATAGAACTATTCACCGATTGAACTATTAATAGAATTTGAAATTTAGAGAAGTAAATAATGGTTATCCTAAGGGTTACCGATAGAACTGTTCATTGATAGAACTGTTCATAGAATTTCAAATTTGGTGAAGGAAATAGAGGTTACAGTTAGAGGTTACCGATAGAACTGTACACCAATAGAACTGTTCATTGATAGAACTGTTCATAGAATTTCAAATTTGGTGAAGGAAATAGAGGTTACAGTTAGAGGTTACCGATAGAACTGTACACCAATAGAACTGTTCATTGAATTGAAAATTTGGAAAAGGAAATATTGGATACCATTAGAGGTTACTGACAGAACTGTTCACTGATAGAACTATTCATATAACTCAAAATTTGGAAAATGAAGGAGAGGTTACCATTAGAGGTTACCGATATAACTTCTCACTGATAGAACTCTTCATAAAATTGGAAATTTGGAAAAGGAAAGAGGGGTTACCGTTGGACCTCACCGTTGGCACTGTTTGCAGAAGGTTACTGATGCACTGTTCATAGCTGTCTACCGTTGAAACTGTTCACTGAGGGTCACTAGTGCCACTGTTCAAAAAATGGGAAAAACGTGTTGGGTATAAGTCACCTTGACCTCCTGAAACACCCCAAACACAATATTTTCACAATGGAATGGACCGGAGAGGTCCAATCCATTACATCAAATACCTCTCGAAACATTCTTATCTTAAAGAATTCAAAACCCACCTAAAGTGAAAAAATGGGGTCCGAACAACCACCCATCGAGATACCTCTCAAAATAGAGAAATCCACAAATTCAACAAAAGGAAACCATCTCATAAACATAGAAGGTTTATAACAACAAAGTCTTCATCGATACATGAAAAAAGTTAAAAATCAAACAAATCTAGGTACAATGTACGTATATGTAACTCGCGTTCCGAGGTACTGTCCTCCATGCCACTGTGTCACAAAAATACACAATCCAAGGGGATAGAATAACCATGCATTACCTTCCCCTTGTGGTCTTGGATCTCCACAGGTCTCTTCTCAAAGGTCACATCATCATCAATATCGATCTCTCCCCAATTGATGATGTGAGATTCATCATGAAGATAATCAAAGAGCTATGATACATGGAAACATCATGTATCTATCTCATTAGTAGGGGAAGTGCTACACAGTACGCCACAACTCAAACACATGCTAACACCTCGAATGGACCAAATTCTTGGGAGAAGGCTTACTCCCACTACCAATCCATCCTTGCCCACGACGGGGAGTCACCTTCAAGAACATGTGATCCACTACATTAAACTCTAAGGGTCTCCTCCTTTGATCAACATATGATTTCTGATGATCTTGTTATATCTTCATCATCTCACGAATCATGTGAACCATTTCTGTTGTATTCTACACTAGTTTTGGTCCGTGAAATGCTGACTCTACGACCCCAGTCCAGCACAACAGAGAACAAAAAGGTCGTCCATACAAGGCTTCACAAGGCTCTATAACGATGGTAGAGTGAAAAATATTATTGTAAGAGAACTCTAACAAGGGTAAGTGATTCATCCACGAACCTCCAAAATCCAGAACACAAGATCGTAACATGTCTTCAAGAGTCTGGATGGTTCGCTCTGTCTGACCGTCTGTTTGAGGATGAAAAGCAGTGATAAGGCATAGTTGAGAACCAAACGAATACTGGAGACCTCTCCACACCCTAAAAGGGAAGCGAGGATCTCGATCAGAAATGATCATCCATGGGAATCCATTAAGTCTCATCACATACTTTAGATACTGCCTTGAAAAAACATTCACTGAGCTTGACTCCCTAATTTCTAAAAAGTGGGACTATTTTGTTAAGTGATCCACTACCACAGAAATAGAACCATGTCCTCCCAGAGCTCGAGGTAAACTAGTAATAAATTCCATTGAGATGTCCCCCCACATCTACTGAGGAATCTCTAATGGCTGGAGTAGACCACCAGGGACATGGTGTTTGGCCTTCACATTATGGCATACCAAACATCGAGACACAAACTCTACAACTGCACGCTTCATCCCAGGCCACCAAAACTGACTCCTCAAAGATCGATACATCTTTGTTATTCCAGGATTCACCACTAAAGGAGAAATATGTAACTCTTTGAGAACCATATCACGCATCGTAAAAGGATCCAAAAGACTTCTATGATACAACACTCATTGTTGTTTATCCTTAGTCCAACCATCAGGGGAATCTCCACAAACAACTCTGTCTCTCCAGACCTCAACCACAAGGTCCCCCAACTAGGACTCTTACAACTACTGCAAAAGATATGACTGCACCATAGTCTGGAAATTACAACCTATTCCCCCATATTCTCCAATATCATGATGTAATTCTGATAGTTCCTCTATTACTCTCCACGAGTCACCAGATTCACGCACTTCCTCACTACGTGACTTCCGACTCAACACATCAGCTACAACATTCCTCTTTCCAGGTGTATGTGATATTTCAATGTTTTATTCTAGAAATAACTCCATCCACCGATGTTGTCATAAGCTCAAGTAACATAGGAAGAAAACATATCTCAACCTCTTATGATCATTGAAAACCCCAAAGCAGTCGCCAAAGAGGTAATGTCTTCACAACATCAGAGAAAACACCACATATTCCAACTCATGATCCTTTGTGGAATATATACATTCATGAGGACGCAACTGCCGAGACCCATAAGAAACAAGCAATCTTTTCTGCATCCAAACTTTTCCTAACCCCATATGTGATGAATCACAGAAAAAATCAAACCAAACTCCCTTTGTTGGGAGAAAAATAATTGGATCACCTACTAAATTCTCATTTAGATACTCAAAATCTTCTTGACACTGATCAGTCCAGATGAATTCCTTATCCTTCCTAGTCAAAGCTATTATAGGAGTCACAACTCGTGAAAAATAGACTATGAACCTTATGTAGTAGGTTGTGACACAAAAAAAACTTCGCACATATGAAGTTATCTTGGGGGATTCCCAAGACATATCTGCTTCTATATTTGATGGATCCAAATCTACTCCCTTTGAGGACACAAAATTCCCCAGTAAATGGACTTCTGGAACCCAAAAATCACACTTCGACAACTTCCCAAATAGCTGATGTTGATTAAGAACTCCCAAAACAGCATGTAGATCCTCTGCATGCTCCTCCTCAGATGTGGAGTACACATGGATGTTGTCAATGAAAACTACCCCGAACTTTTTTAGGAACTCATGGAACACAATATTCATCAATACCATGAATATAGAGGGAGAATTAGTCACACTGAATGACATTAAAATGAACTCATAATGCCCATGACGACAAAAGAAAGCAGTCTTTAGGATATCCTCATCCTTTACATGTATCTGATGATATCCTGATCACAAGTCGATCCATGAGAACCAACTTTCACCATTCATTTGATCGAATAAATCATCAATCCATGGAAGTGAATAACGATCATTTATTCTGACTTTGTTTAAGTGATGATAATCGACACACAACCCCAAACTGCCGTCTTCCTTCTTTGTGAACAAAACTGGTGCACCCCACGGTGACACACATGGCAGAAAAAAACCACACTATAACATACCATCATGCTATATATGTATATCTCGCAACATATAAGGGTCCATCCTATATAGAGACATAGAGATATGAGTTTCTTCTGGTTTTAGCTCGATCCCAAACTCGATCTCTCGACGAGGGGTTAATTCTACAACCTCTTTTAGAAAGAAATCAGGGTACTCTTCTAGGACCCAAGGAAACACCAACTAATAAACCTTTAATGAAATCAAAATCAACTCATCAATTATGAATGATAAGGATGAAATGCTTCTATGACCTATCCGAGAATCTCCCTCACCAACAAACACCTTCGACTCTCCATCTGCATCAATGAAAATGACCTTCTACCTGAAGCAATCCACGATCGCTTGCACCGAATACAACCAATCCATGTCGTGGATGACATCATATGGTTGTATTAATAAACAAAGGTAATCTCGCAAAGATTGGTGTTGTCCCAACACTAGCTCACAGTTTCAATATACTTCAAACATGTCAGTTTGACCTCCATCTAGTGTAGTGAACACCAAGGGAACTAGAAGCTTCTCTACCTCAAGTCTCATAGCATGGACAAGGGTTGGTGATATGAAGGATTTTGTCACTCATGAATCAAACATGGCATACACCAAGGTAGAAAAAAAGAAAATGGTACCTCAAACGATGTCTGGCTCACCTTGCGCTGGTAACGCTAAATCATAAAGATGACCACAACCACCTCCACGACCTCTATGACCCTAATAAAGACCACCACTATGGTCGTACTCTGCTCTTTGAGGATAGGGAGCATCATGGGGTTGTACTCTTCTAGCCCTGTCTACCCTCTTCTGATCTAAAGTTGGTGAAACCTTCGTCATCTAACTTAACTGAAACTGCTTCAACTGAGGAACCTAGAGTGGAGCACTCGGTGCACGATGACTGCTCTAAATGGTCAGGCAATCTCGCAGCTTATGACCTCAACCACCACATTAAAAACAAGTGCCTGATCCCTTGGCATAGTCCAGAGTGTTTCTTCTTCCAAAGAAATTAGATGTGAAGGGCTGGGTCCTACCCCCGGCTGAACGAAAACTCATCTGCCTTGAAAACCGGGAACCGCAGACCATAGATCTGCTTAATGAAGAATCAAGAAGACTCCACTCTCTTGATGATCTTATTCTGGCCAAAGTCTTAACGATAACCTCTGCCCTTGACAACACCTCAATATATGTCATCAACATAAATGGGGTGACCTGGCCCTGGATCTATGGACACAAAGCCTCCTCAAAATGCCTCTCCCTTGCATCCTCATCTGGAAAAAGTTCTGAAGAATATCATAAAAGGCTCCTGAAATAGATTCCAAAATCTCTCACATTGGATCTCCCCTATAAAAGGGTAAGAATCTCATGGAAACTGGTTGACTTCATGATCGAAGAAAGAAACTCGACTCTAAACTTGTCTCGGAAATCCTCCCATGAGATTGCTGACTCCTTGTGATCCCTGAGGAACAAGAACAACCACTTCCTCGCTACTCTACATAGCATCATCACAACCAAGGACTCCCAGTTCTCCCATTGAGCCCAGATCTAACTGAAGCTGATCTTGAACTCCTCTAAACAGTCTTCCATGACTGCATCATTAAAGGATCCCTTGTACTTATGCAGACTCTGGTGGTGAAACTCTCGTAGTGTCTTCCCCCATGTTTCATCATCGTCAACCTCTACCCAGCAGCGATCTGCTGGAACAGCCTGCTGGACATCTTCTATGTGATCCCAACGAGGACATTGACCAGGAGACGTACCTATACAATTACAAATAGTTAGGGCTCCTATTAATGGAATATGGAAGACTCAACATTAATTAATTAATTGTTATCTTTCATTAATTTTAGGATAACTTATTTGAAGGTATACCCATTGAAACACAAGCACAAAAAAGAATGTTTCATTATCCTTTTTTAGGTCTCTACCCTGAAACTAGTATCACCTTGTTTAGTAGCCATTGTAAACTTAACGGTCCATATTTCATATCATATGGGGGCCTAAACACCTATGTCTCAGCTGATATCCAGGGATTACATCACTAGTTGACATGAATGACACGGTTGCCCTACCAACCCATGCAACCTCACATATTCCTGACTCCAAACTCCATCTTATATCTCTACCTGACCTCTGATACCCCTCGATCATGACCCCCTTCCCACAAAGTGTACCCCTCCTGGTCTGGAAAAGTGAGAAGGGAGATAATGACCCCCGAGTCCCGCCTCCAGTAGGACCCGGGTTGGCGACTAGCACCGAGGGTATAGTGAACACAAAAATGGGAGGCATTACCCTCTATGAGAACACATACAGAAGATGGAGATAAGATAGACACATACCAACTCCAACTCAGAACTGAAATATAAAATAAAACCCAAGTGAACATATGTAATGTCATGAAAAAGTTCTACAACTGGAAGGGAAAATAGCAAGTACCGGAAAGAATGTAAAAACGACAGTAACCACAAGCCCAAACAGCTCCTGCAACCCCAAGCTAGTATAACCCTGCTTGATCTCCAAACTTCTCTAAGTGACCTGAAAAACAGATTATATATACATAGGGTGAGTATAACATTATACTCTCTATGATCCTCCCCAAATCCTCTCATGAAAATGTAATGAATGAATACTAAAGAACAGTGAACAACAAGTGAAACTAACTCTTCAACTAAATAGGTATACTAAATTCCCCACCTCACCATGTCTACACTCACCAAGTAATGCATACAATAATATATCATATAATAATGAATATTGAGGTTACCCCACTACTATATCCGCACTAGTTTTCCTCTTTTCTCTAATGTCGCCTGTCTTGAGAATCTCTCTCCAAAAAGGCTTGCTCGCAGACACCAGGGTGAAGCTCCACAATATGCACCTCGTGCAACAAAACCACCATGTCCATGCAAGATAGTAAACAATTAGTTTCTTGGAGCCACCAAAACACGCATAACATGTATCATACGTTAGGTATTATACCTAAAGCCATTACAACACACACACTGAGTAAGGATCTTCAAGCCATCATAACCTATACACGTAACACCTATATTAGTCTATAATGTACTATATTCAGAATATATGTGTGTGAATAACCACAAGCCATTACATCCCCCTACACACATATATGGGAAAGGGTAACTGGTATGTCTACCAGCACAAGTAACTACCAAGAGAACAGAGTGGGTCCAAAGTGGGTAGTCAGCCATTCATCCTCACACAAGAATGTTGGGAAAAACACCCCCCAGGGCTTAGAATCCCTAGGGTATCAGTTTCCCTTACTAACATGGTGTACTAGAGTATAGAAACACAAAAAGAATAGAATATACTATACCTCACAACCACACTATTATCATAAACTAGTCTTATAATCAACTACATCTAACGTCTCTCGGACTCTCGGATGCTACTTCTAAGACTAGGTATCCTATAATCAGACAACCATTTAAAGAGCTTTAATACATTTTTTCATTCCCTTTTTATCAGTTTCACATTATGTTAATTAATTTTTTAAACATTAATTAACAAATTACAATTTCACATTAAATTTCATTTGTATCACACCCAATGTCCATTGTCCCTTTAAAATTACAACCTCATCACTATGTTCCAGCAAACTCCAACCCCATGGGTTAGCACCATTAATTAAATTATTCATTACATAATTATGTTCCCACATTCCCAGAAATTCTAGAAAAACATTCAATGTTAATAAACACAAGGGGGATCAACACGGTGAGTATATGTACTATCAATCGAGACTTTCCCGCCTATAGTAAGTGCGTATATCCATCCTCTCTTATGAAGCTAAACATGAAAAGCACGTGGCATACCCTGCGCGTCTTCACCTTTGCCAGAAGAAGTGTAAGGAATAATATCTTCCTTAGGCCGTGGGGAAAGATAAAGAATATAATCAAAGAATAAGAAACAGAAAGAATCCAAAAATCACATCCTTCCCATTCCATCATCCCAGGTGTCCTCCGTGACACACACATGTATAAAATGATGCATCTCACCACTCTAGGCATCATCTGCTGCCACAAAAAAAAGGATTCCATGCCCCCACATATTACAATAGACATCCAATCTCACATCACAACACAAGAAGTAGGAAAACAAACATCTAAACAATTGGATATTTCCCCATAAACAATCAAGAGGGTAACTCAGAACCCTTCAAGGAATTATCAAAAAAATAATCTATTTTGAATTAAATGATTTATTATATGTAGGATTCACATTCGGGTATCCAAAACAGAATTCTATCAAAAATAAATTAAACAGGATTACTGCACCATTTTGATTAACATCAAAATTAAAAAAAAGGAGAACTAGATTCATTTACATGCCTCTTTATCTATAGCCACACAATTATCAATTAATTCCAGTTTATGTTATTTATGAATTTATGAAAAGAAGGAACAATTATATGAAGAAAGAATAGATATTACACTATCTATAAAAAAAAGAGGAAATAACATATGATCGATTTCAATTTATTGATCCAATTCAAATATTTATTATGTCAATTCCATTATCATCCAGCGTGATAAAACATGCTATCAAAATAGACTCATGTAAATGAATAGATAATCAAAGAATCCCCTACATCAAAAAGTTCTAGAAGTTCATTATATAAGAAAAGTCCACACAACGGGTTACGATCCTCCTCTCACGACAACTGCATCAACACTAGGATTCCACAGTACGACTGCACCAACCGAACCCAAGAAAACTCCATTAGAAGCATGGGAATCACATGCTATAATATATAAAGGAAAAATTGGATAAGGTGAACCCCAAAAGAACGATAATAAAACATACCTTATATCGAAGATTGATTGATACAGCTTAGTTGCATCAAAACAGAGCAGAACCAATTTGAGGAGGAATGTTTTACTATGAAACTCCAATGAGATGGAATGGGATTTTAGAGCATCTCAGACCCAATAAAAAGGAGAATAATTAGGGGGATGATATCCCATCCTTTTATAATATTTAATGGAATGATGTTTTATGATATGTTTAATTTCCCATTAAAAGAGGATCACATTAAACCACATGTTTTGACAAAGTAAAATCATCCCAATCAATAGATATAGTTAATATAGGAGTTATGGACTTTGAATCGGACTTGGGGTCCTTAAAACAAGGCTTTAGATGCATTTACATCAAAGAAAAATGTTAAAGTGGAGAAACTGTTGGAAGCTGGAAGCACTGTTCATGAACTCAAAATTTGAAGAAGGAAAAAAACTATTCATGAACCTCACCGTTAGAACCTCACCGATAGAACATTGTTCATGAACCTCGCTGATAGAACACTATTTAGGAACCTCGCCATTACAACCTCACCGATATAACACTATTCAGGAACCTCAACATTAGAACCATACTGATAGAACATTGTTCATGATCCTCATTGATAGAACACTACTCAAGAACCTCACCATTACAACCTCAACGATAGAGAATTCTACACCTAATGTTACTGATTCACTGTAGACCTACCGTTATAGGTTACTGATAGAACTGTTCACTGATAGAACTATTCCTAGAATTGGAAATTTGGTTAAAGAAATATAGGTTACCATTTGAGGTTATCGACAGAAATATTCACTCATAGAACTGTTCATAGATTTGGATATTTGGAAAAGGAAATAGAAGTTTCCGTTTGAGGTTACCGATATAAATATTCACTCATAGAACTGTTCATAGAATTGGATATTTGGAAAAGGAAATAAAGGATACCATTAGAGGTTACCGATAGAACTTTTAATTGATAGAACAATTCATAGAATTGGAAATTTGGAAAAGAAAATAGAGGTAACCATTATAGGTTGACGATAGATCTATTAACTGATAGAACATTTCCTAGAATTAGAAATCTGGTAAAGAAAATAGTGGTTACAATTAGAGGATACTCATAGAACTGTTCACCGATAGAACTATTCATAGAAGTCAAAATTTTGCAAAGGAATGAGATGTTATCATTAGAAGTTACCGATATAACTGTTCACCTATGGAACTGTTCATAGAATTGGAAATTTGGAAAAAGAAAGAGGGGTTACCATTGGACATCAATGTTGGCACTGTTCATAGATGGTTACCAAAGCACTGTTCACAATTGTCTACTGTTGGTACTATTCACTGAGGGTCACCAATGAAACTGTTCACAAAAAGGGAAAAAAATAGTTGGGGATAAGTCACCTTGACCTCCCGGAACACCTAAAACACCATATTTTGACAAAGTAATAGACAACAGAGGTCTAGGACATTATAGGAAAAATGTTTTTGAAATTTAAATTTTTATTTTTGTATTGGGGTGAGATTGTTCATGTGAAAATAGTCTTCATAATTTTAATTTTTTAGTAAACCAACGTCAAATGGTTAATATAAATTTAAAATGAAAGATGAGTATGTTTTTTTATTGGGTCAACAGAAGATAAGATTCCACAAAAACAACTTGAATGATGTTTGAATATCATAGTTTTTATATGGTCATTATAAAATCATGAATATGAAAAGTTACAAACTAATTTGGTCAATAGTATAATTAATCATTAGAAAAACATTTAAAAAAATTCACAATGTACTATATGATTTTTTCTGACGATTCATATGAATTTTCAAGATGATGGAGGATGTTCAAAAAAGGAGATCAGGGGAAGAAATAAGGACCTGAATGTTAGTTTTTTTATATTTATATTTTTGATATTATAGAGGATGTTTGGACATATGTAAATAAGTATTTAGATTAAAATTATGTTTGACGATGTGATGTTTTATTGGATATATTATCCAAGTAAAATACTATATTAATAAGGCTGGAAAATTCCTTCACCAAATAAAGATGTTTTCCAATGTTTTCATCAAACATACATTTCCAAACCATGGTCTCTTACAAAAATTACACAAATATTTAATGTTTATTTTTTGGAATATTTTGTGTTACACATTCATATTTATTTCTTATAATAAATAATGTTGTCATATTGATTTTTTTAAACATCAAGTTAAATAAAATTCAATGAATATTGAGAAATAATGATAATTAAAGAATATTCCTTAATTTATGAGTATGTGGGGAAAAGAAACCCAACTAAATTATAATGATAATGATGTTTTTATTTTTTTGTTATATTGATTGTGAAAATAAAATTGTTTTCCTACAATAGTATTTATATAGAACTTATATAAACATATGAAAATTGAATCAGTACTTGTTACTCATCCGAGAGAAAATTGGTTGATAAACCATCGAAATTGTTTTAGAGTTTATATTCCAACAAAAAATATTGTTATTTGTTATGTAAGGATTCATCCTCATATCCATTTTTTATATATCATAATAAGGCACTTTTGGGTAAGTGGTAACCTCACATGGGATTTCAAAATTAAAACCATAACATAGCGCCAAATTCAAACTAAAAACATGAAAAAGGTTGCAAAGATGAGCTGGAAATCATAGAGGTCGAGACTGTAATCCCAACCCATGCAATCCATCACTGGAATCCACATTCTAGAAGAGACAACTGATCACTGAAAACCCCAAGAAGTGGAATCCAAAAATGATCACCGCCATCAACCAGAAGAACAACGCCTCCCAAATCTGAAACTGTTATCACTAGTACAACACAAACAAAACCAGCCAAAAAAACATCATCACCGAGAAATGAAGCCTCGAAGAAATAGCGGGGATCCAAAAATAAAGACAAAACAACCATGTAAGATGCCTCCAAGAACTCCATCGACTGCTCGAACCCACCTCCCAATACACCATGAAAAACCACCGTGAATTATGTAAGGATTCATGGTTTTGGTTTTGGTTAGAATATTAGACAATTTCTTTGTTCTGAAATCCTACTCTGAGTCAGAATGTGATCGCATGGAGATGTTTCTATCTCAGAGAGGTTTGTTAATCAGATTGAATTTTGATTTGATACAAAGAACAAATTTCACTGAGGTTTTATAAAATAATTATAAATATTCAAGAACATAAGAAAGACTCATACCACTTATATAAAATTTTTTAAAAATAATAGTAGACAGTGTTTACGAATAGACCATTATTGGAGTAGAAATAAATGTTTCTTATAAATTTTTTGTCCATAAATTTTTTTTTGAAAAATACTTTAAAATGATAGGATTCCGAAAATTAATACCCATCAGGAGATATAGGGAGTAGAATTTGATTTATATCATAGTTCTCTCTATTTATTTCTAATTGATATTTTCAATAGCCCATGTGAGTGGCCATATAATGAATTTAGTTTTCCATATTGAGAATGAACATTATAAATATGAATGTCTTGTTTATTTTGTCATATTTTTATGCATATGATATTGTTTTAAAATTCATAAGGAATGTTAATTTAGGATGTTGATTATGTTATGTTTGATAAAATATGAATATTTTTAAAAAGACTCAATCTAATCCTTCCTACAATCAAGGTTGTATAATGAACCATAGGAACATTAATTGGTCTTAGAGGGAAGGTTCCCATTTTAATCATTATTATTGAAATTCAAAACTCTGTTATAATTTGATATTTACAAAAAAACATTAGAAAAAATTATTATGGATAGAAATAATATAATGATACATTAAATTTTTTACATTAGATTAGAGGTATTTGATGATGTCACACATGGATTCACACTAATTAAGAAATCATCTCATATAAACTTTTCAAACAAAAAAGATCATTGAGGTTGATTATAAAGTAAGAAATAATATTCAAAATTCTTTTTTGAGTGAATATTCTTATGAACATAATGGGTCCCAAAATAAATAAGGAAGTACGACTCAAACTCAAAAGACTCATCAAGGGTAATGATAAAGTGAAAGGGGAAATGTTACAAATCTATAAATTCATGTTCTAACATATCAATATGTGATAAAAAACTATGGAAGAAAATTTAATTGTATTTTGTGATTTTTTGGAAAACATTATTGAATTTGAAGATATAATGTATGATTCTACAAATTTCACTAAACTTATCCCAAATAAACCAATTAGGATTGAATCAAAAATACAATCAATGGTAGATAAAATTATTTTTTTCACCTGATGAATTGTGTAACATTATTTTTTCCTTATGATATAAGAAATCCTATATTGTTAAATATGAAAATCACAGGTGATATTGATTTTGAGGTTATGAGGATGATGAAAATCAATTATATTGATAATAAAAATGATGAAAATAATGATTCTAAATATATTGTTGATAATGAAATGAATAAATAATCATGTCCCATTTCAGAAAATTTTTTTATCAAAGAAGAAAATGAATGTTTGGAGGTTGAATTATACAAAAAAAAATTCTGTGTGATGGAATTATGTATATTTATGTATATTTCACTAGTAATAATGTCAAATAATGGGTATGTAATTTAGAATAAATTTTATGGTAGAATAAGTTTAATAATTCTTATAATGAAGATATAAAGTACAATACTGGTAATAAAAAATTTAATGAAATGATAATAAGTACATTGAGAACGAAATTAAAATAAAAAAATATTGATAATAATTCATTAGAATATTAATGTTTATAAATGTTCATAACCATCATGTCAATTATTGTGTAAATGGAATATTCCTAAAGGGTGATGATTATAAAAGGATAGAAATAAATCTATAGACAATATCAACAAATATATGAATTTGTATCATGTCTTAAGTGGGCCAAAAAATCTAAAGAATGAAATTGAATAATGAAGAAATAATGTGGAAATGATATCATAGAAAAGAGAGATGTTATTATAAGGGTAGATAAATATCATTAGGAGGTTCAAAACCTCAAACTATGAATCACTAAACTGGTTTAGATGGTGGAGGTTCATAGTATGATGTCAAATATTATTTTAGATGATGAGTGAAAAAAGTAGTCAAAAAATTCTATGGATAATATTATCTTATGAACGATGAATGAAAATTTATGTGATGATACAGAAGGAAAAGAATAATTAGCTCAAATATTTTTAAAATCTCACACAAACAATCTTGTGAAATGGAAATAAACAAAATGTGATTGCTCATATTTTTTATTACTATACATGATGGTGTTAATAAAACTGATAGAGAAAATGGGTTATGAAGGGATCTAATAATTTTTTCACATCAATGATATTTGAAAACATCCTGAATGTTAAATTTTATCTATGTCATGAGGGGGGGAAATGATATTTAATACTATGGAATGAAAAGTATAAGTAATGATTATATTTATATAGCGTACTAAAATTACGTGGTTATTGTGGGGATCCATGTGTTTTAGAAACACATATTATAATTTTTGGCACATGGTGTCTCAACCAAGATGTAGTTATGAAATGATGGGGAGTAACAATAGAAGAAAATTTAATATATTTATTATGATATAGTATGTGGAATTGTAAAAATGAAAAATTTATAAAAGTATCCAACAAAATTTTGATTTTATTTTTAATATGATATTTTTGTTATTTTTTTAACAATATAAGCACATTTATATAGAATATATGAAACCTATTCTGGGATTCATTACCCATAATATAAAAGAAAATAATATTATAACTGATAAACATGTTGAAATATCCTTTATTGTTGAGATATCATTAAAAGAAACAAGGAAGAAAAAATCATTGATTCCTGGTAGTGTCATCACTTATATTAAATAAGGATATCAAAATCATTAATGTTGTTGAAAATAATTATAGAGGATTATTAACATGTAGAAATAATATTTTCCTAAAAATTATAGGAATAATAGTAGTGGAGATTGATGGATAAAAATGAAAATCTAAAGATATATTACATATTTATGTGATTAAACATAACATGCATAGTGTAAGACTATATAGTAATAATTTTAAATAAATTATCATCAGAAAATATTCATTTATTGAAAAATTTGGGATAGAAGATGAACATATAATAACGGAATAAAGAACTTGTTAAAATCACTTCTAGATAAGAGAAACCTCTAAATATTGTTCTTTGAGTAATGAAGATGAATAAAAGATGAAATAATACAAGATTGAAAATCTTGTTTAAAAATGTGTGATACACCATATAATGTAGATTTTATATTAAACATATGTACATTTAATTTGAAATAAAATGATGTTTTAATAACATTTCAGAAATAGAAGATGATAGGTATGTATCTTAAGAATATCAAATTTAAATATAAAATATCTCTTGAACTTATTCACTCTAATTTATCGGGGATGATGAAACACCAATAAACTTAATATTATTTTTAATTTATAATGATTATTAATGATTTTATATAGTTAATAAAAATTATATTCAAGAAAAAATTCAGATGCAGTAAGAATGATAAGGTTTTTAGAAGATATGTTTAGAAAAAATCGGGGTTTATATAATACACATGAGAATAGATAATTTAATTGGGTAAATATTTAATTCATTTGAATCATATTTCATGAAACATGGAATTAAGAATAATTATATTTATCCTTACACCTCTTAATAAAATGTATTATCAAAGAGTAAAAACATTTGTTTTGTTGATATGGGAAGGAATCTTCTTTCTGTAAAACAAATATCAATGTTTTTTGAGGGTATGTCATATGTAATACCAAAAAAAATATAAAATAAATGATTGTTGATTCTAGAATAAAAGAATTACTTCTTATGAAATGTGATATAATAGAAACCCATCAGTCAATAATTTCATGGTTTTTGGAAGTCCTAGATTAATAAAAATATAAAATCCCAATCATTGAAAATTTGATGAAAAAGATGATGATAAAATTTTCATGGGCTATTCATCGAGTGCAATAAGTTATAAATTTTGTAATAAATATTTACTAAATTTGATGGAATCCTGTGATGTGAATGTTGTAAAAAATCCATCTTTATTAACATATTTTGATTAAAATATTGTCGATGTTAAATTAAATTCATTTAATAAGAATAAAAAAAGTGACGATGAATGTGATATAAGATAGGAATTTATGATTTTGGATAATTTTTGTGGAGTGGAATGTGATGTTGGAAGGAAAAAATTTCAATTTTATTCCCTATATAAATAGTTAAAATCTAAAAATATAATTATAAATCAAAATGTTCAGGTATTTCATGAATTTAATGTCCTTGTTCCAGTTGCTGCCCAAAGGTTCCCAAAGGTTCCCCGAATCTGATTTGTCACATGACATCCAATGCATTTCCACAAATTTAAGAGGATTACAACTAGTAGCAAGGTATAAGATATGAAAATGGGGAAATTATTCACTCATTTTCTAAGTAAATACATTTGAAAAAACGAGAAGTAAATAGTGGTGGATGACGTAATACCATACCACAAAATTAAACAATAGAAGACTAACAGAATAAAAAAACTTCATCGAACATAAATTAATTAAGTGTGCATGTCAAATTAACCTAGGAAATCATCCAGACATTTCACAATTCTGGAAATACATTTCTAAATACAATGTATAGAAACTTAGTTAACTCCAAGGGAAGCGCAATCCTCAACATGGTCACATACATTCCAATTCCTACAATAATAAAAAATGTGATGAATAATAGAA
Source organism: Viscum album (assembly GCA_963277665.1). NCBI lineage: Eukaryota > Viridiplantae > Streptophyta > Magnoliopsida > Santalales > Viscaceae > Viscum > Viscum album. Next base: position 1,010,571,008 of record OY728128.1, on the reverse strand, counting down.
CATTACCTCATATATACATGAAACCGAAAAAAAAAATTGTGTGTTTAAAAGAATGACCCAAATAGGGTGTGAGATGAATCTCAGCTAGAAACCACTAGATGATCTGTTCTTAAGTGTCAGTGAATATATATAGTAGGTAATATGTTGGAAAGAAGTATTAAAGAAGAATGTAATCAAATGTAAATAATCATACAGTTCGCAATTACATCATTTACATATAAAAAATTTTCAAACCATTTAATAATGAAATCATGGGATCTACCCTATTTTCTATATTCCCTATGTAAAACTGAAACATATGTCTCATAAAACCATATAAACAATATCGTAAGGCCAAGTCCAAATATGTGTTTTAGCTTGGGAGACTCACCAAAATCATCAAATCATTCACTAGAAACCCTTTTGGAATGTTCTATTAGTCTAACCCCTTCAGTTCCACATATCATAAATTCAAATAAACAATTTCCATCATGGAAAGGACACAAAATCTAACCACTTTGGTCCCACATAGCACTAATTTTTTACATACGATCACCTAGATAAACCTCATGGTAAATACCCCCGTGGTTTTCACAGTAACAATAAATTATAATGGACACCTGGAATATCTAAGAGACAATGACTTAAGGTCTAACAATCATAAAATAACAATCCTCTAGGTATCTCTCATAGTATAACCCATCTGGTATATGACCACTCGGTAGTTCCCACAATCAATACCTCCAAGTCAACATAACTATAATTTATACGTAAATTAACCTACAACAGAAACATCTCACAGTCAATTCCCCTTGGTCAAACATTCACAATGAAAAACACTTACATCTAATATAATGTGTCAAACTATATCTTAAATTCCTCATGGAATTAAAATAAGGTATTTTTAATAGGCACACTAGGAAAAATTGCATAAATAGTTAAATAGGGGAATACACCCATGGGGTGTCCCAGAACAAGGAATATAACCATTTTCATAACAAATTACCCTTTTCCAAAAAAACAAACTCTAACAGGTATTAAATAGTGTCAAAATCACATAACACGCAATCCCGCAACATGGGTATTCAACACTTTATGCATATAAAATCCAAAGGCAATCTATTAAAGGCCCCAAACACCCAATTTGATGTCGTACTACAAAAACTATTAATCACCAGTCCTTGAATTTGGCTATAATGGATTAGATCTACAAAATAGTAAAAATGATCAACCCTGAATAACTCTTGAGAGAGGAGAAATCGGAAAAAACGGCTCTTATGAAAGAGAGAACTCACCGGTGGGAATCCAACGGACCCATCAACATCTCAATCGGAGTTCCGATAAAGAACCAGGAGAATCTCAATGTTCTTCAGGTTTTTATCACTCTCCTGTATCAGACACATGAAGAAGAACTATTTTCTTGGGATGAGACTTGACCCCACTCCAACTCATCAATTAAAAAGAAAATTACATTGAGTGTCCATTTAATGTACACATCGTGTATTAGCCTCAACCAGAGCCCACTTTAGGTAGTCTTCTATATCAACTATATGGCCATATACTCAGCCATTACACAACCATTACATAGCTACATTCGACAATAGGGTACACAACATGTACATAGAAAATTTTCATTTCTTCCTTTTTTCATAAAAAAATCCTAAAGTCAGGATCCAAACAAGAAAGAAAATCCATGTTCTTACAAAATTTTCCCCTTTAAATAAATTCATCCCTTAATTTCCATTCTAATGGTGGTGAAGATGAAACTTCAAACAACTATGGCCACTATGATCATACATCAACCTACCTTGCCCAATTCTGATATTTTACTCACTAGTGCTACCAGAATACTCGTACAAGAGGAAATAACCAACCATGGAGAACATTCATGCTGCGATCCACAATCCAAATAGGGTGTGCTCCAAAGGATGCATTCATCTCTAACTCATCCTTTTATAGTTAAAAAACATGAGGCATTTTTGAAAATTTACTCCACAGGTGTGTGAAATGAAAGACATTTTTCATAGCCCAGTACCTCTGAGGTAAATACAACTGATAGGAAACCGGACAGACACTTAAAAAACCCTTGAACATCCTAATGTATATCATTGAAGGATTCCTATGTCTCCTAATTCTCCTTTGTCCCAAACAGATGTGGTGCGTAGAGAAGCATGGTGAGGTACTCATGGGGTCTGGTGGGGAAAATGTGTGGGACATAGTATAGTGAAGCCGGCCAGACTCGGAGGACCATCGTGGGAAAGTGGGGATCAACAAGGCAGCCTGATAGTCCAGGTGGGTAGGGAAAATCCATTCTAATCTTGTTCGGGCCCCTATTCCCTATAACCCCACTTGTTGAAATATTAAAATATACATAACATTTAAACCAGGAATCTATTTGACATGATGTAAGCGATGTTGGGAGCTTTCCGATGAGATAATCCTTTGAGGCCTAGGGTGAGATTAACTCAAAAAAATGTCTATTGACATGGGACATTTAGACAGAAAAAACCCAAGGTCATGGGGTAAAATGTATGTGAATACTACTAACCATGCACCCTCCATTTCTATGTAAATAGATTCTTTCATCTATCGTATCATGAATGAAGTTTTTTATGTTTAATTAACTTTATCATTTCATTGATGCTTTTTGGTATCATTTCCTACTCAGAATATAATGATACATTCAATATGAAATCCTTGATTGAGTTGTTGGATTCCAATGAGAGGCCATGTGTTGGTTCCTCTATTCAACATCGTGCCCTTGGTGGAGTCATTAGTATTAATGTGACCAACATCACTGGGAGTCGATCCTCAATATAGTCGGGTAATATAGATGGTGTTGTTGGAATTACCCCATGATCGTGGATTTTATCCTCATCTAATGTATGATATCTCTCTTTAAATATTTTATTGTATCCCTTTCTCAAGATGATTATCTACCAACAGTACTTCTCATATGGACATCATCGATGTTGTCGGACTCAAGAGTGTATAATCCCAGGTGGTTGCTTTATGGAATCATCAGACTAAATCCCTAATAGTTGTATGTAGTAGTTGTGGATTATCTCTTGAATGTGTGTCTTTGATTGGGGATATATAGATATTATTTTTATATGTTATATAGACTTATACTTTTGTAGAGAAGACTATATCTTTTCTTTGGGTCTTTCATTGTGGATTTTGGGTGACCTACCGAGTATTATTATACTTACCCATGCCCAGGCATTTCCAATACATGGCATGTCTTATACAGATGAGAGAAATCTTGATAGAGTCCATGGTGGACCAGGAACAGATACAGATTTGTGAGATTGGAAAATCCATTTTTTCTTATGGCTTCAGACAGTAGCCACAATACCATTCCTCCAGGTTGCATCATGTAGGGTTTTCTGGAGATGAGATTCAAAAACCTATTTATAGGCATTTATTTTGTTAGGGTTTCATTATGGAATGCTTTAACATAGTCTACAATACTTTCCTTTCGTAATAATTTTAGGTTATAGAGGTATTTATTCATTTTTTATTACTATGTTATAATTTTCAACTTTGTGGACTTGGAGATGTGTTGTTTGTACATGCATTAAAGAAATTCCTCCCATGTTTGTGATATGCCAACTCAGTGCTAATAACCTTCCACTGAACTATTGGAGGAGGTCATGGGGAGTCACAACATGGGCCCACTAGGTCTATTAATGACATAAGAAAACAATTATTGCATTACCAAATCTAAAATTAAAATAATTAAATACAAATTCACAATTTTAAAATAAAAATATATAATTTTATAAATACTAAGAATACTGTATATCAAAATATTTTATTTTATTTTACTCATACATGTCTTAAATATCTTTTATGTTCTAAACAGTTTGTTATCTTTAATTTTTTCACATCCATTGGGTATTTTTATCACTATAAATATACCCAACTCAAAAGTATTTTCTTCTCACACTAGTTTATACTGACACCCTCTATCTATAGAATTTGGTAAAATACTATGGGTTAAAATAAATTAAATAAAATGAAATAAAACTATCTATATACATTCTGTACTTATTTGTGACTATATATGTTACTCCCCAAAAAATAACCAACAATCCCCAAACTAGAGAATAGATAAGCCAATACATGCAACTAAAAATGATAATTTAGGAAAAAAATTTATATTCATATTATGGAAAATATATGAGAGAGAAAATAATAGAATTATAAGAATTATTTTACATGCCATAATGACGATTTTTCACTCGACATGTGATGTATCATTTTCCATTACCATACTTGTATAATTAACAACATGTAATAACACATATTTTATTCAACATCAAAGATAGGGTAATACTTAATGGTTACAAATATCAATAACAAATTTTTAAAAAAAATCAATCCATTACTTTGAAAATTAAATTTTTATTAAATATATAAACAAAAACAAAGGGTTCGATTTAATTAAATTTCTCTCAAACTATCAGTAATTTTGATAAACACTCATCTTAGAAAATATCAACAGTGGTGTTTAAGGATTTGACCTTATGATCTACCTTAAAAATATAATCTAATGATTGAATCGATAACTATTATGTTAATCTTTCTTATAGACATATATACTCCCAAAAATTAAAAAACATGTAGATGTTTCAAGTTTCTTATAACAAAAATACCATGGGTACAATAATTACACAACATAAATATTAAATCCAAATACCTAAATACATCAACACTTTTACATCAATTATTTGGTATAACATAGTTCATTCCTATGTTTAGGGGATAACCATTAGTTTATTTCATTAAATTAAATAATTCCCAAATTCCTCACCTATATTAAAATTAATTCCTCATGAAATAATTTTTCTATGAACATCATTTCAATATTGAAAATATATTTTCCTCCATTATAGATATTCATTCAGGTTCTTTGTACAATATTCATGACATTTAGGATGATTAATCTGTTTCCCTCAATATTCATTACCACATGAATATTAATAAAAGGCACTCTTCCTCTTATTTGATTTTTTCAGAATCACAAATATTTCCAATTTTTTAATAATATACCATTATATATGATTACTCGTAATAAAAATTTCATTCCTACTAATTGTAATACATATATTTTTCCTATAGTTGTTGAATATTCCATCAGATTCAATGTTCTCATGATTCCTTATACTTATATACAATTATTGAAACCAATAAACACTAGGTAATAATATTAATCATAGTGAAAACACATAATAATAAATAATAACTTTTAGGTTGTATAAATCATGAAAACATATTTTAAATAAATTAATCCATTATATTATCCTATTTTATTCAGAGTAATTATTCAAATACATCATTATGGTTCATAACGAGTTTCTGAATTTCAAAATAAAATCCCCTAATACTATCAGACAGAGTGTGAAGTGATACTTGTATTCACGCACTAGGTGAAGATAATTTCTAGATTGACACACACTATTGGGAGTTATTAACACGATATATCTTTAATACAGAGCTAAATCTAATAGTGTCACCCAGAATGGGATGTACCTTGATCAAAACTAGTCTCTATATCCATAAAAAAAATTCCATTTTATTTTCTTACACATTGAAACATCTTAATAATTTCTAGTAGATATATTCATAGACATATCATCATAAATATCTCTAGGAGTCCCACTAAACATTTATGATTCCAATTTACAATGGGTAACATAAATATTCCATAATACCATCTATATTGACCTATATATCACATAAATAAATATTATAACTTAATAGAATAATTTTCATCATATAACATTTTGATACATTACATAATATTTTTGGTCTAGTGTCTTTGGAAACATGGAAACAATAACATATAGTCTATAATTTATCTACATCATATCCCAATATGTTCTTCATAATGAGAACCATTCATGGAAATATCCAAAATAATAAATTTCTTCACAAATGAGGAAACATAAACATAATAAAGGGATGCCATCTAATGGTCAATACGGGTAAAATTGGAAGATATCAATATTTCATGGCATAATGGTATGATAACCTGAGTGTAAAATTTCTAAACCATACAAAACATATAAAATTTCATTAACATGACTCTTGGAATAAATCATGGAATTAAATAAGAAATGAATTACAATTTAATCAAATAATATAAACAAATAAAACCTGAAATTTTGATAATTTATATATTTTTGGAATATACATAAAATATAAAATCATTTCATCAGTAATTCAACACTTATTTATAATATTATCTTGATGGTATGGGTTCATCCCCCAAAACATCATAGATGTCATGGTTTACACAACATATTATCATTGTAGAAAGAGTCCCTTAATTAAATATGTTCCTTCCCCATTCTATTCATATTTATGTCCTAAAATTTCTATTATTACCCATTAAAATTTAGGGATATAAAGGTCCCACCAATCATGGTTATAACTTAACCACCATCCATTGTTAAAACAAACTACCATACTTGGATATAATGTAATGTCCATAAAATAATTAAATTTATACATATGTTTCCACAATATCATAAAACATTCATTATATCTGATTCCATTACAATAAGTTGATTTTAAAAAAATTTCATCATAAAAAAACATATGTAAATTAATATGGTTTTGTAATCAAATCATTATTCCATCAAATAATAACACATAAATAATTATCTTTTTAATATGATTTCATTATGATATAATTTATGGGAATGAAAATGGTTTTATAAATATCATGTCATCATTAACCAAAACCATACAGAGAATGAATTATAATGATATCCTCAGATCATAAACCCAATAAATAATCAGTAACATTAAAGGATGTTATATAAGATGAAACATCATTTTGAATGATCACATGGATCATTTATTTAGATATATATGAATTCCAATTTAAAAAACACTTGTTAAAACAAAAAATATTCCAAATTCCATTTCTTTGAAAACAATCATTTAACCTTATAAATGAGGAATTAAATATAATTTAAAGTATTTAATGAGGAATATTTCATTTCTACTATAAAAAATATTAAATCATTAATCTTGTTCAAAATTCATTTCTTTGAAAATAAACTCTCAAACATATAATGTTTTATTTAAATCATTGTTTGTTTTAAATGATGTAAAATTCTCTATGTTAAAAAATTAATTTTTATTAATATTTTTTATTAAAATCCAAAAAGACTATGTTTTTTTAAAATTTACTACTTTTAAAAAAACATTTTAATAAATACAAACAAAAATTAAATTTATGTAAAAAATTATAGATATATTTCAAAACAATTCCTTTTTTTAAATCATGGATATGGAATAAAAATGGTACTCGACTGAAGAGAGAAATTTTTTTGGCTTTCTATAAAAACATTATTTTAGAATCATGAGGACATAAAGAAAGGAAGTAAAGGTAAACATTTTTTTCAATAAATAACTTGAGGAAAATAATATTCATTGGTATCCTGAATGATGATCATAATATGTGTCATCATCACTGTTATTATAAACAATCTAAATAAATGATTATATTTTGTCATAAAACCATTTCCAAATTGGTAACACTTAATCAAAATCCTCATGAAAGAATAAAATTAAACAAAACATATATCATAATAAGAATAAATAAATTCATGATATCAAATGTCAAAGTGGTTGTATATACATGACAAAAAATAAGATATGATCACAACCCAACATATATCACATAGAATTAAAATTTAGATAAAAATATATTAGAGATAAAAAATAGATTGATTCCTAAGACTCTATAAATAATAACACAATACTATAAATTATATTTCAAGAAAATAATGAGATTCATTACATAAAATTGAAAGGTGGATGTAAATACCCAATATAAAGAATGATTTGTGAAGTTTCATTTAACACCCATATATAAGAGAGTAAATAAATTCCTTATCTTATGTCATGAGTCATTTCATAAATATTTGATTTCCTTATATAAATAATTTATGATTATTAGGAATTTATTAAAAAACCATCAAATATATATATCATTAATTGTTTTTTTGTTAATTATGAAAATTTATTATATATTAATTAACATTTCCTTATTGAAATTTGATTTCAGATAATAACAACATTTTTTAGTGAATATTTTGATATTTTATTATTGGTCCACATAATTTGATCATTGTTCAATTAACTAAAAAACAAGTAATCATGTAAAAATATTATATATCATGTGTATAATTTATTAATGTAAAACATAAATGTTAGATATATAAAATTAAATATATCATTCCTTGGGATGGTAGTCAGTACGCACAGATGAACATAGTTTCTATTTTCTTGATCAATTGGATAATGAAAGGTATGGAATATATTACAATTACAGAATAATTTTCAGGTCAAATCTAAATAAAATATGTTTATTAAAAAATATCTATATTCTCTTTCTTGTACTGTGTATGTGAATTATGTATCATAGTGCTTCATGATGTGGTAGTCCACCATATACAAGAGAAACCTTATTATATTCCAACTGAGTACAAATTAAGGAATTATATGTGATGTCAAAATTCGAAAAGTATATATATACTACCAATATCATTAATAATTATTTAATAAATATTTTATACCATCTATGTAAAATAGAAATGAATAACATATCACAATTGTTCAATAGATGATAGTATTTTGTATAAACTAATGATGGATCTATATCCTATTTCAGTGAAGTAGAAATGGATTTATGTTATTACATTAGCATAATAATATCTCTGTATTTAGGACAAAATATTGTTTTAATTCTATTATAATTGGAATTTTTTAAGGATTCAGAATAATATGAATAAAAAACACATTTTTAAAAACATTACACCTTTTTTGGACAACCTCATTAGGTTTAACCTAAATCCTTCCATGATTGGCCTTCTAAACACTCAAAGGGATCATGGATGTTTCTATTGAAGTATGTAATACATTTAGGTATGTCATATATTAAATAAAGCGGTTTTCAATTTTTTAGAACTGTAAAAATGCGATAAAAATACATTATATAAAAATAGATATTCTACACATAAAATAGATTTATTGTTATATTATATCTAAAAAACACATAAGGTAAATGTTAAACATTTTTTTTAATATATAAGATATGAATTCAATTAAAATAAATCACTAAAATTTATTTGATTAATTTTTAGGTTAAATGAATATATGTACATTAAAATAGTTTTCTAGAAAATGGATTTATTTTCAAATGGTTTTTATTTTAAAATCTAATTAATTTTTCAATAATATTTTAATTATATGTACATTTATAGGAAATATATATTCATAGTTTTTTAATCCAATTCATGCCTTTAATTATAATTGATAGTTGATAAATATAATATTTTAGTAGCATGTAACATATTTTTTATAATTACTTTGTTTTTGTAATGAAAACTAAAATTGATGTTACTTTTAATTGAAAATATCCAAAACATAAAATTTATTAGAACCAAAATGGTCCCAAATATATTGGTATTACATAATTTTTTCAAAACATTACTGAAAATAATTCCATCTCTCAAATCCTAAAAAGTGACTTTTGTACATGTTAATTTCACAAACATATCGCAAAAATAAATAATTCGTATTTTTAATGTTTATTTTATAAGGGAGAAATTAATAATAAATTTTTAATATATTTCATGACATAATTTCACACATAATAAATGAAGTCAAAAAATTGATGAGGATCACTTCATGATTATTTTGAATGGTAGAAGCACTATCAAGGTTTTAAAAAGGGGTCATACCATAACTTATAATTTACATTATAATGTTTATAAAATTATGCTAGAGTCTACAAGTACCAAAACCACTATCTAAAAGTAATTTTTCACATTACAAAATTTTTTAGGAATAAAATAGATCACAATACAAATCATCAAATTTTATATTATTATTACATTCATGGATTCATACATACCTCAAACATTACATTTTAGACATATAGAAAAACATAAAATCATATAGAGAAAAAAATAATTCTTTATATCATATCCATTAAATTATTCAGAGTTATCATTTCTATTCCCTAGGGAAATCAGACAAATATATAGTGGTGAGAATAGATGAGTATTAATGGGTAGTGTATAGTATAACCTCTCATAGAAAAAACAAGTCATGATTAATATAAAAGGAATAAATAATTATCAAATTAACTCATATCTAATTATATGAGCATGAATTTTTTATATGGAATACATAATTATATATATAATGACCATGAAATTAATATTGGATTTCAAAGATATGGAATCCTTAATTTGTGATATCATAACCTTATCCTCAAGGATTCACTCTAGGACTGTATAAATAAATATGTATGTGGTATGAAAAATAAAAAATCCAGTTTGTCAAATTATACTATATTACACATCATGTGGAAATGTAATTATGATCCTCACACATAACTAAATCATCATATAGGTACAAAAAACTCCTTGATAAAGAAATTATTATTATATGGCCTCTAAAACATAATATATATAAACTAGTATGTTTCAAGTGAAATTTTGATTCATCATAGTGCTGTGTAATTCCTAGACCCACCAATCATGAAATAAGTCTAATATATTCTTTATATGAATTAAATAAATTATAATGAAATTAATAATCATTATGAAATAGTAATAAATAATCATACATTTTGAACTATAATTTTTATAGAATTTTAATATTTCTCCATTCAATAAGTTAAATGAAATAAGGAGTAATCACCCTTAAAACTACCTCAATAATAATTATAAGATAAAGTAATATCATAATTTAATATGATAAAAAAGATAATTTATAATGAATTTTTTGATGATATTAAATGACATGAAAAATTTGGAAATAAAATAAAGTCATGAGAGAAAATAATAGTGATAAAGAACATAACCATAATAAATAGAATGAAATAGAAATAACCATTACACAAAATATATGTATAAAATAAAAAATCATAAGTGTGTAAAAAAGATGATGAATTAATTTGAAATTATGAAAACATAGTGAATTGTATTTTTGTTAGGGATACCCTTAACTGTAAACCTCAGTAGCTCCAATTATCCTCTTATATCAAATAATAAATTCAACGACTCTAGTAATACTTCTCGATTTTGAAGGAATTTTGGAATTATTTTACCTATAAAAGATGAAAAATATATGTGATACTTTTAGGGATGTAAATATTTTAGTGCATAGAATGGAACACTAATTTTATTTATGTCTTGTGAATTGTGGTTAACGGGTCATCATATTAATGGGATGGGAGTGGAATTTTTTTAAATACTTATTTATTGATATAATAGAAAATTTATATTTAATTCTACTGGATCCAAAATTTTAAATTATAGAACATAAGAGGATAAATGGTTGACAATGTACTCATAAACCAATTATGATATATTGTTTTATGATTTTTTTCCCTTTATCTATTTATGTAATACTTTTAACTTATAATAAAATTTACCATTGTAACGAACCTTTACCATTGTATATTATTTTTCAAATAAAAAATATATAAACGATATTTTCTAATAAAGAAAATGAAGATACAAAATATTATATCTATTTTATGAGATTTAATTTCAAAAAATGATAAAAATAAAATTCAATATATGTATTCAAAACACACCTAAAAATTGAAAATACATTTTTAAGAATATAAATAATTTCATTACTTTTTAATAATTTTTTTATTTTAATGTCCTTGATTAATTATTGATTAAAAAATAAGATTGATATTTAATATTAAAGTAATTCCTAAACTAAATGAAATCATTTTAATGGATACTTAATTGAAAAGGACAAAAAAATAACCAAAAATTACAAAAAAAATATAATATAGGATAAAAAATCTAAAAAATATGTTTATTCATTCAAAATTTTGTTATCAAATTCATAATTTTACCCCATAAATATATATTTCCCTGAAAAATATATTTTTAAATATTTAATTTGTTATCATATAAATATTATGTCATAAAAGTTAAAGTATATTTAAAAATTATATTCCTTAAGTATTCACAAAAAACCCATTTTATAACAACTAAAAAAATCCACCAAATATTGTTTTCATTTGAAAATCAAAATAATGCACCCATTTTATCTAATTTAAATTATTAAATTTATAAATATAAAATTTTAATTTATCTATGAACAAAAAATATTTCTATTTTACTATATCAATTTTATAATAGATTATGGACTATGTGATCATTTTTGGGAAATAGTTTTTACTAGATATAGTAGAATAATTCATCATAAATTATCTCCCTCTATTAAATATTTTCTCCATAATAATTTTATATATAACTCAACTGAAAATAAAATTTGAATATATCATTTCCTATTTAGTTCCTCTTATTTTCTCCCATAACATGCCATTCCACCAATGTAGTTTCACCCAATGAATTATTTGATTCAACAACACATTCCCTATAAAATATTGAGTTGTGATAGGATCCTTACTATAAGACAATTAGATTCTATATATTTTTCATAAAATTCATGTTCATGAACTTGATCCATTATGTACACACTCAACAATGAAACAAGGAAAACATTACACCCATTATAGAGGATGTGTAAAAACCATGATCTTCATTTCAGGTATGTTTTTCCTTTTCTGGTCGTTTTTGTGGAAAAGACTAAAATCTGGAAATTTTCTAAGTACACGCAATGTACATTGATCACGCGTGAGGCTTTGTGCTTGTCGTGTCCGGGCTACACACACGATGTGTAGGGTTGGTGTGGAGGCCTCTTAATGCAGTGTACGGAAAAGGTGAGTACACGCCGTGTACTCAAGAAGTACACGTTGTGTACTTTTCTTTTTAATTAATTAAATAGACCGGGGTCATGTCTAATCCCTATTTTCATCTTCTTCTCCGCCTAATTATGTTCAAAGATTCCAAGCAGGAAGAATCTTATCTGAGCTGTTGATTCGTCACTAGATAACTGAATCAAACACCATCGGTTGCAATAGAATCACAGCAGTGATATCTTGGTTTTCCATGCCCACGTTTCCTAATTCTTTCTCTTATGAGAGTTATCTAAGGTTGATCATATTTACCATTTTTGTAGATATTATCTTTTCTAGGACGATTCACAAGGTGAGGTTCAACTATATTGATCTCCTTGGATCGAGGTAGGTGGTTTGTTGCCCTATATTGAACATCTTAGAGGTTTTTTGCAAAAAGTGATGGATTCCCATGTATCGGGTATCTCAGGTTAGGGTTTTGAACCAATATTATTGTCTACCATAGATTTCTTGTATTCTTGAGGATATTAGATGATTAATGATTACTTGTTATCATGTTTTAGGATCACCACATGGGTGTTTTCCTTGTTTTGGTTGTTTACCGCCGTTTGGCTTAGGTTGCCTGTGAGGCATACCTTATTGAATTTATTGTCTACCTTGAGATATTTGATTTCATGTGTTGACTACTGTTGATATTCTTTTTTGCATTGTAGATATTATCCGATTAGTTGTTAAACATACTTAGGGCTGCTAATGGTCGTTTACGCAGGACTAGAATGTTCAGGGCTGTGTGAAACTGGTGCGGTAGACTAAAGAGGGAATTGAAGATTAAGGGCTTCCCTAAAGAGTTTGTTATAAATTAGTATCATTCACAGGACCTATAGGAATTGGAATTTGTGCTTCCTCAGAGTGTCCTTAGTTATGTATCGAGACTATAGGGGGAATTAGACGTAAGTGCTTCCTCGGAGAGTCTATACCTATCATTGCGAGACCACAAGGGAATTGATGGTGAGTGCTTCCCAGAGAGTCTGTGCCTTTGTATGATTACATGACTACAGGGGTCTGCCAGTATGAGTCACCCAGAGAGTCTGTGTGAATATTATTTGGTTGGTTTTAATGAGTCCACCAAGACAAAGAACAAGCTTGTGTTTTGTAGTTCTTGTAGTTTAGGTAGTCTGCTCAGATACCTACAGTGTTACTTGCTATTCTTTGGGAATATAGAGTTGTTGCTAGATTCCTTGGGCAATAATTAAATGACTAAATCAAATTACTAAATGAATTTGAATGGAGTTTTTTAGGGTTGTTACTTAGTGCACTCATGTTTCTCTACTGCATTTATTCCCTTTACTTTTTCTATATTGCTCACTAATAGTAGGGCATAGATCTTCTGGTGGTTGCCTACTGGGATTAGTCTCACACCCTATTTGGGTCCTGCTTTTCGGCCCAAACAGGTTATATTATTTAAGGTGTGGATATGGATTGTGTCCCTTCTACTTTAGGTACATGATTTCTGGTTGGAGCTGGAGAGCATAGGACCGATCCTAGGCTTTCGATGCTGCTGGAGTTGTTGTTTACTTTTAGTACTTTGTGCTCAGTTGTATTTCAGAATGTTGTTGTGTTACTGTTTTCCTTAGATACTTGTACCTCCTACATCATTTTCATCATCATTATTATAATATACATTTCTTCTGTTGTTTAGTTTTAGTTATTTTATGTTTTTTACTTCTTATACAGTTGACTATTATTTCCTTTTCTTTGTGTACCTTACCAAGTGAGGGAATAGTTTCCCCAATGAATCACCAAGGCCCTCGCTACTAGTCGGCAGCCTCTAGAATTTGGGGAAACATGCTTGAGGTCATGTGGCGAACCAGGTATGGGGCACCGGTTGAGTGGCTCAGTATTCAGGTCGTTACAAAGTGGTATCAGAGCCGGTTCCTTTCATTTTCTAATGACTTAATATTTAGCGACATTAGAAAGGTATAGGAAAGAATTATTAAATGGTAAATAGTTGTGCCCAGAAGTTCTAGAACCTGTGTATTGGGAAAAATCCATATTACCTCGAATGTTGCAGTTTATGTGTTTTGCAAATGTTACAGTATACTTGATTTCACCGTTGGGTGGTGCACTTGTTTTGTGTTGTTACTGTTTATATGATTGTGGTTCTATTTTATTGCAACCCGATGATATGAGGGTATTCCATCTCATGCATCATATTGTCACATGTTAGAAAATCACATGTCATGCATTTTGCCATGCCATCTAGGTCGCATCAGAATTTGCATGTTGTTGTGATAGAATTTGTGATAGACGATGCATGATGTTGTGATAGCTGCTGTGATAGAATACCGGCCATGTTGATAGGGTATCATTTGTTTAGAGCTTATTTATAATGGATGCCAAAATTTGGTATTATAGGTGTTATGGTCCCTCGAGGATCGGAATTTTATGGTTTATGTGTTTGTTATACTGTTTACTTGTTATATGCGCTGTTATGATGCCAATCTTTGATTCGTGGAGAGTATGGGCCCCCACGGATCGGAATTTGGCACCCTAACACTTGTTTTTCTATGTTTTCTGGGCCTCGGTGTCGTTCTGAGGCTACTAACCAGAAAAACCTAGAATAACTAGTGTGTACATCATGAATACATTCCGTGTAGTTTTTAGCCGTGTCACTGACTGTGTGGACAGGGAAACGGGGTTGTTAAAGTTCTTATAGGAACATGACATGTGCAGTTTACACTCCCTGTTGTATGACTTGGGTATCTGACTGTGTCATGAACAACACGGGCCGGGGGTTTCCTTCAAGTACATGTCGTGTCCGTCTGGAACACACAGTGTAGAGTCGGTCATGTGTCGGGCCGTGTCACGAACAACACGGGCGAGGTAAGGCATTTCTAGTACAAGCCGTGTCTCCATTGAACACACCATGTAGTTTTTTCTTAGGGGAGCCGTATGACTACACCGTTTAGCTGAATATATGGGTTCGGAAAATCCACAGGGGAAGCATGCTGTGTATCATATTGACACGCCGTGTAGTAGTGGTCTGTGTACCAGTCCATGTGAATAATGATACAGACATGGGTAAAATCATAAAGGACACGCTATGTAGTAGACAAACACACCGTGTAGTCTTCTGATCAGACATACCGTGTTCCTAGCCATGTAGGAGTGATCAGGCAGGGAGAAAAAGGGTTAGTACACGCTGTGTAGCTGGGTGTGTTACACAACCATGTTTGGCCAAGGTATACGCCTGGGGTAAAATTTCCATAAAAGACACCATGTATTTTTACTAACACGCTTTGAAGTCATGTTTTTACAGAATATTAAATTTTTTCCCTCTTATTCCATTTTACTCTCTTGTGTTGGAACTATGTTTGTCATTAAAGACGGAGTGATTTTGACTTTTCAGAGCTATGGCACCAAGACGTCCTCCCGTTGCACGTCAGGAACCAGCTAGTGACTGTACGCCTGATATGGCAGATCAGGGACTACCTGTACTTCTGCCTATCGTTCCGGACATGGTACCTGCAGTGATTATAGACATTGGTGTCGATGCTCAGTTCAGAGAGGGTTTCATGAGATTCATGCAGACCTTCCAGGGAGCTCAGCATCGTGCCCCCTCTATGGTTGAGCTGATGATGGTTTTTTAGCAATAGAATCCTCCCACGTTCACATGGGAGGGAGGACCACAGCCTGCAGATTCATGGCTAGAAGCCATGCTATCCATATTCAAGCACCTGGAGATGCCTCCTGAGAGGAGAGTGAAGCTTGCGACTTATATGCTGTGATATTCCTCCAAAAGGTGGTGGGATGTGGTTTCACAGGCCGGGAGCCAATAGGCTATGGCTTGGGATGAGTTTCAACATATGTTCTACGAGTAATTCTACCTGGTGACGCAAAGGGCTGACAAAGCCAGAGAGTTCATGAACCTGTAGTAGGGTACTATCATAGTTATGGAGTATTCCTCTCACTTCATAGAGTTACATTGTTTCACTCCCGTTCTGGGGAATGATGAGCTGTTTTTAGTGAAGAAGTTTGAGGAAGGCCTCAGACCGGACATCAGATCGCAGGTGAACGTCTTCCAGTTGACTTCTATTACTCTGATAGTCAACCAAGCACTTATCACAGAAAGAAACCTGAGGGAGACATGAGCTGTGGACTTGGTCAGTTCAACTTCCAGGGCTGATTCTTTTCAGGTAGACGATAAGAAGCGCCACTGAGAATCTAAACGAGGTGACACGAGGAAGCGAGGCATTCCTCTCGGTGGACAAGATCTTCCATCTGGAAACCAAGTGGTGCGCTATCAGTGTCAAAAAATTGGCATAAGATGCCTTATTTCCCAAGAGCCCCAATGGAGTGCCGATAATGTGGCAAGATGGGAAATCATCACCATTTCTACAAGGATCTTCTTCTAGTGGCTAGTGAAGGAGGATCAGTTTCATCTCCATGTGTAAAGAGTAGGATTACCAGTTCTGCATCATACTGGGGGCTTGAGTTCTTCATGACGTTCATGCCATGGTAGAGGCCGTGGACGTAGTGGTCAGGCTTAGGGAGGGTCATATCAGGGATCTCAGGCAGCTACACAAGGCCGCGGTGCAGGCCAGACTTTTGTGGTAGAGCATATTTATCACAAGCAGGATCCTGGACCTTCCATAGTTTGAGGTATGATTTAAGTAGCCTCCGTTTTATCCTCTTCACTTTTCGATAGAGGATCTTCTCATAGCCTTATTTCTGTTCATACTGTGGAAAGCCTTAGACTTGCTGTTATTACTTCTGAGGATATTATGACGCTAGACACTCCCTTGGGAATTAGAACTGCTAACGTGTGTCAGTTCTTAGACTTCCCCCTTGAGGTTGATGGGTGTCATTTTTCGTTGAGTCTCTATATTTTGGAGATGACCGACTAGGCTGTCATTCTCAGGATAGACTGGTCAGTTCCCTTTTATGCCTTTGTCCTTCGCTATCGCCAAAGGGTGAGTTTCAATTCACCAGAGGGTGGATCTTTTCTGCACAAGGGAGAATGGGATGTCCAGGCAAGCAGAGTGGGGCTAGAGTATCATGGGTTGGGCGGTGTTACGTCCCAGATTCCTAGCTTATATCTGGATGACCAGGGTACTTCTCAGATAGACTTTCCTCTAGTGGTGGATCATTTCAGGGATGTCTTTCTAGATGACTTTTCATGTTTTCCTCTGGAGTGTGAGGTAGAATTTTCTATCGAGATTGTGCATGGAGTGGCACTGGTGTCCATTAATCCTTATCAGATTGCTACACCTAAGTTGTTGGAGCTCAAGAAGCAGTCGGAGGAGTTGCAGGCAAGGTGTATCATCTTACCCAATACATCTCCTTGGGGTTCGCATGTCCTATTTGCGAAGAAGGTAGACAAAACCCTTAGGCTCTGTATGGATTATCGGAACCTGAACCAGTTGACGATTAAGAACCGATATCCATTACCACAGATAGATGATCTCTTTGATCAGCTTCAAGGAGCCAGAGTGTTCTCAAAGATCATCTTGAGGTCCGGCTACCATCCGTTGCGTTTCAGAGCATCTGATATACCTCTTAGAGCCTTCTAGAGCAGGTATGGTCTGTATGAGTATTTTGTTATGCTGTTCGATCTCAGGAACATACCAGTAGTTTTCATGGCGCTGATGAATAGAGTTTTCCATCCTTAATTGGATTCTTTTATGGTTATTTTTGTGGATGACATCTTGATCTACTCCCACACTCGACACGACCATGATATCCATCTTGAGATCATTTTGAGTATATTGAGGGAGCATCAGTCATATGCTAAGATCTCAAATTTCCACTTTCGGATGGACGAGATTCACTTCCTGGGTCATGTCATCTCAGAGAATTGAGTATCAGTAGACCCAATGAAGTTGGGAGCAGTAGTTACCTGGGAGCAGCTGAAAAATGTCTTCAAGGTACGAAGTTTCTTAGGGATGGATGGTTACTACATGCAGTTTATACAGGACTTCTCACGCTTACCAGCGCCAGTGACAAGCTTGACGAAGAAGGGGGTGAAATATGTTTGGTCAGAAGCCTACGATTTAGCCTTCTAAGAGCTAAAGGGGAGATTGACTTCAGCACCGATTCTAGTTTTTTCAGAGAGGGGAAAGAGTTATATAGTTTTCTGTGATGCATCTAACATCATTCTTGGAGCAGTGGTTATGCAGGAGGATCGTGTTTTAGCATATGGATATCGGTAGTTGAGGTCACATGAGAGGAACTATACAATTCATGACCTAGTGTTGTCTGTAGTTCTTCATGCTTTGCATTGATGGAGGCATTATGTTCTGGCAGATCATTTTGTGTTATATACTGACTGCAAAAACCTCAAGTATATCTTCACACAACGTGACATAAATCTCAGAAAGCGGTGGTTGGTTGAGTACATATATTCCTTCGATTTCGATCTTGCTTATACGACTAGGAAGGGAAACGCTGTGGCAGACACACTGAGCAGGAGGACACAACAAGCAATTTAGGAAGGCAGTAGTGAGTGGCAGCTTATGGATCTGTTCTCTGAAATGCATCTAGAGGTGAATGACAGACATGGGCAGACTTTTCTTTCCTCTGTAGCTATTACCTCTTCCCTTATTGACCATGTTCTAATGAGGCAGCTATCATATTCTGAAGACCTAGTTCTATGGGAAAGCGTGTCAGGAGAGTACCCTCTTCCTAGATGGACCGTTGGCATGGATGAGATCTTGCGTGTCCAGGGACGCGTATGGGTGCCAACAGATATACGCGAGGAGCTGATGCAAAACATTCATTCCTAAGTTTGGGAAGTTCATCCTGGAATCACCAATATGTATCATGATCTACACCGCCAGTATTGGTTGCCAGGTATGAAGAGATATGTTTCTGTTTTTGTCATGAGATGTTCCAGTTGTCAGCAGGTAAAAGCAGAGCACCAGTGACAAACATGGATTTTAAAAAAGCTACCCATTCCCGAGTGGAAGTGGAAGGATGTGAAAATGGATTTCTTGACAGGGTTACCGAAATCACCTCGATGGAATGATGTTGTATGGGTTTTCATTGACAGGATCACGAAGGTTTCTCACTTATTGATGATCAAGGAGAAATTCAGTGTCGATGAGCATGTACGGTTGTACATCCGTGAGATTGTACGCTTGAATGGGGTTCCGAGTACTATCATTACAGATAGGGATGCTAGCTTTAAGTCGCATTTCTGTCAAGGGCTACATAGGGCTTTGGGTACACAGGTACTTCTAAATACAACTTACTATCCTTAGACAGATGTCCAGTCAGAGTGCATGATACAGGTGCTAGAGGACATGGTACGAGCATGCGTCATTAATTTTGGAGGTTCTTGAAAGAAACAAATACCTCTAGTGGACTTTTACTTAAATAATAGTTTTCAAGAAACTATTCAGATGTCACCTTATGAGGCATTGTATGGTAGACCATGTCGATCACCCTTGTATTGGATGGAGGTAGGAGAGGTAGCTATGTTGGGATCTCGTCTTGTTTAGGACACCACAAAAATGGTGGAGTTGATTTGGAAAAGGATGGCTACTACACAGTCTCGACAGAAATATTATGCTTATCAATGGAGACGACCTTTAGAGTTCAAGGTTGGAGATCATGTTTTCCTACGTGTTACCCCACATTTGGGACACAAGAGGATCCGGAGACAAGGTAATCGTTCACCGAGATACATCGGGCCGTTTGAGGTTCTGGAGGGAGTCGGGCTAGTTTCTTATAGGTTGCAGTTACCACAGATGTACCAGGCTATGAACGACGTCTTCCATGTTTCTCAGCATCAACGCTATTTCTCGGACCCGTCTAATGTCATTCAAGCCGAGCAGGTTGAGATGGAGTAGGATTTATTTTTCGAGGAGCATCCTATCTAGATTTTTGATCGTAGTGAAAAGTTACTTTGTGTCCAATCTGTTCCTCTGGTACGGGGGCTATGAAAGCATGACCGTGTGCAGGAGGAGACTTGGGAGAGGGAGGCCGATATGCAATCACAGTGGCCAGATTTGATCTAATTTTTTTCTTCGCCACCTTGTTAGGTAAATTTGGGGACGAATTTATTTAAGGGGGGATGTTTTTAAGAACCAGGATCTTCATTTCCGGAATGTTTTTCATTTTTTGGTCGTTTTTTAGGAAAAGAGGAATATCTAGAAATTTTCTAAGTACATGTCCTGTACTTTATAAGTACTCGTTGTGTACTTTGATCCCAAACGAGGCCGTGTGCTGGAAGTTTGTGAGCCACACACATGGTGTGTAGGGGTGATGTAGAGACCACTTAATGCGGTGTACGGAAAAGGTGAGTACACGCCGTGTACTCAAAAATTACACGTCGTGTACTTTTCTTTTTATTTCATTAAATAGACTACGGTCACGTCTGATCCCTAATTTCGTTTTTTTCCCTAATTACGTCCATAGCATCCAAGGAGGTCGAATCTTCTCTAAGATACTGATCCATCACCAGATATCTGAATCGAACGTCGTTGGTTGCAATATAATCACAGTGGCGAGTTCTTGGTTCTTCCATGGCCACGTTTCCTGATTCATTCTATTATGAGAGTTATCTATGGTTTAAAGTTTTAGATGTTTTTGCAAATATTTTCCATTATAGGCCAATTCATAGGCCGAGGTTCAACTATATCGACCTCCTAGGATCAAGGTAGGTTGTTTGTTGCTTTATGTTGAATGTCTCTGAGTTTTTGTGCAAAAAAGTGTCAGATTCCAATTTTCAGGTATCTCAGGTTTGGGTTTTGAAACTGTATTATTGTCTGCATTATATTTCTTGTATGCTTGAGGTTATTAGATGATTAATTATTTCTTATTAGCATGTTTGAGGATCACCCCATGGGTGTTTTCCTTGTTTTGGTTGTTTACCGCCATTTGGTTTAGGTTGCTTGTGAGGCATACCTTGTTGCATTGATTGTCTACCTTGAGATACTTGATTTCATGTGTTGCATGCTGTTTATATGATTTGATGCATTGTAGCTATTAGCCAAGTAGTTTATGAACTTACTTAGGGCTTCTAATGGTCGTTTATGAACGACTACACTGCTCAGGGCTATGTGA
Organism: Viscum album; assembly: GCA_963277665.1. NCBI lineage: Eukaryota > Viridiplantae > Streptophyta > Magnoliopsida > Santalales > Viscaceae > Viscum > Viscum album. The sequence continues at coordinate 1,010,549,200 of OY728128.1, read as the reverse complement.
ACCCGGTTCCGTAGACAAAAGATGGAATTCACGATTAAGGGATTCCCTAGAGAGTGTTATAAAATAGTATCATTCACAGGACCTATAGGAATTGGACTTTGTTCTTCCTCAGAGTGTGATTAGTTATGTATTGAGACTATAGGGGGAATTAGATGTAAGTGCTTCATCAGAGAGTCTATAACTATCATTGCAAGACCACATGGGAAATGACGGTGAGTGATTCCCAGAGTGTTTGTGCCTTTTTATGATTACTTGACTATAGGGGTCTGCCAGTAAGAGCCACCCAGAGAGTCAGTGTGAATATTATTTGGTAGGATGTGACGAGTCCACCATGATAAAGAACATGCATGTGTTTTGTACCGCTTGTATTTTAGGTAGTGTGTTGAGATACCTGTTGTGTTACTCGATATGCTTTGGGAATATAGAGTTGTTGCTCGATTCCTTGGATGATAATTAAATAACTTAATTAAATTGCTAAATAAATGTGAATGGACATTTGTAGGATTGTTACTTAGTGTACTCCGGTTTCCCTACTGCATTTATTCCCTTTACTTTTGATATATTTCTCACTGATAAAAGGGCAAAGATCTTGTGGTGGTTGCCTACTAGGATTATCCTCACAACCTATTTAGGTCCTGCCTTTCGGCCGAAACAGGTTACATGGTTGCAGGTGTGGATAGGGATTGTGGCCCTTCAACTTCAGGTACATGATTACTAGTTGGAGCTAGAGGGAATATGACCATGCCTAGGCTTGCGATGCTGCTGCAGTTGCAGTTTACTTTTACTACTTTGTTCTCAGTTGTATTTCAGCACGTTGTTGTGTTACTATTTTCCTTTATATACTTGTACATTCTACATCATTTTTATCATCATTATTATATTATACATTTCTTCTGTTGTTTAGTTTCAGTTGTTGTATGTTATTTACTGCTTCTGCTATTGACTGTTATTTTCTTTTCTTTTTGCACCTTACCAAATGAGGGCATAGTTTCCCCAATGACTCACCAAGGCCCTTGCTACTAGTCGGCATCCTTTGGCATATGGGTAAACGCACTTGAGGTCACGTGGTGAACCAGGTATGGGGCACCAGTTGAGTGGCTCCGGATTCAGGTCGTTACATGATGAGAGTAATATTTATCTGTTAAGACACAACATCATTCCTACAAAAAATATCAAAAAGCTTAATCTATATAGCAATTAGATCCCAATTTTATAAAATATTATAAATCACTTCTCCAGAGATAATTTAAAGAAAGAAATTCCCCGCAATTTGATTTCAATTTTCATAATTTGATTATCATTATATTTTTTCGTCATATTTGAACTATCATGTATGATCCCAAATGGTTCACACAATTAAATATGCCTCCTCAAAAAGTAATGTTATAATAATATTTCATTCTAAAAATTGAACATAGAAGGTGAGAGAATGAAATCAAATTCTTTAAAATTCTATATTTGGTTATAACTAAATTCTAAAAAGAATATATATATATATATATAAAGTCATTAAATGGTGGATATTGGTTCTATGTTCCCATAAAAAAAGTTATCATGATCTCAACATGTCCTTAAATGTTTAAATAGACTATTTAGATGTCCCATGAGTTTTAGGATGATAGTTTATTCACAAGGGTTTCTCATTATTGAGAGAATATCTATAACGGATATTGAATTTTTCTGTGAACTAAGGGTCCTGGTAAATTAAACTAATAAAAGTTCACCATTAATCCCAATAACTCCATTAATATATAAATATATATATGTAAATTATATAATGGAATGATCTTTTTTATTGCTAGGAAAGGTAATGTCTGGTAATTCGAACCACAATGGCCCATATAAGAATATTTTATCCATGAGACATCATAAGTCCAATAAAAATTATTTTATAATAGTATTCGATATCCAAATAGGTATAGGGAGAGTTTGAATATCATCCTTAGGATGTTCTCTCTCATACAATTCATATTTTCACACCAAGAAACATGACACATAATCAATAAATTTCCTATATCATATTATCTCATTAAAACGGGTCTCTTAACTCTATATACATCAATATGATACCAGTTTGTTTAGAAGAATTAGTTCTATATGCTTCTTCTAGATATTATCATTTCATTCCCGGTATGGATGTAACAAATGATATCTAAAAACACATTAACAAATTATCTTTTTTGGTGGATTCTTATAATATCATGTATTTTATGGCCTTAATATTGTTTTATATTCTATTTTTTGTATATTGGGATTTCATTATGTTCTCTAGTAATGATGATATGGGAACCACATAGAAAACATATTGTTTTCCCCTTCCCTAATAATATTCATATCTTATATTACAATTTTAATGTATATATGACCTTTACATTAACAAATTTAATATAACTCCCTGATCCTTTATAGTCAATGTAAAAACTACATTAATTACTTTTTTATGGTGGTAGTGTATCGAGCTATCATAGTTTTTAGTGCTTCCATTCAAATATTTTCTCTCTTATTTATCTTTTACTGTGATGAAATATAATTAAAAATTTAATTATCTGTAATTATGAAAATTGTTTCAACAAGTATTTTTTCCCTCTATATAATCATTTCATTGATAAAAACCATTGACTCAATACGATTATATTGAGTTTTTTCCATGATCTTTATTTTCTTTGTTTCATAATAATTTAAATTGTTTTTTCATAAGGAAACTCCAAAATCCATTTATTGAGGTTTAAATATATTTATAAAATTATTCCATTTTAATGGTAACATTAATACTATTATGTTGACCAATTTCCTCCATTATTATTAACAACATTTCTCATATTACATTTAATATGTCAATTGAACACCTTTATGTGTCAACATGTTAAAAAGGATTCCTAATTGGGATAGATTTGGACCAAATAAAAAACATTAACCCTTTAAAATAAGAAAACTATATATGTGAATTATATTACTTGATGTTGGTCAATTTTTAACATTATATTTCATGGAAAGCCCAATAAATTATCTATCCTTTGAGTAAATATAGATATAAAAATAAAATCTTTTAAAATAAAATTCAAATGTACCAAATTTACAATATAATATATTATCACTATGTATCTGATGACTAACATTTAAATAATCCACATAATAATTTTTTTCTTATAGTATACTAGGCTAAAATTAGTAAACAAAAAAATAATTTTATAAATATAAACCTAAAAAACTTATTCATCATATCCATAAATGGATGTTTAATTAGACTATAAAAAATTACATTAAAATCGTAATGTTCCTAATAATATTAAAATGTATGCTTTTATATATCATCATTATTTACCCTTAATTAATGATAACCAAAACTCAATATATCCTAGAAGATAATTTAATTATATAAATTTGAACTAATACGTAATTAATTACTAAATAGACTATATGTTATTTATATAAATTCAAATAATTTCCTGATAACATATTCTCAATGGCAATGAAAAATAATTTTTTTTCAAATAACATTGATCTACCCATGTTGAAATTCTATGGAAGAGGAATCGATTTTTACATAAATCAATTGATTATTTCTCTGATCCCTCTATTTCTACTATGTAATTATTATATGTAGTCGTAGATAGAGATTTTTTATTAAAAATTAAATAAATGGAATACTCAAACTATTCATCATGTGGATTTTAATGTAATTATTCTTGATATATTTAACATACAGACCCTAGTCCCACACACTGATTCAATGAGATGGTTATCCACATGGCCTAAAGAGCGCCTCCACAAATTCTATATGATTACAACTAGTTTTGATGGTCAATATCAGTCGTGTAGAGACTGTATTCTATTTACTAAAGTATAAAACAATGGAAAAAACTAGAATAAACAAAATATATATCGAAAACCAATCCAAATATCACATGATAACCAAAATAGGAAATACAATATCAAAATTGAACATTAGATATGAAATGCCAAGGTACACGTCATGTGTGAAAATTTAAACCCAAAAATAATTAAAATTACTAAAAACTCCCAAGAGGGTCTTGAATCCAAGTTGGGTTCCCTCATCCAAGCCCCATCCCAACTCATCCATCCAAAAAAATGGAATTTACCCTTAACTTTTCTTGAACCATGAAAACTATTCTGGTACCGATTAGGAACCTAGAGTAGGGTTTGAGTATAGCCCAGTAATCCACCAACAATAATTTATAAAACAATATCAATGGAAGCAATTTATATAGTGTTACAAAGAATATAAATCTACAATAATCTAAACAGTTTACATTTATTAAATTAATCTACTTTTTGACCATATAAACCCTCGGGATCTAAGGGCACACGAATTGGAAATGATTCTTCAGTCCATTTAGAGTCTTAATTATCCCTCAGGGATATCCTATATTTGAATTCCACTATTCCTATTCATAATATGAATTAATAAAATTATTTCACTGTTACTATTAATTTTCAAAATTCACATTGTAATTATATTATTACCATTCATTGTCTCAATTCAATTATGAATTCCATTGTTACCATTTATTTTTGCAATTCACATATGAATTTCATTACCACAATTCATTGACTCAATTCAAAAATGAATATGATTATTAGATTTCATTATCTCAATTCACATGTAAATATAATTTTTACAATTAATCATCTTAATTCACATAATAATTACATTATTACCATTCGTCATATCAATGAACCTATGAATTAAATTATTACTATTAATCATCTCAATTAACGTATATTATAATATTACTATATCACATATATCACATATATCACCATACCACAATACCACAATATCATAATATCATAATATAACATATCATAATCAATTATTAATTAAATTAATTAACACTATTCAATAACTTCATATCCATATCATTCAATTAATTAATTCCACAATTAATTAGTCACATCAACTCAATTATTTAATCGAAAAATTAATTAATCACATCAATTAATAAAATAATCAGTCACAAAATTCTAATAATTAAATAAAAATTATTTAATCAAATTCTAAAAAATATATATACCCATAATTAATTCAAAAATTAGGTATTCCAATTAAATCTATTCAATATTCATAATTTCACAATCCCTCAAATAATTAATTTACCAAATTAGTTAATTGAATTTAATAAATTAAATTCTTAATCATCCAATAAGAATTATACAATTACATATGTGAAATTGAAATCATTGATTTGGGATTTAAATTATATACCACCAACCTAAATTCATTGAGAAATGGTTTCCAATAGAAAGCCCCATTTTGAATTGAACAAAAAAAAGAAGGAGATCACTATTGAAATCCTAAAATAAATGATCAAAAAATCACGATCCAAAATTCTTAGATCTATATCCAAAAGTTATATATATATATATAACCATCAAAACAAATGAGAACATCCCCCTAAAATATAAGATATAAAAGGGTGAGATTAATGAAACCACAATGGATAAGATTTTCTTACCGATAGGTGTGTAGATCAAAAATCCTCCCACAATATCATGAATAATGGAGATGAAGAGCCCTATTAATTCACCTCAGAGCCACCAAAAAATAATTATAATTGAATATTACCATATTATGGACTTTGTGAGGTTAAAATGGTGGGTTTTAGAATTTTATATCTAATCATAAAGATAATTAAAAAGACACAAATATTTTCCTCACTTAGGCCCCACATTTTTTCAAACTGTTCTCCTTAAACATGCACCTCATTAGGGGGGGGGTCACAGTTTCTTCTACAATGATGAACAGTTTGACGAAACATGTTGTAGCCTTGAAAGTCCCTTCTATATGGTGTTGCACTACTTTTTGGGTAAGTGTGTATGGTGTAAGGACCCAATATTTTTTAATGGAATTTCTTTACAAAAAATTAGTGCTATATTAATGTGTACTCAAAAAAATATATTTTATTAATAATTAAGTTAGTATATTTTTAAATTTGGTCATCGGGTTTTGACCGTTATATAGATTTTTTTCAATCATTATTATTGTTCAGTTTGACCATTTCAAACAATACTCGTTATAAAATAATTAACATTATAATTATAGTTCATATGTAGAAATGAAAAAGGATAATTAATGTATAAAGGAGAAACGATGGTCTCAAAAAGTATATTCATGTCTTATAAATGTCATTTTTTAGAACATGGGAGGTAGGTCGCATGACTGGGATTTTGTCCACACTAATCCCTCACTTAGCTTCAACAAGTGAATCTTGAATGATATCACCTATAGGAGAAGTCCAATTTATTATAAATTACCTTTGGAGAAAATCTAGCCACACTTCCCCATGAATCTATCACTATTACACTCCTTACCCATATGGAATGTTTTTTATAAGATTTTAGGTTTCTAGGGCTTCATTAATTTTTAGACCATTGTATATAAGTATTTTTTATTCCATCAATTTCGTTTTAGGAATATTTTTTCTATATAACATTGAGATTTAATTAGATAGATTGAATTTTCGAACAGACATTTTACTCATCAAGAAAATATATAATAATTATAATAAAATAACTGAAAATGAATAATTTATATTTTAATAAAATAATATTATTATAATTCACTTAATTTTTAAAAAATTATAATATAGTTTTATTTTTTTATGTGTTAAAAATTTAAATATTCATTTTCACACTATAATGTTTTTAATAAACAATAGTTTTTATAATTGAAAATTAATATTATCATATTTAGAGAATTATTATTATAAAAATTATTTTTTTAAAATAATCCCATCAAAATTAGGCAAGAGTGAATTTATGAATTTGTTTTTTCAAAATACATTATATTTTTTCAGGAATAATATAAATATTTTTTTTGTGATTTTGTTATGTTGATGGTATCATTATTATGTCATAAGGATGTAACAACTAATTAACTAATATCCAATAATTAGAATATTTTTTTAATATAAATAATTTTCATGTATTTTAAACCATTTCCAAATATATAATTTTCATTCCAAATACTAAAGTGAAAACCTTAACATTAAAAAAATATTTTTAAAAAAACAATAAAATTCCTTGAAAAATTTGGAATAAAATATAATGGTAGTCACTTGTGGAATAAAATAACATAATATTTGACCCATGTGTTAAATACCTTAGGAAAGTCCATTGTTATTTTTGATCACTACCGAGGATCTTAAGGCCTTTATTTAGAAATTAATAATCAAATCCCTAAATTTTAAATAAATACCCACCCATTTCTCCATTTTATTTCACTCCTAATTCACCATAAATTAATATATAGTAGTTATACCTCCAAATTATTCTTCCCAATGTTTCTTCAATCGCATTATGTCATGATACCCAGGTTTTAGGAACAACTCCTCAATTTAAAGGATTTTATGACTTCTCTTTTCTTTTTAACTTCACTTTTTATGCTGCATATCTTTCAAATTTTCAAACAATTTTCATCTATAAAATTTATTTAATACATTTAATTAATTAAGAGTATATTATGAAATTTATCACCTTTTAACATCACTTTTTATTATTTTCTAGAAACATGTTTTGAACATCTTATGTTGTCTTCTAAAAAATTGTCTATTTTCCTGATGAAATTCTCATTTATTTTCATTATTTGAATACCCAGACCTCATTATATTCTACTTGTATTCACCAGGTTATTAAAAATATTTAATTTATTCTAGTAAATTCATACATAAAACCCACATTTCTTTTCTATGACAACATAATGATCATGTCTTGAAGCCATATTTAAAATGCTATGATATTTATAAGAAACATGTTTCTTCATTTATAAATGTATTTTTTATGAAATTGTTTTTTATCACATATTTGGATCACCCTAATTAATAAATATTATGGTTTACCCATGATATCACACTATTTCATTGTGAAATGAACACACTCTCTTGGGATGTCATATTTTGTGATACCTTAGTGAATAAACATAGCAATTTTTACGACACAATGGTGAAAAACCCTGATGATTTGATTATGAATGTATCATTTAAATTTTGTAGTGAAATTATAATTTTATTATTTTTTTCATATTATTATATTATTTCTATTTCTATGCCGGTATGAAAATCATCATGTTCTTATTTATTTTTCCTCATGATCATATGTAAATTGTTTCCCTTGTTTTTTATTAGGCCTTATGCTCACCCTTTCCTTTGATTTATGTCCCTAGGTTACGAGATGAAATAAATGTACTTATTATAAGGACCCGGCCATATACCATAAATAATATTTAATTAAATGAATAATTCCCATTGAGGATACTTTTAGGTTTAGTGTTTTAGATAATTATTCCATAACTATTACATTACATCTCAAAAAAATACACAGTAAGCACTTCTAAACAGTTTCCATTTTTTTCATAAGATAAAAACTCTTGAAAAAATGAGTCATGTCTAGTTCTAGGTTTAAGAAATAATGACATTTCCTTGACCCCACCCTTTTCCTTATTCATCTTTAAGCCCTGTGAAAACATTTCAAAACATGGGATGGGCATAAAAAGCTCAGCAAGGGTTATAAAACTATGAATAAAAACATTTGTTCATAAATACATTCAAAACCTGAACTCTTTTAGTTACCTCATGAAATCATAAGATTTATAAACGACACATAGACATCAGAAAAAATAAATGTAACTTGTGTTACCCATGACATACATACATTGTAGTTATCACAGCTACATAGCAAGTTAATTTGGAATACACATCCCAATATATTCCCTAAATCTCTTAGAAGAAACATTCACGTGTACCTTCTTCACGTTACCTAATTAATTGGAGAGATATCTTGAGCTCAAATGCACTAGGTTTATCACGGAACCACCTGTATACATAAATAATACCCATGAACCATAACATGATCATAACACAAAACATAAACATAAAGTAAAGATAAATTTCCACATGGAAATAACAAAATATCATTTATAGATATTGAAATAATATATCCATTCTCAAAAATCATTTTCAATAACAAAATACATAAAATGATTATATGGTATTTATTATTACTTTTATAAAAACATTACTTCTTGTTAGGGAAGACAAATATCAAATAATACTCACGCCTGCTGGAAGGTTGTTGTCACCGCTTACGTAAAAAAACATTAATTTTTGTCATTTGGTAAAATGATTCATATAAAAAGATTCCATTTCAATGAAATGAAAATTCAATATTATTTATACAGCGTATAAAAGAAAATCATGTATTAAAACAAAATATTCTTCAATGAAAGGAGATTGTGACGAAGTCCCTTACCTCATGTCCGACTTGACTCGATCGTTCTTTAATCTCCTAAATAGAAAATTAAAGTTAATTTCTAATTTCATAACAACCTTTTCCAGGTTTATTATTCCGTTTATATCACTTATTACCATGTTATAAACATTATTAAATCATTTATGTTAATAACTTTCATTTTGTCGATATTTTGTACTTAAGTCAAAAATGAACACCTTATATTTACAAGTTGTTCACATGGTCAAAATTTCATTACATCCATAATGATATTCATAATTAAGATATCATATATATTATATGAATCCCATATATACATGTATTTATAGTAGTTCATAACATTTGGAGGTAAGAAATGAAATGCACCATTCATGGAGACGGTAAGTTGTACGTACACATGAACGATACTTTCATTTCTATTTATTATTTTAATGGAATTAAAACATAATGATACACAATTATATTATAATTAATGTATTATATCATATATAATATTAGTAACTCCATCTTTTTTACATCTTGCACAAGGCATTAATGAGTCAAATCACTTTGAGGGGGTCGTTGTCCGCACTTCCTCAAATGATATTATCGAATTAAACCTCTATGGAAACCATAAGGTACTGATATAAATGAAAAGTACAGAATAATAAGGAAATAATAAACATAATATATATCATATATAAATAAATTACCATCATAATGGACCCCATGAGAGGCGGTAACAGATAATCGACCAATCATCGTTTCATGAGGCGTTAGTTTTCCATCCACTGAAACATTATGTTCTTAACCCATTAGATAAAGGTGTGTGTAAGTGTAGTTACAATAATTCTCATAACAACATCCTAGTATATTGAGGATACTGGTTTTGTTAAAAATAATGGAATAAAAAGAGTTTAGGGGTTAGAGAAGTAAAATAAAAGAAAACAATTTAAGAGAAACTCTTACCTTTAATTTGGGTAACTCCCTTTGGATTGAACCAAAAGTCTTCTTGAAGTGCCTTCTGCCTAAGGTAAGGATTATTGGAGTAGTATAGGGATTTATTGAGCTTAATTGGGTTGAGATATTATGAGCCAAATGTCTTTGAGAGGTGTGTGTAATTGGTTATAAGCGGTCTCCTTTTATAAGGGAGAGGAGGGGCTCTTTAAGAATGTGTGAAAATATTATTTTATTATAAACTTATCATCGGTTTAAAAAAGAACAAAAATCATTAAAGTCTAAGATAAGATGACTCGTATTTGAAATAAAATCATCCAATAATAATTGGTCGTGTTTTGTATATTATTTTAATATTTATAATCTTATTTATTTAATTGATTTATTAATGAGGTAAACAATACATCATTATTGTGTCATAAATAATTTACTTTATTTGTTTTCTAAAAATTCTAAAAAAATACCGTGATGTAGGAAATTGTTTTAGCTTTAGAATTAATATTTATATCCAAAATTATAATTTATATAACCCCTTGTAAAAATTAATTTACTAAAATATATATTTTTTTGTCATTTTTTTACTTTAGTATAAGTTAATTAATATAAATTGTCATTATCACATCCATGGGGCTCAAAGGGGGTCAAAGAATCGAACCAAACATTCCCATGGTCGTAAATGACTCAACCAATATGGTTTGGACAAGTTTTAAGGAAATTTTTATTTATTAGAATTTTCTTTTTACCTTGAATTACCTTATTTACCTTTAATCACGGTAAATAAAAGTCAAATGTTACTATTCACCAAAATTATATAATATTATTGAACCTCATTTTACTTACTATTAACAACCATGTATGTTGGATTTTTGAAATTAAATTCACATAAGTGGTAAAATTTCATTTAAATGAAAAATTCAGTTTTTTTAGCTACTACTAAGTGGTTTCACTATTCATCAAAAATTGAAGTTTTTCAGAATAATACCAAAAAATCAGCCAAAGATATAACTGATATTCTGAATTAAAAAGATATTTCTATTCTAAAAAATTATAAACATAAAAGTGGCATTAATTAATTTAAAATTAAATCTCGTTGTTTAAACAAATAGCGTGTTTTTAATAAACAATAACTATCAAAAGGTTGATACCTTTTTATGTCCAATTTCAAAATTAAATTAATTCAAATAAACAACATTGGATTAAATGGTAAAAATATATTCTAATTAAACATTAAAATTGATTAAAATGAAAATCTAACCATATAAATAAATTATATTAAAACACAGTTTTGAATTAAAATACAATATTTTTCACTATTCATTAAAAATGAACTTTATCAGAAAAATCTCAAAAATGTACACAAAGTAAATTTTGATGTCCCCATTCTAAAGAAAGATTTCATTTGGTCAAATATAATGTATTAAAGTGACTAGAACTATATTTAAAAAGGGTTCTCCATTAAAAGGTGTTAAATCGACCTTTTAATGTAAATTATGCTTAAAATTAGATTCATTCACATTTTAAGCATCTAACTTTTATTAGATAAATGTAAATTCATTTAACAAAAACGTATAGTCATATTATAGTAAGTTATCTTAATTCCTTTCAATACAATGGATATGAGTTAACTACCATTTTAAATAATAATACTATATTATTAGTGTGCAACGTAAGATTTCAATGAAACCCGTTGTTGCGTATCAGGTACGCTATAGAACATAGAAACCCCTTTAAAGAAAAATTAATATTTAATTCCCAAATAATAATAAATATGGAATATGTCTTATTCTTTATTTACCTAGAATATAACATCCTTCCCCCCTTTTGGGAATTGTCTCCTCACAATTTTTATTTACATATCAAAATATGTGGGGGTATTTATCCCTCATAGAATTTTCAGATTCCCACGCTGCCTCTTGAACCATATGGGTTTTATGCAAAACCTTTACCTGGTGAATTACCTTATTCTGCAACTCTTTCTCTCTACGATCAAGAATCTAGATTAGTTGTTCCTCATAAGATAGATTCTCTTCCAACTGAAATACCTCTTGGCTCAAAACATGATATGGTTCTAGCATATACTCTCTCAACATCGAAACATGAAAAACATTGTGTACCTAGGATATGCATGGAGGTAAACCCACTTTGTACGCAACTAATCCGACATTGTCCAGAATTTCATAAGCTCCAATAATCCATGGACTCAACTTTCCCTTATTACCAAAACACATCACACTTTTCCATGGAGAAACATTGAGAAAGACATGATCACCTACCTTAAAAGAATGATCCTTCTTCTGGTTATCTGCATAAATTTATATCTGCTCTGAGTTGTTCTCATGTGCTCTTGAATAAACTAAACTTTCTCTGAAATCTCTTCTACCAATTATGGTCCTATAATCTTTCTTTCAACTACTTCATCCCAAAAATATGGAGTTCGACAATTCATTCCATATAATGCCTCAAATGGAGCTATCATTATACTGGAATTAAAAATGTTATTATAAGAAAATCCATCCAAAAAAATATGTTGGTCCCAAATTCCCTGATAATCTATCAAGAAAACATGTAACATATCCTCCAATGTCTAAATTGTTCGTTCTGATTTCCCATCTGATTGAGGATGAAAACCTGTACTAAAATTTAATTCATTACCCAATGACTTCTGAATGCCTTTTCAAATGTTAGAAGTAAACCTGGGATCACGATCAGATACAATAGAGAGGGGCACTCCATGAAGCCGGACTATATCGTTAACATAAAACTGAGCAACTTGATCTAGAAACAATGTATCAAGAATAGGATGGAAATGAGTAGATTTATTTAATCGATCAACAATAACCCAGATTTCATTATTACCTCAACATGTCTTCGGGAATCCCACAACAAAGTCCATGGATATATTTTTCTATTTCCACTATGGCACTGGTAACGGCTGAATAATCCCTTTTGGTAACTTCCACTCTTCTATAACCTACTAACAAGTAAAACACTTCATAGTAAAATTAGCAATATCTCTTTTCATTCCATCCCACCAATAATACTTCCAAATATCTCTTTACAACTTAGTACTGCCTAGATGAACTGAAAATGGGGAACTATGAGCTTCACATAAAACTCATTCTTCAATTGTGAATCATAAGGCACACAAAATGTCTTTCCAAATCTCAAAACTAAATCATTATCAACGTTAAAATCAGGAAAATTTCCCTTCTGAACAAACTCTACGTTATTCTGCAACTCACTATCTTCTTTTTGTGCTTTCTTTATTCTGTCTGATAGATATTATTTCACTGACACCTAAAACAAAACTAAATAATTTACTACACCAAAAACATCTATGATAATGTTCATCAAATCAAAAACCAAAGGATCTCATTCCGAACGTAACATGGATAACGAGATATTACTTTTTCGACTCAAATCACCAGCCACTTTATTTGCTATTCCAGGATGGTAATGTTTTGTGAAATCATGATCATTGATTAATTCCAACCATCTCCTCAGTCTAATGATCAATTAGTTTTTAGTGAAAAAATACTTTAAATTTTTTTGATCAGTATATATTTCACATTTTGCGCCATAAAAATGATGCCTCCATTTTTTTTGAGGAAAAACAAAATCAGCTAATTCCAAATCATGGGTAGGGTAATTTAACTCATGAGGTTTCAACTGACATGAAGCATAAGAAATTACCTGATCATTTTGAATAAGGACACATCCAATTCCTTTCAATGAAGCATCACTGTAAATAACAAACTCACCATTTTAGGAAGGCAGTGCCAAAATTGGAGCATTCATAAATCTTCTTTTCAAATCTTGAAAACAATCATCACATTTTTTGTCCAAATAAACATAACACCTTTTTGAGTTAACATAGTCATTGGACTAGATAACCGTGAAAAATTTTCAACAAAACTTTGGTAATAACCTGCCAAACCAAGAAAACTATGGATCTTAGTTATATTTTTGGGTCTTGGCCATTCTTCAATAACTTTTGTTTAAGGAGGATCAATACTTATTCCATTTTATGAAACAATGTGACCAAGGGATGAAATTTGTTGTAAACAAAAGTCACACTTGATGAATTTACCATAAAGTTTATTTCTTTTAATATTTGAAAGACAACCCTTAAATGAATTTCATACTCCTCTTTACTTTTGGAATAAACCAAAATATCATCAATGAACAGAACAAAAATCGTATCTAAGAACTGAAGGAAAATGATATCATAAGATCCATGAATACAACCGGTGCATTGCTTAAATCAAAAGGCATAACTAAAAATTTATAATGGTCGTATATACTACGAAATAATGTCTTCAGAATGTCTTCTTCCTTTAATTTCAACTGATGGTACCCCAACTTCAAATCAATCTTCGAAAAATACTATGCTCCATGGAGCGGCTCAAACAAATCATAGATATGAGGAAAAGGATACTTGTTATTAACAATGGTGTTATTAAATGCTCTATAATCAATGTAAAGTCTCATTGAACCATCTTACTTTTTAAAAAACAATATAGGAGCACCCCATGGTGATGTGCTAGGTTGAATGCAACCTTTATCTAATAACTCCTGCAATTGCTTCTTTAACTCCAAAAGTTCAATTTGAGACATTCAATAAGGGGGATTTGAAATTCTCTTAGCATCAGGAACTAAGTAAACAGTAAATTCATCTTCTCGATCATGTATAATACTAGGCAAGTCATTTGAAAAAACATAAAGGTACTCATTTACCACAGGCACATCATTAATCTGAACAGTTCCTTTGTTTTCAACAATATGTTCATGGTAACATTCATTTATATCTTTTACTAGTTTCTATGATTCCTGATATGTTATCAAAAGTAAGGGTTCATTTTTGTATACAAACTGAAAATCATTCTTAAAAGAGAAATTGTTAGCTCTCTAGTAAATCTTAGTATGATAAACATAAAGCCAATCCATGCGCAAAATAACATCAAACTCTACTAGTGGAAAAAAATAAGGTTTGCGGGTTGATTCTTTCCACACACAAGGACATGAAGCTTCTTATTTTTTCTTTTTTTTCTCAACATTTCCTCCAAGTGTTTTTACCCTAAGTTCCGTATTCATATCTTGAGATGAAATTCCCAATTTATTAGAAAACTTCTCAGAAATGAAAGAGTGTGTGGACACTGAATCAATCAACACATTGGCATAATCTAAACAAACAATCAATATACCTGATTCAACATTATTTTATGGACCAACATCTACTGAAGTAGTTGTAAAGGATTTCACCACCCCTTTCTGCTTGTAGTCTGGCTGATTTCCATTAGTTGAGTTCTTTTTTGGACTAATTTTCATAATGACCCATTTCATTACACTTAAAACATTTTACTGACTGCAAATACGATTTTTCCTTACCATTACCCTGATCATTTTCAGTTCAATTACGAGACTTATGTCCAATTTTAATACATCTATAAAACTTACTAAAATTCAAAAGACATTCCCCAGCTAGATTTTTACGACAAGTTTCACAAACTGTAATCCTATGATTCTTACCATCAACCTTTTTTGATGAGTTCTTCCCTTTCTCCTGCCACCTCGACCTCTTATTCTGTTGTTTTTCAAAGAATAACTAATAATATGCAAACTGCGTTTCCACCTTCTCCACACAACGAACATGTTTTTCATAACTTTTGAATTCACGAGAAACTAATTCCCTTTGATACTTTGGATTTAATCTTCAGTAAAAAAGGTTGATTTTACTATCAAGATCTCGTATGAAATTTGGAACATACATTTCCAATCGACTGAATTTTGTATCATAAGTGGCCATTGAGTCATCCTCCGGCCTCAATTCTAGGAACTGTTTTTCCATACTAAGACGAACCACCTTAGGAAAATATTTCTCAAGAAAAATACTTTTGAATTCATCCCAAACAAGAGAATCAATCTCCTCAATATACCTCATATTTTTTACCATCGACCACCACTGATCAGCTTTAACTTCAAAATGGTAAGCATCAAGACGATCCTTTTGATGTTCTAAACAACCCATCACATCAATAATCTTTTCCAATGCATTAATCCACCCTTCATCTAGAAGCGGATCAGATGATCCTATGAATGATGGTGGATATTGCCTCATGAAATGCTCCACCACTAACTTGTTCCTTTGTGGTTGATCTGGCTGATCTCGTACATGGATACCACCACCATTTATAGAATGAGTGAACTATATCATCACTACTACAAAATATTCAGTTCTGATTCCAACCGTCTCAGGTTGATTATTTGGAAGGTTGTATTCCTTCTGATGTCATCCCAATATATAAGCCATGTTTTCTATGTGCAAAACTGTTCTGAACACAGAAAAATCCTAGGTGAAGCAACATGGTAATCTGTAAATGCTATATGATTTCAATATTAACATTAATAACTTTATGGATATTAATTTAAAAATACCATAAATCCTAATGTTATTTAACCGACCTCTGATACCAACTATAAGGACCCGAACTTTACCTTACATAATATTAAATTAAATGAATAATTCACATTGGGGATATTTTCAGGTTTAGAGTTTCATAGAATTCAGCCATAACTATTAAATTACATCTCAAAAAAAAATACAAAGTAGAAACTTCTAAACCGTTTCCAATTTTTTCATAAAATAAAAACTCTTAAAGAAAAGAGTCATGTCTAGTTCTAGGTTTTTGAGAGCAAGACTTTTCCATGATCGCATCCTTAACCTTATTCATCATTAAGTCCTGTGAAAACATTTTAAAACTTGGGATGAGCATAAAAAGCTCAGTAAGGGTTATAAAACAAATAATGAAAACATTTGTTCATAAATACATACAGAACATGAAATCTTTTACTTGAATCATGAAATCATAATATTTATGAAAGATAAATAGAAATCATAAATCATAAAGGTAACTTGTGGCACCCATAATATATTTACATTGTAGCTATCATATCTACATAGGGAGTTACTTTGGAATACCCATCACAATATATTCTCTAAATGTCTTAGGAGAAACATTCACGTTTACCTCCATCACATTACCCAATGCATTGGAGATCTATATCGGGCTCACCATCCCTAGGTTTATCATGGAACCACCCATATACATTAATAATTTCCAAGAACCATAACATGATCATACCACATAACCTAAGCATAAAGTAATGATAAAATTTCCACATGGAAATAAAAAATATCATTTAAAGATATAAAAATAATATATCCATTCTAAAAAATTATTTTCAATACCAAAATACATAAAAATAATATATGGTATTTATTTTTACTTTTTAAAAAATATTACATCTTGTTAAGGAAGCCAAAGATCAAATAATACTCGCGGCTCCGGAAAGGTCGTTGTCAGCGCTTACGTAAAAAAACAATTCTTTTTGTCATATAGTAAAATGATTCGTATAAAAAGAATCCCTTTGAATGAAATGAAAATTCAAAGGTATTTATACAGAGTATAAAAGAAAATCATGTATTTAAACAAAATATGCCTAATTGAAATGAGATTGAGAGGAAGTCCCTTACCTCATGTCTGACTTGAATCGATCGTTCTTTAATCTCCTGAATAATAAACTAATGTTAATATATACTTTCTTAAGAACCTTTTTAAATTTCATTATTCCTTTTATATCACGTATTACCATGTTCTAAACATTATTTAATCATTTAAGTTAATAACTTTATTTTTGTCAATATTTGGTACTTGAGTAAAAAATGAACACCTTATATTTAATAGTTGTTCACATGGTCAAATTTCATTATATCCAAAATGATATCAATGATTTAGATATCATATATATCCTATAAATCTAGTATATATATGTATTTAAAATAGTACATAAAATTTGGAGGTAAGAAATGAAATGCATCGTTCAAGGAAACGGTAAGTCGTACGTACGCATGAACGGTCCTTTCATATATATTTCTTATTTTAATGGAATTAAAACATAATGATACATAATTATATTATAATAAATTATTATATTATATATAATATCAATAACTTCATCCTTTATATTTCCCACATAAGGAATTAACGAGTCACATCACTTTGAGGGGGCGGTAGTCCGCGCCTCCTCAAATGAGATTATCGTATTTACCCACTATGAAAACCATAAAGGTGTGATATAAATGAAATGTACAGAATGATAAGGAAATAATGAACATAATATATATCATATATATATATATATACTTCCATCATAATGGTCAAAATTATAGGCGGTAGGAGATAATCGAACTATAATCTTTTTGTGAGGTGTTAGTTTTCCATCCACAGAATCATTATATTTTTCACCAATTAGATGGAGGTGTGTGTAAGTGTAGTTCGGATCCTTATCATAAAAACATAATATTATATTTAGTATACCGTAGTTGTTACAAAATAAAGGAATAAAAAGAGTTTAGGTGTTGGAGACATAAAATAAAAGAATTTTTTTAGAGAAACTGTTACATTTAATTTGGGTAACTCCCTTTGGTTTGAACCAAAGGACTTATTGAAATGCCTTCTACCCAGGTTAAGGCTTCTAGGAGGAGGATAGTGATGTATGGATCTTAATTGAGTAGAGGTTGGATGAGCCAAATGGATTAAGATGATTTAGGAATTGGTTAGAAGTGGTCTTCTTTTATGAGGAAGAGGAGGGGCTATTTAAAAAAGTGTGAAAATATTATTTTATAACAAACTTATCATCGGTTTAAAAAGGCGAAAAAATCATTAAAGTTGAAGATAAAATGACTCATAATAGAAATAAATTCATCCAATAAGAATTGGACAGGTTTTGGATATTATTTTAATATTAATAATCTTATTTATTTAAATGATTTATTATTGAGGTAAACATTTCATCATTATTGTGTCATAAATAATTTATTTTCCTTGTAGTATAAAATTTTTAAAACAAATTCCATAATGTAGAAAATACTTTTTTCTTTCCAAACAATATTTATAGTCAAAAGGATAATTTATATAACCCCTTGTAAAAATTAATTTACTAAAAGATATTTGTTTTTTTTTCATTTTTATCTTTACTTTAAGTTATTTAATCTAAATTGTCATTATCTCTTCCAAGTGGATAAAATGGGTCCCAAAATCGACCCAAATATGACCATGGTCATAAATGACTCAACCAATATGTTTTGGACAAGTGATAAGGTAATTTTGAATTATTATAACATTCTTTTTAACTTGAATTACTTTATTTACATTTAACCGTAGTTAATAAATGTCAAAATTTACTATTCACCAAAATTATTATCATATTATTGAACCACATTTTACTTACAAATAACAACCATATATGTCAGATTTTTGAATTTCAATTTACAGATGTGGTAAAATTTCATTTAAATGAAAAAGTCAGTTTTTTTACTACTACAAAGTGGTTTCACTATTCATAAATAATTGGTGTTTTTCAGAATAATACCAAAAATTGAGCCTAAGCTATAATTGAAATTAAAAATTTAAAAATTATATATATTATAAATAATTTTAATCATAATAGTGGAATTAATTAATTTAAAATTAAATCCCATTGCTAAAACAAATAGATTGTTTTTAAGAAACAATAACCATCAAAAGATTGACACTTGTTTATGTCCAATTTCTAAATGAAATTAATTCCAATAAAAAAATTGTATTAAATGGTAAAAATATATTCTAATTAAACTTTAAAACCAATTAAAAAGATTATTTAACCATATAAATAAATTAGATTAAAATGCAGTTTCCAATTAAAATACAATATTTGTCACTATTCATTAAAAATGATCTTTATCAGAAAAATCCCAAAAATTTACACAAAGTAAATTTTGATGTCACCATTCTAAAGAAGGATTTTATTTGGTCAAATAAAATGTATTAAAGTGAAAAAAAACTAGATTTATATAGGGCTCACTATTAAAGGGTGGTAAATCGACCTTTTAATGTGAATTATGCTTAAAATTAGATTCATTCACATTTCCAGCCTCTAACTTTTATTGGATAAATGTAAATAAAATTAAAAAACATGTATAATAATATTGTAGTTAGTTTTTTTCATTCCTACCAATATAATGGCTAGGAGTTAACTACTATTTAAAATAATAATATTATATTATTTGTGTGCAACATAAGATTTCAATGAAACTCATTGTTGCGTATCAGGTATGCTATCATACATAGAAACCCATTTAAAGTAAAATTAATATTTAATTAATTTTTTTAATAAATATGACATAGGTATTATTCTTTATTTACCTGGGATGTTACACTTCTTCATGAACCAATATATAATACTTTAATTCAGATTAGAAGGATTTTTATGTTTTAATCTATTATATACCTTGTTTCCACGAAAAAATAATTTAAAAGAAACTATGATTATGTAGAATTTAAGGAAATGATTTTGTAATAAAATTGTTTCATTCTTTAGTTGGTATCAATTTTTGGTGTAGTTATTTATCAAATCGTGGTATTTAAAATATTATGAAGAACCTTAAAGAAATTTATAAATATATAAAAACATTCTAGTATTTAGGTGATGTATTATGTAATTAGTTTCCATGAATGGAAATTATTGTATATATGTGAAAAAATCATCGAGGTTCTTGAAAATATATCTATATGGGTAAAATAATAAAAATATATGTTCTACATGACTCCGAGTAACCTTTTTAACAATAATATGCCTTACAGTCACTACTAGAATTAGATGAATTTGCGACAGCCTATTTGTGATAGGATCCCATTGCAGATAGGCATTAGAGACAGGGCCCTGATGCAAATAGCCCTTTGTAGAAAACGACATCACAAATATTATATTTTGAGACGAGCCAGTCACCAAAAAAAGTATTTACGGCGGGGAAAGCCCTTGTTGCAAATAAACCTTCAATTATATATATTATATAAATAAATAGAATTTTTCTGAAGGACCGACCCGAATAGTATTTGAGAAGGGGAACTGCCTCGTCACAACTAAGCCTTCGATTATATACATTATATATATATAAATCTTTTTCGACGGGCGCATTTTAAATAGTATTTGTGACGGGCTCCTCAAAAATGATATTAATTAAAATATATATTTTGAGTATTTGCGACGGGATCCCATCACCAAAGGTTCCATCACAAATACTAATTTTGGGGAAAACAATTTTTAGTGGAATGAAGGCTTCTCTTTTGTCTGATGGCTCATTTACCTGGAAATTTCTATCCCTAAAATCACAATGAAGAATATTATAAAAAGTACGCATATTCATTGTCGTGCATACGAGAATGTATAAGTGAACCTCTTTCTAGATTCTTCTTTGTGATTTCTATGTGAGAAACTTATACGTAAATGAGCCGTCGGACAAAAGAGCCCCCTTTTCATCGATGAATCATCTTCTTGCAACTATCACCACCTAAAGACATTATGAAAAATTTGGTCCTACGAATTCATATTCAAACTTGTGCGTACGTAGAAGCATACATTTTATAATGTTGTAAGTCGGTGAAATTTCAAAAGAGAAGAGTCATCGAGCAAAAAAAGTGACGCCAATCCACTAGAAATTGTGCCAAGTTATTACAGGTAATTACTTTTTATAATTTTTACTATTTTTTACTATTTTTACTATTTTTTACTACTTGTTACTAATTATTACTAAATATTACAAATTATTAAAAATTATTACTATTTTATTATTAATTATTACAATTTTTTTCTAATTATAACTAATTATTACTAATTATTACTAATTATTACTAATTATTACTAAATATTTCTAAATATTCTTAATTATTTTTAATTATTGTTATTTATTCTTATTTATTCATATTTATTCCTCTTTATTAATAATTATTTCTATTTATTTTTATTTATTCCAATTTATTCTTATTTATTCCTATTTATTTAAATTTATTACTATTTATTCATATTTATTATTAATTATTACTAATTATAACTAATTATTACTAATTATTCCTATTTTTACCTATTTATTCTTATTTATTCCTATTTTTTCTTATTTATTCTTATTTATTCCTTTTTATTCTTATTTATTTGAATTTATTCGAATTTATTCTTATTTATTCCTATTAATTCCTATTAATTCCTATTAATTTCTATTTATTCCTAATTATTCTTAATTATTCCTATTTATTACTAATTATTACTAATTATTACTAATTACTACTAATAATTTCAAATTATTACTAATTATTCTATTTATTAATATTTATTCCTATTTATTAATATTTATTGCTATTTATTGCTATTTATTGCTAATTATCCCTAATTATTTCTATTTATTACTAATTATTACTAATTATTCATAATTATTTCTAATTATAGCTAATTATTCATAATTATTGCTATTTATTTCTAATTATTACTATTTATTCTAATTTATTCCCATTTATTACTATTTATTACTATTTATTCCTATTTATTACTAAATATTCCTATTTTTCCTATTTATTACCATTTATTAATATTTATTCCTATTTAATCATATTTATTCCTATTTCTTCTTATTTATTACTTTTTATAACTATTTATTCCTATTTATTAATATTTATTACTGTTTAGAACTATTTATTCCAATTTATTCCAATTTAGTCCAATTTACTTTTTTTGGTATTACCAATTAATCTTATTTACTACTAATAATTCCTATTTATATCTAATTATTTCTCTTTATTACTAATTATTCATATTTATACCATTTTATTCTTATTTATTCTTAATTATTCATATTTATTAGTAATTATTCATATTTATTCGTATCTATTATTATTTATTCGTATTTATTCCTAATTATTACTATTTATTACTAAAATACAGATAACAAAACAATTTAAATCTAATTTAATTACAACTAATCAACAATAATTAAAATTAACCTAAAATAAATAAATAAATACAAAATTAAATAAAATATAAATACCTTTAAACTTGATCTCCTATTGAAGTAATCGCCTTCACAACGTCTCTGTAAAAAAAATTATCGGAGAGACATTTTCACTCTAAAATTTGAGTTTAGTGAGAGAGAGGAAGTGAGAAATGAGAGGAATGGTATGAAAAACGGATGGGTAAATATAGGTTAGATAAGTTGCGACGAGTCTATGAGCGATGGGATTCCCGTCGCTGATAGTACTTTTTGTGACGAGACCTGTCGCAAATACCTTCCACCACATTAATTACGGGCATAAGTTAAAATGTTATTTGTGACAGGTCCCATTGCAAAACGTGACCTTTCGACACACCTTTGGATACGAGACAACATCTCGTCGCAAAAACTTATTTATAGCCGCCGGTATTTGCAACGGGTCCTGTCGCAAATACCCTTCTACCAACACAATATTTGCGATATGGGACCCCCTGTTGCAAATAACCTTCCCATTCTTTGGTGTGCATCCTACGCCAAAGCGTGCATCCCACACCAAAGCGTGCATCTCGCGCCAAAGCGTGCATCCCGCGACAATGCGCGCATCCCGCACCAAAGCGCACACCCCACACCAAAGCACGCATCCTGCGCCAAAGGGCGCATCCCGGGCCAAAGAGCGCATTACCTTTTGAGAGGGGACCCCAAATCTCATCGCAAATAACAATTTATTTGCGATGGGATGAACCCCCATCACAAATAACCCCTCAGATGGACTATTTTGCGATGGGAATTAATCTCATCCCAAATACCCCGTCGCAAAAGACTATTTTTCCCATGTTGTGTGCACCTATCTTGACACTACCTGGTGATATTTTTGGTCAGTCACAAGGCTTTTATGAACTATTATGACGAATTAATAGATAATTACATTATAGTTAATGATTTATATAATAAAGATTGATGTTTCTAGTGACAAAAAATTTCTTTATAGATATAATATTAATAAATGAATCAGGTTTCTATTAATATTGTTTCTTTTTGAAAATGAAAGTAAATATGAAGAACCAAGTAAATGGTAAGTAGAATGGACCAATATAATTCAATCCTCTGATGTAAGCCAAAAATTAAAACATCATGAAAATGATTAATCAACTTACTTGAATTATAATCAATAACATGAATCAAGATGGGAGATCGGATTCGCCTCAAAGGGAAAAAAATCCCTTGAGTTTTTAATGTGTCAATGAATAAAATTTTTTAGTGTATCTACCTAGCCATTTTTTTTGTAAAAAAGAATAAGAACTATAGAAATGATCTTTTTTAACATCGTTTTTTTCAGAACATGAGAATGTCAACCAAGTTGGATATTTCTAATATGGATAAGATAATCCGTTGTGGACACTGATTAAATACACATATCAAATAATATAGATGGATTCTATATAGTGTGAAGATTTTGGGAGATCCTTTTTCAATAAATATTTCACATTTCAAATCATAATGGATATAGAAAAAGAAATCATATGTCTAATGTAGAAGGATAATGAATCTGGGGGAAGCAATGAGATGAAAAATACAAGTCTTATAGAAAATCCTCTATATTTTTCATGGATACTAATAGAATGTTTCATTGATTATCCTATAGAATAAGACCCTATCTATATAAAAATATATCCAATAAGGACTATGAAAGTTAAGAAGGGATTTTGAAAAGTATTATGAAGATTTACAAGGATTTTGGAGTGATGCAGTGGTCACATAGATGAAATGAAAATAACCAATATTGGGATCCAAACATGGATATGAACATTGATCATTGAATAGGATGAAAGAATGCGACCTTTTCTAGATGCATCATGCGTGGGAAGAAGCATTTGGTGAACTACTTTCTTGAGAGTGGGAAATGTTACAAGTGCAGGAGAGATATCCGTATTTCTCAAAAGCTTCATAGAAAGGATAATACTCAACTTTTACACACTAAATACAAGGGTAATATGGTGTATTCCAAGCCTGATGTCCAATGGTTGAAGCGTGGAAGTCTTATGAAACTTTATAATCACTGTCCAAATCTGATATTTATAGAGCAGAATCCCTATTAACTATAGAATAGGTCTAGGGATAATGGTTAGGATTTTTCTATCACAAGAGCTATAATTGATTCTCTAAATGATTTGATATCTAATAACCCGATTATTATGTCAAATATCGAATTTAACTTAATTGATTCTAGACCTACACATTCCTTTATTTCTGCTATGTTTAAAAAAAATACAGAATCAATCCTTGATCTACTAGTAGGAGAGTTATCTATTAATAATGTTGGTGGTATTATCCAAGAATCAATAATTTATAAAAACTATAGTATTAATTTTTTTTATAAATATGTCACTAAATATATTGTAGTTATTACCATAAAAAAATTTAAACTATACTGGTGATAAACTGGATCTGAATGTATAAAAATGAGATCAAGTGAAGAAGAAAGAAAATAACAATAGTCCTCAATAAAAAGCCTAAATAATTTTTTAAATGAGATATATATCATCCTAATATTTTTTTTGAAACACGTCTTGTATCCTTTATTATGGAGATGATTAGAGAAGATAAATAATTAATTGAATTCATACGACTAGAAATTCTTCCAATCCTATAAGAATACATTGATGTATTTCATGAGGAGTTACAAGAACATTCCCTAAAAATGGAGGTCTAGTTGTACATTGAACTCATACATGAATCTATGCTGATATCAAAAACCTAAAATATAATGAAAAAATAGATTTTTTAATTAAATAAACTACTCCAATATATTTTGTAGAAGGTGTTTATCCAACCATGTGTGTATCCATTGGGAGCACCTTTTTTTTAAGAATAATTATGGATTAATGCAAATATGAATTGGCTATAGAGAAACTAAATTGAGTACAATGAATAATATGTACCCTCTTCCTGGATTCATTATTTATTTGACCAGATTTTGGGGGACCAATTCTTCCCAAAGATTGATCTTTGATTTGGTTATCATTAATTGAGGGAGGAAAAACTTGATATTTCAATGACTACCTTCTAATAAAGATATGGTAATTGTGAGTTTTTATTTATTACCAATATCTGGACTAAATATCCTACTATATTTATGGGTTTGATGAATATATTCTTTAGGGAATTCCATGATAAAATTGTGGTAGTTATTATTGATGATTCATTAAAATATTCTAATATTATTGAGGATAATGAGCATAATTAATGTGTTATATTAAAAACTATGAGTCAAGATATGCTATTTTGAATGTTCGAAATATGTGATTTTTTTATTACAAATAGTAATTTTACTGGGGAATATTTAAAAACTGAAGAAATATTAATTTTCCATGGAAAGATAAAGGTTGTGGAGGACTGGACTCATCCTTCAATAGTAATGAAGATTCATAGTTTCCATGGTTTAGTATGATATTATAGGAGGTTTGTGAAAAAAATATCAAGAATTTATAATCCACTATCCATGTTAAATAGATATGGTTACTTGTTCATATTGAAAAAGGAGTGTGACGAAAGTTTCAAAGATCTGATGAAGGAATTGTTCACTACACC
The DNA here is from genome assembly GCA_963277665.1 of Viscum album. NCBI lineage: Eukaryota > Viridiplantae > Streptophyta > Magnoliopsida > Santalales > Viscaceae > Viscum > Viscum album. The sequence continues at coordinate 1,010,522,574 of OY728128.1, read as the reverse complement.
CGTGTTAACTCTACCCTATTTCAGATAGGGATTCATTATTTTTAGATACACATATGTGATTGGTATTGTTTGATTCATCATGGGATATTTAGAGGTTATTTTTTATACATATACATAGTTAAATCCTTATGATCATAAATATCATACACATGACCTAGATTTATCTATGGATGTTTTTTCTCTGCACATATGGATAAACTATCATTATAGTGAAAATGTGATATATAAATAGGAAACTAATGTTTGATGTATTTTTTTCACAGAAAAAAAATCGATCATGAGGCATAAAATATTATTGAATTTATTAAATACCATGATTTTTCAATTCATTTTCAACAAATAATAGAAAACAATGTTGCTGATGCATTATATAGAAAATAAAATGTTGTACTAGCATTGTTGTGGATTTAAGTAAATCCATTAATCAATGTCCAAGTAAAACTGTTCATGTGAATACTAAGGTAATAAACATCATAAAAACTATATTAAATTATTTCTCAACTATAATGAAAATATTATATAATTAATGATCCAAGAGAAGTTCCTTTATTATTCAAAAAAAATATAGGCTGTGAAGAATGTGAAGTTTCATGAGTTCAATATTGATCATAAAGGGGTAATAAATTTTGTTGAAGTCAATTTTTTCTATCTATTACAGATGTGAATAAGGATATGATGTATGATTTAGATATCTCTATATTATATATACATCATGGAAGTACTAAATTGTATAGGGACCTTCACGATCATTATTGGTGAGGTAAAATAAAAAGTGAGAATACTAACCACACACCAAGGTGTCTTGTGTGTCAACAAAGGATGGTGGAGAGAAAAATTCATAAAGGTATATTACTATAACTACTCATACCAACATGTAATTAGTATAATATCACAATGTAATTTTCCAGTGGTCTCTCGAAAACACCCCCAAGAAACAAAGTGATAGGGGTTATAGTGGAATATCTCTCCTTGACTTCCAATTTCACCACAATTCGATAATATTTGTCTTTTATCCTATATTTCATTATTTATATAATAGAAGTGGTGAGGTTTCATGGTGTGAATAATTTTATCTTTTCTATTGAAAATCCAAGGATCAAATTAAAATTATGGAAAACTCTTCAACATTATCTAAATACTAAAATAAATTTCAGTGTGAACTATCATTGATGAATAGATGATCAAGCTAAATAGAATATTCAGAATCATGAGGAAAAGATGAAAACATATTACATATAGTTTAAAAGTGAATGGAATCCTAATTTACCATTAGTTGAGTTCTAATACCACAATATCATCTATTCAAGAATTAAAATTATGCCCTATGAAGATCAATGAGTGAATTGATGTAAAAACCTAATTTATTGGGATGAAGATTGTGGGAGAATGATTCCTGGGCCTGATCTTGTGAAAAATATAATAGATAAATGTTCATTTCATACAACAACAAATTAAAGATTCACAATATTATAAAATGTGATATGATGAAACTCTATGATTATACATGGAGTTTAGTGTTGGAAAAAATGTTTTTCTTTGAACATCACATTGGAAACGATTCATTCATATTGAAAAGTATGGGAATCATATCCCCATATACATTTGTCCCATATGAAATAATAGATGACATAGAAGTAGTGGGATATCTTCTATAACATCCAAAAAAATCAATATGATGGTCACGACTTATTTCACGTATCCCCCTTATAGAATTACATATATGAACCCTTACATGTACTAAGTATGTAGGTTGTACAACTAGAACATGACCACTCATATAAGGAGAGGTTGTTGGAGATATTGGATTGTAGATATATTGTTATATAAAAAAGTACTACTCTCCTAATCAAATTTTTGTGGAGGAACTATAAATAGGAAAAAGAAACATGGGATCTAGATGAAATAATGATGATAAAGTGCCCACAACTTTTCTCAACTATGAAAATGAGTTGAAGATTCAAATATGAAATTTCCTAATGGAATCCTTGTAACAAAAAGAACTTTTTGAATTAAAATTTTATTTTGAAAATGTTTGTCACAATATTTTTAAATAAATAAAACTATATAACAAAAATATTGAAGTGATTATATTTCATAATGTGAAAATAATGATTCATAAGTTATATTGTAGTTTTTAAATCTTGACTAATGGTCATTACGGCTATTGTAAACAATACTATTGATAAAAATTTTCATGTTATTAATACAGTTTAGAAGTTGAACAGACAAATGATAATTAATGATGAAAGGATTATTCATAGCCTTCACCAGTAGAGACATGCATTACGAATCCCATTTGTTAAAACATGAGAGGGAGGTAGCATAACTGGGCTACACTCTTGACTTATCCCAATCCTAACGTCAACAAGTGAATCATGTACAAAATATCATATGGTAGACGTTCATGTTTGAGGAAATGAAAACTCGATGAATGTTTGTCAAGCCGTTAAGAAAATATATCACCACCACACAACTTAACATTATTTTATTAAGGATTTTTATAGTAGGTTCTATTTCTAGGCCATAGTAATATGTAATTTCATGGTATAAATGTAAATTTTAATCCAACTATTCCATTTTAATAATTGATGTTCTTAGTAAAATTTAGATAGAATTTGATAATTTGAATTTTTAGATAGAAATTTTAAATTTTTGAATATATATTTTTTATAATAAAATATGGTCTAATGAATATTTTTTATTTTTATAAAATACTGTAACTAAAAGTATTTTATTTAAAAATCAATGTTTAAATAATTTTTTTTCTGTCATAAATTTTACTATACAATTTCTATATACTAATATTTTTAATAAATATGTATTTTTATATTTAAAATTTAAATTTATCATTTTTAATAAATTATTATGATGAAAGGAATTTAATTTTATAAATTAGAATGCCAATATTTTTTAGGGTGAATTTATGATAATTTTATGAAAATACTTTATTTTTTCATGAATATTAAAAATAGAGTTTCAGTTTTTTGGTATGTTAACAAAATAATAATGAATAAATAAATAATTCTCCACAATAAAATACTAAAAATATATTTTTTATTAATATCATGTATTTTCATATATTTTAATAATTTTTAAATATTTAATTAACTTTCTATATTCTAAAATCGTAACATTAATATTAGAAATATTCTTTTTTGAAATATTTATATTTCCAAGACAAAATAAGTAATATAATGTGACAATTGAATCTTATGGATTAATTTAACATAATAGTTGTACAATGTGTTCAATACCATGTTAAAATACCAATCAAATGACCATGTTTTTTCATTTCCCACTATTAACGTGTCTAATGCCTTTATTTAAAAATATTTAAACAAATTTTCCAGTTTTTCTATAAATAATCATATATTATCTATTTCATTTTAATTGAAATTCATAATTAAAAAATTCCTATTATTTATACATCCAAAAAAGTACTCACATGGTTCCCTTAAGAGCCAATGGTCTGGATCCCCACATTTTAGGAGCTACTCTTCATGGTAAGGGAAATCTCAACTTCTCTTTTCTTTTCAAGTACACTTATTATGTGTCCTGTATAACAAATATGATAAAAAATTGTCTTCTATAAAATTTATATTATACCTTTCCTATATTAATATTTTTTTATGAATGGTAAACTCATTCCTTATATATTTTCACCATTTTCGAAAACAATATTTTTACCTGTTATGATGCTAGTTTTTCTTCTAGAAACTTATAAATTTTTCCTCAAGAAATTACCATTTATATTCTTTCTATGAATAACCAAACCATGTTATTTTACAAGGTTATTTACTAGTATGTAAAAATTATTTAATTTATTCTTTTATTTACAAACATAAAACTCTTATTCCATTTTTTTCATTATAATGGACATGAATATATTGTATTTTAAAAAATTTCAATACTCCATGTTTTGTATATGAACCCCATTTCTTTTATTCTCCATTAGAAATTTATAAGATGTTTAATTATGATCTATGTTGCTCACATTAAATAATACATATCAGTGATGATAATGGATATCACTCTAATTCATTGTGGGAAAATTCAATATCTATGAATGACATGTTTTACGATACCTTGGTAAATAACCTTGGTGATTTTTAAGACACCTCAGTGGAAAAACATAGTTATATGCTTTGGAAGTTATTATTTAAATGTTTTATACTCTTTTACAGTTCATTATTCAAGTTATAATTATTATGATACGACTCTTTATCATTATTTTATGATAATCCTCATATTCTTCTTTAGATTTCATCAAGGTCACGGGTAAATTGATTACCTTATTGTCCATTATTGGGTCATATGCTCACCCATTCAATTTTTTTTATGTTTTTAGGTTATGAGATGCAGTAAATGTTCTATGGATGAACCACTAAAAAATTATTTCAGGTGTATATGAAGAATTTTTTTAGGAATTATATATAGTGATTTATATAAACTAAACTTTAATGGTAGTATGTTTTGTACAATGCAATGAAAAATTTATTTAATACAAATGTGAGATTATACGCATGGTTTGGGAAAACCATGCACCAACCATTCACTCTCCCCATCCTTAAAAATTTCTGAATTTTCATCCAAACATAACTTATAGTTCAGCCTAAAAATTTACACAAAAAATGGTTAAAATAATAATAGAAAACAAGAACTAGAAATCTCTAGAAAATGTCGATTCTTTCATTTTTTCGTCCTTATAATTGCTTATACTCATGTTATAATCCAATTAATCTCTTATATTCTGAGTCAAAAAGTTTAGGCAAAAAAATTTTCACATTCTTTTCTCTTTCCCATGTTTCCTTCTACACACCCCTATGTTGCTATAATAAATGATCTAACAATGAGGAATTTCCGCACAACACATTCTTAATGTGATCCAACACACATATTAAATTCTCTTTTATGGATGCATCAACAAAAAACAAAACATCATCCACATAGATAAAATGATAAGATTTAGGGGGATTCGTTTAATGTTTTGACACATAAAATAATCTTGAATAACATTATATCATTATAGAAGATCTAATTAGAATGGATTAGGCCCAATTCTTTCCATAACATAAAATGGTCCAAAAAACATGGGAACCAACATTCCCTATTTTCATATCTAGTACACCCAATCTTGTTGACACCTATAAGAATACATGATCACCCTATGTAAACAGTATGTGTTGTGGACATCCATTTTTATACAAATTATTTCTAATTTGATTTATATCCATAAATTTCCAATTCAGTTGAAACTGCCATGATGTATCCTATGTGACACTCAATCCCAATTGTTTTAACTCACCTCCCTCCATACAACATAGTGGTGATATTCATGTCATACCATGAATTTCCTAATATGGTTCTATATAAATTTGTTCCAGATAAATATTCTTATAGGTGAAATCCACCAATGATAGGTTCTTCGCCCAAGATCCAAAAAAGTCTAAGACTGAATCTCATGGAATATACTCGAGAACTAGAATAGTATATTATGACATCCCATATGTCTGTGGGTGGATATATATAGTTAATAAAAACTTAATACCAAGATCCCTCTATATACCATACTAGAAACATGATATAAAGTGTGATTCGTGGTCTGAATCCACAGTTCATGGAACACTATGATGAATAACTATTTATTGGACATACAAATATCCTCACAGATCTAATGATAAAATATCTTGTATTGACAAGAAATGTGATTAATTGTTCAACTGGTCCACAATAACTCATATAACAACATTAATTTAAGGATTTTTATGGAAACACATCACAAATCACATAGTAACTTCATCCTAATTCCATTATGGAATGGTAAACGGCTGTAGTAAACCAAAATGTCATTGATTATCAGAATTCACACATTGATAGGTATAAAATTGTGTCACAAAACCTTCTATATCCTTTTTAATTATTAAAAAAACATCTAACACAGGGAACTGTACATTTTGGTTAAACATGTATGCACTTCCCACTTCAATGTATGCAATAACTGCATCAGATCCACCCACATAATCATAAGAGCAATAACTATATTTCTGACATAGATGACCACATCTTCATCTATTGTCCAATCACTAGGTGATTTCCCACCATTATAGTTTTCCCACATTGATAGACATTCAATATACTAATAATTTAAATATCTAATTAGGCTCATAAGCATAAACTCCACTAAAATTGATACAAGATTCATCATCTAACAGCTCCCCTAAACCACATCATGCATCTCATATAGTAAACTAATCATATTCCAGTCATCACTAGACCCCTCAATAACCTGTGTGCAATTTTTTTACATAACATGTTAGTAATTATGTTCCCCTTCACGAGCATATATTTTGACTCTACATTTAATGAATGCATATAATTATTCTGTATCTCTTGATGGAGAATAAAATAACGCTATGAAAATTCATAATCCATGATCTTGTGATCTTTATATGAAGTAAAATTCCTTCGAACAGATAATTTCACCAATAATTCAAGCATAAAAAACTTCTATTTATTTGAGTTCATGTCTATGGTAGTTCGATTCATGTTGCCATATCATTTTGGATTCGTATGTCAAAACTCCATCTCTATGCATCAACACTACACTAAGCCTTATCCTATAATAATCACAAAACAATGTATACTCCTCACCTAGAATGGGTGGGATAAAGATTAGTGTCTATCTCACATTTTTATTCAACTCTAGGAAAGAATTGTCGCAAGATTCCAACCATTCAAACTTTATCATTTTCTTTGTAAATATCATAAGTTGGACTACTAGTGGATAAATATATTGTATAAACTTATAGTAATATAAATTTAAACTCGAAATTCAATAGTTATTGAAAAAATTATTCTGGTTCCCCCAATATCCAACTCAACACACCTTTTCTAGTTCCACTAACAATCCTTCCTCTGAGATGTTTTTAACCATGAAGTGTAAATAATAAATCAAAAAATAAAACATATATATCATTTCTTATAGTTGATTCTCTATTTGAGTACTAGTGATGTTGTAAAGATGTAGGAAATGATCATCCTGAGTCATTGAGTACACTAAGGCCATCCCCAAACAGTACCACAAACTATTCATGGCATGAATAGAAGTTTATGTTCATAAATTACATAAATAACTCATGTGAACTCCTCAACCTAAATGGAATTATTTTGAACACATGAAGTTTATACCAACTTCTAAAAGAAAACAAAGTTATATTAGATGTTTTATCAATATACTGATGATAGCTAGATTTCATGTCAATCTTTGGGAAGGAAAAATCTCACCTCAATTGGTAAACAAACCATCAATACATGCAAGAGGATACTATTTCTTCATATCCATCTAGTTCAATTACTAGTAAATAAATCAAAATAGTAGAGTTGTTTCATCCTTCATTACAAAAAAATAAGACAACCCCATGGTGACATACACTGACAAATAAAAACCATATCCATAAACTCTTACAACTGATACAGGAGCTCTTGAATCTATTTTGGTTCGTTTATTTATGGTGGAATACATAATGGATCTTCCCATAGAATGGTATCAATCATAAATTACAAATCTATCTTAGGTGGAATCGCTGAGCTGTATTTTGGAAACAATAATTAAATATAGCCACTACAGGTGGATATACATATTTCATTACACATTGTTAATACTATAATAGACTAGAATCCTTGGTAGTCAGGTCCCCAATTTGTTGATGAAATGGCCCTCTATGGCCTACCTGGATATCCTACTCTCCAATCTGAATATAGTTTCCAATAACCAGATATTTAAATGTCACTATCCTATGGTAATTGTCATTGTGGAACCATTATTCCACCCAAAATTCCATACAAACAATATGGTTGATGTATAACATGTACATGATATAATTATCCCATTGAAAATGATACTCTCCAGTCTTGATAGAACACCTCTTTCCCAAACTGATTTTCCTTAACAATACCCCAAGTGGTTTAGTTCTCATCATCACCCAACCCAATAAGTCCACTACCAAGCCCAACCAATTTAAAATTGGTGAAGATATAAAATATTTAGAGTCATTAAAATCATAAAAGGCACAAAAAAACATGGAATCTATAAGAACTGTACCTATCATTCTCTATGATTCATCCTCACTATCCACCAGTGTATGATGAAATACATCTAACTGTCTTGGCCCTCTCCCTTATAATATAGTTTCTGATCTCTGAGATGTGTCGCATTACGTATATAGGTTCCCTTTCACATGAAAACCCCATCCACTTATTCTACATTCATGACCAATAGAACGCGAGCTACCAAACTGATATGGGGTAAAAGATCCCCTTACTACAGCTTTTTTCTATCTAGCTCCAACATAACTATCTGTATATCATGGTTTCATGTAGAACATCATTAGATGTATCATCCTACCATAAGATAAATACTCAACCGGTGGCTTAGTACAATATTTACAATATTTTCCTGACCAGGCACGATGGTCACAAAACAACTAGGTAATATCGTGAGTAACTGATCCTTTCCCATGGACACTCTTTTTGGCATCCCACTAGATAACACTATCCTAGAAACAATTCTCAAAATTATAATATTTACATACTAAAAATCCATAATAAATCATCAATATTTCATTGGAATCCTCCATCATGTTTCCCCCATGTATGATAGACTAATCTACCACTTCAGCATACATTATTAATAGAAATAGGATAACAAGAAACTTAATAACACATTTAATCCTATCTTTGAAATGACTTGTTGTACTTATCCTATCCACTTCCAATGATAGAATGATGTTTTGTATTTTTGTAAATTCAAGAAAATATTCCATCATATACATACTCCACTAAGTCATCCATAGAAACTCAACTACCCTCTCATTCATCAGCTTGTCAGATAAACTTGTTTGAGGAACTTCCCACGAAATTCATTCCAATATATATTTACTTCCATACCTATCTAGGCCTAAACATACCACCAGAACATCACAAATCATTATAAAATATATGTGTCCATCATGGTCATATTATCCACAGGAGTCTCTAAATAGTCATGTCATATTAAGAAGGACTCAATCTAGAACACTTCTTCCCCTGGTACACTATCTACGATGAATTTTGGATGGTGTTTTAAATGAATTATACAAGTATATTAAGAAATAATATTCACCAGAAACACTAGGTCTCCATCTATGAACATTATAAATTGATAAATGATATATTGTAACTTCTCCTTGACATCCTTTCCCAGAACTATCTATGCATCTACTTCCACTAAAGGAGAATATTCTCCATTCATGTATTTATTTCAACCTCTTAATAAGAATCCTCATGGAGGAATATCTATAAAATTTAAAACACACACCTCCGGACAAATATTTCACCCCTAACACATTTACATAAGGGGAAATCCAAATAACTAATAAGAATTATTATCCTTGTACCACACCAAACATTTAAAATTAAGGCGCTATCACTACCCTTAACCATCCAATATCTAGCATGTGATTAACAATCGATATAAAATATTGAATTAATGTTACTCATTATAAACTAATGAATTCACACTATTTTTCATTTTACAATTCCCAATTTTACATTTGGAACCATATATCAGTTAATATCACAACAAAGGAAAAACATTGCATATTCAACGACTTACCCAAAACTCATTTTCTTGTGTATGCCTAAAAATATGCATGTCAAAAAATAATAATGAGTGCCTAGAATGGTGAATGAATAATCAACTATCATGACATTATATTCAATGATTAAAATATAATAAAACCATTGAAAAAATAATCATATCACACACAAAATGTGTTACTCTAGGTTTAATAGAATAAACATTTACTAAATACATCCATAAGAAAATCTCACCCTAGGTGTTAGGATTTTACCCTCATACATGGGGTTGCTACTTCCATGAACAATCTCATTACCATGATATTACATGTCTTATCCTACTATCTACCTTTACTAACTAATATTACAAAATAAAAGTAGTGAAAACTATTTTAAAATCAATTTGTAACGTCCTAAATCTTGAGCCCCTCAGTGGTGCGTTGAGCTAGTCAGTCACTAAACAATAGGCACACCACCTAATATGCTAGAGGCTTCCAACTACTATTCATGGTCAATATCATTCATAGAGATACTACTTAACACAAAATTTAAAATATCAAATAATTATAAAATTATATTCATAACCAAACCATATAATAGAAGTTAACCAAAAGAGGACATACAATATTAAAACTAAACTATAGATATTTCATTATAGATAACATGTCATGTTCCATTAAAAGAACTCAAAAATATATAATGGCACTGAAAACTCACAAGAGGGGATCGAATCTATGTTCAATTATCACATCCAAGATCCATCACGACTCAGACGTCCATTATAGGTATTTTCCCCTTAACATGTCTCAAAATAATGAATTTGTTTTGGGTACCAACCAAGCAACCCAAGTAGGGTTTGGTTACAACTCAGGGTGCCACTACCAAGGGAGTCTAAAACAATACCCAGTAAAAACAATGTATATAGTTGAACAATTAATGAATACCAACAACAATGTAAATAAAATACATTTATTAAATCATTCATTGTTTAACCACTTAAACCCCATGGTTTTGGAGGACACCCAAACTCTCTATACCTTCTCGGGGTCATGCTAGTGTCTAAAATATCTATAATATATCTAAATCCCACCATTACTAATTATTTTTTCAATATATATTAGAATTTCATTGTTCCCATTCATTATCTCAATTCACATCTAAATACCATTGTTACCAATCATTGTCTAATTTCACATTTTAATTCCATTGTTACCATAAATTGTTTAAATTCGTATATGAATTCCACTATTACCATGAATTATCTTAATTCAAATTTGAATTTCATTGTTACCATTACTTTTTTAATTAACATATGAATTATATTATTACCATTAATCATCTCAATTCACATATGAATGCCATTATTTCCATTCATAATCCCAATTCCCATATGAATTCCATTTTTACCATTCATCGTCTCAATTATCAAATACCAAAATATTATAATATAACATATATCACAATATCACAATATCATGTATGACAATTAATTATTTCACTAATTAATAACTCATATTCAATACATTCATATCCATATAATTACATTAAGTACGTCAATAATTAATTAATAACATAAACACCATTAGGTAATGTAATAATTAATTAGTCACATCCATTACATTAATCAATTCATCAGTTATTTAATAAAATAAATTACATTAATTAATTGAGAAATTATTTAATCCAATTCTAAAAATCCAATGCACACAAAATTAATTCAACTATTGGTTATTTCAATTGAATCATTTCAATATCCCCAATGTCAAAATCCATCAATTAATTAATATTAAAAATTATATAATTCATTTTATTAAATAGAATTTCTAATCAATCTATTGAAATTATACAATTACATACATGAAATTAGAATCCAAAATTTGGGATTTGAATTATAGAACACCTACATCAATTTTTTGTAAACAATCAATGATAGAAATATATATTTTGGAATAGAACAATGGTGAATATTTAGATCTAGAATGAAAACATAAAATCAATGATCAAATAATAAGAATCCAAAAGTCTTAGATATAGATGAAAAAATCATAGATCACGATCCTACAAAACAGAGGATACGATCTCTCTAAACTAGGAAGGATATGTGAAAGAGAATATTTACACCATCCTAGATAAGATCATAATATGGAGAGGGGTTAATATCTTCAATCATCATTTGTAATAAAAAATAATGGACATTGGGAAACCTAGTAATTCATCCATGAGCCTAACAAATTTGAGTAATTGAATATTGACATGTCTGGGTCAATTTGTTATTAAACTTTGTGGGGGGGGGGGGGTCATGAATTTTTAGTCTAAAATTATGGTTAATTAAAAAGTCACACACTATTTTATGGGAAGGGGGCATGGTTGTCCAAACCGCGTATCTTAATTGAGTTGTTATTCTTGTTGGGGTTTGATGTTTTTCATAGAAGGGAATTGGGTTATACAAAATATTATCCATCCTTGTGATTCCCCTCTATCCGGGGTTTAACGTTTTTCTAGGTTTGGGCGCACGGTTTGGGAGAACACTACGCCAAACATGAACTATCCCTATTCCGTCCAATTTTTTGAATTTTCATCCTAACACACACCAAGGTACAACTCTAATGAAAACACTCAAATAAGAAAAAAATGAACCTAAAAACATGGCCGATAAATACCCATAAAAGATAGGTATCATAGAAAATACACCAATGATTTCATTAAGAATAGGCACATAATTTTTCATTCTATTTCATTCCCATACAAATATTTTTTTCCCTTCATATTTATAAATAACATCACTATGGTGAAAAAAAAATTAGTACTCAAAAAATAATTAATTAATGATATATATACTCAAAATATAAATATAATTTTACCATCTATGAAAATTTCAATTTCCTTCCTTCGAAAGTAAATTCAATGATTATACATTAAGAGCTGGTAAATTCCAAGGATACTTTCAAATTCCACTATAGTTATAAGAAAAAAAATACTAATATAGAGATAACGAATATTTATTGATTGTGGTATCTTAATATATTCTCATTGTGATATTATTCCCATACATACTCATTATAGATATGTATTTTCTAATATTTTCATAAGTAGAATAAATTTTCATAGTAGAATTGAATGATATAATAGAGTAAATAAATCTAGAGTCAAATAAAACATTTAAAACAATAAATTCATGATGAATTTAAATGTGATCACATCCTTTGGGAATTTATATTCATCAATTGTAATAATATAATCTCGACCTTGTGTTATTTTCATATTCATAAGTATGTATCATTGATGATTGGGGAATTGTTTAACGTAGTGAACCATTTCAGTATTGTTAATTCTTTGGATATCAATTATTTTTAATTTATCTTTTACATTAGTTATCTCGATGGAAACTATCTTTATATTTGAGGTAGACTCTCATTTCATTCATGTAAGTGCCATATTATAAATTTAAATAATTATTATATATTAAATATTTTATCGTTCTTTTATTCAACATGGATACATTAATCATTAAATTGTGGAAATCCATACTATTCATTATGAAAGGTAATTTAAAAATATAATACAATGATAATTCATTATATATCTTTATGGTACATGATATTATATCACCAACTGATGAAATTTTTTATATAGTTATTCTATTCAAAGGAAAATATTTTTATTATCAAATAAATGATCAATATTTCCTTATGGATTTTATATACAGTATAAAACATATCATTATACCCTTGTAATGATATCATCATATTCAATAAAATTATTCATTTACTTTTTTTAAATATTTACTAATTTTCATTCTATATCAATTTATTTCTCGTGAATAGATTATTTTTAAAATAATATTGACTTAAAAGAATTAAATTATACAATATTTAACTCTTCCTCATTCTTCGTGTATGGAATGAAAAACAAACATTAATAAACGTATCCCATTAGGTGATATAATATAATTATAATTATCTCCCTCCAATCACATCTCAAATGGATATATATTTTATAAAGGGTCGTGAAACACTAATTATGTATAATTGATTTGTGGTTCAACTGATTAGTGGATATTGTTGATGGAAACCCGTTGTCCAATATTGTTACAAAATATTTTGGACAAATAATTTTTTTTATAAAATCATTGTTATTAGTCACAACATTAGTTGGATATTATAATATAGTTTTAGGTATGTACTATTTGGCATTATGAAGAGGGATATACCTACATTGATTATGGGCAATGACACAATATTTATCCCTTAATTTTTGAATCATTTTGAAACTGTGGCATACATTTAATTGTCTAATGAATTTATGAATTATGAATTATATTTTACCATTCCATAAAATGAATGATATTATTAAAAATTTTAGGAAAATATTTAGGGTTTATCATCATGTTTGTGCATTCTAATATTGTTCATTAAAATATTATTACAATTTTACTTAATAAACATGATATAATACAAACTATATCAACCCCCAATAATTTATCATAGTGTTATAGTTATTTTAATACATTGGAATAAAATTCAATTTCCCATCATTTATGGTTTGTTGGTTTTGGTTTTGGGAGTAGTGAGGGGATGTTTCAATGTTCTAGTTTGCAAGATTTCATGTTTATTGTAGTTCTATTTCATTGTATTATGTTCCCTAGTGGATGATGCAATCAACTAGATAGATTAGTATTAAAATAAAAATTATATAGGATCCAATAGTTTTGAAGATATAGTAAACTATAATCATAACAGATTCACAAATTATATTTGAAAACATATAATAAAACATAAAAAATAGAGTGATAATATCATTATTCATTCTATCGGATTCATCAAGTTATTTAGATGTCACTTTTGGGTTCCATGGAGAATGTAAGAAAATATACATGGGTGATCTTAAATGCTTATTAGTGGGTAACATACCACTAAATCTATTATGGAATAAATTTTTCATGATTAATATATTAAGATGTAATTATAATGAATATGTACATATACTAATTTATTATTATTTGAAGGTATCTATTAAGAACATAATACTAAAAATAATCACATGGAAACTAATAACTGATAAAATAGTGATGGGTTTTATAAGGTTATACATTGTAATAAAATTATCAAATCCTCATCTCTATATGACCAACATTAGTGGGTAATGTATATTTGAAATACCCAATATAGATTTTCACATGATTTATGTTGATTCATCAAAGGGCTATGTAATTATTGGACACACCCATAAGTAAATCACAATAAATATTTGATTAATGGATTAGGTATTACATTGTCAATATATGTGAATGGATACATGAAATACCCAGTCTATTCTCGTAAGACCTATAGATGCATCGATGGGATTTGTAATTTTCAGACCCATCTATAACTATATTTTCACAATTAATTAAATATATGCATCAAAATTTAAAGAATAAAATTCATAATCAAAATTCACTAGTAATCAATAATGATTTTTTCTTAAATTGAATGTCTATGTAATGGTATTATCTCACTAGTAAATAAATGAAATGAAATTCTCAGTAAACACCATTAAAAAAACCAATGTAATGGGTATAATGTTATGCCCTTACTATAAAAATATATATATAAATAATGGAAACGATTCAAATTTATAAATTACATTAATTAAAATAGACACCATTGAGTAATTATCTATGCATAATAAAGTACAGGTTTCTATAATGGTGCATATGGGGGATACAAAAAACACCATGACTTACCTAAATACTAAAAGATTGTTGGTTGTTGATGGTAGACTATAGAAACCTCTTTTACAAATTTTTATATTGTGGATTCCCTCTATAGAGTCATGGATTAAATCTAATGTCTATGGTGTGGCCTCTAGACCACCAAGGCCTTCGGGCTGTGAAGATATTATCTAAATCCATAATAGATTTTCCATTTTTTCCAAAATTATATTATTATTGGAACTACACAAAAATATAGGTTTTGGGTGATGATGTTTTACATAAAACAATATGTCCTGCACAAGTGGACTTCTATGTGGATTAAATTTTATTTTAAAAATATTATAATGGATCTAAAATAAATTACATAGAATATACCATATAAAACTCGACCGACATAGATTCTTTACATCAGGCATGTCACTTGAATCAACATGGTGGTGTCACATGCATATATGAATGTCAACTAGGTATATTATTTCTTGTAAACAATAGTAATCTTGAAATAGAGTATGATGTGGGCCTTTATAGCCCCTTATAATTGTTCATTCATTTTTTATGATGATATGTTAGGGGTGTTTTACTCTTATTCATGCAAACTCCATTATAATTCTTAATAGAATTATTTAATTTATTTAATTATCTTTAAAAACATATATTTTTTGATCTTTGATCATCATGGTATATTGGAGAAACATATACTATAAATTAATCCATATTTATCAGAACTCACGAAAATATAAGAGAGTTAATAATAATTTTACCAAAATTCTTGAATTTTTTATATCCTCTAACATCAATGAATAATTCATAACTCTTTTTAGTATCCATATTGGATTTAAATGAAATAGGTATTTCATTGAAAACTAAATGGTAAAAAATTTGAGGGCGGATAATTATGGCTGAAAATATGGCACAATACATGGAGGAATTTTAATATTAATTTGTGTCTTTCAAAGAAGTGTGGATTTATCCTTATGAAAGATAGAATATTGAATTGCTGTAATTTAAATATTTATTAATATAGAAGTATTTTTATATTAATAAAAAGTTGATCCAAAATTTATATTTATAGAAGATAATATGTTGGAGGGTGATAAATCCCTTATGTTCTAATCAATATATGTTGTATTTTTATGTTTTACATATTTATCCCATGATTTAAAAATTTTGATTCATTATAGAAGTTATCATGGTATCTTTATTTACCTTGGTAGCCTAATATTTTTCCAATGAAGTTAATAATTTTTTGTACTAATTTTTTGGAAATAATGATTCCATATTTGAAATTCATTTTTATGATTTAATTTCATTAGTACATATAATATGGCATCTATATTAGTACCCAAATTATAAACTTTTTTAAAATAATTTATTATTAAAATTAAAAATAAATTAATAATCATCTGGTGCACATTTTATTGATTCCCACTACATTTATTAGATTATTATTAGAAAAAATATGGTTATATTACTCTAAAAATTAAAATACCGAGTGGAATCTTTTAAATACTTCTTTACTAGAACCAAATATTACATTGCTAGAAAAATATCATAAAATGATTTATATATTCAAGATAACTTAATTAACTACATTATGATATTGCATAAATGTAACTTTTATTGAAAAAAATGGTTCTATAGAACTTTTATTAACTCTTATATCATGATTAGGCCATAACAATTACAATTTTTTTATAAGAACTCAATTTTGTACAATTCACTGAAATTAATATATTTTTTGATAAACAATAAAATATTACCATAAGATAAAATTTACATGATGAATCAATAATTTATTTTAATTTTATTCATATTTAAATTTCAAAATATAGATTTTTTATTTTTGATTATAACATTTTATAATTACCCTTTATATTAAACAACAAAAGATAATATATTAGAATGTCTATTGTCGAGTAGTTTTGGAATATAGTGTTTACCATAAAGTAAAATCAGACGTCTTATATAGTGGACAATAATTTCTAAAAAAATATATGAATTGCTTATACACTCTATAAATTTTATCTTTAGCATTGGAGAATAGTTAATCGAAATGATAAACCTATACTTGATCCATTTAATGATAATGGATATTTGACATCAAAAGTTCAATTCTTACATATATGATGACAAAATAATTATTTTATGAATCACAATTAAACCCTTAAACCTACATTTTATGTCTCAAATTTTGATAATTTATAGTTAGTTCTCATGTATTTTTATTGTTCTACACAAAACAGAAGTTTAAAAAGTAAAACAATATATATTTATGTCATAGATTTTTATTTTACTAGGTATAAATATATTTATTTTCATTCTCTTACATAACAAATCTCTTGGAATTTAACATATATAATTTCTTATTATAAATATAAAATACCATCTTACTTCCACTATCCATTTTCATAATGGTAATGATTCAATTAAATCATTATTTGGGACAGTAAAAAAAGAAAAATATATTACACATAAAATTTATTACATAATGAAATCCACAATGGAATTTTGTTGAGGAAGGAAGGAATAAAACACATAAATAAATTACTTAGTCTCAGTTATTGGAATATTTTTTTTATTCACATTTAATATAGATTCTATTTATAATTATTTTTTATGCTATAAATTCAGTTTAAAATTCTTGGTTTTATATAGAACACATTAAAAAATGTACTCTAATGAATCCAAAATATTATTAAATGATAAATTTTATATCTAAGATGTTCATTTTGTATGATAAATATAATTTATATAATCCATATCTAATGTATTAGTGGCATATTTTTATTCCATACTCAAACATATGTAAATCTTATCATATATTCAAATTAATGAAACATGCAGTTAATGGAATTTTTTATGTTAATTTTGATGAGGATGATCCATACGTGAAGATAATATTATTAGAATATTCATGTTATACATCTAATGTTTTTGAAACATAATTTTCATTAAATAAATATTTTTAGCTACATTATATAGTATTTATAATTACACAATATAGCAACCATAATACACTATTCTTATTAAGGAGGACTAACCATAATTTATATCAATAAATATGATGATATAATGGAATAACCCCATATATAACTTAATTACTGATATATATCAATTAGTTAGAAAAATCATTTAATTAAAAATTTAATCATATAATTTTGTATTCTTATCTCAATTGGAAATTAAATGGCCAGTTTTGTCTATGGTTGATGATAGTTGAATAATTTTTATAAAATCAATTCATTATCAATTCAAATGAAACATTTTTTTGAATTTTATTTTTTATCCTTGTAATATTATGGTTATATGATTAAATTTTTTCTTCTAAAATATTTTTGATATTAATAAAAAAATTATTCATAATTTTTCTGTACTCATTGAGAAGGGTTAAAAATTGAAATAGTGTATACACAATAAGGAAAATTTTGATCTGACAAAATGAGTTGAATCTAAATACATTATATTAACAATTTTAACTCATATAATTTTTTTAATACTTTCAATGGATGTAAATGTTCAATTTTTTAATATTTTTTCCTAGAAGATGTATATATTGAATAATATTCTATTTAGAAGATATTAATTTTATAAAAAATTCATCCTACTAAGGATTATTATGGGCTTTAACAGTAAAGGACCAGACCTCTTCGGTCTATTACTTTGTGAAAATATGGTGTTTGAGGTGTTCTGGGAGGTCAACGTGACTTATGCCCAATTATTTTCCAAATTTCCATTTCTGTGAACATTTCCATCAGTGAACAGTTTTATCTGAAACCTCTAATGGAAACTTCCCTTTCCTTTTTCAAATTTCCAATTCTATGAACACTTCCATCAGTGAACAGTTCTATCGGTAACCTCTAACGGTAACCTCTCATTCCTTTTCCAAATTTACAATTCTGTGAACTATTCCATCAGTGAATAGTTCTATCGGGAACCTCTAACGATAACCTCTCTTTCCTTTGTCAAATTTTAAATTTTGGGACCAGTTCCATCAGTGAACAGTTCTATTTGTAACCTCAATCAGTAACCTCTATCGGTAACCTCTATCGGTAATCTCTATCGGTAACCTCTATCAGTAACACATAATAGTAGGTGAACAGTGTTCTATCGGTGAGGTTCCATGAACAGTGATCTATCGGTGAGGTTCATTGAACAATGTTCTATCGGTGAGGTTCATTGAACAGTATTTCTATCGGTGAGGTTCAGTGAACACTGTTTCTATCTATGATGTTCAGTTAACAGTGTTTCTATCCGTGAGGTTACGTGAACAGTATTTCTATCGTTCAGGTTCAGTGAACAATGTTTCTTTCAGGGAGGTTTAGTGAACAGTTTTTCTATCAGTGAGGTTCTAGGAACAGTGTTTCTATCATTGAGGTTCAGTGAACAGTGTTTCTATCGGGTGAGGTTCAGTGAACAGTGTTTCTATTGGTGAGGTTTAGTGAAAAGATTTTCTATCAGTGTGGTTCAGTGAACAGTGTTTCTATCAGTGAGGTTCAGTGAAAAATATTCTATCAGTGAGGTCTATCGGTATCCTCTATCGGTAGGTGTATTGTGTTTCCAGAATTGTAGGTGTACAATGTTTCCAGAACAGTAGGTGTACATTGTTTCCAGAATGATGAGGTCTATCAGCAACCTCTAATGGTGAGGTCGATCGGTAACCTCTAACGGTGAGGTCTATCGGTATCTTCAAACGGTGAGGTATATATTAACCTCTAACGGTGAGGTCTATCAGTAACCTCTAATGGTGAGGCCCATTTGTAACCTCTAACGGTGAGGTCTAACGTCGACCTTTTTTTTCCTTTTCCAAATTTTGAGAATGTGAACAGTGTTTTCAGCTTCCTACAGTTTCACCCCTTTGACAATTCCTTTGACATAAAATACATTTAAAGCCTTATTTTAAGGACTCTTAAGGCTGATTCAAAGGCCATAAATACTATATTAATTATTCCTAAGGCCTGAGATGTTTTTTCTTGGTCTAACTGTGTGGGTTAATGTGATCCACTTTTAATGGGGAATTAACTGTATCTTAAAATCGTCACCGCATTAAATCTTCAAAAGGGAAAATATATCTTCCTACAATGTTCTTCCTCATTTTTCTTGGATATGAGATTCTAGAACCTTTCAATCCTACCTGAAGAAGTAACATAATCAAAATTTACTCCTTGGATTGGTTCTGCTCTATTTTGATGCAACTAAGATATACCAGTCAATCTTCGATATAAGGTGTGTTTTATCATCTTTCCATTATGGATCATATTCTCCTATTTATACTTTCCATTTTATAGAATGTAATATTCATGCTTCTAATGGGGTTTTTCTTGGGGTTTGGTTGGTGTGTTCATACTGTGGCATCCTTGGGTGGATGCAGTTGTCGCGAGAGGAGGATCGTGACCCGTTGTGTGGATAAAGAACATGATGAACTATTTGAGGTAGGGGATTCATTGCTTCTATTTCTTTTACATGAAACTGTATTTTTAGCATGTTTAATCCCATTGGATGACAATGGAATTGACATAATAAATATTTTAACTGTATAAATAAATTGCTATCAATCGTATGATATTGCCTCTAGTTTTGCTAGATAGTGTGATATCTATGCTTTATTTTCTTGGATGTTTGTTCTTGACGGAAATCAGTAAATAACATAGACCATGATTAATTGATAATTTTTGGATAAATATAAAGAGTCATGAAAAAGAATTTGGTTGTTATTGTAATTTGATGTTAATCAAATTAGTGTAGTAAGAATGTTTATTTATTTGTGATAACTTACTGGTTAGGTTTCCCAAATTTGGAACATCCGAATAAAAAATTTGTTAATTTAATATGGATTAATGAACTAATTGTTTGATAATTACTTAAGGGGTTTTGAGTACCCTCTTGATTTTTAAAGGTCCAAGAGACAAATTATAGTGGTGTTTTTTTCCTGCTGCTTGTGCTGTGATGTGATTCTGGATGGTTGGTGTGATATGTAGATCCATGGAGGCCTTTTTGGTTGTGGCAGAAGATGACTCCTAGAGTTTCGAGATGTATCGGTTTATGCATGTGGGTGTTAGGGAGGACACCGGGGATGATGGAATGGGATGGTTGTGATTTTTGGATGCTTTTTGTTTCTTTGGTCATTTATCTGCTTTACTATTCCCCACTCCTCAAGGCAGCTGGTCTTACTTGCCCTTCTAATGAAAGAGGGAAAGACACGTGGGGTATGCCGTGTGCTTTCCGTGTTTAGATTCTCAAGGAAGGATGAGTATATGCTATTTCTATAGGTGGCAATGGCACGACGGGTAGTACATCTACCCACCGTGTTCAACCCCCTTGTTTTTAGTAGCATATAATGTTTTCATAGGATTCCTGGGAATGTGGGAAAGGAAATCTATAATGAATAATTGAATAAATGGTGTTAACCCATGGGGGTGGAGTTGCTGGAACATAATGAAGAGGTTGTAATTTTGAAGGAAAATTTTACTTTGGGTGGGATGCTAATGAAACTTAATGTGGAATTATTCATAGTTAATTAATGTTCAAATAATTAATTAACATGTAGGGGAACTGATAAAGAGGGAATGAAGTAATCTAATAAAGCTCTCTAAATGGTTGTATGCTTATAGGATACCCAATCTTAGAAGTATCATCCTGGAGTTTGAGAGACGTTATCTGCAGTTGTTTTTAAGACTAGGTAATGCCCATAGTGTGGTTGTGAGATATAATATATTGTGTACTTTTTGTGTTTCTATACGCTACTCCACCTAGTCAGTAAGGGAAACTGTGACCCCGGGGATTATGAGCCTTGGGTGGTGTTTTCCCCAACATTCTAGTGGGAGGATGGATGGCTGACTACCCTCTTTGGCCCCTCTCTCTTATATTGGTAGTTACTTGTGCTGGAAGGCACATTGGATAGTTTTCCCCACATATGTGTGTAGAGGGCTGTAATGGTTTGTGGTTATTCACACACATATATTCTGGATATAGTTTTTTATGGACTAATATAGTTGTAACGTGTATTGTTTGTGATTGCTTGAGGAACCATACTCGGTGTATGGGCTATGATGGCTTAAGGTATAATAGCCGATGTATTATACACGTTACGTGAGATATGGTGGATTCCAAAAACTATGTGGTTACTTTAGTGTGTGGACATGGTGGTTGCACGAGGAGAACATTATGGTTCTTTTCCCAGGTGTATGCGGTCAAGCCTTTTTGGAGAGAGATGCATAGGACATTTGACATTGGGGCAAGGTGGAAAACTAGTGGGGAAGTAATAGCGGGGTACCATAGATATTGTTTATTATATGATATATTTTGTTATGTGTTACTTGGTGAGATTATCTATGGTGGGGTTGGGAAGATAGTATACGTGTTTGGGTGACGAGTTAGTTTCACTTGTTGTTCACGGTGCTTTAGCAAGCTTTCTTTAGTTTTTTCACAAGAGGATTCAGGGAGGATACTACTGAGTATACTGTTATACTCACCCTATGTATATATAAACTTTTGTTCAAGTCACTTGGAGTAGGTTAGAGATCAGGATGATGTTTACTATCTTGTGATTGCAGGTGCTATGCGGGCTTGTTGTTGCTTATGTTTTTACTTTCTTTTGGGTACTTTTAGTTTATACCCTTTAGTTGTAGTTCTTTTGCATGGCATTACATATGTGCACTTGGGATTCTTTTATATTTCAATTCTATGTTCAGTTTGGTTGGTTTATATCTTATCTCACTCTTCTGTATGTGTTCTATTAGATGTTAATGTCTCAAATTTGTGTGTTTATTATACCCACGGTGCTAGTCGCCAACCCATTGCATACTGGAGGTGGGACTCGGGGGTCATTATCTCCCTTTTCACAATGCCGACCCATGAGGGGTACACCTTTTGGAAAGGGGGTCATGAAATTAACAATTCCTAGGATTCTGGTATGCCAAATTATTTAAATTTTGACATAAATTTTCTTAATGGAATAAAAAATCATCAATTTTTTATCAAAAAAGTATTTTTGTATCTTATGATAATTAAATCAATTTTTCTGTCTTTTTTTAACTAATAAAAAGTCAATTTTTTTACATTATATAAACATAATTTTTCACTAGTATGAGGGGTTAACATAAATAAAATTATTTTCTTAAATCAACAAAAAATGTAGAAGGAATTATGTTTTCTAAATATCATTATACCTTAGATTTACATTAGTGTTTTTAATAGTGATTTTTAAATAAATACTATAATATGCAACTAATGTAACCATTATGTTGATTAATCTAGGAAATTTTTTTATCTATATAAAATTTAAGAGATGATTATATTTTTATATTACATTAATTATTGTCTAACAAAAATTATATACTATATTTGGATAGGTGTTGTAACATCCCAGGTAAATAAAGAATAAGGCATATTTCATTTTTAATAATATTTGAAAATTAAATATTTATTTTACTTTAAAGGGGTTGTTATGTTCGATAGCGTACCCGATACACAACAATGAGTTTCTTTGAAATCAAACGTTGCACACTAATAATATAATATTATTATTTTAAATGGTAGTTAACTCCTAGCAATTTTATTGGAAAGAATGAATGAAACTAAATACAATATGATTATACATGTTTGTTAGACGTATTTACTTTTATCCAATAAAAAGTTAGAGGCTTAAAATGTGAATGAATCTAATTTTCAATGTAATTTACATTAAAAGGATGATTTATCTCCTTTTAATGGAGAACCCTATTTAAATATAATCTTGGTTACTTTAATACATTGTAATTGACCATATATAATCTTTAATTAGATTTGGGACATTAAATTTTACTTTGGGTAATTTTTTGGTATTTTTCTGATAAAGTTCATTTTTTAACGAATAGTGAAAAATATTGTATTTTAATTCAACAATTCCTTTTAATCTAATTTATTTATATGGTTAGATTATCTATTTAGTTGTTTTTGAAGTGAAATTGAAATATATTTTTTCCATTTAATACAATGTTGGTCATTGTAAATAATTTCACTTTGAAATTGGACATAAACAAGTATCAATCTTTTGATAGTTGTTGTTTCTTAAAAACACGCTATTTGTTTTGATAACAGGAATAAATTTTAAAATTAATTAATTCCACTTGAATGTTTTGAATTTGGAAAATAGATATCTTTTTTTGAATTTGGAATGTCAAATATAGCTTAGGCTGAATTTTTTGTATTTTTCTGAAAAACATCAAATTTTGATGAATAGTGACACCACTTAGTGGTAGTTAAAAAACGGAATTTTTCATTTAAATGAAAATTTACCACTTCTGTGAATTGAATTTCAAAAATCCGACATACATGGTTGTTATCAAGAAGTAGAATGTGGTTCATTAAGATGAAAATAATTTTTGGTGTATAGTAACTTCTGACTTTTATTTACCGCGGTTAAAGGTAAATAGGGTAATTTAAGGTTAAAAGAATATTATAATAATTCAAAATAACCTTAAAACTTTTCCTAACCATATTTTTTGAGTATTGGACGACCATGATAATCCTTAGGTCGATTTTGTGACCCCATGGAGCCACTTATGAAAGATAATGACACTTTTGATTAATTAATTTAATGTAAAGGCAAAATTGACAATAACAAAAATATTTTAGTAAATTAATTTTTATATGGTGTTATATAAGTCCAATTTTAGACTATAAGTATGTTTTAAAAATATAAAAATATTTCCTACATTATAGTATTTTTTTATTATTTTTAGACATCGAATAAATTAAATTATTTATGACACAATAATGATGCAGTATTTACCTCATTAATAAATAATTTAAATGAATAAGATTATAATTATTGACATATTATCCAGAACATGTCCAATTATTATTGTATGATTTTATTTATACCATTACTTATCTTATCTTTGACTATAATTATTTTTGGACCATTATAAACTGAATATCATTATATTAAAAAATAATACATTTACACTTTCCTAAAGAGCCCCTCCTCTCCCTTATTAAAGGAGGCCACATCTAACAAATTACACACACCTCTCAAGACATTTGGCTCATCCAAACTCTGTCCAATTAATCTCCATACATCCCTATCCTCCTCTTAGAAGCCTTACCGTAGGCATAAGACACTCCAAGAAGTCCTTTGGTTCATACCAAAAAGAGTTACCCAAATTAAAGGTAACAATTTCTCTTAAATTGTTTTCTTTTATTTTACTTCTCCAACCCCTAAAATATTTTTTATTCAATTCTTTTGTAACAACACTAGTATCCTAAATATACTAGGATGTTGTTTTGAGAAGTATTCTAACTACACTTACACACACCTTCATCTGATGGATGATGAACATAATGTTTCTGTGGATCGAAAACTAAGGCCTCACGAAACGATGATTGTTCAATTACATCGTACCACCTCTCATGGTAGCCATAATTATGGCACTATATTTATATATGATATATATTATGTTTATTATTTCCTTATACTTATGTACTTCCCATTTATAGAACTACTTTATGGTTTCCACAGTGGGTAAATACGATAATCTCATTTGAGGAAGTGCGGACTACCGCCCCCTCAAAGTGATTTGATTCGTTAATGCCTTATGTGGGATGTATAAAGGATGGAGTTAAGGATAATATATATATATATATATATATATGATATTATACTGTAATTATAATATAACAATCTATCATTATATTTTATTTCCATTAAAATAAGAAATATAAATGAAAGTAGTGTTCATGCGTACGTACAACTTACAGTCTCCATGAACGGTGCATTTCATTTCTTACGTCTAAATGTTATGTACTATTATAAAAACATGTATATACTAGATATATATGATATATATGATATCCAAATCATGAATATCATTCTTGATACAATGAACCTTTGACCACTTGGACAACTTGTAAATATAAGGTTTACATTTTTACTCAAGTACCAAATATCGAAAAAATGAACGTTATTAACTTAAATGATTGCATAATTTTTATAAAATGATAATAAGTGATATAAAAGTAATAATAAACTTGAAAAATTTCTTAATAAAGTAAAAATTAACTTTATTTTATTATTCAGGAGATTAATGAATGATCGAGTCATGTGAGACGCGAGGTAAGGGACTTCGTCTCAATCTCCTTTCATTGAGGCATAATGTATTTTAATACACGATTTTATTTTATAAGAAGTATAAACACCTTTTAATTTTCATTTCATTAAAATGGAATCTTTTTATATGAATCGTTTTACTAAATGAAAAAAAGGAATGTTTTTTTAACGTAAGCAGTGACAACGACCTTTCCGTCGCCGTGAGTATTATTTGATCTTCAGCTTCCTTAAAAAGTCGTAATGTTTTTAAAATGAAAAATAAATACCAAATACACTTTTAATGTATTTTGGTATTGAAAATGATTTTGAAAATGGATTTATTATTTCAAAATTTTGAAATGATATTTTATTGTTGAAATGTGGAAATTTTATCTTTCCTTTATGCTTTTGTTATGTGTTATGATAATGATATTGTTCTTGGGTATTATTTACGTATACGGGTGGTTTTGTGATAAACCTAGGGCAGGTGAGACCAAGATAGCTCTCCAATGAATTGGTTAATATGAAAGAGGTAAACGTGAATGTTTCTCCTAAGAGATTTAGGGAATATACTGTGATGGTTATTCCAAAGTAATTTCCTATGTAGCTGTGATAGCTAAAATGTAAGTTTGATATGGATGCCACAAGTTACATTTATGATATATGATTTCTATGTGTCTTTTATAAATCTTATGATTTCACTAGGTAAGTAAAAGAATTCATGTTTTGTGTATATTTGGGAATAAATGTTTTAATTCTTTGTTTTATAACCCTTACTGTGCTTTTTTTACCCCTCCCAAGTTTTGAAATTTTTTCACAAGACATAAAGATGAATAAGGTCAAGGATGGGATCAAGGAAAATTCATGCTGTCTAAAACATGGAACTAGATATAACTCTTTTTTTCAAGAGTTGTTGTTTTATGAAAAAATGGAATATGTGTAGATATGTCTACCTTGTCATATTTTGAGATGTAATAGTTATGGCCTAACTCTCTAAAACTCTAAACCTGAAAAGATCGTCAATGTGACTTATTCATTTAATTCAATATTTTTTAATGTTTAAGGTTGGGTCCTTATAGTTTGTATCACAGGTCGGTTTAGATAACTTTAAGTGTTAGGGTATTGTTAAAGTAATATCCATAAAATTAATTTATGTTAATATTGACATCATATAGCATTTCAAGACCACCATGTATCTTCACCTAAGATATTTATATGTTCAGAATGGTTTTCCGCAGAGGAAATAGAGAAAAAATGTTGGGACGACATTAGGAGGAAGACAACCTTCCAAATCAACAACCTGAGATGGTCATAATTGGAACTGAACAGTTTTTTGCAGCGATGGCACAGTTGACTCAGGCTATACATGGTGGTGGTATCCATGTACGAGATCAGCCAGATCAACCACTTAGGACCATGTTAGTAGTGGAGCATTTCATGAGGCAACATCCCCCATCATTCAGAGTATCATTTGACCATGTGCTAGCTGAAGGGTGGATTAAATCATTGGAGAATATTTTTGATGTCATGGGTTGTTCAGAACATCAAAAGTTTATTCTTGCTGTTTACCATTTTGAAGTTGAAGCTGATCAGTGGCGGTCGATTGTGGAAAATATCAAGGATAGTGAGGAGATTGATGCTCTTAATTGGGAAGAGTTCAAAGGTATGTTTCATGAGAAATATTTTCCTATGGTGGTTCGTCTTAGGATGGAAAAACAATTCCTGGAATTGAGGTAGGTGGATGGCTCAGTGGATGCTTATAAAAAAAATTCACTCGACTGGCAAGGTATTCTCCATATTTCATTCAGGATATTGATACTAAAATAAACCATTTTTACTCAGGATTAAAGCCAATGTATCGAAGGGATTTATCTTCTCGTGAGTTCAAAAGTTATTAAAAACTTGTTCATTGTGAGGAGAAGGTGGAAATGGAGTTTTCCAATGATCAAGAATTCTTTGACAACCAATAGAATAAGAGGATGAGGTTGCAGGCGAAAGGGTTGAACTCTTCAAAAAGGTCTGAAGGTAAGAAACTTAAGTTTATAGTTTGTGAAAATTGTTATAAAAAGCATAGTGAGGAATGTCTTTTGAATTCTGGTAAGTTCTACAGATGTGGTAAAATGGGACATAAGGCTCGTAATTGCACTTAAAAATATCAGGGTAATGGTAAGACAAAATATGATTTACAATCAGTAAAATGTTTTATGTGAAATGAAATGGGTCATTATGAAAATGAGTGTCCAAAAAAGAACTCAACTGAAGGAAATAATCCAGACTACAAGCAGAAAGGGGTGGTGAAGTCTTTTGTAACTACTTCAGCAGATGTTGGTCCATCAAACGAAGTTGTATCAGGTATACTGTTTTTTTGTTCAGATTATAACAATGTGTTCTTTGATTCGGGGTCTACACACTCTTTAATTTCATAGAAGTTTTCAAGTAAATTGGGAATTCCAACTCAAGATATGAATACAGAACATACTGTAAAAACACCTGGAGGAAATGTTGGGACAAAAAGAAAACATAAGAACATTCCTGTCTATGTGTGTGGAAAGAATATACCTGCACACCTTATTGTTTTTCCTTTGGTAGAGTTTGATGTTATATTGGGAATGGATTGGATTTCTGTTTATCATGCTAAGATTTATTGTAGAGCTAAAGAGGTTTCATTAAAGAACAATTTATAGTTTGTGTACAAGAATGAACACTTGATTTTGATAACATATCAGGAAGTTGAGAAACTAGTAAAAGAAGGAAATGAATGTTACCTTGCTCATATTATTGAAAATAATTAAAGTGTTGAGATTACATATGTGCCAGTGTAAAATGAGTACCTTGATGTTTTTCTTGATGAGTTTTCTGGTATTATACCCGATCGAGAAGTTGAATTTACTGTTTATATAGTTCGTGATTCTAATCCATTTTCAAAACCCCCTTATCGAATGGATCAAATTGAACTTCTAGAGTTAAATAAGAAATTGCAGAAGTTATTAGATAATGGTTTCATTCAACCTAACATGTCACCATGGGGTGATCCTATCTTGTTTGTTAAAAAGAAAGATAGTTCAATGATACTCTTCATTGATAATAGAGCATTTAATAACATCACTGTTAAGAATAAGTATCCCTTGGCTCATATCGATGTTTTGTTTGATCAGGTCCAGGGAGCTCAGTATTTTTCGAAGATTGACTTGAGGTTGGGGTACCATTTGTTGAAAGTAAAGGAAATAGGCATTCTGAAGACCATGTTTCGTACTAGTTATGGCCATTATGAATTTGTAGTTATACCTTTTGGGTTAACCAATTCACCTACTGTAATCATGGATCTTATGAATAGAATTTTTCGTGAGTTATTTGATAAGTTTGTGGTTGTGTTCATTGAGGATATATTGGTTTATTCCAAATGTAAAAAACGAACATGAAAGTCATTTAAGTGTTTTCTTGCAAACCGTAATAGAAAAGAAACTATATGTGAAATTCATCAAGTGTGAGTTTTGGTTACACCAATTTCTTTCTTTGGACACATTTTTTCAAAAAATGGCATAACTGTTGTTCCTGCTAAAACGTAAGTTGATGAAGAATGGACAAGACCAACAAATATAACCTAGATTCATAGATTTCTTGTTCTGACTAGTTATTACCGGATGTTTGTTGAAAATTTTGCAAGGTTATCTAGTCCAATGATTAAGTTAACTTGAATAGGTGTTAAGTTCATATGTACAAAAGAATGTGATGATTGTTTTCAGGAATTGATAAGCATATTGGTGAATACTTCAATTTTGGCATTTCCATCCAGAAATGGTGAGTTTGTTATCAACAGTGGTGATTTTTTGAAAGGATTGGGATGTGTCCTAATGCAGAATGATCAGGTATTTGATTATGATTCACGTTAGTTGAAACCGCATGAGTTAAATTTTGTTACACATGATTTGGAATTAACTGTTGTTGTTTTTGCTTTAAAAATTTGGAGGCATCATTTGTATAGAGTGAAGTGTGAAATATATACTTATCACAAATGTTTGAAGTATATATTAACTAAGAAAGAATTGAACATGAGATAGAGGATATGGTTGGAATTAATCAAGGATTATTACTGCATAATCCTTTACCATCTGGAAAAAGAAAATAAAGTGGCTGATGCTTTGAGTGGAAATAGTAATACTTCATTAACCATGTTACGTTTGGAATGAGATACTTTGGTTTTTGATTTCATGAACTTTTTCATAGAAGTTGTTTTTGTAGGAAATTCTTCTGTTTTGTTTCAGTTTTCAGTGAAATCATCTCTATCAGACAGAATTAAGCAAGCGTAGAAAGAAGACATTGAGTTGCAGAAAAAGGTAGAGTTGGTTCAGAAGGGTATGTTGCCTGAATTTAACATTTATAATGATTGTGTTTTTAGAATTGAAAAGAGATTATGTGTACCATGTGATTCACATTTGAAGAATGAGTTGTTATGTGAAGCTCATAGTTCGCCTTTTTCAGTTCAGTCGGTTAGTACTAATATGTACAGAGATCTTCTAGAGTTTTATTGGTGGGATGGAATGAAAAGAGATATTGATGATTTTATTGTGAAGTGTTTGACTTGTCAGCAGGTTAAGGAAGAGCGACAGTTATCGAATGGAATGCTTCAGCCTTTACCAGTCCCAGATTGGAAATGAGAAAATATATCCATGGACTTTGTTGTGGGATTACCAAAGACATCTCGAGGTAATAATGTAATCTGGGTTATAGTTGACCGATTTACTAAATCTACTCATTTACATCCTATTAGAGATACATTGTCTCTAGATCAACTTGCTCAGTTGAATGCTAAAGAGATAGTCAGGTTGCATGGAGTTCCCATATCCATTATATCTGATCGTGATCCCAGATTCACTTTGATCTTTTGGAAAGGCAATCAGAAGTCATCGGGTACTGAATTAAATTTTAGTACAACTTTTCATCATCAATCAGATGGGATGTCAGAAGGAAAAAATCAGAAATTGCATGATATGTGACGAGCTGTCTCGATGGATTATCAAGGAAGTTGGGACCAACATCTTTCTTTGGACTAATTTTCATATAATAACAGTTTTCATTCCAGTATACAGATGGCTCCATTGGAGGAATTATATGGAAAGCATTTTCGAACTTCAGCTTTTTGGGATGATGTTGGTGAAAGGAATCTGATGGGACCATAATTGGTAGATGAGTTGGTAGAGAAATTTCAGTTGATTCAGAAGCACATGAGAACAGATCAGAGCAGACATAACAGTTATACAGATAACTGGAGGAAGAATCTTTCTTTTGAGGTAGGTGATCATGTCTTTCTCAATGTTTGCCCATGGAAATGTGTGATTCATTTTGGTAGAATGGAATGTTGTGTCTGAGGTTTATTGGACCTTATGAAATTCTAGAGAAAGTGGGATCAGTTGCGTATAGAGTGGCTTTACTTCCATGTTTATCCCAGATACGCAATTTTTTTCATGTATCAATGTTGAGAAATTATATGCCAGATCCATCTCATGTTTTGAGCACAGAGGTAGTTCAGCTGGAAGATAATCTCTCTTATGAAGAACAACAAGTTCAGATAATTGACCGTAGAGAGCAGTTGTTGCAAAGTAAGGTAATTTACCAAGTAAAGGTTTTGTGGAAAAACCATATGGTTGAAGAGGCAATGTGGGAATCTGAAAATTCTATGAGGGATAAATACCCCCACATATTTTGATATGTGAATAAAAATTGTGAGGACGCAATTTCCAAAAGGGGGGAAGGATGTAACATCCCAGGTAAATAAAGAATAAGACATATTTCATATTTATTAATATTTGAAAATTAAATATTAATTTTACTTTAAATGAGTTTCTATGTTCGATAGCATACCCGATATGCAACAACAGGTTTCTTTGAAATCATATGTTGCACACTAATAATATAATATTATTATTTTAAATGGTAGTTAACACCTAGCTTTTTTATTGGCAAGAATGAATGAAACTGACTACAATATGATTATACATGTTTGTTAGATGTATTTACTTTTATCTAATAAAAAGTTAGAGTCTTAAAATGTCAATGAATCTATTTTTAATCGTAATTTACATTAAAAGGCAGATTTATCGTCTTTTAATGGACAAACCTCTTTAAATAAAGTTTTGGTTACATTAATACATTCTAATTGACCCTATATAATCTTTATTTAGATTTCATACATCAAATTTTACATTGGATAATTTTTTTTTCTGATAAAGTTCATTTTCTAATGAATAGTGAATAATACTATATTTTAATTGAAATGTGCCTTCTAATTTAATTTTTATATGGTTAGATTATCTTTTCAGTTGGTTTTAAAGTGAAATTGAAATATATTTTAACCATTTAATCCAATTTTGGTCTTTGTAATTAATTTCAATTTGAAATTGGACATAAACATGTATCTATCTTTTGATAGTTATTGTTTCTTAAAAACATGCTATTTGTTTTGATAATAGGAATTAATTTTAAAATTAATTATTTACACTTCTATGTTTTGAATTTGAAAAAATAGACATCATTTTTGAATTTGGAATGTCAAATATAGCTTAGGCTGAAATTGTTTTTCTGAAAAACATCAATTTTTTATTAATTGTGACACCACTTAGTGGTAGTTAAAAAAATTGACTTTTTCATTTAAATGAAAATTTTCCACTTCTATGAATTGAATTTCAAAAATCCAACATACATGGTTGTTATCAAGAAGTAAAATTTTTTTCATTAAGATGAAAATAATTTTTTTGTGAATAGTAACTTTTGCCATTTATTTACTGCGGTTAAAGGTAAATAGAGGTTAAATGAATATTATAATAATTAAAAATTACCCTAACACTTGTCCTAAACTTATTGGTTGAGTAGTTTCCGACCATGGGAATCCTTGGGTCAATTTTTGGTCCCCATTGAGCCACTGATGAAAGATAATGACACTTTGGATTAATTAATTTAATGTAAAGGAAAAATTGACAATATCAAAAATGTTTTAGTAAATTAATTTTTATATGGTGTTATATAAGTCCGATTTTAGACTATAAATATTCATTGGAAATATAAAAATATTTCCTACATTATGGTATTTTTATAATAGTCTTTAGACATCTAATAAATAAAATTAATTATGGCACAATAATGATGCAATATTTACGTCATTAATAAATTATTTAAATAAATAAGATTATAATGATTAAAATATTATCCAAAACATATCAATTCTGATTGGATGACTCTATTTCGACCATTAATCATCTTATATTTGAATATTACGATTTGTGGACCATTATAAACCAAATATCATTATATTATAAAATAATACTCTCACACATTTTCTAAAGAGCCCATCCTCTCCCTTATAAAAGGAGGCCACTTCTAACCAATTCCACACACCTATAAAGCCATTTGGCTCGCCCAAAATCTGACAAATTAAGCTCCCTACACCCCTATCCTCCTCTTAGAATCCTTACCTTAGGAATAAGGCACTCTAAGAAGTCCTTTGGTTCATACTAAAGGGAGTTACCCAAATTAAAGGTAACAGTTTCTCTTAAATTGTTTTATTTTATTTTACTTATCTAACCCCTAAACTATTTTTCATTTCTTTATTTAGTAACAACAATAGTATCCTAAATATACTAGGATATTGTTATGAGAAGTATTCGAACTACACTTACACACACCTTCATCTGATGGATGAAGAACATAATGTTTTTGTGGATGGAAAACTAAGGCCTCCCGAAATGATGATTTTTCAATTAAATATTACCACCTCTCATGGTGGCCGTTATGATTGAAATATATTTATATATGATATAAATTATGTTTATGATTTCATTATTCTTCTGTAACTCCCATTTATAGCACGCCTTTATGTTTTCCATAGTGGATAAATACGATAATCTCATTTGAGGAACTGCGGACTACCTCCCCCTCAAAGAGATTTGATTCATTAATGCCTTATGTGGGATGTATAAAGGATAGAATTAAGGATATTATATATAATATTATACTGGAATTATAATATACCTATCTATCATTATGTTTTATTTCCATTAAAATAAGAAATATAAATTAAAGTAGCATTCATTCGTACGTATGACTTACCGTCTCCATGAACGGTGCATTTCATTTCTTACCTCTAAATGTTATGTACTATTATAAAAACATGTATATAATGGATATATATGATATATATTATATCAAAATCATGAATATAATTCTGGATATAATTTACCTTTGACCACATGGTCAACATGTAAATATAAGGTGTTCATTTTTACTCAAGTACCAAATATCGACAAAATGAACGTTATTAACTTAAATGATTGCATAATGTTAATAACATTGTAACAAGTGATATAAAAGGAATGATAAACTTGAAAAATGTTCTTAAGAAAGTATAAATTAACTTTAGTTTATTATTCAGGTGATTAAAGAACGATCAAGTCAAGTCGGATGTGAGGTAAGGGACTTCATCTCAATCTCTTTTCATTGAGGCATATTGTATTTTAATACAGGATTTTCTTTTATATGCTATATAAACACATTTAAATTTTTTATTTCATTCGATGGGAATATTTTTATATGAAGTGTTTTACTAAACGACAAAAAGGAATTTTTTAACATATGTGGTGACAACAACCTTTCCGCCACCGTGAGTATTATTTGATCTTTGGTTTCCTTAACAAGACGTAATGTTTTTAAAATGAAAAATAAATACCAAATACTCTTTTTAGCATTTTGGTATTGAAAATGATTTTGATAATTGATTTATTATTTCAATAGCTTGAAATTATATTTTATTATTTAAATTTTGAAATTTTATCTTTCCTTTATGCTTATGTTATGTGTTCTGATCATGTTATGGTTCATGGGAATTATTTACATATACGGGTGGTTCCGAGATAAACCTTGGAAGGGTGTGCCCAAGATAGCTCTCCAATGCATTGGGTTACGTGACAGAGGTAAACATGAATGTTTTTCCTTAGAGATTTAGGGAATATACTGTGATGGGTATTCCAAAGTAACTCACTATATAGTTGTGATAGCTACAATGTAAGTATGATATGGATGCCACAAGTTACCTTTATGATGTATGATTTCTATGTGTCTTTTATAAATCTTATGGTTTCACGACGTAAGTAAAATAATTAATGTATTGTATTTATTTATGAAAAAATGTTTTCATTCTTTGTTTTATAACCCATACTGAGTTTTTTATGCTCATCCCAAGTTTTGAAATGTTTTCATTGGACTTAATGATGAATAAGGTGAAGGATGGGATCAAGGAAAAGTCATGCTATCTTAAACATGGAACTAGAAATGTATTTTTTTTCAAGTGTTTTTATTTTATGAAAAAAACCGAATCTGTGTAGATAATTCTACCTTGTAATATTTTGATATGTAATAGTTATGGCCTAACTCACTAAAACTCTAAACCTGACAAGATACTCAATGTGAATTATTCATTTAATTCAATATTATGTAACTTTTAAGGTCGGGTCCTTATAGGTGTGAGATTCCAAACCAATCTGAATGAGTTCTACAATATTTTAATCAAATTAATCTTCTATTAAATTAAAGTATATCATAACAGAAAACACTATCTCTATTTAGACCATGGATAATATTTTTGAGTTATTCTAAAAATTATTTTTATGGTTGTGAAATGTATAGGAAAAGTGATTCTAGAAAATTTCATTTTCATTATAATGCATTATAATCCTGGTGTAGAAAATGGAATCATTTTATTTCACATTCCAGATTTCAAGATCACGGTGTAGTATTTTGTGGTTGTTTCACTCAACTGATTATGACTGAAAACAATATTAATGATTTTAAATTTATTAATAGGATTATTTATTTTTCTAATAACCTAGGATACCATTCATATGTTAAACTATATGTATAAAAATTAATTTCCACTAAGACCACACACTAAAAATTGATAGTATTGTTTATTTCCTTAGAAATAAATATAATCTCATGAATATTTATTTCATACACAATGAATATTAATAATTCAAATACATTAAAAAGATATTCATTATAATAAGTGAAAATTGATAACTACACAATCATTATATTTTCAATATTTATAAATTATCAATCCCCACAAGAAATGTAGTGGAAATTCTTTATTTATATATATTTTTATAACTCTTTATAGTAGTATTATTATATTCTAAATTTTAGTTGATGAAATGAATTGAAATGTATCTTTAAAATCACTCCCATTTTCATATTTTAAAACATATATTTAACATCATATGTTTTAAAATATTTTATTGGTTTTAGAAGTCCTCCTGTCATTGTTACTATTACATATTAGTATTTTTATTCTTACATATTGAATTTTTGGTTTTTATCTATTTATTTCCATTATATTTATTTATAACCCAAATGGGGAACAAATATTGTGTGTTTCAATTGTTTTTGTTTTGGGAGTTTTGTTGGGTAATGTTTATTAGAATATAAAGTTATAAATTGGGGGTAAGAAAGTATGTATTTTTTTATTCAATATGAATGAGATTAATCAATGAAGAATATTGAATATTTTTTTTGGAAAATAATTAGTGATGTTTACTCATGTTTTCATTTCATATATTATGGGGGTATATTTTATTTAATTTATCAAGAATTTTTTTAAAAACATCAAGAAATTTGTTCTTACATATTTGACTGTTTGTTATGTTTAACCTTTTTAATTTCACTTTGAGACTGGAAATTTTTTTTATAATACTTAGTTATTTCACCAAAATGACATCTTTTAGATCAATTTTTTTAAGAATAAAAATGCACTCCATTCTTAACATGTACTTACATGATGATTTGTTAGTTTTATTTTATAAACATAATTCAAATATAATCCCCATGCACTGGTAAGAAGAATTTTATCAATGTATGTTTTAGTGAATTTTGATGTCCAAATGATCATTATTAAAATCATTAGAGTGATGCTTTAATTTTTTTATAGCCAAGCAAAAAAAAAACTAAAACAATTGTGTTTCATAAAGAGATAAATATTTAGAATAATTTTTAATGAATTTAAAATTTATAAGAGGGTAAATTAAATTAAGTTAAGTAAAAATATATATTAGTTTTTGAGATAATTAATTTGTAATATTTATAACATTGTTAATTACATAAATCTTGTGGGGGATGTTTTAAATATATAATATTTTATTCCTTTATTTTTGTTTTATTCTCCCAATCCATCATGTTTGATAAGATTTTCCAGATATGAATTTGGGTGTTACCATAAATTATGTATCAATATCTCTAATGATATACATGATTCTGATATGGATTATTAAATAAATTCATAAGAATCAGTGTTATTGATTTTCATTATTTTTCAATAATTTTATTATTTTTGATTTATTATTATTCAAGTCACATAAATCAGAATTATTCTATTATTACAAAACATTTATCCCGTGAACATGGGTAGTTATTCTTTGGACACGATAATGTAAATGTGATGGGTTCTATAAAGTGTAATGGGTTTATTACTTTTATGATTTTCATTTATTGTGTTTAAGGATTTTAATCATAATAACCTTTTCTGTTATTCTATATGTATTGTTGATACACAATTTATTATTTGTATTGGTAATGTTTATAACATTTTAGTGTTTTAATATTTAGTGAGTATTGTTTTAAATTTATACTAACATGTTCTGTGTTTTTTATATCCAAACTATTTATATTCTTGAGTGTCTAAAAAATGACATGATGAATTAAAATTTTATTTAATAGCCTCGTGAACATTAAATATATGGGTGGGAGGATAATTTGAACATCCAACTACAGAAAACATGCCTAAAATTATTTAATTTGTTCCTCTTTTCTATTTTCTAATAATATATTGATGCATTCCCATAGTATTTACCTAATTTTATTAAATATAATTTTATAATATTCACTTTATTTTTAAGATGATAATTTCTCATTTCTTGTAATGTAATGATAAAATATTTAGTTGGAATCGACGAATGATTATGATATCATCTTATACTATATGTTCTAAATAAATTTATAATCCCAAAATTATTATTTTTTTATTCATGTTTTGTTCTCATGGTTTATTACCATCTCAATATGATTTACTCATGCTTTTACCACTTACCTTAGTTATGTTTTCAAACCAATATGTACACTAAATTCCTAAAAATTTACTATCTTCAATAGTATCAATTATATATTTTCACTATTTGTCTAATATGTTTTCCATTTACTTTGATTTTGATATTATTATTTTTATAAATTATCCTGATTTTACCTTGATATCCAATGTAGTGATATATCCTGATTATAATATTATGGGATGTTTTTTATGAATTAAATTTATGATGCCTTGTAAAATTTTATGGATATACCTATAATGATGAATACAGAACTATTATGTTTTGGGAGTGTTTAATAATATTGAAATGGTATATATAACCATTGAAATCACTGCTTGAGGTTCTCTGTTATCTCAATCATGATCTAGAATTCAATGAAAATTGTGTATTTAT
Source organism: Viscum album (assembly GCA_963277665.1). Lineage (NCBI taxonomy): Eukaryota > Viridiplantae > Streptophyta > Magnoliopsida > Santalales > Viscaceae > Viscum > Viscum album. The sequence goes on along the minus strand of OY728128.1, from coordinate 1,010,483,681 downwards.
ATCACTAGATCTAGAAGTGTGGGTTATGGTAACTATGATGATTCTTGAAGGACACAATCTCTTTTTTCCCATATATCTGATTCATTTAAAAATTTATACAATTCTCCCATCATTGTTAAAATACCTCACACACAAAGAAGCGGGATTATGATGTATATAATTTATAATTGAATACGTTATTCAAAAAAAAATTTCTACAACATCGCAATGTGACTATCCTATCTCTTTCCATTCCAATAAACCCATCCTTCTAATTAATTTCAACAAAACTTATTAACAAAATTATAAATGTGCCTCAAATAAAATTAACTCATTTAGGATTTAAATTATTGTTAAATCATATATTCATTTCTTAAAAACATGAAATTTATATAAAATGATAAACAACCCCTTAAAATAGATATTTGGTGAATGAACAATAAAATGATCCAAAAAAATTTATTTAAAATAAAAAAAGATATCAATAACTTATCTTTGAACCCAAATATAACTAAAATAAAAAGGTAGAAATTATATTACAATTCTATATAGCATTTTTCAACAATAAATGAAAGTAGAAAATAATCATAAAATAATGAAAAATATTTTTGTAACTATTTAATGGATCAAAAATCAATTTTTAAAATAAAATTAATAAGGAAATTTTTTATTATATATATAAAAAATAAATTTTTGAATTGTTTATATTATTTCATAAAAAAATTGTTGGAATGACATAATAAAACACTAATTAAATACCATTGATATTAGGACCATATACATAGTAACCAAATAATGTGAACATCACAATCCCTCTGCATTGAGGATACACTTCAAAAATTATAATACATTTTTCAAATATAACAAACTCAAATAATAATGTTAGAGACATGAAAATAACAGCCAAAGGACTTGTTAATCCCCCAGAACCAAAATACCCATATTCCATAACACAACCAAATTACCAATTTAACCATACTTAAATGAAATCCATAAAGTAATAGGTCATGAATCTATAAAAAAAATGATTATAATATATTATGACTAACGAAATATAAAAGTATTTCTATAGTAACAATACAATAAATAACTCTCATTATAAATCAGTTTTCACATGCATTGGGGAAATAAATCATGAAATCCCTATCTAAATTATTTTAATATAAACATGTGGTAATATTATAAGGAAATTAAAATAGTTGAGTTTCAATTTTTCTCATATCAATTAAACAAGTGAATATAGAACATCATGGAACCAAGGATAATGTATTAGTGAAAAAGAGTGATAAAGGATATAGTTTACAATAATGAGATAAGATAACTCCCAATAAACATATATTGTTTAATTCAAATATAAATATAAAATTGAAAATTTTTCTCTATGTTGACAACTAATTTAAGACACATTGTACTTGGTACCTTCTTACCAAACACTAGGTGAAAGTGAATTTATTATTTCACCAATAATTAGCTCACGTAGTACCATTTGGCATAATTATAGTATCAAAATGATTTCTTAAACATACCATAAAAATTATTCCTTATATTAATCTAAAAATAATAATTATAACGATCTTATCAATTCATTTTCAAATCTATATATATCTATAAAAAACTCCATAAAACACAAATAATGATAACCATTTAATTAAAATTCATAATGTTAAAATATTCATAAAAATTTCACTCTATCCTAAGACCTGTAAATTATATATATATTTATATTTATTTTAATAATTATTTATGTCTTGAGAATAAAATTAAATCATTAAATTTTTATATTTGTTAACAACTACAATCTATGATATGAAATAGAATTTTATAATTAGTGATTATAATCATCTTATTTAATATAATGAGGTATTACAATTTTGAAAATGTAAAATTATTGATTTAAATAATTTTTTCTATCATGTCACCTAAAAATGTCACATCATATTAGAAATAACTATCAATGTCTCCATAAATATTTAAATTTAAAAAAATAATACATTTGTCTTTGATTTAATTTTTTTTCAAATGTTGGAAAATATTATTACCACCATCACTATTTATATATTTACATTCAATATTATTATTCATAGAGGGTGCTGAAAATTAAAATCATAATGTCAAATATATATGTAATTTTTTCCACATCACTTAGATGGTACTTTCTATTATATTTACATATTGTTAAATGATATTTAAAGAAAACCTAAAAATATAAAATCTAACACTATGGGAATTACCTTCTCCAACGAATATTTTAACTTATAATATAAGATCTACATTATTCAGTTATCATTATCATTAATCTCAAACCATGTATCTAAAGCCATGAATTATACTATAATCTATATTATTTAATAATAAATCATTATAAATACATAATCCTTTATATACCTATACAAAAAACAAAATATTTTTTAGGATGAAAAAATGACTTACATTATTTTGCACCAAATGATAAAAATCAAAATTTTACACAATATACAAGATTTACCTCCAACATCAATTCATTCTATGATTTACATTCACTGAATGGTTTTAGATAGAATCTAAAAAATCATTCTTGGAATATGTGTATCAAAAACTTGGATTCTAAGGAAATGGATTATATTTATATCAATATTCTATAATGATGTCCACACATCCTTGAATTTTTCTCACACAGAAACGCATGTAACATCAATCATAATAACATATTAAAATCGCATCAACATAAACAACATATAAAAACATATAGATCTCCACACATAGTATGAAAATATATGCATGTCACAAATAAATAGGTATCTAAACAAATTCATAAACTACATTCATAATTATCCAAGGGTTGATCTCGTAGGGGTGAAGATATGGTCATTCATAAGAATTGAATTTAGATAATCATGTTTAAAAAGTTAAGTGTGTTTGAAATTTTTTTTTGAAATATTTCATAATATACTAAATTTATAATTTAAGTAGTTGTGATTGAATTATTCTTCTTAAAAAAATTGGTTCCCCATCTCAACAAGGAATGTATATTGATCATTTTAGGGAATGATATATCTCATGTAACAAAAAAATATTTTTTAATTTTCTTCCATTTCCATGACATAGTTAGAAAATTATTAGAGTCTCAAAAAGGAATTTTTGGCCACCAAAAACTATTGTTGGGTTCCCAAGATCAATAAACCAAACTAGAATAAATTTAGTAATGTTTCCCTCTTTTTTGAAATAAGAAACTCACTTGTAACAACTCCAAACCTCAATATTAAGATATACAATATTTGATTCTACTTGGATATAAATCACCCCCAATATGACATAGTCCATGTAAACAACCAAACATAGTGTGCCTCCCATTTTCACCTATAATTGAGAAGCAGTTGGTGGCTTGAGACAAGATTGATGATAAAAAATGGTTTGTGAAATCTATTAAAATTATAATAATATTATATGAATATTCATAAAATAAACAACAATCATATAAAAATAAAAAACATTAATATATATACAAATATATGATATTTCATCCATCATGAAAATAATAAAAAATTAATTTTGAAAAAAATCCTAACAATAATATAATTTATCTAGTTATTTAAAATATCCCTAAATTAAAAAATGTAAAAACCTCAACAAATGGATGAAATATAATTACCATGGAATTTTTTATATAAAATTAAATTAGGTTAATTTATTGTGTTCGACATCCTGAAAAACATGAAAGGCCAAAAAATAAATATAATAAATGCTACCTAAATATTATTAATAAAATTGTGTGAAATCTAAGACATTTGGTGAATACAAATATATTACTACATAAACATTGATAACATTTAGGGGATTTATAAATCATTTGTTTAATATTAAAAATTATTTACCATTCAATAGGGAATAGTTTTTTAAAAGATTTATATATTTTCCAAAACAAAATAAATGGAAAAATTATAAAATATTATATATTAACATCTATTTTGTTATTAATTGATATAATAGAATAAATAAAACTCCTAAAACATCATTTTTTTTAAAATGTCATTACATTTTATCTGAACTTTTTAAAAACAAATTTATAAATTTATTAAATTATATTTTATAAAATTTACATCATTAATGATTTAAGAATGTTAAAATATGTACTTATGAATTTATGGTATTTTCTTGAAAAGGTATAGGTTCTTGGTGAATAATGTAAAATACTTATTTTGAAAATGAATTCAATTCTATAACATTTTTATAATAGAATAATAATTTATTATTTTATGAAACCAATAATATATAAAAATTTATACTTATAAATATATATAATTTAATTAAAATAAAAGATTGATTTCATAAAATAGAATGTTAATTTTTTTGAAAAATAGGTGGTATAATTATCATTTAAAAGAAATTTTTCTAGTTCTTTTAACTATGTTTTCATAAGGTGGTATTCTCTTTTTGATTGTTTTGAAATCTACATAACTCATATTTGATTTATAATATACCAATTAATTACATATATATCAAATATATTTATAATTTTACCATAATTATAATTTTTATGCATGAAAATTACACTTTATTTTCAAAAAAAGGGTTTTTATGTGTTACGTGTGATAATATTAAATGTAATTTTTATCATCACAATCAATCTTATTTCAAAAAAAATTCATATTTTTAATCATTAGTGAAAAATTATATAATATGTACTTATTTATTTTAATCCATTAAAATTAATTTACATTGGTAAATGGAAGTTACCATGGTAAAAAATAAAATTAAATATAAATGTGAAGAATATAAGAAAAAAATACATGAAAACATCTTACAATATTTTAAAATATTTTTGGTTTGGGATTACTATAACAAAACTCGTTATCTTATCCATTATCATTCATTAGAAAATCCATTTAAAATATAAATATTAACATTACCTTTAATTTTAAAACAAAAATGAAACTCCTACCATATTAAAATGGACCCATCACCACCCCACTTCACCTTACACTCAATGCAACTTAGATACCACAAAACAATAACTAATAAGTAACCAAAACTCATATTCATATCATAGTGGTTATGGTACTCCCAAGACACCAACACTAAAGGACTTAATCTTATATTCAAAGGATCTATTCAATGATGTAATGAAGTTAGAGTGTTCTTGACAAAGTCGGAATAAAGGTAAGGGTTTCATCACAAATTTCATTCCTTCGAGAAATGTTATTTATAATGAAAACAATCTTATATATATTTTTTATAGTATTCTTATTATAAATACTATATATTTATTATTTATTTATTCATGGTATTTTATGTCTCATTTCATGTTTTCAATTTCAAGATATGTTAAGTTAAATGTTAGAATTTATGAAATTGGTTTTCATTAATGAACTTATTTTATTGATTCATAAATTTTCATCATTCACTATAGACATAAAAGATATATTAATTATATTATCTGATTATTTTATATTGTTTTTCTTTCATATATTCTAAGGAATTACATTTCCGAATCACTTTATTCATTATATTTAATAATGATAATTATAAATCGCAATCACTATGAATGATATTTTTCTTCCATTTTTGTATTAACAATTCCCTCCAACGTTCTTCATTCAGATTTTAAAATGAAAATATTTATTATTTTGGTTAATCTTATAATTTATCAAAACAAATTTTCAAATGAATGTTTTATTTTCATTTGTTTCATGAATATTTTCGTAAATATATATCAAAATAATGATAATTATATTCCTTTAATTATTTTATATTTTAGCATCCACTCTAAATTTTTATATGAAAATACTTAATGTCTCATTCCAAGGTATATTATTTATGAGCACTTTTAAGTGTAGAATATTTGAAATATTTTTTATTCTAATATTTGAAACAATATTTTGAGTGTGATCAATAACTTTTCCCTTTTCAACATAGGTAAAAATATTTTAGAAAACCTCATTAATTGATTACTTTACTTTTATGATATTTATACATTTTATATACTCCTCTTCATAAATTAAAAGGTTTATCAAAATTTTTCACACTCAAAATGAATGTTTAAGGAATATGGAATATTTTTATATACATCAAAACTAAAAGTTTGATTCCAAAATAAATTCATAATTTTAAATTGGGTTTCAAAGGATTTTAGTTATAAAGAAGTCTTCAGGGGTTTTAAATATTCTCAAATAATTCTCTTCCAACATATTCATTTTAATTTTATTTTGAAAATCACTTTGGTTTTAAATTAGTATTATAAAAATATATTAATCTCATTGTATTTCATTTTCAAAGAAAAAAATTTTATACACATTCCATGAATTTTATATTTGAATATATATTCATGTTTTTCAATGTTATATATCAAATAATTTTAAAAAAAGTATATATATATATGTGTTAAAATATTTTATATTTTAAAATCATGTACTTTAGATGTGTTCTTATTATAGCATCAAAATTATTTATATAGTAGGAATAAAATATTTTATTTGAATGTCCTTAAAAAACCATATATTCTATGTGAGTCAATTATGTGATTATTGAATTATTAATGGTTTATTTCATGTAAAACACGTATATATTGATTATATATTATTATTGTCTGGTATATCCAAGAGAATTTAGGGGAATGATAAAACCATGATATTATTTGGGACTGATAAATCACTATGATGGGTTGGGAATGATAAATCTCTAAGGTAAGTTGGATCTAATAAAGATAAAAGATGGGTTGTGTCCATTAATGTCCTAAAATTCACTAGTTATATGTTTTTTTTCAAATTTTACATATATAAAAAAGTGAAATTATGTTTTTCTACTAAGTATGATTATGAATAGTTACTCTTTCATGATATTTTCTAGGTACTTTTGTTATCTACGGTGTTAATTATTATTGTAACATCCCTACTTCCAAGAAATTGACACATTTATTATATATTTTAAATATTTATAACACTTTTGTTGATTTATGGGAGTTATTATTTTGTTATGGAGTTTTACATATGTGTTTTATGGTTGAATGGTTTTATAATTATAAAGGAAAACTATTAACAATATCTAATAAACCATCAATTATAATAGTGGTCTCTCAAGTAAGGCACATATTTGGAACATGGTTTGGAAAAAAAATTTATAACTTTTAAAAACCATTGAAAGTGGGGACAAATAAAAAATACATGTATGCAAAACTATTTATTAAAACATTCCCCTACTGTGAGATTGGGGTGGTATAAAGACAGTGACATGTAAATTCATAGAACATATTTTAACAAATTATATGGACTAACTATGATATATGTATTAAATAATCTAATAATTATAGTAAAACTCAATATTTCACCATAAAAATCCATTTTCCTTCTCATATCATCCGATTGTGAACTCCTATCGTTCTTTATGAATTCATTTATGATCCTTTGAATCTAAGGATCAATTTTGTTGAATCAAGATGTGTTTTCTCTCTAGAATGGATGGTAATACCTAATTTATTCTCCTCATCTCTATATTATATTGTCTTATCTCCCATGAATCCACTTTAATAAAATATTATAGATATATATCTGTATAATAATTTTTTACTAAATAGGATATTTATTTTATATATATATGGAAATAAGATTAAAAATCGGATCTATGGGTTTTAGTTTCATTCCTCATTTTATTTACTATCGTCAAGTTGGTGGATTATCTTCCACATTACAGTTTTTTTACATGATATCTATATTATTAATTCCAAATATATATTTTTAGAATGTTTATTTATTTTTAATAAATAAATATTTGATTTTGGGATGATGATTTTAATATGTATAATAAATTTCACAATAAAAAATGGTTTCCATTAGAATAACTTTTTTATGAACATAGAATATGTAGTTCTTGATATTTCCAGAAATTTCATTGTGGTGCCTAATTATTTTATAAATTAGGTTATTTCCAAATTGTAATATGGTATATTCCATAATGTGACAACTCAGTGATGGGATCGGTTAACAAGCATGAGTATAAAGACATTTTTTGGGAATAGATGAGTATGTGAGTTAAGGATACATGTTAAAAAGTTATTATTGATTGGGAAATTATTTTATAGAATTAATTTGGAAATATTTATAAATTTACCTATGTTATATAATATATATATATATATAAATATATGAGGTAATATGTTCTTGTTCATTATAAAATGCATTTAGAAGTCTGTGGGTATTTCATAAATAGTTTTATACTAACCCCAATACATGAGAATATTATATTTTTATAGATGTTATGTGTCCAGACATAAATAAAGGTAAAGTGTCATACTTTTATAGTGAATAATCAAGATGGTTTGGTATTGTGATATAGAGTTGGAGAATATTAGTTGTCTTGGATTATTCTCAGGATGATTATACACTAATGTATTTGATTTCTGATAACCATTTTTGATTCAACAATGAAAATTTATATTATTTCTCTAACATTGATATTTCTTTTTTCATTTGGGATTTATTTTATTTTATTGAATATTAAATATATAATGGATTAAATATATTCATGTTAGTCAGTTTCTCTCATCTATTGGAAAATAATCTACCAACAATATTATACAAAAATAGTTATTTTTCCAAATTTTAGTGACCTAGGGACATCACCAATGGTCCATACCACATCTTCCTCTTCTTGGTTTTAGGTTTTTTTCAATTTTATTATTATTTTTTGAGGTTATATATTACATTTTATTGATTATTAAGAGTATATAGATGGGTTTGAAGGGGTTTTTAGGTGTTCAACATTTGATAATGGATATATAAAACCATAAACTTTTTCTAGGAAACCATGAAATATATTATAGAAGTCAATATAAAACACATGGTTGGTGCATTGTTTGATAATACCTTGTGGGTGTCTAGGAAAAATGATACCATTCTATAAAAAGGAGAAAGGAATGGTTGACACATTGTTTTTCAAATCAAGTGAAATCCTTATGAAGGGTTGATTATAGATAGTTTCTTGCACATAATTATAAAATAGTAGGACACACCATTTATTCTAACAACTCCATTTGTATTAAATACTCTAAATATTATAGTTTATCTCAATTTATACTCTAGACCCCTCATTTTTTTCTTTTATTATATGTTATTTAACTATTCAGTTTCCATAGAAATTATATGAGGTTCCCTTGGATCCAGTGACCAACTCTAAGGAATAATGATGTTTTCAGTTTCCAAAAATGATGGTAAGGCCTCAATCATGATAATTATCTCTAGATATTATCATACCCGCTAAAATAGAACTATTGATTTATTTTTCTTATTAATAGATACATTTAAAATGTTTTTTAATTTTATGAGATATTTTTTGTATTTATTTGTGGGAAAATATTTCAAGGACATGTCTAGATGCTTTTTGGGGTTTTACATGTTTCCTTTAACTATTGTGATGTTTGGGGTTTCTCTTATACTATACTAATTCTACAATATTTTGTGTTAATGAATAAACCACTCTATCAATCTTTATTTTGAATTTTTAATCTGTTTTAATACCTAAGTCTTTGACACTGTAATTATTCATATAACGTTTTTTGATGAATTTACTTATATTATATTGTTCTAAAAAAATATTCAATTTTGAGATCATGGCCTCTATGGATTTTGTGAGTTCATGATATTTAACTATAGGGAATTTTTGGTTTGTATGTGGGGACAGTGCCAATGTGTTACATGGTAGATTAAATAAAGTGATAATTAGGTTATGGAATGGGTTCTATCCCAAATTATATTTGATTGTATTTATTCTTTCATGGGAGTATTAATTTACGATTTATATTTAAAAGTGAAAATTTACTGGAAACATTTTAAAATCATTTTATGGAAATATTTTTGAATTATTTTAATTAAATTTTTCTTCTAAATATAAATGAATGAAAACTTGTTCTTAATCTGAATCATGTATTGAGAAGTATTTAGGGATTACCTGATTTGTTTTATACTCACCCCAACATGAGAACATTATTACATTGGAAAATATTATTTATGAAGATATAGGTAAATTCAAGGATTTATACTTATCTATTCTTTCTTCATGGTATGCTATTATTAGAACATGGAGTTAGGTATTTATTCTTATCTAGTGGGATACATTGGTTGATTCAACATCCATTTCATTGAGTTATGCATTATTTTGTTATGTCAATGTTAAATTTTTTTATTCTTTTTCATACTCTAATATTATGTTCATGATTGAGTTGTATTTTATTAAATAACATGTATAATATAGGGTTGTTTTTATTTGTTTATTTTTCAATAGGGTTTTTTCATCTCAGTGAATATAATCTTTGAATGATCATTAGTTAACTTTCAACTTGTTTCGATCCATTTATATGTTGGTAAAATCACCTTATGTGAGTAGAAATAGTTCCTCTTCACAAGACAGTGAGTTTGGGGTGGCATATAACAAGTTATACAATTTATGGCCAGTTTTTCTTGTTTGGATGGTTGTAGGGAGATATAAATTTCAAAACGTGAAATATATAACATAAAAAGATATATCTAATAAAATTATACTAAAACTAACGATACGAGTGTGTTTTGGGTATAAAATTTATTTTATTTCACTTCTAGGTATGTTTTAATCTAATCTTCATGGGTTTAGAGGATGAATTTAGTATATCATTCATTTGTAATGTGCCTTCCAACTAATACGTCATTGTTCATATTATTTTTTATGATTTAGGGAAATTTTTCTTCTATAATGTACCAATTAATTATTTTTATTAGTATATGTCTTTATTAAAATGTTAGTGATGTCTATGTGGGGTTTCATTATGAATTTTTAATTAATGTAATATGTTCGATGAGTGCAGATCGCAAAATATGAATTGAGTAATTTTTTCACCTAATCCATAAGTAAATTATCTTATCATCTTGTGAAATTTACATGAATTTCATATTTGGTAAATGGGAAATTAATTTACCAATACATACTATGAAATAGGAATATTTTCTTTCAAAAATTTAGTTAAACCCCTGAACAGACCGCATACCTGCATTAATAAAAATAATGGAATCGTCTGCAAACATTAGGTGAGAGATATTTCTTGGATTGGGGATGCGACGGTAGGATCTAATGAATTATTTAAAATATTAATTATAATTTATTCATTTTATATTTATGGTATAGAGTTTTCTCGAATTATTTTCAGACATTAATTGAAAAAATTAATATTTTTTCAACAAATGTATAATTTCAACACTAATTAAAAATATTTTTTTCAATAAAAAGTTTTCAAATTCTCCTAATAAATTCCCACAAGAGTTTCACATATGGATACTTCTTATGTATTAATTTTCATCATAAACTGTGGGAATATAAAAATAAGAATTGTGTACACATATATTCTAGAGAAATCTTTTATATGTGATATAAATGGTGGTCATAAATGATAATATTATAAGATTTTGGTTATAATCATGATAAAAAAATGTTATGACCAAAAACAATATATCATAAACAATGGAATACATCATACAATAAAAGAATAGATGAAGAAAATGGGAGTGGAAACATTATTTAATAACCAGGATCCATGTGGTCAAAATATTAGGATAACATAGAAATGTGAAAAAAAATCATTGGGAAACAATACCTTCTCAAGTCACACAAATTAACCCAAGCTTGTGTGAAAATATAATTTTATCTTTTAATACAACACATTCATCATTCTCCAAGTTGAACACACACTTTTATGACAATGTAATTTTACTCACATATACACGTCTTATGAGATTTAAGAATTTAACATATTCATTAGAGGATTATATAATACTGAACCCATTATTAATCCATAAATTTATTTGCTACATGAAATTAATTATTCATTATACCATAAAAAATTAATATATCCATATGGTTTTAAAATCCTTTTATAATGGAATATCATAGATAAGTAATTCATAATTCCTTTAATGATTATAACATGGAAACCCCATAGAATATAAATGCATATTCAATGATATTTGAAGACAATATTGGTAAACAACTTTCAGTCAATATAATAAATAATATTTTATATAAAGTGTATATATTGATAACTGGTGTTTTCATATATAGATATTACATATTATTATATAAATCTATAATATATTTTAAAAATACATGAATGAGGCGCAAAATGTATTACTATCTTGGGATAATTGATATATAAATAAGTCATTCATAAAATAACAACATCATCTCTATATTAATACATTATAAATATAAATTTTTATAGACATGTAATACTTCAATCATCTATTCATATCCTAGGGAATAGAAAAAAAGTGTGAGATCAAGTTATCGTTAACAGTAATCAATGGACACACTTCTAGAAAATTACATATTTGAATGGTTATAAACCGTTAGAATAGTGTATATAAATGCATCTCCAAACTATTTCAATACTTTAGTATTTATAGACATATATAAATTATGTCTAATAAACCATTGGTATAGGTAACTTGGGGTTACATTTTACCAATGGTTTGATGAAAAACATTTGTGTACGACATATAACAAAGGTTTAAAAACCTATTGGAAAAGGATATAACAATGGGGTTTAAACTATTGGTATAAATTTTTTTCACTCCACTCATTACAAATAGTTTATTAATACTCTAGGTACATGTCTCTACTAGGGATGTAAAAAATTTAGGTATATCCTTCACAGATATTGTAATGTAGAACCAACCCATCTTGGACAATAACCAACAAACTTATTGAAATTCAAAGCACATCAATCCATAACACCAACAAACAGTAAAACACCTACCCCAAACCTTTTGCAACCAATATTTAAAAAATTATAAAACCAATTAATTCATTAAACATTGAATAAAACACATTTAAAATATTATATATATGAATTAAAATCCAATAATCAAACATCATGAAACATTACTATCAATAAAATTTTAATATATTAATCTATATCTCATCACCATCATTATCACCATCACCATAATAATCATAATCATTATAATAATAATTTTCATCCAAATAATAATCCTTAACATCACTATCACCATGACTATCACCATATTATTCACTATAAATATCATCATCATAACAACCACTAGGACCATCACTACCTTTTCTAGGTTTGTTTTATAACAAACACATATTCTATATTTATGTATTAAAAATAATCATAGTATCTTGTAGAAGATATATACATAATACTTTCATGACATTTATAAATTTAGTGTTCATGATTTGACCCCTTACATACTTCTGTATGGTTATATTTTTGCCTTTTGATTCCTCTAAACATTCATTTTCTTCCTATAAACAATAGGTTTCCAACTTGGTATTAGTAAAACCAGAACCAAAATTGGGAAAATATTTAGTGGTCACATTACACTTCCCAATTCGACATCATATTCTACCTCGGTGATAATCTCTTATAACAAGGTAAAAATAATAATTTGTACTAATTTTATTAACACCACAATAGTCTAGGTAATCGAAATAATTTTGTTTCATGTATTAATGAACAATTTGGTTATAAAATAGATATTAAAATTTTAATTATGTATTATAAAAATGATAATTTGTTATTGCGTATTTTGAGTTACCATTATTCAATATTTATTATTTTTTACTTGAGAAAAAAAATTCTTTTGGGAAATTTCCATCAATAATAATTACTTCTCTATAAAATAACATTGATTATAGAGAACCATTTCTCAATAATAATAATAATTGAGGCATGATTCTCACCATAAACCTGAAAATATCCAATGGAAATTCCAAATGAATTTTAGTAAATAGATTTAAAATATTATTAAAATAGTAACCCAAAATACCAATAAACTCTGTAGTCAACATTTCGTTTTGGAGAAATATAATATATATATATTCTAGGATATAAAGGCATATTATAGTGTTTATATATATATAATTTATATCATATTACAAGAAAAAAATGACCACTAAATGAATAATAAAAAAACCATGAACACATTACATAATGGGAATGATTATATAATAGAATTTATCACCATCACAAAATTTTCATCTATAATTACTTTATTTTAATATAGATTAAAAAAATTAAATGGTAAATTTAGGTAATTTTGAGGAATATAAAAAAAAATATAATTATAAATTTTCTCAACACCCCAAAATGCTATCAATACTGAGGAAAGTAGGGATAAAATTCTTGATGTGATTTTCATTTAACATATTCTATTGCATTATATAAGAAACAAGGAATGTGATATGTATGATCATATTAAGATGGTATAATGGTTGAATACAATTTATTATTTCCTTAATTTTATAAAAATATTTATCTGGTATGTCATCGATGAAGTAGGTAAGTGATTAAGAGGACTTTGTGTCAATTAGATTGTTATATAAATCCTATTTTGATAGATTTTTATAATTTTAAATTTATCAGGAAATAATTATTGTGTAAAAAGACTGACCTATACTTAAAAATTGGTAATATACCCATGATAAACCTATTAAACCAAATCCAAATATAGTGGATCTATGAGGTACCTCTACCAATGTTTTTAATTATTAATCTGGTTTATTCATGGATTTTTTTAATTGAAGTAGGAGAAATTTAGAAAAGTTAGATTATTGAGGGGATTTTTTTAAGATGAAATATTCTCAATGGTAATTTTGATACTAAGAGATGTTTAAAAGTTTTTGGATTCTTAATTTGGTATTTGTGAAATGATTTTATTTCTAATATAAAGAAATTATTTAGAGAGAGTGCTTCATAGATGTTTGACATGGAACTGATTATTTATTTCACTAGTTGTCAACAAATTTTGTTTTTCAAAATAATGTCATTTTTGATGATCTATTTGATTTTATTTTCATTCCATTTTTTATGGAGTGTTTGAAGATTATTAGAATAAATTTTCAATAGTTTTTAGAAAATATGGAATTTTTTATATAAAATCTTTTTAGTATGACAATTTAATACATAATTTTGTATAATTAATTGGAGAAAATAAAACTTATTGGGATGATTCCAAATATATTTATACATGTATAATAAATATTAAGATTGATATTTTGAATTCATAGAAAGGAAATAATGGCTTCAAACATTGATGAAATACTTATATTGACTAAATTAGCATTTGTTAAAATGTAATCTCTATGCCACACCATAAAAATCTAATTTTTATATAGTTTACATGGTATGGAGTTTGAAAAAAAAAATAAGAAAAATAATATTAAAAATAATATATAGGTATTTGAAAAATATCAATTTATTAGAGTTTTTATTTAAAATAAATTTTTATATTAGGTTTTATCCAACTAGATCATGATATATGTATTGATTGATGCATTAATTATGTTAGAGTGGCGTGTTATTGAAAATTAATATCATTTATTACACTATATAGTGATTACCAAAAATATTTTCAAGTCAAACAAGAATAAGAAGTATCTATATGGATCACATGACGATAAGAAACATCATATAACTGTACTGGTAAAATATTACCAAGAAGAATTAGCAATGAAAAAACATTAATGGTGGTATAATATATTTTTAGTCACCCTTATTATAGAAAAAACAAAATAATTTATCATTGTGTCTCATATATGATTCACTCAAACATATTTTAGGGATGCATATAATGAGTGTGACGACAATATCTCTGTGTTTCTATATACATGTTGATTCTATTGGTTTATAATATATTTTATACAGGTCTCTTGTAATTAAAGTACGTCCAACTTTATATTTTCTATCTTCAGTATGAATATATTGAGTAATTATATATATATATATATAATAGTTTCATAGGATTCCCTCAATACACACCTATTAGTTTAATTTTTTCTATGGAATCATCTAAGGTTGGTGTATTGAAGAATTATAAAAAATAGTAAGGATTTTGATTGTGTATAAGTTTGAATTTATTATTATTCATTAATTAATTTATTAAAAAAATATATTGAATTTATACAGGAGTCAGTGAATTTTGATACTCTGGATGAGATCAGTTGTGATATGACGGTAAACAATAGGCTATTGTTTTGAGATACAAAAATTCATATAGGAGCGTGGTTATGATTTTTTAATGCAAATAAATTATGTAATCACAATGAATCATGATGAAAATTAACATTAGATTGAGGAATATAGGATATCATATATATAAATATAGATACAAGTTCCCTAGTATGTTAAATTATAATGAAATAATTGATTATGGGTATCAAATTATGATGACAAGGTGTCAAAAAATTAATTGGTTACTAATACAGTGAGATAATCAGGAAACAATATGGGGTGATAACCATGTTGGATACTTCAATTACTTATGGGAATGTATGATTCCATATGGATTAGGGATTTTATTCATGATATAGTTTGGTTCTCTATATTTTGGATTTGAAACTCAATATGAAGTTATAAGAAATTAATTAGTAAGACATAAATTTGATGGTGATATTTGGTATATTATGGATATGAACTATTTTGTGATTCGTGTGTGTGATTATTGGTAGTGGTATGGCTAGAAGAAGTTAGGGGTGTGATTCTAGGTGTAAGTTTCATTGGTCATGGTAATGATGAATTAATTAGGTTTGTTCTTATAGGTGTGTGATTCTTGGTACTATGATGGATGGGAGTGGTTGGGGATGCCCATGGGATATGAGTATATAATTAGTCCCCAATATGGATGAGTAAATTACAATTTAATGTGCCATAATAATCACTAAAAATAGGGTATGTACTATGAGAAGACCATACTACCTAAATTTTTTAACAAGATTCTAAAAAATAAAACAAACATATTATGTTCATATTTAAATGAAAATACCACTAAAAATTACATTGAAGTATGAATCTTGTAAGAGTAAATTTTAGGTCTATTCACTATGGAAGAAACTAGTTACATTGTATAATGGAAAAAGATATTCATTGGAGAATTTGATGTATATGGGTCCATTATAATTGAGGATTCATAGTAATATAAAATTGAATAATATAGTTCAGATGTTGAGACTATGAATTCAGATCTCAATCTACATGAGGAATGTGAATTTATAGTGTTTAAATAGCTAAAAGAGTAAAACATAGGATTGGGAAATGTGAAATTTATTAGGTATGAACAATAATAATTAGTATCAATTAATATAAAATCTAATAGAAATTTATAAGGGACTAAAGATACCATAAACAACTTGGGAATCATAATTCCAATTTCATTGTATGTTCAAATAGCTATACAAAAGTCATTGTTGATCCCTCAATAAGTGGGAGATCAATAGTGGAAAAAGTATCATCTAAAGAAGAAAAATAATCAAGGATAATGAAAACCTATTATAGGGTGAAAAGATTATATATATTAGTTGGGAATATGTAGAATGGATCCCTAGTGTTCTAATTTTGAAATAAGATATCAATAAAGATCAATGAAATATAGTTGATGTGGACATGCATAAAGATTAATTCAATAATACTAGAATGATCCTGGATAATTTATCATTCAAGATAAATAATTCATATAATAATATAAGAATAATTATTATACCATCACTAATTAATTAATGAAAATGATGACATGAAATATAGATTTTATAAACATGAATAATTAATGGAAAAAAATGAAGAAAAATTCTTCCTCTAATGTTATGGTATCATAGTTTTCCACAATGTGTGGAGGTATTTCATCTACTAATTTTATTATTTACTTTTGAAACATACTAAAAATAAATTTTTACGAATAGAAAATATATAATTAATGTCACACATCATAATTTTCATTCAAAAATTACAAATTTAAATAATAGTGTAAACTCTCTAACCTTCTATTATGGAATAATTTTTTGGTATTATTTTTATGGACCCTCATTCGTGATTTTTATGGCCTCAAAACCCATTCATATTATAGAAACCCAACCATTATAGAACCTAAGACATATTATCTTCATAACTAACCTAAATTTATTAGATGTGCAGGCCCTATAACCTCACCATTTGGAAAATTATTAATAAGGTACAACCAAAATATTAATTCATATAAATATAATAATAAATTAACAGTAAATATTTTGAATTATCTTACCTATACTTTTTCCCAATGCATATAAATTGCTTAATATTGACGATGTCTACAAGTGGATATGATTATGAGAATGATGTATGTGTTTTTTGAATGTAACATCATGAAACCCCTTTATTTCTGACCTATTTTATAGATCACTTTATTTTTTTCATTATACTCAACCATCATATGTGTGTTGTGATTCCCCGCATTAATAAAGAATGTACACCTATAAATCGTAGAGGTCTAAATTCATGTGAATGAAAAGAGAAAAATATTATATCATTATATCTTATAATTAAAATACCATATGGAAAAATTATTTTCAACAATTCTATATATACACATAAGCCATCCTGAGTAGTTGGTACTGTTAGATCCCTAGTCAGTGAAAAAAATTGACATGTTTAGTAGAAGTAGGGTTATATATCTACTTGTGAGGCTCAAAATGTAGCATAGTTGAAGAGATAAAGGAATTACCATAAAATTAAAGATAGAACAAATTATAGGGGAAATTATTTGAAAAAGATATATGTGGAAATGTTAAATATGTAATGTTTATGGGGGAATAATCAGATGGATAAATGAAATGTTAGTATGATCATATAAAAATGGAGGTGATACTACAGGTAGTCCATATATATCGTGTTCCTCTAGTAACAACAATGGATATTAAATTGTGAAATATTGTTTATCTAATTAATTTAGAGTACATTATCGAGTGCAACGAGTGGTGAACAAAGCTATAGAACCACCCAAGCATTGTCTAATGAGCATTGCTACCACTAGGTTGGTCAACGAACAATTGTATCCAGGGTGGTGGATCTTGATAAACATTTTAAAACAAAACTAAGGGAATGAATTTATATTTCATTCATATATATATATATATATATATTTGAAATACAATACTCATAATAGGATGTAGTGAATAAATTTACATGTCTCTCTTGCTGTGAAAATTTTCATACATCATGTTTTTTCATACCTATTCAATGTTTTTCATTTACTAAATTTGAAAAAAAATATTTATTTATTTATAAATTTATCCCTAACATGTATAAAAAATAATATAGAATATGTGACATTTAGTAATTAAGTAATCCTTTCCATCATTCAAAATAATTTTTAATATAGGACAATAGAACATCTCATAAAGTTTTAGGGATCTTCATTATGAGTAATCAACCATTGACTAACTAGTGAAATTATTTTCCAAAAATCAATACCAACTAGTAATAATAATTTTATTATATTTAAAATAATAATAAAATTCTATATATTTACATGAAATTACTATAATTACAATATATATCAATGTTGTTCATCATTTCGTATTTTTATTCAAGAGGAAATCAATTATATTTTTAGATGTATTAATTTTTCCAAATATTAAATTTTAGTAATAATCGGAAAATATAAAAAGATATGTGAAATAGATACCCATGTGAGTCCAAATAGTTTCCACATATCAAGAACACAATGTTGAAAATTAGAGTGGGAAACCCATCACTAAAAATCAACCAAGAGGTATTGAGTTGTGAAAATACTCAACTAAAGACTAAAAATTTATATATTGATGTTGTAGATATAGAAAAAATATAAATAAACATATTGAAAAAATATAAAATTAATAAATTATTTTAAATTATATGTATGGAAATCCCTTGTTTAAATAAATAACAATTATATTTAGAAACTTTAAAATGAATGAAAAGAACTAAAATAAATGATACTACGTTATTTTTTAGACCTCAATAATGAAAATAATGTTTGATAAAAATGATGAATGATTTTATAGTCATTGATTTGAAGATCTCCACTAATTTATTTAAAATATGATATGAGGATATAATTCCATGATTGGGGATAAAAATAAATGTTCCCACAATACTCATCTAGGGTTTAATGCAGATTCCAATGAGTTGGGGGGAGGTTATCTTTCATGTATTGTAAATGATGAAAGCCTATTACAATCGTTTCTAAAATCAATTTTTCCTTACTATATACAAATGGTTTTATCAAAACATTAAGATACCTTTCTCTATACAAATTAATTTATGAATCATTTTTTGTATATACATTACATAAATAGTTCCTACCAACTCTTATATAGAATTGTTGTTATAGGTTCATTAGTATTTTCCCCTTTTCTAATAGTTTAATGTCACATAACATGAGTATAATAGTATGTGAATATGGGAATATAATTTGTAAATATTTAACCTACATATTATATATCATAATATTGAAACTTGACATAACTATTGGAATTTATTAATATATTAATTTGATATGGGTAACAAAACATATTCATTTAATGTATAATATATACATAAAAGTGTAGTAAAAAAATGTGATGAAAATATGAATGTGTATAAATTTAAATGTGTTCACTCATTAAATTTAGGAAAAATATTAGGGCTTATCCTAAACTTATAGGAATTAATGTAGGTCCACACATAACCATTTGGAAATAAAATCCTAGACCATGAATCAATATATGACCATGAATTCTAGTTCAACAATAAATGTTATGGACACTGTATCCACAACCATGTATAATATTATGTACATGATAACCATGTATATGTATGAAATTGTGAAAAAATGTTGGATTCATGGAGAAAACATATACCTCGTGAATTATCTATCTCCAACCAATTCATTTTAGTTCTAGTCTGAACCAATCACAAAATAATAATACAACTCATATGGGTACGACATGACCAAAAAAAGGTAATATATCATAACCCATGTAAAATAAATAGGTTAAAATAATTATTATAATTATAATCCATCTATATAAATATTAACAACATTATCCTGGTAAAATATCCATATTAGAGTATAATTAATCTCAAAGGATGTTATTATAAAAGAAAATGAATTTAATATTTAAGATAGTATATTTTTTTTGAAAAATACTCTTTTCAAATTGAAGAAAATTTTGTAAAAATAAATGATAATTCTAAATTATTAATGGAAATAATTTCATTGAACATTAACTAGGATTGTTATTATGGTATATTTTAAAATTTTGGAAATCATAGATGCTGTAAATTCATTTCATGTTGTATAATGTATAAGAAAAATATTCTTTCACACATTTTAAAAAACTAAAAAATACATTGTACTTAATATGAAAATAGTAATCCATTGAAACCATTTTTTAATATTTCAATCATGGGTAAAAATGAATTCGAAAATTTATTGAATAATTTTAAAAAAATTATTGAATTTTATTTTTAAAAACCTAGATATAGAATAAAAATGATTTTGGATTGAATGGAGAAATAAATTTGAAGATTATTAATATATTATTGATATCAATTAGGGTCATAAAAAAAGAAAACGAGGTGAAAATGTAATCTATTAAATAAATATATCATAATAAATTATATAACATTATTAGGAGGGAAAGAATTAAATTTTAATCCCATAAACATAATAGAAAAATATATATAAATAATTTTATTGGGACATAAATCTATTACTAATTTGATAAGAACTGAATTAAAATCCCCGTGAATGAAGAACATAAAATAATGCATAAATTATTCCCAAAACATGTAATTTTATTTTATACAATTCGTAATATCATCTATATTAAACTCATTAAAAAAATATATTCATAAAACAAAATATGACCCAAAGAATACATTTTGAGACAATTAGCCGAACCCACAAATATTATCATTCATCATACTCATTCAAAAGTAATATAATATAAATACGAATTTATTATTATATTATTATGAAACTAAAATTATATATATATATAAAAATATATTAATTTATTATAAAATTTTATCACCCATTTATTAATAATTATTTATTAAATATCTTTTTCATGCAATAACTACTTTATTTTTTAAACAAATTTTAGTTCGAATGTCTTGGTATATACAATTTTATCATCATTCTATTATATCCAGAATGATAATAATGATATTATTATTAGACTTATTCAATATGTATATATATATATCCATAAAAGGATGATGTAAGAAAGTTATATTACACAATTTATGTAGATGGTAAGTCAGACATACAGATGACTATTGATTCAACTTTTCTATAGACGCAATAAAAGAAAGATAAATAATAATTCAGATTTAATATATATTTATTATATTATATAATTCATATAATTTAAGAAAATACATCTTTATAACTATTAATATAAATGAAAAAATAAAAAATGAATCACATAACATTGTGTATATGATAGTCCCCACATACATACGAGTGGAAAAATTGTTTTCCAATGAATTTCAATGTAATAAGGTATATATGAAATTATCATTCTTTAATTATTATTATTTTTGAAATATCATATATTTTTGAATTAAATCCATCATATTATTCAACTATAAAATATGTCGGCTATAAAAACACTGCTATTTATCAGACACATAAACACGATTTATTACAAAAACATGCACATATTACAACTCTATGTATAGAAATTTCTAGTGTCTTGGGAAATAAGAAACACTAAATAACGTCTTATAATAGAAAACACAACATCTTTATTGAAAAAAATCTTTTACATGACCACAAAATTATTTTCTACTTAGAATTTAATGGGATAAATTGAGGACATGCATAGGAAAAGGGTGAGCTATATAAATAGTAAAGGAGTAAACAAGGAATAATTTAAATAATATAGTACACGGAAAAAAATAGTAATATCAATGGAGAACATGGGAATCATTAATATAAAGGCATGATATATCATGATTATCATAACATGGAAATTTGGAAACTACATTTAACATGATATTAACATCATCCAAGGATCATTGCACATGATTTATGATTAAACCTTAACTGCGCATGAAATATCATTTTTAAACCCTCATTGAACTTGAATTATCATGACTAAACCCTCATTGCACTTGACTTCTCAGGATACTACTCTTTATCCAATGCATTGGAGGACTATCTGGGCACACACTTCTTAATCATTTCCTTTCATTCAAAAGTCTCTCACAAAGATAATAAAATATGGATTCAACAGACGTCAAAATTTATTCCATGAATATAAGATGTGGAATAGATAAATAATATTCTTCAATTCACATGTACATAATTATAAAGGTGAATACCTTTGATAGAGAAATAGTTATGGTCTTCACTTATATAATGATTTTGGAAGGGAAATTTTACGGTAACTTTCGCATCATAACGATGTCAAATAGAAATCATAAAATGGTTTAATGAGAGAAAATGTGGTATATCATAATTTTTACATGAAATTGTTATCGATGGGGTCATGGAACATATTATCCCAACATAAATAGGTAATAAATGATAAATTCTAGGAATTAATGATATATAGAGAGATATATAATAATTAAAACATAAATAGGGAAGTTTTTGAGAGGAGAAAAATAATACCCCATCAATTTAAATTGAAAAAATTGTATAAAAATATAATGAAATTTTGAAAAAAAAAATATAAAAGGAAAACATCTCTTACATGGAAATGTGATAAAAAATGCATGTGAAATGCTGGAGAGAAGATTCTTGGGAGATTTGGGCACTATGGAAGGATTATAGAGATATAATGAGAGAAATTGGTCAATCTCAAATGTTTTTTACTGAATTAAAATCGGAGAGTGAGTGGGATTATATAGGAAATGAGAGTAAATTCTTTATTATTTATGTTTTACACACTACACATTAATCTAATCAATAAAACAAATCACCCCATGCTTTTTGTCTTTGGTTTTTGACATAGGGGTTAGAATAAATTATTTTATAAGGACAATTTCCAAATTTATTACAATATAAGGTTTGATTATGTCGAGGTGAGTCACACTCTAATGGAAATCATTTTAAAAAGTTAAAATATTTTATATTTCTTGGAAGGACCAGTAATGAAACATAAAATTAATTAAAAAATCTAAAATTAAATTTTATTAAAGATAAAACATTTATTGGCTGAAATTACTTTTTATATTATTTATTAAATTACTATTAGATAATTATGATGTCATAAAACACATTATATATTTAAACAATATTTAATATTTATCCAACGATTCGAGTGTCTGAGAAAATTACTAAAAACATATCTTTATATAATTTTGATGACCTGAATCCCAAAAAAATATGCATTTATCAATATAATTTTCTAAATATATTAATTATAAATTTTAAAATAAAAACCATCGCATATTGAAAAATCATTTGGTTTGACAAAAACATTTTTCATACCATAATAAAAATTAAATTTGTGTTCATAAAAATTATAAGATCATTTATATTTAATAAAAAGTTATTTTTTAATAATATTTTAATAAAATATTTTTTAATTACCAAATCCATTAATTCATAAAAATAAATTTCTAAAATGAATAATAAAAAAATTACTATTTGTGATTTAAAAATAATTTACAATGAAATAATAATAAAATGAATGTATATTATTTATAAAACAATTATTTCACATAATCATTGTGCTAGGGTCTTGACACAAAATCCCTTATAACACCCTCATAATACCTAAGGGTAAGGTTTTTTATCATTATATTCTCTTTTGGAGGATCAGATAACATAGTTCAGGGTGGAATTATCTACTAAATTCCACTTATTTCATAGGCAGTTTCATTCCTACTTAACATGCTGAAGATCAACATGGTATTATTCAAGAGCGAATACCATTGAAGCTACCTCCATTTAAAGCTCCGACAAATGGGCCTTGTATGGAGTAATTATTCTAGATTTGGCCATCACCTCCATTGTCTAAGAGAATTGGATTTGTGAAAGCCCTATATTTATACTTATCATGTGATTATTATACAACTGCTATATTACAAATATTAATAATTCTTAAAGATATTTTATAATCCAAAAACAAAAAACCAAGGAAGTGAATATGTTTAATATAACAATTTTTCCAAATAAGTCATTTAATTAGATAAAATAGAATTTTCTTTACTAAAATATTGGGTCATTACAATCTTCCCCCTTATGAAATTTTACACTTAAAATTTACTTCTACAACACTAAAACAGATGTGGGAAACTCTACCTAATTACTTTCCCTAGTTCCCATGTTTCCTCTAAAATCTTGTGGCTTTCCAAAACACCTTAATGATGCTCATTGCCTTATTTCGTAGAACCTTTTACCTATGATAAAATATCTCCGGGGGCTTCTCTTTATAGGATAGGTAATTCTCCAATGTTACCACCTATGGATTGAGTACATTTGATTGGTCAGGTATGTACTTCATCAAGAGTGGTACATGTAATAAATCATGTACATGTGACATGTTATATGTGATTATAGTCAATAAGCCACTACTCTAATGTGATTAAGAATCTCAAAAGGGCTGATGTACCTTCGATGTAACTTTCCCTTCTTCCCAATTCTCATAGCTTTATTTTATAGTGATATGTGGAGGAATACCATATCTTTGACATCAAACCCCAGGTATCATCAATAATTATTAGTATTTATCATTTTTTGACTCTAAGAACCATTAATGTTTTTCTATAGGGTGTTATCCTCCCCCACTATTTCATCAACCATTTCTGGACTTAGGAGTTTTCTCTGGACAACATCCTACTAGCATGCTGGTGTTTAACACCCTATCCCATAATCTTCTTCACGAGGATCCATTTGGATGCTCGAGTAGAAGATGTTACTATAAGATATTTGAACCAGATGAATAAGTCGATCCAATCATCCTTTTATGTCCTTTGAGAATGATCTAAACATTTCCTCAAGTGTTTGGATTTTCCTCTCACATTGGCTATTAGTTTGATTAAGTTAATAAGTAATGAAGTTCAGTTATGTATTCAGAGTATATTCAGAAAATCTTCTAGAACAAAGAGGTGAATCTTGGTTCCCGATAAGATAAAATAGATAGTCGCACTACATGTATCCTTACCAATTCTATGATGTATATCCTTGACAGTTGATCCAATGAGAAATCCTATTGAATTGCAATGATGTGTGCAGTATATGTAAGATGATCCACACCAACCAAGGTAACATTATTTACTTTTCATGTCTTCCGATGTCTGATGAAAAATCCCATGGTGACAGTCTCTCATTTCTACATATTCATCGGTAATGGTTGTATAATCCCCTTATAATTATTCCTCTCAGCCTTCTATTCTTGAGATACCATGCTCGTTAATATATACACAATGATATCCTTCTTCATGTTATCCCACCAATAAGGATCTTGGATATCTCAATACATCTTTTCATTTACCAGTTGAATGGATAGATTAGAACTATTTTCCTAATCCAAAAGATAATTCTTTAACATTGGATTTGATATAATACATATTTTCCCCCAAATATCACAATTCCATCTTCATTAACATCGAAATAAATAGAATTTACCTATTTTGAATGTTTCCACTCTTTTTTTTGAATTCCCACATTGTTATTTCCAGCATCCATTCAATTTTCCAAAAGAGATAGTAGAGAAATTATTTGGGAAAGGATTTATGATGATCCCATATTTATGATTCCCATTTCTATCTCCATCAAATATATAAGGATTTTATAAATTATAGTTCTCATCAATGATTGAATTGATGTGTTTTTTCTACTTATGGAA
The DNA here is from genome assembly GCA_963277665.1 of Viscum album. Lineage (NCBI taxonomy): Eukaryota > Viridiplantae > Streptophyta > Magnoliopsida > Santalales > Viscaceae > Viscum > Viscum album. Next base: position 1,010,457,107 of record OY728128.1, on the reverse strand, counting down.
TCTGCCACCTTTCATTCTTTATAAGGGTGGTAATGGATTGAGACGTCATAGTATTTGATCATCATTAACCATATTCATCGTAATATGATTAACTCATCCTATATGAAAATATACATGAATCTTTTTTTGTTTCATATATATTTCACAATTCTCCCCAAAAGTGTTACTGTCACCATATTTTTTAAGAAAATATTACTGTAGCCAACCTTAGATCTTGTATTGGATAGTTTTTTTCCTGAACATTCAATTTCCTTGAATCATAGGCAATGCCTTTGTTATTTTTCATCAACACAGAACCCATTCCCTTATTTGAAGAATCATTAATTTCCACAAATAGTTATCCACTTCTGGGTAGTATGTGCACGAGTGCATGGATAAGCCTCATTTTCAACTCCTGGAATTTATATTTGCATTCATCACCCTAAGCAATCTCAACTACCTACACAGTTTTCTTGTTAAGAGGGTTGGAAAATCATGAAATATATGTCAATAATTGGTGATAACATCCATCTAACATTAGAAAGATACATATATCTATCACCAATGTTGACCTCAGCCGTCCATAAATTATAGCTATCATAAAAGGTTTTAGAGATATCCCATTGCTTGAGATGATATGACCCAATAATGATATTTCCATAAACCATAACTCAGAATTGTTTTACATTTCATAGAGTCTATTTACATACATGGTCTCTAGTATAGTTCTTAGATGCTCCTCATGATTCTCGTAGTTTTGGATAATTTTAAAATATCGTCAATTAAAACTACTAAAAATTTATCAAGGTAATCTCTAAAGACTCTATTTATTTAGTACATTAATATATCATGAGAATTAATGAGTTTGAATGAAATTGCATTGAATTTAGAGTGCATGTACCTTGTACGAAATGTAGTGTGGGGGATATACTCCTTACTCACCCTTACTTGCTAATGTCAGGACTGAAGATCCACCATAGATAAGTATTGTGCTCCCTGTAGATGATCGAAAAAGCCATCAATTCATGGGGGATGAAAATTTTTCTTTATCATTTCTTTTCTGAACTCACTACAATAAATGTGAAGGTGCATTGACCAATCCAACTTCTTGATAAAGTTGACTGGTCCAACCCATGATGCAGCACTTGGGTGTATAAACTCATTATTCATATTCTAATTCAGTTGTTTCTTTAGTTCCTCAAGCACCAAAAAATCCATTTTATACGGAGCCTTGGATATTTTCAAGGCCCTAGGAATAAGATCAATAAATAATTTTAAATCTCTTATAGGAGGAATAACATATAATACCACAAAATACATTTATCAAATTCCCTAACAAGATACATGTCATACAATATGATTTCTTCTATATAATCAATCTCTTGAGACGGATTCACATAATCAAATGTCATTAATATCCACGCTTGAGATGTTGGTGTTAATAAATATTCATCCTCCTCCTTACACTTGTACATAATCTGGGAATGATAATCCATATAGAGAGTTATTTCCCCCTCACAATAATTTTTTTTGGCTCAATATAGGGAAATCAAATTCATTCTAATAATTACATCAAATTCCACTAGAGGGTGTTTTAAGTGGTTTTCAGGGAAGTTAAATCAACAAATTTTGATAGGAGAGGATTTATATTCATGGGTTACAATTATTTCTTCATTTTTCATTATCAACAACATCTATACCTATTTTATTTGGGGTGGTGTTGGGATTGTTCTACTAAAATTTTGGGATATAAAAGAATGTGTAGACCCATAATGGAAAAGTATGTTCACTATTCTTTATTGAATAAGTATTTTTACCTATCAATAATTTATTTTTTGAGTTTTTTTCGGTGGTAGTGATGATAAAATATCACCCTTGCTGCCTTGGAGGTCATTGGTTGCCTTAGAAAACCCTTGACTTAGAACACTAGTTTGTAAAGTGCCCTGATTTTTTTATAGTTGGTGCAATGAACAATGCAATGTGGGTCGAATGGATCATTCCATTCTTCACTCCTAATAGAAGGTTTTTCATTTCTACAACTAATTTCCATGTGAAATTAGATTTTACACCTAATGAATTTCCTCATCCACTTTAGAAAATTTCTGGGGTGCTTCTTTCCACCCCATTGGAAAGTGGTGTGCGAAAAGTATTTAGAACCATTGGATTTATCTTTAAGACTTCTAGATTTAAAGTCACCTTTCCTACTCATATCCATACGATACCCCTGAGATTCGTCAACCCCCATTTCGAGTTTGAGGTCACATCAGAAAATTTCCTATTAGATATCGAAGTCAAAGATTTCCAAGGCTTTCTGTAGTCCAGGTTATAGCCCACCAAAGAAACGGCCAACCATGCATTCAGGGGGGATGATAAAGCTAGAGGCATGTAATGAAAACATTAGGATGTTTTCCTTATACGCTTCTATGGATTCATCAGCTTTTTTCTTGAAGACAAGGATTTCCCTTTGCATCTGAAGATGGATGGTGTGCATAAAATTTAATCAAAAAATAATTTCCGTAAATCCTTCCAATCCAAATCCCCAATCTCTTCCCCAGGATTCGTTTTTTATCAATGTTCACCATTAATCAGATTCACCCTGTAAATTATAAGCTTCTAGAAAAACATTATATTGATCAAAACACTGAAGGATGTTGAATATATTCTTAATGGAGTTAATCCTTTATTCGAAGATTTAGTGATTAGATTATCCATTAAATGTGGGAGGCCATTGTCTTATGAAGCTATCAATTGTGGCATTTTCATTCATGGGGGGGGGGGGTTAATGCTCTTATTGACCCATGTTTCTATTAATAACATCATTTAACTGAGAGTGTATCATGAAAATTATTGTGATTCCTTCCCCCATCCGACTGGGAATATCATTAAAGAAATCCTCACATTGGTCTTTGCATCAGTTGTTAACCCGAGTTCTCCAAATATGGGGAATTGTCTATAAGAAAAGTAATGTTAGGGGTAACACATAAAGGGGAATCCAAAGACAAAAAAGGGATAACTAATAAATTACATTTATTTACTTAACATATTAATTTATAGGCTTCAATCTATGTAATAGATGATCTACATCCCAACATATATTCATAGATGCATTTTTTATTCAGATAATAATGTTTCATACTATACTTATGAATTTAACAAAGTATTTATTCTAGAAGTGTATTAACCAAGAGTGTATAATGGCCTTTTTTCATACACCAGTTCCTGTTCGAGTCTAGCTCAAAGCTATGTTTTCAGTTTTATGACTAGATACATCTGTGTTAGAGCTGCCTCTACTTGTTTGTATCAAAATTGAGATGTATTTGTTAGAAAAACACCTTACCTTATACACACCAAACTTTATAGATGTTTTTATTAAACATAGTCTTATCCCAATGGATTTCACAAGGTTTTTCTTATCATATCCCCAAAATTAACTAAACCTATCCTTTGATACAATCTATAACAATCCTCATCTTTATTACACTCTTAAATGTGAATTATTATATAAACGTTCACTCGGAAAAAATATTAGGATTGAGAGGTATTTTGTCTTGGGAAATTAGGATCATTTCATTAAAAAAATTACTTTAAACACAACATATTTATTGAAATATTCTTTTACATGACCACGATATTCCTTCATACTTACCATTGGTTAGGATAACCCCAAGACAAGAATAAGAAGAGGGTGAGCTATTATGCCTTTTAAGGGAGTGAACAATGAAAAACATGAAGAAAATAGTATATGTTATTCAATAGGAATATAAATGGATAATAAGTGAATCATTTACATAAAGGCATGACAGATAATGATTATCATAGCATAGAAATATGGAATTTAAATTTTACATGATATTATCATAAGACAAGGACCATTTAACATGGAGCATGACTAAACACTCATTGCAATTGAATTAGCAAGATTAATTACTCATTTCAATTGAATGGTCGTGAGTAAACCCTATTTTCACTTGACATATCTTGATACTACTCTTTATCTAATGCATTAGTGCTCTATTATAGCACACCATTCTTAATCATTTCATTATATGCATAAGTGCGCTACACAGATCATATGATATGAGTTCATTAAACATCATTATTTATTCCAAAAATAAGAGATGAATAATACATAAATGTATGGTACTCAATCAAAAAATACATGTATATAAAGGTGAATAACCTGGACAAATAAATGTGTATGGTATTCACTTATATGATGATTTTGGCAAGGAAATTTTTAGTGTATCATTGATAGTATAACTATGTCAAATAGAAATTAAAAAATTTGTTGAGTATAGATATAGGGGTATATCACCATTTATACATGAAACCAATAGTTAAGAGTCATGTAAAATAATATTCCAAAATATTAAATAAACTTTAGATGCATAATATAAAATAATTTCATCAATTTTAATGAGGAGATAGAAATCTCTTATGAAATTGTTTCATGGTAACAAGTGTACATGGGGGGAATTAGTGGGAGGGAAACAAGTATATCATCAATAAAAAATAAGGAGGGAAGTATGGAGAATATTCTAAACCATACCCCAATATATATAATTGAAAATAAAATAGTATAACAACATAATGAAATTTGGACAAAAATGAGAAATGAAGAAATCCCTTCAATGGAAGTGTGACCCAAAAGGCTTGGGGGAGGCATCAAATTGGCATCAGGGGAAGTTGGGGAGGCTTGGTAGGATTTTAGATAGATCAGGTTAGAAGTCAGTCAAGCTCTAATGTTTTTGGGTGAAGATTAATGGGAGATTTAGTGGGGTAAAATAGGAAAGGAAAGGAATTATTAAATATTTAGGTTTTTTACACTAAAAATTAAACTAATCAAACCACAAAATATCCCATGGTTTTCCCATGTTTTTTTCCAGAGATGAGAGAAAAAAATTATTTTATAAGTCCACTATACATGATTCTTAAAATATTAGTATTTCTTATGTGGATTTTAGTCACACTATTAAGGAAATCATTTTAAAATGATAAAATATTGTATATGTTTTGGAGGTTCTAATAAGAAACTATAAAACTAATAAAAATAAATATATAAAATTAATTTATTATAAATCTAAATCATATATTTCTAGAAACTAAATTTTATAATATTCTATTACATCACTATTAGGTCATTATTATGTCATAAGGAACATTTTATATTTAATTTTATTTTTGTTTTACCCAAAAATTTGATTGTCTCTGAAAATAATGAAAAATTCATCATTAGAGAATTTTGACATCCTAAATCCAAAAATGATATTCATTTTCCCAAAAAAAAATTATTATACTATTTTATAATTTTAAAATAAAAAAACATTTATTGATAATTCATATGTTTTGACAAAAACATTTGTCAATCCCTAATAAAAATTTTAAATTGGATCCTAAAAATTATAAGATCATTTATATTTAATAAAATGTTTTATACTAATAATATTTTATTAAAATATTTTTTATTTTAGAAATCCATTAATTCCACAAAATATATTTCTTAATTTAATATTAACTAACAATACCATTTGTACTTTAAATCCCATTTACAAACTAATAACAACAAAATGAATTAATATTCATTATACAAAAAATTAATTCACAAAATGATAGTGCTATGGACGTGTTACATAACCCCTTATAAACAGCACATAATACTTAAGGTTATGATGAGTGATGGTTACTGACTCTTGAGACAGCCTAGATAACATCATTCAGGTGGTAATCTCTTTTTTTACGTCTAATTCTTTCGTTGGTTGTTCCGTTCAAGATTAACATGTTGAATCTCATCTTGGGCTTGATCATAATTGAAGACCAATTACACTACCTCTATTCCATGCTCCGGCAAATGATATTTGTATAGAGATGTTATACTAGATCATGTCATAAATTCCATTTTCTACATAATTTTTTTTAAGACTAATATTTATACAAATCATGTGATCACTGTTCAATAACTATATTAGTAATGGTAAAAATTATTCATTGTATCTTAATATCAAAAAACATAAAACCATGGAAGTTCATCAATGATACATAACCATTTAAAAAAAATATCTTCAATTAGATCAATAATAATTTTCATTGATAAAATTTGGGGTCTTTAAAATGGTAAAAAATGTATTGAATCACATTTTAGAAAAGTATAACTATACATTTCCATGGGAAATACATTTTATAATTTAAGGGGGAAAATAGAAAATGATGATTTTATAATAATAATAAATTTTCAATAAATTTATGGCACTGAATTTATTTGTTATAAATAATATATATTTATTTAAATTAAAAGAATAATTGAATAGAATGTAATTTGTTAAGGCGAATAACACTTCTTTGAAAAAACACCTTTTGATCCCATTTAAGGACCTTGTTAATATTTTTTGGAAATGAAATTGCCTCTATATTGTTTCTATTATATTTTTTTATCTTAATAGTTTGTTTTTGGTATATCATTAAGTCTCAAAGGTTTGTAAGTAATATAATAACGGGGATCCGTTTTATATGTGAAGGGATGGCCACTCATGGATTTTCATAAAACACAAAAAATATAATAAATTAATTATCTATCAAAATGATTAAAAAAGAATAGGTATTATATGATATGTTAGGATGGGGGTAAAATCATATTACACATTAAATTTTTTCATCTATAAGTGGATTTTAAACATTTACCTTTTTTCAAACCCTCAATTGACATATTATATCTTTAACTGCAATAAAGACCACTTCATTTTTAATGAGTAATAATTTTAATTAAATATGGATAATATTATTATAAATTAAAAAGGTATTAAATTTTGGACCTCAAATTTCCAAACATATCATTTAAAAAAAATATATTATAGTAAATAAATTAATAAATTAATATTTCCAATAATTAATGTAAATGTCATTTTTTGAAATATTAATTTATTTGTAATTTAAATAACAATTTTCTTAAATTTTTGTATAATAAATTCACATATCCCTTTTTCTAACATATTTTTATATAAAAAATTGAATACTTTATAACTGATCAATAAAAAATTAATTTTAGTGATTTTTAAAAAATAAATAAATTTCTTTTTTCAACTTTTCACACAATCATCGCGTTAGCATTTTGTAATAATTAAAGGAATTTATTTAATCCCAAAATTTTAAAAATAAATTAAAATAAAAGGAAATTAATTTCAATATAATCCTATTAATTTATTCAATATTTATATTTACTCAACTACGTGTCATGAATTTTTTTTAATATGTTATTTTGAGTTTTTCATCCTTGATCAAGCGTTGAAAAACCATTCGAATAAGAAAAATTTTATATAACTCCAAAATTATTATCTAACCACAAAGATAATGTATTTTACTTTATATGTAATAACCATGTAAGTAATATACATATTAATTCCCAAAGGTTATTTTCATATATGAAATTTTACTTTTCCATTGTAGTATAAGTACTGTGTGCAAGAAGAAAATTATTATCATATTTATCATTGAAATATTTAAAATTCATATACATTAAAATAATATTTCATTATATTTTATTTTTTTGTTATTCATGAGTTTTCCCTTATGTATTTTAATTATTTATATTATATTTATTTGTTGAGGATGTCATAAAAGATATCATATTTCATAAAACTATATATACTTCTATTCACAAAAAACTAGACTTTACTCAAAAATATAAAAAATAACCCTATTAAAATTTTTACAAGATGAAGAATATAATAAATATTATTTCATAGATTTATATTCCTATAAAGGATAATTTTATTTTAATATAAATTTTTAAACTCTAATAAAAACTATATTTAAAAAAATCTTAAGACCAAAAAAAATTAACGTATATTAATATCATGTATATTATCAATTATATGGTAATTAATTAGATTATATATTGGTGTACTGTTTTATTTTATGATCAAATTAAAATCATAATGTTAAAATTAAATTAAAATAAATGAATGTTTTTTATAAAGTCTAAAAAAATAGTAATGTCATTATTCATAAAAAATAAATAATATTATAAAAAATTGAAAATATCACCCTAAACTAATTATTATATGATAATGTAAGAAATGAATTTATTATTATAAAATCAATATTTTAATTGTTCCTATAATTAATTAAAGTATTTTAAAAATAATTAAAATCATTTGGGAAGCAAATATATTTTTGAAAAATAAAAGGACCTTACTAAAAACATTGATCATGTTTCATAAAAATTAATAAATTAGTATGTATTAAGTATAAATTTTTTAAATATTTCAGGAATTAGTTTATACTATTGATAACCAACGATTTAACATATTGGTTATAACTTTGAAACATAAAGAGTATCATATGATTGTTTGTTTACACTTTGGGTCTTGTGTCATATTTGATATAATACATAATTATGTTCTAATGTGTAAATGTCTTATATTCATTAACCCTTTAATATATTTTTTTCTTCAAAACAATAACTACTATTGTGTAATGAAGGTTTGGATATTTCTAAATCTCGTTGTGAAAAAATACACCCTAAAAAGGGTTAGAAAACATTTCTCTAGAAATTAGTTAAAGGAAATTAATATGTTCATCTGATATGATCCAAAATTGTGTTTTCAAATAGAATAACCGTAGTGGGATATTAATACATGGACATGAATGATAATAAGGAAACTCGTGGATTATAGTGTGATTGAGAACATAGTAATTCAAAAGTTAACAACTAAAAAACCATAAATATGTGATAGTATAAAAGATTAGTGATTCACAAGAAATGGATGTAAATATATAAATTCTTTATATGAAGGTGCTTTTTTTATTGATGATATATTATTTTACAATCACCAAAAATAAATAAATAAAATATTAACACTTGATTTATTTTTTATTTTATAATCATATTTCAATCATTTAGGTTTGATTCAATCAATTATATTTTAATTTTATCTCTTACTCTAATAGATGACTATTTAAGATGAATATTTCATGATGGAATCAAAAAAATATAACTGTTAATAAATTACAAGATCAATAATTCATTCTTTTAACCTTGAAATGTTTGAAAAAAAAATTTACAACGCAATTTATCAAATAATATAACAGTTTCAACTTAATCCATTCCCAAAATATTTAATCATAAGGTTCCTCCTTATATGTCTGGCCAAAATTGAATAAAAAATATTATAATGATTTTATCTCAGAGAGTTCCATGATCAAAAAAATATAATTTTAATCAATCATAACATAATATATATATATACATACTATTATATTATATTCAATACCTAAAAATAATGAAAAAATAATAACATATATTCTTCTAACATATATTTCACCATTTTTCCTAAAAAGACCTATTATCTAAGTCAAAAAAATAGCATTGTATAGTCGTGTTCATCCTTGAACTAATAGATTATCATATATTGATTCACAAAATCATATGTGATTCCTTTATATAAAATATGATGTAGATCGAGATAATCAAGTATTAGAATCATAATAAATCTCACTAAATGACGAATAATATGATTTTTACAGTGTTTATTTTAAAATAATTCTTACAAGAAATTTCATAATCTAGAGTGAAAAATAATTTTTCCTTACTTATCATGATTCAATTAAACTATTTTGGATTCATATACTTCCCCATATTACTTCTAAATCAATGTTTTTTAGATTATTAACATTAATCGCTATTGGATTTTGGAATTGATTTGCATAATTCCAAAAAATAATTCATTTATATAATCAAAGTGTGGTTGGTGTGTTATATGGAACCATCCATTCATTCCATTCATTAAATTTATTATTCAAACTATATAGTCAATATATTTCTTGATTGATATACATCACACAATTGAATGAAATTAATATTCAATTAATGCATTAACTTGTGTGTCAGTTATTTCATTTATTGAATGTAGTAAGGTGAAAAATTTTCTTTTATATATGCGATACACTACACGAGATTTGAGAAAATTTTATAATTTCTTTTCATATCACTTGAAACATGAGGAATTAGTGCTTCCATTTCTGGTTTCAAAGCACATATAACTATTTATTTATGGTTTATGAAGTACCTTAGGGATAATTCCATTCATTGAATTGACAAAAATATATTTAGTTTCGATTAATTTTTATTTTAGGCCTGATTAATATACCCAAAGCCTACCATGTATGTAATTTTATATTTTTCTTATTGGTCCTAATGTATTCCTCATCCTTATGAAAATGGTGGAGGAGTTCCATCTCCATTTTTGTATGTAAAATATGATCAATGTACATAATAAAAAATATTCTCTTCAACTCATCATATTCTATGTAGTCAATTTCAATCTCTCCCCTCATATTGTTTTTATTATTCACCCATTTATTTTATTTTCCTTCTAAATTGACAAATTTCTGGGATATATTTTTCATGGTTTGAGCATTGAAAAACACAAATATAGTCTACAATATTTTTATCCACTACTCAATAACCAGTGGATCAGAAGTCCCATTAATTTATACATCATGTTGTCACATGAAATATTCAATTCCAAGTTTCTCCTTCCATGTTTAATTGTAAATTATAACATTACATGTGTTACCACATATAACTTGAATGATTGTAGTGAAAATAGTTAAAAATTATTGCATCAAAAATTTTAATCCATTTATTCACATTAGTACAGTCATTTCATTATTTGTCACATTTATTATAGATGTGATTCCTTCAATTTTCAATTACTGAATGAAAAAAATGAATAGCATAAGTATAATGTTATAATATTTTTTTTAACAATCATATATTTATGTAATTATATTATCAGATTCCATAAATAATGAAACCTATTTCATTCATGGTCATTAACTATTAAAAATTTCATAATGGTTAATAATACTTATTTTATTTAAACAATGAATATCCCATGGTAGTGTCAAAATAAGTGTAAAGTAATTGAACACCCTATATTCACTAGTGTAATGAGAAAGATATACTCAACCATGACATTTGGGTCTCATTAAACTGAGATTCATCTATGAAAAAACCACATTAACTTGTAGTATCTAGACATGGATGCATTGATAAGAATATCACATAATCTATTAAAGAAAAAACATTAGGATTTTATCTTATATGGAGGCTTATTACTGTTATTTTCAACTATGTTTTATAATCCTAATATCCAAATATTAGAAAAAACATTTCTATTATTTAGAATATACTTACCCAGGATTTTAATTCCTAAATATTTGATCATATTAGATTTAATATCACATATATTTTATAAATAGACACATGAGCACAATAAAGGTTTAGGTTATAAAGAGATTTGATACATAAAAATTTGGTTCACAAATGATATACATCATCTCCAACATAATTCATCAAATTTATTACCCTTCTTAGATTCATCCATCATAAAATTGTATTCATATCATATAGAATAGAATTAATAGGATGGGTTCCCATATATTATCAACAAGGGTAGATAAAGGATATATCCTCATAACGTTTGTATATGTGTATATGAACATGAGTATAAAATTTGGAAAACAAAAACCTATATATCATAGATCCTAGACATGAATCATTGTTGTTAAAAAGACATAGATAAAAATCGAATGAAAAATAAAGTTCTAATAGAGAACAATATAGGCATATTAATATTAAAAACAAAAAATAATCTTATAACATTATGAACATGTATAAATAGATACAGGACGAATCATTATGTTATGGACATGAAATGATGTCTATGAATAAACAAATATACCTGAAACCACTCTACATAGAAAATAATGTTAATAAATATCATGTTTATGAAAAAACATATGCACATGAAACCCAGATAGATTCTTAATCTTATGGGCATTAAATATAGGTCCATAGTTAATCATATATAAATTAAAACCATGTAAAAATAATTATTTTTTAACATGAAATTTTATTCACACATAACATATTTACCATATGAGTTATCTATCATTACCCAATGAATTTGAGGGTTATATATTTCAATAAAACCCATAACATAATCATAATCAACTCATTTGTGTTCCATAACTACATAAATCAATCCTAATGTATCACAAACCATGGGAAATATACCAATTTTATAAGAATTTAACAATCATAATCAAAAAACATGTAAAGAATAAATAAAAATGCTATTTTAAATTCATATCCCCAACATAACAGAATTAACAGAAAATGAATTTATCATAAATGAAATACCTTTAGTAAATCACATAGAATATTTCATGAGAATATTAAAATATTCAATTTTAAATCTAATAAGTAGAAAATAAAAAATAATTAAACCTATTATTCATGGATTTATTGCACGGATCTTCTATATCCAAAATTTAATCATGAACAACCTATATAAATAATGATATTATAAAAGAAATCCATTAACAGTTTTGTATCTTTAGAAAAAAATATGTATTATATAAAATAAAATTAAATGAAAAACTAAATAACATCAATGTAAAAATATTAATTACATAACATGTAAAAGGTATTATATATACACCTCAAAAATTAAAATCTATGCATAAATCAATATATGACCCAAAGAAAAAAAAATTAGACAATAAATCCTTGCAAAATCTTTTCTTTTTCAAATGTGTTCAAAAATACTAAATAATATATTTAATTTTATTAAAATGATATTATATAAATATAATAATATATATAATTAAATTTATTATTTTATTTATACATCATTTTATATGTTTATTAAAAATTATTTACTAAAATCAAAGTTCCATGTGATAACTACTTTATTTTTCACAAATGTTTCTACATGGAAGTATTAGTATTTATACATTTATCATGGTTCCATAATTTCTAGACTGTTAAACAAGATATTATTAGCATATATATCTATTATATATATATATATCTAAATAATATTTAATAAAATGTTGGGATTTAAAAATGAATTACGTCATTTAGGGATATTGTAGGACGTACATATGCATGAACCCTGTTTTCACTAATTGACAGATGGTGTGAAAGAAAGGTAAATAATAATTCATATTTCTGGAAGCATTGTTAAATAATATAACTCATATATATTAAATAAATATATCTATATTAAAAATCATATATACTGTAAATAAATATTGAACCACATTGCTTCGTAGAGGTGATTGTCCATACAGGTGCATGATCGACATTATCATTTTCCAACAGATTGGTAGTTGAAAGGGTTGATATTATATGATAAATAAATCTTTATAATTACTACATAAATATCATATATAAACATTAAACCAATAATAATACCCATTTACCAAATATTATGATGTAACGTTATTTGTATCGTTATGTGGGGATGGTAATCCATACGTATGCATGAGCTATAATTTAACATCCCATTTAAAGGAAGTGGAAGTAGATGATTGTTTTTTATTTAATCATAATAACATTTTGATCTACTTATTATAATTAATATATTCTTTTATTATAAATTAAAAATATTTATAAGTGTAAAAATAATAATTAAAAATAATTTTATCGGTTTAAATGAATACATATTATTTCAAATAATTCTTGTAGACCTCCAATTATGGACCATAGAGTGTGTTGTTTGGGAATCCTAACAGATTTTAAATATGTATATTAGATTCTTCATGATATTTTTTTTGTTTTTTCATGAGTTTGAATAGTCATTGTGGGGTAAATAATATAATAGAGAAAAAGGATTTTATAAGTAAGAGTAGGGTCAGTAAAGGTATATCATAAATTATTAAAATATACTAAATCAGGTATCTAATATTTCTTAAAAAATAACGTAGATTTGATTCAATGTTATAATTATTTAGAAATCATGTCAACCAACAATATTTTGATAGGTTTATGTTCTATTTTAACCCTTATATTTTGGCTAAATCTCTTAGTAAACTTTTTTTAACAAAAACACTTTGAACATTATTTTCACTCTTAAAGGTTTATAATTTTATTTATAAGGTTTAAAAGGTCTCATAAATAAACAATTGATAAAAATTTTAGAACATATACTCTACATTTAAATCTTATTCAATATTTTTAAATTTTTTAAATAAATGAATAAATTATTTTTTAAAAAAATATTAATATCATTTTTTTCCAATTCCTTAAATTTTACATTAAATACACCAATAAATATTTATTTTTAGTGTAATACATTAAAATATCTATTAAATATCATATTTATCTACCAAAAATCAGGGGGTGGATTATCTCATCATGAAAGTATTATTTTTATAATTTAAAAAATAATTTAGTTTTCGCTGCATGTTCAAGCAATGAATCAACATTGCATAAGAATTCAAGTCAATTATACTATCACTATTTTTTAAAAATAAATCATAGTAAAAAATAGATAAATCATTTTGAATAATATATTTTATGTTAAATGAATATGTAATCTTACTCTAATATATATATAAGGACAACTTATTTAATATAATATTTTAACTTCATCGACCTTGTACAAACATTGGATAAGAATTTGTATAAGAAACATTTCATTTAACTCCAAAGGGCTCATTTAAAAATAAAAATAATAAATTATAATAAATAATTTTTAAATATTTCTAATCAAATATTTTCTTTAGGTAAAAAAATTGACTTCTCGAGTGCTACATGAGCACAACATGAGCGAAAAAAATATTTTCATATATATCATGGAATAAATTATTTTCTATATTTTGTATTCATTTTTAATGATATTTTTTGTATTTTATCATACTTTAGAAATTTCAGAAGTTTCATAAATTTATATATATTTTCCATGTGTTAGATAAATCATAAAATATATTACATTTCATAAAAATAATTTTTTTATTATTCTTAGAATCCATATCATTTTCTGAAATATAAAAAAATATCCTCATAGAATATTTATTTTATAAACGAAAAATAATTACCATTTCATAAAATTCAATTTCAATAAATGATGGGATATATTTTTAAAATATATTTGTAAAATGGAATGAAAAATATATATTAGAAAAAATAATATTTTGGTGAAAAAAATGAAATTATATTAAATAATAATAAATTGTTTATTCATATTTCTTTTATTTTATTGTATATAAATAAATGATTCATTTACTAATTAATTATCAACAAAAAAACGAAAATTTCAATGAAAATAAATTTTTTTTATTTTAAACGTAGAAAAATAAAATATTTTTTATTCACTAAAAAATCAATCATTTCAAAAAAACAAAAAAATGTCATTCCAATAAGTATTTTTATGATTAATTCCAAAATTTATTTTCTTTTCACAAATAATTTTTAAATATGATAGATAATAATTATATTACTCAATCACACAAATAAAAAAACATTTTATTATATTTTATTTTAAAATAAAGAAATGACTTTACTAGTAAATGAGTGTTTTTCCAAAAATTTAACCAAGATATTTGTATGGATTATAATATTTTCATATATTTCATAATGTAATTAACCCAATTAATATTGACCAATTTAAAAACTATGTTATAATGGTATAATTTAAATATTAATATTTTCTAGTTTGTTTAATCTCAATGTTGGGTCTCCTATATGATATCATACATATTTTGCTTTTAATAAATATCATGGTGTCATAGTATAGATTAAATATATATATATATATTATTCAATAATTTATTCATAAAATTGACCTATGTCACTATCTGATAACAAATCAGTCAA
This sequence comes from Viscum album, assembly GCA_963277665.1. Lineage (NCBI taxonomy): Eukaryota > Viridiplantae > Streptophyta > Magnoliopsida > Santalales > Viscaceae > Viscum > Viscum album. The sequence goes on along the minus strand of OY728128.1, from coordinate 1,010,441,464 downwards.
TGGAATAAAATATATGGCATTCCCTAAGGAACTTCATTGAAATAAACACATATTGGTATAAACAACACATGGTTAGAAGTAAAAACGAAAATAACAGATTTCTATGAGTTTAATCACCGAAAAAGTATAATGGAGTATATAGGTTAAATTACTAAAGTAAAAATATGTGAAAATAAATATTTTTTAAATAAATTTGGTGATGTAATTGAAATAAAGAAAGAATTTTTTTGAGAGTGTTATTAACATCATCATAAAATATGATGTTACATGTCCCAATGAAGCATAATTTTTGAAAAGATGATATGATAAATTTTTAAAAAATTACTTTTATAAATAAATTTAAAAAATTATAACCTTAAAATATATAGTGGTTATCAAAAATAAAATTTTTTGTGCAAGATAAATATTTTATTTTGAATGGATACAAAAAATTTTAATTTTTTTAAATACATTTATTGAAAACCCATATCATAAAAAGTGACAAAAATATTATTTTTAAATTTGGGAATGACAATTTGAAGGAAACATGAGATAATATATAATTAGGTTTTCAATTATATATTTGAATATTTTTTCTAATAAAAATTAATCAAATTTTGGGAAACCATTAAAAAATAGGATTCAAATTATAATCAATAATAATATAATTTATTAGAAATGAATTCATAAAAGTAAAATATTTTAATTGAAGGGAAATTTTATACCATATTTGAAGATAACATACAATTAAATAAAATAATATCATTTTAGAGACCAATGATATATGAAATAATCTCTTAAAGAAGAATTACATCATAATGAAAGTAATTAAGTAAACTGAAACAATTTCATATTTGGAATTGAAACCAATTAGAATAAATAACATGATATAAATCATAAAACCATATGAACAATATTAAAATCTGGAAAAAAATTAATTTGGTACTAATCAAACTCTATTAATTACAGCATGGTGAAATATAAGAATAAATCCACAAAAACCAATGTTGTGATAATAACAGCTCACCATAGCCTTGATTTGTTCTGCAAAAATGAAAAAATTAATGAATAGTCAAATTAGTTTTATTATATATTTTATTATAAACAATATTTATATATATCATATATAATAATGTTCATTTATCCTCAGAAATCATATATTTAATACCCTGTACTTTCATTTTGTTAATCTTTTTTTTAAATTAAATCATTGTCAGCTTTTTTCAATAGTTTTTGCGATTGAAGACGATATATTAATTATAAATCAAATAAAAATAATAATATTTCTCGACAAAATCATTAATTTCTTATTAAATTATAAAATTAAAATTACTTTTCTTCCCACATTTATCCATGATTGAGTATATATCAGCATTCACAATAGTTGTAATATCAACCCGAAGAGTAACTTTCCATAATTAGTGGATTATTATGGTTATGAAAGTGGTTTGTCTTAGAATAACATCATTACTTTGAATGTATAATGATATTTTTTATATATTTTTATTGTGGAGAAATATCTTTTAGGATAAATTAATAAATAATAATTAATATTGGTGAACAATGAGATCCATTTCATTATAGAGGTGGTAGTCAACCCAACGCACGATTAAGATTCTCACATCCTAATGAATGAGATAGAATGAAGGTAGATTATAGTTTTTTCATAAATAATTATAATTATATCATATAGGTCACATTTATTCTTTAATTACATATTAATAAAATTGTAATAATAGTATTCTTGGAAAATATAAGATTCCAGTTCATGGAGGCAGTAGTCCACTCAAATGCACAGTCGATAATAATATGTTTTATAAGAGGATTTATAAGATATAATAAGATTATTTCCATTAATACAACAACATATTAATAATGTAACGATTATAATGTCATTATATAACTATTTTTGGTATTTTTTGATGTGTACTATTAAAAATAAAAGGATATGAATTAGGAAATACTCACTTTGTTACCATGAACCTTCTCAAGAATATATCAGTGGATATAAATGGATTAAGAAATATTTTTTAACATGTTATTTTTTACAAAGAATTATAATATAGGAAAATAAAATTGGGTTGTTTTAATTTAAAATTAAATGGTAATGTGTAACATTTAGAGTGTTTAATAGATCTAAATCTAGAAGGGAATAGAAATAAATTTTTGTGAACACTAATTATTTTCCAATTTTTCAATTACACTTTTTAGTGTCCTTGGTCCAAAAGTGAGACAAAAATTGCGTTTTGGATGTGTTACTTCCTAAAAATACACTTCCAAATATTTTAACATTTGATTTAAAAATGTTTCATGAAAATTTTCAAATCATTTTAACACTTTAGAATTGTTCATTTTTATCTAGGGGACTCGTTCTAATATAAGTAATATATGTTTTATTAAAAAACAATTAACCCATATTAAAAATTTTGGGTGTTATGAACGAAAAATTAGCCTTTATTAAATATAAATAATTAATATCAAAAAAATTATGTCAAATTAATTTAAAAATAATTATATATAAAAATAATTTTTTGTATAAAAACAAGTTTTATCCATTATTTTATTATAGTATTATTTATCCACGATTAACAAATAAAATTTGGTTAATATATTTATATATTTTGTTAAACATAATATTATATTCATTAATTAAAGATTACTAATTTTATTTATTAGATAAAATGTGCATAATGTAATCAAAACAAATCTTCTAAAATAACAGTTTCACCATTCTCACTCTAGTTAACATTTATATTATTAGTCATATTATTATTCCTAAGAATGAAATTAAATTTATTAATTAACATGAATATTTGGATATAAAATAAGAAACCAATTTTTTATATTTAGTTTATATAAATTAAAATAATAAATGTAACGTAATAAAAAGTTTTTAAATTGAAACATTACTTATGAATCATAAATGCTAAACATGTGTTTTATAAAATCAACATGATATTTTAACAGAATCACATTTAATATAATATATAGTGTTCATATTAAAATAGTTTGATGGAGATTTTGGTTATTATTATTCTAATAAAATTTCATAATAATAACCATTTTTTAGATAATCATTATTTTCAATATTAAGCTTAACATCAAATATTTAAATATAATCTCAACATTTATTTGTAAGATAATAATGAAAAGACAAGTAAAAAAGAATTTTTATTTTTTCAAATTTACATTACAAAATTCAAAATTTATATTTCTAAATAAACTAGAACATTCAAAAAAAATTGTTTTATTTAAAAATTCCATTTAAAAAATTCTGTTTTCATAATCCAATTTTTTTGAAATTCTATTTTATTATAATAATTTTTTTACATGTGGTTTTAAAATTATTATTAATTTTTCATTATAATATTCATCTTATATGTCAAGAATATTTTTTTTTTGTGTTTCATGTGATAGAATCTATTGATTATAATATATATTTAATGAAGAAATATGAATAATAATATCCAGTTGCATCAAAAAATTCAATTAATACAAATAAAATGAATTTAAATTATATTATCTAAAAAACTCAATGAAATAATCATTAGGTTTAAACATTATTAATAACATATCATAATAAATTACATTTCATTATATAATTCACACTTCCATATTTGATTTCCCCCATTAATAACCCTCGTTATCAATAAATTTAAAATGAATGATAAATTAACAAATTAATTGTATTTGTGTTGATTAAAACATTCATAATTTATAATATCATAAAATATAACAATAAAATAACTAGAATCATATAATAAATACATGCTATGTGAATTTTCTAACTTGAATGAATTATCATCAATTAATTGTGGTTAAAATATATTATAGATAAAATACAAAAATTTGTATTGTTTTATTATACTATTGAAACTTAATATTCCATAAAAATAAATACAAAATGGCTTAAGGATAACTTATGGAATTGAAATGTGTAGAATTGAATTTTAAAATCAGAAAAAAATATCCCAAAAGGAAAACCAAATTAAATTTTTTCTATAAAAACCACATGATGTGGTGGAATACACCACAATGTGGTCACTATATCTACATACAATATTTAAATGTTTTTTAGACATGAATCTTGTTTAATTCAGTTGAAAATTTTCTTTTTTTTATTTTCCAGATACCCGATTTATGGGTGAGTAGTAACCACAACAACACAACTAACACCAAATTTGGGATCCTAATTCTAAGGTTCAAAATGAAAATTCAAAATTCAAAATAACCACAGGACCCAAGGAGACCTCGAGCCATATGAACCCACAGTATCCAATCACAACACCCACCATCATCATGCATGTAGTGCACCTCGTCACATTCATAAAAAACCTCACTGATGAGGACAACAACCCGGTCGCCAGAGCGTAGACCTACCGCAATGAATCCATAAGCCTCCCACCGAAACCATAGTTGCAGATCTGAGCCGAAATCGAGAAGAAGCACCAGAGGCTGAATAGAGAAAGTTTCCTGAAGTAGAAGAGGGGGAGACTAACTAGGACTAAGGGCAGGGCGATACCAATGTTGCGTAGCTGCAAAGCCATCCTCAGACCATCCAACATCAAAACCACCGCAAAAAAGAACCATGAAAATGCCGAGTGCATTACACCATAAGAACCCACACACCTCATAAAGAAAAACTTCACCAAACTCAACAAATAAAATCAGTAGTAAGAAGAAAAAATATTTTTGACCAGCAATCCGAACCAATCTCAATCGGCATAAAAATATACACCCAGTGAGGTCGACCCATTGAAAAATCAAAATAAAAAACTACAAGTGGGGAGCAAGACTCATGAAACATCACCGATTAAGGACCTCCCAAATCACACCAAAAGAGGATGTCGCTGAAGCCAAAGATGCGGATCCTACCGCCGCTTTCAAACCCGCACACAGAGACCTGCCCTAAAGCACACCCACAACTGACCTGAAGCACGACGACAATCCTCAGGCCAGAGAAAGTGAAGCACGAACTCTAGACCAACACCGCTCTGCCATGAAAACCCTAACAAGAAGCAAATGGTGGGATCTCCAAGAGTCAAGAACCCGGAAAAAGCCTCAACCAGAAGGGGATGCATGCCGTGAATGCACTGAGAAGAGGAGTCGAGGAGAAATCCAATTTAGGGGAGGACATTTTTATACTCGGGAGTGGGTTCCATACCATTGGGATATTTCCATAGAAATATTTGTGTCCCAAGAAGATCAAGTCACGTCATTATATAATACATGATAAAATTCACATGATTTAATCCAATATTTGGGGAGGTACATTGCTTTTTCTAGAATCATTCAATTCCATGGAGCCTAGTTGAGGGTATTTGTTCATATTTTCATAAAGGAGTGATAATATGATATGTTTGTTTTATGAGTCTTCTATTTTTATGAAATTCCAATCTTATACCTAAGAACATAAAACCAATGACATGGTCTTTCCAGTACCATTTTCTACTTGTATCTTCCAATGGAGATACATTTGGGTTCTCACTTCACATTCCCATTTATTTTTAGATCCTCCATCAGGATTTATTATGGAGTATTCGTGGTTTTTATCCCCTTCACTTATTTTTTTCTTTGATGGTTCTACACATCTTTTAGGGAGTTATGAAGGTTCTATCATCCAATGGTTTGGTTCAACATGGTTTTTATGTGTGTCTTCTCACTAAATAGTTTTTGATTTTTATTTAGTGTTTTGGGGGATTGTTAATATGGTTTTGGACTTAGTTATATAATCCCTCATATTGAGGTGGGGGTTTCTATTCCATTTTATTCATTTAAATAACATTACATAATATAGTATTTATGTTTTTTTTCAAATTAACATTATTTTAACTAATATATATTTTGAATTTCTATAATGTGAATTTATTTATATGTTTTAATGATGTTTTCATTATATTTTATCACATTTTATTTTAATAGTTAAATTATTTATCCTAATTTTTTTACAAAATCCAGAGAGGTCTTTTCTAGAGAAATGGAATATGTATGCCATTATTTTTTTTTGAGCCCCATTTTTTATTTTTTATTTCGTTAATTTACATTAATGTTATTTTGGGATTTCTCATATTTTTATATGAATATTTCAGAATATAGAATTGTTTAGATTTATATCCCCCGATTAAGTAAACCATGTGAAATATATGTACAATATTTTATTTGTCCCCTAGAGGAAGCTTTGTGATTGATTCATAGAGTACTAAATCTTGTGGATTTTTCCCAATTAATAATCCATTATTAATAATGGTTTCTGATATTTAAAAATAATTTTTTTGACTCTTATTAATAAGTAAACATGGTTTTAAATGATGATGGAAATATTTATAAAAAGATAAATTTATATTTTTAGAATGATTTAAATTATATTACTTTTATTAGGATTTAAAAATGTTTTCAAAGGGGGATTCATGAAATTTTAAATTGTATTGAAATAGAATTTAAATTTTCTAAAATTATGATATGTGATTATTAATTTTATAAATAAATGTTTTAAAAACTTACTATCTAGTTATTTAAATATAAATCATATGATTTTAAAAAAGTAAAAGAAAAATTTTAAATTGGTTTTGATGTTATGAATTTTATTTTTTATTAACATTGTATTTTTGGAATGTTATTTGGAGTTTTTTACTACCATTTAAATATTTCCTCTATTTTAGAGTACTCCACTTAAAAGTATACTAAAAATCATTGAATGTAATCATGCTAGTTAACTTCTTCAATTAATGTCTCTAAAAACTAATTTTTTCACTTATAGTTACCGAATATAACTATAATCTTGATAGTTTTGTTGATTATAGAATATATTCCTGATATTTTATTTTTTATAATTATTGAGGTCCTTAAGAATCCATAAAGTGGGTTATATGGATTGAATTTTTTTTTAAAACTATATAAACTCCAAAAAACATGAGAAATAGTTTTGTATTATATTTTTTGGGTAATGAGTTATGACTGGTTGAATACTTCCATTCTACCCTATCAAATAGATAATATGTCATGGTAAATTTACATGACCTTCTTCATTTAGTGGTATTCTTCTTAGGACATGAAAATATACTACATAAGGAATCATATAAATCCATTATAGGATATAAAAATAGTCATGGGATAGGTTCCTAATTTTTAATATAAACTCCGATTTCACTTGAGATAAGATCATGTGTTTTTTAGTGTTTTTAAAAAAGGTTCATCATCTAAACAACAACACTTGAGTGATTTTACCTAACCAAAATTAGTGTAGTGATGAGGTTAATGAGGCCTTGGTTTAACATCTAATGAGAATCATAAAATGATAGTGACGTGGTATCAATAGGTATGAGTGATGGCCTTTAATTATGTTATAATAAATTGATCAATAATCTTGAGAAGGATGATTTTTATAGTATGGGAGGTCCTATAACTTAATTATATGTTCTGATTCAAATTAATGTCCTATTATTTTTATTCGGATTAGTTTAGCTATTTAAAAAATTAATATTTAATGTTATAAATATGTTTCACAATTTTTTATGATTGGTTCACCTTTAGATGATCAATAAATTGAATCATCAGTAAAGTGTGATGAACTCCACACTCCCTTTTGGATCATGATAATAATACAAAGAATATTTCAAGTTATTTTTTCAATTATCAAATATTATTTTCATTACAATTAGTCATTTCTACATATAATTAGGCTTTAAATATTTTGATATATTTTATCTATAATGAAATGTAAACAACAATTATCAAGAGATTATAAATGTACTTTTGACCCAAGATTTTTTTGGATCACTTTAGTTGAATTTTAGGGAATGTTAAATAGTGTTTCTTTTAAATAACAATTATTTATTGAAATAATATATTAGTTTCACCCTTATATGGTTGTTTTACCACTATAGGTATCTATTATCTTATTTTTAACATAGATATGATGAATTTATATTGTGTTTTTGGAGAAATATATGTTCTTTATGTGATATTTGATTTTGGTATAAATTTTATACTATACAATTTGTAGTCTTTATTACAGAATAATTCACGATTAGTTAAATAAAATAACACATAATACAATCCAAATGATCGCTAATTCTAGATTATTTTGGAAGTAGGTATATATCATAACATATTTAATATGGGTTACAACAAAAATAATGAAAAATTCAACAATAGGTTCTAAAATTCCACAGGTTTTAAAACATCATGGGATAACATATTGACAATCATAAGAATGGGGCAAGATATAAATCCCAAAATTGGTATAAAATTGAATAAGGCGATACATTTAATACATTAGTAATATAAATAAGAAAAAAATACTAGTAATCATAAATATGAACAATGATACATGATATTGGATAATAATTATATCATGGGAAATGTGGGTTGTTGAGATATAAAGGGGTATCTGATAAATTAGTTGTAAAATGGTAAATATTAAGGACATGTAAAGAAAAAACTGAAAAATAGTAATTGGAAGTAGAATAAATACGATAATAACTAAAGATTAATTAAGAGGAGAAGGTGCAGATCTCTCACTTTAGTGTGTTATTGAAAATTCTTAAAAGAGGAATCTTAAGATCTTGGGGTGTCTTGGTATGGCTATATTGATTTTATGTCAGAGTATGGTCTTTCTTCTAGAATTTTTAGTTATGTTAAATGGTATCTTGGGCGAGTTTATATATGAAGTGATGAGGATATATTTATTATTTCTTTATTTGACTATATATAATAAAATAACCAAAACCAAAAACCATACCACGATTTTTCCTTTATTTTATAAAAAATTTAATTTGTTTTAATTATTTTATATTTTCAAGGCCTAATATAATAATATAATTCCCTTTCACATGGAAAGGTGATTCATGCTCTTAGAAACATGAATTTAAAACTTTATATTTTTTAATGGTTATGGAGTATTCTTAATGGATTAGTGAATTTAATATAGTTAACATATAATCAAAATTAAATAAATGGATGAAATATTTTTTTTGTGTGTGAATATATTGTATATTATTTATGAAATTAATTTATAGTTCAAATGATGTCCAAATAAACAATGTATATTTATAATGTACTAAATTTTAACCCAAAAATTACACTATCATAATAAATAATGAAATATTAACCACTGGATAATGTTTATGATCTAATTATAGAAATAATATTCTTTTTTCTTAATAATATTGTTAATATGAAAAAAAATTTAAATATTGAATTTTCATTTATTAAGTAATTGTGGGGTTTTTGAAAATATCATTTGTTTATCCATTATAAAAATTATATTTGACTTCATAAAAATTAGGTGATCATTTATACTTAATCAAAATATTTGGATAAATATAAATTTTGAAATATAATTTTTGTCCAAAATTAAATAATTCATATAAAGAAATTTCTTAAATAAATTTAAATATTACACAAAAATTCTATTTTTTTGGTTATATTCAAATAAAATCATTAATATATTTACCACAATATAATGAAAATATATTCCTCATTATTTAAAAAATAATTAACATAATCATATTTCAAGTATCTTGATTCTTATTCTTTTAATACATCAAAAAATACCTTAACAGTATGGTTTGTGATGGTAAAAAAATCATGGGGTGGTTCAATGAAGGTTTTTGGGCCCATGATCTTGATGAGCTTAAACTTCTATTATAAATGGTTTTCTCACGGGTATGTTGTCTCATATTATATTTATATTTCTCGAGCCACACATTTGTTATCTCCCTCGAAATCTATGATAAATGGGATTTCTACGGTACACTCTTGCTGGTTAAGGTCATCTCTTCTTTTATCCGTTTCATTTAAATTTGTTAAAATCCTATAATTATACTAATTTTTTTTCACTCTTAAATGGATATCATTTAAATTATAATGATACTTAATGTTATTTTAAGTCAAATTAGATAAAATAAAATAATTGAATCTATTTTCCATAATGATATTACATTAAATTTAATCAAAAGTGGAATTGTATTTATTATAGTTTGGGTCATTACAATCTTCCCCCTTAAAAATTTTCACCATATGAAATTTTAATTTAATGAAATAAAATATATGTAGGTAATGTTGTTTCATAACATCCAAAAATTCACATACCACTTATTCAAACATGTGATCTCTCCATCACACTTTTACCAGTTTTATTGTCAGGTTTTGAAGATCATTGTTACTATGGTCTATGCTTTTCATCAATTTCTCCTTATATAAAAGGTCATTACCCAATGGCACTCCCTCTGAATTGAGTAAATGTGAGGGGTCTTGTATTTAGTTTATCAAGATAGATATATGGAATAAATCATGTAATTAAGATTAGTTAGGTGGGATTTCTTGTCGATATACCCCTACATTAATGTGATAAAAGATCTTAATGGGGTTGTTGTATCTTGGACTAATATTTACCTTCTTCCCAAATCATGTGACATTATTCACTATAGATATGTAGTGGAATACAATATATCAATAATGAAACTCTAGGTATTGTTGTTGAAATTTATCATTGATCTTTTTTGGACTCTGACCATCCATGTTGTGCTGCTAAATTATCTTGACATTTTCCACCATTTCCTAGACCATTTCTAGGCCTAGTAGTTTTCATTCCCCAACTCCTTCCCAGCATGCATGTGTTTCAAACAACAACTGATAATGATCTTTATAGAGATCCATTAAGATGCATAGGAAAAAAAGGTTTTTTTAATAGAACTCATCTAGTGGAATATGATGGTCCTGTACTCCATTGATGTAAATTGATAATTCTCTCATCATTTCCCCATGAATTTGCATAGCCTTCTTATATTGACCATCAGTTTGTGGGTGATAAGTTATGTTGTTGTTCAACTAAGTACATAGTGTATGTTTTAGGATTATCTAGAGAATATAGGTGACTCATAGTTTTTGATCAGATAAAATATATAACTGTACTCTAAACCGCCTCAATATTTATTTGTTGTATATCCATGAATTATTGTCCCTAGATAAATCCTCTCGAATCACAATTAATTGTGCGGTATTTGTATGACCTTCCACAAAAACCCTCATATAATTATTCAATATTGATGTCTTCAAATGAAAAATGGCAATTTTCATGGTGATATATTCCATTTTCAATGTCATTATGGGTAATAGATTCAACATCCATTTAGACTTTTCCATTTCATGTTTCACTTCCTGAACAACAATAAAAATTGATTTATATTCTGCAATATCCAAATTCATATTCTCCCACAAATAATGGTCCCATAAATCTATATACATAATTGAGCTTTCTAGATGGATGTAAAATGTTGACCAAGGTGCATCAACCAATAGCTCATTCTTTTACCCATGTTTTAATGGTCCGCATAGTCGTTATCCAAATCTTACATTCTCATTATTTATTAACATTAAACTCTAATGATTTACATTTTTAATTGTTTCCAATATCTATTAAACATATACATTATTCATTTGGAAGTATTTAAACCTCTTCATAAGGTATATTTGAGAAATTATTTTTGAAAGGATTAATGATGTTCCTTTGGGTATGATTCCCATATCCATCCTTCAAAAATCTTGGAATATTAAATCATTATCAATTCCCATTTTTGATTTATATTTAGATCTTTTCTACGTAGATATTCCACCACATTATTAGTTTTACCAAGCTGGTAGTAGATTGAGAATTCATATTCCTTGATCTGCAATAACCATCTTTGTCAGTTCGTATTCATCTCTTCATATTTGAACATATACTTGAGTCTTTTGTGATCCGTATATAATTCAAACTTCTCCCTAAAGAGATAATGCCGACATTTTTTTCATTTAAAATATTGCTAGACACTACTCAATATCATTCATTGGGTTATTCTATTCACGATCTTTAAACTTCCTAGAATAATAGGCTCTGACTTTGTCATTATTTATTACTACATAGGCCAATCCCCTCTTCAAATAATCAATGAATACTATATAAATTTCATCACTTTTTTGTATTATGATCACATGGGTTTTTATTTTCCTCATTTTTAGTTCTATTAAAAACACTTCAAAATCATATTTTAAATAAAACATGAATCCCTTTGGAGCTAATTGGGTTAAAAGGTTTGAAAATCATGAGAATGTTATCATGAATCAAAGATAATACAAGATAATATATGGAAACTATAAATATTTGTCATAGATGTTGTCTTTATCCATCATTATATTGCTTATATATTTCATGCATCCATATATATTTGATTACATGTTATCATATTCCCTATGAATGGGACTTTCATCAACTATTTCTAACATTTTATGTATTTCCATAGAGCATCTCTTTTTTATGGTCTGCAACATTGTTATCATAAGATCATTATACTCCTCAGTTTTGGAGTATATTAAATATCATCTATAAACACTGCACAAAATTTGTAGAGGTGATCTTTAAAGAAACTATTAATCTTGTGAATGATGATATCTAGGGAACTAGTGAGACCGAATGAAAATAATATAAACTCATAGTTCTCATACCTTGTAAAAAAATTAGTCTTGGTGATATCGTCAATATTCACCCAAATATGTTGTTATCACATCTATAGATCCAACCAAGAGAAATATTGTGATCTACATATTTAATGGTAAAATTAATCAATTAATGGAAAAGGATTCATGTTCTTTATCATGATCTTTTTTATCACACATTAATCAATGAAAATGTGCATTGACCTATCCATCTTCTTAATAAAGAGGAATGACACACCCCATGGTGAATCAATTGGGTGTATGATAAAATTATTTAAATTTTACTGTATTTTTTTTTCAGGTCCTAAATGTTCACAACAACCACCATATATATATTCTAGGACAATGGTAACACCTCACCTATAAGATTTGTGGAAAATTCGACCTCTTGGCTTTGGCGAAGAGTAGTAAATTCCTCAAGAAACACATTAGTGTATGCCCTCACAATGGAAATTTGTTCAAGGATGATATTTTACATATATTAAATCATTTAATCTTGATATTCTAACCCATAGGGAAATAATATACATGATATAGATTTTGGTGCTAAAAAACATTCACCCCCTACTTGCTCTTGTACAGTATCCAGGTCAGTTCATAACATAATGAGTGACTTACTTGTCATTGAAATTTTTTTGGCGATATTATGAGAAATCCAATACATCGCCAAAATAGCATAAAATTATAATAATGTGAGTATTATAGGGTTCTATATAATGTTTCGAAAATAGATTTTTATATGGGAGGAGTTATATACCTTGGATGTGAAAATTTACAATTTTTCATTTTCACCAACAACCATGCATCCATTCTTTTTCATGGTTTATTAATAGATTTACTATAATATCATGAGATAGAGGAATTCCTAGAGCTATAGTAAAAAAGTTTTTTTAGGACACTTGAATCAAAAACTAGCATATCTATCACCACATCATTGATGGGATCCACCTCATCTGTTGTGATGGAAAAATATCACCATTAATATTTTTAAGGTTGTTGGTAGTCATCAAAAACACATTTCCTAGAACATTGGTGTGAAAAGTTCCCTAGTTCATTATGGTTTAAGTAATGAAAAATGTTATAAGGGTAAAAGAGGTACATTCTATCCTTTTTCACATTAGTTGGTTTCTTTTTTCGAAATCATTATGTTGGATTCCTTCCATCACACAAAAAAAAACAATTTCTTATTTCCATTTGAGAAATTTTTAGGTTTAATCTATCGGTAACATTTATATGTTGGATGTTGAGATTATATGTCAATATTATATTTCTCTGTCAGACTGTTAGAATTAAGTTCTACTTTCCCAATATTATCACCATGAAATGCATGAGATTATCTAATCAATATCATTAATTTCAAATAACATCATACAATTTACTCATTGTTATCAAAGGCACATATCTCCATGTATTTTTATACATTATGTTTCATCACCCTAAAGAAATAGTCCACCATGAATTATGGGGTAACAAAAATGTTGGAGGCGTATCTTTCATGCCTTGTGATTTATAGCTCGTACTCCCTAGTAGATTCATCATATTTAATGTTAAGAGCATTGAAATCCCTTTTCATTTTTTATGGTGAATTATAGAAAAAAATTTATCAAAAAACATTTTATAGAACTACTTCAACTCCACCTTATCGATCTATTCCACTGTATTTATATTATTGATCAGTGTATACCATTTATCTTCTTTTCCCTCTACATGATAAACAACAATAATTACATTCCCATTCTCATAATTTTGAAATATGTAGAATATATGTCCAATGAATTTGATCCATTTATTTATTTTTGGGATTAGAATATCAATTTAAATTCCTAGTCCTTCAAAACACAATGGCCTCAATAATATTTTGTTGTCTCTTAAGGGATTTTTATGTTATTCCTGATATATATTTATATTCATAACCTGAGTTAGATAAGAGAGTATCATCGTGAATTACATGATTCCTTCTCCCCTCAAGTTGGGTATGTCTTAGGGAAAGTCATAACATTTCCCTTCACATTGAATATTTAATTGATTCCAAATAATTCTCTCCATTATCTTGAATAAATGTAATATTTATGGTGATTATTTTAAAACGATTAAACACCTTATGTGGAATCCAATGACATTAAAGGGATAAAATATATATTACATTTACTTTAGGACACATGTATTTTTTGGCATCAATATATGCTATCCATGACCTATTTTCTACCAAATATATATATGGGGGACTATTTCTGTTTCCTTAATAATAAATCATAATGAGATTTTGAATTTAACAATGAATATTCTCCAGGAGAGTAAAATGAGGTCTACTGTATTCCTGTTTTCATGTACTAGGTTTAACTAATTCGGGACAAACTATCATTGTAGGAGTTGTTAACCCAAGGTAAAACTACAGTAGAACCATATCTAGATGTATTATCCAAACATGTATATATTTTATTAATAAACCAATGAATATATAATTACAAAAAATTATGGATTTTTTATTATGCATAATCTTATACCTAAGGATTTTGTTAATGTTTTCTAATTTAAATCCCAAAAATAACTAAAATTTTCTATTGATAGACACTGTAATAATAATTTAAATTATTTCACTTCCATAAATGAATTATTATATAAATTTACTCAAAATAAAAACTAAAATATAGAAAATTCAAGTGTATTTTTTAATTAGGTACATATTATAAAATCCTTAACATGGGATACGAATACATTATTGAAAACTTTCTTAATATGATTCTAAAATTCAATGGATTTCAAAACTACATATGATAACTTGGGGAAATAAATGAATTTCCTAGGATATAGATCCCAGAAAAGGAATAAACATAGAATAGGGTAATAAAAATAGAAATTATAAATATAAATTTGGAATAGAAAGATTATGAATAATTAAAATGAACGATGAGACTAAATATAGCATGGTAATCATGATGTGGGAAATCTAAAAATAATGTAAACAACTACATTATTAACATAGGTCAAAGATAAATTAGAAAGCCATCATGGTGGATTATTTCCCATAATGTAATGAATCTCGATTAATGTACATGAATGTCATACAATGATACTAAACATGACCCAATATATTTAAAGTCTATATAATTCTGGGCACACCAATCACTTTTATTTCTTTTTTATGTTTATGTGTGCCACATATATCATTAAACATTGACTCATTCAATATCATATTGTATTTTATGATCATAGAGTGTGTAATAAAAACACGTGTATCCAGTTTCAAAGGTGTATATGTGTATAAAGTGGAATACCCTTGATAGGAAATGTGTATGTTATTCACTACACAATTGTTTTGGCCTAAATTAATAATAAAATTCCCAATCGTATGTGTAGGTGAGTCACACTGTTAATAAAATTATTTAAAAATATTAAAATATGTTAATGCTTTTCGAGGAGTCATAATGGATTCATGAAATAAATAAAATAAACATAAAATCATATTATTTTAAAGATGTAATATATATTTGGTTTTGTATTAATTTTATATTATTTATTACATCACTTTTTGAAATTTATGATATCATAAAACATAAAGTATATTGACAGAGTATTAAATATTTTCCTGAATAAATTGATTATCTAATGAAATTATGAAAAATTAACTATTGTATAATTTATATGCTATGATTAAAAAAAAATATTACAATTTTCTATAAATTTTTTTAAATAATGTATTTTTTACTTTAAAAATAATATTAACAGTAATCAAGAAATACTGTATTTTTAAAAAATAAATATTCTTAATCACCTATTAAAATAAAATTTATTTTCATTAAATTTATTTAAAAATTTTTATTTAATAAAAATTATATTATAATAATATTTTATTATAATAATATTTATTTAAAAGATTTATTTATTCATCAAAGTAAATTTATTAATTGAATTTGAATAGTACCAAATAAACTTATTTTGGTATTATTTTAACGAAATAAAAATAATTTATAAAGTTACCATAATAAGATGAAAATATATTTTCAATTATATAAAAAAAATTACATACTAATATTGATATGTTTTTGATATATATCAAATTAATACACAAAAACACCCCCTAAGGGTAAATTTCATGATGTTGGGACTTTCATATGGCAGTTTGGTGAACAAGGATTGTGTTGTGAACTTAATGATATTGAACTTCTCCCATAAATAGTTTTTCCCAGGCATAAGTTACTGGATCTCATCTTTGGGTTGGTAAAGGAGAAAACACAATGATTTTATATCACTCGTAAAGTCTAATTCATGGGATTAATAGTGTATAATCCTTCTGGTTGATGACATCACATTATTTGTCTCTGCCAATTGGTTTTGTTAAAATCCATTATTCATACTAATCATGTCATCAATTTTCAACTACTATATTATCAACTCTAAAGATACCAAATAGTTCTTTAAATACAATTTGATATAATAAAACATGTGAACATATATTCAATAATCACATGTAATTTATTTAAATTATAAGGGTAATATTATTAATATAAATTTGGGTAATAATATATTGTTGTTTAGTTAAAATTTATCATAACATTGAAATAGTATTTACTTGATTAATTTATAAGGGAATAAAGTGTTATGGTGGGGTATAATTATCACCCCATGTCATATATTTTCTAATATTTTACCTATTATTTTTCCAAGTTAAAATTTATTTTTTTATTTTTGTAATTATAATTATATTTTCTTATATTGTTTAAAAAATTTGAAGTTTTAGTACTATTACATGTAATGATGAAACAATGGGAGGTCAAGAAATGATGAGTCCATAATAATTTATGATTTTCGGGTGATTACATGGAGATTCCCTATCTAGGGTGACACATCAAAAGTATCTTCAACTTACAACAGGGTCATAGTAAGAATGATTGATCGTACTAGGACATAGCCTAGGGTAGAATGCATGTAATTTTATATAGTTTGATGAAATGGGGATACATCACTGTATAGTGTTAAGATAAGAATGATTGATCCTGTCATGATGAATTTTTTATGATAAGGGGTATTTTTTAGATTATTTTACCTAATAAAAATCATTTCTTACCCTTAACAACATAAAACCCAATATATATCATTCCCCTCATCCATTTTATGCATCATAGCACAAGAAAATTTCTAGGAATTATAAATTCGGCCCCCTAAAAATATTAATCCTCACCACACCTATTTCCATGTTTATTCTTCAAGGTAATTATTTCATTTTCATATTCTATCATTATTAGTTAGTTTTTTATTACATAATATGGTGGTCCTAAAAAACTATGGTTTACCATTAGTTATTTTTATATTTTGTATTCATTTGGTTTTGGATTTTACTTCGATTCATGTGATTCTTCGTCATTTTAATGATTTTTATGAATGTTCTAAGATAATTCAATGTTTTAATTTTGTTGATTCCATGAAATTTCATTCCATAGAAAAACATTGAATGCTTTAGAATTTATGAAATAAATACATCAAATTAATATTATTTTGAGGAATCAATAAATTTTTTAAGGGAAGATTTTAATTTAACAATGTATTTTTATGGTATTTTTACATTCATGTATCACCACATCTATTAATCATTAAATTATGTATCATGAGTTTATGATAAAATGATTAAATATTTTCTCTAAAAAATGTATTATGTAAGTGACTCTCTCATTTTAGATATGATGTTTTATGAATATAGTTTTTAATTTGAGTTTTTGATATATATAAATATAATTATTCAATATTTGTAATGATTTTATATATATTAGTTCATTTGTAGTTCTCATGAGACTATTAATTATTATTTTATATGATCTTTTTGATTTTTTGTTCTTATGTATAATATATAAATCATTTTATCAAATCAATGATACATTTATTATTATTTAAGAGGCGTATTAAAATAATATTTGGACTCAATTTATATCAAGATATTTAATTAATAGTTTAAAATAACGAATTGGTTGTCATTTTTTCATTTATGTGTTTTTAAAAATTTAGTCACACCTTTGTTTTCAGCCCCACACAATCGGATTGTATGTCATCCTTTTTATCAACATAATTTATGGTATTTTAATATATACTAAATCTTGGTTTTTATTAGATAGTGTAAAAAGGTGTTATTATCAATTATAAAGAATAATGAGTTTGTTTTGTCATTCTAGAATTCATGTGACTAATTCATATCCTTCATAATTAAAAATTTATCAATAATGAAGAGTTCCACTTGTTAGTGTTATTAGTGTTATACAATTTGCTATTGTTTAGGAATTCATCGACTGTCTGACTGATTCTTCTACCAAAGTACATGTAAAATTATTTCACATGGATTATTATTAGCGTGAGAATAGGTGTTAATTAATTGGAATCAGATGATAGAATATTAGATTTTTCTGAGTATATGTACAATTATTTCACTAGAAGTTTCAATATTTTCTATGCTAATATATTACATATTTTCTATTATTTACTATATGATATTTTTATTTATATTTTAATTATAGTGTTATTATATCTCTTTGGGTTTCAAATATATTCATATTAATATTTTTTATAATTTACATCCATTCATAATCAACTTATTATTGCCTCGCTTAGTTTTTCTACTATATAGGTATATAAAATGTTTTAATTTTTACATTCTGTATATTATTTTTCTTTTTGTTTAAGAAGTCATTTTTTTGTGTTTATTATATATTGTATACTTCTGTAGATGTAAAAGTTATTTATGAAAGTGTTATTATATTGTTTGTATTTTAATGTATTATATAATTTATGATTTATTGGTTTAAAAAATAATATTTATGTTTTTAAAATAATGGTTTTTGTAAAATAATTATGTGTTTGGTTTTTTATAAAAGTATAATTACCATTAGTTTTAAATATTGTATTCTTAAGTAATGTTTATTATTTGTTTTGTTAAATGGAGTTCTTGGAATGTATTGTTAATTCATTTTTTGTTGTTTATGTTCAACCCTACATACTCCTCTAAATGTATATGAACCGAGTAGATTTTTATTCTACTATTTTGGTATTGATGAGCATCGTCTTGGGGATATCTTCTTCTAGGTCAGTTCTGTATATGATAATTTTAGATAATTGATTGATACCTTGGATAATTAATGCTATTATTAATAGAAATTTTGGGTTTCTATTTTTATTTATTATTTATTATGTATTGGTTATATAAACCATCATTTTATTCCTATTATTTCTCTAGCAATGAATATTTTTAATTTGTTGGATAGTAAATTATTATTACACTTATGGTATTATATTACTTTTTTAAATAATTTTTATTATATAAGGAAAGTCTATTTTATAGATTCTCTATGAAAGTGTCCCACTTGAATTAATATACATTTTTAATACAATTTATTATGTGAAATCATTCAAATTATGTTTGTCATTGATGTTATAGAACTAGTTTATATCTCTTAGAGATTGAGTAATCCCTTATATCACTTCTATAGACCTACATATGTACCCAAATTTTTTGTGGCCAAGGTTGGATCGTGGAAAATATCTATTTTATTTGAATATTTATCTATTTTCCATGTAGCCACATTGTATCATAGTTCCAAGGGGTATTCACTATTTTTCCTGATATCTTAAAAAACAACATCCTTGATGAGAGTAGAATAACCAATATTTTAATTTAATTTTCTTTATGTATCATCATACCCCATGGAATAAAAAATAGAATCATTACAAAAAACTATTGTATTGAAATTGATCAAATTTAATCCACCATTCTTATTAGTACTTCATTGTTCTGTTTTTTATGTTTTTTTAATGATAATTGTATCCCTTATTAACTAACCATGATATATCCCATGGAATACCTTGTCATTGTTATAGAATAATTAATCTAAAAAATATATATTACCAATAATTCCAAATATAACTTATTGTAACGTAAAAAATTACAAATCAAATAACTTGATTCTATTATAAAAATAATATGAGAATTCTATAAATTAAATTTTGTATATAATATTATATCAACATTTTTAATTTTAGTAAACATAATATTAGTAACCAATAGCTGGTTTATACTTTATTACTTTAGGATAACATATAAGGAATATCATATTGAAAGACCAAATAGTTAAGCAGTCATGGAAAATTTGATACATAATTCAGTCGTTAAATAAATTTGAAAACATAAAATAAAATATAATTTATTTCAGAATACATATTCCCTCTATAAAATCATTGAATTACAATATTGGAACATTTTATGTATTTTTGGTAATTTTAAAAAATACGGGTTTCCTCAATTGATAAGAAAGTATTTTTTAATGTATATGAAATCATGAATCAATATTAATAATGAATAGGTAATGGTAAATAACTGAACACACATTACATTTAAATAAAATGACTATCATGACTATATAATTAATAATAAATATTATAAGGTAAGTATGTTAGAACACATTTCATTTAATAATTTGACAAACCCTAATCAATTTGTAATGGTAAATAAATAACATTCCATTTAATTAATAAAAAATAAATTGACTACATTAAAAGGTAATAGAATTTTCTAATAATCATGGATAATAATATTTGAATTCCTAATGAAAGAAATTATTAATTATTTCATGTAATATATTAAGAACATGATACCTATACCGTCACCACCTCTCAAAAAATGATTTAAAATAATGTTAAAAACCCATTTAATACTAGCATATTTATTTCTCTCATGATTCCAACTTATAAATTGGGGATATATATAATACAGGGCCCCACCCATCAATGTAACTCCAATTATATCCTAATATATTTAATAATAGATTTAATTTATGAATACATTTTCTGTAACGTTAAATATCATTATCAATTAAACGATACTACTGTTTGAACATTTCCCTAGTAAATCAAACAAATATAAAAGTAAATAAGAATATGTAAAAATAAAATATAGTTAAGGAAATTATTATATACATGTTAAAAATAGGTATAGTTAGTTAAAATTTAATTTCTAATTATCTGAAGATTTTTTGTATTTCATGGGATAGTTAATGCCTACAAAAATGAATAAATGAAGTGAATATAAATACAATCCCTGCTGAAAATAATCTTAAATAATTTATAGGAAAAATAAGGAAGGAATAAATACATAATATCCATGGTGGAGTATATTTAAAATAAAGGATTTTTTACTTTGTAAAATAGTAATACCATAAAAAGATCATTAAAAAAATCCTTGAGGAAAATATCTTGTTAATTATGTGAATTTATTTTTAAAACTTAAAACATTCCTAAGAACCATGTCAATGAAAATTTCATTTCATAATGAGAAATGTACAAAATATTAGGGAAAAAGTTTCATTAAACATAAAATTTTATACATACAATGTATGAATCATGTAAATGATGTCCATGATGGTGGGTAATTCCAATAATTCTTTAAAAGATAAAAACAAAATTTCTTTTTTCATTATATAAATTTAGAAACCTATCTTATCTTCAAAATGGAAAATATATTTCATTAAACCCATTTTTTGAAAAGTCTAAATGGGGAATAATATCTATATAAATCACTTTGAAGATAATAAATATATTTTAGAAAACATTTTTTAAAAATAGTGTATTAGAAGAAAATTGATCTCTGACCAAAGAGATAAATAATGTGGGGTATTCTAAAAATCATTTCTCGCTAATTTGATGTACAAATTATTGAAAAAGTGGTAGTATTAATCTAAAATATAATAAATAAGTATATTTTAGGGATTTTGGAATTTTTTTATTAAACAGTGATAAAATAATTTCTTTTAATTTATATATTGGTATAAATAATCTCACTTATAATGAGATTTTAAAATAAACCCTCAAAAATCACATAACATTGAAGTGATAATTAATAATTGATATTATTATGTGCATCAATTTTAAATATACATAAAATAATATTAAATAAAACATAAGATGATAAGAATATATTACACACATAAACATAGAATATCAAACACAATTAATATTTAAAATAACCCAACTAACAGAAATTGAGGTATACAATAATTTAAGACTTTGAAAATTGAATTTTCAATCCATTTATATTAAATAACTAGAGATGAAAATTAATATAATATGAAGAATATAATATTTATAATATTACATTTTCCAGGGTCAGTATATACACCATATAAAATAAACAGGTTTCATAACATTATAATATCCCTTAATGAAATGAAATTTTAATGCAATCATTTACATTATGCTTTGTTTTAGTTGAAAATTCATTAACTATAAATACAATGGTTTTAAAAATTATATTAACTTATACATGAAATATATTAAAATTTATAACATCATAAATGATTCTTTTATAACATTTTATTACATGTTTTCCAATTATATTTCATTATTTTAATCATTTCAGGTCTTAACTAGAATTTGGTTAACTGATGGGTGTTTAGGAACCTTTAATGAACATAAAATAGATAGAAGTTAAATCTTTATAATTGGGAAAAGTGGTACACCCTTTCAAACAATGGAAAAGTTCCTTAAATAAATATTACCCAAAGGTTATAATTTTCCAAAAAAGTCTTAAGGGAATCAAACATCAAGGAAAGAACCAGAAAAAACACATAAACCTGTCACCAAATAATAAATACATGAAACCATAATGTGAGGATATATCACCCATTCCAAAAAGTCACATGGTTCTGGTTATAATATCATGAAAGAGAACCCCTTTAACCAATATATACATATGTAGTAGAGATGAATGAGTTTCTCTATCACACCATTACTTCTTTTGAAACTCCATCAAAAAATTTATATGCATAACACAGTAAAATGAGAACCTAGTGCAGTGTTAAACTATATTGAAGACACAATAAAAATGTTTTTGTAATGGTGTTCATAAATCTATAAAAATTATTATATATGAAAAAATCGTGTGTTCCATCACACTAATCCATATTTCGAGTACACCGATTCCAGTATAAGCTATAAAAAATATTTACATCAATCCTTGTGAAACTATGCATAGTCTAGTGCTCATAATGAACTCTACTTCCCATTAAACATGATTCTCCAAATACACATATAACATCCCAGGTAAATAAAGAATAAGACATATTTCATATTTATTAATATTTTTGAATAAAATATTAATTTTACTTTAAAAGGGTTTCTATGTTCGATAGTGTACCCGATACACAACAATGGGTTTCTTTGAAATCTTACGTTGCACACTAATAATATAATATTATTATTTGAAATTGTAGTCAACTCCTAGATATTGTATTGGCAGTAATGAACAAAACTAAATAAAATATGATTATACATGTTTGTTAAATATATTTACATTTATCCAATAAATTTTAGAGGCTTAAAATATGAATGAATCTAATTTTAAACATAATTTACATTAAAAGGCTGATTTATCGCCTTTTACTGGAAAACCCTCCTTAAATATAGTTTTGGTTTCTTTAATACATTATATATGACCAAATGAAATAATTCTTTAGAATGGGGACATCAAAATATAATTTGTGTAAATTTTTGGATTTTTCCTATAAAGTTCATTTTTTAATGAATAGTGAAAATATTGTATTTTAATTCAAAACTGTGTTTTAATCTAATTTATTTATATGGTTATATTATCTTTTTAATTGGATTTAAAGTGTAATTAATATATTTTTTTACCATTTAATCCTATGTTTATCAACGGAAATAATTTCAGTTTGAAATTGGACATAAACAAGTGTCAATCATTTGATAGTTATTGTTTCATAAAAACACGCTATTTGTTTTATCAATGGGAATTAATTTTAAAATTAATTAATGACACTTTTATGTTTTTAATTTGGAAAAATAGACATCATTTTTGAATTTGGAATATCAAATATATCTTAGGCTTAATTTTTTATATTTTTTTTGAAAAACTTCAATTTTTGATGAATAGTGAAACCACTTAATGGTAGTTAAAAAACTTACTTTTTCATTTAAATGAAATTTTACAGCTTCTGTAAATTGAATTTCAAAAATATTACATACATGGTTTTCATTAATAAGTAAAATTTTGTTCATTAAGATGAAAATAATTTTTTTATGAATAGTAACTTTTGACTTTTATTTACCGCGATTAAAGGTATATATGGTAATTCAAGGTTAAAAGTATATTATAATAATCCAAAATTACCATAACACTTGTCCAAACCTTATTTGTGGAGTAATTAACGACAATAGTCATATTTGAGTAAATTTTGGGACCCCATTGAGCAACTTGGGAGTGATAATGACAATTTAGATTAATTAATTTAATGTGAATACAAAATTGACATTAACAAAACTCTTTTAGTAATTAATTTTTATATGGTGATATATAAGTCCTATTTTAGACTTAAAATATTTTTTGGAAATATATAATCATTTACTACATGATAGTATTTTTTTATAATTTTTAGACAAAAATAAATTAAATTATATATGATATAATAATGATGTAGTGTTTACCTCATTAATAAATCATTTAAATAAATAAGATTATAATGATTAAAATATTATACAAAACATGTCCAATTATGATTTTATGATTTTATTTCGGCCATGAGTCATCTTATCTTCATCTTTAATGATTTTTGGACTATTAGAAACTGAATATAATTATATAATAAAATAATAGTTTCACCATTTCCTAAAGAGCCCCTCCCCCCTTTATAAAAATAGACCACTTCTAACTAACTTATCACACCTCTCAAGCCATTTGGATCATCCAAATGCTTCCCAATTAATCTCCTTACATCTCTCTCCTACCCCTATAATCCTTACCTTAGGCAGAAGGCACTTCATGAAGTCCTTTGGTTCAAACCAAATGGAGTTACCCAAATTAAAGGTAATTGTTTCTTTTAAATTGTTTTCATTTATTTTACTTCTCCAACCCCTAAAATCATTCTATTCCATTCTCTTGTAACAAATCCAATATCCTCAATATACTATAATTTTGATATGAGAATTATGGAAACTAAACTTACACACACCTCCACTTAATGGCTGAAGTACATAATGTTTCATTGGATGGAAAACTAACGCATCACGAAACGATGATTGTTCAATTACATCTTACCACCTATCATGGTGTCCATTATGATGGAACTGTATTTATATATGATATATACTATTCTTATTATTTTATTATTCTTCTATACTACAAAATTTATATCAATCCTTTATGGTTTCTGTAGTGGGTAAATACGATAATCTCATTTGAGGAAGTACGGACTACCGCCCCCTCAAAGTGATTTGATTCATTAATGCCATATGTGGGATGTATAAAGGATGTAACTAATGGTATTATATATGATATTATTCTAGAATTATAATATAACTTTATATCGTTATGATTCCATTCCATAAAATATGAAATAGAAATGAAAGGAGCGTTCATGCGTACGTACGACTTACTGTCTCCATGAATGGTGCATTTCATTTTTTACCTCTAAATGTTATGTACTATTATAAATAAATGTATATACTGGATATATATGATATATATGATATCTAAATCATGAATATCATTCTGGATATAATGATCCTTTGACCACATGAACAACATGTAATTATAAGAAGTCCATTTTTGACTCAAGTACTAAATTTCGACAAAACGAACATTATTAACTTAAATGATTACATAATGTTTATAACATGGTAATACGTGATATAAAAGGAATAATAAACATGAAAAATGCTCTTAATAATGTATAAATTAGAATTAGTTTATTATTCAGGAGATTAAAGAATGATCGAGTCAAGTCGGACATGAGGTAAGGGATCCGACCTCTCTCTTTCTTTTCAAGTACTCTCTTTTATGTCATTTCATTTATGCTCAATGTTCTTATGTTGGAGGATGTTATTTAATATTCACATTACTGTAATTTTTATTTTCATATTATGAGAGACCCCTTATTACTCTCAACAATTCATTTGAAGAATTTTTATGTTGCGCTGTTAGGCTGCCGAATTTTTGAAAGGGATTTTCTTATCTCACTTTTAATTCTGTGAGATTTCCATTATTCACCACTTATTTATTTCATGTGGTGTGTTTACTTCACATGATCATATTAATTGTGTAACATACTTTAATGTATAAATTTTCACATCATCACTGTATGGTCGTTCTTTTATGGGTGTATGTTTCGTAAGTTCCCAAATCGATAAAGGAATTGGAAATTTCAATTTCCACTCATTCGGCTTTACACATACTTCATTGATTATTTTACTCCTAGATTATGTGTGGAATCATAATTTCTTTTCTTATGTCATAATTTAAACTCCCCATTCTGTGGATATACTTTTGATACACATAATCACTCCATTGATAAATTCTCAAGTCATCGATATGAACTTGATATGAGTAATTTTAACTCAATCTCCATTTATTGAGTTAAACTTCTAATTCATTGTTGTTATTTTTACAAGAATATGAGTGAATGTCGATTGATTGTTTTACACTGAATATCCAATCATATTAAGTGTATTTATAGTTTTCACTCATAATTATGTCATTGATTTTTCCTTAATCTAAAGATACAACTTTTATGAGAGATTTCATCTCAAATTACATTCCATTGAGACTCCTTTGTTTTTATACACCAAATCACTTTTATACTGTGTATATAATGTACTTTGACATACTATATCATGAATCCCATTAATCTCATGATATTTCAATGTTTTTATTACTGCAATTATTTGTATTCAAGTATCTCTCTTTAGGTTAGGAACTCTAACTAAAATATCATTTTAAAATGTTTTAAAGATTTATTTTTCTAAATATTTCTCAATAGTGTCCATGTTTTAAAAATGGTTTTAAGGATTTATTTATATAGAATTTAATTTTTTTCAAATGATAATTCATTTAAAATCTTCAAAGTGGTATGGGACACATTGATTCAAAAATATCATTAAATGGTTTTGAAAATGATTTGATAAAACATTGTTTATTTAAATATCTTGATTTGATATATTGGAATGTGGAAATGTTATCCTTCCTTTATACATGTGTTATATGATATGATTATTTTATTATTATTGGGCATTGTTTACGTATACGGGTGGCTTCGTGAGAAACCCAGGGCGGGAGAGCCTAAGATATCTCTCCCATGCATGGGGTAACCTGATAGAGGTAAACATGATGTTTCTCCTAAGAGATTTAGGGAATATACGGTGATGGGTATTCCAAGTGTAACTACCTATATATCTATGATAGATAAAATATATGTTTTATATGGATTCCATAAGTAACCTTTATGATTTTTGATTTGTGTCTGTTATTCATAAATCTTATGATTTCTTAAGGTATGTAATAATTGAGATGTATGGTTTCCGGGATTTGTATTTATTGTTGGGCTAATGTTTTACTTCTTTACTTTATAACCCTTACTAAGCATTTTAATACTATTCCTATGTTTTTGAAATGTTTTACATATGACTTAAATATAAATAGTGTCAAGGATGAGATCAAGGAAATGTCATGTCATCTAAAACATGGAACTAGACATGTTTCTTTTTAAGAGTTTTTATATTATGAAAAAATGGATACTGAGTAGTGGTGTCTACTTGTAATATTCAAGTTGTAATGTAATAGTTATGGCCTAATTCTCTAAAACTATAAACCTGAAAAGATCCTCAATGTGAATTATTCATTTAATTCAATATTATGTAATGATTAAGGTCTGGTCCTTATAGTTTGTATCATAGGTCTGTTTAGACAACTTTAGGGATGAGGAATTTTAGTTTGACATATAGTTAGTCCCAATCAATTATACCTCGTTATCATCATGGATCATGGGTTGTATTTAGAATAAATAATATTTTCAAAATATTATCTTATTTTCAAGAATGGTAAATAATATCAAGGCATTTTCAAATATTTTACCTTATTACAAGATTTTGAAGCATATTATGATTTTAAAAAAGGTGTTGAAGAAGGAGACCCTTGCCCAACATTTTTATATTTGATTTTAAAATATAGTCTCTCAACACATGCTTATGGTATTTTTAAAGGACCGTTAATTGAATGTTTCAACTCAAATTATATTCAAATGTTTTATAGAAATCATGTTTTGTCAGATGTTTTGAAATTATATGTCATACACGATTATTTTCCAAAACTATTTTTTTTGTGAACACCCCTATGAACCATGTTGTACAAGGTTTATTTGGATGGAAGAAGCAAGTTATATTGAAGGATCTCTAAATCATTGTTCAATTGCATGGACCTTTTACCAACATGAACAAGATGGAAATGAAACCAAATGGACACCTTGATCAAGGTATGTTGTTCTTCATTTTGGGGATTTTTTTATTTTAATATATGGTGGGGAAATAAGTCTTCATGAATTTAGATGTTTATATCATAATGAATTTGGATGAAAATGTGAGGGATAAGGAAAACTTTGAGGATAATACATGATGGGGTTATTTTTGAGTTTTAAGGACAACCCATAAGTTGAGTGACAACTCATCGCATCCGGCAAGGCTGCAGGAATCAAACCCACAACTGATGGGCGACAAGGGCGCATGGCCTACCACTAGCCTGCTATAAGTCCCTTTTTTTATGACTTATTATTTTAGTAAAATGATTTTATTGAATAAGAATAATTTGATTTTTGGAAATTATGTTTTATCAAATGGACATAATTTGTATAGAAAAATTATTTAGTGATTAAGTGATAAACGTTGTGGAGTAAGACGTTCTGTCTTTTGAGGAAACACTATATGCCTAAGGAAGATAGAATACTATAGTACTTCAGTTGTGGAATAATGGTTGAAATTTTATTTTGGGAGAATCTCTGTTTTTTATTATGGACACATGATGATTTGATTTATTTATGAAAATGATTAACCTATCATGGAGAATATGTGATTAGGTTAATTACATTTCAATATGATACTTTATGAGTAACTAGTGTTACTTGGAGATAAATATTAAGATGTATATTAAAAGTCTATGTAATTAAATCCTCATGAGATTTGGGTTACAATCACAGTTTGAATTACATTTGATGAATTTTCGGGAAAATTTTTTATTGAATGGTCTTTGTTGAACTTTGGGTTTTGGTAAGACTATTTTTAGAGAATAAGAGTAGTTTTTCTTTATGTAAATGTTTATCATTTTGGGGGATTATATTATTTTATACTAAATGTTTTGGTTTTCGTTAATATCTAAAGACATGGGAAATATATAGGTAATCTTTTTTGGATTATGTTATTCTCTCGAATATGATTATAGCGCTCTTAATGTGAACAAAAGTCATCCTGAATGTTCATCGTTTGGAGAAAATATGAGTTTGTGTTAGAAATCTAGTAAAAGAAGAATTTCAACATGACAATAAGTAAATGTCGTTATGTTTTTGGTTAAGCTCATAAATAATTTCCTCAATGAAAAGTAACATTAAACAAAAACTTTTTCCATTAACTTTTTTTACTGGGGAATCAAAGACAGTTTAAACCATCACAAGTTTGTCATTTTATGGTGGTTAACTTTCTCCTAAACATGTTTCCTAACACTCACAATCATAACATGACCCTTTGTTTTCTCCTCCATATCCATGTTTTCATGGAATCTTAGTATGGGTTAACTAGGGTGACCTTTGAGCTTCTCTTTCTTTCTTTTAAAGTGACAGTTTTACTGACTCTTTTTTTGATGTGGGGCTTTCAATGAAGTTTTCGAGCCATTTTTTTAAAATTTCGAGGATGCAATTCCCAAAAGGGGGAAGGATGTAACATCCCAATTAAATAAAGAATAAGACATATTTCAAATTTATTAATATTTTTGAATTAAATATTAATTTTACTTTAAAAGTGTTTCTATGTTCGATATCGTTCCCGATACGCAAAAAACGGGTTTCTTTGAAATCTTATGATTTACACTAATAATATAATATTATTATTTTAAATGGTAGTGAACTCATATCCATTTTATTGGAAGTAATGAAAAGTACTAAATAAAATATTATTATACATGTTTGTTAAATGTATTTACATTTATCCAATAAATGTTAGCGGCTTAAAATGTGAATGAATCTAATTTTAAGCATAATTTACATTAAAAGGCCGATTTATCACCTTTTAATGGAGAACCTTCCTTAAATCTAGTTTTGGTAACTTTTATATATTCTATATGAACAAAAAAATCCTTCTTTATAATGGGGACAACAAAATTTAATTTGTGCAAATATTTGGAATTTTTCCGATGAAGTTCATATTTTAAAGAATATTGAAAATATTGTACTTTAATTCAAAAATGTGTTTTAATCTAATTTATTTATATAAATAGATTATATTTTTAATTAGTTTTTTATTGTAATTATAATATATTTTTACCATTTAATCCAGTGTTGGTCATTGGAATTAATTTCACATTGAAATTGCACATAAACAAGTGTCAATCTTTTGATAGTTATTGTTTCTTAAAAACACGCTATTTATTTTATCAATGGGAATTAATTTTAAAATTATTTAATGACAATTTTATGTATTTAATTTGGAAAAATAAACATCATTTTTGAATTTATAATATCAAATATATCTTAGGCAGAATTTTTTGTATTTTTCTGAAAAACGTCAATTTTTGATGAATAGAGAAACCACTTAGTGGTAGTTAAAAAACTGACTTTTTCTTTGAAATGAAATTTTACCACTTATGTGAATTGAATTTCAAAAATCCTATATACATGGTTGTAATAAAGAAGAAAAATGTGGTTCATTAAGATGAGATTAATTTTTTTTGGTGAATAGTAACTTTTGACATTTATTTACCGAGGTTAAAGGTTAATAGGGTAATTCAAGGTTAAAAGAATATTATAATAATTTAAAATTACCTTAAAATAGTCCAAAACTTATTGGTTGAATAATTAACGACCATGGGAATCTTTGGGTCTATTTTGGGACCCCATTGAGCCACTTGGGTGTGATGATGACAATTTAGATTAATTAATTTAATGTGAAGAAAAAATTTACATTAACAAAAATATTTTAGTAATTAATTTTTATATGGTGATATATAATTCTTATTTTATACTATATATATTATTTGAAAAGATAAAACTATTTCCTACATGATAGTATTTTTTTTATAATTTTTAGACAAAAAATAAATTAAATTATTTATGACATAATAATGAAGCAGTGTTTACCTAATTAATAAATCATTTAAATAAATAAGATTATATTGATTAAAATATTATCCAAAACTAGTAAAATTATCATTGGATGATTTTATTTAGACCACGAGTCATATTATATTCATATTTAATGTTTTTTGGACCATTAGAAAACGAATATAATTATATAATAA
Source organism: Viscum album (assembly GCA_963277665.1). Classification (NCBI taxonomy): domain Eukaryota; kingdom Viridiplantae; phylum Streptophyta; class Magnoliopsida; order Santalales; family Viscaceae; genus Viscum; species Viscum album. The sequence continues at coordinate 1,010,409,693 of OY728128.1, read as the reverse complement.
AATAATAGTTTGACACTTTCCTAAAGAACCCCTCCTCCCCTTATAAAAGGAGACCACTTGTAACCAATTCCTCACACCTCTCCAGCCATTTGGCTCATCCAACATCTGAAAAATTAATCTCCTTACATCCCTCTCCTCCCCCAAGATGTTTTACCTTATGCAGAAGGCACTTCATGAAGTCCTTTGGTTCAAACCAAAGGGAGTTACCCAAATTAAAGGTAACAATTTCTTTTAAATTGTTTTTTTATTTTACTTCTCCAACCCCTAAAATATTTTTAGTCTATTATTTTGTAACAAAACCAGTATCTTTATTATACTAGGTTGTTGTTATGAGAAGTATTCGAACTACACTTACACACACCTCCATCTAATGGGTGAAGAACATAATGTTTCTGTGGATGGAAAACTAACACCTCCCGAAATGATGATTGTATAATTACATCTTACTGACTCCCATGGTGGCCATTATAATGGATCTATATTTATATATGATATATATTATTTTTATTAATTCATTATTATTCTGTATTACCCAATTTATATCAATCTGTTATGGTTTCCATAGTGGGTAAATGCGATAATCTCATTTGAGGAAGCGCGGACTACAGCCCCCTCAAAGTGATGTGACTTGTTAATGCCTTATGTGGGATGTATAAATGATAGAATTTATGATATTATATAAGATATTATAATTTAATTATTATATAACTATGTATCATTATGTTTTAATTCAATTAAAATAAGAAATAGAAATGAAAGTAGCGTTCATGAGTACGTAAAGGTTACCGTCTCCATGAACGGTGCATTTCATTTCGTACCTCTAAATGTTTTGTAATATTATAAATACATGTATATACTGGATATATATGATATATATGTTATCTAAATCATTAATATAATTCTGGATATAATGAACCTTTGACCACATGAACAAATGTAGTTATAAGAAGTCCATTTTTGACTCAAGTACCAAATATCGACAAAACGAACATTATTAACTTAAATGATTACATAATGTTTATAACATGGTAATAAGTGATATACAAGGAATAATAATCTTTATAAAAGTTATTAAACCAGTATAAATTACCTTTAGTTTATTATTCAGGAGATTAATGAATGATCGAGTCAAGTCGGACACGAGGTAAGGGATCCGACCTCTCTCTTTCTTTTCAAGTACTCGCTTTTATGTCATTTCTTTAATGCTCCATGTTATTATGTTGGAGGATGTTATTTTGTATTAAAAATACTGTAATTTTTTTTCATATGATGATAAACCCCATCTTACTCTCTTCAATTCATTTAAAGAATTTTTAACTGGTGTTGTTAGGCTGCCGAATTTTTTGTAAGGGATTTTCTTATCTAACTTTTAATTCCATGAGATTTCCATTGCTCACCACTTATTTATTGCATGTGGTGTGTGTATTGACCATGATTTTATTCATTGTGTAATATACATTAATTAATAAATATTTACATCATCATTGTATGATCCATATTTCATGGGTGTATGTTTCGTAAGTTACCAAATTGATAAGGGAATTTGAAATTTCGATTTCCACTCATTCACCTTGACGCATACTTCAATAATTATTTTACTCCAAGATTAGGTGTGGAATCACAATTTATTTTCTTATGTCATAATTTACACTCCCCATTATTTGGATATACTTTTGATACACGTATCACTCCATTGATTAATTCACAAGTCATCGATATGAACATGATAAGAGTAATTTTAACTAAATCTCAATTTATTAAGTTAAACATCTAATTCATTGTTGTTGTTTTTACAAGAATGTGTAGGAATGTACTTTGATTTTTTTACACTGAATATCAAATCAAATTTTGTGTATTTATATTTTTCACACATAATTATGTCGTTTATTTATCCTTAACCTAAGGATACAACTTTTATGAGATATTTCATCTCAAATTACATTCCATTGAGACTCCTTTGTTGTCACACACCAAATCACTTTTATATGGTGTATGTAATGTACTTTGACATAGTATATCATTAATCCATTTAATCTCATTATATTACAAAGTTTTTATTATCTCAATTATTTGTATTCAAGTGTCTCTGCTTTGGTTAGGAACTCTAACTAAAATAACATTTTAAAATGTTTTAATGATTTATTATCCTAAATCTTTCTCATTATCATCCATGTTTTAAAAATGGTTTTAAGGATTTATTTTTATGGAAATTAATTTTTTCAAATGATAATTAATTTAAAATATTCAAAGTTTTATGGGACACTTTGATTCAAAAATCTCTTTAAATGGGTTTGAAAATGATTTGATAAAACATTGTTTATTTAAATATATTGATTTGATATATTATAATGTGGAAATGTTATATTTCTTTTATACATGTGTTATATATTATGATTATGTTATGGTTATTGGGAATTGTTTATGTATATGGGTGGCTCTGTGATAAACCTAGGGCAGGTGAGCCCGAGATAGCTCTCTAATGCATGGGGTAACATGACGGAGGTAAACGTGATGTTTCTCCTAATAGATTTAGGGAATATACTGTGATGGGTATTCCAAGTGTAACTCCCTATGTAGCTATGATAGCTACAATTTAAGTTTGATATGGATTCCATAAGTAACCTTTATGATTTATGATTTGTGTGTGTTATTCATAAATCTTATGATATCATATGGTATGTTATGATTGAGAAGTATGGTTTCATGGATTTGTATTTATTGTTGGGATAAGGTTTTCATTCCTTATTTTATAACCCTTACTGAACTTCTTATTCTCATCCCATGTTTTTGAAATGTTTTACGTAGGAATTTAAGGTGAATAGGGTCAAGGATGGGATCAGGGAAAACTCATGCTATCTAAAACATGGAACTAGACAAGTTTCTTTTTAAGGGTTTTTATTTTTTGAAAAAATGGATACTTAGTAGTAGTGTCTAGTTGTAATATTCAAGTTTTAATGTAATTGTTGTGGCATAATTACCTAAAACTCTAAACCTGAAAATATCCTCAATTTGAATTATTCATTTAATTCAATATTATGTAATGTTTAAGGCTAGGTCCTTATAATACATTTAGAGTAAAAAAACAAAACTAGATATTAGAACATAATTTTTTTTTAAAACATCTAACCACCATTCCTATGTCAACAACCTGGATACCCATACAGAGACCATAAACATCATTATAACTTACATTACATCTACTGAAAAAAATATATACAACAAAATAAAAATCTGGAAACCCGCAATTTATGCCATAGTACCATCATCAACAACAACTAAATCAAAAAAATATGTGCCCAAACATATTCATGAACACCCTTTGATGAAAAATCAAGGCTCACCTAAACATGTCATGCCATAGTGAAGAGATAGTTAGTGACATATTGACATGAATCGATCTTCTTCCACAAATCAACTTTCTCCCTAAATACTGTATCTCTGATATATGAGTTAAAGATTCCGAAATATGGTCAATACCAAATATGAATAACGGGAGGCGTCATAAACCACCTACATCAGTCACAAATAAAAACAATAAAATGAATTTTTTTAACCATTATCATTATAAAAATATATAAATTATCACAAGGATGGATGTTTAGTATGGAATAAAAAGTATGGAAATATCAAATGAAATAAACTTAGACAGAAATGGGAATTTGAGGATTCAACAAAAGAGATATACGATCTACTAATGCAGCATCATTTGAAGCTCAACTAATTATGAACACCATCAGTGTTTTCACCATGAAGGGATGATGATTGTTTTTTTCCCATCATGAGGTAATAAGATGAAGCCCTAGATGAGAGGATTTTTACAATGTTGAGAACGGGGATCCACCACATAGATAATTAATTTCCTTATTTTCCCATTTATATTTTTTCCAAAAAGATCATATTCTTGAACACATTATATAGTTATGTAAATTTTATAACAGTAATAATGAAAAAATATCATATTTATATATCATTTATACTTTTGAATCCAATCTTGAATCATGGGTCCAAAAAATAGACCATGTTGCAATCATGGTTATGGTAGGTCGTACATACTAATCGGTAGCATTTCCATTTTTCAATGACCACTATAGAAAGGAGGTGTGTAATAATATACATTTATAGGATGATCATTATATAATTTATACCATATTATTTTGAAAATATAATTATATATATAATATATGTTTTTTTAAAAAATAGGGGCGCACTGTTTTATTAAGGATGTAGTCCACATATACACTAATGACTTTATCATATTACATTTAGTGAAAACTTATGAAATAAAAAGATACATATTATCATATAAAAAATATAAAAATTTCACGATACCGTATTTATTTCAATTATATCAAATATAATCACTAATTTTATCATTTTCATCTTCTATTGAAATCCATAGTGAAATAAGAATCATATCTTTTTGAATGGTGGTAGTCTATCAAACAGATAAACGATATTATTGTATCTCATGGAGAATGATAAGTTATAAGGTATATATAATATAAAGAACATAGAATTATATGTATGTTATATATATATATATATCATATATATAGATTATATCCATCATCATACCCAAATTGTGAGAGTTGAAAATGATAAAATTAACGACTTTGGTTCGCGAGGCTGTAGTCATCTGTATGCATTAACAATGATTTGGTAACGATTTGATTAAAGAGGAGTTTGTTTTAGGTCATGAAATTGTTATTAAAATTTTATTATATATTTACATTGAGTATATTATATCACAATTTATTATTAGTAAATAAATTGTATGAATGGATATGTAAAATAAAAATGCCCATTGAGAAACATTATCACTTATTTTGGAATCCCCCTTAGGTTTTCACCAAAATCAATCATAAGATAGAATTATTCAAAAAATAAGAAATAAAGGATGAGATTAATAAAGAAGATATGTGATTTTTTATTTTCTTGGAAATGCCAAATGCCATGAATATGTAATAAGTGTGGGTAGACTATTATAAGTGAGGTGAGTGCCACACTTTTAATTTTTGAAATGATTTAGTCATAGCCATGATTTTTTCTTGAAAAGGCTTCCATAATGGAAAATTACTAAACAAAAATTATTTAATATATAAATATTTCAAAACAATGATTTTTCTAAAAGTCCTTAGATCATTTTTTCTCTTATCTTATTAGTTTTACCCCAGGTAAATCCAATTTTTACATTGACCACAATAATTATTTTTTATAATTTTAAATATAAAATATGGTGAAAAATTATGTTGAAATTATTACGTAATATATATTAATATAATTATAAAAATTTAATAAATATTTAAAGATTTAATTAATTTATTTATAAATTTTATTTAAAATTATTCATGTACATGTGACTACAAGTAGTGTTTTGAAACATAGAACGTAAAAAAGTTATGAATGTTTTTTTCTCTCAAAATTAAACAGGTTAATGTTTCCAATGAACAAAAGTATATTAATATATATGTAAATTTATTATTGTGAAATAAAAAAAAATTAACATTATTTGAAATTATGATTAAAATGATGTTTTAATTATAATTCACTACATTCAGTATTCATCAATGTATGTGACCTTTATAAAGATTCAAAAAAAATTACAAAATTTAATTTTGATATGATGATTTCAAAAAAAATATTTCATTTAATTTTTCTAAATGTGTTAAGGTATTTGTTTATATTAACTGTGCAAAGAAAAAATATTCTGTCATTTTGAAAAATTCATTTTCTTAGTAAATATATATTTTCTTTGTAAATTATTATTATTATTTTTCTAATAAATAGTTAACAAATTAAATTGTGTAATATAAATTTATTAAAAATTTATTTATATATATTTATTCTCTATATTTCAACATATAGGTGATAAATACCTAATTGAATAATATTTTTAAATGTATATTGTTTTACTATAAAACTCGTTCTTGCAAGTAACACAAGATATCAAAGACACTCATTGTTAATTATTAAAAAAGATAACCCTAGTGTTTCATATTATATAACATATTGAATAAAATTTTATTCTTTTGTAATCTCATGGGGTTATATTATCTATGCCATAATTAATTTTTTTCCCTTACAAATTAAACTTGATCTTAGAAATCAATGGTTTGATATACAGAAATACCACTATTGAGACCCCACATCAGTACAAGGGTTAAAAAATACCATTAATAATATTTAAATAGAATTATCAAAGTAATATTTCAAAAAATATAACTAGGTTTTCAATTAGGAAAACATTTTTTAAACGTGAAGTAATATAAATGGAATAACATTGAATTTAATTATTGAGAGTGATTGAGGTCATTGATAACAGAAAGTGTATGATAAACTGAAATTTAGAGGCCTCAAAACTATAGGTATGTGAGAATCTAGAATCACATTTAATTCATCCAATATGAATGTAATAGTATAAAATATTTGATTTATGAACCATTTATTAATATTTTGGGATTATTTTTCCATCAATAAATATATATGATAATATACAATTTTATCCATTAGTTATGGTTTGATAAATTTTAAATTCATCTCTTACCCTATGCAATTGATATGAAAAAATTAAATTTTAATAGATGAATCACTAATATTAACTTTTTACAATAAATATTATCTAGAAAATCGTGACAAGTAATTTCGCCAATCTCTAACTATTTTCTAAAACCAAATTGTTAGAACATTCAATCAAATATATTTATTTAATCTATGAACCAAAAATGTTTCTCTCTTCTGATTATTAAAATTTATTTTTCAAGATTTTTATCAGAGGAAAAATGTACCAAGATATCAAATAGGATCTTTATAAGTGACAAAACATTATCTTCCCTTGGACATTTGATCAAACACCATTGCCTTGTTGAATACAATGTGTTATCACATAGAAATAACTTTTTCATTTTTTTTAAACTATATGAATATAATTTTTATTGAAATCCCAAAAATATGATACAAATCCATGAAATAAAATTAATCATTCAAAAAATTTATTTATTAATTTCTTCAATACCACTATGTTTTTAAAAAATTTAAATAATCCAATTTGACAATTATTACAGTTTTCTTAATAAGCATAAAGATCCTATTTTTATCAATTTATATAAAATGTAATAGTATTATTATTCAAATTAATTTTCATTAAAACACATACTAAACTAATCGGTAATATTACAATTTTTTTCTATAAGTATCCTTACTCATGTTATATTATAATCATAGAAATTTTTAAAATGGGTTGTTTAAATATTTTTTTTATGATCATTATTAAACACATTAACCCATAAGGATATATATAAATCTTATGTTAATTGAAAAATATACATTTTTAAAATTTAAAACCATGCATATATATTTCATGATTATTTTTTTGAAAAATATCATTTGATAAAATACTTCAATAATATAATTATTGAATACCAATACATAAAAAAGAAAGATATTTTATTTAAATATAGTTCCTTGGATGGTCTAGCGGTTAACCATTAAAAGAGATAATTGACATGTGTAATTCACATGTTCCCTAAATTTATGAGAATGAAAAATAATATTATCCTTATGATGGGATTTGTTCCTTCCATCATACTTGTTTTTTTCTCATAAATTATTTTATTTATTCACTTCCTTTCTACACATAATGAATTTTTCCATTACATTTAGAAACCTTATTGGGTGTCTCCTTCCACATATATGACCTAAATTAGTTTGATAAATTTATTTTCCATAGTCTCTACCACATGATATTTTAGAATACTCTATCTTTTACATATTTGACTATTCTAAGAGTGGGATGTGGTATATTGTTTGAATAATATTTTAGGAAAACTGATAAGGCATAATAACAATATCATTCACTCTAATCATCACCCCATTTCCTTTCATAATGTCACCAAATTATCTTTAATTTGAATTGCTAACATGATTTCTTCTAGTTACAACAATTGAATAAAAAAATAAACCAGTGTGTGAGTAACAATAATCATAGTAGAAAAAACAAATAATAATTTATAGGATGTCTAAATGAGGACACATTATTTTGAATATAAAAGACATTATGATTAACCTTTTTCATTTATTTTCGTTATTTATTCATGTCCTTAATAATGGTTGGTAATGAGAATGTAAAATATCTTATGTATATCCCCATGGAGTGTTAAAATATGAGTTTAGTAAGGCCCATTTTCAAGAAAGTGGTTATGATTGTGTTTTTTCCAATTCACACTTTTCAAAGATGTTACCCATATTTACATTTGTTTTGGAACCAAGTAAACATCTATTAACCATAAAGAGATGTATTTTCTAAGAAAATACACATAATCTATTCTGTACCAAAGCATTAGAAATTTTAGGGAAAATTGTTTCGTTCGATGTCATGGATATGATAAAATGTGTTTATTAATCTCATGATGAGATGTAGTAATGATTGGATAAATTTTGTTGAATTAATTGAAGGAATTAGATTCTTATTGTGACTAATACGTCATTTAAACTAAGATGACTTTTTTTATGATCTTAATTGTTATCATTTTTTGTTATGAGTTTTCATATTTCTGTAACAAGTGGAATACTAAAAATTTATTTATTTTTATTATGGGAAGAATAATTGATGTCCATCAAAAAGGGATTATAAATGAATGAAGAATAATATAATATGGGAATTTTGTTTTATCATATTATCAAAATAATTAATTTGAATTATATTTCATTACATAGGTATTTCTATAAGCATATTATTTTATGGCCTTGTTTTTAAAAAAGGGCCAACCTAGGTCCCACTATAGAAAGATCAAAAATGGATCATGTGGGACCTAATGGCCAATGAATACCTAGGACCAGGATATGGAAACACATAATATACCAATGTCTTTATATAATCCCATCGATGTACTCCTTTATAAAATGTGTTAATGGTCCATGTATAGGACCACACAAACTGTTGATATGCACTAGTGAACTCCATGAGTTCAAGTGAAACAATGTTTATTTTTTGTGAAGTGGATAGCGTAACTAGTGATAATCCTCAATATCCATCCCAGGGTAGTAGCAGAGTAGTTGATTGTTATTCCAAATCCTTGAACTGTGTTAAAAACATTATAGATCAAATGTAGTGGGGACACTATTGAAACAATATTAAAAATGAAAAAAATGACATGGGATATCTGATATGATAGATCAAGAAGATCAGGGCTATCTGATTGAGAATAGTAATTATCTTCTACATTTAATATTTATGGCGAGGTTGTTCAATATGTTTTTCCTATAAGAACCATCAACGATAAAAAAAAGTTATCATGGATAATCTTTGATCGGTAATATGAATTGTTGAGCCTATGAATCATTACTCATGTTTGCTATAATGTTCTATAATGTGATAATGTGAATATAAAATTGTTTCATAATTTAAATTTTTTAGGAGGTTGATTGAGTTGAAAATAAACATTGGTTCAGTTTGAGCATTAAGGATGATGGCATGTGGTCCCCATATCACGCACATGAGTCCTCATCATAGATTAATGTTAATATTACATTATATTCAGAACACACATAAGACACTATAGAAGACTTACTATATTTGAAGGTGTTATGGAATAAATTATCTTCTAGATATTATATGCTGTCTTAAATTTCGTTATAAGGTGGTGAAAGTAAGTAATCATCTTTTATAAAAGGATATATCACAAGGAATAAAATGTTGACGAAAATATTTGAGAATCACTCATTTATAAAGAAATAGAGAACTGACATTTTTTGGATCATAAATATTGGATCCTTACCATGTTGTTTTAATTTTTTAAGATATTATATTATATATTGTGCATTCAACCATTGAAAGCCACTCTTGTATTACTTCCGGAGGAAACTTATTTCTATGAAGCGTTCTTCTTGTATTACTAGATTACCATGTTTACATATTATAATATTTCAAAGAGAAGGAAGTAAAAACCCATTGATATATTTTTAACACACTTAAAGGAATTTCACAAAGAATTTAGTTTCATGAAGCATTTATAGATGCATGGTCATGTGTAATGATCAATATTTTTGAAATGGTTTTGATAAATGAGAAAAAACTATTTCCATAAGGAGGATAGCACATGTAGCTCATGAATAACCTATATATTTTTTACCCATAAAGGTTTTCATAGAACTTGTTCTCTTACTGATATGCATTTAGAAATAAAATTGAACATTTATTGCATAATGTTCGCAAAGGTGTCTGCACACAAATAGAATAAGACAATGTCTTGTTTGGGTGTTTATGAGGATAATAAAACATGAATGCATTCATCCATTATCATTCACGCATGAGTTTTTTTGAGATACATAAAAAATAAAATGAATAACATAAAATATAATGAAACCTATTAAATATTTGTGATATGGTTTATAACATTAGATATATGAATTTATATGGTCAGATTCTATGAAATACAATCATGATGTGGAATTGATTTGATAAATGGATAGGTATTTTTCTTTTTTAAAATATTAAATAGAATTTTTTTACACCCTTACACAAATCATATGAGGATGGGAAATCAATAAAAGGATTCATATCCCAAGAATAATTTCACTAATGTAGCAGAATTCTTATAGGTGAGCATATTAATTGAGAAAGAAAAACCTACCCAATCAATGGTTGTTGATGATACATGAATATGTGTATAGGAATGAGTGATTAATGGTTCATGTGAATGAATATAAATAGTTAATTATATATTGGATCGATCATTATTAACGTTGAAATTATTCTACACGATCTTGTGTTGAAATCTCTTTTGTGATTGAGGAGTAGATTTCTCTATTTTGGATTATGGAGCTTACTAGTGTGGATTCCTGTAACATTATAGAATTCTGTATAAAGAACCTATTATGTGTATTCAAGTTAGATATGGTTTTATTTGTTATAAACTATTTTTTTCAATATTTATTATCATGGATAATCTCTCACAGTGGAATATCAAACATGTCAAAGAGTATTCTTCAGAGCTGAACCATTTAAACATTGTGTGATTCTGTATCTATTATGATTACAAGACACATTGTGATTTTGTTATATAATGTTGAGTAAAATTATAAAAATTAAAAGTTCTAGAGTTTGAATTTAAAATAAATAAAATTCATTAAAAGAAACCATTGATTCCCCCCAACACTACCAGAAGTCAATCTAAATGAGGGTATATCTAGTGGTATCAGAGGAATTTTACCTCTAATGATTCAAGTGTGTCTGTATGAAGGTCAAATTTCAGGATATCACTATGTTTCCTTAGATAGATATTTCATCCAACTTTCAGAGAAATATATCAGTGAATTAGTCAAGGAAGACGAAAATGAATCCTTCCATAAAGACCAAGACATAATGAACTAATGAAAACCAAAATTGAATATGATACAATAGTTTTTTTAATATTGATTCTTATAACACTATCTAGACATGATAGTGTGATAATGGATCACATAGTGATATTAAATTTATATAATAATAATATCTTAATAATATCAACTGAGATGTGGAAAATAATAATGTTTTTCAAAAAATGGTTCTTCAATATAAAAAATTATAATTAGATGAATAAAAGTATTCCATAGAGGAGGTATTGGAACAATGTTTTGTGATATATAACAATAATAAAAATATGAATTAAAAAAGAATAAATTTCTATTTAAAATGAAAAAATGATAATTATGTTAAATAATTTCATGAAAGTTTTTTTGATAAATAATTCTTTGAGATTTTATTTGGAGATTCTTTCGAAGTATTTGAAAAATTTCAGGAATTTTCTACTGTTGATTAAGTTGGTAAACTAAATGTAAAATATAATTATATAAAGGAGGTTGAACTTATTTTTTATAATAATTAAGAATGAATGAATAAAAACTAAATAGTATGGATCATAATTGGGAAGACATGGTGAGATCAATTAGGGATGAGAAGAATTCCCTTATCATGAATTGTTTAGAGTTTGAGGTGAGATAAAGAAATTAGGAATCCCCCAATGCTAAATCATCCATAATTGATTACAGAGGATATTATGCCACTAATTTTTTTATGTAGGATCAAAATACCAAATGTATTTTGAGATAATCATCTAATAAAATTTAATTAATCTCCATAAACAATAAATCTCATTATCTTGATTTTATGTTTTTACTAACGATGTTTATAGTACTGTTTTAGGTGTTAAAAAGTCTCTCGGAAGTAATCGATGGAATTAAATGTTTCTAAATCCAATACATATAAATATGATGCAAAATAATATTAAATAATTTCTCTCTAATTTTTTTTTTGAAAAAATGGTGTTTCCAATCAAAAGTATCAAGGTTCACATTCTGTGAAATCTAAAATGAATACTGGTAAAACGAAAATAGTATAAGTATTATGCAATTTTTTTGTGTTTATATGTTTGGGTAAAATTTATTTGTATGATTTCTTTACATGTCAAATATCGAGGATAATCAAATGATTTTATTCAAGGGAGAAAAAATAAATAATAGGGAAGACCTATACCAAAGAATAGAAATCCACTAGAAATGATAGGTGGCAAGTTAGCCTTGGGATTTAAATAAAAAAATAGAAATCTTATAAAATAATCTCCCAATAAAAAAATTAAAAGGTAATATACTATAATAATTGTAGAATGAAATATGTATATAGAAATACACCCCCTTGTAAAAATGGAATATTCATGGGGAATTAATGGTGAATATCGATAATAAATTCAAATAGAAAGAAGATTGTGAATAGATATCCCACTACGATGTTAAATAAAAAACACAGAATTATTAGAAGATTTCTATCTCATGTGTAATAAAAATGTTCATGTTGAGGAGAAATATGTGACACTATTTCCAGGATATATACTCAGTGATGTGAATGGGATTTATCTTCAATAGAAAAATAGTAGCAACTCATGTGAATATATAGATATTGGGAGAAAATAATTTCCACAGTTGAGAAAGAGTTTCAAGCCCATATATTACTTTTTATAAATAAAAAATTCACCTTCATATTACCTAATATACATATATATGATTACATTCTAAAATTTTGGAAATTAATGTAGATGGATGAATCCATAGAGGGGGAAAACTGATGAGAAGAAGCTCTTATATTTAAACTATATGGTGAATGTGGAATTTCTAAATAGACTCATAAATTTGGTGATGGTGTATACTAATAAAACTTATATGAATATCTCATAATTTTATTTATCATATAAATTATGGTGGATTGTTTGTTTGATGGAAAAATGAGATAAAGTGAGAGATTTGTTTTTTCAAAAGGACATTCTGGTGTTTTTTATGTGTGTTCGTGATATAAAATTTCATTGTAAAATATGATTATTTACAAAAACATGGATTATAATTGAGACATTATGTTAAGGATTTTACATGAATAGAATTCTATTGTTAGCATTGAAATCCATGGTCATATATCTATTGCTTTCTACATTGGATTATGCCATTTATAATTAGAATTTATTAACTAAAATATCTTTTTTAGGAGAACAATTTCATATCATCCCTCATAGAGGTATTCAAGACATAATAATTTAAGGGAGCAGACCATGTTTTTTAAAAAACAATCAACTTACACTATTTGTTTAATTTAAAAAAAGGGAAAGAAATTTTTGATCATTCATATTAACTATTAATTGGGTGTGCTAACATGGTAGTGAAATAAAAATAAATTTGTGAGATTGTTTGGTCTACTATTTGACTTGAAACCAGTGATATATAAATATGTGGTTGAAATGTTCATCATGTGAATTATTGATGGTTCGGGGACTACTATGGATATCCTTAATTGAATTTGATATCATGATTCATAAATTCTCTAATTATGGTTAATTGACTACTAGAGATGATATTAATAATTAAATTCATGTGAAAATGAATTTTTACATTTCCTAAAAAAGTGTAATAACCTAAAAATATTTATTATTAAGAATATATAATGAATTTAAAAACACTTACCAAAATATTATAAATTCCTGATAAATAATACAAGGTAAAGAGTCATGATTGTGATATTATATAAGGAAGGAATTATAATTACATTTCTAGGTTATGGTATTATTTTTAAGAATTTAATTTTATATCCTTTTTTTAAAATGATGGTAAACCTATCTTCTTGGAAAGCCCATATCATCTTCGGATCAGGTGGGAATTGAATGTCAAATAAACCAATAGCATAGTTTGAGGTAAACAATAACTGGAAACTACCATTCATAAACCCCAACGTCCATGTTTATGTATAATCCATGTCTGTGCGATGTGTATTCCTAAAAGGGGATAAGAATAGAAGACATAATATTCATATATAATTGGAGGGATCTTACCCCTATGGAATACAGTGCATAGAGTAACCAGTGTCGGTCCTCAGTATCTATCATTGATGAGTAATGGTAGTTATTGATTATAAAACCATATCCTAAACTAGTGTTGAATGTAATGTGGGATATATAAATCATGGAAACTATTACTCCTCCATAATGAAGAATGAATTACTTGGGATTTCAGATCATATCGATCAGTTATATCTTGGTCATCCGGAAGAATCGCGTGTTATCTTCTACCTCCAGTCTCAATGGTGATGTCGTACGACATGTTATTCTAGGATGAGCCACAAAAGAAAAAAATGGTTCTGTGGTTATTCAATAATTGTTATTATGTGTTTATGATATTTAAAATCATAATTCATGCGTGTTAGTCTTTTAATGAATTTGATAATGTGATGAAAATACAGTAACTGAACTAAAAATGAAGTTGCATGAGGATGATAATGCACCCAATCGCCATAGATATTGTTAGAGATTAAAACAAAAATGGAATTTTATCCTCATCAAATTAATGTGAGGAATATATATGGAATAATTTGAATATTATTTCATTAAATTACACTCCCAATACCCTGAAATACTAGGGTGATTTAAAGGATTAGTAAGACGACTAATATTTCAGAGAATATATACACCCTAAAATTTGTATCTGAGGTGTGGAATGGTATTAATTTTAATCTATTAATAGAAATATCTCAAGGTAGGTAATGTTTCTGAAAATATTTTATAATCTACCATTTATAGAGAAATTTAGAATCAAAAAATTCTAGTTCACACAATGTGAACCCCACTCATGGAACAACACATTTGGGAGAGATAAAAGAATCAAACATGAATACAACAACTAGTGCAAAGAACTCTTTGATATCCTTCGGAGAAATATGGATTTCCAAATAATTATTCATATAGGAAAAGATTTCCATCATTATATCTTATATATTCACGAAGAATAATGAATTAGAAAATCTTTAACAAGTGTTAAACACATTCAAATGAGTTTAACGAAGAACTATTTTTTCAAAAGTATTTGGGTATGTATAAGAATATAACGTGTATCCTTCACTTTTTTCATGATGGTTTTGTGAAATATGACAATAACGCCTCATAAAGGAGGTCAATGAATGAATTTCATGTATTAAGAAAAATTTATAAAATAAAAAATTTTGTTATAATTATTGATTTTTTAAACACATGAATTGAGAAAAAATGAAACAATATGTGCAAACAATGCATGAAGAAATATATTTAAATTTAATAGAAGAAGACACTCTGTGATCCACTGTGCATGATGAAAAAAGTGAATTCATTCATTCATACATGATCATTCAAAAGTGAATAGTTTTTGAGATGCCAAGAAAAAATAAAAAAAATAAAATAAAATATAAATAACAATATTCAATATATGTGTTATGGTTTATAACATAATATACCTAAAATAAAAAGTTATTATTACATGAAATACAATAATGAAATGAAATTGATTTGAGATTGATAATGTTTATTCATTGAATAAAATTTTGAATAATATTTGTTTTCACACTTTTAGGCATCTAGTTGGGTCATGAAATCTATAGAATGAATCATAGCCAATTTAGTCAACTAGTCAGTTACTTCTAATTAGATTAATTGAGAAAGACCGGGATATGGGAGCAATTTATGATGAAGTTTCATGAATTGTTAAACAGGGAATTGTGATTTAGTGTCTTTTTGGAGGAATGTCATCATTTCATCAAACAATGGATCATCCATGATTTTTTGAATCCATTTATTCGAAATAGAGAAGAATTATTAGGTGTGATTAAAGATAATAAGTATATCATGTGGAATCTAGAGGAGGTAATCATAGATTTAGGTAACACTATGGGATGAAGTATAATGATTCACATTGGTATATAATATATGGATATAGTTATATTTTGTATTTAAAAATATAATTAAAAAGAAATATTACCATGGATAACCCATGTTGGGGGATAAAAAACATTGAAAATGAATAAAAAATATAGAATATCCATGTAAATACTAGGTTACACACTATATTTTTTAATTGCATATAATGGTGTGAGTTTGAGAAATAATATTGAGGGTATCTATAAAGTTAACATGTTCATGAGGTTGAATTAAAAATAAAAGTAATTCATGAAACATTATAACTTATTCACCCCACACCACCCAGTGGTTAATCCAACATGGGTTAATTTAATGTTATTCTATAATTGTCCTTGAATTCAATCATAAGGTCATATTCTCTAATCTTTGTTTTTAAAAATCTATTTATCATGGTTTCGACTAGAATTACTCTTCAACCAATTGTAGTATATTTGGATGCAATAACCCAAATCCAGTGTATACGTTTTTAAATTGGCATAAAATATAGTGTATTACATC
This sequence comes from Viscum album, assembly GCA_963277665.1. Lineage (NCBI taxonomy): Eukaryota > Viridiplantae > Streptophyta > Magnoliopsida > Santalales > Viscaceae > Viscum > Viscum album. The sequence goes on along the minus strand of OY728128.1, from coordinate 1,010,392,963 downwards.
TCAATAGACAGAATATTTTTTTTGGTTTTGTAAAACAAAGTACATACTTTTTACCATTCATTATGTTTAAAAAAAATTAAGATTTGTTTTTATAATGTTGTTCCATCTGGCATATACATTCACATCAATCAGATTACACCTCATAGATTCTATAGAAAGGAAACAATATGAAGGTGATATTAAATTTTCCATACGGGTTATTTATAGTGGAATAAACCATTAATAAATAATAACAATAAACATGTAAAGGTAAATAAATTAACACATAATCCATTTATATTACATGATATGGAATAATAAACGAGTAATGGAAAATAACTGAAAACATATTATATTTAATCAATAATTAAAGAATAAAACACATACATATATAAAATAATTATGAAAATATAAAATAATGTAAATAAAATAATGTAAATAAGTGCTTATTCAACACCATTTCTATGAAGCATGATGCCTCTTCCATCTTGTCCTTTTAGAAGCAGTTTAAATTATACGTAAAACCCATTTAATTATAGCTTGAAGAATTTTATCATCATACCTAAAAATGAATTAAGAGGATATATAATATAGTACAAAATCCATCCCGGTAGGACTAAACAATTCATCTTATTATAAATAATCTATTTAATTAATGAATCAAATTTCTATTACAAAAAATATGCATATTGAATAAAGGATAAAAATATAACATTATTTTCCCATTCCATCAGATAAAAATAAAAATAAAATAAAGTATGTATAAATCATAAAAGGTTTAATAAATAAAAAATCTATGATAATTAATATGTATATGAGGAGGAAATTTAATGTCTGATGATCAAAAAAATGAAAATACTCTAATTAAAATATAATGACTATAAAAATGAAACAATGAAGAGAATATAAAAAATATCTATGATAAAAATAATGATAAAGAGTCCAGAGGAAGATTAAGTATGGTATTAATACAACATAACCCTAGTATATTATCATTAAAATAATCAATTGTTTTTTAATTAATATGAAAACATTGAAACTACATTTAAAAACTATCATATAGAATATTTACTATTCATTTTGAAAATCACTTTTGAAAAAAATAATTTTATTTCTTAATCCTAATTGATGAAAATCACATATAAAAACTATGATTTTATAAAATAGTAGTAAAAAAATTAATTAAAAATAATATTTTAAAATTTTAATGGAATATTCCATGAAATGAATGTCATGACAGAGTGAGATTATGTATATGATATACAAGTTATTAAGAACATTAGTTTTGTACTGTAAAAGCGATAAATATTTTATTTGGAATGAACCAATAATGTTCCATTATAATTTTCTATAAAAAGTAATAATGGGGAAAATATATTTATGAAATAATTTTTAAGATTTTTGATTTTTTTTAATCAAATTGTCATATCATATTTATTGAAGAAAATTTATTTCTGACTAAAGATGGAAATTTATTGGTTTTTTTAAAACAATTATTGAAAAAATTATATACCAAAGAGTTAATAAACTATACTATTTATTGAAAATATAATGAATAAACATAGGATGATAAAATGAACATTTATTATTAGATAATGATCAAATAATTTTAGTAAATGTAAATACATCTAGAACCAATCCCGATTAAAATGTGATTATGAAATACACCCTCAAAGAATAGAAAATTTAAAGTGAGAATAAATAAATGAAGTTATTATTTGTATAAACTAAAAATTAAAATAAAATAATGGTAATTAAATAATAATATGATAAAAATTCATAGAATATAATATTAAAATATGATAGACAAAAAATATGTAACATAACTCTATTAAATAAAATTGAGTTGTGAAATTATTTATCTCATGATAAATTATATATCAATTCCAATTAAATGAAACAATTAAAATTTAAATAAAAATACCATAAATTATGATGTACTCATGACATGACACATCAAATCATTGTATATACACCATATAAAATAATGTAGGTTCATAAAATCACAATATGCCTCAATGAAATGAAATTGAGATGAAATATCTTACCTGACACTTCATTTTGGTTACAAGGATTTATATTCCTATATATTGGTATTAAATATATTATTCACTTTAACAAAAGGATATTAATATTTATATTATCATATATTAATCATTTATAACAATGTATCTCTCGTTCCTTAATAATCTTTAATTATTTTTATTATTTCTGGTGTTAATTGCCCAGTTTTCCCATACATATTTTGTCATGAAAGATTTGGTTATTTCTTAATATTATATAGTTATAAAATTTTTTATATTATAATAATAAAATAATTATAGTATTTTTAAAAATTATTACTTTGAAAACCAATCATTAAATATGGTTATAAAAAAATGGGGGAAGTTACAATCATGGATGTGGTAGGCCATACGTAAGAATGTGTAATGTTCCCATTTTCCAACAATCATTATAGAAAATAGGAAAGTAATATATTATATTTATATAATTATAATAATATCATATATAACATAATATTTCATTAAAAATAGTAATATATATGTCAACCATGGTGCTGGTAGATGAAAAGTGAGTCACATCACTCTGTGAAGGAAGTAGTCAACAAGTACAAAATGACGTTATCATTATTCATCTAGTGTAAATATAATAAATAAAATGATATATATTAAATTTTATAATTGATAAATATTTCATTAAAATAATAATTAATCAATTTATATCATAGATAGTAATTAAAATTATTTTTAACACATTTCATGAAAAGCGTTTGTGAAATGCAAATCACATAACATCATGAGGATATAATATTCCATACACATGATCCATGAATTATTATCTCCTACAAAATGGAATTTAAAAAATCAATATATGATATAATGATTCTATAGGAAAAAATATGCAATAATTAAAATATATATAATTTATATTCCTCATCAAACCCAACCCCATGAGTGGAAAACGAAAAAAAGAATGATATAAGTTTGCATGGCATTAATCCATTGTACGCATGAACCATTACTTCATAAACAATCTTACAGAAGTGGATAGGGTTTTTAGTCATTACCTTCTTTAAAAAATAGTATAATGAAAATTATGATGATATTATATCATAATGTTATATTAATAATCTAAGGACTATAAGAAAGAAAAAAAAATTAAAATTATCATTGAGTAATGTTACCTCTTATTTGTGAATCCGACTTAGGTTTGAACAAAAAGAATAAAACATTTGGATTTATAACAAAAATAAAAATTAAAGTATTAGTTTAAGAAATTATTGAAGTTATTTGGTATGGTATTTTCCAAAAAATATTGTTATTAAGGTGTGGTTAAGAGAGGAGATATTGTGTTTTTTTATAATTGAGGTGAGTTGAACAATGGTGTTTTTTATACACATCAATCATAACGACATTTTTGTCATTCCTATTGCCTAAAAACTGTATATGATAAATACTATAAGATTTATTATATTTATATTAAAAAAATTGGTATATTACATGTTGGTAGGTCATTTTTTACCCTTGAATCTTTTTTTAACCCTTATTAAATCCATTTTTACCTAAACCCTGCTAAAAACGTTGTTATATTTTAATGATTTTTTTCTTTAAAATTTAAGTTTGAATTATTATAAAATATATATTATTTTTATTACAATTATGAAATCCAATTTTAAGATTTTAATTAACATACTTATAAATATATTATTTTAAATTAACCTCCTAGATGTGACAAGGAAAGCGAGTTTTAAAGAGAAAATTATCATTTCTTAACAATGAATTTATATAAAATTAAATATAAAATTTAATAAATTGACCTAAATTTGATTAATAAATATATAATACAAAAAATTTGAATTTTAAAAAATATTTACTGTATTTTTATCTTTATAAAATATTTAGATGAAATGCAGTTTTCAATTAAAATATATTATTTTTTACTATTCGACAAAAAAGGAAACGTTTCAGAAAAATAAACAAATGGAACTATGATAATTATGATATGTTGATTTAAAAATGTATTTTTATATTGTAACATATTTTTCATAAATTTTAAAAAATATTATTAAATTAAGTTAGTAAATCGTGAATATACAAAATTTTGACAAACATTTATTTGACTAATATAGTTTCTTAAGAGATATTAATTTTTCATTTAAAAGATTTACATTTTTTAATAATAAATAGGAAACTAATCAATGAGTTTCATATATATATTATAAAAAAAATTAATTATATTCAAACCTTCCATTAAATTTTCTTTGTCAAAAATCCACATTAAATAATAATATTGATTGTATATTGTTGTTTAGTAAAAATTGTCATGCATTTCATGCAAGATATTGAAGAAAAGAGTTTTCGTGTGTAACATAATATAAACATAGTGTTTTTTGTAATATATGATATTTAATATATTTTTTGTATTTTATAATTTTACATTGTTCTATTAATTGATGTGAAATATTTAACAATGAGCACAACAATACAAACACAATGTTTTTATAAATACAATCATGTATTCTAAGCAGTTAATCCTTGTTTATTTATTGTTGGTGTCTAACATCTGTGATTATTTGTTATTTTTAAAAAACTAAACAATTTAGTAAGATGAAAAACAAAAACACAAAAAAGGGATGTCTCCGGATAATCAATATATCCCTCTTATACATTTTGAAATTTCAAATTTGAAATTAAACGATGATAATATCAAAATATAAGTAAATATATTGAAAATAATAGAAAAAATATATTACTAAATTTCATTGGATGGATCAATAGTTTATTTCTTTTTATATAGTTGAACTCAAATTAATTACTCCCAGGAATGATATCCAAATGGTTTAGGTGGATCTATTCTTTATGGATAAATAAAAATAATCATTTTTATATCTATATATATAAACTATGATATAGTGTTGGGAAAAAATCCATCAAGGTATCATTGAAGCATTTTTGAAGTGATTGTGTTTGTTGACAAAGTGGACATCTGAGTAGTGATTGTTGACAAAGCAAAACAATGACATACAAATTTGTTGACAAAGTGGATTTCATGGTGGAATGTCGAGTTGAAGAGCGGAGATCAACGATCCATGTTTGATTCAAGAACGTCGATAAAAGGAATGGATGGTCTGGTGGCGGTACAAAAGAACAGATACAAGGTGGCGCCGTTTTCCAGTGTTTGCCAAATTTTTGGGCCTGAAAATCGGCAGATGAAGAAAAGTGGTTTTGGAAAAGGGACTTGCGCACTGAGGACTTGGAGAATAGGAAACTTGAACGCCATATGTTTTTCATGATCATAAGATCAAAATATTGCAAAGGAAGTAGGTTCGCGCAAGTTTGGGAGTTTGTCGCGCAAGTGTCCAAAAGGACAGAAGACTTGCGCGCCGAAACTGGGTCGCGCATGTGACTTGCGCGCCATCGTGCAGGGTGGTCAGATTGCCTATAAATACTGGACCACCCCTCTTCATTCAAAACGGAGTTCAACACATTGAGAAATCAGAGCTCCCGTCGCATAGGTGTGGTTGTCGCGCAAGTGGTGAGTGTGGGTCGCGGAGGTGAATTTACGCGCCAGTAGTTGAACTTGTGCACCGGTGTTAGAAGTTGCGCGCCGGTTGGCAGTTGCGTGCCAATATTGGTTTGGGCGTAAAAGGAAGAGAGTCGCGCAAGTTTGGAGTTGAGGAAGCTTGAGTCGCGCAAGTGTCTGAGGAGGACTTGCGCGCCTGTTTTGACTTGCGCGCCGATACTTGCGCGCCGAGATTGACTTGCGTGCCAAGTAAGGTTTTGTTCTAGCTATGCTTCTCGGACTGCGTGGAAGCTGGTACATTGCCCGATACCTTCGGTGCAAAGAGATATTCATCTACGGGTGAAATTTGTACTTCAACAGAGTATCTACACATAGAGGAATATGCATTCATTCATGCAAATGAAGAGACCTACAGGTCTACAAACTGTGAGTGGATTCCCTTCTGGAGCAGTGAGCTTAGGAAGAGGAAGTAGGTGATCCTCTCCACCGGCAGTGAGCCAGAGAGAGAGAAACAGGGAGTGACCCTTGGGAAAGCAGTGAGCTGACCCTAAACTTGTAAAGGCAGCGAGCCTAGGCATAGAAATGATCTAGCCCGAACCTTGTAATACACAGCTAGTGAAGATTAGTGGAATTGGGTACGACCGGAAACTTGTCGGCGTATGCTCCTTGGACGTAGCCCTTTGCGGTGAACCAAGTAAAATTGATGTGTCCTGTGCATACTTCGCTTTCTATTTACTTTGTGCAATAGGAAAAAGAGAGGAGAGAGTTTTTCTCAAAAGCGAAATAAGATCAGAACGGGCATTAATTTTAAATTAGTCATACCCTGATTCACCCCCCCTCTCAGGGTATTCAACCTTGTGGACCTAACAATTGGTATCAGAGGGAAAGGTTGACAGTTGTTCTTCTTTCAAATGGAGGTCACTAATCATTGAGAGATTCAGATCTTCGACAGATGTAATTTTCAGATATTGAAGAATCGAATGCAGCACTATTTCCGATCTTTGGGAATGGATGTGTTTTCAGCAGCTATGCATGGTATCACAGCTGATATTACTAGTGGTTCATTATCAGAAGCTGAGAACAAAGAGTTGGATGTTGATTCCAAAGAAATCAATTCTTTATGGGGATCCCTCTCTAATATCTTATATGCAAAGGTGATGTCATGCAAAACGTCACATGCCATGTGGGAAAAGATTTTGAATATTTATGAAGGGGATACAAAAGTTAGAGAGGCAAAGCTGCAAGTATTGTGGAACAATTATGAAGATCTCAGAATGAACCCGAATGAGTCTGTTGATACATTCATTGACAGGGTAAATGCTATGGTAGAAGACATGCGGGGTCTTGGAGAAATTATCGAAGACATTAAAATTGTAAAGCGCATCTTGAGAAAGCTTCCACCTCGGTTCAATCCGAAAGTTTCTGTCTAGGAAGATAAAGATCTGAAAGAGCTGACATTGGATAACCTACACAACACTCTTGTTGCATATGAAATGAGAAATGATGACAACGATGCTGTGGAAAAGGGGAAATCCAAAGAGGTGGCATTTAAGGCCATGAAGAGGCTCACTATTGAAGATTCTCAGGAGGAAGAAGAGTCAGATGAGGTGATGTCGTTCCTTTCTTCAAATCTGCAAAGAGGAAAAGGAATGTTTAAATGGAAACTTCCACTAGCATGCTTCCGATGCGGAAAGGTTGGTCATCTTGCTGCAAGATGCCCCAAAAAGTTTCAACAAGAAAGCGATGAAGATGAAGTTGAGATTCCCATGAAAAAATCTTCAGCCTATGTGAAAGGGAAGAAGCAGTTCAAGGGAAATTTCTTTAAGAACAAGAATCTTCTTTCCCAAGAAATAGGCAGTTCAGCTGAGTCTGAGGGTGAAGAAGTTGAAGAGATAGAAAACTGCAAAGACCGTGGACAAAATGTGATGGTGGTTGTTGCCAGTAGTGCTCTAGAAAAGAAATAAACTAAAACTGATGAACAAGAAGATGAAATTGAAGGGAGAGTTGACATGGAAGCTAAATTAGAAGCAGAACTTGAAGAGATATATGTTTGGCGAGTAAAAACAAAGAAATCCAACAAGATAGTACGTGATGCCAAACTCTACATGCAACAACAAGAAGAAGAGAAGTCTGATCTTGAGAAATAAATTGAAAATCTTAAGTCTTCCAGGCCAGTGCGCACAGAAAAGGTTGATGAGCATAAGCTCATGCTTGGAGAGCAGAAAAGGGAGATCGATTTCTTGAGTCGAAAAGTGAAAGATCACGTCAAGCGTATTGAAGAGCTTAAAGAGGAAGTTGTCGGTCTGCGGAGAAAAGTTAAAGACCAGGGAAAACCATTGAATTCCAACACATTCTTGGGAAATCAGGTCGTTACGAAGACTGAAAAGAAGAAAGAAGAGCCCAGTAGTTCACCAGGAAAGAAGCAGCAATTGAACTCAGAAGTTAAGGCTGATTCATGGAGTAATCAGAAACAAAAATCTGTGGCAGTTAAAATCAGACCGCAAGCACCTGTCCCGAGATTGAAAGTGGATTTGAGCACAAAGCATAATCAGAATACTCAGAGATCCAAAGGGGAAACTCGTAGTGATGAAGTAACATGAAGGAATTCACCTTATATCAGGTGTTATTGTTGTGGAAAGATGGGACATTCACAGTATGTGTGTTCTATAGCCAAAAGATATTGAAGGGAACAAGAACAGAGATGGAATCCAAATAGAGAACGGTTTTCCAGAACATATTTTGAAGGACACTATTTTTGTTGCGGAGGATTTGGACACATGGCTAGGTACTGCACTCCGACCATTCAGAAAAATGTGCCAAATCATAATCAAAATGTTCGCAAGCAGCAGATCAGTAAACCGACAAGCAAGTTAAATGTTCAGAACAGATTTTCAGTTTTGCAAGATGAAGCTGGTCCATCATACTATGAGAAAGAACAGAAGCCTCAATCCATGCCGAGTATGAAAGAAAAGGTATGGACCAGGAAGAAGAAATTTGAGAAGGCCGTAGTTGCTGAAATTTCTCTTAAAGCATCAGATCGTTCTGGTGTTTGGATCCTTGACAGTGGTTGCACATCCCACATGACGGGTAATAAGGATCTGGTTACAGGCATAAAATATGACAATGAATGAGTTGTCATATTTGGAAATGATGAAGGCCTGAAGATTGTTGGCTCAAGAAAATCCAAGTTTGGGGGAAAAGAAATGAGACATACTGATGTCTTGGTGGTAGAGGGTCTCAGTCATAATTTGCTTAGCGTCAGTCAACTATGCACCTCTGAGCACACTATCCTATTTACCAAGAAGATGGGTTTTGTTAAAGGAAAAGATGGAATAGTCATTATTCAGGGAAAACGAACAAAGGGGAATCTTTACCTTGTAGGTGGGGAAGAAGATTCATGCCTTTTATCCAGAGAAGAAGAAAATAAGCTATGGCATAACCGACTTGGTCATCTATGTCAACCATCTATGGAAGATCTGGTAAAGTGTGATGCTGCTAGAGACCTTCCCAAACTATCATGTGATCGCACTCATACGTGTGATGCTTGTCAACAAAAGAAGATCATCAGGAAGACATATAGGCCAAAGGAACAAAAAGCAACTCGAGTGCTCGAATTGGTGCATGCTGATGTATGTGGACCTATCTCACCTCGAGCTATATATGGGAAATGGTACTATGTTCTTTTCATTGATGACTATAGCAGAATGGCCTGGGTATTCATCATTACCCATAAGATAGAGGTATTCAGTTTCATAAAGCAATACAGGAGGGAATCAGAAAAGATGCTTGGGAAGCAAATTTTGAAGTTCTGTTCTGATAACGGTAAGGAATTTACAAACATTTAGGTTGAAAACTATCTCGAGAAACATGGGATAAGGGATCAAGTTTCATCAGTAAGAACTCCCCAACAGAATGGTGTGGTTGAAAGGAGAAATCGGATCATCAACAACATGGCTAGAACAATGCTTATCGATAAGAACCTACCAGAGAAATTTTGGAAGGAAGTAGTTTTGACATCAGTCTATGTTTCAAACAGGTCCCTGTTATGTCCGAAGCAAGGAAAGACTCCATATGAACTATGGTATGGAAAGAAGCCAATGTTTAAATACTTTCGAATCATTGGAAGTAAGTGTTTCATTCTCAACAAAGAACATAATACGAAGTTTGAGGCACGAGGAGATGAAGGGATATTACTTGGATATTCAGGGAAAAGCAAAGCATATAAATGCTTCAACAAGAGGCTGGGAAAAATTGTTGAGAGTAATGATGTCACTATAGTCGAAAATGAATAGACTGCTCAACGACCCAGTGAACAGTTTCTGGATGAATGTGATGATGAGGTAAGCAACACAGGGGGAGCAGAAGTTGCAGAGGCTGACTCAGAAGAAGATATTGATGATGAATAAGAAAGTGTCAAGTCTATATCTGCAAGGAAGCCAAAGAGTCGAGCTGAAATTGATAGGCAGAATATCATTGGTGACCAGACAGCACCAGTTCAGACTCGAAGAATGAAGTCCATTACAGCAGACATCATTTTTATCTCAGGTGGTGCCGAAATGTTTTTCCGATGCAGCTGAAGATGAAAACTGGGTTCAAGCTATGAATGAAGAGCTTGATCAAGTTGAGAAGAACTAGACATGGGAGATTTTTGCGAGACCAGCAGACAAGAATGTCATTGGGACTAAATGGGTCTATCGCAACAAGATTAATGAAGATGGAACTGTGATTCGAAACAAAGCACGACTAGTGTGCAAGGGGTACGCCTAGATCGAAGGAATAGATGTCGATGAGACATTTGCACCAGTTGCAAGGCTGGAGACAATCAGATTATTCTTGGCCATAGCAGTGCAAAGAAAGTTTAAAGTGTTCCAGATGGATGTCAAATCCGCGTTCTTGAATGGGGTTCTAGAAGAAGAGGTTTACATTGAGCAGCCAGATGGTTTTCTTATTCATGAGGATGAGAACAAAGTTTGCAGGCTGAAGAAGGCATTGTAGGGGCTGAAACAAGCACCACGAGCATGGTACTCAAGGCTTGATCAGTATTTGAAGAAGCTTGGTTTTCAGCGTGGATGAGTTGATTACAATCTCTATTTTAGTAATGAATGTAATCAACAGATGATGGTGCTGGTTTATGTTGATGACATAATTTTTGGCGGATCAGATGAAGCTCAGTGCAGACAATTTTCCGAATTCATGAAAAATGAGTTTGAAATGTCAGTGATTGGAGAGATAACATTTTTCCTTGGTCTACAGGTGACACAAGGAAGGAATGGAACTTTCATTTCTCAATCCAAATATGCCAAGGAGGTTCTAAGAAGGTTTGGAATGGATAATACCAAGGAAATGAAGAATCCAGTTGCTACCCGAATGAAATTATCAAAAGATGAGGTTGGCAAGGAAGTTAATATCATAGAATATAGGCAAATCATTGGAAGTCTGTTGTACTTAACCGCAACAAGGCCTGATATTGTTATCGCCACATGCCAAGCAGCGAGATATCAGAGTAATCCCAAGGAAAGTCACATGCTTGCAGTGAAAAGAATATTTCGGTATATCAAGGGCACGGTGGACTTCGGCTTGATATACAACGGCAAATCTTAGACAGAGTTATTGGGATATACTGATGTAGACTGGGCCGGTTCAGCAGATGATAGAAAATCAACGTCAGGTGGTGCATTCTATCTTGGTGGATTGTGTATTTCTTGGCTAAGCAAGAAACAAGATTGCATTTCATTGATCACCGTAGAAGCTGAGTATATTGCGGCCACTCAAGCATGCACACAGTTATTGTGGATGAAGCAGCAGCTTGAAGATATGGGAGATGAAGTGAAGTCTCCGATCAGAATCCAGTGTGATAACTCAAGTGCTATAAATCTTAGCAAAAATCTCGTCCATCACTCAAGGACAAATCACATTGAGATTATGTATCATTTTATCAAGGAGAAGGTTGAGCAGGGAATCGTGAAGTTGGAGTATGTGCCTACAGAGCTACAGGTTGCAGACATTCTGACAAAGGAATTACCCAAGGAAGCTTTTGAGAGGCATCAACTGGCTCTGGGAGTTCATTTGATTCCCCGCACTTGAAATAGTGTGGATGTGGGACCCCCCTCTCCCCGAGGTATGATGTGTTTTTCCCTAATATGCTGCTATGTGTTCTCTAATATGCTACAGACTCCAAAGGAGTGTCCTTTGGGTTCGTTGACAAAGGGGGAGAAAAGTGTTTGTTAAATGAGGAGAAAATAGTGATTGTTCAAGGGGGAGACAGTGCGGAGATTTGATAAATCATAATTGATACAGGGAGAAGCTGACAGGTGGAGCATCCAGAAAGGGGGAGCAATGACAAAGGGAGAGTGTATTAAATCTGACGATGCTAGAAGTGATCGATCAAAGAATAGATATCACGATAGCTGAGGATCGTGATAAAAGAAGAAGAGTGGTTTTGGAAAGTGGTAATAATTTTTCCAAACCAAACATTGGTCTTCCAACAAGTCCATCAACAATTGGTATCAGTTTAGTACAAATTGGTATCAGTTTGGTGTCAATAGTGGATGTCAGAGATAAAGTGATTCATTAATGAACTTTTCATTTACTCTTGTTTCACACGCCGATCATTGCTCATGTGGGCTTAGAGTATGTGTTGAGTAAATCCTTGATCGCTATTAGAATCGCAAAGAGGCGAATGGAGGCTGAAGAATCAACGATATATCTTTGTTTTGGATGTGTTGTCAACAAACCCAAAGGGGGAGATTGTTGGGAAAAAATCCCTCAAGGTATCATTGAGAATTTTTGAAGTGATTGTGTTTGTTGACAAAGTGGACATCTGAGTAGTGATTGTTGACAAAGCAAAACAATGACATACAAATTTGTTGACAAAGAGGATTTCATGGTGGAATGTCGAGTTCAAGAGCTGATATCAACGATCCATGTTTGATTCAAGAACTTCGATAAAAGGAATGGATGGTCTGGTGGCGGTACAAAAGAACAGATACAAGGTGGTGCCGTTTTCCAGTGTTTGCCAAATTTTTGGGCCTGAAAATAGGTAGATGAAGAAAAGTTTTTTTGGCAAAGGGACTTGCGCGCCGAGGACTTGGAGAATAGGAAACTTGCACGCCATATGTTTTTCATGATCAGAAGATCAAAATATGGCAAAGGAAGTAGGTTCGTGCAAGTTTGGGAGTTTGTCGCGCAAGTGTCCAAAAGGACAGAAGACTTGCGTGCCGAAACTGGGTCGCACAGGTGACTTGCGCGCCATCGCGCAGGGTGGTCAGATTGCCTATAAATACTGGACCACCCCTCTTCATTCAAAACGGAGTTCAACAGTTTGAGAAATCAGATCCCCCGTCGCACAGGTGTGTTGGTCGCGCAAGTGGTGAGTGTGGGTCGCGTAGGTGAATTTGCGCGCCAGTAGTTTAAGTTATGCGCCGGTGTTAGAAGTTGCGCGACGGTTGGCAGTTGCATGCCAATATTGGTTTGGGCGTAAAAGGAAGAGAGTCGCGCATGTTTGGAGTTGAGGAAGCTTGAGTTGCGCAAGTGTCTGAGGAAGACTTGCACGCCTGTTTTGACTTGCACGATAATACTTGCGCGCCGAGATTGACATGTGCGCCAAGTAAGGTTTTGTTCTAGCTGTGCTTCTCGGACTGCGTGGAAGCTGGTACATTTCCCGATACCTTCAGTGTAAAGAGATATTCATCTACGGGTGAAAGTTGTACTTCAACAGAGCATCTACACATAGAGGAAGATGCATTCATTCATGCAAATGAAGAGACCTACAGGTCTATAAACTGTGAGTGGATTCCCTTCTGGAGCAGTGAGCTTAGGAAGAGGAAGTAGGTGGTCCTCTCCACCGGCAGAGAGCCAGAGAGAGAGAACAGGGAGTGACCCTTGGGAATGCAGTGAGCTGACCCTAAACTTGTAAAGGCAGTGAGCCTGGGCTTAGAAGTGATCTAGCCCGAACCATGTAATCCACATCTAGTGAAGATTAGTAGAATTTGGTACGACCGGCACCTTGTCGGCCTATGCTCCTTGGACATAGCCCTTTGCGGTGAACCAAGTAAAATTGTTGTGTCCTGTGTATATTTCGCTTTCTATTTACTTTGTGCAACAGGAAAAAGAGAGAAGAGAGTTTTTCTCAACAGCGAAACAAGATCAGAACGAGCATTAATTTTTAATTAGTCATACCCTGATTCACCCCCCCTCTCAGGGTATTCAGCCTTGTGGACCTAAAATATAGTCACCTTTAATTAAATGAATTCACCTTTTGTAAACACTAAATCTAAAATCTACAATTATACATTATTTATTCTCCAAAAATCCATAATATATTTTCATAATGAACCATATATAATTTTAAAAATAATGTTGTGGCCTTATACTTTCAATATAAATGTTCTTATAATCAATAAATCCTATAGACAATGACATGTTAATACCAAAAATTACATAGAATGATTATACTGACATACGTTTTTGAAAGGGAATAATGAAATATACCCTCATCCAATAAAAGTTACACAAAAAAGTTTGATACCCTTTTCACCAAAATACAACCCAATATTACCATGGCATGCCACTTGACATGGTAATCTTATCAATTTAACCAATATCAGCCACAATAAACTATAAATTATCAGCATGACATGTTAGTCAACATGTTACATCATGTAATAACATCCCTATTAAATAATGTTTTTTATTGATCCACAATGTGTTTCTTACAACAATGAAATATTTTATAATTATAATAATAAATATTACATGTATTTTTTTAAAGCAAAATGATGTTATAAATTTAAATTCAATAAATTTTAAAATATAAATTTCTCATCCATTAATGAATCAAATGAAATACAACATTGATTTTCTCTTTCACAAGATTTATTTGTGATACTCACTTCCAATAAATAATTAATCATTCGACACAAAAATTATGATCTGGTTTAATATAATTGAAGTATGACTGAAGATATAAAATCTTATTTTTCACTTCACGAATAAAACATCTATTATGATATTAAAGTGAGAGAATATATAATCCATAATGTAAATTTTTTTATTATTTTTCAAATAATTTGACCACTTATTATAATAAAAAATTTATAATCTTGATAATGAATCATTAATCATATCATGGGATTTATAAGCCACGAACTAGACTCGTTAATTTACTTAAAACATTATTTTTTCTCTTCTAAGGGAATCTTTAATCTATGGATAATATTTTGACAATCTATATAACATTGTTTTTTAAACACATCCTCTTAAAAAAATAATAATAATTTTTCTTTTTTATAATTATTTATTAAAAGGATATCTCCTTTACATATATGTAGTTTTATATGTGTCTTTAATTAAATACCACCATTTTAGATGTATTCATAATTGAATTATTTAAAAATTTAATCCTTTACAAGAAATATATAACATGGAGATGTAAATATATATTATTTTTAATTAATTATTAAAATAAAAAAACATAACTTTTTTTTATAACTCATAAATAATATTTTACACATGTGTATCAATTATAGAAATAATTTATTTTAATAGAAATAATTTAACAGTACACATTTTTTCTGTAAGACTGTTATCACTAATTTTATTTCATAATTTTATAATTTGAATTTCATTAAAATAGTGCTTTCTTGATATAATCATAATAAATAAACATATACCGATATTTTGTGATTTTTTATGAAATTACTTTTTTTCCATGAATGCAGAAAAATTTGACCTTTTTAAAATATTATCAATTATTTCCATTAATGAAATGAAATTAAAAGTGCCATTATTTATTGGATTCTGGTTTAATGTTAATGGTGATACCTTTTATTAATAAATATATAATTATAATCAATAGTTTTCAAGATTTAGTTGTATGTTATTTGTATTCTAAAATAAAATTTAAAAATTGTTTAATGTACTGAATAAATTATGGCTTGATGGGTGGGAAATCCCTTGGGGGGATATGACCTGACTTTTATGCTTGTGTGTGTGGTGTGTGTGTGTTTTAAATGTAATTTTACCCCTAGGAATATACTATACAAAGAAAAATTTCATCAGGTTATACAGATTAATATTACATTTAATTTCATAATCACTACAATAATTATTATTTAAAAATGTAAATAATTTTCTGAATAGGGAGTATCAATTTTTGTAAATATTTATATTTTTAAATTAAAATTAATAGTAACAATTATAAAATTTATGATATCAATAAATGTTAAATATGCTAATAAAAATAAAAATAATGTGATATGGAATAAAAAATCATTATAAAAAATATATATAATTTTATTTTATTTTCATATGTCGTCAATAATCATCAATGCACCAAAAATATAAATTTTGGTTACTAGTTTTCTATAACATATTACTTTATAATATTTAATGGAAAGATAAATCTAAAAATTCCCTTTTTCTTAATTTATTACATATAATAATTTCTCAAAATGATAAAAATATATATTTTCTATTAGCTGTTTATTTGAAATATGAATTATTTTTTTGGTAAATATTAATTAATTATAGTAATTTAATAATTGTTTTTTATGCTTATTCAATGATGACACAATACTTGTTGTTTTAGTATAAAAATCATATTAATGTTTTTAAAAAATAGTGACATTTATTTTTCCTGTGATTTATAGTGTCCCAAAAAATTAATAGGTAGATATAAAATATTAAATTTTTAATGAATTATATTATAATTCTTTAGCTACAACGTTTTTAAAAAAATTTAAATGTATAGTTCCAAAATATTACATTAATTGTATTTTATAATAACAAATATATAATTAAATTATCCAAGACTCATAAAAGTGAAACCTTCATACATGAGAAAGTGAAATGGTTAAAAAAGTAGTCATTACCCATTTATGTTTCTTTTTTGTTTTTATAGTAATATTAATGACAACTAAATTATATAAATCATCAATGTTGTTGTAATTGTCAAAAAATGTTAATAGGGGTAAAATAAAATGATATTGGTGAACATGACAAAAAATTATGTCAAGAAATTATTATATGATATTATTTTTACTCATACACATATTATTTTTTGTATTATCTAAATTTTAATCAATATTTTCATTGAACATGATTTATCTTAATATAATACTTTATGAAATTCAATTAACTCACTCGATTATTTTATAATATTTACCCCATTATATATTTTCTCTATACAACATTGTAAATCTTACATCATTTAATCCCAGGATAATAGCCTTATCCATATCATAATCTATGTCATGACTGACGTGGTCCTCCTAAAATACCATCTCTAGTCTCGTTAATTGTAGATTTTATAGAATTATTTTGAAATAGATTTATTTTCTTTACCGACTATTCTATGATTATTTCATTTACTACTTACTATTATTTAGTTTAAAGAATAATAAAATAAGAAGTAAAATATATATGTATAATAATATATTATTATTAGAATGGTAATACCATTCTCCATCTCTATCAAATACATTAAGTATAGAAAACATCTCTTATGCATACGTACAACTTACAATCTCTATATAGAGGTGTATTGATTTTTTCATAACCACATTACCTAGATAGTTAAAAATTTGGACAATTATTATTTATTATATATATTAAAGAATTATTATTTTGTGATTATAATAAAATATATACCTCCTTACCTTATAATCCGTTGGAAAATGATAATGACGCTTGCCTATACTTTTAAACTACCACCATTAGAATGTTAAGTGATTTGTTTTTCATTTATGAATTAAATAGATTAAAATATGGATGTATTTAATAATTACATAATATATTTTTGGAAAGAAATCATAAAATAGTTCATTATTATATAACTTTTTTTTACATATTTTGAAAACGGGAAAACATCATTGATGCTTACGTATGGCCTATCATCTCTAACAACGGTGTATTAGTTTTTTCTATATCAATATTTCATGGATGAATATATATATATATATATATATATATATATATTAAATATATCATGAGAAAAATTAAAGAGATTATGTGTCCAAATTAAAAGTAAAATTTCCATATCGATCTAATAAAAACATAATAAAAAACAATGTAGTTGTCAGCCAAAATAATGATAATAATAATAGATTAATTCAGAGAGGTGATAAAATTATATAAGTAGTTTTTAAATGATATATTATTTATATAAATGGTTAAATTATGTAATTATAATATATATATTTATTTATTATATAGTAATTATAGATAGTACACAAATAAATTCAGACTAGAGATATGGGATTTCATCTCAATTTCCACTCAAATGGGGCATATTTGGTATTTAAAACCAATTTAATTTATTTGGTGTATATAATTCTGAATTGAAGTATTTAAAATGAATTTTCATTTTTTCATATTGATTATGGATTCAATTAATTTTACTCTTTAATGAATAATGTTTAATATAAAATTTAAACTTTTATCACTTTTTGATTGGCTATATTTATCAACCATATTCATTTTTTCCAAATTCTGTTAAAAATTTGTAATATTTTTAATATAATATTTTATTAAATAATTTTTTTGATTATTTAATTTTTACATGGTTTGAAAAAAATCATTCTAATCTTACCCAAACATGTAGTCATTTTTCACTTTCTCTATGAAGGTCAAAAGGATTTTTTTTTCTTTTAACATATATGACAATAAAATTATTTCTATATGTCATTACTATTATATGATCATTATCTTAATCAACATGATTTAAATGGTTTTAAAAAAAATTATGGTGAGTGACTATTTTTAAAAAAATATATTTTATAAAAGACTTGATTTTACAAGAAAACTATTATTTTTTGATAAATTATGCCTCAATTCAAACATATTGATTAACTATGTGGTTGTATTATTCTATTAAAACAACAATTTTTTTTGAAAATTATAAAACATATTTAAATTAAAAAACCATTATATTTTGATCCTAGATATGATTATTTCCTATATAAATACCATTTCCTCAGAAAATGTTTTACATTGAATTTTATTTGATTGACTGTAAAAATATTGACAATCCATATATATTTCTTAATACATATATTTTTTGATAATGTATATTGTCATGAATTACATTCCATATTTGATTATTTCACAGTAAATATATTGATGGGTGGGGTGTGGAATTATAAATCCCCATAATGTATCTACATCTCTCATGAGGTAAATCAATTCGATAAATAAATTAGTCTTTTCTGTACAAATACCCAATTATTAATCTATCTTGGTGAAAATTCCTGACAATAGTAGATATCATGATCATTGAGATAATGACATACAATATTTATCATTTCCTACATTGATTATTAAGTTAGTATTATCCATCTAATTACTACATTCACATTATCCATAAAATCATTTCATGCTGATGTTATTTGTTAAATGGCATGAATTTTAGTTATATATAATCACAATTAGATTATACATTATTTATCCTTGATAAACTCAACAATATATATTTTGCAAGGAATATTTTAGAACACCCTTTATTGGTTTCCATTAATCATTTTATGAATAATGATATTATGAATTATATTAATGATGCATGTTTTCATAATATGTAGTTTAAATTACAAATTTATTATTTGAATATTATATGTATGTGGTTCTTCAATAATAATATATTCATTGGACCTTTTGGATGATATCCTTTATATATTATAAAAATTTAAGAATGTAAAAATGGTATTTGATATAATTTAGATAGGGTTGTAACAAATTTTTTTATATTTATGATTGGCATTTTTGAAAAAATATTATGAAATATAAAAAATCCATGAATCCATAGATCATAAAATAAATAATATTAATAATTTATATATTATCATGTGTTTCATATACTACAAACTATGTAACACAACATAGTAATATTTTCTATGATGATCTTTATTGATCAAGGTTTAACTGTATTCTATAATTTTATATGAATAAATTTACATTTATTTTTTTATTCCCTACCATAATAATATATAATTACCCTAATAATTATACCAAACTATGTGATTAATTGTTTTAAATAAAATATATATTTCCATGTATAAAAATAAGTAATAATACATATATATATACACATTGAACCATATAAATCGATATGAAATATGATAAATAACTAAAAATCAATTATTCTCTATCAATAAAATGAATGGTAGTGCTTTTAGAATCAAATACCATAAAAATTTATTTATATATATTATATAATAATTTATCTATGTTCAGATTGTAAATCTATTAAACATATGTTAAATATTATTTCAATCATACATAAAGACTATTTTTAAAAGATAATGGAGAAAACTTCTTTCCATAGAAAAAATTATTAAGATAACACACAATGAATAAATATTAAAATTCAAAATTTAATTTATTATATAAATATAGATAATAATACATAAAATTTTATATGACTACGATTTATTTCATTTTAGACAAGGATAAATATATTTTTTTAAATTATTATATTTTAAATAATAATTTTTATTTATTCTTCTATATGTCTGATATAAAACCAATAATCATAAATTTGATAAAAATGATTTCAATGTAATAAAATTATTTATCCTTTTAATTATTCTTTAAAAAAATTTACAATGACATAATAAAAGTTTTTGAATATTATATCAAAAAAGGATAACATATTTGAGGAAAGATTATAGGTACAAATAATTTTTTATAACCATTGCACATGAATTAATATTTCTAGTGATTATCATGTATAAAATTTATTAAATTAAATCCTTTGTTGAGTATACACATAGTAAAATTATGCACCTCTATACGATTTTGATTGCATTCCGTGCTCTATGTTTCACCATTATTAATCATACCTAATATATAATCCCATATAATAATACAGTTAATAAAATAATATGTAAATTATATCATATAATTATATTGATCAGCTGATTAGACATTATAATATAAAAAATAATCTAATAATTTATTGAATATTCATTATGTAGGAAACCCAATGGTTAATGAAAGAAATCATTATTAAACCTGGATCATATAATTCAATAGAAATTTTAATTTTTAACTCAATTAATATCACCTATTTGGACATTATTTTTAACCTCTATTCATCACATAAGATAATCTATGGGATCTCATTAATTCTCAACCTACACATTTTGACGTTCAAAGCCACCATAATTGTTTTATATGGAGTGAATTTCACACTTTTTTCTTTAAAATGGTTTTAAGGATACCCCATTATAATGTCAATATACATCTCATGCATAATTCTCTTCCCAATTTAATTATATATATGGATTGTTATAATGGTGTTATTTTTTGTATATCATATTTATTTAAACTGAATAACAAGTTTCAATATTTTTTATTTATAACGATAATAGAACTAAGTAATTATTTAATTCATCCACCATTTAATAGTGAAGTGATATTCAAAGTATACATATTTGTATCACATATAAATTGTACATTAATCACATTTATTATAATGTATTAAATACATATGAAAAATAAATCATTTAATTGTGATAAAAACTGATGAACAATTTCATCTCCTACTTTTCTAGTACTATATCAATGGTACTTATCCAATGAGTTTTCCAATCCGAATTTCAAATATGAAAATAATCACTACCCTTTATAGATTCATCTTTTTAGCAATTATTTAACTCTAACTATGCCTGATTAAACATAGAAAGAATATATTTGTAATTATTGAGAATAAAACAAAAATGTTGGTTCAACTAAAATTGTTTTGTATAATACATAAGATGAATATCCTTAAATTCATGTCATCACATTTAATAAGTGTATTTTAAATAATTAAATATAATTATACTAATATATAAAATATACATTTAATTTTCATGAATACTACAATATGGATATTCCTATGGTAGTTTTTCATAAATAAAAAATTATTAAAAATTGACAACTATAAGTATTCGTATCTGAAAATTAGATAAAAAAATTAGAACATTTCACATTTATTAAATAAAAATTAAAACTATTTATAAAATTATTATATATTCTATACGAGGTTTTATTATTATGTGATATATATAAATTTCATGAAATACATAATTTTCAGGCATCAAATTTAATTCAAAATAGAAATATAATATTTAAAAAAAATTACAATTAAAATTAATTAAGATAGAATATATTTTCACTTTATGTATATATATATATATACTTTTTAAAAGATTTCATCATTTAGAAAAACAATTTGATCTTTCCAAAGTCACATAAATTCATAATGATATTATTAGAATTTTTCAAAATATATTTTATATAAAACATTTAAACCCAAATATCATGGCTTGAGATATCACTTGTATCTTTTTATTAAATATAGTTTAAAACTATAACAATGAGAAATAAATAATTGATATACTTTGTCTCTATTTAATATAAAAAATGAAGATATATCATATCATGTTATGAAATATAAATGATAGTTGGTATTGTGGCACATCACCATATGTCACTAGTTACATTTGACATTGAAGATAGAAAAAAAATATAACCCTCTTGTGGCGATAATAATAATAATATTTTCATAATATTTCTCAAAAAAATTACATTTTCAACCTATGATATAGTTTTATATTTTGAAAAACCCTTTTATTACATTCTAATAGATAATGCAATCCATATAATTGTCAAGGATATATAACACAATAACCACATTTCTTATATTTTATTGACTTTCACTACATTAAGAGAAAAATTATTGTATCACATTTCATAATATCTATGTTCTTTATAAAAAAAATTATTTCTCTAAAAACACAAAATTTAATCAAAATATCACTAAATTAAACTATAATACTATAGAAGAGAATAAAATGAAACTTTAAAAACTATATTTTATTGAAAACACTAATAGATATATTTATAAGGATAGTGTATAATATTAAATAAATATGTATACCTTTACTGTATTGATACAAACTGTGTTAACAAATCTGTATAACCTTACCATATTTTATACATCAAACATTGTTATGAAATATGTGTACTGTGATAATCACACCCACAATTGTATAGAATATTGTTATTACCCATTATTTATGTAAAGAACCAGAATGTCGATGAATTTTTTTTAAATAAATTATTATATTTTTAAAATGTTTATAATTCACAAATGGTAACTCGGATTAAAAAAATTGAGACCACTGCTGAACTCGTGTGGGTATTCTTCCTTTATGAAAATACTAACTTTTTTCAGTGAGGGCCACATGAAAAAGTATGATTTTGGAAGAAAATAAAATAAATAAGTTACGATTATTTTATTTTAAAATTCATAACATCTAAATGGTACCTCATATTGAAAATATGGGAGTACATTTGGGTTTTTAGGGCTTCTTTCACCTAGGGAGAGCCTAACCTCGACCAACGCGGGTCGAGGGTGACTGATAATAATTTTCTGAACTTTTTTTCTGGTATATTCAGTAAACACGTCAGCGGTGTTTTATAACTTTTGAACTGGTTCTCTGAATTGAAATCAGAGGGAACCGTTGAACTCACAACGCCAATATTTTCTCAAGGAGACTTTCAACTCGATGTCAGATGGACGTGGGAGAAGGTTAGTTTTTGGGTTTTTTGTGGAAATAATAATAAAAAATAAAATTCATTTTATTTTATTTTATTTTCAGCTTCCATGTGGATATTTCAGGTGTTGTCCACCAGAACTAATCATCCATGTGGAAGTTATATGTGGGGACCAGAAGACCATAGCCTCCCATTAGACGATACGGTGGTGGGGACAACCAGACACATAACTTCCCATGAGAGGTTATGTTAGTGGGGATCACCCAAGATTAAACCCCCTTGAAACCCCCCATTAATTGGGAGAAACCCTCAACTCCCACAATTAATGAGGGAGATCCCCTTGACCTCTTCCACCTTAATTGTTCGAACAAACATAACATTAATCTTACCAATACACATCATCATTGCGCCAACGTAAATTAATTGTCTTGCCCCTTTTTAGATTAATTAATATCATTGTTGGAATTTAGGAAGGTTCCTAATAAATAAAACGTCATAAATTCCAATGATCGTTAGCCACCGCCCCACTCTCCGATATATATGTAGCTTCGGATGAGGATATGGGACATATTCACCAAGCGAAGAAGCACTGGTAAAGTGACGCGACACCGAACACTTGGAGGATTATGCTCTCCAATGGAGAACATGTTCTTCCCCAAGGAACACCGGTGAGGAGCATCTTAAACATCTACCTCAGAAGCACCTTACATTGGCCACCGATTTGGGACGTCTTTGATTACTGAACTTCCCTCCCCATTGTCTTCAATGAACTGACACACGAGCTCGGGATTGGAGGTGTGTGGTGAACGCGATGAGTGACGACAACTTCATAATATACCCTGCGAATCTGTCGACGAACAACAAACAATGTAGGGATTATATTTTGAATATGATATTATTCCCTTGATTTTCCATTCTAAAACAAATAATCAATGCAGATGTTTTCCTTTCTGGATAGGATTAATTTTTTGTGGAAAGGGATTGATGTTCTTCATTCTTACCTTCTGTTGAACCGCTTGCTACCACTCTAAACGTGGAGGGTGCAGGACAAACTAACATGGATTGACCCCTCAGCTGGTCTCCTTTGGTGTTATTCACAATAGAGAAGGATGGAAACCTACATGGATGAGCACAGGATTGGTGGACGCCACCACCACCGGCCGTGAAAAAGGCAACGACGCACGGCACCGCTTTACTACACCGCCGCCCCGCCGCACCCTCGTAGCAGCCCCTGCTGAGTCACCCGCACCCTTATGGCATCCCTCATTCAAGCCACACGCAGCCTCCGTGCACCCCGTGTGCCCCGCGTCTCCACCTTCCATGCACCTTGTGTGACACGCGCACCCCGCAGCTCCATTGTCTGCATGCCTCGCGCGCCTCGCGCGCTCCATGCCGCCACTGGGTAAAATAGTCTGTCGGCCGCTTTAGCTGCACCGACTGCGTATTACCTTCGTCCCCTTGCGACACCCTAGCTGAACTATCCCGCTCCCTTGGGGCACCCCGACCGAACTGGCCCCGACCTCCGTGTCTAGCCACCCCTTTCTGCGCCCCCTCGCGGCACCCTCCAGGACGAACCGTCCACACGACATCCTCCAAGCTGTGTTGTGCCCTCGCGACACCCTCTGGGTCGAACCGCCCTTGTGCCGACTCGAGGTCGGTCTGCGCCCTCGTGACCGGTCTACGCCCTCGCAGCCCTCCACGACCCCTTGGGGCCAGTTGAGCTAGGCCCTGCAGGTCGGGCCAAACCTAATGGGCTGACCTGCCCAATAGGCCATCCAAGACCCACCGTGATAATCCGGGTCGACCTGAACTAGTCCGGCCCAGGCTGGGTCGGGCCTGGTCCGTCCGACCGGGGCGGACCGGACCTGGGCCCACTATGACCCTTTACTTTCTATTGGCCATATCTTGGGCACCAGCCGTCTATTTGAAAAACCGAAAATGGAAATGATAATTTTGGAGGATGACGGTCCCTTTGAGTATACCCCAATGGAGTTTGGGGTATAATTGAGATAGGGTATGGTTGGATCGGGCACGAATCCAACCGGCCCACTAGGACTAGAAGGATAATAACTCATAGACCGGGCGTCTGATTGACATGATGTCTGTTACGTTGAGACCACAATGATGTGAAGTCCCCATTACATATACACCACTAGGGTTTGGGGTAGATTTGAGATACAAGCATGTTCGATCAGGCACGAATCCAACCGGGCCCCCGGGACTAAAAGGCCAATAACTCACAGACCAGGCGTCTGATTGACGTGTCGTCTTTTGCATTGAGACCAATATAATGTGGAAGACCTTAGTGATACTTCTTATAAGGAATTTTTGAAGTTTGGAGTATCGACCAGTAGCTCATGGAGCATATCGTTCAATTGAAAAGCGAGTAGAGTGAGGATACGTAGTAGCTGGGTGAGACCTGACGACTGCTAACCGATTGACTCTGAGTGTCTTGACTAGCTCAGTGGGAGGAGCCTACTTGTGGAGGTAGACCCATGGAGGAGGAGATCCTGGTTTTGGTAGTAGACATACGGTACTCGATAGGAGAAGTACCTTTGCAGGCTATGAGGGGGAGCGCCTGGTTGTAGTGGCAGACCCACGGTGGTGAGCGCCCCTGTGTGATGTGGCAGACCCATGGTAATCTATAGGAGGAGTACCTCAGTAGTCCAAGGTTAGTGGGAAGCGCATTTTCTGACATGGGATGCCCACTGTACCCGATTGAGAAGGAGTTCACCAGTAGCCGTGGTTTCAATAATGTGAAAAAAATACTGGTTGAGTTGTGTCAGTTTTTCTGTGTTTTCTTCATGATTGAGATGGATCACTTGATAACTTAGGTATTTGTATGGGCGTACACCTAAGTGAGGTTATCTATTTATTGAAGTCTTTATGGATTATCCTTGTTGGATTTTTTTAGACTTTGAGGGTATCGGGGTCCCTACTGTGTATCGTTATAGTCACCCTTGCACGGGTTATGCCCATACCTAGTTGTGTAGGATGCAAACGACCGACATCGCTGAATAAGGCTGAGAGTACCAGGATTGGACGACACCATAGGTGGACCTTACAATGAGTCGGTACACGGGGGAGACGTATGAACGTGGAGTGCTGAGGAGGCGATCTGTACTTACCCTTCATGTAGGAACCTTAGAGGATGACCCAATAACTGTTTTTCCTTTTTCCTCTGTAGTAGATATACATTCTGTTTCGGGTACTTTCCAGTTGGGCTTGTATTCTAACCCCTTTTTACATACTGTATTCACTTGTTGGTTATACTTTTTATTTTTTTTTGTATCTGTTGTGTTTGTTTACAGGTTATAAAGGCAATGCCTTCCCAATTTTAGGGAATTATGCAATTGGTGCTAATTGCCAACCCATGGCCTACGGAAGCTGGGCTTGTGGTAGTCCCAGCACGGGCCCTGGGGGACGGGTCATAATAAATTGGTATCAGAGGGAGGTTCTACCGCAAAACATATGACTCTACTATTTTCATTGAAGTAATAGTTTTAAGTGTAGTGACTGTGGTCTTCAGTTCCGGGAGTCTAGTGTTGGTGTGGCGGCCGACGTATCCATACACCAGGACCCTAACTTCTGATTTCTAACTCAGTACATGAAAACACTGATAGCATGTGTGTAATCAAAAAAAAATTATGCCGCCTCACCCGGTCAGATCACTAGGTATAAATTTTAACCATAGTGCGACTTATTCTTTTCAGAACGCCTCCATGCAGACATCCGACTAGAGTTTCGAGAGTTGTATGCCCTGATAGCCCACCAAGCGATGAGGCTCTTGTCTAGGGCCCTCTTACTTTATTAGCACCTTCGGGTGGTGTAAAAGCATTACCACCACCATTCGGTAGTAGATACCACCAGCCACACTAGTGGGCAGTGCACACCAATTGAGTGTGTTGAATGAGATCCAGTATTAGAGACCTCTGAGGTTTCGAAGCGAGATAGTTTCCCACGCAGCTGAGGGCTGGCTAGAGGTGGTTGCTAGAGTTTCTCATCGTATTTATACACAAGTAGAGCATACAGTGATATGAGCTACTAGAAATTTTTAATGAGAGACCTTGAGGTTGGTCCCCATAGTGATGCGACTTTAGTAATGGACCATTACCCGAGATAGTACCTTCCGGTAGTGTGTCAGTTTTATCACTACCTGTTGGATAACTATTATAACAGACGATACTGGTAGAGGACACATGTACTCTTAGTGCCTTACACATGTTTCAACATCAAATACCCCTCAGGTTATGAGGTGATCCCGACTCATAGGCAACTGAGGACTGGCTCGAGGAAGTGGCTTAGAGTTCTCTATAACATCTATAGCTTCGGCAGTACGACATGTCGGTAGCTGAGTAATCATCGAGGTGTACCGATCATTCCTAGTACTCGTTGAATACGATACGATCAGTGCTACCGAGATCGATCATCTAAGCGAGGTGTTTTAGAAATAAATCCTAACCAGAACTATTCCTCTACTCATTCCTATTTATTCAAGGGTTCTGGAGATAACCTTTGTAGTTGAATGTTCTTTGGCTGAATTGATATATGCAGTGAATGTTTGCCGTGGGAAAGTAGGGGACTAGCACCAGTCTCTGAGACCTAGGCGAGTCAAATGTTTTAGGAAGAGGATGTGTTAGGGAAAAATTAATTTTCAAGGTACAAGACGTGGAAGCAGAGCTAGGAGAGCCACATGTGGTGGTGTACTTTTCGAAATGTTACAACCACCCCAATTTTGAGGACCTTGCCTGGCTCAGTGAGCTGAAGGACAGGAGAAGAGAGTTTTTTCATGTGGTCAAGGAATGCAACCGAATGGCTCTAGGAATGAATCATGGTTCGGTCTATGACAAGTACTAGCTTATGTATCAATAGACATAAGTACCAATCATTTATTCCTTCCATGAATTTTGTCGAGGACATAGAGTTTCCGGTTAAACTGTTGACTTGAACCTCACATCTTGAGATACCATTGAGGGAAGACTCGATAATAAATCTTATGCCAATGGTATGATATGACCCTTGAGGTGAGAGTTTCAGTTGGAACCTCTTGGAGGAAGCATCGAAGAATTATGAAGTTTGTTTGGGTTTGGACTTGACATCCACAGCTCATGCTCAACATTACTGTATTAGGCAATGAGGTTGTGGTTTATCTACAATGTCGGGATGGGGTTTTCCTTGAATATAGAAAATGGAATCCCAGGAAGCACATGATAAAATCATGCATATGAGGGTTCATCCAATCACTTGTGAGTTGACCAACCTCACCCTCGTGGCATCAGAAGTTGACTTTGAGATAGTCTATACTATTAGTAATGGGAACATGTTAGTAGACACACATATCATGAGGTATGGCCTACATCTTCTGAGTGTGGAGATAGTGAAGCTAGCCGCTTTTTAGATATCCTTTCTAGATCGAGAAGGTGCATCTTCTATTCAGTCTCTTACAATCAGTCCACAATTTTTTAGTAAGTCAGGTATGCGCAGCACTGAGACGCTAACTTCGAGACATGATGTGCTTAGATATCCATAGAATAGGAACCTGATGGATTTTTTGAAAGTTGGGAGCACGTCATTTTCTTCATGGGACATACCATGGTACCAGTGTCACATCATGAGAATGTTTTGAGGGAGTTCCACAGATCCACTCTAGCAGTACATCCAGGAGTGGTGAAGATATACCAGGACCTCCGACGACAGCACTGGTGGCCACGAATGATGAAAGCAATTGTAGAGTTTTTCTCTCAGTGCCTCACTTGTCAGTAAGTGAAGGTGGAGCATCAGGTAACAGCATGATTGTTTTATCCTTTAAAGGTCCCAGAGAGGAAGTGGGATGAGTTATCCATGGACTCCATGACAGGATTTCCACATACATATAGGGGTCATGACTAGATTTGTGTGATCGTTGACCGACACACCAAGTCGACCACATCCTACCGATCAAAGAATAGGGATATGTAGAGAGCATGTGATGCCACTTTGTGCATGAGATTGTGTGGTTACTTGGAGTACCGTCATCGATTGTCTCCGATCATGATGGGTGTTTTACTTCTTGGATTTGGAAGTGGTTGTAGGAGGCTTTCGGGATGCAGCTTCATTTGATCACCACCTCCCATCCTTAGATAGATGGTCAGACTAAGCAGAATATTTAGACCCTCGACGACCTGATGAGTTCTTGTGTCCTTGATTCCGGTCACAGCTAGGATTATCACATACCTTTGGTGGATTTTTCATAAAATAACAAATATCACTCCACCATTAGGATTACACCTTTTAAGGCGTTATATGGGAGACATTCCAGATCACCTTTGTGCTGGACTGACCCCGGGGAGTCAGCACTACTAGGAAGAATGATGGTACGAGCTACCACCAAGAAGCTACATATCATCTAGGAGTAGTTGAAGATTTCACAGACCAGGTAGAAGTCGTATGCCGATAGGAGACAGAGTCCACTGGAGTTCAAGGATGGTGATCGTGAATTTCTACAGGTCTCACCACGACATGGTTTGGTGAGATTTGGTCGAGGGAGCAATTTATCTCCAATATTCATCGGACATTTTCATCTCCTAATCAGAGTTAGCGAGGTGAATTACCACTTAGCTCTTCCATCTCAGCTGCATCAGCTGAACGATGTCTTCCACGTATCCCAGCTGAGGAGATACATGCACGACCCTTCTCACGTCATCAACCATGGAGAGATAGACATCGATGATGAGGTGACTTATATGGAGGTTCCAGTAGAGATTGATGATCGACAGAAGTGGGTCCTTCATAGATTGTTGATACCTCTGATGTGGGTTCATTGCCAGCACGAGAACCTCCTAGAGAGCACATGGGAATGGAGGCTCATATGCATGATCAGTACCCCCACTTGTTTACCTAGATGAGTTGTGTCTTACGGGGATGTAGAGCCCTGAAGTGGGGATAATTTGGAGACCCAAAATGTACATGATTTTTTTTAAATAAATGATACTTTTAAGAGTTTGCTAAATCTGACGGCGTGTGATTTTGAGCTCTAGAGTACCCGGAAAGATCCGTCGATGTTTTGTTAAGCTTACGTTTACGTAGATAAGATGTTTTCCTGAAAATAGTGAAATAAATCTTAAATGGTTACTCTGATCAGAAATATGTGGGCACTGTTGTGCTTAGGATGGTGGGTTTACCCTAGGCATGTCTTAATATTAGTTGGCATGAGCCTCCAATGAGAGAACCCGAAAATGGAATAATCATAAATAAAATAATTAAATAAATTATATTATTTTTCAAATGCTTTTAACTCAAAAATAGTAACACAGTTTAAAAATTAGAGACCACTGCTGAACTAGTGAGGGTATTCTTTTTTTAAGATGATACTAAATTTGGCCGGTGTTGGCCACAAAAAAAAAGATAGTTTTTGGCCGTAAATAAAATAATTAATTGAATATTATTTTATTGTAAAAATTATAACATCTAAATGGTAACTCAGATTGAAAATATGACAGTACCATTGGGTTTTTTAAGGTGTGTTTCACCTATGAATAGCCTAACCTTGACCAGCACGGGTTGAGGGTGATTGATAAAAATTTTCTGAACTTTTTTTCGTGTATGTTCAAAAAACACACGAGCGACATTTTATATCTTTTGAATGGTTACTAGGAAGTGAAAGTTGAGGGCACCATTTAACTCACAGCGCCGATATTCGGTTAATGAGACATTCACTTTTATGACCGATGGATGAGAGAGAATGTTAGTTTTTGTTTTTTCCTGGAAATCATAAAATAAAATAAAATTCATTTTATTTAATTTTGAGCTTCCATGTAGATATTTCAGGTGGGTACACAGGAACTAATCCTCCATGTGTAAGTTGGATGTGGGGACCACTAGAGATTAACCTCCCCTAAGATGTTAAGGTGGTGGGGACCACCTAAACTGTAACCTACCAAGAGAGGTTATGGTGGTGGGGACCACCCTGGATTAACCCCCCTTGAAACCCGCCTTTAATTGGGAGAAACCCTCAACTCCCACAATTAATGTGGGAGAGCCTCTTGACCTCCTGCACCTTAATTGTGCCAACACACATACCTTTAATCCTTCCAATGCACTGCAACATTGCACCAAACTCGGAAGATTACGTTCTCCATATAAGAACATGTTCTGCCAAATAAAACGATGGTGAGGAGCATCTTCAACTTCTTCCTCTGAAGCACCTTGTAGAGGAAACCGATGTGGGAAATCTTAAACGACCGACATTCCCACCTTATTTTCATTTATGAACCGACATACGAGCTCGGGATTGAGTGGTGTGGCCGATGTGATGAATGATGACAACTCTGTATTCAACCCCATGACTTCATCGATGAACAATGAAAAAGGTAGGGATTTTATTTTGAATATGATAATATTCCCTTAATTCTTCCCTTATACAACAAATAATCATTGCGGATGTTTTCCATGTGGGATGGGAATAATTTGTTTTGGAAAAGGCGTGATGTTATTTATTCTTATCTTCTATTGAGTTGTTTTCTACCACTCTAAACGCGAAGGGTGCAGGCTAAACTACCATGGCCCGACCCCTCTTCCGAACTCCTTTGGTGTTCTTTGTGATGGAGAAGGATGAAAACCTATGTGGAGGAGTACTGGAATAGCGGCTGGCACCACCACTGTCTGTGAAACAGGAAACATCGCACAACAATGCTCTACAGCACTGCCGCCTCGCCGCGCCCTCGCGACAGCCCGGCAGAGCCGCTCGCACCCTCGTGGCAGCCCCGACCCAGCCAACCAAAGAACACCGTACAGCCCACGCACCATGTGGCTCCTCCGTCCGCGTACCCCATGCCACTTTTGGCCGACCCGACCTATCGACCTCTCATGCCGCCTCGGCCGCGCGGGCCCACCGGCCCCTCGCGGCGCCCCGGCCAAACCAGCCTCGGCCTCCGGCCTGAGTCGCGCTGATTCGTGGCCCCTCGCGGTGCCCTCCGAAAAAAACCACCCTCACAGCGCCCTCTGGGCCGATCCGCACCCACACGACACCTTCCAGGCCAAACAGTACTTGCACCGACCCATGGCTGGTCCACGCCCTCGCGAGCGGTCCACGCCATCGCGACTGGTCCGCTCCCTCATGGCCCGCTGCAACCCCTTGTGGCCAGTAGGGCTGGGCCCTACGAGCTGCTCTGAACCTAACAGGCTGCCCGCCAAATGGGACGGGCCAGACCCAATGGGTTAGGTTGGGTCGACCTGAACAGGGTCGGACCGGGACTGGGCCCACTACGACCCTTTATTTTATTTTGTCCATATCTTTGGCACCAGACGTCTTTTTGACAAACCGTCAGCAGAGCTGATAATCTTGGAGCATGATGGTCTCTTTGAGTAGAAACCACTGGTGTTTGGGGTATAGTTCAGATACATTCAGGTTGGATCATTCATAAATCCAACAGGGCCCACGTGACTAAAAGAATAACAACTCATAGACTAGGCATCTGATTTACGCACCATCTGTTGCGTTGAGACCCCTATGATGTGAAAATCCCATTGAGTATAACCCACTAGATTTTGGTGTGTAATTGATATATGGTTAGGTCGGGTTATGCACGAATCCAACCGGGCCCCCAGACTAAAAGTCTAATAAAGAACAAATTGGGTGTCTGATTGACAAGCCGTCTGTTTCATTGATACCCCTACGACGTGGACGACCGTTGAGATAATTTTTGTGGGACTTTGTGATAGTTAGTGTATCGACTAGCAGCTCATGGAGCAGATCCTTCCAATGATGATCGAGCAGTGCAGTGACCTAGTAGCTGGCTACGACATGACGACTGATGACCGATTTACTTGGACTGACTGTACTTTCCCAGTGGGGAGCGCCTGGTTGTGGCAGCAGACCCACGACGGGGAGCACCTAGTTGTGGCAGTAGACCCGCAGTACTCGACCATAGGAGTACCTTTGCAAGCTATGAGGGGGAGCGCCTAGTTGTGGCAGCAGACCCATGGTGGGGAGTTCCACTATGTGACACAACAGACTCCCGATACTCGACAGGAGGAGTACCTCAGCAGTCCAATGTTAGTGGGAAGCATGATTGGTGTTCCGGCAGGCCCACTGTACTCGATTGAGTAGGAGTTCTCCAGCAACCGTGGTTTTGATAATGTGAATAAAATCCAGGTGGAGCTGGGTCAGTTTTTCTGTGTTTTTTCCTCATGATTGAGATGGATCAATTGATAACCTAGGTGTATGTATGGAAATATACCTATGTAAGGTTATCTGTTGATTTCATACATTTTGGTTCATCCTTATTTCATTTTGTGAGACCTTGATGGTCTCAAGGTCACTACTGAGTGTTGTTATACTCATCCCTTCATGGTTTATGCCTGCACCTCGTTGTGTTGGATACCGACGATGGAAAAAATTGACTGAGGCTGAGGGTACTAGAACAGGATGATACCCAGAGGTGAACCTAACGACGAGTTGGTACACGGACGAGACAGACATACATAGAGTGTTGGGGAGGTGATATATACCTACTCTTTAGGTAGGAACCTCAGAGGATGACCTAGTAGCTATTTTACCTTTTTCCTCAGTTGTACTTGAACTTTCAGATTCTGGTACTTTCCAGTTGGGCTAATATTCTGGCCCCTTTTTACTTATTGTACTCACTTGTTGGTTATATAGTTTATTTGTGTTCATATCTAATGTGTGTGTTTACAGGTTATAAAGGCAATTCATTCCCCGTTTTAGGGAATTAAGCTTTTGGTATTAGTCGCTAGCCCATGGCCTATAGAAGGCGGGCTTGGGGTAGTCACGGAACAGGCCCCGGGGGACGGGTCATGACGATTTACTTTTATTACTAATTTATTTGAATGACCATTCCTAGATCATGATCCTCTGCAACTAAGAAAACTCTAATTAAATCTTTCATCGTCAGGTATTCCATTAGATATATGTACCATATAAAATATATATATTATACCCCTTAATCTTCATGGAATGTTAATACCACTATACTTAATGGAATGATATTTTGATATATAAAACATGAAATAGATATATTTATTCAGAAAGAGTTCATAATATATTATCTCATGTAAATGTTTTTCTAGGGCATTAAATAAGTTATTAGTACCCTTCGTAAATTTTCAAAATACTATGAGTATTATAAAAGAAACTAAAAATTAACCATTTTTAGGGAAGAATAAAAAAATTTATATAAAAGAAATATTAATTAATTTTTCAATAATATGACACTATGAATCATAATAATTAGAATAAAAGGTAGTATGCAAATCTGGTCAATATTAATGTGGTAAAAATTATAGATTTTATATTACAAAATGTATAGAAACATACTGTGAATAATAGATAATATATATATATAATAAACTATATTTTTCTTTGTTTTACATCATATTTTGTCGAAGAGATGATGAGAATATAGTTGAAAATAGAGTATACATGACTTTTTAAAATTCACGTGTATTAAAATTTAGAGATTTATTATTTTTATAGATAAATAAAATTTATTTTAATTTTTTTATATAATAAAACACTTAGAATATAATATATTTTATTTGAATGTTTTTATATTTAAATATAATATATTTGAATTATTTTACTAAATAAATGACCAAGAAATGAATAAATCCCTTTTTACGAAGTAAATCACCAAGGATTAAATGCACAATCAAATGGATTGTTAGGATCGAACAACTAGGTTTTCCAATAATGTCTTGTAGAAAGAATTATATTGCCTTTAAGGCATTTTTTTCAAAATATATTTTCGACGAAATGAATTTTATTATTAGTGATTATAAATAGTATATATATATTATAAATAACATACAAATTATTAAATTTTTCTAAACTAATCCCATAAATAATGTATTACATTATTATAAAATATCATTCAAATTTGAAGTAATATATTCAACTAATTAATATTACAGTACATAGTTTATAGTTACATGTATATTTATGTTATAGTTGTTTCATCCCATGTAAAAAAATATAAAATTTATTTATAAAAAAATGACCAAATTTGAAAAAATATTAACATTTTTATATAGTAACAATCAAATATGATACTTCTAAAAAAATTTCAATAAAAATATATTATATAACAATTAAAAAAAATAAAACTCTAAATTTAAATGTTATCTATTATTTTATTTAATAAATATGAATCCAAGAAAATAATATGTATTAATATAAACATATTTTTAAAAATTATGTACTAGTATAAACATATTGAAGAAAATATTAGAATATAGTAAATATATATGATAAAATTAGAGAAATTATTGTCTTTTATTTTAAAATATCATATATTCTAAAAATATATGAATGGATTCACCACTAAATAGAAAAAATAAGTACCTATTTGATTTATATAATATATATATATTTAAAAAAATTTATATATTCTTATGAGGTATTTATGAACAAAATTTATAATAATTTAAATTTTAAAAATTAATGAACTCGTAAAAGAAATATCCCTCTCACAATTCCAATATCATTAAAAGAACCTCAACAATGGGATACACAAAGTCTGTTTTGAAGCCAATTGAAATTAAAATTCCTTCTACAATCAGGGGCCCCTAAAAAATATTTATAAACCTCAAAAACATCCTAATAAAATATAAAACCTTTAATAATAGAAAAATATATATTAAAATTGTAAAATCCCTTAAAATATTGATGTTACATACTTACTCACATTTCTTATTATAATTTTTCCAGCCAATCCTCAAATTCGTATTTTTGTTCATTAATTTAAAACTATATAATTAGATAATGTATTATAAAAAAATGTATATATAAATTGAATATATATCATTCAAAAAAATATAATATATTAATATTACTTATTTTAGTTTATTGATTAATCAAAAATAAAAATGAAATATAAATTGGTAAAAATACTTAAATATTAATCAGGTTTATGAAAATAATAATTTAAAAATTAACATGTAATATTTATTTTTTTCAAGTTCAATTGAATGTATACATGTATGAATTAGATAAAAATCATTTAAAAAGAATTGGATATATAATCATACTAAATAAAATATAAATCATAATGAAATGAAATTCATTTAATTTTAATTTATTCACATATAAAATTCAGGAATAATACATAATATAAATCTATGATTGATGTATAAATTATAGAATGAATTATGATTTTTTATAAAAAAAATATCATCCTATTAATTTTAAATAATATCTTCATGAATCTTCCATTTTTTTAATATATCATAGATTGATGATATATTAAAAAACATAAGGTGATAACCTAATAGATGATACAAGGAAATGAAAAATAATAAATTTCAAAACATTAAAAATGATAAATTAATAATTTTCTGGAATAACCCAACAACTATGTATATGATTATAAAAATTATCATTATTTTATCTTTTTTACTTTTGAACGTGAATGAAGACTTCTTTATAAAAACGTTTTACTAATGATGTTTTGTATACTAAACTTGTTAAACATAGCAATAAATATGTTTTTATTATTGAAAAATATCTCCATGAAATTTTGGATAAAGATGAATTTAGTTAAGATAGTTATATGTATCAAGA
Source organism: Viscum album (assembly GCA_963277665.1). Classification (NCBI taxonomy): domain Eukaryota; kingdom Viridiplantae; phylum Streptophyta; class Magnoliopsida; order Santalales; family Viscaceae; genus Viscum; species Viscum album. The sequence continues at coordinate 1,010,356,365 of OY728128.1, read as the reverse complement.
ATATATATAGTTCGTTTTTATTTCTACCTCTCATTGAGATTAAAATTTTGTTAATTCTCTATAACATTTCCATTCATTGTAGTGAAAATATAATTTTATTAATTGAGATTATAGGATATATATATTCATGAGAACTCTTTTCTAAATGAGAATATATTTTTATTAATTCAATGTAATAATAAAAAAAATATCAATTTTTATGTTATGAAAAAAAGTAATAATAAATATTAATAAATTTATAAAACACTTTTTGAAAAATAATTCATTTCATATATGACTTTAGAAGAATTTCATGGAATTATTAAAGAATTTAATGCACATGATGATCAAGTGGAGAAAATGGAGCTCCTATAATCGTACATATATCAATAGGATTTTAATGAGAATAAATATATATATATATATAATCATTATGGGTAAATGTAACATTTAAATTACAAAAAATCTATTAGGTTAAAATTTTATTAGAAACATAATATGAGCCGATAATAAGAAAACATATCATAATATAGGAAAAATCATATTAGAATAAGTTTAAAATTAGTTAGGCCAAATTTTAATTGATTAAAAAAACATTATTAACACAAATTTAAAAATTCATAAATGCTTTTCATTTAGATGAATGGAAATACAAAGTAAATTTTAGTTTATTTTGTTGTAAGAAAGTACTAGTTTTAATAGTGTTTCATAATCATTAATTTTAAACAATTTATGTTTGATTAAGATGATAAAAAATGAAATTAATTGATTTTAGAATAAGTGAGAAATTATATATTGAGGGAAATGAAGAGTAATGTTATATTATTGAAGAGCATGATAGATTTTAAGGAATTATCAATGGTGGTTAAAATTATTTAGAATGATCTAGTGAGATGATGATTACGGATTAGGTCAGAAAATATATAAACTATTATTGATGGGTTATATAAATTTAAAGGGGATATGGTGGCTGAAGAATTTTGGGTGTTGTGTAGAAGGAATTAATAACTAGTTTGATTGTCAAAATTTTATGTAATCCATATATAATTTAAATTAATAATTTTTATTATTGGTGTAAGGAAATTGGGGAAACATTGCTAGTCTGACACATATAAGAAAACATGGATGACTAAATATGATTTTATTATTACTAATAGAGTAAATTAGTAAACATATAAATATACTGAGTTTTACTTTACCCTTAATTAAATATGCATCTAAAAATGTTGGTGATAATTATATAAAATATATAATAAATTAAATGGAATACAAAGAATAGTTAAAAAATAATGATAAATAAAACCATGTATTTAATGTAATTTATAGAAGACAGATACTAAATTCATGGATCACGTAAATAATATCAAATGATGATATAATATAATAACTTGATTATAATATAATGGAAATTCACAATAAAATTTATATTTAATGGAAAATTTCCATAAATTATTGAATATCTAGTTTCATTATTCTGTAAGTGAGTTTGAATTTAAAAATTGATCAATGAATTCTTTAATATTACCTATATGGATTATTTTTAATTGTACATGATTGTACCTGTATATAGTATCAATATGGAAGAAAATTTTAATAGTGAAAAAGTGAATTTTTTTACTAAGCCATATAAAAGAAAGGCATTATCATGAATATACATCTATGAAATTTTTAATTGATCAAAAATATTTAATTAACAACTAAAATATTATATACATATTTTTATACATTAGTTTTTAATATCAACAATTTTTATATGAAATTATTATTAATAAAACAATCAGAAGAAAATGTGTAATAAAAATTGACCTGTTATGTACACTTCCATATAAAAATAAAAACATTGAATCCATGTTTTTCATTAAAAAATATTAACCTTATATATACTTATTGTATAATCCCTATATTTTTTGAAATATTTTTACTTTTCTCAAGTATATTTAATCAAATATATTTTTTTTTACACTCATCATGTAGTATATCTTGAATTGTAGGCATAACCATGTTTGAAAAAAGCATTTCATATTATTAAAAAATTATTACATAATATTAAAATAATATCATTGAAATTTTAATTCAAAATATGAGTAGGATTAACAGAATTTTGGAAATATATGATTATCCATGTTTATAAAATTAATTTTTTGGTAATTATTTAACTACAAACGAAACTATAATCTATTTTTATATAAAGGAAATATTTTTCTAAAACATTATTTTAATGAATACAATCAAATTTTACCAAAATATGTTATTAAATTATTAAGAGAATAATTTTGAAGAAATATATATATAATATATTTAAAAAATTATTTATATTCATATTATGTATTTTTATACTATATATCCAGATAAATATAATTTAACACATAAAAAATATATTTTTCTATAAAATTGTTTTTTCTTTTTTTGGAACCCTTATATTGAATAAAATTTTGAAAACATAATAAAATTCATTATTCAATATTAACACATTTTTAAAATTAAAATATCAATATTATCAGAAGTTAGATATTTTAGAATTTTATGAAAGGTTAAATTGTATCAATAATAATGAAAAATAGAGATTTTCAATTTAAAACATTATATTCTATTATATTATTTATAAAGATAAAATATATGTTAAATTGGTTTTAATATATACATTTATATAAATTATTTATCTAATAAACAAATATTATTCATTTTAACCCTTTGCATTCTAAAATTGGATCTAAAATCTTATAAGACTTTTGAACATTTTATCTTTAAAAACGATTTCTCATCATGTTTACGAGATTAATAATAATTAAAATTTTCCAACATAATAGAATATAATTTAGAAAATATGTTCTATAATTATAATAATCACAAAATATATAATCCAAAAACGATAAAATAATTTTTTACCCAATTTAATTTTGGAAAAATCTAATATTATTTACTGGAGTTAATGTAAAAAATGTGATTAGAAAAGGATAAACTAAGTCCATAAATATTAAAATGACCTAAAACAAATTACATATTTTATTTAATTGATATATTTATTCCTATTACTTATAAGCCTCACTAATATTGTATTTTTTTAAAATTTTTTATGCTAACAATGTGGGTCAGCAATTTTCATTACAAAAAATTATATGTGTGCCACTAAACTCAGTTATAAATGGTCGCCCACATTTCTCTCCTCTTCACTCCATAAAATCGATTTTTATATGAAATTACCAATAAAAATCATGTCAAAAATTCCATCATTATAGACTCTTATTTTTTTAAAAAAAATAAATCCCATTAAGTCTTTTGATGCAATAATAAAGAAAAATACCCAGTGTAGAGGTAATGTTCTCCCAATATTAATTTTTATTAATTTATTCCACCACATCCTTAAAATATTTATTAAACCATTATGATATAATAACAATAGTAAATTCAAATACATAATTGTTTTTATTTTTAGTTATTTATTCACTTTTATCTTCTCCACTGTCATATCGGTTACAAAATTATCTTTCGTATGAATAGTGGACTACCACCTCACGAACCAATGTCATTCAATTTTCCCTTACCACAACTAATAGTTGTGTAGGATGATGTATATAAATTATATATATATATATATATATATATGATATTTATATCATAATTATACTTTTGAATTAATTATATCTTAAATGATGTTTTAAAATTCATTTCCATTGGGGATACGGTAATGTTGATCGTGTGTACAATAGACTATCGTATAGCAAATTGATGTGGTTCATTTTCACTAATGATTTAGATGGAATACAACAAGGATATATATATATATCTGTGTGTGTGTGGGTGATATTACAGAAATATATATAATATTAAAGAAATATTTATCATACTTACAAGATAATATCTGGTATTTTTTCTTACCTTTTCACTCACTGAAGTATGATAATGTTATTCGTGTACGTGTGGGCTACAATATTCATGATGCAATCTGAATATTTTCACCACCCTCACACATGGATGATATGTATATGTATATTTAATGATTTATTATGGTATTTTTGATATTGTTATCATTTTTCAGGATAATTTACTATCTATCTTATTTCTATAATGATCATAGAAAAATGGAAGTGTTTCCTCATGTTTTTGTACAACCTACCATCCAAAAGATCATAAGAATATTAATTTATCAAAATAATCATTAATGATATGTCTTGAAATAATAATTAATTTATACATATAAAAACTATTTCATTTATATTACACTAGATATAATTTACCCATTAACAAATTAATAGTACCAAAAATAAAAAATGATACCATATATGAAAAAGAAATATTTAATTACTCAAAACAAGATTTTAACAAGTAATTATTATTAAATACTTAATAACAGGTCATAATTAAATCATATATGGTATGATATATATTAATATTTTACTGTAATAAATTTATAATAAACATAGATTTATTATATAAGAGGTCCATACATGAAAATGTAAAATGAGACTGAAGGTAAGGGATTTTAGTCTCAATTATAGTTTCTATGAGAAAAATTTCATATTCTCCCCTATATTATTTTATGTGATTTATATACTATTGTTGATGCCCACCAAATGAGAATTTAAAAATTCAAAAATGAAAAAATACCTAGATATGGATGTTATATTCCTTTAAAAATCAAAGGAAGGGGAAGGTGACCAACACTCATAAATTGTGGAAGCCACTAAGAGACACGTGATAATTTGATCATCGTCGGGTGAAGAGACAAAATCATGTGCATCACATAGCTTGATAAATTTCAAATGAAAACCTTTTAAAAAGCCATTTTTTTCTTGCAAAGGGACCACCAACAACCAATGATCATGTGGTGTCAATAATATGAGCTCCCTTAGGTCACATAGTTTGTCAACTGATGGGATCCATACTACCCAATGGTAATACATTGAGAATATGAGGAAATTTTCTAAAAAGTGGTGGCCCCTTGAGGTCATAAAACACGTGAAATGGATCAAAAATTGAAATAATTATTTTCCATTAAACAATTCATAAAAACTCATGATATCCTATTCTAATATAAAATAAACAATGGACATAATAATAAAAATATGTGTGAGACAGTTGTGGTCATAAATGTCATGTGAAGTGCCTTTTTTGATCCTAACTACACTACGAGACCCTAGTGACATGTCTACCTCATCTCCAAAAATATCATCGGCATGTTATCCTGATCACGTGATGAATCTTTGGAGTTTCTAGGAGACCTCACACATGCCCTTTGTCTCTTGATGCATTAACCGATTTAATTTTAAATGAAATCTTTAATAATATTAATATGACCATTATTTGTAACATGGCGCTTCCCCTGGAGGTGATGAATTTTTATTTTATAGTAACCATTTAAGTCAAATGACTCTTGATCTTGGTAAAATATACAATGGAAATAAAAAAGAATAAGAGGCATGAACCTTTTGTGGCTATAAAACCATTGAAATGCACTAATTAAATACTTAGCATAGTCTCATAGGAATCATTGAAAAGTTGTCATGATGTCACGATGGATCCCTAATAATACATCCCAGTCTCATGATAAGTCCCAGAGAAGCACATGAGATAATGAAAAATATTTTGGTAGGTTCTCTAATCTAGTTAAGGCACTTGGACATGTAACTATGAAAACATGGAAGTCCTTCAACATGTACTAATAATTCATAAAGTGTATTTTAATTGGAAATAATCCAATAAGGGACTTATGTATGTGGTAAGCACTCAGTTTCTAAAAATAAGCTGATAACCCATAGTGATCCACATCATTGACCAGTGAATATGACTGAAACTGAATCCATATACCTACTCCATCATGGATTCAAGATATTGGTGTTCTGCAAATTGGGAAACAACTAGGGTGGAAAGTCCTATAAATCCACCCACCCTTCAACGAATATTACTACGACTATGACCACTATCGTGAGAATGAAAACTACTTTACATGTGATAATTTTTCCCACATTTATCCAAATGTACAGTGGATTTATCCAGGTAGTGGATCAAATAAATTTTATGTTTTCCATCATGTAAGATGTTGTGAATATCTATAATGATCATAAAACATTCATATTTTTCTTTTGTGTCCACTGATAGATCATTTGAATAAATTTTAGAAGGACTCATGAAGAACATCCCTCACACCTTCTGTATCATATGATATTTAAAATAAGATATCACTGAACTAATTTTAGGTATTTATAATATTAATGTTTAAACAAATACTGTCTATGGGAGATGTATGGAAAGATAAAAAATAACGAACCTTGTAAATTTCTCATGAACTACCCAGGACACAAGAAAGAACTAGGACATGTTTTTCAGATCATATTATGTTCTTTCTATATACATTTGTTTCATGTAATTTCCCTTAGACATGTTAAAGATATTTACATGTTTACAATAGTTCAAGCCACACCCTAAATGAAAAACATCTACGATCACCATTAAATACTCTCAATGTCCTTCAAGCATGTCTCATGATTCATATGGTGGAACAAATTCATGACATGTGAGTGTCACGATAGTATCCGAGCATGTCAAATACCTCTATAATGTCCTCCAAGTACACAAGCCAGGTCTATCGTTTCCCTCCAAACATCACAACCAAGACATATGACACCCTTTGGGATATGTCACATAGACCCTTAGAACCAACATCATGTGTTTAAGGCATTTATTGAAATTAAAATAGGGAATGTGAACCGGATTCGGTGAAATACTCTCAGCAAACCATCAAAGATCATGTGATGGATTTTAGTACCAACAATATAGGTCTTTTGTTTTCCTCCAGACAATACCTACTTGATGTTTAGGAAACCATCATACATTCAATTTGTTTTATTTGAATTACTCTAGATATTTTAACAGGATCACACAATTCTCTTTAGACTTATTAGTAAAAAACACATCGATATGATAAGCAGGCATATAGTGGATGACAATCGAAAAATCAGCACAAGTCACAAAGGAAATTGGGACAAGCCATTATTGAAATCCTAGGATTGGATGAAAATATCCATTCTCAATGTGTATGACTTCATTATAAGGGAGACACTAGTGTGTAATCCATAATCAAGGGAAGCCTAAAGACTCTATTTATTACCATAAAAAAGATACATATAACACCTTTACAAGTCTCAAGTACTATATTATTCATTCACGGTTTGTCCAAGTATATAATGACCACATCCTCAAGAAATCACCTTGATTATTTACACCCATAATTTATCACCATTACCATGGAAAATGTGGGATTATGGAGTTGAAATAGTCATATCATTTTCACCATACTCCTCTATAAAGACAAGGGAAACATCAGTGTGTAAGCATCGATCAATTAAACTACACGGGATATAACTCTTTTCAGGACCTTGATATATAGGGTACATTTTTATAGCCTCATACAAAACTAAAATAGGTTACTACCTTAGAAATGGTCACAACATGTCTCAAACATTTTAATCAAATAGACCCAATCATTCCCATGGGATGATCACTCTACAGAATTCGTTAGTAGACTATGATCAATTGAACTTTGAGGACTCTGATTCCTGAGATAACCATTATTACACCACAATAATTTTTTTATAATTTTAAATATACTAATTTATAAAAAATAATAATCTATAATTAATTTTTAATTTATAATTATTATATTTCAAATTTATATCTTTCAAATTTATTTTAAAATAATTTTCTAAAAACTATATTTTACTGTATTATTATTAGGAAAATAATATTTTAATAAGAATATATGTATTTGATTATTTTTATTAAAAAATTAATTTATATCAATAGATTATTTAATGAAATATTTTAATATACTTTTATAATTACTTTTATAGATGCTAAATTATGCTACAAATATATTCACTATTATTGTAAAAACCATGATATGATGGTATTCTTATTCAAAAATAATTTCAATTCATTTGATATATTATATTCACAAGACATGTTGTCATTGTGAAACAAATCTTGGTTATAGTCATAACCTAACCACTGAAAATAATTTTTCCACTTCTGTGTTTTGAATTTCGATAAATAGATATACACTATTGCGTCGAGTAAGATAATTATAATCGAATATGATGAATATAATTTTTTAACAGTAAATTTACCCTTTTGAATAGTAATAAAAAACATATTAATAGTAATATGGACAATTTAATAGTAACCTCATGCATGAAATTATAAATAAAATCTGTGTTCCATCATTTCTGTTTTGTGTTTAGTTTAACTTAAAAATATGTCGAATTTGATAAATTTATTTTTAATGTAAAAATTGTTAATTTTAAAGAGATTTAAATTATTTTATCAAAATATGGTTTTATTAATGTTTATTATAATGATATAGTATTATAAAAACATGATTCATTAATTTCAAATTATAAAAAGAATTTATGTGTTAATAATTTTACTATGCATTTTATGTCCAATATTATTTTTATTAAATAAGTATTTTCACTAACATAAATTAAAAATTTTAATTTTTAGAGAATAATTATGATGAAATAAAATTCATTTTTGAATTATAAATTTCTATATTAGGTTACCCTAATTATATGAAAATTTTATGAAATAAATTAGTTTTTTTTAATAGTAAAAAATACAATTTTGAGTTTTCTGTTTGTTTAGGGATATCATTAATGATGTAATCATGATGTAATAATTTTGGTTGACTATTGACTAATAAAATATTATATTACGAATCCCATGTGTTTAATACCATGGAAAAATACCACGTTAAATCCCTTGGTTTTGTAAATACCACTAACAAGGTGTTATTTGAAATTAATAAAAAAACTCCCACCCTTTTACTATAAACACACATCCATTACTTCATTTTATTTTATTCAATGTTCATCATCCACGAATACCTGAAATTTTTAACTTTATAAGATTTATCTCATGGTTTCGTCAGTCCACCATTCTCACAAACACTATGTTTTAGGATATAGTCTACAACGTAAGGGACTCTACCACCCTCCTCTTTTTCAAGCACCCATTTTGTAATTATTCCTTTTAATTCCCATTGTATTATATTGGGATATGTCATTAAATATATCAATAAATTTTTTTATAATATATATTTGAATATATATTTATTTTTCTCTCATAATAACATTTTATGAATTATTAAGTGATGCTTCTAGGCTGTTGATTTTTCGTAAGGGATTTCTCAAACATCTCTTTTTTTCTTTCAAGTGCCTTTAATTTCATTTTCTCATTTAAAATCCACTAAAAAATGTTATGATAAGTCCATTAAATTAAATATATAATTTTTTTATTAATGGTATAATTCATAGTCATCTCCCTTTTCCCCTCCATTTGTACAAAAAAATGAGAACAATTTCAAAGATGTGTTAATTTATCGTTTTCAAGGATGATGAGTTTTCATTTTCTATTACCATATTCAGGGCTGGTCATGAAACCATTTTTAGGATATAAATAGACTATATAATTTTCATTATAACCTATTAAATATTATGAAACTACTATATATACATAATACTAATACATATGAAAAACAATTTGTAACTATCAAAATATCAGCAAAATATTCTACATGGTTTTCATTAATGTTCTATATAAAAATTAATCTTTATACCCCGTAACCATGTGATATATATATCAATTTAAACTTATGGATGTTCATAAATAATATACATGTTCATTTATGTATAATTATATCCATAATCCAGAAACTTTGTTACTTATAATTGAGCGGATCGATCATGAAATAATGGAAAATGAACATGTCAGAACGATGGAATCAAATCTTATAACTTATTAAAAAGGGATTGATGAAATTAATAAAATAATAATGATTCTAATGAACATATAAATATTTAAAAATATGTTAATAATTAATTTTAATCTAATTTTCTTTGATATTATGGTCATGTTTATAACTAATTCAGACATAAGGTACGAGATTTCGCATCTCACATCCATCTTCTATGAGATATTCTTTATTCACCATCATTTAATGTGTATGGTCTATATATACTGACCATTTGTATAACATATCAGGAATATATTTATTTTTATTTAATTTAATATATAATTTTATGGTTTTTAATTTTGTGGAATATGAATAAATTGATTAAAACTTGGTAAAGATTATGTTAATGAACCACCATTTTCATCATGGTCACTCCTATTCTCTACATACCTCAAGGAAATTATAATTTTTTTCTTTTTTATTCCTCATAAATTATTATTTAATATTATATATATTTTTACATACTATAATCCTTTTTTATATTATTGGGAGTTACATGTTTTAAAAATGATCTTTTATAAATTCTTCACGATAAATAAGAATATTTCAAAGAAACGTCTCAAATTCTTACATATTTTAATGTGCACCCTATAATATATTTTCTGCAACCGAATCATTAATAAAATAATTTTTTGTATTATTCAACCATTCTTGGTTAATGTCTTTTTTTATTTTAAATGTTATTCTAAATTCTATTTTAAAATCTCGTTAATATTGTTCTTTAAACAAAATTAAAATTATTTATTTATAAGGTTTCTTAAAACAAATATTTTTACATGATTTCACTTCTGTGGGACATCATTTATGTAAAAAATATATTTTTAATGTACTTACCTATTCAGGGATTGAATATAAATGTTAACCTATTATTTTATTACATATATAAATTATTTTCAAAAAGAACACTTCTTTTCAATGCAAAAAATCATTTTTATTGTCTCACTTTTAATTATATGATATATATTCCTTGTTCAACCATTATCACTTCATGTGGTGTATTTACTACCATTTTATATATAATATCTAGAGATTATTTATAATTATGATATTTTGAGTAATAATTATTTTTCTTTCAACGTGGTATGTGACTCTTTGGAAATTATAATGATTATTACCTCATGAATCAATCAATGGGGTCATTTAAATTTTTTTGTGTATGTAAACATCCATTGTTGAATCATGTAAATTATTTAGGTTTATCAATTATATATTATCTATAATATGTATTTAAGGTTTTATTATTATTTTTATATAAATTTTCTACCTTGATTCCATTCACCATATTAATTTAAATGTTTTGTTATTAGGTTTAATAATTGGGGAATGTTATTTACATTGCAAAAGTATATGATTTTTATGTACAATCGCATTAATATGAGTATTAATTGTAACTAGAATATGATGGATTGGGTCTTCTATATTCCCTTAATGCAACTGTGGGTCTCCTGAGATGAACTAAAATTAGGTTTTTGATCAAGCCTTACCCATGTATTTTCTGATGTCTAGGTCGAGTCCTCAACGACTAGTTTATGATTTCTTGAATATTAATTCTCTCATTATAAGAATAATAATTGATAAATGTTGTTATTATTCGACTATTATAATATCAATGTTAATTTTCCACGTGATTAGTTGTATTTTTTTTTACTCATCTTTCATTGCCGTCAAATTATGACTGTATTTATTTTTTATTTATGTGCTTTCAGTTATTAACCATGTCCCATGTTTATGATTATGATAACTCTTTTTTATTACTTAAACATACTGAGAATATGAACTCACCCCTTTCATATGTTTCCATGCTCCAGATTATGAAGAATAAAACCTTGAATAATCTTTTATGGATGTAGTTTTTTAGTTTTTTATCATATTTTAATTTCATTTCCAAATGTATTATGGGATTATGATTGTAATATGTTATTCCAAGAGAGATAAATTTATCGCTACATGGGGTTTTGATTATATGTTTTCATTATAATGTATTAAAATAATTCATCGCATCTGGGCTTCAGGGGTCGGGGTGTTATAGTTGGTATCAAAAGAATATTAACAACATCCTTGGAATCTAGATTTAGAAAATTAAATTTTGGAACAAATCCCAAAGATAGAGTTTGAGGATAAAAATAGAATCATATACTATAATTTTGGTAAGGTATATATTATGTGGATATTAATAGAAAATACATTCCTTTCTTGACACTACAATTGGATGTGGTTCTATCATAGATGTACCTTGGAGAAACAAATCTAAAAAAGATTTTTGGGCCACACTTGGGTAACCTAGTACATGAAAATAAGCCTTACTACACATCATGATAGAAACTCCTCGGGGATATGATTAGGATAAATTACATTTTATTTACAAAAAATTATAAAAAAATAGAAGTAAATATGTCTCTAAAAACATGTGTATGATTATGTGATTATCTACGCATAAAGTTGTCAATTTATGTTAGGTATTTCACTAGTATTGAAATATTACATTGTGTTTTATAATGTTATAAAATAATATAGTGTATTAAATTTTTTAAAAATGGTGCATACCAAAATAATTAGAACCTTGTCAATTCATATAATTCATTAGGTATGAATAATCAATTGATAATAGGGTTTAAGATAGTATTTTTAAGGGAAATATTCTCTCAAACATTCTCATCATATGTGGAGATAGAATCATGTCCTAACAAGAATGATAAAGATTTTTATAACTCTTATGGCTTAAGAAGGAAGTAGGAGAAGAATAGGACAACTATAAAAAACATGGATAAAGGGAAAATTGGAAATAATTATTTCCCCACAAGGGAAAATTTTGTATGGAAACCCCTCGGAATATGGTTAATTGAAAAAAGAGTTTACATTTAGTGTAGAGAAAAAGGACCATGCGATCCTAATAGGAAGAGAATAAAATCAATTTCAGATATTGGATGTTTTAACTGTAGGATATGGGGAACATAGAAAATTAATGTACAAAATACAATGATATATAGCTCTGGGAAAGTGACGGGGGAATGGGCAATCATATGATGTTACAACAGTCGAAGTATAATAATTAATGATTTTTTTATTATTAAATAAATATGTTATGATATACTTGTTATATGAATTTTGAGATATATAAGGAATGTTTTGAAGTACTATATCACTATGAATATTAAGTCTTATTTTGAATCATATCAATAATAATGTTTATGTAATAAGATAATAATTGTAAACAAATTGATAAAGAAATGATTAACCTCAAAATATTAATAATGGTGAGATAATGATGTTGGATAAAGAGATTATTAATGTGGATAAAAAATTGTTTAGTACTAACTACAATGTGAATGATTGCACAGTTTCATCTTAATCATTTGGACTCTTTAACAATTTGGGAAATTGTTTATATTGACCATTTTATAATGTTTTAGTGGTTAATGTGTTACTTAACAACAGAACACAATCAATTCTATGAGATGAAATATATATACTTCACAATTCAATCAAAGAAAATGATTGTGTTTATGAAATATAAATGTAACTTTATACTCATATATAGTTGAATATTTCCTCAAATATAGGAAAACAATAATAAATATGAATTTCACTACTTTCATAATTTTTCATGGTATCAATTGACATTTTCATAACAAAAGTATATATTTTTGTGGTAATGAAATCTTATGTGAACATGTTCCCTATCATATTCCATAAGAACATTATGGATATATTATTTTTTTCTTTTTCATATTATCACTTCACATTATTTTTATCATTTTTGAATTCATAATTTTGTGGTAACCTATGAATTTCACTTTCCCTCTTATTAAGAGGATGTTTTATTAATCCTACATCCAAAGATGGTTTTTTATAATTTAATTTTTAAATATCAACAATTGTCATTTTATGTACAATTTAGAATTATGAGGATCAAATTTGGATGAGGGGAAAATAATGTAACACACTAGTAATTTGATTTAGAATTTTAAACACATTTATTTATTGAAAATAATAATTTAAAATTATTGTTTTTAATTAATAACAATTATATTTAAAATTTATATCATTCAAATTAATGATAAATTTATGTTCTAAAAAATTATATTTTATAATTTTATTTTTTATAATAGTTTAATATGAATACAAGTATTTGTTTTTTCTTACAAAATTCATTTTTATTAACAAATTATTTAATTAAATATTTTTAATTACTATTATATTTATTTTGATAAATACTCAATTATGTAACAAATATATTCACTAATAATATGACATCCAATGATTTTACGGTATGTTTCATTATAAATAATTTGTATTCATTAGGTATCTTATAATAACACAAAAATATTTCACTGTAGAACAACACTTGGTTATATTTATAACCAACCTGTTAAACTTAATTTTGAAATATCCGCATTTTGAATTTTGAAAAACAGAAATAAACATTTTCATTTAGTAAGTTATTTAGTGTCTGATAGGATAAACCTTTTTTGAGTACTAATATTAACCTTTGGAATAGTAATGTTACCCTTATAAATAGTAAAAAAAAATGAAAAAGTAACCTCATCTAAAATGTATAAATAATAGTTTTCTTCTTTTATTTCTGTTTTTATTTTAGTTTTTCTTAAAAATATGAAAAATTTGATAAATTAATTTTTCCAGTAAAAATTGTACATTTGCAATAGATTTAAATTATTTTAATGAAATAAGGTTGTATTAATATGAATTAGAATGAAGTATTATTATAAAATCACCCTTATTTAAATACAAATGATAAAATGATTTTATATTATCTATGTGTCGAAAAGTTTACTATGCATTTTATGTCTGCTATCATTTTTAATAAATAAGTATTTTCCTAGATAAAATTTAAAATATTCATATTTTAAAAATCATTATGATAACAAAAATTACATTTTTCAATTTAAAACATTGTTATTATGTTTTGATGAATTTTTGAGAATTTTATAAAATACGTTAGTTTTCAGTGAATAGTAAAAATATAGTTTTATGTTTTATATATGTATAATGTTGTAATAATGATTTAAAAATTATGTAATATTTATGGTTGACTGTTGAGAAACAAAAAATGGTATGAAATTTCCCAAGTGGCCAATACCATGGGAAAAAAACAAAGGCAGTCTCATGGTTTTGTAAATACAACAAAGGAGGGGTCCTTGGAAAGTGATAAAGAAACATCCCCCCTTTTATTATAAATACATACCCATTCCTTCATTTCCATTCATTCCAAATTCATCATCCTAGAAGATATGGTATATTTCCATTCGTAGGAGTCTTCTAAATGTGTCCTCAATCCCCCATGTTCCTAAGCATCATGTTTATTCATTTACTATACAAGGTTTGAAAATATACCACACTTCCATTTTTTAAGAACTCCTTTTATGATTATTATTTTTAATTTTCATTGGATTAAATTAATATATTTCATTTTATATCACCTTACTATAAATATTTTCTAAAAATTCTAAGTGGCTATGTTTTCTCTCATCATTACATTTTAGGAATTTTTATGTGACGTCCTTATGCTACAAATATTTCATAAGGGATTTCTCAAACATCTATTTTTTTCATTGAAGATCCATTCATTTAATTTTCTCCACTCAGAAACCCTCATCCAAAAGTAATTATAACTGCAGTAATAAACATATACTAGAATTTTTTTTCTAATTGAATAATTCATCATCATTTTTCCATTCCCCTCTTTTTATACAAAAAATAAAAACACCATCCGAGATGTGTTAATTTATCACATTCAATGATGATGGGTTTTAAATTTATATTTACATATTAATATCTTGTCATGGAACCATTATTAAGATTGAAAAGGAATATAATATGTTTATTATAATATATTCATTGTTTTGGGACCAATAAATATATAGAATACTAATTCAAACGATAAACTAGTTTCTAATAAACGAGATAACACCAAAAACATATAAATGGTTATAAATAATTTTATATCAAATAATTAAACCCCAAAACATGTATCCATGTGATATAGATAACCATTTTCACTTATGTATGTTAATAAATAATATATATGATCACTTCTAGAGAATTATATAAATTTTCCACAAACATCATTTCATAAAATCAAGTTGACCAATCATGAAATAAAGGAAAACAAATACTTCGGAATGAAGAAATCCAATATTAATAAATATTAAAAAGGGATTAGATGATATTAATAAAACTATAATGATTCTAACACATGTTGATAGTGTTCTTAGTTATCTAATTAGTTCCATTAATGTTATTATTCTAGACATTAAGGACAAGTTCAAAACTCATTCTGACTTAATGCGAGGGTTTTCTCATATCCCATACTTTTTTGTGAGATACTAATTATTCACCACCATATGTTATACATGGTGTATGTATACCTCCCATTTAAGTATCATATCATGAATATTTAAATTATAATTTTAATCAATGTATCATTTTATGGTTATTAATATTGGTCCATATTATTCTATTAATTACAAAG
Source organism: Viscum album (assembly GCA_963277665.1). NCBI lineage: Eukaryota > Viridiplantae > Streptophyta > Magnoliopsida > Santalales > Viscaceae > Viscum > Viscum album. The sequence continues at coordinate 1,010,340,106 of OY728128.1, read as the reverse complement.
TAGTAAGGATTTTCTACCCTAACATCCATTTTCATTCGGGTTAATCCTATTATCTAGATACATCAATTAAATTATTATTTAATTTTTTTTACACCTCATATATTCTACATGAATGATATATATGTGTGTACCAACCATAAACCTTTCTTCTGTTATTGTAAGGAACATGTTCTAAAAACAATCTTTTAAAAATTATTCCCTATAAATAAACATGTTTCAAAATAACCACCCTAATTTTTACATATATTAATGCAAATTAATAATGTATTTTGAGCCACCATATCATATCTAAAATTAGTCATTTTATTATAAAAACCTTCTTTGTGTTCTTCTAGTTTTATATTAAATATTATTTCATATTCTATATTGATATAACTTAAATAACTATACTTGAACCATTCTAAAATGTTTTATTTCACATTAAATAACTATCCTTGAGTGGTTTCCTTGTTTTTACTTTCCTCTATTCCTTTTACCTCCTTCATCCTATTCATGTGTCGTCTGCATTTCTTCTCTGTGGGTTCTTACCCCTGCGGTTATTTCGCGGTTTGTCCGTCCTTGACATTTTGTTTTACTCCTTTATCATGGTTCTCACTTTTTTCTATCGTGTCGATGATATTCCCGATGATGGTATACTGCTGTTGAGCCCTTGGTCCTCATTATGTGGCTCTGACCTCACATCCCTCTGAAACCCTCCAAGTCAGAAATAGAGCAGTGGTTCAATTAGGTTTTGAGTTTTACGGTTTAGGGATCGATTGGTCTCAAGGTGTAACCTGGGTCGACATGCTCCTTTGATAACTCTTGGTTCTCTTCATCGACTGTGATTCCTTCATTCGGAGCCATCTATAGACCAAACCTCTGCTCTGGCCACAATTTCAACAGCTCCTCTCTTAGTTGGATTTGGGGTGGTTCTTACAACGAGGTTTAGGGATGTTGTGAGGTTTGTTTGTCGCCAGCATTTTAGGCACAAGCATTTCGTCGATGGGTTTGGGTTTTCAGATCTCTTCCTCATCTAATCAGTGATGGTTTGTGTTCTTCTTCTCAGCGGTCATTCTTCTTGATGCTTGTTCTATGGGGTTTTTATTTCTATTCAAGTTTTTTTTTCTGGTGGTGGTCGTAGGAGATCACGATGGTGTCGTGCCTCTATTTATTTTTTTTCGATATGATGAGTTATATTTTATGTGATGATTTGGTAACTTCTGGTATGTTGGGGGATGAATATGACACGATATGTTCTATGGTGCTTCGACGGACTCCAACATTCTACGGCGTCTGGTGCGGTGTTTGGAAGGTGATGACAATGTTTGTGTTTGGACGACGTCGGTGATAGTGATGACTCTTGATGATAGCTGACAGTGTGACCTATGCTAACGAGGGATAGAAACATGTTTTGAATGATGCGGTAAATCCTGAACGTGATCTTATCGGGTGGTGTGAATCCTTTGTTTTTTAACTTTGAATTTTGCATCTTATGTTTTTGGTTCCCACCTGTATTAGGTTACCGCTTATCCTTAAAAGCGTCTTTTGAAAACCAAATAAAAATGAATTTTCAGGTGACTCTTTGAAATCATTAAGGATTATTACCTCTTAGATCATTCAATGGTCCCATTTAAATGTATATTCATCTATGTAAACATCCATTATTTAATCATGATCTTTATTGAGTTTTATTTCATATTATGTCATCTAAAAGAATTTTTTTGAAGTGTTATTTGTTAGTATGGTTAGGGATGTGTTATCATTATTCCATTCACAATATTACTTCAAATGGTTATAAGTTATGTTTAATGATTGGGTAATCTTATTTATATTTAATATATATATGATTTTTATGTATAGAACCATTAATATGAATAATTAATTATACTTATCAATTGATTAGTGGGGCCCTCTATATCCCCTAGATGTATCAGTAGGTCTCATAAGTGAAAAAATATTGTGTTTGCACTGAGGCCTTGCTATAGTATTTTTTGAAGACATAAATGATGCCTCGATAGTATGTTTATGATGTCTGACTTATGCATATTCTCATTAGGTTATTATTAATTCAAAAATCATTCGATTATTCTACTATTATAATATCTGTGATAAAGATTCATTTTATCAGTTATATGGATTAACATAACTAGCTTCCATTCCTGGCATATTACCCTCATGTTTATTTTAAATGCTTGTGTCTTATTTATTCATCAATCCTAATGATTAGGTTCATGATAACTCCGTTGTATTTTATACCCATACAAAGAATCTGTGCTCACCCCTTTCATATATATCATTTCCCTGATTATGAAGAAGACAACATTGAATGAGCTTTAAAGGATATTGTTTATTTCATTTGGTATCGTGTGAAGTTTAATTTTCTCAATTTATTATGGTATCATGAAAGTAATCTTGTCTTCCAAGAATACTAGACTGACCGGTTCTTCATGGTGTGATTACTTGTAATCATGTCAATGTATTAAAATAATTCATTGGATCCAGGCTTCTGGGGTTGGGGCGTTACAACCATGTTATGTAGGATCCCATCATAAGGCCTGACATATCCTACTCAGAATATTAACTACCTCCTTGCATGATCATATTTCTTAAGATACTTGTTATATTGCTTCAGCACATAAAAAGTTATCCATTACTGGGAGACTGGTGAAGAACCTCAAGCACATAAATATACATTCAAATATGTGACACCCATATTCTTCATGGAGAGACACTTAATCAATAGTCATTCTTTAGGGTTACTGATCACATATCTGAATATGGAAGTCATTGAAAAATATATCATTATTCTAAAATAGTTTATTGGAGTGGGAAACAGTTCCCCCCCAAAAGGTGCGATTAGCCCAAACTCCCTTTCTGTTGACCAATGAAAGTCCCCATAAACTATCAACATTAAAAACCTTGGTGAATACCTATATTTGGAAATCATTTATACATCGAGATTCAAATTTGGGAACCATTGGGATTTTCTATAATAGATTGAAATCAGTTACTCGATGTTAATGATTATGCTTCAACTAAACCCCCGTAATCAATTGTTGGAAAAAACCCGACCAACCACTATAAGGGTTTCATGTAACACTATTTTCTCATAGAGAAACAAAAAATTTATCATTATGTAAATCTATCGAATTATAAAATGACTAGGTTATTAAATGAAAAGTCATTCTGTGTGAACAATATAAGTGAAAAAATGGAAGACCTAACAAAAAACTCTCAAATAATAAAATGATTGGTTAATGATACATTAGGCCACATTTTTTACATATCACATACAAAATATATGATGATAGTATCACTAATGTTACAAATTATCCTATATTATTGGGATTTTCATGATATAAGGTCGTCCTTGTTTGGAAATGAACAAGCTACCAAATTGGTCAGGTCAGGAATAAAAAATTTCAATCCTTGAATATCTGATTGAGCATACCTTTACAATAATATTGCAATAATGGGTATCCTTTCTCCTTTTTATATTCATTATTGTAGACATTAATCTCATAAATATAATTCTGATATTTGAAAATGAGTTCTTCATCTATTAATCAATCTGGTTAATCGCCTGTGGATACAACCATCATGAGTCACAAAATGAAATCACCTGCTTAGTAGATGAAATGTATAATGGGAAACATGATGGTTCTAGAGTACTAATTACATAATACAATCTCCACTATGTAATCCTCCCATAATTTTCCCCATGTATGGAAATTGATGAGTCTACATTTCCTTGAGAATGATGCATCTAAGATGGTGGCCCTCACCTACCAATCAATTTACTTCGGGATGTTATCCTTGAAGTGTAAAAATATATACCTTGAATAATTGATTAAGTTGGACCAAGTATTCATGAAAGGATCCCTTCTTTTTTATGTATTTTTGAGGTGGTAACTTGTTAACCATCATCGCTAACATCATCCCACTAGTACCCAAAAGTCACCTCTGAAGAGTAACACCGAACACGCTACCACCATTTATTACCATGAATATGAAGAAAGGAAGGGACATTTTGTGAGGATGTTTTTGGATATCCATTAGTGGGATCATACACCCAACCTCACTATATAATAATACCTACATATTCATGTGGAAACTATAATGTTTGTTCCTATCCCTACTCACTCTAAATAATTGTCTCAGAATATTATTACAATAGGAATGGGGGGGCACAACCCCCCCCCCCCCCCCCCCCCGAGAATGATGTACACTGGAATAGTCTGATGTCCCATGTAAAGTAAAATATGGCTCAAATCCCTGCTTCAATAATGACATATCCCATTATATAGAATATATAAAAAATTCAAAGTCATATATTCCAATTCGCACTTTTCTAAAATTCATTTACATCTTATAAACAATTTATGAACATCTAAAAAATCTTTTATAACTATTTGAGATATAGGGACAAGATCATACTCCTATCCATACAACTATGGAATATTATAACATTGATCATTATGAACTAGTAGATTCTCTAGAGAAAGAACATATTTTTAATCCCATCTATAAAAATTATTTGCATATTTCTATAAAGGAATACTCATTGGACTGAAATTATACACTCACTCTAACTATGTCCCATAAGTCTTGAGCAGAACATGCCTAGGCATAGGGTCACATGCATGTCAAAAAAGTATAGTAGAACATTACAAAGGCCCATGACCGGAATCATATCCTCGTTATGGATGATATTAACCAAGTGGAATTAGAACATTCATGGGGACATTCTTATTTTTCATTTTGAAGAAGCCCAACGACATACTCCAATGTTCCATGATTAGGCATATATAATCATTATGGATTGGCTATCCAATAGATAATGGTGGAAGCCTCGACATAGTATCATATTACAATTAGTGAATCTACCTGGAATATTCTTGAAGATCCCATAATTTAGGTGCTCATTTCTATATCCATTGATTAATGACTGCACCGGCATAATTCGAAGGAAATACATGATGATGCTCATATCCCTTCTACCATTATATAGGTATTTTTCCAAATACTGAGAGAGATTTCATTTTTGAACTAGTCTAATATAATACTTCCAGCATGGTATAACCATGTGATACTGACACATGCCTCCAAGTAGGCCCATATCTCTACCCATAAAGACCAGTGACATATCCCAAATTTATAGGATCATTCTCATACTCTCATCCTCACCGTTGATTTTCAAGTGATAATAGCACATGCCTTGGATTATTATCACACTATTGCCTATAATGAGACAACTCATTCAAATATTCATGTTTTTTCTCAAAAGTGCGTGCATATTCTCATAGAACCAAATGGTTATAATTATTTTATATAAATTTTCATAAAAAAATGTTCATATCACTTAATAATTTTAAAATGAATGTGGACATATTCTGGACACGAAATAGATCGAAAAGCATATTCAGAATTTGTTCATTTCTTCTATCCTAGATTTCATTCAACACACTTCCCATGTAACATAAGGGACCATCAACTCTTAAACCGAATAAAAAATGATCATTACTGCAATACTCCACTTCAAGGTAGTGTGGGGATGGATCGTAGAAACTATACTCTTAAAATCCACTGTGGTCAACCTCTCATGGTGTTATCTTACATGGAAAAAATACTCATATTTCATTAAATCGTCCAAATATATTGATTTTCAAAACACTAATGTCTTTATATATAGACGTTCTCAAAACATAGGGTTTAACTGCATATAGTTTCCACACAATTTCTAATACCACTCAAATCTAATCCGCAGGTGACCCTCAGAAGAATTTTCTTAAGTCTTTCTTGATGAAAGCATTTATGTCTAATGAAGAAGATGCTTGAATTGACATATGAAGAGAGTTATCTAGAAACACCCTCCCCATAATGTTCTACCCCCGCTCCATTTTTGTCTGTGAGATCCCAGATGAGGTACAAAATAAATGCACGCATTTTCTTTACCCAAATAAGTGGGCTACTAATCAGCGATAGAAGGACCGATATATCCCCTTTATAGGATTTTATTATCACCATCATCTCATCAATACATTATATTTTCATATGAATATGTGCTCATTTTCTATAGAATGGAACACATGAGTGGAGGAATATGAAAACTTCATACCTAGTGTTTGTCATTGCATTCCAAAAACCCTCTTCTAATATATTTTCCAAGAATATCTAGATGCGCTTATCAAAAGATAGGTGAAATATGAAGCATTACAGTTTAGTATGTCCCTGTAATAGTAGAAGCCTTTATATAAGAAATCCTATAATGTTATAATCTCTAGAAAAACATTGTGTACTGGTAACAGTTAGTAAAATTCGTAACTACAGTAGAATTACTCTAAAACATGGATACCCATACATCACGAAGAGAATGAGTGGATACCCATCAAGTTTTAAAACATGGCCACTCAAAGTAATGATAATTCATTTAGGACATACAGATAGAAGTTTTGATCACCCAAATATCTTTCCACATAGAATGGGTCTCATCATTTACTTCTAATGCACTAAGATCCCACATGTGCATTGTTTCACCACATAAAATGGTACATAGTTATAGCTACCACAATATCCAGCTAGGAGATCATCTAGACCACTAGGCTAGGGGAATATCTTACACTTAATTCAACCCTTATATCATCAATTCATGAAAGAATTCATGAACAATTCTCAAAAATGAATATACACCCCAGTCTGTGGGGTTGGGTGAGTTTAAATCTCAATTACCATAAATGGGGTCATCATCCCCAAAGAGGATCCTATAGAAATTAGTGGTGATTATCAATCACACTCACACCTATATTGTAGGGGAATTTATATCTAAATGTATTTAGCAATAATCATCAAATCCCATACTAGAATCATTGGATCCTAACTTATAGGTCCAATAAATGAAAAATAGAGTCCAAATAACCCATAATCTCTGGGATGAGGGAGTTTTCACAATCATTGTCACTATAGAGGGAATTAGCCTTTTCTATGATGGGAGGATACGATGGATAGTTGGAATCCCCCTTGTTCCTCCCACCATTTTACAAACCATTTCTGTTTGGGACATGTTCAGCATACATGACCAGAAAATCACAAATGTTCATTGTTAATAGACTAATATGGGAAGAGAATATAGTGAAGGAGATTCGCCAACATTATGATCACAAAAAATCAGAATATGACCATGTGTTTGAATAACAAACCTAATTAAGGCACCATAGAATCATCCAGTTGAGTTGAGTATAATGGAACAAAAACCATTCCTTGATATGCTTATATGAATTTAATCACATTAAAAATGGAATTTATTTATTCCCAATATGGAAATATAGAGGGTTATGATACAAAAAACATACCCTCAGAGGATGTTGATCTGGATTCATCAATTGAGGGTATAAACATTCGTTACCAAAGAATGCCCCAAAATTTGGTTCCATGGAATAACTAGTTACCACCACTAAGTGGAACATTTCTGATTAAAAAGGTAAAGGGGCTTCTAAATACCAAACAACACGTTTAAGTATTGAGGATATTCACATGGAATAATAGTTTTCAAAATACAATAGTGAAATACAGAATCTACATACGTAATGAATATCGACATTGGGGAAGTATCTTTATTGGGTATCTTCTTTAGACTGAGGCTAATATACCACCGCCCATAAGATCTTATCCTCCAACAAAAGTAAAATCTTTGCGTCAAACATGATATAGATCCATGAAACCATTCTATATATATGATGGCTTTGTAAATGAACAGTACTTCCCTTTAATGTGTCAACAACATCACCCTCTGTAAGGAAATAATTAAATCATAAGAAGAATTATAAAAAACTAGGAGATAGAGACTAGGAAACCACATCAACCCCTATTAGATCCCTATAGATGGTAGGAAGCTCAAATATTTGTACCCCTTGAGATATATAACATTATTGATTCCCTTTATATTCGAATAGAATCCACAGAAGGGTGCACACACCTATACAAGACAAAAGGAAGCCATATCTAGTTAGGATTGACCATACATTATGTACACCCAAATTTGACAACCATACCTTATCTACCATTGATGGTTCTCAAAATCCATAACATCAAATCATAGAATTCCTATCCAGATGTGGGACGATGATGTGACATCGATATCAATATAATTAATATATGTAGTTTTTTTAAAATATGACAGGGCTGGCCTTATATGGTACATTATGTTTCTAGATGGATCCATTATCGGATGGGAAGACAATATTTATTAGTTCCATTATCATGTCATATCCACATGAGAAAGATAATATTTTTAGACATTACCAACTGAAAGAAAAATGAAAATAAGAGATTATGTGATTTCATAGCTATGTGGAAAGTTTTAACATATTCAATCAACATTTGTATCCCATGTGAAAAATTCATATAGTCCAATTCTAAAAATATCATGGATGAGATAGAGATTCTTATAATCCCAAAAAAGTATCTCGGTAGGTTTTATAAGATCATGTTAATGCAATAAATTCTCGAAGGTTATATTTAGTGAACCTAATAAGAAATCTTTACTAATTACTTTAGCATAATGCAAAATATTAGGAATAGAAGTAGATAGAGTTTCCACTCTAAATATAGAAACATTTCACATTAAATCACATAGGTAGGTCCCAAATAACCCAATGCATCCCATCGAATGGATACATCAATGGAATTTACCTCATTCAGAAGAAAAGATAAATGTGGATTTCCTAGTATTTGTGAAAAGAATGAATAAGGAATACTCCTTATAAAATGAATATGTCCGGGGATATTTGTGGCATTTATAGATAATAGCCTTTTCCTGATACCACAACCCATGAATCACAATAAAGACATCCTCACTGAGCATCTCGAATACTGCATTTTCCATAGAAGGAGGAGTCATAATATCTTATACATATTCATCTTTAAAGGCATCCTTCAAGTAATGGTTAATTCTAGATATGTGGTGTTGGATTAATCTTTAGAGTTGGTGTCTAGAATAACTATTTCCTATTTATAATAATATGATGTTTGGAGAATGTCCTTGCTAGGTGTGCGTAGAAGATAAACGACAGGATGACTCATAAAATAGTGGACTAAGCCCAATCTACCCTTGGATAACTGCTATGAAGAATTGAAATAAATCCACCATATTAAAAGGTAACATCATATATTCATCCAAATAAGTTTGTGACTTCTATAAGTAGAAATTTTTAGAATAACAAGTGTTATATTTATCTCTTATGCAAGCTCTATCTACAACACCCCGATTTTCTATGGATATATTTTTTTAATAAATTTAAATTTATCATTTATATATTATAATACACTAATTCACATATTCATTTCTCATGCAACATCAACATGGTTAATTTTACACCCAATACCATCTTGGCTTACGTTACAAGAAACACAAACTCACTCTACGTTACACACAACACCGACCTAGCCTAGCATACATGCAACACTGAGATTCTAAGAAACACTTATTTTTATTGTTTTAATTATTTAAATAAGATAATTATAACCTAACTATTAAAATATTAATATGAATAGTAATCACTACTCTTCAAATACTATTTAATTTTTCTTTTCTATAAATAAAAAATATTGATAATAAAAGACATGTTTTTTGGAAGTATTCTCAAAAAATAGCTTTTAATACCCTTATAAAAAAAATAAGTTTAAAAATATTTCTAAATATAATTTGAAAAAAATAAACTACATTTTTTAATTTAAATTGTCAAAACTAATATATGGTGAATTTTTGGATTTTTCTGATAAACATCATTTCTATACAGATATTGAAAATACAGCTTTTTAGTTCAAAACATCATTTTGCCTAATTAATTATTAAATATTAATGATAATATAAATATGTTTTAAGGACACAATAGATAAATATTACATCTAATAATATAATTTAATTCATTAGAATCAATTTCATTTTGAAATTTAAGATAAAAAATAATAAAAATCATTGGAACATTTTAATGCTTTAAAACACTGAAATTTCATCTCATCTACAGGATTAGCACTAATCATAATTTTTACGATTTTGTGAATTCAAATGAAAAATTCTGAAAAAAAACCATTGTATTCATTCTAATATTTATTTTCTAATATGATCTTGTTAAATGTTGACCAAAATGATATGTAAAAGTGACTAAAATAATTCACATTAGTTAATGTAAAATTATGCTTAATTATGGACTAATAATTACAATTAATGGCCCAAATGACCTATAAAATTATTCAAAAAAAATTTATATTCTTATTTCTTATATAAACCTTCCATGCATTTGTTTTTTTGGGTACTTATGAATATTTTTAGGTAATAACATGTGAAAACATAAATTGTTTCTAAAAATTCCATGTGAGTGTTTCTCCTTCACTATAAAAGAGAACCACCTCTACCATATCCTCAGAAATTTGAAACCTTTTAATTTCATCCAAGATAATCCTTGGTAGACTCGAAAAATACTACTTTTGATCTTGAAAACTCCCATTGTGTAGAAGTATTATCAAGTAATTATTTTGGTATAACCCAAGAAAAGTGACCCTATTAAGAGGTAACGTCTTTTCTAAATATCATTTACTTTATTTTAATTCTCCACCATCAACTATCATTATTTCATTATTTTGGTAAAAAAATTGTGTCCTTAATATAATATAATTTTTTATAATTTTTTATTATAATAAGCTTACAAAAACTTCCATCTAATGGATGTTGGACATATTATATATGTGGACGGTGAACTACCGACTCACAAAATGATGATTGATCATTTCTCTTTTAACACAAATAATGGTGTCCATCGTGATGGAAAATATATTTATATATATGTAATATATTTTATTTATAATTTCTTTATTCTTTATTTTTCCTTTTACTACACACATAATATTATCTAACATTTGATGTTATTACGATAATCTTGGTTGAGGAAGTGTGGACTACCGCACCCTCAAAGAGATGTGATTCATTCACACACCACAAAAAATATATTAAAGATGGTGTTAATAAAATTATATGAAAAATATTATATATTATTTATATAGTAATAATCATATATATACACATATATATATAAATGCTCCATTCCCACACTTTCTATCAATATGACAATAAAAATAGATACAGTGTTCAGGAGTACGAATGGATTATTGACTCGATTAATGGTATATACCATTTAAAACATGTATTTTTTGTAGATTATTAAAATAAAAATATAGTGTATATTCCATATATTTATATCCTGGTTTACATTCGAGAATCATGATATAAATATGATGCCTAAATAGGTAACAAATTGTGACATGTGCGACGAACAAAGTGAATATTAACCGATGTCAAACCATAACAAAATATCGTTAACGGGTTTATAATATAATAATATTATAAAAAACTTTATGGTAATAGATATAAGAATATTATTCTATGAAATTTTTATAATAAAAATATATTTTTTATACAGGAAGCTTGTATGGGTACAGAGAGAGTCCAAACACAAGGTAAGGGGATTTTATCTCACTTTTAATTTATTGAGATACATGCAATGATCACCACTCATTCCTTTTGTGTGGAGTTTGTACTGCCTATAGTTTTACTTAATCTATTTCTAATTCAAATCATTGATATTCACATATACATTCCATGGTCCTTCAATAATGGTGATTAACATTCAAAAGTTACCAAATCGGTAAAACAGTTTTTTCACAATTTTCCTTTTTTGAGAATCATGTTTTTTATGAACAAAAACTATTCTTTATGATTATTTATTTCCATTTTACATTTTATATCTCAAATCTACATATATATATGAAATATTAGGCTTCTTTTAATTTTTAATTCTTACATGCATATTATGATCCCAACTCACCATGTTATAAGATTTTATTTAGACTATCTCCTCATTTTTTCTTGAGAATCTTTATGTTTATGCTTCCTTTGATGTAATATTATTATATATCAGTAATGAATATTATTTTGTTTTATTATCCTCTATTTAATCGATATATTCTCAATTTTAGAACCATTTTCCACTCTTCGGTACAAAATATAATATTTTTAGTTAAATGTTATCATCTCCCTCTACGATTGAAAATATATCGTATTCAATAGGGTTGTTTTTTTAACATGTTTTTAAAAAGAGTTAAAAAGATCCTTGAACATAATTTTCATGGAAAATAGATTTTAATAATATTATATTATTGTCAATTTTTCCATTATATTTTGTAAAAATTATTTTAAAATATAATGGTTTATAAAGGGTTTTTTGTTATAAAAACTTCTTTGAAAGAACAAGGGATATTTTCCTTATATTGTATTTTTAAAAGATCAATCAAAATTATTTCCCATCAAAGATTATAGGTTTGGTGGGCAATGGATGTGTGAAAGGGATGGTCACCAACATTAATTTGTTCCATATTCAATGAATAATCTATGATCAATATGAAGAATAATTCTTGTATCCATGGAATTTAATCAAGGATTTAGAAAAAGGAATATAAACTAGGAACCAATAGAGTAGATAAACATGTTTTGTTTATAATTAAAATAATTAAATTAATCATTTACCTCCAATGTTATTATTTCTTCATTAATGTGTCGGACCATAGATCTAATTTTTCCCTTCATTTCATTATGGAGATCAATGGGTAGATCTCCTATATAGATGATCCACACATGCTATGTGAATACATGGATGTAGTAGAATGATCCTTTATGTGTTTTCAAGAATAATAATTAATAATTTCTTATCCTCCTTTTATTTCCCTGACAATTGATTCTGAATTATTCTCTTTGATCTGTTAGAGGAGGAAAAAACCCATTCATGCCAACATTCTTAGAGAAAAAGGTACTCTCTTGGCTTGAGATAAATTTTCCAAATTATTGTTGACAACACGATTGACTAGCCTTCGATTTGGACCTATAGATAATTAAGGAATTTTGTAACCAGTAATTAAATTGACCATGTTATCATATTTAATTTTCATAGAATCCAAAATTATTATATTAAACAAGTGAATAAACCATGTCAAATAAGAATAATAATTTTATTATTTCTTTACATGATCATAACATACATGTAACAATTAAATATTATTTTAATCAAATAATATTTAATATTATTATTTCTCACCAAACAAAAAAAATGGTCTTCCAATCCTCCTCAATATTTATCAATACATAAATAATGCCTATTTACTTTTGAAATAAATATAACTTCATTATTTGCATATAAATAATTGTATGTTTTATTTAGTAAAATAGAAAATAAATATTCATTAAGTATTTTATCTGCTATAAATTATCTCAAATGACTAGAGAAAATATAAATGAGATTAGGAATACATGAATAATTATCAAACCACAACCGAGAATAATATTTTATCTACTTACAAAATAATAAAATATTTAACTAAGATTTCAGATACACTTAGTTATTCTCTCTCCAGGTCTGCTTCTCTTTCGAATTAGGAAAACATACCTAAAGTCAAATGTTAGATTCTAGCAACACACTAAGGAACCCATAGAGAAAGAATAAAATGATGCAATAAAATGTCACCTCTTAAAAATTATTACTACATATTAAAATCCCATTCTTTTGATATATCCAATCAAGTGGGTTGTATTTATGTTTAATCAACCCATTTTCACAATTTCTTATTCTTTGACATCCCAGAAATTGATCATTCCTTTTGAACACCTTATACATAAATTTATTTATCATATATAATTTCTATATTAGTTATTTTTATATAAACTTCTCTTATTAAATAATAGAGAAAAATCCTTTCTATGATTATTCCTTAATGTTGTATTACTCATGGAACACCCAACATATCATACATCCCCATAAACATATGTCATCATTGTTTTCTCAAATATATCTATATGAGGATTCATAATACCCATTAATATTAATCATACTGTATAATTAACAATACAGACATCCGAATATAAGAAAATCTAATTAAACATATAAATGTGGATTTCATATTGACAGGTCTCATTCACATAATATCCTCCTCGACATTACCAAGGGTGTAAACAATGAGAAGGTTCATGAAATTCAAATGAGTCTCCACCTCTGATATCATGTTTCATTTCTGTTCCATCAAATTATATCATCTGGCTATATAACATATGTTCAAGAATAGTTTCATGGTACTTTAGGGTTCTCATCATAATAGGGAGCCATTATGACCTTTTAGTGTGACACATACTCTTATAACATTATCACATACAATGTCATGTATAAGAACAACCATGATGTAATATGTAGTTTATTAATATTCATCTGGTGAATATATTTTTTTAATCAATTATAAATGATGTTTTTTCTAGAGAAACCAATTCCAACTGACTCCATATTCACTAGATCCAACAGCTTATAAACTACAGTCCATTAGCACTCATGAGATATTCATGTATATCTTATAATAGACTTTAACTCAAGGGTTCCACCATGTACTCTTCATTGGATACTCTAATCACTACAACATCACCCCTTTGAAAAAAATACCTTAAGAGGTGATACCTACAGGGTATGTGATTCGTCTTTTGATGTGACAATGACTCTTTTTCAAGAGACACCACTATAGTATAATCAAAATAAAATGTGATTGGTTATTAGCTAATGGATACCACATCAAGCTCCTTTCAAAACATCTAGATTTAGATGGCTTCCTTGGCTACATCAAAAGCCTCTATATACTCAGGCACCACTATGGAATCAGCAATAATTGGATTCAATCAACTCATATAGATGAAAAGTTTTCTATTAAGATAGAAAACATATCCGGATTTGGAAATCAGATCATTAAATTATATTAGAAAAACATCCTTAGCCTACTCTCTGATGACAAGCTCCTCGTCTCCTACAAACACCAGGAACATATCCTTATATATTTTTACATACTCAAGAAAAATCTTAACATCACCCTAATGATGTTCACCAGGAACATTTTGATATCTTTTTTCCAAGCTTAGTTGATAGTCATCATCATGTCTAGTATAGAACATGGAATACATGATAGATCATATCCCTGAAGCATATATGATCTTAACCATTATATCATTATTTGGTTGTATTAGGAGACAATATATCATATAAAGATGTAAACCATATGACACTATAACCAATCCCATATTGTATTGTTCCATTCAAAATCGCTTTAGTAATAGGTCTATATATATATATTGACATAGTCTAAGAAGCCTCCCGGATCTATCATGAATGACATTGATCCTTCGAATGAAGGCTTCCACACCTAAATCCTTCACGTAGAATCACATGTTCAACAATGTCTTTAACAGGTTGTGTGAATGGTAATTAATTTCCAATAAGTAAAATGTCACCAACATATACTACTAGGATAATGACCACATAACCATTAAATATTTTTTAAACACATGGATCACATTGGTTTTTAATGAATCCAAATTCTTTTATGGATTACTCAAATTGAATGAATTATGATCTAGATTCTTAATTAAATCCATAAATTGATCTATGCAATGTGAAAATTCTTTTGGAATCACCTTATTCCATAAACTCTTCTGGTTTAGTTCGATAGTCATATTTCTTAAGGTTCCTATTATAGAATTAGGTTTTGACATTCATCTACATAATAACAAAGCCATAGTAAGCTACTCGAAAAATATTATTTTGATGGACATAAAAATGGAAAATAATGAAATAGTTTCATTTCAATAAATTCCTTGATGTTTTCTAAATCATTGATACAATATCATTTATTAATAGGTACTTACATTTCCTTCTATGTCTAGTTTCCTCTTTAATACCCATATCCGTCCAATAAGATTTACATCAACTTGGACATCGACCAGACCCAAAATTAGTTCTGATACATTGAATCCATCTCAAGATTAAAAAGTTCCTGCCATCATGTAGCTTCTGATCTCCCTACTACCTCCTTATATAAGAGAGGTTCATCAGTGTCCACCAATAATGAGCCACCATCCTTGGTGACATGAAAACGAGATCTCTTTTTTCCCTTTTCTATCTTACACACATACAGAATAAATCTATTTTAGGAACCACTTATTCCATGGGGAACTGTGGAACTTATTCTTGTAATTTTTTTATATATTGATCATCAAATTCATTGAAGTCCATATTTCTCACACTATCCTTTTTTAAATGTTCTCGATCTCAATACAGACATCTTGTCTTGTGATAGTTATTTTCTTGTATGAGGTGTTGTATAGTTAGTATGCATTTTATTCATTGGGATACACTATAAAGATGCACCTTTTGCCATGTGGTTATACTTTGTTTCCTGATAGATCCTGAACAAAATTCCTTGCACCCCCATACACATATATGTGAAAAAACGGGTTTCCTTTAACTCAATAACTCGATGTTAATTACATTTTCCACCTTCGTTGGTGATCTTTTTAATATGTATTTTGTGGTTTGTAATGCATATCATCGAAAGAATAATGTATGATCTACATGACTCATCATTAACCTTACCATTTCTAACAAGGTACAATTCCTCCTTTCACTGACATCATACCACTATAGCATGTAAGGTTGAGCGATTTGCCATAGAATCTTAAACATCCATAGAAATTCGATGAACTCTTGGTTAAGATATTCTCCACCATGATCTGATCAAATATTCTTTATCTTATTACCCTGATTATTCTCTACATAATTATTGAATTCTTTTTATTTCTCAATGGATTTTGACTTGTACCTCATCAAGTAAATATATAAAAATCAACTCAAGTCATCAATAAAATCTATAACGTAAGAATATCCACCACTAGATTCTATTGGAACTGGTCCACACATATTAGTATCTACCAATCCTAGATGATTTTGTGCCCTTTCACACTGTTCACCAAATATAGGTTTTACAATTTTTCCCTGTAAAAACAAGTAATGAATTTATCAAGTGGTTTTATTTTAGAAGAGTTTAAATAACCATCTATATAGAGAAATTCAAATGCTTCTCACTAACATTATGGAGACTGTGATGCTGCTACAAGATGTTATATGAGTCCTTTGAACATGATTAATTATCAATTTAAAACACATGGATTTCATAATTTAACACATACTGACCGTTATTTAAATGTTCCATACCATTATAAATGTTATCCATAAAAAATAAAAAACTATTTTTTTCGTACTTGAATACAAATCCATCTTTATTAAAACATGATATAGAAATTTAGTTTTTTGTAAATCTAGGAAGATAATATCATAAATGTAAAACCAAAAAAATTATTTTCAGAAAAATGAGGTGGTAATCACCAATGTAAGGAGTAATAATCCTTACACCATTGGTAGCACACAGATCCACCTCTCCACTGGCATTTTTTTGGAATCTACCTGTTTCTTTAATTTGAATATAGATGTGAGCACCAAAATTTGTATCTAATACCAAATGTATATAAATAGAATCATTTTAATCAATAATGAATGAAACTTTGGGTTCCCTTTTCTTCTAGGGGAAGTACGTCTACTAGTGGCCTAATATACATGTGCAAATCATACTACCTGCTTTTCATTTCCCTTCATTTTTATCTTCTTATTCTCAGATGGATGGTGCTCTAGAGCTTTAGACTGTTTATAAGTCATATGCCCCATTTTCTTTTCCATTCTATTCCAGTTCACTATAAAGGATGCGGGTTTTTCAAGCCCCATGTCCTTATCCATTTGGTGAAATAATGTAATAATATCTGATAAACTATTCTCATCATTGTTAATAAAATAATTCACAATAAAACTATAGAGGGTGTAGGGATGTGATGATTGTATGAGACCTGTATGAAACTCATCTGGGAATTTAATACATAAGATGTCTGTTCACATTGTTTAGCCAACAAGTTTGACTATATGTGTCTCATATGGTGCATAATCTCCATGTTTAGTGGTGAACAAAGAGTTGTAGATATCATACATCTATTGTCTCTCCTTCCCTTGATAGTGATCCTGAAGGTGAGACATCCTGATATAAGAATCTATTTACACTTTTTTCTTCAAGAGATCATTGGTCATGGATAAAAGCATAAGGATTTGAAAATGTGTATCATCATTCAGATTTTTCTCATACAGAGAATGCTCCTCATCACTTTCCTCATTTTAGGTGTAACTGTTAAATGCCCATATTGCACATTGAGTTTCCTTTCATGGGGAAGGATAACACAAAGATATTATTTCCACTCCTTGGAATTAGTTAAAGTGATAGGGTTTTCCTTCTTGAGTACAGATCACAACAATATGTTTAATGTTGTTTTTAATATTATTTTTAAAAATAAGATGAAAAGTGTTTTATTTCTAAATATGATAAAATTAATAAAAATATATAAATAAATATTCATTAGCCTGCCTCTATTTTATCAAAACCCAATATCCCTCACCATTATAATTGTAATATCATATTTCATGGACATTATAGTTTCATGGATCCATATTTCCCTTCTCATTTCCCTACAATTGACTGGTAAAGAAATTTGAAAGGTTTTAGTTATGCATTCACAAATTCCAACTACATTAACTCGCTGCTCCTTGATCCATTGAGTGGACTCTCCAATCCCAAAGCCCTTAATATTTTATTTCTTCATCCATTTCTATTAGTTACACAATTTTATACTTTGGTAGTAAACCCTTGATGTTTACTATGTCATGTCAACCCAAAACCTCAAATTAGAAATATTTGATAATTAAAAAAACTCAATATTGGTTTTTCAAGAACATAGAATTATGGTTTGATTCTAACTAATGCAATGGATGGCTATATTGAATTAATATTTTATAGTGGGATTATATCCTTTATGTGTATATTTCCCTTTATTATCTTTTCACAAGCTTTATCAGATTAAGTTAGTTAATATTATGTTATTAACCGTGTATTAGATAATATATACACATAATCTTATTTATTTTAGTTCCATATTTCATGTTTGTAAATTCATTAGTTATGTGATCAATATATAACATCCATAATCTATAACCACATAACTCATAGAAATAAAATACAGTGTATGCTAGTGATCTTATTTTAATGGTTTTTTATCTAGTGGTTGATAAACTAACTAGTGACCTAGGGGAGAAAAACCTTGAACCAATTAGGTTCATGTTTATTTATTTCCACCTTTCCACCGGTGTATCTACTTGGATTTTTTTCACCTAGGAACATAACATGACCCTCCACTTACTTGGGTTCTCCATCGATTTAATATGATTATACTCACCTGTAAAAGGGGTATAAAAAATTAAAACATCGGAACACAGACTCTATATGTAAATTACTTGATAAGGTATACATGCCAATGATTTAATTTTATAATAATTGAAAAGGGATTCCAATCACATATTAAGGTTAGGTCTATATCCTGATCATCCACATGCATGCAATGAAATACCCGTTTAATAAAAATAGAATGCATTTATTTAATCACTCTTACTTACGATAAATCATGCTCAAATCGATTATTTATTATATTTAATTAATCAATCTATTTTATACCCTTTTTATAAATTTAGTTGATATTCCCATCCATTATATTTATATATAAATTACAAAATTAAATTTAAATTAACTTTTTTCATTACGTTTACCATGGAGGTCACCCAGTGAATACAACTCCAAAACTAACCAACATGTATTGTACATTTAAATACATTATTCATTGTGACATGTGGCATGAACAAGAAATTATAATTGTAATACAACTCATACATGATGTGATGATTTTTTGAAAATTAATTATATGATAATTACACACACACACACATATATATATCCAACAACTATTACATGTTATGTCACTGCTTTATTCCCACACATAGGTACTTGTCTCATGGGTTTCATAAAATAATAATAAATTTTGAATTTGTTTAATTTTGAGAAGGTATATGGTTTGTAGATTTGATAATAGGTTGTGTACCCTCTTCACCGTGTATCTAATGTACACACAAAGGGAGTTAGTCTGTGATGTGTAGTTTAGAAATAATGGAGTACATGGCATGTCTTGTTGGCAACATGCCATGTTGACTTCGTGTTAAATGGTCATTGATCGACTGATTCATGTATGGGATGCACAGACCAACCTTGACCTAAAAGGGAAGACACGTCATGTCCAGTGGAACACACAGTGTGTAGTCCGGCTGACCAGGCACCAATTTTTCATAGTCAACATGTGGTGTGTGAATTAATTACAACATGTTTTAAAAATTATTATGGGTTTAGTAATTTCCAAACATGTCATAATGCATTGAACACAATTACATAGTGTGTAGATATGACTACAAGACGTTTACTACTATGTTACCTGGATAGAAACCTAGGATCCTCCGGATTAGATCCTCGATATAATTTTTATCATAAAATAAATTGTTTCTTTTATATCTACATGAAATATTAGGGGAAAAAATATCATATTTCATATTAAAAGAATGATTAAACAAGAATTGAAAAACAAAATTATTAAAGAATAAATCCCCAAAAAAAATATAAATAATTATCAATAATAATATGCCCCACTCTGATACTACTTGTATGTTCTTTCTGTGGTGAATGAGCGGGAGTTATAGTTCCCTTCCTTAATTTTTGAAATATTCAACGAACAATCCGAGATATATATGATGATCAACAGTTGTATCCATGGAATTGAATGGAGGACATAGACAATGGAATATAAAACTAAAATAGAGAGAGATGATCAACATTTTTTGTATATAATTAATTTAATTAAAATAAATATTACATAAAATGGGATTTATATTATTATTGACATGTTCAACAATAGAAATGCAGTGTGACCTCATTTCATTTTAGAGATAAAGTGTAGATCTTCTCTATTGGTGATCAATACATGCACGATGAATTACAAAATGTCACTGAATGAGTCTATAGGTGATAACACAAAAGGTCATTGTCCTTAAATCCTCCTTCTTTGATAACCTTGTGCATTTCATCAAAATCATTATCATTGATCCCATGGAGGAGGACCACTCTCATTATTGATAAAATTCAGAGAGAATAAGGAACTCTATAGGCTTGAGAGAAATTCCCCAAATTGTTGTGCAAAACGAGATTGGCTAGCCTATGGGTATCCCACATTGATAAGTATAGAATTATGCTACCAATAATTTAATTCACCATGTAATCATAAAATAAATTTAATAAGATACATTATTATTTTATTAACCAAGTGAATCCCCAATGTCAACTAATAACATCAATTTTATTATTTCATGACATGTTCATAACATGAAAGATACAACAAAATATTATTTTAATCAAATAATATTTAATATTATTATTTATAACCATACTGATAAAATGGTTTTACAATCCTCCTCAATATTTATCAGACCATGAATAATGACTATTTATTTACTAAATAAATGTAACTACATTATTCACTGATAAATAAATAAATATTATATATACTAAAATAGAAAAGAAATATTTAGTAAATATTTTTTTGGTAATATTTTCCCTTGAAAAACTACCAATGAAATAAATGTTATCATATATACATGAATAATTATTAAACCACAACATGTAATAACATTTATACAACTTGTTAAATAAGAAATTATTTAACTTAGATATAGATACACTTAGTGTGTGACTACCAAGGACTCTTTCTCAGTGGAATTAGGTGAACCTACCAGAATTCCCACATTAGAATATATTAACACACCAAGGCACCCATAAAGAAATTATTTAATGGAACATTAATATTTCACCTCATATGATCACGTTCCTTGTAATATAAACCCTTCTTTCCAATATATCTCATCAATCGGGTTTCATGCAAGTGGCATCTACCCATGTGCTTGATTTCTCATTATTTAACATCCTAAAAATTGAACGTGCCTATAAGACACAATGTCATTGGATTTATATAGGCTATTTAATTTCCATAAAAAGAGACTAAAGTATCAATTTCCAATATAGAATAGTGGGCACACATCCTTTCTCCCATTATTTATTAATGTAGTATTTCTCATGAGGAACCCAACATATCATTCCTCACTGTGAACATATGTCATCATGATTTTCATAAATACATCATTGTTTGGGATTCATAATACCATTTAATAATAATTTTAATGTATAAGGATCTATACTAACATCTGAATATTTGAACATTCAATGAAACTTATAAATGTTGATTTCTTACTAGTAGGTCTCATTCTCATAATATCCTTCTAGACATTACCAAAGGCTTCTAAAAAGAGAAGGTTCCTCAAATTCCTATGAGTCTCCACCCATGATGTCCTATATCATTTATGTACTTTCAAATTATATCATCCAGCTTTAGAAAATTGGTTCAATAATAGTTTCATGGAACATCCAGGTTCTTATCATAGAAGGTAAGTGCTATGGTATTTTCATGCAATAACTACTCTTAGAAAATTTTCACATACAATGTCATGTAGAATAACAATCATGTTATTATAAAATTTTTAATAATATCTATCCAATGAATATATTTTTATCATAATTTAAAAAAGAATTTGGTTCCAAGGATCCAACTCCAACAAAGACAACATTCATTTGTGATAATCATGCATTTATAAGAAATTATTCAATGACTCTATTTGTATTATTTCTCTGAACGGATTAAGTTTTGATGGAGTGATTTTTATTAAACACCTTTCTCTTTCATGGGTTTGTTGACGATCCTTTTCATAACATTGTCTAAAAGAAGTGAATGGGAAATGACTTAGCACCAATTGATTCATCCTTTGAAAAAAATATCAAAAATAGACAAAGGGATGAACAAGGAGAAGATTTCCCCTATGTCGCGCAAGTTTCCTCATAGTCGTGCAAGTCCACTTGCGCGACGCATTATGGTCATGCAAGTCACTTGTGCGACCTAAATGATAACCTCATGGGGTCGTCTGTTGCCTATAAATAGACCCTGTGGGCCCCCCATTTGGGAGGAGTTTTTCCAGAAACTCGGATTTGACCTCCCGGTGCCCTAGTCTCTTCTCAATGCTTCTAAAACACTTCTATGGTAATTTCTTACGTGGAACGGAAGATCTACAAAGGGAGAGGAAGGCCTATGTGTTGAAATTCATCCACACTTGTGTGCCTGAGTGGTCAGCCCTTAAGGGAAAAGGCCACACATGCGCGCCACCTTACTCCTTTAATAGAACTTGTGTGCCCCTCTTCTGGAATAACCTCAAGAGGATTCTAAAGGCTTTAATCAAGAATCTCTCTAGTATTACCATGCTGGCTATCCATCGGGCAAGTACCCCATATGTCGCGCAGGAATACTTGCGTGACCAGGACTTGCGCGCCCACGCAGTACCTGTGCCCCTGCCAGGACTTGCGCGCCCCTGCCTTTTTGGGTGCCCTTCTTGCCCATTTCACCCCTCATAAGTCATTCCACCTTTCCTATTCAAGATTCAGTCTTCAAGACACTCTTCAAAGCCATTTATGGCATGATTTATTGATTTTACTTACTTATTTGAAATAAATTATGTGGAATATCTCTCAAAACCTAGTGATTTTTACATATTTATGTCACTGAAAAATTGGGATTTCATTCATTCAACCTCATCCTTTAAGATGAGAGAACCCCTTAACCTGGGCCTCCTTTTCAGGAATAATCCCCAGTCGTAATTCTCAAATATGGGCATCCTCCTTAGGAGTAATCCCCAACCATAATTCTCTTAACCTGGGATTCCTTTTAAGGAGTAATCCCTAATCTCAAACTTGGGCATCCTCTTTAGGAGTAAGCCCCAAGTCCCTTAATTTTTCAAATCTCTTAACCTGGGCCTCATTTTCAAGAGTAAGCCCCAGTCTTAATTTCTCTTAACCAGTCCTAATTTACCTTTGAACTGAGATTCCTCTTCAGGAGTAAAACCCAATCATAAGTCCTCTCCTAATTTGGGACTCCTTTTCAGGAGTAAGCCCCAAGTTAGAGTATTGAAAATCTCCATGAAGCACATATACCTTTATGGACCCTGCTCCTGGATTTTTTCTCTAAAGTGAATCCTAACCTTCATTTATCTAGGCAGTCATACATACATAATCCCCACATTATTTCTTGTGATTGCATCTTTCATGGAACAATTGTCTAATTTTTACCAATACCTCATGTTTCTCACATCGAGCATGACTCACGTGAGCTTAGAGTGTAAAAGTAATTATGAAATCCTTCTTTGAGCCATCAATCATAAACATCATATTCCCTTACTTGAACTACGTGGGTTCGGATTCCTTTTCTAAACAATGGATACGTAGGTAGCCCGTCTGCGGGTTCGATCCCAACTCTGAAATAATCCATGTTCTTCTGAATGACAAAAAACTTCAAGTGCCCCACAGGGTGGCTTTAAAACAAGCATGGTTATCATAATGACCAAGAGACTTCTATATAAATGTGTCTGAGCATACCATTGACCAAGAATCTCTAATAAATATAGATTATTCTCTATCGATGAAGAACCTCGAATACATATTAAAGATTCTCTAAATTTCTTACATATCGATCATTGATTGTCAGATCTAAAGGAAAACTCATTTTATATTTGGTAATGTAATAAGGATTCACAAACATATCTTAAATCTATAAAGAGAGTCCCGGAGTGGACAATAATTCCCCTCAAAAAGGAGTGATGAGTCCGACCTCCCATCCTCTCGACCAATGAAAATTCCTAAACCTCACCATACCATAAACTAATGAGCACCTACCTTTGGAAAGTAGGTCTGAATGGATGAGGAATCATTGGATGTTTCCGGTTCTACGAACAAACCCATTAGAAACCGATTGGAACGTTTGAACCTCCCATCAAAAAGAGGTCGTCCCAGAAATCTGAGGGAAACAAAAAATGGTGAACCCGACGTGAATCCTTAACCAAGTTAAAATAATGTTTTACCTATTTTTAGGCCCCTATTTAAAACTCAATGAGAGGGCCAACAAAAAAAATAATTGAAAAATGTGCTCATCCAAAAGATTTAGTGGCTAAATTTATCTTGATTACGTATGTTATATCAAACATGCACTCTTTTCCAAGATCTTCTGCATTTCTAGAATGGATACTCTCAAGTTCACACCTGTGAATACTGCTGCTGCAAATGCCACTACTACTACTCCCGCTGGATCATCGTCCGCTCTAAGGATGATTTCACCTACTCATCGTCTTCAAAGATGGGCATCAAACGTGCTGGTTAAGGAGTACCGTCAACATGGTACCATCCCAACTATGGAGGCTGCCCAACAAGCCCTCCAAGTAAACAACTCACATCAGTCGTCTGGACAACGACGACCAGTGATCAAGAAGCAGGCGGTTCTAACTACTGTCTCCAACCGTTTTGGGTCGTTATCCCCAGAACGCAATCACCATTCGCTCCCTTATTCTGGGGAGGTGAATAAGAAGGTCCCTCAAGGACTAAATTCAAATAGACAGGAGTCCTTTCTGAGGGCTCCCACCAACAATCGTCGCCAGACTCATGTGGCAGTGCGCCCTCAACATGATGAGGGTACCGACTCCAGGCGTTCGGCTTAGGTTCCTCAAACCCGAGAAAGCAAGATGAACTGCCATAGGTGGAATCTGGTCAACAGTGAGCAGGTTCTCATCTCTTCCATCTTCGGAGAAGTCCCCCAACCTAACTTGGTGGCAAGCAAAGAGCGGGCACATACACCTGCCCATTTTAAATCTGTTGTCCAGTAGACTTGTCTAGCAGCATCACGCCAATCCCTCCAGGCAATTCCGGCGGAGTACTATAAGCAGGAACATACACTTGTTTATACATCATCAGCTAGTCTGTAGGCTTGTCTGACTACATAAGATGGATCTCGTCAACCACGTTTGGAGAATTGCATTCAGTAGGCACATAAACCTGCTAGTATTAATCAGGCCTACCGACAGTCTCTCTTTGTAGCATTCAAAGAAGTTAGTCAGAAAGCCCCAGCAACAAATAGGAGGCAGACTCAACTCTCTGCCCCCACACATGAGTACTGTCTGGATTCACTAATAGGAAAAGGAGGACAGGAGCAGGAACATACACCTGCTCCAAGCCCAGAATGGACGTATATTCCGATTCCGGCAGCTGAAGTCACCAAGCATATTCTATCAATGGTGAAAGAGTAGAAGAAAATCCCTGCTCATATTCTGGATGCTTGCTAGGATATTATAACAAATTCAGCGGCGTCTCAAGGAAAGGCTCATAAATATATCCCTACCAATGGAGTGACACATCAACAATTCACTCTGGAACAGACACACACATCTATTCCAGTTCAAGAGGGTTGTGGGTCATACTCCCCCATATCATAAGGACAACCAAGTTTGGCACATACACCTTATTTTAGTGGAGATCGTCAGCCTAACCTGACCATATTTCCTGATCAGGCATATACACCTGCTCAGAGCAGCCACTTTCTTCAACAAGAGGTTTCCAAAGCAGGTAAGAAGGTGTCTAATAAAAAGACCCACCCAGCACAGTCAAGAGATCAATAGCCAATCTGTAACAAGGGCTTGATCGATGTTGGAGTTCTAGAAGCCCTCAGACAATTATCTGTTGAAATTCAAGATTATACTCCCTCATTTCCCAATAGTGGGAAAATTAATTTCAAAAGTCTTCAACAGACACTTCCTCATGAAGGATTTCTTCAGGACAATTTCGTCGATCTCGAAGTTTCATCTTCAGATGAGAGCCACTGGAACCCTCTGTGTGGTCAGAAGACCAAGGAGCAAGAGATCTCATCTTTTGTTGTATCCCATTATGGTGTTCCCCCCCATGATGATGAATTTCACTGCGAAAGTCCTCTCTGCAGTAGTGATGCACATTTCCTGGAAAATGCTCCAGTGGAAAATGTAGTGCCGAGAAAGCCCTATTATCATGAGGCACTTGAAAATGAGAAACCAGTCATGTATGAAGCTTCATCACTAGAAGGTGAAATACTTTCGCAATCAAAATATAGCCCAGGGTTTAGGTTATTCTCCGAACCAACCCTAAGTCATGCATCTTCTAGTATAATAAATGATTTCTCTAACAATCATGTTGAATCCAATGAAGCAACAAGGAAACACCAACTCTGGTCAAATCAAGTAGAATAATCTTCATCAAATGATAAATAGGAAATTCTGAACATGAGAAAACAACTGGCGAAAGGTGAAGTGCCAGTCATGTAATGGCCTTTGGCTGACTCTCTGTATAATATTCCGGAAATGTTGACGGAAGATGAAACTCATGATATTCATCTCAACATATGGAAAAATCTTTTTCAGTTGAAAAAGAAATTATTATCATATAACGAATATGAAAATTATCCTAAGATAATAGAAGGGATACAACCTCAGATTGATTTGGTGTCTCTATTAGTCTCTCGATATCCGAAGGCTGAAAAGCAGTAGAGAGCCCTTCAACGTTCATGCCTTGGCGCACTAAGAATATTGCGTCAGTTAATTGCCAATGCCCCATCTGGTATTCATGTCAGAGGATGGGGTGTTCATGGAGCACTACATTTCATGGTGCTCTCTAGTCAGCAAAGACCACCGAAAATGGTCTCATGCAGTGATATTTCCCATGATTGGCCACCGCCAATGGGATTTGTTTGTAAACAAAAGCTTTCCCAAGAATAGGCTTCAACTAGTTCCTCTCAAAATCAAGAATACAGAGAACATGTTGTTGAATTACTCTTGCATCAAGCAAACGAGAATATTAAACAGGCCTATCATTTGGAGAAAGCACATCACCAAGTGACAGAAGTGTCAGAAATCATTCAACGGTCTTTTGAACCGGGTGATAAAAGCGGATACAGGTTAATGAATCCATCTAATTTCTGGACTCAGGTTCGTAAGATCAGGAGGACTTTCAAGAAAGTCTCAGACATAACATGTCAAGAACCACCCCAGCTCGCCAGACTTGGGACTATTTTAAACCAACCCTCGGAATAAACAAATAGGATTCGAGGAGTTGAGCGAGAACCGCAGGAACAGCCCCAGTCCACTAGACTGGGGACTTTTTCAAATCATCAATCCCCTCCTCAGAGAAAGTCGGTTTTTCTCGATTGGGGAAGAAACCTCAAGTGGAACAAAGAGCCACATTATCAGGAAATTCTTTCCAAATTACGGTTCGTCAAGAAGATCCTGAGGGATCGAATCAACAAAAGGAAATGTCTCATGAAAGACATGGAAAAAGACAATATCACAGAAATGCTGATAGAAGGGATGTGATGAGTTATGAATCAATAAATGCCATCAATGTCGTTGTTGTTGATCCACCAAATGAGGCTCACTCAAGGGACTCAGATAAAGAGGTTCCTGCTCAAGAAGATGTACGCACCGACACAAATGAAGAAGGTGTGCGTACACGAAGTCAAAGGATTACTCAGAACCTTCGTAATACTTCAAGTGACCCACTTCCCACTCTCTAAAAAGGATCCAACAAAGGGAAGGAAAAGAACCAGGTTACATATCCTTCCTCTGGAGAAGGTCAATCGCTCTCACTAGAGAAATGGTTTTCACAACAGGAGGAAGAAATGAAGGAATTAAGAAGGTTGAATGCAGAACTACTTCAGAGTAGTCTTCTTCTTAATCATGCTAGAGTCAGTCAGCCAAAGGAATTTGTTGAAGCTACAGAGATGGATCAAGAATATCCTCCTCTATCAGTACACCCTGACAGGTCTAATCTTATGGGTCAAGTGCAACAACAGTTGGCAGTGCTACCATCAGTTGCAGCACCAATAGCCACATCTGTCCAAGCTCCTGTCATTGCACCTACCCAAGTCCAAGTTCAACCTTATGTTTCTAAAAAGTTATTAACTGCTATTGAGTCATTAAAAGCTCGGTTAGAAACTATGGAAGGGAAACGTGTGCAAGTTCAACCAGAAAAGAAAGTTTACCCTGAATGGGTAGTTTCAATTTATCCTCCATCCAGTTTTGGGAACCCTGTAGTCCCTATTTTCAATGGATTAGGCGATCATGAATAGCATTTGACATATTGTGTATCTTGTTGCGATCCTATGATGGGAACTACAGAGCAGCAAGAAGTAGTGAAACTCAGATGTTTTGTGCGAACCTTGCAAGGACCATCTTTTGTTTGGTATACAAACTTGCAATCCCAGTCAATTATCGAATTGGAGGATCTTTGCAAAAAATTCCTCCTTCAGTTCAGCTCAACTTTTCTAAAGAGAACAGTTTTCGATCTTACAAACTGTATGAAAAGGGAGAATGAAAGGGTCTATGATTTCATTTCTCGATGGATGGGATTAACATATTCCTTGAGTTTAGAACTCCCTCAAGAAGAATTGTTGCCAATCTCTGTTGAAAATCTGCATGACGAGTTACACATGCCGTTAGTCCCTGTGAAATACACAAGAGGGTTTCGAGACCTTACTTCAATCGCTAAGAAGATTGAAGATTCCCTTATAGAGGCTAAGGCTAAATCTCGTGTAATTCCATCAGCTTTAGGAAGGAGAATGGGTAAAGCAGAAACTGCTACAGTTATGCTTAAACAAGCACCTGTAAATGTTTCTACCTCAAAACCTTCATCTTCTCGAAGGGCTCCACCTTCTGAGCTCCAACAACAAAGACCTTTTCATCCAAACGATCAAAGAGATCAAAGACGAAAACAATTTGAGGATCTAAAGAGCAAAACATAATCTTTCCGAAATGAAAAAGTTCCTGGTTATTTCATTTCGGCTCAGGAAAACAATTTGGTTCAATTGCCAATGCCCAAGAGGCCAAAAAATAAAGCAGATGAAGACCGTCCCAATTATTTCCTTTTTCATCAAATGTTGGGGCATCCCATTCAGGAATGTTTTGTTTTCAAAGACCTCTTGCAAAAGATGGTCGACTCGGGACAAGTCACATTGAAATGCTCCTCAGCCCAGGTAGCATGTGTCACTACTACAGTTCCAGAGGAGGAAGGTGAATGGAAAGAAGTCAAAAGAAAAAATGCCCAGAATTTTGATGATTGGATGGTAATAAAGACAATCAATTGAACTCATGCAATTTTGCGAACACAATTAAGGAAACCAATTGTGTCTTCTTCCATGATTGTTGCGGCAAAAAAACCTCTTCATCAGAGGGAATGTCCTAAATGAAACGACATGATTCAAATAAAGAAAAAGAATCAGAAGAAGATGAGTATGTGTCAAAGCCTATGTTGTCTTTGACTTTGGCGGAATTCATGCCATCTACTTCAAAGCCACGGGCACCGCTCCACCAAACGGAACAGCCTAAACAGGATAATCAAGAAGAGTCTTCATCAGACAAAGAGTTAATCTTTGGTTCTGTTAATATGATTCAATTAACAGATCCATATGTCAGTCGCAGTTTCGATTTCAATGAGCATGAATTCCCTGTATCAAACAGGGGACTCAGAGGAAACTCTAGGATCTCAGGATACAGGGGAAGAAGTGGATCTTTCAGAAGCCACTATTCCAATTCAACCCCTGCAAGAACTATGTATGCTGCAGAAACTCGTGGTAGAGCCCTTCAGCAAGATCAGCAAGAACAAGCAAGTTCTTCTACCAATAACAAATTCAGTCCTGGCATAGTTATTTTGGAAGACTGGTTGAAGGTTCCATCTTCTTCCTCTCAGCATGTAAATGGATCTAATCGGTCTAATCTTCCAAAACCATGAATATTGCCAACTCCTATCCCAATACAAGATGTGTCAACTTCCAAAGCATCTGCTTCCAAGGCACCTGCTAAACCACATATTCCTATTGGAAAACGTATACCTCAGGATCAAAAGTATGATATATTGAAACACTTGTCCCATGTACCAGCCAAGTTATCAATTCTTGATGCTCTAAATCTGTCAAAAGATCTTCTGGATGCACTCATCGAGGCTTTGTCAAGTCCTCAAGAGTTTGAAACTGAAATTGCTGCAGCTGAAGTCTATAACATAGAGAATAATCCTATAGAATTCCATGAAATAGTATCTTTTACTGATGAAGATGAAGATGATTTTGTGCATGGACATATTAGACCATTGTACTTGTCTGGCAAGGTTAATGGCGTGGATGTTCAAAGGGTATTCATTGACAATGGTTCAGGAGTCAACCTCATTCCCATTCATACACTTCGTTGATTGGGCCTCACGAAATCTGATTTATCTCCTTCTACCATGATGTCACAAGGATATGATAAAAATGAACAAGAACCACTTGGTGATGTTACACTCAGAACTCAGTTTGGAGATCTTGTATCTAATTCACATTTCATGGTTGTTGATCAAGACTCAGCTTTCAACATCTTGCTTGGAAGACCCTGTCTACATCAACATGCGGCGATCCCTTCATCATACAATCAATGTCTCAAACATTGTTTTGATGGTCAAGTTGGGACATTGTATGGTGATAAGGCCCCGTTCAAGACATGTGAGTCTCAATACATTGAGTCGGAATTCTATCACATGAAGCAAAGGGAGAAATCCATAACAAAGGTGATTACCAAAGATAATGCTCTATATGGTTTGGAAAAAAATCCAGTAAATCCATTTACACATGTGAGTACAGATTATGTGTTGACTATCAGTCAAATTGAAAAGATAGACCCAAATCAAAATACTCTTATGGAAAGATCTATAATGTTAATTACGGCAATCGAGCTAGACAACATAGGAGAAATTGGTAATCTACCAAGCAGTGATGAAAGAAAAAATGGCGACGTCTTCATTTCATCTGTCGAAATCCAACAAGTCTATGCTTTTCCAATTAGGCCAGAAAAAGTTATAGAAACATTGGAGGTGAACAATGATGTCGATTCTCAATCCATCATCTCCTCTTTATTACCCAAAGAAGACCCTTCATCATCAATTGACTTGGAAATGGATGCTTCTTCTTCAAGATATGATAATTTTGACATCTCTTCGGATCATGAGAATTATACTTTATCATATACTATGCATGTAGAAAAGGAAGAAGTAACACATGATGAAGAAGAAGAGGAAGATTTCAGAGATGCTCCTCCAGCTTTTGAAGTGGGTATCTCTACCACTGTTGATGAACTCTGAGAAATAAATCTGGGTACAAAAGAAGATCCACGCCCCACTTTAATCAATGCGGCCATGACTCTTGAAGAGAAAGAGATGTATATTTCTTTTCCAAAGAAAAATAGAGATATATTTGCCTGGAACTATATGGAAATGCCCGGGCTTGATCCTGATGTTGCTACTCATCATTTGGGTTTACCAGAAGAACATCGAGGATTTAACCAAGCCGCGAGAAGAACACACCCAACTTATGCTTCCAAAATTGAAACTGAAGTGGATAATATTATCAAAGCTAACTTTGTCATAGATGTTCAATATCCCAAATGGTTGGCTAATATTTTCCCTGTAAAGAAAAAGAACATAAAAATTAGAGTTTGCATCAATTTCAGAGATCTTAATCGGCATTGTCCTACATATGATTTCCCAGTTCTGATTATAGAACTTATAATTGATGCAACAGCTGTCTATGAAGAACTTTCATTCATGGATGGATATTTCGGATATAATCAAGACTGAATGGACCTAGAAGACAAGAAATATACAGCCTTAAGAGCCCCTCAGGGTGTGTTTTGCTACCGGGTAATGCCCTTTGGCTTAAAGAATGCAGGTGCATCTTATCAGTGTGCCATGCATCGTATCTTCAAACCCTTCTTAGGGAAGTTTGTTGAATGCTATGTAGACGATTTGGTAGATAAATCCAAACAAGGTTATAATCATTTGGCTGATTTGTAAGTCATATTCTACAAGCTTCGACAACATAATTTGAAGATGAACCCCTTAAAATGTGCTTTTGGGGTAACCTCAGGAAAATTTCACAGCTTTGTTGTACGCCATCATGGTATTGATGTCGATCCTGAGAAGACCAAGACAGTACTTGGTATGTCACCTCCTCAAAATTTGAATGAATTAAGAGGACTTCAAGGACACATAGCCTATATTCGGCGTTTCATCGCCAATTTGGCAGGCAAAAGTTTACCCTTTACCAAATTGATGAAGAAGGAAGTCACTTTCTAGTGGACTGAAGAATGTCAAGAAGCATTCGATATTATCAAGAAATACCTCTTGAGTCCACCGGTACTCATACCACCTATTGAATGAAGGACACTTATCCTCTACGTGACAGCTCTAGAGCAATCATTGGGTGTCTTTCTTGCTCAAAAGAATGATGCTGGGAATGAAGACAGTCTCTACTATCTCAGTCGAACCATGAGTGAAGCTGAAACCCGGTATTCAAGTATTGAGAAGTGCTTCGTGGCATTAATCCTTGTAGTTCAGAAGCTGAGACACTACCTGCAACATCATGAGGTCCAATTGGTATCTCGCATTAACCCGATCAAATTTATCCTTAGTCGTCCAATGCTTACACGATGTCTGGAAAGGTGGGCAGTTATTTTGCAGTAATTCGACATTCAGCATGTGTCTCAAAAGACGATAAAGGGCCAAGCTCTGGCTGATTTCCTAGATGAACACCCTTCAGTGGAAGATACATCTTCAGATATTGAACTCCCTGATGAGTAAGTCTTCTATTTTCAAGAAAGTTCTCAGGCATGTGAAATGTATTTTGATGGTGCTTCCAGAAGTCCAACATGGAGGAAAATGGAAAATCCTAAATTTAACAAAGTTGGCTTTGGAATTGTGCTCATTTCTCCAGAAAATGAAGTGTTACCTTATTCCTTCTTATTGTGGGAAGGTGGTACCAATAATGAAGCAGAATACCAAGCTCTCATCATAGGCTTGGAATTAGCACTTCAAGCACAAGTGAATCGCTTAATGGTGAAAGGTGATTCAGACCTGGTAATCAAACAAGTTAATGGGGATTATTCCATCAGAAAAGAAGAACTAATCCCTTTTTATGATTACATCAGAGAGTTAATGGCGGAATTCACTTTGGAACCGACATTTTCTTATGTCCCACGATCACAAAATGCTCAAGCTGATGCATTGGATAATATAGCCACAGCTCTGGTAGATCCAAATCGGGACGAGACAACCATCAGTATTGCCCACCGTCGTGCAATTTCACCTTATGATCGAATCATAATAGAAGAAATTAATTATATTTGTACCATTGCTGAACCTTATGGTCATACTACAGGATGGATGTCACCTATCAGGGAATACCTTCAAAATGGAACACTTCCAACTGATAGAGATGAGAAAGAAGAAATTTGGCGACGTGTAGTCAATTTTACTCTTTATGATAACCCAGATCACCTAGAGAAAATTCTCTACAAATGTGGTTTTGATGGAGTTCTCTTCAGGTTCATTGATGGTGAAGAGATAATGGCTGTCATGAAAGAAGTACATGCAGGAGTCTGTGGTGCCCACCAGTCTGGCCATAGACTGTCTGATCAGATTCAAAGGCTTGGATACTTTTGGCCTTCAATGATACAAGATTGTGTCGATTTCACAAAGAAGTGTCATTCATTCCATGCACATGCCAACTTCATTGATCAACCTGCAGTGTTGCTTCATATAGCTAAATACTCATGGCCATTTTCCACATGGGGAATGGATGTGGTGGGACCTTACCCTTCGGCTATGGCCAAGCAGTTTAAGTAAATTCTTACTGCTACTGAATTCTTTTCCAAATGGGCAGAGGCAATACCACTCAAGGAAGTTAGTTCTAAATGCATATTTAGCTTCATCAAGTCTAACATCATTACCAGATTTGGTTTCCCTCATACCATATTAACGGACAATGGCACCAATTTCTGTTCATTTGAGGTGAAGAAGTTGTATCAAGAATACAACATCAAATCAAACCATTCATCTCGGTATCATGCAGCGGCCAACGTCCAGATAGAAGCCTTTAACAATACTCTTTCAAATATACTACAAAAGTTGGTGGATAATGATAAGAGGTCATGGATTGATAAACTATTTCATGATTTATGGGATTATCAGACTACCACCCGCACTGCAACTCGGCCATCTCCATATTCATTGGTATATGGAACCGAAGCCATTTTTCCCATTGATGTTCAACTACCCTCACTCAGAGTGGCCATTTTTGATCAATCATCTATAGATGAACAACCTCAAAAGTGATTGAATGAATTTGAACGGTTAGATGAGAAATGATTGTGCACTTTGCACCACCTGGAAGTCTATCAGAATCGAATAGCATGAGGTTTTAACAAAAAAGTTCGTATTTGTTCATTCACTCATATAGATTTGGTATTATTTCTCAGAACTCCAATTATATTAGGAAAGAAACCTCCCAAACATGAGCCAAAATGGGAAGGACCTTATTCAATACATAGGGTCTACTCCAATGGAGCTTATTCATTACTCTCGATGGATAGATAACTCATCACTACTCCAACCAATGCCATATTTTTGAAGAATTATTTTGTATAAACTGAAAAGTACCTATGGTTGTCCTTCATATATGACGTTAAACTATACAGAAATGGTTTTCCATGCTATATGACGTTAAACTATACAACAATGGTTGTCCTTTCTATATGATGTTAAACTGTACAGCAATGGTTGTCCTTGCTATATGACATTAAACTCTACAGCAATGGTTGTCCTTTCTATATGAATTTAAACTATACAACAATGGTTGTCCTTGCTATATGAAGTTAAACTATATAGCAGTGGTTGTCCGTTATATATGAAGTTAAACTATACAGCAATGGTAGTCCTTGCTATATGACGTTAAACTATACAACAATGTTTGTCCTTTCTATATGGCGTTAAACTATACAGCAATGGTTGTCCTTGCTATATGACATTAAACTATTCAGCAATGGTTGTACTTACTATATGACGTTAAACTATACAGAAATGGTCTAGTATGACCATAAACTACAACTTGGTCCAACATGATGTTAAACTGTGTCTCCCCATTGGTCCAGTATGACCTTAAACTGCAACTAGGTCATGTATGACCTTAAACTACATCATCAACGGTCCATGCATATGACCCTAAACTATTTGCAAGTCCCTTACGTCCAGCAAGATGTTAAACTGTGGCGTCCTAACTACATGATGTTTAACTGTATAAAAGTCCCTTACGTCTGGAAAGACGTTAAACTACATAATCATCAAAGGTCCTGTATGACCTTAAACTACTCGCACTTTCGTCCAACATGACGCTAAACTGTGGAAAAAATCCCCTATGCATCCAACATGACGTTAAATGGTGTACTCTTTTGTCCTCACTGCATGACATTAAACTGCACAGTCCCCCTTTCGTCCAACATGACGTTAAACTCTATTTTCACCATCGTCCTAACTACATGATGCTAAACTGTGCAGAATGTCCATGATACGTCCTACATGACATTAAACTGTACTTTGTCCCTGCTACATGACACTAAACTGTGCAGCACTAATAGTCCTAACTGCAAGACTCTAAACTGCATAGTCCCTTTATATGTCCTACATGACATTAAACTATGAACCACAAAGGTTGTTGTTACCTCTTGTTTCTCACATCGAGCATGACTCATGTGAGCTTAGAGAAAACCTCAACCATAACACTCTCTTTGGGACTCTAACCATGTGTAAGTCCCAACAACATCATTTTTTAGGTCGTTGTCCCCAAGAACATCTTGATCAATAAATAATTATTTAATTGAACTACACAGACTTTGATCCTTTCCTTCTAGGCTGTGAATGTAGGAAACCTCCCAAGGTTCAATCCCAAAACCAATCTCTTCACATTGGTTCACCTCCATCTCATACGATGTTGATTTGTGAAACTGCCCCTAGAATCATTATCTTTACATTGGTTCACTTTCGTCCTTGTTATACGTCATTAAACAATACAACACTTTTGTCCAATATGACAATAAACTACAATATTCTTTGATACCCTCACCTGATAGGTAACCATTATTTACATTTATTTATTTCAATCATGTTTCATTTCAAAGACTACGTGCATACATGGAAACGGCCAAACCTTTTATCTTGGGTTAAACCATCATTGTACTAAAGTCCCCTTTCACCCTTCACATGTATAAACCAAATTTGTACAAAGGGTATTTCTAGAACTACTTGGGCTTGATTTCCATCCTTATGGGATACATAAGAATGTTCAAGTGTCCCTCGAATCTAGCCCCGAGTCTTTGGGCCTAACCCCAAATTCCACTTTCTGCCCCTTGGCTGAAAAGTCCCCATGAAAACACACACTGTGTATTTCATACAATGGTCCAAGCTGTATGACCCTAAACTATTATCTCTAATCCTTTTGTCCCACACGATGTTAAACTATAGTTTAATAGCTACAAATGTCTTGATTCTCATCCTTGTGGGATACATAGTGAAGTCCAACATTTCAATTCAGGCCCCAGCCACAACATGATTATGGTTAGCATTGAACTGTGTATCTCTGTATACATTGAACAATATCCATATTTATGTGCCATAATCCTAACCTTAAATATCTTCAGATCCTCATTACATTTTTCATGACTTCTAGTCATAGAAATGTCAAACTTATGAGAGTTCTTTTGCCTGACTATGCAGCACATGCCCATAGGAGGCCTTGTATAAACAGTCTACATAACAGACTTGTTAGCCAAAAGATACTATTATTTGACTATGCAGCCAATTCCCTTAGGTGGCCCTGCATAATTCAACCCCCTAACGGGTTTGTCGGATAGTGGTAACTTCATTCTTGTGAAGAATTCCTCTTTTGTCCTTATTTGTCTTAAATGAAAGCATATAGGGATCCGCAAAAATAGCCATCCTAAACATATTTGTCCCATATCCTTTTTCATGATCTGAAAGTATTCACGTATATGGTTTATATTCTCCTTCCCTATTTTTGGGTCAGACCTTATTAGGAGTGATATTCATCGATTTCTTTGATAATCTTGTTTGGATATATCTTCTCCATATTCAAGTACCTATTTCCATACAGCAAACTCTATACTTTTGATGATTTGAATCTCCATAAACATTCACTGGCTTTTAGAACTGTTAATGTAAATTTCTGAGAGTTCTTTTTTCCTGAATATGCAGCATGTGCCCATAGGAGGCTTTGCATAAACAGTCTACATAACAGACTTGTTAGCCAAAAGATACTTTTTTATTTAACTATGCAGCCAATGCCCTTAGGTGGCCCTTCATAATTCAACCCCCTAACGGGTTTGTTAAATAATGGTAACTTCATTCTTGGAAACTAATTATTCTAATTCCTTTTAGCTCTTTTTCATTTCATTTATCAGATTCAAATATTCTTAAGTCATAACTTACACATTTTCCCTCATACTTGAGTATGGTAATATATTTTCAGATGATTTTTCAAGGAATTGAGTCCATTCTAATCCATTTCAGTCAAAGCTATTTCGACCTTAAACATTATCCTTTTATTGTCTGACATGCATGACGTTAAACTGCCGACAAAAGACAAGGGAACTCTGAATAAAAGTCATGTTCCCATCTCAGTAAACATACATTTTGTATGATTTAGGTAACATTGAGCAATTAAAAGGTTTGAAGTCCAGACATCCGGATGCTTTGTACGGATGTGAGTCCCTCTGTTTATAGACACGACCAGAACCCTACGTGTCATACCCTGGGTAACGCAAGGTCGTACCCCTGGGCACCAGACTCTGCGCGCCCGATGCTCATTTACACCCCCAAACATGTGCACCGTCTTTCCATTGGGTTTCTTCTTTTCCTTAGAGTCAAATCCACATTTCTTTTGGATCCAACTCTGAGGGGGGACTTTTGTTGATGCTCCTTTTCGTCACATTGTCTAAAAGAATGGAAATGGAAATGACTTAGCACAAATTGATTCATCCTTTGAAGAAAATATCAAAAATAGACAAATGGATGAACAAGGAGAAGATTGCCCATTAGTCGCGCAAGTTTCCTCATAGTCGTGCAATTCCACTTGCGCGACGTATTATGGTCATGCAAGTAACTTGCGTGACCTAAGTGATAACTACCCGGGGTCGTCTCCTGCCTATAAATAGACCCTATGGGCCCCCCATTCGGGAGGATTTTTTCCAGAAACTCCAATTTGTGCTCCATGCGCCCTAGTCTCTTCTCAAATATTCCAAAATACTTCTAAGGTAATTTCTTACCTAGAACGGAAGATCTAAAGAGGGGGAGGATGGCCTCAGTGTTGAAATTCATCAACACTTGCATGCCTGAGTGGTCAACCCTTAAGGGAAAAGGCTACACTTGCGCGCCGCCTTACTCCTTCAATATAACATGTGCACCCCTCTTCTGGAAGAACCTCAAGAGGATTATAAAGGA
Organism: Viscum album; assembly: GCA_963277665.1. Classification (NCBI taxonomy): domain Eukaryota; kingdom Viridiplantae; phylum Streptophyta; class Magnoliopsida; order Santalales; family Viscaceae; genus Viscum; species Viscum album. The sequence continues at coordinate 1,010,300,944 of OY728128.1, read as the reverse complement.
TTTAATCAAGAGTCTCTCAAGTATTAACCTGCTGGCTAATAGTCGCTCAAGTACCCCATATGTCGCTCAGGCATACCTGCGCGACCAGGACTTGCGCGCCCACGCAGTACCTACGCGCCTGCCAGGACTTGCGTGCCCCTGCCTTTTTTGGTGCCCTTGTTGCCCATTTCACCCCTCTTAATCCATTCCACCATTCCTATTCAAGAATCAGTCTTCAAGACACTCTTCAAATCCATTTATGTCATGATTTCTTGATTTTACTTCCTTATATGAATGAAATTCTGTGGAATATCTCTCAAAACCTAGTGATTTATACATCTTTATGTCACTAAAAAATTGAGATTTCATTCATTCAACCTCATCCTTTAAGATGAGAGAACCCCTTAACCTGGGCCTCCTTTTCAGGAATAAGCCCCAGTCATAATTCTCAAATATGGTCATCCTCCATCGGATTAAGCCCCAACCTCAATTCTCTTAACCTGGGATTCCTTTTCAAGAGTAAGCCCCAGTCTCAATCTTGGGCATCCTCCTTAAGAGTAAGCTCCAAGACCCTTAATTTTTCAAATCTCTTAACCTGGGCCTCCTTTTCACGAGTAAGCCCCAGTCTTAATTTCTCTTAAGCTGTCCTAATTTACCTTTGATATGCGATTCCTTTTCAGGAGTAAAACCCAATCATAAGTCCTCTCTTAATTTTGGCCTCCTTTTTAGGAGTAATCCCCAAGTTAGAGTATTCAAAATCTCCATGAAGCACATATTCCTTTATGGACCCTGCTCCTAGATTTCTTCCCTAATGTAAATCCTAACCTTCATTTATCTGGGCAGTCATACATACATAAGCCCCATATTATTTCTTATGATTTCATCTTTCATGGCACAATTGTCTAATTTTTACCAATACCTCTTGTATCTCACATCAAGCTGGGCTCACGTGATCTTAGAGTGTAAAAGTAATTATGACATTCTTCTTTGAGCCATCAATCATAAACATCATATTCCCTAACTTGAACTACGTGGGTTCTGGTTCCTTTTCTAAACAAAGGATACATAGGTAGCCTGTCTGCGGGTTTAATCTCAACACTGAAACAATACATGTCCTTATGAATGAAAATAAACATCAAGTTCCCCACTGAGTGGCTTTAAAACCAGCATGGTCATCATAATGACCAAGAGACTTCTATATAAATGTGTCGAAGAGTACCATTGACCAAGAATCTCTAATAAATACAGAGGATTATCTATCGATGAAGAACCTCAAATACATATAAAAGATTCTCTAAATTTCCTACATATCGATCATTGATTGTCAGATCTAAAGGAAAAATCATTTTATATTTGGTAATGTAATAAGGATTCATAAACATAACTTAAATCAATAAAGAGAGTCCCAGAGTAGACAATAATTCCCCTCAAAAATGTGTGATGAGTCCGACCTCCCATCATATCAACCAATGAAAATTCCTAAACCTCATCAGTCCATAAACTAATGAGCACCTACCTTTGGAAAGTAGGTCCGAATGGATGTGGAATCATTGGATGTTTCTGGTTCTACGAACAAACCCATTTGAAACCGATCGGAACATTTGAACCTCCCATCAAAAGGAGGTCATCCCATAAATCAGAGGGAAACATGGTTATATTAAATTGAAATGAAATTCATTTGATGGGATATATTCATTTGAAACCCACTTCTTTTCATGGGATATATGATATTAAAACCAATTTCTTTTTGTTGGTTTTATTTATGATGAAATGATTATGAAATCTATATATTTCCATAGGTTATGGTATGTTTACATTTTTATGATTCCCATACAATTCAATGGGTCATGATATTTTCATTTATGATCTTGTGGCACATGTATGTATGATTTCATTTTTTGATAGGTGGGACCTATATCTCCATCCAATGTATTCGGTAATGATATATATATCATGAGATAAATATAGGCTGGAGCGAGGGTAAATCAGTTCAGTAATATAGGGATATAATGAGGGTTAATCAGTTCAGTAATAAATGTCTATATTGTGGATCAGTCTATTTAGTAATACATGGCCTGACGAGGGGTTAGTTAGTTTAGTAAAGGACATTTTCCACTAAGATGGTCTTGGAATTGATGCATTGGATACTATGGAAATCAGTATAAGCTAATGCATTTCCAAAATTCCATGTCTTGTTCCTATCATATTCTTTTAGGGAATTTTTTATTTATTTCATTATGATTCATATATTAGGAACTACCAGTATTTATCCCAGGGTCATTGATATACAGTTTATGATCTTCTATTTTCAAGATCACATTCTCATACCCTTATTCTCGTGTTTATGCTTACAAGTATATTTGTATATCTTTATATTTAATTTTATATTATCTATTTTTGTGTTTATTTTCCCATGATGTGAATAAATGTATTATGTTTGAGGTGTCTAAGAAATGTTCTTGTCAGAAAGAACCTAGTAGGAGACAATGTAGCACACTTATGTATCAATGTTTATGCATTTCATGTGTCAAAATTCACAAGACTAGTACATTAGTTTTTCTTTTGTTTGTATAATGGTTATGTATTCCCGAGAAGATATTCAATATTAATGTTTATAAAGTGAGGTTCACTATAGTTGGTATCTGAGATAACTTTTACTTAACTTTTGGAAACTAGTCTGGGAAATCCATGGACAGAAACCCAAGGACATGTTTAAGGATATGCACTGGGTTGAGTTAGTGTTTTTTAATGTCTCTATGATATTTTATGAATTATAGATTGATTGGTATCCTAGAAATAAAACCTTGTGAAGATACTATTAGTGGATGTTTATCATTCACGAATATAACTATGGGTAACAAATCTGAGAAGATGTTCTGGGCTTGACTCAGGGTAATTTGGCACATGACAACTGGCCTTGCTACACATCTGGTTTGAAACTTCTGGGGGATATGATTTGGGAATTCTGAAACTCTTCATGTACCATTACAAATTCTTTAATCCAACTATGAATATGAATAACCTAGGATAACCTTATAGTGTCATAGATTAAGGAATGTGTTATACGTTAGAAACATATATGTCATTTTTCATGATTAGTTGTTTCCTCATAGTGATAACAATTTCTTACCCTATGATTTTGGTTCTATTCAAGGACCATAACATTAAGGAACTGTTTTAATGGTGATTTCAATGGAGAATGTAAATATTTTCCTCTTTATGAACTGAATTCTATTAGATCGAAAATATAAATCCACATTGCTATGATCATACAACTTTCTCAATATATGAATCATGGTGGACTTCTAAATGATAAAAAGTGGGAACAACATTCTGTTGAGTTATTCATGGGGAAACATACACTTTCCTTTAGATGTTATTTTTGATCAAATTATTGATGAACAATGAATTAGTACTACTGAAAACATATTCTATGTTCCTTAGTGTTTGGATCATGGTAAATTCTTTCTAGTTTTTTATTTATTAGAAGGAGAATCCGATCAATGGTATACATTAATCAATAATACAAGTTGGGATGATAATTTTTAATCCATGTTTTGGGTATATTTCAAGGAATTATTTTTAAATAAGTACTTATCTCAAATTCATCGAACCAAGATGGAGAAATTTAGCTGTGTGTTGATGCAAGGGTATGATGAGTCTGTTGGTACCTACGAGTATAATTTCATGATAAATGTGTGGTTTCTTTTGGAATTTTTATCCAACCTAGATGTAAAGATAATAGGTTCTTCGGTGGCTTAAATCCAAGCCTCAGAAGGTCATTAGACAAAATAGTCATTATAGGTTATGAAGAGATTGTTTTTCTGTTCAATCAAGGTTGAAATGGTGTTATAAGTCACATATCAATCTCATGTATTTGACAAGAATAGGATTATGGATTTTAAATGAAACTCTAATAACCATGGAAGAAAGAATATGAATAGTCCTTTAATCATTATGTATAACAAGAGGATGGTAAAAAAATCATTAGGTTTATAATAAAATTTTTATGTGTTGAAGGGAAGGACATAGAGCACTTTATTGTAGAGGTGATGGGAATATGTGTGTGTAAAATGAAAATAGAGAAAAGGTGAACTAAATACACCTCGCATGATTCAGTGATTTATGTATATATAGAATTGGAATTATTATATAAACTGAAGAAACCTAGGGGTTCGTGATGATGATCGACTTCATCAACCTCTTGAGCTAAGGGATAAGGGGAAATATCATGCAATTATTATTTTGGATGATGGGAGTGATAATGATGTGATGAAAGGTACCAATTCCATCCTCTCTAGAATAACTAATTTCATAGTTTATTCTTGATCTTTTGACTCATTCATATCTTAAAAACTTTGTAAGGGTGTAAATATACCTTTGAAACAATTAGAGGAGGCATTAGTAGTGAAACCCACTAATGGTTTGATGGTTGCATCTAATGTTTTTGTATCCCCTTTGGTAGAAATTTTTTGTAATGTGATTAAAAAAAACCTTTCATTATCCCATTTGTCAAATTTGATTTCATTATAGGCATGGATTTTCATTCTCTACATAAATTCTCATGTAAGGGAAGTTAAGTTTGATATTTCAAACCCTCATGTGACTATACATCAATGGATGATATGTCTGAACATGATATGGAGATTACATATAGTGTATGGGTCTTAGTTACTATCCAAAAGGGTTGTTTATCTCAAATGGTTAGGGAGAAGATCGACTTCGATGATATTCTTATTGATTGGGATTTTTTGTATGCCTTTCCACAATATTTTCTTAGTCTTACACTATGTTGTGATATTCATTTCTCAATAGAACTTATACATAGTACCAAACTAGTTTCAAATACTCATAATAAAATGTCTCTCATCGATTTTCGGGAATATGATAAGTAACTCCATGAAAACCTTGATAAGGGATTAATTCGACAATGATTGCATCCTTGGGGTGTACTGGTAGTTTTTGTGAAAAAAAAATATGGATCAATGAGACTATATAGTGAATATCAGTAGTTGAACATGATCCGAATTAAGATCAAGTATCATCTTCCCCATATTGATTATTTTTTTAATCAACTTCCCTAAGCTCAATACTTTTCCATAATTAAACATCATTATGAATATCATCAAATGTGGGTCATGAAGGAGTGTATAATCATGAATAAATTATGTACAAGTTATAGTCACAATGAATATATACTGATGACTTTTTGTCTTTCCAATCCCCATAATATATTCATGGATTTAATGAATAAAGGTATTATATATTACCTTGACCAGTTTTTTGTAGTCTTTATAGATGATATTCTTATATATTCAAATAAAATGGAAGCTCATGAAGCTCTCTCTATAAATGTATTGAATTAAATAAGGGTAGAGAAGTTATATGAAATAATTACAATGTGTGAATTTCTTTTACAAACTGATTCATTTTTTGTTCACCTAATCTTGTATGATGGTATAGTAGTAGATACATCCAAGATAGAGGCTATTGAAAGTGATCCTATACATTCCATGGTGATCATGATGCGTTGATTTCATTGTATAGTTGGATATTGTCGATGGTCTGTGGATAATTTCTCATGATTATCTAACCATCTGACCAAGTTAACTCAGAATGGTTTTATGTTCATCTGGATATATGAATGTGTGGAAAATTTCAAGGAACTAAAGATAAGAATGGTCAGTGCACCTATACATAGACAACCCTTTAAGGAATAAGGGTTTTAAATACATAGTGATGAATACAAGAAGGGATTGAGATGTGTTATTATTCAAAATAACTTGTTTATAACCTTTGCTTACTGATAATTGAAAATTAATGAGAAATATTACCAAACATATAATTTGGATTTAGAAGAGGAAGTTATTGCATAAGGATACATAATAATATCCATTGTGGGGAATAATGTGATGTATAAACTGATCATAAATTTCTTAAATATATATTTACAGAAAAGGAGTTAAACATTAACTAGAGAATATTTTTAGAGTTGATAAAATATAATGATGGCTAAATACATTACCATCCTGGGAAAGAAAACAAGGCAGTCAATTCGTTGAGTTGAAAATATCATGCTATAATATCTATAATGATGATAAAAAAAGATCCAATATTTATATACTTCCATAGGATGAATATAATAATACCTAATGAACAGAAAAATTATTATCATTATCAAACAAATTTTCAACCCTCTGTCCATGTAAAGATTAATGTGGTGTAGATGGACGATGAATAGAAGAAAAATAAAGTCAATAATGTTCTTCAGTTTAACTTTGATCTTAATGGAATGATATGGTTCAGAAACTGTGAATGTGTTCCTTCCATACAAGATTTAATATAACTAATATAGGAACATCATAGGTTTTAATTTTCTATTTAAATTGTAAGAACGAATATGTATAGAAACTTGAAAGATTGATTCCTGTGGGATGGAATGATAACAGATATTGTAGAGTTTGTATCCTATTTTTTTTTGAGTGAAAATTAGTTACAGGTGAACATCTAAAGTGTATTTTAGCCCATTACCCATACATGAATGGAAATGGGTGAACCTAACTATTTTTTTTCATGGGACAACCCAGAAACACAAAATGGTTTAATTCTATATGGGTGGTTATTGATATCATTACTATGTTTTTAAATTCTTCTACATCATAGAATACTTCTCTCATGATCATTTTTCAATTATATACATTAATGAATTGGTATGGATTCCTTTATTACCACATTCTATTGTATCTTATCGGGATATGAGGTTAACCTCAATGTTTTGGTGAGGTCTTCATAAGGAACATGATATATAATTGAGTTTCATCATGACTTATCATCCTCAAACATATGGCCAGTCTGAATGAATAATTCAAAACCTATATCATATGTTGATGTCTTATTTTTTAAATTTTAAATGTGGGTGATTTTAAAACCTTGCTCTAGTTGAGTTTTCTTAAAATAATATATTTTACAAAAGAATTCAGATGACACCAAATGTATCCCTATAAGAAATAAATCTATATTTATAATACGTTGGTATGATGTTGGGAAATGATATTTCTTAAGACTTGAGATTACTGAAGAAATGGTCAAGAATGTTAAAACCATTGAGAATCATATGAATGTAGCTCAAAGATAAACGAAAATTTAGGCTGATAACTATTTACATGATCTAGAATTTGAGGTTTGTGAAATGGTGTTTCTACACATCTCACAATTAAATAAATTATGAGTTTTTTGAAGAAAGGGAAACTAATACCTTGGTATATTTTCCTCTTCGTGTTTCTAGATCATATTTTGATGGTATCCTATAACATGGAACATAATCCAAATCACTGTCATATACATGATGTGTTTCATGTGTCGCTGCTGATGATGTACATACATGACCCATCAAATGTACTGAACTCATAGGTCATACCACTAGTGTAGGATATTTTTTATGATGAACCAACATTGAAATTATGGACTAATAATAGAATGTTCTATGAATCTATACCACTCACATGTTCACAGTTTTTTGGAGAAATCACCATTTAGAGGAGATAGATGGAAACCTGAGGATATGATGAAGCAGATTTATCCTCATTTTTTTACCCGAGTGATGAATTTTGAGGGTGAAATTTATTTTAAGTGGGGTTGAATGTAACACCCTGAGTTTTTATTTACTAGTTTTTTTAAATAAATTTCAATTTTCATTTATATAATAAAACCCAATAATTCAACGATTACTTTTTTTATAGAACACAGACTTGGAATACGTTACACACAACACCGACTAGGCGTACATTGCGTGCAAGTTCGAATTTGTGTACGTTACATGCAACACCGACCTCGCGTACGATACATAGAACACTTAGATTCAAGAAAATATCTCAGTTTATTGTTATAAATAATTAATTTATATAAATATTAACCTAGAATTTAAATTTTTTGATATTAATACTAATAAATATTTTTAAAATATTGTTTATAATTATTTTATTTTAATAAAATATTTTGATAATAAAATATCTTACTTTAGGTAATGTCTTCTAAAAACCCGCTTTTAGTATCCTTATAATAAAATTAATTTTAGACCAATTTCATAATTTAATATTATTAGATAATATTTATTTTTTAATTCAAAACATTGAACTTATCCTAGAATTAATTTTTTTTTAAATTTTTGAGAAACTTCATTTTTTGAAGAATAGTGAAAAATACTACGTTTTAGTTAAAAAATAAATTTTCCTAATTTATTATTACTGATAAATGATATTAAAAATAATTTTAAGTTAAAATTGGAAATATATTACATATATTAATATAATTTAATTCAATATAATCGATTTCACTTTGAAAATGAATATAAAGTCATTACAAACTTTTGATCTTTTTTATATATTAAAACCCCATTATTTCATCCCGTTAGTGTGATTAGCATTAATCATAATTTTTCTTCATATATGAATTGAATTTAAAAAATCAAACATATACCATTTTATCTAGTCTAATATTTATTGTCTAATGATACCATGTTAATTTTTTAACCTACTCGTTAGCCAAAGTGATTTAAATTAATCATAGTTGCTAAGGAAAAATTTAGCATAATTCGAGATTATACCATAAAATTAATGTCAAAAATGACATATAAACTTGTCCAAATCCCATTTTCTCATAAAATTTCGTCTATAAACAATCAATTATTACATTTTTTTTGTTTAATGACTAATTTTTATGTACGAACATGTGCACATCAAACTTGTTTTTAAAAATTTGATGTGAGTCCTTTTCCTTCCCTATAAAAGGTCACCATCTATACCCATTCCTCAAACAAATAAAAAATAATATTTTTGTTCATGTTGTGTCCATTTATACTCCCATAAATCCTCCATCTACTGGAAGTCTTAATTTGGTAATAGATCTTCTCAAGGAATCCTTTTGGAAAAAACAAAATGGAGTTACCCGATTAATAGGTAAAATCTTCTCTCAAGCTCATTTACTTTATTATAATTCTACACACCATCCAATCTATTTATTCCATTGCTTTTTGAAATCACTATTATCATCCATGTAATAATATTTTTTTATGAATTGGGCCTGACATACACTTACACACACCTCCATCTAATTATTTTTGAACATATTGTTTCTGTGTATGATGAATTGCTGCCTCACGAAATGATGATTGTTCATTTATCCATTAACACCAATAATGATGGAAATTGTGATGAAAAATTGATTTTTTTGTGTAATATATTATATTTATTATGACTTTTTGATTATGTATTTCTTTTACAACATATATCTTTTTACCTTCCACTTCGTGTTAATATGATAATCTCATTTATGGAAGTGTGGACTACTACCCACCCAAAGGGATTTGATTCGTTCACACACCACATGGAATGTATTAAGTATGGGTTTAAGGATCCTATATGATATATATATGATATAGTAATGCTAATTTAATAATTATATATATATATATATACATATGTCATATGTAGATTTTGTTTCAATATGTCAATAATAATGGAAAGACCATTGATGCATACGTATGACTTATCGTCACTATGAATGGGGTATTTCATTATGTAATATTATCTTATATAAATTATTATAATATAAATATACTATATATAACTGATATTTATATATATATTATTACATTATTTGTTAATTATATAAGTAAAATGACTAATTATTTAACTAACTAAGACACGTGTGAAGAAAAAAGTGAATATTATATTAAGTGAAACCTTCACATAGGATCGTTAATAAGTTGGTAATACATGTTTATAATAAAACCATTTATGTTAATTGTTATAAGATTAAGAATCTTTAAATTATGTATATTAGGAATATATTTATTATGAATGATGCTTTGATGTGTATAGAGAGAGTCTAGACACAATGTAAGGGGATTTTATCTCACTTCTAATTTTTGTGAGATACAAGCAATGATCGTCAGTCATTCATTTTTTGTGGTGTAGGAAATGCCAATTTTATTATTATATTAATCTTGTAATTGAATTTTTGGGTATACATATATCTATTATATGATCCTTTTTTAATAGGGTTTAATATTCAAAAGTTACTGAATAAGTAAAATAGTTTTGTCTCAGTTTTCCTTCTTTGAGACTCATGTTTCGATATCAGCCTAAACTCTTCTTTGACGGGTATATAATTCCATTTTACATGTTATATATCCAATATACTACATTCATGACATCGTAAGATTTATTTCATTTTCATTTCATACATGGGTAGTATGATTCCATGTAACAATGTTATTAGAGTTTAATGATATAATATCCTTGTTTTAATTCAAGGGTTTTTATGTTTATGTATCTTGTGATGAAATCATATGATCCATCATTAAAGAATATTCATGAGTTTCTTTGTCTTCAATTTATTCAAGATATACACATATTTTTGTGCAATTTTTCCACTATTCGGTACTTAAGATAATGTTTTTAGTAAAATATGGCAGTCTCTCTCTCTTTGATTGAAAATATAATGTATTTAAAAATCATGTTTAAAAAAAACATAATTGATTTAAAAATATCCATGAAGAAAATTTTCATGGGAAAATGTATTTTAATTTTTTTATCGAATCATCCTTTATATTTTTTCAAATAGATTTTCAATGAAGTAGGTTTTGTGATTTTTTTATTTTACAAAAACCATCTTTATAAAACAAATGATATTTTCCCCATGAATATTTTTAAAAGATTGTTCAAAATTATTTCCCCTATAAGGAAACATAAAATGGTGTAAATCATTCAGTTATGGGGAATTATTCAATGTCTCAATTTATATTATATCTTTTAATGTATTATGATCTGATGGAATGATGTTTATGAAACCTGTTTCTATTTCACTTGTTGTTTTCTATTGATAACCTCTTTTTTTTAAAAGTTACATACCTTTTAAAACTACTTATTTTCAATGGATATATGATTTTAAAACCCTATTATTTTAAAAAATTATGTTTATGATGAAATTATTATGCAACATGTGTCCTTCCATAGGTTATGGTATTTTTTCATGTCTATGATACCCATTTCATTTCATTTGTTATTATATGTCCATTTTTGATGTATAGAATATGTATGGATGATTTAATTATGGAATGGGTGGGACATATATCTCTGTCCAAATGATTGGCTAATGATTTACATCTCATCAGATAAAATAGGGTTGGAATAAGGGTTACTCAGTTCAGTAATACTTGGCTAGAATTATGGTAAGTCAGTTATCTTATACAAGGCTAAAATGAGGGTCACACTGTTTAGTAAAATAGAGATAGATCGTGCGTCACAAATTTTAGTAAAAGACATTATTCACTAATATGTTCTTGGTAGTGATTCCTTGGCTACTATAAATATCAGTATATGCTTTCTTGTTGCCACAATTCCCTGTCTTATTTCTTTGTTATGTTTTCATGTATTATGATATTTATTTCATTATGATCCATGTCTTATGAACTTAAAAATCATTATGCCCTGATATTTGATATACAGGGTGTGATCCTCTACATGTTCACATTCTCATACCCTTATTCCTGTGTTTATTAATTCATTTCCCCGTTATTTACCCTTATTAAGCATTTTACATTACTACTTTTACAGCTTCCTTCCCTACATTGTGAAGATATGTATTATTTTTTAGGTGCCTAAGAAAGGTACTATTAAAGAAGAACCTAGTAGAGGATAATGAAGCTCACTAATGCATTAGTGTTTCTGTATTATTTTTTTCAGAGGCATTATAATAGTTCCACAAAAAATGTTGTATATTTCTCCATTATTCCCCATTCTTGCATATTTATTCCATACGACATCCGGTTCATAAGAACCACCAAACCAAATGAAATAATAATTGAATGAATATTTCATATTTATAATTTTCAATGTGATACAATTAGAATACCCATTATTTGATGATGAATATTCCTCATAATACCAGATTCCCAATCATTGTTGGGGAACATGAGACATCATGCACCAGATCCAAGGATACATGGGACAACATGAGAGTGGTCGAATCTAATATTATAGTCGCATCCCAACTGGGGACATAGAGTCAATTTTGACCCATGGTAAGGAACTCCTTCAAGCCTAGGATAGACATATTTGTTACCCATAACATTCTATTGGTCATCCACCCCAAATTGTATTTCATTCCCACCCAGCATGGGTAATATTATCAGATCAAATCAGGTAGTGTGTATGGGCAAATTATCCATTCTAATGTAAGCTAATACTCACATTACCTCTTTAGAAGAACTATATCGATCAACCTCATGATCCTCAGTTCTCGAGACAAATGTCCAGAAGAGACCCTACCACTAGATGTTCCGACCTCTAGAAAAAAAGTATTACACTCTAATGAATTTTTGTTGTTGTACTAACCATGTTATCATTCGTTTATTTTGATAATATTTCAAATGAACATTTGAATAAACTTGGAATGTCCTTCAATGAACACAAGAATTTATATCAGAAGATTCTATAGACGAGGTTAATCGAATGGAGGCTAAATCATAAAATTTTTATGTCCCCATATCATTCATAGAGAATGATTAGGAAGTGTTCATTCTAGGGAACAACAGAACAATATATGGTTTATGAAGAATTAATAAGTTAAATGATCAATGGGATCAAATTAGAAATGGCTCTGGGATAAATATCATTTCGATTTATACCCTCCTTGGTTTCGGATATAGAAAAGAAGATTTTACATCCTACAAGTAAACCATTCAACAGTATGACCATCAAGAAAAAAACCTCATAGCAAGATCAATCACAAAATTCAGTTTCGGGATCTCACATCGAATGTTGGGTTAATCATTATCTACTAATACGCTACACACATGGTTTTTTTCAGAAGATCTAGTATCCATGTCCACATATAGATACCATGAACATTCCATCAATGTTTGAAATTCCACATTTTTTGGAAAATTATCCATTTTTCATAGTGATAGTTTCTCCATTTTAAGCCTTTGAAGGAAAATATACTAAAGTTAGTTTCTATAAAAATGGAGGAAAATAACTAATGATGGATGTTTATAAATGGTTGTAACTCCCAATGGATTTCAGATAGCCCTTGAAAACCCCTTGTGTACGCTTGAGAATTACAATGTGGTCCCCTTAAATATAGTTGAGTTAATAAGCATAGTCCTAGAGAACCAAGATCCTCTTATCCCCAGTGATAGTGTAAAAATAAATCAAATTTATAATATCTCAGAAAACACTCATATGATATAAGATTATGATGTATCTTCTTAAGGACTCCCTCTCTCTAATAGTGTGCGAGAAGTGTGATACTTATAGTTTTGTCAGAATGTGCCTCTGAAGAATCCATATTGAAGGGATATGAGAATGAAATTAGGAATTTCCATATCACATTCATCGAAAGTGAACCAACAACCATTGATGATTAGAGGTATATAAATCCAGGAATATAAGAATACTTCTTGTAAAAACCAATCCCAATCCACTAAGTCAGATCCAGAATTCTACATAAACTAATACATGCCTCCCCTTTTGTGAGAGTCTTACAACAATTAGTGAGGATCTACTTCCATCAATGAATAGATTATACCCATGGTATCACATAATATGATAAATAATAAATAATAAAATTATAATAAATGATTAGAGTTATCATGTGAAAAGTAAAAGAAATATATTTCATGAAAATAAAAGAGGATTCGAATTTTAGAAACATATTAAAATTGAATAAAAACATAAATAAAAGATGTTCAGGGTCCTCAATTGTTTTTCCTATTCTGCCAAAGCTCCATGCTCCACATTCTCCACAATCCTCCATAGGTTTCTTCACTTCAAAAGGTCTCTCAGGAAATCTAAATGTGCAACTATATTTTTGAGTATACTATGAGTGAAAAACATAGTAGGAAACCATTCATACTTCATGGACACCATGTAGTCAAGTATACACATGTATTCCAAAATAATAATAAATTAATAAAGCACACAAACATACAATAAAAAATGGGGTCGTAAGATAACCAAGATACCACAACACCCACCCATACATGATCTAGCACTATATTGAATGATATCTAAATGTTTTGGAAGAAACCAAGAAGCCCCTATATGGTGTCCTCATGGTGTTGTGGTGGTGAAAACAAATATCCTCTACCCCTTAAGATAACCATGTCCCCACGATCCTCTAGAAAATAACAATAAGAACACACATCGATTAAGCTATCTCATGGTGAATGGAACTTGGAATCAAGGATACCTCAATCACACCCTCAACAAGATTCCATGGCTACCTTGTACCTCCACCCTACTCCAAGGTCCCTAATAGATATTGTTTCAATCAAGTGTTCTCCCCCACTAGCGTATACTATTTCATCATGGTCCACCATTCTCAAATACAACTAGAAAAAAAGGTATGGTAATACATATATAGGATTGAAAAAACATTAGGAATAGTATATCAACATGATTCAATGGCATGATACACTACCAGATGCGATCACAATCAAAAATCGATAAGATATAAACTATTATATGTTATAGATTTCCATTAGTTTTTATAGGACACACACACATAGCCACCTGAAATCAAATTCAATAAAGAAAAATTAAAATTCCAAAAATATAATCCTTAGGGAAAAAATTTTAAATTCAGGCCCATGAACGAAAGTATATCATACCTCAAAAAACAAGAAGACCACTTCATGGTTTTATTATCACCAAACATGGTACATTAATGTTTTATATTAATGGTACGTTGATGATCAATGAATATCAAGGGGTTTTTTTATTTTTTTTAGTAATTGATAATATTATAATTCTACCCTTATATCGATAGCACTTCTTCAAGAGGTATTCCAGTGGTCATGGTTGAACAACATAGGCCACTGAACATGAAAATAAAACTCATGCCCCCCATATCTCTTCATATATTCGACCATGATTCCACCATATCTATACTAGTTGAACCATATTGCCTCACAGTACCTTCTCACATTGAACCATGATCTGTATGGGATGATCCTCATAAGATGTTTCTATTTCAATATCAATGTTATAACTATAGACAACATGTACAAGGTTCGAATGGTACCTCTAGATATATGAACATGAAACATGGAATGCACGTCTTGATAGATTGATGGGAGGTCTATATGATATTTAACAACCATTATAATATTATTTATCCTAATGGGTCAAACATAGCTTGCTGATAACTTACAATACCTTCCCGAACATCAGCAATAAAACCAAATATTAAATCTCAAAAAAATTGGATCTCCCACACTAAATTATAAGGGTTTCATCCTATGGTTGGAATATGATATTTGTCCATTTTAGGTAGTGATAACTCTCTTCTATTTTAGATGACCTCTCTTGGAGGTATATTGAACCATAGTAGGGATAAAAAATACTTATTCACATACCTCAAGCCAACACAGCGGTGAGAAAAATGTCCCCCAATAAAGATTCTCATAATGTGAAATTTGAAACTAAACCTAATAAGTGTTATTTGATGAACCTCAAACAAGGCTAGTTGTTCATTGTGTTTTCTTCGAAGGACTATCCTGAAATCATGAATAATATCCTCAAATATTCATATAGACTTCTCATACTATCTATTGGTCTGAGGATGTAATGTCATTTTCATTATTAGCTTATTCATTAAGGATCATTAAATGTTATACCAAAATTGATATATAAAAAATGCATCACTACCTAAAACAATTAAAAACGGGACTCCATGACAGAAGATAATCTCTTAGTTATAGATCATTCCCAACAACCACACTGAGTGAGTCTCTGGAATTTATAAGAAGATATCATACACTGTTATCTAATCAACAATCAATTAGGCTGCATGACAACTCTTTGAGGTCCAAGGTATCCTAAAAAATTTCAATCATGAAATCCTTCCACTTCTAAATAGGTATCATAATTTTCTTAAATATTCATCCAGGATGTTGGTGCTCAACCTTCACCCTCTAATGAGTGAGGTGTCGAGAGAAACCCCAACAGGGTTCTAATGAGATACGATTCATTAATGATGGTGTGATCACACCCAAGGGTTCAACATTAGTACTTCCCAATATATCAACCATCCAAATTCTAATCTATCCTAGGAAAGTGTAAATGTAGATTACTATTGACATATTAAAAAAATGCCATCATATAGTAAAAATAAGCATGTTCCTAAGATTTATGTCACTATGTGTGAAGATATAGAGACAAATATTGTGGTCCATTTAAACAAAAAATATCTTACCGAAGAGATTTTGCCTCCAACATTTCAGAGAATGGACCACTACATCCATATCTATATCATGTTCATGTTAGTTATTATCATTGGGTCGTAGCTGATGATACACATAAGCTACTACCTGCTCTCTTTTCAATAGTACCTCTCCTAGACCAGTGCATGAAGCATTATTATACACTACATAACCGAACCCCAATGTTTAGGGAGTGTTATTGATGGATGGGTTTTCAACCATATAGATATCTCATGGAAATTATTTTCTTACTGGTCCGACCAATGTGAATATTAAATAGATTTTGATGATATACCATTAGTGAAATCCATCAAAAATCCTTAATGATTGTAATATTAAACACATTTTATGGATGTATTGAGGACATGAAATCATAAAGCTTCTCTAGGTATACTGATACAATCTTAATAGACACCTCATGCCCTTAAAACATATATTTTTATTTCAAATGTCACATTATGATAGATTGGCATAGTGTCTGTGTGCTAGAATTGTACATTGTAATATATCATGTTTCTTATCAAGTTTCTATAGCATCATCAATATATAAGGATATCATCAACAATCACTATTATGAGAAATTCCATGCAAGGGTGAAATATATTATTCATTAGTTCAATTTACACAAATGGTGTGTTCATCTGTTGAAACAACATCACCAAAAAACTGGTATAGACTATATCTTCACTGAAACACCATCATCAAGGTGTACTCATCCCTAACTCAGTATTGGTAATAGAAAAATAGAATATATTCCATGGAGATATATCTACCTACAAATAGCTAAAAAAATATCACCAATACTGGGAAATGGATATTGGGTTTTCCCTAACATATAATTCAGCATATTGTAATCAATTCCTAATTGAAGACTACCATATTCCTTCTTGGAAAACAATATAGGAAACCCATGGAGAATAACATGGATTTATGAATCCCATTCTCTCCAATTACTCTATCTAAAAATTGATCTTCTTACGCTCAGTTGGAAGAATAAGATACGAGTATTTAAAAGGTTTCATTCACAATATGATCTCAATATCATCTTACATTTTATTCCTTAATAATTTCGATTAGGTTGAAGAATAAATAAAATATCAAAACAAATTCTTTAGAATCCAAATAGTCACTAATGATTTGGAATGATGAAGAATTATAGTGATGAAAGTCATGGAATATTCAACCACAGTTCTAAACATATATTCCTAGTACATACACTATGAGAAGGAATTATGATTTGAAGTTACCCTACTACCAAAACCATATCGAATGTGTCATAGCAAGATAAACTGCATTCTTCTTCACATCATGTTGTAACAGTTTCACTTACTCATTTTCAGAAGTATTCAATAATATATAATATGTAGTTTGACAAGACATTATATAGGTGACATCTTTAATAATGTGATGTAACACACAATAAGAAAGAAACAGTGCCATTAATAGAAGTACTAAATAGTCTATATGACCACACAATGATTCTCTAAACTAGTATATAAAATCAAAAAAATTTACATGGATTATACCATTAACACAAATTTTACCCCTTCTTGCACTAAGCTTTGTTTACATTCATTCATATTAGTAACGGTCATCATATATATACTAAAAAAATATCATGATCTTTTAGAATAAATAATTCTTATAAATATATATCACATAAGATGGAAAACAAATATATTACACAAGGGTATCAATCTAGAATAGATAGGTATAATCTGAGAAATTATTTAATGAACATCTATGCATCACAAAAACAGTTATATATATAAGGAATTCGATCCTATGTTCATATTAATGAGTGAATAACATACGAAAACTATCATGAATCCAAAATCAACATCATGTGAATCACTCAAGGTGCGTTTTAATCAATGGTAACAACAAAAAACAATATCTCATTATATGGAAACACAGAGTCCCACTATACTGTGTTGGATTGGAACTTACAAAGTTCCCCTGCCACAGTCCATACCATTTTAACTCTAGTCTACCCTATCCCAAACCAAGAAAGTAAAATAAAAATGATCATGGGTCATGATCCTCTAATATGATTTTGTAACTTCCTGGCATGAACCTCCATTTCCAATAAGGAATGACACAAAACCTCTTTCACACCTTCCCATCACAAGGAGATTCCAAATAGAAATGATGCTCAATGTCCTTTATTAGGGATTCAATTCCCTCATTATCATGTCATATGATAAATAAAGAAATTAATAATAAATCAAATTAATCTTGCATAATGAAATTGAAATACAAGTATTGAAAATAAATGCAGCATAAAATGTTGAAATCCTATCAAGAATGAATAAAATATATGATAAATTAGAGAACTGTAGGGTACTCTAGTGTATGTCTTATTCCACTCTAACTACATGCTCCACCTTTACAATCATTTACAATAGGGATATTTCCCTTCACCATGTCTCTTATAAAATCAACAAGGGCATCAAAATACTGTTACTGGGTGTGAATACAAAACTCAGTAGGAGAACACCAATGAATACATAACATAATCGGTAAAGAATATATACTTATGCCATAATAATAATAAAATTAGGAATCTCATAAACATAGAATCCAAAACCGAGAGGTATTGTGCTAACAATGCTTCAACAAACCACAATAATACCTATTTTGGATCGATTATGGATTTCAATTGAATGGGCCAGAAGAAACAATCCAACCCCTATATGGCGTCCTACTTTTGTTGTAGAGTTGATACCAGGTGTCTTATATCCCTCTATAGGACCATGTCAACCAAATTATCTAGAT
Organism: Viscum album; assembly: GCA_963277665.1. Lineage (NCBI taxonomy): Eukaryota > Viridiplantae > Streptophyta > Magnoliopsida > Santalales > Viscaceae > Viscum > Viscum album. The sequence continues at coordinate 1,010,281,920 of OY728128.1, read as the reverse complement.
GAGAATAAAAATTACTCAAATTGACCAATCAATATCATGGTGAATCGAACAAGGAATTAATACATCCTTAAAAAACCCCTTAACGTGGCACCATTTATACCTCATACCTCAACCTTGTTCCTAGGTACCTCTTCGCTATCATAGAAATTAAGCATTTCCCCCCACTAGGGGATAATATGGCATGATGGTCTACCTGTATTAAATACTACTAACAAATAAAATGGCATGGTAATACATATAAAGGATGAGAACACAATTTTTCATAGTATATTAACAAGAATATAAATATAACACACAACAAGATATGATCACAACCAAACATTAATAAAAGATACACAAATATCACTCATGGAATCATGAAATTTTTTATGAGCCATAGACACACAATCACTCAAATGCAATCAACATAATGAATGATAAATTAAAATTCCAAAAAATATAATCATCAAAGAAACAAGTGTAATTTCAATGAAAAGATGGTAAGTAACATCATTCCTAAAAATTTGGTAAGGCCTATTTGCAGTTTTATTATCCTCAAAAGAAAAAATGTCAATGTATTGAGTTATTGGGATTTTGATGATCGAGATATATGAAAGGTTTTTATAATAATTTTTTAATTTTGGATATTAATCTCAGGGACTACTCTTATTACTTTCTCTATTACCCTCAATGGAAATGATATGCACATCTATTTTCTCAAGACACATCGATATGTTTTCACGTGGAACTACACATAAAATCAATGATCTAATCTATATGTGGTTGGGAACCATCATGGCCTACCTATTGAGAATATGTGATTTAATAGGAATTTGAGAGGATGAACACCTATAAAAGTGGATTTTGAAAAATACATCAAATCTTTATTTTTTTGACAACTCAAATACCCCTGATGTCTTTCAAACATCATTCATATCATGAAAAATAATGGGATGATTATGGTTTCTATCAATTACATAAACCATTATTTGTATTTCCAAAATAAATACTTCTCACTGTCGATTAAAGAAGTCTTGATCGATTAAAACATTGGATTCTAGAAACATTCATTTATGGATGGGTATTCACGGTACAATAAAATAATGATATACCCATGAGATAAGGATGCTACGAAATTCATATCACCTGAGGAAATGTTTTGAAATCTGGTCATACCATTTGGGTTCGAGAGAAGTGGTGGCCCATCACAACAAGTAGTGCATCATATATTGAATTAATTCATGGGAATGATATAATAATTTTATACCAATGAATTTTTTTTCAAATAAAAACAATTTTTTGATTGCTACAAGAAAATCCAAAAAAAATTTGGTAAGATACTATTGAATAATCTGAATTTAAATCTATTTAAATAAACTTTTGGGGTATCATCTGGGAATTTGATTGGAATTATGGAATTCCAATGTTGAATTGAGATCAACCCAGAGATAAAAAATTCTATATTAGCAATGTCACCCCATATAAATCACAACTATCTTATGGGTATTTAAAGGTACCTCCCCAACTGTAAATGAACCATAGCCAAATGGGAGGGAAAATATATTCCCTTTACAAAGATAAGGAAGAAGGTAATCACCTATCAATGGGTTGATTATTTATAATAATCCTTTTAATATCTCAATTAGTACCTAATTATTCCACCTGTTTTGATTCCCCTGGTGGAAGAGAGGCCACTCATCTTGTATTTGGACACTGGGAAACTTTTAGTGGTTGTCCTCATTACACAAAACAAATGATGTGGGAATGAGAACAATATATACTACAAAAATAGATCAGTAATCAGTACTAAGACCATATAATATGATGAAGAGAATAAATTCCTTGAACTCATCTCCATGGTAAAATATATAATGTATTACATGCAACATAATGAATTCTATCGGGTCTCTTATGTCCAAATGATCAAATATGTTCATAGAAACATATGTTGAATGGTCAAATGAAAAAATAGGTAATATTTCTTTAAAAACATGACATTGTTTGTATCACATAGGTTAGTTAAAGTGAAATCACTAACTAATTACTTTAGTTAACATCCTTCCCCAAAAACATAACTGGGGCACACTGAGCTTCTAGATGAGGACATATTTTATTCCCTTGAAAATCCTCAGACACGGTATATGTATTTTGATGGACCCTAAAAGAGTATTCTAAAGAAAATTATCAAACAACATTTTCTAAATTGGATTGGTCTTGGAATTTTATTATCTCTCAAGAATTTTTTTTCCTTACTCTTTCTCAATATCATTAGGATGCACAAATATTGAGGTAGAATACGAATACTTTATTGCTAGTTTTGAACTAGATCTATAGCTACAAATATCCTACCTGAATATCAATGGGGATTCAAAACTAATGATAAAGAGGAAAAATAGATATTTTTATGAAAAATTAAGAACTAGACCCTATCAATGGCTATATCTGGGGACTAATGGAAGATTTACCTTTTGATCCCACATTGCATCATGTTCCCCAATCACAGAATGATCACACCGATGCATTAGCTAATGCTACCACCTTCCTAGACGTCCCAAATTAAGATAATGAAAATGTTTTTTCATCACATAAAATAATGACCACTTTGTTTGTCATATGATATTTTGAAGAAATCAATAAGGTCAACACCATCCTAGATCTTGATGAACCAATAAAAACTACATGTTGTTTGGTGCCCTTAATCATTTTCCACAAAACAAGACTCTCTTAATACTTTGATGTAAGAGGGAATATATTCAAAGCCATTCATCAAAATAATAACACTGTATGATAGTAAAAATGAACAAAAATTGATATAGAATCATTTCATTTATTTAATACACATCAAATTCATAGTATAAGAAAATATTTATGCCTTATTAGAGGAAGTACAAGAAGGATCTTGCAATACACATCAATTTGGTAAGGTCTCTCCCATCAAATCACGATATTGGGATATTAGTTAAAAATCATGAAACATGACTATGTCGTATTTACCATGAAATTTAATTCAAGACAAATCCATGAAAACATCATCCATCACCCTTTTAATTTCTACATACAATAAAATATTCCATGATGTTCTTTGTTTGGTTAATGGATTTTGTGGGGAAATATCCACTTGACATAGCAAATCTGTTCAAGTAAATACTATTACGACTATTATATTATAAAAATTGACTATGTCAGTTCGTCCAAAATATTTTGGGATGAAGAAAATTATCATCTTTTCAAATATCAACATCATCACCCAGTTTGCGGTCCCTCACACAGTATTGACAAAAAATTACACTGATTTCTATTCTACAGATTAAAAAACTATAACAGGAGTACAATATCGAGTCCACTCTCCCATATCACTATCATATAGAATAAAATTGAATGATATAGGACATTAATATGGCTCAATCAAATATATTATAGATTAAGGAAGAAAATGATAATAAATTCTTTTCCAAATAAGTTCCTACATTATTTATGGGCCTAATTTACCACAACACATACACTTACTGATAAAAACCTTATTCATTATTTTACAAGAATAAAGATTTTTTACCCATAGTGGTCCAACTAAATTTCTCGGAATATCAATTTTTATGCATCTCTTAGATGATGAGGAATTACAAAAATGCATTGATGAATTAGAGGGAGTCAATTAGAACTTGTTCCACACACTACACAACCTGTAGATCCAACAGAATCAGATCTCATGAGCCTTTAATAACAATGTTACCATCCATTTATTCTTCCTTGGAGATTTAGAATTGGCTCTTAGAACCATGATCTTATCGGGGAATAATCCCCAACGTTGGAACCCAAATGGTAGGTAAATTATATCATACATAAATTCTATAAATATAAATATTACAAAATTGATACCATGAAAATGAGCATATTACATCTCCCACCAATGAGATATTAAACATGAAATAGTAGGTATAAATGTCATCAAAAACCACTCTTCCTAGCTGCACGGTGATAATCTAGGTGGAATCATCCTGGTTTCATGATGTTAAACTATACATGATCATCCCCACAATATGATGATTAACTATGAATTACTATAATTATTAATTGAAAGACAATAAATTGTATGGTGTCTCACATTATGGAAACATGAATTTGAACTTTATGGTGTTTTCATGGATTCATGTCATCAAACTACACATCTAATTTCCTTACATCATAACATTGAACAACACAACTAGAATCCTTAACACATCACATTAAACTGCATCGATAAAGTCCTAAGTACATTACCTTAAATTGAATGGTTCCAAGAGAAATATGTATAACATGATTTATACCATTATAGGATACATATTAATTACCAATCCTCATGTTTTTCTCCCAGTCACAACGTCCCTTTTCCTTCATGTCTGGTGATCCATGTCCTTTCTGCAGGATATTAAACAACATGATTAGCGTACATTCCACATGAAATTAAACTGAATAGGTTTTGTGGAACTACGTACAACCTAATTCTCATTTTAAATAAGATACACTAGGATGACTCAATCTTATATCTTGGTTCTCTTCCATATGATGAAAACTACCCATGTCATATAATTAGTTGTCATTTCATAGTAAGAGGAACCATTTTAATCCCATATTTCTCACATGATCTTATCTCATGTAAGAATAGGAAATTTAGTAAGAGATTACCCTAAAAAGGCCTCAAATATTAAGAAATGATCATCATGGTCCAAATGAATGACCATAAATTCATAACATGAGTACTCACTATATGGCGTTGAACTGTATGAGTAATTTTCATTGTATGACATAAAAATATTCATTCATATGGACCTCTCCAAAGAAGAGCATATTTTTTAGTTTTAGTATCCTACAACACATCCATTCATGAACTACGTGTGTCATTATTACCATTATCATGAGATATTTAGTGATGCCTAGACATCCACCATTAGGTCCAGCCAACAATTTTTCATTATATCCCATAATATCATTTTCTTCCTCACTGCATGATGTTAAATTCCATCAGATTTCATGAACTACATATGTTATTATTCTTACATACATATTATATGTATTCACAAAAAAAATTCCATCGTTTGGTCCATCAATAATTCCTCTTTTCATTTTATGAATCCCAAATCATTTCCACATAATGTTAAACATCACGGTTCTTCAAAAACTACATATTTCTTGATTCATACCCTCATGGGATACATAGTGATGTATGGATGTCCAATAATTTTCCCAAATACAATGACCAATAAAAATAATGACTAATTATTTTCACCATATAGACAGGTAGAGCGTTTCCTATTCAAGAACTATGTGTTGCTTGATTCTTATCATCACAAGATATGTAGTGAAATATAGATCTTTAATGTTGAGCCCATCTATAAAAACTAATAATAAATGAACCCAAAAATCATCATAGGTGATCTATACTAGATCATTTTTCTTATGTGAGATCCCGATCCTTTTATGTCTCGTTTTTTACATAATATATAGTGCACACTTTTTTCACATTGATTCTCGGGTCCAAATCACATGATGAAAAACTGAAAGGTAAATGCCACGGTCTCATGACATTAAAACTAAATTAAATAAAAGTCCTAACTGAATGAAGATAAAATAAACATAGTATTTTATTAAATTATTACATTAAACTAAATGAAAAATGGCTCCACTAAAAAATGATAAAATACACAGTCTATGAAACATGTTGTGTCCCCTATCAAGGTACCACAAGAGACTTACACTGATCAACCAACGTACGGAGCACTTAAGACATATTTTAAAATAATAATTATCTATAGACCATACATATTTTCTCTTTTGAATGGAATCACCAAAACCAAAAATATCTCTGGGACATGATACCCAGCATCGAGCATCCCTTTTCTAGATTATGAATGTTTACATATGGATACTGTATATGCGCATATAGCCATCAACCAAATTTATCACCATGAAAAAGGGATTTACGATCCTTGTAATTCCTTATAAACCCATAAAAGATCTAAACTCCTTATTTTAATGTGAACTAATCATTCTTTTATTGTCCAATATCACTGCTCATGTTAATATCCCGCTCAAAAGAATTGTGGGATACTGTTGATCCAATAAATTCTATTTAGGATCTTTTGTATCCTCCTGTATAGTTGTTCTACATTATTCATGACAATAAAATATATAAATTTAAATAATCCATGTAAAAACACAAACACTAGTCTTTAATGTTCCAAATATCAAGACCATAAACTGATAGAGAAAGAGTTAGAAAACTATCAGGTCCAAACCCCCCAAAGGGAGGCCTGAGAAAAATTCAATTCTTCATTATCTAAACTCGTAATATTAGGATTTATGGGTGAAAATATAGTGAAAAGTAATATGGGATAATGCTCATATGGTCTACTTTATATCACTAGTAAAATGCAAGCTATCCTCACAGGACCCCCATATTTTTGAAAAAATTAGAATAATGATTTTTCAAATCTCCTCACAGTGAAAATATATATTCTCTAGTTGGTGACACAAAATATAGGTTCTTGTAACCCTTTTTATATATTAATCATTCCACAAGCCAGAATTCATTAAATGGGTGTCTCAGATCAACACATCCTTCCAAGGTATCTTGATATGATACCTAGATTCAAGGGAACATTCTCATTACTATGAATGTATGACTATGGGACCTGTATATACACCTATGGTCATCAAACCAATGTGACACCCTAGAAAAATGGTTTTATAATCCCTATGATTCAAGACATCATTATGGATTCACCATGCATCATAGTGTGTTCAGGTTCATTCTAGTTACGATTTCCCCATATCTTCCTCCTAGCCTAAATAATTTGAACCATGAATTAGAATATATATACCAAAATATTTTAGTGGATTTTGAAGCCCGATGACATGTATCCATATATTGTACCCTTTACCCAAATGTGAATTTGACAATTCATTAGCCATCCTATGATGGACCACACCTCGTGACTTGATACCATAGAGTATATGGTTCGAACATTGTAATATAATATCCAACATTTCCTAGGGTTCCAGAATCCTTCCGAGATGGATTTACACCCTAACTAAACCTCATATACTATATTTTTGAATCATCAAGAATATTTTATGGACCTAATATAGGAGTCAATATCAATTTTTTCATAACCATTATACCAACTAATAAGGGCTCTAACTCATCAACTAAAGTCATCTACTCATTTCAATAATAGATATTTATTCCTTGTGCGGCCTAGAAAAACAACGGTAGAACCCAACATCTAAATGAGTAACATGGAATCTCTATCATGTCTTCCTCATCCCTTATTCATAGGCAAAAACTTTTGAGTAATGTGTTATATCACAAACTATACAACTATCAACATAGACCTAGCATCCCTAGTATTTCCCCCTCAACCAATACCCCTCATAAATCATCCATCATCCCTGGGAAAGATACCTATATTCATGATACCATTTTCTAGATACGCATGTATGTATATGGATCTTTCATATGTTTCTATGGTCAAGAAACAATTTCGTCCCATTGAAAAAGGTAATTTCTGATCCCTATGATCACTTGAAACAACAAAATAGAACCCAACACCTCAGTGTGTATTATGTCAATACAAGAATGACTATACCATATTTCACGATCTTTGATTAGGTATGAGCTAAATGAAGCTTAAATACAATAATATATGGTTAGAGCTAAAAGACACTAAACTATTGCGATAGAAAGTCCAAGCTAAAATACCTTAAACTAAAGAAATAGAGGGACCAAGCTAAAAGACTCTAAATTACAATGATAGAAGGTTCAAGATAAAAAGAACCTAAATTACATCAATAGATGGTTTATGCTAATGTATCCTAAAATAACCTGATTTATGTTTCAAGCTAAAAGACACAAAACTAATGAGATATAGATTCTTTGATAAAATCATACAATCTAATGTGATAGAAGGACAAATAAAATCCCCAAAAATAACTTGATAGTTTTTTTGACCTGAAATAACATAATCTAAAGCAATATAGGTTTGGAGATAAAATACAAAAAATAAATTAATATAACACTTTAACTAAAAGAACATAAACTAAATCAATAAAATATGGGATCTAAAAGACCCTAAACAACTACAATATAATGTTAGAGTTAAAAGACAGTAAAATAAAACAGAATTACATTTTAGTATGAAATATCTTGTAGAGCCCACTATATGGCCATTGAAAACATCATGCTACCCAAGAAAAGCCTATTGAATTCCAAAAAAAAGATATTTAACCCACTCTCCATGACATGTATTCTTCCCAATCATCCTTCTACACAAAAGTGATCTCAATAGAGATAGAACTGATTTTACAAGGAAGAATATCATGTTCGTGGGAAATCACGAGCATTTATCAAGAAGGAATCATTTATAATTTTAACATTCAAGTCTTGTAATTCATGTTTACTTGATATTATGAAAGGGATTTCTATCATTGGCGATTACAATTATATAAGAGAAGTAAAACTTAATTCATATTAGGTATGAAATGAAAATTGAATAGTAACATAGAAATTTTGAAAACATATTTCATTAATAATGGGAAAAAGTGGGTGGAATATCCATATTTTAAATTTTCATTTAGTATCTCTTTAAAAGATGAATATATGACACTGACCGAACTATAATACGATTCGATCGCCAGAGTTGTCCATGTTAGCGAGAGACAATCAGGAATAGTCAATCAAATTCTAGAGTGTTGCTTTCCCTGCCAAATCTTCTTTTTCCCTTAGGATAGAGATTCTTGAACAAGTTGGTCAACTTCTTAACGATCCTATAAGCGTTTTTCAATGATTATGATGATGATGTATAAAGGTTAGACCTCATATGAGCTATGATTTCCTTATTCATATATTTTTTCCTGGTTAAGGAATCAGTATGATCTTAATGATTAGATATCAACTGGACACCCTAATATAATTCCCTCAATGCATAATTCTTCCCAAAAAGAGGTGACTTATTTACAATATCATGAAATTAGATCTAATTTTTTTCCAATTCGTGATGAATTACAAAAAATATACATAGTAATTTATAAAAAGGTTTTTGATCAAATCCACATGCCCCAAAAGACCTGAAATTATTGATGAAGTCATTGTATATAGTCATGGAATAATTATAGATGAGTCTCAGGTAGCATGGTTTGGAGTTATAGGTAGACCGTGATACATTATATCTGAGACTAAATGACCGATGTAGAAGGTGTAGAGGAGGAGGTATAACTAGTTGATCCGAAAAGGAAACTAGAGAAGAAGCCACATATTATTTTCTCTCAATAGGCATATCACAATAGCATGTGCTGGATGGATTATTTCCTAAACAGATTCAGTATCAATATATGAGTTTTCATCAATCGAATGAGTTCCCTTCCTTTATTAATCTCCATGATCATGGAGAAAATCCATTACATACATGGATAGAGAGGTTGGTGAGGAAAAATGATTTTCCACATGAAGATGTTGGTAGCTTAGAAAAATCCTATATAAGATGCTACCCAAGTCTAGAAATGGTTTTGGGTAAAGAAGTCAGGATCATCCATAGGAAGATGTATGATATTTTCTTGAGAATCATGATGTGTTAACATCATACAAAACGAGAAGATGAAACTGGGATTCTACTCTCCTCATACACTAGACAAATGAAGAGATGATACCATTTATTTGCATCCAAATTGAAGAGAGAATCAAAAATCATTATAAAGATTGAATACGATCAGATCGTTCACACATTCCACAAGAACCCCATCTATAATAGAGATCAAATATGACTTTTCATCAATAAGAATCATTATATTTATAAATAATCAGCCAAACCAGTGAATGGTAAGGGGTAAAATAAATGTTTTTGGATTATCACAACCCATCCTTAACCTTGATAGGGCATAGTGACATGTATACAAACACATATATGTTCAGTGGTATGGGATGAGATAGTGCATATGTGATCCGAGTTGTAGTGTATAATTCATAATAATGGAAATTCACACATATCTATCCAAATACAATATTTGGAGGACCTCTACTCATGTAAGGGGTTATTCCTTGTGGAATGTGGCCTATGAATTGGTGATTATGTGAATGGAACCGTCACTACCTAATAGAGGTGATGCCCTTATGTAAGCATTACCACTATCCCTAACATTCTAATATAAATCCCTGAATATGAATCCCCAACATGGAAACTCCATCAAATAAAAAAATGACCATAATTTTTTCAAACCTAATGCTCGGTGAGATATTAATTTTCACTTGAGATCCCCATGATTTATATTCCTCAGCTTCCATGATGGCCTAATACGAGATAGATCTATCATGGGCCTACTGAGAGGGGAACTAGTGTGACATATGGTAGTTGTCCTGACTTCACTTTGAAGATGGAAACTATAAATTTAGTCATTGAATGATATGATATATTGAATCATCAGATCCATCCTCAATTTATCCTATATAATGTTGAAATTTTCATTCACCAAATATAGAGTTCATAATCGATTATCTTAAATAACCGAATTATGGAGAAAGTCAACATATATCTCTATAATAAGGGGAATCTAAACTAGTTGGTAGAAGTACCACAATATTATTGCAACATTTCCATTGAAAAAATGTAATGTGTTCATACTTGGGAACCAATTACAGTTCATTTCATGAAGAAGATAGGGGTGGAGGTATATGATGAATTGGGAAATTCAAAAGGCTTCAAATATATATACCTTGTGTAGAAGATTAATGAATTCTATAAAACGTTTCTTGAACCAAAGGGTTCATTCCCAATCATTGGAAAAATTACTACCTTGACGGAAATCCATTTTATGATCCATCTACAACTCATATTTTTCAAATAAGAGTCAAATATACTCGACTTGTTATGAGTGATAGGATTGTTAGAGAAATCGTATCAATCTAGACCAATTAGATATTTTTCTATTTGTACTAAAAAACCATAGGGTTGAAGTTCTATTAGATTAAATTCCCAAAAATTGACGTCTGAAAATAGTTAGAAGAATTTTGTTCCAACTGATAATGAATATTTTTTTTGATGGAGGGATGATAAGTAAAGTGAAGTTGTACAGTGGATGTCTATGAGGTAGAGGATAATATTTAAGTTCTAATGAGAGGATTCTCTTTAGAATATAATTATTACAATACATGAAATATCAGTGGTGAAAATTTAAATTCCATGAAATCAAGGCCATTTCATTTTCCGCAGTTGAGGAGCCTTGGTGAGAAATGTAATCCATCTGAAAAAGAATTAAGTGGCATATGTCATACAAAAAAAAACTAAAAATATTTTCAAAGGAAAATTCATAATAAACTAGTAGCATCATGCACATCAAATGATTCATCATAAAATTTAAGAATACCATAAGGAATTAAAGAATTAGTTAAAGGTGTCATGGGTTTCATAATTCCTTATGACATATCTCAATCACCTAACCCCTTGGATACTTACAATTGTGTGACATAGTCATAGTCACATGAGTTGTATGATATTAATCTATTCATATGACCGAGTAATAAACAACATGATGGAAAATAAATAAAATCACAATCCCTATGAACAATTATCAAAAAGTTATTGAAATGATATTTTCAATGAATTCAAATGGGTGCATGATAAAAATAGGTCTCGTGAAATTACTCTCATGCAAATAAGTTCATGAAGAGGTCTCATGATAAGGACATACAGAAGGGTCTTGTGATATAGGAATGTGTTAGAAACAATGTGAGAGTGATATGGATAAATTTGAATCTAGTGAAATGAATGAATCGCGTACACATATTTAAATAGAATATCAGGGAAAAACATGTTTTCCATCGAAGTACATGAATCTCCCAAGAAATTGATTTTCAATATCTCTAAATACTGGTGAGGGAATTTAAATTCCTCAAAATGGATACCTTGTCAACATAAAAATCATTTCTTAGGGGGGGTGAATTTGATTCCGGCCAAATGAAGATAAAAAAATTCATCAATTATGAAATTCATAGACATGGGTATTATTTTCCCAAAAAAATAAATTGTAGAGAAGAAGGAAAAGACCCACAAATCACATAAGCCTCTAAGAGACACGTAATCACATGACCATCATAATGAGACGCGATAGAGTCATGGATAGTTCATAGAACACTAAATATCCACTATTTCCATTAAACAAGTCCTTTTTCAAATATAAAGTTACCTCATACAACAATTTAACATGTGGTGGAATCAAAATGAGCTCCCACATGTCACGCGGTTTATCATCCAGTCGTATTCTAACAAGCAATACACAAATCATTAAAAAATTGGAGGAAAGTGATTAAAAGGAGGAGGCCACATTTGGAAATTAAAATCACATCATTGGTCACTGATGGGGAGAAATATTGTCCAAAAACATTCAAGAGAACTCGTGAGATCCCATGAAATTGTCAATTAAAAAATAAAAATAATTTTGAAAAGGTTTTGGATTTGAATGGTCATGAACATTATGTGACGCACCCATGAAAATCTGAAAGACATCACAGGACCCCAATAAAATGATCCCCTCATATCCCGAAATCACTCCAACCAAGCATCTCTATCACATAAAGATCCTCTAATATGACTTTGACACCTCACACCCCCTATTGTCGCTTTAACCATAAATGAATGTAATTTTAAATTAAATGATAATACATAATCCTATGTACATTATTGGTCATGTCATCATCCAGAGGTAGCGTATTTGTCTTTAAGATTACTCATAATATCTCACTTGACTATAGAACTTTGTAAAATTAATAAAAAAGTAATAAAAAAGAAGTGGATGTGGGAACATATCATGGTTATAAAATCATATCCATGCACTATGTTCTTCTAAAAAATGGTCTCACGAGACTCTATGAAAATTCAGCCTTATCAGGTTAAACACCCATTATAATTCATCCTTTCCATGTGTATAATCCAAAAAAATTCACCTAGGAACACATGAACTCTTTTCTACATGACCTTTCTCTCATGAAAAAACATGAACATGTAAGTATTGTAGTATGGAAGACCTTAATCATGTACGCATTATTCATCATGTCCCCATTAATTGGGAATAATTCAATAAAAGAGGCATTGATCAGTGGGGCTCATGTTCCATGAAAATTAGACGATTCCCTAGGAGTGGTCCACAAAAGACACTCATGAATACACATGTAACCAGATCCCTTCAGTAACTCTATCCTAAATTTTCTTATATAAAACATCCAAATAGGTGAAAAATAGGGTTAGGGAGGCCTACTAATACCCCAACCTAAACATGAAAATGACTACCTCAATTACTAACATCATGAAGAATACCACTACACTCCAGAAGAGAAATGGAACCTCTTAAATACATGCACTATACAGGATTTCCCAGAGTAATGAATCTCATGAAATGTATATTTTATGTTAAGTACGATACCAAGGAATAGTTTCAATGGTCATTAAACATGCGTATGAACATCATATTATCACCCGTAGATTTTATGAAGGACTTATAGAATGAAATGAGAAGAACCACCCATACACATTCTGTATCACATGAGACTTAAAAAAAATATAACACCAATCAAATCTAAGGAGTAATCAATATAAAGGCAAAAAAATTTTAAATGTATTAGGAATATGAGAAGAACATAGATGATGGCCCTCATGAGCTTTGTAAGAACCACCCATGAAATGTAGGAATACTAGGACATGTCACCAGGATCTTGTTCCATTTATTCAGAATAATATTTGGGTCATGAAATGTTCTCATGAAATTCCAAATTAAGTCAATTGATTCCACTCAAGAATTCCAACCATGAATTTTCAATACATCCAGTATTGCTAATTATTCATCACAATGTCTTTCATATATGTATTTGGAATCTTATAGAAAAAATTAAAGAATAACTAAGTCTCATGATAGCACCAGGGCAAGTCAACTGGTTCCCAAAACACCCTCATGTAAAGCTATATAGGTCTCAAAATTCCCTCTATATAGGTCATCCAGGATATGAAACACCCTCCATGAAATGTAATTGTGAACCTCATGATTCCCTCTAAGTGTATTAGAAAAATCTTCCAATGACACAATGGTAATTAAACTAGATCATGTGACACCCCCTATGAAATCTATTCAAGGTAGTGTGAAGTATTATGTAATGCCCCGACCCTAGTTACCCAGAGTCGGTGCATTATTACATAACATTGGCATGATCACAAGAAAGATCAAATCTCGAAAGACCGATTGGTTTAGTAGCCTTGGAAACGCTAGATATATTCATAAGTTTTACATTACATCATAAAATGAAAAACCACTACAACAACATAATGTCTCCACAGTCCACACTATTATCCCCTCATAAAAAATCCCTGCAGGTCATTCATAACTTACTTCTTCACATCCTGGGAAAAATAAAACATAGAAAAGGGGTGAGCTCAAATGCCCAGTAAGGATAACAATATGCCAGAAACTTTCATAAATAAGAATAAACATTTAAGGCTATGTACAACTAAAACAAAAGCCTTTCAAACTTGGACTTCAACATAGTATGGAAAAAGTAAAATGAAATAATGCCATTTACTTGTTCACATGGATATTGTAATAATCGAATAATCACCTGAAATATCAATAACCACTTTCATAATGTTGGAATGCATAATGCCTGACTATCATAACCACATAGCCAAGGCCTCGTGCCAAGACTACAAATAAGATTTTGCCAAGGCCTTGTGCCAAGACACTAGTTTGTCTCATGAGACCTACCGATGCACCGAGGAGCTATAACGGGATCCACCCGTCACATATTAAGTCCAATGCATTCCCATATGAAAAGGTTTAAACATAACATAAACATTCGTATTAAAACTAGCATACGAAATGTCAATATATTCACCATAAACTATGAATGGTATAAAAATAGCACATCCACATTCAAACATATCACAAAACCTTCAATACAATATAGAAGTTTTGTATCATAATAAATCAACTTCAAATAATCTTAAAATCCATCAAAGGATGTTGACATAGATGAAATCAATATTCTTTTTAAAGAAATATCTCCTTTTATTTTAAAATCATTTTAGATCCGTATAAAATAAAACATTTTCTTTGAAAATATTCTTATAAGCTTGTAAGGGAAGCTTTGAAGATTTTATAATGGCGGAAAATAGTCGTACCCGCCGTATAAGTTAAAAAAAACATTCTTACCATAATTCTGTCGAAAAGGTTAAAAAGAGCCTTGTTTTGAAAACGACGGAAAGATTCCTTTATAAACCTCTTATAAAAAGTCAAACAAGGGTATAACTGACTTTAACCCATATTTTTGTAAATAATAAATATGTTTTGAAATACATTTCGAAGAAACATGGATGTGGATGATAAAGAAATCCCAGTAGATTATTATGTATAAACAACCTCGGATAATGAAGAGATTCTGAAATAACCCTTACCTTGTACATTTCCTTGATTGGGGTAGGTCAACCTCCTTTATAATGGTGAAATAATTGTTATTAAATTATACAAGAATCATATATATTAATATGATATCATATATGATCTTTTAACATTGATTTGTTAATAATATCTTAGAATTATCGTCGTTTCGGGTGTTAACTTACTCATTTTATTTTATATGTTTTGTTACATAAGCCATGTTTGTTGTATCTTATTCATATCCAGAATGATATAAAGTACTTAAACATCATTTTTAAATCATCAAATGATAATTATACTTGAATGGATACGATGGAGAATGAATCTCATCGAGTTCGTGGAGACGGTAGTCCGTACGTACGCACGAGCGACAATATCATTCTTTTGATGTTAAAATAATATATAAATGGATGGTATATCATATATACAGAATCATTAACATGTTATATTTATTATTTACATGAGTTACACATCATTATTATACCCATCCAAATAATATTATATTGAATAACAATTACACCACGACGTGGAGACGGTAAGCCGTACGTACGCACGTATGGTGACATTTTATTCAAAGGCTGGATAGAATACTGAATATGGTTGTACCATATTTATAATAAAATCACAGTATATATATGATACTGGATTTATTATTTTAGAATGGTAACAACAAAGGAATAAGAAGTGGAAGAAGAAATGAACTTAGAAAAGGGTGGTGAAATCATTACCTCTTCTTCGGGTTCTTCCTTTTGATTTGATAAAAAGGGCACCATAAGTTGGCTTTATGATCAATATAAGGCCCCTAGGTTTTAGTTAGGGATGTTCTGAGAGTATTTGGGCAGAGTATGGCCGAACCAAAAGGCTTTTAAGGTGTGAAGAAATGAGAAGGAGGATTTCCCTTTTATAAGAGGGGTGAGGGGCACCTTCGGAAAAGCTAGAAATATTAATTTATAATAAATTCATATTCGGTTTATAATGGATAAAAAGTTGATTATTCAAAGGTTAAGGTGGGGATGGGTCTAAAACAACTCAAACAATAGAATTTATACAGGTTTGGGTACTTATATTAACCTTATCTTTAAGTATTAACTCTAAGTTAATTAGTTTCACTTTTACAATGTCTCTTTGTATTTTTATATAATATGGTTAATAAACTTACTATATACATCCAAGAGACCCCCAAGTGGTCCATTAATGATGAACCTATCATTATATAAGTCTCTTTTCCGAACCTTAGATTTTTAGGAATTTAATATCAATTAATAATATAATATTTGTTTTAAGAACTCTTTTATGTCAATTTTGACACTATTCAATAGTTGATTTTTTGAAACTTATAACAGATTGATTACTTCGAAAAAAGTCAATTAAATCAATCCTAATATATCATATTATCCTAGAAAATTAGTTTAATTCATTAAAAGTTTCATATTATATTTATTTGGGTATTTATAATATCAATTATTTTACTTTTTCACTATTATAGTAATTACTGTATCATCATTGTGTCATAAATAAAATAAATTATTTAATGTCTAAAAATTATAAAAAAAATATCATTATGTAGTAAATCGTTTTATCTTTCTAAGGAATATTTATAATATAAAATCCAACATATATAACCCTATGTAACAATTGTTTTTCTAAAAGATATATGCTTGTGTGATTTTTGTATTCATTTTAACTTAATTAAAATAAAGTGTCATTATCATTTACCAGTGGATCCATGGGGTCCCAAAATCGACCCAAAGATGCCCATGGTCGACCGTGTATCAACCAATAGGGTTAAGACCCGTTTTAGGGTAATTTAGTATTATTATAATATTATTTTTTAACCCTTATTTACCAGATTTACCCTTAACCATGGTAAATAAAATATTTACCGCAGTAATTATTCAAAATGTCTAAAAATAAAAGATACCTATTTACACAATTTGAACATCCTGATTCCAAATATGGAATCCATTTTCCTAAATTCAAAACACAGAAGTGGCAGAAATTAATTTAAAATTAATTCCCGCTGTCAAAACAAAAAGCGTGTTTTTAAGAGATAATAACTATCAAAAGATTGACACTTGTTTATGTTCGGTTTAATTGTAAAATTGTGTTCAATGACCAAAATTATATTAAATGGAAAAAATATATTCTAAATATACTTTAAAGCTACTAAAATTCAAAATTTATCACTATTTATTATTTTGATTAAAAAGTTGTTTTTAATTAATATTTAGTAATTTTCACTATTCATCAAAATATGAAAGTTATCCGAAAAGTACCAAAATTTCACCTTAGGATAAATTAGATATTCCGAATCCAAAAATGAAGTCGATTTTGAAATATAAAATATATATAATTTTAAAAGGTAGGTATTACTATTTATAACGGCTAGTTTGATTGGTTGATAGAACTCGGTGTTGCGTACAACACACGCTATCGCATTATTCAAAGAGAAGCGTACCGTAGAAGCTTGGGGTGTTACATTCTCCCCTCCTTCAAATAATTTCTTCCTCAAAATTTCTAGAATACTATCGCATGAAAAGACTCGGGCAGTTCTTCATCATAAGTTCCTCGGGTTCCCACGTTGCCTCTTCCATCTTATTGTTTCTTCACAAAACTTTTACCAGACGCGTTGTCCGGTTTCTCAGTACTTGTTCTCTCGTATCAAGAATCCTGACAGGCTCTTCTCAATAAGACAGATCAGGTTCTAGTTCTAATTCTTCATAGGTGAGTACATGCGTTGGGTCAGGCATGTATTTCCTCAACAGAGAAACGTGGAACACATCGTGAACTTTAGAGAGACTTGGCGGCATTGCCAATCGGTAAGCTATAACCCCAATTCGTTCTAGAATTTCGAAGGGTCCGATGTACCTGGGACTCAATTTACCTTTCTTACCAAAACGTATGACTCCCTTCCATGGAGATACCTTTAGGAAAACATGATCACCGACTTGAAATTCCAAATCCTTCCTTCGATTATCAGCATAGCTCTTCTGCCTAATTTGAGCTGCTCTG
Source organism: Viscum album (assembly GCA_963277665.1). Lineage (NCBI taxonomy): Eukaryota > Viridiplantae > Streptophyta > Magnoliopsida > Santalales > Viscaceae > Viscum > Viscum album. The sequence goes on along the minus strand of OY728128.1, from coordinate 1,010,263,485 downwards.
ATGTGATTTTGGATTACCTTCACCTTTTCCATCGTTTCCTCCACCAGTTCTGGACCTACAAGTTTTCTTTCACCAACGTCATCCCAACAGGTTGGTTTACGACATCTCTTTCCGTATAACGCTTCATATGGTGCCATCTGAATACTCGAATGGAAGCTATTGTTATAGGAAAATTCTACCAGGGGTAAATATTGATCCCACATACCCTGAAAGTCAAGTGAGCAAGATCTCAACATGTCTTCTAAGGTCTGAATAGTCCGTTCTGATTGTCCATCTGTCTGAGGGTGGTAAGCAGTGCTCAAATGAAGTTCAGTATCCAGGGATTTCTGAAGACTTTTCCAAAATCTTGAAGTAAAACAGGGATCACGATCAGAAACAATTGATAAGGGTACTCCATGAAGTCTCACAACTTCATTAATATATAGTCTTGCTAGACTTTCTAGGGGTAGATCTTCTCTTATAGCAAGAAAATGTGCTGACATGGTAAGACGATCAACAATAACCCATATTGCATCGTTCCTTCTAGGATTCTTTGGTAGCCCCATGACAAAGTCCAACATAATATTGTCCCATTTCCACTCCGGTATGGGAAGAGGTTGCATGACTCCTCCAGGCTGTTGGCTTCCAGCTTTCACTTGTTGACAAACCATACATCTTGACACAAAATCAGCAATCTCCCTCTTCATGTTGTCCCACCAAAAATGTTTCTTCAAATCTCTATACATTTTTGTGCTCCCAGGGTGTATAGAGAAATTGGAACTATGAGCATTATCCAGCAATTCTCTTTTTAGATCAGGTAAATCGGGAACACAAAGTGTCTTCCCGAATTTCAAAATTCCATCTTCATACACAAAGTCTCTCAATCTCCCATCATTCACAGCTTTAATCTTCTTTTGGAATTCTTCATCATCGGTCTGAGAACTCTTAATTTTTTCTAGTAAAGATGGTTTGGAAACCATTTGAAAAAGCATTGATGTTTCACCTTCCCTGGTTATTCCCATGTCCATCTTCACTAGATCCATGAAAATTGGATCCCTTTCAATTATCATATTGTTCAAAACACCATGGTCTTTTCTACTCAAAGCATCTGCCACCTTTTTTGCTTTCCTCGGGAGGTAGTGTATCGTGCAATCATAATCCTTGAGTAATTCAAGCCATATCCTTTTCCTCATGTTGAGTTCATTTTGTGAGAAAATATACTTCAAACTCTTGTGATCAGTATAAATCTCACATTTTTCACCATATAGGTAGTGCCTCCATATCTTCAAAGCAAAGATCACAGCTTCTAACTCTAGATCATGAGTAGGATAGTTTTGTTCATGAATTTTCAACTGTCATGATGCATAGTCAATAACTCTATCATTCTGCATAAGGACACAACCAAGTCCTTTCTTCGATGCATCACTATAAATAACGAACCCATCATTCCCCGATGGTAGAGTCAATAAAGGAGAATTGACTAATATTTTCTTCAGTTCTTCAAAACATTCTTCACACTCTTTTTTCCAAACAAATTTAACCCCTTTACGTGTGAGCTTCGTTAATGGGTTAGCCAATCGGGCAAAATTCTGGACGAAACGTCGATAATAACCTGCCAAACGAATAAAACTGCGTACCTCAGTTATACTCGTAGGTGCTGGCCATTCTTGGATTGCCTTGGTCTTAGAAGGATCAACAGAGATTCCATCTTTAGAGACAATATGGCCAAGAAAAGAAATCTCATAAAGCCAAAATTCACACTTGCTAAACTTCCCATATAATTCATGCCTCCTCGGAGTCTTCAAGATTATGCGCAAGTGATTTTCATGATCTTCATAGGTTTTGGAGTATACTAAGATATCATCAATAAATACCACCAAAAATTCATCGAGATACTCCTTGAAAACTCTATTCATCAGATCCATGAATACAGAGGGTGCATTAGTCAATCCAAACGGCATTACAGTAAACTCATAATGCCCGTACCTGGTTCGAAATGTTGTCTTCAGAATGTCTTCTTTCTTCACACACAACTGATGGTATCCAGATCGAAGGTCAATCTTTGAAAAGTATTGAGCTCCATACAGTTGGTCAAATAAATCATCAATGCGAGGTAGGGGATACTTGTTCTTTATCGTTATAGAATTTATCTCCCTGTAGTTGATACATAACCTCATAGATCCATCTTTCTTTGTAACAAAAAGAACAGGGGCTCCCCATGGAGAAACACTAGGTCGAATAAATCCATTATTACTCAATTACTCTAGTTGTTTCTTTAGTTCGACTAACTCTACAGTAGACACTCTGTAAGGGGTCTTCGATATAGGCCTTGATCCAGGAATTAAATCAATGGAAAACTCAACTTATCGTTCTGGAGGATGTCTAGGTAAATATTCCGGAAATACATCTACAAATTCCTTCACAACAGGTACATCCTCTATTTGAACATTCCTTTCCTCACCGAAAGTTGTTTCATTCTCTTCCTCCCCAATAATTGAATTAAGTTGAGCTACTGGGGGTGGATCTAAATAAGAATTAGGTGGTGACGATTCTGCTCTAAAGATAAGGTGTTCCTTATCATTATTATCAAGAATCGTAACCTCTTTCTTCTTACAATAAATCTTTGCATCATAGTCCAAAAGCCAGTCCATACCAAGGATTATATCAAACTCAATCATAGGTATGACGATGAGATCAGCAGATAAAGAACATTTATGTGCTCTAATGGGGACTGATTCACAAAACCTTGTTACAATGATACTTCCCTTAGGAGTTTTAACTGAAAACTCCCTAGTTAAATCAAATTGGAAATATCTAATTTTCTTAGCAAACTGGGAATATATGAAACAATGCGATGATCCAGAATCAAATAATTCATTTGCTAAACTTGAGGAAACCATTAAATTACCTGCCACCACGTCTTTCAGAGCTTCTACCTCAGTAGTAGTGATAGCATAAGCTTGGCCTTGATCCCTTGGCCTTTTCTGAGGTAAGTTCTCCTGACTCTTAGGACATTCAATCGCATAATGTCCCATCTCCCTGCAATTGTAGCACTGAACGTTGGTGGCTTCCTTCTTCCCTTTGCAATCACGAGCTTGGTGGCCTTTTTCACCACACTTGTAACAGACTCCCATTCACTTCAAGCAAGCACCGGGGTGTTTCTTCCTACATTTACCACAGAATGGATATTCAACCTTTCCTTTCTTCCCCTTATTTCCATTCCCAAATTGATCAGCATGCCTCTTCTTCTCTTGCTTTGCTTTAAATTCATAAGACTTAGAGAATTCCTTTTCGGTCTTGATAGCACATGAGACAATGTCTTCGTACGACGAAAAGGATTGTGAGACTAATGCTCGACGGAGAAATGGTTTTAACCCATCAAATAAACGATCAATCTTACTTCTTTGGTTATGTATATAATCACCAGCGTACCTTGCTAACATTGTAAAGTTAGCCTCATACTTTGTGACATTCTCATCCTTCTTCTGTCTTAGACTTAGAAATTCCCTTTCCATATCTGCTCGATGGTTGTGAGGAAAGTATTTTTCTAAAAACAGATCTTTAAACTCCCTCCATTACATATTTGATACTTCATCATCTTCCTTCGTATTTTGAATCAATGACCACCATTGATTAGCATCTCCAGTGAGGCGGTAAACTGCCATGATAACTTTTTCCCTTTCACTGCTCCCCAAAGCCTGAAATATTTTCTCTAGGGAATTTATCCACTGCTCGGCTACTAAGGGATTTGTATTCCCATTGAACGTTGGTGGTTGTTGCCTCATGAATCGATCTAACATTGATCCTCCACGCTGCGGATCAGGGTGCTCCATACGGGTAAGGTTATTATTCATAACCTGAGTAAGTTGTCCCAGCATGGTGATTAGCTGATCAGCACCAGTTGCATCACCAGCCCCACTATAATTATCTTGAGCATGAGGGAAATCCCTACATGGAGTGCGTGCATTGATACGGTTACCATTTCTTCCACTAGGCGCCATTTCTAAACAATGGCATAAACTAGATCAGTTTATGAATCAAAATACATAATCCCATTCTTATAAAACACTTAACATAAATTGAACTATTTATGGATATAATCCATAATCATAAAAATGTTTTCTTTGAGGAAGTATATACTCATAAACCCTTCATAATGATTTGTAAATAAAATGAGAGTTATCCTAAGCATATCCCCTGGGAGTGTCGTAACCAAGAGTGCAGTAAGGCCCGTTGTTGTGCACCAGTTCCCGTTCGAGTCTAGCTCAAAGCGGTGTTTTCGGGTTTTACCCCTAGGTACATCTGTGCCATAGCCGCCTCTACCTGCTTGTATCCAGACAGGGATGTATTTCTCGGAAAACTCACAAAATCTCTACATTACCAAAATTCTAGGAAGTTCTTCTGTACTAATCCTCAAAGTTCATCTTAGGTCTACGTGCTCTAATCAGAGTTTATCTAAATCTAGCTTCCAAGGTTTGTACTAAACTTCTCTGATACCAACTGTAACTCCCCGACCCTAGTTACCAAGAGTCGGTGCATTATTACATAACATTGGCATGATCACAATAAAGATCAAATCTCGAAAGACCGATTGGTTTAGTATCCTTGGAAACACTAGATATATTCATAAGTTTTACATTACATCATAAAATGAAAAACTACTACAACAACATAATGTCTCCACAGTCCACACTATTATCCCCTCATAAAAAATCCCTGCAGGTCATTCATAACTTACTTCTTCACATCCTGGGAAAAATAAATAATAGAAAAGGGGTGAGCTCAAATTCCCAGTAAGGAAAACAATATGCTGGAAACTTTCATAAATAAGAATAAACATTTAAGGCTATGTACAACTAACACAAAATACTTTTAAACTTGAACTTCAACATAGTATGGCAAAATTAAAATAAAATAATGCCATTTACTTGTTCACATGGATATTGTAATAATCGAATAATCACATGAAATATCAATAACCACTTTCATAATGTTGGAATGCATAATGCCAGACTATCATAACCACATAGCCAAGGCCTCGTGCCAAGACTACAAATAAGATTTTGCCAAGGCCTTGTGCCAAGACACTAGTTTGTCTCATGAGACCTACCGTTGCATCGACGATCTATAGCGGGCTCCACCCATCACATATTAAGTCCAATGCATTCCCATATGAAATGTTTTAAACATAACATAAACATTCGTATTAAAACTAGCATACGAAATGTAAATACTTTCACCATAAACTATGAATGGTATAAAAATAGCACATCCACAGTCAAACATATCACGAAACCTTCAATACAATATAGAAGTTTTGTATCATAATAAATCAACTTCAAATAATCTTAAAATCCATCAATGGATGTTGACATAGATGAAATCAATATTCTTTTTAAATAAATATCTCCTTTTATTTTGAAATCATTTATGATCCGTATAAATCAAAACATTTTCTTGGAAAATATTCTTATAATCTTGTAAGGGAAGCTTTGAAGATTTTATAATGGCGGAAAATAGCCGCACCCGCCGTATAAGTTAAAAATAACATTCATACCATAATTCTGTCGAAAAGGTTAAAAAGGACCTTGTTTTCAAAATGAGGGAATGATTCCTTTATAAACCTCTTATAAAAATTCAAACAAGGTTATAAATGACTTTAACCCATATTTTTATAAATAATAAATATGTTTTGAAATACATTTCGAAGAAACATGGATGTGGATGATAAAGAAATCCCAGTAGATTATTACGTATAAACAACCTCGGATAATGAAGAGATTGTGAAATAACCCTTACCTTGTACTTTTACTTGGTTGGGGTAGGTTAACCTCCTGTATAATGGTGAAATAATTGTTATTAAATTATACAAGAATCATATATATTAATATGATATCATATATGATCTTCTAACATTGATTTGTTAATAATATCTTAGAATTATCGTCGTTTCGGGTCTTAACATACTCATTTTCTATTATATGTTTTGTTACATAAGCCATGTTTGTTGTATCTTATTCATATCCAGAATGATATCAAGTCCTTAAACATCATTTTTAAATCATCAAATGATAATTATACTTGAATGGATACGATGGATAATGAATCTCATCGCGTTCGTGGAGACGGTAGTCTGTACGTACGCACGAGCGACAATATCATTCTTTTGATATTAAAATAATATATAAATGGATGGTATATCATATATACCGAATCCTTAACATGTTATATTTATTATTTACATGAGTTAAACATAATTATTATACCCATCCAAATAATATTATATTGAATAACAATTACACCACGACGTGGAGACGGTAAGCCCTACGTACGCACGTATGGTGACATGTTATTCAAAGGGTGGATAGAATACTGAATATGGTTGTAACATATTTATAATAACATCACAGTATATATATGATACTGGAATTATTATTTTAGAATGGTAACAAAAAAGGAAGAAGAAGTGTAAGAAGAAATGAACTTTGAAAAGGGTGGTGAAATGATTACCTCTTCTTCGGGTTCTTCCTTTTGATTTGATCAAAAGGGCTCCTTAGGTTGGCTTTCTGATCCAACTAAGGCCCCTAAGTTGTATTGAGGTAAGTTGGGAGAGTATTTGGGCAGAGTTTGGCCGAACCAAAAGGCTTTTAAGGTGTGAAGAAATGAGAAGGAGGAGTGCCCTTTTATAAGAGGGGTGAGGGGCATCTTTGGAAAAGCTAGAAATATTAATTTATAATAAATTCATATTCGGTTTCTAATGGATCCAAAGTTAATTATTCAAAGGTTAAGGTGGTTATGGTTCTAAAACAACTCAACCAATAGAATTTAGACAGGCTTGGGTACTTATAGTAACATTATCTTTAAGTATTAACTCTAAGTTAATTAGTTTCACTTTTACAATGTCTCTTTGTATTTTTATATAATATGGTTAATAAACATACTATATACATCCAAGAGACCCCCAAGTGGTCCATTAATGATGAAACTATCATGATATAAGTCTCTTGGCAGATCCTTAGATTTTTAGGAATTTAATATCAATTAATAATATAATATTTGTTTTAAGAACTCTTTTATGTCAATTTTGACACTATTCAATAGTTGATTTTTTTGATACTCATAACAGATTGATTACTTCGAACAAAGTCAATTAAATCAATAATAATATATCATGTTATCCTATAAAATTAGTTTAATTCATTAAAAGTTTCATATTATATTTATTTGGGTATTTATAATATCAATTATTTTAATTTTTCACTATTATAGTAATTAATGCATCATCATTGTGTCATAAATAAAATAAATTATTTAATGTTTAAAAATTATAAATAAAATATCATTATGTAGGAAAGCTTTTTATCTTTCTAATGAATATTTATAATCTAAAATCCAACATATATAACCCTATGTAACAATTGTTTTTCTAAAAGATATATGCTTGTGTCATTTTTGTATTCATTTTAACTTAATAAAAATAATGTGTCATTATCACTTACAAGTGGATCCATGGGGTCCCAAAATCGACCCAAAGATGACCATTGTCGACCATGTATCAACCAATAGGGTTAAGACACGTTTTAGGGTAATTTAGTATTATTATAATATTATTTGTTAACCCTTATTTACCGGATTTACCCTTAACCATGGTAAATAAAATATTTACCGCAGTAATTATTCAAAATGTATAAAAATAAAAGTTACCTATTTACACAATTTGAACATCCTGATTCCAAATATGGAATCCATTTTCCAAAATTCAAAACACAGAAGTGGAAGAAATTAATTTAAAATTTATTCCCGCTGTCAAAACAAAATGCGTGTTTTTAAGAGATAATAACTATCAAAAGATTGACAATTGTTTATGTTCGGTTTAATTGTAAAATTATGTTCAATGACCAAAATTATATTAAACGGTAAAAATATATTCTAAATATAATTTAAAACTACTAAAATTCATAATTTATCACTATTAATTATTTTGATTAAAAAAGTTGTTTTTAATTAAAATTTAGTAATTTCCAATATTCGTCAAAATATGAAAGTTATCCGAAAAGTACCAAAATTTCACCTTAGGCTAAATTAGATATTCCAAATCCAAAAATGAAGTCCATTTTGAAATATAAAATATATATAATTTTAAAAAGTAGGTATTACTATTCATAACGGCTAGTTTGATTGGTTGTTAGAACTCGGTGTTGCGTACAACACACGCTATCGCATTATTCAAAGAGAAGCGTACCGTAGAAGCTTGGGGTGTTACAATTATATGGCCAACCACTTAGGAATTGTGATTTCATTCCGAAAATTCATCCTTGATCATTCAAAAACCTTCGTACATGACATCCATGTTATTGAAAGTCCTCAAGACAAGTCAACTAGATCATATAATTGCCTTTGGACATGTTAGGAAGACTATCTCATACATGAAAAGTGGGAAATAAGGACATTACGAGTAGGAAATCAGCATATTTACGGTAGTAATGTAGACCGAGTTAGAATTGGTATATAATGATTGGATAATATTACCCATCCTTAGTGTGTATGACCAGATTATAAGAGAAATGTTAGTTTGTAGACCCAGATCAAGGGAACTATTATGAATCTTATTCCATCCATAACATGGATACATAGGAAATTTCCCTATGGATCGATATAGGTATTAATATTTCAAGGGTTGTCACATAACATAAGTACCCCATTCATAAGAAATGAAATTTATTATTGTCCACCCATTACTTCTGACAACATGAATGGATCGCATGGGTACTTCTATGTCATTAACATTTCACCCATAGGCAACCAATCATTCCCTTGGACTGATCACTATAATTCATCCTTCAGTGGAATGATATAAATTGAACAATGATGACTCTAATTCCTACTATAACTATGATATATAGCATGCCTTACTATGGAACAAAATTGAACTCAAACTGGAATCCACCTCAATGTGTGTCCTGGCATGTCGAAGACATTTCAACCATTACGACCTAGTCATTCCCATGGGCAATTTACACTATCTCATCTATCGGATGACTGATATTAGTTAAACTATAAGTACATTGATTCTCTCGATTACTAGGATATGTTAGAAGACTTCTTATTGTCTAACACTTAACAAAAATGATCATCCACCTTAGTGTGGGTTCCTCCATATCTATGATAGTTCAATCATCATGACTTTTTCATTCAAAAGATCTGATCCTTATACCTCATCTGTTAGTGGACTATGATCAATGGAACTATGATGTCACTAAATCAGTGTATAACTTTGATCTGCAGGATTCCTCTCTAAGGGCCAAGGTATATGTTACATCCCAATGGATGTTCGAGTTCATAAGCCATGTGTTTGTTTGCAGTGAGACTAATTACATATTATCCATGGATATTCACACCATGCCTGGATCACATGAAATTAGGGGGTTGTAATAGCCATATCATTCACATTATTAACATCCACTTTCTAGGTAAATGTCACTATATAAACCCCGAAGAGGGGAATGATATAACTTCGACCATACGATAGCGTCTACTTTGGGTCCAATCCCAAGGGCATGAAAAAGTATGAGAAATATGATTCTTGAAAATAACAGGATAAATAGAACATTGTTCAATGTCCTAAGCTCAAATTGGATCCCACTTTGGTGTATTTCCTCGTATTTCTCTGAAATCACAACCATCCTGACATAATCATTCCCAGGGGCTGATCATTATTCCTCATCATCCAGAGGAATGAGAAACCAAATAAACTATAAAACTCTAATTATCACCATCATAGTGATAATTAAGATTCCTGCTAGGACTTGATCATAAATATCTAGTGCCTCAAAACACTCATACATGACTTTTCTATACGATGCTAAACTGAACAGGTTTAAAAAACTACATGGGTTTTGATTCCTATAATAACCATGATACATAGGATTCCACATAATGGCCCAATTAACTCCTTAGAATATTAAATTACACAATGTGTGGAAGAAAACTACAAAGTACATTGTTATGGATTTAGCACATAAGCAGAAATTCAATACTAGTAAACATGTGAAGAACATAAGATATATACAAATATATTCATAGATGAGATCCTTTTCTTATATATAAAGAGAGATGTAACCCATAACCAATTTTTTATTTTTATAAGTCCCATATTAGGATTTGGAATATATTAATGAACATATCTTAAATCGTTAGAAGTCTCTCAGTGTAGGAAAATCCCCCCCCAAACAGTGTGATGAGCCTGACGTCCCAACCTCTCGACCAATGCAAGTATCCTAGTTCAATCTCACCTGAATACCTAGGTGACTGACTACCTATGGAATATAGGTTTGTACCTTCTTATGGATAGGGAAACCATTTGGTATTTTGGCTATAGGGTGACCAGAGAAACAAGATTTTATTGATTGTGCACCATGTGAACCACCGATAATCAACCTTCAGGCCAAAGAAGACCAACCTCAATGAGGGTTACGGGTCTCACTTTTTTCCCATGTGAAATAACTACCTGTGAATATATTTTATTATTATAATAATAATTAATTATTATTATTTATAAATCCATTTTTTCATTTGTCTTTTATAGTGTTTACAATTTCAATGTTGTCAATGTAGTATGATATTTTTTACATCATTTTCCTTCTTCGAGGTAGATGATTATGTTATGTACATTTATTATTTTATGAGGTTTATATAATTCACAATTGAAATTTATATAATTAATATCCATCATTACAAGATATTATATGTTTATTTAATGTTAATATTTTATGGAAATTATGATTTTTTTCCACCAAATTGGTATGATTTTTAGGTTACAACCACATAATTTATTAGGATTGTTTATTATTATTCTTCCAATGATATAATAATATTATATATTTATGAAAAAACTAATAATTTTCATATTATAATGTAATTTTATTAAAGTACATGTTATCGCTTAATTGTTATCTATTTATGTACTTGAGAGCTCAATATATTTTTTTTAATAAAAAATCACCTTTATTTATCTCATTGATCAAAACCACTTTTCCTTATAAAACATTATTTATAAAATAAATTTTTTAAAAGTTTTAAATTATTTTTTTTAATTTCTTTACCAATGTTTACATTTGTAATTGTTTCTATGGAATATTCATATCTTTTTCTAAAAAATTAACAATTGTATTTTACTGATGATATTAAACAAATATTTGTATGGATGTAAGATAATTTTCATCTTCATGAAAAACATTTGTGTTGAAAATTACTTTATTGTTTTTTATGTTTATTTAGAAGGAAAATTATTTTCAGAAAGTTTTCTTATATATTGATTTGCATATAAAATGTATTATCCTCGAGATATATTGTAATTTTCATTTCATGTTATTTTATATATAAAATGAAATCCAATGATGTTTCCTATATCATATGGGGGATATTATAAAGGGATATCATTATTCGTCATTCTTTAAATGGTTTGTTTTTATGATGAAATGATTTTTATGAATCCATTTTCTCTTACATTAGTCATAGCATTATGATATGATAATGAAATATGCTTTTTTCATATGTTATGCTCTGATGAAATAAATAAATGAGTAGGAAATATGTTTCTTCTCTATAGGTTATGTTAATAAGAAATGTTTATGATAACCAGTTCATTTCACAGTTTATGATATGATGAATGTTTTATGAACCTACGTTACACAAAATTATGACTTTCATTCTGTGATAGTTGTTATGTTATAATCATTGATGTGGTTTACATTATAATCAGGGGAGGTGGTTTTGTTATAAACATGGATGGTGGTTTCGTCAAAACCTTGGAAGGTGGTCACATTATGTAAAAAGTTGGATGGGACCTTTATCTTCCTTATTTTAATATTGTAATGATTTATATACCATAATATAGACATAATTTGAATGGGAAGTCAACATGGTTTGGTATGGAAAATTTTCTACTACAATAGTTTGGGGAGGGAACCTTGGTAACTATAATGGGTTGGGGAGTGAACTAATTCCCCTATAATTAATTTTCTGTGACATGGGATGGTTTTTTATCTGCCCTAGGATATTTATCCCCCTATGGAGTTCAATAATAAGTTATAGAAATGGTTCATTACAATTAGGAAAAAAATTCAATTATAATGACTTTGGAAGAATTTTATTTCTAATGAAAAATTCATTCTCTCATATATAATGTAACATTATTTCATTATTATTAATGTATTATTATCAAAAAATAATAATTATTTAATTTATGGAGTTTAAAAAACCTTTTGTGTCATGTATAATATATATTTGTATGGTCCGGAAAAATCCATTGAAGGGAATAAAAATTACTCCATTAAAATTAGTGGAAGAGACTACACAATCTTCACCTATAATTTGGGAAAATATGAAGAATTTTTAGAATAAATGGTAAAGGACCTTACCAGCCCATGTACCAGTTAAACAATAGTGGTATGTGGCCGGTTCAGCGAACCGCTCTCCCGCGGATGTTGTTGTTCACGAAATGAAGGCGGAGCCCTTATGCAGGCACAAACCAAATGATCGTCAAGTGAGGTCGGACCAGTCAACAGTTGCAAACAGTGCTAGCCGCGAACTAGGCAGACGACCCCTCTCCATGCACCGCATCATTCATGAAACTATGGAGGATCCCTGTGCGGAAACCAAGAACCCCCGTGACCGAGTTGGTTCGCAGGAGAGGTGCATTCAATATACCTCACAAACCTCAAGTTTACAAAATCATATGTTGGATGTGTTTTCTGTCCTGGGCCTCTGCAAATGATTCTACATGACCATTGATGCAACTATCCCTCCTTTATAAAAGGACATCAAGGGGGAGAAGAAATGGATCAGCTCTTTGGAAGATCAGATTCATGTTGATCGACCTTTGGAAGGATGGCATCGGTCTTTTGTAGAAGGATGAGGCTTTTGAGAGCATAGGATTTCTCATACAGTGATGTTCTGATTCATGAACCAGAAATAGGTATAAACTCTGGAAAAATTGTTAATAACTGATGATGCATTATGAAATTGGTAAAATAAGAAACATAAATTTATGAACCATGAACCACGATCCCTATAAGGATTAACTCCCTACGAACCAGGGATCTTATGCCCCTTCTTCGATCTAGCGCCCTACGTAGCACCCTCATACACGGTCAGAGCCCTTTCCAGCTCTGCCCCAAGCCACCTCAGCTTGAGTGGACTCTAGCACCCCATTCCAATTTGGTACACAGACCAAACTTGAAGCTGCGTACCACTTTGGTATGCATGATTCCCCTCAGTCCGCATACCACACTGGTTGGAGGGAGACCACCCCATCAAAGTATTACATACATACGCGAAGGGTTCCACTCTTCCTATGGCTATGTAGTACGCCAAAGACTTTGGTGTTTCCATCCTATGAGTTAGATAAGGACCTTCCAATTAAGTCAATTCCTCTAGAATCCTTTCAATATCTTATCCATCATCACCAAGCCTCGGCCTCTCCCAAAGCCACAAGAGCGGCCTGATGAATCCTTTTGGTGCCTTACAGCACCCTCCTGAGTTCACATACCCATGGTAAATGGAGAAAAAAGGGTTACCCTATTCCATGAATGGATATCTGTGGCTTCCTAGGTTTACATACCTAGAGTATTCCGGTGTCAAATCATGGGAGAATCATCGTGGCTCCATACTCTTTAGGATTGAGGGATCCCTCTTTCTTTTTCATTCGATATGCCCCAACAGTGATCACTTCTCCCCTCCCCTGATGAGAGTAACAGTGCATCCCTTATGAAGTAAGTACCACACCATCCTCACTGGATGATAATAGCGTTTCCTCTTTTATCTGGGATAGTTCATTGCTTTGTGGCCTCCATCATCTTACCACGACTTCTCCCGGCATGACATCTACCTACATTCCCTCCTCTATACAAGGTAGAATGAATGTATTGCGGTCTTTTCCCTCTCCATAATCCGTCACATTTTTCATCTCCCCTTAGTAAGGAAAATTTTTGTGGCTTGCCGAATCTTTTGATTCTCTTGTTTCTCACACTGATCATGACTCACGTGGGATTAGAGAATTGTGATGGTCATAGTGTTTGTAAAAATATGGTGGTAGAACGAACTATGTGGGTTTTGATCCATATCACCTATGTGTGGTACGTAGGATATCTCCCAAAGGTCTAATCCCAACTAGGGCCACCAACCACATGTAACACCCAACCGTACCCCAAGATGGGAATCTAATCATTCCCATGACAGACATTTATCTCAGTATATCCCTGACCTTCCAGAACCATGTACACATTTATAACCAATCAATCAAGATATGTAGGAAACCTCCCTGAGGAACATGCCCAACATCTAAGTCTGATACTCATTTATCCTTATCATACTATGTTCTCATTCCCTATGTAGGACCATACCGAGGCCAAGGAAATCATTTCCCTCTGGTCCTCTAGGTCACTTCAGCTTATGTCCCTCACAAACCATGACTAGGAATATGTATTTAAGACGTCCTTGGCACATGTAGTTAAACTATATGGTTGTTTCCTTGTCACATGACTTTAAAAAGTTATGTGTCCCATAAAGTGTAACTGAACTACATTTATTCTAATTTATCTCATAAGGGAACATATGAAGCTTGTATTACGGGTTTGATCCAGATGCAGAAGTCACTCTCTATCCCCCATGGATGACAGTAAACTCTAGTGTGCCCAATTATATTGCATGAGACTAGTGTTGTATGAACTAACTCAAACGTCCCGAGAATCTCTAATCCAATGAGGGATTGTAATCCTCATATGTAGATGTTTCTATATCCCTATGTATACCCATGATTTAAAACCAAGGAGTAAACTGTGGATACTATGCTTGGGGATAAAACAAATATTGTTTCACATATGAACAAAACTCAAACCAATAAGATAATCTCTTAAAAGGAAATAATTCCCCCCAAAAGGGTGCGATGAGCCCAAGATATCATCCTCTCAAGCAATGTGAGTTCTTATGTGTCGTTGGCCATATCACCCCCTGAGTGCATGCCTTTGGAAAGTAGGACCACAAATCATTGGACACAAGAACCATTGGGCATATCTTTCTCTATAGATAAACTCCATAGAGACCAGGAGAATCCACAAAGATAGGGAACCCGACATAAATGATTAAACACCACTAAATCCCTTTGATTAGACATGGGAACATATCACATCCCATCACCGCAAAACAAAAATGGTGAACTTTATGTGAATCTTTAACCATCATGATAGATTTACCATAATATGACACTCTACCTAATGATAAATGGATGATTAATATCAAATGGGTAATTTTTTGATTCTCCAACAAAAAAATAGACCCAACCATGAGCTTTCATCCATGGTGGTGAAATAACCACACATCACATCAACATTCATGTTCAAAAGGAGGGAAAATAAAGGTCATTAATTATGAATGGGATTATGAGATGCTACGTTGATCAGTTATGATCTTTGTGTTTTCCAAATGTTTTACATGTATGTAATAGAGCATATTTCAATCCAATGGTGTCACAAAGAAATTCACAGACACACATGATGACCAACGCACAGAACATGCCTCTCAATTGGGAGATGACCCCATCGTGCACCTAGTGTCATCAATACTGGTTCTCTGATGCACTGATCTGAGAGTACTACCAGAACAGTGCACTCTCGACTGTGTAGGCGGCTATGTACACCATCTAGTGGGATATGTCTCATCAGCCACCTTCCTAGAAGCGAACAATAAAGAAGATCCAGGTGGCCTTAGTGGTTGTCTTGAACTATTTTGGGATCCTGTCTCTAGAACGAGACAATTAATACCTCCCTTATCATAGGGATGTTGATGAGGTCTATGCGAATGACTTCATACCTACTGGATGGGGGTTCCACTCCAAGGGCGCCATTGGAAGACATCACCGCAACTACTCCACAACCTCGTATCCTCGCCCTAAAGATGATACCACCACAAGGATCCACACCCATGCTCCCCAAGCTCTGGCCCCTCATACTTCTCGCCTAGGGAGGTAAAAATAATACCAGGAAAAAATCATCACCCTCATTTATAAGGTAGAAGTCTGATGCTCAGACATGAAGACATACCACGGGGAGCCTCATACACCTGTCCACTCTTCCAAAGCCTGCCATCCTGAAATGGAGGCAACATATGAGCAGGTGTGCATCCCCACTGAGCCTCGTCAATATCATCTCCCATACATGATAGAACCTACCCAGCAAGTGACTATCCCTACCTAATATCATGATGTCGACCAACCATATGTGGTGGAAATTCAGTGCATGTAGGACCAGCTCCTCTCAGAAGCTCCTGACACCCGTTATCATGATATGGTGGAGATCAACAGGTAGGAATGACTCCCTATAAATAGAAGGCATTGAATTGATATGGTTGACACCAAAATATGATTGGATGACTCGATAGGTATGAAAGTAAAGAATATCATCACAATGTGGTGGATAACATATAAGTAAGCTGGAATATCTCAGTTTAAAGGAAGGCACATTCAACAAACCTGCCATTGGAGAATCGTCAGTATCCACTGACCACAAAAGGACTAAAGCAGGACATTCCTACTCTGAATGTGGAATGGTCCCTCATACCTTTTTCAGCCACAGATGTCTCTCTACATATCCGATATATGATGGAGAAGCAAGAATCGATCATGTATCATATCTTATAGACTTTCCAGAATGTAATTGCATCGGCGAAAATAGCAAGGACTCGGGGCCAAGAGCATATATCCCTAATTAAGTTGACTCATCTATAAGATGAGATAGCCACTTTAGAGGATATCTGCATTCCTACTTCTATCGAAGAGGACCACAAGATATATCCCTTGATACAAGGGAAACCAGATTGAGCATAGTCACTTATTCCAAAAGGGTGGAAACTGTACATCATGATGGATGATTCAGGGAAGGATTATATCCCTGCAAAAACAGAAGATGGTCGTCGACATATATCAGAAAACATCGCAGGACCAAATTAGACTGGGACCCAGAGGAGATAGCCATTATCAATAGCAGATGGTCCACACTGCCTGCCTGATAGCACCTCGAACATGCTGAAGGCAGCCAAAAAATAAATTGTTGGTCCATGACTCAATTATGCTGAAACTTAGGGCTCTCAATGACTCAAAACATTTCTTAGAGGATCCAAATATTTCTAAACTATTACACTAATATTGGAGCTGTAATAGTTGTTGTGAAGGTCCTCCCCTCAATTTCGCTACAAGCGTCTTTGAAGGTCCTCGCAGATCACCCTTGAGGGCCTCCCTCATGGGCATATAATGACCGATCATGAGAGTTCCTCTTTTTATGAGAGTCACGGAATCCCTCTGCGTGACCAGAATATTGAGCAACAAGAATGTCTTCCACTTATTAAGGTCCACCCAGATGGTACTCCCAAGGGTATATGTTGCAAACACTCTTCATGTAGTGGGACCATATATTAAGATGGTAGTCCTCACCATCATACTCACAACTACGAAGGTCCTCCCTGCAGTGACATCTCATCACAACAAGAAGTTCCTCCCCTTGTCATGGTCTTCCCTAAAGGTCCTCCCCAGGGGTTATGTTGCAATTATATTTCACACAGCCAGATATCAAATTATGGTGATAGTCCTCACCACTGTGATTGAAGAGGACGTCCTCGTGGATACGTCAAGAAACGAGAAGGCCCTCCCCACATTATGGTACATTCTTAAGGCCCTCCTCTGGGTGTGCCCCCCAGATAGTATCCTTATGATAGATGGGATGGTAGTCCTCGACATCATGTCTACCATTGCCATGGTTTTCCCTGCAATGGCCTTAAGCAACAAGAAGGTCCTCCCCTTGTAGTAGTGTGTCTTAAAGACCCTCCCCAAGATTCACAAAGAACGCCAAACCATGATGGTCATCCACACCATCATGGTTATGCTTGTGAATACCCTCCCCAAAATGACACTATGCAGCCATAAGGTCCACACCTTGCTGCAGTTCGTCCTGAAGGTCCTCCCCAAGGTAGACACTACAAAAGTCCTCTATGAAGTGATCCATTAGGCTGTAATGGTAGTCTTATCCATCACGACACTGATAGAGGAGGTCCTACGCACAAATACATCAAGAAATGAGATGGCCCTGCTCTCATTGCGGTACGTTCTACAGGCACACCCTAGGGTGTACCCCGCATGTTTTCTCCATGTATACAACAATGGTGGTAGTCCTCGATCGCCACCAGGGAAGCCTTTTTGAATTCCCTCCCCACAATGGATTTGAACAGAATGAAGGTCATCCCCATGCTACATTCCACCATGAAGGTTCTCCCTATTGTGTTCACTACATAATTTTTTTGGCAGTCGGACTTTAAGCTGCGATGGTAGTCCTCGCCACTACAAAGCCAACTGTGAAGGTCCTCCCCATTGTGACATATCATATCTACATGAAGGTCCTCCCCATTATGAATCAATTACAGCAAATCCCTCCTATTATGAGGCACTCAGAATGAGAGAATAAAGGATGAATGATTCATAGTAACTATCAACGATATCCTTCTTTAATTAGAAGACGGTCCAAGACCACATTACTCAACTGAGTAACCCTAGAGCCACCCAAATAACGATTTGATCCATACCAGCATTGCTACCTCTGATCATTCTATCATGGAGTGTCTCAGTAAGGCTGATCAAGTACATTAATTGCTGACGAAGGCACATGGTAATGTGTTTCACCTGAGGAAATGGTTGGCTAGGGATGATATAACAATAATGTTTTGGCCCACAGCCACCTCCCAATTTGACTTTCGTAGAGAGTTGTCAGACGGAAGCGTACTTGAATTTCACACCAATATCTATACAAACATTCACTGTATAAAATTAATCTTCTTATCAAATAAAGGTGTTTTTTATCATGTCAAGAAAATATGAGAACTCCTTCATCACACTAACTTGGAATCCCTTCCCTCGTCTCGACGACGGCAATCCGAGGGGGAAAAAGTGACCTTGAGTTAACCTGCTTCATGCACTACACTAATTACATCACCTTATTGATGACGCTCTGATGAGAGTTCATATATAAGAATGTGGAGAACATGTGACTCTTCATTACACTCCACTTACTATACAATATAATTGATTCAGTGTAAGTTATTGCAATTGCATCACTTCAAGAACGCAATAAAATGACGTCCCTATTCAGAAGAGGAGACATACCCAACCGAAATTGGCCATGAGTAAGTCCCAAAAGCATCAGTCCCAACGAGAGTGAGCCATTCACGAACTCTTAAATTAGGATACCAAGAACATTCAAGAGTCTTCTTTCCATTAAAAAGCCAATGAGCGCTAAGTTAATGCCTCCCCAGAGGGAATGAATTCACTTGTGAACTGGACACCAAGTCCATCTCACCATCAAATGGGAGTACAAATGATCAGGCTGGAAGCAATAGTAGTAGCAGTTGCCGCAATACGGGAGAAACCCCAGCCTGTAGGGCTGGGAGAATTTTTAACAACAAAATCCCCCATAAGAAAAAATAAATGGGAATAGGTGTGATTTACAAAAAAAATATCCAACCTCATCTCCTAGGGATGGGGGCATTTTACCTCAACAAGAACCTCCCCCACAAGAATCAGTATAATCTAGTGTGGGTAGGATTGTCATAAGAGGAGGATCATGTCCTGTATCATCCTTTAAAATAGCATCCCCTCTAAGAGGGAAGCATGACACACGGTATCAATAAGGATCCATCTGCATCACCCTTCATCCATAGTCCCAAATAAAACCCCAAGACAGAAGGGGAAACCTGTATGAGGCATGGAATGTCCTCTTCCAACATGGAAGATGACAACTCCTACACCCCATATTAAATATATAACAACATCATGGATGTTAACCCCACAGATTCCACTTAAGGAGACATAAATCTAGATGGATCGGTAGAACACAGTTCCATTCATATTTTGATTCATATTGAGACAGCAGGCATGCACACCCGGAACTAGTTGAATACCAGGAACCTGGCCGCTCCAGCAAATCCTCTTCCACATCCCTGGTGAGTTTCCAATAGAGATAAGAACAATGGTCAGGGTTTCCTCAACCCGCATCATTATCTTAACACAAAAAAGACTCTCATGCTCGAAGAGATGTTTTATCGGCATGAGGGGGAAATAATGGAATTAAGGTAGATTAATGCCAAGCTACTCCAAGAAAACCATCCTAATAAATATGTTCCCCAAGATGATTCACATCAGCACATCCATAACTGCACCTCAAAAACAATGGTTTTACCAGTAAAACAAAACATGTTCAGGTCCCCCACCTAGCGCGACACCTAGCCCGTCCAACTACCTGATCATATATTCAAAAGCATATTAAGACTTCCCTCAACTCAGGAAGCAACTGGAATGAGTACATATAAATCCAATGAAAGTACCCCTGTTGGCATATGAGCCTCATGTACCAGCCGAGACAGCAACTCACGTAGTACCCTAGGATATACCTATTCAGGATCAAGCCAAACCTGCTGTAAACAATGGTCTCTCCAACAGAATCGAAGAACTTAAAACTCGATTGGAAGAAATAGTAGACCGAAGCGGTCCGATACAGCCAGAGCGAAAGCCTTACCAAAACTAGGTGAGAAACATGACACCTCCAATGAATTTTTTGAGACCTGTATTTCTTATATTCAATGGATCAGGAGACCCAGGATAGCATTTGATTCACTACGAATCTTATTGAGACACTATGATGATAACTCATGAACAAAAAGAAGAGGTGATACTCTAATGGTTTGTGAGAAACATATAAGGTTTGACCTTCATCTGATAACCATTTTTTCTAGCTCAGTCAATAAAATTATGGGAGGATCTTCAGTATAATTTTTCTACTCCACTTCAGTACAACGTTTCCCAAGATGATGCTTCAAGACCTCATGAATTTCAGACTGTGGGAGAACGAGAGTGTCATAGAATTCATCGCCAGATTGAAGTGTCCGTCCTAATATCTGAATATGACACTTTCCAACGATGATATTCTTACTATATGCATCGACAACCCTGATATGAGTTGCTAAAACCACTCATTACAGTGAAATTCACCACCAGATTATGCTATTTCCCTGCTATTTCCCAGAGAATTGAAGACTCATTGAAGAGGACAATCCTCATGTCCAGAATAGCATCACATGCTCATGAAAAAGGGATAAAGTAGAGATAAAGATTCATCTATCACGCACAAGCCATCCCCCGCCCCTGCACCTCCCCCTTGGCCACCACAGAATCTTCAAGGGTCTCTTGTGTATCAACAATAACCTCCGCCCCAGCGAGACGATCAAAGAGGACCTAAGTGAAAAAAATTTGTGGAACAAAGAAATATTGTTTTCTCATTCTGATAGTACCAAGTCCATGACTATTTCATATCCTCCATGAATTGAAACTTGATCCACTTACCAAATCCAAGAAAGCCTAATGAATTTGGCCTCAACAACTGACCAGATTATTGTCCCCACAATCAGATATTGGGACACAATATTCATGAATTATTCCTCTTTAAAGGCCTCACAAAATGAATGGTGGACTCGGGGAAGGCCAATATAGGACTGCCCCGACACATGTAGCATATGTTTCTACAATATAACCAGATGAGGGGAAGGAGTGATAGAATGTTGTTATCAAAAGAGAGAATAAATTTGATGGTTGGATGACTCGAAAGACGGTCAATTGAGCTCATGGAAAACTCTGAACACAATTGTAGAAACCGGTTGTGTCGCCAACAACTCCTAATGAAACATAGATTCCTTCCTTTGCCTCGCAACCCTCAACAAGCTGGTCATACCGGCATAATCAGAAAGGGACGAAACAATTACAAGATGTGTAGTTCATGATAGGGCCAAACCTAGCATTGATACATTCGGATTTCGTGCCTTGAAACATGACACAACAGGCACCGACCTGCCAGACGACACCTTCTGTGGTAGAAAACCAGGATAATCAGTCATCAAATGGGGAACTAATATTCAGTTCCATCATTTTGACCATTTAATGGATCTATTATATGATGTAGAATTTTTTTATGTACCTGAGTTCCTGACAACCGATCGGGGGACCGAATGAAGGAATCACTGAAGCGGGGGATACCAAGGCCAATGCAGCCATGGACAAAACCAACCCTACGTTTATACACCATATCAAACAATCAATATTGTGGAAACTCAAGAGAGTGCCCTTCAACAGTTTTAGAAGGAGAAATAATATTTTCACGCCTCCACGAGTAGCCACTCCGGCCCCATTATTCTACGGTACCCATCAGAGGAGGAACAACTATCAAGCTGGTCAGGGAGAACAAGTAAACTGACCTGGTAAAGTCCCCTGAAATGAAGATCACCAATAACTCTTGCACATGCTATCATTCCCTCATCATCTCATTCATGAGGCCAAAAAGTCCCTGTTAAAGGGCTCCCACAAATGGGGATGTTCCAGCATCTAGAGAAAAATTATGATATCCTAAAATAGACGGCCTCAGTACCATTCATGCTATCAATCCTAGATTCACTGAGTTTTTTAGCAGACCTCGTGTAGGCCCTCATAAAATCCCTACTCATCCCCTATGAATTTCATGCAATGTCTCTATTGGTGATATATATCGAATGTAGACTACCCAAGATGAATGTTATGTAGGGATTTTCTTCACCGATCCAGAGGATGATGCCACTATGAAAGGATAGATCAATCTTCTATATGTATCTGACATGCAGAATGATGTTGACGTCCAGAAATTCTTCACCAAAAATGGCTCCACAGTCATCCTTATCCCACTGCAAACACTTCATAGGTTGGGCTACAGTAAGAAAAATATGACATCCTCGTACACAATTCTCTTGGGATAGGACAAGAGCGAACAAAATACAGTGGGACAAATCAAGGTAAGAACCCATTTTGGCAACCTTGGGGCCCACTCAATGTTCCTGGTGGTTCAGAAGAACATGATATTCAATGCCTTGTTAGGAAGGACATGGCTGCATTAACACATGTCCATTCATTCTTCCATCCAAAATTGTATCAAATGTATTTTCAATGGACAAGGCAGGACATTGCATGCTGATAAGGCCCATTCGAGCTTTCTGAGTTTCATTACATTAATACCAGATTTTACGAGCAAAATGGGAAGATATTTGAAATCGATGGTATTGATTTGTGTACCTACCCCAAACAGTCTGGAAATGGTTCCCAATGACCCTGTTAAGAAACTCGGTGAAGAGTAATAGCCTCCAGTCAACCATATTGAGAGCAGGGATCCGAGTCTGGATGTGTATTCATCTATTATCATGATCTCAGTCATGACATCTATGTCTGACAACGCAAAAGAAACTGCTAACCCCCAATCTGAAGAATAATGCTTGAGCAAGGGTTCCCACTTCCCATCCTTGGAATCTCACGATATCCATGTTGCACTATCTAATGAGAAAGAAGGAACAGACACATGTCACCCTCATGACTCTCCCTCTCCATCAATTTCCCCACAAACCATTGAGTTAGAGGATGTCACTTCCTTCAGAGAGCGCCCATGCGACATCTTGCCTCTGAGATCTAGAGATCCCACATCAAGCATCGTCTCCCTATTAGAAGTGGAAAAGGAGGAAGATTTTGAGGAATAAGAGGAAGATAATCTTAGTGATTTCCCACTTGTATTCAAATACTTTATCTCTTCCATTGTTGATGAACTCGGGGAAATAAACATGGGTACTGAAGAAGACATGACACCCACTCTAATTAGTGCAGCCATGTATTCCATAGAACAAGGGGTATATAACTCCTTCTTGAGGAAAAAACGAGATGTTTTTTCTTGGAATTAGATAAATATTCTAGGACTCGATATCAAGGTGGCGATGCACCACCTAGGCCTTCTAGAAGATCTTCAAGGCTATAAGCAGGCCACTAGAAGAATTCACCACACACATGTGGCCAAGATAGTGGGTGATGTCAACAAACTCATCAAACTAGACTTCATTCAGGAGGTCAAATATCCCATATTGTTGGCCTACATTGTCCCCATCAAAAATAAGAATGGGTAGATCCGTGTTTGCATTGATTTTAGAGATATCAATATGAACTATATAAAGGATGTTTTCCTGGTCCCGATCAACAAACTATTGATCGATGAAACAACTGGATATGAGGCTCTCTCATTTATAGATGGTTATTCTAGATATAATAAAATCAGAGTGGCCTAAGAAGATGAAGATGTCACTACCTTCAGGGACCCCCAATGATTATTTTTCTACATGGTAATGCCCTTTGGACTGAAAAATGAAGGCACCACTTGTCAACATGACATACCTCACATTTTCAAACCATTCATAGGAAAATATGTCAAATATTATGTTTATGACTTGGTGGTCAAATCCCAAAAATGCTCAGATCACTTGCCATACATCGAAACCATTATTTTAAATCATCGACAACAAAACCTAATGATGAACCCCTTGAAATGTGCCTTTGGGGTAACATTAGAGAAATTTCACGGCATCATTGTACACCATCAGGGCATAAAAAGATTCCCAAAGAAGAAAAATATTATCCTTCAGTTTTCACCTCCCCATAACCTCACTGATATGAGTGGATTCTAAGGAAACTTGGTCTATATTAGGAGTTTTATAGCCAACCTCGCATGAAAATGTCTTCCCTTTATCAGGTTGATGAAAAATTGTGTTACTTACCAATGGATAGATGATTATCAATAGGAATTTGATTGCGTTAAGCAGGACCTCTTGAGTCCATAAGTTCTTATGTCATCGGTTGATGGATGGCATTTTATCCTATAAGTGACAACCTTTGAGTAGTTACTAGGAGCCTTCCTCATGTAGAAGAATGACGTCGGAAGTGAAAAAACTTGTTATTATCTCAGTCGAGCCATGATTGATGTTGAGACTCAATATTCATATATCGAAAAGAGTTTTTTTAGCTTTGGTCATCAGGGTCCAAATGTTGAGACATTATATATAGAATTATGTAGTGCAGCTGATCTCATGCAACAATCTGTTAAAGTACATCCTCAGTCATCCAATGCTCACCGTATGCCTATCCAGATGGGTAGTCATCGTACAATAGTTTGAAATATGTTTTTTATGTCAGAATGATATGAAGAGGCCATCATTGGATGATTTTTTATTAGAGCATCCCTCGACCGAGACCACCTCATCACACATTTATCTCCCCAACGAAGACATATTAT
Organism: Viscum album; assembly: GCA_963277665.1. NCBI lineage: Eukaryota > Viridiplantae > Streptophyta > Magnoliopsida > Santalales > Viscaceae > Viscum > Viscum album. Next base: position 1,010,238,292 of record OY728128.1, on the reverse strand, counting down.
TTATTCAAAAGGAATCCCGAACATGGGAAATGTACATTGACGGTCCATCCAGATGCCCGACGGGTAAAATAATGGAAGACCAAATGTTTGACATGGTGGTTTTGGTAATCATACTCATATCCCCAGAGTAAGCAGTTTTTCCATATTCCTTCCTCTTTATAGAAAGATGCACAAAAAATGAGGTGGAATACCGGAACCTCATTACAGTTCTAGAACAAGTACTCCATGTTCCAATGAAACACCTTAATGTAAAATTTGACTCATAATTGGTCATCAATGAAGTCAATGTTGACTATAATATTAAGAAGGTGAATTTGACCCCCCCTGTTTGACCACATCCAAGAATTAATGGTGGAGTTCCCCATAGAACTGACAATGTGGGGAGAAATTGAGGAAGTCAGCCTTGTCCCTGAGCCATATTCTCTTACTACTGGTAGGACGACACCCATTAAAAACTACCATCAGAGGGGAGAAAATCCATCAGAAAGGGCTGGAAGAGAGGAAATACAGATAAGGCATGACAATTTTGTCCTATATAGCAGCACGATTTAGTGGAAGGTCCTTAACAAGTGAGGCCTTAACAGAGTCCTTCTCAAAAGCATTAATATAGAATAGACTGGTGTCTTCATTAATAAAGGGAATTCCGAGGTGTGTGGAGAACATAAATCAAGATCCAAGAATTCTTATCAGATTCTAAGGCATGGACACTATCAGCCCACCCTGGCTTGGGATTGCACAAACATTACAACAAAATGTCACTCCTGTTAAATTCATGCAAACTTCATTCATCATCCACTGGAGAAACATTACTAAACAAAGTACTACTAGCCATTTTCTATATGGGAATGGGGATCATGGAACCATATCATCCCACCATGTTCAAACCATTCACATATATTCTAATATCAACTGTCTTCTTTTTCAAATGGGTATAAGCTGCACCCCTTAAGGAATTCGGGGCAAGATGCATTGTTAGCTTTGTGAAATCCAATACCATATGTAGATTTGGTTTCCCTCAAACAATAATGAATAAAATTGAAACCCACTTTTTCTCTACTAGATTAGAGTAAATATACATGGAATATGGTATCAAAACCAACCATTCATCCTGCTACCATGCAGTGGCCAACCGACAGATAAAAGCCTTCAATAATACCCTTTATAACATACTATTGAAAATGGTTAACATAGACATGAATTCATGCCCAAAAAACACATCTATGCCTTTTGGGATTATCAAACAATAACTCTCACCACTACCCAGGCTACTCCATACTCATTAGTATACGTAACCGAAGCAGTTAAACCCATTTGACTCCATTTGATGTCACTCCACATTTCAATTTGTGATAAACTAACCAACAATGAGCAAGTGGAAAAGTGACTTGATTAATTGAAGTGACAGGAAGAGAAGAAGTTTTAAACATTGCACCACCTAGATGTATATCATAACTGAATTGCAGGATCCATCTATAAAATGGTTCATCTTCGGTCATTCCTCGGATTATAATTGGTATTGGTCCTCTAGAACTAGATGATACCTAGAAAAAATCCACCGATGTCAGAGCCCAAGAGGTAGGTACCATATGTCATTCCAATGGTCTACTCCAATGGAGAATATTCCCTGATCTCTATGGGTGGGAAGCTCCCCACTACTCCTACAGAAGCAATATTTCTGATGAAATAATTTCTGTAACTGTAAGAGTAGATTTTGTCTTAGCTGTAAGATGTTAAATAGCCATGCCCTAAATTCCATTACTACATGACAATAAACTGAATAGTAGAGTGCCCTTACCGTGTGACATTAAACTGCAAGGTACTGCATCCCAACATGATGAAAATGAACTTTGTCACATTGGTCCAAACTCTATGACCCTATACTAAGAGATAATACTCATGGTACTGTGACCTCAAACTATACAGGACCCCCCAGAGGTGCGTGTCGGAGGCTTCCAATCTCATTCACATTGGTTTTTCTATTCAATCATAGCTTGCACCCATGATTGGAAGTAATTACTGCAGTTCCAAGCTCTGTGACCCCAAACTATGAGAAATATGTCCTTACTTCAGGACAATAAACTATATAGTAGAGATTCCTTACTGCATAATGTTGAACTGCATGGTAATTTGTCACTACAACATAAAAATAAATCATGCTTCTATGGACCGAACTCTATGACCATAAACTAGGAAAATGATGTCCAAGATACATGAACATAAAATACAGAACAAGATAGTGTCTTAACCTGAGAAGAAATTGATATCTTAGCATATATCATCTATAATGTCGGGTTTTAAGAACATTTTACAGCTTGATTCCTGCCCTCGCAGGATACATAGAGATGCTTTGATTTCTATATCATGGCCCAACCACATTGATAAAAGTGTCCCCCTCCTGTGTATCTGTCATATTTGTGCCGGAGCCCCTTTGAATTACAAGAAATTTTAGAACTACATGTGGCTTGATTATTTCCCTCAAATGATATGTAGTGACACCAAAAACGTATATCATAGTCTAGCCACCACCTTTAAAAAATCACTTTGGAACAGCATTGTTCACACCATGTGGTGGGAAAACCCTGCCATTTATTTTTTCTCACAACAAGTATAACTCAACTGGGCTTAGGAATTATTGAATGGTTGACTCGTTTAGAAAAAATTGTTCATACACATAGAACAATGTGATATTTGATTCCAAACATTTTAGGTTACATACAGACCTCGGGATTTCTGTATCATGGTCCAGACACCCAAAAAAATTTCATTGTACTTACCAAAAGATGTTAAATTTCACTGAGCTAAACCTTACTTCAAGACATTAAAATGAATGATGCCATTTGTTTCATTTTGATTCACCATTGTTTTTACCGCATGATGTTAAACTTCACAGATTTGAAAATAGTCTCTGTCCTTACTGCATGATGATAAACAGCATGGAAATCATCATTATGGAACGATAGTAAACTACAAGGTAAAATTCATAATCCACTCGAGATACATAGTAAACTGTCGATGGAACACTCCATTCGTGTATGGATGTATCATTACCATGCTTCAGAATCCCTGAACCGGATGATTGTGTATCTACATAACCACCCATGATCCATGGATGTTGAAGGTTATCGACCAGCAGATAACATTCCAGGACTATGTTTTCAATTCCCTTAGCTACTCTGCAAATTGATTTCCCCTGGCCCATCTATCAAAGGCAAGTCTTCCTCCAGTGACAGTCTTCCCAGCTCTGTATGATTACCGGCCCCTGAGCCCCCATATCAAATTTCCCAATCCAAAAATTTCTAAATCAATGGTATGCAATTTTTTCCTCTTCATTTATAGATGTTTCTAGGGTTCCAATACCTGGTTAGCTTATGTATCCACTCGTGGTTCTTATGACGTTCTGCATCCACAACAAAACGTCAGAGCAGTGATGATTTATCCCAATAGATAATTTCAATATGGGTTTTTCTCATATTCTCAGACAATTATCTCCCCATATACCGGACTCCATGTCATGATCGGCTCTATATATTGATCTCCCCTTAACGGTCTACTAAAGTAAAGTCTCCCTCAGGTGACACACTTTTAATCTCCATACACATACAGACCTCATAGCCCCCACACCACATATCTTGATTCAGGAGACCCTAGGATTACAGTTTACGCCTTAAACCCCTTTCTAATAAGAGCACTCTAGAGAATCCTAATTCAATTATCTCACAGGTAACCATAGTGTCAAAAAACAGTGGTCCAAACTCTACAACTATTCAACTATGAACATATCGTCATAACAACATGATGTTAAACTGTGGTGAATAATAATGTACCCCACATATTGGGTAAATAAGTGTAGGGAACTTCCTAAGCCTTAAGTACTATTGTGCCTTAACAACTCCAACATGACCAGACATACCCTGTCTGTACATCAGACTCTGTGACACAAAAAATCATGGATCCACATAAACCTACAAGGCCATCAGACATGGAAATTTATCGACCTATGAACAAATTTTCATGTATATAAATAACATTCCCACTACAGCTCTGCATATTGGTTTCCCCTGGACCATCTACTAGTGGAAAGTTGTCCTCATGCGACACTATTCCTACCTTTTTACGCTCAACGGCTCCAAAGCCCTCACATCATTTCACCTGATCCAAGAGGCACAAGAATTATTGTTTACACTATCTTCATACTTCACATGTCATGGAAATGTCAGGGTATTTTGGCTTGTTTACATTTTAATCAAGAGTGACATTTACATCAGCATCAATACCATATGATGATAAACTACACAGAGCGCATCAATATTACATGATGATAAACTGTATGGAGATCATCCTTATGTCATGATTATAAACTGCACAGAGAGTGTCATTATTACATGATGATAAACGTTATGTACCGCATCCTTACCGCATGATGATAAAATACAAGAAGTGCAGTCATACCTTAAATTGTTAAACAACACAGAACGCGTTCTTACAACATTACGATAAATTGCACGGAGCGTGTCCTTACCACATCAGGATAAATGGAAGAGATTAATTCCACAACATATGATGAAAAAATACACGGATTTGTTCCCCAAAACATGATGATAAACTACCATGGAAAAGTTCCTCGATATTGGAAAATGTCCCCAGTTAAAAAAATTTATATATAAAAAATGCCCCTTGTCCTTACCAGATGATGTTATCATTCACAGAGACTATCCATGCCACATGACGATAATCTAAGTGGTATTAAAAGAACACTTCATGAGTTCAGGTAGAAATGTAGGCCTCACTCTCTTTATAAGTTCATGGGTCAGACCTTCAAGGATCATCATCTCAAACCAGCGTTAAAGTGATGAAATCACCCATTCCCAAGATATCATAAACCAAAATACCTCTCATATATCCTGACACCCCCTCTTCATGGCTCATACTCTGTAAATAGAAAGAACTAAACTCCCATAAACCACTCCTAGTGGTCTTGAATCCCAACATCCCTTGAGTTTCCAGTCAATCAAGGGAGTACATCCATTGACCTAAGGACATTATTGCATGAATATATATACCATACCCCCAGTGTCTCATCATATTATTTCACATGGACCACTTACAAAAGGAAAGTATTCCTTAGGAAATGCTTCTTCCCAAATGTCTCCTAGATTTTGAGCCATCATATCCATCCTAGGATTTAGAATCTCTCAGAGATATAGATTAAAAACCCTTCCACAATCACATCTAAGTATGGTGGGATGTTTCAGGATAAATTACTATGAACTAGGGAAAACCATTCCATTTTGTAAGAGTATCCCATCGGCATGACTTTAAACTATGTCAAGATCCAAACCTTCTTCACGAAAACATGGTTTGTGTAGGAGTGGTCTCTTATCCATATCCATGATTGATATGGATGTCCAAAAACCCTTTAGAAACAATCTCCCTTTTATGCCACCCCTAGGGGATTCCATAAACTTATTTGAGCCACACCTGGTGGTCATAATAATCCGAACATCCATGAAGATACCCATATATCAAAAAATACGGTCATCAACATAAAGAAGCCTATGTAAAAATATGCATACCACGCCCTCAGTGGCACTGCATAATGAGGCCCATGGCCCTTCTATCGGTGGAAATTTTTCTTTAGGTGATGATTTTCCTACCTCTATACACCCATATGGATCCTATGCCCCATGGCATGCCCTACATGTTATTCAAACATGGCTGAAATATTTCTCCCATGTACATCTATAAGGTATTAAGGTATCCAAAATCTGTAAAAAAACTCATCGGGGCCCTTACCCCACCACATTTGGTCCAAACTATTCAACCATAAACATCAGTAATGAGAGTCTTGTTTTCAGGACATTAAACCGCTCACAATAACAAGTATGTAACTCGCCAAGACAAAAACCTATGAAGGGAGTCTTGGGAAGAAGTTGTGAATCATCTCCCTAGGCCTACAACCTTATGGACTCGGAAAAAAAAGTTAACAATAATAACTCAATATGAGTAAAGCTTGTTAGGTTAAAAATCCACATATGGGTGGCCTAAGAAAAATCCATTTTATATATGCAATGCCTGTATAAAGCAGGCTTATGAAAAAATCAGGGATGTAATGAAAATGGCACAAAAGTTCATGGGGGTTTTATAAAACCTCAATAATAGTGGAACTAAGCTCCCTCAGTCCCTTGGCTTATGAATACATTAGAGCTTGTTTTAGTTATCTCAGTTTCTTGATTTCAATTCACTGTTTAAAAAACAACACTTGATTGAAATAAATATAATAGGACTAGATAGAGAAAAGATATTTAAAAGAAAAATCTATAACACCACATTCAGAAAAAATGGAGGAACATTCCCAATTCAGAGTGTCTCCAGAGTACAAAAAAATAGAGGGGAGTGTAAATTCCATAACTTGGGATAGAACTACAATAGGGCTCAGTTCTAATTTTTCAAAAGGATAGCTAGTGATTTCTGTGGGCCGTCGATGTTCCATTATAGAGATGTATTTCCTCCATTTTGGCTTTGACCCTCAGACACACCCACACCAAGACAAATTTTGGGCCCCCCATCATCTAGAAGGCATCATAATTGGCATGTGAAGAGGCCAGTTTCTCCCTCATCCTGGCTACATGTTCTTCTCACTCCTGCATCTCCTTCTTTCGGGCCACCACCAAAGAATGGGTATTCACCTCCTCAGCCGTCAGATGATCAAATTCTTCAAAAATATCATGGATGGTATCCATGAGGTTATGAAAAGAATTAAACTTGGTCATCTTGTCCTCACAGGAGGTGAGGTCATCTCAGGAAATGAAAATTCGATAAATAAGGAAGTGTATGTGTTGATAGTCATAGCTTTTGGAACCCAACTCAGCAAATAACCAATGAATATTTTCACCCACTTTTGAGACATTGGTTTGGGGTGTCTCCCCAGTGAGAAAACATAACTAGTTCCATGCCTCTTTACACACTACTTGGTGTCTCGCTGCGGCACCATAACTTCGATCCTTTCCTACTGACACATTTGTATAAGTAAGAAGCATCATTTTAAGAGTAGAGAGAGACCTATGTCTAGTCACCAAAGGTGGGATACCCATTTTTTCCTTTGGATGGACCATCCACTAGAGACGGAGGTGGAATACTAACTGTGGTTTTCGGGATGACTGGCAATTCTTGACGGGTGCCTACCCCATCATGCTCTTGGGTAATATCCATGGGATGTGGGTAGTCTGAATCGATCCACATCAAAATGGGTTAAACTAATGAAACCCCTCTCAGACTCTATGGACAACGGATCGAACTCCATCTCACCGTGATAACGAGAGAGGAAGTTATATCCATATTTGTTTATGAAGGGGAAAAAGAAGAAGATGTGGATGTTTCACCATTCGTTGTGAGAAAAATGTGTGGTGTTGTCATTTTCATTGGAATAATATAGGAAACTATTAAGGGTTTATGTACACACTGGTCTGGTTCTTTCAGCATCCCCATGGGGTAACAATCAACACATAGTTGGGTATACTAAAACATTAGGAAGATGGGCCCTATCGTGTTAGGAATGATTATCTCTCTTGCAGCACCATCATGCATCATCATAAGCCACAATTGACGGCGAACCACAATATGAAATTATACCCTTAGTTGAATGACAAGAAGAATCATAGTCTCTTGAAGGCATCCAAACTGCCTTCAAAACTGGTTGGGGAGTTATGGTTTACAAAGAAATACTCTATCTTCACATGAAGTGATCATCCCATCATAATTATTGATAGGGTATGATCATTCTTTCAAGTAACTGCCCCAATCACATCTCAATGATCCATAAGAGGTAGGGTGCGGTGCAAATGAGAAATGAGAGGTGGAATTACAATTCTCGACCGCATCTATAATAGTCAGAGTCCAGGGGTAAACAACATAAATGCTGAGAAGAGATGGGTGAATGTCAGAATGGGGAACCCATATAGTACATAGATACTTATAATAGAGGATGTGTCACTCCATCAACCCGTATAGGAATTGGAATGGTCTTATGAGACGCTGTGGAGACATTCCTTCTAAAATCTTTCATAACAATTCATAATTATGTGTGAGGGTAAGAAACGAAAAATTAATTGGTCGAACCTCCACCAGCGTGGTTGCCATCATCATGGTGAAGGCATGAACCTAGTTTTATACATCATGGGATGGTAAGATCCATCCACTTATGAAAATGGAGAAGAAACCTGCTAGCCTATGTTTAGTTGAAATGTCGGGCCGAAGCTTGTATCCCCATGATGAATACCACAAAACATCAAAGGTAGCCCAGTATGGCCCATGATTTTGGTGGGATTGACGGGTTGGGTGAGTTCGACTATGGTGCACCTTCAGCCTAGGATTGTTTGTCTGTAAGAATATCCTTATCCATGCTTCAAACGATATAAGGGAATGGGCCTCGAGAAGATGACCAAGTAATTCCTCTTCCATAACCAACAAACTCTTTGTCAAATGAGACATGTCATCACTATCATTCCATGTCCTAGCTTCTGGGATAAAATAATTTTACATTTCTTCAAGGATAAATAGACCATAATATTGGATGATGTCCCATAGACTGATCCCCAGCTATCCATGAAGCATGTGAATGGTGTTGGTACTCGAACACCAATGGCTCAACCACACCGAAAGAATTTCTCCTAGTGAAAATATTACAAACTGAGACACCTCAACTTCCTGGTGTAAGCCCACTACTTGCAGGGGGTCATTTTACTCTAGACAGGTTTAATGCACCCAGAGCGCCCATTCACACTCATCATATAAGCATCCTCCAGCCTAAAAATCCCACTTGGTGATCCATCTGCCGCTAGGATTTTCCTGAGAGAAGTTGATAATGGATAGGTACTCTCGAGAATCTGGTCTTGGGACACCATCATGGCACTCGTGGTTGCCTTGAGTCCATACTGAGCCTCACAGAATAAATATGTTATCATCAATCATAGAAGAAATGATTTAACTTACTCATGAAATGTTGGGGTCTCATTACCTTGGAAGACCTCTAAATGGATGAAAGGGAGGTCAGTGTCAGGAAATAGGAGAGGTATGTCAGCAGGAAGACCCAAACCATAAATTACAAAATGTACAAATAATGTGTATGCTAAGAGCTCTAGCATCAGGAAAACTGTTAGAAAGCTGTCACAGATAATGATGTGGGTTTGATAGTGATGGTCACTATTACTCACCATGGTTTACCTTGTCTTCATCAATTTGGTTGTAGCCTGTGAGTCAGCCAACGAATCCTATATGGTAAGATCCAAAAGATGAAAAAAAACAATCCAATGATTTTTTTGAAAAAAGATATGGAAAAGTGGCTAAAAACTCAAAATATGTTCACATGAATCTCCACATACAAATATAGAAAAAGGTATCTGGTGGCCACGTCCTGCCTATAGCTATGGTATGTGCATGTAGTTTACAATGTAAAGCCTTGTTTAACAAAATAAGTTGCGAGGTGCAGTACCATATAGAATGTAATGGGATACAAATCAATCTTCCAAATGAATAAATTGTGGACCTTAGCCTCAGTTATTTTTGAGTTCAAAAGTTATGGATTAAAATTTAGTTCTATATTAACAGTTTTTAATGTTCAGTTCATTGATCCTACTTTGTTATGTGATCAAGGTGGCCATATATAATTCTCCTATGAAAATTCATATTTAACTTTTAACATTCTATAGCCCCATTTCTGCAATCCAATGTGTGGTATGTAGATGGGGAAATGGGAAGGATATTGGTTTGTGGAATATACAAAGCAGTTTATGAGAAGATATTTTGATGGAAGCCATACACGGAGGCAGTGCATATAAGCAGTGATCAGGAGCACTTATCGCCGAAGGATCCAGTAAAAGAAAAGTCTTGTGAAACCCATTATATAGGCGTGGTCTCGTTCTGGGTCCATCTATCTAGTGAAAACAACTCATGTTTCTGGACCACTGTACATTAGAATCACCTCTTCATCATTCTGATCGGACCCCATTCTGAAGGAGGGAATTTCTAGGGTCCTAAAAATCCATAGATCTGATGGAAAATACTCTTTTAAAATCAGTGGAATAATCCAACCAATCTTAATCAATAATTTGGAAAAAATATGAAGAATGATTAGAAGAAATGGTAAAGGACCTAAATAGTCCGCATACCAGTTCATCATCAGTGGTACGCGGTCAGTTCGAGGTACCACCCTCTTATGGACACTTTCATTTTAATAATAGAGGAAGTGCTCCTACATGGGAACATACCAAATGGCCACCGAGTGAGGTCAGAAAGGTCTGATGTCGCGAACTGTGCCGACATCGAACTAGCCGGACTGACCGCCCACCAATCACTATGTCATTCAAAAAATGGACACGGATCCCTGCGTGGCTAAAAACCACACCAATGACCGAGTTGGTTTTGCAGGAAAGGACAATTCAATATACATTGTGAACCTCAGGTTGACTAAGTCATTTGTAGGATGTGTTTTCGGTCCTGGGCCTCTGTAAAAGGTGTCTCAAGATCATAGATACGACCCCCTATATAAAATAACATCAAGGGGGAGAAGAAAATGATCAAATTTTGGGAAGATCATATTTATAGCGATTGGATTTTGGATAGAACACATTATACTGTTGGAGAAGGAATGGGCTTTCGAGAGCCTCGAATTTCACGTACTGTGATGTTACGATTCGCAAACAATCAATAGGTATAAACCGTGGATGAATTGTTAAGAACTAAATAATTCCTAAATAAATTGGTAAACCACAAACCTAATGATGGTGAACCAAGAACCATGGACCCCACACAGATGCACTCCCCACAGACTAGGGATCCTATGCCCCTTCTTTGATCCATTGCGCAGCGTAGCACCATTCTACCCAAGTGGAGCCCTAACCGGCGCTACCCCTAGTTGTCACTGCTCGAGTGGAATCCATCACCGTGTCACAATATGGTATGTGGACCAAAACTAATGTCGCATACCAATCTAGAACACGTGAAGCCTCTTCTTCAGCATACCACACTGGTATGCGGACGACCTCTCCATCCGCATAGAAATTACCTAGCGAAGGGTTCCACTCCTCATATGGCTTTGTGGTACACCAACTCCATCATTGTTTCCATCCTCCGAGTCATATAAGACCCTTCCAATTCAGTCCAATCCTCAAGAATCCCTTCAATTTCCGATAAATTGACACCAAGGTGAGGCCTCTCTCAAAGCCACCAGACCGGCATGCTAAAACATTCGGGTGCATTAGAGTGCCCTCCTTAGTTCACATACCCATGGTAGGCAGAAACAAAGGGGTTATACAATCCCTTGAATGGATATCTGGGGATTTCTAGGTTCACATACCCATGGTAGTCTTGAGTCCGAGCCCAGGATCCCCTTTGTACTTCTCCACTCTTCCGGATTGAAGGACCCCACATTCTTTTCCATTCAATATGCTCCAGCGGTGAGCACTTCTATCATCCCCTGGAGAGTGTAACATGTAATCCCTCCAAGAGTAATCCCCACACCATCAACATCGGACACAAATCAACATTCTCCTTCCATCCATGATGGCTCATTTCTCTATGCCCCCCTCCACCATACCATGTCCTCTATTGACACCACTACAATCATTATTCCTTCTTAGAAACTAGGGTGAATGAACATCTCGCTGTCAAGGCCCTCTCCCTATTCATTATTCTTCTACATATACCTTAATTAATTAAAATGTGTGGGGATTGCAAAATCATTCACATTCTCTGGTTTCCCATGACAAGAAAGACTCACATGAGAATAGATATTTTCGATGGTCATGACGTCCAAACAACTATGGAAGTAGAACAATATATGTGGGTTTTGATACATGTCACCTAAGAAGGGTACGTAGGACACCTCCCTAATGTTCAATCCTAACTAGGGCCACCAACCAAATGTTTTCTCCAATGGTACCCCATCATGGGCATCAAATCATGACCATTACATTCAACTATCACGTGTAATCCCTAACATTACAAAACATAGTACACTTTCATTTTCAACCAACCATGATATGTAAGAAAGCTACCTGAGGCGTAACAACAACATCCAATTCTGATACTCATTTTACCTTTTCAGATTATTTTTTCATTCCTCTAGAAGGACCATAACTGGGTCTAAAAAATCATTTCCCTCGGGTTGTATGGGCCGCTTCGACATAAGTATCACAAAAATCTAGAATAGGTAGTTGTCTCTTAGATGTCGTTGCTACATGAAGTTAAACTATACGGTTGGGTCCTTATCACATGACCTTAAAAAGTTATGTGTACCATTAAGGGGACCCAAACTATGTGGATTTTGATTCCTCTCAGAAGGATAAGTAGGATGGTCATATTACAAGTTCAATCTAGACCCTCAAGTCACTCTATGTCCCTCCTAGATGACATTAAACTCAAGGTGGCCAATTATTAGTCTTGAGACCAGTGATGTCTGAACATTCTCAAACTTCCATAGAATCACTAATCAAATATGGGATGGTAACCCTCAGATGTAGATGGTTCTAAATCATTGCATATACACGTGACTTGCAACCCAGGGGTAATCCGTGGATACTAGTCTTGGTGACCAACCAAAGATTTATAAACATATGAACACGTCTTAAATCATTAATGGAGTCCGAGAATATGAAATAATTCCCCGAAAAGGGTGTGATGATCCCGACATCCCATCCTCTTGACCAATGTTGGTACATAAGTTTCATTGGCTATATCACCCAACTAGAACCTTCCATTGGAATATAAGTCTTTGGATCATTGGATACAATAACCGTTTGGAATTCCTGGCTCAGTGAATAAACCCCTTGGAGACAAGGCGAAGCCACAAAGATAAGGAACCCGATAGAAATAATTAAAAAACACCAACTTCCATTGATCATACATGGGAAACGATCACGTCCCCTCGCCACAAATCAATATTGGATATTAAAAAAACTCTTTCAATAAGGTTTTATATTTATTATGATTATTAAAACTTTCTACGATAATACATGATGATGGTATTTTCGTGTTTGGTTTATGGTAAGGAAGATAAACATTATGTTATATAGGGGGATAAATGTTAAGTAGATTTAGATAATTTTAGTGATCTTCATTATAAATTTTATATTTTATAGTGGTTATATTTATATCTTTTTATGAAATGGTTTGAGTATAATTTTAGATTAGGTTTTATAAATTAATGGATTACAACACCATAAGATGACTTATGAATACTGGATAACTTGTTCTAAATTTATTTTATGATGATAAATAACAAATTAATGCGATAAATTATCCTAATATTTATATATTTCTTGACCAGTTAGTACTTTTGGAATTAAAAAATCTACATTGTTTATTATATTATGATATGATGTGGTAATTGATATCTAATCAATCAATTTATTATATTGTTCATATTAAATGCAATCAAATTACGTAACCATATATATTTTGGAAATTATCCAAAATAATAAAAATGATCTTGAACTAAAATATTTCCAATCGGTCATCCTTTTTATGATACCAATATCTTTGTTCATTTATCATTGGTTTTGGTTTTTTGGTAGTCAACCGTCTCTAGATAACCAACTTTCTTGTGATCAATGTTCTCAATCACTCCAATAATTTTTTTTCTTTTCATCCTTGTCCAAATGTCCACCTCCCACACATGTACTTGTATATAGAAACCTATTTATGAGATACAATAGATAACCATAATATTTCAAACATGTTATTTTTATGGAAATTTTAATATTAATTTCTATGATGTGGGTTTTGGTGAATGAATTTCTTTTGATAAATATTTTGTGATAAAGATGAGTTTTGAGAGAGAAATTTATTTTAAGGGGGTAGAATTTAAAATTTTTATAGTTTCAGAAATTTTATTTATTTTTTAAAATATATTTAATAATATTGATATTCTAATTTACATGAAAAACATTTTTTTCATTCATTTCAACAGAAATTGTGTATAGATTTCACTACACAAAAACCCTGAGTTTCCACAAAACATTACAAAATATTAATTTATTATCATTTAATATTACAATAATAACATGGTAATGGAAATGGATAGTATGAATGGGATTTAATTAATTTTGAAAGTGTATGGATTACACATGTAAATATAATTAATTCTATATTTACAAATTAATTAAAAAAATTTATAAATATAATAATTGTTTTACAGGAAAACAATTTTTATTAAAAAAACATATTTTACCTGAATAAATATTTCAAAAAATTACTGAATAATTTTAATGAAATATATATAGAATATAAATAATAAAAAAAATTAGATTAATAATATCATTATTATAGATAATACATAAGAATAAATCCTACTTTTTGCTCAAATCAATGTTGTTATAGAATAAAACTTCTCTTGTTTTTTGGCTCAAATATTTAAAAAATAATTTTTTGAATATTTAATTTAAAAAATAAAATAAAATATATTTTATAAACTCGAAAATAAAAATTAAATTATGTAGTATATTTTATAATTATCTGAAATTAATTGTTTTGGTTGAATTATGATAAAATACTAAATATCTATTGAAAACTACATATTTGTTTAAAATATTAGTAAAGTAAAATTACATATTCATTGTATATTAGTTTATAATTAAAGCAATTATATATGTACCAATAAAAATTTATATATTGGAATCAAATTCATATAAAATTGAGTATAAAACATTGTAATCATTTCAACATTATCTCTTTGAAACCCAAATTCTCATCGCTTTTGCGGGAATAATTCTAAATTAAAATTATCCATTTATGTAAACAGAATTTTTGAAATTGGATTCCATATTTTGAATAAGAATAATTTAGTGAATCTAATAATATTAACTAATTTTTTGAAAAAATTCATTTGTTAAAGAAGAAAAATTTAATTGTTGTAGTTAAACTAATAATAGGATTAATGAGGGTTAAAATAAAACAAAAAGTGTTGAATATTAACTAAATACTTGAATATACTATTTTATATGGATATATATTGATAAAATTATTTTTACTTATCTAAAATATTTAATTTTTGATACATTTTAAGGATAGAAAATATGGTTAAACCTTTTCATTTTATAATAATTACAAGTGAGCCACTCACCTCACTTATAAAAGGCTATCCACGAACCTCTCTTATTCATATAATAAAACAAAACATTTCATGTAATAAATTTTCCAATAACATCAAAAATCCAGTATTTTAATCCTATAATACATATTTTTATCATAAATCTAACCTTTGATGTTATTTGATGAAAACATAATGAGGATACCAATATAAGAGATAACATTTTACAATGATCTTTTTTTGTTTTATTTATTCATCCACATATTTCAATATTTATTAAACCATTATGATATAAAAACTAAATATATTACAAATAATTATATGCATTTATTTTGAGTGAATCACTTATAAACTTGTCATACTCAATAAAATTGGCTACGAAATCATTATTCTTGTCCATGGTGGAAAACTTCCCCATGAATCGATGTCAGACATTTTTTGATAACTATCTATCATGGTTGGGTATGATGATTGATATAAATTATATACATGATATTTATAACAGAATTATATCATTGGGTTGATTATGTGATATATATATAACTTTTTTATAATCCATTTCATATGGGATACTATAACATCTCTCGTGTGATGGACACATTACAGCCGCACAAAAGATTGTGACTCTTTTTTTCTAAAATTTTTTCATGGAAGACAAGATGGAAAAATATATGTGATATACATGAAATAAATATAATATTAATACAAAATTCATCATTAATAAAATATAATATATAATTTTCACTATTTTCTTTTCACGCACTGATATATGATAACATTTTTCGTTTAGGCATGGACTACCACCCTTAAGAAGCGTTAGGACATTATTTTCATCACCACACCACATGGATGTCATATGTAATAGTATTTATGGAATTAATTTATTATTTATGATATTATAATAATTCTAGGAAGATAAGTTATTAACTACCTTATTTCCTTCATGATAAATGAAAATGGATATGTTACTCATGAGTACAGATGACCTATCATCTTTATGATATTAACATATATCATTATTCTAAAATATAGATGTCATGATTGGTATTAATATAACAATTAACGTATAAATATTATCATTTTTATCAATCATATATATTATGATAATTGAAATATTTTCATTTATGGGGGTAAAAAAAACAAGTCAAAAGATATACGAAAACAAAGCTGTAATTATAAAAAAAAGTTTTTTTAAAAAAATTATAAGTAAATAGGTAACATAAGGTCTAAATTAAAACATATATGGTATGATATATATAGGCTTAGTTCTGTTATAGATTTATTATAATATTATATTTCATATATAGTAGGTCTGAATTTGTACAAAGAAAATCAATACATAGGTTATGGGATTTCTGTCACCCTAATATTTTATATGAGACATAGGCCATATTCAACACATGTATCATTTATGTTGTGTATATATTGGACTTTAACATATTTTATTATTACTCTCAGGAAATGTATGGTGATTTATACATCAATTTTATGATCCATCTTACATAGGGTTTATTGATTAAATTTTATCAATGTTGTATTGAATTTTTTCCTCAATTTACCTTGTTTATGAAATATGATTTTTATGCCCATATATTTTATAAGTGGTGCATATTATTACCCTTTGAAATCATATTTCATTAATATAATTAATTATTTATTTCATATATTTCATTTAATTTTATTCATTATTGTTGAATATAATTCTATTTTCCCATAGTGAAAATTGTTTTATGTGACAATAACAATGTTCATCATGATTTTTTGATGATTATTCTTATAATTATGGGGTATTATAATATATTCATGAATAAACTAGTTAATTTTATTTCTTAACAATTATTTATTTATAATAAATTTGTTCCCTTCATTTTCTTCTCTTTATATACACTATAGTTCAAATTATTTTTTATGAAAATTCATCTTTATTTCACTCTGTTTTCTAAAATCATTTTCCATATAAATCATTTCTACACTATTTTTAACATTCACATAATAATTTATTGAGAATATTTTTTTACACATGATTTAATTCTTTCATTTTTTAAATAATATTACTCTTATGTTCCATAAAATTTTCATTTTTTCTTCAAAAATGTAAAAGGAATATCTTTATGTGTTGAATAAAACTTCTTCTGTTATGAAAAATATTTTTATTTATATTTTTGTAATTATTTTAAAATGAATTTCTAAGAATATTATTTTCATTTTTTTGGTTTTTAAAAATGTATTTTTAAAGAATATATATTTTCCTTAAAAATAATATTAAATGATATTTAAAAAAAATTCCTTTGAGTAGGTATTTGTTGATGATATTTTTTTCTTACGGGGGATATGATCAATGATTCAAATATTATTATTTCTCTGAATGGTTTATTTTTTAGAAAAAATGGATATTATGAAACCAAATTCCCCTTTATGGGTCATACTGTGATATTATTCTCAATAAAACCAATTCTTTTTCTAGGGGTTATGCTCTGATGAAATGATGAAATAATTATGAAATATGTTTCTTTTCTACAAGTAATGTTATGATTAAATGATTATGTAATCAATTTTTAATGGTTTATCATATTATGATTTGTTAGGACCTTGTTCCATACATATATATGAATTCCATTACGTGAATGCGGTTATGTTAAAATCTAGGATGATGTTTACATTAAAACCATGGATTGTGGTTATGTTCGATCCAAATACGGGGGTGATATCATCACCAATAATGGTCGATATATTTTAAAATACTATGGTGGTTATGTTATTACAAAAGATGTGTTGTACCTATATGACACACCTATGTTTTTGGAAATGATTAATATCTTAAGAGATTAATATTAATAGAATAGTTTGAAAACTATATTCGTTATAGGATTTTTTCTTTTAAATACTCTTAGGAGTGCTCAATGACTACTATGATTTTTTGCATGAGTGAACCCATTCTACTATGAGAAATGTGATGCCACTGAGGTGTTGTTGTGTCTCACTGATTATGTTTAGAAACACATGGAGTGTGTTTATAAGATTTAGAAATGATCATTCAATAATAGTTAATTTATTATTCAGGATTATTTGTATGAATTAATTTTATATCTTATGATTATGTTTTTCTTTAATCAATAATGTTATAATATTTAGTTATCATTCATGTGTTAGGAACAACAAATATTTATTCCTTGAAAGATATTATGATCTTTTATATGAAGGTTATGGTTTTAATTTTTTATTTTCATGTTCCCATAAACTCATGTTCATTTAATGATAACATATACCCCTTATTTAGCCTTAATGAGAACATGAGATCACCCTTTCTTATGTTTCATTTCGATATGTTTTGATGAAATGTTTTAATTTCGGTATTCTTAAGAATATTATTTTTTGGGAATATCTTTATGGGATAAATTGATGATCTATATGGAATTAAAATTATTTTGATCCAGGTTTCTAATGTTACAAAAACAACTATAAGTCTCATAGACTTATTTGGGTAATGAAAAGAATATTCATCTAAAAAGTTTTAGTGTCCAGGTATGGTACGTTTGGGTCACTATAATTATTATATAAATTCTAAAAAAAATCAATGATGTGGGAACAAAATGATGTCTTATAAAAAATTAATCTCTAATATTAATCCCTTGGGAGAAACTTATAAAATAATGGTTTCAATTAGTTATCACAAAAAAAATATATTTAAAAATATTTCCCAAATCTCTATAGACAATAAATAATGTTGAAATCTAAATGCCTCAATGATTACAACTATGTAATAAAAAATTATCATTTCCTATGATACATCAAATGAATTATTGATTGACAAAATTTAAATAAGGAACTCTACCATGCTAACATTACATACAATTATATAATAGTTGATTATAAAAATAATCCTTCTACATTAGTCTCTAAAAATATTTTTATTACAGATATAAGAAGGGAATGAAATATTTGATATGAAATATCATGTTGAAGATGTCAGTTTCAATACAAAAATAGAATTATAGGAAATTATTTTTTATATATAGATAAAGAAGACACTAAATATAAAACAGAGAAAATGTTAGCATATAATTTCTATTCCATAAAAATATATCGATGAAAAATTTGAATAGAATGTTCTATAATCTAATAATTAATATTTTTGAAAATAACCAGATAAAAATATGATTGAGGAAGAATAATTTATAGTTATAAAAATATAAAAACATCCAAAAGGTGAGATGTATAACAAAACAAAATAAAAAAAATTTAGATAAATTCATAATATTGATAAAATATGTATAAATTTTAATTTTATAAGATCCAATATCATATAAAAATTCCATAATAAAATAAAATATTGAATTTTTTTAACTGAATAAAATTCCTATAAATAAAAATACATTATATAAAATTTCATTAATATTGATTTAAAATTTTATGATTTAATAAAATTTATTTATAATTTAATTTAATATAATTTAAAAATAATAGAAATTTTTAAATAACCACATTTTATAAATATATAATTTCACATATCTAAAATTATAAATAATTGAATAAATAACACCAATCATATACTTATTAGAAATAAGAAAAAAATGAAATTATTATAACTAATAGACTAATATTAAAATGTACATTGTAAATAACATTTAACTTCATTACATGTAGTGTATTTATAGTGTGAAATTGTTTAATAATAAAAAAATTTTATTCATTGGATATTTGAAATACTAAAAACTATCATTGATTCTTAACAAATGGATAATTTTTTGATGTTAAACGTAAAACATCCATATATAAGGCACTATAAAAACGTTAATAATTTTTTTTCCTAATAAAAATATTGAACAAATCATATAAAAATATTCATAAAATGGGAAAATAATATTTTGATATTGTGTAAGATGGAAATCAAACATGTAATGTAATAAAGGTAAATATGGAAGAGGTAAATCAATACATCCAGCTTTTAGAATAATCAAATAAAAAATTCAATGTAAAAAAGGGAAGAGGGAAATTAG
Source organism: Viscum album (assembly GCA_963277665.1). Taxonomy (NCBI): domain Eukaryota; kingdom Viridiplantae; phylum Streptophyta; class Magnoliopsida; order Santalales; family Viscaceae; genus Viscum; species Viscum album. Next base: position 1,010,218,213 of record OY728128.1, on the reverse strand, counting down.
ACAATGATAATATTAAATAAAATAGATCGAAACAAAATAAATATAAAATTGATACAGAATAACATTTTATTTATATATATTGAATGTAAAATATTATGGATATAAAACCAATTACAGTAATAAGAAATCATGATTGAATTTACGAGTGATCACCCGTTATAAAAGGTTTTAAATTATTAAAAAATAGTTAATATGTATAAAAAATGATTATACAATTACCTAACTTATACAATGGATGGCGTTTTCTCGAGGAGGATGAAATTCAACCCATACATGCAGATGAAATTTAAATGTAGAATTTATTAAATATAATTGTTCACAAAGCATAACAAATATTTTACTTATCACATGATGATAATTTATTCAATTTTTTTTCTAATCTCTTCATGATTAATCTCACTTTATTAGATATCATTTTGTAGGTAAAATAGAAATATTCCATCATTGTGATGATATAGTATTGTAGTGGTTTTTAATAATATATTCATATAGATAGCGAGAAATATATATATTTGAATAACATACTGAAATCAAATAGTGATTATTAAACATAAATGTTTATTTAAATATATTTATTATAGAGAGATCAAATTCATAGGAATCTATAAGTTCGTTTGGTAAATAATTTAATTGGGAATGAAATTTTATTGAATTGAAATTTTACGAATCACATGAATTTTTCTACAATTTTTAATATGTATAATATTTAATTAATATATATAAACTAAATTCTAAACATAAAGATCATATTAGTTTATGAGGAATAATTATTTATGGTAGATTAAGAAATTGTTATAAATTTAAATTTTAAAAATGATATAAATTATGATGTAAGAATATCGATGATATTAATTTTCAATGATACATGATTACAAAACATTCCAATGTGCTCAAGGGAAAAGAAGCTGATTGAATAAATTTGAAAACAATATATGAGGATTATTTATGACTTAATAAATTTCATGGGTCTTCTTGAATCATTTAATATAATAAATCTAATTGTATCCATTAACATAAATTTTCATGAAAATATTAGTTTACTAAAATTAGTTATATAATGGTTTTTGAAAACTATAAATTTTTTTATGTGAGTAAATAAAATATTATAAAAAATATAAATATAAATTACATTATTACCTAGTGAATAATGTATTTATTTTATAAAATACATCATATATAATATTTTATTTAAATTGAATCAAACGTAGAGAAAATTAAAAATTATATATACTGTTTTTGATAATATATATAACAGAAGAATTTATACCTTTAAATTTTTACATGAAATGATAAATATAGATTATTTCAAATTTTATTTAAATGAAATTTGTTAATATTTAATTATTAACAATATATACATGAAATTTTAAATAAATAATAGATGAATTATTAGAATATACAAAAATAGGGACACTGATTTGCGATAATCCTTGAAGGATCAACGATGAAACACATTATGATAACATAAAAATGTAATAGACAATGGAAGAGGATTAACAAACAACGATATTTAATATAATAATTGATTTGAAATATACTATAATCTATGGGAACTATAATATGATTTGAATCAATAACTAATTAAGGGTGATATAATTGAATCAAAGTCTAAAAAAATTAAAAATGAAATGGTAAAGAAGAATCAATGTGATGATTGTGGAGGATTTTAAGGTTGTTAGAAACATGTCCAAAAGCGAATTAATGGTGATGATGATCTATAGAGGTAGTTCAATTGGAATGATGGAATTTAAATGATTATGTTGTAACTTGAAGTACTTCCACAATTCTCTCCATCATGAATAGTTGATGTTTTACACGGTGGAATTTCAAATGATTGGGATCATATAAGAAAATGATTTATTGACCCACACAATATAATGAATTTTTTTTATGATTAATTTTAATGATATCCAAGAGCGTGAGGGAATAGAGATGGATTGAAAGGATACATTAAACCCATTCAAAAACATGCATATTACAATCCAAATACTATGGTGTAGGGATATAGTGTATGTAAATTGTGTATCTGAAATAAGATGAGAAGGTTTGAGGTATAGAATCAACGAATCTTTACCCCACATGGGAAGTTTGATGCTAATGTTAAGAGATAGGAATGTTGATAAACTAATTTAAGGATTAGTGAGATTATTTTAGGAGAATGAAATACTAGAGATAGTATATTGATGTATCAATTATTGAATGTAGAGGTGGAAAATGCCGTGATGTTGTGGTGTATGAGGAGGTGGAAGTGTCACGGTAGCGAGGTGAGGATGTAGAGAGGTAGGGAGTAACCTATGTTTGGAGTAATTGGGGATAAATAGATAATGAGTGTGATGGGAAGTGAGAATGTATTTGGGAGAAATTTTGGGATCAATACGAGTTTGTAGGTAAAATTATTTTGATGGAAAGAGGTTCTAGGTATATCAATCTATTTATTGAGTAATTACTACTATATATATATATTCTATTTGATCTAAATAATTATATAATAATTTTATAATGACTGATTTTTTTTAAGATAGATTAAATTTATATAACCTCTACCAAATTACATTTAATTCAATGAAAATTTATAAATTGAAAAATAATTTATAAGTTACTTCAATAGTATCGAATAATTATCTAGTAGAAGATGTGATAATGTAACACCCTCCAAGAAAGAGACCAATCACCAATGTAATATCAAGTAGAATAATGTGTCTTTAAGAAAAACTCCCTAAAAAAAAGTATTTTGATGACAAGTAATGGTTGTTTACAATCTTATTGTTGGAGAATATACCCTCATATGAGGGTGAAATATCATTATAAATACCCAGAAATCATTAAAAATAAATAGTCTATAGTATTCATAATTAATAAACATATCCATTAAATAAAAAAATATAAATTTCTTTATACAAGAATTTATTATATTGATCATCTACTAAGATATTCATATTTATTAATCAATAAAGAAATATAATAATCAGAAGACCTATAACCAATCTTGATACCCAATTCATCCAAATATTTAATCTCATTCAATGATATGTTATTGAATTATCTAATTGTACACATCTTCCCAACATGAATCCATTAAAAAGTGGGGGTCACAAGTGAAAATCAATAAGGTCCTCATTGTAAAGGATTGAGTAAATCTATGTATGACACTAACTATGATCTCCCTAAAAAATCATAGTTCTATGTATGATCATGTGATAGGATCATAAAAATAAACAATAAGGATCTATAATAAAAGTAATCTTCATCAGTGCTGAATATATAATGTGAAATAGTGGATCGATTATACCTACTTTATCTTGTTTTATATGTCTCTAATCATAATAAATACCTCATTGGGGGAACTATGAAGAACCCCAAATTAATATATATATATATATATATATATATATATATAACACATAGTGTGAAACATGTATTTTCGTCGATGTGTGTGAGTAACATGAAGGGAAAACCATATCCTTCCCAAAATTAGTCTCATTGTTTCATATATATGGGGGACCCATGTTTATCTAATAATATATTATAAATAATTCCCTTAGGGGGTCTCATTTAATGTCCTTAACCAAAACATATTTATCTACTTGTGGTGTCAAATAGCCTTCAGTGAATCATTATATCCCTCTGTAGGGGTCACATCTCCTACATGGAACCATAAAAACAACATGGGTCTATAGTTTAAACTGAAACCTCATATAACATAAACCCAACAGTATCCCCACACCTGATCCTCATCTAAAATACACTCAGGGGGTAGTCGTACCCCTGAACATCATATCATATATTCTATGGGGAATAATCCTACTTAAAACAATATAACACAAACACATAGGGGGTCACCCCTCCCCTATAATAAGTATCAGGAAGTCATTACATATATTTCATGCCCAACCTAACACCTAGAACAAAATTAGATAGACCCAAATCATAGTATCCTAGATCCAGAGGTTAATTATTACATTGTAACCATATATAAGAAATCAAATTTAAGTAGATTGAAGAGTTTAGATGACTTGTTAGACTAGGTTCAAAAGATAAATTCACATTTCATTTTAAAATATGAAATACATAAAGTATTTTCTTTTATAAAACCATTTCCCCCTTATAATTTCAATGTATATCAATCAAAAAACGCATCTTGAAATCCTATTGAAAATAAATCATAATAAACATATGAAATCGTATTTTTAGTATGGGTAATCATATAACTATTGATTTCATGAAGAAATAATTATAATCAATTTAAAATGGTAAATAACTAGTATACATTCCATTTAAATAATACCTCAGGCATAATATAGAATGAAGAAATTCTGATTAAATAAATCCATAAAAATAGTTACATGTTTTTTAAACATATATATGGAAGTTATAACTAATTGTATAATCAAATGGATGATAATAATATATATCATAATGAGGTAAATCATAATTATGGACATGTGAAATATAATTCCATAAACTATAATAATAAATTTTAAAAATATGGGAAAAATCCATATTATTTTCCCAAATATCATCTCATGGGACATGATGATGCATCCCGTGGAAATCTATTACATGGACCGAAAAAGCACATAATAAGTAAAATACATTCCTCCTATTAAAGTGGTGAAACATAATCAATATAAACACTCATATTGGAAAAATCAAAAAATAATTATTAATACATACCCTAATAAGAAAATAAAATCATAAAGAATCTAGAGTAATATAGTTAATGGAAATAAAATTCTACATCACCAGACAAACTTTAAATAAACAATCCACATAAATAATTTTGATGATATCAATACAAAATATCCCTAGTGTAACATAAGTACCATAGATAGTTGATGTCATTGATTAATATAAATAAAATAAAATTATATTATAGAACTCTTGAGGAAGATAACCATTCGTCCTTGAACATAACAATTTAGAAAAAAAATGATACTCAGTTTTTTTGAAAATAAATTTCATTGAAAATAACTTTTTATAAATGTTTAATAATTATTTAAATATTTTTTTCATTATAGAAGAAAATTTCTTTCACTAATTATTTGATTAATATATATTCCTTTTATATTTTTGGTTAAATCAAAATAGGAATTATTTAGAAAATGGAATGAATAATCGATTAATTTTTTTCTAAATATTGAAACATAAATTCATATTAATTTAATAAATTATCTTCATAATGTTAAAAAATTTAATTTTTTTAGAATACATGGATTTGTTATAAAAAACCTTATTAACCTAAAAGGGAAATAATGTTTATATTAATTAAAATCATGTTATCATTAATTTTAAATAAAAATGAGATGAGAAATGGTAATATTAAAAAATTATTTATAAAACTAGGTGGGGCATATATATGGGTTTTAATATAGAAAAACAAATAATTTCCAAAGTGAAACTTATAAATAAACAATCTTTAAAAATTATGGGATTTCGAAATACACCCTTACCATTTTGGTAACCTATCAATCGTAAGACCCATTAATGAAATTAAATCATTTGAAACAATAAATAAATTTAAGATATTGATATTTGTGAAATTACATACCAAATGGATAGAATATATTCCATATAGAATAAATAAGTTGTGAATACGACATATGTCTATTAAAAGTAAACGTAGGATATGAAACCCTTACCTCAGGAATGATTCACTTTATATATGTCTGGTACTGCCTTATAATATATATTGTTATATTATCCATATTTTTAGAACAATTTTAATATATATCATAAAACCAATTATTTAATTATAGTAATTTAGAAACCATTTATTTTGGATTATTTATTTAAATCATTATCTCATGTGATAATATCTTTATTTTTCATATAAGTGTTTATTAAGAAATTTTTGACAATTTAATTTGATCATGGTTAACAAATATAATTTTTTTTAACATTTTTATAAATAAAATATTTATGTATTACTTTTTTCTATATATTGATCTATTAATTTTATAGACCAAAAATGGATTACATCATTCATTGAGATGGTTTGATCTACAAATGCAATAAAATGATCATTTCTTCGCCACGTATATATCCAAAGGAAAGATAATAATTTATAAAAAAATTTAGAATAATTATTAGGTCATTAATATTAAAAAAAATTACAGTTTTTTCTTATTAACTTCTATTTTAATCATTGGTTAAAAAATTTGTCGAATTTTTTCATGAGGCGGTAGTCCGTCGTACACATGAGTGATATTATTGTATCCAACATGGAAGGGAAATTGTGGGCATGTAAAATATTTAATAATTATAAAGTTATAAATATGTTGGAAATATCTTATATTTTAATTTAATATATACGTATTAACATCCAATTAAAATAGAAATGAAAAAATACATCAAATCGGTTCGTGATATGGTAGTATTCGAAACACATGACCGAAATTATTATTTTCAACTGGGATTGAAGGTTATCTGGTATATGTGTTATTATATTTTATAAATTATATAAATTTTATAAATATAATATAAATTCATTAAATCCCTAGTTATAACCAATAGTGAGAGGTGGTGATGGGAAAAAAATTAAATTAGTTCGATATGTGGTAGTTCACCATACACAAGAATAGAGACATTGTTTCCCATTTTATTAAACATAATTATAATATAGGATATCAAATTAACATAATAAAAATGAATTATATGTGATATTTTGGTGGTGTTATATTATAATTTTTTAATAATATTCGAAAGAGTATGATAATAAATAAAAAACAGTCATTTAATAATGTTACCTCTTCTTCATATAACCACATTACGTTTGCATAAATAGCCATGATAGATTGGATTTATATTTATCTAATTTATTATAGGGTATTGTTATCAGAGTAAGTATTGGATTTTTTACGTGGGTTGTATAAACCTTTGTTTTTGGGATTTGTTAATAAGAGAGAAGAGTGGGTGGGCATTTATATGTTGGGGAGAGGGCACACATTAAATTATGAAAAATAATAATGTGTTCCCATGTTCATCATATGAAACCAGTATCCAAAAACTATAATTCTATAATCGTAACAATTTTAAGGTCAAAATATGTCCTAAAAAGGATTAATCCATGTTTTGGATTTATTTCAACCATTTCTTTTTTGCTTAACCACCCAATAAACATATTTTAAACATAAGCACAAATATTTCTTATTACAATATGAACTATTAGTTATGGTTAAAAATTATGATATAATTATTATATAATATATTTTATTCTAATTAAATTAATGAGAAAAAATTTTTTAATGTAATATCACAAAAGTGGTATAATTATTCTTAATATTAGACTAGTAGGTGCGTCAAATAAAAAGTTGTTTCGAAAGAAAAAATTTGAAATGATTAATTTATATATATATATTAATTTAATATCAAATTGTGTCCAATGGCCTAAATTTGATACATTTTAACATAATTAAACTTAAGTTACTTTAAATATAATTTCAAATATAATTTATCTTTGAAAATAATTGAAAATAAAATAATATTTTGAAAAATATAAATATTTTTTACAATTTAAAAAAATTTAATCTTTTTATAAAATTCTAAAAAAATTACCACATATTACACCGACATGTTTACTTCAAAGGTTATGTTTAATATAAAAAATAAATATGGTAAAAGTAGTGAAAATTAATCTAAAATTTCATTATAAAAGAGCAACTAAATAGGATTTTTTAAAATAATGTTTTCTAGAAAACATTCCTTTTTCATTTAAAAGATTCTTATTTTCATTCTAATAAATTTAAATATACTGATTTAATTTTGTGAAATATTTTATAATATTTTTTTAATTTTTTTAATTCATTCCACCCAAAATAATGGCTAATTTTTCTGTTTTTTAATAAATATTTATATTTTAGAAGAGTTCACATTTCATTTAAAACCATTGTTGCCTTAATCACATGATAAAAAAGTGATTGAAATTATTTTAAAATATATATATTGTAGTGTCTTGGGGTGTTACATTGTTTTATTATATATTTGTTTCATTTCATATATTCTATCAAGAAATATCTTCCTCTTTTAAAATCATGGGGTGTTACGTTATACCATAGTTAGTAAATTGTATACTCACAATTTAATGTAGATCATAGAAATCAAGAGTTTTGAATTTCAGAATAGCATAATAAAAAATTAAAATTATAAAAATGATTAAAAAATTCAATTTGATAGGAGTAAAATTAATTAATGATGGTCATATACAATAACACGTTATTGGGTCTCCAATTAGGAGATAATGGTGGGAACTGAAGAAATGGAATGAATGAAAAGATTAAATAATTATAAAGTTTGTTAGAGATCAATATTCATAACAAATAGAATGAACTATAAAATTTATCATCGTAATGACATTAATATACTATGATTTGAAAAATATATTATTCATTAGAAATAAATGTACTCGAATAACATTTTACTTTCAACATCATTTTCTTATTGTTGATTAATTCATTTACCATCTTAACTAGAACATAATAAAATTTAATTACAAGATATCGTTGTATTTCATGGGAACAATATAATCCATTGCCTTTTCCTGGGTAAATTTCCAATTCATTTCGTAATCTAAAAAATGAATATTTTAAATTAATTTTTTTATGCCTGAATCACTAAAATTAACTTTTAATGGATCATAAAATTAATGAAATGGAATCCCACTTATCTCTATATACATTAAAAGACCAAATTGATCACCAAACGATACACAATAATAAAATAATTTATAAAACCCAAAAAATAACCCCAATGTTAATATTAAACTATTTAATAAGTATTTAACCTTAATACTAATCGAAAATACCTATTTCCAAATTCAAATTCAATTTTTGTTACGGAAGTTCACTAAATTAACATGACATCACAAGGGCTTTATAAATTGTCCCTTAATTTCACATAATATATACATGAAAACATTGATCAGAATAAAACCTTAATGAAAACATAAATGATTACATGAATAAATTTATATTTGTTTGAATATATTCGATAAATCCAAACTTGTAGTAAACTCCAACAATGATAACCAAAACCATTAAACTAATTTAAAGGTCACCAATTCAATCCCATAAACATATCATCATCATTATTAATTCAACGTATTGTATATATTGAGGTATATCACCCTATATAATGTGTTTTCTAAAAATATGAACATCCAAATGCATAATTTTTCTTAGAATCATTTAATATATGTCTACAATACATATATAAAGACCACTACAATAAAATTATTATAAATTTTACGATTCTTATAAGGATAATTTCATTGATAAAATTATATTATAAAAAAATTATTGAATAAAAATACAAAATAAATTTAACTATCCAATTAATTCAAAAAATAACTTCTATTTATCATCTTACTCTTTAATACATCATACCTTTCATTGTTGATTTATCGTCTCTTCATCATCAATTATAAAACCATTACTAGTATATCATTTCTGATTCAATTCATGAGATTCCTCTATAAGGAATAAATTTTCATAACTATACTACATTCATTAGTTAAATCATTCAACCAATAATGTTACCCTGTAGATACTATTATTCTCATCCATTGTGTTAAAAAACATGCATTTTCCTTGGAAATAAACTATGTTTTCCCCATATTTTCCCAACCAAAATTATTTTTTTCCCTCTAAGGCATATAAATTGGTTTTCCTTCTAAAATTTTCGATATAAAGGACACCGAATAAAATTTAACACATGATCTCCATGTTTTTATGTACATACAGATATTTTTGTTCTATTTGATTACATGTTATTCTATTTTTTTAAATAATTAAAAAAAATATTATCAATTTCTGTGAAAAAATATTCTTTCATTCTATTTATATTTTTATTATAACATGAGATATAGTTATATGAATTTTATAATTACATTTTAATATGTTATATAATAATTATATAATCATATTATTTAAATGAGATGATATTAAATTCAATCTATTTCATGTTATCATTATTATCCAAACATGATACATGATTTCAGTTTCATGAATTATTCTCATGTGAAAATGCATAATGATTTTCTTTCGTTATTAAATTATAATATGAGATATTAGAATTGGATTATTTCAATGTGAAAAAATATTCTAATTTTATGAAGCTATCATGAAATTTGGTAATTTCAATATTTGAAATATTTTTTTTCTTTTATATATAATTAAATTTAAATAATAATCACTTGATGTTTATTTTCTATAAATATAAGAAAATTTTATACTTTTAATATAATTAAATAAAAAAGTATTGAAATTTAATTGATTTGCCTATAAAATTGGCAAAATATTGAAATTTATCTACTATATTCAATTTTTTCACTATTATTCAGCCATATATTTTAATTACCTTTTGGATTTAATCATATATTTATTAGGTTTAAGGACGAAAACATTATCTACATTTTGGTATTCTGAGAAAACTAATAATTTATTCATTTAAATAAGTTTATAATTTATCAAAGTTTGATTTTCATGTGTTTGAATAATATGATACACAATTTATGATCTATTTATGTGGATATCAGCACACATAATACCATTTTTCATCCATAGAAGCATCATGATATTCTCATAGCCATAAATTGATTTTCCTTCGTATCTCTTACATTTATGGATTATTTTCCACTTCATAAATGACAAAATTTAGGAAGTACAATGGTAGAGGATCTGGTATGGAAACAACATATCAACTAGACTTTGAATAATAGAATATTTTTTCCCAACAAGAATAAAAAATTTTCATTTTAGAGGTATGTCATTTTATTTACACCTATAAATTTTATAAAATAATTGGTTGATTGGTTTGTAATATAATGATATATTATATTCTAATCTTACCATTCATGGGTCTCTAAATTAGTGGTATATAATATTTTTCTACTAATGGCAGATTAATTTTTAAATTAAGAGAAGATTAAATTTTAATATATTGGTAGATTAAATTTTTTAACTAATGAAACATTAATTATTTAATATAATTATAGATTACATTCATATAATTAAATATATATAATTAATTTTTATGTAAATGTATATAATTGTTTTAATTAAAATGTTATATTTTCAAAAAAAATACCAATGATATATATTTTTTAAACATAATATTAGATGTTTTCCTTAATAGTAGATTAATACCAACTACAAAAACTATTGATGCACTACATGTGATGGTTAATTGTCACCAATATCTCATTAACTGTATTACTAAATGATAAATTTCAAATAGTTCAAGGATCATGCTACCATAAAGTGTAATTTTTTCTACAGATAATATAAAATTTATGCTATCGATATTTAATATTATTATTATAAACACATTTAAATATTTTCTTATTCATCATTTTTAATCATTTTTAAATAAATAAAATTATTATAATTATTGTAAGTCTTTTATTAGTTTATAAACCCCATTAATATTATATTGTTTCCATGAAATTTAATTTTATAATATTTTTATTAGTTATTATATATTTTTCAAATGATAAATGATTAACTATAGAATGTATTAGAAATTTTTTACAACTTTTTTTTCATTTATATAATCAATGTTTTAAGTTTTTATAAAAAATTTATTTGTATTGTGAGAAAATTTCAGAAGGTTTTCTTTTATTAAATGAATTATTTTCTTCATATTTATACATATTTTATTATATATTTTATATTGAAAATAAAAATATTTCTAGTTTTCATGATGTTATTTTTCTTAGAATGAATTTTTTAATTCAAATCTTCTATGACATATTAATATAATAATAATTAAATGACATAGCATGTTTTAAAAATTAATTGTAATTAGTATTTTTATTTAGAAATCAAATTATTATTGTTATGATTATTGCGTCAATATTTATAATCACCCTTGGATAATTGTGTTATTTTAATTTGAATTATTTTAACCGGATGGTGTTTGGATAATTAGTATTTTCATATTCTTTATAATGTTTCTGGGACTCATTCAAAGTCTATAATATAATATACAGAGAGGAAACTTTTGTTGACATGATTCTTTTAAAAAAATATTTACATAGATTTACTATCCACTACATAGGTGAAAAATTTATCATCGTATGGACAGTATTTAAATCTAAAAACATATTCTATAGAAACTCCATCATTAATGGACATCTTCATTACTCTAGAACCATTACATCTGCTAGAATTGTCAATATTTTACATTGTTCTTGTTTCCGTGTCTATAAATGTACTTTCAATCCCTAACACATAATATCTATGTTTTTTATTTCATTTTACACACAAAATTAATATTCTTATTCTATTACTTCGGGTATTTAATTATGGTTTCTAAACATAAGGTTTTTTCATTTTTGACCCCATGTATCAAAAGTTAGAATGAAATTTGGTTACAATAGTCTATACAAAATTCAGTGTGTCTTGGATATCTGTCCACTATAAATGGATCTTTAAATTGGGTTGTTATTCTTATTTTAAAAATCATAAGGTAAAAATGTATCTATTTCCAAGTAGAGATGTTTAATACAGGACTAGGTCCACATTGGATCGAACTAATACAAAAATACATGTATTTATTTCCTTATTTTTTTCAAACTAACTCTAATAAAAAAGTATCAATTAATTTAATAATTAATTTTGTTGATTAATTTTTTTAAATTTCTTTATCCATCCCCCTCTATAACATATTTTATTGTCCTGTTTATCCTAATAATAGGTATCACTGGATAAATTTTTTATGAAAAGTTTTTCTTTACCAGTCTCTTTAATTATATAAAATAATTGTCAATGGTTGTTCATTTTTGAATTAGCTAATCCATATATGTAGTATTTATTTATATTTAATTATGATAACTAATTTTAATACATCATAGTCTAAGGATACAATCTTTATGATTGAAGGATTTAAAAAATGAGGCATTGATTAATGAGAATATCCCACAATTCGATGCAATAAATAATGGCTATAAGAAATTATGAATTGAGTAATACCACACAAAATTATGTATAGAAAACTGGAAACTCGAGAGAAAATACTAAACAATACCAAAGATTACCCTAATACACATAATGTAATGTATGATTTAAAATATGTTTTCAATAAAAATGATGTTAATATTTTAAATTTTTCCTTTAAAAATGGTTTTTTGTCATGTTTCTAATTAATAGATATCTCACAATATATGGAATATTTTTCGAGACACTCACCTTGGATTTTTAGATTCATCTGAACCAAATAATGAATTTTAAGAGATGAGTACCATGCCATCAAGTTGTATGAATAAAAAATTTTAAACCAAATATTCCACTTATTCACAAGCATTATAAATTGAATTAATTCACAGAAAGATGAATTGAAAATACTTCTAATTTTTAAAAGAGTCCTACATTAATTACTAAAGGAATAGAATGCAGAAATAATACCATTATAGAAATAATAAACCTCAAAGAGTGAACTATAAATGAATATATTGGATCACTACATCAAAATAAACTATCACTATAGAACATAGTTGAAAATGAGACCAAAAAAATAAACCATGTAGTTTTTAAATATATAATTTTTTTGAATCTTCTTATTCTGATATACATGATAGTGAAAAATAATTTATTGCTAATTTTGTTACTAGGGTTTATAAAAAGAATGATAATGAAAGGATTCAAGATCCATTTTGGATGAAACCCTCAAAATTAAAAATAATGGGGTTATTTGAATTGTAACGTCATGACCGTGAACACCATCAAACTAGAAGCCATACCAGTTTGTCACATGGTTTCAAGAGAATAAGCATGTTTGATAGAGGTATTCGACTTGAAATGAGTGTCATGATAGGTGATAACGGGGATTATATACCCTATTATTATAGTTAAAAATCAATATATCAAAATAAATACTAATATAAAACAACAGGAGAGGTAAATAGAAATAATTACCTAGGAGAAGATGGATTCTAGTATAACAGAAAAAATTATTCCAACGCCAAATTGTGTAGTATATAAATTAGTGAAATAAAAATATTAAAAAACTGAAGGTGATAAACAATAGTATATGCTGCAATACGAGAATGAATAAGAAAAAGACAGTCGACCCCCATGGGAGATCTCCATGAGAACCTCAAGCGCTAGCTCGATGCTCTATTCCTAAATCATTAGGTACAATAAATTCAGCACTAAAACTAGATCCTGTAAATATATGGTCTTCTCTGGTACCATGGGAACCCGAGTAGGGAATGAGATAAAATTATTTTTGGATGGCACCCACAGGGTAAAGCCCAATCTAGTGTAAAATAAATTATACAGTGCTGGTTTGGAGAAACTTTCCAATAATACTACATAAATAAATAACACCTATCCAGGTTCCCAAAGGACACCTGATAGCTGTAACATCATTGTCTCATTTATAGAATAATCCATTAATCTTGGCATAATATAAATATATATAATAAATTTTTTGGGGAATTATTTCCTCAATAATCATAAATAGAAGATAACTGGAATGGGGTAAGAATGTCTCTAATTCATATTTGATTATAATACTGGCATTAGGTAAGAATTCCTCCAATCCACAATCATGTATAATACTAGAATGAAGTAAGAATTACACTCATCAATAATTAGAATCTAACTATAATTGGGTAATAATGCATCCCATACAATGATATATATGGATTTTAACTAGTGTGGGGTAAGCATGCCTCCATCCAATAAATAAATTATATGATGGCATAGGGTAAAAATGCCTCTAATTCATAATAATTAATAATACTAGCGTGGGGTATAGCATCATCCCATCCATTAACAATTCAATAATAATTCATAAGGAGGATCCTATTATACATTTCAAAATAGACCATATCCTATGCTTTGTCATATTTATATGAAAATCACAACATGTGTCATGTATCTCTCATACATCTCATTTAACAAACCCATATAAGGGTGTCACGACATTCATAAATACCATCATTAACATTTATAAAATAATCCACATAGTAATTCCTCTTATGAATATTCATTGTAACATTCAACTACTTTTTATGTAACTAATTCATTTAAACCAAGGCATATGGCAAGAAACCCATTATGACATAACCATTTAATCAAGGAATGAATTTTAGTGTGGGTCATCCTACTCTAGGTCACCCCACTTAATTTTACTATAAATGGAAACTTCATTCGTGGTATAAGTTTGCTGATCCTATCAATTAAATGATGCCTCTATTTAAAGGGAAAATGCATTTAAAGGTTATGACAGATGAAAATTTGTTGTTCAATCAATCAAGAGTAAGACCGTTAATGTGAAAATCAGTCTAGGACTCTCATAAATGCAATATTCTAGAAAAATATACATTTCAATCATGTTATCAATGTATAAATAAAGAACCATGATATACAGAGCCTGAAAATATTAAAGGTTACTCACTACATTTTTGTCATAAATGAAGTGCATCTCTGTTGGAGGGGTCGTTTCTAAAACCATGACTTTTGTTTTCAATAATTTATTTATCTTATTTATGAATTATTTCCAATTCACCATAGAAGATAAATGATGAAAACTACAATAAATATAAAATAATTAAACAGAGTATAGGATTGGAAAATCAATTAAATAATGGTTTCATAAATTATAAGTGTATGGAATGTAATCCCACCTCAGGGGGGAATGAAATAGGATATTTCATATCTTGGTGATGTTTAATGAGAAGTTGTTTCTCCCATTCTATGAATATGTATCATCACATAAAATTAAATAGATTTAATACTTATTCACACTCCCTCATAGCCATGAACATGAGCAAGGGGATCCTTACATATATGTATATACCCAGCACCACTACATACATATGCATTTTCATATATATAAAAAGGAATACCTATCCCCATACAAGTATATTTAGTTACATGGATGATTATAAACATAATAGAGGAACCTTTATATATATATATACTCATCTATTCACACACATGCAATTCACCTTAGACTTGATAACGTAAAACCACCCCAAACAATCCATCGCACTACAAACCATAATAAAACTAAAGACTCTAATGAGGTGGGAAGAAAATATCACCTTGGATTGTAGTGGAGAACCGAATCAATCCGAAATCCCTCTCCTTTTGATGTAGTTTTTTTAATACACATGAACACATACATATAGACCCTTCGAATGCCCTCAAACCATAAAATATATTATAAATCCATGTCAAAGCCAACCATAGGATAGTCCAAACCTCCCTAAGTGACAAATATGACAAAAACGGCTAAGATATAAAAGAAGAAGGGTGGATGGATCTAACAATGACAATTAAGATGTTGATATAGTGGATATCCATGAATAATTGAAAGGATAAGGGGGATGCAGAGGGGGCTTCATCACACGAGAAAATGGGAACCACCTAAGTGCATCATGATTAATAGGGCTGAGTGAGAGTTTATGTTTTTATTTTCTATTAATTTTTTAATTTATATGGATATTAAAACATTATCTCGGTTCACAGTTTGGACCACATGATATAGAAAATAATATACCAACCATGTGCCCACATCTAGGATCCTCGGGCACTCCACAAGTGATAGCCAAGTGTTATAGAAACCATGTTCCTACCATGTAGTGAATAACGTCTATATATATTCCAATTTCCACTATCTATGTGGGATGAGTGTATGGTTTATTAAATGATGCAAAAAATGTGTGACACCATATGTTACACATAAAAAGGGCATCATGATTTCTTGTAGTGGGCAGCACAGTTTCAGAAAAACCGTTCACCCAGTGTAGGTTCTTAAAAAATAGATGTTTCTTAGTCTTTCAATCCTAAAACATCTCAAGATAACCATAAAACCTTACAAGTGATCACCCAATTCCAACTAAACCAATTTAAATTATTCCTACTCTCTAAACATAAATACGAATATCAATTTTGATAACAATATGTTCAGTAATGGAAAAAGGAAAAAACCATTCTAAAATAATTCTAGTTAAACATGTTGATCATTACAACCATCTACCCATAGAACTTCTCATACCTAATATGTCTTTGGAAATAATAAAAAAATCATATTTTATATTGGGTTTGTGATGAATCATTCAAAAAGTCACATTTTATTCCCAAATTCTAAATTCTACTTTTAAAAATTCAATGAAAATTGTACCTAAGCAACATAAAACATGAGACAATGCTTGTTTCCCATCGAAATAGATCTGTCAAAAGTCCATTTATCTAGAGACATGATCACATTGTTTTCTAGTCAAGAAAATGGGAAAAGATACTTCCCACTGTAGGCTTTAACATTATAGAGAACCAACTCCATGTTATATCCTTTACCACCATCAAAAAATGAATTTAAAATCATTATACCAAGTTTTACTATGATTCTCATAGAATTAGTTTTATTGAAAAATAACTAATTAATTATTCTTCTTCTCCCCCAAATTCCAATTCAATATATATTTTTATGAAAAGACTCATCCGACACACAATATAGACACATCCACTTGGTGACTTTACAGAGAATGTTTTATCACAAAATGTAGACATTAAAAAAGAATAAAACAAATTTGATCCATCTACGACTGATTATTTACAATAACGCATCGCTTGGATGACCATTATATTACACGAGGACCCACAATTCTTTCTTCCAAGGAACCATATGTGTATCAAAAATATGATCATCGAAGATAATCAATGAAGTCTATTGAATTCTATAAGATCATACCACCAAGGAAACCGTGTACGACGTGTGAATGACAAAAATAATCCCCTCCCCCACAAGCTTAATAACCTTTAAATCATTCATATTAGTGTAATAACAATGCTATATTAGCGAATCTAGGATTATATACTAATAGGGGACATACTCATAACTTATAAGAATACAGTAAGAGGGTTTGAAGAATATCTAGAAGATCAGTTGAACCACTACTGGTTCACATGATGGAATAACTCATCTTTGTCTGCTAACATTTCATCATAAAAAAACAAATTTCTACACCAGAAGAGGTATAAAGTGATTGTTCAAAATATGCCATCAAAGTTCAACCAATGACCAGCAGTTCATCTTAATGGTTTCTTATATTTCCAACACCAACAAATTTGTTCCTCCATACAAGCGTAGACACTCACCAAACAGTCACCTGCATGGGGTTTTAAGAAACCTTCCCATTTCCAAATGATCATACCTGGATGTGTTCCTTCTACATGGAATGGCACGTAATTAACAAAATAGAGATAACACTCCCCACATTGGAGTGTCTTGAATTCTGAATAAAAAAATGGTAAACTATCATCTCACCAGCACACTAGTATAAAAACACCAAAAACAATTGTGTGAATTTACACTGAGCCATGTTTATAATATCAAATAATATAAAGAAATCAAATCTAAACAGATTGGCATGTCATAACACACATTTGTTTGAAAATTATCCACTAAAATTCGGATGAACTGATTCTTTAACACTCAGTTAACTATACTTAAAGATGACCCAAGACATTTTTCAGCGACACATGGTATTATGAAAATGTTGTATTTACTAATATAACCATTACTTTAGATGAAAACATACTATGTAATATAGTAACATGGAAATGAAAATGGAAAAAACAACTAATTACACACCTGACCATGCCCATGACATTTCTAAAAAAATGGAATCTAGAATTACTAGTTTCTCAATCCTAAAACAAAATTCAAAGAAGGCATGACCAACCATCCGGACAAGGGTTTAATTAGAAATTGAATGTCCTACAAGGGATAACAACACCCGAATCAAACCAAATGATAGAAAACACACGGTACTAGTAATTAATTCATTCTCTAAGTGTGATATGTAAAAAAATTATCCCCTAACGATAAAAAATAGTCAACCAGATTATTTTTCCATGCATAAAAATTTTCACAGGATAAAGAGACTAAACATTAAAACATTACTAAAAAGGAAACAACCTATATGAAATGATCCCACTTCTTCCATGTAATATCATAGAGATAATCTACTAACCCTCACATGAGTGTTTCAAAGAGAGGGAACCACTACATGTTCCATTTATATTCCATATTCATTAATTTAATTTTAATATTTAATAATTAAAAGATTTAATTAAATCATCATGTATGGTTTATTTAAAAAAATTGTAAATTATTCTACCCAATGACCCAACGGAATCCATGATATCTTTAACAAAACGTCATATTTAAAAATTAATCATTTTTTGAAATCCATCATTATTAAGTAGTTATGAATAAGAAAACTATTTAATAATTATGGTGACCTAAGGGGGGCCCATTTTAAAAATCAGGGTTCTCTAAAAAAATCATATAACAAATAATCCAACATAGATTTTTTTAAACACACATATCATGGAATCTTATAAAAAATACCCATCATACTTTTGAGGGTCCATTAGAGCAGTCAACTGTAAACCAATTCCATTCAAGTTTAAACTAATATCAATACCATTTATAACATACCAAAGAAAAATACACCATCACATTTAATATGGGTTTCCATTTCCAAATTCATAAAGCACTCATACACTTCATGGATTGAAAATTGTCTCCCATTTATTGAAACCATGGTAAATTCATAATTTATGATGATCACATACAACAATCCAATGATATGGGTGGCAACCTACCAACCTATAAAGCACCCATACACTTTATAGTATGACATCGTGATTGATTTTTTCAAAACTAGTTTACCATTACAAGTATAATTTAGCAACCATTACCATTTCTTTCATTTTTAAAAAGTATTTTTATTATTATCAAAATGATTTCAATACACATGTTTCCCATTTCCCATTTTTAGGGGTCGCATACACTTTAAAATAAAATTTTCTTCACATTCATTAAAAAACCTTATAGAAAAAAAATAAATTAATACCATCATATGTAGTAAAAATAGAGCATCAAACCATAACAAAAAAGCATAGAATATCAGTAATAGAAGCTAAACTAGAAGCATGGAAAAATACAAATGCAACTACTTGGGATGGTACTAGGCATGTAATGTGAATTTATATGTACCAAATATGATGCATGAAATTAATCTTGCATGACACATCAGATTACCTTTAAAATTACATAAATCATTAAATTATATGAAGAGGAATGTAAACCAATCACTCTAGGTGAAATCATATCAAATATAATTGTAAAATGGAGGGAAAAACTATGCCATCAATGTTCACTTGGTCATTTTTCATATGTGGGGTGATCTGTCCCAAGAATGGATAAAAAAACACACCGACACATTCTTAGTTCCAATATACAAACCCAAAACATTAATAAAATGTAAAAGGTTTCATTTAATTTCACATTGTAATATCCTAACCTGATTCACCATCGAACTGATAGCCAGAATGCTGCTAAACACGGCCTCATGAACGTCTCCCCATATGCCAAAGGTTGCCGAATAACAATGAGGGTCTTGAGAGGTGATAATAGGGGAAGAATACCCTATTATCATATTTATGCAATAGTATATCAGAAAAAACAATAATAAATATTAGTAAATTGAAATAATTAAGAATAGAGAGGCATATTCTAATATAACTGAAAAAATATGCCAACGCAAATTTATACAATAGATGAATTCATGAGATGGAAATATTAAAATAATTATAGATAAAAACAATAAAACATTATAAAATACTTGTCTCAAATAATGAAAAGACTCTAGATACCCAGAGGAGATCTCCATGAGCAGCCCATGGTACACCTCAGTCTGTTTCTCCTAAATCATCAGGTTAATGAAATTCCCCACTCAACCTATATCGTCAAAATTTAAGGTCTAATCGATTACATAGGGTACCCAAGAATGGTGTGGAATAAAATATTATTAAGAATCTACCCATGGCATGAAGCCCCATTCAGTGGAAAAATAAAGTAAATATTTCAGGTATAGAGATTCTAATAAATGGATCTGCATAAATAAATAACACCCATCCAGGTTCCCAAGGGAATCCTAATTTTTATACCAGTATAATCTCATTTCCAAAATAATCAAATTATCATATCACTATAAATATATATATAGATAATAAATGGCATGGGAATAATAATTCCTTCCCCCCATAAATAAAATATTATTTCAATCGTCTAATAATTCTTCTGACCCATAATCATTTATCATACGGGAATAGGATAAAAATGCCCCATCCATAATCAAGTGTAATACTAGAATTTGGTATGAATAACATCCATACATAAATATAAGAAAATTCACATGATGTATGAATGAATCCCATCCAATTACATATAGAGATTTTAACTATTGTGATGTAATTAAGACTCCCACTAATAAATAATTTATATACATGCATGGGGTAAATTTCCTCCCATCCATAATCATTTATAATACTATAATGTGGTATAACTACTCCACATCCACCAATTATTATATATATATTAATAAAGTGGAACCACATATACATTAAAAATTAAACCGTATCATAGGCTTGGTCATATTCATATCTAATTCACCACATGAGGCAGAATCTTCTCATGCATTTAATTTAAAAATCCTATATAAGTGTGTTGTATAATTCATAAAAACCATAATTTACACACATAATATAATGAAAATTTCAATTCTTCTTATTCATATTAATAGTCACGTTCAAGTCCATTTCAATGATTTATTTCATTTAAACCATCGACACAGGTAATGAAACCCATTATGACCTAACCGTTTAATTTAGTAATTTATTTTTCTATAGGAAATTATATTGGAGACCACCATAATCAATTTTACTAATCCTAGACAATTGAATCATGGTACAAGGGTCTTGATCATATCAATCAACGAATACCTTTCTCTTAATGGAAAATGTATTTAAAGGTTACGTATGAACTAATTGGTGTATCGAGAAATAAGAGTTCCACCGTTAAAGGGATAGTATTTTCGGTAAACTTGTAATGTAATGTTTTAAACATGCTACATACCAAGCATAAAATCAATATATTAATAAAGAACCATGGAATGTTGTTCATGAAAATAAGATGGTATACTCAATACATTTTTTATCTTGAATGATGCACACCTCCATTAGAAGAGTCTTTTCATGAAAACATACATTTTCTAATCAAACATTCATTTATAATATTTAGAATTATTTCTAATTCACCAAATAGAGTTATTATATAAAACCAAATATAAATTTCAATGAATTAATAAGAGTGAAAGAAAGAATAATTAATTAAATAATTGTTTCATAAATTTAAAGGGAAATGAAAGGGGTCCTACATCAAGGTGGAACGAGGTCGAATATTTTGGCTCTTGGAGCTTTCTAACTAGAATATACTTCTCCCCCACTAATCATATTAATCTTATCATACATTTATGGACACTTACTACCTATCCAAGCACACTTATGGCAATGAACATGAGCAAGTGGGTGCTTAAATATATGCTTAAATTCATATACATGTCTCCACATATCTATGTATGAATTTTCATATACAAACATAGGAAAATTGTGCCCCATAGATGTATATTTAATGTTAGGGATGATTATACACATAATGGGGGAATCTACATATTTATATATATACCTACCTTGGGACATGCAAGCTTGTTTCCTTAAACCTGATGAATCACAACCAAATGAAACAATTCAATACACTACAAAAATCATACTATAAACCAAAAAAACATTAAATTCTCTAATATAGAAGCTGAAAAGCCATACACGGTGAAACAAATATCACCTATAATGGTTTCAGTCAATTGAATCAAGTCGAACTGCCTAGAAAATAGTGAAATTTTGTGGAATAGGCTTGAGCACATCGAGATTGACCCTGTCATGACCCGTAACCTAGGGCCCATGCCATGACTAACCCAAGCCAGTCTTCCATAAGCCAGGGCCTAGAGACTAGCACCCAAGGTGTAAATCCCAAAATCGGGAAGTCATTGCCTTTATAACTTGAAAATGGACACCATAGAGTAAGAGATGGAAACAAAACAATAAATAAAGTTGCATACAAAAGGAGTGCTAAAATGTAAAAGGTGGTCCAGAAATACAATCCCAACAGTATAGTTTAAGGAAGATCAATGTACAAGTACTGGAAAAAGGGAAAACTGATCTTGGATAATTGACTGGGAAATCCAACCAGATGGGTAGGTACAGACAACCTCCACAACACTCCACATCCGTCTGTCACTTCCGTGTACTGTCACAGCATGTGGTCCACCTCTGGGTACTATCCAGTCCTAGTACACTCAGCATCAGTCAGCACTGTCTGTCTTCTACATCCATCACAATGAGGTGTGGGAATAACTTCTCTAGGATTGAGTATAACGATACTCAGTAGGGTGCCTGAGACCCTCAAGGACTCACAAAACCAACAAGGATAAACCACAAAGTATGAAATCAATAGATAAGCCCTCTTAGGTATATGCCCATACATATACCTAAGTTATCATGTAATTTATCTCAATCATGAGGTAAACACAAAATTTACTGACTCAACTCAAGCAGGATTTTTATTCACATTATTGAAACCATGTCTTCTAGAGAACTCTTCCTATGTCGAGTACAGTGGGCCTGCCGCGTCACACAGAGGTGATTCCCACTAACCTTGGACTACTAAGGTACTTCTCCTCAATCAAGTACAATGGCACTACCGTGACACCAAGGTGCTCCCTGCTAGGCTAGTCGAATCACTCTGAGTAGAATCGGTCAGCAGTCATCCAGTCTCAACCAGTTATTGGGTCTTCACACGTCAATGCTCTCTTATCACTGAACTGTATCACCAAGGGTCCTACTCCGGTAATCATGGAGAAAAGTCACTGACTAGCCACATAGAAAGGGCTAAGTCTGAAAGAAGTCATCAGGTAACCAACTTCCCAGCCCAACTGGTGGGTAAACCCTAAGAGGTGATTAGTTAACCCACTGCCCAACCCAGTTGTAGGGAAAACCCTAAGGTCAAAGGGTAACCCACTACCCTTTCCAGCTAGATGGTAAACCCTACGGGGTTTTCAGGAAACCCACTACCCAGCCCAGTTGGAGGGTAAACCCTAAGAGGTCGTCGGGTAACCCACTACCCTGCCCAGTTGGAGAGTAAACCCTAAAGTTCAATGGGTAAACCACTACCCAGCCTAGCTAGAGGGTAAACCCTATGATCAATGGGTAACCAACTGCCTAGCCCCAATAGAGGGTAAACCCAAAACTGGTCTGATAACTCTGCACTATGCCCCCTCGTCTTCCGAAGGATCTGCTCCACGAGCTACGGGTAGATACTCCAACTATCACGAAGACCCACATAGATTTATCTTTAAGGTACACCTCATCATACGAGTCTCAAAGAAACATACAACGCACCAATCGGACGCTCGGTCTGTGAGTTATTAGCATTTTAGTCATGGTGGCCTCGTTGGATTCGTAGATGATCCAACCTTACAATATCTCAACTTTATCATGAACTCCAGTGGGTTATCTCAAGGTATCCTTTTCACTTGATGAAAACTAGAGCCACTGATGGTTCATCAAATGGTCGTCTGGTGCCAAATATATTTCCAAACGAAAGTAAAGGGTCGGTATTGGTCCGGAGACCGGTCTGACCCAGTCGAACCAACCTGGTCTGACCGAGTCGAACCAACCCGGTCCGACCCAGTCTGGGATGACCCAGTCTTGGTCGACCAAGACATACCTATTGGGTCTAGCCTGACCCATTGGGTGGGCTAGCCTTTTAGGTTCAGCCCGACATGCAGGGCCTAGCCCAGCGGGCTGCGTGGGCGGTTCGGCCCGGAGCGTCGCGAGGGTGCGGCCTAGTGCGGATCGGCCCAGAGGGTGTGGCTGGGCAGGTTTGGATAGGGTGCCGCGATGGGGGTTGTGGGCATTATCGGGAGGCTGGCACAGTCAGGGCATCAGTTTAGTTGGGTGGAGACTGGGTAGGGCATCAGGCGACAGGAGGCAGACAGACAGGGCGCGAGGTGGGCCGGTCTGTGGCCAGGCAGGGCGCCAGGAGGGCGAGTGGGCGGCCAGGCAGGGCGCCTGGCGGGTCGGTGGGCGGCCGTGCAGGGTGCCAGGTGGGCCGGTGGGCAGTCGGACAGGGTGCCAGGAGGGTCGGCGGGCAGCCGATATGGGTGCGTCCAGGCGGGTCATGGTTTGGCCAAGCGCACCGGAGTGCCGTGGGGGTGATGCGGTTTGCGGAGGCTGCAGGTAGCGTGGCCTTTCTCATCACCGCCTTCGTCATTTCATCGCCTCATCACCATGCTGAAGATCATCACAAAGAAGAACAGTGGTAGGGTCAGACCATGTTGTTTTGTCCCACCCCCTCCGCATTAAGGGTTGTTTCAAATGGCTCAACAAGAAGTAAGAAGATGGACAACAACTCATCCGCAAACAATTCCTTTAAAACCGATGATGAAGATAAAGTAAAACACCAACATGTAGAAACCACCTACCTTTGTTCGATGTTTGTCAACATTTGTGTGGGGAAGAATATTGATCATTGAGAAAAGATAGATGTCGGTGCCGTCAACATTTTCCTCGATCGTCTATTTGTGTGCCGACTCATCGTAGTCGAAGATGTCCTTCGTCAGAGTGTGTTTTGAGGAAGGAAGTCAAAGTCGATCCTTGCAGGAGTTCTTCATTGGAAGAATTCATTATTATGGAGGAAGAATAATCCTCTAAGTTTTGGTAGTCACGTCACTTTACCAACACATCATCACTTGGTGAAGCCATCCGAAAACCTTCTCCCAAGCTTCCTATATATAGGGGAGGGAGAGAGGAAGGTAACAAATAGTGGAATTTGTGTCAGTTTATTTATTAGGAACTTTCCTAAATTCTAAATACGCTGTTATTTAAATTTAAAAGGAGAAAGAAAATTAAATTGTGATGGTGCAATTTTAGAGGTGCGTTGGCTATAATTATTTGGAGGATACCAAGAGGCTCCCCCCCATGTTTAATATGGACTTGAGAGGTTTCTCCCAATTAATGGAAGGTTTCAAGGGGGTTTAAAAACCCGGGTGGTCCCCACCACCATTACCTTTCATGGGTGGTTATGGTTCAGGTGGTCCCCACATCCAAATTCCATGTTGAGGTTTAGTTCTGGTGGACCCCACCTCCCAACACCCACATGGGTGTTGCAAATAAAAATAATGTTTCAGACACTTTTATTTTTTTTATTCTCCCACAAAAAACTGTAATTCTATCATTTACTCTCCACCCACTGTAGTCGAGGTGAAAGTCACCTTAAGTGAATATCGGCGCTGCGAGTTCAATGGTACCGTCAAATTTCAATTCCAGGAACCAGTTCAAAATTTACAAAATTCCGCTCACACGTTTATTGAGTGTACCTGAAAAAATAGTCCATAATATTATTCTCAGTCACATTCGACTTGTGTAGGTCACAATTATGTTCTTCCTAGGTGAAACTGGCTACAAAGAACCCAAAATTATTCCAGGATTTTTAATTCGAGTTACCTTTTATATGTTATGAATTTTACAATAAAATAACCATCACTTAATTATTTTATTTGTGGCCAAAAACTAACTTTTTCTGCTGGCATGAGCCAGCCAATTTTAGGATCGTCTTAAAGAATGATACAATCATGAGTTCAGCGGTGTTATCATATTTTTATTCCGAGTTACCATTCTTGAGTTATAAGAAATTGAAAAATAAAGTAATTTATTTATTTATTTTATTTACGATTCTGCCATTTTTGGGTTTTATCACAAGAGGCATGCGCCGATTAATCTTAAGTCGTACCTAGGGTAAACCTTCCATCCTGACTGCAATGGTGCCCTCATATTTCTGATCCATGTTACCATTTAAGTTATATGCAACTTTTTCAGGAAAACGGCTTACGCGCACTAACTTATTCTTAAAAAAACATCGACGGATCATTTTAGGCACTCCGGGACTCAGAATTACGCGCCCTCAAATTTTTCATACCCGTAAAATTCCCATTTATTGAAAAACAATTCATGGACATTACATGTCTTTACATTCTCCACACCTCAGGGCTCTATGTCCCCGTAAGCCACAACTCATCTAGGTAAAAGGTTGGGGGCACTGAGCATGCATCTGAGCCTCCTGCTCCCTTGTGCTCTCCTGGAAGTTCACATGCTATTAACGAACATGAACCATTGGTATCGACCGTTCATGAAAGACTCGCTCTTATTGATCCTCAATCACTACTAGAACCTCCATAAAAGTCACCCCATTGTCGATGTCCACCTTTCCATGGTCGGAGATGTGTGTAGGGTCGTGCACGTATCTCCTCATATGGGATACGTGGAAGACATGATGCACCCAGTGCAACTAAGGTGGAAGAGCTATGTGTTATGCCATCTCACCAACTGTGATGAGGATATAAAAAGGTCCGATGAATCTAGGAGATAACTTACATCCTCTTCCAAATATCTGTTGACCTCATCGGGGTGGGACACATAAGAAGATGAAGCTACCATCCTTGAACTCTAGAGGTCTCTGTCTTTTGTCGGCATATGACTTCTGCCTGCTTTGGGCAGTCTTCACCAACTCCTGGTTGATCTGCACTATCTCTGTGGTAGCCCATACCATCTCTGGTCCCATGAGTGCTGACTCCCTTGGGTCAGTCCCGCACAAAGGTTATCTGCATGGTCGCCCGTAGAATTCCTCAAAAGGTGTCATCCCTATGGTAGAGTGATAGCTATTGTTGTACACAAACTCCACCAATGGAATGTGATCCTCCCAGCTATGATCGATGTCGAGGACACAAGCACGGAGCATGTCCTCGAGAGTCTGAATTGTTCGCTTAGTCTGACCATCTTTATGAGGATGGAAGGCGGTGCTCAAACGAAGTTGCGTCCCGAAGGCCTCCTGCAACAACTTCCATAGCCGAAAAGTAAATTGTGCATCTTGATCAAAGACAATAAAAGAGGTTACTCCATGTAGCCACACAATCTCTTGCACGTATAGGCATTCCAAAATATCTACTGAACCCTTCGCTATGATCGATAGGAAGTGAGCCGACGTGGTGAGTCGGTCGATGATCACCCAAATCGAGTCATGACCCTTGGATATTCATGGAATACCCGTCACAAACACCATGGATATACCATCCCACTTCCACTATGAGTCCTCTAAAGGCTAAACCAAGCCTCCTAGAACCTGATGATCCACCTTCACTTGCTGAAAAGTGAGGAATTGAGAGTAAAACTCTACAACTGCTTTCTTCATTCCCAGCCACCTATGATGACTTCGAAGGTCCTGGTACATCTTCTCCACTTCTTGATGTACAATAGGAGGGGATGAATGGTACTCCCTCAACACTTCCTCTTAAAGTGAAACATGTACCATGGTACATCCTCTAAAGTGGATGACGTGCTCCCTGCCTTTAGAAAATCCATTAGGTGTTTGTCCTGTGGATATCTGAGCACATAAAGTCTTGAAGTTAGTGCCTCCGTGCTACGCCTCCCTCACTCGCTGAAGGAGTGGGGAGTGACTATAAGAGACAGAAGACAAACTTATCCTTCTAGATCTACAAAGGATATCGACAAAGAGGATAGTTTCTTTGTCACCTCACTTAGCAGATGCAGGACAGACCTCTTACTGAGTGTGTCTGCTACCAAGTTTCCGTTCCCAGATGTATAGACTATCTCAAAGTAAACTTTTGATTCCACGAGGGTGAGGTTGGCCGACTCACGAGTGATTGGTTGCACCCTCCAATGCATGATTTTATCATGTGCTTCCTGAGTTTCCTTTTTCATCAACCAAGGAATAATCCAATCCAATGTAGTAGATAAACCACAACCTCTTTTCCTAATACATTCAATCTGAGTGTGAACCGTGGATGTCAAGTCCAAACCCAAACTAACTTTGTAAGGCCTTGACATTTCCACCAAGAGGTTCCAACCGAAACTCTCCACTCAAGGGTCAAATATCATCTTCGGTGTGTGTGTGATTATCGAGTATCATCTCAAAGGTATCTCTAGACATGAGGTTCAAGTCAATGGTTTAGCCAGAATCTTTAGGTCGTAGACAAGATTTGTGGAAGGAAGAAAAAATTGGTACCTATTTCTATTGATACGACAGCTAGTAGTATACCAAGACCATACCTTGAATCATTTCTAGAGACCTTGGGTTACATTCCTTGACTCCATGGAACTACTCTCTTCCTATGTCCTCCAGCTCAATGATTCTGGTGGGTCCAAAAAAAAGGGGTGGTTGTAACATGTTGAAAAGTAAACCACTTCATGCTGCTCTCCTAGATCTACTTCAATGTATGCTACCCTGCAGACTCATCTGTCCCTAACACTTCATCTTCCTGAAACATTTTACATGCCCATGTCTCTCATACTGGTTCAAGTTTCCTGCTTTCCCACTGCTAACACTCACTATCTGTATCAGTTCATCCAAAGAACATTCTACTATAAAAGTTCTCTCTAGAACCCTAACATATGTAGATATGCATAGAGGAATAGTGTTGGATCAGATTTCCTTTAAACAAACCTCGCTCGAAAGTTCAATCCTTGATGCACTGATCGTATCGTATTCATTGAGTACAAGGAAAGATCGGTACTCCTCAATGAATACTCATTTACCAATATGTCATCTGGCTGAAGCTATAGAAGTTTTAGAGAGCTCTCAGCCACCACCTAGAGCCAGTTCTTAGCCGTATGTGAGTTGGGCTTGCCTCGGAACATAAGGGGTATCTGATGCTGAAACACTTGTAAGGCACTAAGCCTACTTGTGTCCTCTATTGGTACCACTGGTTGTAAGTGCTGACCAACGAGTAGTGATATAACTGACACACTACTCGAAGGTGCTATTTAGGGTAATGGTCCATGTACTGAAGCCTCATAACTTTGTGGACGATCCTCATGGTCTCTCACTAAAAAAATTCTAGTAGTTAAGATCATTTTCTGCTCTACTGGTTTCTCAACTAGATGAGTAACTCTAGAAATTGCCTCCAGCCAACCCTCGGCTGCGTGGGAAATTGTCTCACCTCGAATCCTTGGAGGCATGTGCTGCTAGAACTCTTGTAACTCACTCAGTCGGCATGCACCGTCCGCTATTGCGGTTGGTGGTATCTGCTACCCAACAAGTGGTGATGCTGCCGGTACACCACCTGAAGGTGCCAACATAGTAGGAGGGCCCTGCACCGGAGCCTCATTGCTCGGTGGGCTATAAGTGCGTACAACTCTCAGAACTCTATCTGACTGTCTACATAGAGGCGTTATGAAAGGAAAAAGGTGCGCTATAGTTAAAATTTATACCTGGTGAGATGACGTGGTGAGATTACATAAAAAAAACTATTGAAAACACACACTCAATTAGTGTTTTCATGTACTATGTCAGAAATCAGAAGTCAGGGTCCTGGTTTATGGATATGTCGGCCGCCCCACCATCACTGGACTCCCTGAACTGAAAACCATACCCACAACACATAACACTATTAATTCATAGAAATGATCATTTTCCTATGTTTTGCTATAAAACTGACTCCTCTGATACCAATTTGTCACGATCCATCCCCCGGGGCCCGTGCCATGACTACCCCAATCATGTCTTCCAAGAGTCCTTCTTTGATAATCATGGAGAAAATAATTGAATAGCCTCGTAGAAAGGGCTGAGTCTGAAAGAATTCATTGGTTAATCCACTGCCCATCCCCACTAGAGGGTAAACCCTAAGAGGTCGTCGAGTAACCCAATGCCCAGCCCAGCTGTAGGGTAATCTCTAAGGTCAACAGGTAATACACTGCCCAGCCTAGTTGGATGGTAAACCCATACAGGTCCTCCGGTAACCCACTACCTAGCCCAGCTGGATGGTAAACACTAAAGTCAATGGGTAACCCACTACCTAACACATCTGGAGGGTATACCCTAAGAGGTCATCTGGTAACCCACATCCCAGCCCAGCTGGAGGGTAAACCCTAAAGGTCAACGGGCAACCATCTACCCAGCCCAACTGGAGGGTAAAACCTAAGTTCAACGGGTAACCCACTACCAAACCCCCACTAGAGTGTAAACATGGAACTTTTCTGATATCTCTGTACAGTGCTCACTCATCTCTAGAAGGATATGCTCCACGAGCTATGGGTCAAAACTCCAACTATCACGAAGTCCCACATAGAAGTATCTCAGAGGTCTGCCTCATCATAAGGGCATCAACGCAATAGACGGCGTGTTAATCAGACACCCGGTCTATGAGTTATTAGTCTTTTAGTCTTGGGGCCTAGTAGGATTCGTGCACGATCCAACCTGATTGTATCTCAACTTTATCCCGAACTCTAGTGTGGTATACTTAAGGGAACCATCGTGCTC
Organism: Viscum album; assembly: GCA_963277665.1. Taxonomy (NCBI): domain Eukaryota; kingdom Viridiplantae; phylum Streptophyta; class Magnoliopsida; order Santalales; family Viscaceae; genus Viscum; species Viscum album. The sequence continues at coordinate 1,010,186,968 of OY728128.1, read as the reverse complement.
GAAAAAAAAACCAGTGCCACTGATGGTCAATCAAATGGTCATCTGGTGCCAATGATATGGCCAAAAGAAAGTAAAGGTTCTGTAGTGGGCCCGGGTCCGATCCGACCCATTATGGGTCGACCCAGTCTGGTTCGACCCAGTCAGAACTGGTGTGTTTGTCCTAGTAGATTGGGTGGTCCAGCCTGTTATGTTCAGCCCAACCCACTGGGCCAAGCCCAGCAGGTCGCGTGGGCGGTTCGGCTCGGATCATCGTGAGGGTGCGGCCCAGCGTGGCTCATCACGGATGGCATGGACAGTCCGACTTAGTCATGGAACCACAGGTGGGGCCATGGGCCGACTCGGGAGGTCGTCACAGCTAGGGGGCCGGTTCGGTCAGGTGGCGACCGTGTAGGGTGCAGCCCGGCCGGAAGCTGGCCGGGCAAGGTGCGAGGCGGTCCGACAGGCGGGAGGGCAGGGTGCCAGGTGGGCCTGCGGGAGGCCGGGCAGGGAGCCAGTCAGGCCAGCGGGCGGCCAGGTAGGGGCCGATTGGGCCGGCGGGCGGCCGAATAGGGCACCATGTGGGCCAGCGGGCGGCCGGGCATGGCGCGTCCAGGCGGGCCGGCGGCCGAGAGAAGGTCAGTGCTGGAAAACGTCGGCTAGACAGGGCAGAGCCAGGAAAGCCGTGGTTTGTCCTCGAAACCAGATCACAATGGGGGAGGCACGATTTTCATAAGCCGTGGGTAGTGCGTCCCTTGGTGTCGCCGCCTTCGTCATTCCGTCGCCACATCACCATGATAAAGATCATCACAAACAAGAACAACAGAGAGGTTGGACCATGTTGGTTTAGCCCGAAGCCTCCGTGTTTAGGGTGGTATCAAATGGATCATCAAGAAGTAATAATATAAACAGAACCCACCAGCAAACAATTCCATTACAACCATCGAAGAATATTCAAGGAAACATCACCATGTAGAAACCCCCAACCTTTGTTCGGTGTTTGTCAACGTTGGTGCGGGGAAGAAGACAGGTCATTTGGAAAATATGGACATGGTTTTCATCAACAGTTTCCATGATTATTAGTTTGTCCACAAGATCATCATAGTTTAATACGCCCTATGTTAGAGTAGGATATGAGGAAGGATGTCGAAGTCACTCCTTTCTAGCATTCTTCATTGGCAGAATGCGTTATTTATGGAGGAATCATAATCCTCCAAATGGTGGCCATCGCGTCACTTTACTAGCACTTCTTCGCTTGATGATGTCGTCCCAAAACATTATCTCAAGAATCCTATATATAGGAGATAGTGGGAGGTAGGTAACGATTGTTGGAATTTATAATGGTTCATTTATTAGGAACCATCGTAAATTCCAACGACGTGATTATTTAAATTTAAAAGGATAAATCTAATTAAATAATTTTGGCCCAATTTAAGAGGTGGGTTGGTTATAATTATTGGGAGGATACCAACAGGCTACCTCCACATTTAATAGGGACTTGAGAGGCTTCTCCCAATTAATAGGAGGTTTTAAGGGGGTTTAAAAACCTTGGAGGTCCCCACCACCATAACCTCTCATGGGAGGATATGGTTTAGGTGGTCACCACCACCATAACCTCTTATGGGAGGTTAAGGTGTGTTGGTACCCACTTCCAACTTCTAATTAGAGGATTAGTTCTGGTGGACCCCACCTCCCAACACCCACATGGGTGTTGAAAATAAAAAAAATGTGTCACACACATTTATTTTTATTTTTATTCTCCCACAAAAAACCCAAATTCTATCATTCACTCTTGACCCATGGCGGTTGAGGTGAAGTTATCCATAAGTGAATACCAGTGTTGTGAGTTTAATGATGCCGTTGGATTTCAATTCGGAGCAACAGTTCAAAAGATTCAAAACACCGCTCACACGTTTAATGATTGTACCCAAAAAATGTTCGGAAAATTATTATCAGTCACACTCGACTCCCAATAGTCGAAGTTTGGCCTTTTCTAGGTGAAACACGCCCCAACGAACCCAATGATACTCTCAGATTTTAAATCCGAGTTATAGATTAGAAGTTATAAATTTTACATCAAAATAACTGTCACTTAATAATTTTATTAGTAGCCAAAAACTAACGTTCTCTAGTGGCCCACGTCGGTCAAAGTTAGTATCTTCTTAAAGAAATCATACACTCACGTGTTTAGCGGTGGTCTCGGATTTTTTATCTGAGTTACTGTTTTTGAGTTATAAGCAATTGAATAATAAAATAATTTATTTAATTATTTTATTTACGATAATGCAATTTTTGGGTTTTCTAACAGGATGCCCGCGATGACTAATCTTAAGTTGCGCCATGTATAAACCTAGAATCCTAAGTGCAATGGTGCCATCACATTTCTTATATGTATTACCATTTAAGAGTTATTCCACTTTTTTCAAGAAAACTGGTTACGCACATTAACTTAAACTTCACAAAAACTCCGACGGATTATTCAGGGCACTTTGGGCCTCAAAATCGCGTGCCGTAAGATTTCTCGGACCCGTATAATACCCATTTATTTAAAAAAATCATAGCCATTCCAGGTCTTTAAAGACCCTTCACATCCCCTAGAACCAAAATAAAAAATTGGAATCTGAGTTAGACCCAACCCTAGTATTGACGAAACCTCATCAGATGAATGATAGGCCGAGAAACATCCAAAAAAAGAAGAAAAAAGGAGGTGGGATATCTCCATGATGATTCAGATGAATATTCGGTTGAAATCCATTAGAAATTGAATAGAGGAGAGAGAGCTAGATGGGGTTTCATCATGCTGGTAAAGGGGAACCACATAGGTGGGTCGCATATGAGAGGAGTGAGTGAGATTTTTCTAATTTCATTTAATTTTAAATTTCATTAAATATAATAGAATATAAAATAGTGTCTCGATGCATTATTTTTACCACACAGTTTTGTAAACCATGTTCCAATCATGCACCCTCTTCATGGAACCTCAGGAACTACACACGAGATAGACGCGTGGTGTCGATGTCATGGACGAATCATGTGGTGAAAATCATATAGTTACTATCCAATTTTCACTATCTATGTGGGATGGGTCCATAGTTTAGCATATTTTCTGCTACGCCTACAACACCATATGGTCTATTTTAAATGGGAAGCACAATTTCCTATAGTGGGAAGTATGGTTTCAAAAAAATCATGTGTCTTGTGAAGGTCATTAAAAGTAGGATTTTCCACAACTATTGCTCCCAAAACCTCTTGATCCACCAATTAAACATGAATACACTTCAATAAAGTCCAAAAAACACTATAAAATATCCAACTCTTTTAATTGAATACCAACTGTTGGTTTGAATAACGAATAATTTAATAATTTAAAAAGATAAAAAAACATCTCACTTTCAGATAGTCTGAAATGAATGTCACTATAGAGATACCGGTGATAAAAACTAGAATTTTCCATATGAAAATTATTTTGAGTGCATGAATAAAGAACATATCAATCCTAGAGGTTATAAATTAAAGAATATAAATGAATACCAAGAGAAGGATAAGAATACATTGAAATCTATTTGGTGTTGTGCAGAAGAAAATGATTATATTGAAAAATATGGACATGATAAAAAAGCAACTAATTATTGTTTTATGTCATCATTATATAAGTTAGGGATTTTGGATTTTTTGGATGTTTTGATTATAACAATGATTATGAAAACCCATAAGTTTCATGTTTTTAATGAAGAAATTAAAATATTAGGAAAATATATTTTCAAATATTCTAATATATAATATGAATTAATAAAATAATAAGAAACTTGTTTATGAAAATATATTATTTTAAAAAAAACGTATTAAAAATTAAAAATAATTTATTCTTGTTATATCTTTATGGTTTATGATAGTTTGAAAATGTTCATGATGTGAATGAAAATTTGAAAAATGTATTTGAGAGTCTTAAAAATTTTTATCATTATTTATTCATGGTCATGAAATATACCATAAAATTATGTCATTGTGAAAAAAATAACAATGATTGATTTTTCTATGATAGAGTATTTCTCTAGATTTTATAAAACTAATCTTTTAAATGTTAATTTTTTACTTGTAATGTCCCTAGTTTAAAACGTGGAATGAAATGTCACTATAAAAATGAATATTATCATAGATTCAAACATTATATTCAATTTAAAAAATCGTATTTCTAAATAATTGTTATATAAATTACCACTCTAAACTTGTTTTAATTCTATAAGGGAACCTGAAAATAGTTATACTAATAATATTGGACCCAATGTTTCTTAGATTAAAATAATTTCAATTAATTATTTTTTATAGAAAAAATGGCATGGATATGTCAAAAATTACATATAATACATTAAATGTGGATTCTTTATGAATATGACTAAGGAACCATAAAATTATACGACTTCTAATATATGTGATTGCGGAACATTTACATTTTGAGACAATTTTAACTAAAACTAGTAGGTTTTGGTAATATTTGTATACATGATTCTAAATTTATTTCTATTTTTATTTTATTTTAATTGATTAAAAAATAATTTTATTAGAATATATCAATTTTGTGATGATCGAATGTTTGTTAAATTTCAATATTATAACTGTTTAGTTCATAAAGATTATTCTTTTATATTTTATACATATTTAATGGATGATATTTATGCAATTAATTTTTTTTACTAATTATTCAACATGTTATCTATTTGAATGCTGAAAAGTGTGTTAAAACAATTTTTCATCATATTTTAGTAAATTATAATTACATATTGTTACATAATCTCTGTAAACATTATAGTTTTTTATCGTTGCCTTCTTGGAAAAATAACAGCTCTATGATTTTTGTAGTTGCATGAAAGTGAAATAATGGAAATTTTCTTTTTTCCCTATAAATCATATAGGTACTAATAATGAAATATAGTTATTATATACTGACTTATTTGGTATTGGTGAAATTTTTTTCCATGGTGGAAGGAATTATAATTTTGTAATTTTTTATTAGCATTCTACATTTACTTGGTTTTACTTAATTACTCATAAAAATCATTATTTATCGAGATTTTTTTAATTTAGTTAAAAATGAAATAGGTTGCATGGATTTTTCTATTCACATGGTTAATTGGATTGAGTTTATAAATTTATAATTTGAAACAATTTGTAAAAATAATGCTTACTTTAAGAATTTATCTTTACATAGAACACCACAAAAAAAATTGTATACAGTGAAATAATAGAATATTTATTGAATTGTAAATAACTATGTTATGTGAATGTAATATTCATGAAGTTTTTTTGTCTATGGGAATTTTTTATACTTATTTTATTTATAATATAAATATGTTTAGTTCATTGTTAAAAAAATACATATGTTTTATTCAAAAATTAAAATACTTTAGTTTGTAGCTTTCAGGTTTTTAGTTGTAAATTTTTTATTTTAAATTTAACGGATAATTTAGATGAACTCATTTGAAAAAGAAATGACATTTTTTAGTGGATATTAAATAAATAGTAAATCATTTAGAGTTTATAATAATACATAAAAACTTATTTAAGAAATTTTTCATGTTATGTTTTATAATAAGAATGTCAAGTTAAATTCTAATTCTAATGTTTTTAATGAGCATTTTATATATTTTAATTTTGGTAAAAAACACACGGGATGAGAATTAGTCAATTGATGGGGATAATCATAATTATTAACCTAGTCCAATATTAATGATGACTCCTAATTTTTTTTCATATTTAAAATTTAATTGGAAATAATGATTCTATAATTAAAACCATAAATTCTATTTTAATATTTTTCCAACTATACATTTATTTCGTATTTTCATCCTAAAAATATTAATGATGCTTTAAATGATTCAAAAATTATTTTTTCAATGTAATATGATCGTAATAACTTTGATAAAAATATTTTTATTCATTATTATAATTTATTTATGATATAAAATTAATATAAAATAAATGGATATTCAGAATCATGGTGAATAAATATAGATATATTTCCAAAATCAAATCCTAACACGTTTCCCATGGATACTAATAGAAAAAAATGTATTGAAATTAAAGATTATTTTTTACCAGTTACTAGGTTAAAGTATATTATAACTTTATTGTTTTTTTTCATTACCAATATTTAAAATTATATCAAATGAATGTAATAAGTGTTTCTTAATTGGTTTTATAACAAAATAATTTTATTTTTCTCAGCACCCTTGTTTTAAAATTGAAAATGTTCTTCATGATGTATTTAAATATTCTAATGATTTGTATGGTTTTAAATAAGAAAATCATGATTTTTATGAATGTAAATATATATTATATAGTGTTTTCATGAAATGTAATGTTGAATATATACTTTTAAATTACTGAATTTTAAATTATATTTAAATTGGGAAAATCTATATTGATGATGTTGTTTTTATTTCTTCTAGTGAAATGATTTATATTGGTTTATCTGATTTCATGTATTCTATGTTTTACAATAGTTTAATGGAAATATTAATGTTAGGCCATAGAATCACATTTATCAAAGGAAAGATAAAATTCTTCTAGATCAATCCTTGTATTTTAAAGAGTTATTTGAAATGTTTGGTATTGATTACTCTAAAACTAGAAAAATCCCATATGAGTAATATTTGAAAATAATTTTTTGACGAATCTGGAAAATATGTTTATATTAGTGTTCATAGATATATGATAGGTACAATTCTTAATTTAACTTAATCTAGACATGTTATAATGTTTAGTGATTTTCAATATTCCAGATTTTAGGGATATCTTAAATTAATATTAAAGCTATAAAAATAAAAATTTTATATATAAAAGGAATTATTGGGTTAGTTTTATTTTATCCAAGATATAACGTGTAACGTCCAGTGTTTTTAACTGATCGAAAAAGTGAAGGAAATTAAATTTTTCGATTAGCTGGGCTGGACGGTTTTAAATCTAATTGTGGAAGTTTTTCCAATATCTGACTGTTACACTAAAATGTGTCGTTTAAATAATTAAATATAATTAAGTAAAATATTTTTATACTTTAAATAAAATAAATTGTGGTTACAAACCTTCAATACCACATTGAAACATTTAATGAAATAATTTTAGTGTTACACGTTGAGTCAGCATTGGATTTTGAGACTAATAAACCCTCAGCATTATTAGATTAAAAATATTAAATTTATTTTATGCATACATGTGATTGTTTTTTAATGAAATTAATTAACTCTCAAACAGTGCATTGTATACGAAATCTGAGATTTCTGTTTGGTCTGGAATTCTAGGTTTACCATAATAATGGTATATAATTGATGTGAATCGGGTGTTTGGAATCCTCAAAAGTGACAACACCCTCTTTATTTGTAATTAATTTAATAATTCAATTTTTATTTAATAAATTATTATTTTCACACAAATGGACTGCCAAAATATAAATCATAGACCTTAGATACTTTCTTTGATCTGGTGTTTACCCTATGAATTTTATAACTTTTTCAATCATTGGACATTTTTTAGATCACACATGAAGATAATTTATTTTGGTTATAAATATATTTTTTTGGTGGGAATTTAGAAATAATAGTAATAAATTTATAATTTACATTTTTATCTTTGTTGAAGACAACAAATGAAAATTTACTTCCACAATTAATAAATTTCATCTTAGTGTAAATATTAAATGGGAAATCGAATAAATATGATATTATTAATTATTCAAATTAAATTAAAATGTACAATTAATGTTAACTTAGTAGGTGTTATCAGTTTTTAAATAGTTGACGCCATTAAAATATTAATGGTGATATTGATGGGATGAATTAAATAATAGTAATTTTAATTGCAGTTATTATTATTAGAATGGGAAAAATCATTGACATACATTTGTGTATATATATGGGGTATATCAATAAATATATTGTTATTAAATATATACATTGTAACATATTAATGTGTGGGTGTATATATATAAATATTGATATGTATATATTCGAATACAACAAGTATATATATATATATATTTGAGTGGATATTTATTATTTGTTAGATAATATTTTCTTAATTGCCCAAATAAATGCTTGTTAGGTCTCTCCAGAATACACAATGATCCTTTTAAATATTTAGTCCAACATCTTAAAGAGACACAAGGTGCATGTTGGCACACCGTATTACCGGTCTTAGGATGTTTTTACAATTAAAAAAATAATTACTCAGGACTTTTGTAAAATTTTTACATCGTTCTCTAGCACTACGTTCAGGGTAGAAATAATTTAAATGGTCTAAAAAGGAAAAAAATAATTTAATGATAATTAATTATAATTAAAGAGGGATAAGAATATATGATAATATAAAAACATGTTGATGTAATTTATCTATAATTAAAATGGGTGTAAACCCATCTTAATTAATTGTTTCATTTATTCCACCATTATTTATTTATTTATTTATTTTCTTCTTCTTTATTTTTCATTCTTTAGTTTCTCGTCCATTCCTTTAACTCCTCCTCTCCGATCATTAATGGTGTGTCATGCCTCCCCCTACAAAGGGGTGTGAACCACCTCTACTCTCCTTCAGAAATTCATTGCATCACCATTTCTCCTCTGATTTCAACCTCATCTAGTGTGCAGTGATGCTCTTGGTATGGCTAACCTCGGGAAGTATGAATCATTTAATCTCTTTCTAAATATATATCTCAATCAATCACAATACTATTATACCCGAAATTGGGTTTTTTCTAAAATAGTATGTTTTTTCCATTTTTGGAAAAATAAAAGATCTCAATAAAGCATACAATCTCCTATGATTATAATTTAGGGAGTCTTCTCACTTTCCCATTGTTTCATTGTAATTTATAAAAACTAAATGTTGTTCCATTCATCAGTGCCTACTGATCTTTTTCCAATTTCACCCAATATTTTTAAATTAATTGATTCACATAATAATTAAATCATTAATTAACATATATTGAATTTATCAAATTGTTGAAACATGGTCGAAAAAGCCATTGGGTGAGCCGACATCATCGGTATTAATACCTTTATCCTACAATATTTTATTTATGTATTTGTAAATTTTGTTCAACCCTTTTTAATTATGTATAGATTAAATAATAAAATTAGAATAATTATGAACCACGAATTTTTGGGGTTTTTGATATTTTTTATGGTTTATTTGTTAATTAAAATGGGCATTATTTTGTATATACTGATAAATTTACTTGGTTATAACTACAAGACTAGAATTATCATTAGTAAATGGGTTTGATTTTCTCTTATTATAGTATTGAAATTATAAATTCATATATAGTGATATATACTTCCATGAAAACTAACTAAATTCACGGTGGTGAGACAATGTGATTTCCCTATTAATTACTACACAAGGGCTCTATATTGTTGATCAGTTATACATTACGCCAGGGATAAAAAAATTTAGGCTCTACCTAATGAGGGTTTCCATGTGTTTCTAAAATACACAAGAGTAATACTATTTCTCAAAGGTACATTCAGGGACGAATCCGTTAGAATAGTTAGTAAACCATGCCTCAGGTGATTATTGACCCCTTCTGTGTGATACCAGGATATACCCTTGAAAAATCGATTCCTTGAGCAATATATTTTCATTCAAATGATTTTCATGGATGGGCTTAGTGGTATTGGATAAATTAATTGATGTACTATTGTGATAGCTTTTGGATAGGCTCGGATTCCAACTCTACAACTTGAAAATAATAATAACAATGATGATTGAAATGTGTTTATTTATGCATCCTTTATTCCTTAGTAGATTGTGATACCTTTCTATTTCTTGAAGCACACATTGATTACACATTAACTATAACTCAGGATAAAGAACAATCTTATGATTTTGTTCCATTTTGTCTCCAACATTATTTCTAGATTTTATATACATATATGTGTGTGTCTGTACATCAATCTCTCAACATGTAATTTATTTATATTCTCGGCATAGTCCAAATCAGGTGATGTGATCACGGTACTGAGGAAGATCAAACCTAGGTACACATACATAGTTTTTATATTTAACAATATTCAATAATTATATAATGTTACATTGATTTTGGTTAGTGTATGAAATGGAAAGGCTTTGACACTGTGGGTTCCTACCTACTGGGATTTTATCAAACACCTCTAATCGTGCGTCATTGGAAGCCTAGTAGATTTTATGATCTCAGATGATGACAAAGGTAAGTATGCTACATCTGATGCTTGATTGTTTCTTACTGCTTAGGATTTAGAATAGGGGTAGCAGATCAAGCCTTGTTCACGATGTAATTATCATACATTGTGTCTTTTCATTTCAGTTTGGTAGAATCCATGAGTTCATGATTTTCATACATTCCTTTGGGAATATATATCATGTTTTACATTATTTTGTATCTAGTTTAACTATAATATTCTAAATGGTCATTTAAGATGTTGGATTATTCATATTTCTTATGATGTAGTTTGGTTGTTTATGTTCATATCCTATTTTCATAAACCAATTTTATTCAGCTATATATTATTTATTATCTATGAGGGAATAGTCTAACTTGATGACATGTTAAATAAGGCCCCCACTACAAGTCGGTATCCTATGAAATTAAGGAATATTCACTCGATGTTATGTGGCCAACCCATCACGGAGAAACCATTCAGTGTCTTCTTGGATGTTGACACTGCAAAGTGGTATCAGAAGGTAAATTTTTAATTTGTCTAAGGATTTTGGGTTGGTTGAAAGGATAATAAGAATGTATTGGCACATGGTTTACATTCATACATGGGTCTGATCATACAACATGTGGTAAATGACAAAGTGATCAGGGCTGGGAATCGATGTTCATGATTTTCAATTTTATAGTTGATATGATTTCACCTTGAGTGATTTGTGTAATTTCAGATTCTTATGGATTTATGGATTTGATGGTATATAATCATGGATTTTATAGGAAAGGATGAATCTTTACATGCATCTTAATATGAACATAGGGATTCACAAGTTGTGCATATGGAATTCCATGTAGCTTCATTCATAGGTTATCTACTGATATGATTCAGTGCTTTGAATTTCCTACCATGTCTTTTATTTATTTAACACACCTATTAAATTCCATATTGTGGTGATATATTTATCATTCTAGACTATTAACAAGATTATAGTTTACAAGAATATTTTTTAATATCATGATTTTGTTCTTATTATCATATCTCTATGATTAAATTGTCATGGTTTTGTGATTAAAAAATGTTTCTCTTTTTTAGCATAATGTAGGGAGATGATCAATTATTGGATATATAATTGGTTAATTTTCCAAAATTTTATTGGTTACAATTAAATGGGATCCTAGTTAAATTTTTTATCCTGACCTAGAGATAGGTTTGGCACTAGTTCTTCTTTATGGGCTAGAACAAATCATGTATAAACCTTTTCAAATAAAAGCCTCACTAATGTTGTGATTATTCTGCCTTTTTGGTTTCATTCACGTGTCATTACCTGGCATCAGAACCACTTATATAAAAGGACCCCCTTGTTTGGATTGTTGGACATGTTTTCATAGACTTTAGATTCGGGCATGAGCATTAGGTAATGCACATTCATGCTGGTTGGACATTCCTTGGGCATGGAAAACTACTTCATAAGTCTTTGGAATCTCTCTTCTCCGCAGTGATGGATGACTTGTAATGTCTTCATAGGAGTTAAAATTCATCTTTCTTTTGCATCACCTCTGGGTTGTATGCATTCATGTACGTAGTTCCCAAAGTGTTCGTGCCATTATTATGAATTAGATGAGTTCAATATAATCATAAGTACTTTCTATGTTAAATATTTCATTGGTAACCACCATAGTTGAGTGACTAATTCATTAATCGAATCATGTTCTTCGAAAAGCGTGGGATGAAAACCCAGGAATCAGATGTTTTCACACCCTGGTTAGTTCAGTTTTGGTTTTCATGAAAAACTTTTAAATGTTTTCTATCTGATAATATTTTAATCCTATTTGTTTAGTCATCCATACGTGACGAGTTTGTTCTCTATTTGGCCTCCTTTTAACATTAAAACATATGGTGGGGAGTACATTTTACCAGATGATAATGAGATGATGACATGGTCGGGTCTATATCTAAAAAGGGCTTGGAAAAGCACCATCTTGGTGTTTTAGTTGTCAAATGAGTTTTGTCTCAGATCTTAATGTATTAGGTGCCACTTTCTTAACCAATGTTCAAACATGAATTGGTCATTTGGTGTAATATCCCAAGTAAATAAAGAATAATACATTTTCATATTTATTAATATTTGGGATTTAAATATTAATTTTACTTTAATGGGGTTGCTATTTTCGATGGCGTACCCCGTACGCAACAACGAGTTTTTTCAAAATCATAAGTTGCACAATAATAATATAGTAATATATTTTTATATAGTAGTAAACACCCAGCCGTTGTAATGGTGGGAATGAAATGAACTAACAAAAAATTGATTATATATGTTTGTTAAATATTTTAACAATTACCCAATAAATTATATAAGCTTAAAATATGAATGAATCCAATTTTAAGCATAAATATTATAATATTCATTAGAAGGTCGATTAACAACCTTTTGATGGAGAACCCTTTTTAAATATTCATTTTTTCACTTTTATATGTTATATGTGAAAAATTAAAATCCTTCTTTATAATCAAGACATCAAAATTTACTTTGTGTAAATTTTTGGTATTTTCCAATAAAGTTCAATTTTTAATGAATAGTTAAAAATCATGTATTTTAATTCATAACCACCTTTTAATATAAAATATTTATATGGATATATTATCTGATTAATTGGTTTTAATGTATTTTTAGAATATATTTATACCATTTAATCTAATTTTGGTCATTTGAATTTATTTTACTTTGAAATTGGACATAAACAAGTGTCAATCTTTTAATATATATTGTTTCTAAAAAACATGCTATTTGTTTTGACAACAGGAATTGATTATAAAATAAATTAATGAAGCTTCTATGGTTTGAATTTTGTAGAATTTATATCATTTTAGAATTTGGAATATCCAATATAGATTAGGGTGAATTTTTGGTATTTTTCTGACAAATGATCATTTTGAATGAATAGTGAAAATACTGCATTTTAATTCAAAACTGCACTTTCATACAATTTATTTATATATTTAGAGTGTAATTTTAATTGGTTTTATGGTGTAATTTAATTATTTTTTTATCATTTAATACAATTTTGGTCATTCTATTTAATTTCACATTTAAATTGGATGTGAAAACAAATCAATCTTTTGATAGGTTTTATTTCTTAAAAACCCGTCTTTGGTTTTGACAATGGGAATTATTTTAAATTACTTACTGCAATTTCAGTGTTTGTAATTTGATAAAATTGATTCCATATTTTTAATCTGAAGGTCCAAATTATGTCATTAAGACTTGTTTGTTTTGTGACGTTATGAATAGTAACAGCGGTAATTATCTTTAATTCTCGTGTTTAATTAGTATCCAGGTAGCTAAGGGTAATAATATTATATCATAAAAATATAAAATGACCCCAAAATGTTTCCTAATGATTTTGGTGGTGTCATTTCTGACCATGGGATTCCTTGTTCCAACTTTGGGACCCCATGGAATCACTTTAGTGTGATAGTGAACTTTTATCATTTTTTTAAAGAATGGAAAATGTAACCAAAGTATGTAACACCTATGTAGAACAATTTTAAATTTGTCTACATAAATGATCTCTTATACTATAAATATTCATTGGAAAGATAAATATATATCCTACATCATGGTATTTTTTTATAATTTTTTGGCAGTGAACAAATAAATTTATTTATGAATCAATGATGATGCAATAATTATCTAATTAATGAACTATTTAAATAAAATGAAAATATAATGTAAAATATAAGACTTAAACATTTCAAAAACCTATCGGATCGGTAGATTTAGAAACTTTATAACCTTATCCTAGAAATATATCTTTGAGGGACCTTTAAAATCCAAAAATCATTTTATAATAAAGTAACATTTTATAACATTCCAAGAGTGCCCCTCCTCCCTCTTATAAAAGGCCCCACCTCTACCACCATACCCACCCCTCTCAAGTATTTGCCTCGACCGAACTCTACTCCTTGTATCTCTCCACATCCCCCTCTTAATCCTATAAGCCTTACCTTAGGCAGAATGCTCTTCAAGAGACCCTTTTGGTTCAAACTAAAAGAGTTACCTGATTTAAAGGTAATGTCTTCTCTTATGTTATTTTGATTTATATTGCCTTTAAAACCCCAAAACTCTTTTTATTACTTTATTTTGTAACAAAACAAGAATCTTAAATATAATAGGATTTTGTTATGAGATTTATTCGAGCTACACTTACACACACCTCTGTCTAATGGTTAAAGAACATAATGTTTCCATGGATGGCGAATTACTGCCTCACGAAAGGATGATTGTTCTATATTCTCCTACCACCTCTCATGGTGGCCATTATGATGGAAAGATAGTTATTTATGATATATATTATAATTATTTCCTCTCTATGATTCTGTATTTTACATTTAAAACATACCTTTATGTCTTTCATGTTGTGAAAATCTGATAATTTCATTTGAGGAAGTGTGGAATACTGCCCCCTCAAGTGATGTGACTCATTCATGCAATACATGGAAAGTATATATAATGAAATTAATGAACTTATGTGACCTATATAACATATATATTATACTATAATTATAATATAATTATATATATATCTCATTTAGTTTGAAATCCATTAATGTGACAAAGAAATGAAAGTAGCGTTCTTGCGTACGTACGACCTACCATCTCCATGAACGGTGAATTTCACTTTCATATCTCCAAATGTTATGGAATATTATAAAATTAATATATACTGTATATATATGATATTTAAATAATTAATAATATTCTGTATTTGGGGTAATTATAACTACAAGGACAATTCTTTTCAAACAAGTTCATTTTTGACTCATGTATCGAACATCGGCAAAAATGTCTGATATGAACTCACATAATTAACTAATTATTATAACATTATAATATGTGATATGAATTTAATAATAAAATCTAATGGATGAACTTAAGAAATTATTAATTTACCAATGTTTACTAAACAGGAATATAATGAAACGAACAAGACAAGGTGGACTTGGTGTAAAGGATCCAACCTCTCTCTTTCTTTTTAAGTACTCTCGTCTATGTAACTTCTTTTAAAATCATTTTTCTTATGTTGGGGGATGTTATCCTATATTACTCTTATTGTAATTTTTATGTTCATATCATGAGAGACCCTAATTTATATCTTCAATCCATTTTTGTAATTTTTAGGTGGCGCTGTTAGGCTGCCGAATTTTCATAAGGGGATATACTATCTCATTATTAATTCCATAAGATATCCATTGTTCACCACATATTTATTCCATGTGGTGTATTTTGCTATTCCATTTGATATATATTATCATTATATTATTTAAATTCAGGTTATTCTATGATTCATATTGTTTTTATTAACTTTTGGTCATACGACTTGATTGATTACAACGAGGTAAGGGTTTTTATCTCACTTTTTATTCCCATGAGATTCATGTGACATTTGCCACTATTTTCATTCCTGTGGTGTATGTACTGAACATGATTATATTATTTGTGTAATATAATTTAATTTATGGGTATTTATATCTTCACTATATGAACCTTCTTTTATGGGGTGTACGTTTCGAAAGTTACCCAAATCGGTAAGGGAACCTTTCACCGTCCTCTTTTTAAAAGACATATTTTTGTTAGGTATTTTATTTAACATATTATTTTGTTGGGATATGTTCTTATATATACTTATTTCTGTAAATTTTATGACCATGTGATGAGATTCCCTTTTTACCTCTCATCAACTCATTTTCTTAATTTTAAAGTGACGTCGTTAGGCTGTCGAATTTCTGTAAGGGAACTTCTTAACCCAATTTCAATTCTATAGGATAAACCACTATTTCTTGATTATGTCGTACTATGAATATGTGTGGATGACCTAGGTTTGTTTTACACTTAATATCCTCTTATATTGGGTGTATTTATATTTTTCACACATAATCATGTAATTTATTTATCCTTAATCTAAGGATACTGACTTTATAATGGACTTCGTCCCAATATCCTTTCATCGAGGCATATTTTGTTTTGTACATCACTTTCTATTATACGGTGTATGAACCCCTTTGACGTTTACTTTTATTCAAAATGAATCTTTTTATACGAAGTGTTTTACTAAATGACAAAAGGGAGTTTGTTTGTCTTACGTATGCCACAACAACGAATTTTCCGCCGCCGTGACCATTAATTGAGTTTCATCTTCCTCTATAAGCCCTAACTTTATTTAAATAAAAATATAAATACCATGTTTTACTTTTCATTTAATTTTTTATTGAAAATGGTTTTGATAATGTTATTATTATATCAATGTGTTGTATTGATATCTTGTGATTGAAATATGGAAATTTTATGTTTCCTTTATGCATGTTTTATGTGATACGATTATGTTATGGTTCTTGGGAATTGTTTATAAAGACGGGTGGTTTCGTGATAAACTAAGAGTGGGTGAGCTCGATATAGCTCTCCAATGCATTGGGTAACATGAATTAGTTAAACGCTTTGGTTTCTCCGAAGAGATTTAGGGAATACACTATAATGGGTATTCCAAATGAAACCATGAGGGTTACACCCTATGTAAGAATGTTATGAATGCCTCAAGTTACCTTTATGGCTTATGAATTCTATTAGTTATTCATAAACCTTTTGATTTCATGAGGTGTGTTAAAGTGATTATGTTTTATGAGTAAAGTATGATTTCATTGATTCTTAGGTATACATGAACAAATGTTTTCATTCCGTATGTTTATATCCCTTACTAAGCTTTTTATGCTCATCCCATGTTTTTGAAATGTTTTCCATAGAAATTAAAGTGGAATACGGTCAAGGATGGGATCAAGGAGAAGTCATAATGTCTAAATCATGGAACTAGACATGACCCTTTTGTTTGAGAGTTTATATTTTGTGAAAAAATGGAATCTGAGTAGATGTGTCTACAATGTATTCTTTGAGACGTAATAGTTATGTCCTAATTCTCTAAAACTCTAAACCAGAAGAGATCCTCAATGTGAATTATTCATTTAATTAAAGTTTATGTAATGTTTTAAGGCAGGGTCCTTACAGTTTGAATCAGAGGTTGGTTTAGATAACATTAGAGGTTAAGGTATTCTTTAGGCATAAGTGACATTACAATAATGGTTAGGATTTCAGAAAGGGTCATAGTTTTAGATAAAGTGAATGAGTTTAAGATAACATGAATAATTATATCATAGTATTATATGATTATTATAATTATATACTCACACTGACCATTTTAGTTTTAGTAAAAGGCTGGATCTAGCTGGCACCAATGTAATAGTGGATGTGAAGAAAACTATGGCGGTTTTCTGAATGAACAACTAAATGATATGGGAGCTGTAATGAGAACTCTTGTGGTTTTTCTCAACCAAATATCAAGAGTCATGATTAACCACTTGAACCTTGGTGAGTTCACTATTTCATAATGTACTAGATAACCTACTCGATGCGGAAGTTCATGTAATAAATATAAAGGTAACCATTACGGTTTATATGATCCATACTTTTGAGGTAATTATGGGTAACTATATGATGTAAAATGAAAGGCATGAGATAAAATTGAGGTTAAATTATGTTATGGTAATTATTGAAGATTTTATCTCTTTTTGGGGAATATTTTATGAATTATATAGTTTTGGAAAAAGTACAACACACAGATCATGTGAAAACCCATCGCGTCAGACAAAGCTGCGGGAATCAAACCCACAACCAAAGTGCCACAAGTATTTATCACCTACCACTGGACTATGTGAAGTCCCTGGGTAGTTTAACTAATTATTTTTAGTTACATGATATAATGAATCAAAAATAAGTTTATTTTGGTTTATTTATGAAAATGATTAACTTATCATGGAGAATATGTGACTAGGTTAATTACTTTTCAATACAAGATTTTAATAGCAACTGATGTTATTTGGAGATAAAAGATAAGACTAATATTGGAAGACTATTTAATTAAATCCTTATAATATTTTTGTTTCAATATTAATTTGATTATTTTGAAGAAGTTTAAGGGATATTTTTATATTGAATGGTCTTTGTTGAACTTTGGGTATTATTTTACAAATTTTGGAGACGAAGAGTAGTTTTTCTTTTTAAAATATTATCCTTTTTGGCGATTATATTATCTTGTACTAACAATTTTGGTTTTGTTTAGGATCTAAATACATGGGAAATATATAGTTCATCTTTTTTGGATTAGGTGATTCTCAAGAAGTTGATAATTGTGCTCTTAATGTGAAAATGGATTGCATCAGTCATGTAGGTGTTAGATCGTGCGTACCCTTGATAATTATTACCATTTTTCATGATTGATAGAAAGAATGGAAGGTAAAATATATGTAACATATAATAGAGTAATTATCATTCTATATATTTTAAATATATTAATTAAACATATCCTAATATATTTTTGTGTAAATCGTCAGTGAAAATTACTCAAAATGATTTATGATGTGGTAGTCTGTCGCACATATAAGAAACATTAAATAATAATATTTATGTTAGAAGAATAGTATAAATATTTTATTTTCGTCAACATGTCCAACCACAAGATGGGAGAAGGAAAAAAATTACATCGGTTCAAGAGATAGTCAGTTCGTCTAACACAGAATCCATACTTTTGTTTCTAATTTGATGAAAAAGGATAATTAATTATCTTATTAGATTAATATTATAACACATTATAATATTTCATATTGTTGCTTTATTATATGAAAATAAAAAAACAATATTTTTAAGAGTTATATAAAGAACAAAAATAAAATACTTGTTTAGGAATGTTGTATCTTCTTCACATGACCTTATTATGTTTTCTAAAAAACAACATTCATAGGATGGGTATTGATACAAAAACACCTATATGTTGTTTTTATATTAGTATATAATGGATTTTGGTTAGTAATGGGAGAAACAAACGGGTATTAAATTGGTAATATGATATGAGATGAGAGACATTTGATAATTACGATAGAGGACATACATGGATTGTTTTGAAATAATAAAGTGTACCGATGTTTTTACATAGAAAAAGGATCCTAAATGTGTTAATATTAATTATTAGAGGTAATAATGTTTAAATATTTCAATAAAATTAGATTTATATTAGTTTTGAAATATTTTTAACTATAATATTTTCAATTTACACCTTAGTAAATCTGTATCAATCTTTACAATGTAAATTAATTTTTTATGTTATTGTGATAATTTATTTTTCAAAAAATATGATTATCTTATTATATAATATTTATTATTATTATTTAAATTATGAAATCATTTTTTATAAATTATATTTGTTGAATTTTTTATTTAATTTAATATTAAACGTGTAGATGCCTCGAAAAATGGATTTTCTGATTAAAAACATTAAATATTTAAAAATTATTTAAAATCACAATTCAATATAAAATTGGGTAAATAAACATAAATTAATTAATTATTAATATAATTTAACTAATTTTACTTTTTAACGAACATAAAATATAATTTATTGTTGTAAATAAATTGAATGAAATCGATGTTTTAAAAAACATTAGTATTTTTTCACCATTAATCAAAAAAATTATATTTTTAAAAAAATTTCAAAAATTAAACCAAATATAATTTTTACATGTGTATATTAAAAAATAATTTTTATATACTTTCTAATATTTTTTAAATTTAATTTTTAATAAAAACTGTAAATTGTTTCTATCCCACCTACTATAAAAATACAATTTTTTTTAGAAAAAAATCATTCATTATAATGTTTCTTATATTATTTATAATAATTGTATAATAATTGAATTTATTTTACAAATATAGTTATTCTTTTTATAATTTAGTTATTCATATTTAGACTTTAAAAATTAATAGCTATAGTAATCGGGTCATGGTAAAATAATAATACTTTAATTCATTGTCATGTTTTTATTAATGGAGATGTTGCATGAATCAAAAGTTATCAAGGAGGTTTAATTTAATTAACAATATGTTATAGTTTCATAAGGGGTTATATTTTTTTCTAATCATAGTGTTATATTTAGTATAAGATAATGATCGTGATGTCCCTCTTCTAAAATATTAGGGT
Organism: Viscum album; assembly: GCA_963277665.1. Lineage (NCBI taxonomy): Eukaryota > Viridiplantae > Streptophyta > Magnoliopsida > Santalales > Viscaceae > Viscum > Viscum album. The sequence goes on along the minus strand of OY728128.1, from coordinate 1,010,166,732 downwards.
GTTACAGTGTAACATCCCAGGTAAATAAAGAGTAAGACATATTTCATATTTACTAATAATTGTGAATTAAATATTAATTTTACTTTAATGAGGATATTATGTTCGATAGCGTACCTGATACGCAACAGCGGGTTTCTATGAAATCTTATGTTTCACACTAATAATGTAATATTATTATTTTAAATTATAATTAACACCTAGCCATTATATTGGAGGGAATGAATGAAACTAAATTAAATATTATTATACATTATTGTTAAATGTATTTAAATTTATCCAATAAAAAGTTAGAAGCTTAAAATATGAATGAATCTAATTTTAATCATAATTTACATTAAACGGCTGTTTTACCACCTTTTAATGGAAAAACCTCTTTAAATATAGTTTTGGTCACATTAATACATTCTAGTTGACCAAATATAATACTTCTTTAGAATGGGGACATCAAATTTTACTTTGGGTAATTTTATGGTATTTTTAGGAAAAAGTTCATTTTTTAATGAATAGTGAAAATACTTTATTTTAATTCAAAAGATCATTTTTATATAATTTATTTATATGGTTAGATTACCTTTTTAGTTGGTTTTTAAGTGAAATGGAAATATATTTTTACCATTCAATCCTATTTTGGTCATTGGAATTAATTTCACTTTGAAATTGGACATAAACAAGTTTCAATCTTTTGATAGTTATTGTTTCTTGAAAACACGCTATTTGTTTTGATAACGGGAATTAAGTTTAAAATTAATTAATTCCACTTCTATGTTTTTAATATGAAAAATTGGAAATAATTTTTTAATTTGGAATATAAAATATAGATTAGGCTGAATTTTTGGTATTTTTTTGAAAAACTTCAATTTTTAATGAATAGTGACACCGCATAGTGGTAGTTAAAAAAAGTGACTTTTTCATTTAAATAAAAATTTACCACTTCTGTGAATTTAATTTAAAAAATCCGACATACATGGTTGTTTTCAGGAAGTAATATTTGGTTCATTAAGATTAAAATAATTTTTGGTGAATAGTAACTTTTGACTTTTATTTACCGCGGTTAAAATTAAATAGGGTTATTTAAGGTAAAAAGAATATTATAATAATTCAAAATTACTTTAAAATTTTTCATAATCATATTGGTTGAGTAGTGGCTGACAATGGGAATCCTTGGGTCGGTTTTATGACCCCATTGATCAACTTATGAAAGATAATGACACTTTAGATTAATTAATTTAATGTAAAGACAAAATTGACCATAACAAAAATCATTTAGTAAATAATAAATATTTATACGGTGTTATATAAGTCATATTTTGGACTATATATATTAATTGGAAATCTAAAAATATTTCCTACATGATAGTTGTTTTTTTGTAATTTTTCGACATCGAATAAATTAAATTATTTATGACACAATAATGATGCAGAATTTACCTCATTAATAAATGATTTAAATAAATATGATTATAATGATTAAAATATTATCCAAAACATTTCCAATTCTGATTGGATGATTTTATTTGGACCATGAGTCATATTATCTTCAACAATAATGATTTTTGGACCTTTAGAAACCGAATATCATTATATAATACAATAATGTTTTCACCATTTCCTAAAGAGCCCCTCTTCTTCCTTATAAAAAGTCTCCACTTATAACCAATTTATCACACCTCTCAAGCCATTTTTCGCATCCAAACTCTACCCAATTAAGTTCCATGCATCCTTATACTCCTCGTAGAAGCCTTACCTTAGGATGAAGGCACATCAAGATTTCCTTTGGTTCAAACCAAAGGGAGTTACCCAAATTAAAGGTAACAGTTTCTCTTAAATTGTATTCTTTTATTTTTCTTCTCCAACCCCTAAACACTATTTATTCCGTTCTTTTGTAACAACACCAGTATCCTCAATATAATATTATGTTGTTATGAGAATAATTCTATCTACACTTACACACACCTTCATCTAATGGATGAAGAACATAAAGTTTCTATGGATGGAAAACTAAGGCCTCACGAAACGATTATTGTTCAATAACATATTAGCTCCTCTCATGGTGGAAATAATGATGGAACTATATTTATATATGATATATATTCTGTTTATGATTTCCTTATTCTTCTGTACTTCCAATTTATAGCACGCCTTTATGGTTTTTATAGTTGGTAAATACTATAATCTCATTTGAGGAAGTGTGGACTACTGCCCCCATAAAGTGATCTGATTCGTTAACGCCTTATGTGGGATGTATAAAGGATATAGTTATTGATATTATATATGATATTATACTTGAATTATAATATACCTATGTATCATTATGTTTTATTTCCATTAAAAGAAGAAATTGAAATGAAAGTAGCGTTCATTCGTACGTAAGGCTTACAATCTCCATGAACGGTGAATTTCATTTCGTACCTCTAATTTTTATGTACTATTATAAATACATTTATATACTGGATATATATGATATATATGATACCTAAATCATGAATATCATTCTGGATATAATGAAACTTTGACCACATGCAGAACATGTAAATATAAGGTGTTCATTTTTACTCAAGTACCAAAATATCGACAAAATGAACGTTATTAACTTAAATGATTGCATAATGTTTATAACATGGTAATAAGTGATATAAAAGGAATAATACACTTGAAAAGGGTTCTTATGAAATTAAAAATTAACAATAATTTATTATTCAAGAGATTTAAGAATGATCGAGTCAAGTCAGACGCGGGGTAAGGGACTTCATCTCAATCTCCTTTCATTGAGGAATTTTTAGTTTTATACACGACTTTATTTTATACAATGTATAAACCCCTTCCAATTTTCATTTTATTTAACTAGAATCTTTTTATATGAAGCATTTTACTAAATGACAAAAAGGAATGTTTTTTTAATGTTCACGGTGACAATGTCCTTTCTGCCACCATCAGTATTATTTGATCTTTGGATTCCTTAACAAACCGAAATGTTCTTCAAAGGAAAAATAAATACCATATACTCATTTTATGTATTTTGGTATTGAAAATGATTTTGAAAATGGATTTATTATTTCAATATCTTTAAATGATATTTATTTATAGAAATGTGGAAATGTTATATTTCTTTTATGCTTATGTTATGTGTTATGATCATGTTATGGTTCATGGGAATAATTTATGTATACAGGTGGTTCCGTGATAAACCTATGGTGGGTGAGCCCGAGATAGCTCTCCAATGCAGAGGGTAACTTGATGTAGGTAAATTTGAATATTTCTCCTAATAGATTTAGGGAATATACTGTGATGGTTATTTCAAAGTAACTACATATGTAGCTGTGATAACTACAATGTAAGTATGATATAGATGCAACATATTAACTTTATGATTCATGATTTCTATGTGTCTTTCATAAATCTTATGATTTCATGATGTAATTAAAAGAGTTCATGTTTTGTATGTATTTATGAAAAAATGTTTTCATTCTTTGTTTTATAACCCTTATAGAGCTTTTTATGCTCGTCCCATGTTTTGAAAAGTTTTCAATGGACTTGAAGATGAATAGGGTCAGGGATAGGATCAAGGAAAATTCATGTGGTCTAAAACATGGAACTATACATGACTCTTTTTTCAAGAGTTTTTATTTTATAAAATAATGAAAACTATGTAGATATTCTTACCTTGTAATCTTTTGAGATGTAATAGTTATGTCCTAATTCTCTAAAACTCAAAACCTGAAAAGATCCTCAAAGTGAATTATTCATTTAAATTAATATTAAGTAATGATTAAGGCCAGGTCCTTATAGTTGGTATCAGAGGTTGAATTAGATAACTTTTGGAGCTATGGTATTGTTAAGTTAATATCCATAAATTAATTTATGTTTATATTGATATCATATATAATTTAAAGATTACCATGTTGCTTCGCCTAAGTTATTTCTATGTTCATAATGGTTTTCTGCAGTGGAAACATGGAAGCTATGTTGGGACGACATCAGGAAGAAGAAAACCTTCCAAATCAGCAACCTGAGATGGTTGAAATCAGAACTGAACAATTTGTTTCCTCGATAGCACATTTGACTAAGGCTATAAATCGTGGTGGTATCCACGTATGAGATCATCCAGATCAACCATAGTGGAACATGTCAGTAGTGGAGCATTTCATAAGGCACCATCCCTCATCATCCAGAGTATCATCAGACCATGTGCTACCTGAAGGGTGGATTAAATCATTGGAGAAGATTTTTTATGACATGGGTTATTCAGAACATCAAATGGTTAGTCTTTTTATTTACAGTTTTTTAGGTGAAGCTGATCAGTGGTAATCGATGGTGAAAAATATCAGGGATTGTGAGGAGATTAATTCTCTCGATTGGGATGAATTCAAAGGTATGTTTCTTATGAAATATTTTCCTAAAGTTGTTCATCTTAGGATGGAAAAACAATTCCTGGAATTGAGGGAGGAGGATGAATCAGTGGGTACATATGAACAAAAATTCACTTGACTGGCAAGGTATGCTCCAAATTTCATACAAGATCATAATAGTAAAATCAACCATTTTTACTCAGGATAAAAGCCAAAGTATAGAAGGGATTTAGCTTCTCGTGAGTTCAAAAGATATGAAAAACATGTTCCTTGTGTGGAGAAGGTGGAAATGGAAATTTCCAATGATCATGTATTATTTGACAAACAACAGAATAAGAGGATGAGATGGCAGGCGAAAGGGAAGAAGTCTTCAAAAAAAAATCTGATGGTACGAAACTTAAGTTTTCTGTTTTTGAAAATTGTGGTTAAAAGCTTGCTGGGGAATGTATTTTTAATTATGGTATGTGCTACTGATGTGGTAAAATGTTACAAAAGGCTCATAATTGCACAAAAAAATATCAGAGTAATGGTAAGACAAAATCTGATTTACAGTCAGTAAATTTTTTTAGTGCAATGCAATGGGTCATTATGCAAATGAGTGTCCAACAAAGAATTCAACCGAAGAAAAGAAGCCAGACTACAAGAAGAAAGGGGTGGAGCAATCCTTTGCAACTACTTCAGCAGATGTTGGGCCTAAAAATGAAGTTATATCAGGTACACTGTTTGTTTGTTCAGATTATGCCAATGTGTTGATTGATTCAGGGTCTACACACTCTTTCATTTCTGAGAAGTTTTCCAGTAAATTGGGAATTACAACTCAAGATATGAATACTGAACTTAAGGTAAAAACACATGGATGAAATGTTGAGACAATATGAAAACATAAGAACATTCCTATCCTTGTGTGTGGAAGGAATCTACCTGCAAACCTTATTGTTTTGCCTCTAGTAGAGATTGATGTTATATTGGGCATGGATTTGATTTATATTTATCATGCTAAGATTGATTGCAGAGCTAAAGAGGTTTCTTTTCAGAATGATTTTTAGTTTGTATACAAAAATGAACCCTTTTTTTATAACATATCAGGAAGCTGAGAAACTAGTAAAATATGGAAATGAATGTTACCTTGCACATATTGTTGAAAACAAAGAAACTGTTCATATTAATGATGTGCCAGTGGTAAACAAGTACCTTGATGTTTTTCCTGATGAGTTGCCTGGTATTATACCTGATCGGGAAGTTGAAATTACTGTTGACTTAGTTCATGATGCTAAGACAGATTCAAAACCCCATTATTGAATGGCTGAAATTAGAATTTTTGAGGTAAAGAATCAATTTCATGAGTTATTAGATAAATGTTCCATTCAACCTATCCAGTCACCATGGGGTGCTCCTGTCTTGTTTGTTAAAAATGATGGTTCAATGAGACTTTGCATTGATTATAGAGCATTGAATAACATCACTGTTATGAATAAGTATCCTTTGCCTCGTATCAACGATTTGTTTGATCAGATCCAGGGAGCTTTGTATTTTTCGAAGATTCACTTGAGGTTGGTGTACCATCAGTTGAATGTAACGAAAGAATACATTCCAAAGACCATGTCTCATACTAGATATGTCCATTCTGAAATTGTTTTTATGCCTTTTGGGTTAACCAATGCAATTTTTTGATTCATTGATCTTATGAATAAAATTTTCTGTGAGTTCTTGGATAAGTTTTTAGTTGTGTTCATTGATGATATTTCGGTTTATTCCAAAATTAAAGAGGAACATGAAAGTAATTTAAGGGTTGTCTTGAAATCCTTAAAATAAAAGAAACTATATGGGAAATTAATAAAGTGTAAGTTTTGGTTACAACAAATTTCATTCCTTGGTCACATTGTTTAAAAAAATGGACTATCTTTTGATCCTGCTAAAACGAAAGTTGTTGAAGAATGGCCAAGACCCACAAATATAACTGAGATTCGTAGCTTTCTTGGTTTTTCTGGTTATTACCAGAGGTTTTTTTGAAAATTTTTCTTGGTTTTATAGTCCAATGACTATGTTAATTTGAAAAGGTGTTATGTTCATATGGACAAAAGAATGGGATGATTGTTTTTAGAAGTTGAAAAGAAGATTGGTGAATGCTCTAGTTTTGGAACCTCCTTCTAGAAATGGTGTGTTTTTTTTTCTACAGTGATGCTTCATTGAAAAGACTGGGTTGTGTTCTAATGCACAATGATCAGGTAATTTCTTATGCTTCATGTCAATTCAAAACACATGAGTTAAATTACCCTACATATGATTTGGAATTAGCTGCTGTTGTTTTTTCTTTAAAAAATTGGATACATCATTTTTATGGAGTGAAGTGTGAAATATATACTGATCACAAAATATTGATGTATATATTCACTCAGAAAGAATTGAACATGAGACAGAGGAGATGGTTTCAATTAATCAAGGATTATGATTCCATGATCCTTTATCATCGAGGGAATGAAAATAAAGTGGCTGATTCTTTGAGTCAAAAATGTAATACTCCATTAACAATGTTACGTTTGGAATGAGATCGTTTGGTTTTTGATTTGATGAACATTGGAATAGAAGTTGTTTTTTTTAAAATTCTCTTGTTTTGTTTCTGGTGTCAGTGAAATCATATCAATCAGACAGAATTAAGCAAGCGTAGAAGGAAGACAGTGATTAAGAAAAGGATGTGTTGGTTCTGAATGGTATGTTGTATGCTTTTAACATTGATTATTATTGTGTTTTGATATTGGGAAAAATATTATGTGTGCCTTGTGATTCACAGATGAAGAATGAGTTGTTATGTTAAGCTCATAGTTCTTCGTTTTCAGTTCATACTGGTAGTACTAAGATGTACAGAGATCTTCAGGGGTATTACTGGTGGGATAGAATGAAAAGAGATATTTCTAATTTTCATGTGAAGTGTTTGACTTGTCAGTAGGTTAAAGCAGAGTGAAAGTTACTGAAAGGAATGCTTCAGCCTTTACCGGTTCCATAGAGGAAATGTGAATATATATTCATGGACTTCGTTGTGGGATTACCAAAGACATCTCTAGGTAATAATGAAATATGGGTTATAGTTGATCAATTGACTAAATCTTCTCATTTCCTTCTTATTAGAGATACTTTGTATCTAGATCAACTTTCTCGATTGTATATTAAAGTGATAGTTAGGTTGGATAGAGTTCCCCTCTCCATTGTATCTGACGTGATCCCAGGTTTACTTCTATCTTTTGAAAAGGCCTTCAGAAGGAATTGGGTACTGAATTAAATTTTAGTATAGCTTTTCATCCTCAATCAGATGGGAAACCAGAACAAACAATTCAGACCATGGAGAATATGCTACGTTCTTGTTCATTGGATTATCAGAGAAGTTGGGACCAATATCTTTCTTTGGCTGAATTTCCTTATAATAACAGCTTTCATTCCAATATACAGATGGCTCCATTTGAGGCCTTATATAGAAAGTATTGTCGAAATCCATCATTCCGGGATGAAGTAGGTGAAAAGAATCTAATGGGACTAGAATTTGTAGAAGAGATGGCCGAGAATGTTCAGTTGATTTAGAAGCACATGAGAACTACTCAGAGCAGACAATAAAGTTATGCAGATAACCGGAGGAAGGTTATTTCCTTTGAGGTAGGTGATCATGTCTTTCTCAAAGTTTCTCCATGGAAAAGTTTGATGCATTTTGGTAATAAGGGAAAGTTTTGTCTGAGGTTCATTGGACCTTTTGAAATTCTAGGGAAATCTGGATCAGTTGCGTATAGAGTGGATTTACCTCCATGATTATCCCAGGTACACAATGTTTTTCATGTTTCTATGTTGAGGAAGTATATGCCAGATCCATCTCATGTTTTGAACCCAGAGGTAGTTCAGTTGGAAGAGAATATCTCTTAAGAAGAACAACCAGTCCAAATTCTTGACCGTACAGAGTAGGTGTTGCGGGATAAGGCAATTCACCATGTAAAGGTTTTGTGAAAAAACCATATGGTTGAAGAGACAACGTGGAAATTTGAATATGCTATGAGGGACAAATACCCCCAATTATTTTGATAAGTGAATAAAAATTGCGAGGACACAATTCCCAAAAGGGGGGAAGGATGTAACATCCCAGGTAAATGAATATTAAGACATATTTAATTTTTATTAATATTTGTGAATTAAATATTAATTTTTCTTTTAAAGGGGTCTCTATGTTCGATAGCGTACCCGATACGCAATAACAGGTTTCTTTGGAATCTTCTGTTGCACACTAATAATATAATAATAATATTTTTAATTGTAGTTAACTCATAACTATTATATTGGTGGGAATGAATGAAAAAAATACAATATTATTATAAATAATTTTGAAATGTATTTACATTTGTCCAATAAAAAGTTAGAGGCTTAAAATATGAATGAATCTGATTTTAAGCATAATTTACATTAAAAGGCCGATTTACAATCCTTTAATGGAGAAACCTCATTAAATATAGTTTTCGTCACATTTATATATTCTAATTGACCAAATATAATCATTCATTAGAATGGGGACATCAAATTTAACTTTGGGTAATATTTTGGTATTTTCCAGATAAAGTTCATTTTTAATGAAAAGTGAAAAATACTTTATTTTAATTCAAAAGTGCCTTTTAATATAATTTATTTCTATGGTTAGATTATAATTTTTGTTGGTTTTAAAGTTAAATTGAAATATTTTTATTACCATTTAATCCAATGTTGGTCATTGTAATTAATTTCACTTTGAGATTGGACATAAACAAGTATCAATCTTTTGATAGTTATTGTTTCTTCAAAAACCGCAATTTTCTTTGATAACGGAAATTAATTTTAAAATTAATTAATTCCAATTCAATGGTTTTAATTTATAAAAATATACATCATGTTTAAATTTGGAATATCAAATATTGGTTATGCTGAATTTTTGGTATTTTTCTGAAAAAACTTCAATTTTTTATGAATAGTGACACCACTTAGTCGTAGTAAAATAAACTGACTTTTTCATTTAAATGAAATTTTACCACTTCAATGAAATGAATTTCTAAAATTCGACATAAATGGTTGTTATTAATAAGTAAAATGTGGTTCATTAAGATGAAAATAATTTTTGGTGAATAGTAACTTTTGACTTTTATTTACCGCGGTTCAAGGTAAATAGGGTTATTCAAGGTTAAATGAATATTATAATAATTCAAAATTATCTTAACACGTTTCCTAACCTTATTTGTTGAGTATTTTCCGACCATGGGCATCCTTGGGTCGATTTTGGGACCCCATGGAGCCACTTATGTAAGATAATGAGACTTTAGATTAATTAATTTAATGTAAAGACAAAATTGGCAATAACAAAAATCTTTTAGAAAATTATTTTTTATATGGTGTTATATAAGTCATATTTTCGACTATAAAAATTCATTGTAAAGCTAAAAATATTTCCTACATGATATAATTTTTTTTAATAATTTGTAGACATCGAATAAATTAAATTATTTATGACACAATAATGATGCAGTATTTACCTATTAAATAAATGATTTAAATAAGTATGATTATAATGATTACAATATTATCCAAAAAATGTCCAATTCAGATTGGGTAACTGTCTTTCGACCGTTAGTCAACTTATCTTCGACTATAATGATTTTTGGACCTTTGGAAACCGAATATCATTATAGAATAAAATAATGTTTTCACACATTCCTAAAGAGCCCCTCCTCTCATTTATAAAAGGAGACCACTTCTAACCAATTCCTCACACCTTTGAAGCCATTTGGATCATCCAAAATCTTCCCAGTTAAGCTCCCTACATCCCTCTACTCCTCTTAGAAGACTTACCTTAGGAAGAAGGAACTTCAATAATTCTTTTGGTTCAAATCAAAGGGAGTTACCCAAATTAATGGTAACAGTTTCACTTAAATTGTTTTCTTTTATTTTACTTCTCAACCCATAAACTCTTTTTATTACTTTCTTTTGTAACAACATTAGTATCCTCAATATACTATGATTTTTTAATTATATGAATTCAAACTACACTTACACACACCTCCATCTAATGGATGAAGAACATAATGTTTCTGTGAATGGAAAACTAAGGCCTCACAAAATGATGATTGTTCAATTATATCTTACCACCTCTCATGGTGGCCATTATGATGGAACTGTATTTATATATGATATATATTATGTTTATGATTTACTTATGCTTTTTTACTTCCCATTTATAGCATGCCATTATGGTTTTTATAGTGGGTAAATATGATAATCTCATTTGAGGAAATGCGGACTACCGCCCCCTCAAAGTTATTTGATTCGTTAATGCCTTATGTGGGATGTATAAAGGATGGAGTTAATGATATTATATATGATATAATACTGGAATTATAATATAACTATGTTTCATTATGTTTTATTTCAATTAAAATTATAAATATAAATGAAAGTAGCTTTCATGCGTATGTACGGCTTACCGTCTCCATGAACGGTGCATTTCATTTCTTACCTCTAAATGTTATGTACTAATATAAAAACATGTATATAATGGATATATATGATATATATGATATCCAAATCATGAATTTCATTATGGATATAATTAACCTCTGACCACATGGACAACTTGTAAATATAAGTTGTCCATTTTTTCTCAAGTACCAATCATCGAAAAAATGAACGTTATTAACTTAAATGATTGCATAATGTTTTTAACATTGTAATAAGTGATACAAATGGAATAATAAACATTAATAAGGTTCTTAATAAAGTATAAATTAACTTTAGTTTATTATTTAGGAGATTAAAGAATGATTGGGTCAATTCGGATGCAAGGTAAGGGACTTCGTCTCAATCTCCTTTCATTGAGACATTTTTAGTTTTATACACAACTTTATTTTATACGGTGTATAAACCCCTTTTAATTTTCATTTTATTAAAAGGGTATATTTTTATATGAATCATTTTACTAAATGACAAAAAGAATTTTTTTTAACATAAACAGTGACAACGACCTTTTCACCACCACAAGTATTTATTTGATCTTTGGTTTCCTTAAAAAGTTGGAATGTTTTTAAAAGGAAAAATAAATACCATATTCACATTTTATGTATTTTGGTATTAAAAATTATTTTGAAAATTGATTAATTATTTCAATATCTTGAAATGATATTTTATTATTTCAATGTGGAAATTTTATCTTTCTTTTATGCTTATGTTATGTTTTATGATCAAATTATGGTTCTTGGGCATTATTTACGTATATGGGTAGTTCCTTGATAAAACTAGGGCGGGTGAGCCTGAGATAGCTCTCCAATGGATTGGGTAACGTGACGGAGGTAAAATTAATGTTTCTCCTAAGATATTTAGGGAATATACTGTGATGGGTATTTGAAATTAACTCCCTATGTAGCTGTGGTAGCTACAATATAAGTATGATATGGATGCCACAAGTTAACATTATGATTAATGATTTCTATGTGTCTTTCATAAATCTTATGATTTCATGAGGTAAGTAAAATAGTTCATGTTTTGTATGTTTTTATGAAAAAATGTTTTCATTCTTTGTTTTATAACCCTTACTGAGCTTTTTATGCTCATCCCAAGTTTTGAAATGTTTCTACAGGACTTAAGGATGAATAGGGTTAAGCATGGTATCAAGGAAAAGTCATGTGGTCAAAAACATGGAACTAGACACGACTCTTTTTTATAGAGTATTTATTTTATGAAAAAAATGGAAACTCTGTAGATATGTGTATGTTGTAATATTTTGAAATGTAATAGTTATGTCACAATTCTCAAAAACTCTAAACCTGAAAAGATCCTCAATGTGAATTATTCATTTAATTAAATATTATGTAATGTTTAATGTTGCGTCTTTATATACAGTCATTAAAATACCACCCACATATATATAAAAAATATATAATTAATATTTATACCATGGTAAAATCCTCTCCCCGGTAACTGATGGAATACAAAATTATTTGGATACTGGAACAAACCTATCACCTTTATCCAATATTGGCCTCTTAATTCCAAAACATACACTGATCACTCTTGTATTAGCCGACAAATATGGACATGTTTTGTTATCCCGCGCTCCCCCACAAAATCAATTTCCCTCAAATCCCTCCAAATTTCAGGAATACTCAATGCCTAACCTGTCACCATGTCCATATCTCCAAAATCATATTCTACAATGATCTTTTAGATCCATCCTAGTCTTCACTCCCAAGAACAATCCACAACAAAAAAACTAAGACATTCCCTCAATCCATCGGCAAGATTGAACCAAAGCCTCAATTGGTTAGTCCAAAAAACATCCCATTGCTAAAAAATAATATTATCGCATAACATAGATACTATGCAATCTATCTCACACAAATCCTCTAGAAAAATAGTTGAAATTATTATAAAAAAACCCACATTCATTATTCTGTTTTCTCAACTCTCCCTTCGGTGATTTTTCCAACTATCATCTGGAGGAAAACCCTCCTCCACTAGAATCATAATCCAATGTAATTATGAAAACTATAAAACATTCCAATACTCTACACAACCCTCAAAATTGTTTTTCTCATCATATTTTAGACATACATACATCCCATATATCTAGAGTATTCTTAAGACGTATGTACCTCTCATACATGCATTTAGATAGTACCATAAGATATTCTTGTCCCATAGAAATCCCCCGGACTCAATTCAGTTATATTGGTCCAATATATCAAAAAATTCAATTCATTTAATCCCTTTCGACACCCAAGTGTCACACAAAATGCATTTTTTAATCAATACATGACCATTGGTAGCCAAGGTAGGGTACTAGGGTCAAGGGTTTATTATGATGTATGACTCTTATATTCATTTCATGGGGCTCAAGCGATGAAATTTATTTTAATGAAGGTCCAAAACCTACTATGGTATGCCTATATAAGAAATCCCAAATTTCATTGTTAAAAATTTGGGAAATGTTCAAACACAATCAATCTACTAAACTTTTACTCCCTTTAAAACTATTCTCAAACATAATCTATGCAGATTTAAGACTCTTTAAATCTCATTTTAGCGCCCTATATCCCTATATGAAGTCAAAATATCAAAAAAAATAACTATTAGTAACTAATATATATATTTTATTCTAATAGGTATAAGGTATTTAATGATTTTCAAGAGAATATGATGCACCTAAACTATGACCAACCATTCATAGAAGGTCTATAGTATGCTCCTAAACCAATCCCAAGAAAAATAAACATCAAACAATATTAGATCAATATAAAACTATAAAAAATTTCATCAAAACCCTCTCAAAATGCATAAGAAAAATATTCCACTAAATAATCAACAAGAAAAAAACATAAAATATTCTTCCTAGTATGTCTAATATTCACTACATGAAAATACCCATCTTTTCCCCCTAATTCAACAATACATTTATTGAATCGGTTCCAAAATATTTACTAAAATCACATAATATCATTAATAAAAAACAAAATGAAATACATAGTGATAAATATATGAAATTGAATAGAAAAACTTTTGATAATACAAAAAAAAATCATAACAAGGGGGAATCAAATAGTTGAAGGGGGAATAATGATTTTTTCAAATGGGCTACACTTGAGTGTTGCTTGGCCTGATTTTTTGAAGGGGTGTCTTTGAAAAGATACTTATATTCAAATTTTGAATTCAATAAGACAAAATGGTACTAAAAAAATAAACTTCATTCCATAATTAAAATGTTCTAATGAACTATCATGACATGGTCATCCTGAATCACAATGTGAGCACCAGATGTTTAGGGATATCACCTCAAGCAACCACTATTATGTGGTGGCCCTTATAATCCATAATTATCATGTCCATCAATTCATAATCTCTATTTGACCCATCTAGGATAGTACATTATTGTCATACTATAGGATATGATTAAACTAATAATTCATGAAGTCCCCTCTTATAGTGGGGAAGCTCGATATAGGACATCGTGACCCATCCAACATCCTACAACAAAATAAATTATTAAGGTGACCATGAATAATTTTTTGGTGATCCCCCAAGAAAAAAACCACCTTCTATGTCTCAATATTTAAATTAAATTACATCCATGGTATGTTACAAAATTAGAATTATGATAAAATTATCAGTTAATAATACATCCATGTTTGCAATAAATAAGATCATGTCCCAATAAAATTTGATAACTAATAATGATGTTAATTATTATATACTCTCAATTGTAGAATGTATCATCCCTCATAAGTATTAGAGGCTTTAACTAAATCATTATTATCCTTCCTCACTCAACATTTCTGGATAAAAATTCCATGTTCAATCATGGAAAACTGACCAAGATTCCATTATCAAACTTTATAAATAAATCACAATATCTATATAAATAAAATATTCTCTCTCGATAAAAATTCAAACCCTATGGTTATTCTCCACTAAATTTATTTATCGAGAGACACCAATGCATCTTAAATTTATTTTTTCGAAGGATTATCGGTAACCCCACTATATAAATCATCTCACAAATGATGATTTAATTTAATTGTTCTTCTTACCATAGAAATATCCATCCATAATTAATTTTTTGTGGTCCATCAATTTTCACCTTGTAGTTTTCACATCACTATTTGAAATTAAACTTGACAACTCTATTATGTCCTCCCTTTTCCGATAATTAGCAAAAAAAATCAACCACACCCACTAATTATCTATATCATTTCTTAATCAATAACTATGCATTATTAATTGGACATATAGTTCACCTAAACATCCACAAAAAATATTTAAAACAAAAACAAAGTATAATACCATGGATGGATCAATAACCAATCACCCCACCAATCGCAATCTCAACCCAAAAACTATCACACCTCAAATAATACTCATTATTTTTTCCCATAAACTCCACAACATGCCCAATATAAAATTTGGAAACCCAATAATAAAATATATGGATCCAAAATTTGGAACCAACCATTAAACTAGATAAAACAATAGTTACTTATAGATAAATATCCTAACACCATCTGGACCATCCAATAAATATTCTGATTATATCGATGAACACACCCACTTATGATCATTATGTTAATGAATGATAAGATTGTTCCAATGATTTTTCCCTTATCATTACTCTACTAACAAATATCTGCAATCCCCATTTCCCACACTTAAACCATTACTTCATGTAATGAATTGACATGTACACCTTTATTCAAAATGGGAACACACTCAAAACTATAATTACTACTCATTCTGAGTTCACTAATAATTTCATTCAAAAAATTAATAGATTGTTCATCCATAAAAAGGATCGTTCCCAACAACATCTTCTGTTATGCACCCTATTTATTTTATTCTTTAAAATCTTCCTTGAGCATCGATCCAAATTAGTCCCAACACCACATATATTTCATTACTCCCAATCTATGTTCACCCTTCCAGTCAACCCCTTTCATGGAACAATATTGGATAGACCATACCATAGTAATATAACGAATCAATGATATCCCCATATTTATAGATGAGTAACCCCCATTATAAACTATTGTTTGGGCCACTGTTCAAAAAAACATCCTTCAGATACATTATAAATTTATATGGACATGAATACTCATCCATATATTTAAAAAATAATCACCCACATAACAATCACCCACTAACCTAAAATATAAATTAATTCCTTAACAATCCATTTTAACAGTCAATCTTTTTTATAGGAAGACTGAATCTCAAAGAACCATCTCATTGGTTCTTACCTATTATATGATTTGATACCATCCAAAAAAACAGTTGTCTGATACTATATAACCCAATAAAAAAACCCATAACTAACTCCCTTGACTGACATAGTCATTAATCTTGGATCACATGCCAAAAATATAGTTGAACATTCCTCCCACATTTCTGAGCGGTCAGTACTGAATCCTTACACGTGCCACACCTCGAGTTTTTAGGGAATATTATATTTTATATTAAATTAAAATACATATATTGATTTGATTACATGATAAAAAAGTTACTATTTAATTATACACAACATCATGTTATTCATGTGATACAAAAAACAATGGTTTTATCTTTCAACGCACCAAATATTGTTTCTGGCTTCTGTTACATGCTAAACAATTATTAACGAATGATAACATACTATTATCAATATTATAATTTTTTTATAGTTATCACCTATTCATTGTAATGAATGCTATGAATACGATTAAATAAAATTTTAAAATATTTTTTTAACATGTATATGAAATTAATTTTTGGTATTCAATTAATTTGAAATTTTTGTAAGAACTATTGGAAAATAATGTAATTTGTTTCTTGAAAAACATTTTTCCATAAAAAAACCTGTTTTATCTAAATAAAATAGTTGAAAATAACTTATAGTGATTTGTTAATTATATATATATATAAATATATATATATCTATTCTATTATAAATAAAATATTTTATATTCATGTTTTTTATTACTTTTTTTGATGAAAATTTATAAAACAAATTTTATGTATAGATTGTTTTATTTCATTGAACGAAATATTTACCACCTTTTAAGGAGGAAAAAGTCTTAAAAATAACTTTTAACACATTTATAAATCATATATGAAAATATTAAACCCTAAATTTTAAATATGAATGTAAAAACTACCACATTGTGAATTTTTGTTATTTTTTAGAAATTTCATTTTTTTGATGACTATTGAGTAATTTTGAAATTTAATTGAAAAAAAAACCGTTCATCTATATAACATATAATGTTAAATTATATTTTAATTTTTTATAAATTCAATTAGATAAATAATAAATCTATTAAACTAAATTAGGTCAATTTATACAATTTTATATAAAAATTTTATATTAAAACATTCTAAATTGTTAAATATTCTCAAATTATAACTTCCCTTTCTTGTTTTGTATGCATGATTAATTTTAAATGGATTTTATCCACATATGTGATTAGAATATTAAAAAATTGATTCCCAATTTTATATAATAATTTATTATAATGTATGATAAGTCCAACTTATTTTTTTGACCAAAGTGAATAGAGAAAATAATTAAAATTTATTACAACAATTCAGGTACAAACAAGATTACTTAATGGTTAAACATTAATCTTACGAAAAAAGTATACTATAATCATATCAAGAACCCATTGGTTTGAAATATTTAAATCATATGATTTATATTATTTATTTTGGATTACTATTTTTTTCACATGACTATAAAATAACGTGGGTGTAATTCACACTTCAAAAAATAAAAATTTGGAATGTACCCCACTTATAAAGGTCATCACCCTATCCTCCACTATTAAAAACATCAATGATATTTAGATCACCCAAAAATGAAGAAAAATCCCAACATTACTAATATCAAAAAAATCCTTACATTGTTCATAAATCCAAACAAGAAATAACATTGGTTCAATCTAAAAGGTGGTACCAAAAGAATAGGTAACGTTCATTAGCAAATTTCCCTATTTTATACCTTCTTAAAACCCAATCAATTATTTATATATAATACCAATATAATAAATAACATATCTCCAATAATTTTATGTTTTTATTATTGTGAGATAAATTACAATCACAAGCACTTCCATTATATAGGCTATGAAATCATCCTTCGTGTGTCTGAGTAACTATCACCTCATGATCAGATGGCCTTCGATTTTCCATTACCACCCTTTATGGTTGGTTATATCGATTTGAAAAATTATTATATATAAAATATTTTATATTTATGATGTCATTATACATTATTTAATTAATATATAACAAATACCTTCATAATTTTCATTTTTTGTGAATACAATAATATCATTTTTATGTTCGTTAGACTACTGCCTCGCAATGCAGTGTGATTTTTCCATGCTTCACTTAGAATGTATTATGGATGGGTGAAATATAAAAATGTAAATTTTTTACATACTAATTATTCTTTAATTACTATATATATATATATGTAATTTACTATTACTTCTTTCAATATGATTTTAAAATGGAAACTACATTTATCTTTATGTACGACCTAATGTATCGATGAACGTTCTATTTAATTTTCTATTTCTACCACGTGTAGATTATTATAAATATATATATATTCAATATATATTATATTTATATATATTTTTACATAATTTAATTTATGAAATCATTTTCAATGTATGAGGAAAAAATATAAAAACTAAAACCATATACGAAAAAGAAAAAAGTTAATTCTTAAAACATAACATTAAAATGGAATTATTAAAAAAATGTAATAAAATGTAATAATAAAATAATATAGGGCACGATATGTATTATTATTGTTTTTTTGTATATGTTTAATAAACATATATTTATTACACATTAGGTTTTAATTAGTATGATATAGGCTAGAGCTTAAGGTTAGGGATCTCCATGTATATTTTCTACATTTTTGTGATGCATGTAATATCCACCACCTATTTATTCTATGTGCTTTATATTATGACTATGAATTTGTAATACTATTATTAAAAATAAAATTATTTATATTGAAAAATTAAGTTTAGGATCTCTTTTTCATTGGGTTACAGTATCAATATTATGAATTAGAAATGGAATTTTCTGTCAAATTTCTTTCCTGGAGCCACATGTTATGTTATGAACCTTTTTTCTTTAATGATGTTTATATAATTCTCCATTGACATGATAAATAAAAAATATCATTAATTTCATGATATTTAATTCTTCATGTAATGTTATTATTTTCTGGGGAATTAGGCATCATAGTTACAAAATGGGTTATCAATTATTAATATAATCTCATTTTTTATTGTGATTGTTTATGATCATTTTTTCCATTATTGATATATTATGATCCATATTGTAATGAACTACCACAGGTACCTTGGTAACCATATAATTGAACATAACTAGAATTATCTTAAAGTCTTTTCTTTATCCCCAAGGGTTGAAATCTAGAACCTAGAATCACAAAAGATGATAGTGGGAATGAATTATCTACAAAGGTTGCATAAGTAATGAAAAAAAATCAGTATGTATACGAGAAAAACACCACAAGGATAAATAAAATATATTTCAAACAGGTGTAAAACCCAATGTAGTACAAAAATACCATAAAATAGTTAAAATAATCAATTTCCCAATAGATGCAACTCACAATGTCGACATATCAATGGTTATAAAAACCTCCATGTGGTTCATTACCCCTGCTCAATCCTGTATGGAGATTATCTACAAACACACAAAGGCATTGGTAGTGTGTGAGATAAAATAAAAGTAGGTTATCACCAAGGATTCCGTAATAATATCACATGTTTAATTAATTAAACAAATATATTTCAATTCTAAATAAATTGGATTGGCATTTCATAAGCATAATTAAAAAAACCATGATTGACATTTAATATAATGGATTAATTTTTGAATATAGTGATTAGTAAAATACTTTATATATGTCTATTTATATAAATTTAAAAGGGATGTAAAATTTTATACAATAATAGAATATATTTATTTCATAGAAAAACAAAAATGAAACATGGTCACATGACTAAAATGTATGATAGTTATAGGTGATGATAAATCTTTCACACTCAAAGTAACTCAAAAATATGAAAATACATTGAACCCCTTCATAATGATAAAAATAAATGTATCACCATCCTATAAAGGATGATTTGTATTTATTTTATGTTTTGGATTATTTTAAATCATATAGTGTTATTTCATTTACTCAAAAACAACCAAACACATGCATGTGATGTATTACGAAAACAACGAGGAAAACGTTATATCATGATTTCTATAAATAAAATTCACAACATTATTTATTTAAAATATTCCATCATTTAATTTAACAAATAGAATGATAATTTTTTTTAAAACATTCCTTTTACCATGATAGAACCCAAATGTTTCCATAAAACCAATTTTAATCAACTTTTTCCAAAATACTATTATGATGTCAATTTAATCAAAGAAATTAATCATTAAAAATTATTCAAATAAAATTCAATAATTTAATTTAAGAAAATTTCATCAAATATCTCAATTTCTAATAATAATATAAATTATCCAAAATTACATCAATTTCTCAATCTCACCAGAATTCAATGTAATTGGGGGTTTCTTTAATTTCATAAAAAAAATCATGTTTCAAAAATCTAAATCCCCAATTCAATGGAATGGAATTTTTAATAAAACAGTTGAAGTAAATTTCAAACAATTAGATTAAAATAGAACATTTTAAATTAAATCATGCAATTTAGTGTTGATTAAATTTTGCAATCAAAATGGAACCATGTACACTGGAAACAAAATATATAAAAATACCATACACTAATCGGGGTTTTCTAATGAAAAATGAAGACAAAAAATAGGTATCAATCCTTTGTATGAGATCCAAAAAAGTGGTCTTTGCATCCTCTAACAAAAAACAGAGGTCTATAAAACCCAAAGGAGGAAAATAATGAGAGCATAATATAGTTAATATGAATAGGAAACTAACTAGGAGGGGATCTACCGTTATTACCCATTCATTGGTCCACATCACTGAGGGTGTGGAGGGGCTAAAAAACTTTTTTTGGGAGTTCAAAAGGAAGGATAAATTTGATTGTGGTCATATAGATCTATTGGGGACCTAAAATAGGGGTTTCCATATTTTAAAACATATGTTCAGATTGAAACACCCCATACACATGGTTAGCTAGTAAGGGGTTCATGGTTAGTACGAATGACTTGCCATAGCTTTAATCCCCTTTAAGATGGTTTAATCGAATCTTCTAAGTGGCAATGTGATTTTAAAATGTAGTAATATAGTATGAAAAACCCCACCTCCTGGGTGTGAGTGGATTTCCTTAAGAGGGTGAATTGTTTTGGAATCACATGTGCCAACTCTGAACTATTCCATAACATTCAAATCTATTAAAATTTATCCCAAAATAACCCCAACCAAAACCCAAAAAAAATAGTAAATATATGGGGATATAGATGATTGAAAATTATATTAGGATGCTATAACATCCACAACATATATAATCTCAATCCCTAGAAATCTTACTCAGATGATTCCATGAGAAAAACATAACGCCACTTCTCTCTCAATAGTTCATCCCTTTCCCAAGTATCTTGAATATCAGAACCACACTCCATGAAACAAGAAATAAATGTATCATCCTCTAATGATGTTGGTTTTTTTTAGAATCAATAATATTGTCTAGTTTTATTATCATGGATAAATCAGGTTCTACCTCTATATCACTCCATCTCAGAACAAGAGATCGATTAAATAGATGCATTTAGTGTTGAGATTCATGAAACATGTTTCTTACCAATGTCAATTACGGTGGAAGTGAATACTGATAAGATACTTTTTCCACATTTTAATCAAACATAAAAGGTCCCACAACATGAAGAGCATTTTACCCATGCCTCATAAGATGTTGATGAACCAAACATGGAATATAATTCAAGAACACCTAGTCACAATGAAATAATTACCATGGCCTACTTAGATGATTAGAATTAGAATTATTTTAGATCTATCCCATCAAACTTATGCGATGAATAAACTAAATATTTAATGTCTTCCGATGAACTAATGAACTTCACAAAATATAAATATAACACAATTTATATTAACAATTTCATCCGTAGAAGGCCTTTAAAAGATCCATTCTGATCGTTGACTGGTTACTAGTTTTTTATGAGAACTCAACAATCCCTAAATTATCATCGTACTCCCAATCAATGTAAAGAACACCATCATGGATCATATCTTAAAAAATATTTATTTCTATTTATATAATTTAATATGACTATGGATGGTATTTCAATATCAGAAGGACTGTATATCCTGGTCCTTCATGAAAGAATCTCCAAAAAAGGAGAAGTAAATAGACAATCACTATTATAAATTATATTAGATTGATCTCCATGAAAATTATCAATATCATTGAAATAGAGGTTTATTATCAAATAATATTTCTTAATATCATGAATATTAATGAATTGATTTAATTTAGTCAAAAATATCCAAAATTGATATTACATTCTTTTTTTTTCTAGGAATGAAAAACACCAAACAAAATTTCCATGCAAATCTCATCTCACTTCTATGTATGATCTGTATGTGGATAAACCCAACATGAGGGCTTAAATTTCTCAACCATAACATGTTGGAACATATATAAATGAGATACATACCCACAAATGCCTCATCTAATACATATCCACCAAAATTTATAATACAATTAATAAAAACAATTTCTGGATCATAGTTTCATAGCTCACTTGGAATTATTCAAATCCACCATCAATGTTTTCCTTACCAAAAATGGTACAAAAAGGTGATTCTAAAAGAAAAAAAATTATATCTTTGTAAAAAGACCACTCAACAATATTATTCCCACCATAATGAGAGTGTCTAATACAACTGAACTCATCATCAAGATGATTTACTTTTTGAATCCTCTTGAGAAGATCTGATGTCAATTGCACTCTATCCAATGAAACTTTATCCTCTGATTCCTATACTGTAATATGAAATTATGAAAAGTGATCGATCAGGTTTGACTACAATGAATATTCCATCACTACCCTGTGAGAAATATCTCACTAAAGAAATCTACGATTATGTTAACTATCCCAAGGATATGTGGGATTTTGAAATCAAAATACTACATGTATTCAACCCAACACAGATGGAGAAGAATAAAATGTTTTCGGTAGAATGTATAACTCAAGGTATTGTGGAATAAAAAAACAGTAATCCATTTTCTGTAAAATAACAGATATAATATAGTAAGTTCATGCTTTAAATTTTCATGTTCAAAGTAATGGGTAGGATAATTCCTCTCATGGGTCCTTCGTTGATAAGAGCGTTATGAAACAACAAGATAACATAACATATAAAAATAACCCAAACCTGAACCTGATGCATCACATAGAACAATATAGCCCATCTCTTCATCTACAAGAGTCAAAACCAATGTAATATTAAAACAATTTATCTGAAAAAAGTAATTATTACTTTTTCATCTAAATAAATCATCACTCCAATCCGAGTAAGAGTAGTCATCATTGAATCCCAATTGGATAGTTCCTTAACAAACTAGAGACAATATAAAATAAATCCCAATAAGCCTCAAATATTGAAAACATTATAAGGTCATTCCTATTTCATAACAACCTTAACCTTAACATGATCAATTTATATTCCATGATCTGACACCACATGTACCAAGAACATCACTTTCCAAATATAGAAATCAAGTTTTAATATCATGTCATAAAAAATAATATTTATCATCTATTACATCACTTCCCTAGTATGACACACATGATCCTCCTCAGATATAAAGAAAATAAGGTTTTCATCCACTAAGACTACCATGAAGGTATCTTCATACTCTTGGAAAATCTCATTCATCAACTAAATAAAGACAATATGAGAATTGGTTAGATGAAATTACATGACAAGGTACAATTAATGGTCATACATTCTCTTAAAGGTAGATTTTTAGATTTCAGATTCTTTTCTCCTCAACTGATGGAAATTAGATTGAATGTTTATTTTCAAGAACAACATTTTTCTCTTGAACTAATAAAAAAAATCCTCAATATGTGTAAAAATATACATTTTATTTACTTTGACTCTAATGAGTATTTTAAAATATACTCGAAGATGTAGTGAACCATCTTCTTTATTAGAAAAGAGAACATTACCAACCAAATGTGACACAAATGGGCTTATAAATAAATTCTCTTGAAGGTCATCTTACTGAGTATTTGACTCCTTAATTTAATCTGGGTCCAAGTGGAAAGAGTGAATAAAAACTGATTGATTACCAAGCCCAAAATAAATTCAAAACCCTAACTATCTTACTAGTATAAACCTATAAAATTTAGAAGGAAATAAATCAAGAAACTCGACCACAGAAAGAGTGATATCATATCCATATTATTCCAACTCTAGATAAAAAATTACTAATATATCATTCCTTAAATATAGATATGATGGTCCAAATCTACTCACCCTTGGGCCCTATATTCCATGATGATAGGACACAAACAATAGGATGTATTTATGGATACCCATCATTGATAACAATCAATTTACTCTTTTTTATTAATGAGGCATTCCATCATGAAAATTATGTCAAGGGGTTTCATGTACATAACAAAGAAACTATAGGAATGATCAAAATTTGATTGATATAAAATAGAAGTAGGAATAAGAAGACTATTATATCTCTTCGTACAAAATTGTGTAGTAATATTCGTTACGTAAGGAAATAGTTCCTTATGATGATTTAGTATATTAAAAATATGTGTTGAAATAAATTAATGAGATGCACTAGTATTAAATAGAGAAGTCACTAATGAAGATGATATAGTGATGGTACCTCTCACCGTCATTTGACCCATATCTAATTCCTATAGAGACTCTTTCATAATGAAATGAATCATCATTTAGGATTCTTGTGTTTGGAACCCATTTTCCCATCATTCATTGTAATTCCCCACTATTTTTGAAAGTCGTAATGACCTCGTTCCACTATGAGGAGTGGTATATATATTTTAGAACCTCTATAGTTGACCCGAGCATCTGCATGAGCTAGCTATCATAGGTTCCACATTGATAAGACTCTTTTTATACCCCATGTTTCAACACTAGTAAAAAATCAGAGGCCATCTGATAGGTACTACTGGAGGATTAGAAGAAAAAATCTACTCCTGTAAACCACCACGATAATCAACACGCTTTTGTTTCCTTTTAATAAACATGTTCTACCTCTTAGAGTGAAATAAACTCCAAAAAACCATGACATTCAATTCAGGTCCATTACAACCTTTATATTAACACTCAAATTTATAAACAAAGGGAAATTAATCCAAATAGATATAAAAAATAATTTTTATTTTGGTATATCAGAATAACATTTCGGAAAAAAGATTTACATTATTCCCCAAGATGGGTTTCCCTAACCGTCCCTGGTGTCTTATGGTTCATTAGGGTGAGATTTGGCCAAATAATCAATAAAAACTACCTCTTATATCCTGACATAAAGAAACCAATGCACCATAACTTCAGTGCAAGAAGATCAATCGGGCATTGACACCACATTGTCATGAATAATATAGAATACTCTAGAAACCCAATAATAGAGTTGGTCATTACCTTGATCAATGGGTTCTTGCAATCACTATTGGTAGGCCACTATTATATGGAATCATACAAAAAGATGGGAATGATTTTTTCAAAAGCATTTTGGATGAAATACAAAAAGTCACTAAGCATAAAAGAGAACTCCAAAGGGAGAAATGTGCCCAATTCTAAACCATTATAAGAAACTAACATACTACAACAAAAAACTAGAAAAATAGGTAAAAATTCCAACTCCTAACAGACATAACACCCTATTTCCATGGATACACTACTAGAACCACCACCATATGGTGCTTTACCAATGGTCATATATAGAAGGAAATAATATAAAATCACCCAAAGAAATATGATTAGTGTGAGCTAAATTGACAGTAAGGAACTCAACTAGGATACAATAATAAGGTTACACATTTAATTGAAAAAACAATAAAATAAAATTTTGAAATAAATAGCATTGAAATATATATATATAATATTTAACAAAATTATCCACTATATTTCAAATGATGGATTATTTCAAAGATGAAATATTAATACAATATTTTTTAGTAAATATATTATATAAATTTTTAAGGAATGTAAAATAATTTTCAAAAAATGGTATATATTCATTTCAAATTCAAACAAGCATGAAACATGATCATATTCTTAAAATGAATGATAGATCTCGATAACTAGAAATCCTTCGTACTAAATGTGACACAGAAATATGTGTATTCACACAATATCTTGGATCTATAAAAAAAGAATTAATAACCATCTTATCAGGAATGTGGAGTGACACATTTATGTTTTTGAATGTTGTAAATCATATAGTGTTATCCAAATCACAGAAAAACTACATGAATCTTAAATGAGATATATTAATAAAATATCATTGGGAAATTAATTTAAAGACTACTTATAATACAATTCATCTCATTCTCCATTTAGAACATTTTAATATTTTATTTCAAAACCAAAATGGTATTTTAATGAAAAAACATGCATATTACAATGATAAAACACAAAGGCTTGCATAAAAACCATTTTAATTAATTATTTACCAAATACCATTTTCAAATATATTTCAATAAAATAATTCCAAAAATCCATTTCAAAATATGAAATTCTACAAAATATTTTAATTTTTTTTAAATTTAAAATTTAAAATTTTATACTATAAATTTTACTAAATCCCATCTATTTTTTAAACACAATATAATTCAAGAGAATTTTGGGTTTCTCTTGATTTCATTCCAAAAATATAATTTCACCAATCCAATTTTCCAATTAAATTGTATATGGTATTTGATCAAACAATTTAAATTATCATAAATAAATTTTTTCGAATAAAATTGTTGAAATTAAAAAAAGTAATTTACAGCCAATTAAATTTTTTAATCAAATCATAACCACATACCCCAAAAAATAAAGATATCAAAATCTCAAACCATAATCCTGGTTTTCCCATGATGAATGATGATAATATAAAAAAGGTAATCATACTGATGTTGGAGATCCAAAACATAGAGTATTAGCCCCTATAACCATAATAGAGATATACCACCCCCTAGGAAAGAAAATAAAGAGAGAAAGGGATAGATAATGAGAAGGGGAATCTAACCATTAGATAGTTGACCTCAGTTCTCCAAACATCAATCCATTTATGAGAGCATGAAAAGGGGGAAACCAATCCTCTTGGGTGCTCTCTTGGAAGGATAAATAAGATTGTATCCATATAGGTCTATAGAGAACCTAAAAAAAGTATTGGGATTTTAGAAATTATGTTTGGATTAAAAATATGAATGACTGGTTAGTTGAAAGGGTATGAATGGTTTGACTAGACCATGCTCATTAGTTGTGTGCTCGTTTGAATGTGTTTAATGG
This sequence comes from Viscum album, assembly GCA_963277665.1. Classification (NCBI taxonomy): domain Eukaryota; kingdom Viridiplantae; phylum Streptophyta; class Magnoliopsida; order Santalales; family Viscaceae; genus Viscum; species Viscum album. Next base: position 1,010,139,336 of record OY728128.1, on the reverse strand, counting down.
TTTATTCTATGTCGGTTCCTGACATGACAAACCATGCACCATATGTACAAAAATACACTTCATTGATTTTATGGTTTCTGTTGAGATAGTGCACAATTTAAGAAAAAAACTATGAAAACTACTCACTTCCTCAAATTTATTAATAGTTATAAATTTTCTATTCAAAAAACCCCATACAAAACTCAAACAAATAATTCAGTAATGGGTGGGATTAGTAATATCTAAAAATAGTAACACAATGTTAAAAATCTGTCAAAAATTATTATTATTATTTTCTATTAAGATTATTCAATATATCTTCATTTAATGGTACATTTATTCTACTCATTTGTAGTTAAGATAATTAAAAAATTTAGATAATCCTATTTTATTCCTCTCTTTGGAAAATAATACATTTGATACTGAAACAATGTATTCTAATTTTTTTTCCAAAATTTCATATATATATTTTTATAATTTTTATAATAAATTATTTAGTATCTTTTACATTCTTAAAAATTGATTTTAAATGAAATATTAATGTAATTTTTGAATCAATGCTTCTTTATCTTTTTCCAATAATCTAAAAGAAATATTTACTCTTATGTATATATAATGTATATAATCATCCTATTTCATTTTGAAAAAAATCAATGAATCCATATTTATATTTTTTTAATAATATCTTTATATTAGAATGTTTTATTAAATATTATGGAATTATTCTTATTTCAAATTGGTTTCCAAATAATGTATTTTTGAAAATGTTTGCATGTTTACAAAGAGTTTTAAAGAATTTTCAATGATTCCTTTATTTTTTTTAATTTCCATTTTTAATGAAATTAGTTTTAAAATGTTTTTATGTCCATAAAGTATTTTATATGATTTTAAATTCTTTTTTATTTGTTTTCATGGTTATTTTAAATGTAAAATGTATTCTAAATGTTTTAATTTTTATAAGTAAGTTTTAAAGTGGAAAGGATATTTTCTCAAGAAATTTTTTAAATGATTCATACAAAATTATATTCCATATACTATGACATTTTTTCATTTTACCAATGACTTACACAGGATATGATCAAAGTATACTTTTCATAGTATTTCTTTAAATGATTTATATTTTAATGGAATGATGTTTAAAGAACCCGTTTATTTTCAATAGGTCAATCATGTTCCAATGTGATTTTTATGAAATACCTTTATTTTTCATTGGTTAATAATGTTTCAAATAAGTTAACAAGAAACTCTTTTTATTCGAATGTTTTAATTAATAAATAATTATTTTTTATGGGTTTTTATTGTGATATAAAATTACATTGTACTTTATCCATGTTATGTTTATTAGACTTATCATATTCAATACGAAAACATATATTGTTTTGAGTATTAACATTAAAATATATATTATTGGGAAACCGAAATAATACCATATAAGATCAATTCAACGATTACGATAAGGATTCCCACATCGCACTAAGAAATCCTATTACCACTTTCATAATGGGGCGTTTCAGATAACACTAGTTATCTCATTATTACATAACTGAGTGGTTCACCTAGATGGAAATCTAAAGAACTAGGTGTGTGTATATATATATATATATCCTGAGATAGATATTGATGAAATGAGGAGTGAAACTTATATGGTAAGGCAAGGTTTCCACTAGGGATGGTGGTGTGTCCGACTGGAGGACTGCTTCCTCAAATGTCTGAACCCAGATTCATTATTAAAATGTTATATGTGGATATGGTATCATGAATATATGTTTTTAATGGAGTCGTATTTCATATCCTTAACCTAATGAGTGAAACTTTATCTATTTATACATGTTCACCATGTTATGAGTTGATGTGTATGCCTAAAATATGTGTTAATTATAATTTTATTCTATCATGGATCATGTTCTTTGATCAACTAATGATTCATGTCCAACTATTTGAAAACAATTATTCCATGACTCATGTATTTCATATTTGATACATAGGCTATGATCGTAAAATATTATAATCATAGAATCACACACTTATGTCCATGTTATGCTTATGCATCTCCTTAATTTACCCTTATTAATTACATGGTATCATACTTTATTATGATTCATTTTAAATGATATGAAAAATGGTTTTATGTAGTAGTAATAAACGTGGTGATCTTTGTGGGAAACCATGAATAACATTCACCATGGTAGAATATTGTGTTTAATGTTTCCCAAGACACTAAAATGTTATGATCCTTGATAATGTACATTTTTAATGTGATGTGTACTTATAAAATATGATGTAATATCCATTTTTTTAATCCTTGTTTTCAATAGTTTCTATCAATGGAAAGGAATATTTGTCCTTATAAAAATTAGATGAGAAAACATTAGTGATACAAATAAGGATATTTATAAATATGTTCTAATTTAGAGAATTAAATAATTAATACATTTTTTTTATTTTTAGATAATGATCATTGGTTAAATATTTTTTGGATATGAATAAATATATTACATTGTCATGACTACCTTAAAACTAATAATTGATGTGTTGAAAATGTGGGTGACAGTATCATGGATATAGTTGACAACATATATTATTTATTGAAGAAATAAAATAATTTTTTGATAAGGAAGAATAAATAATGAATGTTTTTTATAAAGTTTTATGGTAATTAATGTTATTACAATGTTTTATGAAAATACAAGAAGAATAGATTCAAATTTTTGTTATGTGAAAATCCAGATCCTGTTTATAGTGTATTTCGAATTAATAATAAATATATTTTTGAAATTTAGTGAATTTTTTTATTTTTTATTTTTATTATAAAAAATAGTATCACATTAAACCATTTATAAAATGTTTTAAGTTGAATTTTGGGTGAATATCTAAATATAAATATATTACATCACTAAATGATAATTTTTCAAAATAAGAAATATAGTGTTAAAATTTATCTAGAGAAAAAATAAATGAATATTATGGATATGAGCATCTCTCTTTTATTCATGACAAGACAATCCACCATAATTTATTGGGTTAATAAATGAAGTAAAATTTTATTAAGGCTTATCCAAATGGTGATATTGTGTTGAAATCATGAATGTATTATTTCACATGGAAGTTCAAAAACATTAGAAAATGGATATTTGAATCAAATATTATTTTTTTATCATCCATTTTTATGATAACAATGAAATTTTTCAGGCCTCTTTGATTAGTGGTTTATTTAAAATTTCCCTTCATCACCAATTTTCACCATTAGTGATCTATTCCACTCTATATAATTATTTATAATCTCATTTATGTAAAAATATTCACCTTTAACTTGTGCTATCTGATGATGAAACCAATTTATTAGTTACTTTGTGAATATATTGTGTTTAATGAATTCTATTTTTAATTTATTTTTAGTATTTATATTTATGAATTGGGTTCTATAAAATCAACGTTATTATTTAACGTTTGATGAAATTGAAAAATTACAAGGATGAAATTCATTTTATGGGGGATAGAATGTAAAATCCTGGGGAATAATGAGTTATATATTTAATATAAATTAATATTATTTTATGTGTTGACTATGATTATACAAAAAAGTTAATCTATCTTTATAATAATGACTATGTTAAGATATAACTACATGTATCATTGAGTTTATCATATGGTGCATGTAACATTATATTTTTCTTATGTTACATGTATGTCTGAGCTTTACTGAATGATAATATACTATTAATATTGTTATGAAAATATAGTTATAGTTATTAAATACCTATAATAATTGTAGTTAAAAATAAGATCAACTAATTAATGAGAATATTTTATAATGATATATAAAAAATGAATTCTATGGTCACTAATTAATTACAAATGTTATTATGAACTATACGAAAATAATTAAATTTCCTCTTTAAACACTGTTAACAAATTCATGTTATCTAAATAAATTAAATAATCATGAAATTGTAAATCTTTATAATGAAATATATATTATATATTTAATAATTTTTTTTTCAATTCATCATATTTGTTTTCTAGTAAAGATATGGGAAGAAATCCAATTTTTTTCATCAATAGAAATATTTTCCAAAAAGGATTTTTTACCAAATTATAATGACACTCTTCTTTTAAAATTAAATTTTGTAAATTTTGTAAATTTTTTTTCTTAATAAAAAAATAATTATTGGAAACCTATTTTCAATATAATTTTATAAGGAATTTTATTAAATTTCCATGAGCATTTTTATATTTTGATAAATAGTGAATGATATTGAATTTAAATTGAAAATTTACTTTTTATCTATATTATTTATAATGTGGAGTTAAAATTTAAATATGTATGAATGAAAATTTAGATTAATTAAATATATATTTATCAAATTTATTTCATTTTAGCCATTTTAATATTAAAATTATATATAAAAACATAGTATATTTTTTAACATAGTAAATTTTAAAAGAGGTTTAATCATTCCTTTTACAGGATTAAATTTAAATTACAATTAGACACTTATCTAGATTGAATCTGATAAAATGGTATCCATATTTGATAATAAGAATAATATATATTGACTAATAATTCCGACATAATTTTTTACCAATGTTATTAAAGTAAATAGTTAAATTAATTACTGTGATTAAGGTAAAATCTTATTTACTTAGTGGTTAGACTTTAAACACAAGGGGTTAAATGAACTAGAAACATTTCATGTACCCATTGGATAAACATATATCAATTATATAACTCAAATTATAAATTATTTTTAATTATCTTAAACACATTACAGTGAAAAAACATGTTTTTAATTCCCTCTTCCACCAATTTACATGTCTTCCAGTCAACCCACTTATAAAACTCATCCCCCTCTCTTCCCCTAATAAAATATCTAACGTAATTTTATCAAGAAAACACTGAAAAATTTAATTATATTCATTGTCTTATCACCCATGACGCTATCATTGGGGTATAAATCTTTCCATGTATGTTCTTTGGTGTAAACAAAATATACATACATGAAGAATGTGTAACCTTCATCAACAATTTTTTTTGTTTTATTTCTTAAAAAAACACTTCAAATATATTTATATAATTTTAATATAAAAGCCTATGTATATATAATATACATATACATATTAAATTTAAGGTTAGGTTCTAAAATCACACAAATTTCCATCAAGTGGGGTGACAAATTATCGGTCGTGTGAATGGTGGACTACAACCCCTCCAATCGATGCCATTATTTTTTTTCAATTCCACATCTTAATATTGGGAATAATAGAGGAAATGACATTTATATATGATATTTATGATATTTATGAAGTATTTTTTATTTTATTAATTTTATATAACATATCCATTAATTCTTCCAATTATTTTTGAATAATATAACAACATTCGTGGATACTAATGACTGACGCCTCATGAACGGATGTAATTCATTCATGCCTAACAAGGAATTTACTAAAGATGGGTGTAATAGACATATTTGATATTTATTAAAAAATATATAATATAATGATAATATATATAAATAATATTTTCTTTTCTCCATTTTAATATGAAATGAAAATTATAACAACATTTATTTATTTGTATAATGTACCGTCTCAATGAATAGTGTATTTTATTTCCAAATTTTATCAATTATATATTTATACCAATAAGTATTTACTGAATATATATGTTATTTATATCATGTTTTAAATTATATAAATGAGTAAATAAAGATATAAGTAAGAGGAACAATGCAAAAAGACAAAAGATATATGAAATTCAAAGTGATTAAATCATAAAACACATCTTTAACATTTATTTATTAATTAATTGGTAATATAATTCATAATATAATCATTTAATTTTTGATATAAATAATTATGATTATATATTAGATTTATAATAAACATATATATAATAAATATTATGTTTGAATTAGTATGAAGGAATTTTATAAGTAAGGTCTAAGAATTCCATCTCACTTTTTTGTTTTGTAAGACACATGTTATATTAACCAGCCATATCATCAACGTGGTTTATATAACTCTAATGATTTGATTAACAGATTCTTATAATTTATTTTTTATTTCAATTTAAACATGATTAAATTATTTTTTTGTTACTATTTTAATGTTACCAAATAAGTAATGGAATATTGTCTCAATTGTTCTACTTTGAAATACATGTTACGTTATACACACATATTCTTTTATAAGTAGCATGAACTACCCCATAAATAGGTTATATCATTATTTTTTAAATTTTCATGATTTTATGAGGTTCATGTAATGATATTATTTTATGGGGAATTGGGGTTCTATTTTATCGATGTGGAAAGAGTTAATTTTTATAATCTCATATTTTAAGGTGATTGTTTATAATTTGGCTTCTATTGATGATATAGTTTTATCCATCTATAAATAATTATCATTAATATCATTCTAATATGGTTATTCATGATATATTTATCTCATGGAACCATTATTCCACTCACTGATACTTAATATAATTAATATTTTTCAATAAAACCTGCCTTTATTCCTCTCTTCGGTCAAAAATATATGTATACCAAAAAGCTTTATATTAAAATGCCCTAAAAAGGATTTAATATTATCCTATGATTTTAAATAGGAATTTTTACACCTGATTTTTATTTCTAAAGTGTTATTTTAGAATGAATCTTCTTCTTGTTTTCTGATCAATGCTCTTCTTACATCATCCAATAATATAAATGTAATAATAATATTTACCTATACATCATGTAATTAATTCTTTTTTTTCATGATCATGCAATATTTGATTATTAAATTATAATTTTTAATGATTTCTTAGAAATATAAGGATTTCCTAAATAATATAAATGGAATTTTATTTTAAAATAGATTTTAAAAAAAGTAATTGTAAATATATTTTTATGTTTTAAAAGAGTTTCAAACCATTTTTAGAGTTTCATTTATATGTTTTCAACAATTATTTTCAAAGAAAAAAATTAAAAATTATTTAATGGATAAGAATATTTTTAAATTATTTTCAATGTTTCCTGTATAAAATTTTAATGTTATTTTCCTGGGAAATGATTTCCATAATTTGTTCTGTTCTAAAATTAATTTTTTCAAAGAGGAAAAGATATTTTACTCATGAATGTTTTTAACAAATCGTTTAAAAATTATTTTCCTTTAATGATGAAATCCATTGGGGTTACACATTTATTATAGGGTATATGATCCAATGAAAACATTCATATTCTTATAGTAGATGCATTATTCTTTGGTGGAATGAATTTTATGGAAGCATTTATTTTCAATTAGATAATTATTTTATAATGAGATTGTTATGAAACCCATTTATTTTCCATGGGTTAATCATGCTTCCATATCAATGAATCATAATGAACATACATTCCTATAAAATATATATGTTATTATATCATGTGAATCAGTATCAAATAAAATGAATCAACCCATTCATCCCAACAATATTTTACTCACATATCTTGGATTTCTCATTTATGGGGTTCCTCTTATAAATATTATATATAAACAACAATATTAAAATCTCATACTTTTAAATTATAGAACAAATAACACAGATATCCTATAGAGCATCTCATTTCCACTATGGTCTCCCACCTTGCCCATATTTATGTATCACATTATACAAAATTCCATTGAAATCATATCTCATTCCATCATAATTTCATTAAGAAACTAAAATTCCAATTCAAACCTTATATTACTATCACATTCACAAAGAAATCATGAATTGTTGAGTTAACTACCCACTATTGGACACACATATTCTCTATTAATTTACATACAAAATTTCCTCCTATAGAATTAGGTCACATTAATAAAACAGAAATGACAATATCTAATGAGTATTCACATTGAGTGAAACCATATAAATATTGTTAAGTTAAATATATTTCCCTTTATAATATATATTATAATAACTCATATATGTTGTTGTTTATGTTTAGTGAAAAAAATATCACAATAATTCAAAACGGTTCCATTACTATGATCTATGACTCATATATTGACATACTGTATAGACAAAATTAGTTTGAGATTATTTAGATTGAAAGAGGTTAATAAATGATTAGTTTTATATTTCCAAATTTATATTTTTTAATTAAATGTATATTACTTGTTAAATATTAAATATACTAATACTATTTATTCCATCCTTACATTGAATATTCTTGTAAATCAATTATAGTTAACAAAAGGAATTACAAGTTTGAGTAAAAATTACTACTCATTTAATTATTGGTTTCTCCACCAAAATGGATTCTCCAATGTATCAGATGGGGATTTCAAATAGTGACTACTTATTCTACCAAATTACAAGATGGATATAACCTTAAGGTTAAATACTAATTTCCATTTGGATATACCCTCAACGACATATTCTTATATAATTATAGGTAATACCCCTATCATAAAACATCTTACAACTGGTTATACACATCCGGTACAATATTCCTATTTATATGAGATGATCTATATTAGAAATATATTTATATGATTGTAACTCAGAAACATAATGGATCACACATTCTTTAATAATATTCTTAAAGCATTGTATCATGTTGGTCTATCTCAATTCTTATGGATTTTTTATAATTGATTAGTTTCCATAGTGAATAATATAATGTATTGACACCTTCAACATGACGTCCTAGAATCTCACAAATTTGTGAAAGTGGTGCATAATAAAAATTATATTGCACCATCCAGGGTAAATAAAGAATATGAAATTTTCATATTTATTAATATTTGTGAATACAATATTAATATTACTTTAAAGGGGATTCTATGTTTGATGGCGTACCCAATACGCAACAACGAGTTTTTTTGAAATCATACATTGCACAATAATAATATTATAATATTATTTTAAATGGTAGTTAATGTCTAGTCGTTGTAATGGAGGGAATGAATAGAACTAACTAAAAAATTATTATATATGTTTGTTAAATATTTTTACATTTATCTAATAAATTTTAGAGGTTTAAAATGCAAATGAATCCAATTTTTAGCATAAATATTCTAATTTTCTTAAAAAGCTCAATTAACTGCCTTTTGATGGAAAACCATGTTTCAATCAAATTTTTATCAATTTTATATATTATATAAGACAAAATAAAATCATTATTTTAAATCAAGACATCAAAATTTAATTTCATGAAATTTTTGGTATTTTTCCAATAAAATTCATTTTTTAATGAATATTGAAAAATGATATGTTTTAGTTCAAAACCACCTTTTAGTATAATTTATTTTTATGGATATATTATATTTAAAATTGGGTTTAAAGTTTAGTAAAAATTTATTTTTACAATTCAATACAATGGTTTTCATTAGAATTAATTTCACTTTGAAAATGGACATAAACAAGTGTCAATCATTTGATAGATATTGTTTCTTAAAAACATGCTATTTGTTTTGATAGTGGGAATTAACTATATAATTAATTAAGGAAACTTCTATTTTTTATTTTTTTAAATGGACCTAATTTATGAATTTGTAATATCAAATATTTATTTGGGTTAATTTTTGTTATTTTTCTGATAATGTTCATTTTTAATGAATAGTGAAAAATACCTCATTTTAATTCAAAAGTGCCTTTTCATCCAATTTATTTATATAGATAGATTGTCCTTTTATTTGGATTTAATTTGTAATTTAATAATGTTTTTTTTCATTTAATACAATGTTGGTCATTGGATGTAATTTCACTATTAAATTGGATGTAAAACAAATCAATATTTTCATAGATTATACATCTTAAAAACCCGTCTTTGGTTTTGAAAATGGGAATTATTATTAAATTAATTAGTTAAATTTCTTTGTTTTGAATTTTGTAAAAAGGATTCCATATTTGTATATAGAAGGTCCAAATTATGTAATTAAGACACTTTTGTTTTTTGACATTATGAATAGTAACGACGACAATTATCTTTAATTATCATGATTAATTAGTAATCGGGTAGTTAAGGGTAATAAAATAATATCATAATAATATAAAATGACCCTAAAATGTGTCCAAATTCTCTTTTTTGAGTCATGGCCGACCATGGGAAGCTTCATACTAATATTGAGGGCCAATGGAGTGACATTGGTGTGATAGTGACATTTATGATATTATTTTTAAAAAGAAGAGAAATATAACAAAGGTTTGTATATCCTAAGTAAAACAATTTTAATTTTGTTTACATAAATTATCTCTTAGACTATAAATAGAAATTGGAACGATAGAAATTTTCTTACATCATGTTATTTTTTTATAATTATTATACTTTGAAAGAATATATTTATTTATGACACCATGATGATGCAGTGATAACCTCATTAATGAACGATTTATATAAAATGAAAAGATAAGGTAAAATATAAGACTTGCCTTGTTGAAAAACTATTGGATGGGTGTATTTTGAACCCTTATTACCTTATCCTCAAAATATATCATTGTGGGACCTTTAAAATCTGAAAATCAGTTTATAATAATGTTACATTTCAAGACTTTGCAAAAGTTACCCTCCTCCCTCTTATAAAAGGCCCCCACCTCAACCCCTTTACCCACACCTCTCAAGACCTTGGCCCATCCAGCCTATACTCATATTATCTCTCCACATCCCTATCTTACTCCTAGAAGCCTCACTTTGGCATAATTCTTTCCATGTAATCCTTTGGCCCAAATCAAAAAGAGTTACACGATTTAGAGGAATATAAGGAAATAAACAAGACAATTGGGCCTTGAGGTAAGGGATTTATTATCTCACTTTTAATTCCATGAGATTTCCATTGTTCGCCACTTATTTGTTGAATGTGGTTTATTTTTTACTTCTATTTAATATATATTATCATGATTCTATTTATATTCATGGTACTATGTGAATCATTTGGCGTTTATTATCTTTTGGTCATATGACTCGATTGATTACATCGCGGTAAGGGTTATCTCACTTTTTATTCCCATGAGATTCGTGCTACATTTTCCACTATTTCCTTTTTTAGTATTTAATGTCCATTATCCTACTCTTTGAGTAATATACATCCATTTATGTGTATTTACATCAACAATTTTATGGTCCTTCTTCCATGGGGTGTGTGTTTGGTAGGTCACCAAATCAGTAAGGGAACCTTTCACCCTCCTCTTTTTAAAAGACTTATTTTTTAGGTATATTAATTTACATCTTCTTATGTTGGGATATGTTATTATATATCTTTATTTCTTTAAATTTTATGTCCATTTGATGAGATACCCTTTTTATCTCTTGTCAACTCATTTTCTGAATTTTAAAGCGATGCTGTTAGGATGTCAAATTTCTGTAAGGGAACTTCTTAACCCAATTTCAATTATTTGGGTAAAACATCTACTCCTTCATTATGTCAAGCTATGAATATGTTTGGATGACCTCTGATTGTTTTATACTTAATATCCACTTATATTGATTGTATTTATATTTTTTACACATAATTATGTAATGATTTATCCTAAATCTAAGGATACCTTCGTTGTAAGTAACTTCGTCTCAATCTCTTTTCGTTGAGGCATACTTAAATTTATATAAGACCTTCATTTATTAGTTTTATAATTAACGCTTTTTACTTTTAATTTCATTCAAAAGGAATCTTTTTACATGAAGCAATTTACTAAATGATAAAAGGAATGTTTTGTCTTATGAATGCAGCGACAACAACTTCTCCACCGTCGTGACCATTATTTGAGTTTCAACTTCCTCTACAAGACATATTTTTTTTAAATGAAAAATAAATACCACGTTTTTATTTTCTTTTCATTTGGTATTGAAAATTATTCAGATAGTGTTTTGATCATATAAATGTTTTGTATTGATATCTTGTGATTGATATTTGGAAATGTTATGTTTCTTTTATGCATGTTTTATGTGATTTGATTATGTTATGGTTTGTGGGAATTGTTTATGAGGTCGGGTGGTTCCATGATAAACTAAGGGCGGGTGACCCCGAGATAGCTCTCAAATACATTGGGTAACATGAAGGAGTTAAATGCTAAGATTTCTCCGATGAGATTTAGGGAATATACATGATGTGTATTCCAAATGTAACCATGAGGCTTACTACCTACGTAAGAATGTTATGAATTTCTCTAGTTACCTTTATGTATTATGATTTCTATGAGTTATTCATAAATCTTATGATTTAATGATTTATGTTAAAGTACTTATGTTTTATGAGTAAAGTATGATTTCATTGATTTTTATGTATACACGGACTAATGTTTTCTTTCCGTATTTTTATATCCCTTACTGAGATTTTTATACTCATCCCATGTTTTTGAAATGTTTTACACATGACTTAAAGTTGAATAGGGTCAAGGATGGGATCATGGAAAGACATTCTATCTAAAATATGGAACTAGTAAAGTTTCTTTTTTAAGAGTTTTTATTTTATGAAAAAAATAGAAACTGGGTAGAAGTGTCTACTTTATAAAATTTTGAGATGTAAAGGTTATGTCATAATTATTTAAAACTCTAAACCTGAAAATATCTTTAATGTTAATTATTCATTTAACTCAATAATATGTAATGTTTTAAGGCTGGGTCCTTATATTTGATATCCGAGTTCGGTTTAGATAACTTTAGAGGTTAGGGTATTCTTTAAGCTTAAGTGACATTAACATAATGGTCAGAATTTCAGAAAGATTCATAGTTTTTTAGATAAAGTGAATTATATTATGATAATATGAATACTTATATCTTAGTAATATATGATGATTTTACTGATACAATCACACTGACCTTTCGGTTTTATTAAATGGATGGATCTAGCAGGCACCAAATTAACACTGGATGTGATGAAAACTATGACGGTTTTTTGAACAAGCAACTGAAATAATAGGGAGCTGCAATGAGACCTCTTTTGGGTATGATCAGCCAACTATCTGGAGTCATGATTTCCCACCTAAACCATAGTTATTTTTAGAAGACATCATATATGCAAGAAAAAAATCACTATGGAAGTTCAGGTAATAATAATAAAGGTAGGTATGTTCAAAAACCTATGTGTCAAAGATGTGGAAAGAAACACATAGGAAAATGTTTGAAAGGGACAGAAAGTTTCTATAGATGTTGAAATGAAGGTCATAAAGAAAGAACCTTCCATGGAAAAAGGAAGAATCTAGCTGACTCTACGGAAGGAAAAGAAGTTCTTTCTGAAGGATCAATTGAAAGTTTTAGTTGTGGTGTGCATGGTCATTATGCAAACAAATTTCCTATGAAGAAGTTTTAGTAATGGGATCACCAGGATCGTACAAATATTCATTTACCAATACCTAATGCCATTCTGATTGTGGATGAAGAAACTGATAATGAAAAATAAAGGGTTTGGATTCCTTCTTGACATATGTTTTCCTATTATTTAAATCTTAAGATATGATTCATGATTTTTTTAGGAAAGAATTATTTTAGAATATGTTGGAAAGTAATGGATAAAGGATCAAGAAGAATGTTGAATGAGTAAGAATCCAACATATAAGGGATTCCAGAGTTATGGTAGATTTTAGGATAGAGAAATTCTTAAAAGTATTAAGGCTCTTTTGATGATGGGATTACATTAAAAGAATTTTTATAGTATGTGTAACCCTGATGTTTGATATATGTAAATTTTATTCAAGGAATAATATTATGTTTTTTTGTGGATATAGTTATAAAGAACCATTTGGGTTTATATGATCCATCAATTTGAGTCAATTACTAGTTAATACATTTTGGGATGAAAAACAATAGTTATTAGATAACCTTTGTAGTTAAAATTTGTTATGGTTATTTTTGATGAATTTTTTTCTTTTTGGGAATGTTATAAAATTATAAATTTTTTAAAAAAAAGGACAACACGTAGACCGTGTGACAACCCATCATGTCTGACGAAGCTGTGGGAAACGAACCAACAATAAAAGTGAAACTGGTATTTATTACCCACCACTGGTCTACATGAAGTCCCTGGTTAATTTGAATAATTCTTTTTAGTTATATGATTTTATGAATCAAGAATAAGTTGATTTTGGGTTATCTGTGGAAATGATTAACCTATTATTGAGGATATGTGATTTGGTTAATTACTTTTAAGTATGAGACTTTAAGAGTAACTGATGGTATTTAGAGATAAATGTTATGATTTATCTTGGAAGACTATGTGATTAAATCCTTCATATATTTGGGTTTCAATCTTAGTTTGGATTACTTTGAAAAATTTTATGGACAGATATTTATTTAATGGTCTTTATTTAACCTTTTTTTCTTTTTGTTAAATTTTGTTGATTAAGAATAGTATTTATTTTTATTAATTATTATCCTTTTGGGGATTATCTGATCTTGTACTAACAATTTTGGTTTTGGATAAGGTCTAAAGACATAGGGAATATATAGTTTATCTTTTGTAGGTTAGGTTATTCTCAAGATGTTGATTATAGCGCTCTTAATGTGAACAAGTCATCCTAAATATTCATAATTTGGAGAAAATATGATTTTTTGTAAGAAATCTAGTAAGAGATGAAAGTTGACATGACAAGTAAGTATGTTTCCTTATGTATTAGTTAAGATCATAAATAAATTAATCAAGAAAGGTAACTTAAAACAAAAATGTTTCCTGTTAACTTTTCCTACTGGGGAATCAAATACCATTTAACCCATCACAAGTTTGTGATTTTCTGGTGGTTAACTTTCTCCTAGACATATTTTCAATCACCCTCCACCAGAACATGACACATTGTTTTCTCTTCCATATACATGTTTTCCTACATGGAATCCTAGTATGGTTTAACTCGGGTAACCTTTGTACTTTTCATTTTTTATTTTAAAGTGATAGTTTAATTTACCCCTTTTTGAATGTGGGGCTTTCAATGAAGTTTCCGATCCCAATTTTAATTTTGTGAGGACACAATTCCCAAAAAGGGAGAAGGATGTAACATCCGAGGAAAATAAAGTATGTCTTGTTTATATTTATTAATATTTCTGAATAAAATATTAATATTATTTTAAAGGGGATGCTATGTTTGATGGCGTACCCAATACGCAACAATGAGTTTCTTTGAAATCTTACGTTTCACACAGATAATATAATAATATTGTTTTAAACGGTAGTTAACGTCGAGTCGTTGTAATGGCGGGAATGAACAGAACTAACAAGAAATTATTATATATGTTTCTTATATATTTTTACATTTATCTAATAAATTTAAGAGGCTTAAAATGTGAATGAATCCAATTTTAAGCATAAATATTCTAATATTCTTTAAAAATCGATTAGCTGCCTTTTGATGGTGAACCGGTTTTAAATCTATTTTTTGTTAATTTTAAATGTTATATTTGACAAAATAAAATCATTCTTTGGAATTGGGACATCAAAATTTACTTTGTGTAAATTTTTGGTATTTTTCCTATAAAATTCAATTTGTAATGAATAGTGAAAAATGTTGTTTTTTAGTTCAAAAATGACTTTTAATCTAATTTATTTCTATGGTTAGTATTCAGGGTCCGTGCCAATTCCTTATAATTTTTTCTGATGAAGAAGATCTGGTTAGGGCTTTGTCTAGAAAGAGGAAATCATTCTCCAGTCTACCATTCCATTTGCTTCTCTGGTCTTTTGATGCTCACATGGACCATGATTCTACCTATATGGAGAATTGGATTCAATTTCCTGGCCTTCCTCTCTCGTTCCAGAATCATGGGTTGCTGAGATCAATTGTAAACTCTATAGGACAATTTGTGTACAGTGATCAAAGGACAACATCATTGTCGCATCCCATTTCGTCAAGAATATGTGTTGAACTGGATCTCTCAATAATTCCACTGGAGATTGTCTAGATTGTTGTTGAAGAGGAGTACAGGTATGCACAGTCGATTTTCTATGAATCTTGGTCTTCCTTCTGTTCATATTGTCACATATAGGGTCATGCTGAATATGGTTGTGGAAGGAGGTGTGGGAGTTTCCAACCCACTGAGATCCCACCTGTTCCAATTGATGTACATTTGAGGGGTGGTGTGGCCATTCCTAATGCTGGGAAAAGTACTACACAGACCCCATCCGCATGCCTGCCTCGGGACTGTCAGGCTCCTTCTTACCCAATTGGTGATAATATCTCACTAGTGCCGGGGGTGTCTTCAGGGGAGGTTGCTGCACCTATACCAATTGCTGTTCTAGAGGGAATGAGGAAGAAATATGACATACTGTGCACATATTTGGGAGTGCAGGTAGGATTGGATGAGGTTAGGAGGAAGGAACCCATATCTGAAGATGTTGTGGCAACTCCTTCAGATGTTTCTGAGCCGTGCAAGTGGGAGAATGGTCACTCTAATGTTCTGAGTCATGATGCTGCTATAAATAATCATGTCCTGGACACGGATGGGATCTATAATCTTCAGTTTATGGGCAGGGGACTTGAGCACTAGAACGACTCTGGCGAGCCTGTGATTCCAGTTTAAAACACCTCAACTAATTCGGTGAAGTTATTGGTTGATGATCTTATACCATGTTCCTCAAATCGGTTTGCTGTATTGGAAAGTACAGATATTAGAGAGGCTCATGAGGTTGAAGAGGAGAAAACCCCATTCCATCAGTACAATGAAAATAATCTTTCTATTCTGCCACACAGTGATTCTGTTCCTAAACTGATATTTTGGAAGGTGGGTGGTGGCGAGGTTGGCTTGGAGGAAGCCAACCTAGGTGAACTGGATCATTCGGCTAAGGAGGTACCAATTCCAAAGAACAACATGAGTCTTAAAAAGAAGAAGGGGAAGAAGGATTACTCATCGCTTCCCACACCTTTGGAGACCCGCTCTGCGAAGAAGTTGCCGGTGTTATTGCTCAACGTGGTGAAGGAAGATTCTCAGGTTTTAATCAAGGAAAAAATCAATGAAATGGGAAGATCTACTGAAAAGG
This sequence comes from Viscum album, assembly GCA_963277665.1. Classification (NCBI taxonomy): domain Eukaryota; kingdom Viridiplantae; phylum Streptophyta; class Magnoliopsida; order Santalales; family Viscaceae; genus Viscum; species Viscum album. The sequence goes on along the minus strand of OY728128.1, from coordinate 1,010,122,452 downwards.
TAAAGAACATAAAGGAACCTATCCTTTGTTCCGAGGAGGACATGGTTAAAGAATTTCTATATGTTGACATTCCACATGAAGAGGCCGATATGATGGGAAGAGCTGTAAGAGTGGAGGTCAACAACGAGCAGGCTAAGTGGATTGACAAACATGATTTGATCTTAATGAGAGGCTTCAATGATCGGAAAATCAGCAAAGAATAATATATCCAAACATGGGACAAAATGGAGGACTGTTTGGAAGACTTTATTGGGAAAGATCCAGATGCTAAGGTATGGCTAATGAATTGGAATCTTTACAGGGAGGAAAGCAATAATAGGATAAGTATATGTTTTGGTAACTTTTCCTTTTCTTATGTGGCCTCGCCCGGGAGTGATTTGGGAAGTGTAGTCTGGACATCTTCATTGGGCTAGAGCACTCTGCCATCACCTTTGGAGGACATTTGGTTTATGGCTGATTTGGAGGGATGGAAACATCGGGAGGGACCATGCTTGTATGGGATCGCCGAGTGTCCCACATAGGGATGGTGGTAGTTATTGTTGCTTGAATGAGGTAGATCCTATTTCTTTATGTTTTTTTCAGGGTTGTTTGGGTGTCTTGTTGGACCCTATGGTTTCTCACTTTTCCCACAAACGTGTTTTCTTCAATAAAAAATAATTTTCAAGTATGTAATTTCACTTTTAAATTAAATGTAAAAACAAATCAATATTTTGATAGATTTTACATCTTCAAAACCTGTCTTTGGTTTTGACAACGGGAATTATTTTTAAATTAATTACTACAATTTCTATATTTTTAATTTGGTAAAATAGATTCCATATTTGGAATCAGAAGTTACAAATTATGTAATTATGACACTTTTTTGGACATTATGAACAGTAACGACTATAATTATATGTAATTATCATGATTAACTAGTTATTGGGTAGTTAAGGGTAATAAAATAATCTAAAATGACCCCAACATGTGTCAAAATATTCTTTTCTGGGTCATGGCCAACCATGGGATGCTTTATACCAATCTTGAGGGCCCATGGAGTCACATGGGTGTGATAGTAACATTTATAACATTATTTTTAAAAAGAAGAGAAATATAACAAAGGTTTTTATATCCTAAGTAAAACAGTTTTAATTTTTTTACATAAATGATCTCTTACACTATATATAGTCATTGGAAATATAAAAATATTTCCTACATCATGGTATTTTTTATAAGTATTAGACAATAAATTAATATATTTATTTATGACACCATGATTATGTAGTGATTACCTCTTTAATGAACGATTTAAATAAAATGAAATTTAAGGTAAAATCTAGGAATTACACTTATCAAAAACCTATTTGTTGGGTGGATTTCAAACACTTATCTCCCTATCCTAAAAATATATCAATTTGGGACCATTAAAATCTGAAAATAACATTATAATAAAGTAACATTTCTAGACCTTCCAAAAGTGACCCTCCTCCATCTTATAAAAGGCCCAAACCTCTACCCCATTACCCACACCTCTCAAGCTCTTGGATCGTTCATCCACTGCTCATATTATCCATCCACATCCCTCTATTACTCCTAAAATCCTCAATTTGGGTAGAAGTATTTCCAAGGAAGCATTTTGAACAAATAAAAAAGAGTTACCCGATTAAGAGGAATATAAAGAAACGAACAAGACAAGTCGGACTTGAGGTAAGGTATTTCTTATCTCACTTTTAATTCAGTGAGATTTCCATTGTTTTCCACTTATTTGTTTCATTTGGGGTATTGTGTACTGCCATTTCATATATATTATCATGATTCTATTTATATTCATGGTATTATGTGATTCATTTGGTGTTTATTATCTTTTGGTCATACGACTCGATTGATTACAACGATGTAAGGGGTGTTTATCTAACTTTTTATTCCCATGAGATTCATGATACATTTTATAGTATTTCCTTTTGTGTGGTCTATGTACTGCCCATTATTCTACTATTTGAGTAATATATATCCATTTAAGGGTATTTACATCAGCAATTCTGTGGTATTTCTTCCATGGGGTGTATGTTTCATAGGTCACAGAAATGGTAATGGATCCTTTCACCCTCCTCTTTTTAAACAAAGTATACATGAGAAATGACTAGTATTCATATAATCAAGATATGTTCTAAATTTTAATTGGTGGTTTTCTCAATATTTCATTTACACCCGATAGGGATCACAAAACCATTTACTTATGAAGCATCATCAATAGTGATAATCACATGACGAAGGCCGAGGAGATTATGTTACTCATTATGAATGATAAAATTTTTATAGTTCCCCTTTTTAACAAACAAACGAGTAATGCCCCGACCCCAGAAGCCCAGTGTCTGTGCATTATTATGTATCATTGTCATGATCAAAATAGATCTAGTCTCGAAATATTAATTAGTTTAGTAGCTTTAGAAGTACTAGATACATTTATAATAATTTCATTACATCATAATATAGAAACCAACAAAAACATTGTTTCCATAGACAACACTGAGATCCCATAGACTATCCCTAGAGGTCTATCATAATATACTTCTTCTCATCCTAGGTAAAATATAACCTAGAAAGGAGTGAGCTCTAATGCTCAGAAAGGATAAGAATATAATGATAACTTTCATAAATAAGAATTACCATTTAAGGCAATGTATAATACTAAAACAAAAGCCATTTCAACATAAGCTTCATCATAATATGGAAATTATAAATAAAAATAATTCCATTTACTTACTCACATGGATATTCTACTTGTCTAATAATCACATGCAATATCAACATCCACTTTAATAATGATGGAATGCATAATTCTGGACTTCATAACCACATATTCAAGGTGTTGTGCGAAGTCTAAAAGTTATATTTTTTCATGGCCTTAGGCTAAGACCCCAGTTTGTCTCATGAGACCAAAAAATTTATCAAGGAGATACAACGGTCTCTACTAGTCATTTACTAAGTCCAATGCATTCCTCATATGAAAATGTTGAAACATAACATAATCATTCGTATAAAACTAGCATACAAAATGTCAATACTTTAACCATAAACCCTGAATGGTATAAAAATAACACATCCACATTAAAACATATCACAAAACCTTCAATAAAATATGGAATATTGTATCTATAATAAATCAACATAAAAAAATGTTTAAAATCTAGCAAAGGACGCCGACATAGATGAAAATGATTAGTTAAATTCTTTGAGAGAAATTCCACATTTTTCATGAAATCATTTAATTTTATCAAAATTTATAATGAAATTAATTTAAAATATATTTTTTTAATAATATTGTCACGTACCTCTTATAAACTGTTGAATGGAATTATCATTTCATAACATTCCTATCCATATAAATAAATCCAAAAAATCATTTCGAAAACATGGACATTAATTAAAAGGGTTTAGAAATATAAATCATTAAAACATTTAAAATGATGATCTAGTTAAATATACCCTACCCTAAAAACATATAATATTACCTTTGAAAACATTTTAATGAAATATGTGTATCGATGATAAGTATGTCCCATAAAATACTTACACATGAACAATCTCATATAATAACGAGATTGAGGAAATAACCCTTACCTTGTAATTTTCCTCGGTTGAGGGCTGGTTAACCACATTTATAATGGAGAACTAATTTTTATTTAATTATACAAGAATAATATATATTAATATGATATCATATATGATCTTTTAATGTTGTCTAGTTAATAATATTTTAGTTTTATCATCATTTTGGGTGTTAACTTATTTGTTTTCATTTAAATGATTTGTTATATAAGTAATGTTTGTTATGGATAGGTTGTATCATATTCATATTCGGAATGATATTAAGTCTTTAAAAATAAATTGTAGTCATCAAATTAAAATTATTCTTTAATGGATATGATGGGGAATGAATCTCATCGTGTTCGTTGAGACGGTAATTCGTACGTATGCACGAGCGACAATATCATTCTTTTGATATTTAAATAATATATAATTGGATGTTATATCATATTTACAAAATCATTATCTTGTTATATTTATTATTTACATCATTTATACATCATTATTATACCCATTCATATAATAATGTATTGAATAACAACTTCACCATGACGTGGAGACGGTAAGCCGTACATACAAACGTATGGTGACATGTCATTCAAAGATGGATAGAATAATGAATATGGTTGTACCATGTTAATAATAACATGAAAGTATATAGAAGACACTAGACTTATTATTTTATAATGGAATCAACAAGGAATGAATTGGTGGAAGAAGAAATAACATGAAAGAGGTGGTGAGGTATTTACCTCATCTTCGGGTTCTTCATTTTGATTAGATCAAAAAGGCTCCTTAGGTTAGGTTTCCAACTAAAGAAAGGCCTCTATGATGAAGGGAGGACATTTTGAGATGGTATTTGGGCAGTGTTCGTCCGAGCCAAATGGCTTGGAAGGTGTGAATTAGAGATAAGTGGATGTTCCCTTTTATAAGAAGGGTGAGGGGCACCTTACGAAAAGCTAGAAATATTAGTTTATAATAAAATAATTTTCGGTTTCTAATGGATAAAAATTAATTTATTTCCATTATATGGTGGAAATGGGTTGAAATACACTCAGCCAATATGTTTTAGACAGGTTTGAGTCAATATATTAACCTTATCATTTAGATTTAACACTTAGTTAATTAGTTTGACATTTACCATGTCTCTTTGTATTTTTATATTATAAGTTTAATAAACATACTATAACACACCAAGAGAACCCCAAGTAGTTAATTATTATTATATATAACCTTATATAAGTAATTTATCTGATCCATAGATATTTAGGAATATTATATCAATTAATAATATAATATTTTTTTTAAAAACTATTTTATGTCAATTTTGAAACTATTTGATATTTTGTTTTTTCTAAATTTATAACAGCGTTATTACTTCAAAAAAAATTTAATTAATGAACCAAAACACGTCATATTAACCCATATAATTATTTTGATTCATAAAAACAATTAAATTACATTTATTTGTGTATTTATAATAACAATTATTTTCATATTTTATTAATATGTTATTTACTGCATCATCATTGTGTCATAAATAAATTAATTTATATAAAGTATAAAAATAAAAAATAAAATACCATTATGTATGAAATAAATTTATCATTCTAATTTATATATATAGTCGAATTTATATTGTGTTTATTCTTATATTAAAAACGTTTTAGTTATGAACACTTGAATTTAACACTTTTAACTCATATTTGAATTAAATAATAATAAATGTCTAATCTAATAAAAGTGGACCTAAATGATAATATTTTATTATTTAGGTTGTATTTGGTCAAATAAAACTTATCCAATATAATTAGGACATGTTTTAGGGTAATTATAATATCATTTTTACCTTTGATTACACTATTTACTTTTAACCATAGTAAAAAAAAGTAAAAAGTTACTATACACCAAAAAAACATTAATATCATTAAAACATATTTTACTTACTGATATAAACTATGTCCCTCAATTTAATGAAATTAAAATAAAAAAAATGGTAAAATTTTGTTTTATGTAAATTTTCAAATGCTTCTAAGAGGTGGGTAAAAGACGGTAAAAAGTTCAATATAATATTTATATATCTAAAATTATTATAAAATGACTCCAATGAATTACATTGACCATATATAGTAATTATGTATCTATTTTGACCTAAAAACAATTTAAATAAAATAAATAATTATTTAAATAAAAATTTGGTTTTATACTATAACTCAATGTTTTTCACTATTCATCAATAATTGAATGCTTTCAGAAAAATACCAAAAATTCACTCTATGCTAATTTCGATATTCCGAATCCAAAAATGAAGTCCATTTTAAAAGATAGAATTTATAAATTTTCAAAAATTGTGTATTACTATTCACAATAGCTAGTTTGATTGGTTGGGGTGTGTTAAAACTCGAAGTTTCCTACAACACACACTATTGTAATATTCAAAGAGAAGTGTACAGTGGAAGCTTGGGGTGTTACATTCTTCCCTCCTTCAAATATTTTTGTCCTCAAAATTTCTAGAATATTACTGCATAATAAGAATAGGGTGGTTCTTCATCATAAGTTTCTCGGGTTCCCATGATTCCTCTTCCATCTTCTAGTTTCTCCTTAGAACTTTTACCAGATGAGTCATCCGGTTTCTCAGCACTTGTTCTCTTGTATCAAGAACCTTGATAGGCTCTTCGTAATAAAACAGATTGGGTTCCAGTTCTAATTTCTCATAGGTGAGTACATGCATTGGGTCATGCATTTATTTTTTAAACAACGATACATGGAACACATCATGAACTTTGGAGAGACTTGGTGCCAATACCAAATGGTAATATACAACCCCAATTCGTTCTTTAATTTCAAATGGTCCGATGTACCTTGGACTTAATTTTCCATTCTTATCGAATCGTATAACTCCCTTCCATAGATATAACTTCAAGAAAACATGATCTCCTACCTGAAATTCAAAATCCTTCCTTCGGTTATCGGCATAGATCTTCTGCCTACATTGAGCTACAATGATGTGGGTTGGGAAAACCTTCACCTTATCCATCATTTCCTCCATATGTTCTGGGTCTATGAGTTTTCTTTCACCAACATCATCCCAAGAGGTTGGTGTGTGACATCTCTGTCCGTATAATGCTTCATATGGTTCCATATTAATACATGAATGGAATGTATTGTTATAAAAAAATTATACCAGATTAAATATTGATCCCACATACCTTGAATGTCAAGTGATCATTATAGCATCCCGCCTTTTTATCACATAAACATTCATTACATTTTACAAAACCGAGGATCTTTAAGGTTTAGTGTCTTGGAAACCAGGAACTTAATACATGAAACAATAAAAAAAACATTCTTCTTAAACACTTTAAAGGCTTCTCCATATGTTCATCCTAGGTTCATGACTGCATCTCATAACCTGGGGACATACATCAAAAGAAAAGGTAAGCATAAGGCCCAGTAAGGGAAACAAGAGGAGCATTTTACATGTGAACTTGATATACTTCAATAAAGACACGAAAAGAACTTTAAGGCATGAGAAAGAAATCATGAGGCATTTCATAATAAAAATAACATTTTTCATAACTTGAAGATGTGGCTACATCATTTAACATAGACAATCATGAACATATCACCAAGGTCCATCCCCAAGCTGTCATTTGAAAATTACCCAGGTTATTCACCAAGGTATCGTGAAAATTGTAATCTCTAGTGGTTACATCATTACCCAATGCATTAGAGCGCTATCAGGGCGCACCCTTAAATTTGCCTTTATTATCATGTGAGCCACATATATCATAATCAAACATTTCATAAATAACCCACATAGCATAAAATAAATGGGTTTCATTTCATAATCATAACGTTTTAAAAACTGCTTTAAAGACATGATATTTACGTCACTTTAAACCCACGGGAAGGGAAAGCGGGTCTCATGTATGTAAATCCCAGAATTTAAAATGGAAGATTTTGATATATATGTGAATACCCTTGTAGAAATAAGAGCTTTGAGTATTCACTTTATAACATAAAATAATTTTTGAGAAAAGAGAGAGGCATTTTGAGGGGAAAATTCTGCAGCATAACGGCTAAGTTTCGGGGTTTTAGAAAACATTGAAATGAGAGGGGACATGGGTCACCCTCTCATAAATGATCCATAAAACAGTAGGGTGAAAGAATAAGAAGGACATATGGACATGGTAATGAAATTTTAGGGACATACCATTTGAAATTAAAAACATTGAAGGAAAAAAAATTAGATTTCTCTTATGAAAATTCGGCAGCCTTACGGCGTCACTTAACTTCAAAAGAAAATGATTTGAAAAGATAAAATAGGGTCCCTCATCATATGATCATAAGAGATCAGTATGATAGATACAGAGATAATTCCCCAACATAACAAAAAGGAACTTGAAAGAATTGACATGAAAGTAGAACTTCAAAACGAGAAGGGTGAAGAACCACTTAAAAATTCGGCAGCCTAACGGCGCCACTTAAAACTTCAAAATACTGAATTGAAGAGATCAAATGGGGTCTCTCATCATATGAACATAAGAGTACAGTATGATATATATAGAGATCATACCCCAATATAACAAAAAGTAACTTTAAATAATTGACATGAAAGTAGAACTTCAAAACGAGAAGGGTGAAGAACCACTTAAAAATTCGGCAGCCTAACGGCGCCACTTAAAACTTCAAAATACTGAATTGAAGCGATCAAATGGGGTCTCTCATCATATGATCATAAAAGATCAGTATGATAATTTAGATATCATACCCCAACATAATAAAAAGGAACATGAGTGACTTGAATGAAAATAGAACTTGAAAACGAGGAAGGTGAAAGAATCCCTTAAAAATTCGGCAGCCTAACGGCGCCACTTAAACATTCTTAAAACGAATTGATGAGAGCAAGGGGGGGGGGGGGGGGTCTCTCATCATATGAACATGAAATAGGCAGTAGGATGAATATAAAAGAACATCCTCCAACATAAGAACATGGAGCATAAATGAAATGACATAAAAAAGATTATTTGAAAAGAAAGAGAGAGGTCGGATCCCTTACCTTAAAATGTAACTCTTAAAACTCAAAGGTTTGGACCTTGAGGGCTTGGGGGCACCTTGGGAGGACTCCTTGGGAGGTAATGAGACCAGAACTTCGTTGGGGAAGAGTGGGGAGTCGAATGAATGAGAGGAGGGATTGGTATTTATAGGGAATGTGAGGGGACAAGGCATTAATGGCCAAAGGACACCTCACATGTGCTTTTCTCAAACCCATGTGCTCTCCCTTGGAATGTATCATGGAGTTAGGCCACATGGGTCCCCCAAAACAATAATTCATCACCCTTGGCCGGCCAACCCTTAAAATAACTAATGACATCATCATGACGCAGCTATGATGCCATTAAACATACTGAACCCCTAAAACTGTATTTTTATTATTCACTGAAAATTCAACTTTCTCAGAAAGATCCCAAAATTTCATCATAATCAAATATCAACACTCTGATTACAAATATGAACTCCATTTTATAAAAATAATTTTCTAAATATTTTTAATTTAATTTTTAAATAAAAACACTATTCACCAAAAATTCGTTTCTTTCAGAAAAAACCCCAAAAATTACCATAACATAATATCGGTGCTCTGAGTTCAAAAATGAAATCTGTTTTATAAAAATAATTTTCTAAATATTTTTAATTAAATTTTTAAATAAAAAACACTTTTCACCCGAAAAAACTAATACTTGAATAATAATTTATGAAACCATTATTTAACCATTTTATTGAATCACATTACTTAATCAAGGTGCCTAGATTATTTTAAAACATTCTTTAAGTTAGATTACTAATCTATTTAGTCATATTACTAATCCTAATCATAAAATCACTATTCATAATTTACTATTCATCAAAAATCAAGTTGATCTTATTAGACTCCAAATTTCGTACTGAACAAAATTGTAGAAGACCATTTTTTGAAAATCATTACACATTTTCTGTTATTTAAGGTTTACATAAACATTTTTTCAAAATATTCTTTTTAAAATTCATCAAAAATATGCATACTATTTTTATCCGGTCATTTGAAAATTCATAAACTTCATCATATGCAGAAATCCCAATTTTTATTTAAAACAAGGATTACACAAGGCAGTTACGGTCTCATTACATAGCCCCTTATAGTACCAGCATAGGACCTAAGAGTAAGGTGTGCTAGGGTGATAGAATCTTGGGGCGGCTCGGTCAACATTGCCCGAGTAGTAATTTCTATCAGTTTGAACTTTTCGCGAAGGCGATTCCGTTCTAGCTTCACATGATGAAGTTCGGCTTGGGTTTGGTCTAGAGCAAAGCCCAATGGTGCTACCTCCTTCCCAAGCTCTGTTAGATGGGCTTCGATCGGTCCAAGACTACTAGGTGAGGCCATCAAATCGTCTTTCTATAATAATCAACCAAGATTACTTATATATAGAGACAATAATCAAAACATTTTGTTCACAGCGGTCATATTGACCGATGGTCATATAACAGTCAAAACCCAATAGTCTCATTCTATTTATAATCATGTTTATCAAATAAAACATTTGTTGAGTATAAAAATAACACATAAAATTAGGAAACAATATTTATTTAATATTTCGGGTCATTACAATCTTCCCCCCTTTAGAAATTGCGTCCTCACAATTTTTTTAAAATTGGGTTTTGAAATTTCATTGAAAGTCCAACATCGGAAAAGGAGTCAGTAAAACTATTACTTTAAAAGAAAGAAAGGAAAGTACAAAGGTCACCCGAGTTAACCCACACTAGGGTTCCATGTAGGAAAACATGGACATGGAGGAGAAAACAAAGGGTCAAGTTATGAGGGAGAGTGATAGAGAACATGATTAGGATAAAGTTAACCATGAGAAAATCCCAAACTTATGATGTGTTTAAACGGTCTTTGATTACCTAATAGGAAACGTAAACCAACAACGTTTTTATTTTACGTTCCTTTTCATAATTTTGAGGAATTCATTTACAACATAGAACAAAAACATAAGGAAATATACTTATCTTCATATAGAGTTTCATCCTTTAATAAGTTTCTACCCAAAACTAATCTTTTCTCCAAATTATGAGCATTCAAAACTACTAGGTCTCATCAAAACACAAGAATCATCTTCATAATCCACAAAAGATTAACTATCTATTTCTTCCATCTTTAAACATTATCCCAAAAACAGAAAGGGTAAGGTAAAACAACTCTTCAAAAAGAAATAATTCCATAGGAATGGAAACTACTTTTAAATCTTCAAAGTTCCATGGTACTACCCAAAGTTCATCATAGTCCATTCCATAAATAACTGTCCTTAAAAATCCTCAAAATAAACCAAACTAAGATTGAATCCCAAATACAAGAAGGATTTGATAACATAGTCTTCCAAGGTAAACTTTATCATTCATCTCCAAACAACATCAACCACTCCTGACATCTTATAAAAAAAGTAACTAACCTAAACATATTTACCCCAAGATAGGTTAATAATTTCCATAAGTAACCTAAATTACTATAATTCCACCTTAAATTCATCGATTCTTCAAAATATAAGTCAACCCTACTCTTCAAAGAAAATACCGTAGTAGTCTATTTACCTCGATCATATAGGGTCCCCAAAATAGTGAACATCTTCCAAAATAATAATCAGCTTTTAATCCCCTAATCATCTATTTCATATTAATATGGAAATCGTTGCATTTCCTATCACATTGGTTATTGGGACATGTTCTTCCATCTCCCACCATTAACTAAGAAGAGAAATTATAATTAGAGTCTTAAATACTTAACCAATAATCATGAAAAGGAGCTTAAATCATATAAGGATAACTTGTAGAAGAAAAGTATACCCTAACTTGTTATCCCCGAGGTTCAAATCTAGGTTATCCATGATCATATATTCTTATGTGAATTTTTATTTTATTTTATCTTTGTTCCTTTAGTAATGGTTCATACTAAGCTTATGAATTTACCAACGCATATCCCCCGGGAGTGTCGTAACCAAGAGTGCAGCAAGGCCCGTTGTCGTGTACCAGTTCACGTTCGAGTCTAGCTCAAAGCGGTGTTTTCGGGTTTTACCCCTATGTACATCTATGCCAGAGCCACCTCTACCTGCTCGTATCCAGACAGGGATGTATTTGCTTGGCAACCCCTTACTCAATACTCACCAAAATACCAGGAAGATTTCCTATAATTAAACTTTTCTATAGGGTTCTTCCTAAAGTTTTCATATCCTAATTTCCACAAATAACTAAACCATCCTTTGATACCAACTATAGCATCCCGCATTTTTATCACATAAACATTCATTACATTTTACAAAACCGAGGATCTTTAAGGTTTAGTGTCTTGGAAACCAGGAACTTAATACATGAAACAATAAAAAAAAACATTCTTCTTAAACACATTAAAGGCTTATCCTTATGTTCATCCTAGGTTCATGACTGCATCTCATAACCTGGGGACATACATCAAAAGAAAGGGTAAGAATAAGGCCCAGTAAGGGAAACAAGAGGAACATTTTACATGTGAACTTGATATACTTCAATAAAGACACGAAAAGAACATTAAGGCATGAGAAAGAAATCATGAGGCATTTCATAATAAAAATAACATTTTTCATAACATGAAGATGTGGCTACATCATTTAACATAGACAATCATGAACATATCACCAAGGTCCATCCCCAAGGTGTCATTTGAAAATTACCAAGGTTATTCACCAAGGTATCGTGAAAATTGTAATCTCTAGTTGTTACATCATTACCCAATGCATTGGAGAGCTATCAGGGTGCACCCTTAAATTTTCCTTTATTATCATGTGAGCCACATATATCATCATAAAAAATTTCATAAATAACCCACATAGCATAAAATAAATGGGTTTCATTTCATAATCATAACGTTTTAAAAACTGCTTTAATGACATGATCTTTATGTCACTTTAAACCCACGGAAAGGGAAAGCGGGTCTCATGTATGTAAATCCCAGAATTTAAAATGGAACATTTTGATATATATGTGAATACCCTTGTAGAAATAAGAGCTTTGAGTATTCACCTTATAACATAAAATAAATTTTTGAGAAAAGAGAGAGGCATTTTGAGGGGAAAATTCTGCAGCATAACGGCTAAGTTTCGGGGTTTTAGAAAACAGTGAAATGAGAGGGGACATGGGTCACCCTCTCTTAAATGATCCATAAAACAGTATGTTGAATGAATAAGAAGGAGATATGGACATGGTAATGAAATTTTAGGGACATACCATTTTAAATTAAAAACATGGAAGGAAAAAAAATTAGATTTCTCTTATGAAAATTCGGCAGCCTTACGGCGTCACATAACATCAAAAAAAAATGAATTGACAAGATCAAATAGGGTCCCTCATCATATGATCATAAGAGATCAGTATGATAGATACAGAGATAATTCCCCAACATAACAAAAAGGAACTTGAAATAATTGACATGAAATTAGAACTTCAAATCGAGAAGGGTGCAGAACCACTTACAAATTCAGCAGCCTAACGGCGCCACTTAAAACATCAAAATACTGAATTGAAGAGATCAAATGGGGTATCTCATCATATGAACATAAGAGTCCAGTATGATATATATAGAGATCATACCCCAATATAACAAAAAGTAACTTGAAATAATTGACATGAAAGTAGAACTTCAAAACGAGAAGGGTGATGAACCACTTAAAAATTCGGCTGCCTAACGGCGCCACTTAAAACATCAAAATACTGAATTGAAGCGATGAAATGGGGTCTCTTATCATATGATCATAAAAGATCAGTATGATAATTTAGAGATCATACCCCAACATAATAAAAAGGAACATGAAATACTTGAATGAAAATAGAACTTGAAAACGAGGAAGGTGAAAGAATCCCTTAAAAATTCTGCAGCCTAACGGCGCCACTTAAACATTCTTAAAACGAATTGATGAGAGCAAGGGGGGGTCTCTCATCATATGAACATGAAATAGGCAGTAGGATGAATATAAAATAACATCATCCAACATAAGAACATGGAGTATAAAATAAATGACATAAAAGAGATTACTTGAAAAGAAAGAGAGAGGTCAGATCCCTTACCTTAAAACGTAACTCTTAAAACTCAATGGTTTGGACCTTGAGGGCTTGGGGGCACCTTGGGAGGACTCCTTGGAAGGTAATGAGACCAGAACTTCGTTGGGGAAGAGTGGGGAGTCGAATGGATGAGAGGAGGGCTTGGTATTTATAGGGAAAGTGAGGGGACAAGGCATTAATGTGCAAAGGACACCTCACATGTGCTTTTCTCAAACCCATGTGCTCTCCCTTGGAATTTATCATGGAGTTAGGCCACATGGGGCCCCCAAAACATTAATTCATCACCCTTGGCCGGCCAACCCTTAAAATAACTCATGACATCATCATGACACAGCTATGATGTCATTAAACATACCAAACCCCTAAAACTGTATTTTTACTATTCACTGAAAATTCAACTTTCTCAGAAAGATCCCAAAATTTCTCCATAATCAAATATCAATGCTCTGATTAAAAATATGATCTCCATTTTATAAAAATAATTTTCTAAATATTTTTAATTTAATTTTTAAATAAAAACACTATTCACCGAAAATTCGTTTTTTTCAGAAAAAACCCCAAAAATCACCATAGCATAATATCGGTGCTCTGAGTTCAAAAATGAAATCTGTTTTATAAAATAATTTTCTAAATATTTTTAATTAAATTTTTTATTAAAAAACACTATTCACCTGAAAAAAACTAATACTTGAATAATAATTTATGAAACCATTTTTTAACCATTTTATTGAATCACATTACTTAATCAAGGTGCCTAGATTATTTTAAAACTTTATTTAAGTTAGATTACTAATCCATTTGGTCATATTACTAATCCTAATCATAAAATCACTATTCATAATTTACTATTCATCAAAAATCAAGTTGATCTTATTAGACTCCAAATTTCGTACTGAACATAATTGTAGAAGACCATTTTTTGAAAATCATTACACATTTTATGTTATTTATGGTTTACATAACCATTTTTTCAAAATATTCTTTTGAAAATTCATCAAAAATATGCATACTATTTTTATCCGGTCACTTGAAAATTCATAAACTTCATCATAAGCAGAAATCCAAATTTTTATTTAAAACAAGGATTACACAAGGCAGTTACGGTCTCGTTACATAGCCCCTTATAATACCAGCATAGGACCTAAGAGTAAGGTGTGCTAGGGTGATAGAATCTTGGGGCGGCTCGGTCAACATTGCCCGAGTAGTAATTTCTATCAATTTGAACTTCTCGCGAAGGCGATTCCGTTCTAGCTTCACATGATGAAGTTCGGCTTGGGTTTGGTCCAGAGCAAAGCCCAATGGTGCTACCTCCTTCCCAAGCTTTGTTAGATGGGCTTCGATCGGTCCAAGACTACTAGGTGAGGCCATCGAATCTTCTTTCTATAATAATCAACCAAGATTACTTATATATAGAGACAATAATCAAAACATTTTGTTCACATCGGTCATATTGACCGATGGTCATATAACAGTCAAAATCCAATGGTCTCATTCTAATTATAATCATGTTTATCAAATAAAACATTTGTTGAGTATAAAAATAACACATAAAATTAGGAAACCATATTTATTTAATATTTCAGGTCGTTACAAGAATGATCTCAACATGTCTTCAATGGTTTGAATAGTCTATTGTGATTGTCCATCAGTTTGGGGGTGGTAGGCAGTGCTCAAATGAAATTCAGTATCAAGGGATTCCTGAATAATTTTCCAGAATATTAATGTAAAATGTGGATCATGATCAAAATCAATCGATAGGGGTGCACCATGAGGTCTCACAACATCAATAATATATAGTATTGTTAGACGTTCAAGTGGTAAATCTTCTCTTATAGCATGTAAATGTGCAGACATGGTAAGACGATCAACAATGACTCATATTGCGTAGTTCCTTCTAGGAGACTTTTGTAGTCCCAAGAAAAAGTCCATAGTAATATTATCCCATTTCCACTCAGGTATGGGAAGAGGTTGAATGACTCCTCCATACTGTCTCCTTCCATCTTTCACTTGTTGACAATCCATACATCTTGACACATAATCAGAAATATTCCTCTTCATGTTGTCCCACCAAATTTTTTCCTTCAAAGCTCTATACATCTTAGTGACACCAGGGTTTATAAAGAAATTGGAGCTGTGAGCATTATCTAACATTTCCCTTATCAAATCCGGTATATCGGGAACACAAATTATCTTCCCAAATATCAAAATCCCATCTTCATATACAAGGTCGATCAATCTACCTTCATTAACATTTTTAATTTTATTTTTAAAATTCCTCATCATCAGCCTAAAAACATTTTATCATTTCTAGTAATGATGTTTTGGAAACCATTTGAAAAAGAATTTATGTTCCACCTTCCATAGTTACTCCCATATCCATATTTAGTAGATCCATGAAAATAGGATCCCTTTAAACTCTAATCTTGTTAAGAACTCCTTGATCTTTTCAGTTCAAATCATCTGCCACCTTATTTTCCTTCCTTGGGTGGTATCATATTGTGAAATCATAATCCGTGAGTAGTTCAAGCCATCGCCTTTTCTTCATGTTGAGTTCTTTCTATGAGAAAATATACTTCAAACTCTTTTGATCAGTATATATCTCACATTTTTAACCATAATGATAATGTCTCCATATCTTCAATGAAAATATGAAATTTGTTAACTCAAGATCAAGAGTAAGATAGTTTTTCTCATAAATTTTTATCTATCGTGATTTATAGGAAATAACTCTATCATTCTGCATAAAAACACAACCATGTCCTTTATTTGAGGGATCACTATAAATAAAAAACCCATCATTCCCTGATGGTAGAGTCAAGATATGTTAATTCTCTAATCTTATCTTTAATTCTTCAAAACATTCTTCAAACTCATTTTTCTAAAAAAAATTATCCCCTTTACGTTTGAGCTTGATTAATGGGTTATCCAATTGGGAAACATTCTGTATGAAATGCCGATAATAATAAGCTAAACCAATAAAACTACTTACCTTGATTATACACGTTGGTGCTGGCCAATCATGGATTGCCTTGGTCATAGAAGGATTAATGGAGATTCCAACCATAGAGACAATATGGCCAATAAAAGAAATCTTTTGAAGCTAGCATTCACACTTACTAAACTTTCCATATAATTCATGTCTTCTATGAGTCTTTAGAATAATGCACAAGTGATTTCCATGATCATTGTAGCTTTTGTATTATACCAAAATGTCATCCATAAATACCACTACAAATTCATAAAGATATTCATTGAAAACTCTATTCATTAGATCCATGAAGATAGAGGGTTCATTAGTCAATTCAAACGGCATTACTGTAAACTCGTAATGGACGTACCTAGTTAGAAATGTTGTTTTCAGAATTCCTTCTTCTTCACACACAACTGATTATATCCAGATCGAATGTCAATCATTGAAAAGTATTTACCTCAATGAAGTTGGTCGAATAAATCGTCAATGATAGGTAAGAGATACTTGATCTTTATTTTCATAAAATTTATCTCCCTATAGTCAATGAAAAACCTTAGAGATCTATCATTCTTCTTATCAAAAAGAACGAGGTCTCCCCATGGAGAAACATTATAGAGAATAAATTCCTTATTAATCAATTCATCTAGTTTTTTATTTAGTTCCACTAATTCCACTCTGGCCATTCTATAAGGGGTCTTTGATATGGGCCCTGAACCATGAATTAAGTCAATGGAAAACTTAATTTCTCATTCAGGCGGATGTCCGGATAAATCCTCTGAAAACACATCAACATATTCTTGTAAAATAGGTACTTCCTCTATATGAACATTATTTTCCTCAACCATAGTTATTTCATTATCTTCCTCCACAATAATTTAATTTAGTTGAGCTATTAGGGGTGGATCTAGATAAGAATTAGGTGGTGACGTTTCTTCTCTAAAGATAAGGTGTTATTTATCATCATCATCATCAAAAATTGTAACCTACTTATTCTTACAATAAGTATTCGCATTATGGCCTGTATGCCAATCCATACCAAGAATTATATAAAATTCAATCATGGGTATGGCGATGAGATCTAAAGATAAATAACGTTCATATGACTTAATGGGGGCTTATTCACAAAACATTTTTGTAATGATACTTCCCTTAAGAGTTTTTACTTACAACTCCCATGTAAAATCAAATTGTAAATATCTAATTTTCTTAGAAAACTATGAATATATGAAAATATGTGATGATCCAAAATCAAATAATGCATTGGATAAACTTGAGGGAACGATTAAATTACCATCCACGATGCCTTTTAGAGCATCAAACTCAGTAGTAGTGATCGCATAAGCTTAGCCTTGATCCATTGGCCTTTTCTGGGGTAAGTATCCCTGATGCTTAGGACATTTGTTCACATAATGACCCATCTCCCTTCAATTTTAGACTTAAACATTAGTAGCATATTTCTTTCCTGTATAATCACAAGCAAGATGGTCTTTCTGTCCACATTTGTAGCATACATCGTTTCCTTTTAGACAGGCACCAGGGTGCTTCCTCCCACAATTATCACATGGTGGAAATTCAATTCTTCCCTTATTCTCTGTTTCCTTATTTCCTTTCCCAGAGTGTTGATATATTCTTCTCTTTATTTTCATTAAAGTCATAAGACTTAGAGAATTCCTTTTCTATCTTGATAGCACACGAGACGATATCTACATACGATGAGAAGGATTGAGATAATAATGCTCGACAGAGAAATGGTTATAACCCATCAAAAAAACTGTCAATATTACTTCTTGTGTTACGTTTATAATCTATACAATTATTTTCTAATCTTGTAATGTTAGCCTCATACATTGCAACACTCTCATCCTCCATTTTCCTTAGACTCAGAAATTTCCTTTTCATATCTGCTCGATGGTAACGTGGAAAGAAATTTTCTAATAAAAGTTCATTAAACTCCCTTTATTCCATAAATGACACATCGTCATCTTCCTTTGTGTTTCGAATAAATGACCACCATTGATTAGCTTCTCCAGTGATGAGATAAACTTCCATGACAACTTTTTCCCTTTCACTACTCCCCAAAGCGTAAAATATTTTATCTAAGGAATTTATCCTTTGCTCAGTCACTAATGGATTTTTACTCCCATTTAATTTTGGTGATTTTTTCCTCATGGATCATTCTAACATTGATCATTTGCGTTGTGGATCAGGGTGCTCCATACGGGTAAGGTTATTATTCATAACCTGTGTGAGTTGTCCCAGTATGGTGATAAGATGATCAGAACCAATTGCATCACCAACTCCACTATAATTATCTTGAGTAGGAGGGAAATCCCTACATGGAATAATTGCATTGGTATAGTATCCTTTCTTTCCACTAGGTTTCATTTCTAAACAATGGGATACACTAGATTAGTTTATGAATCCCAATACATAAATCCAAACTTGTAAACCAATTAACATAAAATGAATAGTTTATGGATATAATCCATAATCATAAATGTGTTTTCTTTGAGGATGTATATACTCATAAACCCTTCTTAATTGTATGTAATTAAAATTATAATTATCCTATGAATATCCCATGGGAGTGTCATAACCTAGAGTGCATCAAGGCCTGTTATCGTGCACCAGTTCCCATTCCAGTCGAGCTCAAAGAGGTGTCTTTAGGTTTTACCCGTAGATACATTTGTTCCAGAGTCGCCTCTACCTACTCTTATCCATATAGGGATGTATTTCTTGGAAAACTAAAAAAATCTCTAGAGCACCAAAATTATATGATGTACTTCTATACTAATCCTCAAAGTCTACCTTAGGGATATGTTCTCTAATCATAGTTTATCTAAATCTAGTGTTTAAGGTTTGTACTAATCTTCCTCTGATACAAGCTTTAATGCCCCGACCCTAGAATCCCATAGTCGGTGAATTATTAGGTATCATTGGCATGATCACAAAAGATCTAGTCTCGATAGAGAGATTTGTTTAGTATCCTTGGAAGTACTAGATACATTCATAAGGTATACATTGCATCATAAAATGGAAAACTACATCAACATTGTTTCCAAATACAACACTCAAATCCCATAGACTATCCATGTATGTCAGTCATAATATACTTCTTCGCATCATGGGAAAAAGAAAACATTCAAAGGTGTTAGATCAGATGCTCAGTAAGGATAAAAATATAGCTGAAACATTAATAAATAAGCATAAACATTTAAGGAAATGTATAAATATAAATAAAAATAGATTTCAACATAAACAAAATAATAATATGGAAAATATAATTCATATTAATTCTATTTACTTACTCACATGGATATTCTACTAGTCGAAAAATCACATGAAATATCAATAGCCATTTAAATAATAATTGAATTCATAATTCCAGACTTGATAACCACATAGTCAAGGGCTTGTGCCAATACTACAAATATGATTTTGTCAATGCCTTATTCCAAGACAACGGTTTTTCTCATGAGACCTACCGATTCATCAAGGAGGGATAATAGGCTCCACCCTTGTCATACTAAGTCCAATGTATTTCGCATATGAAAATGTTAAAACATAACATAAACATTCGTATTAAAAATACCATACGAAATGTCAATACTTTCACTATAAACCATGAATGGTATAAAAATAGCACTTTTATATTCAAACATATCACAAAACCTTCAATACAATATGTAAATTTTTATATATAATAAATCAACTTAAAACAACATTAATATCTATAAAAGGATGTTGACATTGATGAAAATGATCAGAAAATCATATGAGAGAAATACCCCTTTTTCATGAAATCGTTTAAAAGTCTCACAATTTATAATGGAATTAATTTAAAAGATATTTTTGAATCAAAGTGTACCATACAAATTTGAAAATTATGAAAATAATTATCATGTCAAAACATTCATGTCCATATAAATAAATCCTTAAAATAATTTTGAAAACATGGGCATTAAATAAAATGGTTTAGAAAGATAAATCATTAAAACATTAAAAAAGATGATATTGTTAAATATACCATACAATAAAACCTTCAAAGATTCAATTTTAAAATATTTTTATGAAATATGGGTATCGATGATTAGTATGTCCCAGAAAATACTTACACATGAACAATCTCAGATAATAATGAGATTGGGGAAATAACCCTTACCTTGTACATTTCCTTGTTAGAGGGTAGGTTAACCTCATGTATAATGTTCAAAAAAAATTATTAAATGATACATAAAACATATACATTAATATGATATCATATATGATATTTTAATATTCCATTGTTAATAATATTTTAGTATTGTCATCGTTTCTAGTGTTAACTTATTCATTTTAATTTATATAATTTATTGTGTAAGTAACGTTTGTTATGGATAGGATGTATCATATTCATATTCAGAATTATATTATGTCTCTAAAAATTATTTTTAATCATGAAATGAAAATTAGTCTTTAATGGATATGATGGAGAATGAATCTCATCGTGTTCGTTGAGACGGTAATCCGTACATACTCATGAGAGACAATATCATTATTTTGATATTTAAATACTATATAATTGTATGGTATATAATCATTTTCATGTTATATTTGTTATTTACATCTTTAATACATCATTATTATACCCATCCAAATAATGATGTATTGAATAACAAATACCCCACGATGTGGAGACGGTAAGTTATACGTACACACGTATGATGACATGTCATTCAAAATATGGATACAATAATGAATATGGTTGTAACATATTTATTATAACATCAAAGTATATAGAAAAAACTGGAATTATTATTTTAGAATGTAAACAACAAGGGAAGAAGAAGTGGAAGTAGAAAAAACCTGAAAGAGGTGGTGAGATATTTACCTATTCTTCAGGTTCTTCCTTTTGATTTGATCAAAAGGGCTCTTTAGGGTGACTTTCTGACTAAAGGAAGGCCTCTAGATTGGAGGGAGGAATTTCTAGAGGGTATTTGGGCAGGTTTTGGCTAATCCAAATGACTTTGAAGGTGTGAATTTGAGAGAATGGAAAATGCCATTTTATAAGAGGGGTGAGGGGAACCTTTGGAAAAGATAGAAATATTAATTTATAATAAAATCATTTTCGATTTCTAATGGATAAAAATTGATTTATTTCAAAGCTAAGGTGGGAATAGGTCAAAATAAACCAACCCAATAGGTTTTAGAATTTTTTTTGTCACTATAATAATCTTATCTTTTATATTTAACTCTTAGTTAATTAGTTTGACATTTACCATATCTCCTTGTATTTTTATATTATCTGATTAACTAACAAACTATAACAAGCCTAGAAATCCCCAAGTGGTTAATTATTAATATATATAACTTTATCTATGTGATTTTTCCAAACCATATATTTTTAGGAATATTATATCAATTAACAATATTATATTTGTTTTAAAAACTCTATTATGTCAATTTTGACAGTATTTTGTATTTTGTTTTTTCTAAATTCATAACAGCATTATTACATCGAAAAAATTAATTTAATAAACTCTAACATGTCTTATTAAATATGAAAATACGTTTAATTCATAAAAAGTATCAAATTACATTTATTTGGGTATTTATAATTTTAATTATTTTATTATTTTATTAATAAGGTAATTATTGTATGATTATTGTGTCATAAATAAATTTAATTATTTAATGTCTAAAAATTATAAATAAAATACCATTATGTAGGAAATATTTTAAAACATTCTAATGAATATTTATTGTTGAATTTATATTCTGTTTAACCATATATTAAATAAAATTTATTTATAAAAACATGAATTTAACACTTTTAACTCTTTGTTGAATTAAATAATAATAAATGTCCTAATCTAATCCAATTGATCCTAAGGGGTCAGATTTTATTCCTAAGGTTGTTTTCGGTTGAATAAAAACTATCCAATAGAATTAGTACGTGTGTTAGGATAATCATAATATCATTTTTACCTTTGATTACCCTATTTACTTTTAACTACGGTAAATAAGTCAAATGTTACTATTCAAAAAAATTATTTTCATCTCATTGAACCACATTATACTTACTAATATCAATAATGTCTCTAAAATATTATAAATTCATCTCATTGAAGTGGTAAAATTAAATTTTATGTAAATTTTCAAATGCTCCTAGGAGTTAGGTAAAAGTCTGTAAAAAGTTTAGTAAACGTTTTATATATCTAAAATTATTATAAATTAACTCCAGTGAATTACATTGAACATATATAGGTATTATGTATCATTTTTGACCTAAAATAAATTTAAATAAAATAAATAATTATATAAAAAATTTTGGTTTTAAACTATAACTCGTTGTTTTTCACTATTCATAAACAATTGAATGTTTTCAGAAAAATACCAAAAATTCACCCTAATATAATTACGATATTGCGAATCCAAAAATGATGTCCATTTTGAATGATAAAATATATTAAATTTCAAAATTTCAGTATCACTATTCATAATGGCAAGTTTGATTGGTTTTCGTGTCTTAGAACTCGAAGTTGCGTACAACACATGCTATTGTATTATTCCAAGAGAAGTGTACCATGGAAGATTGGTGTGTTACAAAATACTTCATGGATTCTCTATTTTTTCACATAAAAAATATTATTACTCAATTTCAACAAAAATATTACTCCTCTTGGTTCCTAATCTTTTATAAAAGATCATCATTACCTCACACCACCACCGCTTTGATAATAATCTCACATCAATATTTCTTTAATGATCAATATCAAAAGAAAATTCAGGATATTTTAGTAAACTGAATCATTTTTTTTCATAAATATTACATGCATAAATTTATGGTTTCTTTTATTGGATGAGATTCTGTTGGATATTCATTTTAATCATATAACCCAATAATGAGTATTATATACTGAAAATTCAACCTAAGTTAATATTTTCATTGGTTATCTGTATTTTACATGAACTCTTATACGAACAAAAAAGAGAGAATGTAAGCATGATGGATATTAATCTAATATATTGTGTGTATTGGATAAAAATGACTTTGATAACCTCAGGTACAATCATTAGTCGTGGCATTGAATACACTAATGAATTGAAACTGAAATGCGTTAGGTGGTTGAAGGTGATTGTCTTTTCAGATCAGATGTGTTAGATTAAATGAGTATGATAGATGTATTTATGTCAATTTATTTTAAGAAGAGTAAAAATGAGGTGTATCCCACATGACCCACATCCCTTGATGCCTTCGTGTTTACCAAGAATATATTAAATCTCATGTCACATAATGGTGTTTCCATGGAATTGATAGACTGTAACCTAAATAAACATTCATGCATACATCTCATTGGTTCAAATATATAGGCATCATAAATATCTATAATTGTGTTAGCTTCCATAGGTAAACATTAATAAGAGATCTTACATGACTATACTCATCCTACTATCATTCCTACCATCATGGAATACCCTTGTGTTTGTTGGATCCCACATTGATAAGACCAGCTCCTATAAGTGGTTGATCAGGCATCCTTCGGATGCCATGGTTAGATTACTTTTTTTATACAAGTCCCCTCAAAGTACATTAGAAAAAATTCTAAGGCATTTTAAATGAAATTCAAAATTAAATTACTATAAGACTGATTTACATGGAATTGAAAGAATTATTATTCATAAATCAACATGTAAAATAATATTCTATATAGTCTTCATTAAATACTCATCTTCAGTTCATAAAAATATTGTTTTCATAGTCTTCCACATTTCGTATGAAATTCTCCCTACTAAGAATAAGTCTTTGAAATTGAAAGACAAATTTAACAATCATTTTAATTAATATATAGAATATTAATCCACCATGATTATTCGGATAAATTAAACGTGAAATCCCCAACACATATTGACCGTTATTGACAACTATTGTAGTCCATGTTCATTGGTATCAATATATACAAAGGGCCACTATACATCCTATACATATATAGACTATATATACATCCTCATAGAAAATCTCATTGTATGAGCCACATGAAATATAAGAAAAAAATATCAGGGTTCAACATTGTATATTTCTACATAAATTTATATATGGAAACACTATTTTTTTTAAAACACATTTAATACATATGCCCTCTATTCAAAGTTATATAAATTATACAGAATCCCTAGAAATATATATAAACCATATTATATAATAATGGATAATTCAAATGGGTCTTTTATATTTTGGGAAATAGATGAATCCACAAATATTAATCACAAATACCAACATCTTATAGAAATTAATATTTGATCTATAATATAAATACAAGAATTTTAATTTTGTATCCATATTAACCTTGGATTTCCATGGAAAAATTTATTTATGAATCCCATATACGAGGCCTATCAAAATATCAAACACAATGTTATTCCTTATCCAACATTCCGAAAATAGTAAGATAGAAAACACATTCTATTACATGTTTCATTCATCCTTCATCTAGATGCCCTATTTTTTATTTTTATCATCACATGATCTCATACATTCTTCCCCGTATATCAAAGTATCCAAAATGCATTGATGGTATAATTTATTATCTTTGGGTGATTATATAATCATATGATAGATAAAAAATAATAAACAAATAAAAAATTTCTGAATAAATAGTCAATATACAAGAATGAAATATACATATCTATGATATAATAAAATGAAAATGTTACAACATAAACATAAATACTAGTGATATCCCACCATGAAAAAAATATGAATAAATAAATAAAATAAAATAAAAATGAATCAATATTACCATACCGAAGACACATGTTATGCCAGTCTCTAAAATCATCCCTACATACCTAAATATAAAATCCAACTGTGGGACATAACCCTAACTAAACCTGTAGAAAAGAGGTCATCATGGTTTCCAATGTGCCAATAACACCAAATAAGGGTTTGATTTAAAAACTGTGGGTTATCTCCAATTTTTTTAAACACATGCCTTGTAATGAAATTTATTCAAATGTGATATTATTATAATAATGGATAATAGAGAGAAATAAAAAATCACCATCGATATTGGGGTTCTATAGCTATAGTTTAAATTGAATATTCCTACATAGAGTAGTGCTACATGACCCTAGGAATAATAAAAAATCCAAGGGTTATTAACTAAAATCAATAAATATATTAATGTAACATTTAATGTCCCAGACCTCTCCGGTCCATTAGAAGGTGAAAATATGGTGTTTGAGGTGTTCTGGGAGGTCAAAGTGACTTATCCCCAACACTTTTTTTACTTTTTGTGAATTGTGTCATTGGTGACCCTTAGTTAATAGTTCCAATGGTAGATAGTTGTGATCAGTGCATTGATAACCTTCTGTGAACAGTGCCAATGGTGAGGTCTAATGGTAACCCCTCATTACTTTTACAGATTTCCAATTCGGTGAACAGTTCCATTGTTGAGAAGTTCTATCGGAAACCTCTAACAGTGACATCTCTTTACTTTGCCAAATTTTGAGTTCTATGAAAAGTTCTACTGGTGAACAGTTCTATCGGTAACCTCTAACAGTAACCTCTATTTCCTTGTCCAAATTTCAAATTCTATGAATAGTTCTATCAGTGAACAATTCTATCGGTAACCTCTAATGGTAACCACTATTTCCTTTGCCAAATTTCCAATTCTATGATCAGTTTTATCGGTGAACACTTCTATCGGTAACCTCTAATGGTATCCCCTATTTCCTTTTCCAAATTTCAAATTCTATGAACCCTTCTATCAGTGATCAGTTCTATCAGTAACCTCTAATGGTATCCTCTATATCCTTTTCCAAATATACAATTCTATGAACAATTCTATCGGTGAACAGTTCTATCGGTAACCTCTATTTAATTTTCCATATTTCCAATTCTATGAACAGTTCTATCGGTGAACAGTTCTATCGGTGAACAGTTCTATCAGTAACCTCTAACAGTAGGTGTACTGTGTTTCCATAATGGTAGGTGTACAATGTTCTATTAGTGAAGTTGTTAGTGTGAGAATCATGAACTGTGTTTTACCAGTGAGGTTCATGAGCAGTGTTCTATCGGTGAGGTTCTTACGGTGAGGTTCATGAACAGAGTTCTATCGGTGAGGTTGTAATCGTGAGGTTAATGAACAAAGTTCTATCGGTGAGGATCATGAACAGTGTTCTATCGGTGAGGTTCTAATGGTGAGGTACATGAACATTGTTTTTCCTTTTCCAAATTTTGAGTTCGTGAACAGTGCTACCATCTTTCAATAGTTTCCCCCATTTAACATTTTCCGTTGATGTAAAATGAATTTAATGCCTTTTTTAAAGGCATGAAGGCCTATTAAATGTCCATAACTCCTATATTAATAATCCCTAAGGCTTGGGATGTTTTTTCTTGGTCAAACTGCATAGTTTTATGGGATTTCATTTTAATGGGAAATTCTGTGTATCTTAAACCGTCACTCTGTTAAATCTTTTAAAGGAATGGGTTATCTTCCTCCCTAATTATTTCTCCATCTTCTCATGTGTGATATGAAAGAACATCCCATTCCTTCTCATATGATTTGCACCATCAAAACTTCCTCGTCAGATTGGTTCCTCTTGGTTTTGTTGCAACCAAGCTATATCGATCATTCATTGATATAAGGTATGTTTTATCGTCGTCATTTTGGGGTTAATCTTCTCCTATTTCTCCTTTCCATATTATAGCATGTGATCTACATGCTTCAAATATATTTTTCTTGGGTATGGTTGGTACGATCGTACCATGGCATCCTTAGGTGGATGTAGTTTTCATGATAGGAGGATCATAACCCGTTGTGTGGACTGTTCTCATATAAAGAACGACAAGAATTGTTTGAGGTAGGGGATTCATTGCATCTCTTTTTTTACATGCACCTGTATTGTTAGAATATATTATCCCACTGGATGACAATTGAATTAACATAATAAATATTTTAACTAGATAAATAAATTGATATCAATCATATGTAATTTCCTCTTGCTTTTCTTGATAGTGTGATATCTATACATGATTCATATATCTGTTTTCTGTTAACAGAAATTGGTAGAGAATGTAAACATGAATTAATTGATAATTGTTTGGATAATGATAAAGTGGCATGTAAGTGAATCTGGTTATTCTTGTTATAATTTTGATATTAATCAAAATGGTGCAGTAAGCATGATTAATTTATTTGTGATAGCTTGCTGTTTAGGTTTCATGAATGTGGAACCTACATATAATAAATCGGTTAATTCATGTTGGATTGTCTGTTTGATAAATCATTGAAGGGTTCTGAGTTACCCTCTATCTTGTTTAAGGGCCAAGAGCCAATTGTTAAGATGTTTGTTTTCCAATTTCTTGTGTTTTTATATGATCCTAGATGGCTATTTTAATATGTGAGGGCATGGATGACTTTTGTTTGTTGCAACAGATGATGCCTAGAGTTGAATGATGCATTAGTTTATGCAAGTTAGTATAGAGGAGGACAACCCGGATAATTGAATGGGATGGATGTGATTGATTGATGCTTGCAAATTTTTTGGTTGATTATATGATTTAATTTTCCCCACTACATAAGGTAGCTAGTCTTGCTTACCCTTCTTCCGGAAGAGGCGAAGATGAAACAGGTATTCCACATGCTTTCTGTGTTTATATTCTCAAGAGAGGATGGGTCTACGCTCTTTCTATAGTCCGCAAAGACTCGACAGTTAGTACATCTACTCACCATGTTGAGACCCCTTATATTTAGTAGCATAGAATGTTTTTCTAGAATGCCTGGGAATGTGGGAAAGTAATTCTGTAATGAATAATTTAAAAAATGATTCTAACCCATGGGGTTAGAGAATGGTGGAACATAATGATTAGGTCATAAATTTAATGGGACCATGGACTTTGGGTGTGATGCGAATGAAATTTAATGTGGAATTTTTATCTGTTAAATAATGTTTAAATAATTAATCAATGTAAAGTGCTACTGATAAAAAGGGAATGAAATAATTTATTAAAGCTCTTTAAATGGTGGTGCAGTTATAGGATACCTAGTCTTAGTTGTAGCATCCTGTAGTCAGAGTGATGTTAGCTACAGTTGAGTTTAAGACTAGGTTATTCCCATAGTGTGGTTGTGAGGTATAGTATATTATGTACTTTTTGTGTTTTTATACACTACTCTACCCTTTCAGTAAGGGAAACTGACACCTTGAGGATTCTAAACCCTGGGTGGTGTTTTCCCCAATATTATGGTGGGAGGATGAATGATTGACTACTGCCTTTGGCCCCTATCTCTTCTCTTGCTAGGTACTTGTGCAGGTAGGAACATTGGTCAGTTTTCCACATATATTATTGTAGAGGGTTGTAATGTCTTGTGGTTATTAAAACACATATATTCTGGATATATTTTCTTATGGGATACTATAGGTGTTACATGTATATGTTATGATGGCTTGAGGATCCTTACTCGGTGTATGGGATATAATGGTTTGAGGTATAATACATGAGGTATGATACACGTTATGCGAGATGTGGTGGATCCCAGAAACTACCTGGTTACATTGCTTATGTAGACATGGTGGTTTTGCTACACGAGGTGCGTGTGGTGCTGCTTCGCCCAGGTGTCTGTGGGCAAGCCTTTTCTTGAGAGAGACACTCCGAACAGGCGATTTTGGGGAAAATCAGTAAACTAGTGGGTAAGTGGTAGTAGGGTACCCTTGATATTCTAAATTATATGATATATTCTTGTATTTGTTACTTTGTGATAGTATCCATGGTATGGATGGAAACATAGTATACCTATTTCAGTGACAAGTTAGATTCACTTGTTGTTCACATTGCTTTTTCATGATTTCTTTACTTTTTAACGAGAGGCTTCAGGGAGGATCCTACTGAGTATATTGTTATACTCACCCTATGTATATATAATCATATTTTTTTCAGGTCACTTGGAGGAGGTTGGAGATTAGGCTGGATACTAATAACATGTGGTTGTCAGAGCTCTTTGGGCTTGTGGTTGCTGCTGTTTTTAATTACTTATGGGTACTTTTAGTTTTCCCCTTCTAGTTGTTGTACTTTTGCAATGAATTACATATGTGAACTTGGGTTTTATTTTATATTTCAGTTATGAGTTGAAGTTGGTCGGTGTCTATCTTATCTCTCTATTCCGCATGTGTTCTCTTAGTGGGTAATACCACCCATTTGTGTGTTTACTATACCCTCAGTGCTAGTCACAGACCCTGGGCCAACTGGTGGTGGGACTTGGGGGTCATTATTTCCCTTCTCACATTGCCGACGCATGATAGGTACACTTTGTGGGGAGGGGGTCACAACAGAGTGGTTTCAGAGGTCAGGTTGAGAGATTGGATGGAGTTTGGAGTTATTGACAGGTGAGGATTCATGGGATGGTAGGGAAACCGTTTCTTTCATTTTTATCAAGTTAGGTATAAACTAGAGACCAGCTGAGACATAAGAATTTTGGCCCCCCTATGATCGGATGTACGGACCTTTATGTTTACAATGGATGCTAAACAAGGTGATACTAGTTTTAGGGTAGAGTCCTAGGAAAGGATCATGCATCATTATTTTTTGTTCTTGTGTTTGAATGGGTAGACCTTGGGATATGATAACCTAAAATGAATGAAAGAAAAAAATTAATTAATTAATGTTGAGTCTCCCATTTTCCAAGTATAGAAGCCCTAAATGTTTTTTATTTTATAGGTATGGCTCCAGGTCGATGTCCTCGTCAGGATAACATAGAAGATGTCTAGCAGGATATTCCAGTAGATCACTGCAAGGTAGAGGTTGACGATGATGAAACGTGGAGGAAGAAACTATGAGAGTTTCATTGCCAGAGTCTACAGAAGTACGAGGGATCCATTTCAGATGCAGTCATGGAATACTAGTTAGAGGAGGTCGAGATCGGCTTCAGTTTGATCTGTTATTAGAAAGAGAACTAGGTGTCCTTAGATGTGACGATGGTGCATGGAGCAGTGATGAAATGGTGGTTTATGTTCCTTCGGGATCGTGAGGAGTGAGTGATCTCATGGGAGGAGTTCTGAGACAAGTTTAGAGTCAAGTTTCTTTCTTCAACCGTGAGGGAATCCAGTCGCCAGGAAATTCTTACCCTTCGACAGTGGAGACCTAGTGTGTGAGAAATTGGAATCCATTTTAGAAATCTTTTACGATATGCTTTGGACGTGTTTCCAGATGATGAGGCAAGGGAGAGGCATTTCTAGAAGAATTTGTGTCTAGTGATCCAGCTCTAGGTCACCCCATTTATTCTGAAGACATATATTGAGATGTTGGCAACCACCAAAGTTGTCAAGAGGACTTTGGATAAAACTGGATCATCATGAAAGGGGAGTCATCGTGATTCCTCATGAAGCCGAGCTTTGGTCTGTGGTTCCCGGTTTTCAGGAAAAATAGTTTTCATTCTGCCAAGCGCAGGTCCTAGCCCTTGGCATCTCATTTCTCTAGAGGCAGCAACTCATAGAACTATGCCATGGGATCATGAGCTTGTTTTTTATGGTGGTCGAGGTCATCTGCCTCAAGGTTTCCCAACCATTCAGAGGATTCATCGTGCACTAGGTACCCCTCTCCAGGTTCCTCTGTTGAGGAATTTTCAGCTGAGCCAGTAGTAGCAGGTTGCACCTGCTTTAGATCAGCAGATGGTAGATGGGGTAGGCAGAGAACAACCCTGTGATGCTCCCCGTACTCAGATAGCAGAGCGTGGTTATGGTGGTGGTCATCATCAGGGTCCGAGAGGCCATGCAGGTGGTTGTGGGCATCTTCATGCTTCATCGTTGCCAGTGCCAAGCGATCCAGATGTCGTTCTAGGTACCCTTTTTCTAGTTTTCTACCTTAGTGTATGCCTTGTTTGATTTAGGAGTGTCACACTTCTTCATATCACCTTCCATTTTACATGCTTTGGGACAGGAAGTATAGAGGCTTCTAGTTCCCTTGGTGTTGAGTATGCCAGTTGGAGGTCGAGCTGACCTATTTGATGTATGTAGAAATTTTGATCAAGTATTGGGGCAGCACCGCTCTTGGGGAGATTTCCTATGATTATGAATAAAACTATATGATGTCATCCTTGGCATGGATTAGATGTATTCGGTGTAGGCTATCATGGATTTATTCCGGAAGCATGTCATTTTCTTTGGTGTGGATGGAGAGCCGATGGTGTTTTTTGGTGATCGAGATCCTCAGATGGGTTATAGTCGCATTCCGTCCTTATCATCCATAATGGCTGAGATGATTTTGAGTTCTTCATAGGTTTATCATTTGATGTTTCCTAGGGTCGTAGAAGAGTAGGCTGATTTCTTTCAAGAAGAGGTTGTAGAATTACCCCGTCAATGAGAGATCATGTTTGGGATCGAGCTACAACCATTAGAATCTCTTTTCTCTATGTATCCATATACGATACCCCCTTATAATTTATGAGATCTACATATATAGCGTGATGTTCTAATAAAATGCAGTTTTGTTTGGCCTAGTGTGTCACCATGTAGTGCCCCAGTTTTGTTCGTAAAAATGGATGACAACAGTTTGTGATTGTGTGTCAATTAATCTTTGCATAAAAAAGTAACAATAAATAATCACTATCCTCTTAAGTGGATTGATGATTTATTCGATCAACTGAAGGGTTCAAGTTGGTTCTCAAAGATCAACTTGTGGTCTGGATATCTTCAGATGTGTGTGAATGATGAGGATATACTGAAGACTTCTTTCCATTGTCATCATGGGAATAATGAGTTCATTATAATGCAATTTGGCATGATGAATACTCTATATCAATTCATGGGATTGGTGAATGACGTATTCCATGAGTTATTGTAAATTTTCTTGGTAGTTTTCATTGACGACATCCTTGTGTACTCAATATATAAGGAGGATCATCCAGAGCATCTATATGTTGTTTTGGGAGTTCTTTGTCAACATCAGCTATTTGGGAAGTTTTTGAAGTGGTGTTCTGAGTTCCAGAAGTCCGTTTCCTATGGCATGTTGTTTCCCAACAGGGAGTAGTTGTGTATCCATTGAAGATAAAAGTAGTTGTGACTTTGGAAGCCCCCAAGACAGTGTCAGAGGTTTGAAGTATCTTTGGTCTCGCATGCTACTACAAGAGGTTCGTAGTTGATTTCTCATGAGTTGTGACTCCTATGACATCTTTTACCAGGAAGGATCAGTCATTTATAGGGATTGATCATTGTCAGGAAGAGTTCGATTATCTAAATTTAATGTTAGTAAGTTATCTAGTTCTTTGTATCCCAGCAGAGGGAGTTTAGTTTGATGTTTTCTATGATGTTTCACATCTGGGGTTAGGATGTGTTCTGATGAAACAAAGATCAGTTGTTTCTTATGGGTTTCGTTAGTTTCATCCCCATAAACCTAACAATTATGGTCATGATATTGAGTTGGAATCTGTGGTGTTTTCTCTAAAGTTTTGGAGACATTACCTCATTGTAGAGCACTTTTTTGGTTTTCACCGATTATAAGAGTTTGAGGAATGTTTTCTCCCAGCATGACTTGAACTTACAGGAATGTCGGTGGATGGAGTTCTTTCTGGAATATGACTTTAAAATATCATACACACCTGGAAAAGAGAATGTTGTAGCTAATGCACTGAGTCGGAAGTCACGTAGTGAGGTAGTGCATGAATCTGGTGACTCATGGACAGTAATGGAGGAACTATTAGCATTACATCTTGATATGGGAGAATTTGGGGGATGATGTAGTCATTTATAGATGACGGTGTAGTCATCTCTTTTACAGCAGGTGGAAGAGTAACAATTGGGAGAGCTTGAGGTGGAGGTCTGGAGAGAATGAGTTATTTGGGGAGAGGCCCCTGATTGTTGGACTGAGGATAAACATCACTGATTGTTGCATCTTGGATGGATTTTGGTTCATTTGACGATGTGCGCAATGGTTCACAGAGAGTTCCATAGTTCTCCTTTAGCAGTGCATCCCGGCGTGACAAAGATGTACCGATCCATGAGGAGTCAGTTTTGGTGGCCTAGGTTGAAGCATGCAGTTGTAGAGGTTTTGTCTCGATGTTTGGTCTGCCAGAAGGTGAAGGCCGAACACCATGTCCGTGGTGGTCTACTCCAGCCATTAGTGATTCCTCAGTGGAAGTGGGGGGACAACACAATAGACATTGTTACTGGTTTACCTTGAGCTCCAGTAGGACATGATGTTATTTGTGTTGTAGTGTATCTCTTAACAAAATCAGCCCACTTTATAGAAATCTTGGAGTCGAGCTCTATGGATGTTTTTTAAGGAAGTATCTAGAGAAGTTGGTGAGACTTCATGGAGTCCCAAGGAATACAATTTCTGATTGAGATCCTCACTTTACATCTAGGGTGTGGAGAGGTCTCCAGCATGTTTTTTGTTCTCAACTATTCCTTAGCACTACTTTTCATCCTCAAACAGACGGTCAGACAGAGCGAACTATCTAGACTCTTGAAGACATGTTACACTCTTTTGTTCTTGATTTTGTAGGTGTGTGAATGAAGCACTTACCCTTAGTGGAGTTCCATTACAATAATAGTTTTCACTCCACCATCAGTATAATGCCTTTTGAAGCCTAGTATGGCCGACCATCCCATTCTCCATTGTGCTGGACTAGGGTCGGAGGGTCAGAAATTATCAGACCGAAACTAGTGCAGAATAAAATAGAGATGGTTCAGGTTATTCGTGAAAGGATGAAGAAAACACAAGATATTTAGATATAATATTCCGATCAAAGGAGGAGATGATTATAGTTTAATGTTGGGGATCACGTGTTTCTGATGGTGACTCCCCATCGTGGGAAGCGAAGATTTGGTTGTGGGAGTAAGCCTTCTCCCAGTTTTGTTGGGCCTTTTGATGTGTGTGCTCATGTTGGAGTTGTGGCGTATTGTGAAGCCCTTCCCCTACAGATGAGTCAGATACAGGATGTTTTCCAGGTATCACAGCTTCGGCGTTATCTTCATGATGACTCGAACATCATCAATTGGGAAGAGATCGATGTTGATGATGATGTGAACTTTGAGTAGTGACCTGTGGAGATCTAAGAACACAAAGATAAGGTGTTTCACATGTTTTCTATCCCCTTGGTTCATGTCTTATGGAAACACACTGGCATAGAGGAGAGTACTTGGGAACAAGAGTCACAGATATGTGCTCACTTCCCAGAGTTTTTTGATGTTTAACTCGTTTCATGCATTGATGTATACTTTCTGGTTATAAAACATCTCTATTTATGAGATGGTTTCCTTTGGATGCTTTTGTGGCTTGCTCTCTTTTGAGAGGTATCTCGATGGGTTGTTATTCAGACCCCATTTTGTTTTCACTTTAGGAGGGTTTTGAATTCTCAAGGAGAAGAATGTCATGGGAGGTATCTTATGTAATAGCCCGGACATCTCTGGTCCATTCCTTTGTGAAAATATGGTGTTTGAGGTGTTCCGTGAGGTCAAGGGGACTTATCCCCATCACTTTTTGCCATTTTTTGAACAGTGGAATCAGTGAACCTCAGTGAATAGTTCCAATGGTAGACAATTGTGAACAATGCATTGACAACCTTCTTTGAATAGTCCCATCAGCGAGGTCCAACGGGAACCCCTCTTTCCTTTTCCAAATTACAAATTCTATGAACATTATTTTCGGTGAAGAGTTCTATCAGTATCCTCTAACGGTAACCTATCTTTCCTTTGGAAAATTTTGAGTTCAATGAACTGTACTATCGGTGAATAGTTCTATCTGTAACCTCTAATGGTAACCTCTATTTCAATTGAAAAATTTTCCATTCAAAGAATAGTTCTATCGATGAACTGTTCTATTGGTAACCTCTAATGGTAACCTCTATTTTCTTTTCCAAATTTTCAATTCTATGAACAGTTCTGTCAGTGAACAGTTTTATTGGCAACCTCTAATGGTAACCAATATATCCTTTTCCAAATTTCCAATTCCATGAATAGTTTAATCAGTGATCACTTCTATTGGTAACTTCTAACGGTATCCTCTATATCCCTTTCCAAATTTCTAATTCTATGATTAGTTCTTTAGGTGAACAGTAATATCGACAACCTCTAATGGTAACCTCTATTTCCATTACCATATTTCCAATTCTATGAATAGTTCTATTTGTGAACAGTCCTATCAGTAACCTCTAACGGTAGGCGTAAAATGTTTCCATAACAGAAGGTGTACATTGTTTTATTTGTGGGGTGGAAATGGTGAGGTTTATGAACTTTATTCTATCGGTGAGGATCATGAATAGTGTTCTATCAGTGAGGTTCTAACAGTGAAGTTCATGAAAAATTGTCTATCGGTGAGGTTGTAACAGTGTGGTTCATGAATAGTGTTCTATCGTTCTGGTTCATGAACAGGGTTCTATCAGTGAGGTTCTAATGGTGAGGTTCTTGAACAGTGTTTTTCCTTGGCCAAATTTTGAGTTTGTGAAGTGTGTTTCCAGATTCCTACAGTTTCACCCCTTTAACATTTTCCATTAATATAAAATTAATTTAAAGCCTCGTTTTAAGGACTCTAAGGATGATTAAATGGCCATAAATCCTATTTTAATTATCTCTAAGGATCGAGATGTTTTTACATGGTCAAACCGCGTGGTTTAATGAAATCCTCTTTTAATGGGAAATTAAGCGTATCTTAAACAATCACTCCATTAAATTTTCTAAAGGGATGGGATATCTTCCTCCATAATTCATTATCCTCATTCTCAGGTGTGAGATTATCAAACATCCCATTCCTTCTCATAGTAGTTGGACAGTCAAATGTTCATCATTGGATTGGTTCTACTCTGTTTTGATGCAACCAAGCTGTATCGATAAATCCTCGATATAAGGTATGTTTTATCATCATTTTTTGGGGGTTCATCTTCTAGTGTTTCTCCATTCCATATTATATCATGTGATCTCCATGCTTTTAATGGATTTTTCTTGGGTTCAGTTGCTGTGGTCGTATTGTGGCATCATTGGGTGGATGCGGTTGTCGCAGGAGGAGGATCGTAACCCGTTGTCTAGACTGTCCCCATATAAAGAACGCCAAGAATAATTTGAGGCATGGTATTCATTTATTCTCTTTTCATTTACATGAACCTGTATTTTTATCATGTTTTATCCCACTTGATGACAATGTAATTGAAATAATAAATATTTTAATCTGATAAATACGTTGATATCAATCATATGTTATTGCCTCTAGTTTTTCTGGATAGTGTGATATCTATGATATGTTCATATAGATGTTCTTTCTTGACAGAAATTAGTAAATAACGTAAACTAGAATTTATTGATAACAGTTTGGATAAAGGTAAAAAGTCATGTAAATGAATCTGGTTCTTCTTATTGTAATTTTTATGTTAATCAAAATGATGCAGTAAGAATGTTTAATTTATTTGTGATACCATTTTGTTTAAGTTTCCTGAATGTGGAACCTATGTATAATAAATCATTTAAGTAAAAATGAAATATTTGTTTTATAAATCATTGAAGGTTTCTGAGTTACTCTCATGCTAGTTTTTGGGACAAGATCCAATTGTTAAAATGTTTGTTATCGCATTGTTTGTGTTGTGATGTGAGCCCAGATAGATGTTGTAATATTTGGGGGGCATGAAGGCCTTTTTTTGGGGCTGCAGATGATGCCTTGAGTGGTGAGAGGCGTCAGTTTATGCATGTGGGTGTCGTGGAGGACCCCAGGTATGATGGAATGGTATGGATGTGAATGTTGGATGTTTGCTATTTCTTATTGGTTTTTTATCCTTTTTTACTTTTCCCCACTACCTAAGGAAGTTGGTCTTGCTTTCCCTTATTCAGAAATAGGTGAAGACGCACGAGGTATGCCACATGCATTCGGTGTTTATATACTCAAGGGAGGATGGTTCTATGCTCTTTCTATAGGCAGAAATGATTCGATAGGTAGTACATTGACTCACCGTGTTGAGCACCCTTGTGATTAGTTTCATAGAAATTTTTTCGAGAATACCTGGGAATGTGGGAATGTAACTCTATAATGAATAATTTAATAAATGGTGCAAACCCATGGGGTTGGAGTTTGCTGGAACATAATGATGAGGTTGTAATTTTAAAGGGATAGTGGACTTTGGGTGTGATGTGAATGATATTTAATGTGGAATTTTTTTTAATTAATGTTTAAATAATCAATTAACATAAAGTGATACTGATACAAATTTAATGAAATAATGTATTAAATCTCTTAAAATGGATGTGTTCTTATAGGATACCAGTTCTTATAAGTAGCATCATGAATTCCAAGAGACGTTAGCTGTAGTTGAGTCTAAGACTAGGTTATGCCCATAGTGTGGTTGTGAGGTATAGTATATTCTGTAAATTTTTTTCTATACACCACTCCACCCTGTTAGTAAGTGCAACTGACACCCCAGGGATTCTGAGCCCTGGGGTGTGTTTTCCCAAAACATTTTGATGAGAGGATGAATGGTTGTATACCAGGTTTGGCCCCGCTCTCTTCTCTTGGTAGTTACTTGTGCTGGTAGGCACAATAGTTATTTTTCACCATATATGTGTATAGAGGG
Source organism: Viscum album (assembly GCA_963277665.1). NCBI lineage: Eukaryota > Viridiplantae > Streptophyta > Magnoliopsida > Santalales > Viscaceae > Viscum > Viscum album. Next base: position 1,010,084,265 of record OY728128.1, on the reverse strand, counting down.
TTGTAATGTCTTATGGTTATTCACACACATATATTCTGGATATAGTTTCCTATGGAATACTATAGGTGTAACATGTATAGGCTGTGATGGCATAAGGATCCTTACTTGATTCATGATCTAATAATGGCTTGAGGTATAATACCTGGTGTATGATACACGTTATGTGAGATTTGGTGGTTCCCATAAACAACCTAGTTACATTACAAACATGAACGTGGTGGTTTTTTTGCATGATGTGCATGTTGTGGTGCTTCGCCCAGGTGTCTGCGGGTAAACCTTTTTTGAGAGAGATGATCAGGATGTGTGACATTGGGGAAAAGAGAAAAACCAGTGGGGAAGTTGTAGTGGGATACCCTATATATTGTTTAATAAATGATATATTCATATATGCGTTACTTGTTGAGAGTAGCCACGGTATGGTTGTGAACACAGTCTACCTGTTTAGGTGAGGAGGTAGTTTCACTTATTGTTAAATTTTAGATAGAAGGCATTCTTTTCTTTTGCATGAGAGGCTTCAGGGAGGATCCTACTTAGTATACTATTATACTCACCCTATGTATATATAAACAGTTTTATCAGGTCACTTGGAGATGGTTTAGGATCAGGAAGGTTACTACTAGCTTGTGGTTTGAGGAGCTATTCGAGCTTGTGGTTTCTAGTATATTTACTTTCCTTTGGGTACATGCAGTATTCCTCTTCCAGTTGTAGTACTTTTTCATGAAATTACATAAGTGCACTTGTGTTTTCTTTTATATTTCATTTCTATGTTGGAGTTGGATGGTGCATATCTTATCTCTCTCTTTCGCATGTTTTCTCTTAGAGGGTAATGCCGCCCATTTGTGTGTTTACTATACCCTCGGTGCAAGTCAACAACCTGATGCTTACTAGAGGCAGGACTCAGGGGTCATTATCTCCCTTCTCACATTGCCGGCCTAGGATGGGTATACTTTTTGGGGAGGGTGTCATGACATAACACCTTGGGGGAACCACGACCTACCCTATAAATAGGATACTAACTATCTAGGGTGTCCTTGTTAAACCAAAAAACAATATGATAAATTAAAATAATATAGGAAAGCAAGTGCATCTTATAAAATATCATAATTAATAAACTTATTGTTCAAATATCATACAAAAACCATAACACATCCATCCAAACAAATAGTGACATCCCTCACCAAGAACCATTATATCTATCCTATCATGGGGTTTCATCCACAAAACAAAATCACCAATGAAGTTTCCCAAAAAATCATACATGTATATATATTACATATTAATATGTGAATATTCATTACCTAAATAGTTGACCATTACCTCTACCATATTCTCCTAGTTCATTTAGAAACACATATACATAAAAAACAGGTTCAAATGTGATATACATCATCTCCCACTATGTTCATCATAACTATCACAGTTCGTAGACATTTCATACAAAATACCTATTTTTCTAAACTAGTGTAAGGAATGATAAGAAAGGGGGATCTCATATTCTCTGTTAGTGTCAAAAAGGGAGATATCATAATTAAATGTGTGTATGGGTATGAAATCGTTATAATAAATATGAAATCTATACATTGTAAATCATAGATTATAAAAAATGGCTCATATAATAAATCCTGGTTGTTCAAAAGACCTGAAAAATATTAGAATCAATAAACATAATCCACGTGTGTATAATATTTTCACACGATATATATTTTTTTCATAAACATAAGAATATAAAAGCATTTCATTAGTATTCACAAATAACTAAAAACAACAATCATATAATATTTGGAATACTCACCAAAAATTCCTAGTGGTTAATGTTTACTCCTGATACTATCATAGTGAAAAAATCACTTACGGAATTGGATTCACTCCCCATTGCATTATTTTTGTATCTATTAATATATCAATATTTAAAACAACGAATTTTTCAAAGATATATGTCAAATCCATAAAATAAATAAAATAATACATACTTATTCCATAATAATTTAAAGCATTTATCATATCAGAACCCACTAACTGAAATGGGTTCTATGAAAGTTTCATCACAACATAACACATTGAAAATTAATGTGATTCATAAACATTTCATATTTTCCCAATATCGTTATAGTTGTAAAATATAATGTGTTTGAAAATTATATTTTATTTATAAATATAAAAAATCATCATAAATAATAACGATGATATCATAGAATTATATACCAATTAAACATTCTATATCATAAACAGATTTCATTTTAAATGGAAAATGATTTTGATAAATCACTCAGAACATTTCATGAGAACAAAAACCTTTCCATTTTTAAATATTTAATATAAAAACTAAAAATTTATTAAATATTAATGATTTCTTTTCATTTAAATTAAAATTGGATATATTTTCAGAAATATTCAATTATTGAGTAGTTATGATAGTGGAAAAGTACCTTCTACCCATTTACATTAAAACAATGATTCCTTTCACATTTTAATTAAAAGGTGAAATATAACTCATTCAAAAAATGAAAATATGAATAATTTAAAACCATTATATAAAAATTAAATCATGGAAAAATTTGAATAATTTTTTCTTGTAATATTAAAAATATTATTTTAGAAAAAAAATAATGACATGGAGGAAAATGAATTTTCGACCGAAGAGAGAAATAAATATTATTTTTTAAAAAAATTATTATTTTGAGCAATTGAATAGAGAATTTTAGGAAAATGAATAAATCACATGTAATTTTATTTAATTAATTTAGTACAATAAACTTTATGAGTACCTTGAGAAATAGGTTATAATATTTTATAGTTGGATACTTATTCATAAGTAATCTCTATAAAAATGAAATTATAACACACAATGTTAGAAACATTTGTAATGGTCTGGAATTACTTCTAATGGACTATAATTGATACCTATCAGGGCACTCCATGGGAGGCTACACCCCCTGGGCGGGGCACACAACCATCCCCAGTGGCAGCCATTTCCTCATGAAGCCCTTGGGCGGAGAGCCATGCTTCGTCCAACGCTCACATGTGAGAGTTCCCCGGATCAGATACATTCCTACCTCCTTTTCCTCTGATACCAACTGTAGAGACCTGAATCTTGACGTACATGGACATTAAATTACTTTTTTAGAATACTTAGTACATAACAAAAAAGACACATAAGGACTGTATTAGTATAATGTCTTTGGAAACTCTATATAAAATCTTCTAATCGTGGTGAAAGATCCTCACCATCTCCCAATAAAGATCTCCCCCTTTTTCATACCTAAAACCTTTCTTTATATCCTGGGGTAATGAAAACATGAAAGGGGTGAGCTCAAATGCCCAGTAAGGGTAAACATAGAGAACATAAAACAATCCATAAACATTTGAACGCAAAAACATGAACATGAAATCTAATCATTAAAACCCTGAGCAAAGAAATTAATCGTGGAAGTACGTAAGGCATATATAATAATGGAACATCAATCTTGATAAAATATAATGGGAATAAACATGTAATTGTGGCAACCATTCAGCACATGTCATGATTTCCATAGTAGCTAAGGCATTGCTGCCAAGACCATCTTAGTGGACAAAGTCCCTTTCTGAATCGAGTTCACTCCTCGTTTCAGTCCTGTAACACTTAACCGGATTAACTTACTATTCCATCCATGACTATCTCATGAGATATAAATCTTTACCTAATTAATTGGAGGGAGATATCGGTCCCACCCATCTCATAATGAAATCATTCTTACTTGTACCACAAAATAAACATACATCATTCGTAATAACCCAGCAAATAAAATGGGTTTCATTAACATCTTCACATTATCCATATAAAGTTAATGGATATAATTTCATAATAATAAAATTGAAACCATGTAAATCATATAGACATTATACTTGAAACATACACATATGAAATAATGTCATCTTAGATGAAAAATGGTTTTGATAAAACACTTGAAATGAATTCTTGAATAAAATATCCTTTCTTCTTCAAAATCATTTTCTTTTCACAAAATGTCATGAAATTTTAAGAGAAAATGATATTGTTGAAAATAATCATGAAATCTTGTAGATTGATCTTCTTGAAAATAAGGTGTTATGAAACCGTAAAAATCCGTTCGTGCGTATAAGTTAAAAAAACATTCTTCTCATACTTTTGCCGGAAAAGTCAAAAAGTACCTCGTAAAAAAAATATTCCATACATACCATGTAATAAAATTCATAAATGGGTAAAAAGGACATTAAAAATATATGGAACTATTTTTTGGAAATATTTAAATGGATGAGAACAATAACCCCAGTAAATACTTACGAATAAACAATCTCGGTTAAGAACGAGATTGGAAAAGTTATCCCTTACCTTAGGTCTGATATGCTTCGTACGTATCTGAAACTCCTGGATAATTATTTAAATATTGTCATTGACTTATTACAGAATCATATTCATTGTTATGATATCATATATGTTTCACTTATGACTTTATATTACCTGTTCTTTTGTAAATTCCATGTTAAAGCAGCGTTTTGGGTAAAATCATTTCATTTATCGTATGTGTTTCGACTTGTCGTTCGTGATATTATTACTTATATCTAGATGTACATAATTACAGAATGTAAAACATGATTTATATGTAATATATATTCATCATATACATATATATACTATAGATCGATAAAAGGAATGAAATACATCGTTCATGGAGACGGTAGGCCGTACATACGAATGAACGATGTTTTCGTTTCCTTATTGAATTAAATGAAACTAAATAGATGACATACATATATATATATACATAAATCCAGTAGCATTATTATTTCATATATTTCATTATAATTCATTATATAATCTTTATGATCATTCATGTATGGTTAACATGGAGAATGAATTTTATCGCGTCGTGGAGAAGGTAGTCCATACGTACGCATGAGCGATGATATTGTTCCCATAATTATTGAATAGAATTGGAGTGGATGGTATAATATATAATAATCAATATTATGTTATAATAACCATATATAGTTATTCTTTACACCATTATACCCATCTAGGTAAGGTGTTGGTGGAAAAACAGATTTCACCACGGCGTGGAGACGGTATTCCATACGTATGCATGCGTGGTGATTTCGTTTTCCGTAGGATGGATATATGGTGAAATAGGATTGTTTAATACTTATAATAAAATATCATTATATGAGTTATACTGATTTTGTTACTTAATAATGAAACAACTAAAGAATAATAAGTGGAAGAATAAATATAGTTGAAAGAATCGATAACGGACATTACCTCTTCTTTGAAGTGCCTCTTTGAGACCTCCTTTTAGGGCAACAAAATTGGTCTTTGAAGAAGACCAGAACCTCTAGGATGTTTCTATGGAAGTGGATAAGAGAATTTGTCAGGGGTTTTCCGAGCATGAAGGCTCAAAGTGGTGTGAGGAAGAGAGGGAGGAGGTGCCCTTTTATATGGGAGGAGAGGGGCACCTTTGGAAAAACAAAAATTATTATTTTATTATAAAGTCATATTTGGTTTTTAATAGCTCCAAATTAATTTATTTTGAAGCTAATGAAGGGATGGGTCGAAATCCTCTCATGCAATAAAATTTAGATATGTTTGGGTTTCTATTATAACCTTATCATTTAAATTTAACCTTAAGTTAAATAATTTTACTTTTACCGTGTATTCTTGTTTTCTTACACTATATGGTTAATACACAAACTATAACAAGCCAAACGAACCCCAAGTTGTTTATTATTGATATATATATCCTTATCTAAGTCATTTTGCCGAACCTTAGATTTTTAGGGAAAAATTAACAATTAATAATATAATATTTGTTTAAAAAACTATTTTATGTCAATTTTGACACTATTTGGTAATTTATTTTTGTGAAAATTATAACAGAATTATTAGTTCGAACAAAGTTAATTAAATCAAAACTAACATGTCATATTAAACTATAAAATTAGTGAAATTTATAAAAAGTCTCAAATTACATTTATTTGGGTATTTATAACATCAATTATGTCAATATGTCAATAATAAGATAATTACTGCATCATCTTTGTGTCATAAATAAATTAAATTATTTGAGGTCTAAATATTATATATAAACTACCATTAGGTATGAAATCTTTTTATATTTCTAATTAATATTTATAGTTTAATTTATCTTATGTATAACCCTATTTTAAAAATTATTTAGTTATTAAAAATTGATTTTAACTATTTTGACCCTTCATTAAATAAATTAATAATAAATGTTCTAATCTAATCCATGTGAGCCTAAATGGTAATATTTTATTCATAAGGTCGTTTTTGGTCGAAGTAAACTAATCCAATAGAATTAGGACATGTTAGTGTAGTAATAATATCATTTGACCCTTAATTACTCTATTTACTTTTAACCGTGGTTAAAAAAAGTAAAAAGTTACTATTCACCAAAAATTATTTTCATCTCATTGAACCAAATTTTAGTCCTTGATATTAACCGTGTCTCTCGGATTTTTGAAATTAAAAAAAGTCAGTTTTTTATCTACCACTAAGTGGTTTCACTATTCATCGAATATTGATGTTTTTCAGAAAAATACCAAAAATACAGTCTAAGCATTATTTAATATTCCGAATTCAAAATTGATTTCTATTTTTCCAAATTCATAACATATAATTGGCATTAATTATTTTTAAATTTAATTACCGTTATCAAACAAATAACATGTTTTTAAGAAACAAAAACAATCAAAAGATTAATACTTGTTTATATCCAATTTCAAAGTGAAATTAATTCCAATGAACAACATTGGATTAAATGGTAAAAATATATTCTAATTACACTTTAAAACCAATTAAAAATATAATCTAACTATATAAATTATTGCGATGAAAAAAGTTGTTTTTATTTAAAATATAGCGTGTTTTTACTATTTATTAAAATATAAAAGTTATCAGAATAATATGAAAAATTTATCTAAAGTAAATTATTATATCCTGATTCCAAAGAAGAATTTTATTTTGTCAAATTGAACTTATAGACATATCAAAAACATGATTTAAGGGGGGTGCGCCATCAAAATATGGAAAAACTACATTTTTTGAAAAATACTTATTTTACTCGAAAAATTGATTATGTTCTCATACCATGATCTAGAAAATGTGTAAGATGAATAATAATGAGATAAAATTCAAAACTTAGTTGATACTAGTCATAAGGACTTGTCCATAATAATATTATAACCATATATCGTTGTTTAGTGAAACCTTGTATTGTGTACAACACACGCTATCAAGGAAGGTCGTGATTGCGTGTAATGAAGCCAAGTCAGGGTTGCGTATTGTGCAAGACTCCTCCGTTGTTTCGTATAATAGAATCAAACCATATTTCATTTATATATTGAATATATATATATATATACAATCAATGTTTTTTATAATAACTACTATCAAAATTTTGTGTAACATGATCCAAGAATAGTGTTGTGTATACTGCAAGATCATACAGTGCTGCATACAGTGCAAGGTAATATTGTTGTAGAATACAACACAAGAAATCAATGAAATATAATGAATATTTTTCATAAAATCTCGGGGTTTTACATTCTACCCCCCTTAAAATGAATTTCTACCTTGAGATTCGTCGGGGTTATAAATCATTTACTATTTATATAAACCCACTTCGTAAAAATGAATACTAATGCTGAATTTTAAAAACTAAAGTATGAAATGTAACAATTACCCAAAGAAACTCATCATTGGGTTTTCATATAGGAGAACATAGGTGAAAATATGGATATGGAAGAAAAATCTTACCATCAAGTTCTGATGGAGAGTGGTAGAGAACATGGCTATGAAAAAGACATCAATCACAAAGCCATAGATTTGTGATGATCTAAGGTACCATCTGATTCATCAGATATAAGGGCACTAGGACAACATTTTAGGTTTTCAAGATCATTTCCCAAAAGTTGATGAAATTGGAATTAGAAGAAATAATTTCGTGATTTTGGTACAGTCTCACTGTTGGTCATTCTTTGGACAATTTCCACTTCATCTCTTAAAGAAATGAAGTTAAATTTTTCATTCATGAAGTGTTAGCAGATCATGTGAAAGAATGATGGGTCATTCCATCTGTCTCAAAAAAAAGTTATAAAAGTTATCAAAAATACATAAGTCCATCTATAGTGAGATTAATCATATATGGTTCAAAAAATGGACTTATACTTCATATATCATACTGCTTAATATAATAAAACTAGTTTCTACTAAACATGGACTTCATGTAGGCCAGTGGTAGGCGATAAAGGCCAGTCACACTTCGGTTGTGGGTTCGATTCCCATAGCCTTGTCCGACGCGATGGGTTGTCGCTCGTTCTGTAGGTTGTCCTTTTTTTTCTAAAAATACAATACTAACTTATGTCCAACATAATCCATTCCAATCTTTAGGCTTATCCATAATATTGCAGTCCATTCTCATATTATAGTGAAAATGATTACCAGAGATTTCATATAACAAGCATGTTAATACCATCTTTGATCCCTGTATATCATAAGATATGTCTTGCTGGTCACATTCCAAACATTCTAAGGCCTTAATCAAGTTTTCTCTTGAAAAATGAATACCCATTGAATCTTAGTGAAAAGAAGAGTGCTATCAAAAGTTAACTCTTTCCACATACCAAAACCCCGAAATTCTATATACTCAAACCATGATATAATATTTCGTTATATCAGTCATGAGCTCATGAATACTGTCAAACATTTCATTTTCTCCTTATCCCTTCATTATGCACATATCATATTATTTCTAAAAATATCTCAATCACTTTCCATGGTTACCAGTAGCATAAAATTATTGAAAACCACAATACATTAATACAAAAATACTCTAATACACCATAAAAGTACCTCAACATAATTATTCTTGAATACCAATACATGGACACTTTAATCCATCCTCTTCAATGGTTGTCCTGGAATAAGTTCTTGTTTGATTTAGAAGTAAATTTTTAGTTCAGGGCATTGAGTTGGGTAATTCCCTTGTGCTCCACAAATAAGACATTGAACTCCATAACAGTCTGTCACTCTATGACTCTTTTCTCCACACAGATAACATCTTCCCCTCCATTTGAGTTATTCTTCAAAGTTCTTCTTCCCTTCTTTAGAAATCTCAATCTTCCTTTCTTTATGATCCTAAAATGAAAACATGCATAAAAGTATACGTTCCTCTTATTTGATGAATTAGGCATACCACTAAAATTCACCTTGTTAATCATATATCGTGATGACTGATTCGGCATAATCACAATATCTTTCTCTCTAGGAATCACACAATTGTTTTGTTCATAGTCACCAATTTGTCCATTGGATTCAATGTTAACTGAATTCCTTCTGGTTCCATCCAATGACTAAAACACAAAAAGAATTCTGTGAGAGGCAAAAATCATGCTAGGGAAAACAACATAGTAAAGGGGGAGTACCCTCAATATCTAACATCTTAGGTTAAATTCTATGATCGTTACCATAGTGCTAGGACTATATCCTATATGTATACTTATCCTTAGGGACATCCCTAGACATACCTTAGAAATATCTCTAAGGATCTATATAGCCACCCGGCCTTTTCTTATATTTCTATTAAATCATTTCAATGATAAACAACATAATAGTATTACACATAGAGGATCTAGAGGTTTAGTGTCTTGGGAAAACTAGGACCATACATAACAAATACAACATCAACCATAAACATTTATTTAATTTCATCTCCTCTAGCTTCTTATTGGCACTTGTCCTCTAATTATTACATGTAGACACCTAAGGATATAAATCAAAAGGGGTTAGATAGAAGCACAATAAGAGGATAGATAAGACCAATATATCATGGGGTGAAAATAATCATGACATAGGAAAATGACCATGAACATGAGAGGAGCATTAACAATAAACTTGAAATGTGGAAATATATAAAAATGAAACATCATGTCTTAGTGGTTAACTACCACACATACATGTGAACAAATCTAGAATCTTTTTCACACATCAATTCAAATTTACTCATGAGATTCATCACTTTACCCAATGCATTGGAGTGCTATAAAATTCTGGGTGCACCTTTCACATTTAAACATTCATATTGCGCTATATAATTCCGGGCGCACCTGTCACATCATAACATTATCATTATCACGATTTCCACATAGAACACATATAAAACATGTACATAAAAAACCCATGGAAAGGAATGGGTTTCATCTCATAATAACACATTCATAAGCTTTGGGTTTCCAAAAGAAAGAGGGAACAATATACATGATACAAGAACCAACAACCTTGAATGAGAGGTAATAGGTGAGATCTTGAAAGAAGAGTTCTTTTGGAAAATAGTTTGATGGACATAATAACCAGTGACAAACATGTATATCCCAAAAAATTAAAGGAAATGATGAAAAAATGATCTTTTAGGAGTAACCATATCAAAAATGCAGTGAAAGATGGAGAACCTGAAGGAAGAAAATTGGGTTCGAGATTTCCCCTTACCTTGTACTCGAATACCTCCTTCTCTTTAATGTCCTGTATAATGACATTATATACATTAATTATAAATTCCAGAACCTTTTATACATTAATAGGGTTCATTAGGGTTTCATTATTTCATATTATGTTCCTTTGTATGACTTATAGTGTTTTAAAACATTGATCGGGGATGTTCATTTTCATGGTTTTCTTGAGCGGTCCAATTGTATTCTTAAATTGATGCATGGGTAGATCATGGGTAAACATCCAGAACGGATATTACATGTTATTAATGATATTACAGAATCTTTAATTATTTTATAATGAGTTATATTAGATACATGTGGACAAATCATTAGATTATAATTAACTAAAAATTATTTGGGTTAATTTGAGCAGTTTTTGGATCACAACGAACTCATTTTAGCATTTAACTTAGTAATATGGCCATAGGTTATTTACAGAACTTAAAATAGAACATAATACATATAAATTATTCTGGTTCAACCATAAAAATGGTTTCATGACCAGATCTTAGGGTAGAAATGGAAGAAAAGAGCATGTTGTTTTTGAAGGTGATAAATTTACACCACATGAACAACGTTCTCTTTAATAAAATAAAAGGAAGAGGTAAAGGGTGTGGGGTGATATAATATAACATTAGAATCATAATATTACTGTATATTTATAATACTGGAGTTACAAAACAATTTGGATGAAGATAGGTTGGGAGAGATCAAGAAAGGAACTTGAACTTGAAAGTAAATTAAAGGAGAAGAGAGAGAAATTAACTCTAGAATCTTCCTCTTGAGATCCTCCTTAAGGAATATAGGCTTGGTCTTTTGATGAGACCAGAAGATTTTTGACATGGGGTATGATCTAGGGAATGTGTTTGGGCAGAGTTTGGAGAAGTCTTGGAGCTTGAGATGTGTGAGGAAAAGAGGGAGTGAAGGGTGGCTTTTATAGTGGAGTGGAGAGGGGTTTCCTTAATATAAAATTGATTAGTTTATTAATTTCACATAAGAAAAGGAATAGTGAGTCTACGATGACTAAGAATATTAAATAAGACATGTGATTTCGAGATATGGGTTCTTACATCACTTGTGATGTCAGGAATAATCGGTTTTAATTAAAATGTATTTATATGGTAAATTAATGTATTCTACTATTCACCAAAAATTCATGTTTCATAGAAAAATCCCAAAAATTTACCCCACCCATTTTTTGACGTGTAGAATAAAAAAATAAAGTCCTTTTTTCAAAAATAATTTTCAAAATATTATTAATTTCATATTTAAATAAAATCATAATTTACTAAAAAACAGTTTTTAACATTAAAACCGATTTTATAGTTCTTTCAAAAATTATGTAGGGTCTTATAAAATTATCAAAAAACTATTATACATTGATTAAATAATTTATGAATACATTACAGGAAAATATATATTCTATTTATTAATTAATTAATTATAATTAATTATTTATGACTTATAAAATACCAAAAACGTTTACTAAGGTCAAATTGTCACTTTCTAAGATGTCTAAATTTTATTTTATTATTCATAGGTAATGTTCCTCTTATTTACTATTCATAAGGGTCATGTTACTATTCATAAGGGTAGGTTACTATTCGTAAGGGTAGGTTACTATTCACCAAAAATTATTTTTGTTTCATTAGACTCCAAAAACCGTCTTGAACACAACCGTGTATGTTGGATTTTCAAAATTCCAAACATAGGGGTGAAAAAATTATGTTTAAAGGTCACTTATCACTTAGTAGTTCATTATTTTGTGTTTTTATGACATAAATATAAGAAGGGAATTTTCCATTGAAAAACTTTGGGTCGTAACATTCTTCCCCCCTTAAGAAATTTCGCCCCTGAAATTTCACTTTACACAAACAGGTGAGGGTACTTCTCCTTCATTGCCTCTTCTGGTTCCCAAGTTGCTTCCTCAAACTTGTGGTTCCTCCACAACACTATGAAAAGTCAGGTTGTCTTGTTGTGTAGAACCTTATCACTTCGGTCCATAATTTTTATCGGCTACTCCTCATAGGAGAGATCATCTTCCAACTGTACCACCTCTGAGTTTAGTACAAGTGAGAGGTATGGTATGTACTTCCTCAGTAGTGATACATGAAACACATCATGAACTTGAGCCATATTTGGTGGGAGTTCCAGACGATAGGCTACAGCTCCTATGCGGTTAAAGATCTCAAAGGGGCCAATGTACCTTGGGCTTAGCTTCCCTTTCTTCCCGAATCGCATGACTCTCTTCCATGGAGATATTTGAAGGAAGACTTTATCTCTAACGTCGAACTCCAAGTCCCTTCGACGATTGTCAGCATAGCTCTTTTGCCGACTTTGAGCATCTTTGATGTGTTTCTAGATGACTTGAACCATCTCGGTCATCTCCTGCACATGATCGAGTCCAAGTAGCTTTCTTTCTCCAACTTTATCCCAACAGGTTGGAGTTCTACATCGCTTCCCATAAAGAGCTTCATACGGAGCCATCTGAATACTCGAGTGGAAGTTATTGTTGTATGAGAACTCAACCAATGGGAGGTGCTGATCCCATCCACCTTTGAATTCTAGAGAGCATGCTCTTAGAATATCTTCAAGTGTCTGAATAGTCCTTTCAGACTGGCCATCAGTTTGGGGGTGATAGGTCGTGCATAAATTTAATTCAGTACTCAAATCATGTTGAAGTCTCCTCCAGAATTTAGATGTGAACCTTGGATCACGGTCAGAGACAATCGAGGGTGGGACACCATGAAATCTCACTACTTACTTCACATATATCCGTGAAAGTTGTTCAAGTGATAGGTCTTCCCAAATAGCAATAAAATGGGCTGTCTTGGTGAGTCGATAAACCACAACCCATATCGCATTATTCCCCTTTGACGTCTTTGGGAGTCCTGTGACAAAGTCCATAGTAACATTTTCCCATTTCCACATGTGTATAGGAAATGACTGCATCATACCTTTGGACTTTTATCGCTCAACTTTAACTTGCTGACATACCAAGCACCTTGATATATATTCTGCAATCTCCATCTTCATGTTATCCCACCAGAAGTGTTCTCGGAGATCACGGTACATCTTGGTACTCCCAGGATGGATAGAGAAAGTTGAGGTATATGCATTATCCAAAAGCTCATTCTTTATCTCGGGTGATGAAGGCACACAAAGCCATGTTCCAAACCGAATCACACCATCATCATTGATATGGAACTCTTGCAGCTTCCCTTTCTTTACTGCATTCAACCTCTTTTGTATCTCCACATCATCCCTTTGTTCTTCCTTATTCTTTTGTTGGATGGATGGTTGTGCAATCATTTGGGAAAGGTATGATGTATCCCCTGCCCTTACGATTCCCAAATCCATCCTTTTCATATCCAAGAAGATATGGTCTTTCTCAATCCTCAACATGGATAGAGTGGCAGGTTCTTTCCTACTTAGAGCATCAGCTACCTTGTTCGCCTTTCCAGGATGATAGTGAATAGAGCAATCGTAATCCTTGATTAGCTCTATCCATCTCCTTTGACGCATGTTGAGCTCCTTTTGTGTGAATATATACTTTCGGCCCTTGTGGTCGGTGTACATGTCACACTTATCGCCATAAAGGTAGTGCCGCCATATTTTCAAGGAAAAAGCCACGGCGGGAAGCTCTAGATCATGTGTCGGGTAGTTCTTCTCTTGGATCACCAACTGTCATGAGGCGTAGACTATCACATTATCATTTTGCATGAGTACACAACCCAAGCCTTTCATTGAAGCATCAATGTATATCACAAATCTTTCTCCACGTTTTGGTAGTGTGAGTACAGGTGCAGTGATCAGACTTCTCTTTAGATCCTTGAAGCTTCCCTCACATTCATCCGTCCAGACATAATTTACCCCTTTCCATGTTAAGTTAGTTAGAGGGCTTGAAAATCATGAGAAGTTTCTCACAAAACATCCATAGTACCTAGCTAATCCAAGAAAACTACAGAATTCTGTGACACTAGAGGGCCTGGGCCATCCCTCAATTGCCTTTGTCTTTAAAGGATCCACAGAAATTCCCTCACATGTGATCACATGTCCCAAGAACGTGACTTAATTCATCCAAAAGCCACACTTTCTGAACTTGGCGTACAACTTCTCCTTTCTCAATGTCGCCAACACAAGTCAAATATGTTCTTCATGTTCCTCCTTGCTCTTGGAGTAAATGAGGATATCATCAATAAACACTTCCACAAATTTTTCGAGGTAATGTCTAAAGACTATATTCATCAAATCCATAAAGATTGCAGGGGCATTAGTAAGTCCAAAGGGCATCACAAAAAACTCATAGTGCCCATACCTTGTACGGAAGGCAGTCTCTTGAATATCTTCCTTCTTCACCTTTACCTGATTATATCCAGAACGAAGTTCCACCTTTGAGAATTATTGATCTCCTCTTAACTGATCGAACATGTCCTCAATCCTTGAAAGAGGATACCTGTTCTTTATGGTGATCTTGTTGAGTTCCCGATAATCGGTACACAGCTGCATGGTTCCATCCTTCTTCTTCACAAAGAGCACTAGTGCACCCCAAGGTGATGCACTAGGGTGTATGAACCCTTTTTCCAGATGCTCGTGAATCTGCTTCATTAACTCATCCAGTTCGATAGGAGCCATCCTATAAGGGAACATAGAGATAGGAGTATCTCCGGGTATGAGTTCATTGAGAACTCTACCTCATGATCCGGTGGAATTCCGAGTAACTCTTCGGGAAATACATCATCGTATTCCCTTACGATGGGCATTTCCTCATGGTTAGAACTTTCCTTCGACTCAACCATTTGGGCGAGGTATGCTTCTTCATAGGGAATCAACACCCACACCATTGAAGGATTTTTCAAAGGATATTCATGATCTTCCTTGCATTTGTAGAGGAGCATGGGATGGTTCGGAATATGAAAATATATTTCCTTTTCCCGATAGTTTATATGTGCTCTATATAACGAGAGCCAGTCCATTCCCATTATAGCATCGCATTCCACCAAGGGATGTATTACGAGATTTTCCGGAAGAATCTTCCCACATACTTTAATAGGAGAAGAGTCAAACACATGGGTTACAATGATTGCACTACTTGGTGTTTTTACATATATCACTACTTCAAGGATTCGGGGCTTCGATTCTATAGTTCTACCAAACTTGCAAGATATAAAGGAATGCGTAGAACCAGAATCAAATAAGACTTTTTCCATTCTTGAGTGAATAGGAAGTGTACCTCGTACGACTTCATTATCATGTTCCACCTCCGCAGTAGTGATGGCATCAGCCTTCCCTTGTTCCTTTGGATTTAGTGGTTATTGGTGCTGATTACCCTCGAGAGCTCGAGGTTTAGTGCACTGGTTTGAATCGTGCCCTCGCTCCCTACAGTTGTAGCATTGAACCACAAGTGGTTCTCTCCTTTCATCGGCTACATTATCCTTCCGTTTCATGTCTTTTCGACACTTGTGAGAAAGGTGTCCTTCTTTCCCACACTTGAAGCATTTCCCCGGCCCTTTGAGGCAGTTCCCATGGTGAAACATCCCACATTTTTGGCATGTGGGTCGTTGTGTTTTCATCCCACCTTTATCACTAGATCCACCATCTTGAAACTCCATCTTTCAATTCTTATCACCATTTCCATGGGACCATTCTCCAAACTCCATCTCCAATTTGAAAGCACACTGAACAAATTCTTTATAACCATGCACATGAGAGGAGCATAAACATTAACTTGAAATGTGGCAATGCATAAAAATTAAACATCATGTCTTAGTGGTTAACTACCACACATACTTGTGAACAATGCTAGCATCTTTTTCACACATCATTTCACATTTACTCATGATATTCATCACTTTACCCAATGAATTGGAGCACTATATAATTCTGAGTGCACCCGTCACATTTAAACATTCATATTGCACTATATAATTCAGGCCGCACCCGTCACATCATAACATTATCATTATCATGCTTGCCACATAGAACACATATCAAACATATACAAAAATAACCCATGGAATGGAATGGGTTTCAGCTCATAATAACACATTCATAAGCTTTGGGTTCCCAAAATAAAGAGGGAACACCATACATGATACAAGAACCATCAACCTTGAATGAGAGGTAAAAGGTGAGATCTTGAAAGAAGCGTTCTTTTGGAAAAAGTTTTGATGGACATAAAAACCAGTGAAAAACATGTATATCCCAAAAAATTAAAGGAAATGATATAAAAATGATCATTGAGGAGTAACCATATCAAAAATGGAGTGGAAAAGGGAGAACCCGAAGGAAGAAAATTGGGTTCGAGATTTCCCCTTACCTTGTACTCGAAAGCCTCCTTCTCTTTAATGTACTGTATAATTGTAACACCCCTAGATTTTATGAAAAATATGATTTTTTTAATTTCATGTCTTGTGTTGTACACTACACCAAAAGGAGCTTGCACAACACACATCCTTGACTTTCCTTGCACTTCACACAATCATGACCTTCCACGATAGCGTGTGTAGTACGCAATACCGAGTTTCACCAAACAATGATATACTATTAAAATATTATTAAAACTAGCCGTTATGAATAGTAATAACCACTTTTTGAAATTTTTTTTATTTTCTTTTTCAAAATGGACTTCATTTTGTGATTCCGAATATCGAAATTAGGTTAGGGTGAAATTTTGGTACTTTTCAGATAACTTTCATTTTCTGATGAATAGTGAAAATTACTAAATTTTAATTAAAAAAAACCTTTTTAATCAAAATAATAAATAGTGATAAATTATTAATTTTAGTGGTTTTAAAGTATATTTAGAATATATTTTTACAATTTAATACAATGTTGGTCATTGGATGTAATATCACATTTAAACCAAACATAAACAAGTGTCAATCTTTTGATAGTTATTATCTCTTAAGAAAACGGTATTTGTTTTGACGACGGAAATTAATTTTTAAATTAATTAATGCACCTGATATATATTGAATTTGGTAAAATAGGCATAATTCTTGAGTTCATAATATCAAATATAGATTAGGCCTAATTTTTGGTATTTTTCTGGAAACATTCAATTTTTTGATGAATAGTGAAACCACTAAGTGGTAGTTAAAAAAAATGAATTTTTCATAAAACATAATTTTACCGCTTCTGTGAGTGGAATTTCAAAAATCCGAGAGACACGATTGATGTCCGTAAGTAAAATGTGGTTCAATGAGAAGAAAATAATTTTTGGTGAATAGTAAATTTTTTATTTTTTTTACCACGTTTAAAAGTAAATTTGGTAATTAAGGGTAAAAAGGATATTATTATTACCCTAACACATGTCCTAATTTTATTGGATAAGTGTAATTCGACCAGAAACAACCTTAGGAATAAAATATGACCATTTAGACCCACTTGGATTAGATTATGACATTTATTATTATTTAATTCAAGGAAGAGTTAAAAGAGTTAAAATCAAAATTAATTTACTAAAACATTTTTAATATAGGGTTATACATAAGATAAATTCGATTGTAAATATTAATTAGAAATATAATAATATTTCCTACATAATGACAGTTTATTTATAATTTTTAGGCATTAAATAATTTAATTTATTTATGACACAATGATGATGTAGTAATTACCATAATAGTGAAAAATTAGAATAATTGATATTATAAATACCCAAATAAGTATAATTTGAGACTTTTAATGAATTACACTAATTTTTAGGTTAATATGACATGTTAGTATTGATTTAATTAACTTTTTTTGAAATAATCATTCTGTTATGATTTTCACAAAAATCAATTACCAAATAGTGTCAAAATTGACATAAAATAGTTTTTAAAACAAATATTATATTATTAATTGTTATTTTATTCCTAAAAATATAAGAATAGGCCAAATTACTTATATAAGGTTATATATATTAATAATAAACAACTTGGGGTTAGTTTGGCTTGTTATAGTAATTTTATTAACCTTATAGTGTAAGAACACAAGAAGAAACTGTAAAAGTAAATTTATTTAACTTAATGTTAAATCTAAATGATAAGGTTAAAATAGGAACCTAAACTTGTCCAAATTCTATTGGATGAGGGTATTTCGACCCATCCCCACCTTAGCTTTTAAATAAATCAATTTGGAGCTATTTAAAACAGAATATGACATTATAATAAAATAATAGTTTTAGTTTTGCAAAGGATCCCCTCTCCTCCCTTATAATAGGGAACCTCCTCCCTCCCTTCCTCACACCACTTTAAGCCTTCAAGCTCGGCCAAAACCTGAAAAATTCTTCTCTACACTTCCATAGAGACATCCTATAGGTCTTGTTCTTCTTCAAATACAAATTTTAGTGCCCTAAAAGGAGGTCTCAAAGAAGCGCTTCAAAGAAGAGGTAATGCCTGTTACCGATTCTTTCATCTTTATTTCTTCTTCCACTTCTTCTTCTTCTTTAGTTGTTTCATTCTGAAGTAATAACATCAGTATCACTAATATACTGATATGTTATTATAATTAATAAAAAACCCCATTTCACCACTTATCCATCCTGTGGAAAATGAAATCACTGCGCGTGCTTACATACGGAATACCATCTCCACGCCGTGGTGTAATCTATTTTCCACCACCACCTTACTTGGATGGGTATAATGGTGTAAATAATAACTATATATGATTATTTTAAAGTGATATTTATTCTGATATAGTATACATACACTCCAATACAATACCATGATCATGAGAATGATATCATTGCTCGTGCGTACGTATGGACTACTGTCTCCACGACGCGATGAGATTCATTCTCCACGTTAACCATTCATGAATGATTATAAAGTATATATAATAAGTAATAATGAAATATATGACATTATAATACTGGATTTATGTGTATATATATGTAATTCATCTACTTAATTCCATTCAACTCAATAAGGAAACGAAAATAGAGTTCATGCGTACGTACGACCTACCGTCTCCATGAACGGTGTATTTCTTTCCATTTACTGATCTATTATATATATGTATATTCTGAATATATATTATATATAAATCATGTTTTACATTCTGTATTTAAGTAATCATGATCTATGTAATCATATGAATAATTAAAAGTTAAAACACGAACGACAAATGAGATGATTTTACCCAAAACGCTTTTTAACATGGAATTTACAAAAGAACGGTAATATAAAGTCATAAGTGAACCATATATGATATCATAATAATGAGTATAATTCTGGAAAAAGACAATGACATTATTCAAATCATTATACAGGAGGTGCGGACACTTACGAAGCAAATCGGACCTAAGGTAAGGGAAATATCACAATCTCATTTTTATCCGAGATTGTTTATACTTTGAAATATACTGGGATGTATTTTATCATCCACATCCATGTTTTTTTTTCAATATGTAATATTATTTCCATCCACCTACATTTTTTTTAAATCCAATTTTACCCTTAGGTGAGTTTTTAGTAAAAGATATGAAATGAATCTTTTGTCGTTTTTCGTATGAGGTAATTTTTGACTTTTCCGACAAAAGTACGAGAAGAATATTTTTCTTAACATATATGGAATGAATGGATTTTTAAAACATTATTTCCAAGAATCTTACATTAAAAGTTTTCAAGTTTATTTTTAATCAACTTCTTTTAGTTTAAAATTATATGACATGTTAAGAAAGGAAAAAAAAATTTTGAAGTAGAAAGGATATTTTCCTCAAGAATGGAGTTCAAGAGTTTTATCAAAATTATTATCCATCTAAGAAAATATAGGGTTATATTTTTATCCCTATTATTACATGGATTTGATTATGTTGTGATGGAAATATTTTTATGAATTCCTTTATCTTATATGAATTGTTTTATGATGTCACGATGTTTAAGATTCTCATTTTTTATGCTCTGATGTATGGTTTAGGATTTTGCGGCAGACATAACAATGGTATCATTATGAGACGGGTGGGACCTATATCTCCCTCCAATTCATTGGGTAACGATTTTATATCTCATGAGATAGACATGGCTGGAATGGTAGTTTATACCAGTTCAGTGAAACAGGACTGAAACGGGGAGTGAACTCGGTTCAGAAATGGAATTGTTCCACTAAGATAGTCTTGGCAATGAGTCTTGACTAATAAGAAATGATTCTCTATGATTATGTGTGTATAACACAAAGTTTCATGTTTTAAGTTATGAGTATTGGGAATACATTTCACTACTATGATTTATCCCATGTTATGATATTATGATCTCTTATGTAGGTTAAGATTTACAAAATGTTATGTTCTTATGAATATGATGTGATTGATATTTCTATTGTTTACCCTTACTGAGCATTTGAGCTCACCCTTTTATGTTTTCTTTTCCAAAGGATATAAAGAAAGATTTTAGGTAAAAAAGAAGGGAAATCTTTATGGGAGATGTTGATGATCTTTCACCATGATTAGAAGATTATATTCCGAGTTTCCAAAGACACTAAACTATTACGGTCCTTGTGCGTGTTTCTGTTATATACTAAGTATTCCACAAAATTAATGTAATGTCCATGTACGTTATGCTTCGGGTCTCTACAGTTGGTATCAGAGGAAAGGATTAGTCAACCTTTGGAAACTAGGATGCGAGAACATTAGTTAGATCCCTAGTGATATTTCTAAGGTATGTCTAGGGATGTCCCTAAGGTTAAGTATAAGTACAGGTTATAGTCCTAGAATTGCACTAACGATCTTATATTTAAACCTAAGATGTTAGATATTGAAGGTACTACCCCATTATTATGTTGTTTTCCCTAGCATGACTTTTGCCTCTCACACTATTCTTTTTGGGTTTTAGACGATGACTGGAACCCGAAGGAACCGTGTTGATCAATGCAACGGACAATGCAATGATTGTCCTCCTGAACAAACAAATGTTATAGGAGATGGAGTGCAAAATCTTATTTCTATACTTACACAAGATATGAATCATTCTGGACTTCAAAATGAGCAGAGAAGGGAACAATATTCTATTGAGTCCTTCATGAGGCAACGTCCACCTTCTTTTAGTGGGTCTTCTGATCAACTTGTTGCTGAACAATGGATCAGTACCACTGAAAAGTTATTTTCAGTTCTTCAATGTTCTAAACATGATAATGTCATCTTAGCAGTATATCGTTCGGAAGGTGAAGCTAATCAATGGTGGAATCTTATCAATAATGTGGGGCTAAGAGATGAAATTGAGTCCATGGAATGGGACGAGTTCAAGAACTTATTTTTCAATATGTACTTCCCTCGTATTTTTCGAACAAAGGTGGAGAAGGAGTTTCTTGAACCAAAGAAAAAGGATGATGAATCTGTTGGTATATACGAAGCGTATTTTACAAGGCTGGCAAGGTATGCATCTGGATTTATCATCCAACCTAAAAGTAAAGTTGATCGATTCTTCTATGGCTTAAAACAAAATCTTCAAAGGGCATTAGCTATAAGAGACTTCAATAGCTATGAAGAAATTGTGCATTGTGCTATCAAGGTATAAATGGAAGTTGGTGTTACTTATCCATCTCATAGTTTTGACAAGAAACGAAAGATGGAATTCAAGGAGAAATCTCAGAATAATGGTGAAAAGAAGATGAATGTTTCCTTATGCTCAAAGTGTGGAAAGAAGCATGGTGGAGATTGTCTTAAAGGGTCAAGTAAATGTTTCAAATGTGGAAAGGAAGGTCATTGGGAATTTGAATGCAGCAATGATGGGAAGAAGATGTCTAATGATGAAAAAAAGGAAGGGATACACATAATGAACCTACTACACTTCAATGCTTCAAGTGTAAGGAAATGGGGCATTATGCTAATAAATTCCTTAATCCAAGGGTTAGTGATGATCGACATGAGCAACCACTTAAGGAAAAGGACAAAGGGAAGTCAAATGCGATCACCATTGGTGATGTTGAATATGAAAACGATGTGGTGGATTGATTAAGTATTTATGTAATGAGATTCCAAAATAATGTTGTATATAGTATCGTAGAATATTGGAATATTTATGTATTGGTCTATTATGGTTTTCAATAATTTTATGGTACCGGTAACCATGGAAAGTGATTGAGATATTTTTTGAAAAAAGATGATATGCGCATAATGAAGGGATAAGGAAAAAATGAAATGTTTGACAGTATTCAAAAGCTCCTGACAGATATAAGGAAATAGTTAAATCATGGTTTGAGGTTTTGGTATGTGAAAAGAGTTAACTTTTGACAGCACTCATGTTTTCACTATGATTCAATGAGTATTCATATTTCAAGAGAATAAATGATTAAGGCCTTCGAATGTTTTGGATGTGACCAAAAAGACATATCTCATGATATATGGGGATCAACGATGGTATTAACATGCTTATTATATGAACTCATTGGTAATCGTATTCACTGTAATATGAGATTGGACAACAGTATTTGGGATAAGCCTAAAGATTGGAATGGATTATGTTGGACATAAGTTATTATTGTTTAAGGATAGAACTTTTTTTGATATTATTGATGGGATGTTATAGTAATGTAGTTTTAGAAAAAAGACAACATGCAGGACGGGCGACAACCCATCGCGTCGGACAAGGCTGTGGGAATCGAACCCACAACCGAAGTGTGACTGGCCTTTATCGCCTACCACTGGCCTTTATGAAGTCCTTAGTTAGTAGAAAGTAGTTTTATTTTATTAAGCGGTATGATATATGAAGTATAAGTTCATTTTTGGAACCATATTCGATTAATCTAACCATAAGATAGACTTATAACTTTTGCTAACATTTTGATTGAAACAGATGGAATGACCCATCATTCTATCACAGGATCTGCTAACACAATAACAAATTCAACTTCATTACTTTAAGGGATGAAGTGGAAATTGTTCAATTCACGAACAACAGTGAGATTGTACCAAAATCATGAAAGTATTTCTTTTAATTCATCAACTTTAGGGAAATGATCTTGAAAACCAAAGATGTTCTCCTAGTGCCCTTATATCCAATAAATCAGATGGTACCCTAGATCATCACAAATTTATGGCTTTGTGATTGTTGGATTTTTGATAGCCATGTTCTCTACCACTATCCATCAGATCATGATGGTAAGATTTCTCTTCCATATCCAGATTTTCAACTATGTTCTACTATGTGGAAACCCAGTGAATTGTTTGTTTGGGTAACCGTTACGTTTCATACGTTTGTTTTTTAATATTGGTTTTGGTATTCCTTTTTACGATGTGGGTTTCTATTAAAGAAACATTCGAGTACTAAACCATTTATAACCCCGACGAATTTCGAGGGCGAAATTCATTTTAAGGGGTGTAGAATGTTAAACTGCAAGATTTAATGAAAAATATCCTTTTTTTAATTTCATTTCTTGTGTTGTACGCTACACCAAAAGGATATTGCACAACACGCATCCTTGACTTTCCTTGCATTACACGCAATCACGACCTTCCTCGATAGCGTGTGTAGTATGCAATACCGAGTTTCACCAAACAACGATATGCAATTAAAATATTATTAAAACTAGCCGTTATGAATAGTAATAACCAATTTTTGAAATTTTTTAAATTTTATTTTTCAAAATGGAATTCATTTTTAGATTCGGAATATCGAAATTAGCTTAGGGTTAAATTTTGGTACTTTTTAGATAACTTTCATTTTTTGATGAATATTGAAAATTACTAAATTTTAATTTAAACAACCTTTTTAATCAAAATAATTATAGTGATAAATTAGTAATTTTAGTGGTTTTAAAGTATATTTAGAATATATTTTTACAATTTAATACAATGTTGTTCATTGGATGTAATTTCACATTTAATCCAGACATAAACAAGTGTCAATCTTTTGATAGTTATTATCTCCTAAGAAAACGTTATTTGTTTTGACGACGGGAATTAATTTTTAAATTAATTAATGCAACTGATATGTTTGGAATTTGGTAAAATAGACATAATTTTTGAGTTCATAATATAAAATATAGCTTAGGCCTAATTTTTGTTATTTTTCTGGAAACATTCATTTTTTGATGAATAGTGAAACCACTAAGTGGTAGTTAAAAAAACTGAATTTTTCACAAAACTTAATTTTACCGCTTCAGTGAGTGGAATTTCAAAAATCTGAGAGACACGGTTGATGTCAGTATGTAAAATGTGGTTCAATGAGATGAAAATAATTTTTAGTGAATAGTAACTTTTTACTTCTTTTTACCACGGTTAAAAGTAAATTGGGTAATTAAGGGTAAAAATGATATTATTATTACCTTAACAAATGTCCTAATTTTATTGGATAAGTGGAATTCGACCAGAAACAACCTTAGGAATAAAATATGACCATTTAGACCCACATGGATTAGATTAGGACATTTATTATTATTTAATTTAAAGAAGAGTTAAAAGAGTTAAAATCAAAGTTTATTTACTAAAACATTTTTAATATAGGGTTATACATAAGATAAATTCTATTGTAAATTTTCATTAGAAATATAATAATATTTCCTACATAATGATATTTTATTTATAATTTTTAGACATTAAATAATTTAATTTATTTATGACACAATGATGATGCAGTAATTAACATAATAGAGAAAAATTAGAATAATTGATATTATAAATAACCAAATAAATATAATTTCAGACTTTTTATGAATTCCACTAATTTTATAGGTTAATATGACATGTTAGTATTGATTTAATTAACTTTTTTCTAACTATTAATTCTATTATAATTTTCACAAAAATCTATTACCAAATAGTGTCAAAATTGACATAAAATAGTTTTTAAAACAAATATTATATTATTAATTGTTATTTTATTCCTAAAAATCTAAGGCTCGGCCAAATTACTTATATAAGGTTATATATATTAATAATAAACATCTTGGGGTTCGTTTGGCTTGTTATAGTAAGTTTATTAACCTTATAGTGTAAGAACACAAGAAGACATGGTAAAAGTAAAATTATTTAACTTAATGTTAAATCTAAATGATAAGGTTAAAATAGGAACCTAAACATGTCTAAATTCTATTGGGTCAGAGGATTTCGACCCATACCCACCTTAGCTTAGAAATAAATCAATTTGGAGCCATTTAAAACCGAATATGACTTTATAATAAAATAATAGTTTTAGTTTTCTAAAGGAGCCCCTCTCCTCCCTTATAAAAGGGCACCTCCTCCCTCTCTTCATCACACCACTTTGAGCCTTCAAGCTCATCCAACCCATGATAATTTATTCTCTCCACTTCCCTAGAAACATCCTAGAGGACCTGGTAATCTTCAAAGACCAATTTTAGTGCCCTAAAAAAGGTCTCAAAGAAGCGCTTCAAAGAAGAGGCAATGCCCGTTACCGATTCTTTCATCTTTATTTCTTCTTCCACATCTTCTTCTTTAGTTGTTTCATCATGAAGTAATAAAATAAGTATCAATAATATACTGATATGTTATTATATGTATGAAGGATCCCTATTTCACCATCTATCCATCCTGTGGAAAATGAAATCACCGCGCGTGCGTACGTACGGAATACCGTCTCCACGCCGTGGTGTAATCTATTTTCAACCACCACCTTACTTGGATGGGTATAATGGTGTAAATAATAAATATATATGATTATTTTAAAGTTATATTGATTCTGAGATAGTATACATACACTCCAATACAGTCCCACGATCATGAGAACGATATCATCGCTCGTGTGTACGTACGGACTACTGTCTCCACGACGCGATGAGATTCATTCTCCACGTTTACCATTCATGAATGATTATAAAGTATATATAATAACTAATCATGAAATATATTACATAATAATACTGTATTTATGTGTATATATATGTATGTCATCTACTTAATTCCATTCAACTCAAAAAGGAAACGAAAACAGCGTTCATGCGTACGTAAGGCCTACCGTCTCCATGAACGGTGTATTTCATTCCATTTACTGATCTATTATATATATGTATATTCTGAATATATATTATATATAAATCATGTTTTACATTCTGTATTTATGTAATCATGATATAAGTAATCATATGAATAGTTACAAGTTAAAACACGAACGACAAATGAGACGATTTTACCCAAAACGCTCTTTAACATGGAATTTACAAAAGAACGGGTAATATAAAGTCATAAGTGAACCATATATGATATCATAACAATGAGTATGATTCATTAATAAGTCAATGACATTATTTAAATCATTATACAGGAGGTTCAGACACTTACGAAGCATATCATACCTAAGTTAAGGGAAATATCATAATCTCATTTTTATCAGAGATTGTTTATACTTTGAAATTTACTGGGGTGTATTTTATCATCCACATCCATGTTTTTTTTCAATATGTAATATTATTTCCATCCACCTACATTTTTTTAAATACAATTTTACCCATTAGGTGAGATTTTAGTAAAAGATATGAAATTAATATTTTGTCGTTTTTCGTATGAGGTAATTTTTGACTTTTCTGACAAAAGTACGAGAAGAATGTTTTTTTAACTTATACGACATGAATGGATTTTTAATACATTATTTCCAAGAATCTTCCGTTACAAGTTTTCAAGTTTATTTTTAATCAACTTCTTTTAGTTTAAAATTGTATGACATGTTAATAAAGGAAAAAAATGTTTTTGAAGTAGAAAGGGTAATTTCCTCAAGAATAGAGTTCAAGAGTTTTATCAAATTTATTTTCCATATAAGAAAATATAGGGTTTTGTTTTTATCCATAATATTACATGGATTTGATTATGTTGTGATGGAAATATTTTTATGAATTCCTTTATCTTATATGAATTGTTTTATGATGTCACGATGTTTAAGATTCCCATTTTTTATGCTATGATATATGGTTTATGATTTTGTGTCACACATAAGAATGGTATCATTATGAGATGGGTGGGACCTATATCTCCCTCCAATGAATTGGATAATGATTTTATATCTCATGAGATAGACATGGCTGGAATGGTAGGTTATACCGGTTCAGTGAAACATGACTGAAATGAGGAGTGAACTCGGTTCAGAAATGGACATTGTCCAATAAGATAGTCTTGGCAATGAGTCTGGACTAATAAGAAATGATTCTCTTTGATTATGTGTGTATGACACAAAGTTTCATGTTTTAAGTTATGAGTATTGGGATTAAATTTCACTACTATGATTTATCTCATGTTATGATATTATGAACTCTTTTGCAGGTTAAGATTTCAAAAATGTTATGTTCTTATGAATATGATGTGATTGGTATTTCTATTGTTTACCCTTACTGAGCATTTGAGCCCACCCTTTTATATTTTATTTTCCCCAGGATATAAAGAAATATTTTAGGTAAAAAAAGGGAAGATCTTTATGGGAGATGTTGAAGATCTTTCACCATGATTAGAAGATTATATTCCGAGTTTCCAATGACACTAAACTATTACGGTCCTTGTGTGTGTTTCTGTTATGTACTAAGTATTCCGCAAAAATAATGTAATGTCCATGTTCGTTAAGCATCGGGTATCTACAATAATGACATTATATTCATTAATTAGAAATTATATAACCTTTTATACATTAATAGGGTTTATTCTGGTTTCATTATTTCATATTATGCTCCTTTGGATGACTTATACAGTTTAAAAACATTGATCGGGGATGCTCATTTTCATGGTTTTCTTGAGCGGTCCACTTTTATTCTTATATTGATGTTTGGGTAGATCATGGGTAAACATCCAGAACTGATATTACATGTTATTAATGATATTAAAAAATCTTGAATTATTTTATAATGAGTTATATTAGATCCATGTGGACGAATCATTAGATAAGAATTAAATGAAGATTATTTGGGTTAATTTGAGCGGTTTTTGGATCACAACGAACTCGATTTTACATTTAATTTAATAATATGGCCATAGGTTATTTCCAGAACTTATAATAGTACCTAATACATATAAAATATTCTGTTTCAACCATAAAAATGGTTTCCTGACCAGATCTGAAGGTAGAAATGGATGAAAAGAGCATGTTGTTTTTGAAGGTGATAAATTAACACCACAAGAACAACGTTCTCTTTAATAAAATAAAAGGAAGAGGGAAAGGGTGTGGGTTGATATAATATACCATTATAATCATAATATTAATTTATATGTATAATAATGGAGTTAAAAAACAATTTGGATGATGATAGGTAGGGAGAGATCAAGAAAGGAACTTGAACTTGAATGGAAATTAAAGGAGAAGAGAGAGAGAAATTACCTCTAGAATCTTCCTCTTGAGATCCTCCTTATGGAAGATAGGCTTGGTATTTTTATGAGACCAGAAGATTTTGGATGTGGGGGATGATCTAGGGAAGGTGTTTGGCAGAGTTTAGAAACGTCTTGGAGCTTGAGAGGTGTGAGGAAAAGAGGGAGTTAAGGGTGGCTTTTATAGTGGAGGGGAGAGGGGTTTCCTTAATATAAAATTGATTAGTTTATTAATTTCACCTAAGACAAGGAATAGTGAGTATAGGATGACTAAGAATAGTAAATAAGACATGTTAGTTCAGGATTTGGGTTCTTACATCACATGTGATGTCAGGAATAGTGGGTTTTAATTAAAATGTATTTATATAGTAAATTGATGTATTCTACTATTCACCAAAAAATCAAGTTTCTCAGAAAAATCCCAAAAATTTACCCCAACCATTTTTCGACGTGTAGAATCCAAAAATGAAGTATATTTTTCAAAAATAATTTTCTAAATATTATCAATTTAACATTTAAATAGAATAATAATTTACTTAAAAAACAGTTTTTAAGATTAAAACTGATTTTATAGTTCTTTCAAAAACTATGTAGGGTCTTATTAAATTATCTAAAAAATATTAGGAATTGATTAAATAATTTATGAATACATTACAGGAAAATAAATATTCTTGTAAATTAATTAATTAATTATAATTAATTATTTATGACTTATAAAATACAAAAACGTTTACTAAGGTCAAATTGTCACTTTCTAAGATGTCTAAATTTTATTTTATTATTCATAGGTAATGTTACTCTTATTTACTATTCATAAGGGTCATGTTACTATTCATAAGGTTAGGTTACTATTCATAAGGGTAGGTTACTATTCACCAAAAATCATTTTTGTTTCATTAGACTCCAAAAACCATCTTGAACAGAACGGTGTATGTTGGATTTTCAAAATTTCAAACATAGGGGTGACAAAATTATGTTTAAAGGTCACTTATCACTTAGTAGTTCATTATTCTGTGTTTTTATGACATAAATATAAGAAGGGAATTTTCCATTGAAAAACATCGGGTCGTTACAATCTCACTAAAGTTCTCGCATCCTAGTTTCCAAAGGGTGACTAGTCCTTTCCTCTGATACCAACTATAACCATCTGGAATTACATCCAGTGCACTATAATTGAAACCTATCAGGGTACTCCATGGGTGGCTACACCCCCTGGGAGGGACACACCACCATCCACAGTGGCAGCCATTTCCTCATGAAGCCCTTGGGCAGAGAGCTATGATTCGTTCAACGCTCACATGTGAGAGTTCCCATGGATCGGATACATTCCTACCTCCATTGCCTCTAATACCAATTGTAGAGACCTGAAGCTTGACATACATTGACATTACATTACTTTTTCATAATACTTAGTACGTAACAAAAAAAGGCACACGAGGACCGTAATAGTTTAGTGTCTTAGGAAACTCTGAATAAAATCTCTTAATCGTGGTGAACGATCTTCAACATCTCCCAATAAAGATCTTCCCTTTTTTTCATACCTAAACCCTATCTTTATATCCTGGGGTAACGAAAACATAAAAGGGGTGAGATCAAATGCCCAGTAAGGGTAAACATAGAGAACATAAAACAATCGATAAACATTTGAATGCAAAAACTTGAACATGAAATCTAATCATAAAAACCTTGATCAAAGACATAAATCATGGAAGTACGTAATACATATATCATAATGGATCGTAAATCATGATAAAATATAATGGTAATAAACATGTAATTGTGGCAACCATTCAGCACATGTCATGATTTCCATAGTAGCCAAGGCATTGCTGCCAAGACCATCTTAGTGGACAAAGTCCCTTTCTGAATCGAGTTCACTCCTCATTTGAGTCCTGTAACACTGATCCGAATTAACTTACAGTTCCATCCATGTCTATCTAATGAGATATAAATCTTTACCCAATGCATTGGAGGGAGATATAGGTCCCACCCATATCATAATGAAATCATTTTTACTTGTGCCACAAAATAAACATACATCATTTATAATAACCCATCAAATAAAATGGGTTTCATAAAAATCTTCACATAATCCATATAAAAGTAATGGATATCATTTCACAATAATAAAAGTGAAACCATGTAAATCATAGAGACATTATACTTGAAACATAC
Source organism: Viscum album (assembly GCA_963277665.1). Taxonomy (NCBI): domain Eukaryota; kingdom Viridiplantae; phylum Streptophyta; class Magnoliopsida; order Santalales; family Viscaceae; genus Viscum; species Viscum album. Next base: position 1,010,053,352 of record OY728128.1, on the reverse strand, counting down.
CCATATTAAATAATGTCATCTTAGATGAAAAATGGCTTTGATAAAACACTTGAAATGAATTTTTGAGGAGAATATCCCTTCTTCTTCAAAATCATTTTCTTTTCACAAAATGTCATGAAATTTTAAAAGAAAATGATATTTTTGAAAATAATCATGAAATATTGTAGAGTAAGCTTCTTGAAAATAAGGCGTTATGAAACTGTAAAAATTAGTTCGTGCCGTATAAGTTAAAAAAACATTCTTCTCGTACTTTTGCCGGAAAAGTCAAAAAGTGCTTCCTAAAAAAAATATTCCATACATACCATGTAATAAAAGTCAGAAATGGGTAAAAAGGACATGAAATATACATAAAACCATTTTTAGTAATCATGGACATGGATGAGAACAGTAACCCCAGTAAAAACATACGAATAAACAATCTCTGATAAGAAAGAGATTGGAAAAGTTATCCCCTACCTTAGGTATGATATGTTTCGTACATATCCGAACCTCCTGTATAATGATTTAAATAATGTCATTGAATTATTACATAATAATATTCTTTTTTATCATATCATATATGTTTCACTTATGACTTTATATTACCCATTCTTTTGTAAATTCCATGTTAAAGCAGCGTTTTGGGTAAAATCATTTCATTTATCATATGTATTTCGACTTGTCGTTCTTGATATTATTACTTATATCCTGATTTAAATAATTTCAGAATGGAAAACATGATTTATATATAATATATATTCATCATATACATATATATACTATAGATTGATAAAAGGAATGAAATACACCGTTCATGGAGACGACATGCCGTATATACGCATGAATGCTGTTTTCGTTTCCTTATTGAATTGAATGAAACTAAATAGATGAAATACATATATATATATATATATCCAGTAGAATTATTATTTCATATATTTCATTATTATTCATTATATAATCTTTATGATCATTCATGTATGGTTAACATGGAGAATGAATCTCATCGCGTTGTGTAGACGGTAGTCCGTACGTACGCATGAGCGATGATATCGTTCCCATAATTATTAAATAGAATTGGAGTGGATGGTATAATATATCAGAATCACTATGATGCTATAATAACCATATATAGTTATTATCTACACCATTATACCCATCCATGTATGGTGTTGGTTGAAAAACAGATTTCACCACGGTGTGGAGACGGTATTCCGTAAGTACGCACGCGTCGTGATTTTGTTTTCCGTAGGGTGGATATATGGTGAAATAGGGTTGTTTAATACTTATAATAACATATCTGTATATGAGTTATACTGATTTTATTACATCATAATGATACAACTAAAGAAGAAGAAGTGGAAGAAGAAAAAAAGTTGAATGACTCGGTAACGGACATTACCTCTTCTTTGAAGCGCCTCTTTGAGACCTCCTCTTAGGGCACTAAAATTGGTCTTTGAAGAAGAAAAAAACCTCTAGGATGTTATTATTGAATTGGAGAAGGGATTTTGGTAGGTGTTGCCGAGCTTGACGGCTCAAAGTGGTGTGAGGAAGAGAGGTAGAAGGTGCCCTTTTATAAGGGAGGAGAGGGGTACCTTTGGAAAAACTAAAAATATTAATTTATTATAAAGTCATATTCGGTTTTTAATAGCTCCAAATTGATTTATTTCGAAGCTAATGTGGGGATGGGTCTATGTACTCTCATCCAATAAAATTTAGACAAGTTTAGGTTTCAATTTTATACTTATCATTTAGATTTAACCATAAGTTAAATAAATTTATTTTCACCGTGTCTTCTTGTTTTCTTACACTATAAGGCTAATAAACATACTATAACAAGCCAAACGAACCTGAAGATGTTTATTATTAATATATATATTCTTATCTAAGTCATTTGGCCGAACCATAGATATTTAGGAATGTAATAACAATTAATAATATAATATTTGTTTTAAAAACTATTTAATGTCAATTTTGACACTATTTGCTAAATGATTTTTGGGAAAATTATAAAAGAATTATTAGTTCGAAAAAAGATAATTAAATAAAAACTAACATGTAATATTAAACTATAAAATTAGTGAAATTCATAAAAAGTCTCAAATTACATTTATTTGGCTTTTTATGACATCAATTATGTCAATATGTCATTAATACGATAATTACTGCATCATCTTTGTGTCATAAATAAATTAAATTATAAGATCTCTCAAAATTATAAATAAAATTTCATTATGTAGGAAATCATTTTATCTTTCGAATTAATATTTATAGTCCAAATTATCTTATGTATAACCCTATATTAAAAATTATTTCGTTATTAAACATTGATTTTAACTATTTTAACCCTTCTTTAAATTAATTAACAATAAATGTCCTTATTTAATCCAAATGGAAAGAAATGGTCATATTTTATTAATAAGGTATTTTTTGGTCCAATTACACGTATCCAATAGAATTAGGACATGTGTTAGGGTAATGATAATATCATTTTTACCCTTAATTACCCTATTTACTTTTAACCGTGTTAAAAAAAAGTAAAAAGTTACTATTCAACAGAAATTATTTTCATCTCATTGAACAAAATTGTAGTCTTTGATATTAACCGTGTCTCTTTGATTTTTGAAATTAATAAAAGGCAGTTTTTTATCTACCACAAAGTGGTTTCACTATTCATTGAAAATTGATGTTTTTCAGAAAAATACCAAAAATTCAGCCTAAGAATTATTTGATATTCCGAATTCAAAATTGATGTCTATTTTCCCAAATTCATAACATATAAGTTGAATTAATTAATATTAAATTTAATTCCCGTTATCAAACAAATAGCATGTTTTTAAGAAACAAAAACAATAAGAAGATTGATACTTGTTTCTATCTAATTTCAATGTGAAATTAATTCCAATGAACAATATTGGATTAAATGGTATAAATATATTCTAATTACACATTAAAACCATTTAAAAATATAATCTAACCACATAAATTATTGCGATGAAAAAAGTTGTTTTTAATTAAAATATAACATGTTTTTACTATTCATTAAAATATGAAAGTTATCAGAATAATATGAAAAATTTTTCCAAAGTAAATTTTTATATCCTGATTCCAAAGAAGAATTTTATTTTGTCAAATTAAACTGATAGACATAGAAAAAACAAGATTTAAGGTGGGTGCACCATCAAAAGGCGGCAAAACTACAAATTTTGAAAAATAATTATTTTACTCGAAAAACGGATTTTGTTCTCATACCATGTTCTAGAAAATGTGTAAGATGAATAATAATGTCATAAAATTCAAAATTTAGTTGATACTATTCATAACGGCTAGTCCATAATAATATTATAACCACATATCATTGTTTAGTGAAACCTGGTTTTGCGTACAACACACGCTATCGAGGAAGGTCGCGATTGTGTGTAATGCAAGCAAAGTCAGGGTTGCGTATTGTGTAAGACTCATCCATTGTTTTGTATAACAGAATCCAACTATATTTAATTTATACATTGAATATATATATATATACACTCAATGTTTTGTAGAATAACTAATATCAAAATTTTGTGTAATATGATCCAAGAATAGTGTTGTGTATACTGAAAGCTCATGTGGTGTTGCATATAGTGCAAGGTAATCTTATTGTAGTTTACAATAAAAGACATAAATGAAATTAAAAGAATATGTTCATAAAATCTCAGGGTGTTACAATATTGGTATCTTTTCAATCATAATCCACATGAATGATATAAAATTTTAGGGGTATTTATTTCCCATAATTATAATTAATAAAATTATAAATTACAATAATGTAAATAATATACAAAACAAAAAATATATAAGTGTTGCATATGTTTTATTTCCCAATGAAAAAAAAGTGAGACAAAAATCACTTACCTTAAACATAAAAATCCTTTATTAATGAAAAAAACTCTTCTATAATAAAGATAAGTTTAATATAAGAAATATTATAGGAAACATTATTCAATGTATCATAAAAAATATTTTTTTCTTGAATCATTTTATTTCTTATTTATTAACAAGTCATTTTTGAAACATTTTTTGGGTAAATACTTTATTGATTTTCATGTTTTTTGTTTGGAAATTTTAATATATATAATTTTAACATGGTTAAACCATATTGATAATTTTAAATTTTATTTTATTATAATATATATTCATTAAATATTTATTTTAGTAACCCATAATAGATAGAAATATAATATGAACTAAACCATCTATGTAGATGGTTGGCTATTCATACAAATAAATAAATTTTCAATTTTATCAGTGGATTTAATGAATTTTTTTTTAATAATATATCACATTTATATAGCCTTTATAAATTAAAATATATTTCTGATATCCCTTAACATTAACCCTCTTAACTTCAATGTAAAGTGCAAGTGAAAATTAATCATATTGCTTCATGATGCGGTAGTCTGTTATATGCATGAGAGACATTATTGATTTCCCATAAAATAAAAATTAAGAAGGTATCTATGATATTATAATTATAGATATATAATTACTTAAAAATGTAATATTCATATGTTTAATTTATCATTAAATATATCATTTATAGTTGATGATGGACTATGGATTACACAAGTTCATGAGGTGGTAGTATGCCATACTGACAATTGACATTTTCATTTTCATCCAAATGGCTGAGAGAGTAAATGTAGGTAAGTCCATTAAGACAATAATATCTCATTATATTGGGTTTAAATATTCTATAATATTTTCATGGTTATAAAATATTTGAATAGTTTATAGGGAGATATAAATTGAAAATGCATAGATAAGGATTGTACCTTTTCATTTGAGAACCCCATTAGGCTTACTCCTAAATCCTTCTTATGTGTATTTCATAATATAATAAACTATATGACTTTTATTATGGTGTGTGTAATATAATTGGTAGTTATTTTATTTGAAATGGTTTTTGAGTTGTGAAGACGAAAGAAGAGAAGGTGGCCATTTCTAAAATAGATATGATACTCTTTGAATTTTTTAAAAGAATAAGTTGTACACATATTTCAAAAATCCGGAAGGGATCAAAAAATTGTTAATATTTGAATCATTTATGTCATAATGTATAAATTTGACCATTAAATAATAATTGGACCTTTTTGAAAACATATAACCCTTTTAATTGTAGTTTCTCTCTTAGTAAACCTATGTTAACCTTAATGAAATCAATTAATCATTACTATTTAATTATTATTTTAGAAAAAAAATTATATTAAAAATATTATATAATTTAATTATTATGATTCTAAATATGGATTTAGTTTTCAAAATTTACATTAATCTTTTTAGAAAATACTAATTTAAAATTAAATCAAGAGACATGATAAAAATGTTTTCTTATATAGAAAATTTTAAAAATGTGATAATGTTTTACTATAAAAACCCAATATTAGTTCGATTTCAATAACCTAAACTCTTTTAATAATAATATTTATGAAATTAGTTTTCATAAACACATTTTTAAACAATATGTATCTTATTAAATTCTATTTCAAAAAAATGTTGTTTTTAAAAAAAATTAATTGTTTCTCAATATTCACTAAAAAATTAATCATTCATGAAATTTTTCTAAAATTCAACGTAAGATTATATTAATATGTTGAATCAAAAATGGATGTTAAATCATCATATATATATTTTATAAATTTTTAAAAAATCCATTTTATTATTTATTCACTATAATCAATATAAATTAATTTTTATGTAAATTTTTTTTGATGCATAAAAAGACATTACTAAAAATTATGTACTTATTTATAAATAAAAATTATTAATCTCAATAATTTATACATAATTTTAAAATATTTTTTGTTAATAATTGCACCACTAAATTTAATGTATTATTTATAATTGTTTTTGTAAAAATAATAATAATAATATAATATCACAATTCTTTAAAACATGATGTTGTGTGTAATTCGTGCCATCATGAAGTAAAATTATTAGTAAATAATATATCATAAAAATGTGGGGTGGTGCATTGTACTCCCCATTAAATTGATTTTTTCCATAAAATTCATCACTATTATAAAAAAAATTAGGATTACATTTTCCACCTTATATCCTTATATTCCAATGTAGTTTCATCAAATAGGTTGTTTCGACCAAAAAATTAATGAGTTGTTGAGTGGTCATATTTCAATGTAATTTCAATTTATGATCAGGAATATCATTTTTTTATTCCTCACATATATGAACTTTATCTGAAGAAATGACATCCATGTTCATTTCATTTTAGGGATCATGGATGTACTTATTCAAGAGAGATACACAAAATTTATTATGGACTTTAGAGAAATTTGGTGGAGTGAAAAGTGATAAGAGACTATCACAACAAGATCTAGAACATTGAAGGTAGAATATACCTATATTTTAAGATTACATTATTCAAAAATATTATATAATTATTACCTGGATAAAATAATGGAAAAAACATATCACCAACTTGAAACTCCACACCACACTGATGATTTTCATCATAACTATTCTCTTTACTCTAAGATGCCCTTATGTGTTGAATAATAGATCAAAACTTTTATAACATTTCATTTACAAGCTCTAATCACTATTTAATTCTTTCTCCATCATCTTACTTGACTATTGGAGTTACAAACATATCACTATAGACATCTTCATATGTATCCATCTAAATTCACAAGGGAAATGAATTATAGTAGGAAAAGACAACTACTGGAAGGTGTATATACAAACGTCCTTAAAAACCCTAGAAATATGATCATAAGAATATCCTTTAGAGTTTTAATTATTCTCTCAGTTGGATCATTTTTCTATGGATGATATATAGTATTGAATATCAACTCGGTATCATGATCTTTTTGAAGTATTTACCTAAACATTATCGAAAACCTCTGTTCCTGAATAGATATAATTGACTGTGGTAATCCGTAAAACCATACCACATATTTGATGTATATTCTTAGTGATAATCCATAATTTAATATTATCTCAATATGGTGAAGTGTGCTAATATTTTATGGTAGATCAATATAACCCATATAGCAGTAATCTCGTTAGATGTTTTGGGGAGTCTAATGAATACATTCAATGTGAGTTTTGAAATTTACCTTTAGGTATACGCAATTTTTGTGGAATAAAATTATCATTAATTCTCATATAAATGACTTATTAACATAGAAATAATTGAGATTCAATGTAAACAGTAAATATCTTCATCCCATCCTTCTATAAATACTCTTTCAGGTCTCCATACATCACTGTAATAATAGAATAAATAGAGAATGAAGAATTATGTGTTTCATCTAACATATAATTATTCAAATATAGTGTAGACGAAACAAAAAAATTTCACTAGCACATAATAATTCCATCATGATCAATGCTAAACTAATGATAATTTTTCATCATATTCTATAGCTCTATATTATCTATCTAGAATGATTTTATACACACATTATAAGATAGATGATCACTAATTTTAGAATGATAATATTTTTATATTAATTAAATATTTAATGATCCATCCTTTTTAGAATAAATAAATATTTGAAATTTTAAGATCCTAGTCATAGGTAATGTTGTATGACACTATTTACTAAAAGAATTCACCCCTGTGTTTTCTTTCCTAGTGGGTTTTATATTGAGTAGTCATAATATTTAATATTATCCAACTATATAGTCTACGATATATTGAAATAATTATGTGTTTATATATGGGTTTACATTTTATTATAGATATATATATCAAACATTTATCTATAATGATTATTCATCTAAACAATTAATTAAAAAGTAACACTTGTAACTCTAAATGGAATGCATCCCAATCCCTTAATATATTCATCACTAAATATTAAAAACACTTATCCAATGAAGGGTAAAGTATGTATAGGTGTAGTGAAAAATATTCTCTCTAGTTCATTTAAATTTTCCTCACATTTATCCTTCCATAAAAACATGACTCTCGTCAAAGATTAATGGGGGGGTTATATTATCATGAGATATTCCCTAAAAACATTGATAATATCCAGATTAATTGGGAATCTTTTATATTGTAGTTAATATTTTTGGTTAAGTCTAATTATCAATAGCATCTATATTTTATGTATCCACTGATATGTATATTTTTGAGATTATATGAATTGAAAATGAAACATTTTATACATAATGAACTCATTGTAAATTATTTAAACAATTTATTGTTCTTTAGGGTATTTAGTATAATTTTCTACAATTATTCATTCTCTTCCTTATTCATTGAAAATATATAGATATCATCTTTAATGTCTACCTCAAATTGATCAATATAGTGTTAAAATACACTATTCATTAAAGCGATTATGAAATATGGGTATTTGTATGAACAAATAAAATCACTATATACTCTTAGTATCCATGCCTTATTAGTATGTTTTTTCATAGGTATATTCTCCTTGACCATTAATGGTTAATATTATAAATGAAGTGCAATCAAATAACAATATTTCTCTCCTGGAATTTCATCAAAAAAGATATCAATATAGGGAATATGATAATTTTTCTATATTATGATCTAGTTATGTTCATATTAATGAATACAGCTTATAATTAAACAATCACTCTTCATAATAAATAGAATAAAATTACTCAAAGGACAAAACACTTTCCCAAATGAATCCCTTGTCAAAATTCTTATAGAGTTGGTTATTACATTACTATAACTCAGTTATCATAATTTTATATAGAGACATTGATATATGTATGGAACTTGGTATGAAATATATTTAGAAATCAACTTCACTATTTGTGGAATACAAGAAACTATTATATAAATATATTAACAAACTCACTCTCAATAGGCATATCATTTATTTTTAGATTCTCTCCAAACTATATGAAGTAATATAATCATTTTAATTGGATCCGGGACCCATACAATAGTTTTTATCTCTATTTTATTTTCAATTATATCGTCACACTTCTAAATGATCAAAGGATAGTTTTGAATATCTAATGTGGATTCCCTTCCGGAGAAATTTATGAGGGATTTACATAGGTAAGTCTAATCCACGACTATGATCGAACCAAATTTAACTAGATGGAGAACAATGGTTTTTTAGAAAGCACAATCCCAAAAAAATAAAATAGAGATGGATCCAAGACATGAGATCCCATCATCATACCATTAGGTGTTTAACTAATAATTTGAAACCTAATCATTTTGGTGTAGTTGGACACCCATAATAAATTATTCAGATATTTTAGAGGGGTAATATCTATAGTAAAAATTAATTATAATTTTTAAAGTGGGTGGTAATATTACCACTCACCACATAATTATCGCAACCTCATCAAAAATAGTGATCGAATTTGATTTCCCTTTTCCTTTCAGATTTTATGTTTTTATAAGTCAATCATTATCAATTACCCTTACATGTATTCACTTTGTGGAAATATAACCATACTCATTTCATTTGAATCAATGGAGTGTGGTTGGTTAATTCATTGTATATTTTATTATATTCATATAATAAGACATCATATTCAAATAAAATTGACAACAAATTTATTTTTGATCTTAATTCATGTACATAAAACAAAAACTACTCCCATTATGATTTTTTTCCTTCCACACATTAATCATTATAGAATGGTCATCATCTTTTGTACATGTTTTTTAGAGTTTTCTATAAATTACATCTTTCGGTTCCTATAAAAACTATAATATTAGTGCGTAATTAAAATATTAATTTCATTATTTATATTAAATATAATAATTTATTATGTTTTACTAAATTCTCATTTTTTTGACAATGACAATCAGAGACTTGGTTTTAGGGAACTGATGAATTATTAGACCTTACTTTTAGGTCCGATGATAGTACTAAATGTGTACCTTACATGTCTTGTAAAATTCACCTCTTAGGAACAGAAAGATTCATCATTATTCAATAATAACTCAATTAATTCCTTCTTAAATTTTAATAGAATAATAATAAGAATTTTTATAATGAAAAATACATTCTTAATCTTGTCTCATTCCATGTAGTGAATTTTTTCTTGGTGACTGGTATTATTGATAATAATCCACCAATGATTAGAATCGCATTCCAAATGATATAATTAAAAATGATTTTTTTCATTATATGATCATTGTAATAGTGAAAATATCATTCAATGGTACTATTTCATTTATCAAAAACTAGTGTATTAGTGTAACTACTAAAATTTGTTGGGTATTTTCTCATGAAAGACTCAATTAAATGTTGTTTTATGCATCACATGTTTTTATTTTCAATATGATTTAAATCTTAATAATGTTATTTGAGATTAAAAATGAGATTTATATTTGAAATTAGCATAATTTTTTGTTTCATGTAGTAAAATCATTTTATTTTCCATCACAATAACTATTAGCATGTTTTGTTCAGGATCCACCCTTTGAGTAGAACAAAAAAACATTTTGTTATCAGTAATTATCATTATTTGGAACCACATAATAAAAAATATACAAATATGATGCCTAAATTATGATGTATTATTTTTTAATCTATGAATAATTATTATTAACCATGGTCATTAATGGCCATTATTCAAATAAATCATCATGGTTCATAAAAATTTAGTGAACATCCAAAAAATACCCATATGAGTGTCATAATCGGTGTACAACAAGGCCAGTTGTAATTTTCAAGGTTATGATTGAGTCTATATCAATTAAGATTGTTCAGAGTTATTACAACCAGGTAAAAAATTTCTAGAACCATATAACATTTTACTATCAAAATAGGGTTGTAATTTATTAAAAACCGCTCACTCAACCCTTCACTAAAATTCATAGAAGTTTTCTTATAAGTAGATATAAACTTATAGTTCTTAATAATTTCTCACCATCCTAGTTTACAAATGTATAACTAAACCATTATATTATAACAACTATAAAAACCAAATCATCTCATGTATATACATTATATCCTAATAATTTAATATTCATTACCAAAAATAAGTATACTTTCCAAAATTTTATAGGTTTTATTCCTTCAGAAATGTGGATACATGCACAAATGGTTCATAGGGTAACCTCATCATCTCCATGTAAGTTTATCATAACTAGAACCCTTCATAAAAATATTTTAGAAAATATATTTCATTAAAAATGGAGAAAGTAAATATATTAAAAATAGAACTATAATGTTTAATAATAGTAAAAAGGATGATATCGACATAATTCTTGAATAAGAATACGAGAATAGGATAATAACATTTGAAAACCATACCCAAAAAATAATTGATCATTAACATGAGTACTAGAATACATCATCGTAGTTTATAAAATTTGAATTTGAAAGCATTAATATAAGATGTGCTAGGAGAGAATGTATTTAGAACAAGGAATATATTTTTTCAATACATAAAAGCATATAAAATAATTTCCTTAGTAGTTACTGATCATTTCCAAAACTATTCTAATATAATGAATTCACTCTCAAATCAATATTAAAAGTCATGGATTAAAACCAATACTGTCATAGTGGGTAAATATGATAGCTAAAACGACCTCACTCATCATTCTATTATATTTTATCTCATTATATATAAATCTTTACTCAATGAATTAGAGGGAGATATTGGTTGCACCTCAAAAATAATGGAAATCATCTATATGCATGCTATAAGGTCATAAAACAATAATATAATAAAAAAACAAAAAAATATATATGATTTTCATAAACATTTCATAATATTATATCTTATGTAAAATAATTGAGTTTTAATACCATTTCATCTGCATGTCATATCATAACCTATGGAAAATGGAATTTGTTTCATAAACAACATTCCATAAAAAATTCAAATGGGGAGAAATAATAAGGTTGGTTCAATTGTATTATATACCTATGAATTATAATGTGACATAAAGCTTTTTCATATTAGATGAAAATTTATTTTGAAAGACCACATTTGACATTTGATCGAGTGATGTATCATTTCGATCAAAAAATCAAAATTTTTATATAGAAAAAAATTATTAAATTAAAAAAATAAATAAATAAATTTTTTTAAAAAAATTTAATGGAATAATCATTAATTTAGTGTCCATGATTGAGAGAAAAGTTTTTCATCCTACATACATCAAAACAAATATTCCTCTCTCATTTAAAAAAAATAAAAATTACTACATTCAAAAAATGAATGTAATATTACATTAAAACCATTTTTTTAAAAGTGAAACATAGGAAAAATTATTTTTAAAAAACATTGTGTAATACTAATAAAATTGTTAAAAATATATTTTGGAAACATGATACTCATAAAAAATCAATTTTCGTCCAAAGAGAGAAATAAGAAAATTTTTTCTCATGAACTGCATTTGAACTCTTATTTACATAAAGAGTGGAAAAATAAGGGAACTTAAATATTTTCATAATATGAATATATTATTTGAAATTTAATTATTTTTACAATATTTAATTAATAATATTTTAATGCTAGAAAATTAATAAAAACAATCCAAATAAATAATAATACACTGATGTAAAACATTTAACACATTATAATATTTTCAATCATAAGAATAGTGAATAATAAAAATTATACGGATAATTATGTCTCATAATATTAATTATAATAATCATAAATTAAATATTTCATAATTATTCAATAAATAAAAAATTAAAAAGTTGTGTATAACTGATGTGTCATATAGAAATAAATGTGAGATTAAAATACATTTCCTTATGTCTTAACATCCTTCAAAAATACATAGAAATACACTATAATCAATATTAATTAATTATATATACATATAATAAACATAAAATTTTTTATGATACCATATATTATTTTCCTATAAACATATATATAATTTGTTCTAACAATTTGATATAAAAATCACATTTTCGCTAAAAATTGTTTCATTTTTCATGTATTTTTTTGTTTTGTAATTTCGGTCCTTTTAATTTTATGGTGGTTCATAATATAAATATAAATAACCATCATATATTATTCATATATATTAAAAAAAAATTTAGTTATAGTAATCCATTAAAGATAGAGATATAAAATTATTTACATTGTCCGTAGAGACGGTAGGCTATGTATACGCATGTACACTATTTCTATTTTCTCAAAAGATGGAAATAAGGAAGGAAAAGAATATATATTATTTATAGATTAATTATTATTATATGTATATAACATATAACCATTAATTTTTATTTCAATTCAATCATATGTGAAAAATGAATAGGTTTAGTTTGTGATGTGTTAGTATGTCATACACATGAGTGATGCTATTATATTATTACTAAATTCTATATAGGAAGGTATGTGTTATATAATAAATATAAAATTATAATTAAGTAATATATATATATATATATTTTAAATATGTCAAATGAATCATTATATCAAGCAATTAGATGTTGGGATGGAAAATGAATTACATCTGTTAGTGAGGTGGTAGTCCTCTGTACACCTAATCGACAATTGCATTTTACATTTGATAGAATAATAGATTGATTTTGTTAGTTAAATCAACATGAAACAACTTAGTGTGTGGGAGAAACATTTTTTATTATATTATAATTATTATATTATATATTAAGTTGTTTATATGAATGGATAAAATGAAAATGCATAGTTGTGGACAAAACCTCTTCATCAATGATCCCCTTTAGAATTAAACGTAAATTAATCAATGAATAATTTCATAACAAATATAAGAAATAATTTATATTTTTTTAGAATTTTGATTTATATTTTGTTATATAGTTTTATAAAAAATGGATTGGGATGTTAGAATAGGGGAGGAAGTGTGGTTCCTTTTTATAAGTTTGGGGGAAGACACAAACAGAATTTTTGAAAATCAAAATGTGTACCCATTTTTTGAAAATTAATAAAGTATAAAAAATGATTAATTATCTAACTTCAAATGATATAAGAGATAAATATATATACAAAATTATAATTGAGTATGTTTTATGACATTTTAATAGTTAATATATTAGTTGATCCTCTTCTAAACATGTTTTAACCTTAAAACCAAGAATTAATTTTGACTATTTTTATCATTAATATTGATATAAAAGTAGGTTGAACATTTAATATTATATAAATCTATATAATTCATAATATGGAATCCATTTTTTTAAATTCATATCACTTAATATAAAAATTATTATTTAAATTTAAATTCACAATTTTATTTAAAAATAGGATTCTAAAGAGAAAATTTTCATATATAGAGAATGTTCTAATATAAAAAACATTATGAATCTAATTAATCTGAAAATAATTTAGTTAATAGTGACATAGTATAACTAATTTTATTTTATGATTTTTTATAAAATATGGACCATTATAAATTCCTTAAACAAAAAGTAGTTTTTAATAACAATTAATATGTTTCCCTATTCAATAAGAAAATTAATATTCAAATAAAATTATAAAATATATATCAAAGATTATATTAACATGATGAATTAATAAATAATGATAAATGTTTAAAATATATTATATAAAATTGTTAGAAAATGGTTTTTTTAGAAAAATATATGTAATATTTTTTTGAGAAAATATTATTTATAAAGCGTTTAAATACCTCATAAAAAATTAGTTTTTTTGTAAATATATATTCAGTATTTAATACCATAAAAAATAAATTTTAATTTTTGGTTATTCCTATTCATACCACTAAATTGTTTGTCTAGGTTATGACTATAATGTTCAAATTATCATAGTAATAGTATATCAATGATAAATAAAACAAATTATTTTGTTTAACAGAAGCTATAAAAGAACATATATTATTCAAAAAAAAGCATCAAAATGACAAGTGGTGTTAAAACACTCACACCAAGGGACAAAAAATCATCCTACATTCTTGTATATCATGAATCTAGGGGGAATACAACTCTTGAATATCATATAGTGTACACCAGAGTAAATTCTATTTTCTCTGAATATTATATCCAATGCACCTAAGAAAATCATCATCCCTAGAATAACATATTACATACACTGGGGGATTTCATCCCATCCACCAATATGTTCAGGGTTAAAGTTACATATTGTTTCTTCCCAACATAGTTGGTATAGCCTAATTCAAATAAATAATTAAAATAAATATCTCATGACTCACAAATACCCTAGGAATATCCACTCTAGGATTCACAAAACAAAAAAATGATTGACCCCGTTCTTGAACATGTCACATGCTTTTTAGGTAATCCTCTCAAGAGAAGAACCAAGATTAATTTCTTAGGGCTTAGTATAAACAGGAAAACAATTAACCTTATACATTCATCCTCATAGTTCAGTTCTCAAAAAACTACCTTAGAAAAATTATTGTTCTATGTAAAACCCATCAACATACTCATTTCAATCAAATTGACATAATATAGGTTTCTTCAAAACCATATCAGTCTATACTCACTCTAACAAATCCACATCCAAAAGTACATAATATTCCCTTTTTCTATTGGGCCTATTTGACATAATCCAAAAGAGTCTTGTCCAAATAGCATCACAATCCCACATTATGACATGGTCAAACAATATTGGGAACCATATGACTATATCATATTATACCTGATGGAATCTCAATGATAAATCTACTAATACCACCTCAAAAACTAATTATTTCATATCACATCACCATTATATGATCTTTCAAGACTTCTTTTACTAGGAAAACTTCAGTCATTCTACATATAGTCACATAGTACATATCTTACCCATTCCACATTCTAAGTATCTACACTACCCCCACAAGCTTATTTTACTTCAAGAATGACATATACAATCATCCATTCTATAGATACTAAACCAAATCAATATATACCATCCAAAATAATAAACTACCTCAGGATATAAAAATCATTTCATAAGCCCATGGTCTAATCCATAATCTCTCGATTCACAATATCCATTCATTTTATAAAATATATTTCTATATGATTCAATGCTTCAAAAAACACATGTTTATTTTAATCAATCCATCAAACATCGACATATATGAAAGTATAATACTTTTATGGGAACACTATATAATAAAAAAATTATTTATTATTTAAGGGGTCTATGGGAAATAACTTATTTAGTTATAGACAATCACCCACTATTTGGAGACCCCATATTACACAATATATTTCAAACAAATAAGATATAAGGAAATAAACTTGTAAAACATACCACATACTGATTTATTCGCTTTCATTCCATGAATAGACACCATCTAAGCCGATTCAAGATTCATAAATTATTATTTCAACACCAATATTCTTATATTAAGTAACAATGAATAATAAATTTAATTATTACTATTTAAAATTTTAATTTTAATTTAATACATAAACACATTAACGTGTAAAATGTAATTTTGAAATCTCTTGAAAATTTATCCAAAACTCAAAACACCAAGTATAACTATTTCATACTCTTAATGCCATCCCTAGAAATAACCCAACTAACCAGCACATGATAATAATCAAATTCCATGTTATTTCATCAAAAAACAAAAAAAAAATACATCCAACCAAATAAAAAATAGTGAAATGATATTATCCACCCAAAAAATACATTATTCAGTTTATGGAAAATCCCCATTATAGATACACAATTCAATGATTCTCAGGTGAATTGTTATGGATACCCTATCTATAAATCATAAAAAATCATTGGAAAAATAATATATGGAATACTAAATGGATAAATAAATTAGTTCAACTAGAGAGACCATGTAAAACTCATAAAAATACCCATATCCATGGTAAATGTTTTTAGTTTTACCAATATACATGTGGTATTCTATCACAAAAATCGTTGTGGTTATCTGAAATTCTAGGAAAATTGATCATTTTAGTATCTCTAGGAATAACATTTCTATTCGAAAATGATTTGACTTTTAATGTCATTATTATCCTTTAGAAATAAATATCGACGTTATATGTTACTCTAATTTTATCAGATGGATTAAATTCAAATTTTTCTGTCCTTCATGGGGAATCCATACCATACAATCAATGGTGAATTCTCAGGAGACAATAATTTAAATTTCATTTGATTCCTTTATAGAATATATCAAATTGAATCTTATATTTCGGTTTAATTACATTGGATGATCAAATATGTTGAGAGGGTATGAAACAAGGACATGAAAACATATTGTTTAAGTGTAAATCAATGTCTATTGTTCAAGCTAGTTTGTTTAAAAAATTTCAATAATATTAGAAGACAAAAACACAATTGACCAAATACTTGAAATTTCATTAATCCATTAATTACATAATAACCTACTATATTATTGGGGGAAATTACTTAACTAATTACTTAAAAATAAATGTTTGTGATATAGTAATATCATGTCTTATAATGTCTCACCCTAGGATGTGATATCTCTCATTCGAAGGCAATATGAAAAAATACCTTCCTTCAGACTGCATTAAATTTATTTCTAATCAATAAATGTATATTACCATTAAAAATGGAAATATATTAGTTGAATATAAGGATATTCAACCAAATTAACCTCCCCCAAGAACCTGTATAATTGAAATAATTAATGGAGAAATAATTATAAAGGTAATTCTTCAATTATTTTAAAAATAGACTATAATCATGGTCAAATTCTCAGTATAATGATCACATAATGATATCTATATACCAATAATACACATCTAATAAACATAATGGATTATTGTGTGACAACACAGGGTTAAAGTTTGACATCATATTGAGTATCTATTTTAGAGATACTCTTCATGGCCATGGAATGACATCTCAGCCATGCGACACCACAACATCACCCCATTGGGTAATAATTTAGAACCCCCTCAAAATGCGGCCCGAACCCCTAATACTTATCCTTATTATTTTAGTGTATTTTTAAATATAAAATACCAAAAACACTCAATATTATTCCTCATTGGTTGAAAAAAAAATATTTCGACATAAATTATCATCCTTAGCAAAAATCAATAATTTTGGTCACATTAAAAAATATATAAATTCACTCAATCAAAATAAACATATATAAATATTTTATAAATATATATAAAACATTTCATTAAGATATTCCCACCAAGATATTTCTTATACGAATCCCAGTTGTGGAAACATCACCTCTATAGGGACCAAAAACTCAAATATCATCTAAATTTCACAATATGTGATGATGTAATTTTTTATATTGATTAGATGAAAATATCAATTATTAAATAACCACATTAATCTTCATATCACATGAAATAATTTCATATTTAATTGTATAACACATGTCACTGAAAACATACATATCACATTTTGTGACATGGAAAATATCACAACATGTTCTATGTATTTTAAAGTCAATTATCTATCATTTTCTTAATAGAAGGTGTAGTTTTTAGATATAAAGTTTTGGTTTAAATGTATTATAATAAATTATTTTTCCAATAATTTGTGTTTTTTTGAGGATTTGTAGTAAAATGAGTGAGTTTCGGGTGAATAACCATTCATATAAAAAATTAATCTATAATTATGTATATGAATCCATGATTTTCAATTTTGTATAATTACTATAATTGTATGAATGGGTTAAGGGTGTCTCTGATAGAAATTATATCTTTGGAGATGTGTTATATTTTTCATTATTATGGATTAGGGGTTTAAATTTTAATATAATGATATGTAAGAGAATTTTTTTCATAGATGGTAATGGTAGGAGGATATTTTGGACAATATTTCAACTAATATGATAATTGAATAATAATATTATCTATTTCACATGAGGAATTCAGTGTTTGTTATATTTTAAAATAAATGTGGACATTAATTATTTAGATGTAGTATGTTGCACCATGGATCTTAAACACACCCTTTTATAGGGTGCACTATTACATAATTGTAGAAAATACAGAATAACGTTCAATGTTAGAAAAGAATATCATGTTTTATTGGTTTTGATATATCCTAATAGATAAAAAGGTTAGAATTTAATGTATTTTGTATTTTTAGATATTCAACAAAAAATTTTCTATAATTTAATATATTACACAATATTATTTGAGCTCCCTAATTAATTTATAATTTTATATTTTTCATCTTATTAGAAACAGGGTTTTATTAGTATAAATAACACATGGTAATATTTGTGTATTTGAACAATCCATCAGGTTTTTATATAAAATATTTAGAATTTTTATCTTTCAAACATCCAAATTGAATTAAATAATGGTATCCCTTCTTCGATTATATAATATTTTATCTAAATTTCCTTCCTTGGATTTTTATAAATATATTTATAGAGGATTTTTATTCTTAATAATGGTTTATATATTCCTTGTTGATTATTTACAGTAAATAAAATTTTAAATTAACTTGATTTCCTCGATATATTAACCATGAGAAAAAAAATCCAATAGGGACGTGCAATCAAGATGGTTTATATTATATATCAATAGAATATATCATAATATGTATGATATATAAATAAAAAAGGTTATCGGGTGTTATTAAATATTGGATAATAAGACATGGATGTGTAGTAAGGCCATCATGATGTTTTTATGAGGATAGTTTTGTTTAAAAAATTTAAAAAGACAAAAAATAAATTGAAAGTGAGATATTACATGAAATATTTTTTTATTGATTAAATATTTATTGTAATTAAAAGATTATGTATATTTTGGGAAATAAAATAAGTTTTTTTTTTTCAAAAGTTAAGGATATGATCCTCAATTTGATGACATGAAGCTGATGGAATAAATTTCTACATAAATAATATGAAAATGATATTTCCATGTGTTTCCTGATTTATCACTTATAAGGTAACTGTGATTTTCCCAAAAAAATAAAAATTTAATGAAAATGGAGTGAGAACCTCCAATCTAAATTAGTTTTTGGATTCCATCCATTATTGTAGTAATGTTTTATCAATTTAATGGATAAATATATAATGTAATTTGGAGCCACTTTTTTCATTTAAAATCAATAGATAATTGTATTAGATATAGATATGTGAAAAATTAGTCCTCTTTATTCAATTTAATAACCATTAGAGCTAAATAAATCCATCTATATCAAAAATTAATGTCATTTATGTCAATTTTTATCCCCCTTCACAATCATTAATATTCATGTATCGTCGTTCACCACCTTAGAAAACCAAATAATCCAACTTTAGGCATTTTAAACATAGTAATACTCCAATCTAACATCCATGTAAAATATCAAAAATTCTGAGAGGGAATAAAAATATAAATCATATTGTGAGTGTAACATCCCACTTCCGAGTGATTCCTAGAGGTGCCCCATACCTGGATGGTCACATGGCCTCATGAAAATTTCCCTGAATGACAGAGGCTTCTTACTAGAAGAAAGGGCCTCAGTGTGATAGTGGAGAACCTATTACCTCATTGGCTTAGTAACATAACAGAAATAAAAAAATTAAAATAGCGGAAACAGTAATAATAACATGAAACATTAAACAGTGGAAGAATGCATGTAGGGAAAAAATATGGCATATATATATATAACCAATTATTCATGTCACAATATATTGGAAAACATACAAAAAAGTCACAATGCTTGAATACAACAATAAAACAAGTACTAAGGAAACAAAAAAATTAAATCACTCTAACAGCATCACAAGCCTCAACTTGGTCCCATGCTCCCCTTATCCAATGTAATAATGTACTTGAAGTATAAGGGTGCTTTCCCTTATCTATACCTATAAAAATATAATCTTTTTGGTCCTAAAAGCATCCACCAAAAATGGTGTGAGACATATATTGGTAGGTGACCACTCAAAAATCTATTCTAAATTGTTAGACCATATATATTATAGGTAACATAAAAAAATGAATTAATAAACAATGATGTACACAAAAGTGAACAGTCATTCAGTTTCCACTACAATCAATAAACAAACAAAAAATCTCAACATACCCTATAGTATTTTCTCTATGTGCAAACCCTATGGTTTATCTTAATAGAGACACTCTAAATATGAAATAACTATCAATTCCTCAAGTGGTCTCATAACGAAAACATGTGACACTCTGGGGAAGCACTCAAAGTCCAATTCCCCATGTGGTCTGACAACATGTAACTACAGACACTCTTAGAGTTCATTTATTTCCATCCCCCATATTGTCTTGTAATGTGAAATTATAACAGACACTCTGGGAAAGCCCTTATTGTCCATTCCCCCTATGGCCTAGCAACACCAGTTTCCCACCACACTATGTATGTCGATCATACACAAACTATATCTAGCTACCAATGTAAATCACAATCTAATACTTGGACCAAAATCTCCAGGGCATGGCACATGCATGCATGATAATATCACTCCGTCCTAATAACAATAAGAATGGAAAATAGTGAAATCTAACAGGAAAAACTATACCCAACATCCAATATCAGTTTAAACATGGGAAACACATCTATAGAAATGTACTTAAACCCTATTATTAATAAAGTGCCCTAAATAAATAAATCAAGGCTTTGCAGGAAATATAGGGTTAAATTCCCTAAACATACAATACCCTAATCAAGGGTATTGGGTACTTTTTCATATATAATTCAATGTAAATCTACAGAAAGGCACAAACAACCTACCTCAACGTTGTATGATCACTATAGTGAGAACCTAGCCTTTGAATAGTCCTAGAACACTATATGTATACCATAATATACAAAACATTGAACTAATAATATCTTATGAAAGAGGATAAATCATGTGATGAGGCTCTAGAAGAAGGGATTACTCATCGATGAGATTCCGAAATAACCAAAAAAGTTCAATTCCGAGAACGAACCACAGGTCGGGGGATTGGAGAATAATATGTTGTCTTCAGTCGCTCCTGGATGAGACAAAGCCAAAAGAAGGGTTTTCTGTGAACTAGATGTGACAACAGTTTGATTTATCAATTATAAATAAAACTACAATGGGTGTTCAATAATGATACATGTCATGTATATGTATTTATCGGGCACAAATTTAAGATGTCTTCAGGTCACCCCACATGACCATGTACTCATCCATTACACAACCAATACTTGGCTATCTGCGGCCACCTGATACATGACATGTACTTTTATTTAGATGGAATGGACTCCAAAGTACATGGCATGTAGTCCTAAAATTTCAAAATACTCTTATTTTCTCAAAAGCATCATAAAAAGAAGATCCATATCTGAGAAGAATATATGGGTTCTTACAAATACCCTCTTATATAAATTAATCCTCAAATTTCCCTAGCATGGTGGAGACAAAGAATAATCCTTGAACAGCTCTATCCACTAAGATCGTACATTGGCCTACCTCTTTAAACTCTCATATTATACTCACATGTGCTTCCATATCACCCACACGAGGGGAACCGACCATCCACGATGAACCGTCACTCTTCGATCAATAATCGGATAAGATGCTCCTAGAATGAGGCATCCAACTCCAAATCAACCTCCTTAGGATGAAAAACAAGAGATAGGTTTGAAAAGTAACGTCATAGCTGGGAAAGGTGGAATACGTCGTGCATAACATGGTAACTCTAAGGTAAATGCAACTGATAAACAACCGAACCGACTCTCTACTAATCCTTAAATGGCCTGACGTATCTCGGAGAAAGATTACCATGTATCTTAATCCACTTGTGTACCATCCTTGGTGTTGCATGTAGAAAAACATGATCTCTGGCTACAAACTCTATATTTTATCTCTTTTGATCAGCATAAGACTTCTTCCATGACTATGCAGTAGCCATCCTCTTCCAAATCAACTCTATCTACTCCGTGATTTCCAGGATAAGAAATGGTCCCAACATAGCAACCTCTCCTTTTTCCAGCCAATATAGGGGTTATCTGCATGGCATACTATATCAATCCTCAAAAGGTTCCATCTAAAAATTTTATGAAAAACAATTATTGTAGGAAAACTCCACCAGAGGTATATGCTTCTCCCATGCTCCTCCAAAATCTAGGATGCCGGATTAAAGCATTCCCTTGAGCACCTGAATCGCATGTTCAGACATGCCATATTCCTGGGGATGGTATGTTGTACGCAGAAGAACCTATGTAGCCAAATCACTATGTAGTCCCTTCTAGACCCGAAAATTAAAGCGAGGGTCCCTGTCTCAAATTATGGAGTGAAGAACCCCATGTAGACGTATAATATCTTGTATGTTAACCATTCCCTGCTCATTAACAATAAGGGTCTCCTTGATTGGTATAAAGTGTGTGGCCATCATGTGTCTGCCAATGACAACTGAAACATTATCATTTCCACTATGTGACATCGGTAAAATTGTCACAAAGTCCATTGCGGAATCAATGCACATCCACCTGGGATTGGGTAACTACTGTAAAAATCCATCTCGCTACTGATTCTCTTCCTTCACCTGCTGACATGTGGATCACCTCATATTAAAACCAGTAAAATAACTCTTCATACTAGGTAACAAATATTCATTGTAGTACCCCCAATTTCTAGTAAGTTACACTTGTTTTATTTTTTTAACAGCATGATGTTCACGGGAGATGTTTGTGGAAAGTTTGGTAGACTTTTAAAGCATAAAAGGGAAAAATGTAGGGAGGAACAGGCTGCGTATGGTCTGCCAAACCGTGCAGAAGTCGTGCATGTGGTGGTCTTTTGGATATAGGAGACCGCACCGTGCCCGCACTGTTAGGGAAAACTATTCGAGGAGGCCGTGTGGAGATCCCCTCATTGGCAGTGACTGTACGGTTTAACTAACCATGGGGCTAATCATGTGCGAAGTCAAAATAGATCCTATTTATTAGGATCTCGTCTGTTTTATTGTTTATCCCACTCGTTTTTTCTCCCAAACGACCCTAACTCAGGATTTCTCTCTTAAGAAGGTGGGAGAACACTTACCAGGGGTTTTGGAAGTGATACGGAGGGTTTCCTAGGCACTTAGAGGCTTATTGATCGAGTTAAGTCTCATTCTTGTCTTTTTTTCTTGGATATCCTTATTCCCTCTTGTTGGAGGCTTAGATCTATGTCTGAGGTGGATAGATCTAAGGCAGTGGATGGATTTTAAGTCCATTTTTTGTCTTGTTGGTGCTTGGGGAATGAATCTAAAGAGGTTTCATGGTGTTTCGACCCGATTCATGGTTGGTTTCTCTTATTTTGTTGAGGTAGGTGGCTTCACTCTTGATTCATCATTCTTATAACTTGAAGGGTTAATTTCAATTTGTTTTTCTTGATTAAAATGGATTGTTTATCTGTTGTGAAAGAATGGTTGGAACCCCTTTTTAGTAATGGGTGACATAAATTTTGTGTTTTTGGGAAGTGGTTTTTGATGTAGATTTAAAATGTTTATTTTCAATTGGCTATGGTTTTGCTTCTTGCCAGAAATGGTTTTCAATAAAAAGGGTGATGGTTATTTGAAATATTTTGAAAACACTTGGTGTTGGGCATGTATTTTCATGGGTTTGTGTGTGTGTTCATATGCACTGGGATGGATAAGGTCTAGAAGTCCCCCCATCAAAAGGTTGGGATGGACAAGGGCAAGAATTCCCCCCATCATTATGCTGGTATTGATAAGGTCATGAAGTACCCCCATCAAGGTAGTTCACTAAGTGACAATATATTGGAAGGATAATTCACCACTCGCGAGTATAGGGAGGTCCTGGTTGCATGCATGGTGGGTTGTGTGGATTTTTGAATAGAACGAATGTGCCAAAATGGAAATGTATATTTGATTGGAAACATTTCTTGGTTGCCTTGTTGGAAAATGGGTTTTTGAAAAAATGGCTTTGACATGGAATTTTCCATATTGTGAACTGTTTTGTAATTGTTTTATATAAATTGTTTTATATAAATGTGCTAAAATGTTTTATCCTAGAGTAATGGGTTGGGAAGTCATCGGGGAAAACCTACTGAGTTTCATTACACACCCCCTTCTTTGGAACATTTGTGCTTTTATAGATGTCATATACCGGGACGTTGGCAATGGTAAAGTGTCACATGTTTAGATCACTTCTTCGTGATAGTTGGACTGGTTCATGATGTTGGAGCTTGGAGCTTGTGCAGCATGGAGTTGGGTTGTTTTCTTATATTATTTGAGTTGACTTTACGCTATTTACTTTGATGTTTTGTGTTGGTTTTCACAATGGCTCTTTTGGTTGGTTTTTGATGAAAATTAATGGTTGAGTTGTTTTGGTTTTAAATCATGCCTCATAGAGTGGTTTCATGGGGATGGTTATCTGATTTTCTCTGGTTGTTAGTTGTTTTCAATTAAAGGGTAAATCATCCCCCGTGTAATTTGAAACCCTTCGGCATTTATTGCCAACCTTTGGAACCTTGAGGATGTCTCTTAAGTCCTATTAATGAGTCATTGAGATCTCAAGCCAATGAGAATTGGCGAGTCATTACAAATGGTTTCAGCTTGTTCGGTCCTTTCCTAACAAGTGTTCATCGATGTTCTTGGTCCTAGAGTTGAAATTCCTTCTTGTCTATTCCTTGGGTGATCATCTTAGACATGAGTAGGATTGTTGGAACATGAAATGTATAGCATAAAAGGACGTAGCTAACCCGTTTATTTTGAACATCATGTTACCAGGGTTTTTGGTACATAAGTGTATTGGATACACTTCTATAATGTTAGAAATCTCATTATAATGGGTCTAGCCAATGAGATGCGCATGGAATGCAGTATAGGGGTGAATTCCCACTAGGATGGCATATCTCTTTACTAAGAATGATTTATAATTTTGGTCAAGGTGATTTTTTTTTGAAAAATGCAGGAATTGATTTTCAAATGATAGATTTTGAAAAGTGGATATTTGGTATATTTTGAAAACGGGTGGATTTTCAAAAAGTATGTGGGATGTTTTCAGAAATGGTTGAACATGTGTAAAATCTTGACAAATCAAAAACAATGATGTGATAGTTGATGTGATAGAAATTGAAATGCTAAGCCTTCAGTTGCTAGGAAGTGGGACTAATAGTGTGTGTTGTTTGTATAGAAAATGTCACCCATTAGGCATCGTAGAAACCAACTCGAAGAAGCTGCGGAGAATTTGGTTGCACCAGAATGACGAGTGAAATAAGAGATGGTTCATAGTATTGTTCAAGCGTTCCAGGCTATCGACACAGGGAATTAGAGGGATTATTCAAGGCATGTAGAACATTCTGTCGAGTTCCAGAAGCAGAATCTACCAATTTTTTGGGGGTGATTCTGAACCAGAAAGGGCAGATGTGTTGCTGAGTAGGATGAATCGTATCTTCGACTTCATCAGCACACAAGTATAAATGAAAGTAAAGTTGGTGATGTACATGCTGGAGGATCTTTCACTATATTGGAGGAAGCTAGTGGTGCAGGCTAAGGTGGATCAAGGCCTAGAAAGGGTGGAATCTGAGGAGTTGTTCAATAAAAAATTCTATCCTCACACGTTTAAGATCCCGAGGATGACAGAATTTTTCAACTTGAAGCTGGAGAATCTCTCTATCACAGAATATGTGAAAAAATTCATGAATTTAGTGTTCTTCGCATGGGATGTTTCTTCAAGTGCATCACTGAAGGCATGCATATTTGAATCAGGGTTTCTATAAGAGATTCGCTCGAATATATTTGTGCTCTATATTATGAATTTTATAGAGATGGTAAACAAAGAATCAATAGCAGAAAGATATATCTAAGGAATTATGGGAAGGATAAGTATGATGATACCCATGGGAACAAGTGGGATCTCTAATGCTGGGAACAAGTGGAAGAGGGACACCTACATCCAGGGTGGGAGTGTGAATCAAAACCAGAGGGCTGGATCAATGAATCCTCCTCCACAACCCATGATGAAAGTCGTGTGTTTTCAATGTGGCTCGATTGATCACATAAAACAAGAGTGTATGAAGCAACCTAGAAAATGTCGCAATTGCAAGAAGATGGGGAATCTGCAGTGCTATTGTAGAAATACTCTGAGGTCAGGTGAACGTGACACTTCTTTGGCATCGCAAGAATCGTATGCTTCGAAAGTACGAGGACAACAGAGTCAGACCCATCAGCATAACCGATCTATCCATGGTGATTCTTGAAATACCATGACTTCTCTACCATGATAATATCAGAAAGGAAACAAGGAGAATAATGCAGCGACGAAGAAATTGTATGGAGCTGAGTAGATGATTGTTGATGATCTGGTTGGACCTTCAACTGTAAGAGGTATGGTCCTTTTGAATTCTACCTTTGTGAAATTGTTTTTTGATACTGGTGTATCAAATTCATTCATTTCTTCTCGTGCTGCTCACTTCCTATGTTTAAAACTAGAAATGATTCCTTCTGTATTGAAACTACAAACTTCTCTTGGTGAAAGAGAATTTCAAGAATTAGTGTGTCGTGCATGTGCTATAACTGTTCATGGATCTGAGCTGGAATGGGACTTCTACATGTTGGATATGGATGTCTGTGACGTAATCCTAGTTATGGATTGGTCGGAAAGGTTTAAGTCTCACATCAACTATTATAGGAGAACGGTTAGTTTCATGACTGAGGATGTCATCGAACATCTATTTAGAGGAGAAAGGATAGTAAAGAAGGGTGAAAAGATCTTTTCATCACCAATTGTGGGAATGATATCTCATCAATTAGCAGTGTTGACTTTGGAATAATTGGAAGATATTGAGGAAAATAGTTTTCCAACTATGGTGGATGAATTTATAAATGTATTTCCCAAGAACTTCTCACGGTTACCACCTCTAATGGAAGTGGAGTTTACGATTGATATCTTTCCAGGGATGAGTACTATTTCCCTTCTATCTAATAGGATGGCACCAACAGAGTTAAAGGAATTGAATGAGCAGTTAGAGGAGCTGGAAATCAAGGGTTTCATTTGGCCAAGCGTGTCTCTATGGGAAACACCTGTTTTGTTTGTATAGAAAGCAGATAAAACATTGAGGCTATGTGTGGATTATCATAAACTTAACCAAGTTATGATAAAGAATAGATATCCACTTCCATGCAATGATGACCTGTTTGATCAATTGTGGGGAGATCGGTTGTTCTCCAAGATTGACTTATGGTCAGGATATCACCAGTTGTGAGTTCGGATGGAGGATATTCAGAAGATATCCGTTAGAAGTAGATATGGCCACTATGAATATGTAGTCATGCCTTTTGGTCATACGAATGCACCAATTGTCTTTATGGCATTGAGGAATCAGATATTTCAGTGATATTTGGATTCTTTTGTTGTGGTGTTTGCAGACGACATATTGGTGTATTCATGAACAAGGTAAAATCATGAGAAACACTTGGTGATAGTGTTGGAAATCTTGAGAGACCATCAGTTGTATGCCAAATTATCAAAGTGCGTTTTTGGGATACAAGAGGTACACTTTCAGAGCCATTTTGTTTCTGAGAATGGTGTTTCAGTGGATCCAAAAAAGATAGAAGTTGTTTTTTCTTGGAAATAGACGAAGAATGTCTTTGAAATACGATGTTTTCTTGGTCTAGCTAGTTATTTTGGACGCTTTGTTCGTGACTTCTCACGACTAGCTTCGCCTATGACAGCATTGACATAGAAGAACAGTTCTTTTTAATGGACTGAATAATGTCATAGATCCTTTCAAGAGATGAAATCACACCATACATCAGCACCTATCGTGATTTTTCCAGAATTAGGACAGGGGTATTTGGTGTATTGTGATGCTTCGGGAACATATTTGGGTTGTGTTCTCATGCTAGGAGACCATGTGGTTTCTTATGGCTCATGGCAGTTGACGGTGCATGAGAAACATTACCCAAAACCTGATTTGGGGTTGCCTACGGTCGTACATGCTTTGAAAACATGGAGACATTATCTCTTTGGGGAGAAGTTCACTATTTTTACATATCACAAAATCCTGAAACACATTTTCTCACAAGGAGATTTGAATCTAAGGCAATGGTGATGGGAAGAGTATCTTCAAATGTTCGACATTGACCTGATGTATACACCGGGTAAGGCAATTCGGTGGCCGATGCATTAAGCAGGAAGTCATATGCTCAGTTGGAAAAGGAAGCTTTAGATGAATAGCAATTGATGTCAGTCTTAGTTGACATGAAAGTTGAATGTGAATACTGAGGTGATGTTGCTGTTTTCTTTTCATCTACACTTGTTCCTGAATTGGTGGAGATAGTTAAGGAAGCACAAACATCCGATGTAAATTGTCTTTCAATGAGTTCAAAACTCAATGGTGTGAAGAAAATTGAGGGATGGAAGGTGGATGAGAGTTTAGGTATGCGGTTTCGAGATTGGATGGTTGTACCATTAACTACTCAGGAACAAATCTTTAATGCTTACCACAATTCAGGATGGGAAGTTCATACGGGTACACAGAAGATGTATAAGGAACTAAAGGCACATCTTTAATGGAGCGACATGAAAAGGAAGGTGGCCTAGTTCGTCTTGTGATGCTTAACTTGTCAGAAGGATAAAGAAGATAATCAAAGTCAAGCTGGTATGTTACAATATTTACCTATCCCACTGTGGAAATGGTATCAGATAGCAATGGATTTTGTTACAGGTCTTCCAAGAACGGTCTGGAAACACAATGCCTTTTGGGTGATAGTGGATCATCTAACCATATAGGCCCATTTCAACACGATTCGTGAAACTCATACGGTAAAAGATCATTCAAAAATCTATATACGTGAAGTGGTAAAATGACATGGTGTACCAGAGTCTCTCGACCCAGATAGAGATCTGAGGTTCACATCTCATTTAGGGGAATCCTTACAACAAGCCCTTGGCACTCAGTTGATTATAAGCATGGCGTAACATCCTCAGAAGGATGGGAAATTCGAGAGGATGATACATACATTGGAAGACATGTTGTGGGCTTGTGTAATGGATTTTGGTGGCTCATGGAAGGAGCATATACCCTTAGTGAAGTTCTCATACAATAACAGTTATCAGGGCTCGATACACATGGCTCTGTTTGAAGCATTGTATGGGCGTCCTTGTGGTTCCCCACTTTGTTGGGTGAAAACAGGTGAGACTTCACTACTTGGGACGATCCTTGTCCAAGAAACAACGAAGAATATCTAGTTGATTAGAAAGAGGATGGATACGTCTTAGAGTTTTCAGAAATCTTATGCGGATTATCATAGAAGACCGTTGTCGTTTGTAGTGAGTGATCATGTCTTTTTGAGAATCTCTCCAAGGCTTCGACAACATAATTTTGGGAAGCTGTTCAAATTATCTCCTCGATATATTGGCCCTTTTGAGATACTGGAACGAGTTGGTGAGGTGGCATATCGGTTGGCATTACCACCACAGTTCAGTGCAGTGCATAATGTGTTCCATGTATCTCAGTTGAAGAGTATCACCCCGATCCTGACCATATGATCTGATGGGATCATGTTGACCTAGATCTTGAGGATTCGATGATACATATCTCAATACAGATAGTGGATAGTCAAGAGAAATTATTGCGTGGAAAAATCATCGGTCTAGTATGGGTATTATGGAAACATAGTCAGATCCAGAAAGAGACATGGGAACGCGAGAAAGAAATGAAAGAGCATTGGCCAGAACACTTTCCGGAAAGCGATGGTTTTATACTTTTTGGGGATGGAAAGGCCAATGGTGGGGAGAATGTAGTACCCCTAGTTTCTGGAAAGAAACCATTTTTATTCTTTTTAATTGCATGAATTTTATGGGAGATATTTGGAGATTGCATGGGAGACTTTTGAAGTGTAAAAGGGAATATTTTGGGGACACACGGGATGCACACAGTTTTCCAAACCATGCAGATGCCATGCAGGTGGTGGTCTATTGGAAATAGGAGACCACATGGTGTCCACATAGTTTGGGAAAATCATGCGGGGAGGCCGTGCACAGAGCCCATGTCTAGTAGTGAATACCGCACGGTTAGTGCACAGTTTAACGAACAATGCGGACTAACCATGTGCCAAGTCTCCTTAGATCCTATTTATTAGGATCTAATCAGTTTTATCATTTAACCCGCTCATTGTTTCTCCCAGATGGCCCTAACTTAGGATTTATCTCTCGGGAATGTGGGAGAACACTTACCAGGCGTTTTGGAAGTGATCCGGAGGGTTTCCTTGGCGTTTAGAGGCCGGTTGATCGTGGTATGTCTCGTTGTTTTCTTGTTTTCTTAGATCTCCTTCTTCCCTCTTGTTGGATGCTTAGATCTACGCCCGAGGTGGGTAGATCTAATGTAATGGATGACTGTTATGTCAGGTTTTGGTCTTGTTTGTGATAGGGGAAGGAATCTAAGGAGTTTTCATGGCGTTTCGACCCGGCTCATGGTTGGTTTCTCCAATTTTGTTGAGGTATGTGGCTTCACTCTAGATTCCTCTTTCTTATAACTTGAATGCTTAGTTTAAATTTTTTTCCTTGATTGAAATGGTTTGTTTATTTGTTGTGAAAGAATGGTTGAAACCCCTTTTTAGTAATGGTTGATGGAAATTGTGTATTTTTGGGAAGTGGTTGTTGATGTATATTTAAAATGGTGATTTTAAATTGGCTATGGTTTTGCTTCTTCAAAGAAATGGTTTTCAATAAAAAGGATGATGCTTATTTGAATGGGTTTGAACACACTTGTTGTTGGGAATGGATTTTCATGGGTTGTGGTGTGTGTTCATATTCATTGGGATAAATAAGGGCGAGAAGTCCCCCCATCAAATGGTTGGGATAGATAAGGGAAAGAAATCCCCACATCATTAGTTTGGGATGGATATGGTTGTGAAGTACCCCCGTCAAGGTAGTTCACTAAGTGATGACTTAATGGAAGGCTAATTCACCACTCGTGAGTATAGAAAGGTCTCGGTTGCTTGCATGGTTGGTTTTGTGGATTTTTGAATGGAACGAATGTGCCAAAATGTAAACGTGGATTTGATTGGAAACTTTTCTTGGTTTCTTTGATAGAAAGTAGTTTTGTTGGAAAAATTTCTTTGACATGGAATTTCCCATATTGTGAATTGTATTGGAATTGTTTTATATAATTTTTTTTATATAAATGTGCTAACATGTTTTATCCTAGAGGCATGGGTTGGGAAGTCATCGGGGAAAACGTAATGAGTTTCCATACTCACCCCCTGATTTGGAACGTTGGTGCTTTTGCAGATGTCATATACATGGATGTTCGCAAAGGTAAAGTTTCATGTGTTTAGAGTGCTACTTCATGATACTTGGGCTGGTTTTTGATGTTGAAGCTTGCAGATTGTGGAGTATGGAGTTGGGTTGTTGTCTTATAGTCCTTGAGTTGTCTTTACGCTGTTTACTCTAATGTTTAGTGTTGGTTTTCACTATAGGACTTTTGGTTGGTTTTTTATAAAAATTAATGGTGGAGTTTTTTTTTGTTTTAAATCATGCATCATATAGTGTTTTCTTGGAGATGGTTATACGGTTTTCTCTAGTTGTTGGTTGTTTCTAGTTAAAGGGTAAATCATCCCCCATGTATTTTGAAACCCTTCGGCATTTATTGCCAGCCTTTGGAGTCTTGGGAATGTCACTTAAGAACTAGTAATGACTCATTTAGCTCTCAAGACAATGAGAATTGGCGGGTCATTACATTGATGGGGTAGATTTCGATACTTCTTGGTGATGCTAGGATGAAATTCCCAACATGGGGAATGAAAATACCACATCAGCTCCTCATGTATATCAGTCGACACCAATATACGCCCACGAAAATGGACGATCTTTACCTTATCCATGGTCTATTCAGGAAAAGGGACCCTTCCTGACACACTCTCTCACAAGGCTAGGCCTTCCGAATATGATAAATTTTCTATTCACACATGTTCAAGAAGAGTAGATATAATAAATACATATGAAAAGAATTTTCCCCCGTCTGTCGTGAAACTTCAAATGCATCTCATAGAATGGAGCCAAAACCCTCAACTCACTACTGGCATTATGAACTACCTGTATATGCATCCTCCTGCTCAATGCATCTTCCTGTAAGTTGCCTTTCCCCTGCGTGCAGGAAAGCTCAAAGTCGAAGGAATGAAGGTATTCATCCCACCTTCACTATCTAAAATTCAGATCACTCAGATTTAAGATAATCATGAGACTATTGTGGCCGATGAAAACCAGAATATTCTCTCCCTAAATATAATGTCTCCAACATCATAACACAAGAACAATTGTTGCCAACTCAAGAATGTGCATCAGGTAATTCCTCTCATGCTCCGTTAATTTCCAAGATCCATATGCAATGACTCCATCCCCCTACATTAGCACTGCTCTCATCCCGACACCTAATGCATCACAGTAAACAATAAATCTCTATCCTGACTATGAAAAAAAGTATTGTTGCTGAATTTAGCCTCCCTTTCACCTCTTGAAAGTGTGAATCACCAGAATCTGTCCATAGGTACATCACCCCATTCTTATTAAGGTATGATAGTGGCACTTATAAGCATGAAATGTACTATATAAAATGTATATAGTATCCAGACACCCTTAGAAAAATCCTCACCACAAAGACGTTCTTCATATGCTAAAATGAAACTATTATTCTCAATTTTTCTTAGTCTATTTATACTTATTTATCTATGATAACATGTCCCAAGAAGTGAATATGGTCCATCCAATAGTGGAATGTTGAGATATCACCATATAACTGATGTTCTCTCAATGTACTCAAAGAGATCTCAAGATGGGTAGCATGGTCTTGTCGAGTGTTAAAGTTCACCAAGATATCGTCCCTGAAAACATCCATGAAGGAAAACAAGTACAGATGGAACACTCTATTCATCAGATCAATAAAAGCTGAAGACATGTTCGTGAGACTATATGACTTGACCACATACTTGTATAGACCATACATGCTCTTAAATGTTTTAAGAGGAGTATTTGATGGTCTAATTTGAAACTGGTGGTAACTGAATCTCGATTCAATCTTCACAAACACCCATTATCCTCCAAGATGATCAAAGAGATCATCGATCCTCGTCAGGGGATATCGTTTCGTGGCTATAAACTTTTTTAACTCATGGTACTCCACACAATGTCAGAGGGTACCATCTACCTTCTTCTTAAATGTGATTGGAGAACCCCAAGGAGAAGTACTTGGTCAAATGAAAACATTTACCTAAAACTCATCCAACTGCTTATTAACCACTTATAAATCTATTGTATCCATCCTATATGGAAGAATTTACACCGGTTCCACTCCTAGCACAAGATCAATAGATAATTCAACCTCATGCACCGAGGTAAACCTGAATAGTCTTATTGAGAGGAAATCCCTAAAACGATATACCAGTATAGGAATTTCCATCTATGAAGTCCCTTGGTAAAAAATATATGTAATAAAAATTTGGGCAATAACTCTTCTCAACACATGATGCATGGGTTCCACTCTCCTCCAAAAGTCACCCAATTCAGCATTATGAATAAACAATCCGCCCTCTGGTGATGTGAAACTCACGCTTCAATGAAAAAAATCAACCACATCGTGGAAGGGACCCAACCATTCCATTCAAAAAATGAAATCATAAACTGTCATCTCTAGAACATATAGGTCCCATAATAAGTGACACCCATAGACCTCAAGAGGTAACTCATTGCATTGACTTACTGTAGTCGTTCATGTCCAAATCATAGTGTCCAATGTCAAGACATAAACAGAAGTAGTGATACATAGCCCAAGGCTCTCCACAAAAACAATAGATATAAAACAATAGAAATACCCTATATCGAAAAGTACATTATCTATAACTGAGGAAACTAAAATTGTATCTCAAACTATAGATGGTTCATGATTCTTCTCTTATTGGCTTTGTTATATAACAAAATCCTAACTTGCGTCATGGCCTTTTGAAGCTGATTGAGATCCCTATGCTGATCCACTCAGAGGTTGTTGAAACCCATGTGTCTAACCACTCTATCCATGACATCCAACTCGGCCTGAATGACCAGATGAACTCTAGTTTCCATATTGAGGAGAAATTGGGGGGTCCTTCTCCTGAACATGGAGTCACAGTAGAACTCCTCTCACCGACCGCTAGTGAGAAAAACTGACAGAAATGATGAACATGAGGCATCTTTCCACAATATTAGACCTCCACTGGGTCTCTCAGGAAATGTGGTTGTGTAGGATCGCCCTTACCACAATTATAGGAGAACACCTGTCTACTAGAATAACTATACCATCTCCTTGAATCTTTACACATAGACTCCCTACGACACTTGCTGCTTCCATTTAGAGGGGTACCATCTTCAGATGTTGAGATGACCTAGATCACAGCCCCAGAATACCTCATATTATGCTCCTTGATTAATGACTCATTAACTATAGATGTTATATATGTTAACCTGAATATTATCATATGATATAATATGTCATGCCGGAGACCATTCACAAACTTCCTATCTAGGAATAAACTATCACCCCCTAGAATGCGAATGAAGCACTTCAGCTCTATGTAATGAGAAGAATACTCCAAGATTGAGAGAGTACCCTTCTCCAATCTCATAAACTCTTAGGCTCAATCTTCATTAAATTTCTCTGTGTATAAGTAATCGTAGAAGGCAGTTGGAACTCCTCCCAAGCTGTAACATGATGGCATCCCGCCTTTGAGATATCATCCCACCTTCTCATGGAGGAATCCCAATGAATATACATATAAATATTTACCCTCCTCTCTTGAGGCATCTTAGGATGCTAGATGATCGATAGCATGGCCTCAAACCATGATTCTGCAGCCTGAGGTCCTCCTTCCCGAGAGAAAGTGTGAGGATGCTGCTGCTAAAATACGCACGTCAACTCTGCCTTAGGCGAGGCATGATGTGGTGCTCCCTGGAAGTGTTGCATATACCTCATGAAGCCTTCTCAGAACATTGCATCAACACCAGTATCTATAATGATGGGTAGTTCCAAGATGTGCAAGGCAGGAGGATCTTTTGGTAGTCTCTGATCTACCATGTCTGGTGACCGATTATTTGCCTTTATCTATAATACAACCAGAGGAAATCTTGGAGGAATTACACTTCAAGGTCCAGATCACACCTCTATTCAAGATTATTATGATCTAAAACCGTTTAATTTAAGGAAAGTAATAGGATAAGGAAGCGATAATGTTTTAAAAAATAGCAGTACATGGCGGGTATAGCCCATGCATAGAGTGTTCCCTTAGCCTTCTAACATGGCATGTATCTCTACCAAAATGGGTAATGTAAAACCCCATATAATTGGTGGGTTTTCATTGGACACGACATGTACTTGAACCATTTTATCTTTCCCAAAATATTCTATATGACTAAACCACATGGTTCTCCTAGAAAAACACGACATGACATGTTCACCTGAAACAGAACATGTACCACCTATATTTTAACTGCCTATGTCTCTAGTCACACTATCAGAGACATGATTGACTTTAAACAACACAATTATGCCAAAAATGTTGTGTACTAGAAGGATTTCTCTGACCCATGTCACTAGTCACATGACAGAAAACATTGTCGACTCCACACAGTGTGTTGAATCTGAACACAATGATTAATACCTGATTTTAATACACATGTGTCATTAGTCACAAGGCCAAATATATAATCTCTACAACATAGTGTTTACGTCCGGTACATAGTGTGTTCCACAAAAGATTTCCCATCCCCACGCCACTTCCCACGTAACTAGTCACATGGTTAGGCATTAAACCGTAGGTACATATAGTACATGCCATGTACTTAAGAAAAATGTTTCCTTCCCAAAAAGAATGATAGAAGGAATGTATTCATCCCAACACACCATGCCTTCTAGTTTTTCCTAGATAGTAAGCCCCATAATACAATCTAGAACCCATAAAAATATGAAAACAATCAATAATGTGCCAGATTCTGATCCTTGAGGAGCCATACTCCCCACGAATCAAAGCCTGTCATCATATTCATGTATATTACAAGGAATAATAGTGAAATCATTCACATGATCTGTCGAATTCCGATCAATGTGGTCACCTAATACCTCATGGAACAATTTTTAGAGGTCATAAAAATGGAACATTACATGATTAAAAACCCTCTCAAATAGCAGGTATTCTGTCAAAGAATTTATCACAACATTATGAATATATAACACAACATTTATCACAATAACATGCAATCGATAATTCACCCTAAATGTAATAATGATAATTCATTACATGTGATCTCTAGTAAATTTCAATATGATGCATTTAAAGAGCGCTATCGTGGGCGCCCTCAAATGATTAGTGTGATTTTGGGGTACTTAGGTGTAGCAGAGTGGTTGACCAAGGTCGTCTCTCAAACGAGGAAGTGAATTTAACAACTTATTAAAGGTATTCTAAAAATAAAATATAATATAATTAAAACGCTAGTTTAAATAATGGGGGTTGTTTATAGTTTATAAATCTAAAAGAAGATTGCTGGAAGAGGATTGTTTTTTTTGTTTTTAATTTTGAAATGATGTTTTATTAAAAAGACACAACAAAAAGATGTTTTTTTAGAAAATATTTTAAAAGGCGTAATCGATCTAACTCTACCTATTCATTAAATTAGTAATCATTATCATTTAAATCAATATCCACTTAATTATTATCCCTTAATTTGTTATTTCTTGAACCCTACGAGAGTTAACTTAACCACAATGATGAAATTACTTAAACCATAGGATATCTTCGGAACACGCAATCGCAGCACCCTGCTTTGATTGTTGTTCTAAATATAGCTTATGGTTAGTGGTTAATTAGATCACATATCCATTCTGGAAATGAGGATGAATTGTGTTTAGGGATTATATTTCAACTCTACAAATTTATCCAGTGTGGTCTTGTATTACTGATTAAGATTACGCTCTCACAATTTACACAAAATCCCGACCTCGTGTGTTTTTGTGTCAATTGTTCAATTGCTTGATTAGTTTCTTGTAATTTAAAAACACAATTCATGGATCATATTATGTGAATTACAGTATATCATTGATTCAAAATAAATAAATGAATAGGCTAGAAGATAGATTGATTACTAAAAGACTACTTTTCCATGGGTGGCGTAATCATCGTAGAAGCGTTTTGCATGTGCAAAGGTTTATATTGGGTATAACCCAATAATGCTTCTACTCAAGAATTACGGCCAAAATAATAAGATTAAGAGAAGAATAAATTTAAATGAAACATAGGAAAAGAGAAGAAATAAAAGAATAACAAAGAAGTTTATTACACAAACATAATCATTACAACATGAAGGAGAAAAAGAAGGCTTCGTCGAAGGAATCCTTGCTTCAAGATCTACCCTTATTGAAATGGTTGGATAATTGGAGTGGATCCACTTCTCATATTCCCTAAACTTTTCAATTCACGTCCCAACCCCAAAAAATGTAAAAAAAAACACCAACTTATAGAGTGGTGGGGAGGCTGGGTTCAATGTGGTTTCAAGTGTGAATGGGGAATCTCGGTCAAATATTTTATGCCAACTTGCACTGCCCATTTGACCACGAAAACGCATGAATTAGCCGACCTTCCAGAAGGCTCCAATGTGCGTATATGGGTCCTCTATCTCCTCTCTAATTTTGGGCTCAATATAGGCCCAGATGAAGGTGTTATGGCCGAAATACAGAAGCTTCTCCATTCTGGCGGGTTCACCCCACCTTTGCCTCTATGGACCAATAACTCCATCCAAATGCATTATTTTGATCTAGTGTCCTGAATAAAAGTTATGGAAAATTATGTTAGAAACGGTTTTACAAAATTTCAAGTTCCAATAATAAATATAAAAACATTTAGCTTCGAAATACTACAGTGCACTATAAAGGGTAAAACTGGAATTTTCACCAAATTTTCAAATGAATGATCAAATCCCAAATATTTTATAAATAAACATATTTAACACAATCTGAGGAAATTATATCATTTATTATCAATAAAATATTCAAAAAAATAGTGTTTTATCAACTCCCCCACACTTACCCTTTTGCACTCCTGAGCAAAATCTCATATTAAGTAAACATCAATATCAAATCAAAACCAATTTTAAAACACATTTCCTTGAGATAAAAAAATTACACACCAGGAAACAAAAGATTTAATGCCTCTTAAAAAACCATTATTTCAAGTTCTTCATTTATATCATTCAATATATTTCCACTTTCTTTATCCTTCCATGCATAAAACACTTACCTCGCTAGAATTTTCTCTTATCACACAAATGAATTTTTTTTGCAATGTCTTTCTCATCCAAACTCATACAAGAGTCACCATAGGCTTGATAAATTCTTATATTGATACCTAATGTGAGTCAAGGACATATTATTATCATGAGGACTTTTTAGGGTTGTTCTGTGGCTTTCGGTTGGTAGGATTTAGATGTGAAAAATTCTGAGGTTAAATGAGGAGGGCTTGACTCTTTTTGAAGCAAAATTGCATTAATATAATTTTCACTTAAATATGGTCTTATCCTCAAACCCCATAGTATAAATTAAGCTCCATCATCATGAAAAGTCATGAAATGTTTACACCATTCATCATTTCAGCATAAAAAATTTCAATCTTCTCAAACATGATTTTCTCGAAAGCTCCAGATGGGCACAACTTTCTACCTCAATTAGAAGCTCCAGAAAAGGCTTAGCTTGACTTGTCATGAAAGATACAGAAATGGCACAACTTTCAATATAATGATTTTCATCAGCCAAAAACACATCTCTTCAGAATTTAATTTTCCACCCATAGTATCAGAGAATGTGGTAGCACAACACAAGATAGATTCCCCCACACTTAAGCTCAACTAGATTATGTAATTTCACTTCAAGAGTTGGTTGGATAGGGAAAATTGGCTTGTAATGTGGCTAACCTAATAGTATGTGCATGTATTCTAAGGGCTATAAGGATTAAATGTTCATGGTAGGACATTATAAAAAAGGATTCTTTGAAATAGGGGCTTTAATACCAAACAAATGCCTCAATAATTTAAACATGAGTACCTCAAACCCTCATGTTTTGATAGGAATAGATCAAATTCTGGTTAAATCAAGCATGGTTTGGTTCTCTTAAGAAGTGATGTGAATGTAAATAATATGAAAATAATGTTTTAGAAGCCTCACATGAAGGTGATTTCAAATATAAACACAGTGAGATGTGGCATGGGATTCAAAATTCAGTGTACATTTCTTGAAATTACTAAATATTTGAACTTGAAACAAAATTATTTCAGCATTCATTTAAGCTTAGTATCAAGGGATAAATTGTTTCACATATTGATATGGATTTAAAAATGGTGATAGGAATCATTTCAACTCAAAAGTTACAAAAAATAACAAACAAAATTCTGTGTTTTTTAAATTTTGACTGTTTATTTTACAAATTTATTGTGTTTTTTTTTTGAAAATTTTGAGCTGAAATGATTCTCATCACCATTTTTAAATCAATATCAATAAGTGAAACAATTTATCCCATGAAACTAAGCTTAAATTAATCTTTAAATAACTTTGTTTCAAGTTCAAATATTTAGTAATTTCATGAAAAGTATACTGAATTTTGAATCCCATGCCCCATCTCACTATCTTTATATTTGAAATCACATTACTGTGAGGCTTCTAAACCATCATTTTCTTAGTCTTTACATTCCCATCACTTCCTGAGAGAACCAAACCGTGCTTTATTTAACCATAATTTGATCTATTTCTTC
Organism: Viscum album; assembly: GCA_963277665.1. NCBI lineage: Eukaryota > Viridiplantae > Streptophyta > Magnoliopsida > Santalales > Viscaceae > Viscum > Viscum album. Next base: position 1,010,012,777 of record OY728128.1, on the reverse strand, counting down.
CTAAACATGAGGGTTTGAGTTACTTATGTTTAAATGATTGAGGCATTTGTTTGAAAATAAATCCCTTATTTCAAAGAATAATTCTTATAATGGCCTACCATGAACAGTTAATCCTTTTATCCCTTATAAGCCATGCACATCCTGTTAGTTTAGCCACATTACATGCCAATTTTCCCTATCCAACAATCTTTTAAAGTGAAATTGCAAAATCTAGTTGAGATTAAGTGTGGGGGAATCTATCTTGTGTTGTACTACTACATTCTATAATACTTTGGTTGGAAAATTAAATTATGAATATATGTGTTTTCAGCTGATGAAATTATTATATTGAAAGCTGTTCCTTTTCTGGAGCTTCTAATTGATGTGGAAAGTTGTGCCCATCTAGAGCTTTCAAGAAAATCATGTTTGAGAAGATTGAAATTTTTATGCTGAAATGATGAATGGTGTAAACCATTCATGAATTTTAATGATGATGTATGTTAATTGATACTATGGGGATTGATATGAAGACCATATTTAAGTGAAAATTAGATTAATTCAATTTTGCTTCAAAACGAGTAAAGCCCTCCTCATTTAGCCTCAGAATTTTTCACATCTAAATCCTACCAATAGAAAGCCATAGAACAAACCTGAAAAAGTCCTCATGATAAACATATATCCTTGACTCACATTGAGTAGTGATATAGTAATTTATCAATTATATGGTGACCCTTGTATGAGTTTGGATGAGAAAGACATTCCCAAAAAAATTGACATTTGTGTGATAAGAGAAAATTCATGCGAGGTAAGTGTTTTGTGCATTAGAGGATAAATAAAGTGGAAATATATTGAATGATATAAATGAAGGACTTGAAATTATGGTTTTTTATGAGACATGATATCTTTTGTTTCTAGGTGTGTAAATTTTTTATCTCAAGGATATGTGTTTTAAAATTGGTTTTGATTTGATATTGATGTTTACATGATATGAGATTTTTCTCAGGAGTGCAAAAGGGTAAGTGTGGGGGAGTTGATAAAACACTATTTTGTTGAATATTTTATTGATAATAAATGATATAATTTCCTCACATTGTGTTAAATATGTTTATTTATAAAATATTTGGGATTTGATCATTCATTTGAAAATTTAGTAAAAATTCAAGTTTAACCCTTTATAGTGCACTGTAGTATTTCGAAGATAAATATATTTATATTTATTATTTCAACTTGAAATTTTGTAACAGTGTTCCTAACTTAATTTTATACAACATTTATTGAGGGCAGTAGATAAAAATAATGCATTTGTATGGAGGAATTGGGCCATAGCGGCAAAGGTGGGCTGAACACGCCAGAATGGAGAATCTTCTGTTTTTTGCCCATAACTCCTTCATCTGGGCCTATATTGAGCCAAAATTTGAGAGGAGATAGAGGACCCATATCCTCACATTGGATCCTCCTGTAAAGTCGGCCAATTCATGCGTTTTGGTGGTCAAATGGGCGGTTCAAGTTGGCATAAAATATTTGGCCGAGATTCTCCATTCACACTTGAAACCACTTTGAACCTAGCCTCCCCACCACTCTATAAATTGGTGTTTTTTCACATTTTATGGGTTTGTGACGTGCATTGGTAAGTTTAGGGTAGAGTATAAGTGGATCCACTCAAATTATTCAACCATTTAAATAAGGGTATCTCTTGAAGCAATGATCCCTTCGATGAAGCCTTCTTCTTCCCCTTCATGTTGTAATGATTTTGTTTGTGTAATAAACTTCTTTGTTATTCTTGTATTTCCTCTCTTTTCTTCTATTTGTTTAAATTTATTATTCTATTAATCTTCTTATTTGGGCTGGAATTCTTTATTATAAGCGTTATTGCGTTATACCCATTTTAATCCTTTGCACATGCAAAACGCTTCTATGATGATTACGCCACCCATGGAAGAGTAGTCTTTTAGTAATCGATATATCTTATACCATCTTAATTTAATTATTTTTAATTAATTAAAAACAGTAATTCACATAATATGATCCATTAATTGTGTTTTTAAATTACAAGAAACTAAGTAAGCAATTGAACAATTAACACCAAAACACGCGAGGTCGGGATTTTTTGTAAATTGTTAGAGCGTAATCTAAATCGGTAATACAAGACCACACGGTATAAATTTTAAGAGTTAAAATATAATCCATAAACACAATTCATCCTCATTTACAGAATTGATATGTGCTCTAATTAACCACTAACCATATGTTATCCTTAAAACAACAATCATATCAGGGTGTTGTGATTGCGTGTTCCGAAGCTAGCCTAGGGTTTAAGTAATTTCATCTTTGTGGTTAAGTTAACTCTCGTAGGGTTTGAGGGATAACATAATAGGGGATCATAATTAAGTGGATATTGAATTAAATTATAATGATTAATAAATTAATGAAGAGGTAGAGTTAGATTGATTACGACTTTTAAAATATTTTCTAAAAAACATCTTCTTGTTGTGTCTTTATAATCAAACTTCATTTCAAAATTAAAAATGAAAAAATACAATATTCATCCAGAAAAATTCTTCTAGATTTATAAACTATAGACAAACCCCATTCTTTAAACTAGTTTTTTAATTATATTCTATTTTATTTTTAGAATACCTTTAATAAGTTGTTAAATTCACTTCCTCCTTTGAGAGACGACCTTTGTCAGCCACTATGATGCACCTAAGTACCCCAAAATCTCACTAATCATTCGCAGGAGACCACGAAAGCGCTCTTTCAAATTGAAATAAGAGGATGAAAAAATGAAAATTTGAGAAAGGGGAAAGATGAAAGAGGTAGGTGAAGAAAATAATAAAATGAAAAATAAAAGAAATACCTCTAAATGGTTGAATAAATTATTTACCTACTTGGAAACGGTGCAAATTAGAAAGAGCACTTTCGTGGGTGCCCTCAAATGATTAGTGTGATTTTGGGGTACTTAGATGCAGCAGAGTGGCTGACCAAGGTCATCTCTCAAAGGATGAAGTGAATTTAACAACTTATTAAAAGTATTCTAAATATAAAATAGAATATATGTAAAACACTAGTTTAAATAATCGGGGATGTTTATAGTTTATAAATCTAGAAAAAGTTTGCTGGAAGAAGATTTTATTTTTTTTGTTTTTAATTTTGAAATGAAGTTTGATTAAAAATATACAACAAGATGATATTTTTTTAGAAAATATTTTAAAAGGAATAATCTATATAACTCTACCTTTTCATTCACTTATTAATAATTATCATTTAAATAAATATCCACTTAATTATGATCCCCTAATTTGTTATCCCTCGAACCCTATGAGAGTTAATTTAACCACAAAAATGAAATTACTTAAACCCTAGACTAGCTTCGGAACACGGAATCGCAACACCTTGCTTTGATTGTTGTTATAAGGATATCTTATGGTCAGTGGTTAATTAGATCACCTATCCATTCTGAAAATGAGGATGAATTGTTTTTAGAAATTATATTTTAACTCCACAAATTTATCCCATGTGGTCTTTTATTACCGATTAAGATTACGCTCTCAAAATTTACACAAAATCCCGACCTCGAGTGTTTTTGTGTTAATTGTTCAATTGCTTTCATAGTTTCTTTTAATTTAAAAACACAATTAATGGATCATATTATGTTAATTACAGTATCTCATTGATTCAAAATAATTAAATTAAGTGGGTAGAATATAGATCGATTACTAAAAGACTACTCATCCATGGGTGGCGTAATCATTGTAGAAGCGTTTTTCATGTGCAAAGGTTTATAATGGGTATAACCCAATAAATATTCTACTTAAGAATTCCAGACCAAATAAAGAAGATTAAGAGAAGAATAAATTTAAACAAAACATAAGTAAAGAGAAGAAATAAAAGAAGAAAAAAAAGAATATTACACAAACAAAATCATTACAACATGAAGGTGAAGAAAAGGCTTCGTCGAAGGGATCCTTGCTTCAAGGGCTACCTTTATTGAAATGGTTTGTGAATTTGAGTGGATCCACATATCCTCTTCCCTAAGCTTTCCAATGCACGACCCAAACCCAAAAAATGATAAAAACACAAATTTATAGAGTGGTGGGGAGGCTATGTACAATGTGGTTTGAAGTGTGAATGGGGAATCTCAAGAAAATATTTTATGCCAACTTTCACTGCCCATTTGATCACCAAAACGCATGAATTTTCCAGCCTTCCAGACAGATCAAATGTGAGTATATTGGTCCTCTGTCTCCTCTCAAACTTTGGGCTCAATATAGGATCATATTAAGGAGTTATGGTCGAAATACATAATCTTTTCCATTCTGGCGTGTTCAGCCCACCTTTGCCTCTATGGCCCAATTACTCCATCCAAATTCATTATTTTGATGTTGTGTCCTGAATAAAAGTTGTATAAAATTAAGTTAGGAACACTCTTAAAAAATTTTACGTTCAAATAATAAACATAAATATATGTATTTTCGAAATACTACAATGCACTATAAAGGGTAAAACTGAAATTTTCACTAAATTTTCAAATGAATGATCAAATCCCTAATATTTTATAAATAAACATATTTAACACAATGTGAGGAAATTATATCATTTATTATAAATAAAATATTCATCAAAATATGGTTTTTTCATGCATGATATTGCATACCCTCATCTCATTGGGTTGAAACAACACAGTACCTCAATTATATCAATGATAAAAGAACAAAACATGTGGATCACCCAACTGTGATATCAAATCATATGTAATAATATAAAATCCATTAAAATTTCAATAATTTAGGTATATTATATTTTCCCAGCATACAGGTTATCTTCTCTTGGGAACAACATATTAACAACAACATATTCCTTCATATCGCTATCTATAAGATCCAAATAGTACGTCATGAAGAAAATAATTCCTTGGATACCTCGTTGTAATGTCTCGGTTTCAGGGTCAACCATGAGGTTCCCCTTACCCAGTTGGTCACATAGCCTCAAGAACATTTTCTGGGATTCCAAAGGAAACTGACTAGTAGTGAGGGACATTGGTGTGATATTGGGGATACTTTTCCCTCATTGGCATAGTAACATATCATAAATAAAAAGATAACATTAGTGGAAACATTAATAATAACATTAAACATTAAATAGCAGTGGACTAAAGGTAAAGAAAAAAATAAATGATATATATATATACAATCAATGATGCATGTCACAATATCAATGAAAATAGCCAAACAAGTCACATTGTTTGAATATAGTACTAAACCATGTATGAAGGAAACAAAACATGTAAACGACTCCAACAACATCACAATCATCATATTGGTCCCTTGTTCCCTAGTTCCCAAGAAATCAAGTACCTATAGTTGAAGGGATCCTTCCCTTATCTATACCTGCGCCAATATAATCTATTGGGGCCAAAAGCATAACCCAAACACGGTGTGAGACGAATCCTAGAAGGAAACCACCGAATAATTTGTTCCTAATTGTCTATGAATATATATGGTAGGTAATATAAAAAATTGAACTAATAAACAAGAATGTAATCAAATGTACACAATCCAATAGTTTTGACTACATTCATTTACATTTATTATATTAGAAACTAAACAATCTCATGCAACCCTCTAGGATGTTCTCACAGTCTAACCCCTCCAGTTCAGTTTAATAGTGAATCATTGAGAAAGAAATCCCCATCAATTCCACATGTGGTCTCATAAAGGTAAAATAAAGACACTCTCTGGAAGCACTCAACATAAAATACCCCCTATTATCTTGTCATGTGGAACTACAGACACCTTGAGGGTGCACACATGTCCATCCCCCCATGGTCTCGCAATGTGAATGTCTAACAGACACTCTGGTGAATCACTTAACGTCCATATCGCATATTTTCTAGCTACACCAGGTTCTCATAGCCATGTATAATTCAATTGTGCACAAATTATATCCATCATAAAAAGTAAATCACAGTATATAACTTGAATAAAGAGCTATAAGAAAAATCACAAGAATATCAATGAATATCACTCCATCCTTACTACACTAGTCATGAAAAACAGAGTAGCCTAACATAATTAAACTAGACCTGACAACCAGTATCTTTTCAAACATAGGAAAACACATCCATAACAAGGTAATGAATCCATATTATCAATAACCAGCCCTAACTCAATAAATCTAATGATTATAGTAATTAAATTATTAAATTCCATAAACAGACAAATACCTAAACCAGGGTATTGGAATCTTTTTCCTGTATAATTCAAATATAATTTACGAAAAGGCACAAACCACCTACCTCGATGATGTACGATAAATATAGTTGAACCCAAACCATTGAATTAACATAAAAAACTATAAATCTAGAAAAAGGTATAAAATTTTCATCAAAGGATATCTCCCAAATGAAGTGAAATCATGTGATGAGGATATAGAAGAAGGGAGAACTAAATGATGTGATTCCAAAGCAACTGAAAACTTTTTATTCGGAGAATGGACGGCGGGTTGGGGGCTCAGAGAATAATTTTTATTCTTATGTCACTCCTAGATGAGGCAAATCTAACATATGGGTTTTTTCTGTGAATGAGACGCAACCCGGTACGATTTTACAATTAAAAAAATACATGGTACATTATTTAAAGATAAATGGAGTGTATAAGCCTTTAATAGGCCCCACATTAAATGGTCTCTTGGTCAACCCAAACGGCTATGTACTCTACCATTACACAACCAGTATAGGATTATATGGGGCCACTCGCTACACGGTGTGTACTCCTAAGTAAACGTCGAGTACTCCTAAAAATTCAAAAAATAATTGTTTTTCTCAAAAGCACTGGAAAAACAAGATACATACAAGAAAATAAGATCTAGGTTCTTATAAGGAGATATGTATTGTTCTCCCAATTTTTAAATTCATCTAGAAAATATATGTATATCTATGAGTCATGATGGAAGTAATTTAATTGTTCATTTCACATGGTTAATTTATTAAAATGATATATTTGATTTTAAAATCATATTTTACACATAATATAATGATAATCTACATATTATAAAGTTGTGATATACCCTTGGGATGTTCCCACAATATCCATCATTATGATAGAGAATTGACATTAGAAATGTTATTTGTTCATGACCTACTTCTCCTATGATCGTAAATACTACACGAGAGACACATGTCATCATGAACCCTATAGTGATTTAATCCATGACTCTAAAACATAGATTAATCATATATAGAACCATGTACCTCCTCTATGACCCATTATTGATTCCAAAACATTCTATATATGGGTTTTTTCAATTCCATCAATGGTCACATGTATTGACTTATAAATCCATCTATTCATTAGTTCCTCACAGATCCAAAGAAATTATAATTAAATCACATACCACAATTAATGGGAATTTATTCATTATATTTCATTACTATTGAATTGATTTTATTCCTTTGTATATTTGTATCATTTTCTTGTGATGTTTTTTAATTGATGAGTTATATCATTATATGGATTTAATACTGATTACTATCTACCATTTTTATGAATATTAAAGATTTTTTAAATTTTGGAATAAAATTAATAGCCGAAAATTCACTAGGCCCACCATAGAACTAAAGCATTATATGATGTTGAAGAATGTGTTTCTAAAGCATTAGTTGATGGGGGTAGACATTGAATTGAAAATCAAGGTATGTTCTCTCATATTAATGTAACATATACATAATTGAGTTATATAATATTAATAAATTTAGGACATTTAATATTTATGATTAAACCCATCCCAAAAATATATATTTTTTTAACATGGATAGAGAAAAGTAAATTGATATTTAGGAATATATATATATATCAATATTACTTATGTTGGATTAATTATGTGTTATAAAATTCTAAATCACATGGTTTTAGGTAGTGTAATATTAAATAAATTATTTTCTTTATTATGTTAATATTTCATCCATATCAATGGGAGTGAGAAACCATCCTTATATGATTAAATCAATATATTTCCAATATATATATATATATAACCAATTTAGTTTTCCATGTAAGTATAAAATATATATCATATAAGTGATATCTATATGTTTTTTTTAAAATAATATTTTTTTAATAAATATTTTTTGATATTATTCAAAGTATCCTTGTATTTTTTATAATTATTTGAGAAAAAATAAATATTTAATGTGGAATTGAATTGAGATATCTATAGGAATAAAGGAAATATATTGTATACATTTTTTAGAATAAATATTATTGATGTGTGGTTTTTGGAAGGATGATAACTTTTATGGTGAAATAAAAAACCACATGAACGGAATCTTAGTGAATATTTTTACACATGGAGTCAACATTATCACTATGGAGGGAATAGATAGTATATTAAATGAGGTCTATTAAACCTTTCAAATGATCAATTTATCAAAACATTTTCATATTATTTTTTTCAAATATATTTTAACATATCAATTTCTATCCATTCATGGTTATAACTTTATATATTTATGTATAAAAACCTTTTTATAATAGAATATATGGGAGAAGTACAATATTAGTATTGAGTTTTAATTAAATTTTATAAATAAATTTATATTATTTCATATCATATATCTATTTAGTAGAGTGATTTGTCAAAATATTATTATTTTTAATAATATATTTATGAACTAATATTATCTTTATCTGAAAGAATTCAATATATAACTATATTATGTTCATTTATATATGATAGAATTATGTAGTTTATTTTGTGTTGTTCATGGTGAATTACATTATTTTTGTGTAATAAAAAGAACAAAATTTATATTCGGTTATACCTGCCAATCTTAATTATCAATTTCTACATATTTGTAGAGAATTTATTTTTGATTTGTTCAATTATTTTCTAATAGATCCCCCTGCATAAAAGATAAATGGTAAACCTAATTTTTATTATTGTTGAGGCACAAAATTTGATATTACCATGCGTGTGATATATGTTATTGTGGAAATATTATTTAATTATAATTTATATTGAAAACACACCATTTTATTAAATTTGACAGCATAAAATTGATATTCAAACTGGTAGATTAATTGCTAAAAACATTTTATAAAATTAGATAAATTTTATAAATTTATATTTGTTTTGAAACCTAAAAATAAAATCTTATAGAAATTACCATGTTAACTAATTATTATATAAAACGTTTATACATTTTTATACGCATAATATTTCACCCCCTTATATAGAAAACATGAGGTCTCCCTTATACCATTTTTGAACAAATAATTCTAATAGTTTCACTCACACACCACAATAACATCTATTAATAATTTGGTTCCATTACGGTGGATGAGGTGAAATATTTACAACTAACCACTCATATATGGGTGATTTTTTGTATCTGATGATAAAGTTCTATTTAATTTTAATCCCAAAATAATGAGAACATGTTTCTCAAGGGAAAAATACTTCATTTTTTTAAAACATGTCGTATAAATATGGTATAATTATTTTGACTTATTCATGTGAACATATAGTGTTAATATGAAATTATAATTGTAAAAAGGTATAAAATCATGATCAACCATTATGATACATTTTTGAACCTCATGCTTTAAATAATAACAACCATACTGGATATCCATCTTCTAAAATTGAGTCTTTATTAAAAACTATGTTATTCAATTATTTACAAGCATTCATGGTCATACATGATATGATACAAAACACAAATCGAGAACATTACCATAGTGTTTGAAACCATGAATACATAATAACTAGCTTAGGAATAAATTAAATATAATATATTCCCCCATCTCTATGGAAGGAGGGTGAAATGCGTGGATTTAAATTATAGAATGTAGAGAACATAAATCACAAAAAAAATCTATAATTATTTTGAAATAAAATCTTTAAAATTATTATGTCAAATTCAAAAAGAAATTCTTTAAGAAATCATATCTACAGAATTTGTAATGTATTAGGAGAATAATTAGATGATTTAAAGAATGGTTATAATAATAATTCTTTATGATACCCAAAATAGAAAACTGAGAATCTCCACTTTCTTGTTTTATTCATTAAATGATTATTCAAATGTTATAGGAATGTACTATATGAATATTAAAAATATCGTCGATAAATACATAACTTATGGAAATTAAGGGTTTGAAATAGAATATTTAATTAAATTCAATATAATTTACCTCATACTAAATTAGTAAATGTTCTATATATGATATAAGATATACTAAATAGCCATTAATTGAATATGAAATTGATATGACAAAAATATTAGATAGAAAATTGAAAATTAATTAATCAATATATCAACAAACACATATAATGATTTAACGAAATTGTTTCTCATCTACTCATTTTACAAATCAATGTGTTCATGTTTGAGACATAGAGAGCTATGATGACACTTATCCAAGTATATAATTATAAAACCCAATATTTTACCAAGACTAGAAGGGTAATTTTCAAGTCCAATAAGGTATTGGTAAAAAATAAAATTCACCACCACCAATTTAGTTACAGTTTTATTAATAACAATATTTTTAATAATATTTAAAGAAATATATAAATTAATATTCAAAAAAAATATTATTTAGAAAATGGAAATTTAAATATTATAATTTAATATACAACCATATAAAAATTCACACTCAACTTGACCCCTTCATTTTTGAGTTAAAAAATGGGAAGATAGATATGAAAAATTGAATATGATATACATTTTCAGCTTAAGAGACGATGAATAAAAACACTAGAAAATAAACATATTAACACATTCAAAAGTCAAAAAGCAATGACATCATTAAAAAAATACTATAATGATAAATAAATTAATCTCTTTATAATACTTTTTTAGATTAGTCTATGATAACAAATGTAAAATAGAGGGATGAAATTTATGAAATATATAGAGAGAACAATAATCCTAAAATTAAATTTAATCAATATAAAATAAAAAACATTTATATACCACTATTTTAAGATTTGGAAAATAAAAATATTTGATTAAATGGAAATATAAAATAAATAGATGAAATATAAACAATGTTTTAAATAAACATATTTTTTTTAATATCATAAATGAGTAGGAAAAATTTATATTCTATAAGGTATTTTGTACAAGGAAATTGAAACTCCATCATTGGGTGAGAATTGGAATGAATTTTTTAGCATTGTCACCATCGAATAATATTATCAAAGACCATGATCTAGTGTCCTTTTATCTACATCATATAGTTGATGAAATGAATTTGAATGAATCTTTATGATATAGTAGATATTTATTTAATATCATACCGAAATCTATATTTTATCCTTAATGGTGAGGTACTTAATTAAAACTAGATTATGTATTCCACTTGAATGTATATACAAAATAGATCATGTTATATTTCATGAGGATTTCCTATTAAGAATTAAAAATTTGATATTTCTAGTTGTCTTCTATATTGTTATTATTTAGTTTGAATGAATAATTTCATAGTAACCAACCATCCTTTAAATTCTCTTCTAGATGATAAATAAATGAACAATTAGTTTTCAAACATTCAAACTTATATGAATATTAAAACACGGGGAAGTATATTTTATAAAGAAGAAATGTGTTTAGAATGTACATTATTAAATGATAATTCTTAGAAAAATAATATAACATGAGAATATTTTGATAATCATGAAAAATATATACATTCTTAATATTAATATGTAATCCATTTATTTGATAATGAATTTTATTGATTATTTTTTAATGATGTGGAAAAAAAATTTATTTCACAAATATGGGAACAATAAGTGGTTGAGGTATGTGAACCAAAATTTCAGAAATCATAAATTCTTCAACAAAAATAATATTTAAAATCATTACCACTAGATGATAAATATGTATTTTTAAATATAAAAAGAATATTTTATTATTTATTTCTTCATACTTGTTAATTTTTAAGGAAATTCATATCATTAATTTATTTATAGGAATTTTTAAATCTGAATGATATATATTTGGTGATATCCCATGGTTTAATTAAAAACACTATTTCATATAAATATTCATTAAAATGATATGAAATGTATAATACACTTATGAAAAATACATATTCCAAACACGATTAATATAGTCCAAATGTTATGTATAAATTTAGAGAATCTAAAATAATATAACGAATTTTAATAACACCTTGTTCAAATAAAATTCATTCAATTCCAAAAATTAGATTGACTCTTAATTTTTGGGAATGAAAAAAAATCATCTATTCTTATTTATAAATCAAACCATTTAATGAGTATTTATAAACTATAGAAGAAAATATTTGAAAACATAAAAATATCACATCATTATACCAATAGTTTGTAAAATGATAGAATGATTAAGGATTCTAAAACATTAAATTATTTTTATCATTTCTAGGTTACATAAAATGATTCCATTACACTAATGAAAAAAATATAACTATTATCACTAGTATTTATGGAACTATTTATAATAATAATTTTTTTTTCGGATTGTTCAATACTTTAAAAATAATTTAATTTCATATCGATGTTTTTTATCTAATTTAATTGAATATTGATTTGATGTATTTTATGATGACATTTCTTTTTTTAGACTAACATTTAATCACTATTAAATATAAATTTTTTAATTGATAAAAACGGTCATAAAAAGGTTATTATTCTATGTTTTAATAATTTATTTTATAGATGTAAAAGTGATTTTAGTTATATGATTTCATTGGATGGGCTTGTCATTAACAATTAAAAAATAAAAATAATCATTATATTAAATAAACATTATTTTAAAAAAAATGTTAGATATTTTTTATTATTTACAATATTATAAAATAGATTTAACCTGGCCAACAAAAAAAATATATTTTATTTATCATATAAAATATAATAATTTTATATCAATTTTATAGAAGATTATTACATGATATAAAATTAAAACAAAAAACACCTTCTATAATTTAACCACCATACTAGCACAACCCAAATAAAATTATATTTTGTGTCTCTAATGGTGATTTAGTGGATTAGTGTCCCAAAGAATCAATTGAAAAATTAATTTCATTATATTTTTTTAGTTAAATAAGATTATCAAAAAACTAAAGTAACACTAAAATTAATTTTTATTTATATTTTTTGTTATGAATAATTACAATATTATTTAAATGGAAATATGTTCCCTGGTTTCATTAGTCATAAATAAATAATATATATCAGGGGAGGTAGATGTAATACCATGATAGGTGAGATTAGTGTTTGTACAAAATAACTATATTTCAACATTATAGAAAATATTAGTACAATGAATCCACTGAAAAAAATAGAATAAAATTAACTCACAGTATTGAGGTAGAAATTTTGGAAAATTTAACACTAAAAGACTCAAGAAAATGTCGCAAATTTCAGTTGGTTGAAGGATATGAGTCATAATAGACATACATAGAAAATTATATTATATATTCCCATGTAACATACATTTTAAGGAACCTAATCTTGTATGATTCATTGATATTTAGAAATATTTTAAATGGGATAATCATTATCTAAGGAAAAAAATTGTAAAATAAAGATTATCTAGTGATTACAAAAAAATTGATGTATATTATTGTGGATTGGGAATACCATTTTAAATATGGAAAATATATTTTATAATAAATGAATGCATTGATAAATAATAATAATCATTTCCAAATGAAACAAAATATCATAGAACCATTGAAATTTTATTGAATATTTCTTGTATGGGGTATATATATTATTGAATACATCCCAATTACAATCAGATAATAAAATATTACTCATGTTGTTCATTATGATTCAAAATGGGTAGAGGCCATTGTTAAAAATCCAATATATTTTCTTTTAAATGATAATTTTTAAAAACAAATATATTTTATTATTTTTTAAGGAATAGAAAATACATTGATGATCAATAAACTCATTTTTTCATAAATATAAAGGATCCGTTGATGATTAATTATGAAGTGAACCACAAGAAAACTACATACTATCATGCACATACCAATGGTTAAACTAATATTCATAAAAATTAAATAAAATTAATTTTATAATTTTATTTTTGAAATATTAGAAAGGAGAGGAAAAATTGATTGGTTGATACCTTATATGTTTACATAATGGTTATATGACCCAACATAAATATGGATAGTTGTTTAATATATGGTAAATGATTTTATATTCTTATAGATCTTTATAATAAAGAATATATAGTAATTATATTATTGAATATGAATTTTGATAATCCCAGATATGAACAAAAAAATTATGCATGTGAAACAGGATGTTAAAATGGAATAATTTATTAAATTTTCATATGAAAAATAAATTAACATCAACATATAATGAATCGTTTGTTAAAATATTTTTTTCTTTGATAACAAGTGGTTCAATAAAATTAGTAGTTAAAACATATAATTAGGAAATGTACTTCTACAATAGAATGAATACTCATAGTTTCAAATGCATAGAGTTTTTTAGTAGACGTAAATAGATGACGTGAAAAGTAGTTATTTATTGTGAATGAGAAATTATTGAGGAGATTATATGGTATTTATTCATTGAATAAATTAAAAGAGATAAAAATCTTATAATACTTCTATAAATGATTAACCAGGTTGTACCACTCCATCACTTCTTTGATTATTTTAAAAAATTTATATTTATTGATCTTTTTCACCACTTGATGATAGTTATATTATTTTTTACATTACTCATTATGTAGAAAAAATTTGACACCACGGAGGAAAATTTAAAAAATACAAATTTGTTATTCATTCCTGATTACATATGCACCATGGATTTTAAATCTGTTATCTTTTTTTCCATTTATAACTCCCACCAAAAAATCACTTCTTCAAATTATTTATAAGAATAATTTTATATGCCTATCCACACACACACAAACTCACACACACATATATATAATCCTTTCCTCATCCTTTGAATCCATCCAAGGTGATCAATTTCTAAAGAAGTAGGTTGTATACTCCCCAACCAGGACACATAGATAAAATGATCAATCATTCTCAAAAAGCACATACCATCCACATAAATTATCATAAAACAAATCCATATAGATTTTTAAATTCATACCAAAATTTAATAGACAATACCAATCCATTCATGATATCAATATATCATTATCTTACATAACACATTATTATCTCAAAAAACACAAATCCCACAAATATTCTACTATAAATTACTTTATGAAAAACTTGATATATTCTAAAGGACCATTAATTGGTATAGAATGACCGTATGAGAATATCTGAGGTTCTATTATAGAATTAAAAATAATAAAATCATCAGATACTAGTTTTAATATAACACTATATGATTTCATAGTACAATTCATTTAATTAAATTTCATCTATTTAATATTTTTGTGTAAAAGATATAATGAATGTTAATGAACCACAATATATTATACTATTAAAACATATACCTTAAATCAGAGGTTATGAATATTACTAACTAAATTAAAAAATATCTTTTCTTAAAAAGTGTATTATATTAATTCATTAGTTATAAATCAATTTAAAAACAATTTCAATGTAAAAAAATAGTTTTCTAAAAAATTATTTTTATACAAAAACTATGTATTAATCATAATGAATAAAAACTAGAAATTATTTATGAATAATTTTAAAAAAATGTATATTTTTAATTATATTTAAATTTTATTCAACTACTACTTTTTCTATGCATAATATGAGAATAAATTTATTTTTTACTAAACAATATTATTTTTCAATGAGCAGTTCCGTCACATTTGTAAATTATAATTTAAAATTATTTTTTACAAATTTTATGAAACTTGTATGGAAAATGAAAATCATTTTTATAATTTAAATTTAAAAATTATATTTTATTTAATTATTAAATATTTTCTAAAAGGATAACTTTTTTATGAATAATAGAAAATTCATATTTTTATTTAAATATGCATTTCCTTGAAATAATTTATTAGGTTAAATATTTTATTAAAATTAAAATAAGTTCAATTATATTACTCTTAATCGAGTTAAATTAATTTGTATAAATTTTATTACCAATATTTATATGATAAATTTTTATTTTTAAGAAACAGTTTCTCTGGAACATTGTATTTTCATCGTGCGGGCATGTCTCATATTAATATTAATTATGTTACATATTTGAATGTAATTTGGTAAAATTTATAATATATTTAAAATTAAATTTATTTATATTATTTTTCATATAAAATTTTATTTTTTTGGTAATAATGAACATAAAATAGATAAAATTTGAATTGGTTAAGTTAACGTTAAAATAAGATTGTGCGGTTTACATTCGGTTGTGTTAAAATTATTTTTCCACAAAAATATGACATATATTTGATAAATTATATTTTATATTTATAATAATTGGGTCTTAATTATATGATAAGGATAGTTTATTTATTTTATTAAAATAAAATTTATAGAGATAAATAAAAATGTAGTTACCATTCTTAAAACAGAAATGGTTAATGTTATTAAATTTAGAGGATAACAGAGTAACATGATTAAATCATGCAATTTTTACAGTTTCATATCAACAATAAATTATATATATAATATCAATATTCAATTTATTATGAAAATTGTTTGAGGGTGATGTCTCATTATTGAATTATTTTTGTTGTTCATAAAAATTATTATCCTCATTTTAAAAAGGGAACATCCCCCACTATCTTATTAAAACATCATAATTAATTTAAATAAACCTATACATATAAAACTATCA
Source organism: Viscum album (assembly GCA_963277665.1). Lineage (NCBI taxonomy): Eukaryota > Viridiplantae > Streptophyta > Magnoliopsida > Santalales > Viscaceae > Viscum > Viscum album. The sequence goes on along the minus strand of OY728128.1, from coordinate 1,009,996,016 downwards.
CTATAAAATCCATATAGATAATCTGTATCTACTATTATTACAAAATTATATACCCTATAGTCCATAAAAAGTGGCCCCAATAATGTTTTCAATGCAATGTTAATTTTCTTCACTAATCAATTTATTTCTATACTTATTCTCTTATCATACATTTTCATGTATTAATATTTGAAATAAAATAATAAAATTATATTCAACATTAAATGATGTTATTATATATATATTTTAACCAAAAACAATATTCTCTTTAAACAAATTGGAAGTAAAACCATTGACATTGTGAATGATATATTTCTGCCTCATGAACTAATGTAATTCATTATACAACACCACCACTCCCAGCCTGATAATATTAAGGATTATATATATATATAATATTTATGAAATAATAATTCTTATTAAATTATAATATGAAATGTACCTAATTACCTTCTAATCAATTAAAAAATAATAATGTCTCTCATGTGTATATGTAGACTACCATCTCCAAGAAGCTATGTGATTTATTATTGATTTATTTTCCATGGAAGGAAATGGTTATGAATTTTATAAAAATATATGATTTAAGATATGTGATAGTGATTTTATAATGTTTGTTATTATTTAATATTTTTTCAACCCATCTATAAAAATAATGAAATCATCGGTCATACAAATATATGTCCAATAATAATCATGAACAATGTAACTAATTTTTGTACCGTTAGATTTTATGCAATTAATGAATACATTTATTGTGAATATATATGATATTTATATGATGTTTGAAATTATAGTTATTATAGAACTATGATCAAATTACATTCACTAAATCTACTAAACTAAAATATGTATTAAAAATTAATATTTTTATTAATAGAAATAGTTATTTTATAAATGAATTGTCCACAAATGGGTGGAAAAACAATATAAGTAAAACGTGTAAGGTTTAATATATAATATTACTGTATTTTAATATATTAATAATAAATAAATTATTATTATACATGATTTTAGAACACATACAAAGTTAATCAGAATTGATCTAATAAATTTCTTCATGATTACATATGATTGAGGCTTATTTTAATGATATACTCATTTATTTGAGGTGTATATATTTCCAATATTATATGTCATACCAAAATTACTTTAATAGTTAAAATATTTTATTTTTTAACCAAAATAATTTCATTTATTGAGATTTAATTTTTTTTACTATATTGTATGGAATTTTATAAAATAATTTCATTTCACTAGTTTAATTTTCCTCTTCATTTTATTCATAATTTTATGATTATGAGTGTAAATTTTATTATTATTTTATCTTGAATTGATAATTATTTCATATTTTTTAAATTATATTCATATTCAATTTATTGATTTCTTCTCACTTTAATAGTATAATACATGGAAGATTTCATCTCAATTTTTACATCATTGAAACATAATTATTAATATGCACCTAGTAATTTTGATGAGGTTGATGTAATATCCATTATATAAAATATATCATGGATATATTTAAATTCATGGTATTTAATGATTTAATTAATCATATTTCTTTTATATGGGGTTTTAAAAATATTACTAAAGCAGTAAGGGTCAGTACTTCAATATCATTTTAATCAATATTTTTAATGATTGAATTTAAATTAGAAGAAGTTATATTATTATTGTATAATAAAAAAATTTAATTTTTCATCCTTTGGTTATTTATGTAATTTTCAGGTAATATTACTATATTTATCTCTTTGGTACTAAATATTGTTTAAAATGTTTTCTTAAAAAAGGACATGTTATCTCTCTTTTCAGTATAAAATTTATTTCCTTACATATAAATATTTTCCTTAAATTGAATTGAATAATATTTTTAATATTTTTCAATTATTTATTAGATATATTTTTATCCATTATATTCTTATTAAAATAATTTTTATTTCAAAATGGATCTTCTTATTGTTTTCTAAATCAGTCATTTTATAAATTGTATAGAAAATATGAATAGAATCATTTCTTTAAATATACTCAATATTTCATGAATATTTTCACTACTAGGAATACTAAATAGGTTTAATATTCATTTTAATTAACTTGGGTTCTTTTAAAATTAATTTTTATTTGTAATAATATATTTTTCTTTTCCTTTGCACAAGTAAATTTCAATGTAAATAATGATAAATTCAAAAAAAAATTAAAAAAATTTATGGATTATTTTTATTAATGAAAGTAAACTTTTATTTAAAAAAATCATAATATGGATTGTTTTTTTAATAATAATATAATTAATATTTCACTATATGGTTTACAATTTTTTTCATATGAAAATATTTAATCCCTCTTTCTTGATTGAATTTTTATTTATTAACCTTCCCTTGATACATTCTCTTTCTTGTGATAATTTCAATAAAAATTGAAAATACATATCTATATTCAATATAATTTATATTCCTAACTATTAAATTTTATATCATATATATATATAACGATTCACTTTGAGAGTTATTTGATAGGTCAGGGAAATTTAAATTTTTTATTCTTTATTAACTATTAAAATTTATTGATTAGGAATATTTATCCTAAAATAAATTAGTAATTCAAAATATGGGGATTTAATTGAACATACAGTGATGGGTTGTTTAACTACCCAAAAAATTAAATGAAGTCACTATCCTAAATATCACAAAAGATACAACACATCAAACTCACACTTATAAGTAAACATTATTATTTAAATGTGAATATAATAACCTAGCCATTGGAATGGAGGGAATGAATGAGATTAATTATATTACTAAAATATAGTGTAAAAATTTTAATAAATTTAAAAAAGTTGTTAAAAATGAATTATAAATTTAAATTAATACCAATTGAATATTAAAAAAAGTGTTTTTATAAAAAAATATATTTTACACCCACACCGACATTTTTCCTTTAAAATTAAATCAATTACTGTTAGTAAAAGAAAATAATGATATTTTTTGAAATATTCAAATACATTTTTCTTGTGTTAATGCAATATGATTTATAGGATTAAGATTAGAATAAATCATAATTTAGGCTTAAATACTATTTTTGTAAAAGAAAATTTTCCACCTCTTCAATTACACCAATATTATATTTACATTTTGACACATTTATTAATTTTATTATATATAAAAATATTTTATTCGTATGACTATAATAATTAACATATGGTGATTATTTCATATTTTTTTAACATGTTTAATTTTATATGAATAGTACAAAATGCATCATTTAATCTAAGTACTAATTTTTAATTTAATTTATTTATAATGAAAAATGATAATAAAAATTTGTTTCAATACATAGTTAGTTCTATTATAAATAAATAACAACAATTTAGGTCATTAGAATATATTTCACAGTGATATTATATATAAGAAATTATAATCTTTTGATTTTTTCCACTTTAAAAACTCACCTTTCATTATAATTGAGGGAACTATTATAAATATATTTTATCATATATTATAAATTGAATTAAGAAAAATTAACTACATATTTTTAATCATAATTTCCAAATTACGTTATAATTATAAATTCATATTTTTCTATAAATATGTTATCTTGGTAAAAAATTATCATAGCATTAGGAAAAAAGGGACAATGCCAAAAGTTAAAATGTCGATGTTTAATATACATAATAATTAAAAAATTTAAGGGATGTTTGAGATGTTTATTGAGACAAAACCACCTATAAAATATTAATTTCTATAAAAATAGTTTAATTTAATTTTACCTTAATGCGGTTGGATTTAAATATAAAATAATTATTATTTTAATCACTTAAACACACCAATCATCCTGTAAAAATACAAACTCTCACCACCACATTTCGAATCACAAGACATGTAGCTCTTCATATCCCTAAAACCCACGTATTTAAACTCAAAATAGTTTTTGGTTCTTATTTTATCACAAGTATACAGAATAAAAGATCCTCAAGTGTCTCTCAAGGAGGTGATATTCAAGAGGTAATTTTCTCAAACTAACTATCTGGATTTAATTTTTTTTCAATATTATCCCCAAGTCATTCATCCATTAATTAATTTTAACTATATAATTATTTATATAATGTATATTTATTTTTATAATGGAATATATCCTATCTTTTTCATTTTTGATATCCTCTAATTAAAATAAATGAAATTGTTTTCCAGGTTTTGACAATTAGTCTCCACCATGAATAATAATTTTTAACATTTTCTATTACCTTATTCATGTCTGGTCATTAAAACATATTATTTTTTGAATAATATATGAATATGTATATTAAAATTTATTCCCAATTATTTAACTAATATATAAACCTAATATTTTATAAAATAAAACAAGTTTATGATGTATGAAAAAAACAAAAGTAAACTGATCATTTATTATTAACATTTTATCTAATGAATCATCCAAAAATAATAAATAAAAATGATATATGGTGAAATTAATAATTTTTTGTGTTCATTAATTAAATATTATTCCATGTGTACTGTTTTAATATCATTTTACAAGAACATCCATAATTATACAAAATGAACGGACCATGAAACCACGAATAAAACCTACCTGATTCTTTAAAAATAATGAAATATTAAAAATGAATGGGTCATAATATGTTCTAAAATCCTAATATAATGTATTATAAAATTTAATATTGTTATTTAAGGAGTTAATAACATTCTTTAAACTATTATTTATAAGTTATAAACACTTTTTAATAAATTCAAATGTTCAGTAAGATATTTCTAAACCCAATTCCCATTATATGGGTTAGACTTATACTTTTGATTGTGTCATGATATGATTATGTGTTTAATTTTTTTTGAATATGTTATATTAAAATTCAACATTTTTATCTGTATTTATATATTAAAATATATAACCAATTCATTTTATTGATTCTAACTCTAATGTAATAATATTTATAAAAGAGTTAATTTTAAAAATTATCTTGTTAAAGCTTCCTTAAAAATATCATTTTCTTTCACGTATGTGTTTTCAAATATTTAGTTAAAATATGTTTTCATTATTATCTTATTATCTTTTAACTAATTTTCATTCATTTAGTAATTTTTTCAAAACATTCTGATATTGTTATAACTTTCTTTTTCTAAGAGTTCTTCTGTGAGACTTCTCTAACTAAAATTTGAAAGGGAGGTTTTGTCATGTAGAAAATGATTGACATTTAACACCATTATGATTCAATGATTATTTTAAATTTACATTATCATATTACTATTTTATTTCGAAATAAAATTGATCCCATTGAATAATCATAATTTATTCATAATATATGATATTTTTAAAGGAATGTGTTATTTTCTTTACGAGTATTAATTTGATAGAAGTATTAATATATAATGATTGTGATGCATTTCTAGGTAATTTATTATAATTATGGGTGGTTACATTCTAAACTAATTATGGATGGATATGTTATAAAATAATGATGGGTGGTTACATGATAACCCGAGGATGGGTGGTTTCATGATATTCTAAAGAATGATGGTTGCGTGATAACATCAAATTATTGGGTGCTCTAGAGATTTAGGTTGGCTATATTGGTAACACCATTCAAATGGAGTGTTTATCCATATTATAGCTTTCTAGGGTACTTGGTATAGATTATAAAATGGGTGAGCCACATTATATCACTCCATTACATTGTTTAATTATTATATTTGATGTCAATAATATGGTTATTTTATTTAAAAATGGTTCTAAATGGGTTTTCTGAATGCAATTATCTATGTTTCAAAAATGTATTTATATTATTATTTTAATTTGTTTTAATGATTTTTTTGAACTAAAATTGTGTTTCTTTATCGTATAATTATTTATTCTGATTTATAAATAAACATTCACATATAAGTAAATATTTTATGGTTTTAAATTTTTTTCACAAGACTAATGTTTTTTATTATTTTATGTCTATTGCTGAGGATTTTTTATCATTCCATGTTTTAAAATAATTGTTACACGAATTAATAAACAATAGAGACAAGGATGGGAACATGATTAAAAAATGAAGAATTTACAAGATAATAAACCATGGTTTATTTTAAAAGGGTTCTCAATTGTGAAAAAATGGATTCTGAGAATAAGTGTCCACTAGTAATTTATGGGTTTTCTTTCAAAAAGTTTTCATAATTCTCTAAAACTGTAAAAAACTAATTTTTAATGAAATAAAATTAATTATTATTAAAAATTAGTATGATATGTGATGTTTACTGTAAAATCCAAAAAATTGATTTAAAATATGTGTTTTGATAAAAGTTGAGATTAATTGTTTTCGTAAGAGTTATAGATATCATCATATGGTTTATAAGATTAAATATGATTATAATTTCAAATTATAAGACACCGTTTTTTGTTTAATTTTATAAATTTATTTTATATTTATAATATTTTATGATACATAATTTTTAAAGGTAATCGGCCTTTTGTATTAATTACTTTACAATTAACTTATAAATGAATTTATAAGGGGGTTATCTTTTAAAGGAAAATTTTCATTTTACATGTTTTAATTATTTTCCTCTCTATAGATAAACTTTCATTTATAAATATGGAAGGAACTAGATCTTTTAAACCCATATTGTATCTTATAAATGATTTAATTATCAAAATTATTGAAAAATATAATTCAAATAATTTTTATAGTTTTATACATATTAGAATCTCTTACATGAAATTTTATGGTTGGTCTAAAATGTTGTCTATCCTCGAAAAAAATTACGGTTCATTTTTTTCATTTAATTTTAAATTATAAACTTTAAGTACACTCTTATAAAGATAACATGCACAACGGACATGACTATTATCTTCTTGGATGTTAAAGATAATATGAATATCAAAAAAATATTGATGTATGGATTATAGGTAAATATTATTTTCCTATGTTATACAAATAATTTTTTTTGGGTTGGTATTTATGAATCAGAAGGATATAAATCATATCTTTTAATATGGGAATTATTTATTAAGGGATATGATGAAGGATCATAGTTAATCATTTTATAAGGATGTTGAGACAAGGTTCTGTTTTTTGTATTACGTTATCAAATTTATGTAGTGAAAATTTAAAATGAATATGTGAATCATGAAATACAAAAGGATTATTATATAGTATGTTTTATTTTCCTATATTTGAATAATATGTAATAAGGAATCAATACCTTTGAAATTTTTTAATAAGGTATTAATTATAATGGTTCACATATGCATTAATTGTGTTGTATGGAAAATTTTATTTGATAGAAAATTCATTTAATTTTGGTGGATATAAATTTATATTTATGTGAGGTATTTTTGTTATATAGGATCTCTAAATTTTATTAAATATGGATTTATACTTTTTAGATCAACAATTCATGGTATGATATAACCATTCAGGAAAAATATATTAAGATTAATTTTTTGGAAATTTTTCCATTTTTAGTGTATTAAATGTAACATATGATTTTTTTGAGAAACATACACCCCATATGATTGGTGAAAACTAGTCGTGTTGGGAATTTCTATGGGGATCGAACCCCCAACAAAAGGAAGTTATGGGTTTTTTACCTAAAACTACACTACCTTATTACCGTGTTAGTATGTAAATTTTTCAATTATTAAACTGATGGATGGAAAAATGTTATTTTAATTTTGGGAATATAAGATTATCATATTGATAACCATGTAATTATAAATTGATTTATAAATTAAGTGATCAATGATATTTCAAAATAAATGCACTGTTTTGGGGACTTATATTAGAAAATTAAACAAAATAATATGATATTTTACTTAAGAAATTAAATTATGGGTTATCTTTTTTATAACATATATGATTTAGAGTTATTTATGATATTTATATAAATAATTAGTATAACTTGAATATTATTAGAAAAAGTTTTTTTTGGAATGATTCATAAAGATTAATTGATGTTATTTTAAATGGAATATTATATTTATCTTGGAATACTACATTATCAAATCCTTATAAATTTTTTTAAATTTAGTTATAAATATTATGTGTAATTTTGATAATAATAATTTTTTGAATAATCTATGATTAACATTGTATTTCAGTATATAACATTAGAGATTAAAGTTTTTCTCAAACATAAAATAGTTTATAATTAATTTGTAATTAATTTACCTTATTCTAAATTTTTTGATTTTGGTTAGTTACATAATAAATGGAGAATATATTGGTCGGATTTTACAGATTGTTCCATCCATAGAAGTAAGTTCTGATGCCTGAGGTATGAAAATTCATTATGAATAATCATTGTTTAGATAAAATATGAGGATAAAATTATATATGAAAATTATGTAAATTTTATTTTGTTCTTATTCTACTATGTATAATAATTTCCCAATTGTATAAAAAGTTTTAATAAATAGTATCAGATTACTTTTCATACCATGAAAACAATGGCATTTTAACCATTCATAAGGGTGTGGTTTTATGATTATTATCTTTATCACATCCAAGTTCATAGTCACTCATAATAAAAATTGGAGAATTAGAAATTTTTTTCGATGTCCATTTCTTCATACATGAAAATGTATTCTATGTTATATCTAGTGACCTTTACAGTTTCCTTTCCATATTTTTAGATGATCATTTTGTTGATCCTTTTTCCTAAGTGGGATTTAAATAAAGGTATTTTATAAATTCAAACCCATCATTTTTATTAATTTCATGTTAAAATTATAAGGAATCATTTATTAATGTGGGTGGATAATTTATCATCCATACATCTTAAAATGAAAAACTATTCCCTATATCAAACATTATATTATACATCATGAATAACCAAATGACTAAAATGTATTATTTAAACTATTATAAATTTTTTTTGGAATGGATGGAATGCGTGAGAAAAAAATTAGGATAATATTGTTTAAATTTTATATAAAACTAGTTAATTGGATACAAATTAATAAAAAATGAAAATTAAAACCAATTGAATACATATAATTTCCTTTTCTAGAAAACCATTTTATACCTGTAATGTCACTTTTTAATACATTAAAATCATAAATATTATAAAAATGTCATAATAAAATTTATATTTAATATTTTAAATAATTTTTTTTAAATTAGCCCAACAAGTTGGATATGCTTAAGATAATATTAAATCCTTGTTTAAAAATAAAAAGTTCTATTTTTATAAAAGGTAATTTTGATTCCATTTGATGGCACACCTATCTTGAATGTAAATATGAAACATTTAAAATTTTATTTGTAAAATATAAACAGAAATTGTTGATGAGGAATATTATAATTATATAACAGTTAATTTTTCACATTTTTCTAAAAAATTTCATTCTTGATTATTAGTGATAAATACATCATTTAATCTAAAAATATATTTTTCATAGTTTTTATTGACATACATAAATTATATTTTAAATTTGTTTTAATGTATAATTAGTAAAATTGTAAATCAATAAAACAAATTATGGTCACATAATTTAATTTTTAATTGATTTTGGATATGAATACAAATAAATCAAATGATGTATTCACTTTAAAACACCCCTTATTATTGTTTCTGGTGGATTAGATTAAAATATAATTTTCCAATATTGAGTATTGAATTAGGTAAAATTGGTTTTATATTTAGAATCAAGAGGTCTTCATAATTTTTTAATGCCAATTTTTTTACCCACAAATAATTTACCTTAGTAAATATATTACTTACCATATCTTAAGAAATACAGTTTAAAATGTTAATGAAAAATGTTAACTGTTTAACATATTTAAAAATTACAACATGTAACAGTTTATTAAGGTGTTGATCAACCCTAACCATAAAATAAAATATTAATGTTAATTTAAATTCATGGAATTTTATTCCACCTCAATATGGATACCTTTAAATATAAAATAGTATTTATTTTAATCAATTAAATAAACCTCTCTTTGAGTATATATACAACCCCTCACCACCCCATTTCAATGTATAATGCATGTTTTTCCTAAAATATCTAACAATACATATCTTAATATCTAGACCAAATTAAATGTGCTAATTTTCACCTAATAACACCAAATACAGTTTCCTCAGTGGTCAATCGAATTGGTGATATTTAGTAGGTTTTTCGCCAAGGTACCTCTCTTAATTTCATTTCTTTTTCTACTTCCTACTCACCTACATTATTCATAAATACATTATAGCTACATAATAGTTAATATAGTATATTTTTTTATTTATAATATATTATATAATATCCATTTCATTTATTATCCCCTATTATTAAAATAAATGAATCTTTGTTCCATGTTATGTTATTCAATCACCTCCATCAATAACGATTTTTTTCGTTTTCCATTATTGCATTCCAAGATGCAAGTTAAACTATATTTATTGATACATAGTATTAAAATTGGTATATTATAACATATTTAATTTTATATAACTAATATATTCCAATAATATTAAATAAAACTATATTATTTCATGATTATGGGAAAATTCGAAATAATAAACTAAACATTTATTATTAACATTTTATATATTTAATTATCCTTTTGTAATTAATAAAAATGATATATTAGAATATTAATAATTATAGATGTTAATTAATTCAATTACATTTCACTTCTATACTTATAATACCGTTTTATAATAACTTATATCATTATACAGAAATAAAATTATTTTGAAACCATTAAAAAAGAAAATGAAACAATGATAAATAATGAAATATTTATAATTAATGGTTAATAATATGTTGTAAAATCATCTTATATAGCATTTTAAATATTAAAATTTTATTTTAATTAATTATTAACATTATTTAATACATTATACATGATGTTTTACCACCTTTGATGAAATATGAACACAATTTAAGGGGTTTAGTAACCCAATTTACAATCTTTGGGCCATACATCGACTTCATTATTATGTCTTGATATTATTTTTTGTGATGTTAATTATGAATATATAATATTTAATTTTCTGTTATTTTATGATTATTTTTAGTGAAAACATATAATCATCTTTTCTTCCATGTATGTGTTTTCAGAAAAAATCTAGAAGTATTTTTTTTATTCTATAATGAAGGTAATATATTAATTTCATTAATGTTTTAAATTTTAAGAAATGGTTTTAAATTATTTTTTGTCTCTATCTAAAAGATATTATTTATGACTTTTCCCATAATAATATGAAATTAATATTTTTATACATATATGAAATGAGTTGAATTTTATACCATCATGAAATATTAGGCATTTTAATTTTATATAATTATATTACAATGTTATTTTAAATTAAAATTTATTCCACTATACATGCATTATTTCTCTAAAATTATAATATTATAAAATGAAAGGGTTACTTTCCATTTGAATCATTATATAATGAAAGTATTCATGTTTTCTTATTGTGATATGGTTTTTGGAAATTTCATATAATTATTGGTTGTTATTTTATAGACCAATGATGGGTGGTTACATGATAATCCAAAGATAGTTGTTTATGTGATAAACTAATAATGGGTTGTTTTGTGATAAAACATGGATGCATGGTTATGTGATAATCTCCAATGAATTGGGTATATCAGTGTTGGAGGTTATCCATACTAGTTACTCCATTTAATAAAAGTTTGGATCCATATTATAGCATACAGATGAGCCACATATAAATCATATAAAGTGTGATCCATATTATAAGACTCTATTACATTGTGCAGTGATTATATTTGATGTCGATCGTATGTTTATTCTATTAAAAATGGTTTTAAAAGGGATTTATGAATGTGAGGATCTATGTTTCTAAAAAGTTTTTCTTTTCCATTCTATTGGTTTTAGTTATATTTTTTGTAAAATTGTGCGTATTATATTATCATAATGATTTATATCAATACCCTAATGAAATTTGAGGAAATGTTAAATACAGAATTGTTTTTTATGTTTCCCACTGGACATACATTTCCACTTTTTATGTCTCTAATAAGGCTATTGTGATCATCCAATGTATTAAATTTTTTCCATGTGATTTGAAGGATAATAGGGACATGGGTGGGAATTTTTGGAAGAAATGAATAAATTAACTATAGCGGAAACATTCTTTATCTTAATATTGTTATGTTTGGTTGGAAAATGGATACTTTGTATAAAATTACACTTTTAATTTATGGGTTTTTGATGTCAATGTTTTCTTAATTTTGCAAAATTGTACACATAAATTTTCCTTTAAATTATATAAAATTATTTCTATTGTAAAATCAATAGAATAAAATATTATTAATGTTGGATCCATACATGTGGGGCCCAAATTTATATATCTCCTTAATGAATCGATAGGTCTCATGAGAAAAATCATTAAGTTAAGAGTAAATGGGTTTGTAAAATAGTATTAAATTTCCTTTGTGAATTTCATTATGGTATATATATATTGATGTGTGAGATAGTTACATCCAATATTAATCATTTCTTTTATTGAAAACTCATTTATTTATGTACCTATAATTATTGATTAGTTATGATGTCAATGTATTAACATTATGATCACATAATTTTTTATATTAAATTATGTGATAATTATTTAATTATAACATATTATTATCATTTGTGTAGTTATTGATTCAATGTATTGTGAATTCAATTATTTATATTTACATATTGATTATTCCGTATAGATTTATGATATATTTTATTTAATTTAACCAATACTGATAATTTTAAATCACCCTTATTTGTTTTAATTTTCCTAGTATATAAAAGAAGAATCATTAAAGAATATATAGTATGTAGAAAGATTATGTTAACTATATGCTGATTTATATTTTTATGTTACACATGAGATTTGAGAATTTATCTGTTTTACTATGACTGATAAACTATTTATTTCTTTAGAGATATGATCACTTGTATCTTATTTTAATCTATATAAGTGACCAAAAGATCATTGTTTTGGGGTTAGTGTCTTTATAGTTGTTATCAGAAAAATTTAATTTGAAACCTTGAGAAATATATTAATAAAAACATATAAAAGATGATATAGTCATATTACTGAATTTTTATTTACCTCTTTGTATAGAATAACAACATAGTGTTTAGTTAAGGAATATATTATTTAGTTTTCCAAGGATTAAATCTATGTATAGATACTATATGTTGATGAAGATCTAGAATAGGTATATGTATGGGAAATTTTATTAAAAATGGTGTTTTAGGATTTAATTTGATCATGACCTAGTTCACAATATTGTGTATTTACACATACCTTGTTTGATAATCCCATGGGTAATTTTGGGGTTTACATACATTTTCATTATGGAAAATCATGAATTACTTATATAGATGATGATAATAAATGTCTAGGATATGCCAATGTTGTCTTATATGGAGGGTAATGTCATGATTTATACAACCTATAATTGATTATATGGTTTTCCACATGGATTATTATTGCTCATTATAATATTTTTAGTTTTAGTCAATGAATGTAACCTGAAAGAATAATGATAAAATTGAATATGATTGAATATTTAGAGATTATGACCAAACAATTAGAGGGGTATTAAAGATAAAGATATTATAATTATTAAAATTTAGTAATTTCAAAATATATTTAACATATTATACCTTGACCAATTCTAAGAATTAAAAATGAGGAGAATGATGTAGTATAATAATAGCTCTAGTGGTGGGCATCAGAGATAAAATAAAGCAATATTTCTATCATGTTGGAAATTTTAAAATAGACACCTATGAAATTGTCTATAAATATTGGTAAAATGTATTATGTGTGGTCAATAAGATAATATGGAATCTTATATTTTTAGAAAAGTAATAATTTTAGTGTTGATAAATATATATCATCCTAGAAATCCATTTATAGTCTACTTTCTTGAATTTTGGGGGAACCTGGGAATTATCTATGTCAATTAAATCTTTTTAAGATTAACACTTTTATCCTATAAGGAAGTGTGATGATTTAAAATGTTATTAGCCTTTATTTATTATGATTCCAAAATTAAATTATAGAATTATTTTTATCAATGTTATTTTGTGTTTGAAAAGAATGAATAATCTAGGTAGTGTGTTAGTTTTTTTATTCATATATGTAATAAAAGAATATAAACTATATAATTATGGATAACCTCACAATTTTATGATTTTTTTGTTAATAATATTTTAATTTTCTTCAAAATGAATTTTGAGGTTTTTAATTAATAACATTTTTATGTGATTAATGAAATAATGGGAGTTTTTTCATTAGGTTGAAGTATATCTGACTCTATGACTGAACATGATGTATTATTTGATGAATAAATACCCTTTCACAAGTTTAAAGGAATTTATTACCTATTCAGATAATATAATCATTTATTTTAATATAATAATAGTTAGTTATGATTATTTTATTTCGGGGAAAAAATAAGTGGTAAGGAAATTCATTTTGGATAAAATGTTGTTTGATGACTAATGTTCTTTTTGAGTATTTTTTTAATATTATTTGATATATTATAAGAATTAAATTAATATTTTTTTTATAATAATGACAACCCATATTCTAGGTTATATAGCATCATAACTAGTGATTTGGTAAATAATTCTCAATTTCATCTACGTTTTTAAATATTGAGGTTAATCTATTAATGTATTACATCAGATAACTCATAATCTATATTTATTTAGTATATATATATAGGAAATTGTAAAGACATTTCACTCTCTTATGTATATTTTTATATGTTAAAGTGTATTTTTAGTAATTCTGGTAATGTATTCATATTGGATATTCATACCATTGAGTAAGAGGCTATTTTTAAATTTATCATAGAATAACCAATAGGTGAAAATTTTCATATTAAATAGGTGTATATAAAATATGTTTATTTTTATATTTTCTTAGTATAGATTGTAAAATAAGTTCTCACAGTTATGAAAAATAATCATGAAATAAAAATCTATTACCTTTCTTTCATTTTAAATGAATTTATGGACTTTTCACCTATTAAATATTTATGGTATTATGTTTGTTAACATTTTCCTTAAAATGTTTCCAATCACCTAATATATTCCTTGGGCAATTACTGTCCCATACGTGATTATATATTAAGCCCCAACTATTTTTTGTAACATCAAAATATTGATATGTTTTATTTTAGATGACATTCATAACCCCTTTCTCCTTTTCAAAGAGGATGTTTTTTTAATAATTTTTACAATATGAGTTTTCAACAAAGTTATTTTCAAGTATTTTACTCTTATATTTTCTATGAATGTTCAAATTATCTGGATTCATTTTGTTTAATTTGGTAATAATAAAACACCTTCAATATTTATATTATTTATCATTTAAATAGTTCTCTTTGATAGATTACAATACCCAACAAATATATAATAAATGTACTATAATATATAAAACAGTTATATCACTATTTTCAAATAGGAAGATTTTAATAGGAATAAAAAATTATTAAAAATATGTAATTTAAACATGAGTAAAATAATTTTATTATTTATCACTAAATTTGAAAAAAAAAACAAATAATATGAATGGAATAATATGTATATATATATATATAATAAACTATTTTTATGCATATAATGTGTTTTTATCTAAATAAATTATATTAATTACTATTAGTTTATGATTATAAATATATATATACATTACATATTTAGTAAAATGTTTTTTCATTCATCTATTAATTATTCTATGCATAAGGTATGAATAAATTCACTGTAATGCTTCAAAACTGAATTTTTCTATAAAGCAGTTTTGTCACGTTTTACACAAATAATTTAAAATTAATTTTTATAGATTTTATCAAACTTTTTTGAAATAAAAGAACATAAATTCTCAATTTACCATGTCAAAATTATTTTAAATTTAATCTTTTAAAACATTCAGAAAAAAAACTTATTTTTTAAAATGAATAGTGAAATATACTAAATAAAATTGAAATATACATTTTTAGAGAAATTACTACATTATATTTTGTATTATATTTCATTAATATTTGAAATTATTATAATTATATTATTATTATTACAATTTAGGTCCTTTGAATCAATTATTTGATAAAATTGGATAAAAATTTTATTATTTTTAAGAAATCATTTTATAGGAAAGTAATATTTTCATTGGACATAAATGTTTAATTTAAATTTTAATTTATTTAATTTATGAATTTATTTTTTGTAAAATAGATTCAAAATTTGGAATCAAAATAATTATTAGTAAAAAATATTTTTAATGAATTTATTGGTTATAATGATAATAAAAGATTTTAATAATTAATTATCATAGTAATGGTTATAATAGTGTTTCTTGTTAAAGGATTATATGTTAAAAATAATTATACAGACACATGGAGATATTATTGGATAAATTTGAATGCCTATAAAGAATAATTTGTTTGAACTTATAAAATACTGGTTATTTTTTTATCCATAAAGTGTAAATTTTTTATTTAAACAATATAAAAAGTGACCAGAGTTAAAAAGAAAATGATAAAAAGATATTAGGCATGGAGTTTAAGAAAATAACAAGTTTAAAATATACATTTTTTTTATTTTTTATGTTTAGGTGTGGGTTAAAAATACCTTACCTAAACTCTTTTGTTTATCAATTTTTCTAGCACTTAGATTGAGAGTGACTTACCATTATTTAATAGTTTTGGTTTATTCCAATAAATATACTTCTCTATTATTATAAAATGACACATCCCCCTCAGAAATTCATAATTATTATTCATTAAAGCATAATAAAACACTACAATAATGTCACAAAAAATCAATATAAACATTATATGTTTTATATTCTTTCCAAAAAAACATTGTTATCATTAATAAGTTATCTAAATGAAATTTTTTAATGAAGAAGGTAATTGTTTTAAAAAACCCCCTTCTTTTTTTTTGCATATTCTCTTATCACCTTTATTAATGTATTAAACATTTCGTTAGTATAAAACTAGTATCTACTATACATTAATATATTATTATGTAGATAGAATAACCTATCTATACCATCTTCCATCAAATGGGAAACAAAATAGTTGATCCTGAGTATGATGGACTACCGCCTCACAAATCGATGTAATTCATTTTTTATTTCCATATCAAAGAGATGGATTATATTTTTTATGAATATATATGTATATCTATATTAAATAATTTTAATTTTATAAGTATAATATTACATCTACCTTCCTACAAATTTATACCTAAAAAAGACAATGTTAATTTTGTGTATATGTGGAGTACTATCTCCACGAAGCGATGCGATTCAATTTTTATTTCATTTTTACAATGGTGGAAATAATGATGGATTTGTGAAAATATATTATTTATATGATATATAAGATATTTTATAAATTTTATTAATTAATTATCTTTATATTTTTACATTTCATGAAAAACTAAAACAATGTTCATAGGTATGTATAGTATACCATCTCCATGAATGGTGTAACTAATTTTCATAACATTAACCATTATGAAACAATAAAATAACATATTTAGAGAATATATTTAATATTTGTATAATATTTATCATTATATAGATAATGTATCTATGGGGAATGTAAAATAACCAAACTACTAAATAAAAATAAACATGACAAATGAAGTAATTATTACCCAAATGAGTGATTTTAACTGTGAATTTCTAATTATCATGTGATAATTTCACATATGAAAATAATATTATCTATGATATATTACTAATATTATAATATATATTCAATTGAAATTTAAATATATTATATTTTTTATTAAAATTTGTACAAAATATGTTGACCATGTTGTATTGAATTAAATCTCAATTTTCGTTGTTTATGGATTATTTTATTATTACACACCTAATTTATTTTATATGCTGAATATGTTTTAAATTATACATTTTACATCCTGAATAAATAATATTTCATGGTATATTTGGTTTTAATGACAATTATTTTACCCAATTGTATTTGGAAGGAAAATTATTAAGTTGTAACAAATATCATAAACCACTTTATTTTTAATATATACTAAAAGTCAAATATATTTTAAATTATATGTTTCTATGTGTGATGAATTTTTATTATTTTTTATTACTTCCACGTTTAATATTTTTATTTAAATTTTAAACACATAATCAATCAGTTTTTTAATTTCACATCAGCTGTATGACCATTTTGAGTGTTTATGAATAAATTTCCACTTTATTTTAACATATTTCTAGTACACACTTGATTATTGTTAAAATGTGTATATAATACCCCCATTGAAATTATATATCATCAATCAATTTAAATTTATGGTTTTTAATGTATCATTTAATGTTATTATTTAATGGGGGTTATGATTTGAAAGATACCAATGTAATAAGGGTTTATGTTTCAATATTATTTTAGTCAAGATTATTTTCCCTTGAATATAAAATAATGGGAGTTATATGAAAATTCTATAATAAATCCCTTTAATCATTTTATTCTCAATTTATTAATCAAATTATTTTTAATAGTATCATTTTCATTAATTTGGTACATATATTTATTAAGAATATTTTTTTATCAGAAAATCAATATTTAATTTTCTTTTCATTAAGAATTTGTTTCCATCCAAGTCTATGGTTTATTTATAATTTTTGAAAAAATATATTTAGTTATGTAAATTAATTTTTGAATACATTTTTACCAATGTTTTAAATTGTAAAAAATATTTTAATACAAATTTTATTATCATTCTCTAAAAAAGATACTTTTAGACATTTAACAAAAAATGAAATGAAATTTTTTGAATGTACATGTTATGAATTTAATATAAAAATGTCATAAAATTTTAATACAATGAATTTTGTATCATAAACATAAAATGTTATTTAATAAATTAATTCATAATATTATAGAAAATGTTCTTTTTAAAAATTAAATTTCAATGTGGATATTTTATTTTTCTAGTAAATGTTGTAAATAAAGATTTTATGGTATTTATTTTCATGAACAACAATAACCATTTATTTTAATTATACTCCTATAGAGATATATTTTAATAGAATTAACCTTACTCTTCATTTGAATGGATTATAATTAGTTTTCCATGGAAATTTATTTACCTTCAATTTCATTATTAGTTTTTTGTTCATTAATGTTCCCTTAAAACATTCACATCCACATGATAATTGTGTATTACATATACTTTCAATACCCATATTCATTTTAAGGGACGTTTTTGTTTATTAAACCTTATATAGTTTATTCATAATGAAATTCACTATGAATTTTATAGTAATGATTATGTAAATATTTACACTATTGATTATTCACTGAATTTATATATATTTATTGAAAAAAGATATTTCTTATAAATTCAAGAAATAATTAAACATTTGTGGAATGAATTAGATATTCCATAATGGGATGGGAATAAAACAAAATAGCCCATCATTTCATTGATATATCTCATGAGATAAATTATAACAATATAATTATTTATTGTTTTGGAGTATATCTAACAATTATTTTGTACTATCTATATGAAAGGTTTTGAAAATATAAATATCATGATGTCTGAGATCATGAAATACCACATTAAAAGTTTAATTCAAAAAAAAATATAGTGATATATATACATTTAGATAATTCATTATTTATGATAAAAATATATCAACTTCAATCTTATGGGATTACATATTTAGAATAATATGTTCACAAATTATTCCTAAAATATTGTTCTTCATGCTATTTTTGTTGAATAAATGGAATGTGTTTTAATTTATATATGATTCTGTAATTTTTATTCATTATTGAGTCTTGAGTTCTTTGAAAAAATGTGCCCATTTATAAGATTTTAATCTCACCCGTATTTTTTATAATTTTCCTGGGATATGAATGTAAAATTATTAATTGTTTTCAAGGTTGAAAAATATTTACATTTTTTTAAATTAAATTTTTAAATGATATTTTAGGTTCATAACGAATCTAGTTTTCCAAAACTAATGAACTATTTAGTCTTTTGGGATAAAAATTCATATAAATTATGATAATTTAATAATTTTACCACTGACCTTGGGTTTCAAGAACCAATTTGTTTATATCTTCAAACACAAAATCAAAATCATTTATATACACATTCTATTCATTTTTTATTATACATAAATATTTCTATCACTCTAGTCATAATGTTTATATCTCAATAACCAATTTTTATTTTATTAGTGCATACATTAATCATACATGTGATAACCATATTATATATTGATGTACGTAAATAAAATCACTATATTATATTATATAACGAGCCTAACTTGATGATTATATAAACCAACATAAGAACCAGCCCAAAATTTCATTATGAGCATCCACACCCCCCCCCATTGAGTTGACTTCAGGAATCAATGTTACTAATCATAAATGCTGTGTAAATTTTCACCATGACGAACTGACAATACGATCCAAAATATAAACAACAATAAGAAAATAATGAAACATTCCTAGAAATATATAATATAAATTAATAATAAATAAATGATAAAAATTGAAATAGAATATAATGAAATATAATGTAAGACCAATTTTATCTAAAAAAATTCTGACTGGTTCTATGAAACTGAATGACTGATCTCTATCACTATGTGACTAATAACTTACTTTAATTACCCTAAATATCTTACTTCCCATGGAATAAGACACCAGATCCAACCTAAATGATAGGTCCCGAATGATCATACTCAAGACATAAATAATATATTCAACATTCTTGATTATATATGTGGCGAGATAAAGTACGTAGTAAACTACCATGAGACAATTTAATATATTTTATAATAGAATCCAATTCTGAAATTTTGAAAATATTCAATGGAAAAAGGTTTTTATTTCCACTATATATCATGGGAAAACAATATTTTTGAGTTATTCACTTTATTATTTAGTACCATTTTCAAATTATTTCACATGACAATGATTTTTTATAACAATTCCAATTTTAATGGAATTTAGAAAATTTCCTTAAGATATCGTATCATTGAAAATAAAAATGGATATGGTTGAAATTTTTCAATACCAAATCCATCTATGTAAAATTCTCAAAAAACTATTACAACATTTTACATAAAATTAAATTACAACCCCAAAGAATTATTTAATAATGAAAAGGTATAAAATAGTGATACAAAACTACAAGACTTTTTTTTAAAAAAATCTAATAATTGGGTGGATGTAAATAATTAAGCACCCTGGATTACTCACATGTGAATCAATACATAAAAAATTAATCAAATAAATAAGTAATAAATAAAAATATACATAAAGGGAATACATATGATACATATCATGGGGGAACATTGTAGGAACAAAAAGGACCACCCATGTAATTTATCGGTGCAGTTACCACCACCAAGTTAATAGTTAAATATTCTTCAATTGAAAAACTCAAACTAATCATTGTAGAGAAAGCCCCCTAATTAGGGTGATGAATACTAATAATGGGGGAAAAGAATATGTTAATGTTAATTATCCATAAAATATTCTATTAAATCAATCTTACTATCCATAGCCTCCCCATGGAATATTAAGAGAGGTGGTATGAGAGAAAACAATGAGATCTCTTGACAATAACAAATCTCCAAGGGATAACACCATAATCACATCCTTTCCACCTACCATGATAACCATAAAAGTACATATAACTCATTAGACATGATCAATCACCCCATAGTGAATTCATATCATTGATATTATAAGTATCACAAAAAATGGCCTCAATAAGAGAACATTCAATATCACGTCATTGAAGATCCAATCTAGAATTCAATTTTCACAAAAAGATTATATGTATTGAAATTAAATTTTAAAACAAATATGACTCCAATTCCAAAATAAACTTTAAACCTCAACAATAATAACTTATGGAAACAGAAAATAAATCTCACTTTATAGAATAATATTCCTCCTTTTGGGAAAAAATATAATCCCTTTAAATATAAATGAAAAACCATATTGATAACCTTATTTATAAGAAAACCCTGAAGCCCATATTTATATAAAAATGATTTTTTAAATTTTCTAAAACATTTAGACTGCATAAAAACCCATTTTCATCAAATAATAATTTTATACAAATAATTCCACTTTTTTAAAAAAACCAACAATAATTAAGAAAACAATTAACAAAAAATAGATATCCCCCACAAACATTATCTAGGTTATAAAATAATTTATGTTATAAATAATAAATGGATCTATTAGATAAAATTAAATGAAATAGAAAAACCCACTTCATATGTTGAAAACCTGATGCCTTTGATGAAACCCACCAGAATAGAACTCCAAAAATGATTTCTAAATATTAAAAACCAAAACATCCAACAACCAACCATCCTAAAAAATTCCACCATTAAAAGAAAATTATGTTTTATGATAAAGAAAAAGAGATAGAAAAATGAAAGAAAATATGAGGGATGACATAACCTTTAGAAATGATTGTGTAATCAGTATGAAATTATCACAATAACCACTATGGAGGACTCAATTGAAAACCAACATCCCAAAGCTCATCTGTCTCACAAAACATATAAATGTGTTCATAATGTTCATATATAAAAAATGTTTTCAATGATATATGTAATGATGATAGAACATTCATGGGACATTCACACTAGAAACACACCATCAATCTCTGCATAACTGAAACCAGAAAAACATTGTGAGAGAAGTTTACTAGGAAAAAGAAATGTTTGTTATATTATTACACTAACTAATAACACTAGGAGATACCAAATAACATAATACCCTACACGACTTTCACCTATTCAAGATAAAAATATATAATAATGTCATCATTTTAAAATCCCTAATAAACATCATCAAATTTTTAGGATTTAATAGAGATAATTCACCAATCAAACCCAAATAACTCAAAAACATTATGGTGAAACTCACCATATATACTTTCATATTTCATTATAAGATGAACTCTTATTTAAACAAGGTTATCAATAAAATCACCTTATATGATACTCGATCGTAATAGATTATGGGACAATATTAGTTCAAAGACATTAATGTATGATCTGTAATCTGAGAAGAGAATTGAACTAGCACACCGTCATAAGTTTAGGTTGATATAGAGACCACAAAAAAAATTTCCCAATCAATAGGTCAGCTACACATGGAATTAGCTATCAGATATGATAGTTCATTCTTGTGCGAGTCAATAAAAAATAACAAAAAAATGTAGAACTCTATCAAAAAACATTAAAGTTCAATATAATATATTAACAAGTACATTTATTACATGAAATAAATATAAAAACATTTTAAAAATTCTAAAAAGATAACCAAATAATATGAAACCAAACAAAGGTTAATTAAATAATTTCCGTTAAAATATTTCCCAAATTAGATTGAAAAATTTCATTCAAAACAATCCTAATGAATTTTTAAAATTAAAATTACCTCATGAAGTAAATTTATTATTCTAAAAAACCCTGAATTTCGGTTAAAAAATTTCATGAATGTATCACAACTCACCCAAATCATTTTGGAGGATTTATCACTTCGATCTCACAAAATCATTTCTTTAAAAACAAAATCAGATTAAAAATAGTTTCTAGAAGTAAAAAACATTCCTCCAAAAATATTAGTAAAATAAAATATGGTTTTAATAAATGAAACATATACTAAAGTAGAAAAAATGGAATTTTAATAGATATCAAACTCTAAAAATGACACTTAAGAATTCATGAAAAATCTAGTCAATAAATAGTTTGTATAACAAAAAATGATGGAAAATGAAAAACTTCCAGAACATTACTCACAAAAAATGTTTTGAATAATTTTTTTTATAGAATACAATATAATTGAGTGAGTCCTAAGGGATTTTTTCCAACATAGACTGAAATAGTTTCACATGATTTGATTAACCAATAACATTACCGATTCCCAATTGATTGCTTCTAAATATTGTTTTATGTGAGTGATTTTTTATGACATCATGAATGGTATTTAATAACATTATGTGGTAGAAATCCTGACCAAACGATCTCCATAAAAAACAACAAAACATTAAAATTTTAAAATAATACTCCTTCCCACTGATGGTAACAAGATATTTAACATGAAGAAGGGATGTATTTGAATTCCCAAAAACCAGCCACTATAGGATTGGAAAACCTGTATTAGTTCTATTAATGACCCCCAAATAATAATAATGATAATATAAATAACCTACGAACCATTCTAGAATCATATGGATCTGATACCATATATTTTAGAAAACTACTCAGACCATCAATTGTATTGGTCCTAAACTGGTCCACCACAATCCAAAAAAGAATCCCCAATGCACCCAGAGTGATGATGATATTCAAGGGTACATGAAACAATAATTTTATATGGTTTCACCATCATGAAAGAAACATGACCATACAAAAAAGAAATAACAATTACCAAATAAGAAAACATTAGAAGGTACAAATCAAAGAAATAAAAAAATTAAAAAAAAATGGAAAATGAATATATAGAAAGACAATATAAGAATAAAGAGATAGAAAAAAAAGAATCCAAATGGTTCCTTGAATGAAATTGGTGATATCTATCTCACAGTTACTCTGATGTCTCCAACATCACCTAATAATTAACACGTTTCAATGAAGATAATAACATATCTAAACTGAATTAAATTTCCTAAAAGATCTTGTTCAAGAAATGAAGAATATATAAGCACCATTGTGAGTAAGTAGTGTTTGAGTGTAATATAGTTGGATACCACCTGATGTATTTTTTATTTATTTATAAAATAAAACATTTATTCTACTGTGAAATAATAAAAATAATCAACTTCAGAAACAAATCATAAAAAAATAGGTCTTAATTTCCATTTTAATCATGGTAATAAGAAAAGTATAAAGCCTGAACATTATTAGAGATTTCTACTTGAAACCAATTTCATAAGATGGATATTTTTGAAATCAGTTCTAAATTATATTGAATCTATATACATTTCATTTAAAGATCACACCACTAAATATAAAGCCACACATTGTATAAAATATTCAAAAAATCGCTATTAAGGAAACCCCATTGAATAATATTTTCCCCATCCTCCATAAAATAATTTACACAAACAAAATCATTTGTAGAAATGAAATAAGGGATGCAATAATGAAAAAAACACACCTCATTATAAAAATTAATAATAAATGGTTTGATATAAACTAGTCAGCATTAGTACTGAAACATAAATGATCTGCTAATCATGTGAGTCCATATAATCAATCAAATATAAATCACACATTTGAATTTAAATAAAATGAAATATTGTATGATACATATCATCTGGAAACACAATGGGGAATTACAAGACAACAAAAGATATATAAAGGTAGACGAACTATTTGATGGTTTGTAGTCCCATATATGATATCCAATTCCCAATAACCATTATCATTGGTAAAATTCACACTAGAAATGTGTGACACAAAACTAGGGGAGTTTATAGTTCTAATTATAATCAATCCAACAATTTCCCTACTTCATACATAGTAGGAATGATCTATAGATGGTGTAATAATGTAGGTGGGCCATGAGAAAATTGTGTCCTCACATGAAAATAATAAAGGCTCAAGGTCTAACTCTGCATTCAATTCCTTACCACCTCCCACACTACCCTTATCAATATCTTCAATTAATTATACATCATTAATCATATAATAAGAAATGCATTTCATGATTTATATATGCATCATCCACAAGAAAATGAGGCATAGTGAAAAAACTTGAAATATCATAACATTAAGGGGAAACTGAGACTACGTTTTTTTACATATGTAATATATTTTGGAAAGTCCATTTTTAAAATGGTTTAGAATACATGAAAAATTGAAAAATAATATGAACCATATTTATTCATTAAAAACTAATTAAAAGGGGGAATCCATCATAAATTATAAAACAACAACACCTTTTTGAAAAAATAGATTTCCTTTAAACACAAAAGGGAAAACCCAACATGGATTAAAATCCAATGAAAAGGTAATTTTTATATATATAACCAAATTCATTTTTTATAAAACACATAGAATAAATAAAATACTCATTTATATATAATAATTATATTAATCATTTAATTCCACACATTTTCAATATGATATGCAACAATGTATAATAAAAAAATTGACTACTATATTCAAGGTAACCAACATGGCTTGAATGGAGTTTATAATATAACGAATAAATGGATATCATATATAAAATAAAATTTAAAATAAACACATACATCATGATGCTAGAATGTTTTATCGTTAATTAAATCCAAAAGAATATAAAACCTAGGATAGATCATGACCATTAAAAAAATCCTAAATTCCCAACATCCCGGGGTAATAAAATTGGATGAGAATGACAAGTTGGTTGTAAGTGAAAGGTAAAAATAGATAATCCCATAAATAAGAATATGGAATTCTAAGCCATTTGAATCGATAGAAAAATCACCAATAAATATTCAAAGAATAAAACATATTAGAGCATAGAGGAGGAAATATCTATGTGTTTAGTTTCATAGTATTGGGAAATGAATATGGGAGTCCATGGGAAGAAACCCCAAATAAAAATAAACCAAAATGGAAAAATACCTCTCTTAAGATGGTTGTATGGTTTTATCACATGGTTAAAAAACTATGTGGTAAACATTAAGATCACCACTATTATGAGTTTCACATGATCCATGTGATGTCACAGTCCCAGATACCACTTAATGGGTGCCCTGAGCTTGTTGGACCACATAGACTCAAGCACATCTCCCTGAACGATAGAAGATTCAGAGTAGTAGTGAGGGCCTAGGGAGTGTCCCTTGGGACAATATACCCTAGTTACCAAAGTTTAGCACAATGTATATAAGTAAACATAGTAAAATTGTGTAAGAAATATATGAAAACAGAAGGCATATCGGAACATAGAGACACAAGGAAACATAACAGAAAAAATTAGAATAATATTCAGCAATAGATGATAATATGTCATGTACTAGAAATATAGAAAAAAAAGGATACAAGACAACATGTATAACATGTTCTACAACAGTATAAAATAAATAATATACTACTTTAAGAATACAGATGTTCCAACTCAGCCCTTTGTAATAAAGATCCATTCTAAACCTAAAGTAGTCAAGTGTTTGTAGCCATAGGCTTCGCTATATCTTAACCTGTAATTACGTAATTTAACCTCAGTACCAATCAATTCCGAGAGTGGGTGTGAGATAAATCTCAATGGCCAACCACTAATGTTTTATATAATAATAATTTATATAATTGAAATGTTACTGTGTGAATGAATGCATGTAAAAGAAATTTTGTACAATGTAACTAAATACAAAAGTACTTAATTCAGCCCTCAGATGCTATCTGAACATATAACCAGTTCATTTGATTGTGTAATTACAAATTCAGGTTGATAGGTCATGTGAAGAATAACCATCAATAACATCACCTTGTTATATTAAATATAGTGAAGGTTGCAAGTTATCTCAAGGAAACCATGATCAACGATTTTTAATATTGAATTATAAAGGTAATAACCAAGGAGACATATACCTCAGGGGTATCCAACATAGAAATAACTATAGAATGAAATGGTGTAAGAGTGTAATACAAGGTGAATAGATCAAGTCATTCCATAATATTTTTTCTACCACTTCCAATGTGGCAGACCAAGGTAAAACGAGGCTATGCAATGAATGGGACATATTGGCATTAGAGATGGAACCTACATATCAATGTTGGATCCAAGGAGTGTATACAAGGCATCCTATAATAATATATATGGGATCAAAGAAGTGTATCCATGGAATACTGTAATACTACATGAGGGATCATATTCCACCATACCAAGTTTCTAAGAACATACATGGATTAGGATCTAGGTGGGTCTCAACCTAAGCAAGTTGTATCCTTGATTCAAAAAGGGGTTCCCAAGTTATCATGGAATTCTCAGAGTAGAATCCAGGGCAAGGTCAAGTTAGGACATTTATATTTTTTATGTAATGTAATATATCATTTAGTTATAGCTTATCCTTTCATTAGTGTAATAAGGTCATGTAGTATGTAACATTTTTATCAATACATTTTGTTCAAGTCTTTCCAGTCATTAGTGTTAAATTTTTTATTAGCATGCATCCATTCATTTAATCCATGAAATACATATATCCATAATTTAAGGTTTATTCTACTACCATCCATTAATGTGGTTAGGGTGATAATGAAATGAAACCAATTAATCATTCTTATTTAATTATCAATTTAAATCACATACCTTAGGCTGGTCAAGTGGCATACATTCATGGAACATTACAGTTTAAAATTAATAATATAAATCATGAAAATTAATATTGAAATGATTATCATTAGTGTGATCATGCTAAGGAACACCACAATGGTGGAAAAAATGTTTCAAAACACCATACAACGTTTATAGAATAAACATTCATGTGGAAAGGATTTTTTGTGGTCATAACAACCAACAATTATTCACATATATGGGAATAGAATATCTATATACATATAAAAAGTATAATATTAGCATATTAATTCTATAAATGACAATGGATGAAATCATTAGTCCCGCATAACAAATACAAAATCAATGAACTTTAGGAATGAGTTATTGATCTCCCACCTTAGGGTTGTATTATCCTTCGGCTCCGATATTTGGGGCGTGATTTTTCTAGGATAATAGTTGATATAGAAATAAAATATAGTTGATCATACCCTGATATATCAGTTGAGAAAAAAAGAGAAAGAGAATGACTCATGAGTACTCTCATACTTACTTTTGTGGATCCGACGTGATGAAAAAAAGCTTGATCTATTTCCAAAAGAAGAAGATATATTGATTTTGAAGTTATATCATAAAAAGTACCTATATTCAAAGAGTAATAATTAATCCTATATAATCATGGATTAGGGAATATGGAGGTGGATAAATAGATCATTAAGGGAATAATAGGATGTTTACCCTAAAATAAAATTTTCACGGTTTCTCTACACGAGTTGACAAAATATTCACAAACCATGCACATTTACCTATAGAGAAGGGGCACTCAAATAGTTTTGATAAATGTCCGTGCAACAACCATGTGAGGTGTATCTGTCCGGAAAAACAAAATCTGCACAGTTTTTCAAACTGTCTGGCCTTCTTGTAAGGTTTACTCTAAACTATATTGTAAGCATTTTTTCCCAAAAATATGTGTTACGGGGTTTGAACATGCCTTGGACACCACTGAAACATTTTCTAACCCGCAAGGAATCTATATTAGGTGCAAAGTAAACATGTACACCAATAATTAAGGGATCTATACCATAGTGAATACCAGGTTCATACAATCTTCCCCCTAATATTAACATGCCCTCGAGTTCACCTCCCAATGAAGGGAAACACTATCTAATAAAAAATATATCTATTAAGGACATACATTGACTTCCATCTCCCATGTCATCTCTTATAATCATATGTGTCGCCCTAACACCCGTAATAGAAGAAGTGACCGACCTTAGAGAGCCTTCGTGCTCCACTCAACGATGCATACCAGATACTCCTCAATTATCTCATCAGAATCTAACTAAACAACTTCATAATCAAAAGTATTAGGTGGTCAGAATGATATTGAAGAATTTGTGAAACATGAAGGACATTGTGCAAGGAATGATACCTCTTAGGTAGTAGAAACTGATAGGCTATCGGCCAAAATCTCTCTATAATTTCAAAATCCCACACAAAATTTTGTTACATCTTCCCATTGTTTGATCACTACATATTCCCTATCATAGGAGATACAAATAAACCATGATACCCATCATCCAAATAAATATTTCATCAATGGACATCAACACATGATTTCTATTTAGAATGAGTAGTATTCATATGATTTCTCATCATCAAAACTTAAATTGATGTCTCTCTGTATGAGAGGAGGACCTAGTAGTGATTCCTAACTTGCCTCTAGCCATTATATGGGTGAAAAAATGGCCTAAAATATAATAATTTAAAAATATCACCTAAATTGTTTCCTAAAATATTCTATTATAGATGAACTCAATGAGAGAGATATTATTAAACTAAAAACCACTAAAATCAAGAACGTGTGCATTAAGCATATCATATAGAACTTGTATTATCTGTCATGATTGTACATCAGTCTAAGGGTGAAATGATGATATTATAGTCACCTTTGTTCCCATTGAATTTGGAAATCCTTTCCAGAAAAGTGAAGTTAAAGAAGAATCCTTATCTGAAACGATAGTAGATGGGACCCCATGTAATCCTGTGATCTCATAAGCATATAGTACATCCAGCTCATCAACTAAGAAATTTTCCCGAATATGAATTAAGTGGGATTATTAAATTATTCAGTCAATGACTACCTGGATACCATCTATACTCATTGAGGACCTAGGTAATCCAAATATGAAATCCATAATTACATATTCTCATTTATATTCTGGGACTGGATGCAGTTATAACAAGCCCACAAGTCACTTGTTCTCCACCTTCACCTGTTGACAAGTGGAACACTTCATGATAAATTTTGATATATAATGGTTCATCCTAGGTCACCAATACTGGTGTCACATATCTTAATACATCATCGAGATTCCTAGATGAATTACCCACTAAGAAATTTTGGACTCCTTCATCAACTACACTATTTATGACTCCTTCATCAACTCTACTCTCATATATGCAGGAACCTAGATATGTCCACATTGATATAGGATATCATCTTGGAACATTGACAAAATATAGTGGGTTCAATCACCATATTAACTCTCAAAAAGAACCATGAAATTAGGATCTGGAATCTATTTTACTCATTACCTTATCAAAGAGGGAAGAAGTAACTACCAAGGATTAGAGATAATATTGTTTGTGACTATCATGAAACCCTATTTGAATCACAGAAAAGAGGTATGTTAACATCCATTCATCACTCAATTCCTGTATGACTTATGATTGTGTTTTATGACTTAGTGTATCTGCAACCACATTGCCTTTCCCAGGTGTATAGTCAAGCTTAAAATAAAAGGATTTCAGATATTCAACCCATATTTGTTGTATGAGGTTCATGTGACACTGTGAATAGATATATTTTATGATATTGTTATATGTGTGCAGCATAAAGAGCTCATCCAATAGACAATTTCACTAAAAACGCATGGAATGAAAAAATACATCTAGATTAAAGACATGATTTGGTTTATTTCTCTCATGATTCCTCAACTTCCAAAATCCATAAGCAAGGACTCTTTTTTATTACATCAGTACGAAACCTAGGAAAATTCCTGAGGCAACACAAAATAATATATAACATATATGTGGCTTGGGTAAAATTAGAATAGCTGTTGATATAAGCCACCCATTCATCTCTTAAAATTATTTCTCACTTGCTTCTGACTATTTAATCTAGTCACCCATCTTTGTAAGACCAGTAAGAGGTGAAGAATGATGTGAGATGTTTTGTATGAAATACATGTAATATCTAGTAAGCCCCCTAAAAATCTATATATCAATCTTATTCTTGGGATTGCATATGTAAACTACAATAAAAACCATTTAATGGAAAACACACTCTCACAATTCTGATACTTTATCACCCAAGATGTGTACATTGCTGATCCAAAAGTGGAACTTAGAATGTCTTCAGTAAAGATGATTCATTCTCAATATACTCCAAATAATCTCATGTTGATTGTAAAGGTTGCTAAGAGTACAATAATACACTATGAATTCAACGAAAATGAATATGAAATACAGTCCATATGTGGGTGGAAAACCTATTCATCAGACCAATAAAAAAGGTATTCACATTCCTAAGACCGAACGTCTTAATAAGGTACTCATACAGACCACACATGCTACGAAAAGCTATAAAAGGTATGTCTGGTGATATGAATCACACGTGATGATAACCTGATCTTTGCTCAATATAAAATAAGTCCATCTCTCCATATATTCTTTCAAAGATATCATTAATTAGAGGATGTGGATACTTGTTCTTGAACATAATCTTTCTCAACCTTCTATAATCCATGCATATATGTAAGGTTCCATCAACTTTTTATGTAAAAGGAACAGGAAAACCCAAAGAGGATGTATTGTGAATTATTAAGCATTTGGCCTCTAATTTATTTAACGTTAGCTTGGGATCCTGAAGCACTATAAGTTCCATTTGTATTGGAGGATTGGACACTATAACTGTTCCGGAAAAAATCTGAATTATAAATTCTACCACTCTCTCAGTAGGTAAGCTAGAAAAATCATTAGTAAATACATTCATAATATGATACACTACTTGAGGGAAATCATCTTCACATAATCAATAATCCACCATGATGATATTTGAAATATGCCAGGTCACTCCACCTAGCCGATGATTCCTTGGTTTCACTATTCTAGACTACACATCCCACTCACACTTAGATAGAGAACTAATTATCTCAGATGATGTAAAAGATACCATACAACAATTGGAGTCTACAAAAACATGAAATTAAACTAATCAATCCATTCATAGAATGAAAAATAAAATCATAATATTGATTACAAAAATGGTACATAATAAAGGCTAACTATCAACCTCAAGGTGACAATCCTTAAACTAGAATATTCCATCATTTTGTACCTATAACAGTTTATCATTGTCCATTATAGCATAGTTATACTATATCTCTAGTCTGAGACTCATAATGATAGATACATAGATAAAAGATTTTGAATCACCAATTTCATATAAATCAGATACTGTAGTAGAAGATAGTAGAATAATACCTCATATTGTAGATAGTTCCATAACTTGATATTCATGTATCGGTTGAAGTGCATGCAACATAACTTATCATCTTCCTTATGACATTTATGGAAAACCATGATTAAAACTGCTCTTCTAGTGCTGATGGGGGATCATGGGTCTAGCTACCATAACCATGAACTCCTCTTTGACTAGAAATGTCATTGCTATTATAACTCACAACTTGATGTATCGTAAACGATCTCTATCTTGAAGTTGGAGCTTCCTTAGATCATTTTCCACTTAAATATCCTGTAAAGGTCATACATATATATATTGAATAGTCCCCATACAACCGAAGGCATATCCCTTAATTATGTCTCATTCAATTTAAGGCTTTGAATTCCCCTATCATCTACACAGATGAAACAATTTAGTGCTATCAAAACAGACACTCTATTTCTCCTCCCCTTATGAGAAACATTAAGGGAAAACATCCTAACATTAGTAGAACTACTGTCATGACGTGTCACTGATCCCATAAACCTGATACTATTTCCACCCCTCTGGATACATATTGTAATAAGATACAGATTGCCTATTTAAAAAAAATATAGCTACATGGAATATTCTAACCACCATACAAATGTCATTCAAGAACCCATCCTAAAAATTTATAGCACGTGAAAGCTCTTCACTGGTTTGAAGAGGTCAAAATAATTGTAACTTAGTGAAGCACACTGAATACTCAAAAACTAACAGAGAACCCTACTCGAGATGTGTGATCTCTCTAACTCTATAAGCTTTCAATGTCTATGGAAAATACTGTTCATTGAAGGTAGTTTGGAAATCAACCCATAACATGACTGGAAGACGACCGACCTAGTTAATCACATCCCACCGATACATGGCCGAATCCCTAAGCATGTATGTGAAAATCGTGACCCTTCACTATGGATTTGTATTTATATGCTCAAAGATATATAGGGTGGCCTGAAGCCAAGGATCAGTAGCCTACATACCAACATCAACTAAGAATATACGACTATGTTTCTACTCGACTCATTAGTAAGATCAATCATTATAGGTGCAAGATATAGAGTACCTTGCTTGTACTACATCATACGTATGAAACTATAATTACCTTGGGAATCGATACCCATGTCAGTTACACTAGGCAGTGCCTCAAGTGGCAGTCATGGAGGTAAGACATGTAGCTCAGGGCCCACCACTTCAGAAGTGTGGACATCACCACCTTCCGGGTATACAATACGAGGATGTAGTGGTGGAATTAGCCAACAATTTCCAAGAACACGCCTGGAAACAATCTTACATGTAGAAAGACAACATCTCACAAATAATTTGAAAGTATGAAAAATCACTACCCAAAGAATAGCACACAAACTACACACTTAGATGACCAGATATTGGAATGTTCTCATGTATATATTTTATTTAATTTTTAATTTAATTTATAGGTTTACTCAATTTCCATTCATAAACATGACAATGAAGGATATGGACATGAAACAATTTAGTTTTAAACGTCATGATTCAATTTGTAATGGATGCTCATTTCTAGTGAATTACTATAAAAACACCAGTCACTAGATGTAACACCAATTTATTTGTTGAATAATGGTTTTAAATAGTAAATTACTCATCCCAACCCATGAAGGCCTATTCACCTTATGAATTGAGATAGGTAATCACTCAATCAGAACCTATAGTAATATTCTAATTAGCTAACTATCACAATATCACTCAGATATCTCAGGCATATCAAGTATGGAATAGTAGTGAAAAGAACCTATATGGCTTTGAAATATACGTGAAATATTAATTCTTGGTTCCTATAAGGATGCATGTTACAATGATCCTTACACATTTATCATCAAGCCAAAAAATGAAAAAAAAATCTCATATAGACTAATAATCATCAACCAAAAACAACATGTGTGTCACCTAATGGTGAAATATTATAAAATTTAATAGGAAATGTAGATCAACAATTATAATTTAGGAAACAAGGGATTTTCCATGAACATGTGTTCTTGATGCCCAAGAATAGTTTTTGGACAATTCTCAAACATTCTTAAACTATAATCTATTTTCCCAAAATAGTATGGTAAAAAAAGAAACTCTTATGACACCAATTTTTGAATTCCTAGACCCAGATACAACATAATGGGTTCCCTAAGCCCGATTGGCAACATGGACCCATGTGTATCTCCCTGAATTCTAGAGGATTCTGAATAGTATCAAGGGCCTAGGGTGTGTCTGTGGGGAGACTATGCCACAATTACCAAAGTTTAGTGCAATGGATGAGTGTAAACATCGGAAAATATTGAATGAAATTAAATTTAATATAAAGAACAACATTAAATAAAGAAACATGAATAATAATTGAAACAACGAGAATAAAATTCAACTAAAAATAATAATATGTCATATTCTAGAAAACAAGAAATCACTGATATAAGAAAACATGTATAACTTGTTCCCCAATAGTATAATAAAAATAAAAAACTATCCCAAGAATCCCAAGTTCCAACTCAGCCTTCTAATATCAAGCTCCATGCTAAAACACAGGCTTTCAAGTGTTTGAATCCATATGATTCTATTTGGAAACACATTCAACAATGTAATCTACACTGGGTACCAAATAGATCTTGGAGAAGGTGTGAGATAAATTTTAGTGGGATACCACCAAAATAATATATAATTTTTCCCCATGTAATGTAAATGTATCAGTTTGCAAGAATTCATATATAAGTAATGCATTAAAAAACTAAATATATGAGTACACACTTTATCACTCAGCTCGTGTCTAAATATGTAATCAGTCCAGTTAATTAATTAATTACTAGTTCATCTTTACATACCATGCGTGTAATAGACAACACTAACATCACATCATGATAGTAATGATAGGGAATGTTCCAAGATGTAACATGTAAACAATGATCAATGATATTTTATAGTGAAGTCCAAAGGTTATAATCCTAGATACGTAGACCTAAAGGGTCACCAATTCATTAATAACGATATCCGAGCATGGGGTAAGAGTGTAATCCAAGGAGTGTAGTCCAAGTCATTCCACAATGAGGTGTGTACCGAGTCCAAGGTGATTGACCATGGTAAAATGGGACTATGAAAATACTAGGCCCGATTGGATTTAACAATAGAACCTACTTATAAATGCCAGATCTATGGACAGTATCTATGGAATCCTGTAATTGTATTTAAGGGATCCATGGATTTCATCCATGGTATCCTATAAAATAACATGAGGGATCATATGATATCATACTGAGCATAAAAGTAATGACAAGGATTGAGATATTGGTGGGTCTCAACAAAGAAAGTTGTATCCATGAATTGCAATGGGGTTACCTAGTTCTTATGGACTTCTACAATCATATTCCAATGCAATCTTGAGACAACCAATTACCATTTGATATTGAAGTCATATAATATTTCATTAAGTTTAATCCTTACCATTCACTAGTGTGACAAGGACAAGTATCATGATGTATTTCAATCAATTTATCTATTTCATGCATTTCCATACATTAGTGTGGCAAGTCCATGTTGCATGAAACCATTCATTTAATCCATCCAAGGAATATTGCTTAATTTATGGTCTATTCTGCAACCTTCCATTAATGTTTTAATGGGAGGAATGAATATGAAAACAATTAATCATTCACATTTAATTATCGATTTGAATAACAATCAATATGAGGATAAAGTTGTATGAATACATGGTACTTTACATAATACAATTCAAAATATAAATCAAGATAGTTAAAATATAAATGCCTACCCTTAGAGTGGTCAAGACAAGTCACACCCAAACAGTGGTTCAAGCATTTCAAAACACTAAGAAACATTTATAGCATAACCGTATATATAAATGGGTTAGAGTTGTGATCATAACCACCTGCAATTAATCATAAATATGGGAATATCATATTTATAGGATAATAAAAAATATAAGAATGGAATATTAATTATATAAACGGTACCTGATGAACTCATTGGGTCACACATGACCTATCCAAAATTAATGAACATTAGAGATGAGTTATAGACCACCCACCTTTTGATTTTATGACCCTTATCATATGTTATTAGCCATTTATATGGCTCATATCAGTGTATATCTTTGAAAAGGTGAAAAATTATCATACACCAATATCTAAGTTGAGTGAAAAAAAGAATGGGGAAAACTCCAGATGGCTCGAGTACTTACCTTAATGCATCTTACATGATAATAAAATGCTCGATTTTTTATATAAGAAGAATATCACATAATTCCATAGTTATATATTTAAAAAACCCAAATTGTGATCAAAATAGGATAATTCTGCATAATCATGGAATATGGAAGATGGATGGGGTGTAATAGATCATCAAGGGAAAAACTGTAAATTTAACCAAAAAATACTCTATGTACAGTTTGAAAAACCATGCACAAACCATGCAAGGATATATGGGAATAATTGGTGCCATCATGGTTAGGCCCCATGGCTATGAACCAATAGTGTGAGGTGCCTTAGTCTAGAAAAAAAATCTGCATGGGTTTGCAAACCATGTATCATTCTTACACGGTTTACTCTAAACTGTGTGCCAAGCCATTTTTTCTAAAAAAGATGTGTTCTGGAAATCGATCATGTTTTAGACACTATTTAAACCCATAATAACCCTCCCAGAATCTATATTTTGTACAAATTAACTATTTATGAAAAAAATTAAAGGATCCATACCGAAGTGAAACCCCATATTCTTACACTACACATAATGGGTGCATGGTATGTCTATCCAGGTTACTCATCTGTGTGACCATGAAAAAGTCTACCCATTTTTTCATTTCCATCCAAAAATTATTTTAACACAATAGGATAAATCAACCATCATATTCCCCCACATAGATGGGAAATCTTGTGTTTCATATCTTCCAACATTATACTTTAGATAGATAAAAAATTGTTTCCATAATATAATCCAACCATAAAATCATCTCAATAGAGAAAAAAACCAATGAAATTATTCGATACATCAATACCTTTAACCATAAGGTAAATTAGAAATAAAAAATGATAAAAAACATCATTTCCATTTAGAAATGATTTTACTAGTATATATGAAATTTCAAAACTGATAACCACATTAATAATATCACCCCATACATGTATGATACTATACTAAATATAATAAACTCATATATTTTTCAACAAAAAATTATTTATCCTGTATAAGATAATTTCATAGAAATTTCTACAAGAGTCTAAAAACCCACAATTATAGGTAAACCTTGGTCACTACCTTCCATTGTACCCCAAATTAACCTATATAGTATTTTCCAACAAATAATAGATTGTTTTATCCCCTGATTTATAATACCAATATTTAATAAAATAAAAACCTTCAAAAAAATTAACTAGTCACAATGTTCATCCTTAATGTAAACCACACATTATAAATATAAAATCATTATGAAAAAACCCACTCGAGCCTATTATAAGATATCTAATATCCAAAAATAATTCCTTATAAAAAAATTATCATATATAAAATAATGAAACCACTTATCAAATATTTATTATATAACACTTATACAGAGATAAGTAACATTGGAAACAAAAAAAAAATTCATCGAAAAATTATTTGGTGAAAAACTTTTTCATTTACACTTAATGGGTTTAAAATTTAATAAATTATGTCTTTGAAAATCTATATATGAATTTAAAAAATATAAAAATTAATTTTATTTCACAAAAATATTTTTAAATTATTATTATTATATAAACCATCCCATTCTATTAGTTTGAACATATTATAAAACATTAATCATTCAAAATGATATTTCTAAATTAATAAATTGTGTTGTCCTATTCAAGAATATTTTATTTCTATAAAACAATAAAAAAAATTAGTCCACCAAAATATTTTAAAAAATATTTCTATATACGAATCCTAAAACATAAAACCTAAATCTTCACTAAATTTTTTGAAAAAAATTAAAGAACAATTATGCATTTTTGAGGGAGCTAATGCTTTCAAAAATATAATTTCACAATAGAATTAGTTTATAAATAAAGAATTATTTGAAAACCAATATAATACACATCACAATGAAGGAATACCTTTTACATTGACATGGTGATTGAAAATACAAAACAATGAAATGTATTTATTTCAAAAGACATAACACCATGTAAATTATCTACAAAAAACAAAAAGTAATG
Organism: Viscum album; assembly: GCA_963277665.1. NCBI lineage: Eukaryota > Viridiplantae > Streptophyta > Magnoliopsida > Santalales > Viscaceae > Viscum > Viscum album. The sequence continues at coordinate 1,009,957,034 of OY728128.1, read as the reverse complement.
AATTTATTGAAAAAGATTTTTTGTCCCGATGAAAAAAATAAACCACTAATCTTTTGGAAGATTCCCATTAAAGCATCCAAAAGATAAACTGAATTAAAAATATTTAAATATACATAAACATTTCATTATACACCTATTGACTAAAAAACTATTCAAATTCTCCCAATGAAAAAATATAGTAGAACCATTTTGTAAAATATTCTTTTGGAATATGTATCATCAACAGTTATTTATTTAAAAAAATGTTATTTTTTTATATGAAATTTATGAAAACTATAATTTTCAACTACATAATGTGAAATGTTGATATCAAACCAATTATGTCGCCATAAAATGAAACATTTATCCTTGGTTATATAACCTATTGTAGAATATTAAATTGTTAAATTTCCATCCAAGTAAATAAATTCCAAACATTATTCAGTTATTTTAAATACATGTAATTATGATAACTTACAAAAAACACCAAGTCCTACGGTAGCAATTAAACTAATAACAATACAATAATATTAATCTAATATAGAATTCAAATTAAATTCTTTATAAACATCTACATTGGATCATAAAACATTTTTCTCAACCATGTAATAGTTGAAGGTACATTAAAATCCCACATGAAATTATTTTTCTTACAAAAAATTATATTATATTTTAATAAAATTCAATTCAAACATATATTTTATGATCCCTATTATGGTATTACATGATGAAAAAGGTAGAAAACATGTCTTAGTATATTGTAGATAATATATATCATATGATAAAACAAAAAAAACATTTAAATTTTGGGTCAATAGAGATTTTCAATTCACGAGCATCCCAAGAAACTCATATATCACTCTAAATATGTTTAGAAATAATTTTTATAAGAATCTATATAAGTTTCCAAACATTTTCTCTCCACATTAATTAGAGTCTATAAGAACAAATTAATATCATATCTAACATCTTATCCTCAATAATTTAAATATAAAAGACCCAGACCTTGAATGGAATTATACTGGCTCATTTTTTGACTCAACCGCAAAATAAATAAAAATAAAATATTATCTAATATAGACATCCATATATAATAGTGTAAAAAAAACCACATACCTATGAGATGAAAAAAATAAAAAAAACGTAAATGTACTGAATACACAAATATTATATATATATATATATATTAAAAATAATATAATATCCCTAATTTAATTGACAACTTATTAAAAAGACTAACCAGTCACAAAGTAAATGACCTATACTATGCTCTACTAGAAATCCCTCACTACTCCTTCCAATATAACAAATAAAATAATTCAAAAAACCTATAACTCAAGAATTTCATCTATATATGCACCATAATTTTTATGAACATGGGGAATACAAGACCCAATAATTTTCTAAAAAAAATTCTATAAAATCCATATATGATATAATTCATCAATATTTTATGATTTTTATAAATAATACACACCCTATAAAATATCATAAAAATCAAAAAGTTAATTATATATGAAAATTATTAATATTCACTATTGAATAATAATATAAATGATTAACGTTATAAAAAATAACACACTACCTACCTATGGAAGCATCATAAGTTAGGACACATAATAAAACAATACTAACAAAACACATATGTTTCACTAAGAAATTAATGAATGAAATCATAGCCTATGTGTATCCATTCATGAATGGGTATCACATTCCCATGAAATACCCAAATACACATTATCAACTTGTTATATTTTCTAAATTTTTTATACTCATGTAATAGTTTTATATTCCTCCCCTTTTAAATTTTCGAGTGGTATACATACTGAATGGTTGGTATAACCTATACTAGTGGTTCCTAAAATGATTACCCTATGAATCATCAGTATATCCCCATTCCAAATATTTTAATAGAACAATCAGTATAGTGTGACGGAATGTAATGTTACCACTCTTTTTAAATCCATTTTTTTAATATCTTATGGAAATGGATAAAAAATTTCATTCACTTAAAAAATATAACTAATATATAATTTTCATCCTAAGTTGTTTGATATATATACCAACCTATGTATAATTTTGTTTATTTTAGTATTCAAAAAAATTAAATCATCATATGTACTCTATATTTTACATTTGATAAATTAATTTTATAATGAAAACATTATAATATATATATATATATATATATTTATTTATTTTTAGTCAAGAAACCCCACCCACACAACAGATTTAAAAATATCATGTCAGGAATGGTTGGGATAAATATTTTCCTCATTAGAACAACTATAGTCCTAATAATAAATCATAAATTTCCTTTCCAATAACATTATATTTAACTTTATCATAATGAAAAAAAAATTCAATCCCCAATACAATACTATAAAAATTAACACCATAACTCAGTTCCTCAAATATGGAGTTCAATTTCGACTCTAAAATATATAAACTACATCATCCTTATCATCTTCATCACATACATCTTGAAACATGGTGCCACCATATTTTTTAGAGGCACCATATGTGTCACAACCCCCTCCCACCAAAGATGCCCCTTATGAGCTAGAAATGGTGAAAGGGAGATAATGACTCCTGAGTCCCGCTTCCAATAGGCCCCGGAGTGGCGACTAATACCAAGGGTGTGAGTTTTCACGAATATGGGAGGCATTACCTTTTTATTATTTATGATCAGGATATAGGATCATTCAAACAGCAGAAGAAAAATGAACAAGTAAATAAAAATAAACGCAAAACCAAACCCATATTCATGTTTTATACAATAATGAAACAAAAGTACAAGTAAAAGAAATACTCCAAAGTACGGTACCAAAAAAGAAGGAATGCAAAAACTACAACCAGGAAAACTCCAACGCCCAACTTGCATGGTCCCTCCTAATCCATGAAGTCCTCTTGAAAACTTGAATGTAAACATAGGGTGAGCAAACAAATATAGTCATTAGAAAAACATAAAGATCTCGTGCAAAGGTGGGGAGACATCCTAATGCCCCGTGAGAAAACGGAAGGAACCAAAGCCTAGAATGGAATCTATCTACCCAACCTTATACACCAGGCTTACCAAATATCACATGTCAATAGAGTTATATAGTAATATTATGAATGTATGGGTACCCCGCACCACCTTCCCAATGAATACTTCTCAATCCCTCACACCTAATTCTCTGATGCTTCTCCCTGTTCCTGATCCAGTTCCTCAACCTGTCCATACGAAGCTCAAGCTAGCATTGCAACCTGACCATACAAAGCTCATAGTATCCCGTCGACACTCAGTCCTCGACCATAACCACATATCATCACGAAAACAACTGGGAACCACATCACATCTCATCTTAAGGAAACATGGGAACATATCACATCCTCATACTGAAGACTATTGGGAAAAATATATCATAACCTTCTCGAAGGATCTTTGGCTATAAAACCTAGAAGATGGAGCACAGAGAAGAACAGTAACCAGCAATCCTTTAGATGTTTGAGAATATCACCCCCACAACCTACGGGTGTATAGAACGTAGTTCTTAACATGGGATGGGTGCGTAAAGAAACATAGAACGTACCAATTTATATAATTATATCAACCTCTAAGCCCATCCTAAGGCTTTTACACAAATGATCTAAGCACATTCCTCGACACTCCTACCTTGAAAGTATGCACACTATAAACAGTCCCAAACCCTATTAAGATTTTCATGTTTCAACAGTTTTATCTTTTCAGTTTTTTAACTACCGAGCAACTAACAATGACCAAACCAAATCAATCGTTTGTAAAACATATCCCTTCCAACCACAAATAATGTTAGGGAAAACACAAGAAACCCAATACCATTTTCTTTTATCATCCACTCAATTCCATTGATTTTCCATATTTAATCAACTATCATGCCACACAATTCATTAGTTAACTCTTCCAATTTTATTCATATGCACAACCCACAACCAAGCCAACCACAGCCCCACTGCTCACCTGTTCCACAAAAACCCATGAAACACCCCTTCACATAATTAAACCCCAACCAGTACCCACAAAAAAATTCATTCATTCATTTGTTTTAACTGGGGTGATCATACAAGGGTTCCAGATATTCATTTAATCATTCAAATTTACATGATTAACCAATTTCCACATTCTATGAAATTGCATCCACAAAACAATACAGAAAAATGGGGAAACATTTAATCACACAATAAAAGGCCCCCAACGACCATGATTTTCAGTAGGCACAAGCCTATTCAATTCAAAACATAATCAAATGATAAGAATTGATGGAAATAAAACAACAATATCAACAAAATTTCCCCAAACACATTCTTTAAACAATTATTTTCTTTATTTACTAGTTCAACTGTATCTCAAGAAAACAATAGGATAACCACCCCTAATGATGCACAAAAGAGAGAGAGACAAAGGAAATATCCCTACCTGAACAGATTTTGATGTCCGTCTGCGAGAACAAGCACTAAGAGGATTTAGATCAATCCTCCTGACAACTATGTCCTCCTGTGGATGATGTAGAAAAACCACACTAACAACCAAGAGATGCTACACTAAGGTTTAAGGTTTCACTTGTCATAGCATTTCAAGGGGGAACATATAGAAGAGATCGGGGAAGGAATAATAATGGGGTAAAATATACCATTAAGATTACATTCGTCGAAGAGTGTCATTCCTGTCAAATATAATAAATATCCTATATAGGAAACTGCAAAGACGAAGTAGAAGAATATATAATGGAATGAGTTTTACTATTTTAACCTCATCAACATGATCTCGTAGCCTCCGACAGATCAACGATCAGAGTCTGGATGAAGAAGATAAGAGGATGGCTTCTAGGTCATCCGGGAGCGTCGCCATGTAGAGAAGAAGAGGGGTCTATAAATAACACGTGAACCTCTCTTATATAGGAAATTAAAAAGGAAAAATGGTATGCAACATGTACTAATGAATACATGATGTGACTGTACAACTGTTACATCATTTGACAGGTCAACACACGACACATCACGTGGTTTCCATGCTTTTAATGATAATAATAACTTCAATTAATAATTTTTGTTTTATTTACCCGGGAAATGAGTCATAGAAAGCTATTCAGCATTAGTCATAAAATGACAGTCATAATTTCAAGGTTACGCTGCTGCTGACGGTTCGTAAAACTGAGGTTGCACGAAGAAGTTATAGTGAAAACATTGTTTTATCATCAAAATTAATATCAACAATATTTTGTTGTTATTATTATTATTTATTTATTTATTTTTCTAACCCCAAAATCAATCATGATTTGGACTCCCTTTCACGCTATAATTCTTCACCAAATCTCTTATTTATCATTTATTTATCATTTAATTTTATTCCCATTATTACCTTACAATTATTTCCTCTCTCTAATCTCATTTATTCTCTTCCACAATACCCTCACTTCACCAAAACTTGGACCTTTATTATACACCATGCCCAACATGCCCCATAATTTCTTTCTCAATTCAATGTTATATTTAATAAAATTAATAATAATAACACCCATCATTATTTTTTTAATTTGATCCCATTCAGTTACTTTTCCATGGTTATTCTCATATTAAAATAAACCATTCCATTTAATTAAATTCAAATCATTTAATTTACTAACCAAAATTAAAACCATTTAATTTTGTAAGTTGCACACTTTTTTTTTCAAACATTATTATCGTTATGAAATAATTATAATTATAATAGGACAATATTATTATTATTAAAAAATAGCACAACTACAAAAAAAAATAAACCCATTTTATTTCATTTACAAATCACAAACATATTTGTGTCTCCATTATCATTATTATTTAATACAATATTAGTAAATCCTATTTCAATTTCATCAACGGGTCTCCATAATTATCATTAATAATAATAATTATTATTAATGCCCATTATTATCTTATAATTACTCCCTGTCTCCCATGATACTTATCCGTCATGTTTGACCTCATAAAATTTTTACAAAGTAATGGACCAGAGAGGCCCGGGCCATTACACTATGTTGTCTAATAACATAGAGGAAATTGTTATTCTAGTGTCCCCAATGAAATCATCCCATTAATCATCAATAAATATCTATATCAAATGAAAATTTGGCTCAATTGTTTCACCTTTGATTCCATAAACGGGCCTATAAATCACACTCCTGAGAATATAAATATCATATTTAATTTTGAAATTGGTATAAACATGTAAGTGAATGGTAATATGAATTTAAATATTTTATTAAGTCTATTAATTAACAAAAATCAAACAATTTTTTGTCATAATCCAAAAAAAATTATCAAGGTCCACGAACATCGATGTTTAACACTTCCCACTACAAATGTTATTGAATGTAATAAAATATTGTAAAATAATGTTTCATTATTGATAAAAATTAAATCACTCTAACAAATATTTAACTGAAAAAAAATTAAATTGACAAAAAATTCACTAAAATAAAACAAATGATCCATAGAAGAAATACCTAGAATCAATCAATAAAAAATAAATACAAACAAGACTATTTTTTCTCCAGAATATTCATCTTAATTTTAATGTTATTATATTGGTAAAGGTTGTAATAGTTTTATTTAATATATCTTCAATCATTTTTTCATATTAAAATATTTTACATAGGATTGAGTGATTTGATTTTGAGTATGAATTGTTTAGGTTAATTTCATAGTTTTATATACAATTCATCAATAATTATGTTTAGTTGTTAATAGCACATATTAATTAAGGTTATTTTGGGATAAAATAGATAATTTTAGTTTTGGATAGTCTATTTAATATCCATTTTAATTGGTATATTTTTTTGTTAAATTTATTGTTATTTTCTATATTTTAGTTCAATAATTTTATTAAAAGACTATATAAATTTAATCTGTTTGGTTATTGTTCAATTCCACCCATTTTAGTTTAATTATATTAAGAATTATTTGATGTTTTCTTATATGATGGAAAATGGTTTGGATTTTTTATGAATATATGTATCAATTTAGTATATCAATAGTTTGATTATATATTTTTATTCAATTTATTTTTAATCAGGTCTCACTATTTTAGGTTTATTATATAATAATTATTCCTTATCTATTAAATTTAATGAAATTATTTTTTTAATAGAGGTGTATATTAAGATGGTTTTTTTTTTGAAAGAGGAATGAAAAAATTTAGCGTGATATAACGGTTTCGACTGTTTTGGACAAGTTTCCATATTTTGATATTTAACACTTGATATATAATTATTTGGTGGAATCATGTCCAACTAGATTGTTTTGATGAAATGTGGTTATCTTAATGTTAATTTTTTGACTGAATTTATTCAAACATTATATTGGGGTGGAGTGATGATGATTTCAAAATTTATGGTTTTAGTGATTTCCCATGTAACTTTCTGGTTGAAACATGAAATAATATCATAATTATAATGATCTCAAATGTTGAGTTATAATTTTTTGAAATAATGGATTAATTTATAAAAATATAAATATCTTTAATTGTAAAAATATTTGGTTTGGATAGTTATAATATAATTTTAGTAAATTATTTACTAATATTCCATTAAAATTTATCTAGTTTTTATAATGTCACATTAGTTTAGTTTTTTTCTATTCTGTTTTATTTGGTTTGGTTTATTTAATAGTTATTTTTCATTCATGTTGGATTATCCCATATCAATTAATATCATCATTGTTCTATTTTAGGAATAAAAAATTGTATTATTATATTAGGATTTTTAAATGTATGCTTATAGTTTTTATGATAAGAATTGTTTCATTTTATTATTAGTCATTAAATGTTTAAAAAATTAATGAAATTTGATTCAATTAGGTATAGTTTATTTAAAAATTAATATGACTGTATATTTTAAATTTTAGTTATTTTTGGTACCACATCGATTCATTTAAAGCCATTCTTATTCATTTTTTTGTTTGGATATGTGTATAATTTAGATTTGTTTAAATTTATTTAGTATGTATTAATATATGTCATGTTAGGTTTTTTATATATGTTGACAATATTTATTTTTTATTTAGTTTATATTTTTGAATAAGTTGTTTCCAATATATTCAGTTTGGTTCAGTATAGTTTTGTCGGGTAATTTTTTTCATCTCAGGAAAAGACATTATGAATTTTTGGATAAATTTTTTATGAGTGGTTAGTTTTAAATTCATTTAATTAAAAATAATATAATTCCATTCAATTTAATTTAAATAAATTATACTTTTATTCATTTTTAATGTATGTGGGTATTTAGTATCATTCATTTTTTTCTATTTTTTACTGGTGTTGTATTTTCAGATATATTCAATGTGTTTTTTTATAAAAGAAACTCAATATGAGTAAATTAATTTCATTAAATTATCTTTGTTTAGTTTAATTCAATATTTTTTTCATTTGTTTATTTTGGATGGGATTAATGAATTTATTGGTTTGGTTTTATTGAAAATTATCACTTCATTTGTACTTATATACGGTTTTAATTTTTCTATTAGGATAGGTCGAAATCGGGTTATGCTAACATAAATTTCATTTAATTGAATCTAAAATAACAAGAAAAAAAATAAAACTGACTATATAAATCAAACCTGGATTGAAAATATCATCTATAATGCAAAAAAATGATTGGTACTAATTTATATTATTAAATAAGGATAATATCAATGATACCACACTTAATATAATAATACAAACAAATAAAATATGAATTAAGGATAATAAAAATTTATAAATTTTTTTAAACCTATACAAACATAAATTTAATATGAAAACCCATTCCCAAAAATAAAATAATAATATTAATCTAATAAAACCCTTAAATATTATTATATTTTTCTCATCATCTTAAGAACTAGGCAAAAATTTAAAAAACAATATAAATTCAAATCTAATGAATGTGGTTTTAAAATTTATATATGTCCCATAGTATTGTCTTACTTTCATTTGATTGTAGTATAGTATAATATAATGTGGTATGTTTTATTTGGTATTGTTAAGTTATATCGGTACCTAATAAAATAATTTTTTTCATTAAAAATAACATTTTTCTCTCACGATTTTAATTAATAGTGTAGCCCGAAGTGTGCATGTACATTATCTAAGAAATTTTTTTATTTTGATATAGTGTATTTGGGGAATGAAAATTTAAAAAACATTATGTAAATTTTATTATGAAATCATTAATATTAAATAATTTCATAAACTTAATACTCTTACTAAATTTTTTCATTTCATTGAATGGAAAAACTGGACAAGCATTAAAAATTTATTCACCTTCAAAATATATGTTTATTATACTCCTTAAAAAAATATATGACCAATTATGATATGATTTTCTTTATTCCACCAGTTCCATCAAGCATGTCTCTTTCAATTCATGACCACCCAGAATGATAAATTAAACATACGACCGAAATATTAATTAATATAAATATAATAATAATATATATTTCAGTTTCAAATTTTTCATACCCACATATTAGTCCACTATTTTTCATTAATTTTGTTAATGCAATTCATTTGTGAGATTGGCTGACCAAAAATTATGTTACTAAAAATAGAGAATGTTACCATGATATACATATAATACTTATAAAATTTACTGATCAATTGGGTATATTCATTAAACTCTACAATGATTTATATTTTAATTTTAAAGAAACTATACATATGGGTACTACCAAATAACCTATTGGATGACTATGTTGAATGTTGTAAAACCATAAGTGTAATTAATGAAAATTAAAATTAAAAATTATTATTATTATATAATTTAATTATATTCTAAACATATACCTAACATAGGAATACAATTAGGACCTGATGGATCATTGGGTTATGATCGATCAGTATCCTGTGAAGGATATATATGGGCCAATAAGTTCTATTAGTCATCCAAATGATGTGGAGTAACTATCAAGGGAACATGATCATCAAACCGTAGATTTAAAAGAGTTGGAAATTGAGGTGTTATAGAAGTGGTTGGGATAGAATTAAAGTGATGTGGAACCATCAATAGACAATAAAATTTTATTTGATAAGTATAGATTAAGTTAAATGATACGGAAGACATATGCGGGAATATCCTTATAGCATCAATTTTTGGAGGTAAAACTGTCATTTATGCGATATCTTATAGATCTTCTGAGAATGAATGGGTATGATAGGTGTTTTGAGTGTCATCGGTATCACTCATACACAATTTTACCTTATTTTACCACCATTAGTATTATTACTATATATTATTCTTCATCTATAATATATAAAATTTAAATAATTATAATGAATATGAAAATAACATTTAATTCCTTTTAGTTGATAAGTATAAAAATAATTATACCCACTAATCATATAAATTTTTCATTATCAATCAATATCTACAATTACAATTCAATAATATAATTTCTATTCTACAATGGATGTACATATACATTTTTTAATATAAAATACTATAGAAAAAAAATATATATATTAAATACCTAAAGGAAAAAAATATTTAAAACTAATTAAGAAGATATATAATGAAAAAGAGTTTACATGTCATTATCTAATCATAATAAATTTAATTAAAATAACTCATAAATGTTTTCATAACATAATAAAATAAATTTAACGGAATATAAATTTTTTAGTATCTAATTAGTGTTCCACAATTTATTAGTTAATCTAAAAAATTCAATTTTATAAAATATTATTTAGTAATATTTTTATCATTAAATATGTATAATTTTTTTATAATATAATTGTAAAATTTATCTAAATTAGTTTTTCAAAACTATCATGAAACAATTTTTTTAAAAAAAATTTATTCAACTTTAAACATGTGTTTATCAAATATTATAAACCAATTTTTTTGTAAATAATTTTAATCTGGGTTTTTATAAATTTTGAACGAACTATTTTTAAATGTTGTTTTTTTATTGTAATGTTTTTTTGAAAAAATTGTAATGTAGATTTTTTTTAAAAACTATTTATCTTTACTTTTTATAATATATTTAAAAAAATTAATAAAATTTAAAAAAAAAATAAAAAAATTTATTTATATTATTTTTTAGAAACTATGATGAATATGTTTTTCCAAATTATTTCATTATTTTTTATATACTCTTTCAATTTTTTATGAACATTTTAGACTAGTTTTTAAAAATACACATGAGCTTGTTTTTTTGATTCCTAATTTGTAACAATTTAATAAAAAAAAGTTTAATCCAATAGTTTAAAATTGTTTCCAGAAATTATTTTAAACCCATTTCATGTATGTTATATTTTTTTATTGGTTCTCTAGGAATTATTTTAATTGTTTAATTTATTGTTAATTTTAATAATTTAAAACCTATTTTAATAATATCAAATGTCATGTTCTCTTTGAATTGGGTTTATTTATACATGGTAACTCAATATGTTTATTTACTATTTTTATTTATAGAAAACATTTTCCTAAAGTGAAATAAATATAAATAAATCAATGAATGAAAACATACCCATAAAAAGTGCAACCAAACTAAAGAAATTAAAATAGTACATACATTAATTACTCATGTTGAGATAAAATTAATGAATTTCTAACACATACAATTAATTAAATTTTTTATTAAACACTAATTCAGGTTTAAAATAAACTAGTATAATAGATCAATTTGAGTCATCATATTAAATATATAGAAAAATAGTAATGGTGGAATTGATGGGTTAAATTTTATCTCCGACATCAATAAATATATATATTAGGATTGAACTGATAATAAAACTGAATTAATATCTCTGATGATCTTCCACATAAATAACTTTTTACAATTGATGCCAATATAATTTTCTAATTAGTATCAATAAAGACTGTGAATTTAATAACCCTAAATCCATAGTTATCAACAAAAATTATGTATCACTTTAATGTATCAAACCACATAAATTTCATCATAGTCACACATACTTTTCAATAATATTATAATATTATATGTTTTTCAATATGGATATAGAAAGACACATTTTCCTATCCTGACCAACTATTTGATTCACATGGATAATATTATGTTGATAAAATTAACATATATCAATTGTAGTGTGTTTTTATGTCATATTTTTTAATTAATTATTCAAAAAATAAAACCATTGATTAATTTTGTTTCCATTCATGATTCAAATAATTGAGACTAGATGACAAAAATATTAATTATTGGTTTATATAGTTGATATATAATCCCAATACCTAAATTATATATTGATATCAAAATTAATGTAATTTTAACATTATAATTTACTAATATCATTTTCATTCCATCGATCAATACAATGTAGTAATCCCATTGCATGGAAAATTATCTCCCATATTCAGAGGTAATTAATATTAAATTCTAATTATTATTTTTTTTATAAAATTTTTATAAATTTTTAATTATTTTATAATATATATATATATGTTAAACAATGTATTATGAAATAATAAAGATTTTTAAAATTACATTTATGTTGTGTTCATCAAATAAATCATGGTTAAACTAGAATGCCCATTATGCAGTCTCACTTCCATTATGGATAAATGTAGAAAATTTATATGATGCATGAAATCACCTTGCTTATGGAAGATATACAATATTATTTATATTTTTTCAAAATACCCATATCTATTTCACCCTGGCTAGTCACATATTTTTTCTATAACAACCAAATATACTGAATAATAATCCATACATTCTATAGAAATATATACTTCACCATTGGATCCTTTTGGATGATTCATATTTTTTGAAGTAATATGTCATTATGTACATATTTCATATTGTAATATACATCCAAAAAAATAGGTCCCCCAATATTTAATTTGTTTTTAATAGGATAGTATGATATAGAATTCATGTGAAAAATGATATCCGATAATTTTCTCAAACTCATAAAAATGAAATGATACCACTTACATCATTTTAAAAAAATACTTAGATAACCATTTAAATAAATGGCCTCTATAAAAATAGAATAGTTGAAAAACTATCACCCATTTTATATAAGAGAGTAAATAAAATAAATCTATTAAAATGAATTCATGATGAAAGACGTTAAATTGACTAGTTTTTTCTGATATCAATTGTTAGTCTATTAATTGACTTTTTTTTATAAATATGTTAAATATCAATCTAGAAAATTGATATATTATAATACTTATAACAATTTATTTTCCTTAGATAATTTAATAATAACATAATCATTAGGAACATTCTATTTATTTTCACTATTCCACATAGGATGAGGTTCAAGGCTGACACCACAATCCACCATGTCTCACTAAGATCATGAGTCATATTTAGACCTCCCATTGACAGAGAAATGAGTTAATTTTTTTTATATAAAATATAGTTTTAATAAATTACATTTCAAAAAATCCTTGTAATTAAATTGTTTTGAATAATATATCAAATTAAAGTGGAGGCAGTTATTTTTATTATTTTAAATGGGTATAGTGAGAAAAATATTCATCCTTTTAAATTTAAAAATAATATAACTAAATGAAAAAAATGGAATTTTGTATTTACATAAGTGCATTAAGTGAAAACATATGTTGAGGTGGCTTCTTAGTCTCAATAATTTATTCCAATCCATTGATATTCTTCCATGTGTTGATGATCCAATGGAACAAATCATTGATGTTCTATGAAATTGAAACAAAAAATATATTTAAATTTTTTTGATTATATATTCGTTACTCATTATAATAGGATAGTCTTCCCATCCTTCTCTAACTATATTTAATTTCATAAGCATAGAATTCAGTTATCGTATACATAAGTGCAATATGAATTATAAATTTATTTTTTAATGATAAAACATATTTTCAAAACACCACATCCTAGGGATAACACCACTATTTTACTAAAGGTTGTACGTATATATGTGTATCCATAAAATGATTTGATGGTATATATACAATTATAGTAATGGAATTTAACTGTTTTTTCATATTTATCCATGGAATAATGTTTTAAATTTTAACAAATAATGAAAACATGCAGTAAGAAGTAATCATTTGAAGAAATGGATTAAAACCACAATAATATAAACCCAAATACACATTACCCACCTCGTATACAATATTAGTATTCCATTAAAAAAAATTAAACCTTCATAACCAATATTTAGATGGAACCAAGTCATAATTATCCTAAATTCTCATAAAATAATGAAATCACATGTTTATTGATATTTCATTACATATAAAATTACTATAAATTCTATTAGTTAATAGAATGTTCCTCATTACTATAGATGAAATGTGAGATGGATTTCCATTTCAATTTGTATTTTATTGAGATATACCGAATTACATACAGAAATTCTGTCTTGTGGTTTTCATTGAGAATAAGAAGTAATATTGGGGGAAAGAAAGAATTTTATTAATTAATAAATCAATTATAGTTATTTAACATACTTCTAATAAAATTAGTCGATTGAATATCTACATATATTTTTCTTCCCATGAATAAATTTCTAAAAATAATAATATTTTTTATTTAACTAAATTCATGATATAAAGGATTTCTAACATCATCCATTAATTATTTTCCACCTTCAGAATAATTATTATCATCTGACGCCTCATGTTTTATAATATCATTGTATTTTATAATTGTAATACTATATTTCTAATGATGATTCATAGACAAAAACTTATCAAATATCATATTATCCAAATAGTTCATTTAATTTTTATCATGAAGAGTATATTATTTTCTTTTCCCTCTATTGTGAATCTTTACATAATAGTATATTTGGAAAATATATTTTTTATCTATCGTAAGAAACAATTTTCTTGACACTTTCAGTATCTTCCCCCTCATTTATACTTAGGTCACTATATATAACTATATTTGAAGACTTATTAAATTAAAAAATATAAAAATATCTAACTTCTTTTGAAACTCATATCATATGTGACAAGTATCATACAACCATCTTCTATATATTTTTTATATAGTAATATTTCTATTATGAAAAAATAGTGAAGATAATAATTAAAAACATCAAAACTACCATCAATGATTTGAATAAAAATTAAAAGAATTTTACTTATTTTACATTTGGTTTTTATTGTTCTAATATATTCTTGTCATATTTGTTAAATTAAAAAATTCGGATAGAAACAAATCTAATAAAATTAAAATATCATTATAACAAAATTATTTAAAATAGATACCACTTTTTTAATATGAAATAAATGGTTCTAAATAAATTAATCTTTATAATGGATAACATTCATTCATGAATAAAATATTTTTTACAAAAAAACCTGAAATCTCTTTTATTTGTATCAACCATTTTCAAGGAAAAATTCAATATAACAATGTCAAATAATTTATTATTTTATTTCAGAAAACATTTACAATAATATAATCCAAATTCCATTTTATTTGTGAATGTTGTAAAGTCTTACGGCCCCAGATCACCCAAAATAGTAACCAGACCAGTAGTAGGGACATGACTTTAAGAGTGCCTCCCAATATTCTAAACGATGTTGACAAATACTAAAAGTATATTGATTGATAGTAGGTAGACAATACAATCTTTTAATGATGATAAAAAACTTGGTAAATGATAAATAAAAAATATTTGAGAAAATATATAAATTCTACTAATTAGTGAAAATTACACCTATTATCTACTAGATAATATATAATATCCATGAATATTTTTCAAAATTAAAATTGGATCACCCATGGGCCAATAATATATATATACATATATATAAACATCCAAAATCTCATTTTTCCAAAATTATTGAACCACACTTCCATAATACCTAAACTCAATCCATTAAACTGATGAACCATCTATGTTATATTCTCATTGTTATCCAAACAACACAAGTGATCACATTATCATATTAAGTAATGCAAAATATTCATCTAACCTACATGGACACTATAAGTTATGAGTATGAAAATAGTAGCTCACCACTAATGGTTCCCCATGATTACATCCAATTAATATATATTTATATAAAAAATGCTAATAAATCACATTCAATACTTATCCCAAAACCCATTCCTATTATTCTAAAAAAATATATCCTTTACATACAATGGCTAATACCTGATCCAATTAATGCATCCACTTTCTATCAAACCAATATAGATTTATACCTTCAATCCATTATCATACCACATAATCACAATTAAATACAACAGTGTACACTAAAGGGAACTATTATTCCACAATCCCAAATAATTCCATCAATTCATCCAAAAATCTTAAAGGCACACCCAACAGATAAATGATAAGTCCCATAGACATCTGTAACCCTCAAAAATATATTTTCTCAAGGTTTATGAATGTAATAATTTTCACATTTTTACATATATAAAACACAATGTTTATGCAATTTTGTAGATTAATTACAGAAGTATTTATCTTTTTTTATAAAATTTGAGAAGATATTAATTTTGATAAAAAAATAGAAAGAGAGAAAAATATAGTGAGATGCAAACAATTCAGTCTTTTCTACTTCTTGGCATGGAATTAAAATTGAATTTTTAATGTCAAATAATGTTGTATTTGATATAATTAAAAGTGAGGATGTAATTCCATGGCTCAAAACTAAATATCCTTGTGGAAAAATAAAAAACTACTTTAAAAACAATTAAAAATCATGAATTTCATTCATGACCTGAAACATAAATGTATTTAATTATGTGAAACAACACATGGGATGATTAACGACCTCAAGAATCCTACTTTCAGAATATTATTCATGATGTGAAATATTATGATAGACATATATATAGTATTTATTACGGTACTAATAGTGCAAGTTATATTCTTTAATAGGGACTGAAAATGAACACTTAGATTAACCTAGAATCATTCATTTTTTTCAATTATGGTTCCCTGCTATTGATATGACAACTCTTCTATTTAACACAGGTTTATTCTTGATTTATTAATTAAAATTTCATATAATACTAACTGGATGATTGAGAATTATATTATCTTTTGGTAATTGGGTACATTACAGAAATACATAATATACTTAATACACTATTGTTATTGAAAAATTCTATAACATGATCATATTATTCCTTCATATACAACACTGTATGGGACAACATGAGTACATACGTAAGAAAATAGTGATATATAAAGCATAGTAATCGAATAATAATAGAATAAAATTAATAATTTAATAAAATAAATACAATTGTCTTATCAATGAGTAAGAAACATGGTTATAAGAAAAAAATATGAAAAAATGTCATCATACAACACGAAAACATAATGGAATCATATAAAATACGAAAATAAATTAAAACACTCCATTAAAAATATAAGTTGAGGATAACTACAAAGAATGATATATTGAATAATTTCCATTAAGGACTCATGTTTACTACATGCCTCAATTTTACATATCATGTGACTAAACATTACATAATTATTTGGAGCGTAATGTAATTTTGGGAGAAATTGTGACTTTTATTTCATTATCATGCTTAAGAGTGCAACACAGATCATCCAAAATGCCATCAATCGTCATACAATATTAGTATGTTATCATGGTGTTTAAAATATATACATTAATGACCAATTTGAATTAAAAATAATTTTATAACAGTTGAAACCCATGGTAGAAAATGTTAATGGTATGTATTATACATTTATTTTAGAATGGAAAATCATAAGGAAAACTAGAGAGCATAACCGAGTTATATAATCATTAATAAAATGGGGTTTTGATAGATAATGGGGTATATAAAGTTTTTATATCAAATATAAAGTAATGGGGACATGTAATTTTATATAAAACCATTAGGAATTGGAAATAGATGTCATAATATAATAAATAAACATTAATAAATATGATAATGAAAAGGATCCCATACCTTGAGAGTGTGACTCGAAATGCTTTTGAGGGGATTCTAAAGAGTCTTGGGGATCCTTGGAGGACTATAGGATGGAGAAGAAATATTAAGGGAGTTATCCAAGAATTTTGAGTTAATATAAATGGGGTATTGGGTGGGTTTATATATGAAATGAGTGGTAAATTCATTATTATTTGTCAGACATATGGTTTGGACTCTATATAATAAAATAAAAAAACAGAAAAATTCATCCCATGGTTTTTTAATGATTTTATATAGAGAGGGTTATAATTAATTATATTATAAGACTATGGGATGGACGTAATAAAAAAATGCAATCACTGATGTTGAAGTGTATAATACTCTTAATGATTTTGTTAAAACAAAAAAATATATTTTATGTTTTTGGTGAATCATAATAAAATGATATAAGAAATAAAATAAACATAATATTTCATTATATTACAATTAAAAAAATATATGATCATATATTCCCTTTTCAGTTTTAATTAATATTTTTTTTGGTCACTATGGAATAATAATACACACCATATATTTTTACTGTCTATAATTTTTACCCGAATATTTTAGTCTCAAAATATTACTATGAATTCACCAATGGATAATTTAGATGTTTTTAGTCAAAATATAATATTCATTATATCAATATAATATTCTAAATATGTGAATTTTTACTTTTAAAATGAGATTCTGCATTTATTGAGAAATGATCTTTTTTTACATTATAAATTTTTGAACCATTAAAAAAATTACATTTGACGTCATAAAAATTATATGATCATTTTTATTTAATATAAATTATATTTTAATAATTTTTGATTAAATTTTTTTACATCAAATTTTATTAGGTTAATAAAATGAATTTGTTAAATGAATTATTTTATTACCCAAAAATACAATTTGAGTTTTATTATGTACAAATAACAATACATTATTAAGTAATAATATGAAGAAAAATATGAATATTTTTCAATTTAAAATAAAATATAAATTTTCACATTACAATGGACATTATTCATGTCCCTTAAATAAACCATAACTTTTTTTAAGGTTATGGTGCACTATGGGAAGACTTTTACGGGTTGTTCATCGTACATGGTTAGGGACACAATATTAAAAAGATTAAACATGTCATACTAATAGTTCCAATCATTATTAATTTCATGTATCTCATCTTGATATTGGAGCATCTAAACATAGTTATGTTGTCTACGCTAAAACCTCTCACAAATTAACATCATTGGATATAATCCTACTGGTTGAGGAAATTATTACCTTTTTCTGTGTTAATAGGATTTGATAAAATCTTATAATTATTATGATCATGAGATCAGTGTTAAATAATTATATTATCAAGAATAATAATTTTTAATGGTATTTTAAATTTTATTGGATAAAATAAAACCAAATAATTGCATGTGTTTTCTGTATCCATAATATATAATATCTTATTTAAATAAATCAAAAGGGGAATTTTATTAATAAGAGATTGGGTCCTAATTATTAGCCCCATCAGAAACATCACCTTCATATTTTTTCAACACACTAAAATTGATTATGTATATTCTATTTTATATATTCCTCTAGTTCTTAGATTACTTCTTCAAACATTATTTTTCCACACATCTTTCAGTCGGTGAATTTTCTTATTTTTTAGAACATTATCATTACAATATAGTATTTTTCCTAGCTTCCAATCATACGATAAGTCCTTATCCAATGGTTCCACTTCTTTATTTATTACATGTTTGGGGTCGGATATGTAAATCATCAAGTGGTATACATTGAATACATTATGTATTTGAGATAAGTTAGGTGGGAGTGCTAGTCGATAGACCACCATTTTAAAGTGATCAAGGATCTCAAAGGGACTAATGCATATTGGAGTAATATTTGTAATCATCCCAAATATAATCACTTTATTCCATGGAGATATTATGAGGAACACCATGTATCCAAAATCAACCACTATGAGTTTTTGATTTTTATCAACATAACCCTTCTGACAACTATGATCATCCTTGGTGTGTACATTAATAATGATGACCATTTCAGAAATTTCATAAACAATTTCATGACCTAGTAGTGTTTATTCAATAACATCATTGAAACTAGTAGTGTTCTTCATCTCTTCCCAAAAAGAGATTTATAAGGATCCATTTGGATACATTATTAGAAACTATGGTTTTTTTGAGCTCGACCATATGAATATATTGGCCTCATAACCCATTTAAATCAATTGATCATGCTCTCAATTTTTCATTGAAATTCTTGATAGAATTCTCAGACTGGTCATTAGTTTGGGGGTGATAAGATGTGTTTATCTAAAATGGAGTATTTAGAACATGTTAGATAATCCTCCAGAGCAACGTAGAATATCATGGGTCTTGATCAAATATAATTTATAGTGGTGTTATATGTAGCCTCACGTTATCATTAATTAATATAATTGCAATCTTATAGAGTTATAAGTCATATTGAATTAAAATGAATTACATAGGCTTTGAAGTAAATCCCCTAGAACCCATATAGAATAATTTTCTCTTGACTTTTCAAAACACTATTCAAAAACACCATGGTGATGTTTTTCTATTTCCATCTTGTTTTTGGAAATGATTCATCATCCCCATGAATTATTCTCCTTTCCTCATTAACTTATCGAAATAGAAGACATCCGAATATATTCTCTTTAATACCAATCTTTTTATTGTCCCAACAATAATATAATACTAGATGTCGATACGTATTTGTTTTTTACGATTGATATGTAAGGTTGTAAATATGTTCATCATCCAAAATATTCTAATTTAATTCATATATTGATAGTATATATTATAATAATCCCAATCCTACATATACAAATTTTTTAAAATTGATCACTGTGGATTTTCATTTCTATATAGTTTCAAATTTCTTAGAAATAAAAATATCATATATTTGAGTTTCTTTTATCCTCTCCATAAGGGATGGTTGAGAAATGTGAAATGTGTATGATGTACATTTCTATATTATTACCTTGTCTATTCATTTCAAATAAATGAAGATCGAAACCCTACCAATATTCCCGAATGAATAAAATTATAGATACTTTCTACATAGTGAATACATAACTCTAGTCACATTAAAAAAATTGTAGTGTACTAATTTTTCATCATCTAGGATCAGCTTTAACCATATTCTATATTGTATATTTATCTCTTTTTTTTGTGAATGTATACATGAAGAATTTTTTATCCAAATATATTATACACTTCTCCCTAAATAGACTGTGATCCCTATTTTAAATGATAATATTTCTACATACAACAAAAAATCATGTGTTAGGTAGTTTAGTTGATGAAATTTCAACATTCTTGTAGAATATGTTATGACTTTGTCATTCTGTATTAACACATAACCCAATCACTTCAATTAACCATCACTGGATACAAAAAAAATATCTCTACTTGTTCATAGTGTGAGTATAGTTTTAGTGATCATAGTCTTTATCAACTCCTTGAATATATCATTATGTTTTATCATTTTGATAAATATTTTCTCCTATAAAAGTTAGTTTGGTTAATTGTTATGATAATCATGAAACAATTATCAAAATTTGATTATAGTACCAAGATAATCCATGTAAACTATGGATATCAATCATAGATGTGTCATCATTTGTCTTTAAATTCAATTTATTTCTTATAGGTCCATAGATATCCCTTTAACTGCGATAATAGGAGAAAAAAATGATACTTCCTTAAACCATAAATCACAATTTCTAAACATGTAATAAATATTTTCCTTTCATAAGTTATTTTCCCCAGTGTTTATATGATTTTTAATCTCCTCCTTTATTTTGGATTATAATAGAATAATATCTATAAATACTACCAATTTTTTAAAGGTAATCCCCAAAGAAAAAATTCATCAATTCCACAAACATTACTATAGGATTATAGATTCCTAATGGAAACAATATGAACTTATATTTCCTATTCATTGTCTAAAAATGAAATCATCATATATCCTTATTCTTCACCATATATTGTCTGTATCCCAACAATATATTCTCCTTCTATGGATATTATTATCTTTTTATCAGATTTAATATGTCATAAACCCATAGAAGATGGTACATTTAATTTATTGTGTTCTTGTTGAGCTCCTAATAATCATTGGAAAGGCTCATTGACCCATCCTTGTTCTTGATAAAAAATGACTGGTTCTATAAATCACCAGTCCTAACAGTACATAATCAAGAATTTTGGTCAATAATTTAATTTATTTCACATTGAATATCTTTTTAGGTTTATACATTTACAAAAATATTCCATCCCAATTATACTAAACCCTAAAACATTGCAATGAATACACTTTTACTCTATCCAATTTTTTCCACAATAATAAAACTCTTTAAAAAAATAATTCATTTCTTAATAAATATCTTAATGAATTATTCCTTTCACTTATCATTGGTTATACCATGTTTAAAAAATTTAAAAAACACTGGATGAGCAGAAAACCATCAATAAGGGAAATAAAATATAGAAAACATTAGTCCATGAATACATAAAAACTGATGAAATAATGTTTTTTAATCATAAAATATAAGGTCATTAACATACCTTATGAAATCAACATATTTAGGAATAACTCCTAGAAATCATAAATCATAATGGTTTCTTGTGTCATACATAACATCCATACATTGTATATTTCACAACCACATAGGGAGTAACCTTTATAGTTACATTTGAAATACCAATCACATTTTATTTCAGAAATAACTTTAGGAAAATATTAACGTTTACCTCCATAATGTTACCCAATTCATTAGAGAGCTATCACGGAATCACCCACCATAGTTTTATCGCAAAACCACCCATATACATAATCAATGTCCAAGAACCATACCATAATCAAGAATCAAGAAAGGGATATAACAAAAATATAATATCAACATTATAACTATAATACATCATTTCTAGATATTGATATAATCAATCCATTCTCAAAACCATTTTCAAATTCAAATTACCTAAATATGGTATTTAATTTACTTTTTAAAAACCCCATGTCTAGAAGAAGATGATAGATATCATATATTGCTTGCAGCAGTAGAAATTTAATTACCACAATGTATGTTAAAAAGATACAATACCTAGTCATTTTGTAAATTTCTTTAAAAAAGGATTCCCTTTTGAAAAATGTTGAATTAAATTAAAACTCAATGTGGTTGATTATGAACCATATAAAAGGTCTGGTATAAACCAAAATATGCCTCAATGAAATGATATTTAGATTAAGTCCCTTAATAAGACCATGTCATTAGATAAATGATAGATAAATGACATAAATATGTGTGAAAAATATAAATTCAACATATATAAGTGGACATTCATTTTAAAACAATAATATTTCATACACAACTATTCTTGGAAAAATAGAACTAATGACATGGATATTAAACTCAATGAATGCAGATTGAGTTTAGATTTACCTTACCTATCATCTAACTTGTTTCGTTCGATCATAATACTCATGAATAAAAACATAGATTGGTTTATACTTTTCTGAGAAACATATTCTAGTTTATTATTCCATTTATATCACATACTACCTTTTTGTAACACTTACAGAATTTTTTGAGTTTGTATTGGATGGTTTTTTGATATTTAACACTTGAGTTGAAAATGAACTCATTTTTTGTTGATTGTCCATGATGTCACAATTCAATCACCCCCATAATATTATAAATAATTTAAAATTAATAAATATCCCGCATATATGTAATTACAATAGTCTATAACATTTTAATATAATAAATGAATCACACCATTCATGGAGACGGTAGGTTGTACGTACTCATGAATGCTACATTCTTGTACTTGTAATTTTAATGGAATAAAAAATAAATAATACAAAAAGAAATTATGATTCAAGTATTATCTCTATGTTATATATGATACATATGTTCATTAACGTCATCCTTTATACATTCCATATATGGTATGACTGAGTAACATCACATTGAGGGGCGGTAGTCCACACATCCTCAAATGGAATTTTCACATATACACATTATAGAAAGTATAAAAGAATCTTGTAAATAAGAATTATGGAAAAAAATATTCAATATAAAAATAATATATATCATATTTATTCATTCCATTCATTTATATGTTTTTTTAAATAAGATCATGTAGAATAAATCGCATCGCATCGTGGAGACGGTATGTCGTACTTACACACAAGCAACAACATCATTCAAATAATGGTAAAATGTTATATAATTGGATGGTATATTAATTATAATTAATAATTATCACGTTACATTCATTATTTATATAAATTATACTCATCATTATACCCATCCAAATTATTCCTTGTTGAATAAAAAAATATACCACATCGTAGAGATGGTAAGTTGTATATATGCAGGGACGGGGTTAATGTTATTCATAGGATAAATAAAAAAAGTATAAGGTTGTATCAAAATTATAATAACATATAATAATATCTAATATACTATATTAATTAATTTATTATGGAAACTAAATAATAATTAGAATTAGAAGAAGAAAATAATTTTGATGGAGGTGATAAACAAATTGGACTTTTTCTAGTGTATCCTATGGATTTTCAAAAAATGAATTAATAGGATGTATTTTTACCCAATGTGCTCACGTTATAAGGAATTTATGGATGATTGGATCTTATTTTAGTTGAATTTGAGTGAGGCAATGGGCTTGAGAGATGTGAGTAAGTGGTGTAGGTAGTTGCCTTTTATAAAAGGGAGGAGGAGAACATTTGGAATGTCTTGAAATATTAAATTATTATAAAATGATTTTAGAATTATTACAATTTATAAGTGATAATTTTAAAGGGTAATATGATTATGGTTCAAAATACATGTGAAAAATAGGTTTTATACATGTTTAGGTCATAAAATCATCCTTATCTTTTAACATTAACATGTAGTTAAAAACATTATGTCTTATCATGTCTTCTTGTATCATCAAAATATATTATTACTTTAGTTACAATAAAGTGACCATAAAAACATTAACATACCATTAATGATATTTTTAACATTATATAATTCATTTGGACAATTATTAGATTTTTTGGACTATTATGTCATTTAATATAATATGACATTTTTAAAAAAATCATTTATAACAATTTGATACTATTTGGTTAATGGTTTTTTTAATGTTATAAAAAATGTATTCCTTCAAAAAAAGAAATTAACTCATCCCAGACATGTCAATGTCTCCTCAAAATATTTTGTATGCTATCAAAATTTACAAATTACGTTTAATTTAATATTTATAATATAATTTATTGGAATATTTAATTAAAAAGATAATAACTTCATCATCATTGTTTCACAAATAAATTTATTTATATAATTTATAATTATTATAAAGAAATTACAATGATGTATGAAACATTTTTTAGCTTTAGAATTAATAATTATTGTCAAATAGATAGGTTATATAAACCTATATTAAATTTTTTTTATTAAATGATTCATGTTTATGTTATATTTCACTTTTCATTATAACTAATATTATAAAATTTTATTTTCACACCAAAATGGATCTAAAATTCTAAAGGTTCATCCTAAGGATTATCATGGTAAGAAAAATCTCATCAAATTAGATTATGACATGTTTTAAGGTAGTTTTATATTATTATAAAAAAAATTTCCTTTCTTTACCAGATTCACCCTTTAACCATGGTAAATAAAAATAATTATTGAAGTTACTATTAATAATGCGCAAAAATAAAGGCTACCTATTTGCATAATTTGGATGATTTGATTCAAAATATATAATACACTTTTCCAATTTCAAAACACCGAATAGGCATGATTTAATTTAAAAATTTTTCTCATTGTCAAAACTAAAAAAAATTGGTCTTTAAGAAGTAAGAGTTATCAAAATATTTACATGTGTTTATTACCAATTGAAATGTAAAATTTCACCCTATGACCATCATTCGATTAATTGATAAAAATAATAATCCAATTACTCTTCATAACAAATAAAATGGATAATTTATCTATATATATAAGTCAGATGAAAAGGATGTTTTGAATTAAAATATATTAAATTTAATTATTCATTAAAAATGAATTTTATAATAAAAATAAAAAAAAATTCTTGGGTACTTATTTCTAAGAATAAATTAATTTTATCATATAGAATGTATAAAAGTTACCAAAACTATTTTTAAAAAGTCCTCTCCATAAAATGTGGGTAAAATGTCTTTCTAAAAATATTAGAGTATTTTATGCATGAAACTGTAATCAATCTCATTTTAATCATAAAAGATTAATTGGACAAAAGTATAAAATTTTAACATATACGTAAAATCATAATAATGTTATTTATGTTCATTTATTCCCAAACTATAGTTATACATTTACTACCATTTTAAATAATAATATTATCATTGTATTATTTTTTGGTATAACACAGTTTTGTGTGAAACTTAAGAATATAGAGAAACCCATTATTGTGTGTTGGGTATACTGTCATAAATATTGTCCCTATTAAAATAAAATTAATATTAAATTAAAAAATATTAATAGATATGAAAATATATTATTCTATATTTACCTTGGATATTACATTATTGACCCCTTTTAGAAATCAAATCCTCACAATTTTAAAATTGGGGTCCAAAAATACATTGTAAATACCACATTGGAAAATGTGTCAATAAAAATACCACATTAAAACAAATAATGATATTTACAAATGTCATCTAATATATCACATACTAGGATTCCATGTTGGAAAACATGGATATGAGTGAGAAACTAACCATATTGTTATAATGGAGAGTGATAAAAAACATGATTAGGAGAAAGTTAACAACTGGAAACCCATAACCATGTTAAGGGATACATGGTCTTTGATTTTCTAGTTGGAAAAGTAAACAATATTTTTTAATGCAATTTACATATAGTTGAGGAATTGATTTACTTTATTTTTTATGAACATAAGAAAACATACTTACTTTTCATGTACAATTTCATCCTTTAATAAATATATACCGCACACTAATATTTTCTAAAAACGATGACTGTTCAAGAAAACTTGGTCAGACATGAAGTGTTAGAATCAACATGAAGAGAATAATTGAATACACAAAAGATATGATATGAATTTACACTGTCTTTAGACATTAAACCATACCAAAATGGTTAGTACCATATCAATTAATTCCCAAAATGTATAATCCATTATAAAATGATATACTACTATTAATCTCTAATATTCAACAAACTATACTCAATGATCATCAAATAATATTCAATAAACAAATGTCCTTAAAATTATTCAATGTAATCCAATATATTATTGAAACCTGAAATACATAAGGGTTTAATAACATATTCATCCATGATAAATCTTAACATTTTCACTAAATAACATTGAATACTCTTAAAGTCTCAAAAATAAAAGTAATTAACATAGTAACATAGTCTATATGATAGGTTAATCCCTCTCATAAACAACCTATATGGGCATATTTCAAAAATAAAAACATAGATTCTTCCAAAAAAATTATAACATTACTCCTCAAAGGAAATCTCATAGAAACCTATTTTCCATAGACATAGAGTGTTCCAAAAATTGTAAACATCTTCTAAATTAACATTTATCAATTAATTACCAAATCATTTTCTTTATACTAAAAATATTTATTTGGTAAAACATGTGTTCCCAAAATCAACATATTATTGATCTATAAAATCATTTAACAAAAAGGAATAATTCATTCTAACAGGTTTTTCACATAGTAAAATGTTAGGTGATAAATCAGTATCACACTTCGGTTGTGTGTCTTATTCCCATGAACTTGCCTGACATGATGGGTTGTAACATTTCTTGTGGGTTTCGTTTTTCTAAAACTATATATTTCCTTAAACATTCCAATAATGATATAAAATCTTCAAAAATAACTGTAACATAATTTAACCTCATGTTTATCTCATGAATTTCATTTTTTATCTCTAAATGTAATAAACCATAATTATCTCAAAATTAAGTATCAAATAAACCATAAATATTCTTTATAATTATATACATAAATAAAAATGTAATTATTCCCCAAATAACATTTTCACACAAAAAAAATCAGTGTTACATAAACATGAGATAATTATTCTAACGTAATCCAATAAATAAATTATCATAAATAATTTTAAAATTTTCATCACCCATTGATCAAACAAAACTCTAGAATTTCTAAACTATATACATTTTAATCATACATAAATATAAATTAAACCAAAACCAATTTTCCAACTTATTCCATAATACATATTTATTAAAAACAAAATCATTAATAAGGTCCAAAGATTAAATAATTTCAAAACAATAGACAAGAAATATTATATACCTTTCATATTTCATTTTCTGTATCCTCATCATCAATTAGAATTGAATTAGGTATTTCTAAAAAAATATTTTTAGTGTCTTGCTAATATCCTTCTCGAACCATCTTCATAAGTCATCGATTTCCACAACGACCATACTCTCCAAGATTAACACATTCAATTGATAACTCTAAAATAACTTATCACCCTTTCATGGAGTCGACTGAACACTTTTTTTAAAGTAGTTTATTGCTTTATGACCTTTCTTACCACATAAATAACTTCATATTATCCCATTGAAACATTTTTCTATGTGCTTGAATCCACATACATCACATAGAGTTTATTGAATATACACACCTTTATTATTATTACATGAAATTCCATAGGTCTTCATTTCTCACATATATAATAACATACAAAAATCAACATGTTTCATGAGGTAAATCATGAATCCAAATATTTGGTTAATATTGTAAAGGCCTAGAACATCGGTGGAAATTTCGTTCTTAAATACATGGGAATTTTATAAGTCCACGAAAATTGACTGTGCTTGATTCTGAGGCACAGTTTTCCCAGAATGAATTTCTGATGTTTTCTTTGGGTATGTTTAGTAAATGTACGAGAGAATTTTATAATAACTTTTGAACAGGTGATCGAAATTTGAATCCGAGGGCACCATTGAACTTGCAACACCAGTATTTGGTTAAGGAGACTTTCACCTCGACAATAGTTGGTTGAGAGTAGATGTTAGATTTTCGGTTTCTATGGAAAGTTATAAAATAAAGTGAGTTTCACTTTATTTAATTAGAGACTCCATGCGGGTTTTTGGTGGTTAAAACCTCTTCATCGTAGTTGGAGTTGGGACAACCACACCATAACCTCTCATAAGAGGTTATGGTTGTGGGGGCCACCTGAACATAAACTCCGACGAGAGGTTACCATGTGGGGACCACACAGGTCTTAACCCCTATTGATGGAGGAGAGTAAAACCTCTCAACTCTCCCTCACTGATGAGGGAGAGCCTCTTCACCTCTGCAAATTAATTATTTGTGCTAACCCCTTGAATTAATTAAGGGGATCGTATTGAATTAATTTAAATCTATATTTGAATTTCATGCGAACATCTAAAATAACAGATAACCAATTATTATTTTTGTTGTTCATTTATCATTTGGTGGGAGGCTTTGACAGGAGAGCATGGGAGAATTTGTGTTCTCAAACGAAGAGCCCCATCTCCCAACGAAGAACAAAGAACACTGACCTTCTTCACCTTCTTCCTTGGAGCTTCAACCGTTGAGAGATTTATTCGATGACCAACTTCTGAGACTCCATTAACAAACAACAATCGATGAGAAAAGGTACGGGTAGTTTTATGTAATTGTTATTTCATTTTCTCTTCTTCGAATGAATGGAATTTTTGTAGTTCATTGTAAGAATAATTGATCTTCGGCTCTCTTACTCTTGATGAACCAATTGATACCACCCTAAATGTAGAGGGTACAGGCCAAACCAGCACAGACCGAGCCCTTCGCCGATCGTGTTTTTTATTGAACTTCGGCTGGGTGATGAAACAACAAGGCGACAGAAGTGGTGACGCCAAAGGCCGCATTACTCGTAGCCTCCTATAACCACCTTACCCCCATGGAGGTCTGGTGCTCTGTGCCGAACAGCAGCCCTCCGGCCAAGCCACTCCGACGGCACTGCAGCTGACATGTACCACCTCGCTCCCGTCCGCCACCGGCCTCCCTGCCACCCGCCGACCTGCCTGGCCGAGCCGCCGGACCACCTGGCTGTGCGCCTCCCAAACTCTGTCCCACCTGGCTATGTTCCTCCTGGCCTCCAGCCAGCCTGGTGGTGTTCCTCCTAGCCGACGAACCTCCTAGTCGCACGAATCCTGGTCGCGCCGGCTAGCGCTGTTTGTGCCCAGCCCAAACCGGCATCCTTTCGGCCTCTACGTGCACCACACGTGCCTTTCCGAGCCTCCCCCTTCTCCCGGTCTCCTGGCCGTGCCAGCATCTCAGATCCGTCACGACCACCCAGCTGAGCCAGTGTCTCAGCTCCCTCGCAGCCACTCAGCTGAGCCGGCGTCCCGACGCCCTCGCGGCCACCCGGCCAAGCCGGTGTCCCAACTACCTCGCGGCCTTCCAGCCGAGCCGGTGTCTCGTCCCCCTCGCGGTGCTCTGGCCGAACTGGCGCCGGTCGCGCCCTCCATGCTGAGCTGTGTCGGGCCGCACCCCTAGGTTGTACCGGGACAAACCCACCCCGAGCCCGGGATGGCCCGCCCTCATGGCCTACTAGGCTAGGCCCAGTAGGCCAGGCCAAACCCAGTGGACCAATCTGGACCAATCGGGTCAACACGGGTCGACCCAAACCGGGTCGGCCCAGACTAAGTCGGGCAGGGTGACTCCGACTGGGTCAAACCAGACCCAGGACCACTACCATCCCCATTACATTAATGGAAATATATTTGGCATCATACAACCTTTTTAAAAATCATCAACGTCACGGGTAATCTTGGAGTTTGATGGTCACTTTGAGTATAATCCACTAGAGTTTGGGGTAAAGTTGAGATATGGTCAGGTTGGATTGTACACGAATCCAACCAGGACCCCTGAACTAGAAATTTAATAACTCACAGACAGGGCATCCTATTGACGTGCCGTCTGTTGCGTTGAGATCCCTATGACGAGGAAGAACTTGGAGATACATATACGTGGGACTTAGTGACAGTTGGAGTATTGACCAGCAGATCGTTGAGCAGATCCTTCCGGAGATGAGAGAGCATAGTGAAGAGACCTAGTAGCTGGTTGAGACGTGATGAATGCGGACTGATTCAACTCGGAGTGATTTGACTAGCCCAGTGGGGAGAGCCTTGGTGTCACGGAAGACCCATGGTGGGGAGCGCCTTTGTGTGATCGTGGCCAACCCATGGTACTCGATAGGAGGAGTACCTCAGCAGGCTACGAGGAGGAGTATGTATGTGTGACGCGACATACTCACAGTGTGGATCATCTCTGTGTGATGTAGCGGACCCACTGTACTCGACAAGAGGAGTACCTCAGCAGTCCAAGGATAGTGGGAAGAACCTCTATGTCACGCGACAGGCCCATAGTACTCAATAGTGGAAGAGTACTCCAGCAGCCAACTTTTCGACAATGTTTCTGGAGATGTTACTTGATACTACCCCTATAATCAAATCCTGGTTTTAGCTAAGTCAGTATCTTTTGTGTTTAACTCATGAATGAGATGGATTACATGGTAATGTACGTATATGTATGGGCATATACCTTAGTGAGGTTGTGTGTTGATTTCATAACTTGTGGTTTATCCATGTTGGATTTTGGGAGACCTTGAGGGTCTCGGGGTCTCTACAGACTATCGTTATTCTCACCCCTACACAGGCTATGCCCACACCTCGTTGTGTTGGTTGTAGATGATGGAAAACTCTAACTAAGGATCAGAGTAGTAGGACTGGAAGCTACTTGAAGGTAGACCTTACGACGAGTCGGTACACAGAGGAGACGAATAGACGTGGAGTGCTATGGAGGCTATCTATACCTAGACTTCAGATAGGATCTGTGGTGGATGATCCAGAAGCTTCTCTTCACCTTTCAGCTATTTTTCCATTTTTAGTTGTAATTTTTATAGTTGTTCTTTTATTTTCCAACTGGGCTTCTATTCCGACCCCGTAACCTTTCTTCACTTCATTGTATAAAGTTTTTCACAGTGTTTTACTTTGAAATCATACTTTTTTGTGTGTGTTAACAATTTTAAAGGCAATGCCTACCCAATTTTATGGATTTTCACCTTTGGTGCTAGTTTCCAGCCCCTGGCCTATTGAAGGAGGGTTTGGGGTTGTAATGGAATGAGCCCTGGGGGACGGGTCGTGACAATGATTAACCCAAAGAGTTATAATTAAAAATCCCATTTCAATCATTTTATTATTCACAAAACCACCAAAGAATTATTTATATCCATTGTTACTTTGGTGTGAGTTACATCTATCCATTTTCTAAAACTAGAAATGTCAGTGTGAGTATATTAGTAAAATCATCATATACTATCTTATGAGGAGGGTAAACACTATGATATAATTATTTATATTATCTTAAAATCATACAATTTATGTAAAGTAATGATGAAATTTTCTATTACATTGACCATTGTGGTTATATAAAACATTCCACTTATTCATAACTAAAATCATAACCTATAATGTTATCTAATGTGACCTCTGATTCCAATTATAAGGCATCATCCTTAAACATTACATATTCTGGAATTTTGACCAAGAATTTAATTTCATTTAAATTGATTATCTATTTAGAGTTTTAGTTTTATAAAATTAGTTAAGACTTATTAAATTACATATCAAATATTGCTAGACACTTATACTTTATCATATATTTTCACAAAAACAAATCTTCACAAAAATAATTCATTTACTAAAAAAATTATTGAACTATTTATTTCATTTTACGTTCCCTATACCTTGTAAAAAACATTTCAAATTCTCGGGATGAGCATAAAAATCTCAATATGTGATATAAAATAATTAATAAAAACAAT
Source organism: Viscum album (assembly GCA_963277665.1). Taxonomy (NCBI): domain Eukaryota; kingdom Viridiplantae; phylum Streptophyta; class Magnoliopsida; order Santalales; family Viscaceae; genus Viscum; species Viscum album. The sequence goes on along the minus strand of OY728128.1, from coordinate 1,009,924,213 downwards.
AGTCCATAAATACATAGAAATCAATGAAATGATAATTTTTACTCATAAAACATAATCTCTTTAACATACCTCATGAAATAAAAATATTTATTAATTAATCATAAAACTCTTAAATTATAGTAGAAACATATTCCATCCATAAAAAACATACATAGTAGCTTTCACATCAACATTCGGTGTAACTTTTATGTTTACGTTTGGAATACCCATATTAGTATATTCTATAAATCTCTTAGGATATACCTTAACGTTTAACAGGGTCACATTACCCAATGCATTGTGAATCTATCAAAGGCCACCCCCCGTTGATTTATCAATAGACCAACTGTATACTAATGAAATTCGAATGATTCATACCACATTCAAAACATAAGAACATGTATAATAGAAAATAACATTTCCTCATTGTAATGGTAAGACATCATTTCATGTTATTGATATTATAAATCCATTATAGGAACCATTTTCAAAACTAAAATACCAAAATATTGTATTTAATTTTATTTTTAAAAACATTGCATCTTGTAGAGGATTCCATATATCAAATAATTATAATGGAGGTGGAAAGGTTGTTGTCACTGTGTACATTAGAAAACCAATCTGTTCTTCAATTGGTAAAATGATTCCTAAAAAATATCCCCTTTTGAATTTTTTTGACTTAAATTAAAATTAAAAGGGGTTGATTATAAATATTATAAAATAAGGTTGTGTATAAACTAAAATATACCACAATGAAATATGATAGAGATGATGTCCCTTAAAAAGATTATGTCATTAGATTAAGGATAAATAAATGACATAAATATGTGAAAAAAATAAATAATCCCAATATGAGTGGATATATATTTAAAAACTAATATGAGATCATTAACACATATTCTTGAAACCAAATCAATGGCATTGATATTTAACTCATTGAACTAAGATTGAGTTAATATTTCCATAACCTCAAATATGACTTGTCCCATTCGTTATTTATATTCCTTATTAAAAAATAAGTTTATTTATACATTTTGTGAAAAAATTTAAAATTTATTATTCCCTTTATATCACTTATAATCATTTTATTGTAATTACATAATTCCTCATATTCATATTCATTGTTTCATCGATATTTGGTACATGAGTTGAAAATCAACTTGATTGATGTAAATTATCCATGTGTTCAAAATTACATCATCTAAAGAACAGTATTCATGATATAAATGTCATATATATATATATAATATGTATTTAGAATATTCCATAACATTGGAGATAATAAATGAAATGTACTGTTTATGTAGATAGTAGTTTGTATATACCCTTGAACGCTACTTTCATTTCATTGTCATATTAAATAAATGAAAAGCAAATGATTCATAGTTATATTATAATACAGGTATAATATATATTTTATATATTTTAGATATGTTCATTAATGTCATCATTTATGTGTTCCATATATGGCATGAAAGAGTCATTTCACTTTGAGGGGTGGTTGTCCACACTTTCTCAAATGAAATTATCGTATTTTCACATTACATAAATCATAACGGTATGTTTTAATAAAAAACAATGAAGAATAGATTCAATATATATATATAATATATATCATATTTGTTTATTCCATTCAGGTATGTAATCGAGTTTTAATGATGATCTTGTATAATAAATCGCATAGCATCATTGAGAATGTATGTCGTAGGTACACACGAGAGACGATGTCATTCACGTAATAGTTTACAGTACAGAATTTGTTGTTATATTAATTGAAAAGAATAATTATACTGTTATATTTATTATTTACATCCATTATATTCAAAATAATACCCATCCAAGCCAATTCTATTGAATAACAAATTACAGTATATTGTGTAGATGGGAAGTCATAGGTACGTTCACAATGTGATATCATTATTCATAAGACAGATAAAAAGAGGTATAAATATTTCCCATAATTATATTAACATATATAAATGTCTAATATATAGGATTTATTTCACTATAAATATATCTACCATAGAATAAAATTAGAATAATAAAATAATTTTGAAAGAGGAGACAAAATAAATTCATCTTTTTCAAGTATCTCTTTTTGATATTCACAAAAGGTATCCGTATGATAGATTTCATCCAAATGTGTGACCTCTAGGAGGAAGGGAGGAATGATAGGAGATTATTTTAACAAAATTTTAATTATCCAATGGGATTTAGATGTGAGACTAAGTGGGTATAGGTGGTGTCATTTTTTAAGAGGGGGGGCAGGGCACACGTGGAATGTCATGAAATTTTATTTTATTATAAAATTATTTTCGAATGAATATAGTTTAAAAGAGATAAATCTATATTATATGATGAGAAGTGGTCGAAAACCTCACAACCAATAGGTTTTATATAATTTTAGGTCACAAAATTGACTTTATCATAATGATTTTACCCTTAGATAAAAACATTAACTCTTACCTTGTATTCTGGTGCCTTTATAATATATGGTTACAATAGATACAATAAAATGAAAAATTAAACACAAGTGGGCAATTAATGATTTTATCAACATAATATATGTTAGTTTTCCAAGTATTATTTTTATAGTACTATTAAATCACTAAATAAAAAAGTTAAAGAAATTTATTTATATTGATCTTGAAACTATTTAGTAATTGATTTTTTAAGTCATAAAAACCTGATTCCATCCCACCAAAGGAATTAATTCATCCATCACATGTTAATCCCTTTTAAAATTTTTTTAATGGAATCCAAATGTTCAAATTAAATTAAATTTAATATTTGTTATATCAATAATTTTATTCATTCATTAATAATATAATCACTGCTACAGAAATTGTGTCACAAATAAATTTATTAATTTATGTTATAAATATTATAAATTACATAACATAATCTAGGAAGATTCTTTATATTTTCAATGATTGCTTATATTCCATGTTATTAATTATATAACCATATATTAAATTCTTTTGTAAAGAAGATTCATGTTTTTGTTACATATCTTTTTTTTAAATTAAATATTATATATTGTCATTTTCACACCTTAGTGGATCCCAAATGCCAAATGTTAATCCTAAACAAGATCATGGCCAGAAATGTCTCATCTAATAGGATTAGAACTTGTTTTAGTGTAATTTTATTTTATTATACTATTTTTTATCTTTATTTACCTAATTTACACTTTATCTTGGTTAAATAAAAATAATTACTCAAGTTACTATTTATAATGTCCAAAAAGGGTTCATATTAACATAATTTGGAAATTATGATTCCAAATATAGAATCCAATTCAAAAAACTCAAAACACATAATTTTCAGAAATTAATTTAACATTAATTCCCCTTTTAAGAACCAGAAAATAGTTTTTTGTCTATTAAAAACTATCAAATGATTTGCATGTGTTTATGTTCAATTAAAATGTGAAATTACTTACAGTGACCATTATTTTATTACTTGATAAAAACATAATACAATTAAACTATTAAACCAAATAAAATTGAAATCTATTTTTATAAATAAATTAGATGAAAATGAACTTTTGAATTAAAATACATTATTTTTCACTATTCATAACAAATGAATTTTAGCAGAAAAATACGAAAATAAACTTTTGTGTCCCTCATCTAAAGAAAAAGTTTATTTTATCATATGGAACATATATATGTGAAAAAATAGTTTATTGAAATGTTTCTCCATTAAAAGTCAGTAAAAATATCTTTATAAAATATTAGTTTATTTTATTCATAAAATTGTATTAATTATCAATTTATGGATATAAAATTCATTGGAAAAGTGTATAAACATTTAAAGAATATGTAAAATAACAATATTGTTAATTTTATTTATTCTTTCCAATAAAAAAACTATGCATTAACTATTAATTGAAACAATAATATTATTGTTGTATTATTTTTCAGTATAACATAGTGTTGTGTCCATCATAAGATTTTAGAGAAACTCTTTGTTTCCTGTCACGTACACTATCATAATGTGTGCCGCAATAAAAAACTATTTAATATTAAATTCAAAAAATATTAATATATATGAAAATTTATTATTCTATAAATACCTGGGATGTTATAGGTTCACCCCAATGTTAGACACAAGGGCATATGAACACTTTATCCACCTTATTAGGTGCCAGTTTCATTAGTTCCTAAGGTTCAAAAAAATATATTCAATAAAAATTCATGGACATTACTAATTTCACATGTATAAATACTATTTAAAATATAAACTCTATGATGTGAGATATAATAGGAAATTTTCTTAGAAACACATCAGTATATTCACTCACAATGGGAATATCTTTGAGGATGATTGTTTCATTAGAATCAATAATTTATGAATGGTTTTATTTTTTATAAAAAATAATATTAATGGTTGATATGTTTTTTATAAATATCATTCATCCTCCTTCTACAATATTTAATGAATTAGGATTCTATTAATGATATGGAGAGTGATTTTCTTACCATTGCAAGTTATATTGTATCTATATAGGGAATGCCAATCCATAACAATAATTACATAAAATCCCAAAAATAAATTATATATTTACATTGTATTTTCATACAACACAATTTGATAGAGAATGAGGTATATATTTTGATAGTAAAACTTTACCTATTTTCCATTTTCACCAATATTTATACTTCCATGCATTATTGTAGTGATTGAATAGTTCTAATGAACATTCATGATATGAAGGAATGCATAAAACTATAATCAAATAGTCATTCAACTATAAATGAATGAATATCTAGAATACCTACCACATATTTGTTTTTGGGATCCACCTTAGTGGTTGTTATGGTAAAAGATTTACCTTGATTTCATGGAGGTTTTTGGATGTTGCAAAAAACCTATGGCATAGTGTATTGGTTTTGAATGTTAGTTGGTTCATTAAAACTAAAGAAATGAAAAATATATTGAGGGTTGAGTGGATTGTTCCATTCCTCCATCGCATTTTTGGGATTCACCTATAAATAATAACATGCTATTTTCCCTTCCTGCACCTAAAAAATCTAATCAACCCCCTTATGTAATTTATAAGGAGATTCTTTTCGCATCACTAACAATTTAGATGTTGATTTTTTTGGAATTATAGGATTTACCCGTTAAAATACAAGAACAAAGCTCATAATTATGATTCATATCTTATTGATGCTCTTATTATTATCTAATCTCTATTTCAACATTGAGAACACATAATACACTTTTACTCAATGCTCTAAAAGTCTTGGATGACCAGGATTTACAGAGAATAATTTTTATCCAACCAATGAAGTGGTCAACCTTGAATTCTTGTACAAATAAAAGGCTAAAAATATATTCAATGTGTTGTAAAATATTCTTCATACACCTAGGTAGATTAATCATTTTTTCATGAGAGAAAAGAAAACCAATTTTCATTTAATGTCGGAGTCTATGAGAAAAAATATAATTTTTTTTGATTTCCTTCCACCCAATCACACCTATCACTTTCAAAGGATTTTTATACTCGATCATTTTCATCTATTTATTAGATTCTCCCACAATGTGATAAATAGACATGAGAACAATCTCTATACTAGACCATTGAACTATGTATAAGATCCTATCAGAGGATTTGATCCATTGTTTCATGGGTATTGGATCATATGATCCATAGGATGTCAGATGCCCTAGTCACATAAAGCACTCAATTGTAGTGTATAGATTTTTTGGGGAATTTTGGTTCCCTCATAATACAAGTTTCTAGTCAGAACTAGAGTGAGCTAATAGATTATTATCATAATATTCGTGATTACTTCTCTCATTGGGATTAGAATCTTGGTGAGGTAGTAATCACAATACTTGTGTCATTGAATATATATCTGATTCCTCCGATTTGAAGAAATTTTTCAAAATAATGGGATGATTACTGATGATTTTCTTTATGATATTAATCACATATAATGTAATCTAAATACATTAAAGAGATAACTTGTAAATTACATCTATTTTATTTACATATGTATTTTTTGTCTTCAATATTTGTTAAACATAATATATTTTATAACCTATATTTTTATTGGAATTTATAAATATAATATATGTTTTTAATGATATAATTAATTTATCAAAGAAATGTATAATATAAGGAGTGACAATCATAATCATGAACTACCTAACATGATATACAATTATAAAATAGTGGAAACATGAGAAATGTAGGAACAACCATAGTCATGTCATCCCAAACATAGAGAGATGCTAATAGCCCAGATATCATGATAGAAATTGTCAAATAAATGAAATAGCGTTACACATTTTCCCAATGTGATTTATTTTGAGACTAAATAAAACCCAGTTCATTAGAGCGCTCTATATTTCCTAGCGCACCCATTAATTTTATTTCATTCTCTTTCATATGTGTGCAACATAGATCATCCAACATGGATTCATTAAATATAATATTTTATCCCACAATCACTGAGTGTGGAATATATAAATGTAAGTTCAAATTTAGTTATGTAATTGTGTATTGAAGTTTATACAGTTGACATGAATCATGTATGGTATCCACCACCCAATTTTTTGGCATAAAATATCGCATTAAAAATTCAGCATGATAAACAAAATCAGTTAATGAGAGATAAAGGGTTCTATCATAATTTGGACATAAAATGTTATGTAATAGAGATATTGAAACAAATATCCCATCATTATGATTTTTAAAGAGAAGGAATAACATATTTAACAAAATTTATAAATAGATTAATGGGAGAATTCTTTAACATGAATTTAGTACTCCAAATGCTTGGGTGGGGATTCATGAGAGCATTGGGGACCTTCGAATGAATATTGGGATGGGATGGAAGAGTTAGTGTATTATATAGGGAATTTTTATTGAGATACATGTGAGAATGGATGTGTTTATATAGGAAATGATTGGAAAAATCATTAGTATTTCTCAAACATTGGTTATGGACATTATATAAAAAAATACCAGAACAGAAAACCATACCATGGTATTTTCCCCTCGTTACATCCAATTAGGGGGTTTTTTCAATGTTTTATAATTTTAATGACTGAATTAAATAAAAAAATACCCTTGTCGATGTGGAATTGACTAATACTCTTAAATATATTATTTTAAAACCATAAAATATATTATATGTTTTGTAGGATTCCTAATATATTTTTAAAATAAACAATAAACCATTAATAACATTATTATAGAGGTAAAAGAATTATTTTGTCATTTATATAATTTATAATATTAAATACATAACTATTGGGACAATATGCTGTTATAAAACACATTATATAATTATACATTATTTAATTATTACAAAACAATTCAAATATCTTAAGAAATTATGAAAAAATTACATTTGGAAAACATTGATGTTCAAATTAAAAAAAATTATTTTTTTCAATTTTTTTTAAATATATTATTATTAAATGATAAAATATTAATTAAAATTTATTGAGAAATATTGTATTTTTGTGGAAATAATAGTTTTCAAACCCTTATAAAAATTAAAATTCACTTCACAACAAAATATGATAATTCATATTTAATAAAAAAAATTAATAATAAAATTTTAATGAATTTTTTTTTAAAAAAAATTATTTCATTTAAATGAAATCCATTATCGAATTTATGTATTACATAAAAATACTTGTTGAATTTTATTCAAAAAAATAATGTATGGATATGTGGAAAATATGAAACTTATTATATTTAAAATAGAATATACATATTGAAATTATTATGGTATTTATAATTATTAATTTAATACACCATTAAAATCCTTATGGGTGTTGTGGGAAACGACGAGGCATTCATTAGTTGGATTGGAATACATGGTTCAGGTCGTGAACTCCACATGCATGATCTTATCTTGTAAAATGGTTTACTCGTCATTATGGTACTGGATCTCAGATTGGTCTTGGTCAACGTATAATACCTACGATCTTATCTCCCATAGAATATATGATAAATGGGCTTCATAGGGTAGAATCGTACAATTTTAGGCTACTATTTCCTTTTTCTATGTCAATAGGATTCACTAAAACTATATAATTATACAAATCATGTTATCACTATTTAGTCATAATATTATAGATTGTAATGATTATTAATGGAATTTGGAATCAGATTGTATTTAATAAAACCAAATTAGTTGTTGTTTTTTCTATATTAATGATATATAATAATTCATTTTTTAAATAAAATGGAAACTATTATTTATAACATTTTGGGATGTTAAAAATAATATATGCCTTTGAATAAGATGATAGAGGAATCGAAATAAATCAATAGGTGTGGTAAGGTCTGGATAATGGCCTTTTATTGATTTACTTCGCTATTTTACTTTTCAGTTAATTATTTCTTATTTCATCTCACCTAGCCAGAATAAACTAGTCTTCCTTATCCATGGAGGCAGAGATTCTATGAGTGATTGGAAAATGGTAGAATGGATGTATGTTCTTTGTTTTTGGTTGTATTGGTTATATTAAATTAAATCATTTTCTCATTCTCTAACTAAATAATATTTACAATTTTAGTTTTAAATTCATAATACAGTAGTGTTAGTATTTCATCCCATTATGTTTAATTTCATAGATCAATGAACCATTTATCCATCAACAAATCTTGTTTCCTTAAACAAAGTAGCATATTGAGGTTGGGTGGTGAGTGCATAATGATCATCAGTACAATTGTGAAACTATAATTTGGAACTATTGGATTATTAGGGGACAAAAATACCTTGTTTTATATTTCATTAATTAACCAAGAGGGCCCACTATAACCCCGTGATGATAGGAATTAGGGAATAATAACCTATGGGTTCATATATGAATACCCTATTTAATACCATCTAGAAAATGGAGATATATATGAATAGGTATATGAATATCATTCTTACCAAACAACAGAGGAAAAGTGGTAAAAGTATTAATCCACGATATCATGTCACAATGTCATCCCAAAAATGAATTGATAACTTCGTTCTCAATTATATGAAAGTCATTAAATTTAATCTTCTTTTTGGATTCAAAAATTTCCCAAGAAAATTAGAAACCATTTTTTCCTAAAAACAACATTAAAAGTGAAATATCCATTTTGAGTGAACTTATATTCAAGAGAAAACCAAATTTAAATACTACTATATAATAGCTAATAAAATTATTTTGACACACCCCATAAAAAATAATGCTTAAATAACCTAATGAACATATTTCACAATGATTCCCATCATTTAATAATCTCAACTAGAAAACACAAAAACAGAACACTAAGCCCTAAATCCAATCTAACGGTCTGAAACACCATCTATCAAGGTATTATATATGAAAAACTACCCATACTAATGGAAAACACTATATCATAATCCAAATAATCTATGGAGGCCTACACCCACAAGGATTTGACCTCCATAATGCAATGAGACCTATCATTTGAGTAAAACACCTCGACAGTACCATCAACCATTATTGATGAGTGGAACCACGAACAATACGAAGAAATTAGCTACACCTTCATACCATGTCACCCAATCCTAGACATAATCAGCAATATATTCATTATCTTGATTACCCATTCCACCTCAAATCTAGTGACCAACATTAACCATAGTCCCTCAATCCATGACCAACACATTATTATAGATCCATCATAACCATCAGACCATATTTTTAATTTCCGTTTTTCTTATTATGACACCAATATTGCTACACTATATAAACTTATACCAAATATTCCATACCCATATCAACTATAATCCTTTACACATTATTTTATACACTGATATCTTAAAGGGACTACATACACGTAAATCTTCATCCTAAATATCTCACTATGACCTCTCCAACAATGAACATTTATTACACATCACAAAAATATTTTATAAAATTAATAGAAGTTTAGTCACAAACATCCATATGATTTTACATACATACTAATAAAATTTTTACTGTTAGATTCAATCCGAAATGATGATAATCAGATAAGTACATGAGCCCTGTATATTATATTATTATAAAAAATAACTAGTGAACCAACTAAATTATGTGTATGAAATCAATCATGAAGGGATGTAGAGTGTTATACGTATAATATTCCACCTCATGTACCAATCTACACCGAAATATGATGAGTAATAATGGTGGGAACTCACAAGGAACCTACAAGTAAATGAGGTGGAAGATTTTAATATTCACTAGTTGCATTCCACCACATATCTTATTATCTTTTTAATTTTTTTTTTAAATTTAGTAATTTTCTTAAACCTATGTGTCACAGTGTTCCCAAAAGTTTCACAACACGACCCTTTGGGGTGGGGGGATCTTTCTATGTCTTGAAATATCAAACAATGAAAACGGTTAATTGAATATATTTCTATACTATACATCCATTTTATCTATTGAATATCCTAATTCAACTAAATCAATCTTTGATCCACTCTAGATCCTTGAGAAAATTTATACAAGACAAAACAGATTAGTTTTAGTATATTTTTAAAAGGATCCAAACATTAGACATGACCCTATATTTTATAATCGTCCCATCATATACTCCCTCATCCTTGAGCTAATACAGATATTCAAATGTCTAAACTCTCAACCATATTAATCATACCACTCTTATATTTCCCAACAACTTATATTATATAAAACAAATCCATAACATTAAAACATATATAGTCTTTTTCAACTACTCAAAATAATTATAGGTTTTTTCCATTTTAACTCTACACCATTGGAATCACTAACACACTCTCGTTTTAATTTAAATTATTGACATGAAAATGTTTTGACACTGAAAACATACCTAAACACACACATTCCAACAATCACACACAATCATTCGAAAATCCCGTAATATTATAGTTTATAATTTTCATCATGCATGATGCCTATACAGACCTAAATAACTATAAATATTGTTAAAAAAATGTATTATAACATAGGAATACAACATTCCCACATCACACCTATTGTTTATATATTAACCATATTATGATTTTTATCTTATCATATACACAAATGATTAAATTGTATCAATAATTAATATAAAAATCACGAACTTCTTTATGGTGAACCCCTTAGAACTTTCAGATCTTCGACCCACTCTTAATATTCCTTCTAAAATAGTATATAACTATCCTAATTTATGATTTTTAATTCCTTTAACAATAATAAAATTATACATTTGTTGTGGATTATTATAATATATTTCACTTAATGATCTACAAGAAAGTAATTATTAATATACATAATTTATTTAGTATAAGTATCATTGTTACATCCATTAATTAATTATTATTTGTTTAATTACAAAATATTAAAAAAAATATTTAAATAATGGAATATTTTTTTAACACCTAAGCCTAATAGATACAATATATCATGGTGTGGTCACCCATTTCATCCCCAAACTCACAATATTCCATATCCCTTCACTTTTCATGGAGACTCCAACCCTACTCCTCCGCCTATCTAGAAACTCTCCCTTTCACATAATTTTCATTGAAGGACCTTGTCATGTCCTCTACTCCATGATGTTCCCACTTATTAAAAACACAAATGTATTGATCCCATCTTGTTGATAGTACTATTTAAGAAAATCAAGAGATTTAAATTATTTATATATCCATCCAGCAAAATTATTTTTAGATGGAATATAAAATCAATTTTAATTTTATGTCTGATATAATAGGACATCAAAATTTGGTTTTCATACAGATGATTTTGTTGAATGAAACCCAATATGATTCAAAAAAATATTGATTTTTTATTTTTTTTTATTAAAATTATCTATTAATAAATATCCAAGGTAGGTAATTTATAAAATATACACGGGGAATGAATTCATAATATATTTCAATAAATTTGAATCAACAAGTATAGTTTTATATAATTTTATACATTGATTATACTTTTAAATATATTTAAATATAAGAATTTTTATTACAAATACATTTGCTTGATGGAATATTCAATGAATATGTCTTATTAAGTATTATATAAAAATTTCATTGTTTTTGGAATAATATTTTCCATTGAACAACATGTGAGACATATGAATCATGATTTTATATCTATATTATAGTGATACACATTAAAATTTAGTTATGCATACATTTTTTCATTATGTGCATGATAAAATTAATGTTTTAGATATCTTAGCTCATATAATTGTGTCCATATAAAAATTTCATTAAAGAAAACATATTTTATATTGATATGTAAAATTATTATTGGTATGTTCTTTAATTATTTCTTCAATTAATAGATGAAAATATTTTGTAACTCTATATCAATTATTCCCCCTACATGGAACACATATACAAATATATCAAAATAAATTTATTATTTGAAAAAATAAAATAATATTTAATCTTAATTCCCCAAACATATAGTAAAAATATATTGAATCATGGTGAAGAAAGATGTGTTTGTCATGTCATGGAATTTATAGATTCTACCAGATCATTTGAACTTGTATATATGATCTTATTTTGACGATTCAAGTTACATTCATAAAAAATTCATTATAGTAATAATTTTTCATCAAAATTATTTTAAATGTTTTGTGTTCTTCAATTTACAATACATATATTATATGTTCACCATGTCGAGTAATTTGTCGTCGTTATAATGTAAAATATTATTATTATTGTAGTTGAAATCAGAATTCCATGAATATATTATTTTTTACTAACACGATTATATTTAATTAATTACGGTCCGGTTTTATAAATATTTTTACCAATATCATACAAATAAGTAAATAGTGGATTGATTAATCCTAAAATAGAATATTTTATTAATTGGATGGAGGGGTTTTTAAAGAAAATATCCTGCGATAGATGGATGAATAAAATTTCATTATCATGATTCTAATATCAGATAATAGATGAAGATACATGATTTTTATGGGAACATGATGTTTTAAAAAGTTTCTTCTAAATTTGTGACATAGATTTTATAGGGAGAATTGCACATTAAAAAAGGATAAAATTATCACCATAATCTAAATGAACACACTTCCCAATTATGTATAATGAGTTTTATAACATATTTAATGATTTTATACACAATTCAAATAGTGATGAAAACTATGATATTTCTACAGAAACACATTCATTTTTTCTCTAATTTAAAATAATAGAAAAGATAACTATGAAATCAAATTTGGCAGATGATTTACTATAATATTGATATTAGAATTTACATAAAGGATATATATGATATAGAAAATTATCCATCATACTATGTTATATTATATAATGTTATAATATAGATTTATAGATATATAAACATAAATGATATTGGATTTATAACATGATTTTGTTTTTGAAGAAAATATATATAATCATTTTATGAAATGATTAATGATATTAAAATACTAAATCTGCATTATAAAATGATCAAACATTTCCCATTAATTGTGTATTGTATTTAGGAGAAATTATGTCATCTAAGAGTGTGTAATTTGTGATACTTCTAGATAAAATATATGAATCATGAAGGTGTATGTGAAAAACTATAAAGTTAAAGATAAAAAACTATAGGGATTGTGTTATGTTACATTCAATTTAGTCTAGGATTGAATTTTTTTTCATATATTATAAAATAGTTTACAAAATGTAAAATAATATAGTGGAATGAAATAATGAAAATTTTATAGATCATAAAATATATTTGAATGTAATCAAGTCCTTTATTTATTTACATCATTGTTATTTTTAGATCCACAAAATTTGAATTATTTATTATCGAATGACAAATTTAACCCTTTTAAGAGTCTTTGTACAACATATAAAATACAACTAGTTATTGTGTTCATTTAAAAATTTATTCAATGAATGTTTATGGAAAAACATTATTTCAATAATTTGATGATCATTATAAAAAATATAATTCAGACTAATATAATAAAGGAACATATTTAACCTCTTTTTGATGAATTGAAAGAGTATTGGGAAAATGGGTGAAAAACTTATAATCCACAAATAACAAAAATAAAAATGTTAAATTCATATCTAATATGGATGATTAGTTAATTTCATGGATTGAAAAACCTACAACGTTAGAACAGTCACACTATCAAGGAATGCCTAGTTTATAATATTAATTTTATGCTATTAATTAAAGTATATTGAAAGAATCATTTTTTTAATGTGTCATCTTCGATTATTATATTTTATCCAAGATATCAATCTAACTAGCCATGATTAAATGTGGAAAATGAGTCAAGGAAATCTCCAAAATTATTATTAGGTTCATTAATCTTTTGACATTGATCAATATTTGTTAAATAATTTTTTACTGTGATTCTATTGAAGAATTATTAAAAAGAATTTAAAATTTAATTAGATATACTTTGTACCAATGAATGGAAAAAGTAAAGTATATTATTCAAATAACCATATTAATAATTTTAGTTTTTATGTCATAGTATTAATATTATGAATATTGAAAAAAGGTATGTAATATTTTTTATATTTTGGAATGATAATGTAAAATAAAAATATTATTTTAATTCTCATAAATAACTTAAATAAATAAATATGACTATTGATATGTTTTTAAATTATGAAGGAAATTATCTAGAACTATATTTTCATTGGAAAATAAATATAAATGTTTTCCCAATTAAAACTAAAAAATATTGAAGTATATAGTGGATAATTAAGTAACATTCCAATATTATTTTATGTGAAGAATTATATGTTATAAAGACATAAAATCCATGACTCACATATTTTAATAGAGAAATTACTACATTTGGCCTTGCATAAATTCTTACATTAAAAAATAATATAATTAGCAATTCATTTTTTCTTATTATTTAGAATTATTTGGGTGAAAAAATATATCCCATTGAGCTTAATAATATAATAAGGAACTATGATGATAATTTTTCATTATGGGATGAAATATTCCAAATCATTTTCTGTACTGATGATTCGTATAAATATTCATTTGATTGAAGATGGTATTTTAAGGTGGCATATACATTGTTGTTGGTTATATCACTTCTAGAGGTATTGAAAAAATAATTTGATCACTAATGCATTAAAATATTCAAAATACAAACATATATTGTAAATATAACTATGATGCATTATATCATTATGTATTTATATAAAGTAAACCTATAATAAAAAATATCAACTTGATGGCTATATTCTTTAAGGTTATATGGTATATTTGTGTCTTATATATTATTCAAGGTTTTTATATAATATGTTTATTTTATTATATATATTTGGAGATGTTAATGGTTACAAAAATACATATCAATGCTAGTGTAAATATTAAACTTTCTAATGATGTTTTACCATTTTGAAAAAATACAATTAGTTATTTTGACACAAATGTAGTTTTCACGTGAAAATTGATATATCCTTCTCAATAGTGAAATTAATATACCTTTATTTGAGTAATTTATATAGAATAAAATTACATGGATTCAGATATATGAATGAAATGATAAATATATAAAATAAATTCATTAATTTTTTTACTATATTCAACATTTTGTAAGATCGTAATAAATATAATATTCATAAAATATTGATAATATTATATATATTATCTCCTAATAGTATATATATATACATAAAATCATGAATATTAATATTCAACTGGATGTTGTTGATGATATAAAATTAATCTCTTTAAAAACTCTTATGAATTTTAGGATATTTGATTATTATAATATTAATGTTTTTTATTTTCATTTACTTTTTTGAAAATATTGTTGTAAAACACAAATTAGTGGATTCTAGGTGAACATAAAATTCTTGAGGTAATATGGGAAGTTGATTAACATTATCAAATTAAAAAATCATCGGATGTTTTATATTGTATTATTTAAATGCCACATGATCTATAATTACATGGGATTAAAGAATAATTCATTACAATTTAATTTTGTTAAATTATAAAAGATGATTTATATGGCTGTTCATAAGGATCATGATCAATATACTTTCTCCTCACTAGTTAAAATGGTATATTATATGGATGGAATAGTCAACAATGTGTGGATTATTATAGTTTATGTCATACCAAGATAATATTATGGTATAATAGGGGAATTTAAAGAATTGTTTTGTGAAATAAAACCTCATAAAAATTATTAATCTTTATATACATGGTAATATTGAAACAATTATTCCATAAAGTGGTAGTGAATATGAAGAAATCATGACAATATTAGATGATGATAAAAATTTCCTAATGATAAATTAAATTATTGTATCCTCATTTTAAAACATATCATTAATTACATTATTTATTAAATTCTAATTGAATAAATATATGTACCTAATTTTCAAATCATTTTCTTGATTTTTTTTCATATAATTTTCTATTCTATTTTATATTCATGATAGATGTTAGTATAAAAAATAATTATGTAATGACATGATTTTATAATTCAGATGTACAATTATGTTGGTAAAGACATCCAACGCTATTTATCATATATCAGGTATGCCTAATGTTTTGGGTTTAACCCCCTTCCATCTTTTCATATGATCTGACATGATCCCGTACTCATGAGATAATATGATTAAATTCAATGAATTTAATTAATCACTAAGGAGACCAAAGAGATTAGATAGTTCCACTGAGATTCAGTCATCGATTGATAATATGTTTTTACAAATAAAATCATGAGGGTACTAGAGTGTCAACATTATTTGTTTGAAATTGTGAACATGGGAAACTAATTTATTACATATGCATATTAATTATTAAAAAAAATTATAGAATTTATTAAGATAATAACAATAAAAACATGAACATGAATATATTAAATGTTTAAAGGTGGTTCATTTTTAAATTAGTTTTTACATTTATCTTGTTTGGTGGGCGTATAGAGGATTCTTATGGATTATTTGGGTAGATATTGGGCCAGTTGGAAAGAAAGATTACATCCCTTCACATTACTTATCACTATAGGTGGAATATTTTTATTATTTAAAAGATTGATAATTTTTATATAAAATTTTAATTTAAAATTCGAATTTATAGTTTTAACAAATATTTCTAGACTTTCACTTCATCCTAAATAGCTAGTGGTATTCCATAATTCTTATTGTAGTGTCCCTACTAGCCCCACTATTGATCATAGATTTGGTTTAGTTCCCCACTTTCTAGGACCTAAAGGTAATGT
The DNA here is from genome assembly GCA_963277665.1 of Viscum album. NCBI lineage: Eukaryota > Viridiplantae > Streptophyta > Magnoliopsida > Santalales > Viscaceae > Viscum > Viscum album. Next base: position 1,009,907,052 of record OY728128.1, on the reverse strand, counting down.
ACTATAGAATCCTTGGATATGTCCATCATATCACATACTCCGCACTCTACTAGATCATGCATTCACTATGGACTATTATCTCCAAGTTTGTCGAACTAGTGACATATCATAAAGATGTCAACATGTGGATCATGAAATCATTTACCTATGGGGGAATCCACAAATACCCTTATTTTTTTATAAGAAGAACAATTATTTTCTCTAGGTTCCATACCACCCAGACATGCACCATCATCTTACCCATATTATTATTTATAATAAAGTCATTGTTAATGATTTTAAAAAGTCCTCAATCTAAATAAAATTTCCTTTGAAGGGATGGAATAAACCAGTCCAACCTCATGACATATAGATGGCAGAGATTCGTCACATGTTATAGTAGGATTTAAGAATCACACCACTCTAAATTGGGAAGTTATTCCATAACTCACATGCCCCCCCCCCCCAAATGTGGGTTCATCAATTCTCAAGCTCTATCACCCATAAAATTCTAAGATCGGGTATACATATAACATTATGTTTCACATGTATAGGATATATAATTTAACATTAGTAAACATATTAATTTTTAATTTTTCTATATGATAATATTGAAAAATTTACATTATTTAATTAGGTGGATTACCATTTCAAATTCATATGGTCTCATACACATTTTGAACAAAAATATTTCATTCGCATAATCAACATAATAACATGTTGCATCCTATGTAACCAATCATCTATGGATAAATATTTCATAATTTACTTCATAAAGTGTATGAATTACCCAATTTAGGAAAAAACTATTAGGTTAGAGAAAACACATAATGTATTATTTATGTTTTTAAATCGTTTCAAGATTTTTCAATAGAATTAATGACACATTCAAGGAAATACCAATATTTAAAAAGAAAATAGAAACTGAAATTATACAAGGAATGGAAACATGAATGATATATTTAACCTATTGTGCCTATGATTATTCCCGTACAAATGAAGATCCCTCATTTCATTAGTCATGTGTAATGAAATCATCATTTCAATAATATCAATACTAAAAACATCATAACACATGTGCATATCCAAACAGTGAAGCCATATCAACCATAATAGGAATAATCAACCAATGAAATTACACATTCTATGAAATTTTAGTTTCCAATATACATGTGTTGGCTACATCCAAGAACAAGGTCAATTACAAATTCCTTTAGCTCATTGTCTCATTTCTAATACTCGAATAGTATGATAAAAGTAAAACAAGACTCTGATACCATTTTTTACCCATGCTTAACATATATGGATATGACATCATTTTTTTTTAATCTTTGGAACATTACAAAATTAAATTCTTGGGGAATGTAGAAGTTTAATATCTTTAGAAACATGAGAAAACATTTCTAACATGGAAAAACATATTCAAGGCCTCCAAAAAAGAACATCCCCTTTAATAATTGTACTTAAAACATTTCTTCATAAGATAGGGAAATAAAACCTAATAAAGTGGTCATCTAAAATTCTCAGTATGGGTAAATAAATGAAATAAAAATGAACAATATGAACATAATGGAATGAGAATAGGATCACAATATTTTATGAGCATACACTTTATATTAATGTCTATAAACATTATAGATGACATAAATATTATATGTTCCTAAGAAATGTATCATAAGTAATTCAAGATCAATAACCATGTAAGCATCTCAAAGGCATATGGGTTATAATTTGACCCAAATACATAAACATGTAATATTATAGTGTACTTGTAAAAGCTTAGTAACAAATATTTTCAGGGCACTTAATGGGGACTAAACCACACACCACCACCCTCCATCACGATCCTTTCCATATACGGGATTTGGTTCTGCATATTCCCACAGTGAATCTAGTTCCCCCTTATATTATTAATGTATTTGGTTTCCATATCATCCCATAGTAGATCAGGAAACACTGTTTTCCATTTTGGATTAGGGTTCACTTATTTTCCATTTTTGATCAAGACAATCTATATGATTCCCATCATTATCTCATGTGATATAAATCATTACCCATTACATTAGAGGGAGATATATGTCTCTACCATATAATGATTAAATCATACATACATATAACACAAAATAATAAAAAAACATATCATAACCCATGAAACTAAATGGGTTTCATAAACATGTTATCATATCATTACATCTGTAAAATGATTGGTTTTATTATCTTTTCATCAGTGTATAACCCATCAAAAAGCACATTTAATAACCAAATAACTAGTGGAATAAAAATTAGTTTCACAAATATTATACCATAAGAACATAAACCATTCAGAAAAATAATATGAATGGACCCTTTGGATCATTTCCCTAGAAAGAAATGAGTAACACTAAACGATGTTATCTTATATAGAAATTAATTTTTAAATATCATTAAAAATCATATTTTGAGTAAAATATACCTTATTCATTGAAAACAAAATTATTTCAAAAATACTTTTGTAATTTATTTTTTTGTAAAAGAAACTAGAATATTTATAACAGATGCTTGAAAACCAATTCTCTAAAAACATAAAAATGAATCCTAAAAGCAATTTATTTTTTTCCTTAGAAATAGATGTTCGATTTTTTTTGAATACCTCTTCGTTGAAAAGAAATGTTAAAAAATATAAGAAATTTTTATTTAAAAATAATTTTATAACATATAAATTTTTATTTTTATTTTTTAAAATTCTTTTCATTCAAAAAAATATTTTGAAAACATATAAATTTTTATTTTAAAATCAATTAATATAATTCTTACACATAAAATCTATTTTAAAACATTTTTCATTAAAATTACAACTAAAAACTGAATGACTATAATATTATGGAAAAATTTATTAAATTGGATTATTTTAAACAATAAAACCATGAATAAAATTTATGATTCTTATGATAGTGGATAAATACATACATATCGAACATTCCTTTTATGCCGTAATATGTTTCGAATATTGTATCGTTTTGTAAATGACAACAATATTCCTTTTCTAAAAAACATTTTTAAATGAATAACATGTAAAATTCATTTTAACTATAATAGGATAATATTATAAAAACTTCCAAATTAATTTTATAAACTATTCTTTTAATGGAACTCATATTTTCAATCGAATAGTGAGGTAAAATTAGATTTAATTAAAACACATTCTCATTTATCATTAGAACCAAGTAGTGGAAAATGGTAATAATACATTAATTTATATCTAATAAATTTAAGGTAATAAAATTCAAGAGTTTTCATGAAATATGGATCATATAGTTTCAAAAATGAAATCATAATCATAATGAATCGTGATAAATGATGTTATTGTTGTAATAAAATCTTACAACAATGTTACTTTAAATAACACTCCCCATGTAATAAAATGACTTTAAATGAAACATAAAATATCATGAAATGACAGGTATTAATGATATAACATATCAAAGGTAATTTTATTCACCTCATAGAATAATATAGAATCCATACAAGGCATGTGTCTCAAATAAAGAAAATTAGGACAAAATTACATTACCGATTTTGTAAATTTTAAACCATAAACCCCATGAAAGAATATAAATAAATTATATATGTAAATACCCATATATTTATTTGTAATAATAATATAATACATAAATGTTAATTATAAAAACAATATATAAGAATTAGTATATTAAGATGTATTGTATCTAATAAAAAATAAATTTGAGATGAGAAGACCCTTACCTTAAATATTTTTTTATTAATACACGTTTAAAACCCATATATAATAATTATAAGTTTATTATAAATATACCCCATAAAAATATTCTTATATATAGTTCAATATATTATTTTATTCTCACTTTATATTGCCTTTTTTTAAAAATTACATGTTAACATTACATTTCAGCTAATAACCTCATTGTTTTTCATATATGATTTTGACTTATTAATATTTATCCTCTTATATAGGTCATGATTTACTTATTTAAATTATTTAAAACATTATTTATATATCATACAATTTCATCACATATATATATAATAATAATATTGAAAATATATATATATGAAATGGAATACACCGTTTATGGAGATGGTAAGTCAAAGGTGCGTTTGAAAATTGTTAATGTTTTCTTATCATAATGAAAGAAAAATGTAATTTACAATCATATATATATATTTCATTATTATATTGGAATTATTATTTCTTATATATCATGTTTTCTCACTAAACACACCCTTGATACAAGTCATGTAATCTGTGAATGAAGTAATCGCTTAGTGCATGTGGTAGTCCAAACATCCACCAATGATGTTAGTGTATTTAACACAAATGGAATGAATTAATGTATTTTTAATATGATAAATAAAAAATAAAAAATATTTTATAAATAATTTATATGTAATATAAAAAAATTTTGTCCGTCATAATTACTAGTCATGTGAGGTGGTAATGGAAAAACAAATGACATCGTTTTGTGAGGTGTTAGTTCACCGTACACAGGAATGATAAGTTTATTACCAATTATATTGTTGTGTGGGTATGTGTACATCATAACCATATATTAAATTTGTCTTACTATATTTATGATTTTTATATTTTTATATAATCATGTAATAAAATGATTTTATGGGGTGGATAATTAAAATAAAACAAAGGAGCTTGAGGAAGGATGTTAGCTTTTCTTTGGGTAACACCTATTGGTTTGATCCCAAGGGATTACATGGAAGTATTTAATCCCAAATAGAATATTCTAGGATTAATACTAGTATTTTGGTTCTTTCTAGAGTAGATTTTCGGAAGTCCAATGGGTTGGGGATGTGAATATGTGGGATGTGTGGGTGCCATTTTCTAGTGGATGAGGAGTGGTTTTCTTGTCAATTTTTAAAAAGAAAATTTTACTTAAATTTTTTCAATAAATCATGGAAAATATAATAGTCCAAAACCGATATAATGGATTATAGGGTTTAAACAAGAACATATAATTGTTTTGGACATGTTTCTAGGCCATTTTGGGCATTACAGACAAGGTTTAGTCTTTTGTACACTAATTTTCCTCCTTAACAATGTAATTAAATTTTTTCATTTTCACTATTATTTATTAATAAAATCAAATATTAATGATTTATTCAATATAAATTATTCTTCTTAAAAACATGGAATAAATTTTTAAAAATTCAAATTTACACAATTTGAATGAATTAATTTAAAATTAATCTAGTTGATGTCCCACTTTTGCAAGTTCTAAATAGAAAAGGTCTGAAAGATTGGAATTTTGTAATATCCAATTTCAATGTGATATTTGGTCCAACAACATAATGTGAATAAATTGGTTTGAAATTTATTTAATTAGTATTTAAAATATCTAAAAACATTTTAACTATATAAATAATTCATATAAAAAAGTAGTTTTAAATTTAATTTCATTGTTTTTCAGTATTCATCCAAAAATAAAACATTTCAAAAAAGTTCAAAAAATTTACCAAAATAAAATTTAAATATTATTATTTTTAATGAGATTTTAATTTTTCCAAAAAAATTAGAATATTGTAAAAAATGATATTTAATATTACATCATTATTAAATGGCTGTAATTTTCCCTCATAGAAAAATACATCTTTCTATTCATAAAATTTATTTTAATCCCATATTATTCCAATATTATCTATTACATTAGTATTTTTTTTAATCATTATATAATATATAAATTTTATTTAATACATTCATAAAAATTAATTATTTAATTTATTTAGATAATATTGTGATTGTATATAGAAAATTTGTTTTCGTATATTAGGTAATTTATTTATATTCATATAGTTGTTACATTCAATTATATGAATTGATACGAAATTGATTCATTTTATATTCAATTATGAATAATAAATTCACAATTTTGTTACACTCATATTTAAATTTCATTTCCACATCAAGGTGTTACCAATAATAATATTATTACAATAATACTAATAGTATCTCGTAGTTTAGTAAAACTCAACCTTGATAATAACACAACTATGTATGTGACTATTAATAGTGTGTAATACAAACCAAACAATGTTTTTCATGAAAATAAAGATAATGAAAGTTTTTTTGTAGTGAAATATTTAATAGGAGTTGCATATAACAATATAAACACTTAGTAATTTTGTAAAGAATCATTATTTTGTGTTGTATGAAATGAAAAACATAATAATATTAAATTAATTAAAAAATGTTTAATGTAAAAATCATGTTTGTTACATTCTACATCCCTTAAAAATTAGTTTTTTCCCTCTAAACTTTTTTTTAAAATCAAAGCTATAATATATGCATTATCCATTCTTATAAACCCACATCATAAAAATGAATACTAGAACATCTGTTAAAAAGAGACCATTGAAAACATTATGGTTACCCAATGTAACTCATAACTAAGATTCCACATACAATAACATAAGTGGGATATGAAAAAATGGACAATGAAGGGAAATATAACTGCCATTTTATGACAAAGATTGACATAGAACATGGGTATAAGAATGTTAATGATCAATAATCCTTAGACTTGTGGGTATATAAGTGGCCACTTAATTCATGGGAAATGAAGGTACATGGATAAATAATTTTTAAAGATTATTTTTCAAAAAGAAGAATAAATTTCCAGAGATGATATACATACATGATTTTAGGTCATCCTCACCTATTGATGTGTCTTAGTAAAATTAATCATCATCATTTATTCCATGAAATGAATGTAAATTTTTCATTCAAGATGCATTAATTGAACATGAGGAAAATAAATTGAATTACTGGTTATTACAACTTTTTTTAGTTAACATCTTAACAAAATGTTTATCACAAGCACAAGAGCCTCATCCCAATTGGTGAGGACTCCTTATGTGAAACCAAATGCCCAGAGGTCAAATCCTGGTAGACGCTAACTTTTGGTACTGTAGCAGTATTTTAGCTGGTAATCTTGCTGGTACTGTTTGGTACTAGAGACGGTACTGTAGAGGGAAAATATAGTAGGAACTGTTTTCTACTATATGAGCTAATAATATTCTACTATTTGGGCCTTTGGGGAACCAATTTGGTCCTCGAGTCCTTTAAGGCCTTCGGGCCACCATGGCCTTTGGGTTAGTAAGTCCTTCGTTCCACCTCAAGGCCTTCGGTCCACCTTATGTTAATATGGAAACTAGAAAACCTACGAGGAACAAGCTTTAGAAGGAGGAAGAGAAAATATCATTCACCAGTGAAGAAGCAAAACAGATTTCAGGAATGAGGGGGAATAACACCTACCTTCGGAACAAGCCTGTGCACGCACGGGAAAGACTAGCTGGACAACCATACAAAAGGTGGATAACTGATTTCATGATGAAGATACTGGGGAAGAGTAGTTACAAGTAGTTTGTTTGCGTAGTATGTAATGTTCTAATCAATTGGACAATGAATTCCTCTATGGCCTAGAGGAAATGTAATACGTAAGCCTACGGGCCTTCTAAGGGTTCTACCTCACGCATTGAAAGGTCTATTATCAATAATCAATAAAAAATAATGTCTTTAGAGTCATTGGTAGAAAATATTTATCACAAGTTATGAAATATTCATAAATAGTCATATGATGAAATAATACTTTAATATATAAAACCACATATGCAGATTAGTACAATGCATTAAAAAATGGGCAAAATTATAACCCTTAAAAAATATGAAACAACAAAAACCCTATTAAAATGAAAACATAATTTTCATAACATTGATCTTCTATATATCAAAAGGACTCTTTTGGTTTTTTCATATGAAACATTGGAATAACATCATCATATATTTTAATTAAACATAAAATTAAAATGAATTACTATAAAACCTTATTGAAAAAATGTGTTAATATTCATTCCACAATTTATTAGAGGTATTACATATATCTAAAAATGTAGTAAACATCATCAATGATATCATAAACCACTTTTCGTCAAATTTATTATTAGTTCTGAGATAATATATACAATCTAATTTATTAAGTCATATCCCACAGATAATTATCAAATCATCAACATCTCAACCATAAGAAAACCTTAAGGATTATCTTTCCCTTAATTATGTGTTTCCCATGAACATATAATTTCCATTAAATAACTTTTTTATTCCCTTAAAACCACTTCATATATTCATAGAAATTCGTAGTGAAAACCATTAAATAAAAAATTGTTATATGTTTCCAAATTAATAATTTCAAAATCCAAATATATAATTTTTTTACTATTATACATCATCCTTAATTGATTAACATGGATAACTCATCCTATTACATAAAACCTCTTTAATTTCACATTTCATTCCTAGACTTGTTATCAGCAGAAATATAACCATTACTCGTACCACCATTCTGATTCTCTTTGTCAGATTCTCATGTGGGATATGAATTTTCATTGTGAACGTTCATTAAAATCATATATAATTTATCCTTAGACGATATTTTTTGAAGGCCAGTATTCCAATCAATTTCATCAACTAAAATATTAATTTTTTCTTCAGAAGTTTCTTTATTTTTGTCAATATATTGCACTGTCAAAAAATATATGTATTCCTCTATGACATTCACATAGTTGATTCTTTATAAATAATCAAAACAATTTTAATTGAATATATTTTCATATATGTTCTTAATTACCATACCTATTAATGAACTCCTTAATTATCTTGTTAGGTGATTTTGAGAGCCAGTTAAAGGACATATGTTATTCACGTTCTATGAAAACTAATTTGGCATGATCACAAAATACTTCACTCTATTGATTTTCCCATTTGACATTTCCTTATAAAATTATTGATAACATTCAACATTAATCCATTTATATCTAGTTCCTAATATTGTATAGTACCAGAAATTATAGTGTGAACATCACAAATCATAGCAGAAAAACACATAATCCGGACAGAAAATTACATATAGGGTGTCTAAATTGTGACACCTACTTATTAAAAATATACACCATAGGTTTATCCTAGGTTATTTATATTCATTGTATATCTAAACACATTATTATGGTTCGTAAAATGTAGTTTAATTACATATATCTTGACCTTTAGGAGTTTCCAACTAGGTAAGCAGTAATCCTTGTTAGTGTGCAATAGTTCTCGATTGATTCCATCTCAATAATGTGTTTTGGGGTTGTTACCCAAATGTATATCTATAATACATACAAATAAGATTTTAAATGAAAAAATAGATTTATTTCTAGGATAATACACCCTCTATCAATTACTAAATTGATAAGACAATTTCTAAAATATAAACATATCCTCAGAATAACTTTTAGTGACATCCCTAGATATATCATTAGAAATATCCCATGGTATCTCACTAATGTTTTATCATCCATGTTTTTTAATTTAGAATAAAAAATTCCTTTGATACCAACTAAAGTGACTCCTGATTAATATACATGTATATTACATAATTTTCGATGAATATTCATTATATTAAAAAAGTACATGGCAGATGACCAAAATAGATTAGTTTATTAGAAAACATGGAACAAAATCTTCAAACATAAATAATGATCATCAAGGTTTCACAAAAAAAATATTTCCCTTTTTCAATTATACATAATCTTTTTTTCATAACATAAAGGAAGGAAACATACAAAAAGTTGTTTCTTGGATTCTCTATAGGTGTAAAAAAAGTAAACATGACAGCATAATACAAACATAAGGGTATGGGATCATGAAAATAAAATTTATAGATTAAACCCAATATATAAATGACCATAAACATAATACATGGAAAACATATTTTCTTATTCATATGAAATGAATCCTAATATAATCAAGAATATAAACTAGGTTATCATATCATGGAAAGAAGACATGGAATTTTTGGAAAACAACTAAAAATTTAATATCATTGACTAAAAAGTCAAGGCTCATTGCCAAAAACATATTAGGGCAATTCATGGGGACTAAATCATCTTGGTGGGACAATATATACCAATTCATAGTCTATTACATGGAAGAGATTGGGATTTCCCAAATTCCCTTAATAGACTTTCTTTCCCTATCGTCCCATTGTTAATTAGTGAGAACATATTTCCCATTTTTGATTAGGATGCACGAGTTTCCAATTTTTGGATCAAGAATATTGTCTTGTTTCCTATTGTTTTCTCATAAGTAAATTATATTTACTCAATTCATTGGTGGGGGTGTATATCCCACCAAAATAAAAAAGAAATTATACAAATATGTTTCAAAATATCATAAACAATCATATTTTAACTCATGAAATGAAGTGGGTCTTGTAAATATGTAACAATAACTTAACCCATAGAAAAGAAATGATTTATAATAATTTCATAAATGAATATAACATGATGTAAAGTAGTTTTAATAATCATATAAGTGGTGAAAGTGAAATAGGTTTCATAAAAATAAAACAAATGAAATATAAATGGGATTCATGAACATAATTCCATAAAAATATAAAAAATTCAGTGAAATAATATAAATGGATCATTTGGATCATTTCCCCAGAATTACATGAGTAACATTAATAGATGGAATCACATATATAAAATAATTATTAGATAACTTTTAAATACATTTCTTGAGCAATGTATCCTTATATCATTGAAAAAATTATTTTTAAAATATAAACTCTTCTGTAAAATAATGTCTCTAAAAAAATATTGATACTTATAAGGGAGGTAAGAAACCCATTTTTCTTGAAAATGTATAAAAGATGCAATAAATCCTTTTGGAAATCATATTCCTTGAAATTTAATGGTTTCAAATACTTTTATAATGATTCTATTGAAATGGAATTTTGAAAAAAAATTGTATAATTTTTCCATTTGGATATAATATCAATTCATATAAATTAATCTTTGAAATCATTTAATTTTTTTTCATTTAAATGAATCATTTTAAAAAATATAATGTGAGAATTGAAAATAAATTATTATGGTTACTTAAGATAAAAGAATATTGAAACCATTTTTAATTGAAAATAAAATTAAAAACAATTAATATTATGATTATTAGGGAAAAAATTCATTAGAATGAATCTTATAAACATTAAATGGAGGCTCCAATGGATTTATGGACATGATGGAAAATGAATACATACAAGCTGAATATTACTGTTACATTGTAGAATGTTTTATAAAGGTGTCATTGATTATAAAATGACAATAAGATTACTTTTATTAAAATACATATACAAATTTAAAAAAATTGGTAAAATATAAATTAAATATCTTAAGAGAATACTAGAAATATTTTAAAAACGTTTTTATAATATATTCAGTTGAAGTAACACATATTTCGGACTAAAGAGGTAGCTATTGTCAGATTTTTATATAAAGTCCTACCCAAATATGATTATTACAAAATAGTGGAGAAAAGGGAGAAAAATATGATGTTATAATGAGTAAACCAAGCATAAAAAATTCCATGAAAGTTTTTTAAATATTGGTCTTAAGTTTTATTTAATTAAATCTTAATCATAAACAGTCCCAATAATTGATGAGATTGTTTCAATAAACTCTACAAGGAAACATTAAATAATAGTCCCAATATAAGAAAATGGTATTAAATTATTATTAAAACATAATTTAATTAATAAGATTCATGATATATCATATTTAATGGTATTTTTTACATCTCATAGAGGAATGTATGTTTGTTACATGGAATGTGTCTCAAAGAAGGAAAATTGAGATAAAATTACTTTCCCGATATGGTAACTATTAAAACATAAATCTCATAAAAGTAATATCATTATATATATATATTTATATAATAAAAATATTAATTATAATAACCATATAATAAATAAATTGGCAGTATACACACCCCATATAAGAAATATGAGGTGAATATGGTTTGTGACTCATAGAAAATAAAAGTGAGATGTGAAAGCCCTTACTATAAGTTAATTATTTCTTCGTACAAGTTCAATACTAGTGTATAAAAAATATAAATTTTTTATAAATATTATAAAAAATAAAAAAAATAGCATATTTTTTTTATACTACCAAGTTACAAACAATTACATGTTAACGTTATGTTTCCGGTAATATCCATGTTGTTATTTGTATATATTATGATTTATTATTTTTGATTCTCTCAAATGGATAATGATATAATTATATATAGAAAGGTTAATATGATTCATATATAACACAAATTTATTGTATAAATATTTATAATACTATAATAAATATAGATATATCAAATAGTATGCATTGTTCATAGAGACAATTGGCCACACATGCACATGAATGTTGCTTTGTTGTTTTTTCAAATTGAAAAAAAAATAATTGAAATATATTTATAAATATATATATTAATAAAGAATTAATTTATTATATATATCATATAAATTAAATAAACACAAACACAATATATTCCACGTAAACTGTGAATGAATCACATCGCTTTGCATAGGTTGTAGTCAACACATCCACAAACAATGTTATTTTATTTACACCAAATGGAATTAATGATAGTATGTATTATATAATAATCTCATAATAATAAAAGTATAAAAACTATCATATATATCATATAAAAAATATTTTCCAACATAATTCCTATCTATGATATGTTGTGAAAGAAACATGGATGACATTATCCCATGAGGTGGTAGTTTACCGTACACATGAACGATAAGTTTGTTACTCATTAGATATATCTGTGTATAGATATATTTTGAAACCATATAAGAATAAAATATAGTTATATTTAATATACTGAGTTTATCATATAATAATTTATTAAGAAGATTTTAGGTTGTGCTAAATAAATATAAAATTAATTCACTTCGGTAAGGATGTAACCTCTTATATGGGTAAATCCTCATTGTTTTCACAAAATGGATTTTTTGGATAGATTTTATCCCATTGTATAGATAATATAACTGAAAGAGAAATTTTGAGAAAATTTTGAAAAGACATGGTCTTATATAGGGGGATTTATATGTGTGAATCATTTGGATGTGTTAGTGCTTTATTATAGTAGAGGGGGATTAACATTCTTGTAGATTATTGATAATTATTTTCAAACGATGTTTTTGGGAAAATAATATTCTTTAATAATGGTCTCGATTTAATAGGAAAGAGTATTGGTTATAAAAGGGATAATAAAATTCCTTTTAGAAAACAATATATGTAATTTATTTCATTGTTCGTAATGTTTTTTTCATTAATAAAAAAAAATTCTAAAAAACTATAATAAATTTTAATTAATTTTAAAAATAATATTGATAAAAAAGTAAGTTTAACATATTTTAAATTATAAATTATTCTAATTATGAATATGGAATCCAGTCTCAAAAATTAATATAACATTAGAAGAAAAAAATCATTGAAAATTAATTTCATAGACGTTCCACGAAAACATGTTTTTAAGCGAAAAGGCCCCAGAGATTAAAATTTTTGTATATAAATTTTAAAAGTAAAATTCAATCCATTAATATTTATTAGATTATTTATTAAAAAATTGAGATAATTATAAATAAAAAAACTAAAAATATATATTTTTTACAGAAAAGAAATTTTGAATTAAAATTCACTGTATTTCACTATTAATAAAAAACAAGAATCTTCTCAAATAAAATCCCAAAGTTAACCCTATGTAAATATTGATATTAATGTTATAAAAAATAATTTCAGTTTGAAAAACTAATTATAAAAAAATTTCAAAAAAAAATAAAAAAATATTCTCACATAAAAGATAGTAAAGTTACCTTTTAGAAAAATATATCTGTTTATACATAAATTTTGACTAAAACTTATCTTAAAAAATAAAATTCATTGGATGAGTATAAAAAACATTGAATGAAAATATAATATATAAAATTTATTTAAAACATTAATCAAAAGTTGTTTTTATAATTCATTGAGAGAAAAAAAATTTCTTATATAAAAATTATTTCCATAGAAATAGAATTTCAATATTTTTAAATAGTTCTTATGTTCACATATAATAATTTATTACCCAAAGATTCATTTTATATAAAATAGTAAATAATAGTATCATAATTTAGTTAATATTATTCATAATATCTGTTTCAACAATTTGGTGGTAGCTATAATAAAATTTTAATAATAGTTTTAATAGAATCGTGTAGTTCGAATAAAAATGAACTTTAATGTAACACACCAAATCTAAAGGAATCATAATTGGGTGTAATAAATTATATACATAATATTTCATGTACTAGATGATAATATCAGTGTTGGGTGTAGTGCAATATTGACCTGGTGTTGCGTATAATGCAAGCCAAACTCAGTGATTTCTTATAGTAAAAACACTATTCAGTGTTGAGTGAAATGTAATATAAAAAAATACTAAATTAAATTGAAAAAAAATAATTAACATAATATTGGTCTATGTCATTGGGTACATCCCATCCCAGGGTCCACTTAAACTATTCCCTGAGTTGGTGGGTAACACATCCTCAAGATCACCTCCATATATACTACATGTTATCGAATAGTAGTGAAGATATAACGGTGGAATGCAGAGAGAATATAACCTTTTATTGGAGTGTAACACGAGAAAAAAAATGGACATCGAATAAAAGAAGCCAATAAAAATATATGTAATAATAATGAAGTGGAATTAAAATAAATGAATTGCAAAATAATAATAAAACGCATTTATAGAAGTGGCAATACATAGATGGGTGAAATGCTTATTTAAAAGGCGACAGAGGAAATGACAAAATAATTCTATAAAAATGCAAAATAATTTAAAAAGGATTATCCACTAGAATTTCTAGAATATTCTTTTTTCCTCTACTCATATACACTAAGAATTTATATGCATATGAACAACCTCATGTAGGGTCTTTTCCTTTGTCAGAACCTTCAGTAAAATAATCTTCTCAGGTAACAAAGGTAACCTATGTAGCATCTGAGATAAAATCATAGTTGTCCGCCACCAACGGTATCATTATTTAATCCATTTAGTTCTCAAAACTAAACATTGTGGAAGTATTAAAAAATAATTGAAAAAACTGAATAAATAAACAAAAGGCTCCTCATGTTCTTATATAATCGCATAATTCTCTACCTACTTCAGCTCATGGCTGAGATGTAAGTATAATCTATTACTATATAAATAGTAAAATAATATATAGTATATTTAAATATTTTTACACCAACATGAACCATGTAAATTCTATCATAAGTGGCCATATACCTGGAATACAAGTTTCTGGATGGACCTAGGAATAACTCTGACATCCATAACTAATCTTATGAGCATATAAGCATGTGAAATAGGTTACATTACCTACGTATCATAGTGAGTTGGATATTTCATGATCATCACTCTAAATGGTGAGTGTTATATCATGGCATTACTCCTAACCAGGTATTTAAGGCCTAATTACAACCATCTTACTAGTGTCAACGGTGTTAGATACCACGCTCAACACCCGATGTATGGGAGGGTAATGCCGTCTTTCTCAATAAAATACCTACCATTAACTCCTATCAAATATTGAGTAATAAATATATTTATAAATATTTTTATGAGGTATTAACTTCTATACCACTAATTTATCACGATCAACATAAATATAGAATTATCATTCAATTAATAAATTTTATTAAACAGAAAGTAATATGAGTTTCCATAAACAACATATATGTAATTATATTTAATTTATCCATAACATTGTTAGAATTTAAACTATCATGGATTATTAAATCCACATAATTAATCCATTCGTATCCGTATAATAAGAAAATTCATCATATAAGGCTCAAAAATCCATTTATAGGGATATATGGTCTACAATGCAATTTGTTAAATGGGAAATTCAAACGATATGATGAAAAAACTACTAATAATGTTCCTTCGATTATATAATCATTCATATGTTATTTTAAACTCAATTGTATGTATAATACAAAAACAAAAAATGTGTTTTGCGATATTTACAAATGAGTTACGAAGGATAGTTCTATGTGGTACACCCAAGTGGTGTCTGTATTGAGGTTTCCATCATCTAAACCCTCAATATGGATTCAAGGGCATATATCAGAGTTTTATGGTCAATTTAATGTGAAAAACATAATAAATATGGTATTCATGAAAAAAACGAGATTTTTTATGAATGACATTAAAACTAGACATTAGTCATCATGGGGAAAATTGTAACATCCCAGGTAAATAAAGAATAAAGAATTTTCATATTTATTAATATTTATGAATTAAATATTAATTTTACTTTAAAGGGGTTGCTATGATCAATAGCGTACATGATACACAATGATGAGTTCCTTTGAAAAATTACATTGCACACTAGTAATAAAATAATATTATTTTAAATTTTAGTTAACATGTAGCCGTTGTACTGGCGGAAATGGATAGAAATATCTAAAATATGATTATATATGTTTGTTAAATGTTTTTGCATTTATCTAATAAAGGATAAAGGTTTAAAATACGAAAAGAATTCAATTTTTGGCTTCTATACTCTAATTTTCACGAAAAGTCCACTTATCACCTTTTGACGGCGAACCGTCATTAAATATAGTTTTTATCAATCATATAAATTCTATTGGACCAAATATAACTCTTCTTTAGAATCAGGATATCAAAATTTACTTTGTGTAAATTTTTTGTATCTTTCCCATAAAGTTCATTTTTAATGAATAGTGTAAAATGTTGTACTTTAATTCAATACCAATTTTTAATCTAATTAGGTAATATTTTTAGATTATCTTTTGAATTGGTTTTAAAGTTAAATAATAATATATTTTTACCATTAAATCTAATAGTGGTCGTTGGAGTTAATTTCACATTGATATCGGACTTAAACTAGTGTTAGTATTTTGATACTTATTGTTTCATAAAAACACGCTATTTGTTCTGCCAGTGGAAATTAATTATTAAATTAATTAATGCAACTCATATGTTGTGAATTTTTTAAAATGGAATTCATTTTTGAATTCAGAATATCAAATGTAGCTTAGGGTGATGTTTTGGTATTTTTCTGAAAACCCTCAATTTTTGATGAATAGTGAAACCGCTAAGTGGTACTTATAAAAACTGATTTTTCATTTAAATGAAATTTTTCCACTTCTATGTTTTGAATTTCAAAAATCCGACATACATGGTTGTCATTAAGAAGTAAAATGTGGTTTAATGGGATTAAAATATTTTTTTTGCTGAATAGTAACTTTTAAGTTTTTAATCGCGATTAGAGGTAATTAATGTAGTTTAAGGTAAAAATAATGTTTTAATAATATGAGGTGAGATTGGAACATGTCCTAAACTTATTTTATGAGTCATGGCAGACCCAGAAAAGCCATGGGTCAACTTGGGGACCCCATGGAGCCACTTTGGTTGGAAAATGACATAAATAAGTTTTTATTTAATATTAAAGTAAAAATGACTCACACATGATGTGTTTTACTAAAACGATTTTTACCTGGGGTTATGCAAGTCATATTTCTTACTAAAAATATTCATTAGAAATATAACAATATTTCCTAAATCATGATATTTTTTTATAATTTTTAGAAATTATATAAATTAAATTATTTATGACACCTTGATGATACACCGATTACCTCATTATTTAACTATTTAAATAAAATGGAAAGATAATGTAAAATCTAAGACCTACACAAGTCCAAAACCTATTGGATGGGTATATTTCAAACCCTTATCGCCTTATCCTCGAAACACATCAATGTGGGACCATTAATAACCGAAACTCATTCTAAAATAAAATAACATTTCCTTACTTTCCAAGAGTGCCCCTCCTCTCCTCTTATAAAAGGCCCCCACCTCTACCTCATTTCCCACACTTCCAAAGCCTTTGGCTCGACCAACCCATACTCATTTTGCCTCTCCACTTCCCTATATTACTCCTTGATGCCTAACATTGGGCAGAAGTATTCCCAAGGAAGCCTTTGAGCTCAAACCAAAGAGAGTTGCCCAATTTTAAGGTAATGTCTTCACTTGAGTCCTTTTGTTTTATTTTTCTTCTCCAACCCCCTAAACTCTTTTTATTCATTTCTTTTGTGAAAACTCCAGTATCATAAATATACTACAATGTTTTTAAAATAAGTATTCGATCTACACTTACACACACCTACACTTAATGGTTAATGAACATACTGTTTCCGTGGATGGCGAATTTCGGCATCCCGAAATGATGATTGTTCAACATTCTTTTAACACCATAAAAGGTGGACATTAAGATGAAAATATATTTATATATGATATCTAATTGGTTTATATTTTACTTATGCTTCTGTATTTTTCATTTTGGGCATACCTTTATGGTTTCCATTATGGGTAATCGTGATATCTTTATTTAAGGAAGTGCGGACTACCGCCCCCTCAAAGTGATGTGATTCGTTAATGCCATATGTGGGATGTGAAAAGGATGGATTTAAAGTTATTATATATTATGTTATACTGGAATTATAATATACCTCTATATCATTATTATTCCATTCCATAAAAATATGAAATAGAAATGAAAGTAGCGTTCATGCGTACGTACGACTTACCGTCTCCATGAACGATGCATTTCATTTCTTATCCCAAAATGTAATGTAATATTATAAGTACATGTATATAATGGATATATATGATGAATGATACATCTAACTGATGAATATAATTCTGGAATTAAAATATACATATCTCTCATTTAGTTTTAATTCCATTAATATGACAAAGAAATGAAAGTAGCGTTCATGCGTACGTACGACTTACCGTCTCCATGAACGATGCATTTCATTTCTTACCTCTAAATGATTATGTAATATTATAAATACATGTATATGCGGGATATATATGATATATATGATATCCAAATCAGGAATGTCATTCTGGATATAAATAACCTTTGACCACACGAACAACATGTAATTGTAAGAAGTCCACTTCCGAATTAAGAACCAAATATCGACAAAACAAACATTATTAACTTAAATGGTTACATAATGTTTATAACACGGAAATAAGTGATATAAAAGGAATAATGAACTTGAAAAATGTTCTTATGAAAATATAAATTAACGCAAGTTTATTATTCAGGACGTTAATGAACGATCGAGTCAAGTCGGACCCGAGGTAAGGGACTTCGTCTCAATCTCCTTTCATTGAAGAATATTTTGTTTTATACAAAACTATCTTTTATACGGTGTATAAACCCCTTTTACTTTTACTTTTATACGAAAGGAATATTTTTCTATGAAGCGTTTTACAAAACGACAAAAAAATAATGTTTCTTTTAACGTACGCGGTGACAACGAATTTTTCCACCACCGCGAGTATTATTTGGTCGTTGGCTTCCTCAACAAGTTGTAATGTTTTAAATACCATATACTCTTTTATGTATTTTGGTATTGAAAATGGTTTTTATAATGGATTTGTTATGTCAATAAATTTTAGTGATATATTGTGATCAAAGTGTGGAAATTTTTTCTTTCCATTATGTTTGTTTTATGTCTTATGATTTTATAATGGTACTTGGACATTTGTCGGGTGGTTACGTGATAAACCATATGACGGGTGGTGCTGTGAATACCAGGACGGGTGGTTACCTTATAACCTCCAATGCATTGGGTATGGATGTCGGTCGTATGGCTATTCCATTAAGTATGTATGGAAGTTGGCTGTATGGCTATTCCGTTATGTGATATGTGTGCAAGTCGACCGTATGGTTATTCCACTTAAATATGTTTATGTCCCATGTTACCTTTATATAAGTTATGTGTTATTTATATGGGTTTTATGGTAATCCTTTGGTTGCGAAAAGGTAAGTAATGATATTTTATTCAGTGAAGAGTTTTTTACTACTTTATGATGGTGAAGGTATTACTTTGATAAAGTATACATGGTTTACCTGATGTTTGAAAAACTAACAGTTTTCATTCTTTGTGTATCCCTTACTGAGCTTTTTATGTTCACCCCAAGTTTTTTTTTGAAATGTTTTTCATAGGACTTAATGTGAAATAAGGTCAAGGATGGGGTCAAGGGAATGTCATGCTATATAAAACATGGAACTAGACATGTTTCTTTTTAAGAGTTTTTTATTCTATGGAAACTTGGTAGAAGTGTCTACTTTGTAAATCTTTTGAGATGTAATAGTTATGTTCTAATTCTCTAAAACTCTAATCCTGAAAAGATCCTCAATGTGAATTTTTCATTTAATTCAATATTAAGTAATGTTTAAGGTCGGGGCCTTATAGTTGGTATCAGAGGGAGGTTTAGACAACTTTAGGTGTTTTAAATCTATTAAATGATTATCCAAAAATATATTTTTTATGGTCAAATTGAAATGATATAGCATTTAATGATTACCATGTTGCTTCACCTAAGATATTTCTATGTTAAGAATGGTTTTTCGTAGAGGAAATAGAACGGCTTTTCTTGGATGTCATACAGAGGGAAATGAACATTCAAAGCAGTATCCCGAGATGGTCAGGATCAGAACTAAACAGTTTGTTGCAGTGATGGCTCTGTTAACTCAGGTGAAAAATGTTGGTTGATTTTATTGATGATATTTTGGTGTTTTCTAAAAGTAAAGAGGAGAATGAAAGTCATGTAAGGGTTATCTTGCAAACCTTAAAAGAAAATAAACTATATGAAAAAATCAGAAAGTTTGAGTTTTGGTTACAACAAATTTCTTTCCTGGTTTACATTGTTTCAAAAGATGGAATAACTGTTGATCCTGCTAAAAAAAAGTTGTTGATGAATGGACAAGACCCACAAATGTAACTGAGATCCGTAGTTTTCTTGGTTTGGCAGGTTACTACCGAAGGTTTTTTGAAAATTTTTCACGGTTATCTAGCCCAATGACTAAGCCAACTTGTAAGGGTGTGAAGTTCATCTAGACAAAAGAATGTGATGATTGTTTTCAGGAGTTGAAAACAAGATTAGTGAATGATCCAGTTTTGGTACTTCATTCTAGGAATGGTGAGTTTGTTATATACAGTGATGCTTCGTTGAAGGGACTTGGTTGTGTCCTTATAAAGAATGATCAGGTAATTGCCTATGCTTCACTTCAGTTGAAAACTCATGAGGTAAATTACCTTACACATGATTTGGAATTAGCTGCTGTTGTTTTTGCTTTAAAAATTTGGAGGCATCATTTGTATGGAGTAAAGTGTGAAATATATACTGATCACAAATGTTTAAAGTATATATTCACTTAGAAAGAATTGAACATGAGACAGAGGTGATGACTGGAATTAATCAAGTATTATGATTGTACAATTCACTACCATCTGGGAAAAACAAATAAAGTGGTCTATGCTTTGAGTCGAAAAAGTAATGCTTCATTAACCATGATACTTTTGGAACGAGATCCTTTGGTTTTTGATTTAATGAAATTTGTCACAGAAGTTGTTGGTGCAGGAAGTTCTTCTATTTTGTTTCAGGTATCAGTGAGATCATCCCTATCAGACAGAATTAAGAAAGTATAGAGAGAAGAAAGTGAGTTACAGAAAAAGGTAGAGCTGGTTCACAAGGGTAACCTGCCTGAATTCAACATTGATAATGATTGTGTTCTGAGATTTGGGAAGAGATTGTGTGTGCCTTGTGATTCACATTGGAAGAAAGAGTTGTTATGTGAAGCTCATAGTTCCCCGTTTTCAGTTCATCCTGGAAGTACTAAGACGTACAGAGATCTGCGGGAGTATTACTGGTGGGATGGAATGAAAAGAGATATTGCTAATTTTACTGTGAAGTGTTTGACTTGTCAGCAGGTTAAAGCAGAGTGGCAGTTACCAAAAGGGATGCTTCAGCCTTTACCAGTGCCAGAGTGGAAATGGTAAAACATATCCATGGACTTTGTTGTTGGATTACCGAGGACATCTCGAGGTAATAAAGTAATCTGGGTTATTGTTGATCGCTTGACTAAATCTTGTCATTTCCTTGTTATACGAGATAATTTTTCCCTAGATCAACTTTCCTGTTTTTATCTTAAATAGATAGTCAGGTTACATGGAGTTACTCTCTCCATTGTGTCTGATCGTGATCCCATGTTTACTTCTAACTTTTGGAAAGGCCTTCAGAAGTCGTTGGGTACTGAATTAAATTTTAGTACATCTTTTCATCCTCAATCAGATGGGCAGTCAGAACAAACAATTCAGACCTTGGAGGATATGCTACGAGCTTGTTCGATGGATTATCAGGGAAGTTGGGACCAATATCTTTCTTTGGTTGAGTTTTATTATAATAACAGCTTTCATTCCAGTATACAGATGGCACAATTTCAAAAATTATATGGGAAGCGGTGTCGAACTCCAGCATTTTGGGATGAAGTGGGTTAAAGGAAGTTGATGGGACCAGAATTAGTAGAAGAGATGGCAAAAAAAGTTCAGTTGATTCAGAAACACATGAGAACAGCTCAAAGCAGGTAGAAGAGTTATGTGGATAACCTGAGGAAGGATCTATCTTTCGAGGTAGGTGATCATGTTTTTCTCAAGGTTTCTCCATGGAAAAGTTTGATGCAATTTGGTAAGAAAGGAAAGCTGAGTCCAAGGTTCATTGGACCATATGAAATTCTGGAGAGAGTTGGATCAGTTGCTTACCGAGTGGCTTTACCTCCGAGTTTATCTCAGGTACAAAATGTTTTTCATGTTTCGATGTTGAGGAAGTATATGCCAGATTCATCTCATGTTTTGAGTCCAGAGGTAGTTCAGGTGGAAGAGAACATATCTTATGAAGAAAAACCAGTCCAGATTCTTGATCGAAGAGAGAAAGTGTTGCGAAATAAGGTAATCCACCAGGTAAAGGTTTTGTGGAAAAACCATATGGTTGAAGAGGCAATGTGGGATTCTGAAAATGCTATGAGGGATAAATACCCCCACTTATTTTTATAAGTGAGTAAAATTGCGAGGACCCAATTCCCAAAAGGGGGGAAGGATGTAACATCAAAGGCAAATAAAGAACAAATAATTTTCATATTTATTAATATTTACGAATTAAATATTAATTTTACTTTAAAGGGGTTGTGATTATCGATAGCATACCTGATACGCAACGATGAGTTTCTTTGACAACTTACGTTGCACACTAGTAATAAAATAATATTATTTTAAATGTTAGTTAACATGTAGCCGTTGTACTGGCGAAAATGGATAGAAATAACTAAAATATGATTATATATGTTTGTTAAATGTTTTTACATTTATCTAATAAAGGATAAAGGCTTAAAATATGAAAAGAATTCAATTTTAGGCTTATATACTCTAATTTTCACGAAAGGTCCACTTATCACCTTTTGACGGCGAACCGTCATTAAATATAGTTTTGATCAATCTTATACTTTCTATTGTACCATATATAACTCTTCTTTAGAATCGGGACATCGAAATTTACTTTGTGTAAATTTTTTGTATCTTTCCGATAAAGTTCATTTTTTAATGAATAGTCTAAAATGTTGTATTTTAATTCAAAACCGCTTTTTAATCTAATTTATTAAGATGATTAGATTATATTTTTAATTGGTTTTAAATTGAAATTAGAATATATTTTTACCATTAAATCCAATAGTGGTCTTTGGAATTAATTTCACTTTGAAATCGGACTTAAACTAGTGTCAATCTTTTGATACTTATTCTTTCATAAAAACACGCTATTTGATCTGACATTGGGAATTAATTATTAAATTAATTAATGAAACTTATATGTTGTTAATTTTTCAAAATGGACATCATTTTTGAATTCAGAATATCAAATATAGCTTAGGGTGAAGTTTTGGTATTTTTCTAAAAAACTTCAATTTTTGATGAATAGTGAAACCACTAAGTGGTACTTATAAAAACTGATTTTTCGTTTAAATGAAATTTTACCACTTCTATGTTTTGAATTTTAAAGATCTGACATTCATGTTTGTCATTAAGAAGTAAAATTTGGTTCAATGTGATTAAAATATTTTTTTGGTGAATAGTAACTTTTAAGTTCTTAATCGCGATTAGAGGTAATTAGTGAAGTTTAGGGTAAAAACAATGTTTTAATAATATTAGATGAGCTTGACACATGTCATACCTTTATTTTATGTGTCATGGCTGACCAATACAATCCATGGGTCAACTTGGGGACCCCATGGAGCCACATTGGTAGGGAAATGACATAAATAACTTTTTATTTAATGTTAAAGTAAAAATGACACACACATGAGATGTTTTTTCTAAAACAATTTTTACATTGGGTTATACAAGTCATATTTCTTACTAAAAATATTCATTAGAAAGATAAAGATATTTCCTATATCATGATATTTGTTTTATAATTTTTAGACATTATATAAATTAAATTATTTATGACACCATGATGATGCAGCGATTACCTCATTATTTAACTATTTAAATAAAATGGAAACATAATGTAAAATCTAAAACCTACACATGTCCAAAACCTATTATATGGGTATATTTCGAACCCTTATCACCTTATCCTCTAAACACATCAATTTGGGACCATTAATAACTGAAACTCATTCTAAAATAAAATAACATTTCCTTGCTTTCCAAGAGTGCTCCTCCTCTCCTCTTATAAAAGGCCCCCACCTCAACCTCATTACCAACACTTACAAAGCCTTTGGCTCTACCAACCCCAACTAATTTTGCCTCTACACTTCCTTCTCGTACTCCTTGATGCATAAATTTGGGCATAAGGCTTCCCATGTAAGCCTTTGAGCTCAAACCAAAGGGAGTGACCCGATTTTAAGGTAATGTCATCACTTGAGTCCTTTTGTTTTATTTTGCTTCTCCAACCCCTAAAATCTTTTTATTCATTTCTTTTGTAAAAACTCTAGTATCATCAATATACTAGGATGTTTTTATAATAAGGATTCTATCTACACTTAAACACACCTACATCTAATGGTTAAAGAACATACTGTTTCCGTGGATGGCGAATTTTGGCCTCCCGAAACGATGATTGTTCAACATTCTTTTAACACCTTCAAAGGTGGACATTAAGATGACAATATATTTATATATGATATATAATATGTTTATGATTTCCTTATGCTTCTGTATTTTTCACTTTGGGCATACCATTATGGTTTCCATTATGGGTAAACATGATATTTCAATTAAGGAAGTCCGGACTACAGCCCCCTCAAAGTGATGTGATTCGTTAATGCCATATGTGGGACGTGTAAAGGATGGATTTAAAGTTATTATATATGATTTTATACTTGAATTATAATATTCCTCTATATAATTATTATTCCATTCCATAAAAATATGAAATAGAAATGAAAGTAGCGTTCATGCGTACGTACGGCTTACCGTCTCCATTAACGGTGCATTTCATTTCTTATCCCCAAATGTAATGTACTATTATAAGTACATGTATATAATGGATATATATGATGAATGATACATATAAATGATGAATATAATTCTGGAATTAAAATATACATACCTCTCATTTATTTTTAATTCCATTAATATGACAAAGGAATGAAAGTAGCGTTCATGCGTACGTACGGCTTACCGTCTCCATGAACGATGCATTTCATTTCTTACCGCTAAATGATTATGTAATATTATAAATACATGTATATGCTGGATATATATGATATATATGATATCCAAATCAGGAATGTCATTCTAGATATAAAGAACCTTTGACCACACGAACAACATGTAATTGTAAGATGTCCACTTTCGACTTAAGAACCAAATATCGACAAAACAAACATTATTAACTTAAATGGTTACATAATGTTTAGAACATGGCAATAAGTGATATAAAAGGAATAATGAACTTGAAAAATGTTCTTAAGAAAATAGAAAATAATTCAAGTTTATTATTTAGGACGTTAAAGAACGAGTGAGTCAAGTCGGACCCGAGGTAAGGGACTTCGTCTCAATCTCCATTCATTGAGGAATATTTCATTCTATACACAACTATCTTTAATAAGGTGTATAAACCCCTTTGAATTTTACTTTTATACAAAAGGAATCATTTTCTATGAAGCGTTTTACAAAATGACAAAATGAATGTTTCTTTTAACGTACGCAGTGACAACGACTTTTTCCGCCGCCGCGAGTATTATTTGGTATTTGGCTTCCTCAACCAGCCGTAATGTTTTAAATACCATATACTCTTTTATGTATTTTGGTATTGAAAATGGTTTTTATAATGTATTTGTTATGTCAATATATTTGATTGATATATTTTGATCAATGTGTGGAAATGTTTTCTTTCCATTATGTTTTTTTATGTCTTATGATTTTATAATGGTGCTTAGACATTTGACGGGTGGTTATGTGATAAACCATATGACGGGTGGTGCCGGGAATACTAGGATAGGTGGTTATGTTATAACCTCCAATGCATTAGGTATGGAAGTCGGCCTTATGGATATTCTATTAAGTATGTATGGAATTTGGCCGTATGGCTATTCCATTAAGTGATATGTGTGGAAGTAGACCTTATGGTTATTCCACTTAAATATGTTTATGTCCCATGTTACATTAATATATGTTATGCGTTCTTTATATGAGTTTTATGGTAATCCTTTGGCTACAAAAAGTTAAGTAATGATATTTTATTCAGTGAAGTGTTTTTTACTACTTCATGAAGATGATGGTATTACTTTGATAAAGTATACATGGTTTACTTGATGTTTGAAAAACTAACAGTTTTCATTCATTGTGTATCCCTTACTGATATTTTTATGCTCACCCCAAATTGTTTTTGAAATGTTTTTCACAGGACTTAATGTGGAATAAGGTCAAGGATGGGATCAAGGGAATTTCATGCTATATAAAACATGGAACTAGACATGTTTCTTTTTAAGAGTTTTTTATTCTATGGAAACTTGGTAGAAGTGTCTACTTTGTAAATCTTTTGAGATGTAATAGTTATGTTCTAATTATCTAAAACTATAAACCTGAAAAGATCCTCAATGCGAATTATTCATTAAATTCAATATTAAGTATTGTTTAAGGCTGGGGCCTTATAAAAATCATGATACCACCTACCACATGGCCCTAGGGAACTCCTCACTTGATATAAACCTCATATTTGGAGTAGCTTGAGAATGACATAATAAAAAGTACAATTCTATAAACAATGGATAAAAAATTTCACCTAAATATCGTGATAAATATGTAAATAAATACATATTGATTTTGAGTGACAAGAAGAAGTCATTAGAATAAATCTGATGTTTTTAATGAATCATGATTTGGTGTCCAAACATGGAACATATCACAAGGCCTTGATTGAGCAGATTTTTTATCATGGGAGAAAAGGAACCAATCAATCTACTTGAGGGATAAATGATAAAATGGAAATAGGTAAATATTATTCATTATGTGAAAATTGACTTATCAACCATAAAATGGGTGCACAGTTTGGCCACACAGTTGGCCAAATAGTCCACAAACCATGTGATATTATTTACTTCAAATTAGAACCTCACACGGTTTAGCTCAATGTTTGTATAAATGTTTGCAAGTCATGTATAACCACTCATACCCAAACTTGAAATTGGACACACATTCATGTGCCTAGGTAATATAGTTGTAGAAAAACCATGTGGTCCATACTACCCCAATGCATGCATCCACACAGTTTTAGGAAATTGTACGGGATTGGACACATGGTATCCCCTAACTATGATCCCAATATTTTCATCGACTTTCATAGATATAGGATTAAAAAAACATCAAATATACCCAATCTTTCCAAGACTTTATTTGAATGCAATATTAGGTATTTTAATGGATTTTAATACAAAAAACATAATATGTACTTTCTTAGAAAGATGGGTAATTACATTGATTTTTATATCCATGTACATATTTCTATTAGATGAATTTAAGAATACTTTTAATATTTTAAAATGAAATCTTATTTTAATTTTTCACCTTGTTTTAATTTTCATGAATAATATTAAACGATTCTACTTCTACTTTACCAATTATTTAATTTATAATAATAGTTTTAATTATATTATTTTGAAAGTATGAAAATAAAAAAAGTATAAGTTCACCAAAAAACTCATTTAAATATGAGATTCCATTATTTTTGTGTACTCTGTGCGCAAATAACTTCTTTAAGATATAAAAAATTATCATTAAAAAAATTGGTACAAAATATATGTCATTTGAAATGATTTTAATAGAAAATATAGTTTTATCTTTTTATAAACATAATCCTTAAGATAATAAAAATGAGTGGATCCTATCATACAAATATTTTGGGGTTTTTTAAACTATGTAAAATTGTTTTTAATCCATGATTCTGAATGTGAGGGTCTTGAAATATAGTGGGTTTCATATCAAAAACATCCTCATCAATATAAATATTTAAGAATGAACTGTTGACATACGTTTTATTTAGATTATGATAAAAGTTTTCTACAAAGTCATAAAAAATTCATAATTGATTTAAGCCTAGCTGTTGGTGAAAATGATTCCATATATTTAATTCATTTATCTTTACTATATCATTGTGTCCCCAATATATATTGGTTTAATAATATAGTTCTTGACTTAAGACCTTGTTTTTTTAAAAATTAATTTAGTTCCTATTGTTATATTGTCCTTATAATATTTAATAAGTTCCTAAAAAAATATTTATTTCAATATAATTTTATTCTTATTAAATATAAATTATCCAGAATTTAACTTTAAATTCATCATTGTTATTATTAGATTCATGTCGTGGAATGAAATCTTGATGTCAAACTTAATTACTAAGAGAAGACCGTGTATATGGTCTGTTATCAAGCCCACTTATTACATATTCTAATTGGTGATATTTATAAGTCCTTACATGAATATATTTATACGTTCTTGAGACATCATATTAATATGTATATTTGATTTCATCTTGTTCATCATAAATTGGATGGTTAATTATAAGAGATATCACATAATTGGTGTCTAAACATTGAGTTTGTCTTCCAAAATTTTTAAGGGGTCTTAGCCTCATGTTGACAAATGATAAACAAATGACATGTACAAACTCATTCAAACTCATAAACATTTTATTAAATACACTATATGAATTTCTAGTTATGTAATACCAATGGAAAATTTCATGATCACTCCTGGGTTTGAATTTTTCCAAATTCTTTTTCATATTGAGTAAAATAATAATAATACCAAAATACTAATGTAATTATATTTTTTTATACAATTAAATAATTCATAAGGGGTCTTCCTTGTTTGATATTTAATTAACACTATTCAAATTATTTAGAAAAATGTGTTCATATATTCAGAACAAAAATATAATCATTTGTTATATTTATTTAACATGGTCAATGAAATTCCTTGATATTTGTTTTCTCATTTCCATGAAACTATTATTTTATCTATTCTATGAGATAAATTCTTATATTTGAGTCATTTAGTGATCATAATGATTCAAAATTAATATTTTCAAACATGAATCCATGATTTTATATAATGTAATTAATTTTATGTTTACTAATATTTTATAAAAAAATTCATATTTATAAACAAATTTGTTTCAATTTTACAATAAATGAAAAATACCCATGTATATAATGGATAATCATTTGCTATAACATAAGTATAATGTTTTCTTAATAAACTTGAAAAATTGGGCAGTCCAAAAAAAATAAACCAGATCTGAAGGAAGTGAAGCTGATACATATTTATTTTTAATGAGATTTTTCATTGTCATCCCTTTAGATAGGGGTTACATATTTGGTATAATGGTTATTATAATTTTATTAAATCTCGTAATATTTATTTATTAGATAACTTTAAATATTAGTGTGAATTATGATGGATTAGTCTCTGATGTAAATTCCATGATTCAATGTTAAAGGAACTTAGTAATTAAATATTCATAGAAAATGAAGAATTATAATATACAACATATACATTATCATTTAACATATCGCAAAAGAATAATTTTTTAAAAAAATTATAAAATTAATTATGGAAAAGTACATGAAAAACATGATAAAAAATAGTAAAAATATAGGAATCTATTTTTTCATCCATTAAAAAATAAAACATCACATATTAAAACCTAACTAGACTCATCGATTTGGTGAGGCCTCATAATTTTCCATTTTGGAGTTGTCACAAAATGTGAATTTTCCATAATGGACATTTTTTAGATTATTTAATCTAGTGTTGTATCTAGTAAACTTTATATAACATACCATATTTAGATAAAATATTTACAAAATAGAACTCTTGAAATTTTTTAGATAATTGATATATTTTAAAAAATTATTTTGGTACCCATTTTTTATTATTTTTAGTAAAAAAATATTTTAGAATTCATAATTATTTTATTGGTTTACTAAAATTAACCCTTTTATTTTTATAATTATAGGCAATACAAGGTCTACAAGAATAATAAATATTATTAGAATTATTGAAACAATAATTTATGAAAATTTAATTCTTATATATTTACGTCTTTCTAGGTTGATATACAAAAACTATAGTATAATTAAGAGTTTATTATAAACCAATCACCTGGGTAAGGTTTATTATTCCATCAAAAAATATCTCTATATAATTAATTATTTAATCATTGGATAATTTAATCCAATTGTTTCCTTGAGAAAATTATTATTCATTTTCATTTCTATAGTTAGATGTATTTTAATGTAAGTAGTCATATAATATTCTTTTGTAATTAGTTATATTTATATATAAATTCATTAAACATATCCTATAGTATGTCATATTACTAAAATAATTCATTAAATCCCTATTACTTTTATTTTTTATATTTTCGTCATGAATAAAATTATATACATGACATTTAGGATAAATAGTTAATACCTCAAATGTGATAGTCATGAAACACATACCAACATTGACATTTATCAATTATATGCTAGTGTATAAAGACTTGAGTTATCCTAATATGTGATCTTGGTATATTTTAAATCATTTTTAAACTTATTTATATTTTCCTTATCTTTAAACATATATTTAATCTTGGTAAAATCTACTGTGACGTGTCCTACATTATAATCATAGTATATTACTTCATTTAATGAATCATCCTTTCTGTATTATTTTTTCTAATTACCAATATTATCATATTTTACTATATTGTTTTAGTTCATAAAAAATATTTTCCTTCTATAATTTTTTTTTGAATATTATTATTATGTGATTTTAATCATCA
Organism: Viscum album; assembly: GCA_963277665.1. Taxonomy (NCBI): domain Eukaryota; kingdom Viridiplantae; phylum Streptophyta; class Magnoliopsida; order Santalales; family Viscaceae; genus Viscum; species Viscum album. The sequence goes on along the minus strand of OY728128.1, from coordinate 1,009,875,944 downwards.
ACACTTTCTAAGAGTGATTCTTCATCATATAAACTTTCAAAATTAACATTATATTTTTGTTTAGTGTTGGAAATCATAAAAGCCACTAACATACTTTTTATTCATCCTCTTCAACATTATTTAATTTTAGTTATTATTCATACATAATAATGATCATCTTTACTTCTTGTTAAATATTTTTACATAACTATATCATAAAAATAGATGTACATCCCTATCTATCAATTAATCCTATGAGAAGTATCAGGACACGATCCTTGTCAATAATTATCTTTCTAAGTGCGTGCATCGTGTTTACAATCTCATTGAACCTGTGATACAAATAGAAATGTATTAATTAATATTAATTTTAAATGTATCATATTTGAAATTATGGGTGTTCAAACACATTTATTTAACATTAAAAATTTCTTCATGGGAAATATAATGTGTATCCCTAATATAAAAATCAATTGCATATTAATGAATTCGATTTAATTTTTATCAACAAAATCATAGTACAATACATTCATACATTTGTATTTAAAATCATATACCTCCTTATTGAAATCACTCCAATTATTTCAAATATATTATTGTTTTTAATATTTTTATGCAATAATAATATGCGAATTATATTCCATACCTTTATGTAAATTCTCATTTATTTTTTCCATTCATAATAATTTGTTCCATTAAAATAATGCGGTTAATTAGTGTTAATACATTATTATATATGATTATACATAAAAAAGGTTAGATATATCTAAAATCTATGACTATTAAAAAAAAGATAAAATTTAATTTTTTTTATTCTGTTTATTGATACCACATGTTGGTCCTAGTAGATAACTCTTTAAATGGTAAATATAGTACCAATTAAACAAGAATTTTAAAAAATTAAAGTCTAAATCCCAAAATATTTTTATAATTTCCATTTAAAGAAAATTATAAATATTTTTTTTATTTTGAAAATGTTCCCATTACCTAAATAATATCATAGTCAAAATATTATTCAATATACTCTATGTTTAGGAACTAATCTAGTCATATCAATAGAAGTATATAGAAAACATGTTTATGTTACGTATTTAATTATAAACATGTTAAATAAAATAAAGAATGAAACTAATTTCTGTTTAATATTTTGGAAAAAAAGATACAAATTACACCACAGAAAATAAAGGATTGTCTCATTATCATGGTGAGACTTTATCCGCTACCCTTTGGAATCACGCACTGTCAGGAAATTTATTATTAAATAAATTCATTAACAACCGAGATTGTGTCCTATAGAAAATATCCCACAATTATTTTAATTAATATAGACTATTAAATTTTAATTAATGGGATATAAACAAGAAACTTGTTCATAAAATGATATCTTATATAGTTTTTCATGGTAATACCAATAATAAGTGTCGAGAGAGTAACATGTACCCTATTTTTTTCATTGGAAATCATTAATTATAAATAAATAGAGAAAAATAAAACATAAATTTTATGTAAAGAAAAAATAAAAAATAAAATCATGATGAATTGAAATGTGATGTAGCTCGATCCAAATTGATTTTATTATCTAGAGTACTTTATATTTTAATTACACATAATATAGATAATGTTTTACAGTAGGTTCAGGAAAATAGAGTATTGTAAACATTCCTAAAAGATTATATTTTTAGAATAGGTTTACTTATTGTATCCTCTATTATTTATTTAATATCATGTATTTGAATCATCGTTAACATGATCGGGTTTTTATTATTATAATATTTTCATCCAAAAGTATCCATTAACGTATATTCAATGTAGTATTAAATGAACTAATTATTAATTTAGTTTTTAAAATAACCCTTGGAGATTTGGAATTCACCACTAATATATTATACATGGAATGATATATTCACTAAACAAATGGTACTTTGGTATATGCATGGTTAGTTGACGCAAGAAGGTGTAATGGACTGTTAATTCCTTTCTAGGACCCATTCATTTGGTCTTGTGGTTTAAAATACACTTTATTGGTTTAAAAAAATTAAAAACAATAATATTACATCAGTTGATAGAAATTTTACATAACGTTTCATGGATACTTGATTTATTCATGTGGTGGGTTATTTCCATTCTATAGTCGCATCCCAGATTCATGCAGTCTTATATTTTGTACATACAGTATGGTGATTCTGAATGCATGGTGGGATAAAATTCACTCAATGATGGGTTTATGAGTAATCTATAATTTTCTCATCTAACACATGATAGGTTGTTTTTTCTTGAATTCAGATGAAATATTACACGTGGTAATGTGAAAATGTCAGTTTACCTTTATTTTCAGTTTAAGGACATCACAAATTAATATGTCCCTGAAGGTCAAGACATTTCGGTTTTCACATATTAAAAAACAATTACTATGATAAATTATGAAATTAAAGAATTATAATAAATACATGATTTTATATCAATATAAAATGAGGCACTAATATATTACATCATATAAACACACAACTTAGAGAAAAAACGAATCAAGATATATTATAAAAATATTATTATTTTAATATTACCATTATAACATTGGAATTTAATTTGTGGGTTTGAGTATGATTCAATTTAATATTAAATATATATATATATATAATATCTATAAATACAAATGAAATTATAAAGGATAAAAAATATCCAATCAATTTGTAAAAAAAGATATGTTATAGAAAATAAATTTTCATAAAAAAAAAATTTCTGTTAGAAAGTCCTATAATAATTTCTTAGATATTTTAGATATTTTATTTTATAAAATAAAAATAAATTAATATTATCATATCAATATTAATATAGGGATAAATTTCATAATTTCTACGAAAATGTTTATTTCTCAGTGAATTTTAGAAAATATAAATTTTTTAAAACATTAATTAAAATTAATAAATTAAATTATTTTAAATTCATATATTCAATTAAATATATTTAAAAGTAATATTAGTATTATTAATATAAATATAGTAAAATTAAATATATTTAAATCTCCATAATATTTGATATTATCATATATTTATTTTCAGGCACAAAAATTCATTTTTCTATGAACATTTTTTATGTGAACCACATTCGTACATTTAAATTAGTTAAAATAAAATTTAATGAAAAAATATTTCCACGATATTTATTGAATATTTATCCTTGATATTTATTTTAAATTCATATAATGATGATTATTTATTCATATTGTTAATATAAGACCATATTTTTCTTTAGAAAATGCATTTTTTTCAAATATACTTATTATTATACTTATGGGTTTTAGAATTAAATTAAATTTTACCACTTTTATAAACCAAATTGAAAAAAATGAATACATATTAGAAATAATAATGATTTAAATTATTAATAAGTTAAAAATTATTTCTATTTATAATTAATAATAAAATCAATAAAACAAAGTTACAATGGATAAATAGTTTAATTGGAAAAAGTATGTAAACTTATAACTATATAATATAAAATAGGTAAATATTAATATTTTTAGTGTTATAGGAGTTTATCAGCCTTATATATCCTCCAATACAATATATTGTAGGAACATGGATTGTGTGTGACTTCCCATTATTATACAGTTCGAGTATTTTCTAGAATGCCACTCCGCCATAATCATAAATATGTACAACCTCCCATCATATAATCACATATCTTAATCCATTTGAATCATTTAAAACCTAGTAAAATATCTCTCCAGTATCCATAAAAATATTTTATAGCTTTTAATCTTCCCAAAATCCCAACCATAGGGTCCATAATAAGAGATCTAACGGAGGTTCATCTAAGAGATGTTAGTCATCTTCTCTAAGATCCTTTTATATACTTATAATTTTTCCACATTCAATTATCTCATAAAAATTATAATTTAAAAAATAATTATAGAATATAGATTTAGTAATTATTATTTTTATGTAATAATACTCATCCATCATCTCTTTAATAAAATAGGGAATTTAGTCATCATTCATGTTTACTAAAGTCTACTACCCCATGTATAGATGTTATTTGATTTCCTTCAACACCTCTCATGGTGATTCATAATAATGGGTGTTGTTTTTATATAAGATATAAATTAAATATTAATTATTATGTATATTTAATATATATTTTACAATCTTAATTTTCTTTCGAAAAAAGATATCCAATATGTTTTGTGACAGCTCACACATCCTAAAAGATAGTCGGCCTTAAATCCAAATCTAAAGGGAATTAATTTGTAGTGCTTACCATTTTTCTATGTGATATACCTATTAGTTTTATTTTTGTTTTTTTTTTAATTTTAAAATATTTGTTTTATCTTTTGAAAAATGTTTCAAATATAATATTAATTAAAATTTAAAATATTTTTATATGATTTATAATTTTTTTTAAATGTTTCATTTGGTTTCCGTATTTGTAATACTGAGGTCTAACATTTGGTTTAACAGAAAAGATAATTTCTTAAGAACAAAATTACATTGTTTAATTCTATGATTTAGGGTTATGTAATGGTTTATTCAAACCATTTGATTTTATGAATATTACAAAGGTGTATTTATTTTGGAAATTATTCTACCTTCTGATAACAATTTATAATTTCTGTTATTATTAAAAAATAATAGAAAATCAGGATTCCATTTTTTTGTATTATGTGATATAATAAATTTTCATATTAGTGATACAAGAATAAAAATACATATTGAATACTCAATAGGGGACCAATATAAGTTTTTTATGTTAATAATTACTAAATTATGGATTAATACATGTAAATTAAGTTTATTTACATAATTCATTTATCTAGGATACATCAAATTTATGAAAACTGCCTTAAAAAAATATTATTAATTATTGTAAAATAAATGGACACATATCTATAAATAAAATGGTATAACATTTTATAATAAATGGATCATCAATCTAAATATGATTTTTCACATCCCACTAATTTTCTCCAAGGTGGATACCTCGTTATTTTATTAAATTTATATTTATAGTTCTCTCGTATTATGAAAATATTTTATTAACCTTTTCGATTATGTGAATTTTCCATAATACAAAATTTTAATTCCATGCACTTCATTACTGGGAATAAGTTCAAATCGAGAGGATTCCATTTATTTATGGGGTAGAATTTTACCACCTGATATTTTAATATAACACTATATTCTATAGTATATATAACACTGAACTCATTGATTAAATGAAATGCACCCTAATATTGAAATATTATTATTTTAATATGAATATTATTACCTAGAATTTAAATAGGATGGTGTGAATTTAATAATCTACTTTATTAAATATACATAAAGGATATAATAAATAGAAATTAATTTAGAAATTCTTTGTAAATAAGAACATTATTTGTAATAATGAAAATTATTCTAAAACCATCTTACTCAAAAATGAATTATACTGATTCTTTCAGAAAATATTATGTAATGTTTTTGGATATTCTTGAAATCATATAATATAAAATTAAAAAATTTATTAAATAAACAGATTTATATTAACTTTAGGTGTAATTTTTTATTTTTGTAATGAAATTGACTTCTCACTGAATAGTGAATTTTTTGTAAAATATTTATTTATTTTAATAGACTAATTAATTTGAAATTATCATTTTTATTTTAGATTTATTTAAAAGTAAAAATATATTATTCGGTTTGATAGGGTACACTTAAATACATTTAAATAACCCTTATAATGGATTTTAGTATATGTTTATTTTCATTCCTAAAAATAAATTTCTATGAATATAAGATGAATTATGTTCATCAATTATGATTTCATTGAATTAACACATAATGTGAGATTCTCTAATTCACACACACACATATATATATATTAGATAACTATATGTTTCAATAAAAATTCAAACAATGTTGATTAAAGTATATATAGTAAATTTAAGATCATATTTTCATTAGAAAATGTATTATTTTCCAAATAGCTTAACATCACATGCGATAGTCATTTCATTAAATTAAACTTTGAATCATATAATAATTTATATTACTAAATTTCATTAATTTTTTTAAACATAATTATGTATATTATATAATTAGATCAATATAATTTATGGTCATAATCAATAGTAAAAAAACTAAAAATTATTTTTCATGGTAAGAAAAATTCAAATGTTAAAAGTAAAATTATCAATAAATATAATAACATGTTCAAAACAAGATTATTTTTATTTTCAAAGGTTTTCCCTATAATGGGTTCTCCAATAGTCCTTTTTTCTATTTTTAGGCACCTTTCATGAGAGTTACATCTAATTAATAATTTTTTTTGGGTACTGGAAAAAAGTCCACTTCTATAAATTATAAATGGTAAAAAATCCCATTACATATTTACACAGCTATAGCTACGTGGACTAACCTAGCCCTAAAAAATTATCTCTATTAGACCCTTATAAACATTATACAGCTTCTAGTATTCCTATAAGATTAGTTTATTGTTCTTAATATGATATTCTATGGAGGTTCTTATATTCAAAGATAATTGTCTTCACTTAGATCCTTATTTTAAATAATTTTATTTCAACATTCATTTATTTCATATAATTTTTAATATAATTACTCAATTATCTAATATATAATTAAAATTTATCATGCTTATGACATAATATTCATCCATCTCAAATTCCATCAAATGGAAAACCAAGCTAATGTTCATTGGTAAACCAAACTGTCACCTCCTAAACTAATGTAATTTTTTCCCATCATAACCTCACTCATATATTTACTATTTTGTATTTAATGTTTTTAGATGATATTCATGACATATTAATAATTTGTGTTATTTAATATATTATAACACCCAGTGTTTTTTTAGATATTTTTTCATGAATAAATTAAATTTTCATTTATGTCATGCAATGATTTAGGTCAAATATTCTATTCACATATCACCTACCCAATGTATAACTAGGCATAAATTACATGGAATTATGACATGGAGTATGTTATATGCAACATCGATGTTTATATGGAATATCATTTTACTGTTATAATTATTTTAATGAGAAATTATAAAATAGAAATTAAAAAAAGTTATATGATAATTAATAACTAATTTTATATATTTTTTATAATTTCATTTTATAAAGAAAATTTATAGATGATGAAAAATATGATGTTTGGTAAATCCTTTAATGGTTTTAAAATACTATTTTCTCAAGTAAGCTAATTTTCTTCCCTATCAATGAAAATTAATAGAAATAATTTTATAAAAATAAAGATAATTAATTTTTTAAAATAAAATTGTTATTTCAATTTATAATATTGATATTAGTTAATGGTAAATTAATACGATTTTTTTGAGAAACATCATTTCGGGATAAATAGTGAAAAATATACAATTTTAATTCAAAAATAATTTTTCATCTAATTTTTTTATATGGTTAATTAATATTATAAATATAATTGAATGTTTTATTATTTCATATGTTTTTTAATGAACATCATTTTGGTATTTGAAATCGAATACAATTTATAATGGAATAGAAAAAGATTGCAAACTTTTGATTGTTTTTAGAATAAAAAAATTGCTATGACACCCCATTTGAGGGATTTTTTTTTAAATTAAATTCTACCAATTTAATTAATGGGATTTTGAAAAAATAAATAAATATTGTGTATCAGATTAATTTATAATTTATAATAATTTCAAGGTATTTTTTGACCAAAAATATTAGTGAATTAGAATAAAAATAATTACAACTATTAAGAGAAAATTAGGTTTACAATGTACAAAACACTAATTTAAAGACCAAAAATGATATAGAAACATTTACAAAACTGATTGGATGGACATTATATTTTCATTAAACTTAAAATATTGATTTTTTTGTTGGTATGACTATTTTTTAGTAAAGCATTTGGTACACATAACTGGTTTTCAAAAATACCAACGGTGTCATTTTCTTTCCCTATAAAAGGCCACCACCTCTACATCTTATTTACACATATAAAACCAAATATGATCACCACATTTCTACCATATACACTTCCCAACATCCAAAACATCCTCCATGATTTACACTATCAGGAATAATTCTATCCAAGGATGCCATTTGGCATAAAACAAATGGGGTTGACGGATTAAGAGGCAACATCTTCTCTCAAGCTCCTTTATATTATTTTATTTCTCCACGTGTCAAATTTCATTTTTCAATATTTGTTTAACAAAAACTATATCATAAAATTACTATATGATCTTCTTTTGATGGTTTTATCTACAATTACACAAGAATCATTTTAATGGGTTGCGAACAAACAGTTTATGGGCATGATGAAATGCCGCCTCACTAAATTATGATTCTTAATTTTTTACCACCTCTTGAGGTGGAAATTGTAATAGAAAATATATTTATATATATGATATATTACATTTATATATATCATATTTTATATTTATTATATATTTAATATTATTGTATTCTTTATAAAACACATATATTTTTACTTTTAATTTTGTTTAAATTGGATAATTTCATTCGATGAATTGTGGACAACCACCCCCTCAAAGAGATTTGATTTGTTCAAACTACACAGAAAATGCATTAAAGATATGTTTATTAATTTTTTTGATATATATATATTTATAATTTAACTATAATTATATAATATACATTAATATATATATATATATATTTTTTATTTTCACTATTTTTTCAATACTTTAATAAAAATGGAATCAACGTTCATACGTATGTACGACGTACCCTCTATATGAATAGTGTATTCTATTTCATACATTAATACTTTATGAAATTTTTAAAACCATATATAATGAATTCAAATGATATTTATATAGTATTTAAAATTATTTAATCATTATATATGTATAAATAATAAATATACTAAACAATTAAGACACATGCCAAAAATAAAGAGGATATTACGTGAAATAATACCTTAGAATAAGATATTTAAAAATAGGGTCATATGAGGTCATAATAAAAAAATATATGGTAATAGATATTATAATATTGTTTTTTAAAATTTTTATAGTAATATTTTATTTATTAATCAAGTTTTTATAACAAGTACGAAGGGAGTCAAAAAAAGGTAATCATATTTCATCATACTTTTAATTTCTGAGAGATAAATGCTTTATTCACCAGCCATTCCTTTTATATGGTGTGTAATCATATTAGGGATGTATTAAATGTCTCTTATTATTATATTTGTGGTTATATACATATTTATATTATTATAATTCTTGTATGAGATCAATAATTCAAATGATGCCTAATCAATAACATTGTTTCATTTAGATTTTCCTTCTATGTATCTCAAGTTTTTTATGTACCTAAATTATTGTTAGAGGTGTATATAAAAAAAATAATATTTTATATCATGAATAAAAAAAATTTCATTAAATTTTAAGCTTTATGAAATTTCTTTTTCTTATATGTAAAGTATGATACCATGTTTTTATGTGATAAGTGATTAATAAAACAATCTCACTGCTTTTCAAAATTGTTTCTTCTTATGCTTTATTGGCTATATATCGTGATACATCTCTCAATAATACAAATTAATTTTAATATACTCTGTTTATTAATGATATAATATTATATTAGTTCCATTTTGACTCTTTAGAACATTATAAAATGTTTTTAAGTAAAATCTGATCATCTCGATCTTCGGTCAAAAATCTAATTTATTAGAAAACCATGTTTTAAAAAATTATTTAAACTTTTTTAAATATCTTTGATCACCATTTTCCACGAAAAATGGATTTATTTTTTTAATGTTATTAATTATCACATTATATGTTTTCAAATCAATTCTCAAAGAAAAAGGTTTTACAATTTTTAACTTTTAAAATTTATATTTTAATGGTAAACAAATATTTTCATCAAGAATTTTTTTTAAAATATATCTGAAAATTATTTCCCATATTAGTTAAAAAAATTACTGTTATTCATTCCATTACGAGAAAATTTAATAAATTTTCCTTTCATATTCTTTCTATGACTAGATTATGTTTTGATGTATTGATTTATAGAATTACAGATTACTTTTACAGGTTCTATGTCAATGATGTCCTCCTCTTATCATGAGCTATGAATATATGAAATGATTAAGAAACCTTATTATTCATCGATGATTTAAGGTAAGATATCATGTTTTTGACAACCCTTTTATTACATGATATCTGGTATGATTTTTATGATTATTTGTAACATGTACTTATGATTTCATTACGAGATGGTTGGGACCTATATCTTCATCCAATGCATTGGATAAATATTTATATCTCATGGGATTGAATATGATTGTATTGGAAATAACCTTGATTACTAATATGTCAATGAGAGTGAACCATTATTACCGAGTTGGTATGAGGAGTTAAATCGTTACACTAATATTTCTATGGGAGTAAATCCTGAAAACCATGATGGTATGGGGAGTGAACCCGTATGACTAATATTTTATTATAACTGATTCCTTCTAAACTATGAATATCATATTTTATGATTATATGTCTTCAAAAATTCCCTATTTTATTCCTATGTTATGATTTCATTGATTTTGTTATTTATTTCCTTATGATTCATACCTTATGAACTACTGTGAGTTTATCCATGATTCTAGACTGTGATCTTTGTTATTTTGTATTTTATCTTATATTTTCATGATCATGTTTTCATTCCATTATTCTCGTGATTATGCTTACATATCTCCCTTTTTACACATATTATCATTTAATCTCACCCCTTTTGTTTCCTTCCCCATTTTATAAAGATATATATTATGTTTGATGTTTTTAATAATGGTTCATATCAAGAACATCATAGGGAGAGATAATATAGCTCACATATATATCAGTGTTTCTGTTTCCATGGTTCCAAAGGTATCAAAATTGTACAGTTTTTTGCGACTATATTTTTTTAATGGATTATGTATTCCACAAAAGAAATTTAACATTAGTTTATTATAATTAATGGTCTCTATAGTTTTTAAAATAACAAAGTATTAGATAAAATTTTGAATCTAGGAATTGGAAAACATAGTTGGAAACCCAAGGAAATGTAATTGGTTATGTCTATGTTTAAGGAAATGTATATAAAAATTCTCAAGAATTTTTGTAAAGGATAGATTGATTTATTTCCTAGAAATAAATCATTTTACGGATTTTCTAAGTGGATATTGCTCTCGTGTAGATATACATTGGGGTAAAAACTCCAACATGATGTTTTAGGACTGTGAAAGGATAATCTGCTACATAACAATAACCCTTACTGTAGATCTAGTTTGAATCACTCAGGAAATAAGCTTTGGGAATTCACAAACACATCTTGCTCCATAATGAATGATTTAAAAATATGTTAGATAAGAATAACCTAACACAAACCTATAGTGTCATATATCATGTATGGTGTTATAGATTAGATGTCCTATAAGTTCATTTTCATGATTATGTGGTTCCTCCTTTTGATAATGATTTCTTACTATAAGCTTGTAGTTATAGTCAATGGATGGAACATGAAATAACCAAGTAAATGGTTATCATGATGAACAATGAAAATATAGTCCTTCTCAGAAACCAAATTCAACAGGAGAAAGAAAAACAACCTCATTTTTATGCTCACATGGATTTTTCTATCTCTTAATCATGGTGAACATACAAATGAAAAAAGAGTGAAAATTTACATTGACCATTTCATGATGAATTATCCACCTTCATTCAGAGGCACTTATAATTCACTTCTCATTGAATAATGGGACAATACTACTAAAAATATATTCGTTTTCATCCATTTTTTGGAGCATGATAAATTTATTATTAATTTACATTAGTTAGAAGACGAATCACAATAGTGGTGGACTATAATAAATAATATGAGGTTCCATGTTGAGATAGAATCCATGGAATCAGACAATTTCAAGAGCTTATTTTTTACCTTGTACTTTCCAAGAATTTCTCATACTATGATAGAGAAATGTTTCTTCCAGTTGTAGTAATGGGATGATGAATCATTTGGTACATACAAGTTTAATTTGACGAGACATGAGAGGTAAACTTCATAAATTATCGTCCAATAAAAAAGTAATGATGGTTGGTTCTTTAGTGGATTAAATCAATGTCTTATAAGAGAATTGGGCATAAGAGACATAATATCTACAAAGAGATTGTTCATTTTGAAACCAAGGATGAAATGAATGTTGTAGTTATGTATCAACCTCATGGTTTTGACAAAAAATATGATGATAATGACTAAGGGAATATCAAGAACACATGAATGAATGAAGATGATCATTTATTTATACTCAAATTGTTGGAAAAGCCTATATTAAATTGTCTTATGGGGTCTAATAAATGATTTAAGTGAGAAAAAGAAGGTCGTTGAGAATATGATTGTCAAATTTCTGGGATGAAGTTGGAAAACACTGTTAATGATGTGAAATATGCAAAAAATGCATCTCCCATGATTCAATCCTACAAGATTATGGAGAGTGGAGATTATGATAACTGGTGCCCAAATCCAAGGGTGGGTGATTATGAATAACATAAAAAACCTATTAATCTGAGGGATAGAAAAATCTAATAAAATATCTATTCTCAATGAGGGGTTTGATAATGATGTGAATAATGGTACACATACCATCCCCACTATAACTACTAATTTTATATTTTATTTTTGGATCTTCACACTATTTCACATCTAAAGAAATTGATATGTTTGTTATGATTCCACCAAAACAATTTCATGTTGAATTAACAGTGAATATCCATAATTATAAAATTATTGTATCTCATGTCTATGGTTAATTTCCTTTTGTGGTAATATTCTTTTAGTAAATATTTTTATTCTTAGTTTGGTTGGATTTTATTTCATCATATACTTGAATTGGAATTAATTATTTAAATATCACATCAATTATCATGGAACGAAATATTAATTTTATATTTCAAACCTTCTTATGATCACTTATACATGTGACAATAATCATAAAATTCCATTAATGATTACACACAGTGTATGGGTTTTAATTCCAATTCAACATCGTTGTTTATCTAAAAATTGTCGGGGATAAAATTTGTGTCGATGATGTGGATATTGTTCAGGGATTTTTAGTTGTCTTTCAAGAATAATTTCCTAGACTTTGAAGAAAATAAAACCATCAGTGCCCAATATAACTGCAACTTGTCTCCACAACAATTTCAAAGACTCCTTGTAGAATTTTTTCAATTGAATTTCAGTAATTGATGATGAAAATTGAAGAAAACATTAACATCCCAAGTAAATAAAGAATAATACATTTTAATACTTATTAATATTTACTAATTAAATATTAATTTTACTTTAAATGGGTTTATATGTTCAATAGCATACCCGATATGCACCAAAGAGTTTCTTTGAAATCTTACGTTGCACACTAGTAATAAAATAATATTATTTTAAATGGTAGTTAACATGTAGCCGTTCTATTGGAGGGAATGAATATAAATACCTAAAATATGATTTTATATGTTTGTTAATATTTTTAACATTTATCCAATAAAGGATAAAGGATTAAAATACAAATAGAATTCAATTTTAGGCATATATATTCTCTAATTTTCACTAAAGGTCCACTTATCGCCTTTTGATGGAGAAACCTCTTTAAATATATTTTTGGTCACTCTTATACATTCTTTTGGACCAAATAAAATTCTTCTTTAGAATTGGGACATCAAAATTTACTTTGTGTAATTTTTTTGTTTTTTTTCCGATAAAGTTTTTTTAATGAATAGTTAAAAATGTTATATTTTAATTCAAAACATCTTTTTAATCTAATTTATTTATATGATTAGATTATCTTTTGAATTGGTATTAATGTGAAATTAGAATATATTTTTACCATTTAATCTAATAGTGGTCGTTGAAATTAATTTCACTTTGAAATTGGACTTAAACTAGTGTCAATCTTTTGATATATATTGTTTCATAAAAACACGCTATTTGTCATGACAGCGGGAATTAATTACTAAATTAATTAATGTAACATATATGGTTTGAATTTTTTAAAATATAAATCATTTTTGAATTCGGAATATCAAATATAGCTTAGGGTGAAGTTTTGATATTTTTCTTAAAAACTTCAATTTTTGATGAATAGTGAAACCACTAAGTGGTACTTAAAAAACTGATTTTTCGTTTAAATGAAATTTTACCACGTCTATGTTTTGAATTTAAAAAAACAGAAATAAATGTCTGTAATTATGAATTAATATGTGGTTCAATAGGAATAAAATAATACCTGGTAAATAGTAACTTTTACGTTTTTAATCGCGATTAGAGGTAATTAGTGTAATTTAAGGTAAAAATAATGCTTTAATAATATGAAATGACTTTGACACATGTCCTACACTTATTTTATGTGTCCTGGCCGACCAACACAATCTATGGGTCAACTTGGGAACCCCATGGAGCAACTTTGGTAGAAAATGACATTAATAACTTTTTATTTAATGTTAAAATAAAAATGACACAAACATGTGTTGTTTTACTAAAACAATTTCTAAATGGGGTTATACAAGTAATATTTTTTACTATAAATATTCATTAGAAATATAAAAATATTTCCTACATAAATTTTTTTTTAATAATTTTTAGACATTAAATAAATTAAATTATTTATAACACCATTATGATGCAGCGATTACCTCATTATTTAACTATTTAAATAAAATGAAAAGATAATGTAAAATATAAGACCTAAAGTTGTCAAAAAACTATTTTATGGGAGGATTTTTTACTCTTATCACCAAATACTAGAAATATATTATTTTGGGACCTTTAAAATCTGAAAATAATTTTATAATAAAGTAACCTTTTATAACTTTCCAAGAGTGACCCTCTTCTCCTCTTATAAAAGGCCCCCACCTCTACCACCTTACCCACACCTCTCAAGCCATTGGCTCGGCCAACTCCCTGCCCATTTTGTCTCTCCACATCCCTATATTACTCCTAGAAGCCTCACATTGGATAGAAGTCTTTACAAGGAAGCCTTTGAGCTCAAATCAAAAAGAGTTACCCGATTTAAAGGTAGTGTCTTCTCTTGTGTTCTTAGGTTTTTTTTCTTCTCCAACCCCCTAAACTCTTTTTATTCATTTCTTTTGTAAAAAAACCAGTATCTTAAATATACTAGAATATTTTTATGAGAAGGATTAGAGCTACACTTACACACACCTTCATCTAATGTTGAAAGAGCATACTATTTCCGTGGATGGAGAATTTCTTCCTCACAAAACGATGATTGTTCAATATTCTTCTAACACCTTCAAAGGTTGCCATTAAGATCACATTATATTTATATATGATATATAAAATGTTTATGTTTTCCTTAAAATTCTGTATTTTTCATTTATGTAAGACCTTTATGGCTTCCATTATGGGTATACGTGATATCTTCATTTTAGAAACTACGGACTACGGCCCCCTCAAAGTGATTTGATTCGTTAATGCCATATGAGGGACGTATAAAGGATGGAGTTAATGATATTATATATGAAATTATACCGGAATTATAATATACCATTATTTTATTATGATTCCATTCCATAAAATACTAAATAGAAATAAAATTAGCATTAATGCGTACGTACAACTTACCGCCTCCATGAACGGTGCATTTCATTTCTTACCTCTAAATATTTTGGAATATTATAAATGCATGTATATACTGGATATATATGATATATATGATATCTACATAATGAATATAACTCTGGATAAAATTGATACATGAACAACTTGTAATTATAAAAAGTTTATTATTTACTCAAGTACCAATGATCGTTAAAACGACCATTATTAACTTAAATAATTACATTGTGTTAATGACATGGTAATAAGTGATATAAAAGGAATAATGAACATGAAAAAGGTTCTTAATCAAGTAGAAATTAACTCACGTTTATTATTCAGGATATTAAATATAAATCGAGTCACGTCGGACACGAGGTAAGGGACTTCGTCTCAATCTCCATTCATTAAGGCATATTTTGTTTTATACACAACTTTCTTTTATATGGTGTATAAACCCATTTTACTTTTACTCTTATTCAAAAGGAATATTTTTTTATACGAAGTGTTTTACTAAATGACAAAAGGAATGTTTTTTTTGATACATATGCGGCGACAACGACTTCTCCGCCACTGTGGCCATTATTTGAGTTTTGGCTTCCTCTACAAGAAATAACCTATCTTTTTTTTAAATGAAAAATAAATACCATGTATTACTTTTCATTTATTTTGGTATTTAAAATGGGTTTCATAATGTTTTTATTATATCAATGTGTTGTATTGATATCTTGTGATTTAAATGGGGAAATGTTATGTTTCCTTTATGCATTTTTTACATGATATGATTATGTTATGGTTCTTGGGAATTGTTATGAAGACGGATGGTTCCATAATAAACTTAGGGTGGGTGAGCCCGATATAGCTCTCCAATGCATTGGGTAACGTGAAGGAGTTAAACATTAAGGTTTATCCTATGAGATTTAGGGAATATACTATGATGGGTATTCCAAACATAACCATGAGGGTTACTCACTATGTAAGAATCTTATGAATGCCTCAAGTTACCTTTATGTCTTATGATTTCTAGGATTTATTCATGATTTGATGAGGTATGTTAAAATAAACATGTTTTATGAGTAAAGTATGATTTCATACATGGACTAATGTTTTCATTTCATACTTTTATATCCCTTACTGATCTTTTTATGCTCATCCCATGTTTTTGAAATTTTTTTCACAGGACTTAATGTGGAAAAGGGTCAAGGATGGGATCAAGGAAAAGTCATGCTATCTAAAACATGGAACTAGACATGTTTCTTTTTAAGAGTTTTTATTTTATGGAATCATAGTAGATGTGTCTACTTTGTATTCTTTTGAGGTGTAATAGTTATGTCCTAATTCTCTAAAACTCTAAACCTAAAAAGATCCTCAATGTAAATTTTCATTTAACTCAATATTAACTAAGGTCTAAGGCCAGGGCCTTATAGTTGGTATCAGAGGTCGGTTTAGATAACTTTAGGAGTTAGAATTCTATTAAATGATTATCCAAAAATATTTTTTTATGGTCAAATTGAAATGATATAGCATTTGAAGATTACCATGTTGCTTCATCTAAGACACGTTTCTTCAGAATGGTTTTCCGCAGCGGAAACAACGAATCAGTGTTAGGAAGGCATACAGAAGGAAATAACCTTCCGAATCAGCATCATGAGATGGTCAGAATTGGAACTGAACAGTTTGTTGTAGTAATGGCGCAGTTGACTCAAGCGATAAATGGTGGCGGTATCCATGCACGAGATCAGCCAGATCTACCGCAGAGGAACATGTCAGTAGTGGATCATTTCATGAGGCAACATCCCCCATCATTCAGAGGATCATCTGACCTTGTGCTAGCTTAAGGGTGTATTAATGCAGTGGAGAAGATTTTCGATGTCATGGGGTGTTCAGACAATCAAAAGGTTAGTCTTTCTATTTACCGTTTGGATGATGAAGCAGATCAGTGGTGGTCGATGGTTAAAAATATCAGGGACGCTAATGAGATTGATGCTCTTCACTGGGATGAATTCAAAGGTATGTTTCATGAGATGTATTTTCCTTAGGCTGTTCAACTTAGGATGGAAAAACAATTCCTAGAATTGAGGCAAGAGGAATACTCAGTGGCTGCCTATGAAGAAAGGTCCACTCGATTGGAAAGGTATACTCTAAATTTTATTCGAGACCTTGATAGTAAAACAAATCATTTTTACTCAAGAATAAATCCAAAATATCTAATAGATTTAGCTTCTTGTGAGTTCAAAAGTTTTGAAAAGCTTGTTAGACGTGCTGAGAAGGTAGAAATGGAGTTGGTCGATGATCAAGTGTTCTACAAAAACCAGTAGAAGAAGAGACTGAGGTGGCAGGAGAAAGGAAAGAATTCTTCAAAAAGGTCTGACGGTAAGAAAACTAAGTTTCCATTTTGTGATAAATGTGGTAAAAGGCATGCTGGGAAATGACTTCTGAATTTGGGAATGTACTACAGATGTGGTAAGATGGGACATAAGGCTCGTGATTTCACTAAAAATGATCAAGGTGATGGTAAGTACAAATTTGATTTATAGTTAGTGAAATGTTTTAAGTGCCATGAGATGGGTCACTATGAAAACGAGTGTCCGAAAAAGATCTTGAGTGATGTGAAGCAGTTAGACTACAAGTATAAAAGGGTGGTTAAATCCTTTGCAACTACTTCAACAGATGTCGGGCCATCAAATGATGTTGTATCAGGTGCATTGTTTTTCTTTTCAGATTATGCCAGTGTGTTGTTTGATTCTGGGTCTACACAATCTTTCATCTCTGAAAACATTTCTAGTAAAATGGGAATACCATCTCAAGAAATGACTCCTGATCTTGTGGTAAAAACACCTGGGGGAAATATTGAGGAAAAAATAATTTATAAGAATCTTCCTATCCTTATCCGTGGAATGAACCTACTTGCAAAAATTATTTTTTTACCTCTAGTAGAGTTTGATGTTATCCTAGGTATGGATTGGATCTCTATTTACCATGCTAAGATTGACTGTAGAGATAAAGACGTTTCTTTTCAGAAAGGCTTTTAGTTTGTGTGCAAGAATGAACCCTTGCTGTTCATAACATATCAAGAGGCCGAGAAACTTGTAAAGTTTGGAAATGAATGTTACCTTGCACATACCGTTGAAAACAAGGGAACTGTTCAGATTAATGATGTGATAGTGGTAAATGATTATCCTGATGTGTTTCCTAATGAGTTTCATGGAATAATACCAGATCGGGAAGTTGAATTTACTATTGACTTAGTTCCTGATGATAAGCCTATTTCAAAACCACCTTATTGAATGTATTAAACTGAACTTTGATAGTTGAAGGAGAAATTGCATGATTTATTAGAGAAAGGATTCATTCGAACTAGCACATCACAATGGGGTGCTCCAGTTTTATTTGTTAAAAAGAAAGATTGTTCAATGAGACTTTTCATTGATTACAGATCCTTGAGTAACATCACTGTTAAGAACAAATATCCTTTGCCTCATATCGATGATTTTCTTGATCAGCTCTAGGGAGCTCAGTTTTTTTCAAAGATTGACCTGAGATCGGGGTACCATCAGTTGAATGTAAAGGAAGCAGATATTCCGAAGACCGCGTTTCGTACCATATATGGCCATTATGAATTTGTAGTAATGCCTTTTGGGATAACCAATGCACTTGCTGTATTAATGGAACTTATGAATAAAATTTCCCATGAGTTCTTGGATAAGTTTGTGGTTGTTTTCATTGATGATATTTTGGTGTTTTCTAAAAGTAATGATGAGCATGAAAGACATTTAAGGGTTATTTTGAAAACCTAAAAAGAAAAGAAATTGTATTGGAAATTCAGAACATGTGAGTTTTGGTTGAAACAAATTTCTTTCCTTGGTCATATTGTTTCTAAAGTTGGAATAACTTTGGATCCTACAAAAACAAAAGTTGTTGAAGAATGGCCAAGACCCACAAAGGTAACTCAGATCCATAGTTTTCTTGGTTTCGAAAGTTACAAGCGAAGTTTTGTTGAAAATTTTTCACAGATATCTAGTCCAATGACTAAGATAACTCGAAAGGTTGTTAAGTTTATCTGGAAAAACAATATGATGATTGTTTTCAGGAGTTGAAAAGATGATTGGTGAATGCTCCAGTTTTGGAACTTCCTTCCAGGAATTGTGAGTTTGTTAGATAAAGTGATGATTTGTTGAAGGGACTTGGATGTGTCCTTATGCAGAATGATTATGTAATTGAATATGCTTCACGTCAGTTGAAAACTCAGGAGGTAATTTACCCTACACATGATTTGTAATTAGCTATTTTTGTTTTCACGTCAGAAATTTGGAGCCATCATTTGTTTGGAGTAAAGTGTGAAATATATACAGATCAGAGACATTTAAAGTCTATATTCACTCAGAAAGAATTGAACATGAGATAGAGGAGATGGCTAGAATTAATCATGGATTATGATTGTACAATTCATTACCATCCGGAAAATTCAAATAAAGTGGCGGATGCTTTGAGTCGAAAAAGTAATGCTTCATTAACAATGTTGTGTTTGGAACATCATCCTTTGGTTAAGGATTTGATGAAATTTGGAATAAAATTTGATGGTGCAGGATGTCCTTATGTTTTGTTTCAGGTATCAGTGAAATCATATCTATCAGAGAGAATTAAGCAAGCGCAGAAGAAAGACAGTGGGTTGCATCAAAAGGTAGAGATGGTTCAGAAGGGTATGTTTCCTGAATTTAATATTGATAATGATTGTGTTATGAGATTTGGGAAGAGATTATGTGTGCTTGGTGATTCACAGTTGAAGATAGAGTTGTTATGTGAAGATCATAGTTCTCTGTTTTCATTTCATCCTGGTAGTACTAAGATGTAAAGAGATCTACGAGAGTATTACTGGTGGGATGGAATGAAAAGATATATTGCTGATTTTTCTGTGAAGTGTTTGACTTGTCAGTAGGTTAAATCAGAGCGGTAGTTACCGAAAGGAATGCTTCAGCCTTTACCAGTGGCAGAGTGTAAATGGGAAAATATATCCATGGACTTTGTTGTGGGATTACCAAAGACATCTCGAGGTAATAATGAAATTTGGGTTATTGTTGATCGCTTGACTAAATATGACCATTTCCTTCCTATTCTAGATACTTTCTCTCTAGATAAACTTTCTCGATTGTATCTTAAAGAGATAGTCAGGTTGCATGGATTTCCCCTATACATTGTATCTGATTGTGATCCTAGGTTTACTTCTATCATTTGGAAAGGCCTTCAGGAGTCGTTGGGTACTGAATTAAATTTTAGTATAGATTTTACTCCTCAATCAGATTGGCAGTCAGAACGAAAAATTCAGATATTGGAGGATATGCTATCTGCTTGTTCGATGGATTATCAGGGAAGTTGGTACCAACATATTTCTTTGGTAGAATTTTTATATAGTGAGTATTTTCATTCCAATATACATATGGAAGCGTTTGAGGCATTATATGGGAAGCGGTGTCGAACTCCAGCTTTTTGGGATGAAGTGGGTGAAAGGAAGCTGATGGGGCCAGAATTGGTAGAAGAGACGTCAGAAAAAGTTTAGTTGATTCAGAAACACATGAGAACAACTCAGAGCAGGTAGAAGAGTTATGCGGATAACCGGAGGAAAGATCTATCTTTCGAGGTAGGTGATCATGTTTTTCACGAAGTTTCACCGTGGAAAATTGTGATTCAATTTGGTGAGAAAGGAAAGCTGAGTCCAAGGTTCATTGGACCATATGAACTTCTGAAAAAATTTGGATCAGTTGCTTACCGAGTGGCTTTACCTCCGAGTTTTTCTCAGCTACCCAATTTTTTCATGTTTTGATTTTGAGAATGTATATTCCAGATCTATCTCATGTTTTGAGCCCAGAGGTAGTTCAGTTGAAAGATTATCTCTCTTATGAAGAATAACCAGTCCAGATTCTTCACAATAGAGAGAAAATGTTGCAGAATAAGGTAATTCATCAGGTAATGGTTTTGTGGAAAAACCATATGGTTTAAGAGGCAACGTGGGAATCTAAAAATGCTAGGAGGGATAAATACCCCCACATATTTTGATAAGTGAATAAAATAGAGAGGACACAATTCCAAAAAGGGGGGAAGGATGTAACATCCCAGCTAAATAAAGAATAATAAATTTTCATAATTATTAATATTTATGAATTAAATATTAATTTTAATTTAAAGGGGTTTCTATGTTCTATAGCGTACCCGATACACAAAAAAGAGTTTCTTTGAAATCTTACGTTGCACACTAGTAATAAAATAATATTATTTTAAATGGTAGTTAACATGTAGCTGTTTTATAGGAGGGAATGAATAGAAATAACTAAAATATGATTGTATATGTTTGTTAAATGTTTTTACATTTATCCAATAAAGGATAAAGGATTAAAATACGAAAAGAATTCATTTTTAGGCATATATACTCTACTTTTCACTAAAGGTCCACTTATCACTTTTTGATGGTGAAACCTATTTAAATATAGTTTTGGTCACTCATATACATTAATTTGGACCAAATAAAATTCTTATTTAGAATCGGGACATCAAAATTTACTTTGTGTAAATTTTTGGAATTTTTCCGATAAAGTTTATTTTTGTAATGAATAGTGAAAAATGTTGTATTTTAATTCAAAACCACTTTTTAATCATATTTATTTATATGATTAGATTATCTTATTAATTAGTTTAAAAGTTAAATTAGAATATATTTTTACCATTTAATCCAATAGTGCTCTTTGAAATTAATTGCACTTTGAATTTTGACTTAAACTAGTGTCAATCTTTTGATATATATTGTTTCATATAAACACGCTATATGTCCTGACAGCAGGAATTAATTATTAAATTAATTAATGTAACTTATATGTTTGGAATTTTTTAAAATAGAAATCATTTTTTAATTTGGAGTATCAAATATAGCTTAGGGTGATGTTTTGGTATTTTTCTGAAAAACTTCAATTTTTGATGAATAGTGAAACCACTATATGGTACTTAAAAAAACTGATTTTTCATTTAAATTAAATTTTACCACCTTTGTGTTTTGAATTTCAAAAATCCGACATACATGTTTTTCATTAATAAGTTAAATGTGGTTCAATGGGATTAAAATAATATTTTTGCTAATAGTAACTTTTATGTTTTTAATCTCTATTAGAGGTAATTAGTGTAATTTAAGGTAAAAATAATGTTTTATTAATATGAAATGACCTTGAAACATGTACTAACATTATTTTATGTGTCATGGCAGACCAATAAAATCCATGGGTCAACTTGGGGACCCCATGGAGCCACTTTGGTCGGAAAATGACATTAATACTTTTTTATTTAATGTTAAAATAAAAATCTCACAAACATGTGTTGTTTTACTAAAACACTTTTTAAATGGGGTTATAAAAGTCATATTTCTTAATATAAATATTAATTAGAAATATATAAAGATTTCCAACATCATGATATTTTTTTATAATCTTTAGACATTAAATAAATATAATTATTTATGAAACCGTCATGATGCAGCGATTACATCATTATTTAACAATTTAAATAAAATAAAATATAATATAAAATCATAGGCCTAAACTTGTCAAAAACCTATTGGATGGGTGGATTTCTATCTCTTATCACCTTATCCTAGAAATATATACTTTTGGGACCATTAATATCAAAAAATCATTTTATAATAATGTAACCATTTATAACTTTCCAAGAGTACTCCTCCTCTCCTCTTATAAAAGGCCCCCACCTCTACCACATTACCAACACCTCTCAAGCTTTTTTCTCAGACAAACCCTGCCCATTTTGTCCTTCCACATCCCTCTCTTACTCCTATAAGCCTAACTTTGGGAAGAAGGCTTTCTATGGAAGCCTTTGAGCTCAAATCAAAAAGAGTTACCAGATTTAAAGGTAGTGTATTCTCTTGTGTTCTTACGTTTTATTTTGCTTCTACAACCCCCTAAACTCTTTTTATTCCTTTATTTTGTAACAACACCAGTATGTTAAATATACTAGTATGTTGTTATGAGAATTATTACAGATACACTTACACACACCGTCAAATAATGTTTAAATAGCATATTGTTTCTGTGGATCGAGAATTTTTGCCTCACGAAACGTTGATTGTTCAATATTCTTCTAACACCGTCAAAGGTGGCCATTAAGATCACACTATATTTATATATGATATATAATCTGTTTATGTTTTCCTTAAGCTTATGTATTTTTCATTGATGACATACCTTTATGGATTCCATCATGGGTATACGCAATATCTTCATTTTAGGAAGTGCGGACTACCGCCCCCTCAATGTGATTTGATTCGTTAATCCCGTACGTGGGATGTATAAAGGATGGAGTTAATGATATTAGATATGAAATTATACTGGAATTAAAATATACCTTTATGTAATTATTATTCCATTCCATAAAATATGAAATAGAAATGAAAGTAGAGTTCATGCGTACGTACGGCTTACCGTCTCCATGAACGGTGCATTTCATTTCTTACCTCTAAATGTTATGTAATATTATAAATGCATGTATATAATGGATATATATGATATATATGATATCTACATAATGAATATAACTCTGGATTTAGTGTATAAATGAACAAATTGTAATTACAAAGAGTTTATTTTTGACTCAAGTACAAATGATCGTTACAACAACAGCTATTAACTTAAATAATTACATAATGTTAATGACATGGTAATAAGTAATATAAAAGGAATAATGAACTTGAAAAAGGTTCCTAAGAAAGTAGAAATTAACTCATGTTTATTATTCAGGAGATTAAAGAGCAACGAGTCATGTCGGATATGAGGTAAGGGACTTTGTCTCAATCTCCATTCATTGAGGCATGTTTTGTTTTATACACAACTTTATTTTATATGGTGTATAAAACCCTTTGAATTTTATGCATATTCAAAAGGAATAATTTTTTATATGAACCGTTTTACTAAACGACAAAAGAAATGTTTTTTTGTCATACGTATGCGGTGAAAACGACATCTCCGCCGCCGTGACCATTATTTGAGTTTCAGCTTCCTCTACAAGCCATAACCTAACTTTTTTTTAAAATGAAAAATAAATATCATGTATTAATTTTCATTTATTTTGGTATTGAAAATGGTTTTCGTAATTTCTTTATTACATCAATGTGTTTTATTTATATCTTGTGATTGAAATGTGGAAATGTTATGTTTCCATTATGAATGTTTTACATGATACTATTATGATATGGTTCTTGGGCATTATTATGAAGACGGGTGGTTCCGTGATAAACTAAGGGCTGGTGATCCCGATATAGCTCTCCAATGCATTGGGTAACACGAAGGAGTTAAACATTAAGGTTTCTATGAAGAGATTTAAGAAATATACTGTGATGGGTATTCAAAACGTAACCATGAGGGTTACTCCCTACGTAAGAATGTTATGAATGCCTCATGTTACCTTTATGTCTTATGATTTCTATGATTTATTCATGATTTGATCAGGTATGTTAAACTGCTTATGTTTTATGAGTAAAGTATGATTTCATACATGGAATAATGTTTTCATTTCGTACTTGTATATCCCTTACTGATTTTTTTTATGCTCATCCCACGTTTTTGAATTGTTTTTCATAGGACTTAATGTGGAATATGGTCAAGGATTGGATCATGGAAAAGTCATTCTATTGAAAACATGGAACTATACATGTTTCTTTTTAAGAGTTTTTATTTTATGGAACCTTAGTATAAGTGTCGAATTTGTAATCTTTTGAGATGTAATATTTATGTCCTAATTCTCTAAAACTCTAAACCTGAAAAGATACTCAATTTGAATTATTCATTTAATTCAATGTTAAGTAAGGTTTAAGGTCGAGGCCTTATAAAAACATTGGAAAGTGATTCATTTTGAAATGTTTTTCTTATAGGGGTGAACCCATTCTTTAATTTTAAAATAATGATATACAACATATACTCTATATTTATTATCTAGATTTGAAAAACAAAACATGTATCCCAAATCCAAATATTGATATTTTTTTCAACAATTTAGAGATCAATACTTTCCCAGGATAGACCTCTGTTATGGAAATAAAACATTACGGGTTAAAAAATTAAATATACCCAAGAAAACATTCAATACAAGGCATGGAAAAAAGAAATATATTATGATGCCTTTTGTTATTGATAATTACCATGTTATCTTAATGAATTTAATAAATATAGTCATTAGAGATCACAACTATCAATTATTGTTAATCTTTACATATGATATTCTTATATATTCAAGGATCATGAAATAAAATTATTATAACATTAGAATTATACTAAATAACTATGGATGGATAAATTGTGTAAAATATTTTAAAAGTGCTAGTTTTTATTTAATTAATTTAATTTTTGGGTCACAAAATCTTGAGAGATAGTATAGTAGTAGATCCATTAATGATGGAGAATATTGAATGATATCATAGACAAACCAAAGAAACTGATAAACATGGAATTCATGGTTTAGATGGATTTTATTGAAGGTTTGTGGTGAATTTTTAGGACTATTTAATATTGTAAACACGTTATCTTAGAAGGGTTTCAAGTACCTCTGAACTGATTAATGTTAGGAAAATTTCAAGTAACTGAATGAATATTATATTGTGCACATGTAATTACATTACCCTATAGTGGAGGAGGGTTTGAAATGAATAGATATTCATCCAAGAAGGAATTGGAATGTTTCCTTGTGTAGAATAACATGGTTATAGCTTATTTCTCATAGTAGTTTAAGATTCATCAGAAAAATTACCAAACTCGTTATTTATAGTAAGCATAATTTTTTTTTCAATATATATATTGTGTCACTAACAATATTGGGAAAATTGGGATATATATAAAGATCATAAATGATTGAAATATATATTCACATAGAAGGAGTTTAATACGCACTAATGAAGATGATTATAATTGATAAAGGATTATGAATTCTCTATACATTACATCCTTGGGAAACAGAACGAGTTGGTCGATGATTTTAGTCAAAAGGATCATGCTAGAATATCTATGATGAAGATAAAAAAATATCCTATAATAAAGGATTTAAAATGGATGGATCTTGAAATCCTTCAAGAATGGGGTAAATCATATCTTTATCAAAATAACGTTCACCCCTCTATCCATGTGGAGATTAAGGAGGTGCAGAGTAAATATGTAGAGCTACAAAAGAAAGTCAGAAATGTTCTTGTGTTTAACATTGATAAGAATGGAATGAGATGGTTCATGACCCATGTATGTGTTCCTGTCATATCATATTGGAAGAATGAGATGTAAGAAGAATAATGTAGAACATTGTTCTTTATTCATTATATATGTTTGAATAATTATAGGGACTTTAATGAATATTTTTTGTGGGATGGAATGAAGAGATATTTCACAGAGTTTTTTTATCGGTGCTTGGTATGTCAAAAAGTTAAGTCTGAAAGACAAAAGTCAAACGGGTGTGTCATCCATTACCGATACCAAAATAGTAATTTTAGAACATCACTATGTATTTTTCTCATTGGACTAACCAAATCCTCTAAAAGGGTTAATGATATATGGATGGTAGTAAACCTCCTCACTAAGAAAACACACTTCATCTCTATCATATAAGAGTTATTTATCGATAATCTCGCCATATTATATATATTAAGGATGTGGTAATTTTTCATGGAGTTCCACGTTCTACAACATCCAATAAAGATTCATGGTTTACCTAAAAGTATTGTTAATTTCTTCTATTAGAACATGATATAGAATTGAGTTTCATCATTTATTATCATCCTCTTACTAATGGTATGTTTAAAAAAACAATTTAAACCATATAAGATATTTTCTAATCTTGTTCACGATATTTGAAAAATGGTTTGGAAAAACACCTTCCACTAGTTGAG
This sequence comes from Viscum album, assembly GCA_963277665.1. Lineage (NCBI taxonomy): Eukaryota > Viridiplantae > Streptophyta > Magnoliopsida > Santalales > Viscaceae > Viscum > Viscum album. The sequence continues at coordinate 1,009,848,450 of OY728128.1, read as the reverse complement.
TTTTTATACAATAATAGATTCTAATAAAACATTAATATGTCACATTATAAATCAATATAATAGATAAATATATAGATCCAATTCTCAATGATTATTTTGGAGAAATAATTCAATTCAGGTATGAGATCATTGAATTAATTATTGAGAATGTTAGAACCATTCAACAACATATCAAGGATGATCAATGTTGTCAGAAAATATAAGCTGATAATTGTTATCATGATCTATAATATGATGTTTTGTACAATGTGTATTTATGAATATAGTCATCTAATAAATTCATACTATTTGAGGAGAAAATAATCCTAAGGCCGATATATATTAGTCTCATTGATATTCATGATTTTATTGGGATGTTAACCTATGTTTTAGAACATCCTCAAAATCTCTCTCATGTCCATAATGTGTTCCATGTATCTCTCCTGTGAAAGTAAATTCCTGACCCTTCACATGTGATGAATTCATAGGTTATACTGCTAAAGTAGTAACTTTCTTATGTTGAACAACAACTTGAAATTATAGACCCAAAAAATAAGGATGTATGAATCAAGACCACTCACCCAGTCAGTGTTTTTGGGAGAAATAACGAGTTAGAGGAAGCTATTGGTAACTGGAGGATATTATGAAGCAGAAGTATCCTTATATTTTTACATGAGTAGTGAATTTCTAGTGAGAAATTCATTTTATGGGGAGTAGAATTTAACAACAAAAATTTTTATGGAACATTATTTATCGAATATATTATATTTTTATTTATTCATTTAGAAGAACTAAGTCAAAATCCCCCTTCAAGTGTCACTGACTGGGTTTATAACTTAGTGTATTTTACAATAAATAGTTATGTGGCATATGTTACACACAACACCGGTGTTTCTAGGAAATAGCATATTACTGTTAGAATTATATAAATGACATAGTTATAATATATCCATTAAATAATGTTATATTAATATTAACAAAATAATTTTCTAATTTTTTTATTTTCTTATAAATAAATCATATTTATAATTAAAGATATAATTTTTTGTTATCACTACATATGTTTAAAAATAATAATTTCTCAAACGAACGACATTTCATGCCATTCATTGAAAAATAATAAAATTATTTTTTATATAATTTAAAAATATAATATGATAATATAAAAAAAATTATAAAATAGAATTTTGAAATTTTTTATGGTGACCTTATAGGATTTTTTATGAAACATTAATTTTGGATAAATAGTGAAAAATAAAAACATTTAATACAAAACTACATTTCCAGCTAAATTATATATAAAAATAAATTATAATTTAAAATAGATTAAAAGATTGATTATATAATATTATTATCATTAAAGAAATTTTTTTCATTGTAATCAATTTTACATTGTAATTGAACTTAAAAAATATAACAATATTTTTATCATTATTACATTAAAAACTAGCAGTTCCCTCTCATTAGTGGGATAATTTTTTATATAACATCATTTAAATATATTATTTAAATTTTGAGAACTGGATTGCATATCATGAATAATCATAATTTATTATTTATTATATTTTAAACATAGTTTCTTACCAAAAATATTTGGTAATGTGATAAAAATTAATTCCAATGATAAAAGGAAAAATTATGATAAAAAATCACTAATACTTAAATTTAATATCCAAAACGTCATTTACACTTGTAAAATACCCATTAATGGATATTATATTCCCGTTAAAATTCCATTATTGAGTTGTTTTGTATGATATTACCTTTTTTGGCAAAAACATTGGTACACCTACCTTTTTTCTAAAATGACAAGTGTGTCATTTCCCTTCCCTTTAAAAGGCCACCATATCTATCTCTCATATCACCTATCAAACCAATTATGTTCAGAAACTAAATTCCAAATACATGTACTAATATCCATCCATTACACCTATAAGCCACGCCTTTTTCATAAACCTATCCATGATATCCTTTTGGTGAAAAACAAAAGGTGTTACCTGATTATGATGTAACGCCTTCTCTTAAGCTCCTTTATTTTATTTTCATTCCATACCCACACCACTTTAGTTATTAACTGATTTTACTAAAATAATAATATCCTAAATTTTATAGGAAATCTTTATTATATATGTTTAACATACAATTACACACACTCTTATCAAATTTGTAATGATCATACAATTTACGTGTAAAATGAACTACCGACTCACTAAATGAGGATTGTTAATTTCTTAATTATCACCAATCACAATTGAAATTATGATGGAAAATATATTTATATATTTCATATATTATATTAATTATTTATTTATGATTTTATATTCCTTTGTGAGACATTTATCAATTTTTCCCATTTGGTGTAAATACAATAATTTCATTTTAGAAGAGTAGACTACCGCCCCATCAAAGTGATATGATTCATTTACAAACTAAATAGAATGTATTAAGGATGTATTTAGTAAAATTATATGAAATATAAAACATTATAATTTAATTTAATTATATTATTTACATATATACATACATGTTATTTTCATTATTTCTTTCAATATGATAGTAAAAATGGAAACAATGATCATCCGTATGTATGACTTATCATATTCATTAATGGTGTATTGAATTTCATACTTCTATATTATATAGATTATTATATTAAAAATACAGAAATTTGAATTGATATTTATAACATTTTATAAATTCTGGAATCATTATATTTGTATATGGGCCAAATATTTAACAAATTAAGAGACATGTGAAGAACAAAGTATATAATACCCGAAGTGAAACCATAACACATAATTGTTCACAAGAGGTTATTATAAAGTGATAATAAAAACAAATATTTTATTAGATATATGAATATAGTTCTTTAAAATATGTATAATAAATTTATATTTATTATTCAATTGTTTTGAAAGAGTATGATGAGAGTCAAGAGACAAGGTAAGGGGATTTATATCACTTTTTTATATGTGATACATGCCTTATTCACCACCCATTTATTTTGTGTGGTTTTCATAATTCACATGAATGAATTAAATGACTATTATATTAAAATTTATGGGAATAAAATATCCATTTTATTATCTTTATTTCATGATTTCTAACATTCAAAATTAACAAATTCTGTAAAATTGTTTTTTCACAATTTTGTTTCCTTGAGACTCATGTTTTTTACACCTAAAATAATTTTTGAGGTGTATATGCTTCCTATTTAAATTTTATGTAATGACAACCCTTCATTTCATGATATTTTATGCTTCATTTAATCTAACTTTCTTACATAGATAGAATGATTCAATGTTACCAAGTGATAAGAGATTAGTGAAGCAATATCATAACTTCTAAAGATTGTTTATACATGTGATTAATTTCTTAATATAGCATTATCAATATCTCAAAAAAATCCATTATTTTTATTATCCTATTATTATTTAAGATATCCTAATGTATAAGTATAATTCTATACTATTTGGTAATTATGATAGTGTTTTAATGTTAAATCTGATTTTCTCCTTATTCGGTCGAGAATTTATTTTATTCAAAAATCATGTTTCCAAACTGTTTTTAAAATATCCTTGAAGCCATATTTTTAAGAAAAAAGTTTTTTAAACATTTTTTTTGGGTTTTGATGATTCCATTATAATTTTTCAAATTTATATTCAATGAAAAACTATATCCAAAGGATTTATGTTTTAAATTTAAATTTTCAAGGAAGAATGGATATTTTCCTCCCGATATGTTTTTAAACGAAGTAGATTTTTTTTACCATCTAAGATAAAATTTTATGGTGTTATTAATTTATTTTTTAATATAATTTATTCAATGATTCAATTTAAATTCTTTCAAGTAATATATAATTTTTTTTAATGATGTTCATGAAACAACCTTGTTTTAATGGGCTATATGTTTATGAAAACTACATTGTTTAATGGGTTTTTCATAGATTAAATGACTATAAATTGTGTTTATTTTTACATCGTTCATGTTAATGAAACCCAATTAATATAATGGATTATGATATTATTATTAATGATCATGTGGAACATGTATGGAAGATTTCATTATTAGACAGATGTGACCTATATCACCCCCAATTGCATTGGATAATAATTTATAGTCAATGATATAGACAATGATGGTATTAGATATGATCTTTGACTACCATGATGGTCATATGAGGGAACCATGACTGCCATGATCATATCGGGAGTGAAATAAATCTTTTAATATGACTATGGGAGTGAACCATGAATAACAAGATGGTATGGTGAGTGAACCCATACTAATAATATAGCTTTATGAGTGATGTATTAGCTGTTATACAAATCGTGTTATATGATTAAGTGTATGTTGCAATTCCATGTTTTACACTTATGTTATTATTTTAGGGATAATGTTCTTTATTTCTTTATGATCCATCTCTTATGAACATCCAGACTTTATTCCATAATTCATGTATATTATATTTGATTTGAATGTTATGATCATATATTTTCATGATCATGTTCTCATACCCTATGCTCATGATTACTCATACATATCTCCATTTTTTATCTTTACTAATCATTTTATCTCACCCTTATTTAGGTTTAATTCCACAAGTTATGTAGATATGTATTGTTTATTATGTTTCAAAGAAAAGATTTAGTCATGAAGAACCTAATGAGAGATAATATATCTCACTTATTTATCATTGTTTTTGATTCCATGTTTTAAAAGTCACTGCACTGTTACAGTCATTAGGCATATATTTTTAAAATGATTCAAGTCATCTACAAAAGTAATGTAATATTGATGTATAAAAATAAAGGATCACAATATATATCATATAATTTATTTCATTTTAATCCAATGAAAAATGATAAAGTCGTTCATTTGTATGGAAGACTAAGACCATTTGAGGATTTGTGATTTTCTATTATTACCTCATCATATGGATTGTATATTTATATGTATTTAATGAAATAATATATTATTTATTTTATTATTATATTTATATAAATAGAAAATAACACATTAATTAATTCCATCATGATCATTAAAAAATGGAAATGCTACACATGTGTATGTATGTCCCACCATCTCCATGGTTGTAATGTAGTTTATTTTCAATAACAATAATTCATGGTTTTTAAATAGTTCAGTTTATTTATAAAAACAAAAAATATTTCATGTTTATTTTTGGAGGTATTAGATCATTTAACCCTCTGACCACAGTTAACACAATGGTGTTTTTTAAATTATGATCTTGTATCCAAAAAACACTCGACGTGGACATAATTGGTTTTGTAATTAAATATATAATTTAAATTAATGAAAAAATGGCTTAATACGGTGTAATAAAATTGAAAATTTCTTTATAAAATAAATAAATGAGAAATTCATATTAGATATTAGATAAAGCATATAAATAATATTTCAGGACCCCAGGTAATGGTTTCGATCATCGAACACATTTCTCTGAGAAACATCTTCTTTTATACATTGAAAATATGTATTTTTGTGTATATACATACCTTATAAATATTTTATCATAAATAATTCATAATTACTAGTATTTTAGGATTCAATTTAAAGATATGATATATAAGGGATCCTATTTATATGCTTCAAAGGGTGTAATGGTTTATGCTTTAATCTAATTTTAATCATGATTATTTATTCATGAAATTCCAATAATTGGATTTATTTCTTCATATTATATTAATCCCATTTAATTTTATTATACTCTATGAAATAAATGAATTTTCATGTAATAATACCATTTTTTATAATTTTTTATACAAAATTAAAGTCAAATTTTTTAAAGGAAAATATAATTTATTTATATTTCCTGTCAAAAACCCATTCTCTTCCATGTTTATGTTCGCGTTAATTTTCTTTTAAAAAAATTAATATTTTTATATTATTGTTTTAATGTAATGTTATCTTATTATATTTTTATTTAAAATTTCTTATAAATTGTATCTCCATTTTGTCTTCTAAATGAGGTACTTTTTCATTTTTTTATAAAACCATGAAAGAAATATTTTTTAACTTAGACGGCATGTATAAAATTATCTTCCATAATTAAAATTATTTTAATTAATATATTAAATTAAATTTTTCCAATTTTATTTTCAATGATATTTATATCCATACTATTTTTTTCATCTTTTTCTTTATTAAATTTGATTTTCATTTTTCAAATGTTTTTGCCCTAAATATTTCTTTTATCTTTTTATAAATTATTTATATTCATCAACGTAATCAACTATTATTGATATGTTATTCTTCTAATGTATGTATATATATATTTATTATATACATAACTATCTATCTATCCATTCCTTTTATGGTAGAATGCATACTTTATGATCATTTATAAAATTCCTTCTTCGATAAATCTCTTTTTATTACTATATAAGAAAGGATTTTTTAAACAAATTTCATTCCAAGGAGAATTTTTTTATTCATTATAATCAATTTAATTTTCTGTTCAAATTTTCTTATATATCATACTAATGTGAATTGTGGGCCAAAGAATATATATCCCCCCAATATATTGGGTAATATTTTAGTATCATGATACATCATGAATGACATTAGAGAGTGAACCAAATCCATCTTGGGAATGTTTAAATTATGTGATGTGGTCATGGAAGTTATCCGTGACATATTTAATCTACATTTATGTTTTTTTACCTTTCTAATTATATTATAATCATATGATTCCATTTTAATTTTTTATTCACTAATATGATTACCCTTAGGCCTTAAATTTTATTATATTATGTTTTACTTTTTAATCTCACATTACGATTCCTTATCATTTTTATTCATTTGTTGTGTTTTTTTTGCTAACCCCTTTCCATATTTGTTCCCATAGAAATTCAGTGATTCTTTTTGAGATAAAAATTATTGAAGAGCTCAATATGGACAATACTATAATAATTTTCTAATTAATCATCTCTTTTATATATTATGGGCCTAGTTTTCCAATGATACTATACCTCGTGGTCTTTGGGTGGTAATTAATTGATGATTATGTTAAAATAAAGTACTAAATTATGTAAAAGTTGTTGGTCCCTATAACAATTATATCTAATTAACCATGGGAATGAATTGATAAATAAATTTATGAATGACATAACATATAGAGGCATGTGTTCAAAAAAACTTTCTTAACACATCAAATCTTTTCCATTAATTCCTTTCTCTCATTAGCACTCTCATACATAGACCTGATTCTTAAAATAAACCAAGTAAAATCATGAATAAATAATAGTCCATATTTGATCCCTTATATATAAATTCATTTATAAATGTTTCCCCACTATATAATTTCATGGATAACCTAAATTTAAAATTATCTCAAACAAATCCAACTACTAAACATTACATGTACCTAGCATCACAAACTCTAAAAATTCAGTAAATATTATATCTATAAAAAACCATATATCCAAATACAACTCCCAAATTAGGCTATATTAATAAACTAAAAATTACACATATAGGGGAATATCTTACCATTTTAAAAAGATATGATCATGATTATTCTTTATCACATAACCCTTATAAATCAATTCATTGTGCCTCATATAAATGACAACAACATTCCACCTAGAAATGATTTAATCCTCTGTGTAAACCCATTCATTGGCATTAAATTTACATACAATGGGTTTAATGATTCATATATACATGAAAATAAATTATCACTTCTTTTTATAGATATATTCTAAGTATATCTCAATTCATCCCTCCAAAAGTGTTATACTCTTATGGATGACTATATTATCATGCCATTCTTCTAGATACATTAGGCGTACCCATACTGATTGATAACAACCTCGAATAACTATATGAAACCAGAACATTGTCATACACTAATATGTATAGGATAATAGTGATCACTAGAAAAATTCCCCATCATTACACCCTTCTATATAAAAATCATATGGCTCTAATTCTATACTAATAAACCCCTTATAGATCATTAATTTTACTAGTCGTAATAATATCAATAAATAAGTTATTTCCTAATTGGAGTCCCATTACAATGTTATCTAGGTCTATCCCTAACCAGTCATGGATATTTACATGGTTTTAAGAACTCTATGATTTCATTTCACAACACTCATCACAACATTCCATGGAGAATTTATCAATGGGTTACCCTAAAAATTCCAAACTACACATGAAATACAAAACACACTCTACAAAAAACCATTATAAGCTCAAATGTACCCAAAAAAATATTTACCCTTCATATATTTTATTAAAAAAAATTTCTCATATGCACACATATGGATTAGAATTTTGGGGACTACATGTATGACTAAATGGCCTGAAGTCCTTATTTTTTATATTTTTGATAACCGCCCATTCAAGTGATAAGGGGGAACCCTTACAAGGCCATTAGGGTTAGAGATTACATAACTAATAGGACGTAGAGGAAATATCCATAATATAATTACAAGGTACTGCTCCTCCATAACATCCCCATAGATATATCATCTATCTACCTTCACATGGATATTTCTCTAGGATTCCCATGCATGGACATTCTGGTCCCTATGGACCACCTCTCTTGATGTAATAGTTATAAACCATTAGTCATGGATTACCAAACATCATCCAAATACCTACCCTACCTCTAGAATCTCTTATGAAAATAGAATAATCATGATAGTAGATTGATAATTTTTTATCAACCATGAAATATTTGGTTATCTATTATTATTTTTATAGTTACTCATGGTCCAAATTTTCTAGGATGATTATATTATTTTGGAAAAAAATAATGTTTTTCCAATGAAATGAACATAGATTTTTTTCACAGAAACCATATAAGAACAATATAGTCTTAACAATAAATATTTTTATGATAGTTAAACATAAAAATTGAAAAAATATAATTAATTAATTTCATTAAAAATTGAAATATAAAATATTAGAGTGTCATTCCCATCATGACATGATAATAATCGCATTTTTATGAATATAAAGCTATAATTCAAGCCTCAACTCAGGATCCAATACATAATAATATATTTTTAATTAATGGTTCAATAAATAGTTACATTTTATGTTCCATGTGATCAAATAATCCATAGGACACTTAGAATCCATCAAAATGGATATAAATCATGAAATATATAATGGAGGCACATAAAGAAAATTTGACAAAAATGCAACATGGTAGCTATAAACTAATCTATCATCCTCATTCAATGAATCTTTTTTATGTAATGTTTAATCTAAAATTAAATTATATATAAATTTCTCTAGGATTGTAAATTATTGGGAAAAAATGAAAATAAAATATCGGGGGACTAATTTTTTTAAAATTACCAAACCTCCACACATTAAAAGATTGAAAACAACACAAACATTTCATTTAATTAAAAGTATATAATAGAGGGGTTTAATAAAAAATTAAATTACCAATGAAAAATAGTAATGTTCATATATTTATATTTTATAATTAAAATAATAATAGAAAACAGTCATAATCATTAAACATGAATTTATACCAACACACATGGGAGATTAATGTAATGGAAAAAAAATAAAGCAAAATAAATATATGATGGTTAGGGGACTCTATTGTTCGAAATACTGTTTGATATATACTAGAGACAACGATCATGGTTTTAATTAACCAAATATCCTTCATCCACTTATTAAAATTTTGTATCCTTGAATTTATGTAGATTCATATTTTATTGGCTGGGGGTGGATATTTTCATTCATAATATACTTATTATGGTTTAAAACTATTTCGAACATAATATTATTTAATCATGGATTTTTAATATATATAATGATTTTTTTGTAAATATTAATGATCCATTCAAAACATGTGTGAAATAATGGAATTTTTTTAAAATATTTCTATATGAAATACTAAATTCAAACTTATTCCCCATAAAGACTCTTCAAATTACATATTTTAGGGTTCCCATAAAATGATGATGTTTAAAATGAATAAATAACAATGGACGGATGTTAATGAACTTTCATTCCATCCACCCATTTATATTTATATGAATTGTGATATTGTTTTTACCGATAGTTTAGAATATATTGTATAACATTAAACATGTTCCTGTATTTTAATAGATATAAATGACTTCATTAAATCCTTTTGTTAGGTCGTTAAATAGAGGAAAAAACCACGCATTTTTTAAGTAATTTAATCCAAAATGTTTTTAATGAAATACTTGGATATTGAAATGATTTTTTATTTTTTATTTCTTTAATTAAAAAAACATGACAACTAGTATAAAATAATTTCTAAATAGTTAGGTCTTAATATATGATCTAAATGGTATTAAAAATGATTATTATATCTATTAATATAATATAATATTATATAGAAATAATACTTGAAGACTCCTAAAAAATAAAAATAACAAAAATATTATGATATAATGAAAATATGTTATTAAAATATGAATCTTTTTTTCAAATATGAAAACTTCAAAGAATAATTTCATGTTACATTATATAAATAATTTATAATATTTTTATGGAAAATAAAATCATTTATTGAACTAGTCAACAACACTGGAATTTTGAAAAAATATTAAATAAATTCACCTAGATTCATTCTTAAACAAATGTTGGAGTTATGTACTACATTCACAATCTATATAAATCATATTTTCACCTTATCGTAAATCCTACAAATCATAATAAATTTGTTTATGCTATAGTAAAATATGTACTATATACCTAAACCAAAAACAACAACATAAGAGTATACACAAGAGTAATAATAATTAGAATACTTATTAGGGATAAAATTACTCAAATCACTCATGAATGACCTTCAAAATCCATTGAATACATATAGATTTAATTGATAATAATATACAGAGATATATGTGTGAATAAAACCCTATTGCGACCCTTTTCAAGCTAAAGACTAAAATAATATGGTAGTGAAATGTTAGTAATGCCCCTAAAATTTAAAAAATGTGTATAGAAATAACATGTAAATAATGAAAATTCATTGAATGATAGGTGCCCTAGTGGGTTCCAAAATATGTGGAACTAACTATTCAAGGGCACCAAATATGAATCCACCCCATGTGTCACCTATTATATATTTATCATTCTTATATGAGAGACTAGGTGGATAATTACTACTTACTTTAAATATGAGGGTCACCAATACTTTCTCAGCACAATAGATAATACATGATAACCCCTAATGAAAAATATAATCATGTTAATATTAGAAAAATAGCCTCATATACTAGCTCAAATACCGCAAAAAACATCTCCTCTCTTAGTCTAATAAAATTCAAATTTATTTTAAAATCTTTATCCCATAATGATTTGTTTTGTTAAATAGTGGTTCGAGTTATTTACCATTAGAGGTTATGTAATATTGGATTATTTGATAAAACCTTAATATAAAATAAATTTTAGTATTTTTTATATATAATTAATCTAAATTAAATTGTGTTCTTCATCACATGAGAAAAAACAATAAGATATAGTGGTCAAATACATTTGAGTTTAAATTTGGAGAAATATTATTCCAAGTCATATGACCATGTTATATGAATAAAAATGGTATAAAATTGGTCCATTTCATATGTATTTAAAATATATGAGTGGTTTTAGATACATTTTATTAATGGAAAAAACATTTTCTTGATCACATGATAAAAAATGATTTTATGTACCATAATTATACGATGTTAAACTAAATGTATTTCATTCCCGTGTCACTAAAAATGGAAATCAAGTTTCACCGAGTTGTCATTCACATTCGTATTGATTTCAAATTTAATATTGAATTATTACATATCTGGTCTTCCCATAATATATACACAATATTCATTATTTTAGACCAAACCAAATAGCTTGGAACCTTTTCCCCCCAATATAGATCATATTTTTTCGAGGGGGCCTTAAAATGGCCACAAAAAAATAACCCTCATAGATTAAGTAATCAACAATGTACCACCAAAAATCATATTAAGGGAACTGTAAATGAAATCCTAAATAAATCCCTCTTCCAATTTTTCAATAAAAATTAAAATACTTCTTAATACATATTAGCAAACAATAAGTTATAAAATAAATTAATTTACCCTCATAGATAACACTAAAATCTACAATTGCACTTAAATTCCTTTAGAAAATATAAATACAAATCTCGGAAAAATTAAATTTATGTATGGAAATAAACAACATAATACTTATTATATATTAATTTGTGACACTAAATATTCACATTCTTGTATAACAAAAAACTCTACAATACTTTTTTTCATTTTGTGGGATATTAAATCGTAGAAAAACCAATTACACCTTCTAAGAAAAAAATAAAATCACATGAACTTATATAATGATTAATAAGAACATGATATAATATCATAACCAAATTAATTTTTATGGTGGTTAATTAACACCAAGGTACCACCTCTATCTTACCAGGGGACAATAATTCACTGGATTACCTGACTCATTGTCATGTATGGAACTAAACATATAAATAACTATTAATTATACCTTAAGAACCATATATCCCAATATTAATAAAATTTCCTTTTGAGATGACAATAAAATCAATCATAATGATTATTCCATTATAATGGAAATTACCTCTCAGTGTAGCCTAATTTCCATTTCCGAGTGGATCATAAATTAGGGAAACTCTTAATTATTCATGAGGGACTCAAATACGACCATAAACCAATTATAAAAACCAATAAATATTTTAAAAAATTGAATAATTAAATATTATAAGGGGTGTTTAAAATGAATAATGAAAACTTTTCTTCCCGAGAGGACACAAAACAATAAAAAAGAGACCCAGTATTCCCTAGGTCCTAATATTCTTATATAATGAAATTTTTCCTCAATTATGCCACTAATATCAAGAATAATTTTTATTTAATTCTATGTAGTCCTAAATCCCATCTTATTTGAATTCAATATTCATCATGGAGCAAGGCTACAATTAAAATTTTATATCTTGTAAGAAAATCATATGTACCTATAAAAAATTATTAACATAAATTAATAGAATTAAAATATATATTATATATTATTCATTTTCAAGGGTTATTAATCCAAGTGATATCTAATCCACCTTCTAGGAAGGAACCAAAAAATTTTATTACACATACGTATTCATGGAATACAATAAATAATCGTGTTACACATTTTACATTCATAGAAAACACTACGGTTTGTAACACCCAGATATTTTATGAGAAATAATTTTTCTAATGTCTTGTGTTATACAAAACACCTAGAGAATCTTTCACTACACACAATACTAGATTGGCTTGCGTTACATGTAAGAGGAACCTTCCTCGATAGCTTCTGTTGTACACAATGTCGAGTTTCAATAAATGATGATATATACCTATATTACTATGAACTAGATGTTATGAATATTATTAACTGAATTTTGAATTTTATATCATTATAATTCATCTTACACATTTTCTAGAATGAGATATGAAAACAAAATCAATTTATCGGATAAAAAGAATTATTCTTTAAAAAATGCAGTTTACCGCCTTTTGATGGCGCACCAATTTTAAATATAATTTTTGACAAGTTTATAAGTTATATTTTTAAAAATAAACTTCATATTTTGAATCAGGATATATAAATTTACATTGGATAAATTGTTTATACTTTTCTGAAAACTTTCATATATTGATGAATAGTAAAAATACGGTAAATATTTCTTAAAAACAACTTTTTCATCAAGATAATTTATATTGTTAAATAATAAAATTTATTGATTTTAAAGTATAAATAGAATATATTTTTACCATTTAATATAATGTATGTCATTACAATTAATTTTACTTTTAATTCATTGGAAAAAACATTTCAATCTTTGACAATTTTATAACTTTTAAAACCCGTTTTCTTAACAAAAAGATTAATTTTAAATTAATTATTATAACTTATGTGTATTTAATTTTGAAAAATGGATTCCATGTTTGGATTCAGTGGGTCAAAATTATGTTAATAGGTTACTTTTTTTTGAAATTGTGAATAGTAACTACGATAATTTTTATTTATTACAGTTAATGGTAAATCCGGTAATTAAGGGTAAAATTAAGATTAAAAAATTACCCTAACACCTAAAAAAATTCTATTGGATGAATAAAAGTCGACCCATATCAAATAAGTGTTAGAATATATTCGTTTAATTGACTATTGACTATGAAAATGATATAATTATAATTAAAACCAATGAAAGTGACAACATGTCACTCTCTTATATCTTATAAGTTTAATAATTTTAATTTACTGATAAACTTTATAAATTTTCAAACTTGAATAGTCTCCGGAAAGATAATAAAATTCTCTAAATCATGATGAATTATTTATAATTTTTAATGGGTAAATAATTATCATTAATGATGAAACAATAGTGATGTTGAAGTTATTTTATTGATTGAAATATCAAATAAATGATTTTAAAAATAATAAAATAAATATTATATAAAATATTTAATGTGATACAAGAATTTTATAGATGAATATGTCATGTTATAAATCTATTAAATATTTTTTTCGAATGTATCCTCTGGGTAGGTTATATTTAAATTCAATTAAATGAATAGTGTCAAAATTGACATTATTGTTATTTTATAAAAATAATATCTTATAAAATTGTTTAAAAATCACAAAAATATTTAAGAATTATAAATTTAAACATATATGGTCTGAAAAGTTATAATGTATCCAATTATAGACAATTCAAAACAAATAAGTAATTATTTATATCAATTTAAAATTTAGAATATTATTACAACAAATAGAATTAAATATAATAAATAAGTATAATAAAGTTGATAACATTTAAAATAAATTCACAACATGTATAAATTTTATTGGTTGATTATATTATAACCCTATCTCATATCATCTTCAAAATGAGTCATTTTTGAGGTTTTTTAGTGGGGTTGGATTTATTATAAATTAATATTTCTTATGTTTCTAAAGGTGCCCATCTCCTCTATTATAAAAGGGCACCTCATCCCTCTCCTCCTCACACAATTTTTAGCCTTCAAGATCATCCAAACACTGTCAATTTATCTTCTCCACTTCCCTAGAAAAATTCTAGATGTCATGGTCTTCTTTAAAGACAATCATTAGTGCCCTAAAAGGAGGTTTAGAAGAGGCGCGTCGAAGAACAGGTAATATCCTTTACCAATCCATTCAAATTTATTTCTTCTTATACTTACTCTTCTTTATTGGATTCATTATAAAGTAATAACTTCAGTATGACTCATATACTAATAGTTTATTATAAATATGAAACAAAACTATTTCACCTTCTATCCATCCTATGGAAAATGAAATCACCACACGTGCGTACGTATGGAATAATGTCTCCACGCCGTGGTGTAATCTGTTTTCCACCACCACCATACTTGGATGGGTATAATGGTGTAAAGAATAACTATATATTATTATTATAATGTGATACTATTTCTGAGATATTCTATCATCCACTCCATGACCATTCAATAATTATGGGAACGATATCATCGCTCGTGCGTACATACGGCTTACCGTCTCCACGATGCGATGTGATTTGTTCTACATGATCATCACTAAAACATGATTATATAAACGAATTGAATGAATAAATATGATATATATGATATTACTACAATTTTTTAAATGATTTACCTATAACATAAAAGGATGAATAAAATTTTATTTGACAAAACACGCATAAGAACATAAAGCAATGAACACCAGAATACCAAGTAGCAATGAAATATTACTAATAAAATTCTAAGAATATGACTATATATGGTATCATAACATTGACTACGATTCTGGAATAAGTCAATGATTTTATTTAAATCATTATACATGAGGTACAGACACATACAAAGCATATTGGACCTAAGGTAAGGGAAACTCTCACAAACTCATTTTTATCCGAGATTGATTATACCTCAGAATTTACTAGGGAATTTTTTTCTTCCACATCCATGTTTACTCAATATGTAATATTATTTATATCCTCCTATAGTTTTTTAAATACAATTTTAAATATTGGTGAATTTTTATTAAATGATATGAAAGGAATCTTTTGAAATATTCAGTACGAGATACTTTTTGAATTTTCTGACCCAAGTATGAGAAGAATGTTTTTTTAACTTATATAGCATGAATGGATTTTTTTTTTATTTCACAGAACATTATTTCCATGAATATTACTTGACATGTTTTCATGTTTATTTACAATTGACTTCTTTTCGTTTAAAATGGTATGTCTTGTTGAGAAAGTAAAAATGTATTGAAGTAGAAAGGTTATTTTCCTCAAGAATGGAGTTCAAGTGTTTTATCAAAATTATTTTCCATATAAGATAATATACGGTTCTACTTCTATACATATTTTTACATTGATTTGATTATGTTATTATGGAATTATTTTTATGAAGTCCCTTTATCTTATATGGATTATGTTATGACGGCATGATGTTTAATAACCAATTTTTATTACATGGTATATGTTATGATGTATGATTTATGATTTTGTGACACACATAGGAATGGTATCATTATGAGATGGGTGGGACCTATATATCCCTCCAATGCATTGGGTAAAGATTTATATCTCATGAGATAGACATGGTTGGAACGACATGTTAATCTGGTTCAGTGATACAGGACTGGAACGACGAGTGAACTTGGTTCAGAAATGGACTTTGTCCGCTAAGATAGTCTTGGCAATGAGTCTTCACAAATATTAAATGATTTTCTAGGAATATATGTGTATTCCACAAAGTTTCTTGTTTTATGTTATAATTATTGAGATTACATTTAACTACAATGATTTATCCCATGTTATGATATTATGATCACTTTTTTAGGTAAAGATTTATAAAATGTTATGTTCTTATGAATATGATATGAATGATATTTCCTTTGTTTACCCTTACCAAGAATTTTTTTGGCAAAAATCCCTCAAGGTAACATTGAAGTATTTTTTGGGTTGATTGTGTTTGTTGACAAAGCAGGTTTTCATGGATATTTGTCGAGATCCCAAGAAGTTTTGGACAATACTTGTTGACAAAGAACGATGACAAAAGAATGGACGATCTGGAGGCGGTACAAAAAGAGTTGTACAAGGTGGCACCGTTTCCTAGTGTTTTCCAAATTATTGGGGTCTAAAATTTTGAGTTTGGTGAGCATCGCGAATATAATATTTTCGTGAAGATCATAATTTAATATGGAAAAGTCATGAATTTTGAAAATATAGGATGAATGGTTTGGAAATCGCGAAGACCAGAAGAATGGAGGCGGTGATGCTTCACGATTACGTCAAGCTTCACGAACGGTAGAGGCTGAAGCGCATCGCGGAGGTGAAGGGATTTGCGATGTAGCTTCGCAGCAAAGGCGAGATGGAATGTTGGGCTTCGCGAGGGAGCTTCGCGGCGAAGTCGCAAAGGTATGTTGACTGTGATTCTTCGCGACTACGTCAAGCTCCGCGAACGGAAAATTGCCGTGGAACTTCACGATTTGGACAGAATTCCGGCAGAATCTTTGGAGCTTTGCAATTTGGGATGACGTGGCGTTGAATTCGCGCGGAAGGGACGAGGGTCGATGAAATCGCCAATAAATAGAGGCCGACCCCCTTGAGAGAAGTAGAGATCATTTTCATTGAAGATCATTTGCTCTCACTTTGCAAAGGTAGTTCGCGGAGCCAGTGTGCTTTGAGAAAGAGGAGCTTCGCGGCGGCTATTATAGCTCCACGAAAGTTGTGTGCTCCGCGCTGGCTCAGTGAGCTTCGCCAGAGAAGTTTCTTTGCAACGAGTTGAGCTTCGTAGGAGTTTTTCGTGAGAGAGATTCGCGAGAGAGCTTCGCAAAAAGGCAGGAGCTTCGCGAAGGCTTGTTTGAGCTTCGCGAAATTGGGAGCTTTGCGAAGTAGGGTGCTTTGCGAAGGTGTTTCCAAAGGTAGTTGCCCAGTGGTCAGAGGCAAAGTGCTATTAATCAGTGTATGAAAGTTGGACTTAAACAGAGCATCTATCAACAGTTGAAGATGCATTATTTCATGAAAATGAAGAGACCTACATGTCTATAAACTGTGAGTGAATCCCTTCACAGAGCAGTGAGCTTAGGAAGAGGAAGAAGGCGATCCTCTCCACCGGCAGTGAGCCAGAGAGAGAGAAACAGGGAGTGACCCTTGGAAAAGCAGTGAGCTGACCCTAAACCTTGTAAAGGCAGTGAGCCTGGGCATAGAAGTGATCTAGCCCGAACATTGTAATCCACATCTAGTGAAGTTTAGTGGAATTGGTACGACCGGCAACCTGTCGGTGTATGCTCCTTGGACGTAGCCCAGTGAGGGTGAACCAAGTAAAAATATCTGTGTCTGCCTGCTAATTTTCCTGCATTGCATTTAAATCATCATCATCAGATAAAGGGGAAAGTTAGTGATCATAACGTACAGACAAGTGCAAACAAAGTGACCCTTGTAACAAAGAGGGCAAGATCCAGCGGGGCAGTAAGAACTTTGAAAAAGAATATCCATACCCTGATTCACCCCCCCCCCCCCTCTCTGGGTTTATAGGCCCCTATTGGTCCTAACAATTGGTATCAAAGGGATATGTTTCTTTTATCAGATTTGTTTTCTCTGACTTGGTGTAGCCGATCTGTGTGTTTAAAGAATTAGTCTGCTCTTATATTGGTGAGCCATGGCAAAGGGAAAAACATCCAAGAATAATCAAAAGTCAGGTGGTATTCCTCAGTGTGGAAGTATGTATGGAAAAAGTGTGATTCAATTAAAAGAATCAAACAGTTTACTAAAGGAAGGTCTTGATGAATCTGACAGGGAAAAGACTGATTCACTCAATCATGATGTTGGAATGAGTGAAGTACATGAGCATCAGTGTGATGCTAAAACAGAAGAAGAAATTGAAGGAAGAATAGATATGTGAGCTGAGTTGGAGGCTGATCTTGAGGAGATAGATGTTTGGAGAGAAAAAACAAAGAAATCCAACAAAGTTGTTCACGATGCTAAACTCTATATGCAGCCGAAGGAATAAGAGACGTCTGAGTTGATGGAAGAAATTGAGAAACTCAAGTTATCAACACGAGAGAACTCAGAATCGGTTAGTGAGTATAAGATTACGATTGAAGAACAGAAAAGGGAGATCGATGGCTTGAATAGAAAAGTGAAAGATCAAGTCAAGTGCATCGAAGAACCTGATATTCCAATTGACGTTGGAAACACCGAAGAAGTCAAATCTAAAGATATCCGGATCAAATTATTGGAGATTGAGGTCAACAAGCTAAGAGGCTTAAATAAAAGGCTTATTGAAATAGTTACTGACCTAACAGAGAAGAATGATTCTCATGCCAATGAACTACAAAAGATGGCTAAAATGAAAGGAAAAGAAAAGGCTGATGATTATGAATAGAATCAAAAGTCAGATGAAGTACAGAATCTGAAAGCTAGAAATGATGATCTAGCAGCACAGTTATCTAAAGGAGTTCAGAAGAATCGAAGCCTACTACAAGAGAATGAATCTTTCTCTAAATCTGTTTCTGAGGAAAAATTAAAAGTAGTGAAGAAATGTGCAATGGTGGAAGAGCTCACACAGGAACTAGAAGTTGAGGTGAGTAGCGGGAAGCTTCTCAAGAAAGAACTGGATGTCCAACTTGAATCAAGGGATACAAAGATTAAAAGTTGGAAGAGGATCTAGAATCAGTAAAGAAGGATGTGGAGAAATCCAATGCTAAAGGAATGCCAAAAATGAAGGATGCCTTACACATGCTATTTGATCATCCATCGACAAGTGATGATAAAATGAATAATAGGTGTGTTATTTCTGAAGAGAAACAAAAGAATATTTTCTCAGCTCAAAGACCAGCAAGTTTCGGAAAATCTGGTATTGGATTCGATGAATCCCCTCCTGTGCATGAGAGAAAGAGAGCCTTGAATAGTTCTATAAATGGAAAAGATCCTGCAGGTGCTGGAGATAGGCCTAAAAGGACAATTACAAAAAGAAGTGATGACATGTGCTATTTCTGTGGGATTCACGGCCACACATCAAGATTCTGTTTAGAGGCTCATGAATACATATCAGGCTATGAAAATAGAAACTTTGCAGAATCCCAGTATAAGAAGAAGCGTCTGGAGAAATCAAAGAGTGGAGTCTCTCAAAGGAAAGCATTTATAAAATGCTATTACTGTGGAAGAATGGGACACACCGTGAATATGTGTCAGGAAGCTCAGGAGATCGATGAAAAATGAAGAAAAAAAGTTACATCCACATCTCAGCAGAGAAGTGATGAAATGAGATATGCCTTTAATAGAAAATGCTTCATATGTTCTGATCATAGGCATTTGGCCAGACAGTGCGGCAAGAATAAAGTGGGGAAGGAAAAAGACCTGAAAAATATATTACCAACTCCAATGAAACATAATGAGAAATTATACACTGGGAGACAAAGTGGTAAGGTGAAAAATAGGCTTAGAGCCTCTGGGGAATCAGATGGAGCGGAAACGAAAGGTGTATCAGCCACCTCCTCTTTCGTACTCACAACCACTCTCATGGAGAGAATGTGAACAAACCTGGAAGATTAAGGGGAGATCTACTCCAGCTGTTATAATGAAGAATATACATTCAATGGAGGACTCACCGCCAGCGAAAAAGAGTGTGGTGACTCAGACGTCTGATAAAAGAAATATGAATAAAGAATGTGTTGAAAAATTTTCATGTCGTGTTCCACAGCGAAAAGTGGAGGAAGGTGCAAGATCCTTGCAATGGTGGAAGAATCAGGGGATGATGGCAAGTAGAGAGGTTCCTACCCAGAGAAGGAATCAAGGGAAATGGAATTCCGGTGGAACATCAAAGACAGAAATGTGTACTAGTGGGTTTAAACCCCAAATGGTGAAAGAGGCTAAGTCTGTCGAATCTACATAGCAGATAAAAGCTGTGAATACAGGTAAAGAATGCTTATTCATATGGCCAGAGCAGTTGAAGTTGGCAAGACAAATAGAAGAAGCAAAGAAAGAGTGTGATGCTCTGCAAGAAAGAATTAAAGGGTTGACCCATCAGGATCAACCACAATCCTCATATTGAGGATTCCAGAAGAGAAACCCCTCTCCCTATGTATAAAAATGCTATTAACTGATGATTAATGGGTTTCAGGTTATAGGGAGATACGATCCAAGGGGAAGTGGCATCTAAGGATGCGAAGTGGATATGTGATATGCTCTACAGTTTCAATTGATTCAAATCAGGTACCAGAGTTGAAGAAGAAAGGGAGCAACAAAGCACAATAGAATGTGATTGTGTTATTAACTTTCTCTCTTGTTTCCTACACCGAGATTCAACTCAGAAGGCTTAGTGATTTAGTTAATGGCTCAAATCTGAGTGGAAGATGAGAACAAATTATGCAAGAGGAAAAGACTAGTTATGGGTCTAAACTGTTGGTCCTAACTATGGGAAGAGTTGCATAACACAGGGGGGGCATTCTATATCCTAATCAGATGCATGATCTCAATATGATATGGTGGATGAATGTTTATGCTCATGAAGAATGATTGGTGGAAAAGCAGCAACACACATTTTTTCATGATTATCTATTTTGTTCTAACAATGTGGTATCAGCTGACTGATTTCAGGATACCAAGAAGCTGCGAGAGAAAATCAAAGGTGTGTCAACAAAAATATGAGAGAAGATGTTCAACGAAATGAAGCCACTAAAAAATGAGTCAGTGAACAGTTTCCTGGAAAAAGTGTTGAGAAAGAAAGCAACACAGAGGGAGAAGAAGTGGCTCATGCTGATTCAGAAGAAGATAATAATGATGAACAAGAAAGTGTCAAGTCTGTATCTGCAAGGAAGCCAAAGAGTCGAGCTGAAACTGATAGACAGAATATCATTGGTGATCAGGCAGCTCTAGTTCAGACAAGGGAAATGAAATCACGGCAGCATGCATCTTTTATATCTCAGGTTGAGCCGAAATGGTTGGCTGATGTAATTGAAGATGAAAACTGGGATCATACCATGAATGAAGAGATAGATCGGACTTGAGAAGAATCAGACGTGGGAGATTGTTTCGAGGCCAGATGATAAAAACGTCATCAGGACAAAATGGGTCTATTAAGACAAGATGAATGAATATGGCACGATGATTCGGAACAAAGCACGACTGATGTTCAAAGGAGACTCCCAGATAAAGAGTAATCAAAGGGTGGTGAGGTTGGTCTATGAAGAAGACATAAAATTTGGCAGATCTGATGAAGCACAGTGTGACACAGAGAAGGAATAGAACATTCCTCTCTCAATCAAAATAGGCTAAGGAGGTTCTGAGAAGATTTGGAATGGAAAATTACAAGGAAATGAAGACTCCAATTGCTACCTGGATGAAATTATCAAAAGATGATGATGGTAGGGAAGTTAATATCACAGAGTACAGGAAAATTATTGAATGTTTTCTGTCCTTGACCGCGACAAGGCCTGATATTGTCTTCGACACATGCCAAGCAGCGAGATATCAAAGTAATCCCAAGGAAAGTCACATGCTTGCAGTGAAAAGAATACTTCGGTATATCAAGGGCACGGTGGACTTTGGCTTTATATATAATGAAAAATCTCAGACAGTGTTATTGGGATATAAAGATGCAGACTGCGCCGGTTCAGCGGATGACAGGAAATCAACATTTGGAGGTACATTCTATCTTGGCAGGCTATGTATTGCTTGGTTAAGAAAGAAGCAGGATTGCATTTCATTGAGCATCACAGAAGCTGAATATATTGCGGCCACTGAAGCATACACACAGTTATTGTGGATGAAGCAGCAGCTTGACGATATGGGAGCTGAAGTGAAGTCTCCGATCAGAATCTAGTGCGACAACTCCAGTGCTATAAATCTTAGCAAAAATCCCGTCCATCATTCATGGAAAAAGCACATTGAGATTCAGTATCATTTTATCAAGGAGAAGGTTGAGCAGGGAATCGTGACGTTGGAGTATGTGCCTATAGAGCTACAGGTTGCAGCATTCTAACAAATGCCTTACCCAAGGGAGCTTTTGAGAGGCATCGACTGGTTCTGGGAGTTCTGTCGACTCCCCACACTTGAAATAGTGTGGATGTGGGCCTCCCCCCTCTCCCCAAGGTATGATATGTTTTTCCCTGTTGTGCTAATATGTGTTCTTTACTATGTTACAGACTCCACAGGAGTGTCCTTTGGGTTCGTTGACAAAGGGGGAGAAAATAGTGATTGTTAAAGGGGGAGACAGTGTGGAGATTTCATAAATCATAATTGATACGGGGAGAAGATGACCAGTGGTGCAGCCAGATAGGGGGAGCAATGAGAATGGGGGAGAGTATTAAATCTGACGATGCTAGAAGTGATTGATCAAAGAATAGATATCACAACAGCTAAGGATCGTGATAAAAGCAGAACAGTGGTGTTGGAATGGTGTGAGACGGTGTCCAGCTATCACCAATTGGTATCAATGTGGTTCAACAATTGGTATCAATTTAAGAATTGGTATCAGGTTGGAATCGACAATTGGGGTCTGACATGAAGTGATTCATTGACGAACATTTCATACTACTCTTGTTTCTCACACCGAGCATTGCTCATGTGGGCTTAGAGTACGCATTAAGTGAATCCTTGAATGATATCAAGATCGCAAGAGGCGAATGGTGGTAGCGACTGGAAGAAGAGTCAATGAGGTATCAACGTGCATACAAACTTTCTGAGCATTGTTGTGAAGAGTTGTCAACAAACCCAAAGGGTGAGATTGTTGGGCAGAAATCCCTCAACGTAACATTGATGAATTTTTTGGGTTGATTGTGTTTGTTGAAAAAGCAGGTTTTCATGGATATTTGTCGAGTTCCTAAGAAGTTATTGACAATACTTGTTGACAAAGAACGATGACAAAGGAATGGACGATCTGGAGGTGGTACAAAAAGAGCAGTACAAGGTGGCGTCGTTTCCTAGTGTTTGCCAAATTTTTGGGGTCAAAATTTGGAGTTTGGTGAGCATCGCGAAAATAGGATTTCTGTGAAGATCATAATTTAATATGGCAAAGGCATGAATTTTGCGAAGATAGGATGCATGATTTGGAAATTGCGAAGACCAGAAGAATGGAGGCGGTGATGCTTCGCGATTACGTCATGCTTCGCGAATGGCAGAGGCTGAAGCACATCGCGGCGGTGAAGGGCTTTGCGAGGGAGCTCTGCGGAGAAGGAGCGAATGAATGTTGGGATTCGCAAGGGAGCTTCGCGGTGAAGTCGCGAAGGTATCTTGATGGTGATTCTTCACAACTATGTCAAGCTCCGCGAACAAAAAATTATCGTGGAGCTTCGCGATTTGGACAGAATTCAGGCAGAATCTTTGGAGCTTCGCGATTTGAGATGACGTGGCGTTGAATTCGCGCGGAAGGGACGAGGGTCGGTGGAATTTCCTATAAATGGAGACCGAACCCCTCGAGAGAAGTAGATATCATTTTCAAAGAAGATCATTTGCTCTTGCTTTGTGAAGGTAGTTCGCGGAGCCAGTTTGCTTCGAGAAAGAGGAGCTTCGCGGCGACTATTGTAGCTCCACGAAAGTTGTGTGCTCCGCGCTGGCTCAATGAGCTTCGCGAGAGAAGTTGCTTTGCAACGAGTTGAGCTTCGTGGGAGTTCTTTGCGAGAGAGCTTCGCGAGAGAGCTTCGCGAAAAGGCAGGAGCTTCGCGAAGGCTTGTTTGAGCTTCACGAAATTGGGAGCTTCGCAAAGTAGGGTGATTTGCGAAGGTGTTTCCAAAGGTAGATTCCCAGTGGTCAGAGGAAAAGTGCTATTCATCAGTGGATGAAAGTTGGACATCAACAGAGCATCTATCAACAGTTGAAGATGCATTATTTCATGCAAATGAAGAGACCTACAGTTCTATAAACTGTGAGTGAATCCCTTCACAGAGAAGTGAGCTTAGGAAGAAGAAGAAGGTGATCCTCTCCACCGGTAGTGAGCCAGAGAGAGAGAAACAGGGAGTGACCCTTGGGAAAGAAGTGAGCTGACCCTAAACCTTGTAAAGGCAGTGGGCCTGGGCATAGAAATGATCTAGCCCGAACATTGTAATCCACAGCTAGTGAAGTTTAGTGGAATTGGTATGACCGGCAACCTGTCGGCGTATGCTCCTTGGACATAGCCCAGTGAGGGTGAACCAAGTAAAAATCTTTGTGTCTACCTGCTAATTTGCCTGCATTGAATTTAAAGCATCATCATCAGATAAAGGAGAAAGTAAGTGATCATAACGTACACACAAGTGCAAACAAAGTGACCTTTGTAACAAAGAGGTCAAGATCCAGCGGGGCAGTAAGAACTTTGAAAAAGAATATCCGTACCCTGATTCACCCCATCCCCCTCTCAGGGTATATAGGCCCCTATTGGTCCTAACAGAAATTTATCTCACCCATTTGTATGTTTTTATTTCCCCAGGTTAAGAAGAAGGTTATTATGTAGGATATTCCAAAAAGGTACTCTAGATATGATGAAATAAATGGGAGACAATGTAGATTCTTTATGAACCTATTGTTTATGTTTCCTAGTTTCTAAAGAAACTATACTTATACGGTCCTATCCTAGATTTATTATATTTTGAAATAAGTATGCTTCAATTCTAATGTAATAACAATTTATGTAAAGTATGGGTTATTATAGTTGGTATCTGAGGGAGGTTATAGTCATCCTTTGGAAACTAAGATGTGACAGCCTTAGTAAGAACCCTAAGGATATGTCTAAGCATAGAACACAATATTAGTGATTTCGAAATGGAAATGAATAACATATGATAATACCTAAAGTGTGAAGTTTAATTCTTGATTATGTGGTTTTCCGATTATGATTACTGTTTCTGAAACTATGCTTTTTGGTTTTAGTCAATGGAAGGAACCCTAAGGAACCGTGTTAATGCTGAATGCGATGTATAATGCAATGATTGTCCCACTGAGAAACAAAACATTATGGGATATGGAATGAAAAATCTTGTAGCCATGCTCACACAAATTTCTCAAGATATGAATCATGCAATAATTAAAAACAAGGAAACGAAGGACCGACATTCTATTTAATCTTTTATAAGGCAGTGTCCACCTTCATTCAGCAGATCTTCTGATCCATTAATGACTAAATAATGGATAGTACCACTAAAAATATATTTGTAGTTCTACAAGGTTCTGATCATGGTAAAGTCATCTTAACAGTATATCGTTTAGAAGGTGAAGCTGATCAA
Organism: Viscum album; assembly: GCA_963277665.1. Lineage (NCBI taxonomy): Eukaryota > Viridiplantae > Streptophyta > Magnoliopsida > Santalales > Viscaceae > Viscum > Viscum album. The sequence goes on along the minus strand of OY728128.1, from coordinate 1,009,822,236 downwards.
AGGTGTAATATTATAAAAAATATGAGGAAAAGAGATGAAACTGAGTCCATCTAATGGTACAAGTTCAAGAACGTATTTTTCAATAAGTTTCTCCCTCGTATTCATTGAACAAATATAGAGAAGGAGTTTCTTTAACTAAAGAAAAAGGATGATGAATTGGTTGGTACCTATGAAATTTTTTTAAGAAGACTTGCACGATATGCTTCCATAATTATTATCCAACCTGATAGTAAAATAGATCGATTCTTTGGTGACTTAAAACCAAGTCTTTGAAGGTAGTTAGCCATAAGGGACTTTAATAGCTATGAGGAAATTGTTCGATGTGCTCTCAAGGTTGAGATAGATATTAGAGTAACCCATCTGTCATATGGGTTTGATAAGAATATGAAAATGGAATTCAAAGGATAATCTAAAGACCACACTGAAAAATATATGATTTTTCCCGCATGCTCAAAGTGTGGAAAGAAACATGGAGGGAATTGTCTTAAATGGACAGGTAAATGTTTCAATTGTGGAAAAGAAGTTCAACAGGAATTTGAATGCTGCAGTGATGGGGAAAAGATGTCTAGTGATGCGAACAAATAAAATGATACATAGAATGCACCTCATACACTTCAAAGTAACAAGTGCAAGGAAGTAGGGCATTATTCTAATCAATACACTAATCCAAGGATTTTTTATGATGATAAACGTCAACAAAGACTTATGTCCAATGAAAATGTGAAGTCACATGCAATTTCTATCAGCGGTGTGGAGTACGATAACGAAGTGGTGAATGGTACACAAACCATCCACTCTAAAGTAGAAACTGTTTTATTTGATTCTGGATCCACCCATTCTTTTATTTCTAAAGAATTTTCTAAGGGTATTATCGTACAACCTCAAAAATTAGCTGTTTAGTTAGCTATGACAAATCCTAATGGCACAATGGTTGCATCAAAAGTTTATAATTCTTCTCCAATAGACGTTTGTGGGAAAGTGCTTCCTGCAAATCTTATGATCATTACTATAGTGGAATTTGATGAAATTATTGGCATGGATTGGGTTTCCTTATATGGAGATCATATCGATTTCCAAAGAAGGGAAGTCACATTTCATATTCCTAATCAGTCTATGTTCATCTATCGATACAAGGATGAATATAACTTTCCAGTGGAAATTTCTTTCATCTTATGGGTCTTGATTCCTATAAATGAAGGTTATTTTTCTCAAATGGTTGGATAGAAACTCACGATTAAGAATATTCCCATTGTACATGAGTTTGATGATGTCTTTCCTGATGAATTTACAGGTCTTCCACCAAGTTGTGATGTTGAGTTTTCAACAGAACACATACCGGGTGCTATGCCCATTTCAAATATACCTTATAGAATGGCCCCAATTGAGTTGCAGGAATTGAAGAAGCAACTCCAAGAGAGTCTTGATAAAGGATTCATACACCCTGGTGCATCACCTTGGAGAGCACCTCTTCTATTTGATAAGAAGAATGATGGATCAATGAGACTATGCATTGATTATCGAGAACTTAACAAGATAACTATTAAGACCAAATATCATCTCCCATGCATTTATGACTTATTTGACCAACTACGTGTATCTCAATACTTTTCCCAGATTGATCTTCATTCTGGGTATCATCAATTAAGTGTCAAAAGGGAGGATATACCAAAGATGACATTCCATTCAAGGAATGGACACTATGAATTTATTGTGATTCCATTGGGTCTTACTAATTACCCATGCTATCATCATAGATCTAATGAATATAGTCTTTAGAGACTATCTTGATCAATTTGTGATAGTCTTTATAGACGATATTATTTCTATTCAAAGCGAAAGGAAGAACATGATGATCACTTGAGAATTTTATTAAAGACCCTAAGAAAAGAGAATCTATATTCCAAAGAGACCAAGTGTGAATTTTGGCTTCCAAAAATATAATTTTTGGGTCACATAATTTCAAAAGAGGGGATATCTGTGGATCCAAGAAAAATAGGGGTTATCAAAAGATGGTCAAGACCAACAATAGTAACGGAGATCTGATGTTTTCTTGGTTTGGATGGATATTATCGATGTTTTGTGAAATATTTTTCACGATTATCTAATCCACTCACCATGTTGACTCTAAACGGAGTTAAGTTTGTTTAGAAGGAGGAGTGTGGAGAGAATTTCAAGGAGTTAAAAAGAAGGTTATCCAGTGCACCTCTTCTCACACTACCTTATAGTAGAGAAGTGTTTTTTATCTATAGTGATGCATCCAACAAGGGATTGGGGAGTGTTATCATGTAAAATGATATGGTGATAGCATATGCCTCACGATAGTTGAAAATCCAGGAGCAAAATTACCCAACCCATGATTTAGAGTTTGTTGCAGTAATCATTGAATTAAAGATTTAGAGGCATTATTTTATGGTGAATGGTGTGATATTTATACTGATCATAAAATATTAAAGTATATTTTCACACAAAAGGAGCTGAATATGTGCCAAAGAAGATGGTTAGATCTGATTTAGGATTATGACTGCTCAATTCAATACCACCCTGGGAAAGCATATAATGTGGCAGACACATTAAGTTGACAAGACCATGCTAGATTATCCATGATGAGGATCACAAAAGATCCAATATTTATAGATTTACAAAGGATATATCTTGGAATTATAATGGAAGGGGAACAATCATATCTTTCTCAAATGAATGTTCAACCATCTATACATGTGACGATTAAAGAGGCACAGAAAGAAAATTTAGAGTTACAAAAGAAGGTGTTAAATGTTCTTGAATTCCACATTGATTTTGATGAAATAATAAGGTTCAGGAATCAGGTTTTTGTTCCTCCCATTCCAGAATTAAAGAAGGAAATATTGGACGAATCTCATAATTCTTCATTCTCTATTCACACTAGAAGCATGAAGATGTATTGGGACCTGAAGAAGTACTTCTGGTGGGATGGCGTGAAAATAGATGTTTCTGAACATGTCTCTATTGGCTTGGTTTCAACATGTTAAAGCTGAGAGATAGAAGTCTATGAGGATGTTACAACCATTACCCATACAAGAATGGAAATGGGAAAACCTCACTTTATGCTTTTTCACTGGACATCCTAAAACATCCAAATGAAATAATGCTATTTGAGTTATAGTTGATCTTCTTATGAAGTCGACATACTTCATTGCTATTAGATAGGATTTATCTCATGATCATCATTCTAGGAAATATTTGAAGGAAGTTGTAATATTTCATGGAGTACCACTTTCTATAATATATTATTGGGATCCAAGGTTTACCTAGAAGTTTTGGCGAAGTCTTCATCATACTCTAGATATATATTTGAGTTTCAACATTGCTAATCATCCTCAGAAATATAGTTAGTCTGAGAGGACAATTAAAACTCTAGAAGACATATTGAGTTCTTTCTCTATGGGCTTCAAAGGTGGTAGGGATCGACACCAACCTTTGGTGTAGTTTTCTTATAATAAATAAATTTCACTCTAGTATTCAGATGGCTACTTATGAAGCTCTCTATGGAAGGAAATGACAAACTCCCATTTTCTGGGATGAAGTTGGGGAAAGATTGATATTATGACATGATATTGTTGATGAGATGGAAGAAAAGGTCATATCTATTTAATAACACATAATAGTAGCTCAGAGTCGACAAAAAAGATTTTCCGACAACCGAAGAAAATATACAGATTTTGATGTGGGTGATAAAGTGTTCTTACGAATACCTCCTTGGAAAAGAGTAATGAGATTTGGAAAGAAGTGAAAGATGATCCCTATGTATATTGGTCCTTTTGAAATAATGGATCATGTTGGGAAGGTAGCTTACTGATTGATGCTTCCACCAAATCTCTCTCAAGTTCATGATGTGTTGTATTTATCTCTCCTGAGAAAGTACATACCTGATCCTCACATGTACTAATCTCAGAAGTTGTACTGCTGGAGCAAGATCATTCATGTGAAGAATAGCCAATAGAGATTCTAGATCATAGAGAAAAAGTTCTAATAAACAACACCAATCGCTTGGTTAATGTTTTTTGAAGGAACCACCAATTATAAAAAGCTACACGGGAACTTGAGGATATGATGAGGGAGTGGTATCCTCATCTGTTTTTTATGAAGTGACGAATTTCGAGGGATAAATTCATTTTATGGGGGATAGAATGTAACACAATAATATTTTATGAGAAATAATTTTTTAATGTCTTATGTTATATGCAACACCAAGATAATCTTTCACTACACATAACACTAGCTTGGCTTGTGTTACATGCAAGAGCAACCTTCCTCGATAGCTTGCATTGTACGGAAGGCTGTGTTTCACTAAACAATGATATATTCCTATAATACTATGAACTAGCCATTATGAATAGTATTAACTGAATTCTGATTTTTTATAACATTATAATTAATCATACACATTTTCTTGAATGAGATATGAAAAAAAATCAATTTTTTAGATAAAAAGATGTATTTTTAAAAAAATGCAGTTTCACCGCCATTTGATGGAACACCCAATATAAATATAATTTTTTACAAGTTTATAAGTTAAATATTACAAACTATACTTTATATTTTGAATTAGTGTAAAAAAATTTAAATTGGATAAATTTTTTATACTATTCTGATAACTTTCATATTTTGATAAATAGTAAAAATAAGCTGAATTTTTTATAAAAAAATCTTTTTTCATCAAGATAATTTATATAGTTAAGTGATAAAATTTAATGGCTTTAAATTATAAATATAATATATTTTTTTAATTTAATTTAATTTATGTCCTTACCATTAATTTTACATTTAATTCATAGGTTAAAACATTTCAATCTTTGACAATGTTTTAACGTTTAAAACCCGTTTTCTTATCAATGAGATTAATTTTAAATTAATTACTACAACTTATGTGTTTTGAATTTTGAAAAATTGATTCCATATTTGGATTCAGGGGGTCCAAATTATGTTAATAGGTTACTTTTATTTTTTTTACATTATGTATAGTAACTACGGTAATTTTTTTACTACTGTTAAAGTTAAATCGGGTAATTAAGGGTTAAAATACGATTATAAAAGTTCCCTAACACCAGAAAAAATTATATTGGATGAATATAAGTTGAACCATATCATTTAAGGGTTATAATAGATTATTTTCAAGGAATATTGACCATGAAAATGATAAAATTATAATTAAAACCAAAGAAAGAGACAACATGTCACTCTCTTATATCTTATAAGTGTAATAATTTTAATTTTGTGATAAACTTCTTAAAAATTAGAACATGATAGTCTAATGAAATATAATAAAATTTACTACATCATGTGAATTTATTTATAATTTTTAGTGATTAAATAATTATCATCAATGATGAGGCAATAGTGATGTTGAAATTATTTTATTGATTGAAATATAAAATAAATGATTTTAAAAATATTAAAATAAATATTCTACGATCTATTTAATGTTATCCACGAATTTTATAGACGAATATGACATGTTAAGAATCTATTAAATATTTTGGTTCGAATATATCCTATGTTTATATTTAATTTAAATTCAAATAAATGAATAGTGTCAAAATTGAAACTGTTGTTATTTCAAAAAAATAAAATTTTATAAATTTATTTAAAAATAACAAAAAAAATTATATATTATAAATTTAAATTTATATTGTCTAAAATTTCATAAAGTATCCATTTATGGACAGTTCACAACACATAAGTAATAATTTATAACAATTTAAAATTTAGAATATTATTACCATAAATAATATTAAATATATTAAATAAGGATAAATCAATTCCGTAAGGTTTAAAAAAATTCTCAACATGTCTAAATATTATTTTTTAACTAGACTACAACCCTATCTCATCTCATCTTGGTATTGAGTCATTTATGGAGGTTTTTGAGTGGGTTTGGAATTTATTATAAATTAATATTTCTTATGTTTCAAAAGGTTCCCCTCTACTCCCTTATAAAAGTGCACCTCCTCACTCTCATCCTCACACTATTTTGAGCCTTAAATCTTAAGAAACCCCTGCTAATTTCTCTTCTCCACTTCCCATGAAACATACTAGAGGTCCTGGTCTTCTTCAAGGACCATCTTTAGTGCCCAAAGAGGTGGTTTAGATGAGGCGTGTCAGGAAGAGGTAATATCCTTTACCGATCCATTCAAATTTAATTCTTCCTCTAAATCCTCTTATTTAGGGGTTTCATTATAAATTAGTAACATCAGTATCAATCATATACTGATATTTTATTAGAAATAGTAAACAAACCTATTCAACCCTCTATCCATCCTATGGAAAATGAAATCACCACGAGTGCGTATGTACGGAATACCGTCTCCACGCCGTGGTGTAATCTGTTTTCCACAACCACTTTATTTGGATGGAAAAAATGAGGTAAAGAATTAGTATATATGTTATTATAATATGATACTAATAATGATATATTCTATCATCCACTCTAAGACCATTCAATAATTATGGGAATTACATTGTCGCTCGTGCGTACGTACGACTTACCGTCTCCATGATGCGATGTGATTCGTTCTACATGATCGTCATTAAACCATGATTACATAAATGAATTTAATGAATAAATGTGATATATATTATATTACTACCATTATGTAAATGATGTATTTATAACCAAAAAGGAGGAATAAGAATTTATTTGACAAAACACGCATAAGAACAGAAAGCAATGAGCACCCGAATAACAAGTAGCAATGAAATATTTCTAATAAGAAGCTAAGAAAATGACCGTATATGATATCTAAAAAATGAGTATTATTATGGAATAAGTAAATGAAATTATTTAAATCATTATACAGGAAGTTCAGACACATACAAATCATATCAGACATAAGGTAAGGGAAAATCTCATGATCTCATTTTTCTCTGAGATTGTTTATACATCAAAATTTACTAGGGAATTCTTATCATCCATATAATTGTTTCCTAAATATGTAATACAATTTCTATCCTCCTACAATTTTTTAAATCCAATTTTACCTACTAGTTAATTATGAGTAAATTATATGAAAGTAATCTTTTGTCATTTTTAGTACGACATACTTTTTGACATTTTCGACCGAAGTATGAGAAGAATGTTTTTTTACTTATACTGCATGAATCGATTTCTATGATTTCATAGAAAATTATTTCCATGAATATTACTTTACAAGTTTTCAATTTTATTTTTAATGAACTTCTTTCAGTTTAAAATGGTATGGCGTGTTGAGAAAGTAAAAATGTTTTGAAGTAGAATGGATATTTTCCTCAAGAATGGAGTTCAAGTGTTTTATCAAAATTATTTTACATCTAAGATAATATAGGGTTCTATTTATATCCATATTTTAACATTGATTTTATTATATTATGATGGAATTATTTTTATCAAGCCCTTTTCTCTTATATGGATTATGTTATGATGGCATGATGTTTAAGAATCCCATTTTTATTACATGGGATATGCTATGATGTATGATTTATGATTTTGTGGCACACATATGAATGGTATCATTATGAGATGGTTTGGACCTATATCTCACTTTAATGAATTGGGTAAAGATTTATATCTCATGATATATACATGGCAGGAACAGCAAGTTAATCCAGTTTAGTGATACAGGAATGGAACGAGGAGTGAACTCGGTTCAGAAATGGACTTTGTCTGCTAAGATAGTCTTGGAAATGAGTATTGAATAATATGAAATGATTTTCTGTTATTACGTGTGTATTCCAAAAAGTTTCATGTTTTATGTTATGATTATTGGGATTATATTTCACAACTATGATTTATCCCATGTTATGATATTATGATCTCTTTTACATGTTAATATTTTCAAAATGTCATGTTATTATGAATATGATATGATTGATATTTCCTTTGATTATCCTTAATGAGCATCTGAGCTCACCCTTTTGTATGTTTTATTTTCCCCAGGTTAGGAAGAAGGGTATTAAGTACGATATTCCAAAAAGGGACTCCATATATGATGAAATAAACGGGATAAAATGTAGATTTTTTATAAACAAGTTGTTTATGTTTCCCAGTTTCTAAATAAACTATACATATACGGTCCTATCATGGTTTTGTTATATGTTGAAATAAGTATACTTCCATTCTAAATTAATAACAATGTATCTAATGTATGGTTCGTTATAAGGTGTATCTTATATAATATGTTTTTTTAAGTGGCCTCAAATCCCACTATAACCAAATTTTATTTCATCAAAACACTAAACTATAGAATACCTCATGTACCTTTCATGAGATCCATAAATATGATAACACATCTCTTTATTACATATAAATACATGAATAATTGTATATGAATATACATAATAAAACCTGAAATATTGATAATTATATTGACTATGGTGAATAAATTCATTATAAAATGGAAAAATTGGGAATCTATCATATTTATTTAATACATCCATTACATGTTAATAATACTCCATAAAAATTAAAACTGCATGTGATAACCATGGGTCATACATAAAGAAGTGGTGATATATAAATCTCAACAAGGTAATAAACAAAGAGTAAGAAGAATTAAGAAATTAATGTTAGAAAATAGGAATATGAATGGGTCAAATAATGAGCGAGAATAATAAACATGAATAATGAGTCATGTTATAGCATGATAACCTAATAGTTTTATGGGAAATATAGAAACAACATAAAGAAAAATAAAATAATCCTAGGTTGTTGGACTCCTCATGTATTAATCATGTTCTAATGATCAAAAATATTATTCAACCTAGTTACTCCTATAAATTAAATCCAATCATGTGTATTTATGTATAATGTTTCCTCATTATTTAATAAGAGACATGAAAGACCTTAATTGCTCTATATTCAGTTTAATTACTTTATACTATCTTTGATCTACTCTCCTAATACCTTCTTGAAAAAATTATTAAGTATAATCATTTCAATTATCATCATTATTTAAGTCAGAACACAGTTACTTTGAAAATTCTAAGACACCGTGAGCCTGTCACTTTCAATGTATTTTTGACACCATGAAGCAAGAAACCGTGAAGCAAGACACCCTGAAGCCAGACACCGTTAATCTAAAAACTATGACCGCGAGACACCGTGACCACGAGACACTATGAACAAGACACCTTGAACAAGAAACCATGACCATGAGACACCGCGACACTCAGACACCGTGATCAATCTAGACATCGTGTGAAGGAGACATAGTTTTCATGACTTACTATGACACCATTTCATAATATATTTTTCCGTCTTTCAAAGTAATTACTAACAGTAATATTTGATGATTTTAATGCACTAACAAAATTAATCGTTCATTGGATACATATCATCAGACAGTACGGGGTACGTGGTGCAGAACACATGCAACCTATCAGCTCCAACACATTCATTCTATGTTAAAAGTGAAGTGTCGCCATGAATCAGTAAATGTGATACAAAAAAAATCAAGGCTATGAGAATGAAAAAGAAGAATATATTTGGAGGACATTTCAAAATAAATTAACACTGCATGAAACTCGACACTACTGAACAAATGAAGCATACTTGATGCTGAAAGAATATCTTCGCTTGATGAACCTTACAATGAATATATGCTGAATCGTGATAAACTATTTTTCACACAATTTCTAGAGAAGGATTCAAATATTCACCTGCTTCAATCCAGTAGAGTCTAGAGCTGTAGTGACATCTCACAACAGCATTCTAAACTCATCTATATATTCACGCTCTACTTTAATCATCATTTACTTTAAATTATGAGCAATGTGTGTGTGATTCTGTCTGTTTGGACACACAATGACTCCTAAGCTAAACTGGAAGATACATAATTCCTCACACTAAACTTCTTATACTATTTCATATCCCACATAGAACTGTGGTATAGGTCTGAGGACTTGGACAGTCTATGTACTATTGTTATTGTTACAGTCCCACATAGAAATGTGGTAGAGGACTAAGGACTGGGATATTTTTGGTATTGTTGTAAACCTTGATCAAAGGTGTGGATCAAATATTAATTATTTAAACTTCTTGGTGATAGTTTATCACCATGTGGAGTGGATTTGGTCTCGACTTAATACTAAACCAACAGTTTCTTTTCCGTTGTGCTATTTAAATTTAGTTATCTCTATTCTATTTCATTACTGTATAATCCAGAATTTGTTAATTTCTCATTGATAGTTATTCATTGAAATAAGTTATAACTATCATTTAATAGTACAATAACTTCAAAAGTAATATTAATAAAACAAATTAATATTAAAATGAATTAATCGATCTTTTAAGAAGTTATTTAAATAGTCAAAATCTTATAACAGCAAAACCTTGATTAACTAGGCTCTATTTAATCTTTGGGGAAAACCCATTTAGAAATAATTTTTAAACAGAAATTTTTATTGGAACCCAATTCACCCCCCACTCTTGATTATATACTTCGACCAATATTTGGTATCAGAGGTTGTTCATTATTAGGACTATGTGTAATCTTATTCAACTGTGATTGTAGTTGTGTCTTAAAAGATCTAAAATTTCTATTATTTCTAAATTTTTATCTATTTAAATAGATTTTCTAAAATCTAATTATGTATAAAAGATTAGAAAGTGTAGCTACAAACAGGCCACCCTTCTTTAATGGTGTCAATTAGGCCCAATAGAAATTTAAAATGAAAATCCATTTAAAAAGTTTGGGATTTGACATTTGGACTGTTATAGAAACTCAGTATAGGATTCCAGAAACTATTTGAACTACATGGTATGAATCTACGAATGTTGCTTACAATAATAATTTTAAAGCAATGAATGCTCTGTATTGTACTTTAGAAGATGAAGAATTTAATCGAATATATGCTTGTTAGACTGTTTATGAAATATGGGATACTCTGGTTGTTTCCCATTAGGTAACAACCAATGAAAATGAAATGAGACTAAATACATACACTAGTAAGTATGATAATTTTAAAATGAAACTTGTTGAATCTATTTCTGATATGTATCTAATGTTTAATGATATAGTCAATAAAATTAACACACTCATAAAAGTTGTTTCAGCAAAGGATAAAATAATTAGGAAACAAATATGTGTACCAGACATATAGAGAGGAAACTATGTCTCTATATGTGATTCATGTGACATTGGAATGCTACATGTCAAGTATGTGGTTGGTATGATGATGTCGTATGAAGAGGAGATAAAGGTAAACAAAGAGGAAGATGATGAACCTAAGAATAATTCAGTGGTATTTAATTGTACTTCTACAAAAAACAAGGATGGGGAGAAAGTTCACATAATTGAAGAAAGCTCAACTAGTGAAAATTATGACTCAGACAGTGATGAAGAGATGGCTCATATCAACAAGAGATTCATGAAATTCTATACAAAGAATAAATTTTTCTGAAAAACAAATTATAAGGGTATGTGTGACCAAAAAAATTAATTGGAAGAGAGATTGGAAGAAATATGTTAAAAATGATGAGATAGTCTATTATGAATGAAAAAGGAAGGGACATGATAAGGCTGACTACCCAAAACCAATGTTTAAGAAGAAATATGATTATAAGGACAAAAAATATAAGAAAGATATGAAGGCAAAATGGTGTGCATTGGATGATATCTTATTTGGATCTGAAGGTTCTGATTCTGAAGAAAAGAATCATGCCAACATGTGTTTCATGACTAAAACATCGGAGGTACTTGTCTCCCTTATGCTGATTGACCATTATTTTGGGAATTAAAGTGATTAAAATAATGATGATAATATGTCTAAATATGAATTATTTGAATACTGTAATATGTTAGAAGATTTTTCTAATGATCTAAATGATATGTATAAATCATTAAATAAACATTACTCCTTTACTAGTAGTGTTCTATCTCGTCATAGTATAGAAAAGGAAAATAATTCTCAACTGTTAATGGAGAATAATAATCTCACATTTTCTAATGAGAAAATTATAAAATTCTTTGAGAAGTTCACAAATGGAAAGAATAATCTAACTCAAATGAATGGAAACACGTTTCACCAAAGTATACTACTGGATTAGGATACCATCCTGGACAGAGACAGATTGTTAAGAATTAATTTCTTCCAAAATCTGGATAGTATGCTGCTAGTTCAAGTTCTGAAAACTCTTATGCTTCATCTAGCTATTCAAATTATTACAGACCAAAAAATATTTAATTAGATAAATCATTTGAATATGTTAATTATAGGAAATCAATTATAAAATATGTGTGCCTAATGTTTTACTTTCTATCCTTTCTGGACCCATGATAATATGGGAACCATAATTATCTTCTGCCTAAATATGTTTTGTAGGAAACACGCTTGAACAGTTCATGTAGGAAGATATGGTACTTGGACAGTGGATGTTCAAGGAATATGATAGGAGACTACTCATGCTATAATAGATTAATCAAAGTTGATGGTTGACATGTCACCTTTTAGGATAACTCAAAAGGAAAAATCATCGGATTTGTCCATATTTGTAATAAAGATTCAATTTTAATTTCTAAAGTACTATTTTTTTGGATTAAAATACAACCTGCTATGTACTTCTTAGTTCTGTGATGATGGTTTCAATGTAGAATTTTAAAATTATTCATGTAATTTTTTTAATTATAAAAGTGTTTTGGTATTTACTTCATTAAGAAATGAAAATGTATATGTTGTAGATTTTAATTCTATAGCTAAACAAAATGTTATTTGTTTAAATTCTTTTCAGAAAGAATCTTGGCTATGGGACAGAAGACTAGGACATTGTAATGTGCACTCTCATAGAAAACTGACTAGGAAGGGTTTAGTTAGAGACTTACCTAAACTGTATTTTACCACTTAATAAAGTTTGCAATCCTTGTCAAAATGGAAAACAACAAAAAGATTCTTTCAAATCAATGAATGATATTTCTACTTCTCATCTTCTCGAGTTGATTCACATGGATTTGTTTAGTCCATAAAGAGTTTCACATCTAAATGGGAAGCACTATGTTTATGTTCTGATATAGGATTTTTCTAGGTACACTTGGGTATAATTTATTGCTCATGAATGTGAAGAAGGTTCTTATTTTATCAAATATTACAAGTCTTTAGAAAAACATAGTGGACTTAGGATCAAGACCATGAGATGTGACCATGGCCGTGAGTTTGAAAATCATGATATTGAATATTATTACTCATATAATCGCTATAGTTACAACTTCTCTACCCTAGAACACCTCAACAGAATGGTTTAGTAAAAAGAGGAAATAGGACACTTCAAGTGATTTCTAGAACAATGCCTAATTAATATGGTTTTCCAATTTACTTTTTGTGCTGATACAGTTAATACATTTGTTACATTGTCAATGAAGTCTTGATTAGACTAATTCTTAAAAATACCCTTTATGAGATTTGGAACAATAGGAAGCTTAAGGTTTATTAATTTAGAGTTTTTGGAGGCAATGTTTTTGTCCTTAATAATAAAGTTAATCGTGAAAAATTTTCTTCCCAAAGTGATGAAGGAATTTTTCTAGGTTACTCAATCTCGAGTAAAGCCTATAAAGTATTCAATAGTAGAACAAAATGTTTGGAAGAATCAATACACATCAAATTTGATGAAACTAATCCACATGAACCTAAGACCCCTCTTTAAAATCATGATGATGATATGTCCATTCTAAACCTTAATGACAAGAACAATGAACCTATTGTTAAGACAACTTGTTTTGGAAATTTCCCAAAACCTATTTATGTATAACCCAAACCTATAAATGAAATTGAATTTTCTAGCACTACCATTTCTACACCAACTAGGACCCTTAAAACCCATCCTTTAGATGCTTTAGTAGGAGATTTAGATATAGGGACAAAAACTAGAGCTTCTATGAGAAACCAAGTTGAAAATCAATCATTTCATTCACAGCTTGAACCTAAAAATATTAATTATAAAATCAATGACTAATTTCATGGGATGGATATTCAAGAATAATTGAATCAATTTGAAAGGAACATTGTTTGTATACTTGTCGAAATACCTATGGACACTTTGACCATAGGAACTAAATGGGTTTTTAGGAATAAAGTTGATGAAGATGGACGCATAGTTGGAAAAAAGGCTAGACCAATGTCACAAGTCTATAGTCAAGATGATATAATTGAATATGAGGAGACATTTTCACATGTAGCCAGACTTGAAGCCATCAAAATCATGCATGCCTATGCTGCACATTTGAATTTCAAACTATATCAAATGGATGATAAGAGTACATTCTTAAATGGGTATATATAAGAGGATGGTTTTGTTGAACAACCCCCTAGATTTACAAACCCCCATTTTCCAAATCTTATTTTTAAACTATAAAAAGCCTTATGTTGTTTGAAGCAAGCTCCGGGAGCTTGGTATGACCGATTGAGCACTTTTCTTATTTCTAATGGTTTTACAAAAGGAATATTTGATCCTAACATTTTAAAAAACGAATTTCTATTGATGTTTTAGTTGTCCAAATCCATATAGATGACATAATATTTGGGTCTTCTAAGAATTCTTTATTTGTTGATTTTTCAATAATGATACAAATTTTTTTTGAAAAGTGATTAATGGGACAACTCAAATATTTTCTTAGATTTTATGTTTTTCAAAATGAGAAACATATTATTTTAAGTCTAAGTAAATACACAAAGGATATTATAAAATGTTTTGGATTGGATAGCACTAAAATTAGTGACACTCCCATGAGTACAAGTTGTAAGTTGGATCTTGATGAAGATGGAAAATCTGTTGATCAGAACACTTATAGAGGAATGATTATATGTTTACTCTACTTAACTGCTAGTCATCCTAACATTATGTTTAGTGTGTGTATGTGGGATCATTTTCAAGGAAACCCAAAAGAATATCATTTAACTGATTTAACGATAATTATCAAATACCTCAAGCATACACCAAATCTAGGATTGTTTTATCCCAAAGGAAAATCATTTGAATTAGGTAGTTATTCCGATGCTGACTTCGGTGGCTATAAGTTAGATTGAAAAAGAAAATCTAGAACATGTCCCCATTTAGGCAAGTCACTAGTATCATGGTGTAGTAAAAAACGAAACTCGGTTGCATTATCTACTATAGAAGAAGAATACATAGCTTCTTGTAGTTTTTGTGCACAAATTTTGTGGTTGAAACACATATTACAAGATTAAGGATATCAATTCATACATGTACCTAAAAATTGTGACAACAAAAGTGTTATTAACATCTCAAAAAATATTGTTTCACATTCTAGGATGAAGCATATTGATTTAAGACATCATTTTTTGAGAGATAATTATCAAAAAGGTTATATCACTTTGGAATTCATTAGTACCGAATATCAACCTGCTAATATATTCACCAAAACATTAAATTCTAAGAGAATAGACTACATCATACATGAATTAGAAAAGATAAATCTCAAATAAATATATTTCTTGTTACTGTTTCAGGTCTTACAGTTCGATTTCTTACTATGTTATACTTTACTGTTTCATGACTATGGTTTCTCAGCTAATTTCTGTCAATGTCTACTACCACACAAAAATTTTTTATGTTTACGGTCTCACACTTAGTATTGTGTACTTCCTGTCTCACCGTAACACACATTGAGAAGTTCATTCATGGTCTCACCATGATGTTCATTTACTGTCTCACCATAATGACCAGACATTGTCTCACCGTAATGACTAGACACAGTATCACAGTAAAAATTTGTTATTTTTTTATCCCGTATCGCGGTAATTATCCATTTCACTTTTTTATTTTTCCAAAATCATTACTTTTGTGATGTTTGGTATTTTTAAATGATAAAACAAAGTAAGTATCACTCAATTATTCACTTGAGGATTCTTCTACCTACTCTATTAGAACCCTTCATCATCCCTACAACCATTCTCTCACCCTAACCTTCAATGAATGCCAAGAATGAAGCGTCTGTCATCATCGACACCTATGAAGCACAACTCGAAGAAGAAGAAGATTGCACCTATGCTGAAACATGAAGGTCCTTTAAATCAGAACTTGGTAAAAAAACATTGTTGTACCTACGAAATAATTTTCCCAAAATGGATTCTTTCTAGTAAGTCTCTCGTATTGAATGCGTTAGAACAACAAGGCTGGTTAGAGTGGTTCTCGAAGGAGGATAGACCCACATATCCTATGTTAGTGGCTCAGTTTTACCAGTACTGTAACATCCCGAGTAAGTAATGAATAATATTTTTTTTATGTCTATTTATGAATTCGATTGTGTTTTAAAGACTTAAAATGATAATAAATCCAATCTTAAGCATGGAATTATCTAATATTTTTTAAAAGATTGTTTTTCCGCCTTTTGTTAGCGAACCATTTTTAAATCTATATTTTGACAATTTTATAAGCTATATTTGACGAAATAATATTATTCTATAGGATTGTGACATTGATATTTTCTTTGGAAAAATTATTTGTATTTTTCTGACAATGTTCATTTTTTAATGCATAGTGAAAAATTATGCATTTTACTCCAAAACTGATTTTTCATCTAATTTAATTATTTAGATATATTGTACTTTTAATTGGTTTTAATGTATAATTACAATATATTTTTACCAATTAATCCAATGGTAGTCATTATCATTAATTTCAAATTGGAATTGGGCATAAACAAGTACCAATTATTTAATAGATATTGTTTCAAAAAAACTCGCTATTTGTTTTGACAACGAGAATTATTTTTTAATTAATTATTACAATTTCTATTATTGGAATTTGGTAAAATGGATTCCATATTTTTAATCATAAGGTCCAAATTATTTAATTAAATCTCTTTTGTTTTTGGACATTATGGATATTAACGACGGTAATTATCTTTAATTATCTTGATTAATTAGTAATCGGATAGTTAAGGATAATAAAATAGTATCATAATAATAAAAAATTACACCAACATGTGTCCTAATGATACTGTTTGTTTCATGGACAACCATGGGATTCCTTTTGCCAATATTTGGGTCCCCATGGAATCACTTTTGGGTGAAAGTGACACATTATCTTTTTATTTTTATGGAAAGGAGAATATCATTAAAGAAGGTATCACCCAAGTAAACTATTTTAAATTTTGTCTACGTAAATGATATCTTGGACGATAAATAGTAATTGGAAAGCTAAATCTATTTCCTACATCATAGTATTTTTTTATAATTTTTAGACATTAAATAAATTAAATTATTTATGACATCATGATGATGCAGCGATTACCTCATTAATGAACGATTTAAATAAAATGAAAAGATAATGTAAAATATAAGACATAAAATTGTCAAAGACCTATTGGATGAGTATATTTAGAACCCTTATCACATTATCCTAGAAATATATCAATGTGGGACCATTAAAATCTAAAACTCATTTTAATATAAAGTAACATTTTATAACATTCCAAGAGTGCCCCTCCTTTATTCTTATAAAAGGCCCACACCTCTACCTCTTTAAAAACACCTCTGAAGACATTGGCTCATCCAAAATCTACTCATTTATTCTATCCGCATCCCTCTATTTATCCTAGAAGCCTTACCTTAGGCAGAAATCTCTTCATGAAACCCTTTTGGGACAAACCAAGAGGAGTTACCCGATTTAATGGTAAAGACATCTCTAATTTTCTTTTCTTTTATTTTTCTTCCCCAACAACATAAACTCTTTTTATTCCTTTATTTTCTTACAAAACTAGTATATTAAATATAATATGATTTTATTATGAGAAGGATTTGATCTACACTTACACAAACCTATATCTAATGGTTAAAGAGCATATTGTTTCCGTGGATGGCGAATTTCTACCTCACGAAATGATGATTGTTCAATAATCTTATAACACATTAAAAGGTGGCAATTAAGATGTCATTATATTTATATATGATATATAATATGTTTATGTTTTCCTTGAGCATCTGTATTTTTTATTTATGTCATACCTTTATGGTTTCCATTATGGGTAAACGCGATATCTTCATTTCAGGAAGTGCGGACTACCGCCCCCTCAAAGTGATTTGATTCGTTAATGCCATATGAGGGACGTATAAAGGATGGAGTTAATTATATTATATATGATATTATATTGGAATTATATTTTACTTTTATATCATTATGATTCCATTCCATTAAATAGGAAATAGAAATGGAAGTAGCGTTCATGCGTACGTACGGCTTACCATCTCCATGAACGGTGCATTTCATTTCTTACCTCTAAATGTTATGTAATATTATAAATTCATGTACATACTAGATATATATATGATATATATGATATCTACATCATGAATATAATTTTGTATATAATGGATATCTTACCACATGAACAACTTTTAATTACAAGAAGTTTATTTTTGACTCAAGTACCAATGATCGAAAAAACCACCATTATTAACATAAATAATTACATAGTGTTCATGACATGGTAATAAGTGATATAAAAGGAATAATGAACTTGAAAAAGGTTCTTAAGAAAGTAGAAATTAACTAATGTTTATTATTCAGGAGGTTAAAGAATGATCGAGTCAAGTCAGACCTGAGGTAAGGGACATCGTCTCAAACTCCTTTAATTGAGGCATATTTTGTTTTATACACAACTTTCTTTTATATGATGTATAAACCCATTTGAATTTTACTTTTATTCAAAGGTAATATTTTTTTATACGAATCGTTTTACTAAATTACAAAAAGGAATTTTTTTGTCGTACGTATGTGGCGACAACGACTTCTCCACCGCTGTGACCATTATTTGAGTTTGGGCTTCCTCTACAAGCCATAATTTTTTTTAAATGAAAAATAAATACCATGGTTTACTTTTATTTTATATTGGTCTTGAATACGGTTTTGATAATTTTTTCATTATATCAATGTGTTATTGATATCTTTTGATTCAAATTTGGAAATGTTATGTTTCCTTTATGCATGTTTTTTGTGATACGATTATGTTATGGTTATTTGGCATTGTTTATGTAGATGGGTGGTTCTGTGATAAACTAAGGGAGGGTGAGCCCGATACAGCTCTCCAATGCATTGTGTAATGCAAAGGGGTTAAACGTTAAGGTTTCTCCGAAGAGATATAGGGAATATACTGTGATGGGTATTCCAAACGTAACCATGAGGGTTACTCCCTAAGTAATAATGATATGAATGCCTCAAGTTGCCTTTATGTCTTATGATTTCTATTATTTATTCATGATTTGATGAGGTATGTTAAAATGATTGTGTTCTATGAGTAATGTATGATTTCATACATGGACTAATGTTTTCATTTTGTACTTTTATATCCCTTACTAATCTTTTTATGAACATCCCATGTTTTTGAAATGATTTTCACAGGTCAAGGAAAAGGTACATGATGTGATGATAGTGTTAAGGAAGTGCCAAGAAATAATCCATGTTTTATTTTAATTACGTTTCTATTGATGGGAAAAATGAGTACTATCTTTTATGTAACCACTTTGTTTAAATGTGGAATGTAATGCATGATTTATGATCTAATTATCTAAAAATCTAAACCTGAAAAGATCCTCAATGTGTAATCATGTAATAACTAGAGATTAAGTAATGTTTAACATTGGGGCCTTATAGTTGTTATCAAAGGTTAGTTTAGATAACATTACGAGTTCGAATTCTATTAAATGATTATCCAAAAATATATTTTTTTGGTCAAATTTAAATGATATATCATTTGAAGATTACCATGTTGCTTCATCTAAGACATGTTTGTTCAGAATGGTTTTCCGCATAAGAAAAAATGAACCAGTTCTAGGAAGGCATACAGAAAGAAATGACCTTTAGAATCAGCATCCTGAGATTGTCAGAATTGGAACTGAATAGTTTGTTGCAGTACTGGTACAGTAGAATCAAGGGATAAATGGTGTTGTTATCCATGCACGAGATCAGCCAGATCAACCGCAGAGGAACATGTCCGTGGTGGAACATTTCATGAGGCAACATCCCCCATCATTCAGAGGATCATCTGACCATGTGCTAGCTGAAGGGTGAATTAAAGCAGTAGATAAGATTTTTTATGTCATGGGGTGTTCAGACAATCAAAAGGATAGTCTTTCAATTTACCGTTTGGAGGGTGAAGCAGATCAGTGGTGGTCGATGGTTAAAAATATCAGGGACGCGGATGAGATTGACACTCTCGACTGGGATGAATTCAAAGGTATATTTCTTGATAAGTACTTTCCTAAGGGTATTCGACTTAGGATGGAAAAACAATTCTTGTAATTGAGGCCAGACGACAAATCAGTGGCTGGTTATGAAGAAATGTTCACTCGATGGGCAATGTATGCTCCAAATATTATCTGAGACCTTGGTAGTGAAATCAATCGTTTTTACTTAGGATTAAAGCCAAAATATCGAAGGTATTTAGCTTCTTTTGAGTTAAAGAGTTATGAAAATCTTGTTCTATGTGCTAATAAGGTGGAAATGGAGTTTTCTGATGATCAAGTGTTCTATAAAACCAACAGAATAAGAGACCGAGGTGGCAGGAGAAAGGGAATAAATCTTCAAAAAGGTCTGACTATAAGAAAACTAAGTTTCTATTTTGTGATAAATGTGGTAAAAGGCATGCCGGAGAATGTCTTCGGAATTCCGGAAAGTGCTACTGATGTGGTAAGATGGGACATAAGGCTCGTGATTGCAGTGAAACATATCAGGGTGATGGTAAGACCAAATTTGATTTACAGTTAGTGAAAGGTTTCAAGTGCAATGAAATGGGTCACTATGAAAATGAGTGTTCTAAAAAGAGATCAAATGATGGGAAGCAGTCAGAATACAAGAAGAAAGGTGTGGTGAAATCCTTTGAAACTACTTCAGCAGATGTTAGGCCATCGAATGACGTGGTATCAGGTACTTTTTTTGTCTTCTCAGATTATGCCAATGTGTTCTTTGATTCGGGGTCTACACATTCGTTCATCTCTGAAAACGTTTCTTGTAAATTGGGAATTCTATCTCAAGAAATAACTCCTGAAATTGGGGTAAAAACACCTGGGAGAAATGTTGAGGCAAAAAGAATTTATAAGAGTCTTCCTATCCTTATCCATGGAAAGAACCTTCTTTCAAACCTTATTGTTTGCCTATATTAGAGATTGATGTTATCATGGGTATGGATTGGATCTTTATTTACCATGCTAAGATTGAATATAGATCTAAAGAAGTTTATTTTCAGAAAGTCTTTCAGTTTGTGTAAAATAATGAACCCTTACATTGATAACATATCAAGAGGCTGAGAAAATTTTAAAAGATAGAAATGAATGTTACCGTGCACATATTGTTGAAAACAAAGGGACCGTTCAGATTAATGATGTGCCAGTGGTAAATGAGTATCCTGATGTTTTTGTTGATGAGTTGCCTAGAATAATACCAGATCAGGAAGTTGAATTTATTATTGACTCAGTTCCTGATGCTAAGCCAATTTCAAAACCCCCTTATCGAATGGCTCAAATTGCACTTTTAGAGTTGAAGGAGAAATTGCAATATTTATTAGAGAAAGGCTTCATTCAACCTAGAACATCACCATGGGGTGCTCCTGTCATATTTGTTAAAAAGAAATATTGTTTAATGAGACTCTTCATTGATTATATAGACTTGTATAACATCACTTTTAAGAAAAAATATCTTTTTTCCTAATATAGATGATTTGTTTGATCAGCTCCAGGGTGCTCAATATTTTTCAAAGATTGACCTGATATCAGGGTACCATCAGTTGAAGGTAAAAGAAGAAGATGTTCTGAAGACTACGTTTCGTACAAGATATGGCCATTATGAATTTTTAGTAATGCCTTTTGGGCTAACCAATGTACCTGTGGTATTCATGGACCTTATGAATTGAATTTTCCATGAGTTCTGGGATAATCCTATTGTTGTTTTCATTGATGATATTATGGAGTTTTCTAAAAGTAAAGAGGATAATGAAAGACATTTAAGGGTTATTTTTAAAACCTTAAAAGAAAATAAATTTCATGGGAAAATCAGGAAGTGTGAGTTTTGGTTGCAAGAAATTTCTTTCCTTGGTCACATTGTTTCTAAAGATGGGATAACTGCTGATCCTTCAAAAACAAAGGTTATTGAAGAATGGCCAAGACCCACAAATGTAATTGAGATTCGTAGTTTTCATGGTTTGGAAGGATATTACCAAGGGTTTGTTAGAAATTTTTCATGGTCATCTAGTTCAATGACTAAGCTAACTCAGAAGGGTGTTAAGTTTATCTGGACAAAAGAATGTGATGATTGTTTTCAGGAATTGAATAGAAGATTGGTAAATGATTTAGTTTTTCCACAACCTTCCAGGAATTGTGAGTTTGTTATCTACAACGATGCTTCATTGAATGGACATGGTTGTGTTCTAATGTAGAATTATTAGGTAATTTCTTATGATTCACATCAGTTGAAAACCCATGAGGTAACTTACCCATCACATTATTTTGAATTAGCTGACGTTGTTTTTGCTTCAAAAATTTGGAGGGATCATTTTTATGGTGTAAAGTGTGAAATATATACTGATCACAAATGTTTAAAGTATATGTTCACTCAGAAAGAATTGAACATGAGATAGAGGAGATGGCTGGAATTTATCATTGATTATGATTTTAAAATTCATTACTATCTAGGAAAATCAAATAATGTGGATGATTCTTTGAGTCGAAAAAGTAATGCTTCATTAATAATGTTACGTTCAGAACATGATCCTTTGGTTAAGGATTTGATGAAATTTGGCATAGAAGTTGTTGGGGAATGATTTCCTTTTATTTTTTTAGGTATCAGTGAAATCTTCTCTATTTGATAGAATTAAGAAAGCATAGAAGAAAGACAATGAGTTGTAAAAAAAGGTAGAGCTGGTTGAAAAGGGTAAGTTACCTGAATTCCACATTGATACTGATTGTGTTTTGAGATTTACGAAGAGGTTGTATGTGTCGTGTGATTCACAGTTGAATATAGAGTTGTTATGTAAAGCTCATAGTTCTCTGTTTTCAGTTCATCCAGGCAGTACTAAGATGTATAGAGATCTTCAGGGGTATTACTAGTGGGACGGAATGAAAAGATATATTGCTGATTTTACTGTGAAGTGTTTGACTTGTCTGCAGGTTAAAGAAGAGTGGCAGTTACCAAAAGGGATGCTTCAACCTTTACTAGTACCAGAGTGGAGATGGTAGAATATATCCAAGGAATTCATTGTGGGATTGCCGAAGACACCTCAAGGTAATAATGCAATCTGGGTTATTGTTGATCACTTGAATAAATCGGCTCACTTCCTTGATATACGAGATACTTTTTCCCTAGATCAACTTTCCCGTTTGTATCTTAAAGAGATAATCTGGTTACATGGGTTTCCTCTCTCCATTGTATCTAACCATGATCCTAGGTTCACTTCAATATTTTGGAAAGGCCTTCAGAAGTCGTTGGGTACTGAATTAAATTTTTGTACAACTTTTCATCCTCAATTATATGGGCAGTCAGAACAAATAATTCCGACATTGGAGCATATGCTACATGCTTATTTGATTGATAAACAAGGATTTTGGGACTAACATCTATTATGGTAGAGTTTTCATATAATAACAATTTTCATTCTAGCATACAGATAGAACCATTTGAGGAATTATATGGGAAGCGGCGTCAGACTCCATCTTTTTGGGAAGAAGTGGGTGAAAGGATGTTGATGGGACTAGAATTGGTATACGAGTTGGCAAAAAAAGTTCAGCTGATACCAAAACACATGAGAACTGGTCAAAGAAGGTAGAAATGTTATGCATACAATAGGAGGAAGGATCTCTCTTTTGAGGTAGGCAATCATGTTTTTCTCAAAGTATCACCATGGAAAAGTGTGATGCAATTTGGTAAGAAAGGGAAGATAAGTCCAAGGTTCATTGGACCATACAAAATTCTGGAGAGAGTTGGATCAGTTGCATACCGAGTGGCTTTACCTCCGAGTTTATCTCAGGTACACAATGTATTTCATTTTTCAATGTTAAGGAAGTACATGCCAGATCCAAATCATGTTTGAGTCCAGAGGTAGTTCATCTAGAATAGAATCTATCTTATGAGGACAAATTGGTCCAGATTTATGACCGTAGGGAGAAAGTGTTGCGGAATAAGGTGATTCATCAAGTAAAGGTTTTGTGAAAAAACCACATGACTGGAGAGGCAACATGGGAATCTGAGAATGCAATGTGGGATAAATACCCCCACTTATTCGATAAGTAAATAAGTTGCGGG
Organism: Viscum album; assembly: GCA_963277665.1. Taxonomy (NCBI): domain Eukaryota; kingdom Viridiplantae; phylum Streptophyta; class Magnoliopsida; order Santalales; family Viscaceae; genus Viscum; species Viscum album. Next base: position 1,009,797,983 of record OY728128.1, on the reverse strand, counting down.
GATGCAGTTTTATAAAGGGGGGAAGGATATAACATCCCATGTATGTAATGAATAATAGATTTTCTATCTATATCTATTCATGATGTAGATAGTGTTTTAATGACTTAAAATGAGAATAAATCAAATCATAATCCTAAAATTCTCTAATATTTTTTAAAAGATTATTTTGCTACCTTTTGATGGAGAACCATTTTTAAATCTAAATTTTGAAAATTTTATAAGCTGTATTTGTAAAAATTAAATTATTATTTAGGATTGGGACATTGAAATTTACTTTGGACAAATTTTTGGTATTTTTTTTGACAATGTTCATTTTTTAATGAATAGTGAAAAATACTGCATTTTACTTCAAAACCGCTTTTTCATCTAATTTAATTATATATATAGATTTTCCATTTAATTAGTTTTAAAGTTTAATTACAATATATTTTTACTCTTTATTCCAATGGTAGTCATTATAATTAATTTCACATTGAAATTGGGCATAAACAAGTTCCAAACTTTTCATAGATATTGTTTGAAAAAAAAACCCTGCTATTTGTTTTGACAATGGGAATTATTTTTAAATTAATAATTTCAATTTATATGTTTGGAATTTGGTAAAATGGGTCCATATTTGGAATCAAAAGGTTCAAATTATGTAATTAAGACTCTTTTGTTTTTGTACATTGTGAATAGTAATGACGGTAATTGTTATTAAATATCTTGATTAATTAGTAATCGGGTAGTTAAGGATAATAAAATAATAACATAATAATAACAAACGACCCCAACATGTGTCCAAATGCTACTGGTTGTATCATGTACGACCATGGGATTCCTTGTACCAATCTTTGGGACCCCATGGAATCACTTTTGGGTGAAAGTGACACTTTATCTTTTTATTTTTAAAGAAATGAGAATATCACTAAAGAATGTATCACCCAAGTAAAACATTTTTAATTTTGTCTACATAAATGATCTATTAGAATATAAATATTAATTGGAAATATAAGAATATTTCCTACATCCTAGTATTTGTTTATACTATTTTGACATTAAATAAATTAAATTATTTATGACATCATAATGATACATCGATTACCTTATTAATGAATGATTTAAATAAAATGAAAAGATAATGTAAAATATAATACTTAAACTTTTCAAAGACCTATTGGATGAGTATATTTAGGACCCTTATCACCTTATCCTCGAAATATATCAATGTGAGTCCTCTAAAATCCAAAACTCGTTTTAATATAAAGTATCATTTTATAACTTTCCAAGAGTGCCCCTCCTTTCCTCTTATAAAAGGCCCCCACCTATACTTCTTTACAAACACCGCTCAAGCCATTGGATCGGCCAAACTCTACTCATTCCATCTCTCCACATCCCTCTCTTCATTCTAGAAACCTTACATGAGGCAGAAATCTCTTAAAGAAACTCTTTTGGTTCAAACCAAGAGGAGTTACCCGATTTAAAGGTAATGACTTCTCTAATGTTCATTTGTTTTATTTTGCTTCCCCAACCCCCTAAACATTGTTTATTTGTTTCTTTTGTAACAACACCAGTATCTTCAATATACTAGAACGTTTTTATGAGAAGTATTCGAGCTACACTTACACACACCTACATATAATGGTTAATGATCATATTGATTCCGTGGATGGGGAATTTCTGCCTCACGAAATGATGATTGTTCAATATTCTTCTAACACCTTCAAAGGTGGCCATTAAAATGTCATTATATTTATATATGATATATAATATGTTTATGTTTTCTGTTTGCTTCTGTATTTTTTATTTATGGCATACCTTTATGGTTTCCATCATGGGTAAATGCGATATCTTCATTTTAGGATGTGCGGACTACCACCCCCTCAAAGTGATTTGATCCGTTAATGCCATATGTGAGACGTATAAAGTATGGAGTTAATGATATTATATATGATATTGTACCGGAATTATAGTATACCTTTATATCATTATGATTCCATTCCATTAAATAGGAAATAGAAATGGAAGTAGTGTTCATGCGTACGTACGGCTTACCGTCTCCATGAATAGTGCATTTCATTTCGTACCTCTAAATGTTATGTAATATTATAAATAAAAGTATATACTAGATATATATATGATATATATGATATCATTATCATGAATATAATTTTTTATAAAATGGATATCTTACCACATGAACAACTTGTAATTACAAGAAGTTAATTTTTGACTCAAGTACCGATGATAGACAAAACGACCATTATTAACATAAATAATCACATAGTGTTCATGACATGGTAATAATTGATATAAAAGGAACAATGAAGATGAAAAAGGTTATTAAGAATGTATAAATTAACTCATGTTTATTATTCAGGAGGATAAAGAACAATCGAGTCAAGTCGGACCAGAGGTAATGGAATTCGTCTCAATCTCCTATAATTGAGGCATATTTTGTTTTATACACAAATTTCTTTTATATGGTGTATAACCCCCTTTGAATTTTACGTATATTCAAAAGGAATAATTTTTATACGAAGCGTTTTACTAAACAACAAAAGGGAAGGTTGTTGTCGTACATATGTGGCGACAACGACTTTTCCGCCGCCGTGACCATTATTTGAGTTTCGGCTTCCTCTACAGGCCATTATTTTTTATAAATGAAAAATAAATACCATGTTTTAATTTTCTTTTATATTTTTTTTAAAATGGTTTTTATATTGTTTTTATTATAGAAATGTGTTATTTATATCCTGTTATTGAAATGTTGAAATTCTATGTTTCCTTTATGCATGTTTTATGTGATACGATTATGTTATGGTTCTTGGGCATTGTTTATGTATATGGGTGGTTCTGTGATAAACAAAGTGCGGGTGAGCCCAATTTCTCCAATGCATTGGGTAACGTGAAGGGGTTAAACGTTAAGGTTTCTCTGAAGAGATTTTAGGGAATATACTGTGATGGTTATTCCAAACGTAACCATGAGGGTTACTCCCTACGTGAGAATGTTATGAATGCCTCAAGTGACCTTTATGTCTTATGATTTCTATTATTTATTCATGATTAGATGAGGTATGTTAAAATTCTTACGTTCTATGAGTAAATTATAATTTCATACATGGACTAATGTTGTCATTTTGTACTTTTGTATCTCTTACTCAGCTTTTTATACTCATCCCATGTTTTTGAAATGTTTTCCATAGGTCAAGGGAAAGGTACATGATGTTCTGATAGTGTCATGTAAGTGTCAAGAAAGAATCCATGTTTTATTTTAAATATGTTTCCATTTATTGGAAAAATGAGTACTATCTTTTATGTAACCACTTTGTTTAAATGCGGAATGTAATGCATGATTTATGATCTGATTCTCTAAAACACTAAACCTGAAAAGATCCTCAATGTGTAATATTGTAATAACTCAAGATTAAGTAATGTTTCAGGGTGGGGCCTTATAGGTACATTCAATTCTCCTTTAATCATGGTGAGAGTTATGTTGTCAGAAACTAGGTCAATGGGCAGAGATTATCATGCTCTTCGTGGTTATAGACTGCATGCCTTAGGTTACCTCATGAATGAATCTTTAATGATTATCAGAGATGACCTCCACTTCAACTGATTTCATTTATTTGGAAGATTTCCTCAAAACCTTAAATGGAAATATCATCCAGAAAAGGGTCATTTATACTGAATTAGATGGATAATCAAGCCTTCTATTCATGTTTATACAGAATTCGGTTAGTCTAAGAAAAGGTTATTTTTCGATTTTAAAATATCAAGATGTTTTTTTGATTCACCTTATGAAAAATGGGAATAAGATCAACATGTGCAAGTATATCATACACTATATGTGTGAGTTGATCAATGCAACATCCAAGTTAAATTTTATATTCACCTCTCGTCTAATCTCAGCCATGCTTCTATCCAATGGCATGGTTGGACCTAATGAGGAAGTAATTGAGCGTTCTGAGTACTGTATCTCAAAAGACACTATCAGAAGAATGAAGATAAACTAGAATCCATGGAAAAAGGAATGGGTGGAAGACAATGATAGAGCTTATGAGAAATTCAATCTTCTGGATTATCTCTCAAGACCAAAAGACATTTCTGATCCTGGTTTGGAACTAGATTAGATTGTTGAGTATCTAGAAGAAGAGGAGGAAGAGGCTATAGTGCCATATAGAGAAGCTGTTAATTTGGAAACTTAACCCAAAGCTATAATATAATCAGTTTCCAAAGAACCAGAAAAGAATGCCATAGAAGAGCCTATTGTAGAAGAGATACCTATTTTGCAAGAGGTCAAACTTGAGGAACTCCCTATGGAACAATCTATTCATGAAATCATATCTTCAGCTAAAGAAAGGATATAGTTATCCTTTCAGCTAACTAGTCATGAAATGAGTGAGTAACTTAGAGCGGAGTATGTGGAATTAGAACAAGATCCTAATACTCTCAGACCTGAGAAAGAGGCACCAATTATGTGGGACAAAACCCCAAATCTTGAGTCTATTGAATCCTCTCATCCAACTGAGTCATGTCCTGCAAACACTCATTATAAATATTCTAGTTTTATGTCATGGATGTCTCTCAGCACGTTAAAACATCCAGACATGATATTTCATCCCTATTTCAGTTGAAATCAGTCTCTAATATTGCACCTCAGAAAAAAACAGAGCATGTTCCAGTCCCTACTCTTGAACCCTTATCTAAATAGCCATCCTTTGTGAGTAAGGATGATCTGATGCAATTTGGTGCTACTATGTTATCTGGAGTAGAGAAACTCATGAATAGCCAACCTCATCATATGAAAAATTTAAGTAAGATAGATGCATCCCTATTGTTGGAGAAAATTATTTGGAAAATACAACCTAATATGCTCCATGAGATTTATGAAGTAAGAGTTGAAAATAAGATGCTCAGTAATGAAGTGCAGACCCTAAAAATTATGGTTGAAGACATGCATAGAGAGCTTCATTTCAGATCGGAACCTGCTGCTCCTAAAATCACACAATTTGGCATGTCTCAGATTCAAAATTATCTAGCATCTGTAGATGAAAAGATTGCTTAATGGAATAAACAAATTGTGAATAAATTAAAGATCTTGTTTCCAATATTTATAAACACACCGATGTGTATATATGGTTTATTCATAAGGTTCTGAATCAAGTAAAATCTGTGACCACAGCTGTCAAAGAATCTGTTCAATCCTCTCTACACTCATTGGACATTGATCTGCTCAAAACTATAGTCAATGAAGATCTTTAGAATGTACTTAGTGGATTCAATACGGCTTATTTATATGAAGTGATAAAGAAAAAAGATAAAGTTCTTGACCTAGTACATATCCACTAAAAAATTTCTAATTATGCTCAGTAAGAGATTTCCAAGAAATTGGATTTCTACTTAAACAAGAATCTTCTCCAAGGCCGATATGACAACCCATTTCATGTACCTTTTAGAAAATCTATGGATTCATCCAGTGACTCATGTTTTTCTGAACCAAGTCCAGAAGCTCGGAGAGTTTACTTGATTGTTGGACATGTTTACGGAGAACATGGACTTTTTTGAGAAATATATGTAGTATGGTGGGGAGGAAATTACAGATTACATCAAACTCCTGAGGCCCTATCATCATGTCCAGAGTAAAGACATTGTGTCTCCAGCGGCTGCACCACTCAGACCTAGGCTGGATACCTTCTCCTCTTCCCTAGCTTCAACCACCATGTCTATTGGACAAGCACTCAGTCAAACCATGCTTGTGATTCATGATCAAAAACTGCCTAGATCTTCTACTGATCCTCCCTTTGCTCCCTCAGTCTTTGAAGGCCTTCCTTTACTCTCCTTTTCAACTAACTCTCTGCCTTCATCAACCTCAACCATGCCAATATTTCTTCCTCTTATGCTACTGCTAAAGGAAAAGAGAAGGCAAGCCCATGATGAAACACAGTGATTACATTTTTTTGATAGGGTTGCTATTGATTTTGTATTACTCTATTGTTTTGTACTGAACCTTGTTTACTTGTAAATTAATGTGCTCTCTTGATCTCTATTATTTCATATTTTTCATAATCCCAAAAGGGGGAGATGATTCAATATGCTAGTATTTTATCTCCTTTTATCTCTATTGTTGAATTCAATATACAATTTAACTTTACCTGATTTGTGATCATCAAAAAGGGGGAAATTGTTGGACTCCTCATGTATTAATCTTGTCTTAATGATCACAAATCTTATTCCACGTAGTTACTCTTATAAATTATATCCAACAATGTGTATTTATTTTTAAAGATTTATCATGCTTTAAAGAATACCCATTCAAGATATTAATTTCTCTATATTCAATTTACTTACTTTATACTACCTTTGATCTACTCTCAAAATACCTTCTTTGAAAATTGATTAAGTCTAATCTTTTCTATGATCATCATTATTTAGGTCATAACACGGATACATTGAAAAGTCTAAGACACCATGATTCTGTCACTGTCTATGTATTTCTGACACTGTGAAGAAAGATACCGTGAAGCAAGAAACCGTGAAGCAAAACACCATGAAGCCTGACATCATGACCATGAGACACCATGACCATGAGACACTGTAAAGCAAGACAATGTGAAAGAAGACACCGTGAATCCAGAAACCGTGAACACGAGACACCATAACCACGGGACACCATGAACAAGACACCATGACCAAGACATTGTGACCATGAGACACCATGATATTCAGTCACTGTGATCAATCTAGTCAATGTGTGAAGGAGACACAATTTTCATGATGTACTGTGACACCATTTCATAAAATATTTTTTCATATTTTAATTTAATTTCTAATGGTCATATTTGATGATTTTAATGAACTAACATAATTAATGTTTTTTTGTAGATATATCATCAGACAAAATGAGGTATGATGTGCATAACACATGCAACCTGTCGGATCAATCACATGCATTCCAAGTTAAAAGAGAAGTGTCACCAAGAATCAGTACATGCGACACAAAAACTAAAAGAAATGTTGTGAGAATGATAATGAAAAATTTACTTGGAGGATGTTTTGAATGAAAGGCACACTGCATAAAAATGGACACTCCTGAACACATGAAGAATACTTGATGCTTAAATAACATGTTTGCTTGATTGAACCTTACAAAGAACATAAGTTGAATCACGATACACAGTTTTTCAAGCAATTTATAGAGAAAGACTCAAAGATTCATCTGCTTTAATCCAAAGGAGTATAGAGCTATAGTGACATCACACAAGAGCATTCTAAACTCGTCTCTATATTCTTACTCAGTTGTGATAATCCTTTTCTTTACATTACTAGCAGTGTGTGTGTGATTCTTCTGTTTAGACACACACTGACTACAAAGCTGAACTAGAGGATACTGAAATCATCACACCAAACTTTTTATACCGTTGTGTATCCCACATAGAACTATAGTAGAGTTCCGAGGACCTGGACAGTTTGTGTACTGTTGTTTTTTTTTCTTTCCCATGTAGAACTATGTTAGAGGACTAAGGACCGAGACAATCTTGGTATCGTTGTAAACCCTGATCCAGGGTGTGGATCAAATTTCATTTATTTAAACTGCTCAGTGACAGGTGATCACCATGTGGAGTGGATTAGGTCTCGACTTGAGACTGAACCACTTGTTTCTTTTCCGCTGTGCTGTTTAAATTTATTTATATCTGATTTTTTTATTTAATTTATAATCCATAAATTTCTAATTTTACATTGATATTTAATCTTGGAAAAAAGTTATAATTGTCATGTATTAGTAGAATAGCATCATAAGTAATATTAATAAAAAAAATTAAGATTATTGATAATTATTCAATCTTCTAAGAAGTTATTTAATCAGTAAAACTCTTATAATAGTGTAACCTTGATTAAATGGAATGTATTTAATCTTTAGGGAAAACCTTTTTAGAAATATTTTTTATACCAAAATTTTAATTGGATCTCAATTCAACCCCCCTCTTGAGTATCCACTCTAACTAACATAGGTCATGGATAATTTCCATAAAATAATTATAGAAGAAGTCCCATAATGTAATTAGGTTTAATCTCTATCCAAATGTGATCTCTCATGAGTCTAAACATTATCCAATTCATTGGAGAACTATATATGTTTGGGGGCACTCATAACATTAATTTCATACACATGCTTAAGTGTGACATATTGATCATACAATGTGGATTAATTCATCATAATATTTTATTATAGGGTAATGGAGTGTTTAATAAATTCATGATAGTTACTAATCAAGAATTATATGTTCATGCAATTTAATAAACATGATAAGAAACGGTTATGGTATTCACTACAAAATATTTTCACTAAAAATCACACTAGGATTTAGATAAAAAAATTATATCACAAATTGATTCATACAATGGGTTGGTTATAAAAAATGGATATATGATCATTTTTACATCAATTAGATAGTATTATTGACATTTATGAACATATAAAAACACTGTGGATTGGAAATATAATGCATTAGATTTTGATGAATCATGAATACATAGGAGAAATAGAGGATTTCTTTTGTTTAGTGTGTAACTTAAAATGTTTGGGAGGAGATTATTTAGATCATGGGGGAACCTTTGGATAACTATATAAAGAGTATGGAGTAACAAGGACATTATGAAAGGATTTTGAATCGTGAAAAGTGGGATCTTGGGTGGTTTTATATAGGAAATGAGTGGCGAATTCATTATTAATTTAGAAAAATAGGTTTTGGACTTCATATCATAAAAAAAGAAGAAACCATCACTTGGGGTTTTTCCATGGTTTTTCTAAATGTGAATTATTCTCATAATTATATAATTAATTAGACAAAATTTAATAAAATAGTACCATTACGGATGTGAAAGTGAGTCAGACTCATAAAGAAATGATTTTAGAACCTTAAAAATATATTAATGGTTTTGAAAGATTCATAACACATTTATAAAATTAATCAAATAAACATAAATTCACATTATTACAATGTTAAAACATAAATGTGGGAGTTTATACACTTTATATTATTTATTACATCAATTTTGATTCAACATGAAGTCATAATACACATCTTATATTTATACTATATTTATTTTTTACAAAAAATTTGAATCTAAAAATATTATGAAATTTTTTTTAGAATAATTTCAACATTTTGATTCAAAGAAAAAATTATTTTTATCAAAATAATTTAATAAATATTTTAATATTTAATTCTAATAAAATAATCTATATTTATTGAGAAATGTTGTTTTTAAAAAAATTGTTTTCGAACCCTTATAAAAATTACATTTTACTTCATATAGATCTTGTAAATTTTTTGGTAAATATAATTTAATAATAATTTTTTGATTAATTTTTTAAAAAAAAAATTCAATTAATTTATCAAATATACTATTTTAATTGAAATTGAATATTACATAAAAATCAAATTTCAGTTTTATCGTATCAAAATATAATTTTTATCAATCTGAAAACATAGACTTTTATTAAATTTAAGAAATACGAAATAAATATAATAATAATTTAAAAGAAAATTAAATATAAATATTCATAATATTATTGATACATTTTTTATAGAAAAATTTAATTTATTTTAATCCATAATTAATATATTTTCATTTTATTAAGATGAATTATATTTAGTACAGTTACTATTCATACTGTTCACAAATTATCTGGACCTTATTACATAATATTAATTATGATGATTCTAAATATGAAATATATTTTACCAAAATAAATTAAAAAATAGAGAGTAATTTAATTTAATAAAAACCTCACAATCATAATATATTGTGGTTTTTGAAAAAGTATGTTTTTCATGAAAAAGACAATTTTACATTAACATTATTACTAATAATTTTCAATATATGGATTTAAGTTAATAAACATATATATATATATATATAATATAAACATTAATTTAAAATATTTTTCCCTATTGGATATTTTTAGTACTAATAATATATAGACATTATTCATTTTAAAAATGATTTTAGAAAAAAAATAACTTTTTAATCTTAAAAATAAACATACAATAAAATCTGGTATAATAATAATTTAAATATTACGTATTTATTTCAATAAAACTAAATAATTTTTATTTTAAAATGAAATAAAAGAAAAATAGTATATAGATATTTAAATTAATTAAATTATGAAAACAAATGAAAACTTTAAATAAACGAAATATATCCCACTACTCAAGGGAAAATATATATTTTTTAAAAAAAATTACCCAAGGTTAATTTTCATATTCTGATATCAAATATCTTTTCATTATATATAATATGTTTTCTAAATGTTCTAGATAATAAATATAATTTTTATAAAAAAATAAAACAATATTTTGATGAAAATAAATTTTGATGAATTTAAAGACATAACAAAAAATTGATTGATTATTTGTTATGAATTTATAAATATATTTCATATATATATATAATTTATAATGTAGTTAATCATACTCATATAGAAAAAATTAATCGTATAGTTAAAATTGTCATATTTAAAAATTATATACTTGTATTAATCTAATTATGCGGCTCCCACATGATATCAAACATATTTTTATATTTTAAAGAATTAGGGATTTATAATATTCCCTCATTAGTAAATTGCATCATCAAAATATAAATTTGAACTTAGTAAACATTATTTTTACATTGGGTAATATATTTATTGAAAAAATGCATTATAAAAACGGTTAACAAGAAATTTTCTTGAATAATTGAGATATGGAATTATGAAGGTCATCACATAGCTACGTTTCCCAATTGTGAAGATTAAATGGAAATGAAAACATGGACATAAAAAAGAAAACTAAATCCAATGGACTAATAGAGTGTTATATATACTATCATTAGTTGAAATTTAATGAATAAAATAATAATAAATAAGTGTTTGATAAAATAACCATAAATTCATTTAAAATTATAGTAATATGATGAAAACTTATTATATGTTTTCCTACATTCATGGAATTATTTCATCATATAGACTTGGAAATTATAAAAATATACACCATTAAACAGTATAATTAATTTCCAAAAAAATTGTTATCTTTTCCTCTAAATGATTAGAAGCCATGATGAATATTATTTTATTGAAGCACTAGAAATAAAAATTTAATGGATCACATAATACACCAAATATTAACATGTTATTAATCCTATATTTACTACATCCAAAATGGTTAGTATAAAGAAAGATAATACAAAAATTGAATAAAATTGAATAAATTAATCTCCATAATTCCAAAAATATTCCCTAAAGATAACCTATATCATTCCATCCACAAATACCTATATATAAAAAAATAAACATAAAATAATAGAGTGGTTTAACATTAAAGGTTATCTCATATCCTTCATATTACACCAATATTAACCTAAGACAATTCTTCTTAGATAATTTCTAATTGTATATATAACTCAACCCAAATAAAGCATCTCCTAAAATATTATTAATCAAATCAAAGTCTAGAAGAATTAAATAACAAAATTCATTAAAAGATCTATCATTTATATTAATGATTATACTTATAAATATATTCTTTAGGTTCATTAGGTCCATCAAAAAATCAAACAACTAATATGTTTTATCAATTCCCTAATCATTATTTTTCTAAAACTCCACCATATTACTAAATCACATTTATAGGTAAATAATACCATTCAATATATGGCTCAAATATATAAGGAATAAATATTTACGATTAATTATTAGTTTTTTCATGATTATTATAACCAGAAATCCATTGATATACTCTTTTTTAAAAATGACTTATAAATACAATGACATAAACATTTTAATTCTAGCGTATAAATGAACTATATAACCAAAGTCCTTAGTTTATGACTTAACCATCTAATTAGGTCATTGAATTGAATAATTTTTATATTCTCTACATATAATTCATATACCTCAAATGGTGTTATAGGATATAATTTGTTACCATCCATCACACTAATAATGTTTAGGGAAACAAGATACCTTGTGCCATTTTTCCCATACATCAAAACAACTTCAATTTCCACTGTGAAATATCCCTTAGTGCCTATTTTTACATTTTTACAAACAAGAAATTTCATCTTCATTAATTAATCTCCTTTTATATATATCCTTTATAGAGAAATTATCCTTCTATCCTTTTTTAAATTTTTTTGTTTTACTATCCACCAGTTTTAAATTGTGATTTCTGGTCGTTTGTTTGGCATAATCACAATATGTCTAACTAGAGCTGCTATAATGATGGGAATCTCATTTGGTATGTCCTTGTATTTCCCATCGCATTTTTTGTTTATTTGGTTCTCCCAATTTACATCCATTAACGAACATAAAAAAGAAAATATGTGATGAATAATTTTAAACCATTATACATATAAAAGTGAATCCAATAACATTAACGGGAAAACATATAAAAGAACGGTATTTCTATAACATAATAATTACATGTATTTAATACAAATTATCGATTATCATGTTCTTACATAGAAACCAACATGAATTTTTATCTCATAGTAATAGTAATATTGAAATTGTAATTTGAACAAATAATATCTCCCACGAGTGTCAAACCAGGTATGCAACACAGACCATTTTCCCACACTATTATTTGTTCTAGTCTAGCCCAATGCGGTGTTTTCAGATATTTCCCTAGTTACATATTTTCCAAAGCTAAATACATTTTTATTATCCATATAATGATGTATTTTTTGGGAAACCACTTACTCTATATTTTACCAAAACATTAGAATGTTTTTTATACTTAGAATTATAAATAATTCTTTTCAAGAGTTTCTTAATCCTATTACGAAAATTAAATAACTTTTCCTTCAATTATAACTATGACAAACCATATCTTTGTTATATAATAATACATTATTAATGAATCGTGATAACACATAATAAAATCCCCATGATATAGAATTGTATTTTGATTGTGAATTTGGTTCATTAAATGAAAACATAAAATTGGGAATACATTATATCTATCAAAAACATCCTTAACATAGTCATAATAATCCATTGAAAATAAAACTGCATGGAATAATCTGTGGAAATACATAAGAATGTAGTATGATATAAATAATAGTAAGGAAACAAAAATAAAATAAAATTAATAATGTAATAAATTTTTGAAATTTGGAATGTCAATGGGGCATTAAATGATTGATAATAATAAACATGAACAATGAGTCATGTTATAACATGATAACATGAGAAAAACCTCGGAAATGTGGTAAAAACATAAATCACTACACCATTAACATATGTTAGGTATAACTTCTAAGAAATCATGATAGTAAAAGTCCCGAAAATGAATCACATTTACTTCATATACCAACATGATTTCTATTAATACTATACTTTACCCAATGAATTTGAGAGATATATATTTTTAAGTTCACTAGTAACTATAATTTTATTCTGACGCAGAAGTGTTTATATATATTATATAACATTGATTCATTCATCATCATATTTTATTCCTAAAGAGAGACTATTTTGTAATAAATGCATATATGTATTAAATAAATACATATACGTGTGTTTTTGTGGAAAACTATTATAAAAATTGGTTATTGTATTTATAAAACAATTTTATTATATGAATAATCGTGGTGAAATTTCAACAGCATAACAACATCACATTAAAATTCATATAGTAAGTTCATGAGAGAAAACAATGTAAATGTTCATTTATAAATAATATAGACCTATATAGTTATATTAGAAATCATATCCAAATATTATTAATTAGAAATATCAGGCCTAAGATAATGAACAAACATGAATAAAGAAGAGATGGTGAGGATACCATTCCTTGAGAGTGTGACTTCAAATGCTTGGGAGGAGCTTCTTAAAGGATTTTTGTAAACTTTGGGGGAGTATAAGGAAGGGTAGAACATGTAAGGAAGTTTTAAAAGTATTTTTTTTGTAATGAAAAGTCTGGTATTTGGATGTTTCTAATATTAAATGATTGGGGGATTCTTTATTATATCTCAAATTTAAGTTTTGGAATCAATAAAATAAAATAACCATAAAAAAAGCCTTCCCTTTTTTCCCATTTTTTGTGAAAAATTGTATTTTTTTAATTAGTTTATGTGTAAAAGTACCAAACATAATAAAATAATAACATCTCTGATGTAAAATTGAGTCATACACTTTTATAAAAGAATTTAATCCCTTTAAATATATTAATTATTTTGGAGGATTCTTAAGGTATTTATAAAATTACTCAAATAAATATAAAATCTGAATATTTTAAAGGTAATATAAATATATTTCTTCTATACAATTTTTATTATTTATTTCATTGATTTTTCTTCATTATGATTTTCTAATAGACACCGTATATTGATACAGTATTTAATTTTTACCTATAAAATCAAAAATCTCAAAAAAAATATTAATAAATCACCATTTGATAATTTCAAAATTATGATTCCAAAAGTAATATTAATATTATTAAAATAATTTTGTAAATATTTTAATTTTAAAATTAAATATAAATATCGGCATTAATTGAGAAATGTTGGTTTCATTTACAATAACAGCTTCCAAACACTTATAAAAATGTTATTTGACTTCTTAATAATTATATAATCATTTTAAGATACATAATTTAACAATAAATTTTTTTGAAATAATAATTTATTTAAAAAATAAAATATTTCCTCCAAATTAATATATTAATTTTAATTACATTTTACATAAAAATTAAATTAGTAGTTTATTGTATCAGAATATAAATTCTATCTAACTGATAAGTTAATTATTAAATAAGTTATAACATTAATAAATGAGTATAATTTTCATTTAAATTAAAAGTAAATATAATTAATTATAATATTATGTTTTCTTTTTTTTATTTTTAAAATTATATTTATCCTTAATCAACCTTTTTTTACAATGGTAATTAATATTTACAATATTTACTATTCATATTATTCAAAAAATAAGTTGAACATATTGCCTAATATTAATTATGATGATTGAATATATGAAATCCATTTTATTAATATTAAATTTTATAGGTGAAATAATTTTATTTTCTCTAAAACGCATAAGCATTATGAGAAGTGGTTTTTCAAAAAATACATTCTTTGAAAATGAATATTTTAATTATAACTGTTTAACATGTAATCTTAATTATATAAATATAAATTCAGAAAGATAAATATATAATATAAATAATTAATTTAAATAATTTCTCACTATTAGTTATTTTAATTAATTTTAATATTTAAAAATTAGTCATCTAAAAATAATTTCTATAAATAATAATTTTTTACGCTACAAAAGATTTCATACAAAAATATGTTATAATGATGATTTAATGAATGTTATTTATATGAAAATAAATAAATAACACTTTTGTTCACTTTGAATCAATTAATAATTATTAATTGATATTTAAATTTATTCATTTTTAATAATAAATGTAAATTTTTATTAAAAATTATTCTTTTACTATTCATTGAAAAATCAATATATCCTTAGAAATCATGAATTTTGACCCTAAAGATTTTATACTATATAATGCCCTTCATCTAGTATATATTTCAAATATATTGATCACCACTTCTCTAATTGTGATAATTTATCAAGCCATGTGTGTGGTTATAGTTGTGTAATATATTATATTTTGTTCCTTATGAGGTTGTAGTATATTGTTGTTGTATGAATTTTTGATATGTTGTTATTTTATAAGGATTTAGTTAGTGATTATAGAAGTCATATGATTTGGTATAAGGGATATGATGGGATGGAAATACAACTATGTATGTATTTTCAATGAAATGATTACTTGATCAATAAGAAAGTGAGTTTGGGTTTCTTCTATATCTATAACTATATAAATTTCAATACATATATAGTGTGTGGATTTATGGAGTCATCATCTATTGTGAAAGTATTACAGATAACCTAGGATGGAATATGTGTTAGTTTCACTATTTATTTACAATAACATTATTATGATTCTTCCAATTGACATGAGTTTTCCTAAAAAGAATCGTACAAAGAGTTGTTCTATTCTCACCCATACTTCAATTTATGATTTTTAAGAAAATATGGTATTGGTGAATATAATATAACATATTGTCATATGAATTAAATAAATGGTACATATAAAATTTTATTTTTATGTAGATTTTATTTTATTTATATTATATTCAATTTTTTTTGTTAGAATGAAATTATATAAAATATTATGTTACATTTTAGGAACTATATTATTCAATTTAATAATTTTTTTCTTCACCTATAGATATTAATGAATCCATATGATTAGATAGTGTAATACTTACCATTTTTAATGTTATATACAATTATTTTTCTTTTCCAACACATAGTCTACTGGAGGAAGGATTTAAGGGTCATAATCTACGTTACTATTGACCTATGGTGGTGATAGTATCTTTTTGTCATAAATATTCATCTACCATAGTTATATCTTATTTAGAGAGTTATAATTTTGGTGACATTTATATATATATTACAAAGATTATATTGATTTCTTTTTAATGTGTTGACATAGTAATGGCTAAAAATCATGATATATAGATATTTTAATAATATTTTATTTAATTTTAAATGTTATTTATAACAGATACATTATTATAAACATTAGTGTTATTCTATAACATCATATTTAACACATGATATTTTAATAATAAACCTTTTATGGTAACTTTTTCAATTTATTAGGTATATTTTTATTAATGAATTATTTTTCATAACAAACAATGGTGGTAATTTTTCCAGTGGATTTTTTACCAAGGATATAGTATTGAATATTGGTTTTTTCAATACATTGTTTTCTCATAATATCATTATATTTGTTATGTAGTCTCTCATGGTGTTTTTCCTCATATAACATCATTTAATGTTTTGATTATATTGAATTCCTATCCCTCATGTTATATTTAGCGCATACAAGAATTAATTTTATCCTCAAAATATTATATATTATATTTGTATATGTGTATTCCTATATTGTATATTTCATTTATAGGTTTTATATATTATAGTGGTAATCAACTCTATGTTTGTATGCATTCCTTCCTAGTTTTATCCACAACATCCTATATTTTTATAAGTATTTTTTGATCAACAAATCATGATTTTTCAAAAAAAATTGTGGTTTCACATTAGGCTTATTCAGCTGATATATATTTAAAATATTATGTATTTAAGAATAGAAACAAGGTTCTTAAGATCCATCTATTTTAGTAATATACTAATTGTAATGTTTATATTATTATTCATGTCTGATTCCTGGAATATGGTAAGTTTGATTCCCATAATGTTTTCTCATGAATTGATATTTACAATTATCCCATTTATGTTTAGTTTAAAATATTTTTAATAAATAAAATTATTCTAATTTAATGTGATTTTATTTAATAATATTTGTAAATAGATTCAAAAAAGTAGTTTATTAATAACACAAAATAGATCAACTCTAATTTTTTAATTTGTTTTTTATAATAATTAGGATATTAAGAATCGAATGGGGATAAATATTTATGTCAATTGCATAGGAAATTTTGGTGGTCTTGTTGTTTTATTTTTTTACCTTATTTTATTCATATTGTTCCCTTAATATAATCTAGTTTGTAGTTAGTTTTTTCATTTTTATTCATTTTTTGTTCAATACCCAATATAATATTTTACTCACTTTCATGTATCATACTAAATATTCTAAAAAAATTATAATATACATAATTTCATAAAATATAATGTATAATTAATTTATTGAATATATCTAAGTGTCAAAATTAATTCAACATAATTGGTTGTTAGTAAATAAATAAGAATCATGTTATTAATAAAAAAATTATTATGTTCAAAACTATTGACATATTGAAAATTTAAATGATATATTTTTGTAATATTTTTTCATTTATGTTATCCAAAAATTATATTATATAATGGTGAATGAAAAATCATTCTTTATTAATTTTTTGGAATATGTATTATATCTAATTATTTGTAACTATTCAAAATAATATTAATAAATTCCTTAAATATTTATTCCATGTAAATGGATTATAGTTTTATCTAACCACATATGGACCAATGTGTGACTACTTATAATATTACAATTTGTTTCCTAGAAAAATAATAAAATAAAAAATTTAAAAAATATTAATTATTTGGTAAATAAAATTCTGGGTAATGAATAAAAGGAACCCAATATGTTAATATTTTGGTAATATGTATGGAATTTAAAATTTAGGATAATTTACTCAATATTAGGAATGATACATATTATGTTTCATTGAATATTAAAAATTGATTAAGAGATATAAACCTAATAGGATAAAAATCTCATAATTATTTCTATTTATATTGAATATAATGTTTTCACAAAATCTTAAGGATATTTTCACACACACAGTTGGATATATAGTTCTTTAATTTATTTTAAAACTATCTAAATAAAATAATTATGAATATTACTCAATTCCCAAATGGTATAATTTATTGTAAAATTTCATATATTCATTATAATATTAACATCTCGTTGTGATTTTTTAAACGAATAAATTTAAAATGAAAAAGGTTTCCAATGAAAAAATGTCATTTTTATATAGGTATGAATTATGGTTGGGCCTTTGAGTCCTGAACCTCATGAATAGTCTTCAGAGAATTAGTGGATACACTAACAATACACTCCATTGTTTAAGAAAAAAAAGTTGTTTCAAATTCTATATTATATAAATCTATGAAATTGAATTATTTATATATTCCTATACAATAATTTTACAATGTTTCTCGAGGTACACATACATATGTTGTATTAGACCAATTTTATTTAAATAGGTATTCATTTGATTAAAATATATTCATTCTAAAAATTAGTGTGTTGATGATTTTTCAAAAATATTAGCAATTGATTATACATGATTTCTATTAAATAATTATTTTATGTTTATAAAACATGGAGTATCAAGGTCTTATATTTAATCTTTTTCTAATACCTTTAGACCTATTAGAAATATTTTTTTTATGTGGTTTGAATCTAGGAAATGGAGCCGAATAGTATACCAAGTGTGGTAATTTGATATAAATTCAAAATTATATATATTTAATTAAATTAATTTGATATATAAATTAATATTATTGTATATCACATCTCTGATATTCAAAAATAAATTTCATTTTCTCATTATGTCCATGCATGTTTCTAATGAAGAAAATATAATTGATAAAATATATACATAAAAATGGGAGATTGTTGCTGATATTCTATATAAAGAGATGCAATCTACGAAACTATATCGTTTTCACTAGATAATGTAGGGGGACTATGAAATTTTAAATTTTCTTTATAGAATTATTTAAAATAATGGATTGGGTCCTTAAATATGTTACTCCATTATGGATTTTTCATTATTCATATTACAGAGTTGGGATACATGTTGTTTAATAAAATCACATATTCTTCTTAAATTTAATCCCCTACTTGTTAAGATTATAATATTTAGAGTATATTCTGATTACTTTATTTAATTATATTCCTTAAAACGGTTGATAAAAAACCATATTACTATTTAGAGTTAAATGTAATAATAAATCTTGAGAGTATTTATGAATTTTTGGAATTGATAGTTCTGTTAATTCTTACTACATCCTATGATTCCTTTTTCATTGTAATATTACTTTATTAAAGTTTATATGGGTAATTCAAATAACTATATATTTGAGGGTGGTATTCTTCTAGAACTTATGTCCTTAAATACTATAATTCTCATCATTTCATTGACTAATCCCACATTGTTCAATTAATTTCTATTTAATTTATTGTGAAAAAATTATATAATAATAGTTTAATGTATTGAATATTTATTAGTGAATTTATTCAATGTATTTATTTATAAAGGGCAACAATCTTCCCCACTTGGATAGAACATCCACGGGGTGTTTTTTCTAGCTCAATATATGGATTTAGTCATGAATCACTATCTCTATAGGGGTAACATGACAATCAATTATTACATTGAGAAAGATAAAGATAGAGTTTAATGGGGATTGAACTAGGTCATTTAAAATTACGTTGGGTTGTTATACTAATTTTTTTAACTTCTTTTACTCCATATTTATTTCCTTATTTAATACTAGTTCAATATTAAATTTTTTAATTTATTTATATAAAATCATATAATTTTAGAAGATAACCTATTTCCATAATTCATTTTATCTTATCTGATGATATTTTTAAAATAAAGTGAAACATTATGTATACATCAGTTAAGTAGGAACTTTTATGGATGTATTAATTAGTGTGGGGACATGTTAACATATTTTCTAATATTACATGCACATTTAATCAAATATTCTAGTTCACTAGTTACTACATTTTGAAATTTCTTTTTCAATTATTGGTTTTGAAGCCTGAAAAAGAAAAACTCTTTTAATAGTATCAGCATCATGAAAAAAAAATTTCTACAAGAAATATTGTATACAGTGGTATTTGGCCTTGTTTCACATATGTGATCATCAATATATTACATATTAGTGCCACATTATTTCATAATGTGGTGAAAATCTATTAGATTGATTTTATCATTGATAATATTATTTTTTATATATACTACTAGTATGTATAGTTCCTTTCATTCGTTTGGAATATTAATATTTAATAATATATCCTTTTTCAAAATGTTTAACAAAGATCCATTGATTTTTATGGTCTATAATGTTTCAAAAAATTTAATGAAAAATATTTTCATAGACATGTTAGAAGACTCAGAAATAGATTATCATTTAGTCATTATGAGTAAGAAACAAATTTCACTACAACTAAAAGTAATCATGTAGAATATAATCATCCTAGAAATTCCCCACATGATGACAATATGAAAATGGATGTGGGATTTCTATTTGGTTGGTCCTTATAGAATAAATTCATTTGAATTATTTTTGTTTATCCATAAGATAATGATAGATCATAATTAATTCCAAGATTTTCACATTTGGGATACTAATCCTCATACCACTAAAGTGCTATTTTTTATATTACCATGGTTCATCAAGTCGTGAAAGACATCATTTACTCCATAATTCCTAATTAACTTGTTTTCAAACATTTCATTGATTTTTTTATTTCATGATAGAATAAAAAAAAGATGACACTTACCTGCACATATTTAGTGAGATTATGAGGTGTGTAATACATTTTTAATGATGATGATGATTTTTTATATAGGAAAAATAAAAATGTATTCCCATCTAACCAATCATTATAATGAAGGGATCATCATATGTATTAAGGATGTAGGTTCAAAAAAATCTTAATGTATGAATCACATTATCAATTACTCATTAATATTATGAGATATTTATCTTCAATGTAGAGGACCTAACTCAATTACCGGAATGTCACTAGGATGGATAGCCAAAAGACCTCAATTTGACCTTGTGATCATCAAAAGATGGTTACTAGTAATGATGTAATATGAAAACAAGCGGAATATGGTTTAACCTTTATAATTAAATAATTAATAAAAAATACAACTAATACAACCCAAATTGAATGAATTTCATAATATACAATTTGATAACTATTTTGAATGATGGTAGTAAAAATTATTCTCTTAATCCATTGATAAAAACAAGACTTGATCTCCAGGATCCAATTATAATACCATGTGGAGTGAACCCCATACCAATTTTGAAAATGTTTAGAAAAAAGTAAATCAGTAATAAATATACTATTGTAAGTGGGTACATACATAGTAGAATATGAAATTTCATGACCAATGAAGTGTAAATATTGGGTGTTATTAAATATTATGTAGTAGGAGGACACCATGTTTCATATATATATAGAACACAATCTAGTATTTTAAATCGATCAATACAATCCTTCAAATAAATTATTATATATAAATAAATTTGGAAATATGTATCAATCAAAACATAGTTGTTTGTTCTCTTTGCAACTGATATTTTTCTAGGCATGTCCCAAAGGTAGAATTTCATTAAAACAAATGAATAAAACATAATAACCTAAAAAATAATTTCATATCACATGATTTTATGAAATGTATCATTATTAAATAATATTATAACAAGATCTATTGTATTAAACATAAAATTTAAAATTAGATTGACAATATAAGAATACCTCGGTCCAAATTTTATTCAATGATTTGTATATTTATTAATAGAACCATAACTAGGTTACAACATAATTTCCAAAATAATATCCAAAAAAGAATCCTTCTAGTTTTAATCCACATGGTCTCATAAATAATTGAATGAAAAAATGCAACGTTCTATTCTATAATTGATGATCCATTAATATTTCAAAACAGAAATTCATCAGAACACCATCACATAAGTTATAGGATTATATTTCTATATATATTGAGATGCAAAGAATAACCAGGAATTTTCTTGGCCTTTATATAATCCTTATATATTTTTTATTTTGGATAATTCTAAAGGGGGAAAAATATTATATACAACAAAATGATTCTCCAAAAAATCCATGACCACTTGAAATAATATAATCATATATATATAGAGCATGGTTTTAAATTAGTAATTTTAAATTTTCTTTTATCTAACATCTTAATCCCTAGAAAATTCTATGACTAATAATAATACAAATATTATTTTTTTTGTTATTATTATTATTATTAACTCATTATTATATTAATTTCTCAATGATGATATAAATATCAAAAAATTAATTAATATTTTTTATGTTATTTTTACTACATCATTTCTATTGGTTATTTAATTACTCTTCCTGAGAACTTTTTTCTGAATTTACAAATTCTTGAATTATAAATTTGTTTTTTCCGATTTATAAATACATATTATACTAATGTTACTATAGTCAAATAATTATTTAAACATATCAATCATTTTTAATCATTGAATAAATAATTATGATTAGTAATCTATCTATTTAATACAAATATTATTTAACAATTATTATTATATAAACTATGTTTTTAAACTCTAGGCCTCTTACTTATTTTATGTAATTTTTCTTGCCTAGTTTTCCATATCGACGTATATATATGTGTAAAGTCACCCATAGAGAAATAAGTTAATGTTGTATTGAAAATTACCACATATGAACACTAAAATTTTAATATAATAAAATTTTCATGATATTTCATGAAATATGTTTCATACACAAGTCAACACCATATATTACCAATAATAATTTCATTTAATAATTGAAATTAATTGTTCTATTCCCATGTTTTTTGGAACCCCAGACCTGCATCAAGGATATTGTTGCATAAAAACATACAATACATACAATATTTGATACTAACTATGGATTCATAGACATAACATTCCCATAATTAGAACACATAAATAAAATAGTTCATTTCATAAATTCTCAAGACCATTTATGTTTATTTATGTTGGGAATTATGAAATATATTTCACTAAAAATACAATTATTTATATGAAATTATTTTTTTCCAATTTATATACTAAACTAATTAATCCATAATATTTGTCAAATATCTCTTATAAATACCTATACAAGATGTAATTTTATTAATTTTATTTCAAATAATTTTCACTTTATATAGTATATATTAGAATATAATAATGAAGTGAATGAAATAATTATTAATGGAGTATATAATTAGTATTATAAAAAATAACTTAGTATATATAGTAAATAATAAATAAATAGACCACATAAAACCATAATCGATTAAATCTGAGATCCTTAAATTACATTAATAATTAAGGACACCGTGGTGTATAATAATTATTGAGATCATTATTTTAGAATTAATTATTTACGGAATCCATAACATATTTTCTATGTCCTTTTTATATGAAAATATACTGATATAAAGAGTGGTGTATAAGAAACCCACGTTTTTTTCACTTGATACATGTCATTATGTTGATGAGCTAAATAATATTTATTATATCACTTCATTATATACAGTGTATCCATTATAGTAGTCAACAATACATTTCATTCCATTATTTTTAGAACCTATGAACTGATAAAAACATAATTATTCATATAATAAAACATACAAAATTTCAATGCATAATCATTATAATTTATTAGTTCATAATCATCAATAATGTGAATGAATCCTTTTCTAAAAATAATTGTTCTTTTAAGGTAAACATCGACTAATATAAATTCATATAAATAGAATGTTCAAGAAATATATGGAAATGAGTATATAGTTATGTTAATGAAGGAATAACATGATCATAATAAATATGTAGAGAAAATTTGGATGATTACAAAGTATAATACACCTAGTGTAATAAAGTAATATTATAAGGGTGTGTAAATAAATTAAAAATTTGCAACAAAATAAATTCTTCAAAATTATCACAAAATATGGAATAAATAATAAAATTGTTTTATATAATTACACCCATCCCCTTAGTGATAAATATATATATGTGAGATAATATAATTAACCATAAAATACATTAGAAAAAGACATTTTATAAATTATAATGGATGTGGAAGAAAATATTTTTTGGAAAACATTTTCAAGATTGACATAAGAAAATTTACATTTAGCATTCAAATGTATCTTTTGAAAATGTGTTGTGATATTATTTAAAATAAATTACATTCAAATTGTTTTCTTCATTAATTTAAAATTTGACATAAATAAATTATATCTTTAGGAAATGTGGATATGAAGACAAAATAGAGAAAATTTGAAACCAAAAAACATTATTATTAGTTTCAGAAAACATTTTCTAAAAAATATCATTTTTTACAAAATTCATTAATATATTAATATATTAATTTCATATAATAGATGAGATATTACCAAATAATAAAATATTATGAGGTAATAACCCAATCATTGATGAAATAATATTTTTATGAAATAATACATCTCATGGAAATTTTACTAGAGTATTAACTATCCCATATGGGAATCATATTCCTTATAATAATAAATATTTCAAAAAAGAGTTTTATATTCCAGCTTTGTGAAATATTTAAAAAATAATATAAGTATCATGTAGAATTTTTCCAATTTATTTATAAAAAGTTCAAAAAAGGATCGTATCCCAATGACTGAAAATCGGGTTATAAAAATCATTCTAATTGGGGTAAAAAGTGATTCAAATTACATTTGATGATGATGAAGTGATTTTGATTATTATTTACCATGAATAAAAATAATATATAATAATGATAAATACATTGGAATTGAATACATCATTCAATTGAAATAATGGGGTATAGCAAAGACACTTCTCATAGGATTAAATTTTCAGGCAATGAACTCTTACAGATTGAGTAAAAATTTAATCAAAACCCCTTAAAAACATGGAATGTAATTAAACATAATATAAAATTTTTCAAATTTATTTCTAATTATCATATCTCAACTAGTTTCAATTTTTAAATCATAAATTAATTTTTTCTCTTCATACGAAATATGTGTCAAATAGTAGAATTTGAGATAAAAACACTTATGTCGATACCGATTTTTCATGCACTTACTCCAAATGTCATGTATGATTAAATCATGTTGAATAAAAACATACACATAAACCATGGTCGTAACTATATAAATTTATAATACTATATATTAATCATTTAATAAACATATATATATGTTCCTTTTTTTACATATCTTCGCCATTGGGTGTAAATAATATATATCACACTGAATTATTTTCGTAAAGTAGTGTTGGTACTTTTTAAAAAAAATCATCATTAATTTATCATATAAACTAATGTAATAGGTGTCTCAATATATTATATAAAGATATATTCTCATTTAATGGAAGACATTATTACGATCCATGATTTTTGAAATGGACACAATCATGTTTTGGGGCTTATAGAGGAATTAATGGTTATTTTTTAATTAATGATTAAAATATTCATATAACCTTAAAAAAATAACTATTTATAGATATTTTTATATTATTAAATTAATTATATTCTCATATAAATAAATATTCCAAATTTATCATCTTTTCATGAATGTGGTTAAACCCTCCCAAACATTATCCATCCTTTATTAAAGGGTAATTATAAGGTGGTTTATTTGTAAATTAATTAGAAAAACCAATAATAATCTTACATGGAGATTATTTATATAATATCTCATAATATTATGATTTTATAATGAGGATATAAAAATTATTAAGCCTTTTCAGGAAAAAAATAATCAGTAACCCTGTAGTATACACTTTTTAAAAGATTAAAGAAAGGAGGATCATTTATTAATCACGCCACAAAATTATTATCTAATTTTTAAAATCATAATATTAATTATATGAAAAAATAATATTTATCCTTTATCAATTTTCTTATATCAATCCACTGGTCATTTTAATGAAAAATATAATACACCATTCCCTGGATGTGGTAGTCCATAAATACACATCGATGGTGATTTTATTTTCCAAATAGTTGTCTAAATTAGTTATATGGTCTATCCTTTTCAGAATATAAAATATCTCAAAAATAATAAATTTTTAGGTCAAATTGAATTTTGGGATCATCCTTGTAATGATGTGATGGAAGAATAACCATGTTTTATAGTGGAGGTGATAGTCTGCCAAATGCATGATTCTCATATTCAATTTCTATTAATGGAAAACGGTTGGTAGTAAATTATATTATGATCATTATAATAAAATATATGTATAATAACTATACTAATGTAAACTTATTTATGGTTAAATGAAATCATGTAATGTATAAAATGCTATAAAATAAATAGAAAATAGAGTGTACGGGTTAGAAATTTATAACTTACAACCTATATTTTATAATATTTGAAAATGATTAATAAATTTAGGGATGTAATTTTAGAGGGAAAACATATTTATATTTATTAATAGTGTTAAATTGTCTTTTGAGAATAGTTTTATCAAATATTATTCATTTTTATACACCCCCACCTCACCCCTAGGTTGGGAAGTGGGCGTTGTGTTACTGGCCTTATGTGACGTCCCCAAGACACTAAAGACTATAAATATATTTAAAGGGACTCAATAAAAATTGTTGGTTGATTTTACCATTAATAAATAAAAATATAAACCATATTAAAATAATTAAATAAACCACTATATGATACATTAGTAGAAAACAAATACATGTCAAATATAAAATCGAAAAACCATATCAGGGTACTAATGGAACCAGACTGATTTGACTAATGGAATCATAAGGAAACTAAAAAACCAAAGCAATAAAACTGATAACTCCCATCCTACTCTAATTTTTTGCTCCCCAAAAATTTCCTATAGTATCAATAAGAATCAAAAATGAATTTATATACCTTTCCTTTACCTATGTGTCGAAAATTGAAATCTACATAAACACTCAACAAAACCCATAAAGGGCGTGCATCTAAACCTAGAATGAGTTTCCCAACAATATACAAACTCATTCCACTATTATAGGACCCCATTATCTTAATATACTATGTAAAATTAAAATAGTAAATAAATTATATCAAATCAAAAACATTTTTTTTCGTGGTATGAAATAAAAAATCCATTAAAACATTTATCCTTCAACATGGAATATCCATTCCATAATTCCACACATCAAAATATCTAAAAATATATTGTTGGAAAAAATTTACATACTCCTGACTAATCATTAATTGATCTGACAAATCATTACAAGTTAACTAATTCATGGTTCTTTAATGGCACACGCCCCTTCCACAGGGTAATGTCTAACGAAAATGAAGTCACACTAACCTTGTTTTCCAAAATCCATGCAAATCCATTAAAAATAAAAAATTATATTAAATAATAAATTTAAAAAAATCCATGAATAAATAAATTATAATTTTATAATCATCATTTTATAATTATTAGTAAATAATATTCTCCAAATACCATCAACATTCCAAAATTCTAAAAACTATCATAAAATATTTTTCCATTCAGAAAAAAAATTATGGTACTAAAATAATTTCAATAAATTAATAAATTTAAAACAATGCCTTCTTGTACTAAGAAAGTCGATTATAGGGGGGATAAACCTTCCACATAAACATCCATGAAATCAAATAATGGAATAGTGATTTTTTAGATCTGATCTTGAATTATTTTTGATAATTAAATCCAATAAGTATTCATCAGGATTACATCCATAATATATTAAATAATATGACCATGTCCATATTAGATAATTATTATGGTTATGAGACATTAGTGGAGATGATATCTAATAATAACATCTAAAAAATGATACATAATAGAAAATGTGAATCTCTAACACACATTGAATATCCTAATACATAATCCTTGAATGATAGGGAATGTCTCTCAAGCCATATGAATAAAATGATTTTTGTAGTATGAAATATTATAAAATTAAATGGGGACATAGGAAAAAATATTTTTTAGATTAAAAAATTACTCATATACATCTAGACACTACATGGTTAGGCTGCATGGTTAAGTAGAATGTCTTCCAACCATGTGGTTCTGGAAAATTTAGCTAATCCCATGTAGAGTTGGAACACATGATTATAGAAATAATGTACCAACCATCCTTTTCCAATTTGGGATTAAATTAATAGTTTCCATTGTAAATATTTATGGTTTGTGAATACAATGATTCCACCATGTAGAGCTACTATCCCCCCTTCCATAAGAAACATATTATTCTAGATGCGGTGTATGGTTTGTACTAATGGTTCAAAAAAGACTGAACCTCAAAAAAAAACAAAAAAAATTCGAAAACATATTTGATCCTCCCATAATATAATATGATCAATATATATACTTATAATACATTAATAAAGGGTCTTGTACTTATTCTCATGGGTATAAGATTATATTGGCCATTGGTCTTTCCATCCTCACAATGTATAATCCTAGATTCATTATGGAATTTATTGGGTCACTCCATAAAAATTATCTTTTCATGCACCCATTTTACATAATATGACTATTTATCTATAAATCCTTCACTAGAAAAACGTTATCATCTTCAATAATTTATCTTTCTTATATATAATTTATAATAACTCATGAATCAACAAAGAATTTGGTTCATGTTTAATGGGATCACATTGAATAACATGGTCATGGTCATATTGGTACTTCATTAATTGAGATAAATGAATCCAATTATTCATATAAAAAGGACATGGAGTCAAATACATCCAATATTACTACTCACCAACTCATTCAAGTATCTCAAAAGGTAATATTTTACAATGTGAAAAATATCCTTTGTATAATAATAGATGTTTCAAAATCTGTAAGGACCTCGATTCCCGGGTTCCCATGGGGCATGATGTACTGAAAATTTATTTCAAAAGGATACAATAATACATCATGTCCCATTACTACAGATGATCATGGGGCTCATGATTCTGGGAAACCACCTGCTTTTGGAAAACATCTTTAGTACAAATCCATGCCTGAAATTTTTTAAAATAAAAACATAGGGTGAGAAAAATATTCCTAGTAAGGGGTTTTTAGACGTATAAAGTAATTACTTTGTCAAGAAAGTCATTTAAAAACGATAAAACACATTATTAAAAAAAGGAATTATCTTTTCCTTTAAACATGTAAATCCTAAATTCTTGAGAGCCACATACACAGAAAAGAAGTACTTTCTTAATATAAAATTCAATGAAAACATAAATCAGAGAGCACAGTCATGTGAAGAATAGATGATGCATGATTTACAACAAAATTACATCAGCTCTAAAAGGCAATGTGTAAGAAGGGAAGATATACATATCCTGATTCATTAGAACATAAAGTTCATATAACAACATACCACATGTGATAAAGTTCATATCTCATAATCTCATTCTCATAGTCAAAGGAAATTTCCAGGTAGGGGATATCCTTTTAGTTGAACAATCCCATGGTTGTCCATTTATCATCACATGTGGAGGGAATGTATAATTCCAGACTTTGTCATGACCTTACTTCATGACGATAAAAGATAAATTAATATGGTTCAAGGCAAACGGCCCACCCAGTTTCCATAGCTCTACAAGCCCATGCCAACTGCCAAGACCGTTGCACATAATGTCTTATGAGACTCATCTTTACCCAATGCATTGGAGCGCTGTATAATTATAGGCTCACTCATCCATAATCATTTAAGTCTAATACATCCCTCACAAATTTGACGTGGTCATACATTCATAGAGTTTCATTCTTACATTCATCATATATAATCCCTTTTCACATGCAGATTTCATAGTCATGGAAGAACACTACCAACATTAATACAAACTAAGACATAGGTAATAAAAAAGTATATACACATTAGACATTAACTTAACAATTGAAAACATGGATGTAATGTAACCCTTAAAATTAACATAAACACTTTAATACTTTATACATCGCAACCCAGAGTTAGATAAAAGATCATTCATATCTAGAACATATGCTGATAAATGGGCGTGGTGTTAGTTTATTTTAAACTGTGAGCATACCCTCATATTTACACAGTAATGTTTACATGGTGTATGGAAAGGTTTAGCTTGGGTAGTCAAGTATGTATAAATATGAATATATATACAAACTATATAAATTTATACATGGTTCTGTAAAAAGTCATTTGCACACTAAATAAAGATCATCTTAATACATTTCTTTAAAAAATTTGGATTCGAATAAAACATATTGATTAGAGGTTGTATATACCTATATATGTATACGATTAAATGTATATACATATATGCATAGGTTTCCAAATTAAACTATTCTAAAAAATAGAATATTTCTCCAGATATACTTACTTTAAACATGATTATAGTTTGGTAAGACCATGTGGAGTTCTTACACATGAACTATAAATGTCAAAATTGTTTCCACAATAACCAGGTAAAATCACCTTTTCATAAAAAACGATTTGAAAACATGATGATAAATGAGACTTTCCCTTCGGGGAAACTATTTTTTTATTGGAAATACATTTTAAACCTTACCTATTATAGGTAATTACATAATTTTAATATCACACTTGACAGAAAAAACATTAAGAGTAGATTGCAACTTGGTCAAATCATCATGTTATTTAGTGATATATTTTAAAACAAATAATCATGCTCGTCCCTATGTTTACACATAGATGTTCATATACATCTAAGTATTCACATTCACATATATAATACATGTACTTGTATATTTTTTTCATGTTCATAAGAATTACTCGAAATCCCAATTTTTCATATGGCAGAATAAAACAAGGGTTATATACATATAAAATACATATGTATACTTGCATATATCATCTTATATATATGTATATAAATATATATACACATGGTGAATATAGGTATATGAAAATACTAGAACCTAAATAAAACAAAGCACTGGAGTTTCCCTTACCCCGATTTGGTTCTCCATGTAGGGAGAGGGAAGCAGGTATGAATGGTTCTCAAGGCCTTACATATGTGTATACACAAGGTGTATATACATATAGGTATATATATATATATATATATATATATATATATAACAAAGCTTAAAAAAATCCAGGTAAGACATGTCCCCTTACCTTTCCTTGGAGAGGTGGGAAATGAGGTATAAGAGACATTTTTAGGTGGCCGAAGACCTAAGAACCCGAAGAAAACCCTCTCCTTCTTCGGTGCAAAACATCCTCTCTTCGGTGAAAACCGAGGCTTAAAAGTGGGAAACTCTCCTTGCGTAGAGATCTTGACCGGGTATTCGAGGCAAAGGCGGTGCCAAACTCGTGGAAAGTAGGTGAGAAATCGGGTCCACTGCTAGCCTAGGTGAAGAAAACGTTGGCTATCCTACTGGTTGGTGTGCGCGATGAAGAAGAAGACATGCAGGGAAAAAGGAGGTCTGAAAATAAAGGAACGACCTAGATTAAACCGAGATGAATTGGATGGCCCTGACGCGATGCGGTAATAAAAATCCACGGACGGCTGCGATGGAGCCGAGCTGTATCCAATGGTTCAAGAGGGAAGTGGTGCTTAAAACAAAATGCGGCCTCATCGGTTTTGTAAAAAAACAATGTTGTTTTTTTGTTTATATTTTTTTATTAAACCCATTATTATATCGTTTTTGTTATTAACAAGCTATTATTGATCAACTTTTATTATTTTAAGGTAAGTCAATAATCATTTAATACACATATGTATTAATTTATTTTCCCCTATCTATATCATTTTAATATTTTCCTTTATCGACTTATATTAACCAATTATCTTAATCTCTAATAACATGTAATGATCTATATTAATGTTGTTAATACAATTAATCATAATAACATTAATAATTAATTTTAATTTTCAAAATTAAGAGTTCATTGATGTAAATATTAACATTATGAAACAAAATTTGTAAAACAAATGAAACCATTATTTGACATAGTTTCAAAACTGTTAATTATAGAAAGATCAAATTAAAAAAATTGAATTATTATTAGTACTTATATTGATTTTAGAGGTAAGTATAATATATTTAACTAAAAGTTTATCGTAATATATATATATATGACCCATTATTTTACACATATTTTTTGTAAACTAAAAAAAGGAAAACCCTACCTGATTCAATATAGTCATTCATTTTTTAAATAAAATAAATATATATTTTCTTATGTTAAAAAAGTATATAATTAATATTGTAAGAAAAATAATAATATTATTTCCCACTGTTATGTATTATAATAATCACATTCTCGTATAATTCAAAATTTTGGGAAAAAAATAATAATTAATTATATTATCATTATTATTGTTGTTGTTATTTAATAATTAAATCAAATAACATAATTAACCTTTTTTAACCTTTCAGGGGTATTCAACTCTTAGCTTTAATGATCTAATTGAAAATTAAAACATTAGAAGATAAATGGATCGTGGCGGAGCCAACGGCTATATTTATAGTTGTGGGTGTCTAACAGTCGAATTGGTGTTCTATAAAAACCTGGTCTCGGTGTATCCCATGCTCAAGGTGAATGAAGAAGAAAGAGGAGGAGATGGTTCAAGTCATTCTTTTGGTGCTCAGTACAGCAGCAGTGGCTTTGTCCATCATTATGTTTGTTTTGATGGATTCCAAAGACCCTTATCACCTTCTCGGGGTTCTTATTGTTTTTAGCGGACTTCCGATAATTTTAATCAGGTTTTTAATTGGTATATATGGTTAGATCAGCTTCCCGTTTGATCATAGTGAGTTGTGTTTACCATGGTGTTCTTGATTTGAATAAACAAGCCTTTCGTTCGTTTTGGTTCATTTACTCTATCTCATTGTTATATATATATATATGTGTGTGTTTTTTATAATAGGACAATTTATTCAATTATAGGAAGACATAAACCATATCGTTATATAAAACATAGTTTCTTGGGATGTTACATTATTTCCCCCTTGAAAGAATTGCATCATCGCAATTCAACTCATAAAAAGAGAAAACCCCCAGTCGTACAACATTACCAAAACGGAGGATTTGGCTTGGTTAATGGAATTCCCAAGTTGGTACATAATTCCTCCATTTATCTAGCCCAGATGCACCTTGAGTAGTAGGTTTTGAATCCCTGATCATGTGTACTATACATAGGCTTCCATAGGGAGGCATGTGCGGTGAAAATCTCAGAAATGTCCGAGTGGACAAATTCCCTGATAACCCTCGAAACTATGTCACACTCGAGGTATTCGAGGGGGATGATGCGATTGAGGAGACTAAGATTTAATCCATATAACATAAGGGCTGCCTTGAGGTGGCCATCTTGAGAAATTATGGGGAAGCATGCTCTGGCAGAAAAGTTTTGTGCCAAAGTAAAACACTGTAAGAGGCCTTTGTAGTATCTCCCCCTTTGCCTATGGTAGGGGAGTTGGGCAGTGTCAATGAGATGAAAAACATGGTCATTCCACTAACACAAATGAAGGATCTAAAGACTGTTCGAAAAATCAATAAGGTATTCGCAAGACCCTCACAGGCGGAGAAATGATGGATAATCTACCATGCATGTTCTTATCAAAATAACCTCTAATAACTCATCGGGTAGAGATGAGATGTTTGTTTGACCTGCCATCTGAAAAAAAACATTCAAGAGAACTCAATTTTCAACACCGTTAAAGTAGAGATAGGAATGGAAACATGAAACATTCAATTACAGAAAAGTTTACATATAAAATCCTGAGTTTACTAAATGAACACCACAAAGAGAGGGAAAAGTCCCTAACTCCTCAAACCACACTCAGGCTGAACAGATGGGGTTAAACTCATGGGAAAATCTATGACGCCTCCAATGTTTAGAATGAGAGGTATAAAGTTGAGAAACATTATTATACACATGTTGCCTATAAGAAAAATGGGTGGATTCATATTCTAACACCCCAAAGTCCATCAACTGGTCCCAGAAGCTGTAGTGCAAAATCTGACCAAGGTAGGCTGCTCGGAGGTCTCCGGCAGTAGTAGCTTCTTGAAAGGGGGTATCGAGCATCGTGCCAAATTCTTTTCCGGTCATGAACACTCGGACGAGTCCTTCATGGTACCTTCCCTGACGTGCATAAGAGGGTAATTGGGTTATCATCATTAAGAGATAATCCATTCCCAAACCCCGGTGAAGACTAATCACCCTAGGCGAGTTTGAAACATCATACAGGTGCTTGAAAGACATGCGAATATGGGTGTAATTAAGAAAGTTCTCCCAACGAGCCAGAGACAAAATGGTCTCTAGGGCCTCAGTGGGAAGTGACAGTAGATTTGTAGATATATTTCCATCACCCATCTGAATGTTATAACATATTTAATTAGTCAATCATAGTTATATATTCATTACACCTAGTTTTCCAGAGTAGCCTAAACGCATCCTCTGATACCAACTCTAAGGACCCCAATTCTCGGGTGCCCATGGGACATGATGTACTAAAAATTTATTTCAAAATGATACAATAATAAATCATGTCCCATTAATAGAAAAGACCGCGAGGCTTAGGATTCTGGGAAACCAGCCGCTTCTGAAAAACATATTTAGTACAAATCCATGCTTGAAAAATTTTAAAACAAAAACATAGGGTGAGAAAAATATACCCAGTAAGGGGTTTTTAAAACATTTAAAGTAATTCCTTTCTCAAGACAGTCATTTGAAAATGATAAAACACATTATTAAAACAAGGAATTATCTTTTCCTTTAAACATTTAAATCCAACATTCATGAGAGCCACTTACATAGAAAATAAGTACTTTTTTAAAATAAACATCAAAGAAAACTTAGATCAGAGAGCACAAGCATGTGAAGAATAGATGATGCATGATTTACAACAAAGTTACTTCAGCTCTAAAAGACTGTGTGTAAGCAGGGAAAACATTCATATCCCTATTCATTTACACATACTATTCTTATAACTACATACCACATGTGTTAAAGTTCATATCTCATAATCTCATTCTCATATTCAAATGAAATTTCCAACTAGGGGATATCCTGTTAGTTGAACTGTCCCCTTGTTGTCCTTTTATCATCACACGTCGAGGGAATGTATAATTCCAGACGTTGTCAAGACCTTACATCATGACCATAAAACATAACATAATACAGGCCAAGGCTAACCGCCCACCCCATTTTCATAGTATCACAAGCCCAAGCCAACTGCCAAGACTGTCGCACATAACGTCTCATGAGACTCATCCTTTACCCAATGCATTGGAGAGCTGTATAATTCCGGGCGCTCCCGTCCATAAATATTTAAGTCCAATACATCCCTCACATATTTGACGTGGTCTTACCTTCATAGGGTTTCATTCTTACATTCATCACATATCATCCCTATTCACATGCAGGTTTCCTAGTCAAGGAAGAACAATACCAACATTAATACAAACTATGACATAAGTAATAAAAAAAAATCTTTACACATTAGACATTAACAGAACAATTGAATACATGGCCTTAATGGAATCCTTAAAATTAAGATAAACACTTTAATACTTCATACATTGCAACCCAGAGATAGCAACAAGATCATTCATATCTAGAACATATGCTGGTAAATGGGCGTGGTGGTAGTTTATTTAAAACTGAGAGCATACACTAATATTTACACAGTAAAGTTTACATGGTGTGTTAAAGGGTTTAGCTTGGGTACTCAAGTATGTATAATATGAATATATATACAAAATATATAAATGTATACATGGTTATGTAAAAAGTCATTTTCACACTAAATAAAGATCATGTTAAGACATTTCTTTAAAGAATTTTGGATTCAAAGAAAACATATTGATGTAAGGTTGTATATACCTATATATGTATATGTTTAAATGTATATACATATATGCATCGGTAACCAAATTAAACTATACAAAAAAAAATATTTTTCCAGAAATACCTACTTTAAACATGATTATAGTTTGGTAAGACCAAGTGGAGTTCTAACTCATGAAATATAAATGTAAAAATAGTTTCCACAATACCCAGGTTAAATCAACTTTTCATAAAAACATATGATTTGAAAAACATGATGATAAATGAGACTTGTCCTTTGGGAAAACTATTTTTTTATTGGAAACACATTTTAAACCTTACTTATTATATGTAATTACATAATTGTAATATCACACTTGACAGAACAAACATTAAGAGTAAATTGCAACTTGGTCAAATCATCTTGTAATTTAGTGATAAATTTTAATACAAATAATCATGCTCGTCCCAATGTTCATGCATAGATGTGCATATATATCTATGTATTCACATGCACATATATAATATATGTACTTGTATATTTTTTTTCATGTTCATAAGAATTACCTGAAATCCCCATTTTTCATAGTCCAGAATAAAACAAGGGTTATAAACATATAAAATAAATATGTATACTTGAATATATCATCTTATATATATATATATATATAAATATATATACACAAGTTTTATATAGGTATATGAAAATACCAGAACCGAAATGAAACAAAGCCCCAGAGTCTCCCCTACCCCGATTTGGGAGTCTATATAGGGAGAGGGAAGCAAGTATGAATGGTTCTCAAGGCCTTACATATGTGTATACACAAGGTGTATATACATATACGTATATATATAAACATATATATATATATACAAAAGCTTAAAAATGCAAGGAAAGACATGTCCCCTTACCTTCACTTGGAGAGGAGGGAAATGAGGTGTAGGAGATGTTGTTGAGGTGGCCAAAGATCCAAGAACCCGAAGAAAACCCTCTCCTTTTTCGGTGCCAAACTTCCTCACTTGGGTGAAAACCGAGGCTTAAATGTGGGAAACTCTCCTTGCGTGGAGATGTCAACCAGGTATTCTAGGCGGAGGCAGTGCCTAACTCTTGGAAAGGATGGGAGAAATCAGGTCCACCATCGGCCTTGGTGAATAAAACAACGACTATCCTACTGGTTGGTGTGCACGACGAATAAGAAGACACATGGGGGAAAACGGAGGTCCAAAAACAAAAAGGATCGTCCTAGATTAAACTGAGATGAATCGGATGGCCCTGATGCAATGTGGTAATAAAAATACATGGACGACTACGATGGAGTCGAGCTGGATCTGACGGATCAAGAGGGAAGCGGTGCTTAAAACAAAACGTGACCTCATTGGTTTTGTAAAAAAACAAAGTCGTTGTTTTGTTTGTATTTTTTTATTAAACCCATTATAATATCGTTTTTATTATTAACAAGAAATTATTGATCAACTTTTATTATTTTAAGGTAAGTCAATAATCATTTAATAAACATATGTATTAATTTATTTACCCCTATCTACATCATATTATTATTTTCCTTTATTGGAATCTTTGGTTAGCTAAGCTTCCCGTTTGATCATAGTGAGTTGTAGTTACCATGGTGTTCATGATTTGAATAAACAAGCCTTTCGTTCGTTTTGGTGCATTTACTCTATTTCATTGTTATATATATATATATATATATATATATATTATAAGAGGGTAGTTTATTCGATTATAGGAAGACATAAAACATATCGTTATATAAAACACAGTTTCTTGGGATGTTACAAAATCCATAGAGATATATTAAATTTAACATGATCACTACCCTCAAAAGAAAATTGTCATAAATATTATCCATATATGATTTGGGGTGATTTTTAGTTGTATCTATTTTCCATATGTTCAATGGAATATTTTCTACTATATCTTGCACAATGTTGAGTCTATAGAAAAGGGTGTCACCAATTCCATCCCCGAAAATGGATAATGACATAGATACCCATGCAGTGATTTAAATAAATCCACATGAATCAAGCCATGATAATTATTTTTTTGAGTACTTAATTAATGTTGTGTGATCCTCCCATGAGTCACAAGCATCCATTACACATTCCCAAATCAATTATTTCAATTTTTTATTGTATTTTTGAATTTACTATAATTTTGGGGATGAAACACAAAGATGAAAGTCAACTGATTCTAAAGTAGGTAATATAATGATTTCTAAAAATGAGATGTAAACCATGGGTATTTTTCTAATACAATCAATATTGAAATTCAATGAAACATTATAACATCATTAATATATATATTGGAAAATTTCACTACCTTGTTATTTCTCAGGATACAAATAAAATGATCCCACTTTATGAGTTGATCCACTATTACTCAAATGAAATCGTTTTTTAAATCCATCCTTGGTAAAAATGTCACATTATATTAGGATGCATTCTCTCATTTCAATACAGTAACCTATAAAGACTACAATATTCCCTATAAACATTTGTGTACCACTATAACTTGTTAACATGTAAGGAATCTCAGAAAAACTCTTCCAAAACACTCTTCATTCATGTCCAAAAAAATTTGGGTTTTCATTTCACTATATAACATTCTCATTCTTGAAAGATCAACCAATATAAAATGGAGGTAATTATTAATCATATTTAAAAAAAATCTCTGGTTTTATATCTAAAATGAAAAACTGAACTCCAGTATAACTTCTATTACTAAATATTATCCCCTCCATTGTTTTTTGACCCCATAAAATAATATTTAGAATCAATAATCAAGGAATTTCTATGTTGCTCTACCAAATCAGGAATAAACGATATTTAGAAGAAGGCCAAAGTATCCCATTGGTATATAAAATCCATGTGCATATCTATTATGACCAACATCAAACTCCACTGATCTAAAGCTTATTTATCTATCTAATTATACAAATTCTTAATTAACTCTTCTAAAAAAACTCTTTGTAAAGTTTTTAAGAAAGTTTAAATTTAATATTTTAAGGTTTTAGCAAAAAATAATATTCCATATAAACAAAATATCTTTTTTTAATGTGTCTCTATCCTTTATGATTTTCAAACACTACAAAATTCCCAAAAAAATATAATGACACATTGACATAAAATCCATAACAAAAAATAGCTAATTCGATGTCGTTTATTGTGCAGTTCTACTCATGAAACTAGAACATTATTAATGTATAATAAATTACATGATATCATTACATGATAACACATCCCATATCATGTCTCGAAGAATACCAATAAACCACACAACCCTGTCAAGATCTAGTAATTTATGTGTAGGTGATGATATATATATATTCATAAGTTCTTTATGAGATTTATTAAATTCAATATTCCATTGGAATGTAACACATTACAAATTAAAAACATTCATTAGATATTCCAAATATTAAAAATAATGACAAAAATGTCTTTAGTATCTCACCAAGCTAATGAAACTATATATATATATATAATAAATTCTTTGGATTTTTCCTCTACATAAATACTTATATCATTTTTGGATCTAACAAAATAAATTTTCTTAAAAAAATTCTAGAATAACCAAACCTATTGTATCTAGAAATATATCATTTATTAATTGACATACATGACATGCACCCTCCTGATTCCCAACCTTATATAATATTGCTTCTAATTATCTGCCTTTTTCTATAGCACACCACCATATAATCCAAAAATACCACCGTAAAGTAATCTTGATGCATTTTAAATATTAAATTCATCAATTCTATAATGGAATCTAGTGAATCCATAACAATAAATGGTTTAACAAAGAAATAATAATACAATTTAATTATTCTAATAGGATTCATTCGAATATCCATTTTATGTACTCTCAATTGTTGACATACCAAATGTGTGTACATTGTAGTGAACCATTGGGATCCCATAAATCAATCAAACTAGACATCAATGCAGGTAAGAGGATGTAGATTCTCAGTCGTTATATTATTAATATTATTATAATATACACAAATCATAATAGTTATATATGCATTTCAAAATAAGAACTTGTCCTAAATATTGATACATTATTGGTTAGATGAACCATTTTTTTTATAACTCATATAATTAATCATTCACATTCTTTGGTTTTATTAGTTCAATATAATAAGATAGAAAAGTAATTAAGATGTCTTCCTGGAATGAGAATAATTATAAAGTCCACAATGATTTTTTTGTAGAACATGATAAGTTATCTGGAAAAAGATCAATGAACATGCCCACAAAAGATATAAAATTTATATTCACGATCTCATATACCAATGATGAAATAACAATTACTAAATAATAAATGATAGTTCCAACCACCCACACATAGGGTCATTCTCTTTTTTCATCCACATCCCAATATTATATAATTAAATTTATTGAATCACTATAGGATTTGAAACATGACTTCTATATAAAATAATAAATTTGGGACTTAATATTTGTCATCCAATCCATTCCAGAAATCATGTCATTGAAATAAATATATATCATAGAAAAATACTATAAAAATCTAGTCCAATATATTTTTATCAAACATGATTCCAATTTCATAGATTGAAACACTCTGTCTCAAAGATGTTTTGGGTTTCAAAATTCAAGTAATAATCTCAACCTACAAACCAATCATATAAATTATATGATAAGTAATAAATGAGGGGGATGATCCCATATTACACAAAGAATTCATAGTTGTTTAATTCAAAAAAATAATATCTCTAAATATTAAATTAATGAAGAATCATCCATGATGTCTTCTTCAACTCAATAAAATTCTATACTTGGTGGATTTTTTTCTTTGATTATTTTTTGACATTTCATAGGTTGATGAGATATTTTATTCCTAGATCACCATGGCTCACATGGATCTGTTTATGAGAGTTATTCTTCTATACATATTCCATCAAAGCATATGACTCTTAATAAGAATAATATGGGCCTATAGCCTCAGACCTTGGAGAGACCTGAAAATAATAATGAAAATGTGCTATATGGTTGCAATGGTGACATGCTCTAGGCTGTTATGAAAAATCTCATTTCATATACTAAAAATAACTACACTAAAAACATATAAGATTACTCTTTGGTCAATGAAGAATGGTTTCATATCACATAGTATAATTATACGAGATACCACCCCCATGGTAATATGTATCATTCCACTTCTTATTCCCATTAATGGTGTTACCACCTATCCAAAAATGAATAAACATGAGTCCTCCATACATATATACAAATATGCCTATTTCTATCACCTTTTCAAAATTGGATATATCTATATAATCCATAAGACAAAGCAATACACTCTCTTAGTGAGATTATTTTTTCAACCGTGAATCAAAAGTTTAATCCTTTAAGGATAGACATGAAGAAACTTCTTGTGTAAATTAAACTAAAATTATGAATTATCCTTCATAATATTTTAATAATAGATTATCATGATTCAAAAGAAAATAACTCTCTTTTTCTTCAAATTATGATTATGTGCGGATGCAATTTATTTTTTAAATATTCCTAAAAACCTCATTTGTCATGTGTTGGTCCTATTTATCCTAAATAGAATGATCCCCACACAAGTATATTAGATCCTCTAACATAATGATTACTAACATCACTTTAATATATATTAGTTTCTTAATGACATAAAATATTTAATTCATCATATTCGACACCGAATTAACTATTTTGGCTCGAAGTCTCCCCGAAATATTGCTGGATATTTCTTTAGATATAAACTAAATGATCAACATATCTTGTTTAATCTTTTCAATACCCTCTATCTACAACCCAAATAGCATCAAAAATACATTACACGAAATTTTGGTTCACCTGTGGCTATGGTCAAACTAGATTCATAGAATTCATTTTTTTGGTTCTTTCAAAACCTACATGCATCCAATCTCTATAAAAAACAAATTCCATTTAATCTCGCTCTTTAGATACCTAGTGTATATTTATTTCCAATTATAATTTATAAATTTTAATAAATCATACTTTTATATAATAATAAAAATTAACTATTTTGAAAATACCACCATCAATACATTGCAAAATGACATCATTTGAAAGAGTTTACATAATTTTATAAAATACATTTATTTTTGACATTCTAATAAATCATTACCAAAATAATTAATAGTTTATTCCTAGTGGGGATTGATATTGATAATATATTTAATGAAATGATATTTGGATAGAAAATGATAATGTGGTGAAAAATCCTGTATAAGTGTCTAAAGTAACTCTTTTACTCAAATCCATGTAACATGATGTTCAAAATAAATATCTTCTCTGTGTATTTTTATGATATAAATTTATTGTTTCTACATTTATATTTAAATTATACAATCCCAATAAAAAACAATATTTTCAATATTGATGAAATTTCTAACTCTTATATAGAATAAAACTGATACCCAAATATCGAAAAAAATAATTCTATTTGTAACATCATTCCCCTCAACCATGGGCTTGGGAAAAGGTTGTGGTGTTACTAATATTAGTTTAAATATCAAGGAATCAAAATGAAGATATTAAATTTTAAGGGTCTGATGAATATTTAGAGGATTATCTTCCATTAATAAATATACAAACCAAAATAAAAAAATAAAAAAACTCTATATAATGCATTATCACATAAAATTACTACTCAAACATAAAATACAACCATATCATTCTACAAGAGGATCCAAAGAAACATAACAAAAGTAATGAATTGTAAACATATGAACGGGAGACATGAAACCATAAATTCCCAACATACTCCAAACTCCAACACGACAATACATTTACCAAGGTAACAATAATATTTACAAAATAAATTAGTTACCATGTATATAACTATATCTTTATAGATGAAGTCAAGAAAATGAAAAAAAATTCCTGAGTTTGGAGTGATTCTAAATTTAGTTGGAATAACCTAATAAAATTTCATAGTCACATCAGTAGGGTATTTTGTAATTATTAGAATTAAAAGAAAAAATATAAAACATGTGAAACAATATATATCAATGGAATTTTTTCCATGGAATGAATTAAAAAACACATTAAAACTATTATCATTCAATTTAAAATATTCATTACTTTATTCCACACATCCACACATCCATGGATTAATCCCCTTGTGCTACTTCCATACTAAGGAGTGTTCACTCATAGATCTAGCATATTAGGACAACATAAATGCTATTAGGTTCTACAATAGAACACTTCCATTCCAAAGGTTCATGCTGAATGAAAATAAACTCACCCCAAGGATGTATTCAATTTTTATTTCCAATCAATTCATAAAAATTAATTTCATTCATTAAAACATGTTAACAAACATTTTTTATGAATCAAAACAAATTTATAATTTTATACTTATAATTTTAAAATAAAGATTGATCAAAATTATCCAAAATCATCCAAATTCCATAAATCCCGAAACAAACACAAAATATGTTTCCATGAAGAACGAAATTTAGGTTTCATAATCATTTCAAGAAATCAATCAATATAAAACTTGTTACTCATGTTATCATCATGTGGAGTTGAGAGATAAGAAAAAAACCTCATAAACACTAGTGAATAGTTAGAACAACAAATAATTATATATATCACATCACAAACCATCATTCCTTTTATAGATCTAGTAAGGATTTATCAAGATATCATCATAAATATATTAAATAATACGGGTATATTCCTAAAATATTAGATCCATGGTTTTGAGAGATTAATGGTAATGGTATATATTAAG
Source organism: Viscum album (assembly GCA_963277665.1). NCBI lineage: Eukaryota > Viridiplantae > Streptophyta > Magnoliopsida > Santalales > Viscaceae > Viscum > Viscum album. Next base: position 1,009,754,035 of record OY728128.1, on the reverse strand, counting down.
AGAAGTTATGAATCCAGACTTATCAATTAATTTTGATCTCCAATGGCCTTTATATATCATAAAACATTCTTGAAAAGTGCACATGAATTTTTTTAAAGATGTTGAAGGATTTTTTTTCTTATTATTATTTTTTATACAATTAAATAGTGTCCTAATAAATAATAAGAGTTATATAACTAGATTGTTTTATCTACATCTGTATTTTTCATAGTTAGTCCTCATATTTTGGAGGAATATGTGACAACATTGTAGTTTAGCTAACATAATCCAACTGCTCGCAGGATTTACTCACATAGTTAGAAAAATAATTTACAAACCATTCATTAATATTCCTCTGATAAATGAACATTTTATCTTGTAAATATTATTGGTTTTGAAAACCAATGCATCAACCATGTGGATCCATAACCCCAAACCCTTATAGAATCCACAATGTTTCCTAGATTGGGTTCACTATTTGTATTAATTATTCTACAAACATGGAATATTAAATGACCATCTAAAGAATTTTAAAACTCCTCATATACTTCTGAAATGAATCCCATTATATATATACATAATTAAAATAAAATAAAAAATGTTCATGTACCTAAATATGGGGTAGTTATAGATTAGTTTTAAGGGTAATTTAAGAGAACAATATCCCTTTTATAGCTGAAATGGGATGTAATATTCATGAATAACCAAAAAGACATAATAATGTGAATTCAATCTGAAAGAATGTTTCTCAAATAGTGAGAGATAATTTATATTATAAAGGATAATTTTAACCACGAACATAGAAACTAAATTAAAAACATTTTTCAAACATGTTTGAACCTTATCCCCATATGTTTCTCATATTTATCATTTTTCACGACAATAATTCATTATTAACTAGATAATTTATGCTTCATAAACAAAAATAAAATGGTCTTTTTTTAAAATTTGAACATACTCATTCCAAATTTGAAAAATATTTATTTTTTTTAAATTTATAAAATTATTAAAAATAATTAATTAATATTTATGTTGTATTTAAACAAGTCTAAAAAAGAAATACTTTTTATAAGATAAAAAATATGGGGTTGTAAATTGAAAACAATCTTTTAAAACTATAAATTAAAAATTAAATACATTTTTTTCATTACAATTGTTTCCTTTAATTATAATTTGTACTTGTATAAAAAAATTTGATAAACGACAATTTTTTTAAATGGAATTTATCACTACTAACCTAAAATAATTATTTTCAATAAAAACCCATAAAATTCAACTAAATAAAATTTTTTCAATGATGAATCCAATAATAATTTTCTTTTTTATAAAATCAAAAATAAATATTTTGGAAATTATACCTTCCAATAAAAAGGTATTTTATAATTAAAACCATATTTTAATGAAAATATGTTATTAGAATAAAAATCAATCTCATTCATAATTCATATTAATTATCGAAGAAACATAAATAAAATAATTATACGTATATTATATATGTTACCAACATTAATCATATATTTATTTATGTATAAATTCACATCACCTAAAAAGGTAATATTTAAAAAAATATTACATTTCCAAGATAAAAATCATTGTATCAATAAGTTTAGAAATACTAATTTAATTTCATGTGTAGTAAATTTTTCCATTGTTCAATTTATAATAATATTTCATGATATTGTTACTACTATTTATTCTTGTTAATTAAATCGGTATGTTTTAATGGTTTATTCATATCATAGTATCGTTTTATTTTGATGTTTCATGTGAAAAAGATAGCGAAAAAATTATCTTATTTAATGGTATTCATATATTAAAACTTTATAGAGTTACGTCTCCCCTCTTAAATAAATTATTCCCTCACAATATGACACAAAATATCAGATTAATTTATATCATGAATTTAAAACTAACTATACACCATAATATCATCAATGGTTTATTTGTTATGTGGAATTAGATTTAATGATATTAAAAAATTTATAATCACTTTATAAAGAGGTATAACATAAAATAAATTTCAGAAAAAAATTATACTATGTGATGTTGTTGTAGAACCATAATGAATAAATTCCCACAAACCATGGAATTTTATATGATAATTTTACTCCATGGGTTTTTAATATACAATTCCATATCTTATAGTTGTTGAAAATAGATATCATATTAAACACAAGAACTTCTAGAGTAAAAAATAATTACCTTTTACATGAATAGTTTATTAATTGGATTTCAATTTTTCACATGGTTATTGGTTACTATTTATCTCTTGGCCCTTGTATTATTACTTTGAACCACATAATGATGATCTCACATATTATTATTGAAATAAATTTTTATATCTTATCTCATTTATATACACCTATGATTCTTATGAATTTCTTCTCCATACATATATAATTTAACTATCCCTTGATGAAAATTACCAAAAATATTTATAACACCTTTTCAAAATGTCATAAATTTAATCTAACTTCCTACATCATATTATTCTCCATAATTTCAATGAGATAATGAGCATCTATATTTTTTGATGATTTATATTTCCACAATGATCAAATGTTTAATAAATATACTTCATACATTGTTTGGCATAATCATATGGTTCATCACTCTAGCACCCATTATTATGGATTGTTTATTGATGTAATATTTATATTTATTTTCTTATTTATGGTTCCTTTTATTCAAATCTATGACTTATAAAATTTTGAAATGAGTAAAAAAATATTAACAGTATAGTAAAATTATCATAATAAATATCTTAAATGAGATTCATCACTAAAATTATTTAACATTATCAAAATGATAGATAATAATTCATTTAGTTCAACCTCAATTTTTTTATGTTTAACCTGGGTTACCTAATATTGGGTTATATTATAATTATCAAGGTAATATTTAAAATATATATATTAATTAAAATGAATATTATTAGAATATTGTAAACCCAAATGTTATTGAAATTTATTCCATTAAAAGCCAACATAACCTTTGTCCAAGAAGAAATATATAAATTAATACATAAATTAACATATGAAAACATATGTTTCAATCTATTTTATCCTTTTTAACAATCATATTAGGTTATATGACTAATAAATATTCAAATACTAAAAATCATTTATAAAAATAATGATAATTAACAAAATCATGTTATCTGGAAGAGTTAAACTATGTGTGTTATTAGGCATGATTTTAATGAGATATGTGATAATCTTGTCAATAAAAAATAAACCATTTTTTGGTCCATTTACCCTTGGTACAAATGTTCTAGATCCTACATCCACATTTATTATCCATTAACAGATATAATTGTGAGGAGATCCAGAAATTGTTTAATTTAACAGAACATTAATATGATATCTTATACATTTATACATTTCCACTGATATTTAACAAACTTCTCATCATATTCCCCAAATAAAATTTGAATTATTTACTTAAGAAAAAATCATATTCTATGCCAATTTTTTTATAACATAGTAATTACAATCTTCCCTAACATATAAACCCTTAAATTATCTTGAAAAATATCTTAATATCATATTTTATCCACATCCTAATATGATCTGAGTTATGGAACGCAAGACCTTCCATCCAATTTTTTGTATCACAAACAAATACATTGAATACTTAATGCAATAAAAACTATATATTATTAGACATAACTACCACAGAATTGCACGACTTAGTAAAACTCTTTCACTACATACATTTCCATGTCCTTTTGGGTTTATAGAATTAAAGAATTTGGAAAAATTAAATGATAATAATGCCTATTTTTATTATTTCAAATATCTATTTTTTAAATTTTATATGAAACAACATAATCCAAAAATATGTATATAACATCTCCAAAACACCACAACACATTCTATTATTCTAGTCATATCATGTGTATTAATTTTCTTTAATACCTAGGGAAATTGAAACGCACAAAATGGGTGAGATAAAATTATCATTAATAGAATCATATAACAAGTATTTTCAAAAATATTAATGGGTGTATTTAATACGATAGGGATAAATAAAAAATATAAATTCATACTTAACTAAAATTTATCGCATTATATATCAACTGAAAATAAATTCAATCATGGATAAAAATATTTTATTATATCATATAAATGGACTTCATAATTCTTAACATTAAAAATAAGATGTTAAAGATATGTCCTAGAGAATTATAGTAATATAGTTAGATTTATAATCCAAAAAAAATTTAATCTAATAATATCTATAAATAAATCATGGGGTGATATAATTTTATGGCCCATGCATCAATTGATCATTTAAAATTAATTCATCATAATTGTTAATAGGAAATCTCATGTAATTCCATAATAAATCCTTTGAAAAATAAAAATATGTTAAACCATATAATTATCTATCAACATTTTCAAAACATAATCAACTCTGTTATTAATGAATAATCTTAAATAATTTTAAGGTTTTATTAGCTATTTAATTAATTTTTTTCTTGCTGAACATCCCCCAATTTTAATTTTATAAAATGATATGTTCACATAGTATATGGTAATGATTATATGAATAATTAAATTATTTTATAACATGATCATAATCTATGAAGATAAATAAACAACATGGTTTAAAAATAAAATAACCCAAATTTAAAAAAAGTATACATAGAAGATTGTTTATATAAACAAAAAAAACATCACAAAAATAATGCTTCAAATAGTATATCAAAATGAGTAAATAATGGGAAGAAGACAAAACATATGACAGTGAAAGGAATATTCAATATAATAATTTTTAAAATACATTTGTTGAAAATTTCCATTGTAAAAAGTGTAAAAAATAGTCATTTAAATTAAAATATATTCATTCTTTATTGAGGTATATAGATCCCAATAAAATAAAATATATCAATGGAGGAACCCAATAATGGAAGAATAAATTTCATGATTAAAGAATACAACATAAATAAATGTGAGATTTCATATCAATATTACATTGGGTAAATATTCTCATTAAATAATGAAATAATTCCAAAAAGTATATTATGGGGTAATGATGTGAATAACAAAAATACAACATAATATAATCTACAACACCTTGAGTTTTTTTTATTTCTTTTCTAAAATGAAATAATAATTTGATTTATTAAGTTTCACAATATAATAAGTAAAAAATTATATATACTTCATATCATGATAAGATTCCGCAACTCACAACACATAAATGGTGTGTGTTACAAGAAAAACTGTGTTAATATAAAACAACTTTTTATTATTATAATAATTTATACATGATATTTATAACATATTATTTTAAAATTCTAATTTAAATACAAATAAAATATTTAGGATATTATTTATAATGTTTTTATATAAGTATAAAATATTTATAATAACATATTAATTTTTTAGAAAAGCTTTATATATTCGAAAATACTATTTTCATAACAGAACATCTATTTATGTCCATCTCTGAAAAATACTAAAATAAATTTTATACAGTTATATAAATATATTTCCATAAAATAGTAATCATTTTTGAATTTATAATTTCAAAATTTTCTTATGGTAAATTTTTGGGATTTATATGAAAAAACTACACTTTTGGATGAAGAGTGAAACATACTAAATTTTACCTCATACCACATTTTTTGTTAATTTATTTATATAATCACATTATATTATGAATTTTTTAGTGTTTTATTTTATAAATATTATGTATATTAATCTAATTTAGTCCATTTGAACAGATTTCTATTATAAATTGTATATCAAAATATTCCAAACATATAAACATTTTTTCTAAAATGATTTAATGTCCTTGCCTGTCTATGAAATTATATTTAGATTAGTTTATTTCAGTTATATTATTTGAGATTTAAAAAATATAATCCATATTTAGACTACAAATAATTTCTAATTTATAATAAGTTAAAATAAGTTTTTTCCCAAAATAAATTGGTGGATTTGATTAAAATTAATTATAATGATTATGTGAAACTTTATCATAACACAGTACAAAAACAAAAACGTGAGGACCAAAATGACATATATAATTTTCCATAATCCATTTAATACTCATATTTCTACCATATAATGTATTTTTTTGTATTTGTACCATTATTGGATCATCTTTACAAAGTAAAAATGTTCGTGGAATTCCATTTTGAAAAGTTTACAAGAATTCCACTCCTCGTCCACTATAAAAAAGAACTCACAAATCCAACTTATTCCTACATATCATGCCTTTAGATAATAAAAAAATACCTAAATATAACACCAACAAATCTACAGTCATTCTATAATCCTTCATTATGGGTTAAATATATACAATGAATCGTTTTTTGCAAACCAAAAGGTTCTACCCAAATAAGAGGTAACATCCTTCATCGAGATCTTTTGTAATATTTTCATTCTCCATCCACCTAAAATATTATTATTCTACTATTATATAATAAAAAAATGTATCATCAAAAAAGTTATAAGTATCTAATCACATTATTTGACATAAAATTCACTAATTTCTATATAATATGTGATGAACATACCTTTCTTGTGTATGGTGCACTAACACATCACAAAACGACGTTGTTATTTTTTACATTACCACCTCTCATTGTAAGAGCCCAAGATTTTATAAAAAAAATATTCTTTTTAATTTTATTAAATTCTTGTGTTGTACGCTACACCAAAAGGAGCTTGTACAACACGCATCCTTGACTTGCCTTGCATTACACGCAATCACGACCTTCCTCGATAGCGTGTGTAATACGCAATACTGAGTTTCACGAAACAACGATATGCTATTAAAATATTATTAAAACTAGCCGTTATGAATAGTAATAACCACTTTTTGAAATTTTGTAAATTTTATTTTTCAAAATGGAATTCATTTTTAGATTCGGAGTATCGAATTTAGCCTAAGGTAAAATTTTGGTACTTTTCGGATAACTTTCATATTCTGATGAATAGTGAAAATTAATAAATTTTAATTAAAAGCAACTTTTTTTAAACGAAATAATTAATAGTGATAAATTATTAATTTGAGTGGTTTTAAAGTATATTTAGAATATATTTTTACAATTTAATACAATGTTGGTCATTGGTTTTAATTTCACATTTAAACCAGACATAATCAAGTGTCAATCTTTTGATAGATATTTTTTCTTAAAAACATGCTATTTGTTTTAACAGCGGGATTTAATTATAAAAATAATTAATGAAACTTCTATGTTATGAATTTGTTAAAATAGACTTTATTTTTGAATTCGGAATATAAAATATATCTTAGGATGAAATTTTGGCATTGTTCTGAAAAACATCAATTTTTGATGAATAGTGAAACTACTAAGTGGTAGTTAAAAAAACTGAATTTTTCATAAAACTTAATTTTACCGCTTCTGTGAATGGAATTTCGAAAATCCGAGAGACACGGTTAATATCAAGGACTAAAATGTGGTTCAATGAGATGAAAATAATTTTTGGTGAATAGTAACTTTTTACTTTTTTTACCACGGTTAATAGTAAATTGGGTAACTAAGGGTAAATATGATATTAATATTACCCTAACACATGTCCTAATTCTATTGGACAAGTGTAATTCGCCAAAAAACAAACTTAGGAATAAAATATGACCATTTAGGCCCACTTGGATTAGATTAGGATATTTATTATTAATTTATTTAAAGAAGGGTTTAAATAGTTAAAATCAAAGTTTAATAAGTAAATCATTTATAATATGGGGTTATACATAAGATACATTCGATTTTAAATATTCATTAGAAATCTAAAAAGATTTCCTACATGATGGTATTTTATTTGTAATTTTTAGACATCAAATAATTTAATTTATTTATGACACAATGATGATACAGTAATTATCTTATTAATGAAATATTGACATAATTGATAATATAAATACCAAAATAAATGTAATTTAAGACTTTTTATGAATTCCACTAATTTTCTAGGTTACTATGATATATTAATGTTGATTTAATCAACTTGGTTCGAACATATAATTCTGTTATGACTTTCACAAATATCATATATCAAATAGTGTCAAAATTGACACAAAATAGTTTTTAAATCAAATATTATATTATTAATTGTTATTTTATTCCTAAAAATCGAAGGTTCGGCCAAATGACTTAGATAAGGATATATATATTAATAATAAACAATTTGGGGTTCGTTTGGCATGTTATAGTAAGTTTATTAACCATATAGTGAAAGAAAACAAAAAGACATGGTAAAAGTTAAATTATTTAACTTAGAGTTAAATCTAATTGATAAGGTTAAAATAATACCCTAAACTTGTCTAAATCTTATTGGTTGATAGGATTTCGACTCATCCCCACCTTATCTTCGAAATAAGACCCTTTGGAGCCATTATAAACCGATTTTGACTTTAATATAAAATAATATTTTGAGATATTCATAATGTGCCCCTCTCCTCCCTTATAAAAGGACACATCCTCCCCCTCCTCCTCACACCAATTTGAGCACTCAAGCTCGGCCAACCCCTACCAAAATCTCTTATCCACTTCCCTAGAAACATCCTAGAGGTTCTGGTCTTCCTCAAAGACCAATTGTAGTGCCCTAAGAGGAGGTCTCAAAGAGGCGCTTCAAAGAAGAGGTAATTACCGTTACCAATTCATTCATCTTTATTTCTTCTTCCACTTCTTCTTCTTAGGTTGTTTCATTATGAAGTAATAACATCAGTATCACTCATATACTGATATGTTATTATAAGTATGAAACAACCCTATTTCACCATCTATCCATCCTACGGAAAAAGAAATCACTGCGCGTGCGTACGTACGGAATACCGTCTCCACGCCGTGGTGTAATCTATTTTCCACCACCAACTTACATGGATGGGTATAATGGTGTAAAGAATAACTATACATAGTTATTACAACATCATATTGATTCTGATATATTGTATAATCCACTCCGATCCAATTCAATATTTATGAAAATGATATCATCGCTCGTGCGTACGTACGGACTACCGTCTCCACGACGCGATGAAATTCATTCTCCATGCTAACCATTTAAGAATGATTATAAAGTATATATAAGAAATAATAATGAAATATATGACATTATAAAGCTACTGGATTATGTATATATATATATATATGTATGTCATCTACTTACTTCCATTTCAAGACAATAAGGAATGGAAAACAGCGTTCATGCGTACGTACGGACTACCGTCTCCATGAACGGTGTTTTTCATTTTATTTATCTATCTATTATATATATATATATATACTGAATATATATGATATATAAATCAAATTTTATATTCTGGAAGTATGTAAATCATGATATAAGTAATAATAATGTCAAGAACAACAAGTCAAAACACCTACGATAAATGAAACGATTTTACCCAAAACGCTTCTTTAACATGGAATTTACAAAAGAACGGGTAATATAATGTCATAAGTGAACCATATATGATATCATAACAATGAATATGATTCTATAATAAGTCAATAACATTATTTAAACCATCATACAGGAGCTTCGGACACATACAAAGCTAATCGGACCTAAGGTAAGGGAGATATCACAATCTCATTTTTATCTGAGATTGTTTATTCGTAAATATTTACTGGGGTGTATATTATCATCCACATCCATGTTTAATCAAAATGTAATATTATCCACCTACAATTGTTTAAATCTATTTTTACCCTTCGGTGAGTTTTTAGTAATATGCATGAAAGGAATCTTTTGTCGTACGAGGTACTTTTTGACTTTTCCGACAAAAGTACGAAGAACGTTTTTTTTAACTTATACGGCATGAATGGATTTTTAAAACAATGTTTCCAAGAAGCTTCCTTTACAAGTTTTCAAGTTTATTTTTAATCAACTTCTTTTATTTTAATGTTTTATGACATGTTATGAAAGGAAAAATGTTTTTGAAGAAAAAAAGGATATTTTCCTCAAGAATGGAGTTCAAGTGTTTTATCAAAATTATTCTGTTTTTATCCCTATTATTAAATTGATTTGTTCATGTTGTGATGGAATTATGAATTCCTTTATCTTATATGAATTGATTTATGATGTCATGATGTTTCAAGAATCCCATTTTTGTTACATGTGTTATGTGATGATGTATGTTTTATGATTATGTGGCACACATAAGAAAGGATTCATTATAAGATGGGTGGGACCTATATCTCCCTCCAATGCATTGGGTAAAGATTTTATATCTCATGAGATAGACAGGGCCGGAATGGTAGGTTATACCGGTTCAGTTAAACAGGACTTAAACGAGGGTTACTCGATTCAGAAAGGGACTTTGTCCACTAAGATAGTCTTGGCAATTAGTCTTGACTAACAAGAAATGATTTTCCATGATTATGTGTGCATGCCACAAAGTTTGAAGTTTTATGTTATGATTATGGGGATCTCATTTTCACTTCTATGATTTATTCCATGTTAAGATATTATGATCTCTTTTGTAGGTTTTGATTTTCATAAAGATATGATATGATTTTTATTTCCTTTATTTGCCCTTGCTGAGCATTTGAGCTCACCCTTTTATGTTTTCTTTTCCCCAGGATATAAAGAAAGGTTTTAGGTAAAAAAATGGAAGATCTTTATGGGAGATATTGAAGATCTTTCACCACGATTAGAAGAATACGTTCCGAGTTTCCAAAGACACTAAACTATTACGATCCTTGTGTGTGTGTTTTTGTTATGTACTAAGTATTCCGCAAAAGTAATGTAATGTCCATGTACGTCAGGCATCGGGTCTCTACAGTTGGTATCAGAGGAAAGGTTTAGTCAACCTTTGGAAACTAGGATGTGAGAACGTTAGTGAGATCCCTAGAGATATTTCTAAGGTATGTCTAGGGATGTCCCTAAGGATAAGTATACGTATAGGATATAGTTCTAGAACTACGGTAATGATCTTAGAATTTAACCTAAGATGTTAGATATTGAGGGTGCTCCCCCTTTACTATGTTGTCTTCCCTAGCATGATTTCGCCTCTCACAAAATTCTTTTTGTGTTTTAGATAATGGAGGGAACCAGAACGAATTCGGTTAACATTGAATCCATTGGACAAATTTGTGACTATGAGCAACAAAATTGTGTGATGCCTAGAGATAAAGATATTGTGATTATGCCGAATCAGTCATCGCGATATATGATTAACAAGGTAAAATTTAGTGGTATGACTAATTCATCAAAGAAGTGGAAGATAAACTATTATACATGTTCGCATGTTGAGGAGCATAAAGAAAGGAAGATTGAGATTTCTAAATAAGGGAAGAAGAACCTTGAGGAATACCTCAAATGGAGGGACCGATGTTATCTGTGTGGAGAAAAGGGTCATAGAGTGACAGATTGTTATGGAGTTCAATGTCTTATTTGTGGAGAACATGGGCATTACCCAACTCAATGCCCTGACCTAAAAAGATACTTCTAAATCAAGGAAGGACTTATTCCAGGACCGTCATTGAAGTGGATGGACTGAAGTTTTTATGTATTGGTATTCAAGAATAATGTTGTTGAGGTACTTTTATGGTGTATTGTAATATTTATGTATTGCTCTAATGTGGTATTCGAAGTGATTGAGTTATTTTTGGAAAAAAGATGATATGCGCATAATGAAGGGAAAATGAGAAAATGAAATATTTGACAGTATTAATGAGCTCATGATTGATATAAGGACTAAGTGATATCATGGTTTGAGTATATAGAATTTTGAGGATTTTGGTATGTGGAAAGAGTTAACTTTTAATAGAATTCATGTTTTCAATAAGGTTCAATGGGTATTCAAGAGAATACACGATTAAGGACTTTGAGTGTTTGGAATGTGACCAACAAGACATATCTTATGATATGTGGGGATCAACGACAGTATTAAATCTCTGGTAATCGTTGTCACTATATTATGAGAGTGGACTGCAGTATTATGTATAAGCCTAAAGATTAGACTGGATTATGTTGGACATAAGTTAGTATTGTTTAAGGATAGAATATTTTCGATATTATTGATGGGATGTTATAGTAACGTAGTTTTAGAAAAAGGGACAACCTGCAGGACGGGCGACAGCCCATCGCTTCGGACAAGACTGTAGGAATCGAACCCATAACCGAAGTGCGACTGGCCTTTATCGCCTACCACTGGCCTACAGGAAGTCCCTGTTTAGTAGAAACTAGTTTTATTATATTAAGCAGTATGATATATGAAGTATAAGTCCATTTTAGGAACCATATATGATTAATCTCACTATAGATCGACTTATGCATATAATTTTTGCTATCCTTTTGTTTGAGACAGATGGAATGACCCGTCATTCTACCACATGATCTGCTAACACTTCATGAATAACAAATTCAACTTCATTTATTTAAGAGATGAAGTGGAAATTGTTCAAGGCACGAACAACAGTGAGATTGTACCAAAATAAAGTAAGTATTTATTCTAATTCAAATTTTCAACTTTAGGGAAATGATCTTGAAAACCAAAAATGTTGTCCTAGTGATATTATACCTAATGAATTAGATGGTACCTTATATCATCACAAATCTATGGATTTGTGATTACTGGCTTTTCCATAGCCATGATCTCTACCACTCTCCATCAGAACATGATGGTTAGATTTCTCTTCCATATCCATATTTTCACCTATGTGGAAACCCAATGATTAGTTTATTTGGGTAACCGTTACGTTTCATACTTTTGTTTTTAAAGATTGGTTTTGATATTCCTTTTTACGATGTGGGTTTCTATTAAAGAAACATTCGAATAGTAAACCATTTATAACCCCGACGAATTTCGAGGGCGAAATTCATTTTAAGGGGGGTAGAATGTAACAGCCCAAGATTTTATAAAAAAAATATTCTTTTTAATTTTATTAAAGTCATGTGTTGTACGCTACACCAAAAGGAGCTTTCACAACACACATCCTTGACTTTCCTTGCATTACACGCAATCACGACCTTCCTCGAAAGCGTGTGTAATACGCAATACTGAGTTTCACGAAACAACGATATGCTATTAAAATATTATTAAAACTAGCCGTTATGAATAGTAATAACCACTTTTTGAAATTTTGTAAATTTTATTTTTCAAAATGGAATTCATTTTTAGATTCGGAGTATTGAATTTAGCCTAAGATGAAATTTTGGTACTTTTCGGATAACTTTCATATTCTGATGAATAGTGAAAATTACTAAATTTTAATTAAAAGCAACTTTTTTTAATCGAAATAATTAATAGTGATAAATTATTAATTTGAGTGGGTTTAAAGTATATTTAGAATATATTTTTACAATTTAATACATTTTTGGTCATTGGTTGTAATTTCACATTTAAACCAGACATAATCAAGTGTCAATCTTTTGATAGATATTGTTTCTTAAAAACACGCTATTTGTTTTAACAATGGGATTTAATTATAAAAATAATTAATGAAACTTCTATGTTATGAATTTGGTAAAATAGACTTTATTTTTGAATTCGGAATATAAAATATAGCTTAGGATGAAATTTTGGCATTGTTCTGAAAAACATCAATTTTTGATGAATAGTGAAACTACTAAGTGGTAGTTAAAAAAACTGAATTTTTCATAAAACTTAATTTTACCGCTTCTGTGAATGTAATTTCGAAAATCCTAGAGACTCGGTTAATATCAAGGACTAAAATGTGGTTCAATGAGATGAAAATAATTTTTGGTGAATAGTAACTTTTTACTTTTTTTACCACGGTTAATAGTAAATTGGGTAACTAAGGGTAAATATGATATTAATATTACCCTAACACATGTCCTAATTCTATTGGACAAGTGTAATTCGCCCAAAAACAAACTTAGGAATAAAATATGACCATTTAGGCCCACTTGGATTAGATTAGGACATTTATTATTAATTTATTTAAAGAAGGGTTAAAATAGTTAAAATCAAAGTTTAATAAGTAAATAATTTATAATATGGGGTTATACATAAGATAAATTCGATTGTAAATATTCATTAGAAAGCTAAAAAGATTTCCTACATGATGGTATTTTATTTGTAATTTTTAGACATCAAATAATTTAATTTATTTATGACACAATGATGATGCAGTAATTATCTTATTAATGAAATATTGACATAATTGATAATATAAATACCAAAATAAATTTAATTTAAGACTTTTTATGAATTCCACTAATTTTCAAGGTTACTATGATATATTAATGTTGATTTAATCAACTTGGTTAGAACATATAATTCTGTTATGACTTTCACAAATATCATATATCAAATAGTGTCAAAATTGATACAAAATAGTTTTTAAATCAAATATTATATTATTAATTGTTATTTTATTCCTAAAAATCTAAGCTTCGGCCAAATGACTTAGATAAGGATATATATATTAATAATAAACAATTTGGGGTTCGTTTGGAATGTTATAGTAAGTTTATTAACCATATAGTGAAAGAAAACAAAAATACATGGTAAAAGTTAAATTATTTAACTTAGAGTTAAATCTAATTGATAAGGTTAAAATAATACCCTAAACTTGTCTAAATCTTATTGGTTGATAGGATTTCGACTCATCCCCACCTTATCTTCGAAATAATACCCATTGGAGCCATTATAAACCGATTTTGACTTTAATATAAAATAATATTTTGAGATATTCCTAATGTGCCCCTCTCCTCCCTTATAAAAGGACACATCCTCCCCCTCCTCCTCACACCAATTTGAGCACTCAAGCTCGGCCAAACCCTGCCAAAATCTCTTCTCCACTTCCCTAGCAACATCCTAGAGGTTCTGGTCTTCCTCAAAGACCAATTTTAGTGCCCTAAGAGGAGGTCTCATAGAGGCGCTTCAAAGAAGAGATAATTACCGTTACCAATTCTTTCATCTTTATTTCTTCTTCCACTTCTTCTTCTTAGGTTGTTTAATTATGAAGTAATAACATCTTTATCACTCATATACTGATATGTTATTATAAGTATGAAACAACCCTATTTCACCATCTATCCATCCTACGGAAAAAGAAATCACTGCGTGTGCGTACGTACGGAATACCGTCTCCACGCCGTGGTGTGATCTATTTTCCACCACCAACTTACATGGATGGGTATAATGGTGTAAAGAGTAACTATACATAGTTATTACAACATCATATTGATTCTGATATATTGTATAATCCACTCCGATCCAATTCAATATTTATGAAAATGATATCATCGCTCGTGCGTACGTACGGACTACCGTCTCCACGACGCGATGAAATTCATTCTCCATGCTAACCATTTAAGAATGATTATAAAGTATATATAAGAAATAATAATGAAATATATGACATTATAAAGCTACTGGATTATGTATATATATATATATGTATGTCATCTACTTACTTCCATTTCAAGACAATAAGGAATGGAAAACAGCGTTCATGCGTACGTACGGACTACCGTCTCCATGAACGGTGTTTTTCATTTTATTTATCTATCTATTATATATATATATATATATACTGAATATATATGATATATAAATCAAATTTTATATTCTGGAAGTAAGTAAATCATGATATAAGTAATAATAATGTCAAGAACAACAAGTCAAAACACCTACGATAAATGAAACGATTTTACCCAAAACGCTTCTTTAACATGGAATTTACAAAAGAACGGGTAATATAATGTCATAAGTGAACCATATATGATATCATAACAATGAATATGATTCTATAATAAGTCAATAACATTATTTAAACCATCATACAGGAGCTTCGGACACATACAAAGCTAATCGGACCTAAGGTAAGGGAAATATCACAATCTCATTTTTATCCGAGATTGTTTATTCGTAAGTATTTACTGGGGTGTATTTTATCATCCACGTCCATGTTTCATCAAAATGTAATATTATCCACCTACAATTGTTTAAATCTATTTTTACCCTTCGGTGAGTTTTTAGTAATATGTATGAAAGTAATGTTTTGTCGTACAAGGTACTTTTTGACTTTTCCAACAAAAGTACGAAGAACGTTTTTTTAACTTATACGGCATGAATGGATTTTTAAAAAATTGTTTCCAAGAAGCTTCCTTTACAAGTTTTCAAGTTTATTTTTAATCAAATTATTTTATTTTAAAGTTGTATGACATGTTATGAAAGGAAAAATTTTTTTGAAGAAAAAAAGGATATTTTCCTCAAGAATGGAGTTCAAGTGTTTTATCAAAATTATTCTGTTTTTATCCCTATTATTAAATTGATTTGTTCATGTTGTGAAGGAATTATGAATTCCTTTATCTTATATGAATTGATTTATGATGTCCTGATGTTTCAAGAATCCCATTTTTGTTACATGTGTTATGCGATGATGTATGTTTTATGATTATGTGGCACACATAAGAAAAGATTCATTATAAGATGGGTGGGACCTATATCTCCCTCCAATGAATTGGGTAAAGATTTTATATCTCATGAGATAGACAGGGCTGGAATGGTAGGTTATACCGGTTCAGTGAAACAGGACTGAAATGAGGGTTACTCGATTCAGAAAGGGACTTTGTCCACTAAGATAGTCTTGGCAATTAGTCTTGACTAACAAGAAATGATTTTCCATGATTATGTGTGCATGCCACAAAGTTTCAAGTTTTATGTTATGATTATGGGGATCTCATTTTCACTTCTATGATTTTTTCCATGTTAAGATATTATGATCTCTTTTGCAGGTTTTGATTTTCATAAAGATATGATATGATATTTATTTCCTTTATTTGCCCTTGCTGAGCATTTGAGCTCACCCTTTTATGTTTTCTTTTCCCCAGGATATAAAGAAAGGTTTTAGGTAAAAAAACGGAAGATCTTTATGGGAGATATTGAAGATCCTTCACCACGATTAGAAGAATATGTTCCGAGTTTCCAAAGACACTAAACTATTACGATCCTTGTGTGTGTGTTTTTGTTATGTACTAAGTATTCCGCAAAAGTAATGTAATGTCCATGTACGTCAGGCTTCGGGTCTCTACACTCATGGTTGGTAATTATTATTGAAACTATATAATTAAACGATGTATATAATATTTTTTATATATTTATTCTTAAAAAATAATTATATAAGGCATAATTTCATGCTTTCCATTTTGTCTTTATGTGATAATTTTGTTTGGGGAAGTGTGGACTACCACATCCTTAATGTTACTTGATTCATTTACACAATACATGGAATGTATAAATTATGGGTTTAGTAAATTTATAACATATATAATAAATAATAATTATAATTGAAATATAATATAAATATATACTTATATTTCATTTACATTTATTCTTTTAATATGATAATAAAACGGAAACAACATTAATGTGTACATAAGGGCTACTATCCCCATGAAAATTGTATTTCATTTATTTATATATCTAATATATTATTATAAATAAATATATTATGAGTATAATATATATATTGTATATATGTTTTTAAAATATTTTATACGTATGAGAAAAAAATATAACAAATTAACACACATGCAAAAATGTGGATATTACATGAAATATAACATTAACATTTATGTTTTTACTATAGGGTATTATAAATCCATTTATGGTATAAGATATTAGGTTATGGTTCTATGTTAGACTTATAAGAAACATATATTTATTATACAAGGTGTTTTAATGAGTATAATTAGAGTAAATACATAAAGTATGGAGGTTTCTTAATTGCAATTTTTTTTTCAAGGATATATAACTTATTCACCACTCATTTATTTTTCTTGGTATATATAATAAAAATGAAGATATTCTATGATTTTTATGATTAAATATTTGAGTATTTACATATAAAAGTGATGATATATCATTCATGTCCTTGATGGTTAAAATTTTTACAAATTGGTTAAGTAGTTTTCTCTCAATTTTATATCTTATAAACACATGCCATGAGTTTCAAAAAATACATTTAAAAAAATTAAAAAAATGCTATCAATTTTTTAAAGATGATATTTTTAGATCATTTTTAAGGAAAACATATTTTATTTTTTATAAGGGTTTCCAAGAATCCTTGATAAGTTTTCAATAATATTTTCAGGGAAAAAGGATTACAAAAAATAATTTCATAATATTCTAAAAATTTATTGAATTTAATATCGTTTCTATAGAAAAGTGTTTTAGAAATTATTTTAATCCTTATTTGATGGGAATCAATTTATTTTATATATAAAAGGTTTAAAAAATATTTTAATGATTTCATTATGGGTTTTCATAGTGTTTTCAAAGAAAATATATTTAAAATTATTTTTAATATTACATTATATGTCTCAAAATATATAATAAAATAAAAATATTTTTAAAATGATTTATGTTTTAAAAATATTATAACACTATGGAAAAGTAAATTTTTATCAATATTTTTTCTTTCATAACTTGGAAATATTTATTTATTAGAAATGGATATTAAAATTATATTCGATGGAAGCCTATTTTCTTTAAAAAATGTTTCATGCAGTCTTTCAAAATAATTCCTAGACTAGGACAAAATAATTTTTTATAATTTATTTCTTATGAGGGGTATGATCCAATTATAACCTTAATACTCATTATTTATTTGTTTATCTATTAATGTAATGATGTATAGGAAACTTTTTTATCCTCCACATGTTATTTTATTTTGAAACCAGCATCCCTCCATGGAATATGGTTTGAGGAAATAATTATGTTACATGTCCCTTTTCCATAGTGAATTATAAAATTAAATTATTTGTACACCCAATCAATTTCATGGTTCGTGATAATATTTTTACGAAACCCAATTCATTATATGGGACACGACATGATACATGTTTTGTTATCTTGTGGAAGATGTATGTATGATTTTATTATGCGATGGGTCGGACCGATATATCCCTTTAATAATTTGGGTAAATATTTAAATATAATGGTATAATGATGAGATTATAGTTGACATGATTGATCTAATACAGATGTGGGGGAAACCCGATTCAGTATGGGTAGATAGGGAAACTCGATCCACTATGGGAATAAGGGGAAAATCATTCACATACAATGGAAGGAAAATAACAATATATGGTGGGGTTTCACACCGCGTTGGTGTATTACCCATAAGGTTCTCTAAAATGTTTTTTAAATTCTCCTTGACATATATGAAATTATATTAAATGCTTATATGTTTTCCTCAATTCAAATTTCTATTCCAACGTTATGTTTCATGGCTTATGATCAGGATTCCGTAATTATTTATATCTTATGAACTACTAATATTTATTCAATGATTCATGTTTATGATCTTGTATATGTCGTCTATTGTATTATAATGTCATGATTATGTTCCCATAACATTATTCTCATGTTTTTCTATACATACATCCCTTGTTTACCCTTTTGGAGTATCCAATCTCAATGTTTTTTAGTTTTTCATTTCCAAGAAAATGAAGATATATATTTGGTATAAATTTTATAATAATGGTTCCTATCTTGAAAATCATAGTGGGAGATAATTTTGATCACATATATACTATTGTTAATCTATATTTCGTTCAAAATGATCATCTTTTCAAATGTGGACTTTTTTATAAAATATTTTTCTAGATTTTGAATTTATTTTATGTGAAGATTAAATTGAGTAATGAAATTTACAAACAATCCACTAAAAATTAATTATTTGTAAGAATATGAAAACAAAAATAATTTTAGGAAAAAATTTATATAATCAAATAGTGTTATTATTGAATGTTTTTTATAATATTAAATTCAATATTATTACAATATAGAAAATAAAAATTTAATTCTCAACATAATATAAATATCTATGTGGTAATAACATCGTTAATTCGTCTAATTGTGTATATGAAACACATCATTTCATTCAAAATATATTAACCACGCCATTTCATCACCACTGATCAATAATATAAAACAATAATAATTATATATCATTTATATAAAACTCATTCATGATAATGATCTAGGTGATTACTTCAAAAATATATGATAGTATTTCTCATAAGAAATAGTTCTTCCAAATTAAACTCAATGTGATTAATTAACATAAAATATTCTATGTTTTAATATCCTTACAATCCTTATTGGATTGAGAAGAGGTGGAATTACTAATTAGACTAATGTGACATCCCCATGATCCCAAAGGGTAGAAATAAATGCTACGGTCCTCAATATAGTTGCGAGAAAATTTTACCATTGAAAATAAAATAACCACATCCAAGTATAAAAAAACAAAACAACATATATATGATTCATGATAATAATATAATACCAAAACATTAATATAAAATTAAAATAAACCAAACTACACCATAACCAACACCATAGAACCAAGGAAGAAGACTATACCACAAGGATCAATGACTCAACACATATCAATATGGTACCTCTTAGAATTTTATAAGGCCCAACTCTATAATTGATTTCCACATATCATTAAGCACCACTAAAGAAGTGTGATACTTTACCATTACATATGTATCAATAAACAATATGTAAAAAATGACTTATGTCCCAAATTAGAGGGTGATTAATTAATATAATTAGGTTTTTCCCAAATTACATATTCAATCACAATACTATGATAAAATATCTCAACACATTTATATAAATTAATTTACATAAAAAAATTAAAATATTTTAAAAGTTTACTTTAATGATAAATAAATTCAAATAATAAATCCATTTTCCAATTAAAAACAACCAAGAAACTATTTAAACAATTTTACATTTTGTTTGGGTCATTTAATATTCAAATTCACACAATTAGAAAGAATCATAATTAGCCACACAACAACACTACCACACAACCACAAAATCTTTGTGTTTACCATTGTTGCTGGAAATTCACGTCCATATTCCATCACATTTATATCAGTACTTCATGACCAATATACATAGAATTTAACTCATGGATAACATTTTAATCCAATAACTATTCTAACATAAACAATTATATAATATTTCAACAAAACTATCATTCTATTGATAACCCTATTCAACGCATGAAAACCAATGATCAATTTTAAAATTTTCATTTTTAAATTTTCATTTTAAAATAATTTTACTAATTTTACTTTCCTCTAAAATAATCAATTTTCAAAATTCCTAAAACCGCTACCAGTGATGGATTTTATCAAAAACCACACAAGATTATTATAATCAACATTAAAAAATTAAAATCAATACTTCATTATATAGTATGGTGAGTTTAGAGTGAATCCACTCACTTCAAAATTTATGTTGAAAATGAATAATGTTAGTAATTTTTCACAAAAAAAATGTTGAATCTCCACGAAAATTCACTATATAATGTGTTGTAACATCAATATAACAAATTCTTTGATATCCCATACCTAGATGCCTTATATATGTTCCATGACCCTGGTTCATCGTGTCGATAACCATGCTCAAAGAACCTCTAGGATGCATCATTTTAAGAAACCGATTTTTTACTCCAGTATAGATCCTTTAAATACTAGCCTAATTATTTCTTTTATATATAATTTATGAATTTAGAAATGGTGATGCTTTAATGGGTTTTTAAAGCTTGTTTAGAGTTCAGAACCTAGTAGGTGGAGGGTTTTGTATAGTCACATGGTTAGAGGAAACTTTGTGGGTTAGGTCGCACAGTTAGTTTTAACCAAGTAGAGATAGATAGAAGGGTAATATATGGTTCATATTTTTCCCAAACCATGTTATTTGGGACACATGACCATGAAAAAAAATACATACAAATTTAAATAACATTTCACTCAGCTAATGCAAGTTTTTCTTAACCATGCTGCCAAACAGTGTAGTATGCCCCTAATTATTGTTCACTATGAATTGTTTGAACATGGTTTTCCCAAATGGTTTGTCGAAACTGTACGAATGAAATTTTTTCTGTACAATTAAAAAATTTATCTTATATGAAGTGATTTAAACAACCCATCTTCCATTTTAATTTTCTAATGAATAACCCTCCTCCTCCTCCTCCTTTTGTTTCCAAAAATAGTTATAATCAAGGCTTTGTTCTCGACCATACATCCAGAGTTTTGTCACACACATTTCTATCTCATTAAGTCCATATCATTACCCATAAACCGTGGAATGTTCCATGACATACCCCAAGCCTGCCCCCGAAGGCCATGGGATGGATACTAGCACTGAAGGCATCAGCATTAAAGAGGGAGGTATTTGGATGAGTAAATGTACAAACACATAAAAAAACCAAGCCATATATCAAGAATATTAAAAAAGAATGAAAATAAACATCAACTATGTATAAGTTCAACATAAAGTCAAATGGTCCAGAATACAAACCCAACAAATGGAAAACAAGAAAATAAGAATGTACAAATGAAACCCTAGATAGACATCTGTTGAAAACCCCACCATATGGGTAAGTACAGACTTTCTTCTTGAATCTATAAGAAGTTCATCTTGTTTTCCTGGTCTCACTGGGCACCACCGTGTCCCGGTCCACCAAGTCCACCTTCAATGCGACAGTCATCCCCACTAAGGACAACACATGCATGTGAAGCATGTGCATGGGTGATTAACAATATACATAGTAGGGACCCCAAAACAAAATAGAAATATCTCAAATAAATCAAAAAAACAACAAAGCATTATCACCCAGCATGATCAGGAAGAAATATAGCTCAAACTAGGAATATTCTAGATAGAAAAGTTGGAACATTAGTCACAAAATCAAACACCATGTCCTGTTGAAGAACTCATCCTTAATGAGTACAGTGGGCCTACTGGGGACACATATCCCTTATCCCACTATCCTTAAGACTACTGTGGTAATCAAACTTGATGATTACCATTAGTATTCTGGGACACAGATAAGACGCACCCCACCGTGGGATGCCGGATCACATAGAATATTCTTCCCACCTTTGAAGATAATGAGGTACCTCTATTGTCCAGTATCATGGGTCTCTCGGGTCATATAGAAGAAAGGCCTCTTTGTGGGACTATCAGGTCATATAGATGCGACTACCCACTATGCCATAGTATCTGATCCAAATAGCATCACTCGTTAGAAGTCATTAGATCGCTGCCAACCTCTAGGTTTCCACTTGTAGCATGCTTGATCTCAATATGACCACTCCCCAATCCATTAATTGAATTGAAAAATCCATGAAATACCCCAATGTGTATTCCAAAATATCCTACCCTTCTCTGGGGTTTCATCTCCACAAATAGATCATCAAACGGGCACCCAATTAGAAGGATATTAACATTTTTACGAAAAGGGGCCGATTGTGTCCGGGTCTAGTCAGACCCGGCAGGACCAACACAACCCGACCTGAACTGGGGTCCACCGACACAACATAGGTCCTTTAACCCAGCCTGAGTAATCTGACTTGACCCAGACCCTACTCTTCCTGGGTTTTTTCTATGGGTCATGGTTCTGACTAGTTTTGCTTCCCATCCTAACAGAGGCATACTCGTTCTCCGCCTTATCAAGACGTGACATGCAGATGTGTCTTTCTCTACATCTCCCCACAGGTCATCCGAGGGACATCCTCTCTACCATGGTAATGTGATTGTGGATGCTCCTACACGACCGACCAAAATAGTCGGTCGGATGTCTGATGCATGGTCGAAGACTGTATGGCACCATGATTAGAGGCCCGCAGCTATGGGCACTCCACCATCACGTCCAAGGGGTTATATCTCTACCACAAGCTGCCATCCCAACCAGAAGTTCCTCTAGGAATTCCGTCGAGGCACGCCGCCTTCCACCTACAGTTGTCCCTGTGGGCCACTGTAGGAAGTCACCAATGCAGACTCTAGTGTCCTCTTTCTCCGAACATCGGGTCTACAAAGGTGGTATGTTCATCGTACTGACTATGCCTTCATCCTCTATGGGAAATATCTTACACTGTGAAGGCGATGAATCTTATTTTCATCCTTTCAAAATTCTTATCCATGCTAGATAAAAAAGAAGAGGGGCTCATGCCTTGTTCATGTTGCCTTGAACCCTCCAGGTTAGGGTTATAAAAAAGAGGGAGTTTTGAGGGAAGATGTTCAACCAACAACAATTCTTTCCTGAATAAAAATCCAAAGAAACTTCAACATCCCGTAAGAACGGATGATCCACGAATCAACATTTTTGTCGATTGAACCGATTTCAACATTTATAATGAATAATGGAGAAAAATTATAATACATAAACCCTGACCTTGATTGATATTTTTTATTGAGTACTCCACCCTTCAGGATCCAAGATATGTTGGAATTCGCCACTTCCCAGTCCCATTTTTTGTAAGGTGTCGATATTGCATGTGATCCTACTAGCATTCATCATTCTTCTCTGAACCGATGCGCCCTCAAGGATTAAAATTATGATGGTATTCATTGTTGATAGGATTCCTTATCATAGGTTCACCAAATAATCCATCAGGTTTAATTCTAAAATGTAACGCCCCGACCCCAGTTACCCAGAGTCGGTGCATTACTTCGTAACATTGGCATGATCACAAGAAAGATCAAATCCCGAAAGACCGATTGGTTTAGTAGCCTTGGAAACACTAGATATATTCATAAGTTTTACATTACATCATATAATGAAAAACTACTACAACAACGTAATGTCTCCACAGTCTACACTATTATCCCCTCATTATATCCCTGCAGATCATTCATAACTTACTTCTTCACATCCTGGGAAAAGTAAAACATAGAAAAGGGGTGAGCTCAAATGCCCAGTAAGGATAACAATATAGCGGAAACTTTCATAAATAAGAATAAACTTTTAAGGCAATGTATAACTAAAACAAAAGCCTTTCAAACATGAACTTTCAACATGGTATGGCATAAATAAAATGAAATAATGCCATTTACTTATTCACATGGATATTCTACTAATCTAATAATCACATGCAAAAATCAATAACCACTTTCATAATGTTGGAATGCATAATGTCAAACATTAATTTCATTGTCTAGGCCTCATCCCAAGACCTAGGGGTTACTTCTAACCGGAACCCAACCCGGAGTGCCTCTAATAACCGGACACCAACCCGGAGTGCCTCTAATAACCGGACACCAACCCGGAGTGCCTCTAATAACCGGACACCAACCCGGAGGGCATAATTTTACCAGTCCCTAACCTGGAGGGCTTACTTTAACTAGTCCCCAACCTGGAGGGCTTACTTTTACCAGTCCCCAACCTGGAGGGCTTACTTTTACCGGTCCCCAACCCGGAACATACTTGTTTAGCACATTCATCTGAAGAAAAGTTTGAAATATAACATAAACATTCGGATTAAAACTAGCATACGAAATGTCAATAGTTTCACCATAAACTATGAATGGTATAAAAATAGCACATCCACAGTCAAACATATCACAAAACCTTCAATACAATATAGAAGTTTTGTATCATAATAAATCAACTTCAATTAAGCGTAAAATCCGTCGAAGGATGTTGACATAGATGAAATCAAAACACTTTTTAGAGAAATATCTCTTTCTATTTTTGAAAACATTTAAGAGCCATATAAAATAAAATATTTTCTTGAAAATATTCTTGTAAGCTTGTAAGGAAATCTTTGATGATTTTATAACGGTGGAAAATAACCGCACCCGCCGTATATGTAAAAAAAACATTCTTATCTTAATTCTGTCGAAAAGGTCAAAAAGGACCTTGTTTTGAAAACGACGGAAATATTCCTTTATAAACCTCTTACAAAAAGTCAAACAAGGGTATAAATGAATTTAACCCATATTCTTGTAAATAATAAATATTTTTTGAAATACATTTCAAAGAAACATGGATGTGGATGATAAAGAAATCCCAGTAGATTATTACGTATAAACAATCTCAGATAATGAAGAGATTGTGAAATAACCCTTACCTTGTACTTTTCCTTTGTTGGGGTAGGTTAACCTCCTTTAATCTAGGTAACTCACTTTGGTTGGAACCAAAGGACTTCTTGAAATGCTTTCTTCCTAAGGGGAAGCTTCAAGGAGGAGGAGAGGGATGTGGGGAGCTTATTTGGGCAGAGTTTGGACGAGCCAAGTGGCTTGAGAGGTGTGAGGAAAAGAGAAGGAGGAGTGCCCTTTTATAAGAGGGGTGAGGGGCACCTTTGGAAAAGCTAGAAATATTAATTTATAATAAATTCATATTCGGTTTCCAAAGGCTCCAAAGTTGACTATTCAAAGGATGAGGTGGGGATAGGTCGAAAACAACTCATCCAATAGAATTTAGACAGGTTTGGGTACTTATATTAACCTTATCTTTAAGTATTAACTCTAAGTTAATTAGTTTCACTTTTACAATGTCTCTTTGTATTTTTATATAATAGGGT
Source organism: Viscum album (assembly GCA_963277665.1). NCBI lineage: Eukaryota > Viridiplantae > Streptophyta > Magnoliopsida > Santalales > Viscaceae > Viscum > Viscum album. The sequence continues at coordinate 1,009,727,759 of OY728128.1, read as the reverse complement.
TAATAAACTTACTATATACATCCAAGCGACCCCAAAGTGGTCCATTAATGATTAACCTATCATAATATAAGTCTCTTGGCCGAACCTTAGATTTTTAGGAATTTAATATCAATTAATAATATAATATTTGTTTTAAGAACTCTTTTATGTCAATTTTGACACTATTCAATAGTTGATTTTTGTGAAACTCATAACAGATTGATTACTTCGAAAAAAGTCCATTAAATCAATCCTAATATATCATATTAGCCTAGAAAATTATTTTAATTCATTAAAAGTTTCATATTATATTTATTTGGGTATTTAAAATATCAATTATTTTAATTTTTCACTATTATAGTAATTACTGCATCATCATTGTGTCATAAATAAAATAAATTATTTAATGTTTAAAAATTATAAATAAAATATCATTATGTAGGAAATATCTTTAGCTTTCTAATGAATATTTATAATCGAAAATCCAACATGTATAACCCTATGTAAAAATTGTTTTTCTAAAAGATATATGCTTGTGTCATTTTTGTATTCATTTTAACTTAATTAAAATAAAGTGTCATTATCACTTACAAGTGGATCCATGGGGTCCCAAAATAGACCCAAAGATGCCCATGGTCGACCATGTATCAACCAATAGGGTTAAGACACGTTTTAGGGTAATTTAGTATTATTATAATATTATTTTTTAACCCTTATTTACCGGAATTACCCTTAACCATGGTAAATAAAATATTTACCGCAGTAATTATTCAAAATGTCTAAAAATAAAAGTTACCTATTTACACAATTTGAACATCCTGATTCCAAATATGGAATCCATTTTCCTAAATTCAAAACACAGTAGTGGCAGAAATTAATTTAAAATTAATTCCCGCTGTCAAAACAAAAAGCGTGTTTTTAAGAGATAATAACTATCAAAAGATTGACACTTGTTTTTGTTCGGTTTAATTGTAAAATTATGTCCAATGACCAACATTATATTAAATGGTAAACATATATTCTAAATATACTTTAAAACTCCTAAAATTCATAATTTATCACTATTAATTATTTTGATTAAAAAAGATGTTTTTAATTAAAATTTAGTAATTTTCACTATTCATCAAAATATGAAATTTATCCGAAATGTACCAAAATTTTACCTTAGGCTAAATTCGATATCCCGAATCCAAAAATGAAGTCCATTTTGAAATATAAAATATATATAATTTCAAAAAGTAGGTATTACTATTCATAACGACTAGTTTGATCAGTTGTGGTGTGTGTTAAAACTCGAAGTTGCGTACAACACACGCTATTGTATTATTCAAAGGAAAGCGTACCGTGGAAGCTTGGGATGTTTTATTTTAAATTTTTGATGTCCCCATTTAGTCAAAAAGTTTAAAATATTGTATTTAAAAAGGGATCACTATTAAAAGTTGACAAAAGTGCAATACTGAAAATGAATTTGTTCTTGCATTATATCTAAGAAACTCATAATATGGATTCTAAAATTATAAGGATTATATAAAGTTCAAAATTTAGATAATACTATTCATAACCTCTTTTGAATGGCCCTTTTTTTTAGTCATGGAGTGATTGAACTCGGTGTTGCGTGTAGTGCAAGTTATTGAATTATTTTGAAGAAATAACACACTATGAAATCTTGGGGTGTTACATTCTCCCCTCCTTCAATAAATTGCGTCCTCGCAATTTGAAATTGTTCTTCGAAAATAAAAGGTTGAAAATAGAAAATATATTTGTGGGAAAACCCACATCGGAAATTGGGTTACTAAAATTTAGTCTTAATATGAGGAAAAGAGAAATTAAAGGGTCACCACCAAATTATGATCTCGATTAGGAGAACATTGGTGGAAATTAGAGACATATAATTGGAGGAAAAACGTAAATATTTATAGGTAGTGATTGAGGTCATCAATCACAAACATGTATAAAATTGAGGTCCTTAAACTCATCAATCTATGATGATTTGAAATACCATCGGTTCAACAAAACATAGGGTATTGGGATAACACATTTTTGACGTTTCAAATATCATAGTTGAAATCCCACATCGAAAAATGAATTAATGAGGCCTCTATTTAAAATAAAGAGTGGAAAGTACGAAGATTACCGAAAATAACACATACTAGGGTTCCATGTAGGAAAATATGGATATGGAGGAGAAATCTAACCATCAATTATCTGATGGAGAGTGGTAGAGAACATGGCTATGGAAAGGTCAACAATCCCAAAGCCATAAATTTGTGATGATTTAAGGTACCATCTAGGACAACATTTTTGTTCTATGTTTCTTTTATTAATGTTGAGGAATTTATTTATGAGATTGGCTAAGATCATAAGGAGACATACTTACTTTATAATTAGAGTTTTATCCATTAATAAATTTCTACCAAAAACTCATCATTCACTCGTAAAAAAAATTCTATTTATACTACTCATAGAGGGTTCCAAAATAAACGAATTTATAATTCATCTACCTGATCTTTTTAAAAAACTGCTTTATTTAATACAGGACATCTCGTGGGATAGTGGTAGGTGATACACCCTTGTCTCCCTTCGGTTGCGGGTTCAAGTCTTGCGGCCTTGCCAGTCGCGACGGGTTGCCGCCCGACCTCTGGGTTGTCCTTTTATGGTAATTAAAAATTAATCTCAAACTAGAATTTATCCAAAATACTTCTATCCAAACTCACTGTCCAATATTTATAAGGAAGGTAAACTTAATGTAGATCCTTTTTACCCCGTAATAGCATATGAATACCTTCATCATGTATTCTTTTAAAACACTGAAACATCCTAAATTATCATAATACTTATTGGTTACATTCATGCTCCCCTATTCCATATAGAATACTGGATATACTTCTTCAATCCAAAAATGTTTTAAACCCCAATAATGATGGAATATACAAATCATTAATCAGTTCCATGGTAGTCAGGAATATCCAATATAATTTGTCCAAAACAATCATGTATTATTCCAAAATCACTACCTCGGTATCAGAACTATATTATGATTTATCTTTCTTTCAACCATATATTTTACAAAAATTTATCATGCTATTGAGTCACTTTTCTTTGTTCCACACAATCTCAAGTCCTTAATGAAATAGTACTGCAGTACAATCCTTATATACTCCATAATTATTATAACAAGTACATTGTTGATACAACACTCAATTGACATAATCAACATAAGAACTCTAATCATTCCTCTTTATCTGTGGTAGTATCATAACTTGATTATTATCCAATAGCATCATTTGCGTCATAGTCTGATGACTGGGACATAGGTTCGCGTAGTGTCCAAACTCCTTGCAAATGAATCATTGTACATTTGAAACCATTTTCTTACCCTTGCAGTCACGTACTTTGTGCCCTTTTCCTCCACACTTATAACAAACTCCCATTCCTTTCAGGCAAGTTCCAGGGTGTTTCTTTCCACAGTTACCACATATGGGAAAATTCTTCTTTTCCCTCTTACCTTTATCCATATTTCTCTCTTCCATCCTTTTCTCCTCTTGCTTCCTTTCAAAGCCATAAGACTCAGTAAACTCTTTACTTATCTTATCAACACATGATATTATTTCTTCATATGATGATAATACATGCGAGACTATTTCTCTTATAAATTCTGGCTTAAGACCATGAAATATATGATCCTTCATTCTCTTTGCATCATGTGCATTGCTAGAGTTCTCATTCCTTCTACTGGGCGCCATTTCTAAACAATGGCATACACTAGATCAGTTTATGAATCAAAATACACAATCCCATACTTATAAAACACTTAACATAAATTGAACTATTTATGGATATAATCCATAATCATAAAAATGCCTCCTTTGAGGAAGTATATACTCATAAACCCTTCATGATGATTTGTAAAGAAAATGAGAGTTATCCTAAGCATATCCCCCGGGAGTTTCGTAACCAAGAGTGCAGCAAGGCCCGTTGTCGTGCACCAGTTCCCGTTCGAGTCTAGCTCAAAGCGGTGTTTTCGGGTTTTACCCCTAGGTACATCTGTTCCAGAGCCACCTCTACCTGCTCGTATCCAGATAGGGATGTATTGCTCGGAAAACTCACAAAATCTCTACAATACCAAAATTCTAGGAAGTTCTTCTATACTAATCCTCAAAGTTAATCTTATGTCTACGTGCTCTAATCAGAGTTTATCTAAATCTAGCTTCCAAGGTTTTTACTAAACTTCCTCGGATACCAACTGTAACGCCCCGACCCCAGTTACCCAGAGTCGGTGCATTACTTCGTAACATTGGCATGATCACAAGAAAGATCAAATCCCGAAAGACCGATTGGTTTAGTAGCCTTGGAAACACTAGATATATTCATAAGTTTTACATTACATCATATAATGAAAAACTACTACAACAACGTAATGTCTCCACAGTCCACACTATTATCCCCACATTATATCCCTGCAGATCATTCATAACTTACTTCTTCACATCCTGGGAAAAGTAAAACATAGAAAAGGGGTGAGCTCAAATGCCCAGTAAGGATAACAATATAGCGGAAACTTTCATAAATAAGAATAAAATTTTAAGGCAATGTATAACTAAAAGAAAAGCCTTTCAAACATGAACTTTCAACATGGTATGGCATAAATAAAATGAAATAATGCCATTTACTTATTCACATGGATATTCTACTAATCGATTAATCACATGCAAAAATCAATAACCACTTTCATAATGTTGGAATGCATAATGTCAAACGTTAATTTCATTGTCTAGACCTCATCCCAAGACCTAGGGGTTACTTCTAACCGGAACCCAACCCGGAGTGCCTCTAATAACCGGACACCAACCCGGAGTGCCTCTAATAACCGGACACCAACCCGGAGTGCCTCTAATAACCGGACACCAACCCGGAGGGCATAATTTTACCAGTCCCTAACCTGGAGGGCTTACTTTAACCAGTCCCCAACCTGGAGGGCTTACTTTTACCAGTCCCCAACCTGGAGGGCTTACTTTTACCGGTCCCCAACCCGGAACATACTTGTTTAGCACATTCATCTGAAGAAAAGTTTGAAATATAACATAAACATTCGGATTAAAACTAGCATACGAAATGTCAATAGTTTCACCATAAACTATGAATGGTATAAAAATAGCACATCCACAGTCAAACATATCACAAAACCTTCAATACAATATAGAAGTTTTGTATCATAATAAATCAACTTCAATTAAGCGTAAAATCCGTCGAAGGATGTTGACATAGATGAAATCAAAACACTTTTTAGAGAAATATCTCTTTCTATTTTTGAAAACATTTAAGAGCCATATAAAATAAAACATTTTCATGAAAATATTCTTGTAAGCTTGTAAGGAAATCTTTGATGATTTTATAACGGTGGAAAATAACCGCACCCGCCGTATAAGTAAAAAAAACATTCTTATCTTAATTCTGTCGAAAAGGTCAAAAAGGACCTTGTTTTGAAAACGACGGAAATATTCCTTTATAAACCTCTTACAAAAAGTCAAACAAGGGTATAAATGAATTTAACCCATATTCTTGTAAATAATAAATATGTTTTGAAATACATTTCAAAGAAACATGGATGTGGATGATAAAGAAATCCCAGTAGATTATTACGTATAAACAATCTCGGATAATGAAGAGATTGTGAAATAACCCTTACCTTGTACTTTTCCTTTGTTGGGGTAGGTTAACCTCCTTTAATCTAGGTAACTCACTTTGGTTGGAACCAAAGGACTTCTTGAAATGCTTTCTTCCTAAGGGGAAGCTTCAAGGAGGAGGAGAGGGATGTGGGGAGCTTATTTGGGCAGATTTTGGACGAGCCAAGTGGCTTGAGAGGTGTGAGGAAAAGAGAAGGAGGAGTGCCCTTTTATAAGAGGGGTGAGGGGCACCTTTGGAAAAGCTAGAAATATTAATTTATAATAAATTCATATTCGGTTTCCAAAGGCTCCAAAGTTGACTATTCAAAGGATGAGGTGGGGATATGTCGAAAACAACTCATCCAATAGAATTTAGACTGGTTTGGGTACTTATATTAACCTTATCTTTAAGTATTAACTCTAAGTTAATTAGTTTCACTTTTACAATGTCTCTTTGTATTTTTATATAATATGGTTAATAAACATACTATATACATCCAAGCGACCCCAAAGTGGTCCATTAATGATTAACCTATCATAATATAAGTCTCTTGGCCGAACCTTAGATTTTTAGGAATTTAAAATCAATTAATAATATAATATTTGTTTTAAAAACTCTTTTATGTCAATGTTGACACTATTCAATAGTTGATTTTTGTGAAACTCATAACAGATTGATTACTTCGAACAAAGTCCATTAAATCAATCCTAATATATCATATTAGCCTAGAAAATTATTTTAATTCATTAAAAGTTTCATATTATATTTATTTGGGTATTTAAAATATCAATTATTTTAATTTTTCACTATTATAGTAATTACTGCATCATCATTGTGTCATAAATAAAATAAATTATTTAATGTTTAAAAATTATAAATAAAATATCATTATGTAGGAAATATCTTTAGCTTTCTAATGAATATTTATAATCGAAAATCCAACATGTATAACCCTATGTAAAAATTGTTTTGCTAAAAGATATATGCTTCTGTCATTTTTGTATTCATTTTAACATAATTAAAATAAAGTGTCATTATCACTTACAAGTGGATCCATGGGGTCCCAAAATAGACCCAAAGATGCCCATGGTCGACCATGTATCAACCAATAGGGTTAAGACACGTTTTAGGGTAATTTAGTATTATTATAATATAATTTTTTAACCCTTATTTACCGGAATTACCCTTAACCATGGTAAATAAAATATTTACCGCAGTAATTATTCAAAATGTCTAAAAATAAAAGTTACCTATTTACACAATTTGAACATCCTGATTCAAAATATGGAATCCATTTTCCTAAATTCAAAACACAGTAGTGGCAGAAATTAATTTAAAATTAATTCCCGCTGTCAAAACAAAAAGCGTGTTTTTAAGAGATAATAACTATCAAAAGATTGACACTTGTTTATGTTCGGTTTAATTTTAAAATTATGTCCAATGACCAACATTATATTAAATGGTAAAAATATATTCTAAATATACTTTAAAACTACTAAAATTCATAATTTATCACTATTAATTATTTTGATTAAAAAAGTTGTTTTTAATTAAAATTTAGTAATTTTCACTATTCATCAAAATATGAAAGTTATCCGAAATGTACCAAAATTTTACCTTAGGCTAAATTCGATATCCCGAATCAAAAAATGAAGTCCATTTTGAAATATAAAATATATATAATTTCAAAAAGTAGGTATTACTATTCATAACGGCTAGTTTGATCGGTTGTGGTGTGTGTTAAAACTCGAAGTTGCGTACAACACACGCTATTGTATTATTCAAAGGAAAGCGTACCGTGGAAGCTTGGGATGTTTTATTTTAAATTTTTGATGTCCCCATTTAGTCAAAAAGTTTAAAATATTTTATTTAAAAAGGGTTCACTATTAAAAGTTGATAAAAGTGCAATACTGAAAATGAATTTGTTCTTGCATTATATCTAAGAAACTCATAATATGGATTCTAAAATTATAAGGATTATATAAAGTTTAAAATTTAGATAATACTATTCATAACCTCTTTTGAATGGCCCTTTTTTTAGTCATGGTGTGATTGAACTCGGTGTTGCGTGTAGTGCAAGTTATTGAATTATTTTGAAGAAATAACACACTATGAAATCTTGGGGTGTTACATAAAATATCTAATGCGTTAGTTTAATAAAATGAAACATGTTGTAGTGTTTCTGTTGTGCTGTGAGATTACGTTGTTATGTTGTTTCATTTATGAAACAACATATCACATACACTGCACAAAAAATTATCCATTAAAATGCTTTATTTAATGTTCCTCTCCACCGCAACACCGCGTGCTTGTCCACAGCACATCAATTAGAAAAGAAATAAAGTATCATTTCTATGTTATTTTATTTTTTTACCAAAAATCCCAAAAAATGACTTTCCATCTGACCCGTAATTGTCAAATTCATGTTCATTCTAGGTGAGTCGTAGCATTCCTAGATCAATGGTGCCCTTACTGTTTCGATCTGAGAACCAGTTATAAATCAGAATTATCTGCTCACATGTTTAATAAAATGAACTTAATAAAAAGTACAAAATTCTATTATGTGGTCACAAGGCCTAGGAATCCCATTTCTTCAGACATTTCATCCCAATAAAATTCCAAACAATTTTAAAAAATTATATAAATTTTGAAATATTACATTTTCCCCACCATAGGGATTTACGTCACTGAAATAAAAAACAAGGGATAATCAAAAAAATGGGGTTTCTAAGTATGAATCTATACATCCCACTCCCATGTTCTCTCTTACTGAATTTTGTCCTTCCATAAAACTCACACCAAATGAATCAACCATCCATGAAGGAATCACTCCTATCAATCCTCTATCTCTACCGAAAACTCCACGAATATCTTCCCATCATAAATATTCAGCTTGCCCATATCGATGACAAGAAATGGATCATATATGTTCATCTAAATCTATGACACATGGAAAAAATAGTGCATCTATGAGAGAAAATATAGTCAGAATGCCACCTCGATAATTCTTCTTTGAATCTGGAATGGTCAGACAAACATGAGAGATAACATGCTCCCTGGCCAAATCTCTACAATCCCCTAGGGGGCGAGTCACGATGAAAAACATGGTCTCCCTCCTCGAACTCCAATTTTATCTATCTCTTATCATCCTATGATAGCTTCCTACTATGCGTAGACTGCATCCACTCCTGGATGACCTCCACCTTCTCAGTGGCAACCTGTACCAACTCTTGAACCATTAGTTTTGACTCCCTATGGTCTACCTAGCATATTGGTGATTGGAAAGGATGCTTATATAGGGACTCAAATGGTGCCATAACAATAGTAGAGTGATATTATTGTTGTATTAAAACTGCACCAGTGGAATTTGGTCCTCCCAACTATGACCAAAATCATGGAAACAAGCACAATGTCTGTCCTCTTGGGTCGGTATGGTGTTCTTGGTCTTCCCATCTATTTGAAGGTGAAAATTTGTTCTCAGTCATATATGATCCTAGAATGCCTTCTGAAAACACTTCCAAAACAGGGATATAAATCTTGCATCTCGGTATGAGACAATTATTGAAGGCACCCCATGAGGCCACACTATCACCTGGACATAGAGTCTCCCCAATCCCTCTACCGATCCCTACTCAATGATGGGTAGGATGTGAGCCCACATGGTGTGTCGATCAAGGATCACCAAGATAGAGTCATGGACCCTATACATGTGTGGTAAACCTATCACGAATTACAGGGAGAAACGTTCCACTTTTATTATGGTACCTTAAGTGGATATTCAATCCTTTTGGGACTTGATGCACAACCATCACATGATAACATGTGAGGAATCATGGAATGAACTCTTCCAAAAATGTCTTCATCTTTGGACACCAGTACTAACGTCAGGGTCCTGGAACACATTCAGAACAATACTATGTATAAACAAAGAGGATATGTGGAACATTGTCAACACATCCTCTAGTAATGTCGCTGGTATTACAGTGTGTCCCCTAAAAAGGATAACTTGCTCCCCACCTATCAAAAATCTATCATGAGCATGTATTGAGGATAACAATGCATGTAAAGACTCGTAGTCAACATCCTCAAGTTGTGCCTCCATAATTCGTTGTAAGAGTGGGGGATAGGTTGTCATTTAATGAAGGCATGCTTCTCCACCAACTCACATAGCAGTTGTAAACCAGACTTCCTTCTAAGCATATCATCAACCACGTTCGCCTTCACAAAAGTATAGACTTTATGAATGTCACAGTCTTGGAGAAACTCTAGCCATTTTGGTTGTCTCATATTCAAGTCCTTATTTCAGAATATATACCTGATAACCTATTGGTTGGTGTAAATGGTAAATCATTCACCAATCATATAGTGTCGACACATCGTTAAGGAAAAGACCACTACTACTAACTCTAGGTCAGTGGTCGCCTAGTTCTACTCATGTGACCTCAACATCCCTGAGCCATTGGAGATCACTGATTTATCCTACATTATGAAAAAATCTAGTCATATCAATGACACGTCACATGAAACTATAAACCCAACACCTTCATCTGGTAGTCTCAATATTGGGCACTCATCAGTCTCTCCCTCAGCTCCTAGAAACTCTATTCACACAACTCTATCTCACGAAGGTATGTCCCTTCCGCATCAAGGTTAATTAATGTGATACTCCTATCGAAATGTTGATAAAAATCCTACGATAGTATCCATCCAACCCCAAGAAACATTGCAGCTCAGTCACGCTCCTCGAGGGATCCCAAGAAAGCATTGCCGCTATCTTATCAAGATCCACTCCAACTCCAACCTCTAAGATGAAATTTCCATAAAAGTGGACCTCCCTTATCTAGAATTTTCACTTCTAAAGAATACCGTAAATTCTGTGCTCTTAGAGTGTATCCAGGACTATCTGCATGTGTGTAGCATGCTCCTACTCCGATGCCATGTACACCATGTTTCATCAATGATGACTACAATGAAACAATCGAGGTATGGATGGAAGAACCTATTCATGCATCTCAGGAATACTGTTGGGGAATTACTCGCAGTGAAATGCATCACTGAGAAATCGTACCAGCCATAATTGCATCTGAAGGTTGAATTCAGTAATTCCTTATCTCGTACCCAAAGATGATGATATCCTGATCTGAGGATGTTCAGTGAGAACAACCTCACTCCCTTCAGCAGACTACGATGTCATCAATCCTCAGAAGGGGATAGTTGTTCTTCACGGTTACTGGTTCATGAATAATAATTCCACAAATATCGTCAATTATCCATCTTAGATCATGAGAAAAAGATTGGGGATTCACATGATGAAATGATGGGTCTCACGAAGCCCTTCTCCTACATGTCTTCTAGCTACTCCCTCAATTCATGAAGCTCCATGAGAGCCAGCCGATAATACAGTGTAGATATCAGCTCCATCGTCAGGTACAGATCAATGTATAAGTCTACCTCCCTGTGAATAGGTAGTCCTAGAACATCCTCAGGAATGACATCCTTATACTCATCCATCACTATAAGAATGTTCAGAGTCCTCTAATCCACCACATCGATGGTGAGGCTAGCCAACTAGTTAGTAATTATCGAAACCCTCCTCCGTGAAATTACATCTTGTTCTACAAAGGTTCCCTTATATTTGTTGAAGGAAAACTGAGTCCCATCCTTATATAAACACCACGCTTTTCACCTGAAATATCCGATTAGAGGATGGACTATTGATAGAATGTCCATTCCCAAGATGAAATCGTAAGGCCCTTATGTGGCTACTAAGAGATGCCACTTGAATCTGTTGTCTACTAGAGTGAGCTCACACTGCCAAAACAAGTGTGTAATCATCGAATACGATCCTGTAAGATTCAATAATTGTGATGATCAAGCCCATAGTTCCACCGAAATCTTTGAGCTTCCAACGAGGTCCATGGAATGAAATTAGTGACTGGCCCCTATTTCTTTGAGAACTGCAACTATGGTGGAAAAGAGATAGATCAATTCTGTAATAATATCTTGATCACCCTGGTTATAGGCCTCCCCCACCTGAAGCTACCCTCCACCTATCTGCTAGCTCATTGAGCCTTTGTTGGACCACATGGGGTTGTGGTGGTAACAACTTGAACCAATTTCCACTGCCTACCACTCATCTTTCTTCCCTCTCACATCCACCGCCTTATAGATCCCCTACCTTGAACCCCTTTTTCTCACTTGGAAGTCACATGACCATCTGCTGATCATCTCTGTTGTGGGCCGGGAAATTATAAGGCATGTGTCCCTACTCGCCGCAGTTGAATCACATCCTAGTTCTCTACTGACTCCCTCTGCTCTATGAGCCCCAAACTACCGAACTCGAGTCCTGGGGTCTCCCCCCAAATACATGGCCTTCTTGGGCCACTATGTTAGCTATATGTTACTCGCTACTGAATTCTATACCACCTGAAGTCTACTAGTGGCTCTGAATATCGGTGCCTACTCTTCCAAAAAGTTATATTCTATAAGGGATCGCTCCCGCACTCTAGCCTAAGTGTGGATTCTTAAAGACAACATGAATTACCTGATCTCTCATCTAAGTATCATCCTAAATGTTCGGGACAATAATTAAAGGTCTCAAACCATGTGTGTGGAGTAGTGAGAGTGTTTTTTAAACATCACAGAATACTCGACAACCATCATGTTACCCTTCTATAGGTGAAGCAGGTCTTGGTTGCATACAGAGCGAACGATTGTGGGGAAAACTCATCCCGAATATGATGCTCAATGTCAATCTAGGTTAGGCTCACTTCATCATGTGTCTTGTTTGTAAAGATCCACCATATATCTTTCGATCCCACTATAAGGCTCATGGAAAATATCACCATCAGTAGAGCGGTTTTCTCACTAAGAGGAAGACCCATGTCACTAGCTCCATCTAGTCCTTAGAGACCTAAGGATCTGCCTCTCCCCTGATCTTGGGAGGTCTTTTCCACTAAAATGTTTTCATTAAACTGAGTCTGTGAACATCCTCTATCAGAAACTATGATAGTAACTTATGATCAATAGGTCATGTCAATATTTTTTCACAACCCGACATGGCCATCTCTATCACTGGTCCTTGAATCGATGCATCGCCACTAGGCGGGTTGAACACACTATTACATATCTGAAGACTAGCTATCTGCTGCTTGGAGGCTTCTTGAAATCGATCAAGATGAACCATATTCACTAGATTATACATAGAGAGATGACTCTTATTCAAGAATATCATAAGGAGATACTTATGCAAAAACTATTTTTAGGCATAGAATGAAAAACAGATTTAATGTTCATGGTGTATGGATATGTTGGGCTCCTCACCAATACTAGACTCCCCAAATCAAAAATCTGATATCAAACCCTTTAACAATGTTTCCAAAACAGTAAAAAAGACTCTTGTTCTCTAAGGTATAACTTACCACCCTTAATAAAACATTGTTACAACCCGTCCTCTGGAGCTGAGGTCATGACATACCCATATCTTGCCTACTGAAGTCCTGGGGTTGGATCTATCACTGAAGGAGTCATCCTATATGTGGAAAGAATTTTTCTATGTATATGTACACGCACACAGAAAACCACATCCCAACACTGGAAAATTAATAAAATGTGCCACTTAATAACCACTGAGTTCATGTACAACTGAATGTCAAATGGGATAGAATAAAAACCCAAAATAAGACTAAATAGTAAATAGGATGGTATCAAACACACTCTGGATATCCATCTGCTAAAAACCCCAACTCATGGGTAAGAACATAGTAACTACTAGAAGTTATAGAATTACATCATTTCATCTTGCTCTCACTGGGCACCACCAGTCTAGGGCCACTATGTCCTTTGTCAAGGCAGCAGTCATCTACACTAGACACAACACGTGTGGGAAAAGCCCATGCTATAGTGAGTAACAATATACTAAGTAGGGACCCAAAAAATTTTAATTATCACAATGAAATCCAAAAAAACCAAAAAGCATGTTCACCAAGAAGGATAAAAATGAAATACATCTCATATTAGGTATGTTATAGAGTAGGAAATTAGGATCATTAGTCATATCATCAAAAACCATGGGCTGCTGGAGAACTCCTCTTCAATGAGTATATTGGGCCTGCCTTGTCACATAGAAGATGCTTCCCTCTAACCATATAACAACCATTATACTCATCCATGTTGAGTATTGTGGGTATGTTGGGTCTTAAAAGAAGCCTCTCCCCATTGTGGGAATGTTGGGTTACACAGAAGATGCTTCCCACATATGTTTATATTGAGGTACTAATCCTGTCGAGTCCCGTGGATCTGCCGGGTCAGACAAAAGCCGCTCCCCACTGTTGGCTTGTTAGTTCACACAGATGCCACTATGTAGTAGGCTACAGAATATGTTCCATGTAGGGTCGCTCTTCGGAAATATTTTGGTCACATAAAACTATAGGGTTACCGCACGTAGCACTATTGATATCGGGAGAACTTCAACCCATGCCATTCATCGAATTACAAATTCCATGAAATCATCTAGACAGATTCCAAAAGATACACATCATCATGAGGGTTTGAACTACATAAACGCCTTGTAAATCTAATGCATGGTTGTAACGATATTTCCATTTTCAAAAAAGGGGTTGGTGGTGTCTAGGTTTTATCCAACTCAGTCTGTCTGAACCTACATAACCCTAGTCCTCTTACCCGACCTATACTAGGCCCAACCTAGGTCCGATCCATTGAGACGTGGGTCCAGCCAGCTAGGCCACTTCCTTCTCCCCATCGACCCGTGGGTCATTCATGCGGTCAACTCTCTACCACGGTCAAGCAACCACAGTAGATTCTATGTGGCCGGCCAACCCAACTAGCCATATGTCCCACACATGGTTGAAGACCACATAACTTTGTGATCTATGGAACATGGCTATAGGCCGCTCCAAAGATGTGGCCAAGGGCTTGGGTATCTACCTTTATCCACCGGACATGCTAGTGGATCTTCCTGGCATGCCTTCGAGGTGCACCGCCTCCCACCCATGGCTATAACCATGGGCCACCGCCGACGGGCTCTTCTGCAGACCACCAGTGCTCTATTCATCACACGGGCTATACTTCAACCCTCAGTGGGGTATTTCCTTCCCTAAGAAGGCCTTAAATTTTACTTTGATCCCCTTTTAAACTGACAGTCATGAGTAACTCACATGCAGAGGGTATTGAGCCTTTTTTGTGTCAGCCCACACCCTCCGCGTTAGAGTTTTAGAACATGAGAGGTTTGGGGATGATGATCCACTAACAATAATTCATTCCTGAATAGAAATCCCAATAAAAACCACCCTCCCTCAAGAACAGATGATCCACAGATCAACCTGTTGATGGGTTGATCCACGAATGCCATTTATAATGAAGAACATGGAAAATGTAAAAATAATAAACCATTACCTAGATCAATGTTATTCATTGATTCCCTCCACCATCAAGGATTAAATCTCTATTAGAATTCATCTCTTCATGGTCCTATTTATCATAAGGCATCAACATTTATTGTGATCCTACCAATATTCCTTGTTCGTTGTTGAGGTACTCCACCCTTGGGAATTCCTGCCCCGATGGTATTTGTCGCTGAAGGGATTCCACGTCGTAGGTTCGTCAGAGAATCCCCAGGGTTTAATTCTCAACTCTCCAACTCATTATCATAATAAAAGTAAACATGTCACTAATTTCTATTAAGATGAATTGTTGCATCGTTAGATTGTTTCATTTATGAAAATTGTATCTATTACACTGCAAAAAAAATATCCATTAATGGGATTCCTTTAATGCACCTTGTCAATGAACTATAACATCATCATTAACTATTTAATTGTGAGAAAATAAATAAAATAACTTATTTAAATTATTTTATTATTTTCTGAAATTTCCAAAAAAAATCTTTTCTATCCGATGATTGGAAATCGATGTTATGGCCTTTCTAGGTGAATCCCAGTGTTCTGTGTTCAACGGTGCCCTCAAATAATCAATCAGTGAACTTGTTCAATAGTTATAATATCCCACTCACACATTTACTTAAAATAACATAAAAATTGTTCTTAATTCAGTTCTAGGTTCCCCTAGACTCTGAATCACATGTTGTCAATGTGTGGGTTCTCGAAAAAATTCCATGATATGTTTTAAAAAAAATTATTGAGATTCTGTGTGTTTACAATCTATGATAGTGAATTCTTAATTAAATTCCAAGATTTAATATTTATTCTTCCAATCAATGACTATATCTAGATATAATCTCATATACACTATTATTATGGTGTTGATATGTTTGTTAGATCTCTTCATGTATGGGATGAATTATAGGAAGATACACGATGAAGAGAGTCAGTCAAGTACGAGGTTGGTGGTCTATAAATCACTTAAGAATATTCTTTATTTTAGAAACAGTCTTGTGGGAATGATGATTTCATCAGGTTTTGTTTGATAAATTTATTTTCCTTCAATAGATTCATTATCACCATGATCTATTACCCATTCCATATATGTAATTTTTTATAATTGGTTATAACTACAACTTCGACCACCATAAGTAGGGTTTTATTCATAATTGGGGTTTTAGTGTTTTGACATGTTAGTCCAAGATATCATTTGGGTGTGCTTTGGATTGAACCTAATAGTGGTAATACATCCTTGAGTAATTTATATTCAATAGATAGATAACAATTACCAGGTATTTTAATCACCTGACATGCCTAAGGTACGTGCATTAACTTGATTAATAAATGTGAAACCATATGTTTGGAAGTATAGAGTATTGATATCACTTGAAATAGATTTTATTAAATGAGTTTCATGTGATTGATAATCCATATCCAACCCTTGTCATGTTATGAAAGGTAATGGATAGAAACATTTAGTTATATATCAAATGAATAAAATGGATGCATGTCAGTCTCCCTTTTCACTCTAATGAATGGAAATGATTGAACTAAATGAACATATTAAATTGTATGAACATCACTTTTTTAAATTTATTAACTTAATCATTTTCATGGTGTCTAATTTTATCTAGAGAATAACATAATTATAATATATTTTCTTAGAAACATTTTTTTATTCCAGTGATAATTCCTTGACCACACTTGGATGTCATTCTAATTCATGGATTCTAGTTTCCATGGTTGAGAACAACCATGTAACCTGATCATCACCTACCATTGAATGCTCAGTGTGACAATATATGATCCATTATTTATTATACATTATTCCTTACATAAAATAATTGGATATAGAATATCTTCTATAGACACAAGGTATCGATGTAACATCCATGGTAATATCCATTTCTTATATCATTTTAGCTTTGATATTTTCCTTGGACTTGGTGAGATAATTTGTTATGGAATTACAGGGATGTTTCTCCTTGTATTAATATCCTACAACTATATTCTAGAGGAATTTTAGGCTTAGTTGGGGACCCATGAGATCTTGGTTTCCATGTTTATTGAATTAGATCCTTTCATTACAACTATAATCATGGTTTTCTTGATTGTATCATGGAACCTCTACTATAACTGAAATGTGGGGATTCTAGTGTTGTCTATTCCTCACATGACTTAAATAATTAAATGTTACATAATTAATTAATTAAATGGACACATGTTCATTCACTAGTTGAGGGATAAATTAGGTACTAGGAAATTTTCATTACACTACTACATTGATTTTATATATGCATGATATCACATAGTTTTAGTTTATATTAAACAAATCAAGATTTTTTAGACATAGTTGGTGGTGACCTACTTAGTTTTATCTAACACCATATCTGGGATACCATTGGTACACGTGAATTCTATATCTATACTGGTGTTGATGAAGGGAAGTATGTTTCATCCAACATGTGATTACTTGTTATATTATGATGGATCTGGTAGAAGATGATCGAGTTGGATCTTGAGATTATTGGGATAGTTTTTGGATTCTTTTATATTGCTATTGAATAGTATGAATGTATGATATTTTGGATCGATGTATACCAACATTATATATGCATAAAATATTATCCAACAGCTTTATAATATTTATATAAGTTGCATCCTTTTTTTATTGTTACCATTCAGTTAGAATCTACAGTGCCATCTATTTATAATACTTCCTCTATTTTCAATTCATTATTATACTCAAAAATTATTCTATAATATGGTAATAAAGTAATATTCTCCCTATTAATTCACCTTAATCATTATCTTCAATTCAACAACCACCAGTGTTTGATGGGATAACAATTAAAGGTTCCCTTACCTATTTGGACAACTATTTCTCCATAAATTTACCCAGTAATGACATAATGATAAACCAAAAACAATTTATCAATCATTTTCAACAATATAGAAGAGTAATTATTTATTATTATTATAAAAAATAACTCAAGTTACATTTAGATGAAATATAACTTATTGTTGGAAAAATGATGTTTTTTAGACTTGATACCTTGTACCTCATGGATTTGGATTATTTAACAGAAAACTCTTATTGATACTATTCCATGGAAAATATATTTAATTCTTTTTGAAATCATATATACATAAAAACAATATGGTTATTTGGGTTATTTATCTAAACAACAATGCATATAGAAATGGATTCTCTCCATGATTCATTAGATTAATCTAAAAACTCTTCCTTAATATTTCATTCATCACAATGTTTAGAATAATATCATGAGTTGTCATATATTAAAATCTTTTCACCCATATATGAACATTATCATTGATATGGTTATATTTTATAATAATATTATTCATTAGTTGATGATTTAATGTATTTTCATTATGTTAAATTGTAAATTCTTTATCTTAATTAAATATAATTTTATAAAATACAACTATAATGATGTATTCATGTATTTTTTTCATCAAATTATGTTTTATATATTCTTGAGTAACAATACATTATTATGCTCCCATTACTCTATGTTAAGTGAGATATATTTTATATCTTAACTAATAAATATATTATCCTCCAAGGTAAATAACTCCATTAAAATATGACATACTATATTCTTGAGAACCTTCTCAATTAATATCTAATTGTTCTAATCACTTGTGTTTCCTTGATCCATTATAGAATAATGAAAAATACATAATACCGATTTACAAATATATTCCCTAATTTATAATGTATACATGTTGTATGTTTGATTAAATAATAGTGTACTATATGTGTTTATATTTTATGAATCGTAGAGAAATCCAAGGAATTCTGTATTCCATGAGATATCATAGAGTGAGAAATAGTGATATTTCACCCTTATCTTACCTATATCATACTGTAATTCGTAATCATATAAAACAGTTGATGTAAGTGTTGATCATATGATATGATTGATATGGATGTTTGAATATTATATTTAAAAATTGGAATTATCTTACACAAAAATCAATCATATTTATATACATTTCATATGAGTACCCAATTAAGAGGAAAAAAACATTATACAAGCATTAAATTCTACTATGAAAAAATGGTTGTAAAAAATTTCTACCATACTATGTTAATTTAATGTCATAAAGACATTCAATTAAATCCATAAAATATTTATGTGTATCCATGAGTCTTATATGAATAGGATTAAACCATGAGATCCCAAGAATAGTTAATATGAATTCTCATTGATTGAAGAAGTATTCCCTTTTCTCCCATTCTTTCTTGAGGAAATTAGTTTCCATTATATAATAAAGTATCCTACCCATGTGTTTTTTTAAATTGTTAACCCTTGGATAAAGTATATGTAAATGTCCCATTGACAGCTTCTATGCTAACATCAATAATTTTCTAAACCAATAAAATATTCTTGATCATATATATAGAATGACATTTTATTCATTTTATATTACCTATCAATTAACATTAAAATCATTTATCTTCTTGGTTTATAGTGTCTTAATCCCATCACTAACTAAATATTTATTATTTGATCACATGTGACCAATTTCTGGTATGAAATAAATTTCATTCATCAACTAATTTATAAAATAATGAAAAAATATGAAGGAAAATAAATATCAAATTTTATACCCAAAAAAATTATATATTTTTTATATTGTGGATTTTTTCAATATATGTGATTTCAAAATAAAAATTTAAAACACACCTTATGATATATAATTTCATAGGTTACATCATAGAGTACATCTATATGTATTTTCATTTTATATTTCACAATATGTGTTTATTGTGATGTGCATTATATAATTTTTTTCTATCTCGTTGTTAATGATTAAAGAAACAAAATATATTGTAATATAGATTTATAATATTCCATATATTTTGAATGAATGGTTCATATCATTTTTTATGATATATGGTTGATATTTTTATTTCATGAAAATATTTTTGATAAATTAATTTCAATTTTTTATATTTATAAATTTTATTAAATTAATCATTATTTCATTCACTCATTCATACATTACATTTGGATTTCAAATCAAAAATCCACGGACACCTTGTTTCGTGAGACGAAATTAGTAGATTAAGCTATTTAGAGGGACAATATTTGATGCTGAATAAAATTTTGAATATTGAATCCTCCATTAATGACATGTATTAGTTCTCATCAAATAAATCTAGATATTAAATCATGTTCATTATATAAATCATGGGTCATCCATTCATTGAGAAATAGAGAAGTTAATTCATGAAGTGTACCACTACCCATTCTATGTGATTTTTGGGAAAATAAATTTAGACAATAGTTATTCATTTCACATTAATAAAATTCACATCATGAATGGTATTATGATCATAAATATGAATAATCTAAATTTAAAAATCATCTATGGGATTTTGATTCAATTTAACTGAAAAATTATGAGACCTACTGAGAATAGATATATGTGATTTTTTTTGAATGAACATCCAAACATTATGGATTTTTTTTGTAACTATAAATTCCATGTATGACCACTGATGTAAAATTATAATGGGAAGAATAAACTCTCCACATTTTAGAGTTATGTTGGAGTGTGTCTACCCATATAAAAGTCACGCTACTGCATTTATGTTCATTTATATTCATTTAATCCTCATGAATAAATGATGTGTCAGTTATGTTATTTCTAATGGGATATAAAGAAGGGGTGCAGTTTTAGTCAATTATTATTATTTGTATTCTATTTAATTAATATTTTCAAAATTTTTTATTATCCTAATCATTAAATTCACTAAGATGATCATTTTTTTGAATTAAGTGAAAAAAATAAAATCTATACTTATTTATATATGAATGATGAATGAATATTAAATAATTATTGATAATTATATTTTTATATTGTATTGGGAAACATAAATGCTAATTCATGTGATGTAGTTCACCATATAATTGGGGAAATACTCTTTATAGAGTTAATTATAATTAAAATAATTATATTTGTCCCAATCCTGATGAAAATCATGGATTGAATGCTTCAAAATTTCACAATAATATCACAAATAACCTACATTAACTGATCTTGTAAAAGAAACTAAAATTATTTTCATTAAACCATATTTCATCATTAATTATGATAAATCTAATCCACAAAATTATTCAATTACATTCACAGGTGTTAAAACATGATGTCGATTTATACAACCTAAAATTAGCTAGTATTACTTTTATAAAAAAATTTAAAAACTTATAAATTTTATTATTTATATAGCAACTAATGATTATTTTCAGGTTCATCAAATGATTTTATGTATTATCATTGAAAGCGACCAAGTATATTTAGGTTATTTATTATATTAATGTTAAAATTTATTAATTTATTTATTAGAGTTTTCATACTCATGCTATGATTTTAGGTTCAATAATTTATGCATGACTACTCCACCATGGCCAAATAAAAAATGATGCACATGTTTAACTCAAGATGGAGAAAATTGAAATAAAGAGGAATAATGTTTTGGTGATGGAGACTATGGAATCAATTTATTAAATTTTTTGGTGAAAAACTGAGAAAACAAGGGCTAGGAGTGATCATGTATTATGGGAGACCATCAAACATTAAACTATAACATATAATTTTTATATTAATTTTTATAGAATGCAATTTCAAGAGAAATCTATAAATCATCAGTAGGATGATAAACTATTAAACATTCTTCAAGATACTCACAGGGACCAAAAAACACATCTAAGGAGTTTGAAAATAATTTTTTATAAATTAAAATTTAAAAATATAAAAATATTTGGGTGTGGAATAATATATTTCAATTAAATTTTATAGAAGATACTTTTGAGTCGATCAAAACCTCACATTCTAACTCAGTCACCACATTTAATGATATGTTATCACATTATCATACTGTTTCTTTCAAACCCAGAAATCAAGGGATGTCCTATCCCACATCCTTATGTATGATCAATTTAGAAAAAAACACTTATTACTACCTTGTAAAAATCCAAATAACATATCAGGATATTTCCTTACAATTGAAAAAAGGTTTAATTTGTTGTTAATTATTTAATATGTGTATTTGGAAGAAGTGGTAATTCATGGAAAATTGTTATGGATTCATGTTATGTAAACGGATATCATTATTGGGTAATTATCCATTATTTAAATGTTATTTCTTTTCGAATTGTCTTACTAGGAAATGAAATTTTCTCGGTAGATACATTGTTTATCATAATGTTGTTGAGGAACAAGAGTCACAAAAATTTCATGGAATATTTTATTATTTCTGGAGGAACTCATAAAAGGACAAGTTACATTTTTTTACATTATAAATGAAGAATAATTGTGGAGGAATATTAAATTAAGAAATATTATGAGTTTTTTCATTGAATATATTTCTATTATTATATATTACTAACCACGATTTATAATTAGGGCCTTAATAAAAAAATAAAGGCCAACCCACTTGCCATTCATTACTAGGCATGACTAATGGAACTTGTGAAAATAATTTCAACAAAGACCAATGTAGTATTACAAAGGTAGAAAGTGGGAGGTATATCTATGTAATGGACAATGTGTAAGCCCAACATTGTGTTCTCATGCTTTAGGATTGAAGGAGTAAGAACTCAAATGAGTATATGGACCTGAAAGGTCCACTATGCCATATAAAGTGGGTGTGTGAAAGGTGTAATGGGTTATAATCCCACATATCCAACTCAAAGGATTTGAATACATGAAAATATTAATATTGTGTGGCCCTTGTGTATAGAGAATTCGATATGGAAAGTGTGTTATTATGTACTATATCTTATTCCTCAATGGTATATAAAGAATGATCATCATCCAATCACATATTCCTATAATATCTAATAAAACATGGTATTTATATTCTACCTCTAATAATTATTCACTATACCAATTATCTAGGGAATATCATCAAACATCCCATAATCAGACCAAGGCCACCATGTTTTTATTGCATCGTTATAATGACTATGATCGTTCGAATCACCATGTATTAATTTTTTTCTTTTCATTAATTTGAAATTATAATGTACAAGCCTCAAATAAATTAAAATGGGGTTTGACATATAATTCAAGTAATAGATGATTTCATGAATCAATAAATTAAAAACATTTGATATTCTAAAGAAATTGAGAATTTCATAATGGGGAACAACATGAACTCGTGTATGAAAATACTCCACTAAAATTACAATACATTCTTAGTAAACCTGAATGAATCAGGTGTTATGATATTTTCCCAGAAATGTTATAAAATTTGGAGAACAAACATAACATTATTCTCATAGGAATATTAAATTTAATATATATATAAATAAAAAAGAAAATGAGGATGAGGTGTGTTGTTGCTGGTTTTGAGAGTGCAATAATTAAAAAAACAAATAGAACCCATAAAAATGTTTAATGAGAGGGTGGTTTCATAGATACATGGCATGCATTTGAGATAATACAATCCCATGAACAACCAACTTATTCATAGAACAATACAGTTTATTCATGAATAATCTATTCCATGAATCTACATAAAGCTTCATGATACCCAAATGAATAATATTCATTGTTTTTCATAAATTTTAGTTGAGATGTCATGCACTCGACCTTGCATGATGAGTGAAAAAAATCAGGATTTTCACTTTGAATTAATTGTCCTAATATATTCTAATGAAAATTTACTTTCTTATATATTTACATTCATACATTAAGAGTTAAAGAGACATTAGGTGTGACTACAATATGTGTCTAAAAATATAAAGATAGTTTACAGACCCATTGTAAGAATTATTTATTTAAGGTGTTCATTTACAAAATTACATGATGAAGGAGATGAGATTAAAGAGAAATCAATTATGAAATCTAATCCCCATGTAATGATTAAATTGAAGGTTGAATTATTGTTTTATTTACATCAATTAATTTTCCATCAAATGAAACCTATATAACATTTCAAGATCCATGACCACTCAATATTATCACTCTATATCACCTCATGTTCAATAGTAAAAATGGATTTCCCAACAATAAGGATTTAAAAGGTATACTAGAAACAATATTCCTTGTGAAAAATAGTAAATATCTCAATTTATATGTTATTACATATCAAACAAGTCATTATAATATCTTGATCAAATTAAGAGAGTTCATTTGCTTCTGGCTTCAACTGAAAGGCATCCACTACATTAATCTCTAAACGATAGAATTCTTATGCACCATCACCAACCATGAGACTCATTATACTTCTATATCCAACTATAGTGAATCATCTTCTCCCTACATAAACTAAAATATTTCACAAATTATGGTGGATTGATTTATTATAGTATGAACATTGTTTTATCTCCACATATATGTGGTGGGACCATTAATAAGAATGGCATCCTTAAGACACTTGAATTCTACATATAACACACTAGGTTATTAGTGAAGATCCTATTACATGAATCCAAATGATGTTTCTGGATAACTTGGATCGTGATATACCTAGATTGAAAAGAATATTGTTGGGATACTGCATATGTAACCTAGAGAGAAAATGATACCAATGTTTCCACAGCCTTTTAATAATGTATTTTTTGAGGATTCCTAATATTTTGTTACATGAAGAAAGATATGAGCATAACAGGAATGAAAACATACATACTCATGAACATAAGAAGAATATATTGTGGGATATATTGTTTGAGTGAGTGTATGAAATAAAGAACAAGGAAGTATACATTTCATGAACATTCATGCATTTGTAACATTGAGATCAGTTCTTCATAATGTATAAGAATGAGTTACAACCTATAAATTTTTTAACAGAGGAAATTGATTAATAATAGGTGATTTTAAAATCAACTATAGTTGAGAAATGTGTCAAGTATTGTTTAAGATACCTAAAAAGTGCACAAGAATGTTTGTTCCTACAATCCCCTTGGGAATGATCAAATATCATCAATAGTTGATGAATAATTCCTTAATTTTTTAATTGTTGTTAGGACAGTTGAAGGCTACTAGATTGATGTAGTACTAAAATGAGCCGCTCGATTGGTTCTAGTGTATAAGATGTATTTCATTTGGAACAAAGAGTAGTGGAAGTATTTTTGTTTGATCTAAAACAAAATAGACTTTTGGTAGGAGACAGAACATTGTAATCACATGTTTGGTAATGAATAATCTGCAAGTAAAGGGAATAATTGTTTTCAATATGGAGTAGGATATTTTTCAATCTATATAAATATTTTTTGTTCATCTCTTCATTAATGTAATTTCATAAGTGGTGATATTGAGAGATATTATTATAGTGATTCACCCCTCACCTCTCTGTAGTAAATCCATCTATGTTCAGTACAAGTGATACCATATGAATGTTTTCCTACAATGATCTATGAATAATTATAATTGTTTGAAAATATTCAATTTATAAATATATATAGTGTTCTTGTATTAAATTATATCAGTTATAAGAAATAAAGGAATAAGATATTACCATATTTATTATCATATGTCATGTAAGTGATAGATGTTTCAATAGTGGGGTTTCGATGCATTACTGAAGATGCTACCATGACACAAGAGGAAATGATATATTTGGAGTCAGATGAAGAGGTACAAAATTCCATCATAATGGATATAAAAATAAAATTTCTATTCAATTTTCATGGGCCTCAATATTTCTATGAAGATTTGGCACAAAAACAGTAAAATCCGGAAAGGCAATGTAAATGTTACGGAATATAGAAAACATGTTATGAGGAGTATATTTGAGGTTGTAGAAATAACAGATATTGAAAATATTGAATACTATATTAATAAGGAGAATTATATAGTCAATAACATTTGAATTGTTTTTGATAACATGGAATAAACTACCATTATAAGAATACTGATGGGTAATTTTCTAAATTATTTTGATTCAAATTCTCATCCCTAAAAGAAATAGATGATTTTTCTTCTATATTAAATACTCAATGTTATCATAGCATATGAAATGTTTAAAATTCCATCATTCCTGATGAATGAAAAAATTGAAATGGATTCTAAAGGCATAAGAAAAGAAAAGATAATGAATGAGAGGATAATAAAATTTATTATTTAGATAGTGGTGATGAGGATGTTTCCATAAATCACAATGTTTCTTAAAAGGGTTCTAATAAGGTATAGACAATGAGAAAAACAGAAGAAACAAAAAAAATACTCAAAATGTTGTAGCATTAATCATTTTAACAAGATGTTTATAAATAATAATTTTTCTGAATAAAAATAATAATATGATATAAAAAAATATAACAACAATATAAAGGGGGTAAAAAATAAGAAACATTATATCCTCAATAATATGAATATTGTGATAAATAACAAGAAATATTCATCATCATGTTGTTCTTCATAAAATGTCATTGGACTATTTTACCATGGAAAAAAAACTTATTTCATAATGTTGTAGTGATGATAATGAAGAATGAAAAGAAATTTAGTGGAAGCAGAATGAACAATTAAAGTATTTCCGGGAACTGATCAAATATCTCAATAAATACAAGAATAATTTTGGCAATAAAATTATAATTTAAATTTTGAAAATAATAAGGATGAAATAGTTCTTGTTGATGAATAAAATAGTAACTTATCATGAAAGAAGTATATTTTATTAGTGAGATCAAGATATAAAAATTAAAAATGGATGAGCAGGGTAATTTTATTTAAGATCATGAATATAATTTGACTTCTAGACAAAAAAAAATTAGACACATTACATATGTGTCACGGTTCAAGATGAGTAAAATACGACTGTATAATATTTAAAAATTTTATTATTATCAATTGTGAATCATCCCATTACTGAGAGAAGAATGGTAAATGTTTATCTAATCATTTTTTTAGAATGTCTAATTAAAATACTGTAAATGTAAAAAATAAATTGAGTATATGAATGATAAGAAGAATACGATTCAATCTTCCACATCATGTAATGGAAATAACAATACATGAAGGCCACAACCCTCCATGAAAAGTGAGGTTTTAGGTGAAATATTAAGACTACAATATAGACCGTAATTCATCAAAATTCAATGATGGAGACTAAGTTATTATAGATTTATATGGTGATAAGTTAAGAATGGTGCCAATGAATACTCTTGGAGAAATAACTTGTCTTTATAATGATTAATTCAAGAATCAAGAATTTATATAATTGATAAATTAAAGAAAATATCTCATATCAAATAAACTATGAATAAATATTCACTACAACATTTAATACAAAAAAATTAGAATTATTTAAGATTTTTTTGGTAGATATAGTTTTAAAGAACACTAGGATAACGTATTCATGAAAATTTTAGAAGGATATTTACTCAATTTCATGAAAGGATATATGTTCTCAAATAATATATATTAAATTTCATGTAAATATATTGAGAATATTTATAATGTCAAGAAATACAGTCTAGTTTCATGCCTAAGTCAAATGGATCTAGATAAAAAATTAGTGAAAGATGAGAATACAGTTAATGTAAAATGAAATAATGTATTATAATAAAATAAAGAGAAAGAAAATAAGAAGTTATCTACCTGGTGAAACTTGAAAATACTGAACACTGATATTGAAAAATGTATTAAACACATAGACTAATAATAGAAGATGGAAACTATTCATATCAATTAAACTCGAAATATTATAGTATAATTTAAATAAATATTCAACTAATGATATTATAAGAATGGAATAGACTATATAAATTTGAATTTATGAATGTAAATTTCATTTTTGTGAAATCATAATATCTTAATTTAATCCAGTATATATGAACGTGTTTTTACTAACCTATATGGAATTAAATAATGTAGAACCATCCCTTTAGGTGTGGATCATTAATGAGATGATGCTTCCAAGTATTCATTATAATGTGAATGTGAAACATCTAATAAACTATTAAATAATAATATTAGTTATTCCACAAACAATTCTATTATTGTTCAAAATTTTATTAATCGTGTAAATTAAGGGGGAGTTATTGGTTGTTGGAAAAACTAATAAAAAATAGTTGAAATATCTTTTCTATATGGACATTCTAACATTTTTGTTGAATTATTTTTATGATTTAAAATTTTATAGATATAGCTTAATATTTCCAACCCCATGGATATGAATTGATACATTATGAGAATGATTTCATAGGCAAGGTGGTTTATTGATATCATAGTAACACTTCTATGTATGTCCCTTATTGTACACATCAGTTTTCATTACTAAGTAAGGGGACAAGGATTATATTTCATATTAACTTGATTTCTTGGTAGATATTGAAAAAAAAACACAATGGGAGAGATTCATAACACAATGTTTTACTTGTTGTCAATAATTCAATATTTCTTTATGGATAAAGATGTGATTTGTTAAAATTTATTACCTATTCTTTTTATGGCATTATATTTCACATACTAAAAATTATAAAATATATAAATGTGATGAGTGTTAGAATATACAAACTAAAGAATCATTTCTCAAGGATGAAACATGGTTTGTTACAATGTTGGAGAAGATGAAAATTATAATAAGAATCAAAAATATATTATTATTGCATGAAAAATTCATATAAACCAATTTAGAATTTATATACATTTAAAATGATGAAACACTGGGTAAGAATATAAAAATTAAAAGGATTTTGAGTTTCGTCTTAAGATATAATTCTATACATAGGTAATTTTATAGACAATTTATTATTATAAACATTCTAAAAAAATTCCATCCCACAAGCAACCAAGTCCGAGCATATCCAATGGACCCAGTAGGAAAATAAGTGCAGTTGTAGCATATGGATGGAAAATGTATAGGGTGGGTCATGTATAAGAACAACATTACATGCCTGTGTATAATTATTGAATGAGTGAGTGATCAATGTTTTTTATGGAATATAAAGGTTTTCTTGACTGATTATTATTAGTGTATGAAGTTTGTAATTAGTGTTGATCCCCCATACCCAATTTGATGGGTGAAAAAAATGTTATCATTGCCTAACATTGGTGTATATAGAAGTTTATATGGGATGAAACGGGGAGTTTTAATATAGGTCAATATTTGATGAAATATAAATTATTACCTATATATTATCACATGAATCTGAGACATCTAATCAAACATGTCAATCATATTCCTCATCTAGAAATCATTTATATTATAGTTCAACTATTATGATTTTTCAACATTGTAGGATCAAATCTAGGATTACATATTGGTTTTGAAATCAATATTATGAGACGATGAGAATTTTAATCACTCCTCATGAATGCTAAAATGTTGATTCATATGTTAAAGAAAATAAAAATACTCAGATGAATGATAATGGAGTCGAATATATAAGATGAGTAAATGAGGTGTTAGAGATTTTATAAAAGGTAATCATGTGGTAATGTAATTCACATGAATATTTCACCATGTAGAATAACATGATCTCAGATAATAAAATACATCACAAAGCTTTTATATTATTTGAGTAAACTTGAATAAAATGAGTGAGATGATATTTTTTGTGACATAACATAAATATTTGGAGTTCCAAAATGGAATTATTCTTGAATTCATAGGCATTGGAATCTGTGAATAAATAGAAATAATGATAGAAAGATTTTTTTTCCCTTGATCATGAGATTTATATAGTTTTAAATGAAATATACCCACCAAGAAACAATTTTTTAAAGATAACATGTTCGTAGAATATTTGGATTTTATGATGGAGAATATGATACGACCAACACAGAGATTGTGCATAACCAAAAAATTGTTTAGTGTGAATATCTTGTTCTGCAAAGCCATGAACATTTTCTGGATAACCATGAGTTTAATCATCCTAGTTTAAGAAAATTGTAGTTGGGATACTACATAAAAAACCATTAATGAAGAACATAGAAGATTGAGTGTCACTTTTCAGTTAGATATGATTTGTATTATTTTGTCAATGACCTTTCTTGAAAAATTTCTTTTAACTAGGAAGAGTGGAAAACACATTGTGTGTGAATACAAGGTGTCTGTGAAGAAACAAAAAAGTTTAATAGTGATTTCAAGTCAATTTAATTAATTATTTTTAAGGAGTTCCTGTACACAATGACATGAATAATGAGATTATATTTTCATGTAATCACACATGAATTCTATTGCACACATGATGAATAAATTGAATGAGATAGTGTGTGTGTGTGTGTGAGTGATAATAAATAAAGAGGAGGGTAGTGAATAGTGAATGAAAATGTATTCAAATATAAAATTGATGTAGATTATTCATCTTCAGAACAAATAATTATAGAATGAGCTTTTGTTTTACCATGTAAACATAAAAATTATAGGTGATCAAAAAATTGATCAATGTTGATAGACCTTTAAAAGTCTTTTGAAGATACATGATGATTAAATAAGAATGTTAGATTCTCAAAGATAATGTGGTATGATTTAAGTTTATCATATTGTTGATAAATCCTTTACCAAAGGTGAGGTATTGTGTTTGGTGATAACAGAAGATTAGGATTTTGCTATGATATAAGAGTATTATGAGTTTCTGAGACGATTTTGTAGTAAAATATTCATTTTAATTTGATCTAACGGAGTATAATTCACTAACATGAATATATAAACTAACAAACTATCCTAGATAGAAATGAGGTGTTTTAATTCGACATTTTATAGTAAAGAATGTGTGAAATGGGGAATAACCTTCCACATAAATGATTAGGAATTCACCATAACCATATAAATCATGTGTGATTCACTCTCATTGATTAATATTTAATTTGAGGTGAGATTGGAAGATAATATTGAGTGGATTGAGAAATTTTAAAATTTTGAGAGGTTGAATTATAAATAAATGTGATTCAAAGTATGAAAAAATTGATTTTAGAATCCCCTTTTAGTGGTTAGTCCGTCCTAGGGCTTGACACACACCATGGTATAAAAAAGTAACTACTGAGCCAACAACTTTATGAGCGTTTATCTTATGGAAATATATCAATTATGGATGATGAAGTTGGAATTTTAGTAATGAGGATGTCTTTAGTGGAATGATACACCCTACTAAATGAGATGGTGAGTAACATTATTCAATGGAAATTCTAAGGGGGATAATGAAGGGTGTCCACATGTTTAATAACATTGTCTAGATGGTATACCAAATATATTCCATTAAAAAAACATAGGTAGAATGGTGTAGAAATAACTATTCAACAAAATAAACATATAATCAGTTTATTATGTTGAATTATATCATTATAATAAATTTTAGATTATGAGAAAACAATATAAACATGGTCAAGGCTATTTATAATGAGAACTAGAATATCAAGAACCAAATGTCTCATTATTTAAAATAAAAATCATTACAGTAGAGGAGAATTTGTCTGTGATCAGGAAAAAAACTGATGAATCCATCAAAAAAATTATAATTTATTACAAATTAGAAAGGATATGATATAAGGATATAATAGGGTATTAAAGGGATCAAAATGATTTTTTATGAAACATTTTATTAAAATATGAATATATTTGTAATCAACTTAATGGGATTCCTAAACGAAGGTTGTTGGATTATATAGCGATTAAAATATTTTGCCACATTAATGATATCATATTCTGATGTTACACAACAATTATAATAAATATTGAATCATAAAGACAATTGAATGTATAAAATGAAGAAAAAGAAAAAGAAGAGATGGAAAAGAAAAACCAATAATGATAAATCTATTGAAAAGAAGAATGAAAAGATATTTCACTTCCATAAAATCCATGATTATGATTTAAAAAAAATATAGGATAATTTGGAAGAAAAATAGAATGTTTTTTAATTTTAAAAAAACATATACATTAATAGTTATTTTATATAATCCATATATAACATTACAATGAATAAAAAAATCACAAATTTTTTGGTGTATTATAAGAAGTGAATGTAGGAGATTAGAATAATCCTTCTTGTAAGGTAATTATCAATTGTGGTATCTAAATATTTACTAAATAAACAAAAATAGGCAATTTATTTTCAATTACTATATATTATTTATATTATAAAATCCGAAAATAACTATTTAAATTAGGTGAATATATGAGAAAAATGACATTAATAACATTTATGATCATTTCACTTGAAATTATAAAGATTGAAAAAGGTTCAAACAAGCTGGATGATTTGAAAATAAAGTTACCCTATGGAATTTATGATTACATTATAGAAGATGTAGATAAATTTTACATCACAATTGATGTATTGGTGTCTCAATGTGGGGATTAAAGGACACCTTTTATCATACAGAGAATCATACTAGTTATAAAAAGTGAATTGATTAACAGAAATAATGGCTATATATTTTTAATCGATCTTAGTGAAAATATGTGCTTCAGTAAACACAATGGATGATGAATTCTGCTGAAACATAAAAATAACTCAATAAATATGTAAAGCTATAAGATAATGATGTTTTTTTAATTTTAGATAAACATGAGGTTGTCATTTTACAATGAGAAAAAATAAATTTAAATTTACAATAATTTAAAAATGATGAAGGATATGATTAATGATGAGGGATTAATAGATAAAGGCTATTGGTTATAAGTGATACAATAAGTTTGGAAGGTGGATGAATATGATTTTGGATTATGAGTACTTATAAATCCCTAGTGGTCGTCCTGATGTAAGTGGTGGATGTGTTATAATAAGGTGGAATGGGTGATTTATTAGATATAAAAGGACCTATATGTGTGGATAGAATTATACCGAGTCTTTATATAGATTAGGATTTGGAAAATACATTACAACCTCTTACAACGTGATTAATAAAAATTCATATTCATGGTTAAATACCATAAAAAGTACATTCCAAAGGAAACTTCAGTTTTTAATATTTTTTTCATTTTTTGTATAGGATCATTTTTTCCTATAATTTAAAATTTTAATAGAAAATGAATTGGCCCCTTAACTCGTTTTTTCATCATAGTCATGTCTATATTAATGGGAATATCATTAAATATAAGAATAGAATGGGTTTTTTATAAAGATTGAAGCATGAAGGAAACTTAATATGTTGTCATTAAGTTATCTTTGTTGTGATACAATAGTTTATTTTGATAATTTTCACAAAATTCAACACATTTAAAAGAACCATCATAGGTCATGGATATTAGATAATCTAAAAAACTCAATAGGGGAGTAATAATTTATTTTTTTAATTTTATTACTCCCAAATATTAGAATTTATTTAATTTATATTTAAATTTTTTTACCCCATTCTATGAATTGTTTATTACATCATTGATATGAGAGATCAATTTTTTTAAAATTAAACATCATCATATATACATATATTTATTTTTGAATAAATATTTATGTGAAAAATTTGATATTATTGAGTAGAGTTATGCATAATGGAATGAATTTTGAAAATCATAATTTAAGGGAATGATTTGGTCTATATAAATAGAATTTCACTAGGATTTGGTATGTTTTGAATTTATGAAAGTTCTATGGATTAATTGTTTTAGTATATATTTAAATAAATATTTCATGTTGTGTCTAATGTTTTTATTCTAAAGATTCTTCTTGACTAAAAAATTTCATTCGTTATTCATTATATTTTAGGATTATTACTCAAGGAAATATTTCAGTAAGAAGTTTTATCATCATTTCAAATATGGGAATGTAAAAAAGTATGTTTCAAAATGATTGAGGAATATTTTTATCTCTTTATCCTTGATCAAAAACATATATTTATCTTTATTTATTCTATTATAATCCTTGTATGACCATTTTTATTATGATCCCAATACATTCCAACTTTTCACATCCGACAAACACTCATATTGTTTTCATGAAATTCATTGGTTTGTGTGTAGGTGAAAAGATATTAATCGTCTAATTTGATGGTTTACATTGAATAATGTGTAGTTTATATTTACATGGGATGTGTGAGGTTCATGTATTCATTAATTTACATTTTCATTCCTCTCAATAAAAATGGAAAAATCATGGATTGTATCTTAGGTAATAGAAAACACCAAACATTGTCAAAATTTCTCTATTATTTCATATTATATAGTGTATGTGATATTTTTTCCAATAAAAACATTTAATAAAAAGTGATATTGGTTGTTCCATTATGTGATCATATTTCCTCTACATTTTCATACATTTATTTTTAGTGAATGGACATGTCATTTTAAAAGAAATGTCTTCACTAATTTATATAATTTATTTCCATTTTTTTTATATATGAGTTAAGCATTATATTTGATATTATTATTGTTTGTCATATCATTATCTACCTACCAAATAATCTTATTCAATTGAAAATAATTTAAATGTCCTCTAAATTATATTTATCATTTATCTCTATACGTTATAGATAAAATATTCTTTGAAAATCTATGGTAAGTGATATATAAATAAGATATGAGGAAGACTTTATTAATTAATACAATGATTATTGTTATAAGAAGTAATTTTTTGTTTATTATAAAGGAAATATACATTAATGATAAATTAAAAAATATGATTGGAAAATATGATAATCATTTTAATTAAAAAATAGAAGATTTATGTACATCATTATTTTCATATTTTAAAAATTTAAGTGCAAGGGAACAATTATCGAGTAGATATTGAATATTTAATTACCCACTGACAATTACATTATTTTTGTTTGAAATTGGAATTGAAATCATATTGGGGTGTGTATCTTGTGTAGAATCTTTATATTTTATTCTTACGGAAAATCATGAATTTAGGTGTCGGGGGATTTAATAAGTCTATTTGCTGAATACATTTTTGATAATTTAAATTGATAAAAAAATTTATAATTCTTAGTTTTCTCTAAAATAATCATTATTTCATTCAAACATTGGTAAACATAATTTGGATAAATAATTACTGTGTTTATTTCACTTCATGTCATTGTTTAACACCGAATGTTTGAGATGATAAGAGAAAGAAGATTCAATGATGATTGGGTTTTCATGCCATGAATCATCTATTGACATCATGATTTATGTAACATTATATTAATCAATAATATGATTAAAATTAAAACAATGAATTTATGGAGATCACATAATTAAAAAATGTAGGAGTTGATTCACATTATGATAAATTTTACACAACATGAAATTTTACTGAAACTTATTTTTGAAGCACTGCCAACAAATTCCATGCATTAAAACATTATTTCTCATTATTTATGTCAATTGAAAATTAAAATATGGGATTTTGTGAAGTTTTTAAGGGTTTTTATTCAGTTTGATCAGGGAAATCAGGGATTATTATGGACTAATTTAATGAGATATTATTGACTTGATCATTGAATCTAGGGTTTTCTCTATGCCTATAAATACCAGTCTGGCCGACAAATTAAAATTCATCAGTTGTTCTGAGTAATCATTACATTGTATGATAAAGTTGGAGTGATTATACTTCTATAACTACAATTCTACTACATTTTGATTCATATTTTCTCTTAGGAATCTAATTAGGGGATAAGACATTCATGTTCCAAGGGATGTAAAAATTGTGGTCTATTGGTGAATTCTATGTTTTCATTGACCATGATTGTGGTTGGTGTGTACGTAATTATTTTAAAAAAAAGCCCTTTAATGAACTATCATTGTATCTATTATTTAATGAAAAAAAATTATAGTACATAGCTAATTATACATGAAATATTTTTTCCCACTACATGATTTTTCATAATTATGATTAAATATTGTTTTGGGAAAACTAATTCGGTAATATCCACATATTACATAACCATATGAATGATAATATACTATGATTGAGAGAGACTATGAAGACCATTGTTTCTATTAGTCTCAATTCTTGCAAAAAAATCATTGGTGCTCTTCAATTCTCTATATCACTATTACACAAAACTGATCATGGAAACCCTCTTCAAACTGAATTCATCTACCCCACATTATAGTTTTGTTAACATTAACATAATTTCCTAAAATCTACTAAAAATCTCATGGAATCTAACTAAAAATCTCTATAATAACTAGTAAATTAAAAAAGTGTCAGTTTCATGTGACTCCTAAGAATTAGTAACATTGAGTAGCCCCATATGAACTAATTTCTCCATATAGGCCCATAAAAGGCATATAATTAAATATAGGTAACAATTGAATGAATTTTTTATTGATCCTGAAGTGATTTTCATTTTGAATTATAAAAAAATATGAAATTAAAAATATATATTAAATTTTGAATTTTACAAATGTATTGATTGGAAAAATATCTTAATTTAGTAGATAATTTTAAAAAAATCAAAAAATATGTCTCATCGTTTATTTTTTCAAGATTAAAATAGTAATATTAGATAAGTGTCATTTTTATTATATATATTTATTATATAATATAAAAAAATTTCATAAAAAATATAACATGATTAGAAGTCAATTGTAATGTCCAATGTTTTCAAAAATATAATTTTAGGTTAAATTTGACTTTTTTTATAAAATTATTATATGGTGTAAAAGGGCTATTTTACCCATGGATATGATCATTGATATTTTTAAGGGAAACCAGGTTGGTCCCAAAATTGGGTTTTTACCCAAGGACGGGGGTTTGGTAGGATTAAAAATTGGTCATGTTTTTTTGGAATAATTAATACGTTATCAATGTTTAATTAAATATTAATATATTCACACATATTTGTTTGGGTATATATTTTTAATGGAGCGTGATATTGATTATATGACTATGTAGTTGGGTCTAGAAAAGGTTGTGTTTTCAATGAGCGAACAAACTAATGTCTATCCTTAAACACTGTCATGATGCCCTTTTCTATTTTCTTTTTCTATTTCATTTAGTTTATTTCAATTAATTTTATTATTTTCTTTTATTCCTCCAAAAATATATCCTTTGATAAAACCCTATGGTATTTCTCTTCATGTGACTAAGAGATAAGTATTGATAGAGATATAGAAAAGAACAAAGGTACCACCACAGATCTCAAGAGGAGTCAGATCATTATGTGGCTGTCATATACCATTTATAGAAGTGAAACATTGGTGGATTTAACTGAAAGATAATAAATATTTATATTTTTCTTCAAATCAAAATCTATTTATAATATCATTGATTTATAGTTATATAATCACTAATTATGACCCCTTGAGGTCCTATCTATAGATTTTGGGGAGGAAATGGGTTTTATGTCCTATTTCTAGGGTTCCTCAATCAGGAATCCTGATAACACAATGTTTGGTTTAAGAACACACATTTCATGTTCTTCCCATTTATGGTATATGGAATTTTATAATTAAAAATTTATATGGGATATAGAGACCTTGTACTTTTACTCTACCTTATAACCGGTTACCAAGACAGAGATCCTATGTAATTGTACAAGTCCATCAAGTTTACACAGCCCAACCCTGTTTTGGGGTCACACTCCATGTAAAGTTACTCATATAAGAAATGTATAGAGATATTCCATGTTATGTAAATGGTTAGGTATCCAATATAGTTTACATAATAGTTAAATTATCAACATGTCATGTACTCTATTATTTATAAGACAAGTCAGGATAGAGTATACACTATGGTGGGGATTTTGGAGTAAACATAGTGTACTATAGTAAACATTCCATGTAATTCTATGATGATTCCCTTTTATGGTTTCCAATATTTTTATTACATGGAGTTGTAATTAAACATATGAGTTGTCTACTTGGGGTATTATTCAACACAGTTTGTGATGGGGAAACCAATGAGGATAATTGAGGACTACTAGGGGCAGTTTCTGGTGTATTAGTAGATGAAATGGTTATTCATCTACTATTTATATCAATCCATATCTTTAGAGTGAGACCCTTGATATTAGATATGAAAAGATAGTAATTTCACGATGAATGATTTTATATCTCTTCCTTTGAGAATTTCTCCTTTGTGAGATGTCGCCTTTCATCCTATGAGTCAATGGGAATAGTTGTTTTCAAGTATCCCATATAAGATGAATCTCCTTACATTTCATCATAAAAAAGAACTTATGTATGATGCTTTTAGCTTATTACTATAACTGAGGGTCCCCTTGTGGGATTCTTTTTAGTACATTCTAATATTGTGAATACCATATTGTATCCCTTTACCTTTTTACACTTCTTTATGACCCCGTGTAGAATATATATGTGTATTCAAAATATTCTATGTATTACATGTACGATGCTCCATCTAATTTAAGATCTATAGGATCCCATGTTTGATTTATTCATTTACGTACTTCTTCTGAGTACTCAATTTATGATAGATGCTGTTGATTACTATTTCTATAGATCCCCCAATTCATTCTTTATATTATATATAGGATTCCAGAATCCCCTATAGGATACAACTATATTCATTTGATTTTATGGTCCCAGTGGGTGACATTTTGATTGAATGACCCTAACCTAGTGTGATTGGGGTTTGATAAGGGATGGTAGAGGGTGTCACCTTAGAACCCATACCAAACACATTAGCTCATCAGGATAAGGTAGTAGTGTTGTTCTTATGAGTTCATCCAAAACCTATCTTTTATTTATGAATTCACCTGGTTTCTCATTGTATAACACTAATTTTAATAAGTAATTCATGGTTCTTGATTGAATATCCTGGAATGATTCGATATTTTATTTCAGATTCCCAAATTAACTACTTGGGTTATTTTTTCAATATTATAGATATGTTCCCAAATGTGCTTCCTAGGACCCAACTACTATATATATTTATTTGATTGTTGTAGTAATGGGTTTCCAAAAAAATATATTTATGGATCTAACATATTCATTTAATGGGACAGCTAGATGCTCATAATGGATTCCATATTCTTATAATTTTTATTTCACATTATATACTTGGTAAGCCTATACTTACTTCATGGGATACAACTTATGAGATACAATAAAAGATAGTTACGATCTTCCATGTATGGGGATGATTATGCTATCTCTACTCGATTACATGACCTTGGTTTAGAAATTTTGTTCCACATCATTGATGAATTTGAGGATGATTATTATATTCCTAGAGATGGGTATTATTACACTATAGTGGATGTATTTTCAATAATGAGGTTTTTGGCATCACCCTCCACATCTATAATGCACTGAAAGATGATTATGCTCTCCTGTTAAATTCATTGGATACCCATTAGGGTTGCGTAGACACACAATTACATTGCTCAACATTCCAAAAAATGATGATCAATGGGCTGCTGAGATTTTTATTTAAAAGGCTAAAAAACATGTACATGGATCCAGAGGGAATTCATTAAATATCACTAAAGGGTCGGCCCTATAGGGTTCATCTGAACTCTAATTTCATGAATACCTATTAACAAGGATATCAAGATCAAATATGTGACTGGATTTATTCTTATTGAGTGTCATAACATCTTGTTGAGAAAATATTTTTAGGATGTTCAATTATTACAAAAAATATATTTCATAATTGTGATTGGAGGAAAGTATTGGTGAACCCAAAGAAAGGACATGTGGCCCCTTATGATGATATATGATTCTGATAGTATTTATTATGCAGGATTACGAAAAGGTTTTTATTTAGGATTGTGGGATAGGGATTATAAAATATGAATGGTAAAATATCCATCTCAATTATCATTTAATTGGATTAATAGACAGTCAGGATTAAGGACCCAAGGACTGACTCTAATTGATTTTTTCACCTTACATTGGTATATATATTTTTTAATATATATATATATATATATGGTAATACACACGCATATATATTCATGATGTCAAATTTCATAGTTTTTATGGATTAGAAAGCCCATGATTAATTGTTTTTTCACTTGATTTATATGATTTAACATTTCATTTAGGTCTAGAATAGGATAAGTATATTGAATAATCTTGAAGATACGATATTGGATTCAGGGGATCATCATTATAAAGGAATATGGGTATTATTTATCACCCTTGTATGATCTCCTTTGTGTGTGTGATAGAATCATTTTTCATTTTCAGGATGATAGCAGATTGAATTATTGATTGCGAGAAACTTCATAGGTTCATGTATAATTAGAAATTATTGTGTGGATTTTTTTGATAAGGATGGGTTATTTTGGAAGTGTATGGGACACCATGTGTATGTCTCAACTCATAGTCAATTGTAGATCACTAAAATGTTATTTCAATTTCATTCATGTACTCTTTCATAAATGGTTGGCTCTGTGTGTGAAAAGTGTTATATTTATTACATGTATACTCAGTATTTAAATCATTTCACAAAATATTATAGAATTATTTTATTTTAGATTATTTACTACTATCTCACATTGTTATTTTGGATATATATTTGAGAATTAGTTATTTAAACTAGTTTCTTACTGTGATATGTGTGAATAATAATATCATAAAAAAAATTAACAGGCCATCTATACCAGTCGAAAGCCTATGAAAAATGGGAAGGCACCCTTGAGGACTTTTGATGTAGTAACTCAAGGCACTAGATTTGTGGAATCTAGGTCGATATAGTATAAATTTGTATCTGTTCACTTTCTTTTCATGTTTTTTGAATTTTTAAGATATGGTAAATATAATTATTAAAAATCTATCATATCTAATGATGGATATCATTTTGGTTCATCGATATCATGTATTCCGATATGTAGTCACAATTTCTAGGTATATGTGATTGTTTTTCTTAATATGAGATTTTAATGTATTATATGAATTTCACATTTATTGATTCACATGTTGTGTGTATTTTTTGATTGGTTTCTATATTTCTGGAACATGGTCATTAGAGATCAGCCCCAAAATTATTTTGACTCAGTTTTGACAATGGTAATAGGAATATTTTTCACCATATTTGGAAAGTACGATTCATATTTTATAGTCTTGAATGTGTGTGTTTTTTTATGATAGGTTAATTTTTTTCAAGGGTCAACAACTACCAAAATGTTATTTCAAATATAGTTTCATGGTGGAATATTTCTCATTTGAAATGAATTTCCTATATATTTCATTATGAAGGAAGGTGATATTGATTTATACTGATACATTGGATAGTGAGTCTGGTGACTCATTACTTCTGATAGAAATTTTTTGTGAACCTTGTAGGTCGATAATTCATATTATGTTCATTTAATGTACCCCATGTAGGGTGTTGTTTCTTAGTTTTGGTAATTCTAACTGTAATTAACAACCAATATAGTGATTTTATTTGTTTTTTAGAATGAAAGTTTACCTAACTGAATTTTGAAAATAATATGTGACATATATCATTACAATGTTTCTATATATATAATTTTTTCCCTGATTAGTCAAAATTAGTAGTTAAAGCCTTAACTTATAATTACCAAGTCAGATCACTGAATATGATACTGATAGGAACTGGGGATTTTTTTTTGAATTTGACCTCAAGAGGGTATTACTATATATTGATTCCCTGTGATCTTCAACATAGTATCGCTTATATGTCAGTATGGTGATATCCAAGGAGTTGTTAATAATGTGAATGAAAATATATAAACTATCCCTTATAGTTCATGTTGTCATTTTTGATTATAAGGGGTCATTTTATTCGTACCGCCTATGTATAGGTATAATTATATAGAAAAGGTGGGTAGAACTAGTGACCCTCATGTGAGACATGACCTATTGTTCTAGGTGGGAGATATAGTGATCCTTAAATTTTACTTAGATCCACGTCGATAGACATAATTGTTTATAAAGGAAATCATTGGAGTAGGGTTGTCTTGGGATTACTGATTCAATTTTTGGAAATGATCTTGGTTATATGTTAATTTGAGAATAATTATTTATAAGTGATATTTTTTTAATATAGGATGGGAATTGTTTAATTTTTTTAGAATATTCATAAAGTTATTATTATAAGAGACTTGCATTATTGGTCAATTTTATTGGGATTCGTTAACGAGTTGGCTTGTAGTTCAACATTTTATACATAATTTCCATACAATGAATTCATGTGATGGGTGATCATGGAATAAATTGTGACATAAGAAAAAATCTTATTTAAAAAAGGAGTACCATTGCAGCTTCTATACTAATGAAACTGGCATGGCTTGTAGTATGTCCATCATTTCCTTTTTATGAAAAAATTGTAGGATTATGAGTCTGGTGAAAGAAGTACAAAATGATTGTTTCTGATACCTTTTAAATATTAAATCAGTAACTAGACATTAGATATCCAAGCACTGATGGTATAAATGAATTGATATGTGCATGGTTTCTCAAATTTTTCAACAAAAGGATATATGTAACTAAAATTTATATACTAAATCAACGATAAATCATGTTCCTTGCAGTGGTTTTGTCCAAGGATGAATCCTTGTCTAGTGTAATGAGAATGTTCTCTAATTTTTCCTTCTCAAAATTACATCAAAATATGAATATTGAGGTAATAATTTTTATAAGAAAAGAACATTCATATTTATAAAAATATTGAGTCAAAAATATAAAAACCTTATTTTGTGTGTGTTATTTTTTACACATTAATTTATGTTACATTATTAGAGATCCAATTTCACTTATATATTATGGTAAAATGAGATAAAATTCGATAGTTCAACAACTATTAATTTCTCCTCCCACTCTATGTGTGCGTACAACTGCCTATGATTTATAGTATTCAATGTGAAATATGGTATGTTCTTAAAATATTAAATATCTCGTACTCTTCGATCTGGTTCCAAAACATAAAAATTATATTTATAGAAATGATACCAATGAATGTGACCCAATTTTAGTAATCCAAATTATGAAATATTGAACATAATTATTTTAAATAATAAAATTCTTTTTAGGTTTTTAGTTTTATAAAATTTTTACAAACTCTTATATAACAATACCCATGTATTTACGTACCATAATTTCCACTATTCCAATTTTTTCATCTTATATATTATGTTGTTATCATTATTTATACACATCCTTAAAACATCAATTTTTTTTGTAAATTGTGGTATGATCCCAAAAATCTAACTAAGGGACATACCATAATGACTAAAAAAATCATTTTTATACTTTAAATCTACGAGATCTTATATTATATTTTTCCTCTAACACAAAAAAGGGTGAGCTCAAATAGTCATTTACATGAATATGAAATCATATTTATATAAAAATTCTTTTTTATAATAGACCTTATATGAAATCTAAAAGGAAAAATCTTAATCAAGATGGTGTATTATAAATCATGAGATCCTAGGAATATTATTTTTTTATGAACATATGTTTTACCCTAAAAGAGAATAATAATTAATTTAAAAAAAATATCATTATCATTCATTGATAAATATAATATTAAATGAAAAATCATCAAAATCATATAAAATTCGTATAGGATTATGGAGACATTATCTTATTAGAAACCACACAATAAATATAATAATAACCCCGATAAAAGGAATAACTAATACAATTAATTCAATCAAAATTATTAAGATAACAGGATTATTATCCATTGCATTTGGGAGAAACATTAGGCTCACAAGTTATCATAAATAATTTCCAAGTAACAAAAACACACAATAATCACATAATGTAAATCATTGACATCATAATAATAATAAAACATCATCCTTATGAATCCATTAATAAATCATTTTTTGGATATTTACATATCCATTTCCATTAAAACCCATTATCAGAATCTAAAATCACTAGAACAAATTTAAGGAGGGTATTTATTTAAACAAAATCTAATATATTTTAAAATAATAAGACTATAAAAAGGTTGTATTGGTGTAAAAATATATCATTACATCATATGTTAATGTATAGTATTCATTTTACCTTATATAAACAAAGTCAAAACATACCACATAATATACCTATATATATTATTTTTGAAGATAAAACTAATAAATTTAAATGGATCCCTACAATGTTATTTAAACATCATATGTATCTATATAAAAACATCTATAAAAAATATTATAAAATAGAAATAGAAGAAAAATTATAAAATAAATCATTAAAACATAGAAAACCATGTTTTAATAAAATGTATTCATTAAAAAATTGTAACGACCCGAATCCGGAGCCGCTCCACTGGTGCCCCATTCCCGGTTCGCCCCTTAAGTGCGTTTCCCCAAATGCTAGAGGCTGCCGACTACCAGTGAGGGCCTTGGTGAGTCGGTGGGGAAACTATGCCCTCATTCGGTAAAGTATACAGCAGAAAAACAACAAGACACAATATCAGAAACAATCAACAACATACAATAATTGATGTAAATAGCGGAAGCAATGGATATATAATAATAATGATGTGACACGGTACATATGTTAATGGAAAGCAGTAAACAACCCAACGTGCTGAAGAACAACTGAAAAAAAGTGCAAAGAAAACAAAGTAAACTCCTCTGCATCGCAAGCCTCAGCTCAATCCCATGCTCTCTAGCTCTAGTGAGTCAAGAACCTCAAGTAGAAGGGCGCGTGCCCTTATTTATACATGCATCAACATAGAATGCTTGGGCCCAAAAGCATGGCCCAAATAGGGTGTGAGATACAATAGCAGTAAGAAATCACCCCTTGATTTGTGCCTAACAGTCAATGAATACATGGTAGTAATAAAAAAAGAAGCAGTAAACAAAAACACAAGAAGCTACAATCTACAGAACTAAAAAAATAAGTACACAAGTAAATAGCCATCAACAAAGGAAAAATGTAACCCTCTGGGTAGCTCTCACAACCTAACCCCTATGTTTCAACCTATATGTACTATAAACCCTCTAGGTGGCACACAAAATCTCACCCCTCTGGTTCAGTTATGAAATTAAATGACT
Source organism: Viscum album (assembly GCA_963277665.1). NCBI lineage: Eukaryota > Viridiplantae > Streptophyta > Magnoliopsida > Santalales > Viscaceae > Viscum > Viscum album. The sequence continues at coordinate 1,009,682,913 of OY728128.1, read as the reverse complement.
CTCTAGGGAAGCACTCACCATAAATTCCCCCTATAGTCTTGTATCGTACTAAAGGCTCTCTAGGGAAGCACTCAACGTCAATTCCCCCTGTGGCCCGCGTCAAGGAACTAAATACTCCTTGAGAAGCAATCATTTTCAATTCCCCCAGTGTTCTCACATCATATTTAATGACACACTGGCGAATCCCTTACGTCAATTATCCCTTTGGTCTACTACTCTAGGTTCTCACAGTCCTGAGTAAAAACAAACATGCTCAGCACGTGTGTATCATCCATGTAAACCTCAAGAACTACTCGTCTATCATTCTAAGGCTCAATAGAAATAAAGTAGCAGTTCCACTATCCTACGGATAGGCATTGTAACTTGAAAAACTACAAACAGACAGAACAAACATGGAAAATCATCCTGTGTAGAAAAATAAATTACTCTACTTACAAGCATTAGCCTCTACTACAGCAATCAAGCAAAGCAGGAAAACAACATTTGAAAAATAGGAATCTGACAATTCCCCACCAAGGGAATTTGTAGAATTTGCACAAAATACTCATCGGCTTCAACAGAAAGGCACAAACCACCTACCTCAATCCTATTAGATTTATATATGTGAATCACGACACTTGATTCCTCTTAGAACATCGTAGATCTGAGAACACGCACAAAACGCTCAACCCACGATATATCGGAAACGAAGAGGAATCAGAAAACGAAGATCAAGAAGAAGGAATATCTTACCGATGTGATTCCAACGCAATCAATTGTTCTTGAATCAGAGAACGGATGAAGGGGCGGCATCTCGTCGAAGATTTGGCCATACGGGTCGCTATTGGACGAACGGTACCTAGAAGGAGGTGTTTCAATGCGTCAGGCGTGACCCCGGTTCATTTAGTGAATAAAATAAAGTACACGGTGTGTAATTTTAGAGTACACAGCGTGTACTGGTTCTTTTCCATACTCCACCTAAAATGGCCTCTAGGTCACCCCTACGCACCGTGTGTGTGGCTCGGGCATGACCAGCACATGGCTTCGAGCCGGGGAAGAGTACACGGCGTGTACTCAGAAAGTACACGGCGTGTACTTTGAAAAATCCAGAAAGTTCAATTTTCTTAAAAAACCTAGAAAAACGAAAACGATACCTGAAAAGAAGATCCAGATTCTTACAAACTTCACCCTTAATGAAATTTGTCCCCGAATTTCCCTAACATGGCATAGAAGAAGGATCCCCGAACAGCTATGACCACTGCGATCGTACATCGGTCTCCCTTTCCCAAGTCTCGTCCTATAATCGCCCGTGCTTCCATAGCACCAATACCAGAGGAACAGATCACCCACGGAGAACCTCCGTACTTCGATCAAAAATCCAGATAGGATGCTCCTACAATGAAGCATCCGCATCAAGTTCAACCTCCTCGGGCTGAAAGACATGGGACAGGTCTGAAAAGTAACGTCAGAGCTGAGAGATGTGGAAGACGTCGTGCATGGCCCGGTAACTTTGAGGGAGCTGCAGCCGATATGAGATAGGTCCAACTCTCTCCAAAACCTAAGATGGCTCGATGTACTACAGTTAAATCTTACACTATCTCGAAATCCTTTTGTGTCCCATCCTCGGTGTGACACGTAGGAAAACCTGACCCCCATCTTCAAACTCCAAAGGTCGTCTCTGCTGATCAGCATAAGACTTCTGTCGAGACTGTGTTGTATCCATCCTCTTCTAAATCAGCTCTATATGCTATGAAGTCTCCTAAACAAGACGAGGTCGCAGCAAAGCTGGCTCTCCTACCTCCATCCAGCATAAGGGTGATGGGCATGGCCTACCCTACAAATCCTTGAATGGTGCCATCTAAATAGTCGCCTGGAAACTGTTGTTGTAGGTGAACTCCACAAAAGGAATATTCTTCTCCCAAGAAACACCAAAGTCTAGAATGTAGGCTCGGAGCATATCCTCATGCACCTGGATCGTGCGCTCAGACTGGCCATCAGTCTGGGGATGGTATGTTGTACTCAAAAGTACCTATGTGACCAAGGCCTTCTGAAGTCCCTACCAGAACCGTGGGGTAAGTGAACATCCCTGTCTGAAATAATGGAGTGTGGAACTCCCTGCAGACGAACAATCTCTCAGATGAAAAGTCGTCCCAGATCATCAACACTGAAGGTCTCCTTGATCAGCAAGAAGTGAGAAACCTTCGTGAGCATGTCGATGACAACCCAAATAGAGTCGTTTCCCTGAGGCGTCCTCGACAATCCTGTCACGAAGTCCATTACAACATTGTTCCACTTCCTCTCCAGAATGGGTAACCGTTGTAAAAGGCATGCTGGATGCTGATGCTCTGCTTTCACCTGCTGACAAGTAGAACATCTCATGGAAAAACCAGCACCATATTTCTTCATACCTGGCCACTAAAACTAGCAATGAAGATCTCGATACATCTTGGTAGTGCCAGGATGAAATTCCCAAACATATGAATGAAAATCCTGCCTCATCTCCTCACGTATGTCTTCTGGCACCCATACGCGTCCCTGGAAATGCAATATCTCATCCTCTCCCACTGTCTATCCAAGAAGAGGGTCATCGCCTGACACACCCTCCCATAGGACTAGGACTTCTATGTTTGATAGCTTCCTCATTCGTACCCGATCAAGTAGTGTCAAGGTAATAGCTACAGAAGATATGAAAGACTTTCCCTGTCTGTCGTGCACCTCCAAATGCATCTCAGAGAACAGAGCCATGATCTTCCACTCACTACTTGCCTTCTGAACTGCCTGAATCTGAGTTCTCCTACTCAACGCATCTGCCACTACGTTGCCTTTCTTGGTCATATAGGCATGCCCGAAAACAAAAGACTAATGATACATGACCCACATGCGCTATCTCATATTCAGATCATGCAGAGTGAAGATGTACTTTAGACTCTTGTGGTCAGTGAAGACCACAATGTTCTCTCCCATAAGATAGTGTCTCCAATAGCGTAAGTAATGAACAACAGCTGCCAACTCCAGATCATGCGTAGGGTAGTTCCTCTCATGTGGCCTTAACTACCAAGATCCGTACGCAACGAATCCATCCCCTGCATAAGCACAACTCCATGTCTGATACTAAATAATCAGAATAAATAGTTTATATCTTGCATGGCTCTGGCATGACTAGTATCGGCGATGACGTCAACCTCCCCTTCAGCTCCTGAAAGACTGACTCGTAGGAATCTGACCATAAAAACTTCGACCCCTTCTTGGTCAGACCTTTCAAAGGTGATACTAGATGAGAAAATTCATGAATGACGCATCTGTATTATCCAGCCAGCCCTAGAAAACATTAGACCTCAAATACATTCTTCGAATTCTCCCTAGAAACTACAACTCTCAGTTTCTCTGGGTCCACAGATACTCCTGCCTCTGAGACGACGTGACCCAAGAAGTGAATCTGATCTATCCAGAAGTGGCACTTTTAGAGTTTAGAATATATCCAATGCTCTCTCAGTGTACTAGAAAATGATCTCAAGGTCTGTGGCATGGTCATGTCGAGTGTGAGAGTACACCAAGATATCATCCACAAAGACCACGATGAAAGAGTCCAAGTAAGGATGGAACACTCGGTTCATCAGTTCCATAAAAACTGTAGGCACGTTCGTGAGACCGAACGACATGACTGTATACTCGTATAGACCATACCTGCTTCTCAAGGCTGTCAGAGGTATATCTGATGGTCTAACGTGCAACTGATGATAGACGGACCTCAAATCCATCTTCGAGAACACTTGGGCTCCTCGAAGATGATCGAAAATGTCATCGATCCTTGGAAAAGGATATCAGTTCATGACTGTCAACTGGTTCAACATCTGATAATCCACAGAAAGCCAAAGGGTACTGTCTGCCTTCTTTGCAAATCGGACAGGCGAACCTCAAGGAGAAGTACAGGGTCGGATGAAACCCTTAGCCATAAACTCCTCCAACTACTTCTTGATCACTTGAAACATAATTGTAGCCATCCAATAAGGAGGAATGAACACCAGTGCCGCTCCTGGCACGAGCTCAATCGAGAGGTCTACCTCACTCTCCGAAGGCAAACCTGAAAAGTCCTCTGGAAAGACATCCCTGAAGCGATCCACCACTAGGGGAAAGTCCAGCTGTGGAGTCCCCTGATCATCCAGATAAAGACTAGAAATATAGGTTGTCACCCTTCCTATCCCATGATGCTCGAGTCCTACTAGACTTGCCTGAACATCCCATTCCCCTCTATGAAGAAATGATTCACCCTCTGGTGAAACGAAACTCACTCTACGATGATAAAAGTCGATGACTACCTGGAAGGGAACCAACCAGTCCATCCTGAGGATGACATCATAACATGTCATCTCTAGGAAATAGAGATCCATTAAGAAATGATACCCTGCAACCTCGAGAGGGAACTCTCTACATTTGCGTACACTAGATGTCATCGTTCCCAAAGGTGTGTCTAGTGTCAACGAGTCATCAGAAGAAAAGAAGTAGATCCCAAGGCTTTCCATGACAGCAACAGAGATAAAGCTATGTGTAGCGCCAGTATCGAAAAGGGAGGAAGATAAATTTGAGGCTACTAAAATCATAGCTCAAACTGTATATGGTCCAGAATCTTTCTCCAGATAGGTCTGCTCCACAGCGAAAGACTGGCCTGCACTTTGGCCTTGCGCCCCTAACTGACCACACTGAGCCGAACCTCCCTGCTAGTGTTGAGGGACTGGTGGCTGACCGCCACAACCTCGACCTCCACCTCATCCCGAATGTCCGGAAGAACTCCAGTTCCCTAATTGGTGAGAGACTGGTGGGGCTACTCCTGAACGAGAAGTCTTGGAAGACCCCTGGTCACCAGCTGCTGGTGAGAAAACCTAGCAGAAACGCTGAAAGTGACCTATCTTGCCGCAAGATAGGTACTCGATGGGGTCCCTCTGGCACTGCAACCTTGTGTGCCCTAACCATTCACACTGGTAGAATATCACCTGGATTCCTGACGATGCATCACACTTCCTCGAGTCACCACGCGTAGGCTCTCTACGGTGCTTATTGATGTTATCTGGAGAAAGACTAGCTCTAGAAGCAGAAGAACCCTGGTTTGCAGCTCTAGAGTCTCTCAGATTGCGCTCTTCAGTCAGTGTATGGTTGACGATTGATGTGATTGAAGTCAGCTAGAAGATGTTCACTTGCGAGTGGATCTCCCTCCTAGTTCAATCCTCAAACTTTCTTTCTTTGAACACCATACTTCCATCCTGGAGAGGTGTGAAATGCTGCAGCTAGGTGAAGCGAGAGGAATACTCCATGATAGAAAGAGTACCCTGCTCAAAGCTCATAAACTCTCGGGCTCGATCGGCCATCAGGGTCTCTGGGTAGAAGTAGATATAGAACACGTGCTGGAACTCCTCCCAAGCCATATCCTACTTTTGACATGCCTGTGAGATCACGTCCCACCACCTCTTGGTGGAGTCTCAGAGCATGTTGGTGGAGAGTTTGACCCGCCTCTCCGGCGGTGTCTCCAGATGGTCGAAAATGGTCATCATGGCTTCCAGCCATGACTCTCCAGCCTGAGGTCCTCCTTCCACAGAGAATGTGGGAGGATGGTGCTGCTAAAAACCCCACGTCAGGTCTTCCATAGTCATGGCAGGAGGCGGAGCTCCTTGAAAGGTCTGCATCATCCTCATTAAACCTTCCCTGAACTGCCCATCATCACCTGCAACTGGTATAACAGTCGGTGCTAAGGCTGGACCTACTGGAGGATCAGTAGGATGTCCCTGATTAGCCATATCTGGCATCTGATCACTGCCTGAAGACAGAAGTATGACCAGAGAATGTCTCTGAGGCATAACTCTGAAAGATCAAAAGTACACCTTAGATCAGGAAAACAAGGACAGAGAACACAAGAGTACAAAATGGAAACATGGGATGGAAAACACACAAGTTTACCAAACTCGACTACACAGAATGTATAAAAACTACACGACGTGTTTTCTCAAGCCACTAACATGGGCGTGTACTTCTTCCCTACAAGTCGTGTACACCTCAAAATGCACGGCATGTTTCACCCACACAGGGCATGTACTCGGAAGCTATTCCCCTACCCGAGTCTCTTTACACGGCTAACCCACACGGTTTTCTTAAACTTACACTACACGACATGTACCCTATGGACACGGCATGTAGTGGACCAGGCTTCGGCGGCCTGTGTTGTTATACACACGGCCGTCTACACGGCTGAACCTTACACGGAGTGTTCCGAACAAACACGTCATGTATAGGAAAGGTGACAACATCCCGTGTTGTTCGTGACACGGACGGGTACCCGGAAAGACTACACGGTGTGATCCAAGAGCAACATGGTGTGTCTGAAAGAAGTTCATGCCGACCCATGTTGTTCGTGACATGGTCGGGTTCCTGGAAGGGAGTACAAGGCGTGTTCCATTACAACACGACATGTGCTACTCGAGCTTCCCTGACCCGTGTTGTTAGTGACACGGCCGGGTACAAGGCTCATTACTACATGGCATGTACCTACCATACACGGCGTGTTCCTAAATATACATTCACACCACCATGTTCTGATCACATGGTTAGTAACACGGCCTGAAAACTACATGGCGTGCATCCAAAAATTACACTCTGTGTATTCTGGGTTTTTCTGGGCAGTAGCTCAGAAACTGCACAGAACCCCAGAAACACTAAAAACAAGGCAAATAGGTGAAAATTTCTGATTCAGGAGGGCCCATACTCCCCACTAATCAAAGCCTGGCATCTTATATAGTCACATATAAGATAAAACAATAGATCTCTAACAAACAGCAGAGATTCTATAAAGCATCTATCACAATAGCATGCATAATCTCCACAGAGTCTATCACAATAGCATGCAATCATTAATTCACCCTGGATGGCATAGAAAAAATGCATGGCATGTGATTTCTAGATGTTCCTATATACTGCATGAGATAGAATACCCTCATCCCATCAGGATCCGATAGAAATAGAACCGAAATATCAAAACAATAACCACACAATTCATGCGAATCACTCTAGGTGAAAACATATCAACCATAAAAACTCAAAAATAGAAAACATCAATTAACGAGGTAGTATGGATTTTACCAGTACACGGGTTAGCTACTCCCAAGAACATCTTAACACCCTCTACCAAGTTTGTCATATCCCTGGCTAAAGTCTCTAAATAGTAAAGCAAGGGAAAATAACTCCTCTCATACCACTTTGTAACGACCTGAATCTGGAGCCCCTCCACTGGTGCCTCGTACCCGGTTCGCCACATGACCTCAAAAGAGTTTCCCAAAATTTCAGAGGCTGCCGACTAGCAGCGAGGGCCTTGGTGAGTCGGTGGGGAAACTATGCCCTCATTCGGTAAAGTATACTGCGAAAAAACAATCAGACACGATAGCAGAAACAATCAACAACATACAAAAATTGAAGTAAAAAAGGGGAAGCAATGGATACATAATAATAATGATGAAACATGGTACAAATGTCAATGGAAAGTAGTAAAAAAACCCAATGTGATAAAGTAAAACTGAAAACAAATTACAAAGAAAACAAAGTAAACTCCTCAGCATCGCAAGCCTCGGCTCGGTCCCATGCTCTGAAGCTCCAGTGAATCAAGAACCTAAAGTAGATGGGCGCTTTCATTTATCTATACCTGCAGCAACATATTCTTCTTGGTCCCAAAAGAATGGCCCAAACATGGTGTGAGATACAATCCCAGTAGTAAATCACCCAAAGATCTGTTCCTAATAGTCAATGAATACATGGCAGTAATAAATCAAGAAGCAGTAAACAGAATCACAAGCAGCTACAATCTACAGTTCATGCAAAAGAAGTACAAGTAAATATCCAGCAACAAAGCAAAAAGATAACCCTCTGGGTAGCACTCATAGCCTAACCCTTATGGTTCATCCTATAAGTACTAGAAACCCTCTAGGTGGCACACACAGTCTCACCCCTCTGGTTCAGTTATGAAATTAAAAGACTCTCTAGGGAAGCACTAACCTTGAATCCCCACTATAGTCTCATATCGTACTAAAGTCTCTCTGGGGAAGCACTCAATATTAATTCCCCATGTGTCCTGAATCAAGGAACTATAGACTCTCTAAGTAAGCACTCATCTACAATTCCACATGTGGTCTCACATCGTATTAAAAGACACTCTGGAGAATCCCTTACGTCAATTCTCCATTTGGTCTACTACTCTAGGTTCTCACAGTTCTGAGTGAAAATAAACATTCTCAGTGCACGTGTATCATCCATGTAAACCTCAAGAAATACTTGGCTATCATTCTAAAGCTCAACATCAATAACTTAGCAGTTCCACTATCCTACGGCTAGGCATGGGAACTGGAAAAATGCCAAACAGGCAGAATAAACATGGCAAAGCATCCTGAGAAAAAAAAATTACTCTACTTATAAGCATAAACCCCTACTACAACAATCAAGCAAAGAAGGAAAACAATAGGGGAAAAACAGGAAACCCACAATTCACCTCCCAAGGGAATTTGTGGAATTTGTAAAAAATACTCATAGACATCAACAGAATGGCACAAACCACCTACCTCGATCCTAGGAGATCAATATATGTGAATCAAGATGCTGGATTCCCCTTAGAACGTTGTAGATCTGAAAAAAACGCAAAAAACGCTCAACCCACGATAACTCTGAAACGAAGAAGATTCAGAAAATGATGCTCAAGAAAAAGGAAGATCTTACCGATGTGATTCCAACGCAATCAACCACTCTTGAATAAGATAATGGATGAAGGGGCGGGATCTCGTCAAAGATTCGGTCGTATGGGTCACTCCCGCACGAACAGGACCTAGAAGGAGGTGATTCTGTGTGTCAGGTGGGACCCTGGTTCATTTAGTGAAAAAAAGAAGGTACACGGCCTGTACTTTTAGAGTACACGACGTGTACTAGGTATTTTATTTGCTCTGCCAAAAAAGGCATCCATTTCACCCCTACACACCGTGTGTGTGGCCTGGGCACGGCCAGCGCACGGCTTCGAGCTGGGGAAAAGTACACGGCGTGTAATCAGAAAGTACGCGCTGTGTACTTTGAAAATTTCCAGAAAGTTTATTTTTCTTAAAAAACCCATAAAAAGGAAAAACATACCTGATAAGAAGATATGGGTTCTTACAAACATCCCCCCTTAATGAAATTTGTCCCCAAATTTCCCTAACGTGGCGTAGAAGAAGGATCCCCAAACAAATCCTACCACTGCGATCGTACATGGGTCTCCCTTTCCAAGGTCTCGTCCTGTACTCACCCGTTTTTTCATAGCACCCATACCAGGGGAACGGATCGCATGTGGAGAACCTTTGTACTATGATCAACAATCCGGATACGATGCTCCTCGAACGATGCATCTGCTTCAAGTTCAACCTCCTCAGGCTGAAAGACATGAGACTGGTCCGAAAAGTATCATCGAAGCTGAGAGACATGGAAGATGTCATGCATGGCCTGGTACCTCTGAGGTAGCTGCAGCCGATAGGCGACCGACCCAACTCTCTCCAAAACCTAAAATGGCATGACGTACCACAGTGAATGCTTTCCCTATCTCCTAATACTTTTGTGTCCCATCCTCGGTGCGACACGCTGGAAAACCTGATCCCTGACCTCAAACTCCAAAGGTCGTCTCCGCTGATCAGCATGAGACTTCTTTTGAGACTGTGTTGTTGCATACTCTTTCAAATCCGCTTTATCTACTATGAAGTCTCCTGAACAAGACGAGGTCCCAGCAAAGCTTCCTCTCCTACCTCTAGCCAGCATAAGGGTGATCATCATGGCATACTGTACAAATCATCGTATGGTGCCATCTGAATGGTCTCCTGAAAACTGTTGTTGAGGCAAACTCCACCAGTGGAATATTCTTCTCCCAAGAACCTCCAAAGTCTATAATGCAGTGTCGGAGCATATCCTCAAGAACCTAGATCGTGTGCTCGGACTGGCCATCAGTATGGGGATGGTATGCTATACTCAAAAGTACCTATATGCCCAAGGCCTTTTGAAGTCCCTTTCAGAACCAAGAGGTAAAGTGCACATCCCTGTCTGAAACAATGGAGTGTGAAACTCTATGCAGACAAACGATATCTCGGATGTAAAGTTGTCCCAGATCATCAACACTGAACATCTCCTTGATCGGAAATAAGTGAGCAACCTTCGTGAGCCTGTCAACGACAACCCAATCAACATTGTTTCCTTGAGGCGTCCTCAGAAATCCAGTCTTGAAGTCTATTGCAGCATCGTTCCACTTTGACTCCGGAATGGGTAACTGCTGTAAAAGGTCTGCTTGTCGCTGATGCTTTGCTTTCACCTGCTGACAAGTAGAACATCTCAAGACAAAACCAGCAACATATTTCTTCATACCGGGCCACAAGTACTGGTGATGATGATCTCGATACATCTTGGTGACGCCAGGATGAACCGCCCAAACAGAGGAATGAAAATCCCACATGAGCTCCTCTCGTATGTCTGCTGGCACCAATAGGATTCCCTAGAAATGCAAGATCTCATCCTCACCCATTGTCAATCTAGGAAGAGGGTCATCGATTGACACACCCTCCCACAGGACTAGGCCTTTAGAGTCTGATAGTTGCCTCATCCGTAACCGATCAAGTAGTGTCGAGGTAACAGCTACATAATATAGTAAAGTCTGTCCCTATCTATTATGCACCTCCAGATGCATATCTGAGAACATAGTCATGAGCTGCCACTCACTACTGGCCTCTAGAACTACCTGAATCTGTGTTCTCCTGCTCAACGCGTCTACCACTACATTGCCTTTCCCCGTCGTATAGGGAAGCTCGAAAACAAAAGACCGATGATACTTGACCCACCTGCAATGTCTCAGATTCAGATCACGCTGAGTGAAGATGTACTTGAGACTCTTGTGGTCAGTGAAGACCACTAATTTCTCTCTCAGAATAGATTGTCTCCAACAGTGTAAGGCATGAACAATAACTATGAACTCCATATCATGCGTAGGGTAGTTCCTCTCATGTGACCTTAACTGCCGAGATCGATACGCAACGACTCCATCCCCCTAAATAAGCACAGATCCAAGTCCGATTCCTGAAGCATCACAATAAATAGTGTAGCTCTTTCCTAGCTCTAGAAAGACTACTATCAGTGCTGACGTCAACATCCCCTTCAGCTCATGAAAGGCTGACTCGCAAGAATCTGACCATAAGAACTTCGACCCCTTCTTGGTCAGAGCTATCAAAGGTGCTGCTAGATGAGAAATGTCCTGAATGAAGCGTCTGTAGTATCCAGCCCGCACTAAAAACTTTGTACCTCAAAGACATTCTTCAGCTGCTCCCAGGAAACTATAGCTATCACTTTCTTTGGGTCCACAGATACTCCTGCCTCTGAGACGATGTGACCCAAAAAGTGAATCTGATCTATCTAGAAGTGGCACTTCGACAGTATATCATACTGCTGATGCTCTCTCAATGTACTTAAAACTATATCAAGTTGTGTGGCACAATCGTGTCGAGTGTGAGAGTACACCAAGATATCATCCGCGAAGACCACGACGAAAGAGGCCAAGTAAGGATGGAACACTCAGTTCATCAGTTCCATGAAAACTGCTAGACCGTTCGTGAGACTGAACGGCATGATTGTATACTCGTATTGACCATACCTACTTCTGAAGGCCGTTAGAGGTATATCTGATGGTCTAACGTGGAACTAATGATAACCGAACCTCAAATTGATCTTCGAGAACACTAGGGATCCTCGATGCTGATCGAATAGGTCATTGATACTCGGCAAAGGATATAGGTTCGTGACCATCAACTGGTTCATCTTTCGATAATCTACACAAAGATGAAGGGTACCATCTACCTTCTTTGCAAACAGAATAAGCGAACCCCAAAGAGAAGTACTAGGTCAGATGAAACCCTTAGCCTACAACTCCTCCAACTGATTCTTGAGCTATTACAACTCAGGTGTGTCCATCATATAAGGAGGAATTGACACCAGTGTCGCTCCTGAAATGAGCTCAATCGAGAAGTCTACCTCATGCTCTAGAGGAAAACCTAAAAATTCTTCTGGAAAGACATCCCTGAAGTGATCCACCACTGGTGGAAATTCTAGCTGTGGAGTCCCCTAATCATCCAGATAAGGACTATAAATATGGGATATCACCCTTCCTAGCCCATGATGCTCAAGTCCTTCTCGGCTCACCTGAACATCCCATTCGCCTCTATGAAGAAAAGATTCACCCTCTGGTGAAACGAAACTCACTCTACGAAGATAACAGTCAACAACTGCCTGGAAGGTAACCAACTAGTCTATCCCGAGGATGACATCATATCCTATCATCTCTAGGACAAAGAGATCCCATAATAAATGATACCCTACAACCTCGAGAGGGAACTCTCTACATTAGCGTACACTAGATTTCCTCGTTCCCAATGGTGTGTCTAGTGTCAATGAGTCAGCAGAAGAAAATATACGGAGCCCAAGGCTCCCCACAATAGCAACAGAGATAAATCTATGCATAGCGCCAGTATCGAAAAGGGCTGAAGATAAAACTGAGGCTAATAAAATCATACCTCAAACTATAGAAGACCTGAGATCCTGATCTTGATAGGTCTGCTCCACGGCGAAATACTGGCCTGCACCGCGGCCCTGCGCCCATGACTGACCACTTTGAGTTGAACGACCCTACTGGTGTTGAGGGACTGGTGGCTAACTGCCATGGACTCGACTTCCACCTCGACCCGAACGACCGGAAGAAATCCATATCCCTGGTTGGTGAGAGACTAGTGGGGCTACTCCTGAATGAGGAGTCTTGGAAGAACCCCGGTCACCAGCTACTGGTGAGAAAACCTGGTAGAAACACTGAAGGTGACCCATCTTTCCATAAGATTGGCACTCCACGGGGTCCCTCTAGCACTTCGGCCTCGTGTGCCTGGACCGGCCACACATGTAGCATGTCACCTGGCTGCCTGACGATGCATCACGCTTCCCTGGGTCACCGTGTTTTAGGCTCTCTACGGAGTATCTTTCTATAATCTGGAGGAAGACTAGCTCTAGAAGCAGATTCTCCCTGGTTTGCAGCTCTAGAGTCTCTTAGATTGCGCTCCGCAGTCAGTGCCTAGTTAACGATGGAAGGGATGGAAGGTAGCTGGAAGATGTTCACTTGCGAGCAGATTTCCCTCCTGAGGCCATCCTCAAACTTACTTGCTAAGAACACCCCAGTTCCATCCTGGAGGGGTGTGAAACGCTGCAGCTTGGTGAAGCGAGAGGAATACTCCATGACAGAAAGAGTACCCTCTTCTAAGCTCATGAACTCCCAGGCTCGATCAGCCCTCAGGGTATCTAGGTAGATGTAGTCATAAATCACGCCCTGGAACTCCTCCTAAGCCATAGAATTTTGTTGACCTGCCTGTGAGATCACGTCCCACCACCTCTTGGCGGAGTCTCAGAGCATGTAGTTGGAGTGCATGACCCGCCTCTCCGGAGGTGTCTCCAGATGGTCAAAAATGGCCAGCATGGCTTCAAGCCATGACTTTGCAGCATGAGTTTCTCCTTCCCCCGAGAATGTGGGAGGACACTGCTACTGAAAAACCCGTGTCAGGTTTTCCATATTCGTGGCAGGAGGTGGCGATCCCTGGAAGGCATGCATCATCCTCATGAAACCTTCCCGGAACTATGCATCAGCACCTGCAACTGGTATAACAGCCAGTGCCAAGGCTAGACCAACTCGAGGATCAGTAGAAAGTCCCTGATCAGCCCTTTCTAACATCCAGTCACTGCCTAACGACAGACGTACGACTGGAGGACGTCTCGGAGTCATATCTCTGAAAGGTAAAAAGTACACATTAGATCAGGGAAACAAGGACAGAGAACACAAGAGTACAAAATGGAAACATGGGACAGAAAACACACAAGATTACAAAACTCGACTACATGGCGTGTATAAAAAATACACGGTGTGTTTTCTCAAGCCACTAACATTGGCGTGTACTTATTCCCTACATGTCGTTTACACATCAAACTACACGGCGTTTTTCACCCACACACGAAGTGTACTCGGAAACTGTTCCCCTGCCCGAGTCTCTTTACATGGCTAACCCACACAGTTTCCTTAAATTGAGACTACACGGTGTGTTCCCTACGGACACGGCGTGTAGTGGAAAAAGCTTCGGCGGTCCGTGTTGTTATACACACGACCATCTACACGGATGAACCTTACATGGCGTGTTACGAATAAACACGGTGTGTATAGGCAATGTGACATCGTCCCGTGTTGTTCGTGACACGGCCGGGTGCCTGGCAAGACTACACGGTGTGCTGCAAGAGCAACATGGCGTGTCTGAAAGAGGTTCACGCCGACACGTGTTTTTGTGACATGACCGGTTGCCTGGAAGGGACTACACGATGTGTTTCGTTACAACACAGTGTGTGCTACTCGAGCTTCCCCAACCCGTGTAGTTTGTGACACGACCGGGTACACGAATCATTACTACACGGTGTGTACCTACCATACACGGAGTGTTCCTAAAGTTACATTCACGACATTGTGTTATTCTCACAAGGTAATTAACACGGCATGAAAACTACATTTCATGCGTCCAAAAAGTACATGACGTGTATTCTCGGTTTTTCTACGCAGTAGCTAAGAAACTGCACAAAACCCCAGAAACACTAAAAACATGGCAAAGAGGTGCCAAATTCCGATTCGTGAGGGCCCATACTCCCCTCGAATCAATTCTTGGAATTTCCTATAGTCATATACAAGGGAAAACAACATATCTCTAACATCACAGCAAGGATTCTATCAATCATCTATCACAAAAGCATGCATAATCTACACAGAGTTTATCACAACAGTATGTAATCGTTAATTCACAGTAGATGGAATGGAAAGAATGCATGGAATGTTATTTCTAGAAGTGCCTATATAATTCATGATATAGCATACCCTCATCTCATCAGGTTGCGACAGAAATAGAACTGAAATATCAAAACAGTAACCGTACGAGTCATGTGAATCACTCTAGGTGAAAACATATCAACCATAAAAACTCAAAACCAGCAAAATGAAATTAACGAGGTAGTATGGATTTTACCTGTACACAGGTTAGCTACTCCCGATCAAATCTTATCACCAAGTACCGAGTTCTTCCTATCCCTAGCTAAAGTCTCCAAACAGTAAAGCAAGATAAAAAAACTCCTCTTATACCACTTTGTAACGACCCGAATCTGGAGCCCCTCCACTAGTGCCTCTTACTCGGTTTTCCACATGACCTCAAGGGGGTTTCCCCAAACTCCAGAGGCGGCCGACTAGCAGCGAGGGCCTTGGTGATTCGATGGGGAAACTATGCCCTCATTCGGTAAACTATATATTGGAAAAACAAGCAGACACGATAGCAGAAACAATCAACAGCATAAAACAATTTAAGTAAACAGCTGAAGCAATGGATACATAATAATAATGATGCAACATGGTACATATATCAATGGAACACAGTAAACAACCAAACGTACTGAAATACAACTGAAAAAATGTTCAATGAAAATAAAGTAAACTCCTCTGCATCGCAAGCCTCGTCTCGGTCCCATGCTCTCCAACTCAAGTGAATCAAGAACCCGAAGTAGAAGTGTGCATGCCCTTAACTATACATGCAGCAACATAGTCTGCTTGGGCCCAAAATCATGGCCCAAAAAGGGTGTGAGATACAATCCTAGTAGGCAGTCACCCAAAGATATGTGCCTAACAGTCAATGAATACATGGCAGTAATAAAACAACAAGCAGTAAACATAAACACAAGCAGCTATAATATACAGTTCTAACAAAAGAATTACACAAGTAATCAGCCAACAACAAAGAAAAAGGTAACCCTCTAGGTAGCTCTGACAGCCTAACCCGTATTGTTCAAACTCTAAGTAATAGCAACCCTCTAGGTGGCACACACAGTCTCACCCCTCTAGTTCAGTTATGAAATTAATAGAATTTCTGGGGAAGCACTCACCGTCAATTCCCCTGATAGCCTCATATCGTACTAATGGCTCTCTAGGGAAGCACTCAACACCAATTCCCCCTGTGGCCAGCGTAGAGGAACTACAAACTCTCTGAGGAAGCACTCATCGTCAATTACCATTGTGGTCTCACCTCGTATTTAAAGTCACTCTGGAGAAGCCCTTACATCAATTCTCCCTTGTTCTACTACTCGAGGTTCTCAGAGTCCTGAGTGAAAATAAACATGCTCAGCGCATGTTTATTGACCAAGTAAACCTCAAGAACTACTTGGATATCATTCTATGGCTCAAAAACAATAAATTAGCAGTTCCACTATCCTACGGCTTGGCATGGAAACTAGAAAAATTCCAAACATGCAGAACAAACATGGAAAAGCACCCTGATAACAAAATAAATTACTCTACATACAAGAATAAACCTCTACTACAGCAATCAAGCAAAGCAGGAAAAGAGCAGGGGACAAAAATGAAACCCACAATTCCCCACCCAAGGGAATTTGAGGAATTTGCACAAAATACTCATCGACTTCAATAGAAAAGCACAAACCACCTACCTCGATCATAGAATATTGATATATGTGAATCATGACGCTTGATTCCCCTTAGAGCATCGTAGATTTGAGAAAACGCACAAAATTCTCAACCCACGATAACTCGGAAAAGAAGAGGAATCAAAAAATGCAGCTCAAGTAGAAGATAGATCTTACCGCTGCAATTCCAACGCAATAAACCATGCTTGAATCGGAGAACAGACGAAGGGGCAGGAGCTCGTCGATGATTCGGCTGTACGGGTCACTCTCAGACGAACATGACCTAGAAGGAGGTGTTTCTGTGCTTCAGGCGCGACCCCAGTTAATTTAGTGAAAAAAAGAAATTACATGGCGTGTACATTTAAAGTACATGGCGTGTACTGGGTATTTTCCATACTCTGCCAAAAACGGCATCCACTTCACCCCTACACACCGTGTGTGTGGCCCGAGCACGGCCAGTACACGACTTAGAGCCGGGGAAGAGTTCACATCGTGTACTCAAAAAGTATATGTCGTGTACTCTTAAAATTTCCAAAAATTTCATTTTTCTAAAAAAACCCATAAAAATAGAAAACATACATGAATAAAAAATCTGACTTCTTACAAACATGAAAAACATTAAAACCAATGGGATGTTTAATAAAAGGATTTATTTATGATTATTAAACATATAAATTTAATTTAGGAATGATAAAATATTTCATAAAACTATATTATACAATATATAATGACAAAATGTAGTGAAAATATCTTACTTATCAATGATATGAAAGGGATACTAAAAATCCATTACTCAAGTATGACATATCATAAACATCATTTAACTAATAAATATTATAAATGTATTAATTTTTTACAAAATTATGAATATCATCCATTCATAATACATTATAATTATATTATTTAATTCATTTATTTTAATGATATCTTTAATTAATTAATCTATTGTGTCCACCTCAGGTGTTTAGTTAATAATTTAAAAACAACATCGGTATGATTACAATGATCAAAATAATTATTTATTCATAATATAATGAATATTAATCATGAATAAATTATAAATTTGGAAAATAAATTTCAAATTTATAATTGTTGAGGAAAGGTGATTTTGAGAAAACAATTATACCACCTCATGTAGGTGGTATTATACACAAATTCATGGGAAAAATTATCCATTTTTATCAAGTTTAATGTGTATAAGTTTTAAAATATTTTATAATTCAAAAATATAAATTAATTTTTGAATATAATATATTTATTAAATAGATTATAATAATTATCCTTTTGATTTGGTGATGAAAAATTTCCACATTGTTTTATGGAGTTTGTTTTCATTCAGTATGTCTAAATGATGTTTTGGTTCCCCATAAGATTTAATAAGAGATCAAAAAGGGTTTTAGAATAATCATAATAAAATTTTAGTATATATAAAATAGTTATGTAATTATTTTATAGTGATTAAAAAATATTTCAAGGTTAAATAGTAACTAATAAACTAGACATAGATATGTTAGGACATATACTCCCTCCTCAGATATCCTCTTTGTATTACACCTTATATAATATTTGTTTAGACTTTTGGGGAGATAAGATACAATATATGTAGGTATTGATGTTAGGGAGGTAATTATGTTTATATTGGATGAATAATATTTATCATGAATGTTTTAGGAAGATAGAATAGGTGGTTAACTATGATTAGTAAGAGAACACATGAAATAAATTTAAATATTAAATAATACTTACATATTGTAATCAGGTAAAATTGAACCAATGAACCCATGAATAAAATATGATATTTCATATGGCCTAAATATACTTATATATCCACATTTAGATTGTTTTTTATTCATATTAATACTTATTTCCATGTTAAACCAACTCATTCCAATTTTTTCTTTAATCGTGATAATAAAAACAATTCAACAATAACCAAATTATTTGATAAAAATAAATAAGGGAACTATAAAACAAAAAAAAAGCTGGTTTAAAAAATTAATAAATTTTTTTATATTATATATATATTATTTAGAAAAATTACATTTAATATATGAACAAAAACCACAATAAATAATGTTTTTAAGGAAAGAACATATTAAAGCTTATTTTTTTAAATTTTAAATCAAGTAAAAAATATGAATTACAAAAATTTATTTTGGTGGATAACTATAAATTGATATAATTAAGACTTTTGGATCTATCCAAAATCAAATGGAACTATCAAAATATTCCATTAAATGCAAATAAAAAAATTGTGTTAAATTTGAAAAAAAAATTATTACTTATATAATCAAATGGGGATATTAGTTTAGAAAATTTAAAATAATTCATTGAAATACATTATAAAACATGGTATAAAGATATTAGGTCTATAAACACTCATAAAACTACACAATTACTTGTATTATAGATGATTTAGAGAATTACACAATAGTTTTAAACCAATTTTATTGCCTTTAACCTTAAAGAGGTGAAAAATATTTAATACAGTTACAATTTATAATGATAAAATTAAAAGGGAACTATTTAAAAAAAATATGAACCATTTATTATAGATATGTAATCCAGTTTTAATTATCAAATTTATATTATTAGTGATAAATAATACAAGATAAAAATTTCATTCCCTTTGAAAAAAAGTTTTCTATAAATAATGTTTTGTTAAGTCCCAAAATGAGCCAACACCAAATTATTTTTAAAGAGGATTTATATCTAATTAATTAGAATATTTTTAACTAATTATGGATTATTATAAATTTTTTAAAAAAAATCCTAATCAATAATTTCAATATAAATGAAATCTTATATTAACAAAATCTCAAAATTTTACTCTTTAATTAAATATAAACCTTATCAGAGAAATCCCAAAATTAAATCTTAACATAATTTTAATATGTTTATCAAAAAAATTATATACTTTTTAAAAAATAATGATTCTAAATTTTTGAGAAATTAATTTATAATATTCATTCTCATAATGAAATAAAAAAATCGAAGAAAACAAATTTTGAAACATATAATGACCTTACTCTAGTTCCATTCCAAACATTCATACTTAATCGAATTAGAATTAAATTAATTTAATATAAAATAATCATACATAATTATTTTACCTTTTAATTATTTATATATTTATTATTTTCTGATAAGAAAAATAATTTACTCATATAATTTTAACGGAAAATAACTCTTTTACCCTTTGACAATATTAACTTCATTTCCATCAAATTTAATATTAATATTCACAACAGTTATGTAACTAATATATATAAGGGATATATTTTTCGAATTATCCTCTCAAAATAAACATATAAAATTATTTTATATATAATTCCATGCATTAATAAAATTATTCTATTTACATCTCTATCATCATGTCACTTCTCTACATAATTCATCTCCATTTTTCTGTAGCTGGAGTTGGAGTCACAGTATTTTGGGTGAACAATGTGGGTACTAATTTTATATTTTTGGTATTTATACACACAAAAACATATATATATATATATAGTATAATTTAATGTAATTGTACTTTTGTTATTGTTATTACATATAGATTCCTTATAATCCAGTAATGAATATGTTTATAATATTTTATTATAATAAAATTATCATATTTTTTTGTTTAATATATAATTTATAAGAATCTATCAAACAAAACAATCATTTATGGATAAATACATATTGAAATAATTGGGTGTTTTTTATGAATACATTAATATATTACATATGTGCAATTTTGGGACATGCCCGATATACATTGTTTAAAATATCTTCCAAATCATTTCCATTGAAAAAAATATAAAAAATAAAATCCAAATAAATTTTTTAATATTTAAAAATTAATGTGTTTAAAAACCAAAACATAAAAATGAAAAACTAAAAATCATTTTAAAAATTGGTAAATGAAAATATTTATGTCACAAAAAATTACACATTTCATGGTTACCAACTAAGGATATTATTAGTGGAAAAAAATATACACATGAATAAAAAACATAACCTTCAAGTAATAACAGTTGGTGATAGATAAAATGTTATTCATAATGTTAATTACAAAACTGTAAATAATATGCTGTTAACTGAGACCATTAATTCCGATTAATCGAGTTAAAAATGATAACATTTTTATTGTATCATTATTTTACTAGATTTTTTGGGATTTCTTTTCTATCAAGGTAGAGAATATTAGAAAATATACATCCTTTATTACTTTTATCTTTTTTTGAAAAAATTAATATTTATTGTTTAAATTCATCAATTACCATTATAATTGTACATCTCACACCTTGAAAATAATATTCAAGAAATATTTTACTTGTTGGAAACACGAAATTAAACATTTATCAAATAACATGCTCTATAAAAATATAAAAATTTATTCCTCTTATCATTAGATAATAACAAAAACCAAAATTGTTTAACTAGGACAAGATGTTATCTATAATGAATAAATGATCACCTATCTCCAAAATATCTATAATAATAAGAAAATTTTAAAATAAACAATTCTACTAATAACATATATTAAAACACATCCGTCAATGATTACGTAAAAATGAATTAAATATATTCAAAATAAAAAATTTCACTAATTTTTTTAGATAAAATGAAGTAATTTATCTAATTAATTCAAATAACACTTAAAGTATAATAAAAAATTTATATTATATTATAATATATTAAAATACATATACTTAGATTCTTCAAAATATTGTAACAATAAAATCATAAGTTCCATTATAAGTTATTACATCCATCATTCGACAAATAAAAACTATTTTTATAAAAAGTTATTTCATTTTAAAATCAGAATATTTTATCCTAAAAATATTGAACTTCATTTATAATATAATTTTTCATATAGTTACCAAATCACTTTTCAATATCTGTTTATCTACTTGGTAAATCATATATTACTGACACGTAATAACCCATTTGGACTATTTAATCTTAATTATATCAATATAATGGACCATATTAACCCTAAATTACATCCATACTATTAAACTTATGCCAAGAAAATATAAAATCACTATTTCTAAACAAATTCACTAAAACACAAAAAAAAATTAAAGGGATGTATAAATGTATATACCTACCATAATACTCATTATCATTTTAAACTCACATCAACTAAATCATTAATATGTGTATCAATTACTTTAAAATTATTTTTATTCATAAAATTAAAAACCCATGATCATTTTTATATCTCTTTTGTTAACGTACCCTAAGAATATCATATTCTCCAATGTTATTTAAAACCATAAATGATACTATATATAACAGCCTCCAACCTGAACTCCCAGATTTAGTACTAAAAACATTATAAAATTTTTTTTGTATTAGAAATTGATAAATTTTACTTAATTTCTGAAATCCAAATTATAAAACATAAAATAAAAATATTAGATCACTTGAATACCCAAAAAAAATACTATAAAAGTTTTTTGAGAATTGTCATAAATTCATACATATAAATGCATTATTTGTGTTCATTCATCCTATTATTCCTAGTATTTATTTTCCCATACTAATTATTCATCATTATTCCCACTCATCCTTTAACACTATGAAAAGTATTTTAAGAAATTGGATTAGTATAAAAACCTCATTAAGAGACATATAAAAAGGAAAATAGAGACCCACTTTTCCATTTTAAAACTATGAGATCATAAATGAGAGTTTAACTTCAATATAATAATTATTTATCTGAAATAATCATTTTTTTATCCATGAAATAATCATTACAACCATTTTTTTCATATAAACATTATAATAAAACATAATTTAAAATCATGTTCATAAAATTTTATTAGAAAAAAAAGACCAATGTAAATTTTAATCTTAAATTATACATTTTAACATAAAAAAACATTATATTTATTCATTTAATATTAATGTTTATATACTACCTTATGAGATAATAATATTTTCCTGAAAAATAATTATCAATAATATAAAATAAACATATATTCATTGGGACATCATCTTTATTTAACCCTTTCAAGAACCCCTACAAATTGATTACCCTACACAGGAAATTCCAGTATAATTATATAGATAAAAAATAATTACTCAATGTGTTGGAGAGATATATCAAGTAATAATTTAATTATAATAAATTTACAAGGAACATAAAATGAATGAGTCACTTCAATTATTTAATTAGAATCATCATGTACATAAACAAATATGCTTTTTAACCAATTAGAAAATATTTTTCTAATATTTTTAGATTAAATTCCTTCAAAACTCGATTTTTTAAACTAAAATACCCAATTCAATGGAATTTATGTGTATTATATGAAACAATCAAGGAATATTTTAAATGGACCCATATATAAAATAAAAATTATAATGGAGGTAAACTATTTTGATATTTTATATGCTCTAATAAATCATTTGTTTTAGATTCTATAAATAATGTAAGAATTTTTTATATAATTAATTTAAAACAAATCATTAAAACCATTGAAATAATGTAAAAAAGATATAAACTGCTAAATATTATTTATTTATGTTATTATATGTAAATCCATAAAATAATTTTTATAATATGGTAATGGATAAAAATGGGTTATATAATAAATCAATAAAACATTTAAAATATGTTTTTAAGAGAGTGTGTCACTTACAACATCATAAATTTTGAACTAATATATAGATGAAAGAAATAAAATGTAATAATTTTTTTAAAAAATAATTTAAAAATTAATGATAAAATAAATATATAATTATGTTTAAAACACACAGAAATAATATATTTTGTGAAAATATGTTAAATAACTAAGATGGGAAATTATTACAAAAAATTACATAGTCAGAGTTTGACATATCATATATATTATATAACTCATGTACAATATAATTATATTATGTATTAAAAATATTAGAGTAAAATATGTTTAATAAATTGTAATTAAAAAGTGTTTTCTATTTATTTCAAGGGAATATTTAATTATATAATCAGTTCTGTCCATGTCGGGTTTTTGGAGGATGTCCGATTCTTTAATTGGGAACTACATTAGATGATTTACCACAGAATAATGGGTCACTATTAAATTATATCACAAATAATAAGAAATATATAGATAATTTTAATTTTTATACATTAAATCTAGTTTTAGAATCACCTATTAATGGGGTGTGTGAAAGACAAATCACATCATTTTGTGGATGTGGTATTATACACGTACGCACTAGCGACATTATCAATTTATGGATAGGTGGAAGGGTAATACGGTATGAAGTATATTATATTAATAGAATCAAAAATATTTCATTATTTAAATATATTTATTGAATCAATCATAACAACCAACCCTATAAGGTAGTGGTGAAAAATCAAACACATCACTTTGTGGAGGTTATAGTCAACTTAAACACATTAATAACGTTTTCATTCACCATATGATATAAAAGTAAATAAAAACTATTTTTAACATAATATTAATAACATTTATTTATATTTAAGCCTTTAATTTTATTATTTCCACATTTTTAAATAATACTAGAAGGATTTAGAAGAATAAATAATCTTTAAATATGTTTGTTATGACTTATACCTTATCCTCTGATACCCTTGTTTTTCTTACACAAAAAATCATTGTACTTTTTATATTTTGGTGATTCCAATACCTATAATATGTTTGGAATGGTTTTTGGGATGTAAATTATTATATATTTTTTGATCTAGATTGGTCAAAAAGTGATAGGAAGAGAAGATAACATTTTTTATTTTATTGAAAATATCTGATTAAAATATATATATATATATATATTAATCATGTAAAGTATTATCTAGGATCCCTAACTACAAAAATAATATGTGACAGGGAAGAAATAAACCCAACCAATTGTATCATTACTTGTTTTGGATATATATTGAGTAGTATCTACAAGTTAAACAATTTTACACTAAAAAATGTTGTATATGAAAATAATAAAAAGGGGGATTATAATGAGATTTTAACATTATAATTAATAATATGGAATCAATTTTATCATATTAAATTTATTTCAGTTTCATAAATTAATTTTTATATACGTACAAATACTGTATGAAATCCGATTTTAGGGAAATATGTTATATTAGAATAAAAATCATTTTACATTGAAATTAAGTAAAAACTTGGTTTCAACTAATTTTCATCCTCATTTTTTAAAAAAATAATTTTTTTAAACTTTTATATAAATAAAAAACTTAATTTTACCATAAACCCAAACCGTTAAAGAGAATGATTGGAATATAATTTATATATATATATATTATATAAAATATTTTTTTAAAAGTAAAAAATTTGTTCTAAAATTCAAAAAATTAGTTTTAAAATACATTACGTAACTCTTTAAAAAATATTTTTATATCCCCACACTTATAAAATGATAATGAAAATGGTTATAAATACTTGAAAAAAATTTCATGTTGATTTAACCCATTTTTTACATGATTTACCCAATTGACATGACCAATATATAACATGGTTTCTTTTTATAATAGGAAAAAATTAGAGGGAAATTTTTTTTCTGTTTTCACCTATTTAATAAAATTACGGATTCAATTTTTTTCTTAATTAATATATTAGGAATAAATTAATTAAAAAATCAAAATATAATGATTTTCATAAAAAAACAATGTTTTCGTGTCCAAAAATGTCCTTATACCACAGTGATATATAATGCTGACGACTACATATTTAAAAATATTAAATATATATATATATATATAATGGATCCATATGTTAATATAAAATAAAATTAAAACCATAATGGGGCATTTCAATAGAAGGTTATGACAATTTTGAAAAAACGTAATTTTCAATTATTCCCTATAAATATATCAATTCAAAAAAATATGAAAATTCCATCATATGAATATTTTGATATATTTATTTTAAAAATTATTTTTTTCTAAATAAATTGTTTTAAATGCGGTATAAATTAGTGTTAAAATATTTTCCTAAAAAATTTAAAACCCATTATGAATAATATTTATTTTTAAAGCATACCTATCCTTATTCTCATTCCATTCCTAAAATTAATAATTAAATAAATTTTAATTCAATCAATTGAATATATAAACTAAACATTACATTAGAATTATTAATCAAGGGTTTTGATTTTTTTTATTAATGTAAAAATATAATTTAAACATAAAAAATGTTTATAGAAAATATATCTTTTATAATCAAAATATTTTAGCATAATTTCTAAAAAAATCAATTTAAAATCTATGATTGTTATATATATAATATATATATATATAATATTTATCTGTAATTTTTATCTATA
Source organism: Viscum album (assembly GCA_963277665.1). NCBI lineage: Eukaryota > Viridiplantae > Streptophyta > Magnoliopsida > Santalales > Viscaceae > Viscum > Viscum album. The sequence continues at coordinate 1,009,657,083 of OY728128.1, read as the reverse complement.
TAAAATTCATATTACATTCAAATATATAAAGAAAAATTATTCTTTAACATTTATTTATTTAATTGTCTTTCATCCTTTCAATTGATTTCTAAATTATTTTCCTTATGAATCGTTTTTTAGTTCGTTTGAGACAGGACATGGATCGCATCATGGTTTGTTCTCTAGTGGAAGGGATTAAGGTGGTGGTCTGATAGTGCTTCGGTGACGTCGTTAGCTGATGGTTCTGGCGTCTTCCTACGGTGAATGGTGGCGTGTTATGATGGATCTCGGATCGAGGATTGTCTCGATGGCAGGTGGGTGGACAGGGGTGTGTTGTACATTTGAAGGTGTGCGTCTCGAGGGTCTGTCATGTTGACCTTTGGTTTTGGATATTTGAATTTTAATTAGAAATGGATTTGGATGTTGTGAATTGGTTTGTGTAGGGGTTAATGTTCTGTATTGGGTACCGGAAACCCTTAAACCTACCATTAGAAAATGAAAAAAATATTATTTGCAGTAATAGTTTATTTTTCATAGTAAATTATTATTTGAATATATTTGTTGTGGTTTATTTTACATTGATGTTATATGTATTAGAACATATAAAATATAAATTTAAGTCAACATTGAAATAAAAAAAATTCTTGTTTTAATAATAATATTCAATTATAATGTCCAATTATTAGTCAAATACTATTTAGTAAAATGAATTAAAATGGAAGGGATGATTTCTGAAGGAGGGAAGGGATTTCATTGTTGTAATCCTAGTCAATAGAGTATTAATAGTACAAAATACCAAATGGCGTGTAATATATGTGGTGGAGATTCCATTCCAGGATTCCATTTCATTGAAATAAATTATTATATTTTAAATGTTATATGACTCCTATCATACATTTAAAATTATTTCAAATATGTATTGGAGAAAAAATAGTTGATGAATTGATGATGGAAGTCTAAGGTATGTATTCAATTTTTAGAGATAAGGGTTCCACTTCAGTGAGAGGAAATTGTTAGATTATGTTTATTATATAATGAATATAGATAATGGATTGTTATTTTATCTTATCTATCATATGTGATAAGAGATGTTATTAAAAACAAAGTCTTATTTTTAATTAAATAAGAATAATTTTTTTAAAAAATAAATTATATTTTATTCGTAAAATTCTATAACATGTTTTGAAAATAATAAAATGATACAAGTATTTTATTGAATATATTTATTGGGATTTGAAGGATATTTAAGTAACCAAAATAAAATATAAATATATTTTATAATATTATACATAATTTATGTTTTACATATTACAAATATTCACACTCTCGTACATCAATGTGTTAGGGTATTTGGATAATTAAATCCCAAAACCTTATTATATAATAATCATCAGATGTTTCCCATAAAACATCTACATATGTGAGTTATATCCAATCCTACCCCATTTTTACTATTATCCTAACTAGTTTACTATATGACCTCAGGTGTGCCACCCGATATGCTAAATGATACTGATTAGTAGTGAATGACTAATGAGAAATGTGGGGAGATAATATAATTTTTATCCAATTAATTAAATATCTAATCATGATAAATAATAACTATGAAAAGAAAACAGTAACCAATAGGTTACTAAATATATATTAACAAATTCCTAGAACTAGTTGTGTAACCTCAACAAAAATATAGTAATCAATCCATGTTGAAAACATTAAAAGTATTATTGTAAATCCAATAATAAAGAAAAGTAGAATCCCCTAGAACAAGATCCAACACCACTACATTTTCCAACATCTATTCCAAATCCCATGTCTTGAATCAACAATCTAGTAATTTTTCTTTAACCATACCATAACATACAAGTATGGAATATTCTCAGGTACCAATAGTGGATGGAGTTTGGTGTGAGGGAAATCTAAAAGATCCTCACCAATGATATATAGGTAAATATCATTTGTAAAAAAATCATGTATGATTAAGTTCAATGAAAAAAAATAAATTCAATAATAAAGCTTGTTTTATAAATAAATAGTTATAAATCAACCTCTTATATTTGTGGTATCTACCATGATGCTCAGGCCAACCAAACCTACTTTGATCCATACTAGAATGATGGACCATTGCTATATGTGTAAATAAATTAAAATTTAATTAGGATTTATTTAAAAAAATGAATTATTGGAACCAAGTACAATTATGGGAATTAGATAGAATAAGTAATCTTATTTTGTTCCGAGATCATCAAGAGGGATCCCAAACTAGGAATAAGGAATTATATGTCATATATTTCGAATCAAGGATATTTAAAAAATTATAGTTATCCTAAATAAACTGTATGGTGTGTAATATCCATAATCATTTCCCATGGGTGTCAAGGGTCATGAAAAACACATTTACCCATTACATCAAAAATAAATTTCCATGGTAAATAAAACAAGATATTTTTCCATTTTTAAAATACCAAGTGTACACCTATATTAATATATAATTATTACCAATGTATATTACATTAATCACTCTTAATAGAGTTTTATAATTAAACCATTTTCCCACTTATTAATTTAACATAATAGTTGAATGTTTTTAAAATAATTTAAAAAAATAACATGCCCCTTTAACCATTTCACCATTCCTATTATTATAATATCATTACATGTGTATCTTCTATGTTACGATAACTAAATCCTTAAGCCATGCTGACAAGGAATGTAACAAATATAACCATTATAATCACTGAATCCCTAAATTTTATCATTCAACACACAATTTTACCATTTTTTAATGGATTAGAACACACCTTGGGTGGCCATAGAGCTAGAAATTTTGTCATAATGGGACCCAATGTGATTCATGAGGGGTCTAACATAATGATTAAATTTACTAATATTTTTATCATAATAAAAAAATAATTATTTTTATATGTAGAAAATAGAACATGCCACATACAAATGAATAAAATCACAACCAAGAGAAATAGATTGTAGACTACCTACCATAGGCATGTAAGAAAACAACAATCCAAACTAAGAAATTAATTAAAAATAAAACAGCCACAATAAAGTCAATATCCTCCTATGATTAGGGATCATAACACATAAGATAATTGAAATAACCGAGGTGTAAATATTTTATAAAACAAAATGAAATAGATATATATATATATATGTACCCATGGATTAAGATAACAATAAACAATATCTCAAATAACCAAAAATTGATGAATAACCACCATTGTGATAGATGAGAGGATTTGGTTTTCAAAAAATCTACTATAAGTTTAAGGAATGTGTAAATTGGGTGGACAATATATAATCATGGGAGTAAAATGTTTAATTCTCTAAATTAATTTATGTTTATTATTTGGGTTCTATGTTTTCAAAATAGTTCAGAAACTGTGTGATATCCTTCATATAACGAAACATCATGTCCTATAGTTATAAAAGGTATGAAAATGGTTTTGAAAACATGAAAGGTCTGCATTAATGGAACTAATCCAACCCCAAGTAGTTTCCTAGCAACATTATGTTGTCTATAAATACTCCTCCTCTATTCTCATTATAACATGGTCATGGTACATAGTCATCACTAATGATGATCTATATCTTTTCCATGAACTATACATCTCACTCTTCATATTTTCATATCCCAAAATCCCTAGATTCATTAATATCATTCACTACACCAAAGAATCATTCCAAAAGTAAATAAAAAGATACAAAAATTTAAAATATATTTTTATATTTTCATGGAGTTATGATAGTATAATATCCCAAGAATATAACAGATCATACTAATTTTGTATTACCAAACATCACTAGGCGTCCAATGTAAAAATATGTGGGCCATTGGGTTTATATATTACATTCTATGTAACAAGTTTCCTTGTAGACATGGCAATGCTAGCACAACACTCTAACCAAAAGGCATGGGCTTACCCCTATGAGTTTTCGGAATGTGATCCACAATATTAAAAAGATGCTTCCCAAAGGAATCATTCCCCTCAAACATATCACCATAACTTTCATTCACCCAATAAGGGTCATATTTGTTCTGAAAAGTTAGTTAAACAAGGAACACATGATTCATATCACTATACCTCTATATAAGAGAAAATATATATTATACCATTTGAAACCTCTCAACTATATTAAATGGACCAATCTACATGGGATCCAACATATTCTATTTCTATATTCGATAGTGACCCATGATTGTTGATACAAGAATAAATCCATATTCCCCAACAGAAAACCTAGGTTTTAAATGTTTTTGGTCTTGGAATGGATTCTATTTACAATTGGTGGGATCCATATTCTCCTTGACCGACTATATATTCTGAAATGTATCCTATAAGATACTCAAATCAAGCTAATATAACTCTATGCCTTATATATAGAAATTGGGGATCAGCATTTACAACCATATAATCCCTTATATGGTTCAATATTAAAAATATTATAATAAATATTTCTATTGGAGAACAAAAAAATAAATATGAGATTTTATCTAGTTCCACTAAAATTAAAGATGTATACACTTGTAATGACATTTAATACCTATATATTCATCTAAAATTTACAATTTGTTTATAAGAGGTAGTATATACTGAGAATAACTAGGCTTCCATGTGTCTTCTAAAAGCCTATAAAAATCATTATGTAAAATGTGGGGCATGTATCTGAATAAATACACAATGTATCACATTAAAAACGTACAATTAATCAAAAATAACATTGTCGAATATTGACAATTGTTAATTTTCTTTAATATTCTTAAAATGGGATTAATTATCTATAATTCCATGATTAGATGTATTGTGTTACTCTAATTGTTATTCCATGATAAAACCACCACTAAAACCATGTTAAAATCATTATAATTCCACTATGGAATGGTAAATTATTGTAGTAGACAATATTTCTACTGTTGTATAACATTCAACTGATAATAGGATCAGAACTATGTAAAAACAACTTGTAATTTTCTTATTCTTATCCACCAATACTATCTGTTGACAACCTAGTTTAAATGATCAAAAGATCAAGATTCTATTCTTTTTAGTGAGTGTCATGTTTATTTATAAGTAATCTGTGTTATGATATATGGGACATAATTTTCTATATATGAGACACCATTAAGATTCACACCACCTACTCAATATATGTAATGGCACAGACCACTCTGGTCTATTCCTTTGTGATAATATGGTGTTTGAGGTGTTTTGGGAGGTCATGGTGACATATCCCCAACACTTTTCCAATTTTCCAATTCAATGAATAGTTCTCTCGGTGAACTGTTCTATCGGTAACCTATAATCAAAATCTCTCTTCCCTTTTCCAAATTTCCAATTCTATGAATCGTTCCATCAGTGAACAGTTATATAAGTAACCTCAATCGGTAAGCTCTAATGGTAACCTTTTCTTTCCTTTGCCAAATTTTGAGTTTTGTGAACAGTGTTTCCAGAATGCTGATCTTCTAACTATGAAATTTTCTTTCATTCACAAAATTTTGAGTTTATGAACACTATTTCTCATACGGTGACCATCTAACCGTGACATTTTCTTTCCTTTGACAAATTTTGAGTTCATGAACAATGTTTCTAGAATAGTGTCCTTCTAACTGTGATCTTTTCTTTCCTTTTCCAAATTTTTTAGTTCATGAACAATTTTTCCAGAATGGTGACCTTCTAACTATGACATTTTATTTCCATTGCCTAATATTGATTTCATGAACAATGATTAAAGAATGGTGACCTTCAAATTGTGACCTTGGCTTTCCTTTTCCAAATTTTGAGTTCTTGAACAGTGTTTCCAGAACGGTGACCTTCTAATTGTGATATTTTCTTTCCTTTTCTAAATTTTTATTTCATGAGTACAGTTTCTAGAAAGGTGAGGTTTTAATGGTAACCTTTATGTCATTTTCCAAATTTTGAGTTTGTGAAAAGTGTTTCTAGCATCCTATAGTTTTTCCCCTCTAATGCTTTCCTTTGACATAAAATGCATTTAAATCATCGTTTTAAGGACTCTAAGGAAGATTCAAAGGCCATAACTCCAATATTAATTATTTTTATGGCTTGAGATGTTTCTACATAGTCAAACCGCATGGTTTTATGCGATCCACTTTTAATAGAAAAATTAAGTGTATCTTTAATTTTCACATCGTTAAATCATCTAAAGGGTTGGGATATATTCCTCCCTAATTATTTCTCCATATACTCGGGTATGAGATTCCCGAACATCCCATTATTTTTTATAGGAGTTTCAAAATCAAACTTTCATCCTCGGATTAGTTCCGCTCTGTTTTGATGTGACCAAGCTATATCGATCATTCATTGATATATAGTATGTTTTATCGTCGTAATTTTGGTGTTCATCTTGTCTCGTTTCTCCTTACATATTATAGCATGTGATCTCCATGATTCTAAAGGAGTTTTCTTGGGTTTCGGTTGGTGCGGTCATACCATGGCATCCTCGGGTGGGCGATGTTGTCACGAGAGGTGGATCGTGACCCGTTGTCTAGACTGTTCTCATTTAAAGAACGTCAAGAACTATTTGAGGTATGGGATTCATTGCTTCTCTATTCTTTTATGTCCATCTATATTTTTATCATGTTTTATCCCACTGGATGATAATGGAATTGACATAATAAATATATGAACAAGATAAATAAATTGACATCGATCGTATGTTATTACCTCTTATTTTGCTAGATAGAGTGATATTTATTCTTTCTTTGTATAGATGTTCATTCTTGACGAGAATTGGAAAAGACCATAAATTTGAATTAATTGATAATTGTTTGGTTAAAGATAAAGTGGCATGTAAATGAATCTGGATATCCTTGTTGTAATTTGATGTTAATCCAAATGGTGCAGTAAGTATGTTTAATTATCTGTGATAGCTTATAGTTTAGGTTTCCCGAATGTGAAACCTAAACATAATAAATCATTAAATTCAGGATGGATTAATGAACTTATTGTTTGATAATTCCTTGAAGGGTTCTGAGTTATCATCTTGATTTTTAAAGGGCCCAGAGCCCAATCAATAAGATGTTTTTTTTTTCCAACATCTGGTGTTGTGATATGAGCCTGGATGGCTGTTGTGATATGTAGGGGCAAGGATGACTTCTGTTTGTGGCAGTAGATGACTCCTAGAGTAGTGAGATGCATCGGTTCATGCATGTGGGTCGCAGGGAGGACACCAGGGATGATGGAACAAGATATATGTGATTGTTGGATGCTTTCTAGTTCTTATTGGTTGACTATCTACATTACCATTCCCCACTACTCAAGGTAGCTAGTCTTACTTACTCTTCTTCTAAAAGAGGCAAATATGCACAGGGTATGCCATATGCTTTCTGTGTTTATCTTCTCAAGGGAGGATGGGTTAATTCTCTTGCAATATGTGTCAAAGACTCTATGGGTAATACATCTAATCACCGTGTTGATCCCCCTTGTGTTTAGTAGCATAGATTGTTTTTCTAGAATGCCTAGGAATATGGGAAAGTAATTCTGTATTGAATAATTGAATAAAAGGTGTTAACCCATGAGGTTTGAGTATGCTGGAACATAATGATGTGGTTGTAATTTGGATGAAATAGTGGACTTTGGGTGTGATTCTAATGAAATTTAATGTGGATTTGTTCGTAGTGAATTAGTGTTTAATGAATTAATTAACGTAAATTCGAACATATAAAAAAGGAATGAAGTAATATAATAAATCTTTTTAAATGGTTATGTGATTGTAGGATACCTATTCTTAAAATATCATCCTGGAGTCCGAGAGAATGTAGCTATATTTGAGTCTATGACTAGGTTATGCCCTTAGTGTGGCTGTGAGATATAGTATATTATGTACTTTATGTATTTCTATATGCTACTCCACCCTATCAGTAAGGGTAACAGACACCCCGGGGATTCTGAGCCTGGGGGTGTTTTAAGCAACATTCTGGTGGGAGGTTAAATGGCTGACTACCCCTTTGTCATTGCCCTCTTATCTTGGTAGATACTTGTGCTGGTATACACAATGGTTAGTTTTCCTTATATATGTGTGTAGAGGGATATAATGGCTTGTGGTTATTCACAAAAAAATATTCAGGATATTGTATCATATGGACTACTATATGTGTAACATGTATAGGCTATGATGGCTTGAAGAACCTTACTCATTGTATGAGCTGTAATGGCTTGAGGTATAATATTCGACATATGATACATGTTATGCGAGCTGTGGTGGCTCCCAAAAACTACCAGGTTACTTTGGTGTGTTGACGTGGTGGTTTTCTTGTACGAGGTGCATATTGTGGTGCTTTGCCCAAGTGTTTGCAGGCGAGCCTTTATGGAGAGAGATGTGTAGGACTTACGAAGTTGGGGAAAGTGGAAAACTAGTGGGGAAGTAGTAGCGGGGTACCCTTGATATTATTTATTATATGATATATTCTTTTATGTGTTACATTGTGATAGTATCCATGGCGAGGTTAGGAAATTAGAATATATGTTTAGGTGACAAGTTAGTTTCACTTGTTTGTCACTGTGATTTAGCATGAGTTCTTTACATTTTCACGAGAGGATGAAGGGAGGATCCCACTGAGTATACTGTTATACTCACCCTATGTATAAAAATAAACTGTTTTTAGGTCACTTGGAGAAGGCAGGAGATTAAGCTGGTTTTCACTAGGTTGGGGTTGCAGGAGCTGTTTGGGCTTGTGGTTGCTGCAGTTTTTTCATTATTTTGTGTACTTGCAGTTTTCCCTTTATAGTTGTAGTACTTTTGTCTGACATTACATATGTACACTTGGGTTTTCATTTATATTTCAGTTCTATGTTGGTGTTGATTGTTGTGATTCTTATCAATCTCTTCCACATGTGTTCTCTTAGTGGTTAATGCCTCCCATCTGTGTGTTTACTATACCCTCGGTGCTAGTTTCTAACTTGGCACCTACTGGAGGCGGGATTCAGTGGTCATTATCTACCTTCTCACATTTCTGTCCTAGGAGGGGTACACTTTTTTGGGAGTGGGTCTTGACAGAGTGGTATCAGAGGTCTGGATGAGGGATATGATGGGGTTTGATGTTAGGCACAGGAGAGGTTGCATCGGTTGTTAGGGAAATATTTTCATTCATGTTTATCAAATGATGTAAACACTAGAGATTGGGTGATACATAGGCATTTAGCGCCCCCTATGATATGATTTATGGACCATTAATTTTACAATTGCTATAAAACAAGGATATACTAGTTACAGGGTATAGACCTAGGAAAATATCATGCATCATTATTCTATGTGCATGTGTTTGAATGGGTATACCTTGGGATATGTTAATCTAAAATCAATGAAAGAAAAAAATTATTTAATTAGTGTTTAGTATTCCATATTATCGGTTTAGGAGCTCTGTTGGTTTTTTATTTTACAGTTATGGATCTAGTTCGACGTCCCCGCCAGGTTTTCATAGAAAATGTCTAACATGTTGTTCCAGCTGATCACTGTAGGGTAAAGGTTGATGAAGACGACACTTATAAGAAGACACTCCAAGAGTTTTAGCGCCAGAGTCGGCAGAAGTACGAGGGCTTAGTTTCAGATATATTCATAGAAGACTGGATATAGTAGTTTGAGATAGGCTTCAGTTTGATCCATGCTCGAAAGGAGCACTGGGTTTCCTTGGTTGTGACGATGTTGCATTGATCAGTGAAGCAGCGGTGGTTCTTTTTCCTCAGAGATCGAGAGGTGTCAGTGATCTCATGGGAGGAGTTTCAAGACAATTTTAGATTCGAGTTTAATTCTTCGGCTATAATGGCGACCTGCCGCCAGTAGTTTATTACCCTCCGATAGGGGATCTCCAATGTGAGAGTGTTTGGAATCCGTTTCAAGAATCGTTTACGATATGTTTCATAACTTTTGCCAAATGAGGAGGCCAGGGTGACACATTTTGAGGAGGCTTTGCATCCATAGATCCAGCGCTAGGTCACCCCATTTATGCTAAAGACATATCTTGAGGTTCTCTCGAAGTCAGAGGTTGTCGACAGGACTTTGAGCAGGACTGGATTGTCATGAGAAGGAAGTCATCGTCATTCCTCATGAAGAAGAGCTCTGGTCTAGGGTTCCTGGTTTTCAGGGCAGAAGAGTATCCATTCTGTCAGGGGTAGGTCCCAGCCCTTCACATCTCATTTCTCCAGAGCTAGAAACTCATAGGCCTATGCCAAAGAATCATGCACTTTTTTTTCTAGTTGTGGTCATGGTCATCATCAGCGGGAGTGTCATACCATTCATAGCAGTCATCATGCACCATGTGCTACGATCAGGGTTCCACCAATGAGGTAGTTCCAGCTGATGTAGCAGCAAAAGGTTGTACCAACTTTAGATCAGATGAGTGTAGATGGGACAGGCAGAGGACAACCCCATGACAATCCCCATCCTTAGATAGCAGAGCGCAGTTGTGGGGGTGGTCTTCATCAGGGTCAGAGAGGCCATGGAGGAGGTCGTGGTCAGCTTCGTGATCTAGCATTTCTAGCTCCAGGCAAGCCATACATCATTCAAGGTACCCTTTTCTTGTCATCTACTTTAGGTTTTGCCTTGTTTTATTCAGGAGTGACCCACTCATTAATATCACCTACCCTTTTCCATGCTTTGGAACTTGAGGTAGACAGGCTTCTAGTGCCCTTGGCATTGACTACAATAGTTGGAGGTCGAGATGACTTGTTTGAATTATATAGAGATTATGAGAAAGTGTTGGGGAAGCACCTCTCTTGTAGAGATTTTCTATGTTTACAAATAAAACCATATGATGTCATCCTCCGAATGGATTGGTTGTACTCGGTGAAGGATATTTTGGATTTCTTCAGGAAGAAGGTCATTTTCATTAGTGTAGATGGAGATCCAGTGGTGTTTGTTGGTGAGTGAGATCCTCGGATGAGTCATAGGGATGTTCTATCCTTATCATCCATGATGGCTGAGATGATGTTTAGTTCTTCACAGGTTCAATATATAGCATTTCATAGGGTCATAGAGGAGTACCATGATTCCTTTCTAGAAGAAGATGTTGTAGGTTTTGGGCACATTGGAAGTGCGTTGGTGGGTTTCCCAAATTTAATTTTAATGTTAAACAATGTTCAATCCGAGATCCATCACGATGTAAAATTCTATATCGACATAATGGAATGAAGAAAAATAAACATAAGAGAGAATCATGTAACCATAGAGATAGGATCGTCATATATTGGTTATAATTAATTTAATTAATTCAAAATAATTTCCTTGGTTTAATTCTTTGTTCGTTGATGTCTCTAGTCACGATCCTATGATCTATCGTTGTGTCGTAGAATCAAAGTATAGGATTCCTCTAGTGTTGATCCACACGTGTGGCACGTATCTCCAGACATCGCCGAAGGGATCTCCGGGGGCTATCGCGGAGGAACCATCCCCTGCGATGTCTGCCTTCGATCGCCTTGGTCTCTCGGCCTTGAGAGCATTCATAGAGGAAGGAGTTCTTTCAGCCTAGAAAGAATTCTCCAGAATTGGTATGCCCAACGATTGGGGAAAATTGTTGGGGTTGTGAGGATATTTATAATTGAGTTTGATGTTATAGAGTTATGACAATAAATAAATGCGTTACACGTTTTATTTATTTCATTAAATCTTATTGAAAACCCCCATGTCGAATTATTAATTCCATAACATGTTCCCACACTGATTATAATAAATATCATTTAATAAAGAAATATTATATCCTCAAAATACCAACTGGAAAAACTACACAGCGTGTAATCATGAATACATGACATGTACACGTTTCCATAAAACTACACTGCATGTATATTTAATATACATGGTGTCTACTTTTATTTTATGTTTTTCTTTATTTCCTCCACCATATTTATTAGACCTTGAGTAATGGCTATTTATTTCTTAAATAAATGTAATTGAATTACTCGCTAATAAATATATTATTTCACCCACAATATATTCTTTCAAATAACTAGTGTCAAAATAAATGTGATCAGGCATCCTTAAATAATTATTATACCATAGCCGAGAATAATATTTAATTAACTTATTAAATTAATATTTAACTAAGATACGTGGACACACATAGTGTGTGACCCTCTTCGCCTCTTTCTCATTGTCATTAGGTGGCCTTGCCTAAAGTCCATGATTACTGTCTTGCAACGGGTCAAGGCACCCAAGAGAAAGAAGTTGACGCCACATTGACATGTCATCTGATATGAATGGTTACCATGTAATATGATCCATTTGTCTCTATATCTCTAATCAAGCAGGTTTCATGCTAGTGCCATCAACCCATATCCTTGGTCATTATTTCTTTGATATTCTAGAATTGAACTTGCCCATTCTTTACCATGGCCATGGATTTACTTAGACTATATCAATTCCATTAAAGGGACTGAGATATAAACTTCTGTTATGGATCAAAAGGGAAAAATCCTTTCTCGCATTATCTGTTAATGCAGTATTACTTGTGACACACCCAACATATACTACCTCTCTGCGAATAGTGTTTCATCACAATTTTAATCAATACATCTAAGTGCACAAGTTGTAATACCCATTAATAATAATATTAATGTCTAAGGACCAATACAAATGTCCGCAGATAGGAACATCCAATGACACTATGAAATGTGTACTTCCTCCGGGCGGGTCTCATTATCATAATATCCTCTTGGATATTACCATGGGAACACACCATGAGAAGGTGCCTCAATGTTTTATGATTCCTCATCCCTAATGGCCTATATTATTTTTTTCCCTCAAATAACATCATCTATCCATGGAAAATATATTCAAGAACAGTGTTATATCACTATCGGGTTCTCATCATAGTAGGGATTCACTATGAACCTTTAATGCAACCGTTATACTTAGGACATTTTCACATGAATTGTCACACCGAAGAACAATAAAGTTATGATAAGGATTTTATTAATGAATAAAGTACAAAGTAGTTGGTTCTAGGCCACCAACTCCAACAGACTCCCACTTGGACTAGATCCAACTACAAACAACTTTTAACCCACTAGCTCTCACATGATATTCATTATTTTGCTGAGATAGGCCATTAGTGATGGGGTCCACCACGTTCTCTTTTGTAGACACTCTGGTCATTGCAACGTCACCCCCTATGATAGAAATACCACAAGAGGTGATACTTTAGAAGTATGTGAATTGTATGTTGATGTGACCTTTGTTCTTTTGCAAGATCCACCACTGTAGTGTTATCAAAATACAACGTGATGGGATCTTTACTTCTAGGCACCACATCAAGCTCTTGGAAAAAGTTTCAAATACAGACGGCTTCCTTGGCTACATCAGAGGCCACTATATATTCAGACTCCGCTGTAGAATCGGCGATAACTAGATACTTTGAACTCTTCCAACTCAAAGCTCCTCCATTGAGATAGAAAACATATCTAGATTGTGATTTCAAATCGTTCTGATCTGTCTGAAAACTAGAATCAGCATACCCTCTGATGACAAGCTCTTCATCTCCTCCATACACCAGTAACATATCCTTAGTTCTTTCCAGATACTTAAGGATAGTCTTAAAAACAGTCAAATGTTTTTCTCCTTGATCTTCTAGATATTTTCCTCACATGCTCAGTCCATAGGACACATAAAGCCTAGTACATAACATGGCACACATTATGGATTTTATAGCCGAAGCGTATGAGATCTTACTCATACTATCTTTCTCCTATTGTGTCTGGGGATACATTTTCTTAGAAAGATGTAAGCCATGTTATTCTAGAACCAATACCCTCTTGGATTGTTCCATAATAAATATCTTTAGTATCTGGTTAATGTATGTACCATGACAGAGACCAAGAAGCCTCTTGGATCTATCACAAATGATCTTGATCCCTAGAATGTAGGCTGTTTCACCCATGTCCTTTATGGAGAAACACTTGTTCAAATAGTGCTTAACTGACTATGAGACTGGTATATCGTTTCCAATAACCAATATGTTGTCAACATATACTACTAGGATAATGATCGCATTCCCATTAAATAGCTTATAAACACATGGCACAAATTCGTTCTTAATGAAAACTAATTATTTTATGGCTTCATCAAATCGAATGTTCCATGACCTGGATGCTTTCTTTAATCCAGAAATGTATTTATGCAACTTGCAAACCCACATGGCTTTACCTGGTGTCACAAACCATTATGGTTCTGTCATATAGACAACTTCCTGAAGGTTCCTGTTATGGAATGCTGTTTTGACATCCATTTTCCAAATCTCGTAGTCATGGTAAGATGCTATGGAAAGTATGATTCTCATGGATTTAAACATGGAAACTGGCGAGAATTGTCCATTCTAGTTAATTCCTTGATGTTGTCTGAATCCTTTAGCCTCTAGCCTTCCTTTATATGTGATAACATGACCTTCCATGTATAGTTTTCTCTTGAATACCCATTTGCCTCCAATAGGATTTACATCAAATGACTCAACGACTTGAACCCATAGTTGGTTCTGATACATGGAATCCATCTCAGAATTCATAGCTTCTAGCCGTCATGCAACTTCTGAGCTTTTTACTGCTTCCTTTTTGGTGAGAGGTTAATCATTGACCAACAATAATGATTTACCATCCTCAGTGACTAGAAAAAAAATATCTCTAGTTCCCTTACCTCTCTTGAGATCCTACATAGTACTTGTGTTTCTAGAACCTCTTCCACGGGGACCTGTGATACTTGAACTGGTACAACTCCTGTGTATCTTGAGCATCAACTTCATCGAAGTCAATCTTATTCCCACTATCCATTTTGAGTATGTGCTCCCTCAAAAGAATGAAGGCTTGTCTGGTGACAGTCACTTTCTTGTCTTGATGTTTATATAGGTAATATCCTTTTGTTTCATTGGGATATCCTATAAAGATACACCTAGTTCCCCAGGGTGATAGTTTTTTTCTTGAGTAGGCATTAACAAATGCCTCGCATCCCCATAAATATGTATGTGAAAAAATGGGATTCTTTGCATTCAATATATTGGAGGGAATTCCATTTTCCGTCTTAGTTGATACTCAGTTTAATTTGAATTCTACAGTATGTAATGCATATCCCCAAAATGATAATGGAAGATTTGCATGACTCATAATTGACCTCACCATGTCCAACAAGGTGCGGTTCCTCCTTTCACTAACACCATTCCACCGTGGTGTATAAGGAGGAGCGAGCTGAGATTGAATCAAAGACACTCGTAGAAGATCGATGAACTCTTGGTTCAGATATTCTCCACATCGATCCGATCAAATTTTCTTGATCTCCATAGGATGTTGATTCTCTACATCATTCATAAATTCATTGAATTTCTCTAAGGCCTCAATCATATACCTCATTAAGTAGACATAGACATATATACTCAAATCATCAGTAAAAGTAATAATGTAAGAATATCCACATCTAGCTTCTACAGGAAATGTTCCACACACATCTGTGTGTAACAATCCAAGAAGCTATGTGACCGTTTCACCCTTTCCACCAAATGGTTGCTTGGTCATTTTCTATGAAAACAAGAGTGACATCTATCAAGTGGTTTTAGCTCATTAGAGTCTAAATAGCCATCTTGGCAGAGCTTTTTCATGCACGTCTTGTTTACGTGACCGAGACGGTGATGCCACAACTGGGAGATGTATGAGTCACGTGAGTTTGTTTCGTTATCGATTTCCAACCCTTGTTTTAAATAATTTAATACATACAAAACATTATTTAAATGTTCTATTCAATAAAATATGTTATTCTTATAAAAGAGACAACCCTTATTTCCAAACATGAAAATAAATCCATCAAAATCCAAACAAGATACATAAATTATGCTCTTGGTAACAATAGGCACATAATAAAAATTGTCTAAAACCAAAATCATCCCAGTCGGTAGTGAGAAGTGGTAATTTCCAATAGCCAACATAGTCAGCCTTGCGCCATTAGCATCTCGAATATCCACCTGTCCTATAGAAATCTTTCTAAATATTCTTGGTTTCTACATTTTAATAAATATGTGAGCCCCACAAGATATATCTAATACCCAATGTGTATAAATAGAAATATTACATTCGATAATGAATACACCTTTAGCGTCCCCATGCTTCAGGGTGCAATTCCTCTTCTAGTGGCCTTGCTTGCCAAATGAAAAACATACCACCTCACATTACTTACCCTGCCTCTGGATCTACCCCTTCTTGGAGGGACGATTTCCGGGAGCTTCAGACCGTTTATAATTCTTTGGCCCCTTTTCCTTGTCCTTCGATTTTCTATTCACCATAAGGACTGTGAGTTTGTCACGCCCCATGTCCTCATCTACCTGGCGAATCAAGTTTAGAAATTCCGATAGATTCTTCTCATTGTTGCTCATGTTGTAGTTGACAATAAAGCTAGATAAGGTCTTGGGCAGTGATAATATGATGAGATCTGTACACAACTCATCCGAGAATTTAATCCCTACGATGTATAGGTGTTCAACGTAGCCAATAATCTTGACTACAAGAGGCCCAGCTGGCGCAGACTCTCCCAGTATAGTTGTAAACAAAGCATTGGAGATCTCATACCTCTCTTGTATCGCCTTCTCTTGGTAGAGATACATAAGGTGAGATATCATGCTACACACATCCACGGTTTCATGTTTCATGAAGAGATCATTGGACATGGATGATCGCATGAAACACTGGAAATATGTGGAATCATCCATGTGTTTCATATAGAGATATAATTCCTCATCACTGGCATCCTTCCCAGGTGCAACAGGAATAGGCTCTTCCAGTACATACAATTTTATTTCGTAGTGATGGATGATGCGTAAACGCCTCTTCCACTCTTGTAAATTGGTGCCGGTGAGAAGTTTTTCCTTTTCGAGTATGGTTTGAAATGATATGTTTGATGTCATTTTCTTATTGTTTCAACAAATTAAGATTATCAAAGGTTTAGTACTTTTTTACAAAACTGAGACAAATAAATAAATTAATACTAATTAGTCTCCCACTATTTTATTTGAATCCAGTATCCCTCACCATTGACTCTGGAATATTATGTTGCCTGAATATTATAGTGGAATGGATCAATATTGCACTTTTCATTATCCCATATAGGGTTGTTCAAGAAACTTTAAGGGTTTTAGGTAGGAATTCCAAATGCCAACTGTATTAACTCACTGCTCCATGATCCGCCAAGTGGACTCCCAAATCCAGCAATCCTTTTATTTTGGATTTCCTCAACCTTTGCCTCTTGGTCACACCAAGTGATGCTATGGAAGTCAAACCTTGATGCGAACCAAGTTAATTCAACCCAAAACCTTGAATTGTAATTCCTCAATAATTAAATTCACCCCAACTAGGTTTGGTCAAGCACTTCGAACTATTGTTTGATTCGAACCAATATTATGGAAGGCTATACTGACAAAATATTTCTTTGTGGGATTTTATCCTTATACATAAATTGACATTTTATTATCTTGATTAAATGCTTTTTAATATTAATTGGGATATACTTAAGTGATTAACCATGTCAATGTTTATATTTACACATAATCTGGTCTTATTTTAGTTCAATATCGCATGCTTGTTTAATTCATTAATTGTGTGATCATAAAAACACACGCACAATAAAAAAACCATGAAATTGACAGAAATAAATTAAATGGAATGATCATGAGATTGTTCTATTACTTAGTTTATCTAGCGGTTGATAAAATATCCCAAGACTTAGGGGAGAAACACCTTGGACCTTTAGGGTTCATGTTTACATCTTTCCACATATCTATTTTTGTATCTCATTATATTGGTTTTACCTTGGCTCCTGGATTTAGCCACCTCCACTAGATTGGGAGCTCCATCCATTACATATTCATTTACCTCACACGCAGGTGAGGTGTAAAAAGGGGTTTTTACATAAATAACACGTGGGCGCACATCCCCTACATATTAATGAGGAGAAGGCTCGTAGGCTAGAAAATTTAATTTAAATAAATAAATTAAAGAAACCATTCACATACAATGGTCTTTGTCTAGCTCATGACCATCCATACATGCAATGATATGTACACAAAAATAAAAACTAGAATTCAATTTTTTAATCATTCTTGTATAAGATAAATCATGATCGAATATATTAATTATCATTAATTAATCAATCCTTTTATCATAAACTGTTTTCTGAACTTCCTTGAGATTCTCATCAATCATAATTTCAAAAAAATAAATTCATTTAAAATTATCCTTGTACATAACTTGTTCCTTGGAGGAAACCCGGTGAATTCTCGTTCATTACGCAGATGATAAATTTAACACAGATATATAAAACAACTATCACATGTTGTGCCTCATCTTTACATTGGTACCATGGTACACGTCTCAAGGGTTTGTATAATATAATAATAAATTTTAATAAATATGTGTAATTTGGGTGAGTACACAGCGTGCAGTTCTGATTACACGGCATGTACTTTTATTCACCGTCCATCCGAAGTACACGCCGGGGGACATTGCGTGTTAATGTACTTCAAAAAAATTCGGAGTACACTGCATGTTCCGTGGGACACACACTGTGTTGTTTTCCGTGTTACATGGTTTCCAGCTGGGAAAACCATGTACGTAGTACATGGTCCAACCTAAACAATAAGGGACTACACGCGGTGTTAATTGGACTTCAAGGCGTGTAATACAAAAACCATGTTCCACCTATTCATGGTCAACACATAGTGTCATAAATGACTTAGATAGGATCAATACATGGCCTGATTTGGCATACCAGTCCGATGCATGATCCTATACTATATGGTGTGTACTTCCGAATACACATCGTGTATCCCGTGATGTACGGACAGGAACGTTTTCCTCCTCCGTATGAGATCCTCTATTTAATTTTAATAAAAAATTTAAGGAAAAGATCATTTCTGTATGGTGAAAGAGAAATTATATGTCAGGAACATATCTCAAGATTCAGATTTAAAGAACAATTAACTTGATTTGAAACAAATAAATTATTAAATGTGTAAATCACCAAATGAAAAACTAAATAATTATAATCAATGATAAGACTCCCTTTGATACCACTTGTAGGTTTCAGGAAAAACAGAAGCATGTTGGTGGGTTTCCAAATATTAATTTTAACGTTAAACAACGTTCAATCCGAGATCCTTGACGATGTAAAATGTTGAATCTTCATAATGGAAGGAATAACAAAAAACATAAGAGGGAATCCCAGAACCATAGAGATAGGATCATCATATGTTGGTTATAATTAATTTAATTAATTCACAATAATTAACTTGGTTGAATTATTTATTCATTTATGTCTCCAGTCATGATCATGCGATCCGTCATTGCGTCATAGAATCAAAGTTTAGGATTCCACTAGTGGTGATCCACACGTGTGCCACATATCTCCGGACGTCGCCAAAGGGATCTCCGGGTTCTAGCATGGAAGAACCTTTACTTGCGATGTTCACCTTTGATCGGCATGGTCTCTCAGACTTGAGGGCATTCTTGGAGGAAAGAGTTCTTTCAGCTTTGAAAGAATTATACAGAATTGTTGTGCACAACGATTGGGGAAAAGTGTTGGGGTTGTGAGGATATTTATAATCAGGTTTGAGGTTATAGATTTATGACAATAAATAAACATGTTACACATTTTATTTATTTCATTAACTCTTATTGAAAACCCCCATGTCGAATTATTTATTCTTTGACATGGGCCCACATTGATTATAATAAATATCATTTAATAAAAAATTATTATATCCTCAAAATTCAGACTGGAAAAACTACACAGTGTGTAATCATTAATACACGGAGTGTACTCATTTTTCATAAAACTACATGGTGTGTATATTTAATATACATAGTGTTTACTTTTATTTTCCATTTTTCAATATTTCCTCCATCATATTTATTAGACCTTGAGTAATGGCTATTTATTTCTTAAATAAATGTAACTACATTACTCATAAATAAATATATGATTTCACCCACAATATATTCTCTCAAATAACTAGTGTCGAAATAAATTTGATCAGGCATCCTTAAATAATTATTAAACCACAATTGGGAATAATATTTAATTGACTTGTTAAATTAATATTTAACAAAGATACATGGACACACTTAGTGTGTGACCCTCTAGGCCTCTATCTCATTGGAATTAGGTGGGCCTGCCTAATGTCCATGATTACTGTCTAGAAATGGTTCAACTCACCCATGAGAAAGAAGTTGATGCCACATTGATGTTTCACCTCATACGAACACTTACCGTGTAATATAATCTCATTGTCTCAATATCTCAAATCAAACGGGTTGCATGCTAGTGACATCAACCCATGTGCTCGATTATTCTTTCTTCGACTTTCTGGAATTGAACATGCCCATTCCTTATCATGGACATGGATTTACATAGGCTATATCAATTCCATCAAAGGGCCTGAGCTATCTACTTCCATTATGGAACATAAGGGATAAATCCTCTCTCTCAATATCTATTAATGAAGTATTACTCGTGACATAGCCAACATATCCAACCTTACTGCGAACAGTGTGTCATCACAGTTTTCATCAATACAAATAAGTTCGCGATTTGTAATACCCATAAATAATAATCTTAATGTCTAAGGACCAATACAAGCGTCCGCAGATAGGAACATCCAATGACACTATGAAATGTGGATTTTCTTCTGGAGGGTCTCGTTCTCCTAATATCTTCTTGGATATTACGTTGGGCGCACACCATGAAAAGGTGCCTCAATGTTTTATGAGTCCTCACCCCTAATGGCCTGTATTATTTTTGTCCCTCAGAAAACATAATCCATCCATAGAACATATATTCAAGAATAGTGTTATGGCACATTCGGGTTCTCATCATAGCAGGGATCCTCTATGACCCTTTAATGAAACCGCTATCTTTAAGAAATTATCACATGAATTTTCATGAAGAAGAATAATGAAGATGTGATAAGGCTTTTATTAATGAATAAATTACAAATTAGTTGGTTCTAGGCCACCAACTCTAATAGTTGTAGCATTACCCCCATGACGAGAGATCGAGTTTAGGATCGAGCTACAACCAGGAGCGTCTCCTATCTCTATGTATCCGAATAGGATGGCCCCTTTTGATTTATGAGAGCAACATATACAGCTTGATGGTATGTTACAGTCTGGTTTTGTTTAACCATGTGTGTCACCATGGGGTGCACCGGTTTTTTTTGTGAAGAAGGTTGATGACAGTTTGCGGTTGTGTGTCGATTATCGTCATGTAACCAAAGAGATAATAATGAATCTATATCCACTTCCACTTATTTATGATTTATTCGATCAACTGAAGGGTGCAAGTTGGTTCACAATGATTTAATTACGGTAATGATATCATCAGATGTCTGTGAATGATGAGGATATCCTGAAGACTTCTATCTTTTGTTGTCATATGCATTATGTGTTCGTTGTAATGTCGTTCAGCGTGAAAAATTCTCCACTGTGTTCATGGGATTGATGAATGATATGTTCCATGAGTTCTGGTAAAATATAATGGTGGTTTTCATCGATGACATCCTGGTATACTCCATTTTTGAAGAGGAGCATGCAAAACATCTACACGCGATTTTGGGAGATCATCGTCACCATGAGACGTACGTGAAGTTGTCGAAGGGTGAGTTTTTGGATTGAAAATTCTGTATCTATGGGCATGTTGTATCCCAGAAAGGATTAGCTATGGATCTATCCATGATAGAAGCAGTTGTGTCTTGGGAAGCCCCAAGATAGTGTCAGAGATGCGAAGTTTCCTTGGTTTCTCAGTCTACTACAGGAGGTTCACAGCCTACTTCTCAGGAATTGTGACTCCTCTAAGAACATTGACCAAGAAGGCCTAGGCATTCATCAAGAATTATCAGTGTGAGGGAGTTTTCGAGTGTCTAAATGTGAAGTTAGTAAGTGCTCCATTTCTTTGTCTTCCAGCTGAGCGAGTTCAGTTTGACGTTTTAGGCGATGCTTCGCATCTGGGGTTGGGTTGTGTTCTGATGTAGAAAAGATCAGTTGCTTCTTTTGTGTCTCGATAGTTACCTCCCCATGAACGTAACTCTGCCTCTCATCATATTGAGTTGGCATCCATGGTGTTTTCCCTATTGTTTTGGAGACATTACCTCATAGGTGAGTGCTTTGTGGTTTTCACCAATCATAAGAGATTGAGGTATGTTTTCCCACAACGTGACTTGAACATACGACATCATCGGTGGATGGATTTCATACATGAATGTGACTTCAATACATCAAATACACCTGGAAAGAGGAATGTTGTATCAGATGCGCTGAGTCAAAAGTCACGTAGTGATGCTATGTGTGAATCTGGTGATTCCTAGAGAGTAATGGAAAAGTTTTCAGCATTACTTCTTGATATGGGAGAAGGTGGGTGCAGAGGATGTATTTTTTAGAAAATGGTGCATTCATATTTCATGAAGCATGTGGAAGATTCCCAGTTGGGATACAATGAGGTGGAGGTGGGGAGAGACCGAGTTGATTGTGGTGAGGCCCCTGATGGTTGGTCAGAGGATGAAAAAAACCAATTGTTGTATCACAGAAGGATTTTTGTTCAATTGACAATGCGAGAGATGGTTCTCAAAGAGTTTCATAGTTATCCATTTGCAGCGCATCCCGACGTGACAAAGAGTTACCAAGCCTTGAGGAGCTAGTAATGGTTGTGTGGGCAGAAGAGTTTATTGTTTGAGTTTGTGTCTCGATGTTTGGTCAGCCAGAAGTTGAAGGCCAAACACCATGTTCCTGGTGGTCTTCTCCAGCCATTATAGATTCTTCAGTGGAAGTGGGAGGACATATTAATGGACATTTTTACTTGATTAACTCGAGATCCTGGAGGACATGATGTTATTTGTGTGGTAGTGGATTGTTTAAAAAATTATTCACACTTCATAGAAATCAATGAGTCATGATCAGTGGATGTTTTGTCGAGGCCGTATCTGGAGGAGGTGGTGAGATATCATGGAGTCCCAAGGACAATCATTTTTTATCAAGATCCTTGCTTAACCTCTAGTTTGTGGAGAAGTACCCAACATGCGTTTGATTCTCAGCTCTTCCTTAGCACTACTTCTCATCCTCAAACAGACGTTCAGACAGAGAAAACAATACAGACTCTTGAAGACATGTTACGCTCTTGTGTTCTTGATTTTGGAGGTTCATGGATGAGGCACTTACCATTGGTGATGTTTTATTAGAATAATAGTTTTCACTCCACCATCAGTATGGAACCATTTGAAGCCTTGTATGGTCGGCCATACCGTACTCAATTGTGTTGGACTGGGGTTATAGAGTCAGCAATTCTCAGACCAGAACTAGTGAATAATACAACAAAGATGGTTCCGAAGAATCATGAGAGGATGAAGACATTGCAGAATCATCAGAAAACATATTTTTATCAAAAAATGAGACTCGTAGACTTTAATGTTGGGGATCAAAATTTTTCTGAAGGTTACTTCCCATCGTGGGCATCGATGGATTTTTCATGGGGGTAATCTGTCTCCCATCTTTGTTGGGCCTTTCAATATGTTAACTCATGTTGGGGTTGTGGAGTATCAAGTAGCACATCCCTCGCGGATGATTCAGATACATGATGTTTTCCATTTATCACAACTCCATCGTTATCCTCTTGATGAATCTCACATCATAGATTGGGGAGAGATCAGTTTTGATGGTGATGCAGTTGTTGAGGAGAAACATGTGTAGATCCAAGACTGCAAGGAGAAGGTGTTTTTTGGGTGTTCTACTCCCTTGGTTCATGTTTTGTTGTGACACAACAGCATGGAAGAGAGCACCTTGGAACGTGAGTCATAGATACGTGCTCAGTACCAAGAGTTGTTTGATGTTTAACTCTTTTTATGTAATGATATCCACTTGTGGTTATACCATTCATATTTATATTATGAATTTATTTTGTTTTGTCTTATGGCTTACTATCTTTCGAGAGGTACCTTGATAGGTGGTTGTTCAGACCCCATTTTGTTTTCCCTTTAGGTGGGCTTTGAATTCTCCAGGATGAGAATGTTTTGAGAGGTATCTGTGGTAATGGCCTAGACCTCTCTAGTGTATTCCATTGTGAAAATATGATGTTTGAGGTGTTCCGAGAGGTCAAGGCGACTTATCCCCAACACTTTTCCAATTTTCTAATTCTTTGAACAGTACTATTGGTGAATAGTTCTATCGGTAACCTCTAACAGTAACCTCCCCTTCCATTTCCAAATTTCCAATTCTATGAACATTTCTATCATTGAACAATTCTATTTGTGTCCTCTAACTGTAATCTCTCTTTCCTTTACCAAATTTCCAATTCTATAAATAGTATCATCGGTGAACAGTTCCACCAGTAACCAGTATCGGTAACCTCGAATGGTGAAATTTTGTTTCCATTGGAAAATTTTGAGTTTTGTGAACAATTTTTCCATAACGATGACCTTTTAACAATGACCTTTTATATCTTTTTTCCAAATTTTTAGTTCATGAATAGTTTTTCCAGAACTATGACCTTCTAATTGTGACCTTTTCTTTGCTTTTCTAAATTTTGAGTTCATGAATAGTGCGTCCCGAACAGTGACCTTAAAACTATGACATTTTCTATCCTTTTCCAAATTTTGAGTTCATGAACAGTGTTTCCAGAATGGTGACCTTCTAATTGTGACCTTTTCATTCCTTTTCTAAATTTTGAGTTCATGAACAATGTTTCCATAATGGTGACCTTCTAACTATGAACTTTTCTTTCCTTTGCAAAATATTGACTTCATGAATTGTGTTTCCGGAACGGTGGCCTTCTAGTTGTCACCTTTTATTTCCTTTTCCAAATTTTGAGTTCATGAATAGTGTTTATGGAATGGTGAGGTTCTAACGATAACCTTTATTTCCTTTTCCAAATTTCAAGTTCATGAACAGTGCTTCCAGCATCCTACAGTTTGGCCCTTTTAACATTTTCCATTGATGTAAAATGCATTATGATCCTTAGTTTAAGGGCTCTAAGGCCGATTAAAATACCCTAACTCATATATAAATTATTCGTATGGCCCGAGATGTTTTTACTTGGTCAAAATGGGTGGTTTAATGAAATCCACTTTTAATGGTAAATTAAGCATATCTTAAACCATCGCACAATTAAATCTTATTTAGGAGAGGGATATCTTTCTACCTAATTATTTCTTCTTGTTCTCAGGTGTGAGACACTCGAAAATCCCATTGATTCTCATAAGAGTTTCACAATCAATCATTCATCCTCGGATAAGTTCTTCTCCCAAGATATATCGACCATTCATTGATATAAGGTATGTTTTATCATCATTCTTTTGAGGTTCATCTTCTCCAGTTTCTCCTTCCATATTATAGAATGGGATCTTCATTCTTCTGATAGAGTTTTCTTGGGTTTCGGTTGGTGCGGTCGTACCGTGGCATCTTCCGGTGGATGCTGTTGTCGCTAGAGGAGGATTTCTCCCTATTGTATAGGATTTTATCATATGAAGAACATCAAGAACTGTTTGATCTAGGGGAATCATTGCTTATCTATTCTTTTATGTGCAACAATATTGTTAGCATGTTTTATCCAACTCGATGATACTGGAATTTCCATAATAAATATTTTAACCTGATAAATAAATTGATATCGATCAAATTTTATTGCCTTTTGTTTTTCTAGATAGTGTGATATCTATGCTTGCTTCGTATAACTGCTTGATTTTTAAAAAAATTGGTAACGAATCTAAATTAGAATTAATTGATAATTGTAATGAAAAAGGTAAAGAAGCATGTAAAGGAATCTGGTTCTCATTATTGTAAATTGATGTTAATCAAAATGGTGAATTAAGAATGATAATTATTTGTGATATCTTACTATTTATGTTTCCTAAATGTGGAACCTACATATAATAAATTGGTTAATTCATGACGGATTAACGAACTAATTTTTTTATAATTATTTCAAGGGTTCTGAGTTACCCTCTTGATTGTTAAAGGGCCCATAGTGAAATTCTTATGATGTTTTTTTTCTGCTACTTGTGTTGTGATATGAGACTGGATGGCTGTTGTGATATGTGGGGGCATGGAGGCCTTCTGGTTGTGGCTGCAGATGACTCCTACAGTGGAGAGATGCATCAGTTTATAAATGTTGGTGTTGGGGAGGACTCCATGGATGATGTAACATGATGGATGTGATTGATGGATGTTTATTGTTTCTTATTGGTTGATTATCTACTTTACTTTTCCCCACAGCTCAAGGAAGCAGGTCTGACTTACTCTTCTTCTGAAAGAGGCAATGTCGTGTGGGGTATGACATGTGCTTTCCTTGTTTAGCTTCTCAATGGATGATGGGTCTATCCTCTTTCTATAAGTGACAAAGACTCGGTGGGTAGTACATCTACTCACCGTGTTGAGACCACTTGTCTTTCGTTGCATATATTGTTTTTATTGAATTTCTAGAAATATGGGAACGTAATTTAGTAATGAATTATTGGATAAATGGTATTAACCCATGAGGTTTGAGCATGTTTGAAGATAATGATGGGGTTGTAATTTTTATGGAACAGTGGACTTTGGGTGTGATTCTAAATAAATTTATTGAGGAATTGTTCGTGATTAATTAATGTTTAAAGAATTAATTAACGTAAATTGGAACTAATAAAATGGGAATGAAGTAATGTAATAAATCTCTTTAAATGTTTGTGTTCTTATGTGATACCTAATCTTAGATGTGGCATCACGGAGTCCCAGAGATGTCAGTTGTAGTTGATACTTAGACTAGGTCATGACCATAGTGTTGTTGTGAGATATAGTATATTCTGAACTTTTTGTGTTTTTATACAATACTCCACCCTTTCAGTAAGTTCATTTGACACCCCGGGGATTCTGATCCCTGGGGGGTGTGTTTTCCCCAACATTCTTGTGGAAGAGTGAATGGATTACTACCCCCTTTGGCTCTGCTCTTTTATTTTGCTATATACTTGTGCTGGTAGGCACAGTGGTTATTTTTTCCCATATATGTGTATAGAGGGCTGTAATGGCTTTTGGTTATTCAAACACATATGTTCTAGATATAGTTTCTTATTGACTACTATAGGTGTAACATGTATAGTATGTGATGGCCTGAGGATCCTTACTCGGTGTATGGGCTGTAATGTCTTGAGGTACAATACTAGACATATGATACACAATATGCGGGCTATGGCGGATCCCAGAAATGACCTGGTTACTTTGGTGTGTGGACGTGGTGGGTTTATTACACGAGGTGCATATTGTGGTGCTCCGTCCAGGTGTATGCTGGCAAGCCTTTTTGGAGAGAGATGATTAGGATGTACGACATTGGGGAAATGCGTCAAACCAGTGGGGAAGTAGTAGTGGGATACCCTTGATATTATTTATTATATGATATATTATTTTATGTGTTACTAGGTGAGAGTATCCATGGTGATGTAGGGAAATTAGTATACCTGTTTATGTGACAAGTTTGTTTCACTTGTTGTTCACTGTGCTTTAGCATGATTTCTTTACTTTTACACGAGAGGAATCAGAGAGTATCTTATTGAGTATACTGTTATACTCACCCTATGAATATATATTAACTATTTTTCAGGTCCCTAGGAGTATGTTGGAGATCATGATGGTTTTTACTAGCTTGGGGTTGTAGGAGCTATTTGGGCTTGTGGTTGCTGTTGTTTTTTATTCTTTTGGGTACTTGAAGTTTTCCCCATCCAATTGTAGTACTTTTCCATGACATTATATAAGTTCACTTGGGTTATCTTTTATATTTCAGTTCTGAGGTGGAGTTGGTTGGTGTCTATCGTATCTCTCTCATCTGCATGTGTCCTCTTAGAGGGTAATGCCTCCAATCTGCATGGTTACTATACCCTCAGTTCTAGTCGGCAGTCCGGGGCCTACTGGAGTTGGGACTCGCATATCATTATCTCCCTTCTCACATTGCCCGCCCAAGAGGGGTACAAATTGTGGGGATGGGGTCGTGACAAGACATCATTCTCCATGACTCATCACAATGATAAAAATATCACTAAGCATGAAAAATTGTTAGGATATCACACTACCATAATGGTGTACTATAAAACATAAAATTTTATAAAACAAAGGCAACATTAGTCAACATAACATCAGGATGTCATGCTGACAGAATAAAAATTTGGTTAAGTATGAGATACATCCTAATGAGGCTCCATCAATTTCATACCGCAAAAAAATGATATGTATAAGGATCTATCAGACAAGACACT
The DNA here is from genome assembly GCA_963277665.1 of Viscum album. NCBI lineage: Eukaryota > Viridiplantae > Streptophyta > Magnoliopsida > Santalales > Viscaceae > Viscum > Viscum album. The sequence goes on along the minus strand of OY728128.1, from coordinate 1,009,628,855 downwards.
GCTAGTTGATATGTTGACCGTGTATTTGATATTTAAATTGGTATAAGACACTTCCAATGTCACACTATAAATTTCATGACGTTAAAAAAATATACCATCAAAATTCAACACACCTACAGTCTATGACACAATGGGTATTTTCTTAACAACTAGTTTTGAATCACTTCTAATCACTGTATTTACTGAAGCTTTTTCAATTTTATATTTTAATTATTTTATTTAAAATTATTAATAGAAAGAATTGATGACTGTGTTAGGATGTGTAGTGTGATGAAGTTTTTTATCCAGATATTCTTCATACCACTACTTCTTATAAATTTGAAGTACACTCACTCATAAAGAAGCCTTCCAATATTGGATGATGTTGATCGATAACAATATAAGAGCTCCAATTTATTGACAACAAAAATTTCTAAACCATATTGAGAAACAATAAGAGCTGACCAGCTGAAAACCATTGGCTAGACTTTAAACAAAAAATTAACATTTACTCATTTCCTCCAGCTAAAGAAAAAAAGTTAGAGACAATTTATTTTACATATGTTTTATTTGAGAACCGGACTCAAGCATGACTATCAAATCAATTCAAGTGTCACAAGCTACATTGCAATGGAATGATAATCTATTATCTCTACAAATTTATATTTCTCTATTCTAATAATATTTATTACATTTTTCATTTATTGTATGTGTATATTCTGTTTTTTCATAAACACTCCATCTCCTACATTATACTAGAAGATACTTGATATCTTTAAACACAATTTTCTTATTTGTTTATCCCATAGATAAGAGGGTTATAGGTCCTTGTGTAGCCTGTTTAGTTTTACCCCCACATATAATTGTGGAAGAGGTCATGAGTGACCTAAAAAATTTATAATCTACTGTAAAACCAGATCTAGGTTATGGGTAATACTGTTTATTATATATTATATTCTTCAAGGTGGGTAGTCCCCAAGTGTAAAAAACTATGTCTGGACTTGGGACTATACATCTTGTATTCAAACAATCTATTGTGTGATTTATTTTTGTTTTTATATATTTCCTCTATAAAACAAAATAATATTTACTCTATACAAAATATATACATTGATATTTTATATTAATCTATTTTGACATAGTATTTTGATCACGAAAACAAATTTCAATGGATTTAATGATATTGTATGTTATTCATCTTAGATATAATGGATCCTTAGATGAATCTATAAAATGATTGATATCTATACCATCCTACTTGTTTTTATTAACCAGGATATATTTAAATATTCACAGGATTTTAAAATAATATATTTTGAAAAAAACATTTATTGTGGACTCCATTCACCCCCCGCCCACTATAGATACTCACTCTAACCAACATTTGGTATAAGAGGTATAGTAAATGGTATTGATGCATTCAAAATCATTTCAACTGTTATTTTAGTTGTAATTTAATGATCACAGATTTATGTCATTTTTAAATTTAGTTAAACATATAATCATCATGAAGAGTCTACTACTAACATACCTCCTATATATAATATTAAAAATTATTCTCAATAGAATATTATAATAAAAATTCATTAAGAATGTATGGGAATTGAAATCTAGATTTCTTTTGAAGATAGATATGTGTTTCATATTATTTCTAGAGCTACTTAAGATAATGCTTCAAAATATTCCTATAATAATAATTTTAAATAAATGAATGGTTTTTAATTTTATTTAGATGATGAGTAATTTAACATGATTTATTTATGTAATACATCATTTGATATTTGGGACACTCTATATGATTCAAATTAGGTAACATTAAATGTTAATGTGATAGGTCTTAATACTTATAATATTAAATTAGATAATTTTATAATGAAGCCTCGTGGACCCATTTATTTCCTTTTCCTCTGGTTTAATGAAATTTTCATTACAATATAATCACATGGAAAACTTGTATCATATGGGGACTTAATTATGCAATTACTATGATTTCAACCAGAAAGTTAAAGAGGCACATCAGTTTCAATTAGAGAATAATGTGACAAAATCAAGTTGCATTGGAAGAGTTTATTTTTAAATTTATGATTTATGAAAAGGAATTAAAAGTAATTGGTGGAGAATATTTGGAACCAAAAATATTATCGATGGATTTAAATACTAATTCACATAGACAATAGAAAACTAAATCCAAATAGGCCATGTCTATGATATGGATTCAAGTGATATTGAATCACCTTATAAAAGTGAATAAAATAAGGATAACAAAGAAAAAATAATCGAGATATTTTTCCAAAATAAAATTTTCTTCAAATTTTGAAATTTTTATGGGATGTATAATAACAGTGGGAATTCAATGAAATATTTGAATAATGATGATGATTCAAAGGAAGTAGTTTTATATGATTATAAGTGTAAGGGTAACATAAAATCTATCTATTAAAAACATATGAATAAAAAGAAATATTTGGATAAGGATAGAAGATACATAAATTCTATGACAGTGACATGGAGGGCTTTATATCATGTCTCTACTATCTTTAATGCATCACTTGAAGATAAGATAGACATATCCAATATTTGTTTCCTGACTAAAGTATGTGATGTATCTATATTACCTATTATTTCACGTATTTATCAAATTCATAATTCTGATAATTCTCTCAATGAGCAATATGATTATAATAATATGTGAAATGAATAATTATTTGAATACAAAAAATATGTTGTAGGATACCATTAATGAGTCAAAGTATAATTAAAAAAGTCTTAAAAGATAGTATGTTTTCTTTAAAAATAGAAAATATAAACTATCTATAAAAATTCATAAAAATTTTCAAATACACAAAGAAATTAGTCTTCCCAAATTATCAATTGAGAAATATATTCACGAATATGAAAAGTTTACAAACGATAGAGAGAAACTCACATAAATTTTGGTAAGTTAAGTTTCTCAAATATATGTTATGGGAATATGATATGATACTCGACAGGGGAGAATATCTAAGAGTACATTTGTTCCAAAATCCAGACATGAAATTTCTACTTTCATTCATCTTTCAAAAGTATAAAACAATGTTTTTATTTCTAAATGTTTGAATCCTATTTGTTAGAAACTCATGCGGAAATTGTGGGATCCCAAATATCTAAATTCTAACACTTCTCAACCCATACAGATTTGGGTAACAACATAATTTCTTATTTAAAACATGTTTTGTAGGGGGAATTCCTAAATAACTCTAGTATAATACTATCATACTTGGATTGTGGTTGTTCAAGATATATAATATCACATTATTCATGTTTCAAGATCCTTTTAATTATTGATGGGGGACATGTTATCATTTCTAATAATGATAAGGGAAATATCCTTAGCCTAAGAAACAATTGTAATAATAATATAGCATTAATTTCTAGTGCACTATATGTATATGGTTTAATAAATAATATTATAAGTATATAACAATAATGTGATGATGGGTTTTATTAATAATTTAGTTATTATTGATGTATTTTTTTTTTAAAATATATTATTTTCTAATACACAATTAAATGCCAATATTTATATTGTAGATTTAAATTCTTTTATTTCCCAATATGATTCATTCATATTTTCTTTTCCTAATGATTTGTGGATTTTCTATAGGATACTAGTCCATTGAAGCATTAAATCATTTAGAAATCTATTTAGGAACAATTTATTTTTGGATCTATCTAATTTTCAGATACTATCTAATAATGTCTATAACCCCTATAAAAATGGGAAACATAAAAAATGTTTCTTTTTAAATTAATGAATAATTTCTCAACTTATCAACCCCCTGAGTCGGTTAACTTGGATTTGTTATTAAATTATATAGTTTTATTACTTAATGGGAATAATTGTGTTTATATTCAAATAAATGACTATTCTAGATATTCTTTTATATAGATTTTGGATAAAAAAATGTGATGGTTGATCTTACATTAACAATTATTATATATTTGTATACAATCCAAGGGGACATATGATTAAAAACATAATGAGCGATAATTGTTGTGAGTCTAAAAATAATGATTTAGATTATTTTCTATAAAAAAATGGCTACACTCATAAATTTTCTTCTACTTGTACCCCCAGCTGAATAGATTTGGGAAAATGAAGAAAAGAACCTTACAAGAGATAACATGTACTATGTTAAATTACTATGACCCACATATCAAGTTTTTTAGAAGAAGTTGTCAATAAAACTTGTTATATCATCAATAATGCTTCGATCAGTCATATCAGAAAGAAGAACCAATATGATCAATTGAACAATAAGAAACACGAGGTTAATTATATTAGAGTTTTTGGTCTCAAAAACATTATTCAAAACAGTAAGGATAATTTTGGAAAATAATTCTCTAAAATTGATGAAGTAATTTCTATTTTTTTCAATCTCTATAAAATAAAATAGAGTATTCAATAAGAATAAAAAATAGTGGAAGAATTATTCATTTTAAGAACTGATGAAACTCTTCCACATGAACCTATGAACGTTTTCATAAAACAATGAGGATGATTTATCATTTATGAATATAAATTCTTAACCATTATACTCAGATTTAAAAGAAGTCAAAAAGTCATCTAGTAATTAATAATTTTCAAAATAGCTTAAACATAAACAAGAAAATCTAGAAGCAATGAGTCCCTATTTCTCTATATCTATTAGATCTATTATTTACAATACTTTAGATTTTGTTTTATATTATCTAAATAGTTGATAAAAACATGTGATTATATTATAAACATGGTTAACATCAAGTTTTCATGTCTTATCTTGCACCTAAGAACACCAATGAAGCTATTGAAGATGAATTAGTGGTAATACAAATTCTAGAAGAATAAAATTAGATTGAATGAGATGGACTATGGGAATGTGTAGATGACCCATGACACCATGTCAATTGGAACTAAATATGTGCTTAAGAATAAAGAAGATGTGTCGCAAAATATAGTTAGAACCAAGGATGGATATGTAATACATGGTTATTGTTAGGTATATGGGATAGACTATAAGGATACCTTTTCTCTTGTATCTAGACTCAAATCCATAAAAATCATGATTTTTAATGTATCACATTTATATTTAAATTATTATAAAATGGATGTGAAGTGTTCACTCTTAAATTTTATTTTAGTTAAGAATTTTTTTGAATTCCCCAGTTTTTTAAAACTAATATTTTTTAAATAATTTCATTAAATTGACCAAATCATTATACGATTTAAAAAGATCTCCAAGATCATGTGGTGATAGTGTCCTCAATTTTTTCATTTCAAGATGTTTTGAAAATTGTACTACTAACCATACCCTTTTCAAAAAACTATTTATAAAACATATATTATTAGAAAAAATAAATGTTGACGTCATTTTTTGTGAATATTAAAAAAAATTATACTAGTTCTGATTTATCTACATTGATGGAAGATTAATATGAAATGAGCTTAATGGGTGATGTCAAATTTTTTCTTGGATTTATGATCATTAAAAACAAAATAGAACTATTTTATATAAATATTAATATAAAAAATAACATTTAAAATGGTTTAACATGGATAAAATTTGGAGTATTGATACTCCTATTAGTACCACAAATAAATTTTATCTTTGTGAAGCTAGAAAATAAGTTAATCAAACTACTTAAAATTGTATTATTAGGAGTCTTACCTACATTACTACTAGCCATCTTGATATTATTTATAGTGTGAGTATGTATTCTCATTTTCATGAAATCCCAAAAGAGTCACACCTATTTCTATTAAAAGTTTTTTTAATTCAAAAATTTAGAAAACTAATGTTGGAATTCTCTACCCTAGGGGATAATAATTTAATATAGTAATTTATTCTGATGCTAATTTTGGTGGATGAATGTTAAATAGAAAAATAAAATCTAGAACATGTTAATTTTTTAGACTCTCTCTTGTTTCATTGTGTTATGATAAACTAGGTTATGTAGATCTATCCAATGATGATGTTTAGTACATAGCTATATGTATTTATTTGGTACAATGTTGTTGTATGAAATACACTCTACCGGACAATGGATATTCATTATAAAACATCCCTATTATCTGTAACAATACAAATGAAATATATATCACTAAGAATCATGTTTCTCATTTTAGGACAAAACCAATTGATAAAATACATAACTTTTTGAGATACCATTTACACAAAAGAGATATCACTCTTGAATTTAATATCCCAAAACATCATTTAGCTGATATATTTATTAAGAGGTTAAATTATGAGAAAATTAATAATATAAAAAATGATTTAAGAAAGTTTCATTTTAGTTATGTAAAATTTCCATTCACTTACCATTGTTATTGACATACTATTGTGATGAACATACTGTTTGGAATAGATTTTATGGGGGCAACACACCATTATGGTGATATACATTTGTGGTATCATGTCATGGGCTTGTCAAATCATTGTCTTGTTAGTTAATTGCCTTGTCACATCATTTGATTGTCACACTTTTGTCTTCTGAAACTATTGGATTTTCACATTGTTGGATTATCATGCTGTTTATTTTAATTCTTTTTCAAATTTCTCTATTTCTTGATATTTTGAACTGCCGGTTTATTTCTCAGTTTATTATTTCATCTAACATGATCAATACTTTTGGGTGATTGAAAATTTTATTTCATATATTAATTCAATTTTTTATTTCCTAAAATCCAAAATGATTAATAAAATTGAGAAATGTCTATTCTCAACATACCTTTATCCATGTGCGATACTCCTATATCTTTTTCTCTTCAGATTATTGAATAAATTTTCCTTTTGTATTTTAATGCTTATCCTCTATCAACCAATATTTCTCAACCGATCTGAATGCCAATAAACAAGTGACATGTCAAGTATTCACATTCTCATTATAGATATTCAATGAATAACAATAATCAATATAATGCACCTACACCAGTTTCACTAGATATTACTGATCTTCCTAATAAGAATTGTTTTCAAGAAAAGGTTGTTGAATTGACATGTTTGTTGTGTATTGTGTCACTTGTACATAAAGTGCTATAGGAAAAAGGGTTGTTATAATCATTCTCAAAAAATGTACCTTCTACCATATGAATGTCTATGAGTTTTATAATCATGTAACCGTCCCATTTTATTAATATGGTGATGATTTTCATATAAGTCATGTGAAATGAGATGTTTTTTTGTTTTTCATCAAAAGGGCTAATGGTGTAGGTGTACCTCATGATAGAGTTTTTGAGAACTACAAAGGTATCATTTTAGAAGTCAATGCTTTGTGTTAATATAAATATTATATTACTATTATAATAGGAGATGGAACAACCAGAATGAATATTTCCTTAGTGATAGATGGAGAGTGTAGGATCCTCTTTATGTTTTTGTAGCACGTGATTTTCATAAGAAAAGTTGATTTATCAATCCAAATGTTCCAATATTTTTATCTAAAATATCTTATTATAGATGTTTAAAAAATAAATATTGGTATATATATCATGGTTAAAATGTGTGATATGACAAAATAATCCTCCAAAACCAACTCCATGTTCAACCCGCATTTTTTTATTTCAATACTGGAGGAAAAGGGCCCAGTAGCGATGAATAAATAGTCCAATATAGATTATGGTTGTTTCTATCTCACATGTTCTACTTATTACAGAATTGAGATAAGTTGGAAAGCCTATAAAATACATTGGGTTTGTGATTCTGAGAAGTTATATGTTGAGTATAATCTAGTTGATCATCCAACCAGACAAGAGACGAATTTGATCCACACATCATGTCTGATCAAGTAGTTGAATCTTTTATGAGGATAAAGAAGAAGATGTTGGTGAGGAATATGAAATGTAACCATATATTGATTTAGTTATTGATGAATATTTTTCTCTCAAAGCATCTCCCATTACCTTCAGAGATCCTAGTCTACCAAAGAAACATCCAAAAATAAAACAATTAGTTAAAATTGATAAAGAAGACACTTATTTCTCTAGTGAAGATAAATATAAAAGTCCCAAATAAGCTAAATTACATGATGAGGAGGAGGATGAAAAATAAAAGAAAAAATAAGGTGAAAATAGAAATAGATAAAGTGTTAATAGGGATAAAAGGGATAAAAAAAGATGGTAGTGATAGTGATGATTTTAACTTTGACCATAATGGCTCTTGTGTACAAATTAATAGAAAGGAAATTGAAATGACTTTTGATCTTTATGATGATTTTCTTGATAGGGATCAATTCCAATCTATTAAAATATTTCATTGTGATACAGATATTGTTAAAGTTGAATCCTAATTAGTTTCTACTAGTGAAATGGTTTCTGATTTAGTTTTGATGTAGTAGTTAAGTGTGATTTCGGATATAGAACAACATGCAACTGACCATGAGGAAAGGGAGAAGCCATCTTTTGAGCAAGTATGTGATGTTAATATTTATTCTTTTACTTCTAATATACCTTTATTTGATATCCACAATGAATTAGAATTTATGGTTAATGTTTAGAAGGATGATGTGTAGCCATTTATGGAAACTACTATTGATAAGTAGTTTGAAGATAATTCCAATAATATTGAAAGAACCTTGGATTAAAAAAAATTTAGATTACCAGAATAATCTTCATTTCATTGTTCTAAATCCTACTTGGGTGGTACCACTTACCACTACATATATCTAATTTGTTGTTACAGAAAAATGGTTTGATCAAATGGAATAAATATGGGGAATTTTTCTAGGTTTGTAAGGGGTCCACCAATGAATGGTGGACCTAATGATCAAGTTGAAGAAGATACAATGTAATCATTGATGGATCATGTAGATTTATATGGTCTATTTAAAAATTCAACTTTTTGGATTCCCTTCTCTTATTCTGGTGGGTCTACCTCCTCAATCCTTTCATGTATATTTTGTCACAATAGATGACTACAAATATTTTTGATTAACATCTTTTTGGGTTTCACAAGTGTTTGATGAATAAGTATCTTATCAAGAGGGAATTCAGTGAAAATGATCCCTAATGTCTGTCTTAGTTGGATATTTTATGAATACAACCAAATATGATGTATCTTATTTCTATAATAGATATTCAGAATAAGTTGATAAGCAGTAAACTGGAATCCCTCAAGTATTTTTTTGTATAATTGGGATCTAAATATCAATATTTCACAGAATGTATCCATAAATGTCTTGAACATATATCTTCAGATAATTTTACTCCTTTGGTTACTACTATTGATGTAGATCATTTCATAACAGTAGTGATTGAGGATGTTGTAGCTACCTTCAGTGGTCCCTGAAGTGGATAACATGTGATTCCTTTAGAAAAATTGTGTAATTTTGAGAAATGGAATGATCATGATCCTATGATAACCAGGAAGTATACCAAAAATATTAATGATTATAACGATACTGTAAATAATTCTATTAATTACTATATCTCTCATATTTATAACAATCATGGAATGGATGTGAATTTTAAATTCTTTTCTATGAATATTCATATTACTCATGTGACTTAGGATGTAAAAGAACGTATAAGATAAATCATGCATGAGACTCCAGTGTTGAGATGGTTTATGGAAGAGAAATAATACTTCTTTAGTGCCATGGTATATGGTTGTCAGATTTTTATGGATTTCATAGAACTCATGAAGCCTTTTTTTATGTCTATGGTCAATTAGTTTTTTGTTGTGTCAGCTATTCCCATTACTCGTCAGTTCTCTTTCAAACATGGAGGTTATGGTTGTTTCTCTTGATCCTTCACCCGCCTAATTTTGCTTTTTCTAATGGATCATTTTCAAGTTGCGTGTCAGCTTAGTCCAATTGTTGTTATGGAAGATCATTCCCTTCGAGCTATCAATGTTCGTTCTCCTGATTCTCAATCTACTATCCATTAGGATGAACATGATGTCGTGTATATGGAGTAATGGAAATACCATGCTAAAGAAAAAGAACCCCTCGACCCATCATCTATATCTTAAACCATTTTATTCAATTGGCTTGGACTTTAAGTCTTTGATGTGACTTATATAGTAATAACTTCTTTCTCTTCTATTTAATGTCTTTATTAAATCTTATTATTTCTCTTTTCATTATATCTTGATCATTGATATTACCTTAGATGTCATCTTAATGAATTTTTATTAACTTTGATGACCATATTTAAAATTTATATTATTTTTTGATTCCATGATTAGTGATTATAAAAATGGTTGATATTGTTGATCTCCAAGATTTACTGATCACAAAATCATAATTATGATTTTATTAATCATTTTCATGTTTATCTATCTGTAATATGTGTTCTAATCTAGGTGTAAAACTTTTAATGTATGAGACACAATTGAGATAGGACCCACGAACTCAGGACGCCACTATCCATGACTCGCTACCAGCATAAAAATCATTTTATATCTTAGAATCTTCTAGGATATAAGACCTCCAGAATTTCATACCATAGGAATGAATAATAGAAAATTTCGACGACAATACTAGTAGACATAGAATCAAGATATCATGCAGCCATAAAATTCTTTTGATATGCATGAGATACCACTTTAAGAGTCATCATCAATGTTATGTCACCAACAAAGAAATTTCTTTATTCCAATGACACCATCATTATAGAAACTGCTTGTTGAGTTGCCGACATCCTACTAGATATATGGCTTAGTCTAAGACACCACCAATGTCACACTAAAAGAGTCACACTAAAAGAAAAATATACCATCATACATCAATGCACTGACATTGTAACACACCACCAATGTTTTCTTAATTTATCATCTGTAATCTTTTATAATGTCTATATTTATTGAATCTAATTTCAAACACAATTTTTGGTAATTTTATTTAAAACTATTGACATAAGGGAACGAAGAGTGTATCAAAATGTGAAGTATGAGGAAGCAGTGAATCCAAATATTTCTCAGGGGGTTAGTGCTGATAAAAGTGTATAATAGTACCTCATATGAAATAGTGGAAATACTGTATAAAGTGGAACAAAATATTGTTAACATATCTAATTTTATAAACAAAAAAATTGTAGGACATGATTAGAAAACAATAATATTTCAACTAACTCAACACATTGACCAGAAGGCAAAATAAAATTCTCATTCACTGATTTCCTCCCATTAAGGAAAAAGAGTCTATGACACTCAGTTTGAAAAGGAATTTATTAAAGATAACCGAAATAAATATTTACTTCCCAATAAATTGAAGAGTTACAAACAACATTACATCAAACTCTGAATCTCTAGACTCTATATTTTCATATTTCTCTATTATTTTTTCATTTAATACATTTTGGGCAGTGTTTGGAATACTCTATTTTATGACACTCACACAATATCTAGTGAAGAACTGAAAGATTCATGATATATTCTAGAAATATTCCCAAATTCATTCTCATGGAAAATTTTTGTAGAATTCCCTGTGTTATTTGTTTAGTATTTACCCCATTTATAATTGTGGAAGAGGTCATATGTGATCTATCCATTTTGAAAACTATTGTAAAACAAGATCATGGTTATGGATAATCTGGTTTATTATATATAAATAGATTGGTGATCTGTGTTAACCAATTATAGAAGATGAATTCCTTACTAGATATTAAACTCCTCTATTCAAACATTTTCTTATGTACTTAAATTTTTTTTCATTACATAATCTTTAAAACTAAAAATTGTTTTATCTTTATACAAAATATATAATTTTGTTGTTTAATATATTTTTTTCCCATATTTTATTTTAGTCAAAAAATCTATTTTCAATGGATTCAATAAATTTTTATACTATTCATCTGACACATAATTAATATTCAAAAAAATCATTATAAATATTTTAATCTATTTCATACTACTTATTTTGATAAATTCATATATATTTAAATATTTGGGGGATTACTAAATAATAAATTTTAAAACAAATACTTTTATCTGCTACAGAGTTCACACCCAACCTGGGATACTCAATCCAACCAAAACTATCAAAAATTGTCATGATACATTTTTTTCAGACTAGGGAACACTTCCCAATTAAATTCATGAGACTCACACATCATGTCCTCCCACATACAAGTAGGCATTCACAAATGAACACGAATGTGGATAAGGTCATCTTCATCAATGGTATATTCTGATTTTATTTCACCATTATCATTGTTTTCTATTAACAATTGTAAAATTGGAAAATCATATTACTTCTTCTTCATGATGTTCAGATGAAATTGTACAATAGATGTATACCCGATTTTCATCTGTTCATACTCTAACTAAAAACCAATTTATATATTATTAATTGTGGAAATTATATTCCACTAAAAAATTGACTCCAAAAAATATTTGATAATGTAATTTCTGATTAAGGAATCAAAAACACTATTTTATTTAACTAGTATATATGTTTACTCATATTTTAGTGATTACATGTATAAAACTCATCTCTATTGCTAAACAATCATATCATGCGGAGAAAATATTTACTCATAGCTCATATGATCAACATAAACTAAAAATAATCCACTCTAAAGATAATTCCACAAATACTTTAATTCATAAACGACTATTGACAACTATTAATCATGTGATGGATAGTTTCATTAATGTAGCCTTAATTTTCATTATCTATATTCCGGGACTCTATCTCCCTACATGAAAATTTTTATGACTCTGATCCAAGATGGATCTTTCTATAGAGTGTACTTTTGACAACGTTAGCATATTATTTGAATTTTTATTATGGTAAAATTTCAGTCCCACTCTTGTAATACATTAACATATTTTTGTACCACTATATATTTATTCATCCCTTGGTCATGTAGGAGAGCGACACATCCAAATTGGAAAATTCACCGACAAAAACTTCAGTTGTAATCTACCAAACCCATAAACATTTGGATAAAAAAATATATTATTGGGATAATAAAAATAAACAAAAAATTAAACCATATTGTTTTCCACTAATAGTCCATCATGAAAAATATTTTTAACCCCTAAGGTGAACCTTATAAATCCAAATATTCTACTTAGAGAGCTTAGAGTATAACTCATTCCCTACAAGGGTACTGAATATGATGCCAATATATTTATCATGATTATATTTATCATGGGAGTAAATTATGATTTAATATTTAATGAAAATAACAATTTGATTCCTCTATTAGTGAATGATTTTATTCATTAAGTTTTTAAACACAATAGAAAAATTTATTATCATAAAATGAATCATAATTAACTCATAAAATCTATATAAAATTATTAACATAGTCATTGGTGTATAAGAAGGTATCAACCTCGTCTAATAATACACTATTATCATGTCAATGTTGGAGAACACAAAAGAACCACCAACATGGCCATAAATATCATTAATGCATGGAATAATATACCTACCATTGTTTTTTTATTAGGTCAATCTTCTATAAACTGAAGAATAAGTACAATTTACTATCATCCTTATTAGAAAATTACCTCAAGATCACAAAAGTGACATACTCGAATAGATGGGGATTTTATCCTTTACATCATCTAGACGAGTCATTTATACTTGAGGAACTTATTGTGAATTCATATAAGGTGGGATAATAACTATATTAGTCTAAAAAATGATTAGAAGTAATCTGAGTTCACCACTCATGTGTAATCCATGTGGTCTTCTCAAGAACAACATCTTGAAAATTATCCATTGTATGAGGGAATAAATCCTGATATAATCCCCCATTATATAGTGTATGAATATCATATTATGATATAAATAACCCATATATTAATGAACTAGCCGAATATAGCCTAACTTGATTTACCAGTTTCCATTGTGAATACAAATTTCACATGTTTCTATGATTTCCACACACACACATCATGCTACATATTGACATAAAAGAGAGTCAAATCATCCCCCATGACTTCTCTACCCCCAAAACCAGGGTGAAATTTATCGGAATATTGATTCCTACTATTTTAATACAAACTAGTATATATCCTACATGATTCTACTTATCTTACTGTAGATGAATTCTTTAGGTTACTATTAAAAATAAGAAAATGCTTCACCACCATTGTAATATTCATCAAATGGAACTTATTTACCTATGACTTAATGTCACATATAAATATATCTTTGACAATTTATATCTATAGAGACAGAATTCCTAGAAAATATTGGAAAAAACATTATATAAATGAAGTATCTAAAATAACCTAACACCTGATTTATTTCCTAGATTCATACATGTAATCATTTCTATAATTTAAATCCACAGGTTTGATGGGTAGAAATACTATAACAACATCACTTATAATTCCTCCAATTTAGGAAATATAGCTATTCATCCCAAACCTAGATATCACGAATAGATCTTCATTGTTCTTCACCACATATATTTTTATATCATAACCATCCTATCTATATGAGTCTCCATTTAATCACGAACCATATGGATATATTCAAAAAAATTAGTTTCCATAGGACCATCCTATCTAGAAATGGTCATTGGATGTTGTAGTTTGAACTCCTTAGTGAGACCAAACATACTCAGAACTACCTGAACTATATTTATATCGATAAAATACATAATTAATGAAAAAATATCATATAATTACTCACCATAACTATCACATGGCTCCCGAAATGTACAGTGTTTTAGTATAAGAGCAACATTCTCATCAATGTCCCCATGTCTCCCTACCAGAATGTGTCATCATTTATGGATATCAATATAATTCAAAAAACATGTTTAGGAGTACCAAACTTTCAATTTAATTAGTTAAAAAAATAGGGGAACATCTAGATATAATAATTTCACTCTCTATACAATATCTTAATGGATATAATCACAATAATGTCCATACTCTTGGTCATCTCAATTTATGGACACTTGTTAACATGGGGTAAAATGAACATCCAATTTATAAGATTTATATTTTTGAACCCATTTTATACACATTTTAGTTTATGTTATTTAATTTAAAATAGTTTCAAATTATTCATCATGAAAAATTAATCAAAAAAATAAACAGAAAAAAAAATTTAATTTATCAAAAAAAATCACAATTTAAATGCCAAAGAACCCATCATTACTTCCATGTGTGCTAATATGATTCATGTAACAAAAATTACCATGTTAATAAAATTATTTTTTCATAAAAAAATATTTATACAAACTATGAAATTGAATAAAAACTCCTACAATGGTTACATCAAAAAAAAATTTATCACCCAAGGGGAAATAACATCTCAATTGTAACAGGAGAACATCAAGAACCATAATAATTCCCATGGAGGTAGGACTTTCTCTCACATATGAGATCCATACCATTTTTTGAAAAATCCTAGTATCCTATCTACAATGCCTACTTAATAATCAATTAAATATACCCCAACCAATGATACCAACTTCTGAAATCTAATCCCATCTCACTAAAAAAAATACTTCAATCAGTTCTCCACATAACCTCAGGCATCCCAGCCATAAACAAGACGTTCTCAATTGGTAGTGACATTAAATTCTAAATGTTGGTGGAATATACCATCTATATCAAAGTAATATAACAATGTAAATCAAAATAAAAAATAAAAATAAAATCTAAAAAATAATAAGCAGGTAACCACATATACCATAACTTATTCCCAAAACTATATATTTAACCATATCCCAAAATAGTAATCAACCCATGTAATAACAATTTAATGTGTCATAGGAAATCCAAAAATAATGACACTGACAATTCACCCAAAAGGGTCCTGACCCCGTGTTCAATTCCATCATCCATGCCCCTCCTAAATCCCAAATCATCCACATATGAATGTGACGTTTACAATAACATTACCTACCACCATGAAATCACCTAATATCAAAATATACTTAGCACTGGGGTTCTATTTCCATCGTTTTCAAAAACATTACCATAATGTTATATACTACCACATTTATTATCAAAACATTATTTTAGGCCTCATTGGGTCTTCATATAGCTACATTTTACTCAAATCACTCTTATTAGAAGACCAATAAACATGGTAATATAAAACTATGGTGGTATGGGTCCATGGGAAAATGGTCAGTGCCACCAATTTTATGAGGGGATTTGTTTAGAAGACATATTTATGTGGTTCGAATAGAGTCATTGTTATATACCAAGATACATCCTTTTTTGATGACGACATGGTAATATGATTATTTAAAAATTCATATGATCATGGATAGAGTAAACCATGGCTTTAAGACCATCTATAACAGTATATTGACAAATCTATGTAAATACAGCTACGGGAAAATAGTTAGGACCAGAATTTGTGGAAATTATATCTATTTGTCTAGTTATGATCCCAATTTAAAGAAACCATATAAATATGCACATACTAATAAATAATAATATTAATCCATTGAAATAAGGATATAGGGAATTATTTACTTCTATATATTTTTATAAATGTGGAACTATGGTTCTATAGATTCACCTAGGGCCATGTTTTTTAGAAATTCTGGAAACCTATCTTCCATCCAAATACATGTTTCATTTTATTAAAATGTAAAAATCATAATTATATATAATTATTCCTAATTATATTTATATACATATATAAATAAATATAATAAATTATAAAATAGTGGAAAAGTGTTTGGATTATTCTATAAGGGGCCTGTGATCAAGACTCAGCATTTTCATTTATTTTTAGTATAGATATGAACAAAATTTATTGAATAATGGAAAAAGTTATTTGTATGTGTTTTATGTCCATATATCCTATGGAACGTAGTGATAGGCCACCAATTTCAAGGGTTAATTAAACAGGTGAAATACATATCATTCGCATAGCCAATCAGAATAGTCCACATGAAATATGGTTATAGCCAACATTATGACAGAGTACAAAATTGTTGATATAGTTGAGACCATATTAAAATGGTGATATAGAAAACATTTTATGTAAACCATGGAATTTGGAATTATCCCAGATTTTTTGGACATATTTATATGGTTTTAAACTATATCAATAAGATGATTTTTTTTGTGTTTTCTCAGTAGCAAACAGACACATGAGCAGGGTTCATTAAAACTCAGTAGGCCACCAGAAATAGTTGTCTCAAAAAATATTAAGTCCAAAAAATACATTATTCTGATGTACATGGGAAGTAACTGATAATGAATAAATCAGAAATTATTCACAAATAAATAGTCT
Source organism: Viscum album (assembly GCA_963277665.1). Lineage (NCBI taxonomy): Eukaryota > Viridiplantae > Streptophyta > Magnoliopsida > Santalales > Viscaceae > Viscum > Viscum album. Next base: position 1,009,611,683 of record OY728128.1, on the reverse strand, counting down.
CCAATTACCCTATCTATCCCTTAGGTTCAACCATGATCACTTAATCACCCATGCTTACATCAACACTTGTCAAAAGACTGAATAATAATCCAATGTTTTTACACAATAAATTAAAATTAAAATTTACTATCTATTTCAATAATAGGAACTAAGGTAAATTTGTACAATTATATATCACAATTCAAATCCAGATGTTCCATGATAATTATTTCCACACCCATGCTTGGAATAAGGAATTCCATGTAAAATATTTCAGGTAATAGATGTCAAGATTCATGTCTTTCCGACCTAAATTAAGTCTATGGTTCATCATTTCCACTAAACATACCCATGGGTGTGGGGAATCATGTCTATCAACTTGAAAAATTACATTAATAATTTATTCCCATTGACCAAAAATCATCAAAATTTTAACACATTTATAACATCAATGGTAAACCTCTATTAATATATATTTATTTTCATGGTCTGTTAAATTAAAAAAATAAACCAATTCAATTGATATACCATTTGATCAGTTTTTTTATAAATTTATAATTAAATGTTTTATATAACCATTAATTTAAAATACATTCTCATTTATCCAATTATCTATTCCTCTACTTATCATATTGTAAAAATTTTAATCTCAATGTCATCCCAAACAACCCATAATTCCATGTTAACCATCCATAAAAAATTTATAACTATTTTAACCATATAATTCCACTATTTTATCATTTACAACCCATTATACCATTTTTATGTAATTTTTACACCCCCTGATGGGAATAGGACTAGCCTCTTAGTCATCAAAGGACACAATGATATCATGGAGGGGTCTAAAACAACATTTAATTTTAAAAAACTATATTTCATAATCATATAATTAATACATATCACTATAAAACAATATCTGATGCCCCATATATATTAACTATATCAGGATTATTCCAGATAGCGTATAGAACATTGTCCTTGGGGCTTATAAACAATCACTTATCCAAACCCAACCTTTAACGTAATCTAAAATGGAAATTATCCTAAAATAAAATAACTACATAGAAATTGGGATCATGATACATTGGATAATAAAAAATATTCGTAAATAAAATTCTAGAAAATATAAGAAAATTGAATGGTATAATTTTATGTGAATTTGAATAATAGGGAAAAGTACCTCAAACACACTATAATTGAAGGATTAAAACCCATAGGGTTATGTGGATTTTATTCATACACAATTATTCTAGATGTTAAATGATAATGAACATATGTTGGAAAATTTATATGATCATAAGGGATTTTTTTCATGAACCAATCTAGTTATTCATCTAAACTGGTGCCTGACATAGGTTGTGGTAACACAGAAAGGGTGTTTCCTATCCCCAATGGCTGGCTCAAGTGCTCGAGAATCATTAATAAAGAGTGGGAAAGATTTTACCATATTTATAAACATAAAATATTAATAAAATATTAATACAGTGAATTTAAAAAAAATCCATACCAAATAATCCATAAAAAATTTTGGATTTGATTTAAAATGTATAAGAAGAAACCATAATGGAAAAAAATAAAACAATACCGTCTCAAAAAACAACCACAGGAATAGGGGTAGATCACTTTATGTCCTTCTCTACAACACCACACCATGAAGAAACTCTAGCTACTCAACCGACCTTCTTGAAGAGCTTTTTCCTTGCTAGTGGAAAACATTACCATGTCTACATACACCCTAGGTGTATGTAGGGTGTGATCCCAATCCCAGTATGATGGAAACCACAACAATATTATATGCAATAAAAGTTATAGGCTAAATACCATGCATGTTTTAGAAAAACATTATTCAATGAGCACATATTTTTAAAATAAACCTATTTTTAGAAATCTTATTAAAATCAAAACATACTACCTTTTGAAATAACCCACAAGTCATATCATATGTCGATGGTAAGTGTGATATATCTGTAGATCAAAAACCATAGAAAAACCATTAAGGAACATGCTAGAAATATGACACTAGGTAACTTATATCTCATTGAAATGTGGTGTAGAAAAAATAAACAACAACATTCTTTGAATGATCCACTAGAGATGAGAAAGATTCCATGTTGTAGTGGTATCTATTCATTATCCATGACTAGTTAGTGTTAACATCATCAATCCCACAATATGAAACTGGTGCATATCCAATTATTTATCAGTAGCATACTAGTCGCAGTCCACCCACTTACATACTTAGGCTTCCCGTTGACCTCAAACAAGGTTCAATCTCCAATAACAAAACATAGCAATGTTTCATAAACAAAACAAGGAATTGAACAACCCAAGCCACCAGTTTCACACCCAGACCCTTATTTAAAATTAAAATCAAAACAAACCTATTTATAAACATGAATATCATCACTTACATAATATACTAAATCATTTAAAAAACATAGAGAACATTTCAAAATCATTACACATCAAAATTTTCCACTTTCAAATCCGAATTCAATTTTAAATTCATATTAACTTGAAAACCATCCACATGTATGATTCATACCTCTTATATAAATTAAGTAAATCATTTAAAGAATTTTTTTTAAACACATCAAATTAGGACCACAAGGGTTTACACCAAAAATCTCCCAATTCATTATAAAAATGCCATTTTCAAATCTATCACCTGTCAAAAAATCTCATAAAACTAATTTATAACCATAAATATTAATATTAGAATATTGTAAACCACTCAAAAATGTAATATAAATTAATCAAAAAAAGATTATACATAGAATAACTTACCTTTGGTGTCCAAACCCCCAGAAATAACTAAGAGTATCTATCTATACCTCAACTGTGCCACAAGAAATAAAAAAACAATCCTTAATTAAAAAAATCAAACCTAGATACACAAGATTAATCTTCAAAAATGAAGCCCTTGCTCTTGGAAAAAATATAACAACAAGAAAATATGGAACATACCCTTAAAAGGTAATAATACAAATATTAAATCACTAACGTCAAGGATATTGAAGTTTTCCCACCAAATGAACCTCAAAAATGGGTTTCTAATGGAGAAATAGGGATAAAGGAGGCCTCATGTGGGTGAAAATACAATGTGAAGAAGAATGGTGGTGGAAATGGGGTTAAATCCAAAAATGGTAAAATAGTAAAAATCCATCAATTAATGTGCTACAAAGGGAACAAAATTAGTCAACATGGTTTAATAAATTTTATGGTAAATTGAATCACATTACCTATCTAGTTATAGAGTTAACTGGGCTAGGGTGCATGGTCATGCGATGGTTGTGCAGTAGGTTCTGCCTCATACTACAATGTTACCTAGGTTGTGCACATGATTCCCACTAATTGTTGACCAACTATATTTCTAGGCCTAGACACCTAAATTTTTTTATCTTTCCCCAAATATCAATTTTAATCCTATGGAAAAAATATCGACCAATGATAAGAAGGGAAAATACTATAAAATAAGGACATTTATTTGAAAATTCCCACCACCATGAAAACATTTCATCCCCAAAAAGTCAACCTGATGCATGATCTAAAAACCAAAATTGAATCTTATGCTTGAATCATGTATTCCACTCCCAAGTCTCATGAACATCATTCATGTTCTTCAAATGTACATGGACCATTGTAATATATTTCCAACGCATCACATTCTCTTTGGAATATACTATTTTCCCTAACTTTTGTAACTCAAATAAATAGGTCTTTATCTCTTACACTTCCCAATTCAACACATGGGATTGATCCAGATTATAATTATATAACTACGAGTGGAATATGATCAACAACATATACAAATAAATATGTCTTTATTTGTTACTCTTCCCACAAAATTGTGAATTTAACTTTGAGAATGATGTACAATGTGAGAATGGTGATGAAAATTAGAAAAAAAAATGGAATGTTGATAGGCGTAAAAGATATCGTGTCCATGCCGAATCAATTTTCCAAAAATATGATGAACATAATATATATTAACAAACTCTTGGACTCAAAAAGGAATATAAATCAAATTAATGACAAGAGCTATAGTCGTGGGGACCATGGAGAAAAGAAACCTCAATTTCCATCATGAAGTAAATATGGAAGGAGACACCCAGGAAAGTATCTAAATGGAATAAAAAAATGCTTTACATGTGGGAAATAAGGACATTAAGTAAATAATTGCCGAGGAAAATTGAAAAGTACAGTGGAAGAAAATAAAAATGGCCCCAATAATCCATTTACAGTAATTTATAATAATAGTAGTAGACCTAGCCATTACCCGATTGAATACCCTATTATATAGGATATCCTCTTGGTCAAAGAAGAAGATTTGTTGAAATAAATGGTTGGAGAAATGTTTAAAAGTATTAGTGATCTTTTTTGATGTGATTACTTTGGAAAAAATTTCTATTGTATTTGTAACCATGTAGTTTGTCTTTTGTAATTGTTATTTGAGGAAGAATTATCTTTTCTCTTGTGGATATAGTTATAAATAAACTTTTGGATTTATATGATCATTGAGTTTGAGGAAATTATAAGTTAGTATATTTTTGGATGAAAATGCGTGGTATGAGATAACATGTTTTGTAAAATTATTTTATCATTATTTTGAGGAATTTATCTCATTTTTTCAATATTATAAAATATAGTTTCTGAAAAAGGAAAACACGCAGATTGTGTGACAACCAGTTGCATCGGACAAAGCTGTGGGAATCAAACCCACAACTAGAGTGTGATTGGTATTTATCACCTATAACTGGACTACATGAAGTCCCTAGTTATTGTGAATAATTCCTTTTAGTTAAATTAATTTTTTGATCAATAATTAGCTGATTTGGGATCTAATGTCTTATCAAATGGATACCCATAGTATAGGAAAATGATTTGGTGATTAAGTGCTAAATTTTATTTTAGAAGATATTTTCTCTATTGGGAACATTATATGCCTTTGAAAAATTGAATACTATGGGAATTCATATCATAAGTAATAGTGTATTTTTATCTATGTTTTTATTGTATATTTATAGTGATTTTGGTTATCTATATATAAATGATTAACCTATCATAGGGAATATGTGATTAGGTTAAATACTTCTAAGTATGTGACTTTAACAGTAGTCAATGTCAGTCGAAGATACAATTTAATGTAGAAGACTATATAACCAAATTCTTCTTCTGTTTTGGGTTTCAATATTAGTTTGGATTATGCTGATGTATTTTAAGGACAATTGTTTATTGAATGGTATTTATCTATCTTTGAGATATTAGTGGATTCATTTTAGAAATTAAGATTAGTTTTTATTTATATAAAGGATTATTTTTTTGGGTGATCATCGGATATTATACTAACCATTTTGGTTTTGGTTAATCACTAAAGACTGGATAAATATATAGTTTATCTTTTGTGGATCATGTGATTCTCTAGAAGTGGATTCTATCTCTTCTGGTGTGACTAAGTCATTTTGAATACTCATAGTTTGAAAAAAAGAGGATTTATTGGTGTTAAATTATTATAGAATGAAACTATACTTAAAAATCATGTATATACTTGTATGTTCATAGTCAATATCATAAATAAATTCCTCATCTTTATGAAAAGGATCATAAAACAAAAAAATGTTTCCCTTTTACTTTTTCTACTGGGAAACTAATGACCATTTACGACATCACAATTTTGTGGTTTTCTTCTTGTTAACTTTATCTTGATAATGTTTTCTATCCCTCTCCATTAGAACATGACACTCAGTTTATCTACCATATCCATGTTTTCATACATGGAATCCTAGTATGGCTTATCTTGGGTGACCTTTGTACATCTATTTCTTTCTTTTAAAGTGATAGTTTTATTGTCTTTTTTTCGATGTGGGACTTTCAATGATGTTCCCAAGACCAATATTAAAAATTTAGAGAATGAAATTTCAATAAGGGGGTAAGAATTTAACACCCGAATATTTCATAGTATGTTATCTTCTTTAAAGTAATTCAATAGCTTGCGCTACACGCAACACCGAGTTTGAGCGCACCCCGACTTACCAATCTAGCCATTAAAATAGTGTTTATGAATAGTATTAACTGAATTTTATATTTTATATTCTAAATATAATTTTAGTATCCATATTATGTGTTTATTTGACATAATATAAGAACATGTTATATTTTTCAGATAAAATCAGTATTTTTCAAAAATGAAATTGTACCGCTTGTTAATGGTGAACTCTTTTAAATCCAACATTTTACACTATTAAATATTAAAATTTTCAAAATAAACATTTTATTTATAATCAGGACATAAAAATATTGTTTTGATAAATTTTTTGGTGTTTTCTCTAATAATTTTTATATTTGGGTGAATAGTGAAAAATAATAAATTTTAATTGAAAACAACATTTTTAATCAGATTAATTTATAGTGTTGAATTATACCTTTGAATGGTTTGGAAGTATTATTAAATTATATTTTTACCATTTAATCTAATGTTGGTAATTAGAATTAATTTCATGTTGAAATTATACATAAACAAGTGTCAATATTTTAATAGTTATTGTTTCATAAAAACACGCTATTTGTTTTGACAATGGGAATTAATTTTAAATTAATGAATAAAACTTCTATGTTTTGAATTTGGTAAAATAGATATCATTTTTTAATTTGGAATATAAAATATATATTAGGCTGAATTTTTGGTATTTTTCTAAAAAACATCAATTTTTAAGGAATAGTATAAACATTTAGTTTTAGTTAAAAAACTGACTATTTCATTTAAATGTATTCTTACCGCTTCTGTAAATTGAATTTTGAAAATATTACATACATGGTTGTTATTAGTATGTAAATTATGCTTCAATAATATGAAAATAATTTTTGGTGAATAGTTATTTTTGACTTTTATTTACTATGTTTAAAGGAAAATAAGGTAATTTAAGGTAAAATGAATATTTTAATAATACAAAATTACATTAAAACTTGTCTTAACATTGTTGAATGATTCATGGAAGACCATGGGAATCATTGGGTAGATTTTTGGACTCCATGGAGCCACTTATGAGTGATAATGACACTTTATTTCAATTAACTTAAAGTAAAGACAAAAATGACATTAACAAATATATTTTAGTTTATAAATTTTTACATTAGGTTATATAAGTCATATTTTTTACTATAAATATTCATTAGAAATATAAAATGATTTCATACATTATGGAAATTTTTTCATAATTTTTTTATATCAAATTAATTAAATTATTTATGACGCAATAATGATGCAGTATACACCTCATTAATAAATAATTTAAATAAATAAGATTATTAATATTAAAAATATATCTAAAACCTGTCCAATTTTTATTTTATGATTTTATTTCAAATATTAGTCATCATATATTTGATTTTAATATGTTTTGGACCTTTTGAAACATAATATAAGTTTATAATAAAATTAAATTTTCATACATTTCAAAAGATCCCCTCCTCTCCCTTATAGAAGACACCTATTTAATCTCATTCCTTACACCTCCCAATCCACTTGGCTCGACAAAAACATGACCAAATAAGCTATCATGACCCCTCTATTCCACCTAGATTACTTTCTTTAGGCATATGTCAATTCAAGAAGCCCGTTTGGTTGAAACCAAAGGGAGTTACCCAAATTAAAGGTAATGGTTTCTCTGAACTTCTTTTCTTTTATTTTACTCTTCAAAACATAAAATATTTTTATTATTTTATTTTATAACAACACCAATATACATAATATACTAGGATGTTTTAATGATATGGATTTGAACTACATTTACACACACCTCTATCTAATGGGTAAAAAACATTTTGTTTCTATGGATGGAAAACTAACGCCTCACGAAACGATGATTGTTCAATTATATCCTATAGCCTCTCATGGTGGCCATTAACATGGAACTGTATTTATATATGATATATATTTTGTTAATTTTTTATTTATCCTTCAGTATTTTCCATTTATATTATTCCTTTATGGTTTCTGTTACGGGTAAAACGCAATAATTTCATTTGAGGAAGTGTAGACTACCGCACCCTCAAAGTGATATGACTCGTTAATGCCTTATGTGAGACATATAAAGAATGGAGTTAATGATATTATATATTTTATATTATACTGGAATTATAATATACCAATGAATCATATGTTTTAATTCCATTAAAATTCAACATAGAAATGAATGTAGCATTCATGTGTACGTACGACTTACAGTCTCAATGAACGGTGCATTTCATTTCTTATATCCAAATGTAATGTACTGTATTAAATACAAATATACATTGGATATATAATACATATATGATATCTATATCATGTATATAATTATAGAGATAATGGAATTTTGACCACATGGAAAATTTGTATTTATAACAAGCTCATTTTTTACTCATGTTCTGAACATCGTTAAAATATCTAATATTAAATCAAATAATTAACATATTGTTATTGATTGGTAATAAGTGATATAAAAGGGATAATAAACATAAAAAATTTTATTAATCCAGTATTAATTAACTTACATTTATTATTATGGAATAACAAGGAACATACAAGATACGTAAGACTTGATGTAAGAGATTTCTTATCTCACTCTTAATTTAGTGATATTTCCATTGTTTGCCGCATATTTGTTGCATGTGGTGTATTGTGTACTACAATTTGATATAATGTTTCAGGATTCTATTTATATTCTTGGTATTATATAAACAATATGGTGGTTATTATCTTTTGGTTATACAACTCGATTGATTACAACATGGTAAGGGGATTGCATCTCACTTCTTATTCCTGTGAGATTCATATCGTATTGCAACTATTTCATTTTGTGTGGTGTTTGTACTGGAAATGATTTTATTATTTTTGAAATATAATTTAATATCTAGTTATATAAATATTTATTTAATAATATTTCTTTATTTGGGTTTATGTTTCGTGTGTTACCAAATCAGTAAGGGAATTTCAAAGTTCAATTTCCACCCATTGTGGTTTACGCATACTTCGTTGATTATTTTACTCCAATGTTATGTGTGGAAAAACTAATTATTATTTATGTATGAATTTCCACTCCCCTTTGTGTTTATATACTTTTGATACAAATAATCACTCCATTTATAATTTCTCACGTCATATATATGATCTTGATAACAGTAATCTTAACTCAATTTTCATTCATTTAGTTAAACAACCAAGTCAATGGTGTTGTTTTTTTGATGAATATGTTTGAATTTCATATGATTTATTTACAATTAATATCCAATCATATAGAGTGTATTTATATTTTTCTCGCATAATAATGTAGTTAATTTATCCTTAACTTAAGGATACTGTCTTTATAAGGGATTTCATCTCAATTTATATTCCATTGACAGATAATTTTTGTTATACCCCAATTCGCTATTTTATGGTGTATATAATGTATTTTGACATAGTATATCATGAATCCATTTATTCTCATGATATTATAATGTTTTTATAAACTCAATTATTTTTATTCAAGTGTATCTCATTTTGTTATGAACTCCAACTAAAATATCATTTCAATTTTTTTGAATATTTATTCTTCTAAAACATTCTCATTAATTTCCATGTTTTTAAGGATTTATTCATATGGACATTAATGTTTTAAAATTAAAATTCCTTTTAAATGATTCATGTTTATATGGGACACATTGATTCCAAAATCTATTTTAAATGGATTCTTGATAAATAATTTTACTTTTAAATGTTTTCAAGAAAAAGAGGGATATTTCTCTCAAATAGTTTTAAAGAATATTTTCATCTATGTCAATATACATCATTATTATAGATTAAGGTTAATAATTTATTCCCATTGACCAAAAATCATCAAAATTTTAACACATTTATAACATCAATGGTAAACCTCTATTAATATATATTTATTTTCATGGTCTGTTAAATTAAAAAAATAAACCAATTCAATTGATATACCATTTGATCAGTTTTTTTATAAATTTATAATTAAATGTTTTATATAACCATTAATTTAAAATACATTCTCATTTATCCAATTATCTATTCCTCTACTTATCATATTGTAAAAATTTTAATCTCAATGTCATCCCAAACAACCCATAATTCCATGTTAACCATCCATAAAAAATTTATAACTATTTTAACCATATAATTCCACTATTTTATCATTTACAACCCATTATACCATTTTTATGTAATTTTTACACCCCCTGATGGGAATAGGACTAGCCTCTTAGTCATCAAAGGACACAATGATATCATGGAGGGGTCTAAAACAACATTTAATTTTAAAAAACTATATTTCATAATCATATAATTAATACATATCACTATAAAACAATATCTGATGCCCCATATATATTAACTATATCAGGATTATTCCAGATAGCGTATAGAACATTGTCCTTGGGGCTTATAAACAATCACTTATCCAAACCCAACCTTTAACGTAATCTAAAATGGAAATTATCCTAAAATAAAATAACTACATAGAAATTGGGATCATGATACATTGGATAATAAAAAATATTCGTAAATAAAATTCTAGAAAATATAAGAAAATTGAATGGTATAATTTTATGTGAATTTGAATAATAGGGAAAAGTACCTCAAACACACTATAATTGAAGGATTAAAACCCATAGGGTTATGTGGATTTTATTCATACACAATTATTCTAGATGTTAAATGATAATGAACATATGTTGGAAAATTTATATGATCATAAGGGATTTTTTTCATGAACCAATCTAGTTATTCATCTAAACTGGTGCCTGACATAGGTTGTGGTAACACAGAAAGGGTGTTTCCTATCCCCAATGGCTGGCTCAAGTGCTCGAGAATCATTAATAAAGAGTGGGAAAGATTTTACCATATTTATAAACATAAAATATTAATAAAATATTAATACAGTGAATTTAAAAAAAATCCATACCAAATAATCCATAAAAAATTTTGGATTTGATTTAAAATGTATAAGAAGAAACCATAATGGAAAAAAATAAAACAATACCGTCTCAAAAAACAACCACAGGAATAGGGGTAGATCACTTTATGTCCTTCTCTACAACACCACACCATGAAGAAACTCTAGCTACTCAACCGACCTTCTTGAAGAGCTTTTTCCTTGCTAGTGGAAAACATTACCATGTCTACATACACCCTAGGTGTATGTAGGGTGTGATCCCAATCCCAGTATGATGGAAACCACAACAATATTATATGCAATAAAAGTTATAGGCTAAATACCATGCATGTTTTAGAAAAACATTATTCAATGAGCACATATTTTTAAAATAAACCTATTTTTAGAAATCTTATTAAAATCAAAACATACTACCTTTTGAAATAACCCACAAGTCATATCATATGTCGATGGTAAGTGTGATATATCTGTAGATCAAAAACCATAGAAAAACCATTAAGGAACATGCTAGAAATATGACACTAGGTAACTTATATCTCATTGAAATGTGGTGTAGAAAAAATAAACAACAACATTCTTTGAATGATCCACTAGAGATGAGAAAGATTCCATGTTGTAGTGGTATCTATTCATTATCCATGACTAGTTAGTGTTAACATCATCAATCCCACAATATGAAACTGGTGCATATCCAATTATTTATCAGTAGCATACTAGTCGCAGTCCACCCACTTACATACTTAGGCTTCCCGTTGACCTCAAACAAGGTTCAATCTCCAATAACAAAACATAGCAATGTTTCATAAACAAAACAAGGAATTGAACAACCCAAGCCACCAGTTTCACACCCAGACCCTTATTTAAAATTAAAATCAAAACAAACCTATTTATAAACATGAATATCATCACTTACATAATATACTAAATCATTTAAAAAACATAGAGAACATTTCAAAATCATTACACATCAAAATTTTCCACTTTCAAATCCGAATTCAATTTTAAATTCATATTAACTTGAAAACCATCCACATGTATGATTCATACCTCTTATATAAATTAAGTAAATCATTTAAAGAATTTTTTTTAAACACATCAAATTAGGACCACAAGGGTTTACACCAAAAATCTCCCAATTCATTATAAAAATGCCATTTTCAAATCTATCACCTGTCAAAAAATCTCATAAAACTAATTTATAACCATAAATATTAATATTAGAATATTGTAAACCACTCAAAAATGTAATATAAATTAATCAAAAAAAGATTATACATAGAATAACTTACCTTTGGTGTCCAAACCCCCAGAAATAACTAAGAGTATCTATCTATACCTCAACTGTGCCACAAGAAATAAAAAAACAATCCTTAATTAAAATAATCAAACCTAGATACACAAGATTAATCTTCAAAAATGAAGCCCTTGCTCTTGGAAAAAATATAACAACAAGAAAATATGGAACATACCCTTAAAAGGTAATAATACAAATATTAAATCACTAACGTCAAGGATATTGAAGTTTTCCCACCAAATGAACCTCAAAAATGGGTTTCTAATGGAGAAATAGGGATAAAGGAGGCCTCATGTGGGTGAAAATACAATGTGAAGAAGAATGGTGGTGGAAATGGGGTTAAATCCAAAAATGGTAAAATAGTAAAAATCCATCAATTAATGTGCTACAAAGGGAACAAAATTAGTCAACATGGTTTAATAAATTTTATGGTAAATTGAATCACATTACCTATCTAGTTATAGAGTTAACTGGGCTAGGGTGCATGGTCATGCGATGGTTGTGCAGTAGGTTCTGCCTCATACTACAATGTTACCTAGGTTGTGCACATGATTCCCACTAATTGTTGACCAACTATATTTCTAGGCCTAGACACCTAAATTTTTTTATCTTTCCCCAAATATCAATTTTAATCCTATGGAAAAAATATCGACCAATGATAAGAAGGGAAAATACTATAAAATAAGGACATTTATTTGAAAATTCCCACCACCATGAAAACATTTCATCCCCAAAAAGTCAACCTGATGCATGATCTAAAAACCAAAATTGAATCTTATGCTTGAATCATGTATTCCACTCCCAAGTCTCATGAACATCATTCATGTTCTTCAAATGTACATGGACCATTGTAATATATTTCCAACGCATCACATTCTCTTTGGAATATACTATTTTCCCTAACTTTTGTAACTCAAATAAATAGGTCTTTATCTCTTACACTTCCCAATTCAACACATGGGATTGATCCAGATTATAATTATATAACTACGAGTGGAATATGATCAACAACATATACAAATAAATATGTCTTTATTTGTTACTCTTCCCACAAAATTGTGAATTTAACTTTGAGAATGATGTACAATGTGAGAATGGTGATGAAAATTAGAAAAAAAAATGGAATGTTGATAGGCGTAAAAGATATCGTGTCCATGCCGAATCAATTTTCCAAAAATATGATGAACATAATATATATTAACAAACTCTTGGACTCAAAAAGGAATATAAATCAAATTAATGACAAGAGCTATAGTCGTGGGGACCATGGAGAAAAGAAACCTCAATTTCCATCATGAAGTAAATATGGAAGGAGACACCCAGGAAAGTATCTAAATGGAATAAAAAAATGCTTTACATGTGGGAAATAAGGACATTAAGTAAATAATTGCCGAGGAAAATTGAAAAGTACAGTGGAAGAAAATAAAAATGGCCCCAATAATCCATTTACAGTAATTTATAATAATAGTAGTAGACCTAGCCATTACCCGATTGAATACCCTATTATATAGGATATCCTCTTGGTCAAAGAAGAAGATTTGTTGAAATAAATGGTTGGAGAAATGTTTAAAAGTATTAGTGATCTTTTTTGATGTGATTACTTTGGAAAAAATTTCTATTGTATTTGTAACCATGTAGTTTGTCTTTTGTAATTGTTATTTGAGGAAGAATTATCTTTTCTCTTGTGGATATAGTTATAAATAAACTTTTGGATTTATATGATCATTGAGTTTGAGGAAATTATAAGTTAGTATATTTTTGGATGAAAATGCGTGGTATGAGATAACATGTTTTGTAAAATTATTTTATCATTATTTTGAGGAATTTATCTCATTTTTTCAATATTATAAAATATAGTTTCTGAAAAAGGAAAACACGCAGATTGTGTGACAACCAGTTGCATCGGACAAAGCTGTGGGAATCAAACCCACAACTAGAGTGTGATTGGTATTTATCACCTATAACTGGACTACATGAAGTCCCTAGTTATTGTGAATAATTCCTTTTAGTTAAATTAATTTTTTGATCAATAATTAGCTGATTTGGGATCTAATGTCTTATCAAATGGATACCCATAGTATAGGAAAATGATTTGGTGATTAAGTGCTAAATTTTATTTTAGAAGATATTTTCTCTATTGGGAACATTATATGCCTTTGAAAAATTGAATACTATGGGAATTCATATCATAAGTAATAGTGTATTTTTATCTATGTTTTTATTGTATATTTATAGTGATTTTGGTTATCTATATATAAATGATTAACCTATCATAGGGAATATGTGATTAGGTTAAATACTTCTAAGTATGTGACTTTAACAGTAGTCAATGTCAGTCGAAGATACAATTTAATGTAGAAGACTATATAACCAAATTCTTCTTCTGTTTTGGGTTTCAATATTAGTTTGGATTATGCTGATGTATTTTAAGGACAATTGTTTATTGAATGGTATTTATCTATCTTTGAGATATTAGTGGATTCATTTTAGAAATTAAGATTAGTTTTTATTTATATAAAGGATTATTTTTTTGGGTGATCATCGGATATTATACTAACCATTTTGGTTTTGGTTAATCACTAAAGACTGGATAAATATATAGTTTATCTTTTGTGGATCATGTGATTCTCTAGAAGTGGATTCTATCTCTTCTGGTGTGACTAAGTCATTTTGAATACTCATAGTTTGAAAAAAAGAGGATTTATTGGTGTTAAATTATTATAGAATGAAACTATACTTAAAAATCATGTATATACTTGTATGTTCATAGTCAATATCATAAATAAATTCCTCATCTTTATGAAAAGGATCATAAAACAAAAAAATGTTTCCCTTTTACTTTTTCTACTGGGAAACTAATGACCATTTACGACATCACAATTTTGTGGTTTTCTTCTTGTTAACTTTATCTTGATAATGTTTTCTATCCCTCTCCATTAGAACATGACACTCAGTTTATCTACCATATCCATGTTTTCATACATGGAATCCTAGTATGGCTTATCTTGGGTGACCTTTGTACATCTATTTCTTTCTTTTAAAGTGATAGTTTTATTGTCTTTTTTTCGATGTGGGACTTTCAATGATGTTCCCAAGACCAATATTAAAAATTTAGAGAATGAAATTTCAATAAGGGGGTAAGAATTTAACACCCGAATATTTCATAGTATGTTATCTTCTTTAAAGTAATTCAATAGCTTGCGCTACACGCAACACCGAGTTTGAGCGCACCCCGACTTACCAATCTAGCCATTAAAATAGTGTTTATGAATAGTATTAACTGAATTTTATATTTTATATTCTAAATATAATTTTAGTATCCATATTATGTGTTTATTTGACATAATATAAGAACATGTTATATTTTTCAGATAAAATCAGTATTTTTCAAAAATGAAATTGTACCGCTTGTTAATGGTGAACTCTTTTAAATCCAACATTTTACACTATTAAATATTAAAATTTTCAAAATAAACATTTTATTTATAATCAGGACATAAAAATATTGTTTTGATAAATTTTTTGGTGTTTTCTCTAATAATTTTTATATTTGGGTGAATAGTGAAAAATAATAAATTTTAATTGAAAACAACATTTTTAATCAGATTAATTTATAGTGTTGAATTATACCTTTGAATGGTTTGGAAGTATTATTAAATTATATTTTTACCATTTAATCTAATGTTGGTAATTAGAATTAATTTCATGTTGAAATTATACATAAACAAGTGTCAATATTTTAATAGTTATTGTTTCATAAAAACACGCTATTTGTTTTGACAATGGGAATTAATTTTAAATTAATGAATAAAACTTCTATGTTTTGAATTTGGTAAAATAGATATCATTTTTTAATTTGGAATATAAAATATATATTAGGCTGAATTTTTGGTATTTTTCTAAAAAACATCAATTTTTAAGGAATAGTATAAACATTTAGTTTTAGTTAAAAAACTGACTATTTCATTTAAATGTATTCTTACCGCTTCTGTAAATTGAATTTTGAAAATATTACATACATGGTTGTTATTAGTATGTAAATTATGCTTCAATAATATGAAAATAATTTTTGGTGAATAGTTATTTTTGACTTTTATTTACTATGTTTAAAGGAAAATAAGGTAATTTAAGGTAAAATGAATATTTTAATAATACAAAATTACATTAAAACTTGTCTTAACATTGTTGAATGATTCATGGAAGACCATGGGAATCATTGGGTAGATTTTTGGACTCCATGGAGCCACTTATGAGTGATAATGACACTTTATTTCAATTAACTTAAAGTAAAGACAAAAATGACATTAACAAATATATTTTAGTTTATAAATTTTTACATTAGGTTATAT
Source organism: Viscum album (assembly GCA_963277665.1). Classification (NCBI taxonomy): domain Eukaryota; kingdom Viridiplantae; phylum Streptophyta; class Magnoliopsida; order Santalales; family Viscaceae; genus Viscum; species Viscum album. Next base: position 1,009,595,130 of record OY728128.1, on the reverse strand, counting down.
AAGTCATATTTTTTACTATAAATATTCATTAGAAATATAAAATGATTTCATACATTATGGAAATTTTTTCATAATTTTTTTATATCAAATTAATTAAATTATTTATGACGCAATAATGATGCAGTATACACCTCATTAATAAATAATTTAAATAAATAAGATTATTAATATTAAAAATATATCTAAAACCTGTCCAATTTTTATTTTATGATTTTATTTCAAATATTAGTCATCATATATTTGATTTTAATATGTTTTGGACCTTTTGAAACATAATATAAGTTTATAATAAAATTAAATTTTCATACATTTCAAAAGATCCCCTCCTCTCCCTTATAGAAGACACCTATTTAATCTCATTCCTTACACCTCCCAATCCACTTGGCTCGACAAAAACATGACCAAATAAGCTATCATGACCCCTCTATTCCACCTAGATTACTTTCTTTAGGCATATGTCAATTCAAGAAGCCCGTTTGGTTGAAACCAAAGGGAGTTACCCAAATTAAAGGTAATGGTTTCTCTGAACTTCTTTTCTTTTATTTTACTCTTCAAAACATAAAATATTTTTATTATTTTATTTTATAACAACACCAATATACATAATATACTAGGATGTTTTAATGATATGGATTTGAACTACATTTACACACACCTCTATCTAATGGGTAAAAAACATTTTGTTTCTATGGATGGAAAACTAACGCCTCACGAAACGATGATTGTTCAATTATATCCTATAGCCTCTCATGGTGGCCATTAACATGGAACTGTATTTATATATGATATATATTTTGTTAATTTTTTATTTATCCTTCAGTATTTTCCATTTATATTATTCCTTTATGGTTTCTGTTACGGGTAAAACGCAATAATTTCATTTGAGGAAGTGTAGACTACCGCACCCTCAAAGTGATATGACTCGTTAATGCCTTATGTGAGACATATAAAGAATGGAGTTAATGATATTATATATTTTATATTATACTGGAATTATAATATACCAATGAATCATATGTTTTAATTCCATTAAAATTCAACATAGAAATGAATGTAGCATTCATGTGTACGTACGACTTACAGTCTCAATGAACGGTGCATTTCATTTCTTATATCCAAATGTAATGTACTGTATTAAATACAAATATACATTGGATATATAATACATATATGATATCTATATCATGTATATAATTATAGAGATAATGGAATTTTGACCACATGGAAAATTTGTATTTATAACAAGCTCATTTTTTACTCATGTTCTGAACATCGTTAAAATATCTAATATTAAATCAAATAATTAACATATTGTTATTGATTGGTAATAAGTGATATAAAAGGGATAATAAACATAAAAAATTTTATTAATCCAGTATTAATTAACTTACATTTATTATTATGGAATAACAAGGAACATACAAGATACGTAAGACTTGATGTAAGAGATTTCTTATCTCACTCTTAATTTAGTGATATTTCCATTGTTTGCCGCATATTTGTTGCATGTGGTGTATTGTGTACTACAATTTGATATAATGTTTCAGGATTCTATTTATATTCTTGGTATTATATAAACAATATGGTGGTTATTATCTTTTGGTTATACAACTCGATTGATTACAACATGGTAAGGGGATTGCATCTCACTTCTTATTCCTGTGAGATTCATATCGTATTGCAACTATTTCATTTTGTGTGGTGTTTGTACTGGAAATGATTTTATTATTTTTGAAATATAATTTAATATCTAGTTATATAAATATTTATTTAATAATATTTCTTTATTTGGGTTTATGTTTCGTGTGTTACCAAATCAGTAAGGGAATTTCAAAGTTCAATTTCCACCCATTGTGGTTTACGCATACTTCGTTGATTATTTTACTCCAATGTTATGTGTGGAAAAACTAATTATTATTTATGTATGAATTTCCACTCCCCTTTGTGTTTATATACTTTTGATACAAATAATCACTCCATTTATAATTTCTCACGTCATATATATGATCTTGATAACAGTAATCTTAACTCAATTTTCATTCATTTAGTTAAACAACCAAGTCAATGGTGTTGTTTTTTTGATGAATATGTTTGAATTTCATATGATTTATTTACAATTAATATCCAATCATATAGAGTGTATTTATATTTTTCTCGCATAATAATGTAGTTAATTTATCCTTAACTTAAGGATACTGTCTTTATAAGGGATTTCATCTCAATTTATATTCCATTGACAGATAATTTTTGTTATACCCCAATTCGCTATTTTATGGTGTATATAATGTATTTTGACATAGTATATCATGAATCCATTTATTCTCATGATATTATAATGTTTTTATAAACTCAATTATTTTTATTCAAGTGTATCTCATTTTGTTATGAACTCCAACTAAAATATCATTTCAATTTTTTTGAATATTTATTCTTCTAAAACATTCTCATTAATTTCCATGTTTTTAAGGATTTATTCATATGGACATTAATGTTTTAAAATTAAAATTCCTTTTAAATGATTCATGTTTATATGGGACACATTGATTCCAAAATCTATTTTAAATGGATTCTTGATAAATAATTTTACTTTTAAATGTTTTCAAGAAAAAGAGGGATATTTCTCTCAAATAGTTTTAAAGAATATTTTCATCTATGTCAATATACATCATTATTATAGATTAAGGTTAATCTATTATAATAAAATATTCTATATTGTATTGAAAGAGTTATTCTTGACTACGGATGTGATATTTTAATTCTATTGATGGATTATTGTTAAAATATTGACATTTTGAATGTTAGTTTTAATATGAATATTGAGTTATATTTAAGCCTTTTCATATGAAAAATGCATCAGACTTAGTACGTGATGGGTGGATCCCGCTATAGCTCCTCGATGCATCGGTAGGTCTCATGAGACAACTAAACGTGGAATTGACCAAGGCCTTTCCCAATTTGATATATGGTTTTGGCCAAGGCCTAAATCATTTTAGACGTCATGGTTGAGGCCTTGAAAAAATGTTTCAAAATGTCTAGCATTATACATTCCCTCCTTATGAAAATAATATTGATGGTTCGTGTAGTCATTCGACTAGTAGAATACCCATGATTATGCTTTATTATGGAATTATTTACTCACCTCATATTCCTGCCATAAAAGTGTTCATGTTTATTATTTGAAAAGGCATGTGTTTTCAATTATTCACCATGCATAAAATTTATGTTATCTTCCATTGTATTTATTACCCTTATTGGGAATTTGGGATCACCCCTTTTTTAAGTTTCATTTTCCAAGGATATTATGGAGTTATTTATGACTGACTTATAGAAATAATTTAGGAGGCTCAGATGAATAAAATGGAAGAAATTAGTGTGGTATTTCTTTTGGAGTTGTAAAGTTGATCTTATGTATGTATCTTGTATCAATGAAAACAAAACTGATTGGTCATTCGGGACATGATTCCATTGGACCATGAAAATGTATTAAAATAATGCATCGTCTCCTAGATTCTAGGGTCGGGGCATTACACCTTTCCCAAAATAATCATTCCACATGCCATTAAAAAGAGATTACAAAATATAATAAAATGTAGCCTATCAATTGGACATGATCATACAAAAGAAACTTTCAAACTCATTTTCCCAGTAATTATTTCATCGGGAACTAAAATAACAGAAGAATTGATAAATAATTCTCAGCAAGAGAAATAATATATGAGAGTCACTAAATGTTATACTGTTACATTATGTGAAAAAATGAAAAGGGAAAATTAGTTTATTAATTGTATTATAGATCTTATAATTTGATAATAATAAATGGTATGAAAACCTTGATAATAACATGGGTACATTTAACCAAATAATGACTACCATAAAATAAAAACACATATTTCATGGAATTGATACATGTGAAACTAATCAAATTTCCTAACAACATATAAAATTTATTTTTTAAAATTCTAATCCTAAAAATTAATTGTACATGTATAAGATATCTACCATGACCACCATCACATTGAGGATAATCAATCCCAACATATATCCTTTAACATAATTCATTGGTAAATAAGATATGAATCCCACAGTAAAATAATGAGATTTAGATCATTAGAAATACCATTATATGGTTATATCAAACCCATAAATTAGATAATAATAAACCATTTATATGTCTCCCAAAAAAATCAACCATATACCATATCATGAAAAAAACCATTGAATTAATATGACTTATAATTAAAATTAAAATAATGTTACATAATATGAAATCAGAAAATGGATTGGTTGAACCAAAATTTCAATCACCCAAAGAAGGTATAAAATTACATAATTCTTGTGATGATCTATTAAAAATAATTATATATGAAATAGATATTTTAGTGACAAGGGGGGAAAAGGATATAAAATTATAAAAGTAATTTTCAAACACCTATTTTAATATTTGAAAAAATATATTTTATTTTCCAGATCAAAAATCATTTTCAAGGGATTCAAATTGGAAATAAAAACATTAATTTTATATAAAAATCTAAATAATATTAAATGTAATTTAAATAATGTTATAGATAAAAAAGGTGTAATTGAGGTTAAATAATATATAAATATTTTTTTTATTTTTAATCACACTAGATTGATTTTATTGAACCCCATCTCAATCAAATGAATTATGAATTTTATTTTTGGAATAAGATAATGAGAAATAAGAAGGATAAAAATTAAGAATAATATTTTCCATTCAGACAAAAAAACATATTTTCATGGAATAAAATCATATTGATATCGAAGAGAGTTACACAATATATAATATGTGAATTATTTTTAATAACATATTAATTTATAAATAATGAAATATTTCATAGGATCATATTATTAAAATATAATTTAATTTATATATTATATAAAATTTATTATATTACACTAAATATAATGTAAATAATATGTCAATTTTAGAAGATTAAATTAAAATTGCAAAATTTATTACTAAATAAATAGAATTTGAGTTAAGAAAGAAATCTTAAATTGGATTATATCTTGGATGTTCTTGATATAACCTCTTATATTATAAATTTAGTATAAATAAAACTTATATAATATCCTAATTTATATTTATTTTACTTCATACAATTGATTTATAATGTATAAATTTACATTTATACATAATTAATTAAAAAAATAAATATATGATGCTAATTATCTAGTTCATTCCATGATTTCTTTGGTAAAATTGATATATTCTTGGATAATTGATCATGTATCCATAAAAAATTGAATTTTCATAGAGATATTATTGATTTATCTTCTGAGTTACATGATTGTTTCATTGATGTTTAGTCATGGTTTATAATGCTTGTCAAGAAATTATTCCTTTTTTAACTTTGGATCAATAAAATAGACATTATTTGATTAATTAAAAAATTATAATTCCATTAATGAATTATAAAATAATATATATCAATCAATAAGATCACATATCAAAAGTATTTCTATTTTCTAGGTCATTCATAATTTCATGGTTTTAATGTTATTCATGTAGGTGGATTATCCAACACAATGAAGAAGTATTTATTATGATTAGTTGAGTGATAATGTTTTTTATTATTATTGTGATATCAATTATATATTATAATAAGGATTCCAAAAAATTTTAACTAATGTATTAAATCATGTTTATGACAAGGTGTATAATAAAAAAATCATAATGGGATATTAACACATATTTTTTAGGGTAAGATCTCCTTTTATAGAAGCTATAAAAATGATGGATTTTGGGCTCCTTACTATAACCATAAGTTCAAATATATGGTAAGGAATTATAAAAAATAAAATTTAGTTATATAATTTATAGATTTTTTATCATTGATTCGATATAATGAGACCAATTTTATATAAATTAGTTGATAGAATATTCCACATTATTTTACCATAATTGATTTTGAATGTTATTTTCAATAGTCAAGTGGATCAAGCATAGACAATATTAGATATTTCAACCCTTTCCTCATTATTACATTACTAGAGAAAAAAACTATAATTATTTTTATTAATTTATTAATCATTTAATGCAATAAATATTTTAAAATTATTTTAGCGTTATTCATGTTATTTGATATAAACAATATATAAATATATATCTATGGAATTTCTATTCAAATACTTTTGGTTTTTTCTACCAATCATGTTTATCCTACAAAATCATACAACACCATTTTTTCCAAACCATATCAAATTAAATATTATAAACCCACATTTTTGTACATGTAATATTAATGTTCCATGTATCTAATATATTTTTAGATGTTATATATGTTCCCATTTTTTGAAATATTCTTTCCATTTATAAAAAATAAGTAATATAATTAAATTTTAATAAAATTTTCATAGTTATTAATATAAAAGCAAATTTAAATTCAAATGCATCACTTAGTTTATAACCATATAATATTATAATGTTTACATTTAATTCCATTCCATTAAAACATTAAATATCATAGTTGGTATCATTTCATATATTTTATTATAATTATTAATAAAAAAATTATTGAAAACATTTATACATACTTACATACCTTATTATTTATAAAATTTTAATAGAGTATCATAAAACCATATTTAGTAAGATGTTTCAAAATATATTACTCATTTTTTTTAAATTATTATTCAACTATTATAACATAACCTTTAACATAAAAAACATTATATATTATAATGTATATTTTTATGAATAATATTAATTTATTTTAAAATGTATAAATATTTTTTTTACCATTATAATATTATCTATAACATTATCGTTACAATAAATATCATCATCAATATATATGATTAAAATATAAATCCATTAATAAAATAAAAAATATTTTAAAAAATATTTATATATAATTAAATTTGTAATAATGTTGTGAAAATATATTATTCCCATGAATAAATAATAATATTTTCATGAAGTAACGAAAAAAGTTTCAATTTTATAATTATGATCTACTTGATCAATTAATGTATATTTTAATATGAAATATTCATATATATATATATATTCATATATATATCTTAAAATAACTATTTAAAAAAAATATGAATTCATAACATGAATATCAATAAAGCATAATACTAATATATTATTAAATATACCAATATTTTTACAATCACTTCTTATTAATAAAATAGAACCATAAAATACACTCTCTAATTTGTAAAATAAATAGAAATTTAATCATCTATATCTCTTATAGTGAAGTTTACAGGGTAATCGGTTTCTGTTGTCATTTTTTGATGCTCAAAGGTGTATGAAATCCTGGCCATGAAATTAAACAATGCATCATGAATTTCCCAAATTCATATAGTATTGCAAAAAAAGGAAAAAATTTATTTATATTTCCATGGTATATTATATACAGTTATATATAAGTTTTAAATTTTAACATATTTTTTTAAATATCATTTTGAATTATTTTTCTATAAAACCATTCGATATAATATATTTAATGTTAAAAAAAATAAAATTTACACAATGATGTGTAACATACGCTAACTTAAAAATAAGATAGATATATTGAAATATGAGATAATTATCCCTTATAGATATATGAGGTATATCACGAGACATTAATGATTGTGATATTTCTAAAACATGATAATTCCCATTATGGTGATTCCCAAAATGTGTAAAATTAGATTGTTATTTTTTATAAAATATAAAGGTATTATTTAAATGACATATAAAATATCAAAGAATAAGAGAATAATTTTATAATTTACAGTATTATTCAAGTGATAATAATTTTATGAAAAATGAAATTACCACTTCATCATGATGTTACAATAATGAATTCAATTAAATACTATGTGAATTATTTGTGTGTTTTCTAATATTACTTTCCTTATCTGCATATAAATGAAAATTTATTTGAAAAAAAATTGTTGAATTAAAACAAAAAATTTATGAATATATTCTAAATTTAAAATAAGTTCAATTAATTTTATGAATATATATTATTATATCTTTTTTTACAAAGTATAATTTAAAGATCTATAGTTATTTAATTCTTTATCAATGACATTCACCTTTTTTTCAATTTATATCAATATAATGAATCTAAAATATGCAGTATATATAATACACTATAAAATCATAATAAATAATTGTATTTAAATTCATTCCTATAATTAGTTATTCTTCCAAACCTCTATAATAAACAATAATATAACTAGATTAATCTAATTTGTTTGTACTTTTATCCTATAACTAACCAAAAAAAATTCAATAATTTTCATGAAAAAAATAAAAAATTGTTCAGACCTTATTCATAAATGATTACAAATTAAAATTAACTCTTATAGTTAAACAAACTAAATCAATTTAATAGAAAACTGTAATAATATTTTTATACCACAATTATGAATTATTCTTAAAATCTAAAAAATCAAAAAAATATATCATTAATCCCATTAATGTAAAATCATATATGACCAGAAAATGGTAATTATGTCATTTAATTTATGATCACTCTTAAGTTAATCACCCAAATTAGTGTCTAATACTCATAAACAACCCATATAAAAAAACTAACCTATTAAGCTATCAAAACCCATCGAAAATAAAAAAAAATGTAACCCAAAAATAATATTTATAAATTATAAATAATTAGATATAATATATGTATTATATAAAAAATAAACAAGATAATGAAAATAAAAGTCTTAGTGTATTAGGATATATGAAACATAAGTAATATTATTTTATAGAATTATTTAACAAAATCCCACAACACATCTTAACAAATTAAATCATTCTATAAAATCAACAACAAAAACTCCATTAACCCAGAGCTTGTGCTTAATTTATTAAATTTTCAAAAGATAAATAGGATCACATTATCGAGGATTGGTAATTTTAATAGTATTGAGAAATGAGATACATATAATATTCCAATATTACATTAGAAATAAAATATAAAATAAAATAATATAATATAATATAGATCCACCAAGATCATTTATTGATTCATTCAATATGTCCTTGGGAATTGAAAAAAATAAGGGTGATCTAAAAGAATAATTAAGGATTTCATAAAGAGAAAAATATCATGTGTAAATAATTCAAAATCAATGATCCAATTTGGATGACTTAAAATTCATATAAATGAATAAATATACTGTGAAATAAATAAATGAATGTAAAATTTTAATATAGTTATCTCATTGGTAAAAATAACCAAATTCAAATTCTAGGAAATAGATAATGTTAGACATCATGATCATGTCCTTGTGCCATAATGATTCCAAATATGGGTCAGTATAAAATAAAACCACATTTAAACGGGCCATCCAATTATATTATCTACCAATACAAATCGATGATTTATGGACAACCTATAACTTGGAATCTCTTATAACTACAAGTCCAATTATTTATTGATACATTTAATGATAAATTTATTTCATAAAAAATATTAATTATTTATAAATGTCGATACTATAGAAATGAAAATAATAAACATGATTTCCTAAGTCAATTAAACAATATTATTAGTAAAAATATTTATGAAAAAATTCTACACAATTTAGGTAATAATCAAGTAGATTATAGAATGAATTATTTATAGAATAAAAAATTTATATCAAATGAAATGTGATAATAAGATATTGTATATTTTGAGGGAATTTTAGTGGGAAAAAAATTAATTAGTTTTAAAAATTCCCCATAAATTAATTATAAATATTATATTTATAATAAATTTTTTTATTTTATTTAAATTAAAAAATATATTAAAAATAATTTTAATAAATATTCTTTACAAAATTTTCATTATAATACTCTATAAATTTTGAATAAGATTAAAAATACCATAAAACATTTTTTGTCATGGAAGAAACTTCTAATGTCATTGTAAAACAATAATATTTATAAAAACAATACTATATTAGATATATTATTCATTATATTCCCCCAAGACAAAATGAACAATGAAAAATTATTATTTAAATATGAATAATATAACATGAACGTTAAATTATTTGTTATAAATAGAATTAATTTAATTTTGAAATATATACATAATTATTCAACTGAATCTAAATGTATTGATATGTTATTTATAAATAATGACCAAACATTTAGTAATTTAATTTTATTTTCCAAAAATATCTATTCATCAAAATTGGTTTTTATATCTTTTTCTGAGTAAAAATCAATAATAATATTTTGAGTTTATAGATGTTTAATTTGATAAAACAACACCATTTATGAAATTAAAATATGAATATTGGTTCTATTGATTTTTTTGTATTTCTTTGAAATGAATGATTTTTTGTGAATAATGAATATTAGTGATTTTTCAAATACATTCATTTATTTACAATATATAAGATATTTAAAATAAGTATTATATTTTTTATTTTTTATTCTATTAACATGTAAACTATTATTTTTTCAATTATCAAATTAATTTCATATAAATAAGTAATTTAATTCGTTTTTGTATATTTTTTTCATTCAAAAATAGTTATCTCAAAACGTTTTTAGGGGAATAAATTTTCCCCAATTTAATTAATTAATATAACACATAATATGGAAAAAATTTGAGTAAATATATATATATATTATATATCTATATCTATGTCTGTGTGTTATTTTTAACTCATAAAATGATGATTTCTAAACACATGGTCAATATAAGATCATTAATTTTTGAAAAATCATTGTTCTGAAAAAATCATTTTCATCTAATTTTTATTATTTAATCTTAAATTAAATTCACCCATTTATATTATTTAATCGGATAAAATTGATTAAAATTTTTGTCATGAGTTTTAATTTTATTTTCAAATTTCTCTTTTATTATTGCTCTTTGTGTATAATAACCAGATTAAATGTTTTTACCATAGTAAATATAATATGGGTTAATTTAGGGTAATTATATTGTCATATTTAATATAAATTAACCATAAAATTTTACATAATTTAATTTTATTAGTACATGTATTCCATAATCATAATAAATTTAAATTTATTACCTTTTTTCCCATATATCCATGATTTACTCTTTTATAATATTTTTTGTAATGAAAAGTCAAAATGATATTTCCCATTATTTTATTATTATTAAATATATTAAATATAAGGAAAAATATATGTTCGGTAACATCATTCATATATAGTAGAAAATACTTTTCATTATCATGGAAATTTATTCCGAAATTTTTGTGATGGTATAATAATGTTAAATTATAATTCAACTCCAATACATTACTAATTAAATTAATAGAAAATTTAATAAATTATTTTTAAGAAGATAGAATTAATATAACATGAATTAATTTTTTTATTACATAGTTTTTTGAAATTAAATGAAATATTATAGTGGTTGTAATGAATTGTATTTTAATGAAGTTATTTTCTTGGGGCATTTAATTTTAAATTGTGGGAATGGTTCCAAAACATACATTAATGTTATTTTATAATATATATTAGCCCATTAATTGATTTAATACATTAAAAATAATATAATTTTTATGCATTTTATTGATATTTTTTTTAAATATCATTTGTGGTTCATTAATGTTCCATATTCCCTTTAATAATATATTTATTTACCCTTAAAGAGTAATTCTTGTAATACCACAATATTTTTCAAAAAGCATTAAAACAAGTTAATGTAAAAATGATAAGGGTTAAAAAATCACATAATATTGTCCAATTTCTATTTTATGAAAGGATTTTAACTATATCCAATAATATATTCATATATTAACAATTTGTTTCCTTTTAAATATAAATTTTTTTATTAAATTAATATGCTAGAAAATTCCACAAGTGCCCCTCCCCTGCCTTTTAATAGGGTACCTTTTACTCACATTTATTGACACTTAAATAAAAAAATTTATCAAAACAATAAAATCTCAAATACCTTCATAAAATCAATAAAATGTAATAGAGGATTTTTTTTCCCCGAATAATATCATAGGAATGCTTTGGGTGTAAATCCTTTGAGGTTATCGAATAGAAGGGCATAGTTCATGACCAAGTGTTTTTAATTTTATTATTTTTATAACTTCTTAAAATGTAATTAATCATGGTTGAAATAATAACACAAGTATTTAAAATATCTTAATATATAATTTTTATAATTTTTTAACTTACATCCTTCTCTTTTTCCATTAAATTGTAACTAAAACCATCATTTTTTTATACTACTGACTACCACCTCGCAATTTAATGTAAATAATCATCCATAACATCTTCATAAATATCATTGTAATTTTGGATTTAAGGTATATATATATATATATTATATTCATGAAATATTTTTCATTATAAAATTTTAAAATATCATTTAAATTTTTACCTCTCAATTCACTATAAAATCATAACATCTGTCATGCGTACGTGTGGACTACGACCTCCAAGAAGTGATGTGAATTATTTTTCATCAACACACCATAGGTATAATATATATAAGTATAAATAAATAAATAATATGGTATTTAGTATACAATTATCATTTACAATGTTATAATAATATATATTATTTTAATTAGGATATTTTAATAAATGAATTGTATCTCAAGAATATGTTTGCCTACCATATTTGTGATTGTAACATAGTTCATCATCTGTAACCATCATTAATGTTTGGATTTAAAAATATATTTTATATATTAAAAAAATTATTAAATTAATATTATTGTATAATGAATGGAAAAATAACATTTTGACCCTAGTGAACCTATAAAGTTATTTTTGAAATTCGAGCTGAATAACATTAAAAAGAAACATATGGCATAATCATAAAATATTGTGTAATTGAATATAAATAGTTAATAAATAAAATTAATAGGAATAATAAAAAGGAAATAGGTTCTTAATAATGTAAATAAATTAACATAATTTTTTATTCTGGAATATAAAAAAGTACGTGGTGATTCAAACTCAAGTTAAAGGTAATGGTATTAAGAATAATCATTTATGGTTTATCTTATAAAAAAAATAATTTCATTTCATAATTTTCAAAATATATTATTAATTCATTTATATTAACATAGAATAATTATAAATTAAGTGTTTTCTCTCCTTTTAATTTAATTCAATATTTGTTTTAAAATGAATCTTTTTCACCCAAATCTTTTCACTTTCATTACAAAAGATTAAAAAAAATAGTTTGATAGTAAAATATATGAAAAAAATGACTTTTCATGCATCCAAATCCATTATATGATATATTATTCAATTAAAATATTATATTTTTTCTTCACAAAAAAAATTATCCTTTTCTATTAGTATTTAGTTTTTATAAAAAAAAATTATAATTGGAAAATCTATTTTTCCATTAAAATAAATTTATATAGGTTTGAAAGTGTTTAATGGTTTTTTTGTGATATATTACTAATAAACTGTTTATGATAATGAGTTATCCCCAAATATCTCATTGTGGATTCTTCTCTTGATTTATCTTATATGAGGAGTATTACTATATTGGGCTCCAATGCATTAGGTAATGACTTTGTTTTCAAAATAGTTTTACTGGAACTCAACCATATGGTAGTTATAATAGTAACGTTTTGACAATATTTGTAAGAAAAATATTTCCCAAGGAACATATGTGAAATTTCTATGCATTATAATGTGTTTTTATTAAATTAAATATATTTTAAATTTTATTATAATAATCCCTTTTTAGTTGAATTATTATTATTTTTTAGTGTGAAATTATATTTTTTAAAAAAATATTTCTCCATATGTTATCTTGTTTTATAAGAAACCCTCATGATAATGAATTTTTGATTATGTTTTTTATAATGTATTATATGAAAATATTTATGAAAAATATTTTTTAATTTTTATTTGAATGATAATTTGAGCTCAATGTTATTTTAATAGAAAACCCCCTTCTTGATCTCATCAGTTTAAAATGGACTAATGAGTTTCATTCTTCTTCTTTCTCTCCCTTATTGATCCATTTTTTCCCATGCAATGTTTTAAATTTTTTTCCTAAGGATTAGATATTGGAAATAAGAAAATAATTAATCATTATATAGGACATTAATATTAGCCATGAAAATAAAACATTTTTTTAAAATAATTTATTTTATGGAAATTAAATTCTTAGTAAAAGTACCCACTTTATAATTTATTATTTCCCTATTTACGAGTTATTTATTAATTATCAAAATATATAAAGCAAAAATATCTCTAGGAAAGATAATTTTTAATTATTTCACTAAAATGCTAGAGTAATTAATGTTTGCAGGGGGTCATTGTAGTTGGTATTAGTGAAGAGGTAGAAATTTTTCCTTGGTAAAAAATTCACATGAAAAATGGATAAAGAATTACTCTTCACAATATAGATTCCTAAGGAAATTAATGCCACTATAGATTTAGTTAAGAGACCCACACAAAAGGTGTACCCATACATAGAGTGCTCCGATAGGTATCTATTGTATCACAGTATTTAAAAGACCAAATGCTTATTTTTGGTAATTGTGAAAAAAATTAGATAAATTTAAAGGTTGTGATAGTATTAGAAGTATGTAATTTAAAAATTTATAACACATAATGGGATAATACACTGATTTGAAGTTATAATTTCATAGTCTCATATTACCTATGAGGATAGTATGTTAAGGATAAATATTGTTATTTTTCAATATTACATATAAATTATAATCAGCTTATGCGAGATAGGATATGAATGTTGAAGTACAATAGAATCTCTATCAGTATTTAATTTTTGATTAAGGACTTAATTTTAACAATTGATAATCGATTTCATGTTATAATGATTTTATATTCCATATATTGAATATAAATTAGCAAGATGAAAAGAAATTAATCTCATATAACCATCATATACCTTTCATATGAGTTAATCACCAATATTATAAAATAGATATTTCATATGATTTTATAATCTTCTCAAAATATAGATAACCACTAAGAAAGGATTAAATTTATACAACCACTTTTCCTTTCTAAGATATTTAAAAGGATCATCATTTTTATTTTTCATAATTGCAAAAAATATATATCATTTAGGGATAATAATAAAAAAAGTACTTGACTATTTATTTTCTAGAAATATATACATCTTAATGAATGATAATGGGGATAACAAGTGTATAATACATGGTATACACATCTTGGTTGTTAATTTTTGTGTGCGTTATACGTAGGAAAAAAATTGCAATGATATGGATTAATCATAATAAAATATGTTTTATATATTAACTATATTAATAAATAATTATTTAATAATAAGTCATGGATAAATAATTTTAATGTGTTATGTGTTTATTAATGATATTCATCAATATTATAAATAGTAGTACCATGAAACACATGAATAATACTCTATTCTTTTCAAATTTTTAAAACATATTTAGGATTAAATTGAAAACATGGAAAAGTAATATTTCTAAAAAAGTGATAAATCTTTGACACATTCATCTTGGGTCAATTTAAATAATGATAAATAAACCTTTAAGCTAATTTTTTTTTGATTAATAATAAATAGTGAATTATAAATATTAATTTTTTAGAGATTTTTGTTTTTTATAATGCTATATTTTTTAAATGTGATTTGATTATTAATGATATTTTAGAGGAAGATCATACTATTCCATGGGTGTTATATGATTTATATATAGTTTTAGTAAAAATCACAATCATTTAAATCTAGATATAAAATTGGAATTGAACCCACAATTGAAGAGAGATAATCGTGAGATGCCCACCACTATCATGTATAATGTCATGGAGATTTATGTTATTTAAGAAGAATGTATCAATGTTGGTAAAATTATATTATTATGGTAAATATAACATTAACAAATTTTATTTTTGGAGGAATGTTATTATGATTTTTTTAATTTTATATCATTTTAATGTGTTCAAATGGTTATTAAGATTATTTTTTAACATTAATAGAAATAACAAAAAATTATATGTTTTGGGGATTTCAATATTTGTATGATATATTAAGATGGAGTGATGCTATTTTTATATAAATATTTAATAAAATATATGAATTGGATGTCTAATAAAACTAATAATTAGATGTTGTCGTAGAGGCTTTAGGGATAAATGTTGTATATCTTCCAATGAATGTTTATTCATATTGAGAATTTCATTAAATTATATTAAAATTTAAGCGTTTCATTAATGCTTAAATATACAATGAATAGATTTTTATCATTTCTTGGAATATGTGATTTTTTAAATGTATATTGAAGTGGTTTAGGCATTAAAAATACATATTGAATACTCCTTTTTTAGCTAAAAAGATGAGATTGTCTTGAAAATTGATTAAAGGATGATGTTATAGTTGTCATGTAACTGTATGTGTTTCAGTTATTTTTCTACATGGTAAATGAAATACAAAACTCTAATAATAGGATCCAGAAACAAAAATATTTTCCTATTAACCTCTTTTAGATAAATCGATATCCTTTTCACACCTCATCAGTTTATCATTTTGTGTCCATTTACATTCTCTTTATCATTAAAAATTTTATGCCCAATGATATATAAAACTCAAAAAAATATATTTGAACATTACATTTTTATCCATATCCATAATTTTATGTATTTTAAATTTTCTCATATTTGGAAACATAAATATGCAATGAACTTCATGTTTTCATTTTTCTCTTATCAGGAAGATGTTTTCTAACTTTTTTTTAAGATGCCGGATTTTAGGAAATGTATTTTCCAAAGTACACAACTTAATTGTATAAATCATGGGAAAACATTTAGTACATAAATAATTAAATAGTTGATAATTTGACCCCATTTTATTTTTAAAAATATTACAATTTTTGATAACATACGCATCACGCAACATCGATTGTAAACAAAGAATGAAATATTACAAGTTAAATATAATCTATATAAAATAGTCATTATATTTGTGAGTATCAATAAAAATAATAGTTTTGTAAATATATATATAACGGTCCTACTTAGTATATATGTTTTTATAAATCCTTAGTAAAAAATCTTTTGCATTTTTGTAAAGTAATTTAATTCATCAAAAATATATGTTTTCATCAAAAATGGATGTTAATATTTTTTGTGGATAAATATTATAGTATATTACATAAAAATTTAGATATTTTATTTTACAAAATGGATACAATTTTTGTAATCAATATATAAGAATTATTTTGTAATATTATTTTGGAATTGGTTTGTAATATTTTATTTTTTAGTTAATAGTGAAAATAACATATTTTTCAAATAATATCATTTATTGTCATTAAATAATATAAATAAAAAATGTCAATTATATTTTGGATTTAATATTATATTTAAACATAAACTATTTTATTTCGATTATTATAATTAAATTAATTTGAATTTTTATTTTTTATAATTTTTTGTATATGTTAATTTTTATACATCAAAACATGATTTTCTAGAAACTAAGTGCATAAATTTTATAAAATTTAATTAATTAAAAAAACCCATAATATGAAATAGTTTAAATTTTATTTATGTATTATATAAATAATAATTTTATTTTATATAATGATTATTTATAGTCATATGGCTAATATAAGATCACCAATTCATTAAAAATTTATTTTCTAGAAAATACAATTTTCACCACATTTTGTTAATTTATTCATTAATTATATTATTAAAATTATTTTGTATTTATTTTTGGACAATTTATTACATATTTATAATAATTAGTTCCAAATTTGGTTACAATTACTATTTTATTTTTAATTATATTAAATAGTACTCATATTATATTTTTTGACCATTATAAAGGTAATATGTGTTCATTATGGGTAAAAATAATGTGATAGGGTCTAGAAAGACACTATAACACTTGAATTAATTTTATTTTATGCATATTATTCATCTATTATAAATGAAAATTTAATTTTATTAGCTCATTCTACCACATGGATATTGTTTTTACTTTTTTATTATTTTAAATAAAGATAAATAAAATTGTATTTCTCACTGTTTTATTCACATTATATTTCATATATAGGGATTAAAAGAATACATGCCATGTTATAAATAATTGTTTTTTTGTAAATTTTTATATTTATCATGGAAATTTATTTATAATTTTTTAAAATAAAATATTGACCTCCAATGTCTACACAATACTAAAACAATATTTATCAAATTAATATAATAAAAAAAATAAATGATTTCAAAAATTATGATATTAATAATAAAATAGATAAATTATTGTGTTTTTTTAGATATAAAATCAAATATTATATATTTTTCAATTCATTATATAATAATTTAAATGTCTATAAATAGTTGTAAAATTCTAGTTAAATTTAAATTACAAAAATTGAAACTACTTTTTTTGTAATAAATAATATTTTTTGAAATGATTAAAATGTCCAAAAAGTAATATTTCATTCAAAATTATTTTTATATGATGTAAAATGTAAACCATGTTCAATTGTTTCTAAAATATTCTTCTTATAGAACCATTATTTAACTATAAATAAGGGAGTTTTATTGTCGAGGTAATTGTCATAAAGGGTTAAAACATGTTAAAACTAAAATATAATTGTGAAAACCTCACATATATTAGTATATTTTTTATTTAATTACATTATTTTAATTATAAAACATTCTTTTTTATAATATTATCAATTTTTAAAAATTTTAATTATAAATTTAATTAATATTAATTAAGTATTTGAATAAATTCAACGAGTACCCCTCTCTTCTCTTATAAAAGGGAACTTATTATTCTAATTTATTCACATTTCAAAGAACAATTTTTATCTACTTTTTTTAAAAAAATACCTTAATATAACCCCTCACATTTTCCTAGAGTTTATGGTTTAATAAAACCACGACATATTAGTTATTTTCGAGTAAACCAAAAGTGGTTTTCGAGATATAAGATAAATATTATTGAAACATCTTAGAGAAGGATAAATGATATTTTCATCTTTAAATATTAATCTTTAATTGACATATATAATATTATTTAAATATTAATCTTTATTAAATTATAATATTTCATTTAATTTCACACCATTTCATTCATGGATAAATGATATTTTCATCTTTGTGTGCATGTGACCTACTATCTCCATTATGATAACATAGTTAATTATTCATTACCTTATTTTGTGGATAGTTTTAAATTGATAATTAATAAATATATTATAATTATTTCACTATTATTATTCAATATATGAGTAAATAATTTTCCCTTTACCCATATTCAAGATACAAAAGTAATTTTTGAGATATAAGATAAATATTATTGAAACATCTTAGAGAAGGATAAATGACTATGTAATTTAATATAAAATAAAAAATATAATTTAAAAATGTGATTTTTTTGTAATAATGTAAATAAATAAAATAATATTATTATTTATGAAAAAATAACGTAAGTTATAATTAAGAAACAAGGTAGGGGTATTCTTTTAAAAATCCCCTTTTATGGTTTCCCATAAAACTAGTTTTTTTTCTATGTCCATATTTTTAAAAATATTTCATTAATTTATAAATAAATGACATGAAATAATTATAAATGATTATTTATATCAGTTTTGACTATCATTCAAATGATTTCAAATGAAATTGTTTTATGGAATATTATGACATTCTTTATAAAATTCAAATGTAATGTTCTATTTTAACATATATAGGAGAAATGAATTTTACATACTCAATAATAATTTTTTTTCTTTCATTTTTACTTCAAATAAAAACCATACTTCACTTATTATATGTATTTATATTTTGAAGATGGTTTCATAAAAGGAAACAATATTTTGATATCTAGAAGTGTTTTTCTTACATGTCCAAAATCATATCTCTATGATATTATTATTGATATCATTCTTTGACATTTTTTATGATAATTAGTGACTATAATATAGATAATAATTACAATTTATCCTGATATAGATTATATTATCGGTGTTCCATGATTGATCTCAAAATAATTGGGCAACAATTATGTTTTCTGATGAATTATGTTCAAGATAGACAATATGGTTTTTATAATTGTATAGTTTTTATAAGGATTATATGAAGATTATATCCCAAGGATCCTGATTTATTTTTCTATTAATTTTAATTAAATTATATTGAAATTAATTTATTTTAAAAATTAATCAAAAAAAATTTGTTTAAGGGAATGATTATGTCATTTTAATGAAAAATGGGCTTTTTATAATATATGCTTCCTAGATTTTCAAATTTTATAAGAAACACTCATGATTATGAATTTTTTGTTATTAAGTTTTTATAATTTATTTTATTAAAAACATTTTTCATGAATGTAATTTTCAGTTTTTAGTAAATTATTTCTTCAGTTCAAGGTTTATTATGTTATAAGTAAATTTCTTTTTGGTATCATGGTATTAAAATTGACTAACAAGTTTCTTTATTATTTTTCGGTCCCTTACTATGATTGTTTTGACCATAAAACATTAAAAAAAAATTGAAATATTTTAACGACGTGTATAGACAAATATGAATTCAATTTGTATGTAATAAATATTGTTCATGAAAATAAGACTTTATTTATATTGAAAAATTATAGTTGTAAAAATTGATATAGAGTAGATTTATTGTCCATTTAATATAAGGTTTTATTATGTAATATTTATGACCTAATTTTCTAAAAAATAAACATAAATGATATATGGGGAAAAATAATGTGAATTGATACCAAAACACACTAGTATATGCAATTTTTCGAGAAAGACATTATAGTATAATATGTTAAAAATAAACATTCCTTTTAACATTTTTTAAATGGTTTCCATTGTTGATCCTATTATAAATTATTTTTAAATAACATAAAAATAATGTAAATAAATAAAATTTTAAAATATAAAAATTTAAGGGAAATATTTTTCTTAAATTCTTTAGAATTTAATGAGGCCACAGTTCTTGACGGCACCTAATTTCGTGGCCCTGTGTGCCCGGAATCAATTTCTGAAGTTTTGTTCAGGTACGTTCAGTAAACATATGTGCATGTTTTTCTATCTTTTTAACAGATGCTTGGAATTTCAATCCTAGGGCACCATTGAACTCGAAGCGCCGATTTTCACCTAAGAAGGCTTTCACCGTGACGGTGGTTGATTGGGTATGAGAGTTGGTTTTTGGGTTTCACGTTGATTAATAAAATAATATAAGTAACAAATTATTTTATTTGAACGCAGGCCATGTGGTAATGATAGTTAAAAGACCTACGTGGGGGTTTGTGGTGTGACCTCAATACCCTAACCTCCCATGGGAGGATGATTGGGATGGAGACCACCCGAGCAGCATAACCTCCCGCAAGAGGTTATGACGTGGGGTCCACAGGGGCTTAACCACACATTTAATGAGAGGGGAGGAAATCTCTAAACTCTCCCTCATTAATGAGGGAGACCCTCTTGGTCTATATCACCTCCCATAATGGAGGAGGATAAAACCTCCACAAAACCCCCCAATTAATGGAAGGAAACCCCTTGACCCTATTCTTGTTAATTAGGTGGGTACCAACTGGGCCTCTAACCTCCTCAATACTCCCCAATTTAATTATGCCAATCTTGTGCAATTAATTTGGTGGAGCCTCTCCACTTTTTAATGTCGAATATTTGTGCCAAGGTGAACATAATTAAGTGGGGCCCACTTAAATAATTCACACCATGAGACATAATAGATTAACAACTATTATTTTGGAACGTTTGTTCTCTCTTTAGTGGGGAGATTAAGAGAATATAATTCTCCAACGAATAACATGAAGATGCAAATGGTGACAAATTCTTCCTCAACATTTTCCTTGAGACCCCCATCTGATGTGGGATCTCCTCGATGATCCTTCATCCTTCCTCTTCATCGTCAACAAATCGATGCACGAACTCAGAGGTGGAAGCGTACGGTGAACGAAGTCAACATCATTTTCCCCATGACGAATGAATTCCCATCGATTAAAATGGAAGGGGTGTTTGTTTTAAGTTGTTTAACACCTAATCGTCTCTCGTTAAATAAACTTCATGAGCCGCTTGCTATCGTTCTAACGCGATGTGTTCGGGCCGAACAAGCATGGCCCGACCCCTCCGCAACCTTTGCGGTTTTGGATCCTTGGATCGATGGTGAAGTAGCAGCGGCATGGAAACGTGGTGATGACGAAGAAGACGGAGAATAGAGGATGCACTTCCCGCAGCCTCCGCGAACCACGCCGCCGGCCGGCGGCGCCTGACCAGCCTACCCACACGCAGCCCGGCGCGCGTCCTGACTGAATTCGCAGCCAGCCCAGCCACTGGCACCTTGCCCGTGAACCTCGCACATTTCCCAACACCCTCCCGATGCCTGCCCAGTGTCTGCCCGGTGCTCAGGCCGCCATCTCGGCGCCTACCCAGTGCCTCGGCCGGTTGCTCGGCACCCCCCGGCGCCCAGGCCACCCTCTCGGCGCTGGCCCGGTGCCCCGGCCGCCTGCCCGGCACCCAGGACGGCTGTCCAGCACACCCTGCACCCTTCCCGACACACCCATGGCCTGCCCATGCCATGCGTGGCCCACCGTTGGACACTCGGGCTGAGCCGCCCGAGCTGCGCCCCACTTGGCGCTGGGAGAACCTACCACTGGCCTTCGGGTCGAGTCACCCACGTGGAAACTTCGGCCCGAATTGTCCACGCAGTCTGCTCGTCCAGGCCTAGTAGACTGGCCCAAACATAGTGGGCCAACCCGCCCAACGGGTTGAGTCAGACCTAGCAAGTCTGACTGGGTCGACCCAGACTGGGTTGGGTCGAGTTGGTCTTATCAGGTCGGACCGGACTCAGACCCACTAATGACTCATTTCTTACTTTGGCCATATCTTTGTCACCGGACGTCCTTTTAACAAACCGTTAGTGGATCTGGTAATCTAATTGAGAAACGGTCCATTTTATCATACCCCTTCGAGTTTAGGGTATAGTGGAGATATGGTCTGGTTGGTTCGTACACAAAACCAACCGAGCCCTTGGGACTAAAAGGCTAATAGCTCACAGACCAGGTGTCCAATTGAATTTTTTTTTGTTGCGTTGAGACCCCAATGTCATGGCGGACCATTGAGATACCTCTTTGTAGGAATTCATGACACTTGGAGTATTGGCTTGTAACTCATGGATCGGACCCTCCCGAAGATGAGCGAGCACACTACACATACCTAGTAGCTGGATGAGACCTGATGACTACTTGTCTGATTCGTTCCGGAGTGACTTGACTAGCCCAGTGGGGAGCGCAACTATGTGGGTTTGAAGACCCATGGGGGAGGAATGCTTCTTTGTGAGGTTGAAGATCTGTGGTACTCTAGAGGAGGAGTACCTCTGTAGGCTATTAGGGGGAGCACTACTATGTGAGGTAGCAGACATGTGGTACTCGACAGGACGAGTACCTCAACAGTATATGGTTAGTGAGTATCACCTCAGAGTCACGACATGACCACTATATTCGATAGAGGAGGAGTTCTCCAGCAGATGTGATTTCGTTAATAAAAATCCTAGTTTGCGCTGAGTTAATTACATTTTTGTTTTTCCTCATGATTGAGATGGGTTACTTGATAACTTAGGTATTTGTATGGGCATATACCTAAGTAATGATTATATGTTGATTTTATTCTTGGGGTTTATCCTTGTTTGTTTTTGTGAGACCTTCAGGGTCTCGAGGTTCCTACTGAGTATCGTTATACTCAACCCCGCATGGGCTTTACCCGCACCACATTGTGTAGGATGAAGACAACAAACGATGCTGACTATGGCGCAGCATATGAGGACTGGATGGTACCTGGAGGTGGAAATCACGATGAGTCAGTACCTGGAGGAGTCGGAAGGACGTGGAGTAATGAGGAGGATATCTATACCTACCCTTCATGTAGGATCTGTGGTGGACGATCCAGGAGATACTTTCACCTTCCAGCTGTTTGTCCCTTTTTAGTTGTAATTTCTTGCAGTTGTTTTTGTACTTTATAGTTGGGCTTTTATTCAGGCCCATTTACTTCCCAGCACTTCTTCTTTAGAAAGTATTTCTTAGTGTTTTCTTCAACTTATACTCTGGTGGTTTTTTCACATTTTATAAAGTCAATGCCTTCCCAGTTTTAGTGAAACATGTAACACCCCAAGCTTCTACGGTACGTTTCCCTTCGAATAATGCGATAGCGTGTGTTGTATGCAACCTCGAGTTCTAACACACACCACAACTAATTAAACTAGCCGTTGTGAATAGTAATACCTACTTTTTGAAATTATATATATTTTATATTTGAAAATGGACTTCATTTTTGGACTCGGAATATCAAAATTAGCCTAGGGTGAAATTTTGGTACATTTCAGATAACTTTTATATTTTGATGAATAGTGAAAATTACTAAATTTTAATTAAAAACAACTTTTTTAATCAAAATAATTAATATTGATAAATTATGAATTTGAGTGGTCTTAAAGTATATTTAGAATATATTTTTACCATTCAATTTAATGTTTGTCATTGGACATAATTTTACAATTAAACCGAACATAAACAAGTGTCAATCTTTTGATAGTTATTATCTCTTAAAAACACGCTTTTTGTTTTGACAGCGGGAATTAATTTTAAATTAATTTCTGCCACTTCTATGTTTTGAATTTAGGAAAATGGATTCCATATTTTGAATCAGGATGTTCAAATTGTGTAAATAGGTAACTTTTATTTTTAGACATTTTGAATAGTTACTGTGGTAAATATTTTATTTACCATGGTTAAAGGGTAAATCCGGTAAATAAGGGTTACAAAAATAATATTATAATAATACTAAATTACCCAAAAATGTGTCTTAACCCTATTGGTTGATACATGGTCGACCATGGGCATCTTTGGGTCTATTTTGGGACCCCATGGATCCACTTGTAAGTGATAATGACACATTATATTAATAAAGTTAAAATAAAAATAAAAATGGCATAAGCTTACATCTTTTAGAAGAACAATTTTTACATAGGGTTATACATGTTGGCATTTCGATTATAAATATTCATTAGAAAGCTAAAAAGATTTCCTACATAATGATGTTTTATTTATAATTTTTAGACATTAAATAATTTATTTTATTTATGACATAATGATGATGCAGTAATTACTAAAATAGTAGAAAGTTAACATAATTGATATTATAAATACCCAAATAAATATAATATGAAACTTTTAATGAATTAAACTAATTTTCTAGGATAATATAATATATTAGGATTCATTTAATTGACTTTGTTCGAAGTAATCAATCTGTTATGAGTTTCACAAAAATCAACTATTGAATAGTGTCAAAATTGACATAAAAGAGTTCTTAAAACAAATATTATATTATTAATTGATATTGAATTCATAAAAATCTAATGTTCGGCCAAGAGACTTATATTATGATAGGTTAATCATTAATGGACCACTTGGGGGTCTATTGGATGTATCTAGTAAGTTTATTAACCATATAATATAAAAATACAAAGAGACATTGTAAAAGTGAAACTAATTAACTTAGAGTTAATACTTAAAGATAAGGTTAATATAAGTACCCAAACCTGTCTAAATTCTATTGGTTGAGTTGTTTTCGACCTATCCCCAACTTAAACTTTGAATAGTCAATTTTGGAGCCATTAGAAACCGAATATGAATTTATTATAAATTAATATTTCTAACTTTTCCAAAGGTGCCCCTCACCCCTCTTATAAAAGGGCACTCCTCCTTCTCATTTCTTCACACCTTCAAAGCCTTTTGGTTCGGCCAAACTCTGCCCAAATACTCTCCCAACATCCCTCACTACAACCTAGAGGCCTTAGTTTGATCAGAAAGCCAACCTAAGGAGCCCTTTTGATCAAATCAAAAGGAAGAACCCGAAGAAGAGGTAATGATTTCACCACCCTTTTCTAAGTTCATTTCTTCTTCCACTTCTTCTTCCTTTGTTCTTACCATTCTGAAATAATAACTCCAGTATCTCACATATACTGTGATGTTATTATAAATATGGTACAATCATATTCAGTATTCTATCCACCCTTTGAATAACATGTCACTATACGTGCGTACGTACGGCTTACCGTCTCCACGTCGTGGTGTAATTGTTATTCAATATAATATTATTTGGATGGGTATAATAATGATGTGTAACTCATGTAAATAATAAATATAACATGTTAATGATTCTGTATATATGATATACCATCCATTTATATATTATTTTAATATCAAAAGAATGATATTGTCGCTCGTGCGTACGTACGGACTACCGTCTCCACGAACGCGATGAGATTCATTCTCCATCGTATCCATTCAAGTATAATTATCATTTGATGATTTAAAAATGATGTTTAAGGACTGTATATCATTCTGGATATGAATAATATACAACAACCATGGCTTATGTAACAAAACATATAAAAGAAAATGAGTAAGTTAACTCCAGAAACGACGATAATTCTAAGATATTATTAACAAATCAATGTTAAAAGATCATATATGATATCATATTAATATATATGATTCTTGTATAATTTAATAACAACTATTTCACCATTATACAGGAGGTTAACCTACCCCAACCAAGGAAAAGTACAAGGTAAGGGTTATTTCACAATCTCTTCATTATCCGAGGTTGTTTATATGTAATAATCTACTGGGATCTCTTTATCATCCACATCCATGTTTCTTAAAAATGTATTTCAAAACATTTTTACTATTTACAAGAATATGGGTTAAAGTCATTTATACCTTTTTTTGACTTTTTATAAGAGGTTTATAAAGGAATTTTTCCGTTGTTTTCAAAACAAGGCCCTTTTTAACCTTTTCGACAGAATTGAGGTAAGAATGTTTTTTTAACTTATACGGCGGGTGCGGTTATTTTACACCGTTATAAAATCTTCAAAGCTTTCCTTACAAGCTTATAAGAATATTTTCAAAGAAAATGTTTTATTTTATATGGATCTTAAATGATTTCAAAATAAAAGGAGATATTTCTTTAAAAAGAGTTTTGATTTCATCTATGTCAACATCCTTTGATGGATTTTAAGATTATTTGAAGTTGATTTATTGTGATACAAAACTTCTATATTGTATTGAAGTTTTTGTTATATGTTTGATTGTGGATGTGCTATTTTTATACCATTCATAGTTTATTGTGAAAGTATTGACATTTCGTATGATAGTTTTAATACGAATGTTTATGTTATGTTTAAACCTTTTCATATGGGAATGCATTGGACTTAATAAGTGAAGGGTGGAGCCCGCTATAGCTCCTCGATGCATCGGTAGGTCTCATGAGACAAACTAGTGTCTTGGCACAAGGCCTTGACAAAATCTTATTTGTAGTCTTGGCACGAGGCCTTGGCTATGTGGTTATGATAGTCTGGCATTATGCATTCCAACATTATGAAAGTGGTTATTGATTTTTGCATGTGATTATTCATTTAGTAGAATATCCATGTGAATAAGTAAATGGAATTATTTCAATTTATTTATGCCATACCATGTTGAAAGTTCGTATTTAAAAGGATTTTGTTTTAGTTATACATTGCCTTAAATGTTTATTCTTATTTATGAATGTTTCCGCTATATTGTTATCTTTACTGGGCATTTGAGCTCACCCCTTTTCTATGTTTTATTTTTCCCAGGAAGTGAAGAAGTAAATTATGAATGACTTGTAGGGATATTATGAGGGGTTAATAGTGTGGATATGAAGACTTTGTTATTGTATTAGTTTTTCATTTTATGATGTAATGTAAAACTTATGAATATATCTAGTGTTTCCAAGGCTACTAAACCAATCGGTCTTTCGAGATTTGATCTTTCTTGTGATCATGCCAATGTTACGAAGTAATGCACTGACTCTGGGTAGCTGGGGTCGGGGCATTACAGTTGGTATCAGAGGAAGTTTAGTACAAACCTTGGAAGCTAGATTTAGATAAACTCTGATTAGAGCACGTAGACCTAAGATGAACTTTGAGGATTAGTATAGAAGAACTTCCTAGAATTTTGGTATTGTAGAGACTTTGTGAGTTTTCCGAGCAATACATCCCTGTCTGGATACGAGCAGGTAGAGGCGGCTCTGGCACAGATGTACCTAGGGGTAAAACCCGAAAACACCGCTTTGAGCTAGACTCGAACGGGAACTGGTGCACGACAACGGGCCTTGCTGCACTCTTGGTTACGACACTCCCGGGGGATATGCTTAGGATAACTCTCATTTTCTTTACAAATCATTTTGAAGGGATTATGAGTATATACTTCCTCAAAGAAAACATTATTATGATTATGGATTATATCCATAAATAGTTCAATTTATGTTTAGTGTTTTATAAGTATGGGATTATGTATTTTGATGCATAAACTGATCTAGTTTATGCCATTTTTTTAGAAATGGCACCTAGTGGAAGAAATGGGAACCGTATCAATGCACGCACTCCATGTAGGGATTGCCCTCCTGCTCAAGATAATTATAGTGGGGCTGGTGATGCAACTGGTGCTGATCAGCTAATCACCATACTGGGACAACTTACTCAGGTTATGAATAATAACCTTACCCGTATGGAGCACCCTGATCCGCAGCGTGGAGGATCAATGTTAGATCGATTCATGAGGCAACAACCACCAACGTTCAATGGGAATACAAATCCCTTAGTAGCTGAGCAATGGATATTTTCCCTAGAGAAAATATTTTAGGCTTTGGGGAGCAGTGAAAGGGAAAAAGTTATCATGGCAGTTTACCACCTCACTGGAGATGCTGATCAATGGTGGTCATTGATTCAAAACATGAAGTAAGATGATGAAGTATCAAATATGGAGTGGAGGGAGTTCAAAGATCTGTTTTTAGAAAAATACTTCCCTCGCGACCATCGAGCAGATATGGAAAGACAATTTCTGAGTCTGAGACAAAAGGAGGATGAGAATGTCCCAAAGTATGAGGCTAACTTTACAAGGTTAGCGAGGTATGCTGGAGATTATATTCGTAACCCAAGAAGTAAGATTGATCGTTTCTTTGATGGGTTAAAACCATTTCTCCGTCGAGCATTAGTCTCACAATCCTTTTCATCGTACGAAGACATTGTCTCATGTGCTATCAAGACCGAAAAGGAATTCTCTAAGTCTTATGACTTTAAAGCAAAGCAAGAGAAGAAGAGACCTTCTGATCAATCTGGGAATGGAAATAAGGGGAAGAAGGGAAAGGTTGAATATCCATCTTGTGGTAAATGCGGGAAGAAACATCCCGGTACTTGCTTGAAGGGAATGGGAGTCTGTTACAAGTGTGGTGAAAAAGGCCACCAAGCTCATGATTTCAATGGGAAGAAGGAAGCTACCAACGTTCAGTGCTATAATTGCAGGGAGATGGGGCATTATGCAAATGCATGTCCTAAGCGTCAGGAGAACTTACCTCAGAAAAGGCCAAGGGATCAAGGCCAGGCTTATGCTATCACTACTGCTGAGGTAGAAGCTCCGAAAGACGCGGTGGCAGGTAATTTAATGGTTTCCTCAAGTTTAGCAAATGCATTATTTGATTCTGGATCATCACATTGTTTCATATCTTCCCAGTTTGCTAAGAAAATTAGATATTTCCAATTTGATTTAATAAGGGAGTTGTCAGTTAAAACTCCTAAGGGAAGTATCGTTGCAACAAAGTTTTGTGAATCAGTCCCCATTAGAGCACATAAATTTTCTTTATCTGCTGATTTCATCGTCATACCTATGATTGAGTTTGATATAATCCTCGGTATGGACTGGATTTCGGACTATGATGCGAAGATTTATTGTAAGAAGAAAGAGGTTACGATTCTTGATGATAATGATAAGGAGCACCTTATTTTTAGAGCAGAATCGTCACCACCTAATTCTTATTTAGATCCACCCCCTGTAGCTCAACATAATTCAATTATCAGGGAGTAAGAGAATGAAATAACTTTCGGTGAGGAAAGGAATGTTCAAATAGAGGATGTACCTATTGTGAAAGAATTTGTAGATGTATTTCCGGAAGATTTACCTGGACATCCTTCAGAACGAGAAGTTGAGTTTTCTATTGATTTGATTCCTGGATCAAGGCCTATATCGAAGACCCCTTATAGAATGGCCACTGTAGAGCTAGTCGAACTAAAGAAACAACTAGGGGAATTGAGTAATAAGGGATTTATTCGCCCTAGTGTTTCTCCATGGGGAGCCCCTGTTCTTTTTGTTAAAAAGAAAGATGGATCTATGAGGTTATGTATCGATTACAGGGAGATCAATGCTATAACGATAAAGAACAAGTATCCCCTACCTCGTATTGATGATTTATTTGACCAACTGCATGGAGCTCAATACTTTTCAAAGATTGACCTTCGATATGGATACCATCAGTTGTGTGTGAATAAGGAAGACATTCCGAAAACAGCATTTCGAACCAGGTACGGGCATTACGAGTTTACTGTAATGCCGTTTGGATTGACTAATGCACCCTCTGTATTCATGGATCTGATGAATAGAGTTTTCAAGGAGTATCTCGATGAATTTGTGGTAGTATTTATTGATGATATATTGTTATACTCCAAAACCTATGAAGATCATGAAAATCACTTGCGCATTATCTTGAAGACTCTGAGGAGGCATGAATTATATGGAAAGTTTAGCAAGTGTCAATTCTGGCTTCAGGAGATTTCTTTTCTTGGCCATATTGTCTCTAAAGATGGAATCTCTGTTGATCCTTCTAAGACCAAGGCAATCCAAGAATGGCCAGCACCTACGAGTATAACTGAGGTACGTAGTTTTATTGGTTTGGCAGGTTATTATCGATGTTTCGTCCAGAATTTTGCCCGATTGGCTAACCCATTAACGAAGCTCACACGTAAAGGGGTTAAATTTGTTTGGACAAAAGAGTGTGAAGAATGTTTCGAAGAACTGAAGAGAAGATTAGTCAATGCTCCTATATTGACTCTACCATCGGGGAATGATGGGTTTGTTATTTATAGTGATGCATCAAAGAAAGGACTTGGCTGTGTCCTTATGCAGAATGATAGAGTTATTGCCTATGCATCACGACAGTTGAAAATTCATGAACAAAACTATCCTACTCATGATCTCGAGTTAGCAGCAGTGATCTTTGCTTTGAAAATATGGAGGCACTACCTCTATGGTGAAAAATGTGAGATTTATACTGATCACAAGAGTTTGAAGTATATTTTCTCACAAAAAGAACTCAACATGAGGCAAAGGAGATGGCTTGAATTACTCAAGGATTATGATTGTACGATACACTACCACCCGGGGAAGGCAAACAAGGTGGCAGATGCTTTGAGTAGAAAAGACCATGGAGTTTTGAACAATATGAGAATTGAAAGGGATCCAATTTTCATGGATCTAGTGAAAATGGACATGGGAATAACCAGGGAAGGTGAAACATCAATGCTTTTTCAAATGGTTGCCAAACCATCTTTACTAGAAAGGATTAAGAGTTCTCAGACCGATGATGACGAATTCCAAAAGAAGATTAAAGCTGTGAATGATGGGAGATTGAGAGACTTTGTGTATGAAGATGGAATTTTGAAATTCGGGAAGAGACTTTGTGTTCCCAATATACCTGATCTAAAAAGGGAATTGCTGGATGATGCTCATAGTTCCAATTTCTCTATACACCCTGGGAGCACCAAAATGTATAGAGATCTGAAGGAACATTTTTGGTGGGACAACATGAAGAGGGAGATTGCTGATTTTGTGTCAAGATGTATGGTTTGTCAACAAGTGAAAGCTGGAAGGCAACAGCCTGGAGGAGTCATGCAACCTCTTCCCATACCGGAGTGGAAATGGGACAATGTTACGATGGACTTTGTCATGGGGCTACCGAAGACTCCTAGAAGGAATGATGCAATATGGGTTATTGTTGATCGTCTTACCATGTCAGCACATTTTCTTGCTATAAGAGAAGATCTACCCCTGGAATGTCTAGCAAGACTATACATTAATGAAGTTGTGAGACTTCATGGAGTACCCCTATCAATTGTTTCTGATCGTGATCCCCATTTTACTTCAAGATTCTGGAAAAGTCTTCAGAAATCCCTGGATACAGAACTTCATTTGAGCACTGCTTACCACCCTCAGACAGACGGACAATCAGAACGGACTATTCAAACCTTAGAAGACATGTTGAGATCTTGCTCACTTGACTTTCAGGGTATGTGGGATCAATATTTACCACTGGTAGAATTTTCCTATAACAATAGCTTCCATTCGAGTATACAGATGGCACCATATGAAGCGTTATACGGAAAGAGATGACGTACACCAACCTGTTGGGATGACGTTGGTGAAAGAAAACTTGTAGGCCCAGAGCTGGTGGAGGAAACGGTGGAAAAGGTGAACGTAATCCAAAATCACATCAAAGCAGCTCAAAGTAGGCAGAAGAGCTATGCCGATAATCGAAGGAAGGATTTGGAATTTCAAGTCGGTGATCATGTTTTCCTGAAGGTATCTCCGTGGAAGGGAGTCATACGTTTTGGTAAGAAAGGTAAATTGAGTCCCAGGTACATCGGACCTTTCGAAATTCTAGAACGAAGTGGGGCTGTAGCTTACCGATTGGCAATGCCGCCAAGTCTCTCCAAAGTTCACGATGTGTTCCACGTATCTCTATTGAGGAAATACATGCCTGATCCGACGCATGTACTCACCTATGAGGAATTAGAACTGGAACCCGATCTGTCTTATTGCGAAGAGCCCGTCAGGATTCTTGATACAAGAGAACAAGTACTGAGAAACCGGACGACGCGTCTGGTAAAAGTTTTGTGGAGAAATCATAAGATGGAAGAGGCAACATGGGAACCCGAGGAACTTATGATGAAGAACCACCTGAGTCTTTTTATGCAGTAATACCCTAGAAATTGCGAGGACGCAGTTATTTGAAGGAGGGGAGAATGTAACACCCCAAGCTTCTACGGTACGTTTCCCTTCGAATAATGCGATAGCGTGTGTTGTACGCAACCTCGAGTTCTAACACACACCACAACTAATTAAACTAGCCGTTGTGAATAGTAATACCTACTTTTTGAAATTATATATATTTTATATTTGAAAATGGACTTCATTTTTGGACTCGGAATATCAAAATTAGCCTAGGGTGATATTTTGGTACATTTCAGATAACTTTTATATTTTGATGAATAGTGAAAATTACTAAATTTTAATTAAAAACAACTTTTTTAATCAAAATAATTAATATTGATAAATTATGAATTTGAGTGGTCTTAAAGTATATTTAGAATATATTTTTACCATTCAATTTAATGTTTGTCATTGGACATAATTTTACAATTAAACCGAACATAAACAAGTGTCAATCTTTTGATAGTTATTATCTCTTAAAAACACGCTTTTTGTTTTGACAGCGGGAATTAATTTTAAATTAATTTCTGCCACTTCTGTGTTTTGAATTTAGGAAAATGGATTCCATATTTGGAATCAGGATGTTCAAATTGTGTAAATGGGTAACTTTTATTTTTAGACATTTTGAATAGTTACTGTGGTAAATATTTTATTTACCATGGTTAAAGGGTAAATCCGGTAAATAAGGGTTACAAAAATAATATTATAATAATACTAAATTACCCTAAAACGTGTCTTAACCCTATTGGTTGATACATGGTCGACAATGGGCATCTTTGGGTCTATTTTGGGACCCCATGGATCCACTTGTAAGTGATAATGACACATTATATTAATAAAGTTAAAATAAAAATAAAAATGGCATAAGCTTACATCTTTTAGAAGAACAATTTTTACATAGGGTTATACATGTTGGATTTTCGATTATAAATATTCATTAGAAAGCTAAAAAGATTTCCTACATAATGATGTTTTATTTATAATTTTTAGACATTAAATAATTTATTTTATTTATGACATAATGATGATGCAGTAATTACTAAAATAGTAGAAAATTAACATAATTGATATTATAAATACCCAAATAAATATAATATGAAACTTTTAATGAATTAAACTAATTTTCTAGGATAATATGATATATTAGGATTGATTTAATTGACTTTGTTCGAAGTAATCAATCTGTTATGAGTTTCACAAAAATCAACTATTGAATAGTGTCAAAATTCACATAAAAGAGTTCTTAAAACAAATATTATATTATTAATTGATATTAAATTCATAAAAATCTAAGGTTCGTCCAAGAGACTTATATTATGATAGGTTAATCATTAATGGACCACTTGGGTGTCGATTGGATGTATATAGTAAGTTTATTAACCATATAATATAAAAATACAAAGAGACATTGTAAAAGTGAAACTAATTAACTTAGAGTTAATACTTAAAGATAAGGTTAATATAAGTACCCAAACCTGTCTAAATTCTATTGGTTGAGTTGTTTTCGACCTATCCCCACCTTAACCTTTGAATAGTGAATTTGGGAGCCATTAGAAACCGAATATGTATTTATTATAAATTAATATTTCTAACTTTTCCAAAGGTGCCCCTCACCCCTCTTATAAAAGGGCACTCCTCCTTCTCATTTCTTCACACCTTCAAAGCCTTTTGGTTCGGCCAAACTCTGCCCAAATACTCTCCCAACATCCCTCACTACAACCTAGAGGCCTTAGTTTGATCAGAAAGCCAACCTAAGGAGCCCTTTTGATCAAATCAAAAGGAAGAACCCGAAGAAGAGGTAATGATTTCACCACCCTTTTCTAAGTTCATTTATTCTTCCACTTCTTCTTCCTTTGTTCTTACCATTCTGAAATAATAACTCCAGTATCTCACATATACTGTGATGTTATTATAAATATGGTACAATCATATTCAGTATTCTATCCACCCTTTGAATAACATGTCACCATACGTGCGTACGTACGGCTTACCGTCTCCACGTCGTGGTGTAATTGTTATTCAATATAATCTTATTTGGATGGGTATAATAATGATGTGTAACTCATGTAAATAATAAATATAACATGTTAATGATTCTGTATATATGATATACCATCCATTTATATATTATTTTAATATCAAAAGAATGATATTGTCGCTCGTGCGTACGTACGGACTACCGTCTCCACGAACGAGATGAGATTCATTCTCCATCGTATCCATTCAAGTATAATTATCATTTGATGATTTAAAAATGATGCTTAAGGACTGTATATCATTCTGGATATGAATAAGATACAACAACCATGGCTTATGTAACAAAACATATAAAAGAAAATGAGTAAGTTAACTCCAGAAACGACGATAATTCTAAGATATTATTAACAAATCAATGTTAAAAGATCATATATGATATCATATTAATATATATGATTCTTGTATAATTTAATAACAACTATTTCACCATTATACAGGAGGTTAACCTACCCCAACCAAGGAAAAGTACAAGGTAAGGGTTATTTCACAATCTCTTCATTATCCGAGGTTGTTTATATGTAATAATCTACTGGGATCTCTTTATCATCCACATCCATGTTTCTCAAAAATGTATTTCAAAACATTTTTACTATTTACAAGAATATGGGTTAAAGTCATTTATACCTTTTTTTGACTTTTTATAAGAGGTTTATAAAGGAATCTTTCCGTCGTTTTCAAAATAAGGTCCTTTTTAACCTTTTCGACAGAATTGAGGTAAGAATGTTTTTTTAACTTATACGGCGGGTGCGGTTATTTTACGCCGTTATAAAATCTTCAAAGCTTTCCTTACAAGCTTATAAGAATATTTTCAAAGAAAATGTTTTATTTTATATGGATCTTAAATTATTTCAAAATAAAAGGAGATATTTCTTTAAAAAGAATTTTGATTTCATCTATGTCAACATCCTTTGATGGATTTTAAGATTATTTGAAGTTGATTTATTGTGATACAAAACTTCTATATTGTATTGAAGGTTTTGTGATATGTTTGACTGTGGATGTGCTATTTTTATACCATTCATAGTTTATTGTGAAAGTATTGACATTTCGTATGCTAGTTTTAATACGAATGTTTATGTTATGTTTAAACCTTTTCATATGGGAATGCATTGGACTTAATAAGTGACGGGTGGAGCCCGCTATAGCTCCTCGATGCATCGGTAGGTCTCATGAGACAAACTAGTGTCTTGGCATAAGGCCTTGACAAAATCTTATTTGTAGTCTTGGCACGAGGCCTTGGCTATGTGGTTATGATAGTCTGGCATTATGCATTCCAACATTATGAAAGTGGTTATTGATTTTTGCATGTGATTATTCATTTATTAGAATATCCATGTGAATAAGTAAATGGCATTATTTCATTTTATTTATGCCATATCATGTTGAAAGTTTGTATTTAAAAGGCTTTTGTTTTAGTTATACATTGCCTTAAATGTTTATTCTTATTTATGAAAGTTTCCGCTATATTGTTATCCTTACTGGGCATTTGAGCTCACCCCTTTTCTATGTTTTATTTTTCCCAGGAAGTGAAGAAGTAAATTATGAATGACTTGCAGGGATATTATGAGGGGTTAATAGTGTGGATATGAAGACTTTGTTATTGTAGTAGTTTTTCACTTGAAATGTAATGTAAAAATTTATGATTATATCTAGTGTTTCCAAGGCTACTAAACCAATCGGTCTTTCGAGATTTGATCTTTCTTGTGATCATGCCAATGTATGTTATTAATGCACCGACTCTGGGTAGCTGGGGTCGGGGCGTTACAAAACAGGCCTTTGGTTCTAGTCGCCAGCCCCTCACCTATGGAAGGTAGTCTTGGAGTTCATGATATGGGCTCCGGAGGATGGGTCACGAAAAATTAGTATCAGATGATGGTGGATCTACCGCAGAACATAGGACTCTGATATTTCTTTTCTTTGAAGAAATAGTGTTAAGGGTATTTATTGTAGTTTTCAGTTCAGGGAGTATAGTGATAGTACGGGTGGCCGACGTATCCATGCACCAAGACCATGACTTCTGATTTCTGACTCAGTGCATGAAAACACTGATTGCGTGCATGTTTTTTAAAGTTTTCTTTAAGTCAGATCAAACTAGGTCAACTAACCATGTATAGTATTTTGACCATGCTGCATCAGTTTTTTTTCAGGATGCCTCCCCATTGACGTCCAGCTAGAGCCCCGAGAGCTGTACATACTGACAGCCCGCCGAGCGATGAGGCATCATTACATGGGCCCCCTTCTCGCAGAGGCACCGGCAGTACTACTTCCTTTTGGGCCACTGATTCCACCAGCCCCCATAGAAGATGATGCATTCCACTTGAGCGTGTTACATGAGTTCCAGTGCCAAAGGCCACCCAGGTTACGGGGAGATACGAACGCACAGGTGGCTGAGTATTGGCTGGATGTTGTGGTGAGAGTCTTCAGGATATTACAGATGCTAGCAGACTTCATGGTGATCCTTGCTGCTAGCCTCCTTCAGGAAACAGCATGCAGATGGTGGAGGAGGATGCTCGAGATACATTATGAGGATAATCTTCTATGGGCAGACTTCAACAACATATTCCTGAAGGATTTTTTCCCAGCCAACCTTCCAGCGGTGCGGATACAAGAGTTACTCCATCTACAGCTGGGTAGGATGATAGTGGCGCAGTACTCAGCGAGGTTCACCAACCTCTCATGATACTCCACTTATATGGTAAGGGACCCACTCTATAGGGCCTAAACCTTTGAGCAGGGACTCAGGAGAGAGATCAAAGCTTCAGTTATCTCTGACAGCATCCTGACGCAGACAGGGGTGTTGGAGTGAGCCCTCCTGGTGGAGAGTTTCATTGCTGTGTAGTCTCCAACAGCGAGACCCACCACTAGCGGACATGTAGAGGAGTCTTTTGCAGCTGGTATTAGACATATGACATAGAGGTTCAAGAGGACAAGACTTACATGTGGTCGATCGCACGACTCAGGATCGGTAGTACGGGGTACCCAGAGTAGCGATAGATCCAGACCTGTCAGGAAGTGTTACACATTGGGAGGACAGGGTCTCATGGCTCGTGACTGTTTGAACCGCCACACGGAAGATCAGCAGTCAGTTGAGGGACCTCCCCGAAAGAGGTATAGGTTTGATCGAGGCGTTCTATAGGTTGGAGGCGGGCGTGGCAGGGGAGTTGATCGTGCAACTGATAGTGGACGACGTTACGAGGTGTTTCCACCACCAGCACCAGGAGGTCCACACTAACCATAGAGAGCGGGTGGACAGGGTAGAGCACAACTTCAGGTAGCTAAGTACTATGATCACAGTGCTACGGAGATGATTCCAGGTATGATCAGTGTCTACTCCACCTTATTTACAGTTCTTATGGACATAGGAGCCATTCACTCTTTCATTGCCACTTCCCTTGTTCGGATCTCAGAGATTCCAAAGGAGCCATTAGTTCGATCCTTACGGCTAGAGACTCTTACGAGATCTGATTCGATGATTACGCACTAGTTCCAGCAGTGCAATATTACTCTAGGAGATGAGTGCTTCGGCTGGGATCTCCTAGTAGTGGAATCGAGGCCTTACGATGTCATCTTGGGTATGGACTGGTTACCTACAGTCCATGCTCAGATTGAATGTATTTGGTGTAAAGTGCGGTGTGTCCGCATAGATGTGACCAGGTTTACCTTCACCAACGGGAAAGAATCCTTTGAATCATAGGACAGATATAATCAGAGGAGGATGCAGCTGATCACTCACAAGTTGTCTTGCCTTCCCCTCGAAGCAGTTGAAGTGGAGAGTCCAACTTATCCTGTACTGGTGGATCAGTACTCGGATGTTTTCCCTAACAATGTTCCAGGACTACCTCCTCGAAGAGAGGTGGACTTATACATTGACCTTTACCCCAGGATGACACAGATATCTACTCAAGAATATTAGATGGCTCCCGCTGAGCTTCGCGAGCAAGGGGTAGAGATGGAGTACTTGCAGTAGAATAGATTTATCCGACCTAGTATTTCACTCTCGGCATCTCTGATTATGTTCCCCAAGAAGGAGGATCGGAGCTTGCAAATATGTGTCGAATACCATCACCTGAATCAGGTGACCGTGAAGAACAATTACCCACTTCTGAGGATAGAATACCTCTTTGATCAGATCATGGGAGAACGATGGTTCTCAAAGATAGACCACAGATCTGGATATCACCAGCTCAGAGTTCGAGACGAGGATGTGCAGAAGACGACCTTCAGGTGTCGGTATGGACACTATGATTTTTTGGTTATGCCCTTCAGCATAACCAATTATCCAGAAGTGTTCATGAGTCTCATGAACAGGATCTTCCAGCCATACCTTGATCGCTTTGTCGTAGTCTTAATTAACGACATAATGATTTACTCGACTACTGAGGAGGATCATGCCTACATTTTGTGGGTGGTACTGGATACACTCCGAGAGAAACTAAATTATGGTAAACTCTCGATGTGCCAGTTTTGGATTTGATAGGTTTAGTTCATGGGACATGTCATCTCAGAGGATGGAGTTTCAGTGGATCCATCGAAGATTGAGGCAGTACTTCCTTGGGTGCCACCAACGACTGTGACGGAGGTACGATGTTTTCTGGGCTTGGATGGGTAATACCGAAGAATCATTACAGACTTCTCCAGAGTTGTAACGCCACTATCATCCTTGACAAAGAAGGAGAAACCCTTTGTATGGTCAGATAGGTGCCATCAGAGCTTTCAAAAGTAGAGGCAGAGGCTGACTAGTGCCCCCATCTTGAGGCATTCAGAGGAAGGCGTTGGGAAAGTAGTTTACTGTGACGCATAAGGGACCGGACTCGGGTGTTTCCTAATGCAGGAGTGAGCAGTGATCGCATATAGTTCTCAGAAGTTGAGATAGCACAAGAATAACTATGCTACGCACGACCAGGATTTAGGAGTAGTAGTAGTTTCCTTGAAGATGTGGCAGCACTATCTTATGGGAGAACGCTTTACCATGAATTCTAATCACAAGACTCTTTGGTATATCTTCTCTTAGAAGGACCTAAACCTGAGACAACAGTGGTTACTTGAGTTCCTCTAGGACTATGACTTCTAGATAGTCTATACTCGTGGGAAGGAGAACGTAGTAGCAGATGTGTTCAGCAAGAGATCATGCATTCAGCTACTAGGATAGGTGATAGAGGAGATGGCCTCGTTGCAGATATCCTTTGTGCATAGGGACGGTGAAGCCTATCTAAAATCTCTTACATCACTCCCCCACATATTCAGTGAGTCAGAAAGGCGTAGCTTGGGTATGTTAACTATGAGACGTTACCTCCTCAGATATCCACAATTAATGCACCTGATGAATTTTATGAAGATGTGGAGCACTTCAACCTCTTTAGAGGGCGTACCATGGTACCAGTTTCACTTCAGGAGTTGGTGTTGAGGGAGTTTCACAATTCCCCTCTAGCAGTACATCCTTGAGTGGCGAATATGTACTAGGACCTTCGATGATAACATTGGTGTCCAGGTATGAGGAAGGCAGTAGGGTAGTTTGTCTCACGGTGCCTCATTTTTCATCAAGTGATTGAAGAGCACCAGGTACTAGCAGGCTTGGTTCCACCCTTAGAGGTATAATTGTGGAAGTGGGATGGGATATCTATGGATTTTGTGATAGGACATCCATGTACATCTAGAGGACATGACTCTATCTGGTTGATCGAAGACCGACTAAACAAGTCGGCTCACTTACTATCGATCAGAGAGATGGGTTTAGTTGAGAGTGTGGGTGGGCGCTATATGTAGGAGATAGTGCCTTTTCATGGAGTACCATCATCTATTGTCTCCGACCGTGACACTCACTTTACTTCCCGGCTATGGAAGGGGTAGTAGGAAGATTTCGGGACACAGCTTCGCTTAAGCACCGCCTTCCATCCTCAGAGTGATGGTCAGACCGAGAGGACCTTCTAGACCCTTGAGGACATTCTCCGTTCATGTCTCCTCGACTATGGTAGTAGCTGGGAGGATCACCTACCCTTGGTGGAGTTTGCATATAATAACAGCTACCACTCCACCATCGGGATGACCCCTTATGTTGCATTGTACGACCGACCTTGCAGATCACCACTGTGCTAGACAGACCCAGGGGAGTCAGAACTAGTGGGACCATAGATGGTATGAGCTACCATGGAGAAGGTGCAGATCATCCAGGTGCGGATGAAGACTGCACAGAGCATATAGAAGTCTGATTCTGATAGGAGACAGAGACCACTAGAGTTCGAGGATGGAGACCACAGCTTCATAAGGGTCTCACATCGATGAGGTCTGCAGATATTTGTCCGAGGCAGCAAGTTATATCTGTGTTTCATTGGGCTGTTCCGGGTCCTCAGTAGAGTAGGCGAGGTGGCTTACTACCTGGAACTCCCACCTCTATTGCATTAGGTGCATGACGTCTTCCATGTATCTCAGTTGAGTAGATACGTTCACGACCCGTCCCACACCATCGACCACAGGGAGCTAGAAATCGATGATGGGGCGACATTCACGGAGGTCCTAATGGAGATCGAGGATCGACATGAGCGGGTCCTACATGGACGATCGATTCCTCTGGTGCGCATTCGCGGGTAGCACAGGAACCTCCATGAGAGCACAGGGGAGAAGGAGGCTCAGATGTGTGCTCCATTCCCCCTTGTGTTTCCTTAGTGATTGATGTATCTTTACTGGGATGTAAATCCCTTAGTTGGGGGTAATTTAAAGGCCGGAAATTTCAAGGAAATTTTTTTCTTAAATTATTTAGAATTTTACAAGTCTCTAGTGTAACACCCTGAGATTTTATGAAAAATATTCTTTTAATTTCATTAATGTCTTGTGTTGTATGATACACCAAGATTACCTTGCGCTATACGCAACACCATATTAGCTTGCAGTATACGCAACACTATTATTGGATCGTGTTACACACAATTTTGATAATAGTTATTCTACGCAACATTGAGTATATATATATATATATATTCAATGTATATATGAAATATGGTTGGATTCTGTTATAAGATACAACGACGGATTCTTTCACAACACGCAACCCTGACTTGGCTTGCATTACACGCAATCGCGACCTTCCTCGATAGCGTGTGTTGTACGCAATACCGAGTTTTACTAAACAACAATATATTATTATTATGAACAAGCCATTATGAATAGTATTAAATAAATTTTTAATTTTATAACATTATTATTCATCTTACACATTTCCTAGAACATGGTATAAGAACAAAATAAATTTTTCGGGTAAAATAAGTATTTTTAAAAAAATGCAGTTTTGCCGCCTTTTGATGGTGCACCCACATTAAATCTAGTTTTTGACAAGTTTATAAGTTCAATTTGACAAAATTTAATTCTTATTTGGAATCAAGAAATAAAAATTTACTTTGGGTAAAATTTTCGTATTATTCTGGTAACTTTCAAATTTTGATGAATAGTAAAAACACGCTATATTTTAATGAAAAACAACTTTTTTCATCGTAATAATTTATATGGTTAAATTATAATATTGAATGGTTTCAAAGTATAAATAGAATATATTTTTACCATTTAATATAATGTATGTCATTAGCATTGATTTTACATTGAATTCGTAGGTTAAATCAATTCAATCTTTTGCAATGTTTTAATCAAAAACCCATTTTCATTCGACAATAGGATTAATTTTAATTTAATTTATGAAACTTATGTGTATTGAATTTGAAAAAATGGATCCCATATTTGGAATCAGTGGGTCCGAATTATGTTAATAGGCTTCTTTTTATTTTAGGTAAATTATGAATAGTAACTACGGTAAATTTCATTTACCATAGTTAAAGGTAAATCTGGTAATTAAGGGTAAATATAATATTATAAAATTAAACTAAAACATGGAAATATTCTATAAGAAGGATAAAAGTAAACCCATATCAACTAAGGGTCAGATTAGACTCATTTTATGGACTTCTGACCATGAAAATAATTTAATTATTATTAAAACCAAAGAATGTGACAACATGTCACTCACTTAAATATTATAAGTATAATAATTTTAATTTAGTGATAAACATCATAAAACTTTGAACATGAATAGTCTACAGAACTCTAATAAAATTATCTACATCATGATAATTTATTTAGAATTTTTAGGGATTAAATAATTTTCATTAATGGTGATACATTAATGATACAGAAATTATTTATTAAGTGGAAAATAAGTAATATAGTTTTTATTTAAATAATAATACCCATTAAAAGGCCCACAAACCTGACCAAAACATATTGGTAGTGTATATATACCTCTTAATCATCCAATAACCTAATTTATAACCGTTTGGATCCTTATAAAAGTGATTATGGCACTTATATTATTTTATTTTAAATGATGACAAAGTTGTCACCTTCATAATTTAATATATATAACAATTTAAATATTGTTATTTTAAGATGATAAATTCGAGTAAAATTATTATTGTGAAAGGTAATATATTTATCTTCATCATAGGATTTTATTTTAAATTTTTATGCAACAAATAAGTATATTAAATAATTATACAAAAATATTGTAGTAATTATTTTATTAAGAGATAAACCAAATAAATGGTTTAAAAAAATAATAAAATAAATTTGAACTATTTAATGTGATCTGTAAAGACCCATAAATTTCAAGGATAATTTTTTCTTAATTTTCTTTGAAATTTTACAAGAACGTAGTTTCTGACGGCGCCTGAATCCGAGGTCCGGTGTACTCAGAATCAATTTCCGAAGTTTAGCTCGGGTACGTTCAGTGAACGAACGAGCGGGAATTTATAACTTTTGAACCGGTGCTCGGAATCAAATTTCAAGGGCACCGATGGAACTGTAGCACCGATAATTGCTTAGGAACTCCTATTCCGGAGTTTCGTTTACATGAGAGAAGTTGATAAAAATTGTGGAAGTTAAAAATAAAAATTTAACAACAATTTTTATTTTTACTCTATGTGTTTTTATCCTTTGGGAGGACGTTGGGTAACTAACCAACTTCCCTTTGTAGGTTATGAAGGAGGTGAGGCCCACACGAACCCCACCCCTTTATATTCTTCAACTCTTCAACTCCCCATTAACTCCCCTTCATTTAATTTGACAACTTCTGTAATTTAATGAGGTGAGTTAAATTCAAACTCTTGAATTTCAAAGTTTTTGTGTTGTTAATAAATTAAGTGAGGCTTAATTTATTTATGGGTTAGTTTCTTAGTTGCTTGAGAGCCTTTGGAGAAGAAAAGCTATGTAAAGCTAGAGTTCATCATCCTCTTCGATGAATAACACGAGGAACGTGAAGAACGCATCGAACTCTGTCGAAGAACGCCAAGTCCTCGAAGACCGACTCCGCGACACCGATCCATAACGTGACATCTCTTTCCGCAACAGTTATACCGCAACGTCTCTCTTTCCGCGACACTGTTCCCGCGACGCGACTTCCTCCTTCCAAGTCACCTTTTTCCGCGACGGTTATACCGCGACGTTTTCTCTTCGATGACCCTCCGAACAAGCTCCACTCTTGAAACCAAGGTAGGGGTTTTAATTTTATTTATTTATTTTGTTCGTGAATACCAACTTGACAATATTCGTGGTTTAAAACAAAGAGTTATTGAATAACGCGATGGGGCCGGACCGCACAAAGATGGCCGACCCTCCTCCTTTTTCAAGTTGGTTCC
The DNA here is from genome assembly GCA_963277665.1 of Viscum album. Classification (NCBI taxonomy): domain Eukaryota; kingdom Viridiplantae; phylum Streptophyta; class Magnoliopsida; order Santalales; family Viscaceae; genus Viscum; species Viscum album. Next base: position 1,009,550,588 of record OY728128.1, on the reverse strand, counting down.
TTTGTGGTTTGGTACGAGAAGGCGTGGTGCCGTCGCACCACGCGAAATCATGCGGCAAGGAAATGCGCGGCGCCGTCGTGCTGCATCGTGAAAAGAAGAACAAGGGCGCGACGTGGTTGCACCGCGTCGGAGAAACCCGAAGACATCCACAGACAAAGTCGGGCCATGGCGAATGGGCGCAGCGTCAACGCGTCGCGCCGGAGATCCACGAAGATGGCTTGTTTTGTTAATAGACGTGCGGATTGATGGGCGACGACAAAACGGGGCCGCAATGTAATTTTGAAGCTTGCGCAGTAAAGTTCGAGACCCGAGATGAACACCGGCTTAGACGGTTTTGAAAACGGACCACCGGAGCAACTCCGGCGGCCCGCGGAAACACCCGGAGGCGCGGCTCACCGGCACGGCGCCGCCGGCGACTGGAGGCGGCAGCTGTTTGTCGCCGACCCCAATTAGCAGCGAGGGGCAGGCCGCCTGCACCCCCCGCCCTGCGACTTCGGCTCGGCCACGCCGAGCCGCGGCTGGCAGGTCCAGCCGGACCGAGCCAGCCTGGCTGGGCCGGACCGGGTCCATCTGGGTGGACCCGGGTCGGGTCGACCCGGTTCGGGTTGACCCGGTGCGGGCCGGCCCAGGGGGGGTGTCACGACCCAACCTCGGGGCCCGTGCCGTGACTACCCCAAGCCCGCCTTTCATAGGCCAGGGGCTGGCGACAAGCACCAAGGCGTAAATCCCGGTAAAAAGGGAAGGCATTCCCTTTGTAAAGTAAACAAGCACCACAGAGTAAGCAAGCGGAAGAAGTAAACACAAAGTAAAAGCTGGTACAACAGTAAGTGCAGAATAGAAAATGGGGGCGGAAATACAAGCCCAACTGTAAAGTACAACTGAAACGGGAAAAACAACAACTGAAAAGTAAAGCCGCAACGTCGAGCTGTCCACTGGAAGTCCCACCTGAAGGGTGGGTACAGATAGCCTCCACCGCTCCTCGGGTCCACCTGACCACTCCGAGTACGTCCCGCCAAGTGGTCAACCTCCAGGTACCGTCCTGCTCTGCAAGCCTCCACCACGATCAGCGTTGTCCGTCGTCTGCAACCAACACAACGTTGTGCGGGCATAGCCCTTGCAGGGGTGAGTATAAGCTACTCAGTAGGGACTCTGAGACCCCCGAAGGTCTCCCAGAATCCACAAAGGATAAACCAAAAAGGAAAGATACAAATCATGAAGTAACATCTGACACGGCTTAGGTATATGCTCATACATATACCTAAGTCATCAATTCTCGCTCGGCTCCAACATCTGAGCTCTAGTACAACCCAGTACACACAGGAAAGAAAAATGTAAATCCATACAGGATAGCACAACACAATCCACAAAGGATAGAAAAACATAAATCCACACAGGATAGTACAACACAATCCACAAAGGAAAGCAAAGTGGGTTTTCAGCTCACAGAGGTGTACTTTTTCGAATGACGATAGAGATGATCACTGATCCATCTAAGTCATTGGACCCACAAAGGATCGATAGGTACTAACCCCCACAATGACCCACAAAGGATCTGACCCACAAAGATCGATAGGTAACTAACCCCCGCAAAGACCCACACAGGATCAGGCCCACACAGGACCTGTAGGCGCTGGTTCACACAGAACCACTGAGCGCTGACCCACACATGATCGGTAGCACCGATCCACACAGGATCGCTGAGTGATATAGTTGTTGTCGTCGAATCCCCTGAGGATCTCTGCACAGTCGTCGTCGTCAGAGTAGCAGTCGCAGCAAGCTCTAGGGTTCTCGCACACAGCAAGCTCATTCAGGAGGGTCTGCTCCATGAGCCGAGAGGCTGATACATCAACTGACACATAGTCCAGAGTTGATGTATCCAAAAGATCCGTATCGTCAACCGGAACTCAACGTCACATACGGCGCGTCAATCAGACGCCCGGTCTGAGAGTTATTGGCTTTTTCGTCCCAGGGGCCCGGTTGATTTTTAAGGCAAAAACAACCCGACCGTAATCCACCTGCGTCCAAACCTCGGGCGGAGTATACCAAAAGATCTGTCTCACTTAGAGGAAATCAACAAAGTCGACGGCACGTCAAACGGACGTCTGAAGCTCAAGATATGTGTGTTTCCGCTCCGAGGGCCCGGTTGGTTACGTGTACAAACCAACCCGGCCGAACTCAAAGTAATCTGAAACCTTGAGTGCGATATACCGAAACGGCCGTCTTGATCCAAGGATCGCATTTCCTCTAACGGAGCGTCGTTCGGAGGCTTGTAGCTCATGTTACGGGCAAAAGACCGAAAACGGTCCGAAGATTGGGGGTCTGGGCCCGGACCGACCCGGCCCAACCCCCCCTGGGTCGACCCGACCTGGGTCCGGGTCGGACCTGGTTCGGCACGGCCTGGTCCGGCAAGGGTGCGACCCGGCCGGTCGGGCCGGCCCGACTCGGCTCGGCCGACCGAGGGAGTCGTGGGGTGGCGCTGCCCCCACGGGAAGAAGGTGTCGCGGCCCACGTGGGGTCGTGCTGGAGTCAGCGGATGCGGCTTTTCCGCGTCCCATTCGTGCCAGACCCACGCGGCCGCGGGTCCACGGGCCACCGCCGCCGCGCCGGCGACCCGCGCTGCCCGTTGTTCGATTTCCTTCCCGTCTGCACCAAAGCTCCTCCCAGGTCCTATTCTTCACTGCGGAAACAACGGATCATCCCTGCAGCATGTTTTGTCGTCGCCCACCAGTCCGCGCATCAATGAAGAAATACAGAGGGTTGTCGGGCCGTGTTTGTTTAGCTCGCACCCTCCTCGTTAGATGATAACAGCCCGGAGAAAATAATCAACACATTAAAACATAACAATAACAATTTTAATAAATTAAAATTGTTCTTATGAAACCGGGTTCTTTGATTTAAAAGAAACAATCACGGGAATATAAATTATTTCACAAACAACCCCTACCTCGTCAAGTCGTCGCACGCGCGTTCTTCGCTGAATTGATTTCCACGGAAGGAGGCGATCGTTCTGTGACATAAGGGCGTCAGGTCGTCATGGAAGGGCGTCGCATCGTCGCGGAATACGGTGTCACGTCGACGAACTCCGAGGTTCAAGAACATATATATTTAATTAATAAAAATTAAATCCATATTGTTGTTAATAATCCACAAAGAATTAAAAAAGAGCGCAACCCCCTACCTTGTCATTGTCGATCGAAGGTTGTCGCGGGGTTGGATTGTCGGGGAAGAACATCGCGGAAGAAGAATCGCCAGCGTCGCAGAACTTAGCGTCGCGTCGTCGATCTCTGAGGGCTCAGTGTTCTTCATCGCCCTTCCTCGAAGGCCGGCGTTCTTCGCGTTCTTCACATTCTTCGCGTTCTTCGCGAAAGAGGATGAAGAACTTGAGGTTTTTTTTCAAATCCTATCAACGAACAACAGTTAAGAAGAATAGTGTTGGTGTTATTTTATTTACATTCCAACAATCGAAAAAAAGAGATAAGTAACAACCCATTAATTCGTAGAATTAATTCAACGAATAAAACACCCAATTAAATGGTGCATTAATAAATTAAGAAAACGCGTTAGTTGACTTTCATAATAACGGGTTTTCGCGGGTGCGTTACTTAGCGGAAAAGAAACGGTGGGTCTCGTGCGGGCCACTCCTCACAAATATCCTACCATGAGGGTATGATATTTTTGGATAGCACCTTATCTGCATAAACTCAGCTTAAGCAGCTTTAAGTGGCTTTCAAGTGGCTTAAGTGAAATAAAATAAAGTTTGTCATACCAATTATTTTATTTCATAACTTTAAGAAAAAAATTAAAAACCACACCCGAGCAAGCACAACTTCGAAAGAGGAGTTTATAAGCAAATACCGGCGCTGCGATTCCATCGGTGCCCTCAGAATTTCATTCTGAGCACGAGTTCAAAAGTTAGAAAAACTCGCTCGCCCGTTCATTGAACGTACCCGAGCCAAACATCGGAAAATGATTCCGGGCACACCGGGCCTCGGAATCAGGTGCCGCCAGAAACTGCATTCTTGTATAATTCCAAAGAAAATTAAGAAAAATATTTCCTTGAAATTTACGGGTCTTTACATCACTCCCTCCTCAAGGCTTTATGTCCCCGTAAAGATACATCATAATCTAGGGAAACAAATTTGGGTACTGAGCACGCATCTGAGCCTCCCGCTCCCAAGTGCTCTCCTGGAGGTTCTCGTGCTGCCATCTGATGTGCACAAGAGGAATCGATTGTCCACGTAGGACCCGCTCCTGTCGATCCTTGATCTCCACCAGGACCTCCGCAAAAGTCGCCCCATCATCCACTTCTAGCTCCCCATGGTCAATGATGTGCGTCGGGTCGTGCACGTATCACCTTAGATGGGATACGTGGAAGACGTCGTGCACCCGGTGCAACTGAGGTGGTAGAGCCAGGCGATAAGCCACCTCGCCAATCCTGCTGATGACCTGGAATGGTCCGATGAAGCGTGGAGACAACTTGTCGCCTCGTCCAAATCTCTGTAATCCACGTCGAGGTGAGACACGCAAGAAGATGTGGTCACCATCCTCGAACTCTAGTGGCCTCTACCTCCTGTGAGCATAAGACTTTTGTCGGCTCTGAGCTATCCTCATCCGCTCCGGGATGACCTGGACCTTCTCTGTCGTGGCCCGGACCAACTCTAGTCCCACAAGTGCTGACTCCCCAGGGTCTGTCCAGCACAAAGGAGATCTGCAAGGTCTGCCGTACAACGCCTCGTATGGTGCCATCCCGATGGTGGAGTTGTAGCTGTTGTTGTACGCGAACTCCACCAAGGGTAGGTGGTCCTCCCAGCTGCGACCCAAGTCGAGGACACCTGCGTGGAGCATGTCCTCGAGAGTCTGAATGGTCCTCTCCGTCTGACCATCCGTCTGAGGGTGACTGGCGGTGCTCAGACGTAGCCGTGTCCTGAACGCCTCCTGCAACCCCTTCCAAAGTCGTCAAGTAAAGAAAGCATCTCAATCGGAGACGATAGATGATGGCACACCGTGAAGCCATACAATATTCTGAATGTAGAGACGTCCAATGCTCTCCACTGAGCCCTACACTCTGATTGGTAAGAAGTGAGCCGACTTGGTGAGTCGGTCAACAATCACCCTGATGGAGTCGTGACCTTTGGATGTGCGTGGAAGTCCAGTCATGATGTCCATAGATATCTCGTCCCACTTCCACTCCGGGACCTCCTAGGGTTGTACCAAGCCAGCTAGTACCTGATGCTCTACCTTCACCTACTGGTAGGTGAGGCATCGAGAAACGAACTCTGCCACAGCCTTCTTCATGCCTGGCCACCAGTGTTGTTGTCTGAGATCCTGGTACATCTTCGCCACTCGAGGATGTACCACCCAAGGAGAAGTGTGAAACTGTCTCATCACCTCCTCTCGTAAAGCGACTGGTACCAAGGTATGTTCTCTGAAAAGGATGTCGTGCTCTGCTCCAAAGGAGAATCCATCAGGTGCCTGTCCTGAGGATAACTGCGCACGCCGCGTCTCACAGTCGGCGTCCCCACGCTGTGCCTCTCTGACTCACTGCAGTAGTGGAGGAGTGACTATGAGAGACTGAAGGAAATATGCTCCATCCCTATCCACGAAGGACATCCGCAAAGCGGCTAGCTTCTATGTCGCCTCCTCAAGTAGCTAGATGCCCGTCCTCCTGCTGAGAGCATCGGCTACCACGTTCCCCTTTCCAGAAGTATAGACTATCTCAAAGTCATAGTCCTGGAGGAACTCGAGCCATCGCCGCTGTCTCAGGTTCAGGTCCTTCTGAGATAAGATGTACCTGAGACTCTGATGGTCAGAAAAGACTGTAAAGTGCTCGCCCATCAGATAGTGTCGCCATGTCTTCAGATCGAAGACCACTACTGCTAACTCCAGGTCATGGGTAGCGTAGTTCTGCTCATGCGGCCTCAACTGATGTGATCTATAGGCGATCACTGCCCACTCCTGCATCAGGACACATCCGAGTCTGGTCCCTGATGCATCACAGTAGACTAGGTACCCTACTCCCTCCTCAGGCAAACTCAAGATAGGTGCGCTGGTCAATCTCTGTCTCAGCTACTGGAAGCTCTGCTGACATCTGTCTGACCACAAAAAGGGTTTCCCCATCTTCGTCAAAGCTGAGAGTGGTGCCGAAACTCTGTAGAAGTTTGGCATGAATCTCCGGTAGTATCCAGCTAGTCCCAAGAAACTCTGCACCTTTGTCACGCTCCTGGGTGGATCCCAAGCTAGCACCGCCTCAATATTCGCAGGATCCACTGCAACTCCCACCTCAGAGATGACGTGTCCCAAGAAGTGGACCTCACGTATCCAAAACTGACACTTCGAGAGATTTCCATAAAGCTGGTGCTCTCAGAGTGTGTCTAGTACAACCCGCAAGTGATAGGCGTGCTCCTCCTCAGTCGTCGAGTCTGCTACCGTAGGAGTCTCTAGCCGTAATGATCGATCCAACGGCTCTGTCGGAATCTCCGAGCTCCGAACAAGGGCAGCTGCTATGAATGAGTGACTCGCTCCTCTGTCTATAAGAACTGCAGCAAGGGTGGAATAGACACAGATCGTACCTTGAATCATCTCGGGCGCACCGTGGTCGTAGGCCTCCGCTGCCTGGAGTTGTTCCTGTCTCTGCTAGCCAGCTCCCTGTAGCTGGGGTGGACCTCCGGGTGGTGGTGGGGGTAGAGCCTCAAAGCTTCGTCCACCACCTGCTGCTCAGCTAGCTCCTCTTCCTCGTCCGCCTCCTCCCTGAGGACCGGAACGATCGACCCTCTGCCTCTGCCTGGGTGGCCCCTCAACTGTCTGCTACTCCTCGGCATGGTGGGTCGGGCAGTCACGAGCCATGTGACCCTACCCTCTGCAAGTGTAGCACTGTCTACCTTTCGAAAGACTGGCTCCGTGTTGTGTGCCCCGCACCGCTGAGCCAGTGTCCTGAGGTCGTCTGCATGAGGTTCTGGTCTGCCGGGACCCCTAAGTCATCCGTCGACTGCCTGCTGCAGAAGACTCCGCTACATGCCGCCCCGCGGTAGGTCTCGCCACTGGAGAAGTCTCAGCACGAAAGATCTCGATCAAAAGAACTCTCTCCAGTACTCCTGCCTGGGTCGGAATGCTGAGGGAGATCAGTGATGTCCTGATCACGTGTCTCAAACCCTGCTCAATGGTCCGGGCCCGGAAGAATGGGTCACGTACCATGTCAGTCAAGTAGCGCGAGAGATCTTTGAATCTCGCTGAGTACTGGGCGACCGTCAAGCTGCCCTGCCACAGCTGAAGAAGCTCCTGGATACGCACCACACGGAGGGTGGCCAGGAAGAACTCTGAGCGGAAGAGGTCCTCAAAGTCTGTCCAGATGAGAGAGGCCTCATCGTGCACCTGGAGCATCAATCACCACCATCGTCCTACTGCTGCGTGCAGTAGGCTCGCTGCGAGGATCACCATGAGGTCTGCTGGTGTTCTCACTAGTCTGAAAACTCGAACAACTGCCTACAGCCAGTCCTCGGCTACCTGGGGGTCCATCTCCCCGCGGAACCTGGGCAGTCGCTGGTGGTAAAACTCATGCAGTGCACTGAGGCGACGTGCATCGTCAGTGGATGGTGCTGGAAGCATCGGTGGCTCGGCGGGTAGAGGTACCGCCGTTGCCTCTGCTGTCAAAGGGGCCTGTACCGATGCCTCGTCGCTCGGCGGGCTGTCGTCACATACCACTCTCGGAACCCTAGCTGGATGCTGTCGTGGGGCCATCCTGATAGGAAACAGGTGCACCACGGTCAGAACAGTATACCTGGTGAGCTGTTACAAGTAATCACAAAGAAAACTGGAAAGACGCATGCAATCAGTGTTTTCGTGCATTAAGTCGGAAATCAGAAGTCAGGGTCCTGGTGTACGGATACGTTGGTCGCCGCACCAACACTGGACTCCCTGGACTGATAACAACACTCAATCCTCAAAACACTATTTCTTTACATAGAAAAGATCAGAGTCTGCGGAAGAACTGAACTCCTCTGATACCAATTTGTCATGACCCGACCTCGGGGCCCGTGCCGTGACTACCCCAAGCCCGTCTTCCATAGGTCAGGGGCTGGCAACTAGCACCAAGGCGTAAATCCCAATAAAAAGGGAAGGCATTGCCTTTGTAAATTAAACAGGCACCACAGAGTAAGCAAGTAGAAGAAGTAAACACTAAGTAAAAGCTGTTATAACAGTAAGTGCAGAAAATTAAAGGGGGCCGGAAATACAAGCCCAACTGTAATGTACAATTGAAAGGGGAAAAACAACAACTGAAAAGTAAAGCCGCAACGTCGAGCCGTCCACTGGAAGTACCACCTGAAGGGTGGGTACAGATAGCCTCCACTGCTCATCGGGTCCACCTGACCGCTCCGAGTACGTCCCGCCCAGTGGTCCACCTCTAGGTACTGTCCTGCTCCGCAAGCCTCCAACACGATCAGCGATGTCTGTCTTCTACAACCAACACAACGTAGTGCGGGCATAGCCCGTGCAGGGGTGATTATAAGATACTCATTAGGGACCCCGAGACCCCCAAAGGTCTCCAAGAATCCACAAAGGATAAACCACAATGGAAAGATACAAATCACAAAGTAAAATCCGACACGGCTTAGGTATATGCCCATACATATACCTAAGTCATCAATTCTCACTCGGCTCCAACATCCGAGCTCAAGTACAACCCAGTCCACACAGGAAATAAAAACGTAAATCCACACAGGATACCACAACACAATCCACAAAGGAAAAAAAACAGGGTTTTCAGCTCACACAGGTATACTTCTTTGAATGACGATAGAGATGATCACTGATCCATATAAGTTGTCGGACCCACAAAGGATCGATAGCTACTAACCCCCTCAATGACCCAAAAAGGATATGACCCTCAAAGGATCGATAGGTAACTAACCCACGCAACGACCCACACAGGATCGGGCCCACACAGGACCTGTAGGCACTGACTCACACAGAACTGCTGAGCGCTGACCCACACAGGATCGGACACACACAGGATCGGTATCACTGATCTACACAGGATCGCTGAGTCCTGTTGTCGTCGTCGTCGAATCCACTGAGGATCTCTGCACTTTCGTCGTCGTCACAGTAGCAGTCGCAGAAAGCTCTAGGGTTCCCGCACACAGCAACCTCGTTCAGGAGGGTCCGCTCCACGAGCCAAGAGGCTGATACATCAACTGACACATAGTCCAGAGTTGATGTATCCAAAAGTTCCATATCGTCAACAGGAACTCAACGTCGCAGACAGCGCGTCAATCAGACGCCCGGTCTGAGAGTTATTGGTTTTTTCGTCCCAAGGGCCCGGTTGATTTTTAAGGAAAAACCAACCCGACCATACTCCACCTACGCCCAAACCTCAGGCGGAGTATGCCAAATGATCTATGTCACTTAGAGGAAATCAACAAAGTCGACGACACATCAAACGGACGTCCGAAGCTCAAGATATGAGTGTTTCCACTCCGAGGGCCCGGTTGGTTTCGTGTACGAACCAACCTGGCCGAACACAAAGTAATCCGAAACCTTGAGTGCGATATACCGAAACGACCGTCTCGATCCAAGGATCTTATTGCCACTGACGACGCATCGTTCGAAGGCATGTAGCTCATGTTACGGGAAAAATACCGAAAACGGTCCGAAGACGGGGGGTCTGGGCCCGGACTGACCCGGCCCAACCCCCCCTGGGTCTGGGTCAGACCGGGTTTGGCGCGGCCCGGTCTGCCAGGGCGCGACCCAGCCGGTCGGGCCTGCCCGGCACGGCTCGGCCGAGCGGCCGAGCGAGGGAGTCATGGGGTGGCGCTGCCCCCGCGGGAAGAAGGTGTCGCGACCCATGTGGGGCCGCGCTGGAGTCAGCGGACGTGGCTTTGCCGCGTCCCGTGCGTGCCGGACTCACGCGGCCACGGGTCCGCTGGCCGCTGTTGCCACGGCTTCAGCCGCAGCGGCCCTGTCCGGCGGCGAGCAGGGGCGCCACCGCCTCCGGCCGCCGGCGCTGCCGTGCCGGCGACACGCGCCGCCGGTGGCTTCCGCGGGCCCCCGGAGTTGCTCTGGTGGTCCAATTTCCTTCTCGTCTGCGTTGAAGCTCCTCCAGGGTCCCGTTCTTCACTACATAAACAATGGATTGTCCCTGCGGCATGTTTTGTCATCACCCACTAATCCACGCATCAACGAAGAACTGCAGAGGGTTGTCGGGCCGTGTTTTTTTGGCCCGCACCCTCCGCGTTAGATGATAAATGTCGGGAGAAAATAATCAACACATGAAAACATAACAATAACAATTTTAATAAATTAAAATTGTTCTTATGAAACTGGTTTCTTTGTTTTAAAATAAACAATCACGGGAATATAAATTATTTCAAAGACAACCCCTACCTCGTCAAGTCGTCGCACGCGTGTTCTTCGTGGAATTGATCGCCACGAAAGGAGGTGATCGTCGCGTCGCGGGAGGGCGTCGCGTCGTCGTGGAAGGGCGTCGCGTCATCGCGGAATACGGTGTCGCGTCGACGATCACTGAGGTTCAAGAACATATAGATTTAATTAATAATAATTAAATCCATATTGTGGTTAATAATCAACAAATAATTAAAAATGAGTGCAACCCCCTACCTTGTCGTTGTCGATCGAAGGTTGTCGCAGGGTTGGATTGTCGTGGAAGAACGTCGCAGAAGAAGAATCGTCGGCGTCGCGGAACTTAGCGTCGCATCGTTGATCTCCGAGGGCTCGGCGTTTTTCGTCGCCCTTCGTCGAAGGTCGGCGTTCTTCGCGTTCTTCACGTTCTTCGCATTCTTCGTGAAGGGGGATGAAAAACTTGAGGTTTCTGTCAAATCCTTTCAACGAACAACACTTAAGAAGAATAGCGTTGGTCTTATTTTATTTACATGCCAACAATCAAAAAAAGAGATAAGTAATGACCCATTAATTTGTAGAATTAATTCAATGAATAAAACTGCCCAATTAATTTGTAGAATTAATTCAATGAATAAAACCGCCCATTAATTTGTAGAATTAATTTAAGTGGCTTTCAAGTGGCTTATGTGAAATAAAATAAAGTTTGTCGTACCAATTATTTTATTTCTTAACTTTAAGCCAAAAATTAAAAACCACACCTGAGAAAACGCAACTCCGGAAGAGGCGTTTCTAAGAAAATACCAGCGCTGCGATTCCATCGGTGCCCTCGGAATTTGATTCCGAGCACCGGTTCAAAAGATAGAAAAACCCGCTCGTCCATTCACTGAATGTACCTGAGCCAAACTACGGAAAATGATTCCGGGCACACCGGGCATCGGAATCAGGTGCCATCAAAAATTGCTTTCTTGTAAAATTCCAAAGAAAATTAAGAAAAAAAATTCCATGAAATTTACGTGTCTTTACAGAAGGGTCAGGTCGGGTCGGCCCGTGCCCAAACCCCCCGTTTTCGGACCACTCACGGTCTTTCGCCCATATCATGAGCTGTAGACCTCCTATTGATGCACCATCAGCGGTGATGCGATCCTTGTATCGAGACGGTTGTTTCATTATATCTCACTCAAGGTTTCAGAACACATTGGGTTCGGCTGGGTTGGTTCGGATACGAAACCAACCGGGCCCTTGGAGCGGAAACACTCATATCTTGAGCTCCGGACATCTGATTGACGTGTCGTCGACTTTGATGAATTCCTCTAAGTGAGACGGATCTTTTGGCTTACTCCACTTGAGGTTGGGATGCCGTCGGAGTGCGTTCGGGTTGTTCGCTCACGAAACCAACCAGGCCCCTGGAATGAAAAAGCCAATAACTCACAGACCGGGCATCTGATTGACGCACCGTCTATCTCTTTGTTTTCCTCTTGATGAGAAGGAACTTTTTTCATACTTCAACCGAGTTTTGGTTGTTGTTGGATAGTGGTCGGGTTGGGTTGTAACCGAAATCCAACCGGGCCCCTGGAACAGAAAAGCTGATATCTTTCAGACAGGACGTCTGTTTGACGAATCGTTAGCGGCGTTGATGATCTCGTTGACAAACGGTTCCTATGGGTATACCCTATGCGAGTTCGGGGTACAGTTGAGATACGGCCGGGATTGGTTTGCTCACGAAACCAACCGGGCCCCTGGGATGAAAAGGCTAGTAACTCACAGACCGGGCGTCCAATTGACGCGCCGTCTATTGCGTTGAGACCCCTATGACGAGGCGGTCTTTGAGATACTTCTTAGTGGGACTTTGAGATACTTGGAGTATCGACCAGTAGCTCGTGGAGCGGACCCTCCCAGAGACGAGCGTGCGGAGTACGAAGACCGTGTACCTGGCTGGGACCTGAAGACTGCTTGTCCGATTCGAGTCGGAGAGACTTGAATAGCCCAGTGGGGAGCACTATTGTGTTTTGGTGGCAGACCCACAGCGGGGAGCACTACTGTGTTTGGGTGGCAGACCCACGGTACTCGACAGGAGTAGTACCTCTGTAGGCTATGAGGGGGGAGCACTACTGTGTTTGGGTGGCACACCCCGGCGGGAAGCACTACTATGTGAGGTGGCAGGCCCGCGGTACTCGACAAGAGTAGTACCTCAGCAGTCTTAGGTTAGTGAGTTGTACCTCGGAGTCGTGACAGGACCACTGTACACTCCAGAGACGGAGCTCTTCAGCAGTTACAGTTTTGATAATGAAAATCCCGGTTTGAGCTGAGTCTATGATCCTTGTGTTTCCTCATGATTGAGATGAGTTACTTGATAACTTAGGTATATGTATGGCATATACCTGGGTAGTGGTTATCCGTTGATTTCACAATACTTCTATTCCCTCATGATTGAGATGGGTTACTTGATAACTTAGGTAAATGTAAGGGCATATACATAAGTAGAGGTTATCTGTTGATATCGTCTTTGGGGTTATCCTTGTTGGTTTTAGTGAGACCTTGAGGGTCTCGGGGTCCCTACTGAGTATCGTTATACTCACCCCTACACGGGCTATGCCCGCACCTCGTTGTGTTGGTTGTAGACAACGGGCAGTGCTGACGGAGGCTGATTGTTCGAGGACTGGATGGTACTCGGAGGAGGACTACACGACGAGTCAGTACCCGGAGGTGGACTACATGACGAGTCAGTATCTGGAGGTGTACTTCACAGCGAGATGACACTCGGAGGTGGTTGACGGGCGAGAGCATTGTGGAGGCTATCCGTACCTACCCTTTAGGTAGGATCCGTGGTGGACGATCTAGGAGCTGCGCCATCTATACCTACCCTTCAGGTAGGATCCAAGGAGGACGATTTAGGAGCTGCTTCCGTTCTTCCTGCTGTTGTCTTTTCCTGTTGTACTTTGTTCAGTTGTAGTTGTACTTTCAGTTGGGTTTGTATTTGGGCCCATTTACCTTTCATCACATCTCTTTGTACATAGTGTTTTACTTTTGCTTGTAGTCTGTGGTGTTTTGTTTACTTTTATAAAGGCAATGCCTTCCCAGTTATTGGGATTTACTCATTTGGTGCTAGTCGCCAAACCCTGGGCTATGGAAGGCGGGCTTGGGGTAGTCACGGCACGGTCCCCAAGGACGGGTCGTGACAAATTGGTATCAGAGGAGTCGGTTCTACCGTAGAACTTATAACTCTGATAATTTCTTTCTGTGAAGCAATATTGTTAAGAGTACCGAGTGTAGTTTTCAGTTCAGGGAGTCCAGTGTTGGTGCGGGCGGCCGACATATCCATACACCAGGACCCTGACAACTGATTTCCGACTTTGTGCATGAAAACACTGATTGCGTGTGTGTTTCTAGAATTTTTATTTAAATATCATCTCAAACCAGGTCAGCTCACCAAGTATAAATCGTTTGACCATGTCACGTTGTTTCTTTCAGGATGTCTCCCTATGGACGACTAGCTAGAGCCCCGAGTGTGGTACATACTGATAGCCCACCGAGCGACGCGGCCTCAGTACAGGGCCCTATCACAGTTGAGGCACCAGCGGAGGCACCAGCGGTACTACTACCCATTGGGCCACCGATGCCACCAGCCCCAGTAGCAGAGGGTGCATGTCTCTTGAGTGCACTGCATGAGTTCCAGTGCCAGAGACCACCCAGGATCCAGGGAGGGACGGACCCGCAGGCGGCTAAGGATTGGCTGGAGGCTGTGGTGAATATTTTCAGGCTAGTGGGGACGCCAGCATATTTCATGGTGATCCTTGCTGCTAGCCTTCTTCAGGCAGCAGCCGGCAGATGGTGGAGCTTGATGCTCCAGATGCAAGACGAGGTAACTCTTCTTTGGGCAGACTTCGAGAGCCTGTTCTGAGAAGAGTTTGTACCAGCCACCCTTCGAGCGGTGCGTATACAAGAGCTACTTCAGCTACGTCAGGGTAGCATGACAGTGGCGCAATATTCAGTGAGGTTCACAGACCTCTCGCACTACTCCACAGATATGGTACGGGACCCGTTCTTCAGGGCCCGAATCTTCAAGAAGGGGCTCAGACGAGAGATTAGAGCTTCTGTGGTTCCACTCAGCATTCCGACACAGACAGGGGTGTTGGAGCGAGCCCTTTTGGTGGAGAGTTTCCTTGCTGAGCAGTCTCCAGCAGTAGGACCCACCACTAGCTGGCATGTGCCAGAATCTTCTACAGCAGGCGGTAGACAGATGACACAGAGGTCCAAGAGGACCAGACCTACAGGTGGTCGATCGTGTGACTTGGGGTCAGTAGTGTGAGGAACAAAGGGAAGTGACAGATCCAGACCTGCCATGCAGTGTTACTCCTACGGCGAAGTTGGTCACATGGCATGTGACTGTCCGACCCACCATGCAGATGACCAACAGTTAAATGAAGAACCTCCGAGGTAGAGGCAGAGGTTCGATTAGGGTGGACCGCAGGGAGAAGGTGGCCATGGCAGAGGAGCTGTCCGTGTAGCTGGAGGTGGATGACGCTTCAGGATGTTGCCACCACCACCACCAGGAGGTCCACCCCGACCGTAGGGGACATGAGTACATGGGAGAGCTCAGTTTCAGGCAGCATAAGCTTTTGACTATGGAGCTCCAGAAGCGAGTGGACAGAAGCAGAACTAGTGGTGTATATCTAGTTCCATGATGTTGTTGTTGTATTTGTGTCTTTGTACCATGAGCTGCAGTAAAATAAAGACACTTACCTTTGTGATGTTATCAATCATGCCCTCTCTTGTGTTGTTACTAAGAGGTTCTGGATTATACTGTTGACTTGACCCTCACATGTGAGATACCTACTGGAATATACCCAGTTACCACACACTGAAGCCGACAGTGTGACTCAACCCTTGGAGGCGAGTGTAACGGTTGGATCTCTTGGTAGTAGTGTCGAGGCCTTATGACGTCATCCTTGGTATGGATTAGTATCATCCATATCGGGATTGACTGTATTCGGCAAAGAAAGTGTCTCATACAGGGGATGATATAAGATTTCTCTTATCAGAAAAGAAGAAATCTTTGCAGCTCTAGTGGGCCGGAGATGGTCGAACACTCGACAGAGAAGGTCCAGTTCATCCAGGAGGCAGAGACCACTGGAGTTCGAGGATGGCGACCACGTTTCCCTACGGGTCTCACCTCGATGAGGTTTACGGAGGTGTGGACTAGGCGGCATGTTATCTCTGAGGTTCAGTAGACCTTTTCAGGTCCTCAGTAGGGTAGGCGAGGAGGTTTACCAATTTACCCATCCACCTCAGTTGCACCAGGTGCACGACATTTTTCCCAGTATCTAAACTGAGGAGATACGTGCTTGATCCTTCACACATCATCGACCTCAGGGAGTTGGACGTCGATAATGGGGTGTCATGCATGGAGGTTCCAGTGGGGATCGAGGATCGACAGGAGCGGATTCTACGAGGACGGACGATTCCACTTGTGTGTTTTCGTAGGCAGCATGGAAAACTCTAGGTAAGAACATGGGAGCGGAAGGCTCATATGCATACTATGTACCACTTTTGTGACCCTAGTTTGTGTTGATGCTTTACGAGGACGTAAAGCCCTGAGGTGGGAGTAATGTAAAGACCCGAAAATTTCAAGGAAAATTTTTTCTTAATTTTCTTTGGAATTTTACAGTAACGCAGTTTCTGACGGCGCCTGAATCCGAGGTCCGGTGTACCTGGAATCAATTTCCAAAGTTTAGCTCAGGTACTATCAGTGAACGAACGAGCGGGAATTACTAACTTTTGAACCGGTGCTCGAAATCAAATTCCGAGGGCACCGATGGAACCGTAGCGCCGGTAATTGCTTAGGAACTCATGTTCCGGAGATGCGTTTACACGAGAGAAGTTGATAAAAAATGTGGAAGATAAAAAAAAAATTTAACAACAATTTTTATTTTTACTCTAAGTATTTTTATCCTTTGGGAGAAAGTTGGGTAACTACCCAACTTCCCTTTGTAGGTTATGAAGGATGTGGGGCCCACATGAACCCCACCTTTTCATATTCTTCAACTCTTCAACTCCCCATTAACTCCTCTTCATTTAATTTGACAACTTGTGTAATTTAATGAGGTGAGTTAAATTCAAACTCTTGAATTTCAAAGGTTTTGTGGTGTTAATAAATTAAGTGAGGCTTAATTTATTTATGGGTTAGTTTCTTAGTTTCTTTAGATCCTTTAGAGAAGAAAAGCTAAGGAAAGATGGAGTTCTTCATCCTCTTCGACGAAGAACACATGGAATGCAAAGAACGCATCGAACTCCGTCGAAGAACGCCCACTCCTCGAAGACTGACTCCGCGACACCGATCCATGACGCGACGTCTCTTTCCACAACGGTTCTATTGCAACGTCTCTCTTTCCGCGATGCAATTCCCGCGACGCGACTTCCCCCTTCCATGTCGCCTCTTTCCGCGACGGTTATACCGCGACTTTTTCTCTTCGACGAACCTCCGAAAAAGCTCCGCTCTTAAAACCAAGGTAGGGGTTTTAATTTTATTTATTTATTTTGTTCGTGAATACCAACTTGACAATCTTCGTGGTTTAAAACCAATAGTTATCCAATAACATGAGGGGGCCGGACCGCACAAACACTTCCGACCCTCCTCCTTTTTTTCATGTTGGTTCCTTTGTGGTTTGGTACGAGAAGGTGTGGTGCCTTCACACAACACGGAATCATGCGACAAGGAAATGCGCGGCACCGTCGCGCCGTGCCGTGAAAAGAAGAACAAGGACGAGACGTCATCGCACCGCATCAGAGAAACCCGAAGACATCCGCGGACGGAGTCGGGCCACGTTGAAGGGGTGCGGCGTCAACGCGCCGCACCGGAGATCCACGAAGATGGTGCGTTTTTTTAATAGACGTGCGGATTGACGGGTGACGAAAAACGGGGCCGCAATGTAATTCTAAAGCTTGCGCTGTAAAGTTTGAGACCCGAGATAAACACCGGCTCAGACGTTTGAAAACGGACCACCGGAGCAACTCTGGTGGCCTGCGGAAACACCCGGAGGCGCGGGTCGCCGGCGCGGCGCCGCCGGCAACCGGAGGCGGCGGTGCCCGAGCGCGCCACCGGAAGATGGGCGGCGGCGGTTTGTCATCGGCCCCAATTAACGGTGAGGGTCGGGCTGCGCGCACCCCTCGGTCCGTGACATTGGATCGGCCCCGCCGAGCCATGGCTAGATGTCCAGGCCAGACCGGGTCCCGCCGGGCCGGACGCGGGTCGGGTCGACCCGGTTCGGGCCGGGCCCAGACCCCCCGTTTTCGGACCACTCACGGTCTTTATCACATATCATGAGTTTTAGAACTCTGATTGACGCACCGTCAGCGGCGATGCGATCCTTGGATCGAGACGGTCGTTTCGGTATATCGCACTTAGAGTTTCAGAACACTTTGGGTTCAGACGGGGTGGTTCGGATACAAAACCAACTGGGCCCTCGGAGCGGAAACACTCATATCTTGAGCTCCGGACGTCCGATTGACGGGCCGTCGACATTGATGGATTCCTCTAAGTGATACAGATCTTTTTGCTTACTCCTCTCGAGGTTTGGATGCCATCGGAGTGCGGTCGGGTTGGTTCGCTCACGAAACCAACGGGGCCCCTGGAACGAAATAGCCAATAACTCTTAGACCGGGCGTCTGATTGACGTGCCGTCTGTCTCGTTGTTTTCCTCTTGATGAGACGGAACTTTTGTAATACTTCGCCCGAGTTTTGGTTGTTGTTGGACAGTGGACAGGTTGGATTGTACCCGTAATCCAACCGGTCCCCTGGAACGGAAAAGCTGATATCATTCAGACAGGACGTCCGTTTCACGAATTGTTAGCGGCGTTGATGATCTTGTTGAGAAACGGTCCCTATGAGTATACCCTATGAGAGTTCGGGGTACAGTTGAGATACGGCCAGGATTGGTTAGCTCACGAAACCAACCAGGCCCTTGGGATTAAAGGCTAGTAACTCACAGACCGGGCGTCCGATTGACTCGCCGTCTGTTGCTTTGAGACCCCTATGACGAGGCGGTCCTTTGAGATACATCATCGTGGTACATTTAGATACTCGGAGTATCGACCAGTAGATGATGGAGCGGACCCTCCCAGAGACGAGCATGCGGAGTACGAAGACCGTGTAGCTGGCTGGGACCTGAAGACTGCTTGTCCAATTCGAGTCGGAGAGACTTGTATAGCCCAGTGGGGAGCACTACTGTGTTTGGGTGGAAGACCCACAGCGGGGAGCACTACTGTGTTTGGGTGGAAGATTTGCGGTACTCGATAGGAGGAGTACCTCTGTAGGCTATGAGGGGGGAGCACTACTGTGTTTGGGTGGCAGACCCCGGCGGGAAGCACTACTATGTGAGGTGGCAGGCCCGCGTTACTCGACCGGAGGAGTACCTCAGTAGTCTCAGGTTAGTGAGCAGTACCTCGGATTCATGACAGGACCACTGTACACTCTAGAGATGGATCTCTTCAGCAATTACAGTTTCGATAATGAAAATCCCGGTTTGAGCTGAGTCTATGATCCTTGTGTTTCCTCATGATTGAGATGGGTTACTTGATAACTTAGGTATATGTATGGGCATATACCTGGGTAGTGGTTATCCGTTGATTTCACAATCCTTGTGTTCCCTCATGATTGAGATGGGTTACTTGATAACTTAGGTATATGTATGGGCATATACCTAAGTAGAGGTTATCTGTTGAGATCTTCTTTGTGGTTATCCTTGTTGGTTTTAGTGAGACCTTGAGGGTCCCGGGGTCCCTACTGAGTGTCGTTATACTCACCCCTACACAGGCTATGCCCGCACCTCGTTGTGTTGGTTGCAGACGATGGGCAGTGCTGACGGAGGCCGAGTGTTCAAGGACTGGATGGTACCCGTAGGAGGACTACACGACGAGTCAGTACCCATAGGTGGACTACATGACGAGTCAGAATCTGGAGGTGGACTTCATGGAGAGACGACAGTCAGAGGCGGTTGATGGGCGAGAGCATTGTGGAGGCTATCGGTACCTACCCTTCCGGTAGGATCCGTGGTGGATGATCTAGGAGCTGCGCCATCTGTACCTACCCTTCAGGTAGGATCCGAGGAGGACGACCCAGGAGCCACTTCCGTTCTTCCAGTTGTTTTCTTTTCCTATTGTAATTTGTTCAGTTGTAGTTGTACTTTCATTTGGGTTTGTATTCTGGCCGATTTACCTTTCAACACTTCTCTTTGTACTTAGTGATTTACTTCCTCTTGTACTCTGTGGTGTTTTTTTTACTTTGATAAAGGCAACACCTTCCCAGTTATTGGGATTTACGCCTTTGGTGCTAGTCGCCAGCCCCTGGCCTATGGATGGCGGGCTTAGGGTAGTCACGGCACGGGCCCCGAGGACGGGTCGTGGCATGATCCACTAATTTTATAGACACATATGACCTTTTATGAATCTATTAAATCTTTTAGTTCGAACATATATTCTGTATATATTTTATTTAAATTCAAATAAATGAATAGTGTCAAAATTGACACTATTGTTATTTTAGAAAAATAACATGTTATAAAATTGTTTAAAAATCACAAATTTTTTTAAAAATTATAAATTTAAATTTATATAGTCTATAATGTTTTAAAGTAAACAATTATGGAAAATTCACAACATATATGTAATTATTTGTTATAATTTAAAATTTAGAATTTTATTACCACAAATAAACATAAATAGATTAAATAAGGATAAATTAAAATGATAAGGTTTAAAATAAGATCCAAACATGTCTAAATTTGATTGGTTGATGAGATTACAACCCTATCTGATCTAATCTTAGAATATGAGTCATTTTTTGAGGTTTTTAAGTGGGGTTAGATTTATTATACATTAATATTTTTATGAATTCCAAAGGTGCCCCTCTCCTCCCTTATAAAAGGGCACCTCCTCCCTCTCCTCCTCACACCAATTTGAGCCTTCAAGATCTGTCAATCCCTTCCCATTTCAATTCTCCACTTCCCTATAAAACATCCTAGAGGTTCTGGTCTTCTTAATGACCAATCTTAGTTCCCTAAGAGGAGGTTTCAAAAAGGCGTGTCGAAAGAAGAGGTAATATCTGTTACCAATTCTTTCAACTTTATTCATTATTCTACTTATTCTTATTTAGTTGTTTCATTATGAAGTAATAACATCAGTATCACTAATATAATAATATGTTATTATAAGTACAAATCAACCCTATTTCACCATCTATCCATCCCATGGAAAACGAAATCACCGCGCGTGCGTACGTACGGAATACCGTCTCCACACCGTGGTGTAATCTATTTTCCACCACCACCTTACATGGATGGGTATAATGGTGAAAGTAATGAATATATATGATTATTGTAAAGAGATATTTATTCTGTAATATTATACATACACTTTAATACAATTCGACGATCAGGGGAATGATATCATCGCTCGTGCGTACGTACGGAATACCGTTTCCACGACGCGATGAGATTCACTCTCCATGATAACCATTCAAGAAATGATTATAAAGTATATATAATAAGTAATCATAAAATATATGACATAATAATTCTACTGGATTTATGTATATATATATATTTATGTCATCTACTTAATTCCATTCAATTCAATAAGGAAACGAAAACAGCGTTCATGCGTACGTACGACCTACCGTCTCCATGAACGGTGTATTTCTTTACTTTTATCGATCTATAATATATATATGTATATGATGAATATATATTATATATAAATCATGTTTTAAATTCTGGAATTATGTAAATCATGATATATGTAATAATATCAAGAACGACAAGTCGAAACACATACGATAAATAAAATGATTTTACTCAAAACACTGCTTTAACATGGAATTTACATAAGAACGGGTAATATAAAGTCATAAGTGAAACATATATGATATAATAACAATGAATATGATTCGTTAATAAGAGAATGACATTATTTAAATCATTATACAAGAGGTTCGGATACGTACGAAGCATACCGAACTTAAGGTAAGGGATAATTATGCAAATCTCATTTTTATCCGAGATTACTTATTCGTAAGTATTTACTGGGGATATTTCTATCATCCATGTACATGTTTTATAAAAGTGTTTTCATGTATGTTTAAAGTCCTTTTTAACCATTCTTTACTTTTACTACATGGTATGTAAGGAATCATTCATTTGTTTACGTTACAAGGTACTTTTTGACTATTCCGGAAAATGTACGAGAATAATGTTTTTTTAACTTATACGGCACGAACGGATTTTTATGATTTTATAAAGCCTTATTTTCATGAAGATTCCTCCAAAATATTTCATGACTATTTTCAACAAAATCCTTTTCTTTTAAAATTGCATGACAATTTGTAAAAAGATAATGATTTTGAAGAAGAAAGTATATTTTCCTCAAGAATTCATTTCAAGTGTTTTATCATAACCATTTTCCATCTAAGATGAAATTATTTCATTTGTATGTTTAAAGTATAATGTCTCTATGATTTACATGGTTTCACTATTCTTATTATGAAATCCATTTTTTTTATATGGATTATGTGATGATGGGATGATGTTTATGAAACCCGTTTTATTTATTGGGTTATTATGAATGATGTATGTTTATTTTGTGGAAAAAGTAAGAATGATTTCATTATGAGATGGGTGGGACCTATATCTACCTCTAATGCAATGGGTAAATATTTTATATATCATGAGATAGAAATGGCTGGAACGGTAAGTTAATCTGGATCAGTGTTACAGGACTGAAACGAGGAGTGAACTCGATTCAGAATGGGACTTTATCCACTAAGATGGTCTTGGCAGCAATGCCTTGGCTACTATGGAAATCATTACATGTGCTTAATGGATGCCACAATTACATGTTTTATTCCCATGCCATGTTATCATTATTTATGTTCCATTATGATCTATGCCTTATGTAATTCCATGTTTTATGTTGTTTCTCAAGATTTTAATGTTTAAACATTATGTTCATGTTTTTAAGTTCCAATGTATATAGAAAGTTTTATTTTATCCATGCTTACCCTTACCCAGCATTTGAGCTCACCCGTTTTATGTTTTATTTTTCCCCAGGATCAAAAGAAAGGTTTTAGGTCCGGAAACAAAAAGTGGAAGATCTTTATGGGAGATGTTGAAGATCTTTCACCGCGATTAGAAGATTACGTTCCATGTTTCCAAAGACACTAAACTATTACAGTCCTTGTGTGTCTATTTTTGTTATGTATTAAGTATTCCGCAAAAGTAATGTAATGTCCATGTACGTTAAGCTTAGGGTCTCTACAGTTGGTATCAGAGGAAAAGTTTAGTCAACCTTTGGAAACTAGGATGCAAAAACGTTAGTGAGATCCCTATAGATATTTCTAAGGTATGTCTAGGGATGTCTCTAAGGATAATTATACATAAAGGATATAGTCCTAGAACTGTGGTAACGATATTAGATTAAACCAAAGATATTAGATATTGAAGTTACTCCCCTTTTATTATGATTTTTTCCTCTCACACTATTCTTTTTGGGTTTTAGAAAATAGCAGGAAACAAGTTGATTCACGATAATGGAGGATATGATGGACAATGGAATGATATTCTTCATGAGAAACCAAATGAAATGGGATTTGGAAGTCCAAATATCATTATTATGCCGAATCAGCAATCTCATAATATGATCAATAAAGTAAAATTTGGTAAGTTTCTTGACTCGGCTAATAAGAGAACGATGGAGTTTCATGATGATCATAGAGGAAAGAAAGTTTAATTTCCCCTATGTAAATAATGTGGGAAGCAGCATCAAGGAGAATGTTTCAAAGGAACTGTAAGATGCTTTAGGTGTGGAAAAGAAGGACATAAATCCAGTAAGTGCAAAAGAAAAGGTTCAGTTAACACCAGGTATGAGGATAATGGTATTTCTACGACATCAACAATGGTTAAATGTTTTAAATATGGAATGTACGGGCATTATGCAAACCAATGCCCTAAGGTAAAGTATCATGAAGAGAATCAGTATAGTCGTATAGGTAGTATTTATGTTGATGATGATGAAGAGATTACAAATGATATGTGAGATGAAAGAATTATTGAAGCTCAGTCAATGGTTTAAGAATGTAGTGGAATGATTACATGTTTATCATGTGTAATGTTGTATAAGTAATCTCATGGTACTATGGAATAAAGAGACATCTAAGGATTGTTACACTGTTGTCATTCCTTGAGTTTTGAAAGTGTATGATTAATGGTACCAGTATCCATGAAAGGTTATTCAGATATTTTTGGAATGTAGATGATATGCGCATAATGAAGGGATAAGGAGAAAATTAAATGTTTGATTGTATTCATGAGATCATGAATGATATAAGGAAATAGTTATATCATGGTTTGAGTATATAGAATTTTGGGTTTTTGGTATGTGGAATGCGTTAACTTTTGACAGCACTCATGTTTTTACTAAGATTCAATGGGTATTCATTTTTCAAGACAATACATGATTAAGTCCTTAGAATATTTGGAATGTGACCAACAAGACATATCTTATGATATTTGGGAATCAATGATGGTATTAACATGCTTGTTATATGAAATATCTGGTAATCGTTTTCACTATATTATGAGAGTGGACTGCAGTATTATGGATAAGCCTAAAGATTGGAATGGATTCTGTTGGACATAAGTTAGTATTGTTTAAGGATAGAAACTTTTTTCGATATTATTAATGGGATGATATAGTAATGTAGTTTTAAAAAAAGTACAACCTACAGGACGGGCGACAACCCATCACGTCGGACAAGGCTATGGAAATCAAACCCACAACCGATGTGCGACTGGCCTTTATCGCCTACCACTGGCCTACAAGAAGTCCCTGGTTAGTAGAAACTAGTTTTATTTTATTAAGCGGTATGATATATGAAGTATAAGTTCATTTTTGGAACCATATACGATTAATCTAACCATAAGATCGACTTAAAACTTTTGCTAACCTTTTGTTTGAAATAGATGGAATGACCCATCATTTTATCACATGATCTGCTAACATATCATGAATAACAAATTCAACTTCATTTCTTTAAGGGATGAAGTGGAAATTGTTCAATTCACGAACAACAGTGAGATTGTACCAAAATCATGCAAGTATTTATTTTAATTCATCAAAATTAGGGAAATGATCTTGAAAACCAAAAATGTTGTCCTAGTTCCCTTATATCTGATGAATCAGATGGTACCTTAGATCATCACAAATCAATATCTTTGTGACTGTTGGCTTTTTCATAGCCATGTTCTCTACCACTCTCCATCAGAATTTGATGGTTAGATTTTTCTTCTATATCCATATTTTCACCTATGTTCTCCTACGTGGAAACCCAGTGATGAGTTAATTTGGGTAACTGTTACATTTCAAACTTTAGTTTTTAAATCCATGTTTTGGTATTCCTTTTTACGATGTGGGATTCTATTAAACAAACTTTTGAGTAGTAAACCATTTATAACCCCAACGAATTTCAAGGGCGAAATTCATTTTAAGGGGGGTAGAATGTAACACCTCGAGATTTTATGAAACATATTCTTTTAATTTCATTAATTTCTTGTGTTGTATGCTACACCAAGATTACCTTGCGCTATACGCAACACCATATTAGCATGCAGTATACGCAACACTATTCTTTGATCGTGTTACACACAATTTTGATAATAGTTATTCTACGTAACATTGAGTATAGATATATATATTCAATGTAAAAATGAAATATGATTGGATTCTGTTATACGAAACAATGAAGGATTCTTTCACAACACGCAACCCTGACATGGCTTGCATAACACGCAATCGTGACCTTCCTCGATAGCGTGTGTTGTACGCAATACCGGGTTTTACTAAACAACGATATATTATTATTATGAACTAGCCGTTATGAATAGTATTAACTAAATTTTGAATTTTATAACATTATTATTCATCTTACACATTTTCTAGATCATGTTATAAGAACAAAATAAATGTTTCGGGTAAAATAAGTTTTTTTCAAAAAATGCAGTTTCGCCGCCTTTTGATGGCGCACCCACTTTAAATATAGTTTTTGACATGTTTATAAGTTAAATTTGAAAAAAATAAAATTCTTCTTTGGAATCAAGAAATAAAAATTTACTTTGGATAAATTTTTCGTGTTATTCGGGTAACTTTCATATTTTGATGAATAGTAAAAACACGCTATATTTTAATGAAAAACAACTTTTTTCATCGTAATAATTTATAGGGTTAAATTATAATATTTAATGGTTTTAAAGTATAAATAGAATATATTTTTACAATTTAATATAATGTATATCATTAGCATTGATTTTACATTGAATTCGTAGGTCAAATCAATTCAATCTTTTGTAATGTTTTAAACAAAAACCCATTTTCATTCGACAACGGGATTAATTTTAAATTAATTTCTGAAACTTCTGTATATTGAATTTGATAAAATGTATTACATATTTGGAATCAGTGGGTCCAATTTACGTTAATAGGCTACTTTTTATTTTTGGGAATTATGAATAGTAACTACGGTAAATTTTATTTACCATAGTTAAAGGTAAATTGGGTAATTAAGGGTAAATATAATATTATAAAATTACCCTAACACATGCCAAAATTCTATTGGATGGCTAAAAGTAAACCCATATCAACTAAGGGTCGGATTAAATTCATTTTATGGACTTTTGACCATGAAAATAATTTAATTATTATTAAAACCAAAGAAAGTGACAAATGTCACTCTCTTAAATCTTATAAGTGTAATAATTTTAATTTAGTGAGGAACATCATAAAATTTTGAACATGAATAGTCTCCAGAATTCTAATAGAATTATCTATATTATGATAATTTATTTATAATTTTTAGGGATTAAATAATTGTCATTAATGGTGATACATTAATGATACAGAAATTATTTATTAAGTGGAAAATAAGTAATATAGTTTTTATTTAAATAATAATACCCATTAAAAGGCCCACAAACCTGACCAAAACATATTGGTAGTGTATATATACACCTTAATCATCCATTAACATAACAGTTAACCGTTTGGATCCTTATAAAAGTGATTATGACACTTATAATATTTTCTTTTAAATGATGACAAAGTTGTCACCTTCATAATTTAATAAATACAACAATTTAAATATTTAGATTTTAAGATTATAAATTTGAGTAAATGTATTATTGTGAAAGGTAATAGATTTATCTTTATCATAGTATTTTATTTTAAATTTTTATGAAACACATCAGTATATTAAATAATTATATAAATATGTTGTAGTAATTATTTTATTAAGAGATAAACCAAATAAATGGTTTAAAAAAATAATAAAATAAATATGAACTATTTAATGTGATCCACTAATTTTATACATACATATGACCTTTTATGAATCTATTAAATCCTTGAGTTCGAACATATCTTCTGTATATCTTTTATTTAAATTCAAATAAATGAATAGTGTCAAAATTGACACTATTGTTATTTTATAAAAATAACATATTATAAAATTGTTTAAAAATCAGAAAAATATTTAAAAATTATAAATTTAAATTTATATGGTCTATGATGTTATAAAGTAAACAATTATGGAAAATTCACAACAAATAAGTAATTATTTGTTATAATTTAAAATTTAGATTTTTAATACCACAAATAAACTTAAATAGATTAAATAAGGATAAATCATAATGATAAGGTCTAAAATAAGATCCAAACATGTCTAAATTTTATTGGTTGATGAGATTACAACCCTATATCATCTAAACTTCGAATATGAGTCATTTGTGGAGGTTTTTAAGTGGGGTTAGATTTATTGTAAATTAATATTTTTAAGAATTCCAATGGTGCCCCTCTCCTCCCTTATAAAAGGGAACCTCCTCCCTCTCCTCCTCAAACCAATTTGAGCCTTCATGCTCGGCCAACCCCTGCCCATTTCACTTTTCCACTTCCCTAGAAACATCCTAGAGGTTCTGGTATTCTTCAAAGACCAATCTTAGTGCCCTTAGAGGAGGGTTCAAAAAGGCGTTTCGAAAGAAGAGGTAATATCTGTTACCAATTCTATCAACTTTATTTCTTCTTATACTTCTTATTCTTTAGTTGTTTCATTATGAAGTATTAACATCAGTATCACTCATATACTGATATGTTATTATAAGTATGAAAAAACCCTATTTCACCATCTATCCATCCCACGGAAAACGAAATCACTGCGCGTGCGTACGTACGGAATACCGTCTCCACGCCGTGGTGTAATCTATTTTCCACCACCACCTTACTTGGATGGGTATAATTGTGAAAGTAATGAATATATATGATTTACGTAATGTGATATTTATTATTCAATATTATACATACACTTTAATACAATTCGACGATCATGGGAATGATATCATCGCTCGCGCGTACGTTCGGAATACAGTCTCCACGGCGCGATGAGATTCACTCTCTATGATAACCATTCAAGAAAGGATTATAAAGTATATATAATAAGTAATCATAAAATATATGACATAATAATTATACTTGATTTACATATATTTATATATTTATGTCATCTACTTAATTCCATTCAATTCAATAAGGAAATGAAAACAGCGTTCATGCGTACGTACGACCTACCGTCTCCATGAACGGTGTATTTCTTTCTTTTTATCGATATATAATATATATATGTATATGATGAATATATATTATATATAAATAATGTTTTACATTCTGTAATTATGTAAATCATGATATAAGTAATAATATCAAGAACGAAAAGTCGAAACACATACGATAAATAAAATGATTTTACCCAAAATGCTGCTTTGACATGGAATTTACAAAAGAATGGGTAATATACAGTCATAAGTGAACCATATATGATATAATAACAATTATTATGATTCTGTAATATGTCAATGACATTATTTAAATCATTATACAGGTGGTTTGCGTACGTACGAAGCATACCGGACCTAAGGTAAGGGATAATTCTGCAAATCTCATTTTTATCCGAGATTGCTTATTTTTAAATATTTACTGGGGATATTTCTATCATCCATGTACATGTTTTATAAAAGTGTTTTCATTTATTTTTAAAGTCCTTTTTAACCATTCTTGACTTTTACTACATGGTATGTAAGGAATCTTTCTTTTGTTTACGTTACGATGTACTTTTTGACTTTTCCAGCAAAAGTACGAGAGGACTGTTTTTTTAACTTATACGGCACGAACAGATTTTTACGGTTTTATAAAGCCTTATTTTCATGAAGCTTCCTCCAAAATATTTCATGACTATTTTCAACAAAATGCTTTTCTTTTCAAATTTCATGACATTTTGTAAAAAGAGAATGATTTTAAAGAAGAAAGGACATTTTCGTCAAGAATTCATTTCAAGTGTTTTATCAAAACCATTTTCCATCTAAGATGAAATTATTTCATATGTATGTTTCAAGTATAATGTCTCTATGATTTACATGGTTTCACTATTCTTATTATGAAATCCATTTCTTTTATATGGATTATGTGATGATGGGATGATGTTTATGAAACCCATTTTATTTATCGGGTTATTATGAATGATATATGTTTATTTTGTGGCACAAGAAAGAATGATTTCATTTTGAGATGGGTGGGACCTATATCTCCCTAAAATGCGCTGGGTAAAGATTTTATCTCTCATGAGATAGACATGGCTAGAACGGTAAGTTAATCCGGTTCAGTGTTATAGGACTGAAACGAGGAGTGAACTCGATTCAGAATGGGACTTTGTCCACTAAGATGGTCTTGGCAGCAATGCCTTGGCTACTATGGAAATCATTACATGTGCTTAATGGATGCCACAATTACATGTTTTATTCCCATGCTATGTTATCATTATTTATGTTCCATTATGATCTATACCTTATGTACTTCCATATTTTATGTCGTTGCTCAAGATTTTAATGTTTAAACATTATGTTCATGTTTTTAAGTTCCAATGTATATGGTATGTTTTATTTTATCCATGCTTACCCTTACTGAGCATTTGAGCTCACCCTTTTTATGTTTTATTTTCCCCCAGGATCAAAAGAAAGGTTTTAGGTAAGGAAACAAAAAGTGGAAGTTCGTTATGGGAGATGTTGAAGATCTTTCACCAAGATTAGAAGATTACGTTCCAAGTTTCCAAAGACACTAAACTATTATGGTCCTTGTGTGTCTGTTTTTGTTATGTATTAAGTATTCCGCAAAAGTAATGTAATGTCCATGTACGTCAAGCTTAGGGTCTCAACATCCAGTTTCTAACGGGGCCTGATTTCGAGGCCCGGTGTTCCCGGAATCAATTTCTAATGTTTTGTTCGGGTACGTTCAGTAAACATACATGCAGGTTTTTCTATCTTATGAACGGATGCTTGGAATTGAAATCCAAGGGCACCATTTGTCACGACCCGTCCTCAGGGCCCATTTCGTGACTACCCTAAGAACACCTTCCATAGGCCAGGGGCTGGCGACTAGCACCAAGGTGTAATTCCTGGTAAAAAGGGAAGGCATTGCCTTTTTAAAGTAAACAAACACCATAGAGCAAGCAAGCAGTAGAAGTAAACACTAAGTAAAAATTGAGTACAACAGTAAGTGCGGAAAAGTAAGTGGGCTGGAATACAAACCCAAACTGAAAATAAAGTACAACTCGAAAGGGAAAACATCATCTTAAAAGTAAGCCCCATCGTCGAGCTGTCCACTGGGACCCCCACCTGAAGGGTGATAACAGATAGCCTCCTCAACTCCTCGGGTCCAACCGTCCACTCCGAGTACATCCCGCCAGTGGTCCACCTCTAGGTACCGTCCTTCTCCGCAAGCCTCAACCACGATCGGCGATGTCCGTCATCTGCAACCAACACAACGTAGTGCGGGCATAGCCCGTGAAGGGGTGAGTATAAGCTACACAATAGGGACCCCAGGACCCCCGAATGACTCCCAAAATCTACAAAGGATAATTCACAAAGGAAAGATGCAATCACGAAATAACATCCGACATTGCTTAGGTATATGCCCATACATATACCTAAGTCATCAATTCTCATTCTGCTCCAACATCAGAGCTCAAGAACAAACCAGTCCAAACAGGAAAGAAAAACATAAATCCATATAGGATAGCACAACACAATCCACAGAGGAAAGCAAACAAGATTCAACTCACACAGGTATACTTCTTCGTATGACGATAGAGATGATCAGATATATCCACTGATTCATCTAAGTCGTCGGACCCACAAAGGATCGATAGGTACTAACCCCCTCAATGACAGAGGAAGGGTCTGAACCACACAAGATCAATAGGTAACTAACCCCCACAATGACCCAGGAAGGGTCTGAACCACACAGGATCGATAGTTAACTAACCCCCGCAAAGACCCACATAGGATCGGACCCACACAGGATCTGTAGGCGCTGGCTCACATAGAACAGCTGAGCGCTGACCCACACAGAATCAGACCTACACAAGATCGGTAGCACCGATCCACATAGGATCATTTAGTGCTGTAGTCATCGCCGTCGAATCCACTGAGGATCTTTGTATAGTCGTCGTCATCACAGTAGCAAACGCAGCCAGCACTAGGGTTCCTGCACACTTCAAGCTCGTCCGGGAGGGTCCTCTCCACGAGTCGAGAGGCTAATACATAAACTGACACATAGTCCAGAGTTCATGTATCCAAAAGTTCTGTATCGTCAACAAGAACTCAACGTCGCAGACGACGCGTCAATCGGACGCCTGGTCTGTGAGTTATTTGTCTTTTCATCCCAGGGGCCCGATTGGTTTTTAATTAAAAACCAACCCAACTATACTGCACCTGCATCCAAACCTTGGGCGGAGTAATCCAAATGATATGTCTCACTAAGAAGAATCTAACAAAGTCGACGGCACATCAATCGGACGTCCGGAGCTTAAGATATGAGCGTTTCCGCTCTGAGGGCCCGGTTGGTTTCGTGTACAAAACAACATGGATGAACCCAAAGTATTCCGAAACATTGAGTTAAATATACCTAAACGATCGTCTCGATCCAAGGATCACATCGCCGTTGACGTCACGTCGATCGGAGGTTCGTAGCTCGAGATATAGGCCAAAGAACAAAAAGGGTCAGAAAACGGGGGTTTCAGGCCCGGACAGACCCGACACGAGACCCCCTGGGTCGGCCCAAACCGTGTCGACCCGACCTGGGTCCGGATCGGCCCGGCGGGGCACGGCGCGGCCCGATGCACTGGCGCGCGGCGCCAGCAGGCTTGGCCGAACGGCGGAGGCGTTCGGTTATGCAGGGGGCGCACTGCCCCCCGCCGTTCAGAAACCGCGACCCCAATTAACGGGCCGCTCAGCTGGCCATCCGGGGGTTTTGACCCCCAGCTCTTTCCCTGTCCGGTCAGCCCACCCTGGCCCGCTGGTTCTTCCTCCACGGGACCAGCGACGGTCGGTCCCCTACTTGCTCCAACGTCGGTGGCCCGTCTCCGGCCGCCGGTCACCCTGCTTCGCCGCGGCCTGGAATGGGCCGCGACCTTGGTCGTCCGGTGTGGCGCGACAACGTTGTGCTCTTCCACCGTGGCCCCGCTCTGGCCGCGGTGTCTTCAGGTTTCTCTGACGCAGCACGATGGTGTCGTGTCCTTGTTCGTTTCCACGTGGCGGTGCGATGGCGCCACACATTCCTTGTCGCACGATCACACGCGGTGCGAAGGCACCGCGCCATACTCGTTTCAAGCCACAATGAATCAAACACACGGATAAGGGAGGAGGGTAGTCCTTGTTTGTGCGGTCAGTACCCCTCTCGTTAATCGATATCATTTGGTCGTAATTTCATGAAGAACGAAAAAGTGGTAAACACGAACAAAATAATTAAAATAAACAAACCTCTACTTTGAGCGTAGCTAGAACGGGGGTTCACCGCAGAAAACGATGTCGCGAGGTGAAGCTCCATATGTTGACGGGGAATGTCCGAGGAGGAAATGGCGTCTCCCTTTCTTTGACACGGGAAGAAGATCTTAAGAGGGTGCGTCGTCAATCTTGGGAAAAAGGGGTCACACCCCGGCTGCGGAGAGGAGAAGAGACGGCACATCAATCTCTTCTTACAGTGACAGAGTTCTTCTTCGAAGTCTTGGTGTTCTTCGTGACGAAGATTAAAACACCCAAGAGCTCTCTCCTCAATTGTCCACACAGAACAACCAACCAAAATAAAATAAGGCTCATCCTTATTTTATTAACTCATGCCACAATTCAAAAATTCAATACTTAATTTAATTAATTGAATTGGTGAGTTGACATACTAAAAGAGAGGAGAGGAAAAGTCACCCAAAATAAATAAAGCGCTCACTTAATTTATTAACTAGACAAGAGTTTGAATTTCAAACATACACACACATTAAACTCACCTCATTAATAACATAAGTTATTATTTCTTAAGTTATCAAATTTAAACAACAGTTGAGGGAGTTAAGGATTGTGAAGGGGTGGGGTTCTTGTGGGCCCCAACACCCTCATAACCTCCCTTGGGAAGTTGGGTAGTTACCCAACTGCCACCAAAAGATAAAAACTATCAAGAGGAAATAAAAATAGTAGTTTAATTATTAACTATACTTCCACAATTTTTATTATTTTCTCTCGTGAAAATGCAACTCCGGAACAGGTCATTCTAAGAAATTACCGGTGTTGTGGTTCCATCGGTGCCCTCAGAATTTGATTTCGAGCACCGGTTGAAAAGATAGGAAAACCCGCTCGTTTGTTCAATGAACGTACCCGAGCTAAACTTCAGATTGAAATTCCGGGCACACCCAGCCTCAGAATCATGTGCCGTCAGAAACTGAATTCTTGTAAAATCTAAAAGAAAATTAAGAAAAAATTTCCCTTGAATTTTACGGGTCTTTACATTACTCCCACATTAGGGCTTTACGTCCCCGTAAAGATACATCATAAGCTAGGGAAACAAATGTGGGTACCGAGCATGCATCTGATCCTCCCACTCCCAAGTGCTCTCCTAGAGATTCTCGTGCTTCCATCTGATGCACACTGGAGGAATAGACCATCCACGTACGACCCGCTCCTGTCGACCCTCGATCTCCACTGGAACCTCCGTAAAAGTCACCACATCATCAACATCAAGCTTCCCATGGTCAATGATATGCGTCGGGTCGTGCACGTATCTCCTCAGCTGAGATACGTGGAAGACGTCGTGCACCCGGTGCAACTGAGGTGGTAGAGCTAGGTGATAAGCCACCTCTCCAATCCTGCTGAGGACTTGGAATGGTCTGATGAAGCGTGGAGATAACTTTCCGCCTCGGCCAAATCTCCACAATCCACGTCGAGGTGAGACATGCAAGAAGACATGGTCACCATCCTCGAACTCTAGTGGCCTCCTCCTCCTGTATGCATATGACTTCTGTCGGCTCTGAGCTATCCTCATCCGCTCCTGGATGACCTTGACCTTCTCTGTCGTGGTCTGGACCATCTCCAATCCCACAAGTGCTAACTCCCCAGGGTCTGTCCAACACAAAGGTGATCTCCAAGGTCTGTCGTACAACGCCTCGTATGGTGCCATCCCGATGGTGGAGTGGTAGCTATTGTTGTACGCGAACTCCACTATGGGTAGGTGGTCCTCCCAGCTACGACCAAAGTCGAGGATACATGCACAGATCATGTCCTTGAGAGTCTGAATGATCCTCTATGTCTGACCATTCGTCTAAGGGTGAAAGGATGTGCTCAGACATAGTTGTGTCCCGAACGCCTCTTGCAACCCCTTCCAAAGCCGGGAAGTAATGCAAGCATCTCGATCGGATATGATAGATGATGGCACACCATGAAGCCGCACAATCTCTGTAATGTAAAGTCATCCCAAGATCTCCACTGAGCCCTGCTCTCTGATGGGTAAGATGTGTGCCGACTTGGTGAGTCGGTCGACAATCACCCAAATGGAGTTGTGACCTCTAGAAGT
This sequence comes from Viscum album, assembly GCA_963277665.1. Classification (NCBI taxonomy): domain Eukaryota; kingdom Viridiplantae; phylum Streptophyta; class Magnoliopsida; order Santalales; family Viscaceae; genus Viscum; species Viscum album. The sequence goes on along the minus strand of OY728128.1, from coordinate 1,009,516,262 downwards.
GCGTGGAAGTCCAGTCATGAAATCCATAGATATCCCGTCCCACTTCCACTCCGGGACCTCTAAGGGCTGTACGAAGACTGCTGGTACCTGGTGCTCTTCCTTCTCCTTCTGGCAAGTGAGGCATCAAGAAACGAACTCTGCCACAACCTTCTTCATGCCCGACCACCAGTGCTGTCGTCTGAGATCCTGGTACATCTTCGCCACTCCAGGATGTACCGCCAAAGAAGAAGTGTGAAACTCTCTTAGCACCTCCTCCCGTAAGGGAACTGGTACCATGGTACGTCCTCTGAATAGGGCATCGTGCTCTACTCCAAAGGAGAAACCATCAGGTGCATGTCATGAGGATATTTGTGCACTCTTCATCTCACAGTCAGTGTCCCTATGCTGTGCCTCTCTGACCCGCTTCAGTAGTGGAGGGGTGACTGTGAGCGACTGATGGAAGGCCGCTCCATCTCTATCCATGCCTCTAGGGCACTGGTCAAACTCTGTCTCAGCTCCTGGAAGCTCTATTGACATCTGTCTGACCACACGAAGGGTTTCCCCTTCCTACTTAACGTTCTGCAAAGCTGCAATTATTTATACTTTGCCGAAAAGGGAAATCCGGTCTCATCCCCTGGATGAACTACATTCCTTTCCTAGTAAAGTCAATCCCTTCATGATTAGTTAATTCATGGCATGGATGACGTCGTAAGGCCTCGACGCTGCTACCAAGAGATCTAATCGTTACTCTCACCTCCAAAGGTTGAATCACACTGTCGGCATCAGTGTGTGGTCACTGGGTCTCCTCCAGTAAGAATCTCGCAAGTGAGGGTCAAGTAAATAGTTTTTAACTGGCACCTATTAGTATTAACAAACAAAAGACAAGAAAGAAAATGTCACTATTGAAATCATCTTTTATTACTTCAACTCAAAGTACAAGGACACAAGGCAACACAAACAAAGAAGCTAGAGGCATTATGGTCAAGGGCCTTTATGCCTGGAGCTAGTCCCGCACTTTTCCACCCGCTTCTGGAGCTCCATGATCGTAGGCTTCAGTTGCCTAATGCTGTGCTCTCCCCTGAGGTCGGGGTGGACCTCCTGGTGGTGGTGGTGGTAGAGCCTCAAAGTGTCACCCACCACCTGCTGCTCAACCAGCTCCTCTGCCTCTTCCGCCTGCTCCCTACGGACCGCCACGGTTGAACCTATGCCTCTTCCTAGGTGGTTCCTCAACCGTCTGCTGCTCCTCTGCATGGCGGGTCGGGCAGTCATGAGCCAAGTGGCCCTACCCACCGCAAGCATAGCACTGTCTGCCTCTCGTAAGACTGGATCTGCATTGTGTGCCTTGCACCTCCGAGCCAGTATCATGTGGTCGTCCGCCCATTGGCCTAGTCCGCTTGGACCTCTGCGACATCTGTCTACTGCCAGCTGCAGATGACTCCGCGACGTGTCGCCCTGCGGTAGGTCTCGCCGCTGGTGTAGACTCAGAAAGAAAACTCTCGATGAGAAGAGCTCGCTCCAGTACTCCTACCTGAGTCGAAATGCTGAGGGAGATCAGTGATGCCCTGATCTCATGCCTCAATCCCTGCTCAAAGTTCTGGGCCCTGAAGAATGGGTCCCGTACCATGTCGGTCGAGTAGCGCGAGAGATTGGTAAATCTCGCCGAGTACTGGGCGACTGTCAAACTGCCCTGCCGCAGCTGAAGAAGCTCCTGTATGCGCACCGCACGGAGGGTGGCCGGGATGAACTCCGAGCGGAAGAGGCTCTCAAAGTCCGTCCAGAGAAGAAATTCTTCAACGTGCACCTGCAGCATCTTTCTCCACCATCGGCCCACTGTTACGTGCAGTAGGCTCGCTACGAGGATCAGCATGAGGTCTGCTGGTGTCCTCACTAACCGAAAAACTCGTACCACTGCCTCCAGCCAGTCCTCGACTAACTGGGTTCCGTCTCCCCGTGGAAATTGGGCGGTCTCTAGAGCTGGAACTCATGCAGTGCACTAAGGCGACGTGCATCGTCTGCGGCAGGGGCTGGAAGCATCGGTGGCTCGGCGGGTAAAGGTACCGCCGATACCTCATCTGTCAAAGGGACCTACACTGAGGCCTCGTCGCTTGGTGGGCTGTCGTCACACTCAACTCTCAGAACCCTAGTTGCCTGAAGTCGTGGGGCCATCCTGAAAAGAAACATGTGCGCCATTTTCAAACAGTATACCTGGTGAGCTGACACAAGTAATCACATATAAAACTTGAAACACACATGCAATCAATGTTTTCGTGCATTAAGTCGGAAATCAAAAGTCAGGGTCCTAGTGTACGGATACGTCGGCCGCCGCACCAACACTGGACTCCCTAGACTGATAACCACACCCAATACTCTTAACACTATTGCTTCACATAGAAAAAGATCAGAGTCCCAAGTTCTGTGGTAGAACCGAACTCCTCTGATACCAATTTGTCATGACCCGTCCTTGGAGCCCGTGCCATGACTACCCCAAGCCCGCCTTCCATAGGCCAGGGGATGGCGACTAGAACCAAGGCGTAATTCCCGGTAAACAGGGAAGGCATTGCCTTTGTAATGTAAATAAACACCACAGAGAAAGAAAGTAGTAGAAGTAAACACTAAGTAAAAACTGAGTACAACAGTAAGTGCAGAAAAGTATGTGGGCCAGAATACAAACCCAAATAGAAAATAAAGTACAACTCGAATGGGAAAACATCAACATAAAAGTAAGTCGCAACGTCGAGCCGTCCACTGGGACTCCCACCTGAAAGGTGAGAACAGATAGCCTCCTCAGCTCCTCGGGTCCAACCGTCCACTCCGAGTACGTCTCGCCAGTGGTCCACCTCCAGGTACCGTCCTACTCCGCATGCCTCAACCACGATCAGCGCTGTCCGTCGTCTGTAACCAACACAACGTAGTGAGGGCATTGCCCGTGCAGGGGTGAGTATAAGCTACTCAGTAGGGACCTAGAGACCCCAGAAGGTCTCCCAAAATAAACAAAGGATAATCCAAAATGGAAAGATGCAATCACGAAATAACATCCGACACTGCTTAGGTATATCCCCATACATATACCTAAGTCATAAATTCTCGTTCGGATCCAACATCCGATCTCAAGTACAACCCAGTCCACACAGGAAAGAAAAACGTAAATCCACAGAGGATAGAACAACACAATCCATAATGGAAAGCAAACAGGATTCAGCTCACACAGGTATACTTCTTCGTATGATGATAGAGACGATCAGATATGTCCACTGATTCATCTAAGTCGTCGGACCCAAAATGGATCGATATGTACTAACCCCCGCAATGACCCAGGAAGGGTCTGACACACACAGGATCGATAAGTAACTAACCCCCGCAATGACCCAGGAAGGGTCTGACCCACACATGATCGATAGGTAACTAACTCCCGCAAAGACCCACACGGGATCGGACCCACATAGGATTTGTAGGGGCTGGCTCACACAGAACCGTTGAGCGCTAACCCACACAGGATCGGACCCACACTGGATCGGTACCAATGATCCATGCATGATCGGTGAGTGCTGTAGTCGTCGCTGTCGAATCCATTGAGGATCTCTGTACAGTCGTCGTCGTCACAGTAGCAAACGCAGCCAGCACTAGGGTTCCCGCACACAGCAAGCTCGTTCGGGAGGGTCCGATCCATGATTCAAGAGGCTGATACATCAACTGACACATAGTCCAGAGTTGATGTATTCAAAAGTTCTGTATCGTCAACAGGAACTCCACGTCGCAGACGATGCGTCAATCGGATGCCCGGTCTGTTAGTTATTGGCTTTTTCGTCCCAGGGGCCCGATTGGTTTTTAAGTCAAAACCAACCCGACCATACTCCACCTGCATCAAAACCATGGGTGGAGTAATCCAAAAGATCTGTCTCACTAATAGGAATCCAAAAAAGTCTACGGCACGTCAATCAGACATCTGGAGCTTATGATATGAGCGTTTCCGCTCCGAGGGCGCGGTTGGTTTCGTGTACGAACCAACCCGGCCGAACCCATAGTATTCTGAAACCTTGAATGAAATATACCGAAATGACCGTCTCGATCCAAGGATCGCATCTCCACTGACGGCGCGTCGATCGGAGGTCCGTAGCCCGAGATATTGGAAAAGGACCAAAAAGGGTCCGAAAACTGGGGTTTCGGGCCCGGACCGACCCGGCCCGAGACCCCCTAGGTCAGCACGAACCGGGTCTACCCGACCCGGGTCCGGGTCGGACCGGTTGGGTGCGGCCTGGCGTGCTCGCGCGCTGCGCCAGCTGGCTCGGCTGAACGACCGCGCCGTTCGGTTATGCGGGGGGGCGCGCTGCCCCCGGCCGTTCGGAAACCGCGGCCCCAATTATGGGGCCGCTATGCTGGCCAGCCGGGGGTTTTGACCCTCGGGTCTTTCCCTGTCCGGCCGGCCCACCCTGGCCAGCCAGTTCTTTCTCCACGGGACCGGCGACGGCTGGTCCCCTCCTTGCTCTGACGCCGGCGGCCCGTCTCCGGCCGCCGGTCAACCTGCTTTTCCACGTCCCAGAACCGGCCGCGACCTTGGTCGTCCGGTGTGGCGCGAGGACGCCATGCTCTTCCACCGCGGCCCCGATCCGGCTGCAGTGTCTTCGGGTTTCTCTGACGCAGCATGATAGCATCGTGTCCTTGTTCGTTTCCACGGTGCGGCACGACAGCGCCACGCATTCCTTGTCGCATGATCACACGCGGTGCAACGACACCACTCCATACTCGTTTCAAACCACATAGAATCAAACACACGGATAAGGGAGGAGGGTCGGACGTGTTTGTGCGGTCCGGCCCCCTCTCTTTAATAGATAGCATTTGGTCGTAATTTCATGAAGAACAAAAAAGTGGTAAACATGAACAAAATAATTAAAATAAACAAACCCTACTTTGAGCGTAGCTAGAACGGGGGTTCACCGCGGAAAATGACGTCGCGAGGTGAAGCTCTGTATATTGACGGAGAATGTCCAAGGAGGAAATGGCATCTCCTTTTCTTTGACACGGGAAGAAGATCGAAAGAGGGTGCATCTTCGATCTTCAGAAAAAGGGGTCACACCCCGGCTTCCAGAGAGGAGAAGAGACGGCACGTCGATCTCTTTTTACGGTGACGGCGTTCTTCGTCGAAGTCTTGGTGTTCTTCGTGATGAAGATGAAAACACCCAAGATCTCTCTCCTCAATTGTCCACACACAAAAACCAACCAAAATAAAATATGGCTCATCCTTATTTTATTAACTCATGCCACAATTCAAAAATTCAAAACATAATTTAATTAATTGAATTGGTGAGTTGGCATACATAAAGAGAGGAGAGGAAACGTCACCCAAAATAAATTAAGCTCTCACTTAATTTATTAACTAGACAAGAGTTTGAATTTCAAACCTACACACACATTAAACTCACCTCATTAATAACATAACTTATTAATTATTAAGTTATCAAATTTAAAAAATATTTGAGGGAGTTAAGGAAGGTGAAGGGGTGGGGTTCATGTGGGCCCCACCACCCTCATAACCTCCCTTGGGAAGTTGGGTAGTTACCCAACTTCCACCCAATTCTAAAAACTATCAAGAACAAATAAAAATTGTAGTTTAATTATTAACTAAACTTAAACAATTTTTATTATCTTCTCTCGTGAAAACCCAACTCCAGAACAGGTCTTCCTAAGCAATTACCAGTGTTGCGGTTCCATCGGTGCCCTCAGAATTCGATTCTGGGCACCGGTTGAAAATATAGGAAAACCCGCTCGTTCGTTCACTGAAAGTACCCGAGCTAAACTTCGGATAGAAACTCCGGGCACACCGGGCCTCAGAATCAAGTGCCTTTAGAAAATGCGTTCTTGTAAAATCCCAATAAAAATTAAGAAAAAATTTCCCTTGAATTTTACGGGTCTTTACGCCATTAAACTCGCAGCGCTGGTTTTTGCATAAGAAGGTTTTCACCTTGACAGCAGTTGATCGGGGTATGAGAGTTGGTTTTTGGGTTTCACTTGGATTAATAAAATAAAATATGTAACAACTTATTTTATTTGAACCCACCCCATGTGGTAATGTTAGTTAAAAGATCAACACGGGGGTTAGTGGTGGGACAACCACACCCTAACCTCCCATGGGAGGATGATTGGGGTGGGGACCACCCAAGCAGTATAACCTCCCGTGAGACGTTATGACGTGGGGTCCAAATGGGGAATAACCCCCAATTAATGGTAGGGGAGGAATCATCTCAACTCTCACTCATTAATGTGGTAAAGCCTCTTGGTCTCTAACTCATCCCTTAATTGAGGAGGATAAAACCTCAAAAAAAACCCCAATTAATGAAAGGAAACCCCTTAACCATCTTCTTGTTAATTATGTGGGGACCACCCGGGCCACTAACCTCCTCAAAACTCCTCAATTTAATTATTACAATCTTGTGCAAATTAATTTTGTGGAGCCTCTCCACTTTTGAATTTCGAATATTTGAGCCAACATGAACTTAATTAAGTGTGGCCCACTTAATTAGTTTACACCATCAGTCATAATAGATTAAAATATATTATTTTTCCACGTTTGTTCTCTCTTTAGTGGAGAGATTAGGTGAATAGAATTCTCTAATGAAGAACGTGAAGATGCCTATGGAAACAAATTCATCCTCGGCTTCATCCTCAGGACCCCCTTCCGACGTCGGATCTCTTAGGAAACCCTTCATCCTTTCTCTTCATCATCAACAGACTGATCGATGAACTTGGAAGTGTAAGCGTACTAGAAACGATGTCAACATCATCTTTCCTCGTGACGAATGAAGACCCGTCGATTAAAAAGGTAGGGGTGTCTGTTTTAATGTGTTTAACGCTTAACTTTCTCTCATTAAATATACTTCATGATACGCTTGTTATAATTCAAATGTGGGGGGTTCGGGCCGAATGAACGCCCGTTGATCTTCAATTCCTGGATTTCATTGGAAATGAATATTTGAGAGTTATTCTATAGAATAAAATGTTAGAGTATCCTAATTTTTTATCATCTCAATTATCCATTGTTTTTATCATATATAATCACATATTTGTTCATAATATTGGATATATGGGTATAGAACACTAATGGTGAGATATTTTGTGGGTTTTTAATGGAATTATGGGAAGAAGACGATAAAATGAATATTTTAATATCCATTGGGAATGAATAATTGTGGAATGTTGATTATATCCCAATATTTCATCATATAATATTTTTTTCTTGAATATTGAAACACTTTTTGTTCCTTTATTTGACATCTTAGTATAATTTTATGCGGAGAACCCTTATATTGAGGTTATTTTGAAAGAAATATTTTTGATATATTATCTGGATATGTTTAAATTAAATTCTAAAAAAGTATTAAATTTTAAAAATAATTTTCTTTGTGGAAAACTATTTTCTATAGATAATGGATTACACACACATGGTGGAATGTATACATATTGAAATGTTTGAGGCTTTATTTAAATAGAAATATTTTTCATTTCTATCTAGATCACAATAATGGGATATCACATAGTGAAAAAAAGGAAAATATGTATTTTTTATCATTATTATTGGGATTGTTTTTGTCTTGCATCATGGTGGGAGTATTAAACATAGAGTAGATATTACACATGTGATGTGAAAGATAAAATGGAAATACTGATTCAGTAAAATAGTTGGATTATGATTTTTTCCATTCCAACAATATTTTCTTATTATCCTCCTTCATTTTATATAAAATTTTATGACATGTAATTTTATTATTTTTATATATTGGGAAGGCTTCATAAAAATTATTTTCACTGGTATACACTATACTTGGAAACCATTGTGATTTTTCTGATTTCATTTATTAGGATTTAGAGAAGGGTAATATTTCAGCTTTCACTTATGGTTATACATAGTGACATGGTTAGGATGGTGATGTTGTAGTTGGGGTGTGTCTATATCTTGGATCAGCATGGTTCCACATTATTTCCAATGTCTTGCTAATTAGATTCTTATACTTTCACCTTTATTTATTTTCTAATTATTACTTTGACATTATTATGGGTTTTTATTCCCTTATTTTTTGAGATCGATTATTTATGCAGAATTATATATATAATAATTATAATATTTATATTAATTGGTTGGTTTTTTCGAATGGTAAAATCATCCCTTGTTAGTTTACTATGACAATGTAATTTGTTTCTAGTGTTTTTGTCTTGGTGACATCAACTATGATTAATATCATTTTCCTCTTCCCTATAGAATATAAAGGGTCATAGCAGTACATATGCTATAAATTTCTCCAATACATGAGTCAAGATGGTAGAAATTAGATAATACAGTATCAACATAAATTTATATCACAGAAATATATATGTATCCTTTCTATGTTTAACATCATGTTTCAAGGATTTCTAGGTAAAAAAGTGATCTAAGACACCTCTACAATTGTTTTTATCTCATCCTCATGAGTTTAGATGATGAGTATTACATATCTATTTTTAATATTTAGACTCTCCAACAATAATTTATCATTCTTTTGTTGCTTAATTGATTTTTATAAATGATTAAAATGAATTTTTTAAAGAGGGTATTCCACATATTTATGAATATTATTAAGGTTAGGATTTTTTACCTTATATTTGATTCAAGATTGTTTTTCATTGTATTTGAAAATAAATTGAGAAGGGAAATGATAAAATATCATATACATGGATATTTTAGGAATTATATTGATGTTTTTCAAATCCCATAGTCATTGGTATAAATTAAATTTCTACAAATAAGAGAAAGGGGGTCTCAACACTCATGTGGTAGAGAACCTCAATCTTAGACTACTAAATTTTTTAAATTTCATGATATGTTAGACATTTCATTAGGTCATATTCAGTGAAGATCATTAATATATTGTAAGATAAAATTTACATCACAAATGATTAATTTAAAACACTATAAAAGAATAGGATATATAAAAAATTATTGCCACTGACTTCAAAGAACAGTGGGTGGGACAGGCTGAACACAAAGTCATCATTCATATTCTAAAATAGAATTGTCACATCAATGTTATTCAGATACAAATACATGAATAAACATGAATATTTCTAAGAACAATTTTTTTTCTACCGAATCAGGTGAAAGGATCCATGATATACCATGTGACAACAGAGTAAGAGTTATATAGAGAAGAACAGAATATTGTGATTATGAAATGAGGTCCCTCTATGGTATATGGTACCATTATTTTAAATTACACTCTTATGAAATATTAATTTTATATTTGTGAATAAGATTCTTCTTTAGCTTCTTTTGTGTTAGAAAAATTTACTTTATTGGGGAAATTATGCCTCTTTCCATGGGTATCCATGAACAGTTATGCCAATGGGAGGGAATATTATATAAATTCAAAACATCTTCTATTACCGTTTATGTAGTACAGTTTCTATAGGTGTTCAATATTCTAGATAGATATATTATTTATTTAATCATTTGTATAGGTTTTATGTTAGGATTTAAATCTCATATCATATAATAAAATAGGTAGGAAATTTATATATACCAAATAGTATTATGTAACCTTTTTCAAGGGGGATTGGGTTTTAAATTCAGATAAAGAAGGATATTTAGTTACAATTAAGTGAAGAATCTCTTTCCTATTTTTTAAAATTTACTAGAGATAAAATATAAGAATAATTGAATTTATTATTTCTAAAATAGTTGATTAATACCCAGAAGTCTCTTCAAATGATTTCTCTTTGTTAGAAACCATCAATAAAATAAATGTTACAATCGAACTACTCTTACGTATAAGCCAAATTTCACTACCATCTTATAGAATCAATACAAAATATTTTTTGGAAATAAATTTTTATATAGAAGAGTTCTACAATATTTGATTCATCAATCATTTAAAATCATAATTATATTCACCAATTATATTCATTAATAATGATAATATTACTTTATGATTTTATGTTGATTAATATATTTTTAATAATTAATTGATTAAAAATGAGTACACTCTTCCTCAGATATATTATTTTTTTCTAAATTAAATAGAAGAAATTTGATATCTAATATTTTCTATTCATTGTATACTATCATCGTAGATTCATAAGAGTGTATATCTAGAAAACAAAATTTTAGAGTCCCTATAGAAATTATGAAAATGTCATCATCGCATTTGATTTGATGAAGAAACATATAGTTGTAATTATGTTCATGAATAATTTCATAAAAATATATCTTAACCATTTTTATTGTATTTTTTATGAAAATCTAGTATACTCTAAAAACTAGAATGTCCACGATGAGAATATGAAAAGGATACTGAGTATTTTGCATGAAAATCATTTATATTATATGTATATATATGAAAATTTTGCATATATGAAATTAATTTCATGGGAATCATCATCCATTATGAACGAATATGAGATTACCCTGGAATGATTGATTAAGTATTCTCTTGGAAGTATCTAAAAAATTTATTTTTGGTATGTGGTTTTATGGGATTAAGAGGATATTATCATAGATTTCATTAAGATTTCTCATGATTTTGAAATCCAATAATAACTCTAAAAAATGGTTCCCCAATATAATAGAATATTTAATTTTGTATAATAATTTGGTGACAAAATATTCATATATCCTCTGTACACATCATAATGTTTTATGAAATGGGTAATAGTTATGTGGCATTTTTTGATTCTTATGGATCTGGACTTGGTTTTTTCTCATGTCGGGATACTATGTAGTTACATGTGTTTTGACATTTTTATGAGTTAATAAGAAGATTTATCATATTAATGACATATATTCAGATATAGTTTTCCATTCTTTATATACATAGAGGAATTACATCTATAGAGAAAAAAATTATTCTTTTACAAACAATAATAGTTTTACATTCATTTTTTCCATTAATGCATGATCATAAGGAAAAATGTTACATTTGGAGTTCTTCCAAATGTGTTATTTTGACTTGGTATACACACCAAGAAGAAGGGAATTTTTTATTGGATGCATTGAGTAAGAATCTCATAGTGAATTGGTCTAATAATCTCAGGAAAATTGTAATTTTATTAGCACGATCACAAATATGAATTTTTTATATATATGGTGGTCATTCTAATTTATTTCAAGTTATTGTTCTCAGTTACATTATTTTTTTTATTAAAATAGTCTCATAAATCAGATCATTATTTTATCACTTTTAGGTAAAACCAAAAAGGTTGGGAGAATTCTGATGACTAGAAAAAAGATGAAAACACTTTTATGCATCTACAATTGATTTATGTTAATTATTATTTTCAGGAAAATATCTTTTGGGTATACTACTATTTGAAATTTTATATGCATGTAGGTGTTTTGAAAATTCACAATGTGAATAAAGAACATTATTAGTGGGAAGGTATGTAATGAAATATTGTGAAATATGTAAAAAAATTCTGGACATGTCAATATATTAAGCCTTAACATCAAAGACCAAATAAAATTTTCCATTATACGCTTTTATCAGTTTCAATGTGGGATAACATTTCGATCGATTTTTTAATACGGATACTTAGAATGTTATAAAAACATAATGATATATTGATGATACTGTACCTACATACTATGTTGGGACACATTATTTCTATTAGAGAATGAATCTTAATAATGAAAATTGAGAAATTGTATATTCAAGATGTGTATAGGTTTCCTAGATTCTTAGCTTCAATGGAATCAAACATATACCCCATTTCACATCTCGACTTCGGTGACTGTTATATATTGATCATGGAAGTAAATTTATAGTGGGTATAACATATCATCCACGAATTAATGGGTAGTTATAAAACACTATTCAAAAACTATAAATATAGTGAAAGCATGTGTCATGGACATATATAGTTCTTAGAAGGATTATATGCCTTCCATTTAATTCTCTTATTACCACAATAATAATGTTATAATATTTATAAAACCATTTTAGTCTTTTTATGGGAATCATTATGGGTCTCCTTCAATTTGGGTGGAAATCGGAGAGACACCCTTTATTAGACCAATCATTTTCAATGAGAAATGGATAATGTCCAAATAATCCTGAAGCATATAGCTACATTATAAGGAAGGTATTATTTCTCTAAAAATAAAAATTTTTGTCCTTTATCATTAGATGTATGTAACCATTTTTTATTGAAGTTTCACTACATCTCTGTAATCAACTCATATGGAAAAAATTTACCATAGTTCCAGAGTTTGTGGGACCTCTTATAGTTTTAAAATAGATTTTCACTTTTTCATTATGATTAGAATTTCAACATGGAATTAGTAGTGTTTATTATGACTTATATGTTCCTCAACTGAATAAGTTCCATACTGACTCAAGAAATATGATTAGATAGCATAATGTTACTCATGAGACTAATTTGGTTCTTTTCTATGCACCCATATCAGTTCTAGAATGATAGTAAATGGCCATTTGAGTGAGACTTATTTAATAGGTGAGAGTACTATAACATCATGGTTAGGTTTTAAGGAATCCTCAGAATTGTAAAATCTAATACCAGTGAAATTTTATTCATTCATAAAGGAAATTTTTTTTATTATGCTTCACTGATATAGAAATACCAATATTGGGGAGAATTTAATAGCCTTGGTTTGGGTAACACCCTTTCATTATTTTATTTATTATAATATTCGAGTCATGGAATTGTTTAACATGAAGTCTTTCAGCAGAAAAAGGAATACCAACAAGAATATTCTTATATTATATTCTATAAGACCCATTATCATTGTGAATTACTGTTTATTGACATTAATTTTGTGGGGGATGTTGTTGTAAGGTCATTTAATATCATTAATGGCATTAATGGGAGAATTCAGGGCATGAAATATATTCAGATCATGACACTAGTTTCTATGCGAAAATAAACTGAGGCGATGTGAATATCATTGTAAGTTTCCTCTTGAGGAATTCACATATTGAATTCCAAATTCACATCTTGAATATCCTATTCCAAGTAAACATTATTGTAGAGAACACTTTTCTCATATGGTCCCCTTAATATCAATTGTTATTTATAGGGTTACCTAAAGGGATTCTTGGAAAACATCAATATTTGTTGTCCATTGGAAATAAATATTCGAGTGTTTTTCTATGAAAACAAAGATTATAGTCTACTACTTCTATAACATCTCATGTATCCTTGGATTTTCTAATATATAATCATTGATTAGTGTCTAATATTGGATCTATGGGTTTGATTTTCTGGTAATTATATCATTGTTTTTTTATAAGGGAATGAGAGTATGATTTTTAAACATTGATTTTTATGATAGATTTGTGAAACTGTAATTGTGGAAGGTATATTACCTCAAAAATATATTTTTGGAAATTCTTACATTGAATCTATATTTTTTCATGATTTGAAATATAATTAGTTGATTACATAGAAAACCCTTATTTCGATGTGATATGAAAATTGTATGATTTTTTAAAATATTCACAATAAATGTTAAAATAAAATGTTTCAAATGAAATGGTTCTGCAAAGAATTTTTTAATTATATTTAATATGGATAATGGGATTTTAATTAATGGAGGCATGTGTTTATAATGCATTTTTTTGGGTTTTCTTGAAACATACATAGAGCTTAATTATGACTAGAAATGCACATGAGAATACAACTTGTGATGACATGGTGAAAATGAATATTGACATGGGAGTGTTGCAATATTTCAATTTAATGTTTGTATTTATAAGATTGAAACTTGGAATTTTTGTTCGATGTTGAATATATAAGATAAAGTTGACGGATTTATTTTTTATTATATCATGGTTAAACATTTTCTAGGACTAATTATTTTTTATTATCACACCCACTTTTTTAAAAAATTTCTTAACATGATATTGGCATACCCTTCAAAAGATACAAGCCTTGTATCCTAATTCGTATTCTAGTATGAGAAAATCTAGTCCATTGTGTCCACTTTTCCCCCCAATCCACTAGTCATAATCTCAATAGGGACAGATCTTACAATATAGGGGTTCTTCACAGAGTTGGGGTCATTCGGGAATCTACTGGTTCAGTCTTTATTTTGAATCACACTTTAATGACTCTTGATTCCTCTCATTAGGCAGAGGAAAATGTGATGATTCATGGGATTATGTTATTTCATCATAATATGATTGATCTATTAGAGGATAAAACTAATTTAATGCCTAATCAAAATGCCCTACATGAAATTCGTTCCACTCCTTGGTTGATATTCTATTTCATCAAAAAATTTCAGGTCATGCTTTGAAATAATAATAGAGTGGTACATACATAGAATTAGGGTAACCCCGTCACTGATAACCTTACATATATATTTTTTCCTTCTCCTCATCATATTTATATTTACAATATCCACAACTTGAAACTAGTGGGGGTCAATCTGGTTAGGGGGGATTCCTTTGGTCTTCATTATTCCATGACTCTTTATGTCCTTCCTGTATTTGGATAATTTGTATGCTTGGAATTATTTTGTCGTTTGATATAACTTTATATGGATGATGATGATATTGTACTAGTGTAATGTGATGGGGAGTGTTTGATGAAATCGTATGAAGTGATAAAATCACCCCTTTCTTATGAAACATGATTTCTTGTTGAAATCATCTACCAATATACAAGGGAGAGAATTTTTTTTTACATATCCGGGGGTTATCCTTGACATCATGAGTAATATGTTTAATCAGGAGTTATTTTGTGTCCTCATCATGTTATGGGATACTTCTAGCATTGGGCCAGTTTATTTCTTTTTAGAGCCTTATCCCAATACCTTGATTCATTTTTTCACTTTTACTATGATATACTTATTAATTAGTATTTCATAGAGTAATGTGATTTATTATTCACGCATCATGTCATTAAGTTTTTTTATATTCTTATATTTTATTATGATGTGTTTATTCAGGGAAAAATGACCCCCAACTGTTTTCTAAGACGTTGGAATTTATTTTTGTCATTTGGTGTCAATGGGACCTCGCATATGGTTAGTAGAATTTCATATATTCCCAATCCAATATAGATTGGGGGGGTCATTAATTATGGAATATATTTCTAAATATAGTATTTTATAGATGGTTTATTAATATAGTATAAGTGGTGTGATTATATAATTATGTATGGGACACACAAGTAATTACTTCAATGATTTAAATATAACTAATTTTTTCCATGTGAAATTTGTGTCAAGTAGCCAAAATTTACAAAATAAGATATGATTAGGTTTAAATAACTTTAACTATAATGTTTTTATAGGTGTATTTGGAATTTTAATCCTTAAAGTTTTCATCATCCCCATTGTTAAATTTTTATATCTAAAAATGTGGTATCTAATTAGTCAGTATTAAATGGTTATCAACATAATTATAACATAACAATTTTGGATACTAAAGGTCATAAAACGGAATGTTTTACCATATCTCATCATTGGTGTCCAATTTGATGAATTTTTTAAATCATTTATTTAAATATTAATTAATATATTAATTATGTTAGTCGTTTCAATTATTATCATCTTATCAAGAATTTAAAAAAAATAATGTCATCGACCAATTTTAAATATAATCACTTAAACTATCCCTTATCATTAAAATGTATCTAATTAATTAATGGGATTTCTGAAATCAATAAATATAATTTTTTTTAATATTTTTAAAATAATTTAATTATATCATTTTATATTTTCTAAATGTTGCACTATCATTATATAAATGTTTTAGGACATTACACTATTTTAAGAAAAAAAAATTAAAAAAAAATTAAAATGTATCTTAATTAAAAATTACTATTTTTTATAATTTATATTTATATTTACTAACCTATATGTAATGAAAACATATATAATATGTAAATTTATCATCTCTCACTACATGTGGGTAATAAACAATAATTTGGATTTTTTTTCTAGATACATAACTCCAAAATTAATAAATATTCATCAATATCATAAATTAAACATCATATTAATTAATTAAGTTGATATATTTTATTTTTCATATTAATTATAATCATTATTTAAAAAAAATTGACTTCTCAATTACATCGTAAGCACCACATCGACAATGGAATTGTTTTCTTATTTATCATGTATTAAATTCGAATTTTTATTTTTGGAATTATTTTTGTATTATTTATTATTGTATTGTCCTACAATATTTTTTTAAATATGTATAAGAAATTTTAAAATAATATTTATTTCTATTTTACGTTATTAGAGATATTATATTTCATAAAAAGTGAAGTTTTTATTATGCACTAAAAATTTAACTTCCCAAGAAAAATATCAAAATTTATCTTGAGATAAATATTATTATATGGATTTAATAATTATTTATAATTTATATATTACTTTTCTATGAGGAAAAAATTAAAATAGACCTTCAATATGCGATAAAAATGTTTTTTAAAATATAATATTTTTTAAAAAGATTATTAAAATATTATATATTGATAATTCTTATGTCAATAATTTGATTAATTATAATGAAGGTGATTTATATTGAATTAAAATTAAACAAAATAAATAATAATACTTTTGAATTATATTATTTAATGAATGAATTTACAATTTTATAAATACATGTAGTTTTACAATTCAATAAAAAAATCTATTTAGAAGAAACTGAAAATTTTGCTGATGATATAAATTTTAAATAGTGATTTCAAAATAATGAAATTTTCATCAAATAAAATTTATAATATTTGAATAAAAATATATTATTATTTCATTAAAATAAAAAAAAAACCCATTTTTAAAGGAAACATATTTTTTGAGGAATAAAATGAATTTCCAAAAATATTAGAGTTTAATTCTGAAGAATGAATTAAAAAAATTATTGAGTGTAGCCTTTTTGTATTTATTTCATAATTTGGATACTCATGTTGATACATTTAAATTCAAATACTCATTTATAATGATTATATTTGAATAATAATATATCATATTTTGATCAAGCTTGGGGTTATTTTTGATACGCATATTCGTATGCAGTTAACGTTTAATTAGAATATATAAACTAATGTATTGGGGAATTAAATTCTCCCATCATAGATATTTCATTATAAAATTTGTTGTTCTTTTTTTGTAAACATAATTTATCATAGTAATAAAATTATATATATATATATTATCATGGATATTATTTTCCTGGTTATAAAAAATAATCCAATTATAAACGTGTCTCTATATGAAATGTACATGAAATATAGTTTCTTAATATATTCCTTTGTTGTTCAATATTATATTCCACATATGGCTTGGTATATTTTTCTTCATTATTAATCATATAATATAATTAATTTACCATTGGGATATAAAATATATTAAAATTTTCTAATATGATTCATTAAAATTATATAAGAATTGTTTCATTCTTTTATGATTATCATCTTGATCATTATAAGTTTATTATGATTGAATAATTTAAAAAATTGACTATAAGATCCAAAATTGTATGAAACAATTATTTATCTTCTTTTTATCTATTAAAAAAACTCTATTTTTATCATAATATGAGATAATTTCTCATAGAAATAAACCTTTTTTATGAAATACTACATCAATATCCAATGAAAAGAAATTATTCCCAATGTCAAACATAAATCAATTCATATTAACAAATCCTAAAAAATCTTCAAAAATAATCCTATCCAAGATAAAAAAAGAAATATATTATCACATATTCTTCAAGGTATAATTTAATAATTTTCAATAAATAACATTAATAACTCATAAATTCATATAACCAAAATATATATGAACTATTATATAATCTCTCTAATATGTGAATATCTCCTATAAATATCCATAATCATCATAAAAATTTACTAAAATCTTATATTCATCAAAAATAAAAATCAACCATTATGTTTCAGTTAAATTCCCACTATTGAAAAAAATGTTCCCCTTAATCCCATAATTTTTTGAATATAGTGATCTTCTTCATAAAAAACATTATTCCATTATTCAAAAAATCATCTATTAATTACATTAATATCAATGTAAAAACATATGTTCCTAAAATATGACAAATATTCTTTCCCAATTAACCATATTAAAATAAATATCATATTCAGCTGAATATTTTACTATAACGTTCAACTAATATCCATAAAATATTTAATCATTTTCCCTCTAAAATAAATTTCACCAAAACACATACTAAACTAGGGTTTTTTGTTCACATAAATATCTCTATTAATATATTCTTTCATCTTAAACATTCATCCTACGAAACTAATAAGTGATATAATTGGGATTAAACATATGATATTCCTTAGTATTTCCAACCAATGACATTTTAGGTTTATCTAACATCACTAGATAAATATAATTGTTTTTTACTAGTTTTATCCTATCATTTATTATATTGGTCTATAGAGAAAATTTTAATTCTCCCAGTCATATTCAATGGGAGTCTCAATCTAGTTGTTTTAAAATATACCCAATTATTATACATTTTTAACAACCAATTTAATACATAATCTTGCCCTTTTATATTTAAACCCAAGGAAAATCTATTATATAAATGCATCCACCTTCTAATTTTCTATAAGGTGATGTATTTTCTATGAAAACCTCAAAAGGTATACATTAACAAAAAATAATGATAGAACCCTATACATTGATTTATCCATTGACACTATCATAGGGTTATGTTATTAAATATACATTTTCCTAAATCTTTTTCCCAAGGGTCACATTAAACACATGATGATATCAACTTTAACAATCCTAATTTTAGTATTCTAGAGCTAGTTCCCACTTTGTAACATTGGCATTAGATATATGAGTTCAAATTTCCATGGATAGATTATTTTAGAAGTCTTTAAGAACCAGATACATACATGATTCCTATTTTTATTTAGATGTAAATTTTAACATATTGTAAAATTAAATAATATTAATCCATGAAATTCAATAAAATATTCTAATATCATATACTAGTAAAGGTATAAAAATATGTGTTATCTCAAACACTCTGCATGGTTTTTTAATGTGGTACCTATCATGAGTAGAAAATTAATAATCAATTTGGAATGTTCAGTAACTAAAACACATTTTATGAGATTAATAACATTAGAATGAAATTCATCAATGCGTAAAATAAATATAGTAATCACCTTGAAAAATATTAAATAAATTCACGATGAAGGAAATATATAATGAAGGATTTAATTGTTAAGTACATATGCCAATATATTTTCAAATATGGGTAGGTATAAACTACAAAATCATTTAATAATGTTATCAAACTTGTTTGTCTCAAGAGACCATTCAATGCATTGGGAGGATATCTATAACTTGGCCCCAACCTTAACATCACATCCATTGTATTCCTTATATATTAATCGATCAATTTATTTTATATATAATATGACCTATAAATAGTTATATATAATTAGTAAAAATATGGAATATTTTTATTTCTCATGTTATATAAATAACTTTCATATTAAAACACTATACATATATAATATCTGGTTCATGAAATTAGTATATCCTTGATACAAATAATATAGATGCGGAATAAATATTTATTTTTCAATCAAATATTATAAATCTAATATGAATGTTTCAAGAGAATGTTGTTGACAACTAAATTAATAATATATTAGAAATTACCAACAACTCAAAATGTATTTTGATATTTAATAGAAAAATAAATTTTTTATAATAAGAAAAATATAATAAAAACAATTAAATTCACATTTTATTAAATAATATAACATAATAATACATGGTAAACATGTAGATGTGACAAAATATCCTAAAAATTTTATGGTGGTGGAAATTTTTTTTATTATTGTTTATATTAAAATGAAACATTATTTTTTACTTTTTGAAAATAAATAAAAAATGAATCTATTAGAAATATTCCTTTCATTCCGTGAAAAGAATGTTAAATATAACTTGTTATGTCCATAAAGGATATTTATTTATCTATAATGGTCTTTTTAATAAATTTTTTAAAATCAATGCATATAGAATAAACATATTCCTGATAAAGAAGATAAAAAATATTGAATTTTCTTTTTAAAATTGTAATTTGTTGAATGAAAGGGAAAAATAGATAAAATTTATAGAAGAAAATATAGAAATTAATTAAATATAATAAATAAAAGAAAATAAATAGATATTATGAATGATGTAATGTAATGACCCTGAATCCAGTTTCCCAGTTCTTGTGGTAATTGTATTACAGTAGAATAAGATACTAGTGATCGCATCCTGATGGAATAAATAGTTTAGTATTCATAGAAAGATATGTACACACGTTATTCGCATTTTATATTAGAAAAATAAATATAAAACAAAGGGAAATTATTTTTTTGGAATCCTTGATTTCATTAAAATATTACATCATCATATAAAGGGAAGAAGACCTAATAAGTGGTGATCCTAAATTCTTAGTAAGGGTTACATACAATTGAATATATAATTATTACAGAATTAAAAATGAAAATAATAATGTACATAACTAAAAATGTTCATCATTTAATAAATAAATTGATCATGAAGAATAATATGGAAGGAGTAATTAATGATAAAAATAAAATAAAACTAGTAGTGTTATAAGGGGACTAAATCCATGAATAACATAACCACCTAAATAACTGAAGGGATAAAATAACTAATCTCTTAATTATAGAGTGAATAAAATCTAACATCATAAACATACCATTAAATCCCTATGCTAAGAGATATTACATAAATGGGTAAATCCATGGACCAATACCAAAAAATATTTGTCTAGTGGAACACACAATTTAATCGACAGGTAAAAAAAATCCACATCATTACATATTATTTTTCCTTAATTCACCATAAAAAAGGTGAGGAAACAATTCAATATATAATAACCATCAATAATGTTTCAGAAAAATTTCATTGAAATTTTAATAATTTCCCAAGTCGAACATTTAATAAGCAATATAACGAAATAGTAAGAATATTACAAATAAAAATACAATCATTGGATTTCAATTAATGATTATTTCCATTTATAAATTGAAATTCATTTAAAATATATATAAAATAATAATTAATTAAAATATTGTCTTCAAATAAAAAATCCAATTTTAAAATTTGAAAATCATAATTATATGAGGAAAAAATTATCATTTAAAAGAAATAACGAAATATGTGAAGGAGTAATCATAGAATTGTATTGTCATGTTGATGGTAATTAATTTCATATCATGTATGTAACAATATTTATTTATTTCACAGTTTTGGTGAATATTCCAAAATTAAGTGGTTTGGAAAAAAAATTCCTTTTAAACTAGCCTTCAAACTGTAGAACATGTTTAAAATGTCAAAGTAAGAAATTTTTAATATTAAAAAATCATTTTTTAAACATTTTAAGTAAAATATATAATTGGAATAAAACGTCTCTGGATTAAAAATAATAGAAAGTCAGTTTTTCATACAAACATTATTTATGTATATTGAGTATATAAAGAGATGAAAAAGAGAAGAAAACTTGTAGTTTTCTAAAAATAACTAAAGTAGAAGAAACTGCATTTGGTTTACGATTTGAATAGAAAATAATTTCCCTATAAGATAATTATACATAATCAAACCAGAATAAGGATGAGATTATAGAATAAAACCTTATAGAATAGGTATAATTTGAATAATAACCCCCATGATTGAATTAATATAAAATAAACAATTAAATTCCTTTTAAATAAATAAATACAGGATATAACATATCAAAGATGAATCATATACCACTCATTAACAAATATTATATTATAAATTAAAATTTTTCCCAAAGATGTGGAATTGAGATGGAAACCACTTAATTTTTTTTAATTGAATTAAAAATTATGACTTATGTGATTATATGAGACCAATTTAATTCCAAGAGAATTTTGGAAATAATAAATAACAATGCCAGAGGACATTTCACACACAATCATGGGATACCATTGTCAATGATTTTAATGTATATCCTAGTGATTGGAAACTAACTAAATAAAATACTTAACATTTGGTTACATTCAAGTAAGGTCCTTTTGGATAAAAAAATTAATTGAAACATAAAATACCATTAATTGTGGATGATTAATGTTCACATATTTCAAATTTAATTATATAAACCGTAGAAATGAAATTTGATCATAAAATTACATTATTACTCAATGAAAGAGAGTTGAAAAAAATATCTGACCTTATTTCTAACATTACATATATATTATTTATCATTATAAATAATAATATTTTGATAATCATTCTCTATCATAACAATAATTATCTTTTTTTTTATGTTTTTATTATATTTATTAATATGTAAAATTTTATTACATAATTAATTCAGTTCAAAGTAGGCATGTTTATAATAGTTTTTTTAAATATAGAAAATTAATTTTTAAGGTTGAATATTAAAACAGATGATGTTGTTTCAAAATATGTAACATCTGAATTTTTTTAAGGAAACAGTATGATCAATGTCGTACAAGTTACGCCACATCATTCTTATAAAAATGACAAAATATTAGTATTTAATTGTGAACTTTATCAAATAGTCATGAGAAATAGAGGGAATAAATGAGAATATATAAAATATGAGAATATATATTAATTTTTTTTGAAAAATTAATTCATTTTTTCCAATTATTTTAAAAAAAAATTCAAACCAAATGGATATAAAGGGTGTGTTTTTGTAAAAAAATAAAAGTCACATTGACATGTTATCTTAATTAATTAAATTAATAATTATTATTCATTGATATTAATTAATTATATATCTTTTATATTAAATTAAATGGTTTTAAATTTGTACAATAAAAATGATAGTCTTAAGAAAAAAATAATTCAATATTTAAGGATTAAAAAATAATTTTTTTCTAAAAGACAGTTTTACAAACATTTGATGGTGCCCCTATTTGAAATTTAAATATTCAAAATTATATAAATATATTTTAAAATAATAAACTAAATTTTTTAAATATTAACATCTATATTTTCTTAGTGGAATTTTTTTTGTATTTTTATAAAAAGTTTCCTTTTTTAAGAGTAGTGAAAATATATTACATTTTATCTAAAATCCAATTCTTATTATAATTTATTTCAATATATAATTATAATTTAAATTGTTTTTAAAGTAAATATAGTTAAATTATACATAAATCAGTAAAATTTTGTTCATTTTAATCACTTTCTCATTGAAAATGTATACGCTTTCCATTTCAATGTTTTGAACTTTTCACATTAAAAAAACTTTTTATTTTTGTCTAAGGGATTAATTTTAAATGTAATTTTTATGATTATGTAAAATATATTAGATAAATTGACTCTATACAATTAATTAGAATTTCCAAATTAATTGGTAAGGTTAATTTAATTTATTTTACATAAAAATTTTATCATGGTAATGAAATTATTTACCATAGTATAGGAATAATAATGGAAAGTGTTGATGTAAAAAGAATAAAGCGTAAAATACATAAAAATTTAAAGAATGTTTGATGTATTTACCAAACCTTAAAATAATATAAAACATTAGTTTGTAATAATATTCATAGAAAGTAATTCCACCTCAATATTGTTGTCTTTAATATTAAATATTCATTATTTTATCACTCAAACCCACCTCTCCGTAAGTATAAATACCACCCATCACCACACTATTTTCACAAAAAAATAATTTTAGAAACTAAAATAAAATTAAAAAAATATCCTCCTCACTCTCACCACGTAAATTTTCTCTTGTTATCACAACATACAAAATCCAAGGTTCTTAGTGGTTTTTCAAGGAGGTGAATTTCAAGAGCTAATTTTCTCAGAGGTTAGTTATTATATTTTTTATTTTTTAAACATTATCATCACTTATTTCATCTATAAATTAATTATAACTATGTAATCATGTATATATTATTATTTTTATGTTTATAATATAATATTTAGATTCCATTTTATTTCTCATCTCCTCTTATTAATAGAAACTAAGTGATTGTCCATGTTATGTCGGTTAATTTCCTCCGTGAAAAATGATCTTGTTCATTTTCCATTTCCAAATTCATTGATTTTCATGTAACTATCATTATAGTTAAAAAATATTAAATTGAAAATTTTAAACAAATTTCATGTTTTGGAACTAATATATACATGTAATATTAAAAAACTAAAACTATATCATGATGTTATGAAAACCCATCAAAATTAATTAAACATTTACCAATAATGATTTATATAATGAATCATCCTCATGTAAGAAATGGAAATGTTATATAGGACCATTCATACTTCTATAATTTAATTAAAAATCATCCATTCTACTTCAATAATTTTATCACATTTTTAAATGACATCCATATTTACACACAAATGAACCGATCATGAAACAATTAAATAAACACTCCTAAAACCAAAAAACAATAATTAGATATTATTAAATAATGCATTATAAAATGTAATAAAATAATCACATAAGGTAATATAAAATATTAATATTATTCATTAATTATTTTATGAATTTATTTAAACCATTATACAAAAGGTTTTGCTACATTTTAGGGATGTTGAATATGATTTGAAGGATTTCTTAACCCAATTTCTATTCATTGGGTTAAACATCTACATTATGAACATTTCACGCTAATATTAGGTGTGAAATAAAGATTTGATGTCATATAATATTTTGAGAACCTTTTTATATTAATTTTTATATTATAAACATATTTGTTTCATTTTTTAAATTACCTGTTCAAATATTCGATAATTATACGGGAATTTGTCTTAAAAAGTTTCCTTTCAATGTTACCCTTAAAACACTAATTTTCATACATGTTTATGTTTTCTAAAATTATTTCAAGAAGTGTTTTTACTATTCCCTAATAATATTTTAAATTCATTTATACACTTTTTTTAATTTTAAAACATGTTTTTAAGGTTCTCTATTATTTGTTTTCTTAATGAGGTACTGTGTGACTTTTATGATAAAATTACAAAATAATTATTTTCTATGTTATATACAATGAGAAGAATTTCACAAAGTTATGACTCATTATTTATTTTAATAAAACATTAAAATATTAAAAAGTTGTTTTCAAATAAATTTTTCCCTCTGTACGAGTATTACTTTTAGAAAAAATATGACATTTTAAATTGAAAGGGTTCTTTTTCATTATGAATATTTATATAATATAGGTATTAATGATTTATGATTGTGATATAGTTCATCATATTTTTTTAAATTTTTTCTGGTTTCATGATAAACTAGATATGGGTGGTTATGTGAATAATTAATTTTAATTGGTTTCATGACAAACTATGTATGGGCAGTTAGGTGATAACAATATGCCATGGGTAATTTGTAGTTTGAGGTTTTCCATAATATTTACTATATTAAAAATGAAAATATTTTCACAACTATAGCTTATACATTATCCTGATATATCATTTTCAAAGGTTTGACCACCATTATAGATCCTAAAAAACTATTTATCCTAATGTTTCATATAAGAATGGTTAATCCCTATTTTGGCTCATGGGTGAGCCCGACATAGATCATACAATGGATTGTTCCCTTTTAAATCTAATGGGTGAGCTCTATATAGCATATAAAAATTTTGAGGCATGATATATCTATCTAATATGTTATTTATTTATTATATTACAAGTCTATCATATAGTTATTCCATTTCCAATTCATTTTGGAATTGTTTTACAAATTTTGAGGCGCTATGTTTTGAAAAATTATTATCTTTTTCTTTATATGTGTTTTAGTTATTTTTTTAGCTAACTGATTGTGTGTGTTTTTCATAAAATTATTTATTTCAAAATCCCAATGACTCTATTGATAACGATAAATATTACTTGGGTTTTCATTTTATTCACTAGATTAACGTTTTCACTTCATTTATATTCTTAACAGAGCTTCTGTGCTAATCAAAAGTTTTGAAATAATTTTCAACTGATTTAAAGGATAATAAAGAAAAATATGCGAAAACATGTAAAACTATGAAGACTTGTTATGAATATAAAAAAGGTTTCAGTTTAAAATGTTTTGAATTATAGATACTGAGTATATGTGTTTACTTGAAATGTATGTGTTTATGTTTTATGATTTTATCTCATTTATCTAAATCACTAAACCTAATTGATATTTTGGATATTCAAGTGACTTATTTTTTTTTAAAAACTAGAATATTTAATTTTTGTGTTCATGTCCTTTCATTTAGATTTTGAAAATGTTTTATTCAACATTAAGGATTTGGATTTTTCCTTGTATCGTTTTTAAAATATTTATAGATATGATCATGGGTTTACAAGATTAAGTATGACTACAGTGTAAAAGTATAATATACACCATTACAGGTTTAAAGTGATTAATTTTGATGAGATTAATTATAGTTTTTGGATATTTTATTTTTAATCATTATCTATCTAGTTATATTGGATTTAATGGTTAATTTATTATACATTTTATAAGGGTATTATCTTTAAAATAAAAAAATATTTTTCTTTTTTTGATGATGTTATTATCTAAGGGTAAAGGATTGTTTATCATGATGAAAATAAAGTTATCTTTCACAACCATGTTATATCATCCGATTGATTTTATTATCTCAATTATTTAAAATTTGTTTCGAAATTATTTAGACAAATTTATGAGTATTCATGTCTACTAAAATAATTTTTTAACTTGTCGGACACAATTTATTTTCTCCGAAAAATTTAAGATTCATGGTATCTTTTTCATTTCATTTTAAATTATAATCATTTATAAATCTCGAAAAAATATAACATGAAAAAAGGACATTACCATTTTTTTCTAGATGGTGAAGATCAATGAGATATCAAACAAAACAGGATGTCATGATTTAAGGTTTGAATTATTTTATTATGTTATATGTATGAAATAGTTTTCGGTTGATATTGATGAATCATAAAAATATAATTCTATTAATTTAATATAGGAATGAAGTATTATGGAATAAAAAAATTAAGCAAGTTAATGTTTTATGTAGGATGTTGAGTTACAAATTTGTTTATGCTTTAAATTTTGAAATTTATGATATATTTGTATTTTTGAAAAATTATTTGAATCATTGAATGCTTATATATTTTTGATAATTTGGTTTGTTTTCATATATTTGAAAACATACAATAGATAGAATCTATAACTTTGTAAAATGGTAAAATGGTGATATTTTTTATACGCATGTAACCCTTAATCCTATATAAGAAAAGTTTTGATTTGGAAAAAATGCATTTACCGTTGTTTGATGTAAATTTTATTGTATTTATGTGGTTTTTAGTTTATGTGATCTCTAAATTTGTGGTAATTATGGTTTCTTAATTTTTGGGACGAAAAATAAAATGTGTGTTATATCTTTTAAGATTTAATGTCTAAAGTTTATTTAGGATGTTTTTTTAATTTATATAATTTCATGATTATTCTATTATTATTTTTTATATAATTAATAACCCATGGAATGGATGAAGACCTCTCGCATCTAGAAAGGCCATGGTGATAGAACCCACAACTGATGAAAAAATGGTGCACTTCCTACAACTAGCATGTGTGATTTCTCATATCATATAATGTTTTTGTTAAAATTAAATTATTTTATCAATTAATTAGTGTTTATTTTTTGATCATATGTTTTATCGTAATGATTACCAGGGAATGGAAATTGGATTGGAGATTAGTTGATCAATGTTATTTTAGAATTTCACTATTTTGTGAACCTTATATCATAAATGTAAACATGATACTGTTATATTTTATTCGAGAAAATAAAGGATGAGGAATATTTTGGAAACATATATGATTTATATTGATTCATTCTACTTACATAAATAATTATTTTATATTTAATATTTTAGGGAAATTGATTTTTTATGACATATAAAGTGTAACTACTGTTATTTGAAGAGAATATTAAATTTACCTTGGAAAACTATTTTATCAAATCCTTTGAATTTTTGTTTCCAATTTTAGTTTGGATTGTTTTGAGGAATTTTTAGGGTCGTTATTTTTTTAATATTTTTTTATAAACATTTGATACTACAATTTAATTTGAGAGATTAAATTTGTTTTCAATCATATAATGATTTTTTTTGAAATTGATCCAATAATTACTAACCATTTTTTTTTTAATTTCATTAAGACATGAGAATTATACATCTATATATTTATGCATTCTCATGATCCTTAGAAGTTAATTTTAATTATTCATGTATGAAAACCCATCTTCAATCTACACCATTTAGAGGGAATATGAGGATGAATTTTATCAAGACAAGTAAGTATATTTACTTATGTAATTAGACTATGACTTAAAATAATTCCTAAATTGTTTATACAAAAATTCAAAAAAATTAGTCTAGTTCCAAACAATATCTCGAAATCATTCCCATTTCAATATATAATAGTTGATTTTTTAGGAGTTTTAACATTCTCAAAGTAATTTTCACTATCACTATCTATAATTCCTTGAGAGTTATATTTTATCTTCCATGAAAATTTTCTCCTACATGGAAACCCAGTATGTGTTGTCTTTAGTGACCTTTTTACAATCTTTTCTCTTATTTCAAAAGGAATATTTAATGACCCTTACTCTGATGTGTTATTTAAAAAAACGTTTTTCAAAAAGTTAGAGACCTAACTTTTTTATCCCGAGTTCAAATTTAGAAGATTTATATTATTAAATTGGGTGAATAAAACATCCCAAAATTTTAAAACGAAAAAATATGTTCAATATCAGACAAGACATGCCACATCAATCATATAGAAACAACTAAATATTATTTTTTAAATGTGATTGTCATTAAATTCCATATGTAATGGTGATAATGAATGAGATTATGAATATTATTAAAATATAGATTAAAATTTTTATTAATGCAATAATTATTTCCCAATAAATTTAAAATTATAAAACAAATTGTTTCTAAAGGGTGTGTCTTTATAAATAAACCATTTTTATGACCCATATTGAATTTTATTTTCATAAATAAAAATAAAAATAATTAATATATTATATGAATGAAATTTATATTTTATATATTCAATAAATTTTGTTTAATTAATAAAATAGATTTTATTTTATTAAGATAAATATAGCTCAAATTTGAATCATAACTATCTATAATTTTCTAAAAGATAAATTTATCGCCTTTGGATGGAACACATATAGTAAATATAAACATTGACACTTATATTAATTTATTTTGAAAAATTAGAAAAATTGAATGATTAATACTAGTATTTTGTTATGTTGAATCTTTTTTATTTTTCTAACAACTTACAATATTTGATCAATAGTGAAAAATATAGAATTTTATCAAAAAAACACTTATTATTATAATTTTTATATATAGATAAATAATATTATATGGGTTTGAATTTTAATTAGATAAAATACAGATAAATTAAAAAATTTGGTCTTTTAAATATATTTCACATTGAAATTGGATATAAAAAACATATCAATGTTTTCAACATTTCACTTTTTAAAACATGATCTTTGTTATGTATAGGTGATTAATTTTAAATATAATTCCACAATTATGTAAATTGAATTAGGTAAAATTGAACCCTTATATAGAATCATATTTTCCAAATTTGATTGTAATTTAAAAATTGTTTTTTTACATATAAAAGTTACCATGGTAAAAAAATATTATGAATTTATCGGTAAAATATTGAAGAAGGTTAATGTTAAAATGTAAAATAATAAACTTCAAAAAAAGAAAATATTAAATGGTATGTTAAGTTATTTATAAATACTAAAATACTAAAAATATATAATTAATAATACAAATTTTTGAAATCAATTCCACCTCAATGTGGTTATATTTAATTATAAAATATTCATTATTTAATCACTTTAACACACCTCTCCTCAAGTATTAATACATACCCTGGCCTAATTTATCAAAAATACATGATAATTATATAATTTTTTATACAATAGAGTGGTATATTTAAAATTTAATATCTCATATCCATTTCATTTCTAATATACGATTATTAAAAGAAAAAAATACAATTGTCCAAGTTATGTTGATTAATCACATCTAAGAATATTGATTTTCACTGTTTTACATTACCTTTATAATATCATGTTCAGAAAAAGAATATTGTTAAATAGAAATGTTATATTTATATTAATACTGATTTCATTATATTTAACTAATATATTCGCCTAATATTATATAAAATGTATTTATATCATGATGATAAAAAACACCGTGAATAAATTAAACATATATTATTTATGTTGTATCTAATGAATAAACCTCATTAATGAAATAAATATGATACATGGGACAATTAATACATATTTATGTTTATTAATACAATTTTATTCCACTTATATTTCTTTTAATCCCATTTTACAATAACATCCACAAATATATAGATTTGAACATATCATTATACCACGAAAAAATGACCCTGAAACCATTGAAATAATGAAATATTACTTATTTATTTGTCATAAAATGTTAAGAATTCATAACATGAGGATTTATAAATATTAATATTTCAATTTAAAGAGTTAAAGAAAATTTTAAAACCATTATACATGATGTTTTAACACATTTTATGGAATTTAATGTGAGGTAATGTATTTATTAACAGAATTGCAATTATTTGGGTTAAAGAAATATTTTTTAACTAGGTCATAATAAGATTATGTTAAAATGGATTTACAATATATTATTTTGTTTTTAAACATTTATATATTAATTTATGCTAGGTACACATATTCTATTAATTTTATTTATTCCCACTTCAATGATATGATATTTATAAGGGTCTTCTTTTAAATATTATCTTTTAAATTTACCCTTTAAACACTATTTTTTATCCTTGTCCATGTTTAGTAAAATTACATCAAAAAATGTTTTAACTATTCTTCAATTATTTATAATTTAATTTTAACTCATATTTTACTTTTATTAAATGTTTTTATTGTATTCATCTGACATTTTCTATCAAATATGCTATTACTTTTTCTGACAAGAATATGTAAGGAATGATTTTTTAACTTATTACAAATGAGATAATTTTCCCACTATCAAAATTATATAAAAATTTATTTCATAATTTAAAATATTGCATATGTATTTTAAAATTAATTTTTCTTCTATTGTATGTGCACAATTGTTCTAAAATTTGGGGAATTCAAAATGAAAGAGTTTATTTCACTATGAATACTTATATAATAAAAACAGTCATGTTTTATGATTATGATATTTTTATTGGGTATTGATTATAATTATGGGTGGTACCATGGTAAAAAATAATGGGTGTTTTTTTGATACACCAAGGATTTGTGGTTACATGATAAAAAAAATGTTTGGCAGTTCAATGATAAACCAAGGATAAATGGTTACGTGATATCCTCTTGTCCGTTGGCTACTCTAGAGTTGGCGGTTGGACATATTTTTTACTCTATTTTAATTATGGTTTTACCTCATTATATCTCATGGGAGAAACCTATATATCTTATACTAATTTTTTCCCTATTATAGTTTATGAAAAATGGGTGACACCAATATAGATTATACGAAGGGTTATGCTTGATTATATCCCAACAGAATTAACAATAATTGTCTATGTCTTCTAGAGAAAATAATTTATTTCAATATCCCAAGGAATGTTATAATAATGTTAATTATTATATTGTTTTTCATTTCATTCATTGGACTAATGATATTTATTTGTGTCAATTTCCAATCATTTATGCTCATCATATGTTTAAAAATTTTTCCACATGATTCTTGGGAAAAAATATATAGGGATGTGAAAAAGGGTAAAATTTAATTTTTTTTCATGAAAAATAAATCATGGTTTATCTAAAAAAATATATTTACATATACTATGTATAAGGGACCACTTATAATCTATATTTTCACCTTATATTATTTTTTCCTAATTCCTTAATACCCTAATTCTTAAAGATATTTAGGTAATGAAAGTGACTCCTTATTTTAAAATTACAAGAACAAGTAATGTTTAAGGACAAGTCATTACACCGTCTATATAATAAAAATATTGAAATAATTATCAATTTTATAAATAAATTACACTTTGATACCCAATTAATAAATATTGTTAGGAAAATTGAATTATGTTATAGACATGAAGACTGTAACACCCCACCCTTACCTCATTGTCTTAAGGAGGCGGTGAGGGTTACATGGCCTTATGCGAGTTTCCCAAGTCACCAATGGAAGGAAATAAATTTCGTGGGCTTCATGGAACATTGGGGAATGATTTTACCTTAAGAAGATAACCCAACTCAACCAACAATCAACTAAAGATATGTGCACTTCTAAACCAAACCATTTGATACTAACAATTCCATCACAAACCCCAAAACCATTCAACTAGACACATCCACAAAACATTAGATTAAAAAGCAGAAACTAAATAATAAAACAACACAATCCATGACACCACCACCGCTCCATACCAAGCTCCAATCTCTAAGATCCAAAAAAACATCACAATGCACCATTAAAGGTGAGTGATCCCTTTACTTTTCCCATGCCATGGTACACAACATCTGCAAAGACACCAAAGTACCAAAGCATGGGGTGAGTACATCTACTCAGTAGGATTTCCCCAACTGACATCCCTACACACGCCACTAGGATAAAATCGTTATCTCATTTATATAAAACATTTTAAATAATGTAAAACCAAGCTACCAATTGTTTATAAACCAAATATACCATAAGCATAAAATTACACACAAGGATGCCAAATCAACCATTACACACATGGATTCCAATTCAATGATTCCACAAGAAGATTACCATTTTCATATTTCACTCACAATGCCCAAGTACAAACATCCCCAACAAAGAACACAACAAACCATGGTGGCACTTACCATCCAACCCATTCTTTACCAATCCACTTAAGTGGAACTTCTCAACCAATTTCTATTGATGGTGGCCCTTCGGTCCGCTATCCATCCCCATTTTATAATGGCACTTTCTCATCCACTCAACCACATACCAACATCATCCACCCAATGATATCACCCATTTCCACAAAAACAAAACAATAATCAACCATTAATGTCAATACCAACAATACTATTCCATGCCACACACATTTCAATATCACCAAATTATTGAAATCAATACTCATGCTCAAAATCATCATAATTTTCAAATCACTAATTTAAAATTAACTAATTGAGCCCATTTCAACAGAACTCCAATTTCAGGCGAAAACCCCTAAATTGTCACCCATTTGATTTTCCAAAAAAAAATCACAAACCATGATTATAATTAAATTAAAGAAACCACATTAATTGTAAATGAACTTCACATTACAATCAAGTGGGGTTTCAAGTGAATCCAAATTACTCTCAGGGTTTGGTGAAATCGACCATTCACTCAACCGCACTCCATCCTAGGTGAACGCCTCCTTGAAACCACCTCAAAACCATTTCCCAATCATCAACAAGCTAAAACATTGACATGCAAAGGAAACACAACCCTATATCTACATGTAACACTTGTAGATCATGGAAACTAATAGAGGGAGAGGAATAACCCTAACTAAAACCTCACATAACCAAAATTTGTACTTACCTGAGGAGATCCGCCTTCGATCGACCAAGAAACCCCTTCAATTTTCCTCCAAAACTAGCAAAAGAGATCCCATATCCTTGGAAAATTAGAAGTCATGCATGAGGCATGAGTGGGAAGAATAATGAGTGAAAATGGGAAATCATGAGGGGCCCAAGACTTAATAAACTAGTCTTTAAGAGGCCGTACAGTTACCCCACACGGTTTGGGAAACCATGTGCCAACCGTGTGGTTGCCACTGTCTCACCGAGGGACTTCTCACAGATTGTCTGCATAGTCCAAAAACCCATGCACCGCCCGTGTGGAGCCCACTATCAACGGTGCGGGGTTTCTTGGGCTGGACGCATGGTTTATTAAGACATTGATCCAACTATGTGCTCATTCACAACCTCCACAACTTTATAAAAAATTCCTAGAATTGTCCAAACATCAACCAACAACATTAAAAAGCACAAACAGACAGAAACAAGGGTCACATACCTCAAACCGAGGGTAAACAATTCTCCCCACCATTAGAATTTCCATCCTCAGAATGTATTGAACCCACCCTTTGCCAAAAGATCTTGATCCATTGCTCGACCATCTCTTTCTCCCACTCCCATGTTTCCTCTTAGATATGGACATGATACAAAAAAACCTGAACTAGACCGATCCTTTTACCCCACACGGATTTCTCGTTCCTATCCAAAACCCACGCTAGCATGTGAACTGACGAAGCATCCAAATCTAGCTCAAGAAGATCCCATCAAATTACATTGCCCGGATCCGGCTGATACTTTTTCAATTGCGAAACATGAAATACATTGTGCACCACACTAAACCTAGGTGGAAAATACAAATGGTAAGCCACCTCACCAACCCACATAAGAATATCAAAAGGTCCAATATACCTCTGAGATAACATTCCCTACTTCTTAAACCAATGATTTCCCAACCTAGAAGAGATCATCAAGAAAACATGATCACTCTCCTTGAACTACAATGGCCATCGATGATGATCTGCATACGAATTATGATGACTCTGAGTCATCTCCATTATCTTCCTGATGAACATTATCTTCTATGTAGTCTCCTAGACAAGTCTCGGTCCATCCATCGAAGACTCACCCATTCCTACCCATCATAGTGTAGAACGACGCAGTCACCCATAAAATGCTTCAAACAGAGCCATATGTATGGATTCTTGATAAATGTTTTTGTATGAGAACTCAACCTATGAAAGGTGCTCCTCCTAAGAGCCACCAAAATCCATGAGTCAAGCCAGCAACATATACTTCAAGGTATGTATCATCCTCTCAGATTTACCATCTTTCTGAGGTTGATACACCACACTCATGGTCACCTTAGTTCGAAGGGTTTCCTGTAAGAATTTCTAGATACGATATGTAAACCTATGATCTCTATCTGGTACGATAGAAACTAGAACACCATGCCTCTTTACCACCTCATGGATATAGATTTTTGATAGATCCTCCACTATATGATATTCATGAATTTAAATGAAATGGGATGAATTCATTAGTCAATCCACAATCACCCAAATGGCATCATTCTTTCTGACCGTTCATGGGAGACCTATGAAAAAACACATCACTATTTACTCCCACTTCTAAATAGGGATTGGTAAAGACTGCAACATTCCCACTGGCCTCTGATGCTCTTCCTTGACCTACTGGAAAGTCATGCATCTTGAAACAAAATCAGAAACTCTTCTTTTCATACTAGCATACAAGAAATTAGCGTTCAACGCATTATACATTTTCGGAATTCTAGAATGAGCAACCCACCTGGAATGAGTATATTCCCTGGGAAGATCTTTCTGAGAAACAACTGGTACAACCATCTGATTTTAAAAACACAAAACTGAATCTCTATTTAGTTGTAAACCCTCAATGGTATCCGCCCTATTGAGTTTCGACCTCGTATTCATAGACTCTGAATCAGATATTTGTGCCTCTTTAACCAGGCCATCCAAATCAGCAATCAAAAAAACCAGAAAGAAGACCACTCTATCACCCTAGTCCTCACATTCCAACTACATCTCACCTATAAATGACATCAACTAGCACTGCTTCGATATTTGGTTCACCACATGAGCAAATGAGTTTCTACATAATGAATCCCCCACTGAATTTACCTTACTCGGTGTGTACATCATGTCAATATGAAACATCTAGAGTTATTCCATCCATCTAATTTCCTCAAGTTCAAATCCCTTTCTATGAAAATGTTCATCAAGCTCTTAGGATCTGTATATACCATGAATTTCTATCCAAAAAGATAAAGAATCCAAACTTTCAATGCTTGGACCACTACTGGAAATTAGAAATCATGAGTTGGGTAGTTCTTCTCATGCACCCTCAACTGACGTGAGCCATACACAACCACATGATTCTATTACATGAGAATTCACCCCAACCCTGATCCTGATGCATCGCAATACACCACGTACCCCTTTCCTGGTTTTGGAGAAACCAAGATTGGTGCTGATGTAAGGTGACCCTTTAGCTCTATGATACATTACTAACACTGTTCATTCAACTGGAATGGAAAATTATTTCTTGTCAAAGCTGTCATTGGTGAAGCCAAAGCTGAAAAATCACAAACAAAACGCCCATAATACCTAGCTATACTGAGGAAACTCCGTACTTCAAACACATTATTTGGCGGTTGAGACGAGATAACAACCTCTATCATTTCTGAATCCACTAAAACACCCCTTATAGAAATCCCATGTCCATGAAATCAAACTTCCTACATCCAAAAGTCACACATTGTCAATTTTGCATACAAAAGATGATCCCTCTAGATCCCCAGCATTGTCGCCAAGTGCTCCTCATGATAAACCCTTGTCTTTGAATACACAGAATATCATCTACAAACACCACTAAAAATGAATATATATATATCTAAAATATATGATTCATCAATTCCCTAAAAACTGCAGGCTCATTCGTTAGACCAAAGGGCATAACCACATATTCATAATGGCCATATCTACTTATGAAAGTTGTTTTAGGAATATAGTCCTTCCTCACCTATAATTGATGATATACAGTCCTCAGGTTGATCTTGGAGAACCACTAGGCTCCCCAGAAATGGTCTAACAAATCATCAATTCATGGAAGTAGATATCTATTATTTATAATAACATGGTTAATACTACGATATTCAACACAGAACCTCAACGTTCTGTCCGCATTTTTCACAGACAACATCGATGTTGCCCACGAAGACATGTTAGTCCAGATAAAACCTTTGATTTCTAACTCTTCCAACTAGTCTTTCAATTCATACAATTTAGTAGGTTCCATTTAGTAAGATGGATGTGAGATTGGACTAGTCCCCTGAAAGAGAGCAATCATAAACTCCATTTATCTTACACGAGGTAACCTAGAGAATTTTTCAGAAAAACATCCATGAACTGATCCAACACTGCAGGATGTACACTCTACTCAACACCCTCAACCGATTCCAACAATAACACCACCAACTAATACGATCACGTGCCCAGAGCTGGTTCCAACAAACCCATTGCACCCTACCTTCCATTCCTCTCTCTTATAAACATATTTCTAACGCCACCGTATTTCTTAAAAGCCACTATTCATGAATTACAGTATATGTGGGCCTTAAATTCCACCAGCCAAACCATTCCTAGGATTACATCAAACACATCCATCACAAGAACTGAGAAATTCCACATTATCTCAACCTCTCCCACAACGATACGACATGCTCTACATTAGAAGGATCAACACCCTCTTAGCCTAGAGGAGTTTTATGTTTCAAAATCAAATGAATCATTTCTACCCATAAACACAGAAACTCACCAACATGTGGATCAATAAATGAGTGTGAAGCACCTGTATCAAACTGCACATGTATCATGGAAGAATTTAAAATAATAGTACTTCGCACCATGGATGGTCCCAACTAATCATCCACCATATTCTTCTTGGCTCTGAAAAACACATTGTTTGCCACACTCTATAATTTATTGCCCTGGTGAGGAGTTTTGGTGTTCCAAGAATCACCATGACTAAATTTGATCCACTGACTAGGGGTATGTTATTGTCCTTGTCCTGTCGAAGCATACGATGTTTGTGATCCCTGATGAGTTTCATTCACACCTGACCTTGGAGCACTCCTACAATAGCACTAAAGATTCCCTATCTTCTTGAAATTGTTACATGATCGAGGTTGTGTCATAAAGTCCCACATGATGTGTTCCATAGAGCCACACTTAAAACATCTTGGTTTGCTCTGGGGATTCAGAGGAAGATTTACCAATTCTACAATTAGATTACGTGCCCTACTCCCACCCTCCCTCCTCCGCATGAACCTAGAGTTAGAGTTACCACTATTCCCAAAGGGTGATACCATGTTTCCTCCGCCCAGAGCTCCCAACAGATCCCGCTCAGCCACCGATGCTCGATTCACCATCTTTGTGTAATCACTGATACACAACACTGCTATTTTTGAACAGATCTCTTTCCCTATCCCCAGTTCTAAGATCCTTTCCTTCAATGAAGTGCTACCTGACACCTCACATGCAAACCAAACTAATATCATTACCTTATCTCCATACTCAGTCACAAACACATGCTCTTTCTTCAGATTGAAGAAATCAGTTGTGCATGAATTCTGAATGTATGTGGGTAGAATTGTTTATTAAACAACTCCACAAAGCCTTCCCAAATCATACCCTGGTCTATTCCCACTTGGATTACCAACTCCCAACATTGAAGAGTAAGATTCTCTAGCTTATACATTTCCAGCATTACTATCAACTCTACCGGATTACCCAAGGATTAAAAAATTTGGTTTATTCTGGACAGCCATGCCTCTACAGTTTCCGAGTCTGAATAACCCTAATGACGGGTGGATCATTCTTTTGAAACTGAGCCTCATTATCAACATGATTTGGATCTTCCACTCTATTCACACTTCCCACAGCTTGGAAAGCATGCACTATGCTTGGGACTAACTGTTGGTTCAGCTGGGGCTCAGGTGAAACCATGTTCTCATCGCAAACATCAAGTTTGTCTCTACGACGCCTACCTAGTTACATTTCTATAAACAGAAATAAAAAAACCTTGGGTATCACTTTTGTAGACATCAATAATTCCCATTTCAAATTGCATTACACAACACTATCACAACGAGGGTTTCTACCTTTCCACATTTTCTATGTTGCTCCATTTTTGAAAATCAAACAATTTTCAAAATAAAAAATTTATTCACATTGAAATTTCACACATTTGAAAAACCATTTTTCAATTTATACCATAATTCATTATGCCGAATGAAATATGCATCCCAGAGGGATTTCATTTCTACCATATATTCCATGCCCATCTCATTGGCTACACCCATGACAATGATATTGCCAATGCCTCTAAGTGTCTCCAAAAC
This sequence comes from Viscum album, assembly GCA_963277665.1. NCBI lineage: Eukaryota > Viridiplantae > Streptophyta > Magnoliopsida > Santalales > Viscaceae > Viscum > Viscum album. Next base: position 1,009,477,267 of record OY728128.1, on the reverse strand, counting down.
ACTTATGTACACAACTACCAGGTAACTTGAAGATCATCATAGAAGGGTTAGTTACGTCCTTTTTTTCTAAACATTACATGTTCTGACATTCCTATGCCTTGCAAAAATCCTGACTCAAGGAATATACCACAATGAATGTCAACTACAAATCCAAAAATGAACTCCAAAGGACAGTACAAGCCGATACCAATTGTTACACCCCTCCCCTACCTCATTGGCTTTAGGAGGCGGTGAGGGTTACTTGGCCTTTATCGACGTTCCCAAGGCACCAAAGGCAGGCAATAAATGTTGGGGGCTTCGAGGAATAGTGGGGAATTATTTTTCCTTAAGAAGATAACCCAACTAAACCAAACAACAACTAAATATGCATGCACTTCCAAACCCAACCATGTGATACTAAAATTACAGTACAAAACCCAAAACCATTTGACTAGGCACGTCCACAAAACATCAGAGTACAAAGAGGAAACAAAAAAAACACCATGAGCCATGACACCACCACCACTCTATACTAATTTCTAATCTCCAAGCTCCACCAAAACATCACAATGCACTAAAAAAATAGGGTGATGCCTTACCTTTTCCCACTTCATGATACACGACATCTACAAAGACACTATAGTGAGAAATCAGGGGGTGCATACAACTACTCAGTAGGATTTCCCCAACATACTTCTTGACACGCACCACTAGGATAAAACCGTTAGCACATTCATATAAAACATTTTATATAAATAAAAACCAAGCTACCAATTGTTTATAAGACAAACATGTCATAGGCCAAACACACCACACAATGAATCCGAATCAACCATGCCACCCAAGGAATCCAATTCAACCATGCCAAAATCCAATTACCATTTTCAAATTTCACTCAAAAGCCTCAACTACAAACATCACCAAAAAAGCACACAACAAACCATTGTGGCACTTCCCATACAACCCATTCATTACCGATCCACTCAAGTGGTAATTCCCGAAAACTTTCTATTGATGGTGTCCCTTCCTTCCAGTATCCATCCTATTTTTATAGTGGAACTTTCTCGTCCACTCGACCGCGTCCGAACAACATCCACCCAATGATATCACCCATTTTCATACAATCCACAATAATAATCGTGCATTAATGTCAATACCATCAACACCATATCTATGAAAAACACATTCCAATATCACCCATTTATTGATATCAATGATCATGCTCAAAATCATTACCATTTTAAAATCACCAATTTAAAATTAACCAATTGAGCCCTTTTCAACAAAAGCCCAATTTCATGCTAAAACCCCCAAATCGTCTCCCATTATATTTTCCAACCAAATTCACACGACATGCTTACAATTAAATTAAAACACCAATTTATTTGTAAATTTTCATTACAATTCTACCTAGTGGAGTTGAGAGTGAGGCCACCCACCTTTTATGGTTTGGCAAAATCAACCCTTCTCCCAAATGCACTCCGAACCTGGTGAACGCCTCCTCAAAACCACCACAAAACCCCTTTTCTAACATCAACAAGCTCAAAATTTAACACAAAAAGAACACAACCCTATATCTACATGAAACCCTTGTAGATCTAGGAAACTAAAACTGGGAGAGGGATATCCCTAACTAAAACCTCAAGGAACCAAAAGAGGAACTTACCTGAGGAGAACTGCCTTCAATCCACCAAGAAACCCATTAGATTTGCCTCCAAAACGAGCTAAGGAGCTCACCAAACCTTTGAAAACCCGAACTCACACATGATCCATGATTGGGAGGAAGAATGAGGAGAAAATGGGAAATTCCGAGTGGCTCGGGACAATAAAACACAAAAATTAATTGGCAGCATGGTTACCCAGCACGGTTTGGAAAACCGTGTGCCAACCATGATGTTGTCACTATCTCACAAAGGGACATCACACGAATTTCCCTCATGGTCAAACCATCCATGCACCACCCATGTGGAGCCCACTGTCAAGGTTTCATGGTTTCCTTGGCTGGCCTCACAGTTTATTCAGACAGTGCGCCAACCGTGTACCCCTGCACAATCTCCACAACTTTAATAGATGTTCCCAGAAGTGTCCAAACATCAACCAACCACATCAAAAATAATTATTAAACTTTAGGTAAGGGATCATAGATCCATAAATTCGTTATCATAATACCTTATATTTTGTTGAAACCGATGGTATTTAAATCATCATAGATTTATGGCTTTGAGTCCCTCAATATTTCATTTTTTGTTCACTAGTTTTTGATTGATTACCTCAATCACTCCCTAGAAATAATTATGTTTTCCTCCAATTAAGTTTCTATAATTTCCACCAATTATCTTCTATTAGAATCACTAATTTGGTGATGAAATTTTCGTATCCATTTCCCTATTATTAAGACTTAATTTTATTAACCCAATTTATGATGTGGGTTTTCCCCAATGGTATTTTTTATTTTTAAACTTTTATTTTCATCGAACAATTTTAAAATGTGAGGACACAATTTATTGAAGTTGGGGAGAATGTAACACCACAAGATTTCATAGCACGTTATCTCTTAAAAGTAATTCAACAACTTGCGCAACACAAAAACCGAGTTTGAGCGCACCACAACTTACCAAACTAGCAGTTCAAAAAGCAGTTATGAATAGTGTAAACAAAATTTTGAATTTTATATACTATATAAAATTTTATAAACCATATTATGTGTTTCTTATACATAATAAAAGAAGAAATTAATTTTTTCAGATAAAAGAAGTATTTTTTAAAATATTTAATTTTACTACCATTTAATAGAGAACCCTTTTAAAATCCAATATTTGACACTTTTATATATTAAATTTGATAAAATAAATATTTTATTTAGAATCGGTACATAAAAATGAAAATTCGATAAATTTTTGGTTTTTTCTGATAACTTTCTTATTTGGGTACGTAGTGATAATAACTAAAATTTAACTGAAAACAAATTTTTTAATAAAATTAATTTATAATGTTCAATTATACATTTGAATGGTTTAGATGTATAATTAGATAATATATTTATCATTTAATACAATTTTGGTAATAATAAGTAATTTCACATTTAAATATGAAATAAACATGTTTCAATCTTTTTATAGTTTTTACTTTTATAAAAACACATTTTTTGGTTTTGACAACGACAAATAATTTTATATTAATAATTTATTACGACTATGTTTTTAATTTTTTAAAATAGATATCAATTTTGAATTTGTAATATCAAAATTCACTTAGGGTAAAATAATGGTATTTTTCTGAAAACATTCAATTTTTGATGAATAATGAAAAAAAACATTATTGTTTAAAACCGACATTTTATTTAAGTAATTAGTTATTTTATTTTAATTTATTTTATGTCAAAATAGATACATAATACCTATATATTTTCATTGTGATTTATTAGAGTCATTTAATAATAAGTTTAGATATATAAATTTTTATTGAAATTTTTACCGTCTTTTACCCACCGTCTATGAGCATTTGAAAAATTGCGTAAAATTTAATTTTATCTCTTCTGTGAGTTGAATTTCAAAAATCCATGAGACACGATTAACTGTTTTAAAAAAATTTTGTTCAATAAGATGAAAATAATGTTTGATGAATAGTTACTGTTGTCTTTTATTTACCACGGTTAAAAGTAAATAGGGTAATTATGAGTAACAATGATATTATAATTACCCTAACACAAGTCCTAATTCTATTATATAAGGTTAATTTGACCAAAAACAGCCTTAGGAATAAAATATGATCGTTTAGGTCCACCTTAATTTGATTTGGACATTTATTATTATTTTATTTAAAGAAGAGTCAAAAGAGTTAAATTCAATGTCTGATAACTAAACCGTTTTTAATATGGGGTTATACATTAAATAAATTAGACTATAAATATTCATTAGAAAGATAAAAACATTTCCTAAATAATGGTATTTTATATATTATTTTTACACATTAAATAATTTAATTTATTTATGACATAATGATGATGTCGTATTTACCATATTAATGAAAGATTAAAATAATTGACATTATAAGTATCCAAATAAATGTAAATTGAAACTTATGATGAATTACAATAATTTTATATGTTAATATAAAAATTTTGTGTTTTTTAAATATTTTTTATTCAAATTTATAATGTTTTTATGGTTTTCAAAAAAATCAAATAATAAATGGTGTCAGAATTGACACAATGGAGTTTTTAAAACAAATATTATATTATTAATTGATATAATATTCCTAAAAATATATGGTTCAACGAAAGAACATAGATTAAGTTATATATATTTATAATGAACCACATGGGGGTTATATATTCTTTTTTTAGTATGTTTATTAACCATATAATATAAGAATACAAAGAGTCATGGTAAATGTCAAACTATTTTACTAAGAGTTAAATCTAAAAGATAAGGTTAATATTATGACATAAACCTGTATAAAACCTATTGGATGATAGGTTTTAGACCTAAGCTTACTTATACATTAAATAATTCATTTTTGAGCCATTATAAAACCAATATTATATTATTACAAAATAATATTTCAAACTTTTCAAAATGTGACCCTCACCTCTCTTATAAAAGGGAACTTCCCCTTCCCTTAATTTCACAACTCTAAAGCCTTTTGGATCGGCCAAAACATGCCCATATATCCTCACTACATTAATAAATTAAACCTAAGTGCCTTACCTCGGTCAGAAAGCCATCCAATGGAGGCCTTTTGATTAAATCAAAAAGAAGAACCCGAAAAAGAGGTAAATATTTCATCACCTCTTTCAGGTTCTTTTCATCTTCCTCTTTCTTTTTCAATTTTTATTCCATTATAAAATAATAACTCTAGTATCTTCTTTATAATTTTATGTGATAATAAAAATGATACACCATATTCATTATTATATCCATATTATAAATTACAAAGTCACCATACGTGCGTACGTACGGATTACCGTATCCACGTTGTGGTGTAGTTTGTTATTCAAACACTTCATTATTTGGATTGGTATAATAATGTGTATAACTGAAAAAAATCATAAATATAACATGTTAATGGTTATTTATATATTATATACCATCCAATTACATATGATTTCACCATCAATATAATGATATATTTGCTCATGAGTACATACGGATTACCGTCTCATGACGTGATGAGATTCATTCCTGCGTTCACCATTCAACGATGATTATTAAAATATATATTTTTAATAATTATGTAATATAAGACATAATAATTATACTATATTTATATAAATATATGTACTTACATATATCTTATTCACTTACTTCCATTCAATATCATATGAAAACAGAAACAACATTTATACGTATGTACGACCAACCGTCTCCATAAACGGTGCCTTCTATTTCATATATCTAGATATTATAAATATTTTTATTCTAAAATTATATTATATATAAATTATGTTTTATATTCTGGAAGTATTTAAATCATTATATAAATGATACGATCAAGAATAATAAGTTAAAACACGTACGATAAAGAAAGACATTATCACCCAAAATGTTAATTTAACATGGAAATCATTATTAAATGGTTAGTATAAAGTCATAAATGAATAATGTATGATATAATAAATATTTATATTGTTCAGTTATAATTTAATAACATACTATGGTCATTATACATGAGGTTAAATATACCCTCTACCAAAAGAAAGTGCATGGTAAGGGTTAATTTTACAATGTCTTTATTATCTGATGTAGTTTTTACGTAATTATCTACTGGGACATATTAATTATATATGTCCCTACTTTATAAAATAGTTTTCAAATAGATTATTTTAAGGGAATTTTTTTATTAAAACAACATTTTAAATGTTTTAAAGATTTATTCTTCTAAACCATTCTCATTAATGTCCATATTTTCAAAATGGTTTTAAGGGTTTATTTTTATGGACATGAATATTTTAAAATGTTAATTCCATTCAATAGTTTCCAAGTGGTGTGGGACACTTTGACTCAAAACTATATATTAAATGAATTTCTTTATAAATTATGTGACTTTTAAATGATTTCATGAAAAATTTATATTTCTCTCAAAGATTTTTACTGATCATTTTCAACTATGTCAACATCTTTTACAGAATATTATTATTGATCAAGGTTGATTTATTATGAAAAAAATCATCCATATTGTATTGATGTTTTTGTTATATATTTGACTGGGGATGTGCAATTTTTATACCATTAATGGATTCGGGTAAAATTATTGACATTTTGTTTTCTAGTATTAATATGAATGTTTTTGTTATTTTTCAACGTTTTCATATGAGGAATGTATTGGACTTACTATGTGATGGGTGGAGCCAACTATAGCTGCTCGGTGTATCGGTAGGTCTCATTAGACAATTAGACGTGGAATTGGATGAGCCCTTTCCCAATTTGATATATGGTTTTGGATGAGGCCTTAATCAATTTTAGAAGACCTGTTTGAGGCCTTGATTAAATGTTGGGATTCTCTGGCATTATACATTCCATCATTATGAAAATAATATTGATGATTAATGTGGTTATTCGACTAGTAAAATACCCATCACTATGTTTTATTATGGCATTATTTACTCATATAATATTCTTATCATTAAGTATTCATGTTTATTATTTGTAAATGCATGTTATAAAGACCCGTAAATTCTGTGATTTTTTTTAAAAACATGGAATTTTTACGAGTCTGCAGTTTCGAACGACGCTTGATTCTGAGGCCTAGTGTGCATGGAATAAATTTTTGATGTCTTTCTCAGGTGTGTTTAGTAAATGTACGTGCGGGATTTCATATCCTTTGAACCGTTTCTCGGAATTCAAATCTGAGGACACCGCTGAACTCGCAGCTCCAGTATTCGCTTAAGGAGACCTTTACAGCAGATGTGTTTTATCAAGGTTGGAAGTTAGTTTTTGGGGATTCTAAAAAAATAAAATAAAAATATGTGTTCATATTCTTATTTGATTAGTGGTTAAAACAACCAAGTGGAGGTTATAGGTGGGTCCCACCACACCCTAACCTCCCTTGGGAGGATATAACTAGGTGGGGACCACTCTAGTTTGAACCCCCTTTAAACCCCATGTAACTTCCATTTAATTGGGGGAAGTCTATTAAACATCCCTTGAAATTAATAAATCCACCTCTCCTCATTTAATTTTGACCCTTCCACCTTCTGTAATTAATGTTCCAACACCCATTAATTAATGAATTCAGCTCCCACAATTAATTCATTAATTTGTAGAGATTTGAATTCTTTTGAATTCCATTTGGAATGCATGGAATGAATAAAATAATAGGGAGGATATTATTTTAGTTTTGTTGGACACATAATAGCTTTGGGAGAAATCTTGGAGAAATGAATTCTTCCAATGAAGAACGACCTATTACAACGAATAACACTCCTCATCTCTGAAGAATGTGAAGCATTATATTCCTCCTTCTTCAACCAGAGCTCGGAAGGGAATCACCGCAGCCCATGAAGTACACCGAGGGTGTCGTCTCGACTCGTCTTCACCAAGATCTACCTCCTCCGACATTGAATGAATGACGTCTGTTATCCATGAAGTCTATCTACCACAACTTGACAACATATTATGAAAAATAAGAGGTAGGAGTGTTTACCTTTATTGGGGTTGACGTTCTCTGTTCTTATTTCTAAACGAATAATGCGGACCATCCAACGAACAAGAAGATTTGTGGTTCGATCATTCTTGCGTGTAAGGGAAAAATTTCATGCGAGGTTTAGATTTTCGATGGATTTTTCATGTTGGTGATCTTTATTGAACCCTGTTATGATCTGAAAACGTGGAGGGTGCGGACCAACCTGAACATGTCCTTATTCCCTCTGGTGATCTTGTGATGTTCTTCGTCTTGCTGCGTTCTTTGTGGGCGACGGGCCAAAGTGGCAGCGATGGATTCCGGAGGGTTCGGCGCTGAGGGAGGCATCCCAGGAGGACCCCTATTGCAGAAAACTACTATTTTAGACCACCGAATTGAACCTGGTGGTCCGCAAGAAGGTGGGTCATCAGGCGGTGGTGTCGGCGACTAGAGGCGGTGGTGGCCGCGCACTGGCCGTGTGGATGGACCTGCAGCCTGTCGGGCCACCCGATTTTATAGGATGATCAGCCGTCGATTACGGTTGGCCTGCTAGAGAACTGCGGTGCCTGCAGGCACAGCGTAAAAGAGGATGTGGCCCACTTCCACGGGCCGCTCGGCTGGGCGAACCGGCCGGCCACGTGCCGACAGGGGAAGAGAACCGCATCCCGCAGCACGGGCCACATGTGCTGGGCTGAACCGGTAGGCTACGACCGGCTGGGGAAGAGGAGGATGTGGTGCTGTGTGGTACCGCCTGGTGAACTGGACAAGTCCGCAACGTGGACCAGGTCCGCAGGTGGGCCGCACCCCACCTGGTAGGGCCGACCCCTCACCGGGTCGGACCCGCCATGCCGGTTCGGGGTGCCCACCAGCCCGCTGGGATTGATGGGTCGGGCCCATCTACACATAAATGCGAATAACTCCTAGACGAAGCATCCAGACTGGAGGCTGCTCAGGCCACCCGATCCGCGGGACGATTGGCTAGCCGATTCGGCCGACCTGCAGGAGAACTGCAGCGCCCATAGGCGCCGCGTGAAGGAGGATGGGGCCCGCTACCATAGGCCACTCGGTAGGGAAAACTAGGCGGCCATGTGCCCGCCGGGCTGGAGAATTGTGTCATCTGCAGTCGCCATGTGGGGAGATCTGCGACCCGCGATGCAGGCCGCGTGCCTTTGGCAGAACCGGCCGGGTATGGCTCGCCGGGGCAGAGGAGCAGGAGGCGCCGCGTGGCGGCACCGGGTGAACTGGACCAGGCCGCAGTGTGAGCCTGGAACAGTAGTGGGGCACGCCCCACCGGGCAAGGCTGACCCCCAGCTGGTTCGGACCCGTAGAGCCGAGCCGAGCCGACCCGCCGGCCCACTCGGCTTGACTGTCAGGGCCCATCTTTGTAAAAATGTGAATAACTCCTAGAACGTGCATTCGATTGATGAACCATCTACAACACTTAGACCCTCGTGATGAGGTTGTAATTTTTGGATACTCTATTTTTTTGGAAAAATTTGGAAAATGGCTGGGTTTGGATCGAGCATAAATCCAACCGCACCCCTAGAACAGAAATGCCAATAACTCTCAGACCGGGCGTCCGATTGATGCGACGTCTCTCGCGTTGGGTTACTTATGATGAGACAAAACTATGGGATACATAAAATTAGGACTTCAGGACAATTGATTTATCGAACCTTGGATCGAGAAGAAGACCCTCCTGGAATCAAGCATGTTGTGTGCGGGAACCCTAGGGCTGGCTGCAACTATGATGACTACTATACATGAATCCTTCGTGGGTCCGACAGTGAAGACTTCTATACTGGAATCCTCTATGGGTTAGAGAGTGATGCCTAATGTACCAAATTTATCTATGGGTTTGACAATGACGACTTCTGTATCGTGATCCTCAGTGGGTTCGATAGTTTTGACTTTTGTTCCTGGATCTTGTGTGGTTCTGACAGAATAGCTGGTCCTATATCATGTGTGGTTCTGATAGCTTAGCTGGTCCTGTATACTATGTGGGTCCGATAGCTTAGATGAATCAGTGACTACATCTGATTATCTTTTTCACTCTACGAAAGAAGTATACATGTGTGAGCTGAGTCGTCTATTTCTTCCATTATCATCACAGTGTTTGAATTTACTTCCTTTGTGGAATGGTTTGTGCTTGGGATCATGATTTGGAGCTAGACTATGATTGATAACTTAAATATATGTATGGACATGTACCTAAGTAGGGTTGGTTGATACTTCGTGATTGTATCTTTCTACTGTGGTTCATATTTTGTGGATTCTAGGAGACCTTCAGGGGTCTCGGGGTCCCCTACTGAGTGTTGTTATACTCACCCCTGCATGGGATTCACCTGAACCATGTTGTGTTCTGTGCAGATAACGGACAGTAGTGATCGTGGATCTGGAAGATGGAAGGGAGGCTTCTCGGAGCTAGACTAGATGGGACATACCACATGGCCGATTTTTTCAAGTTCTATACCTACCCTTCATGTAAGATTCCATGATGGACGATCTAGGAGTTTTTTCCCTTTTTACTTATACTTGTTGTTCAGTTGGGTTTGTATACTTGCCCACTTACTTTCAGCACAATTTTATATTTCTATTTTAGAACTTTTTTCTTCTACAGCTTGTGTTCATACAGTGTGTTGTTACAGGTTTAATGGCAATGCCTTCCCTTTTATCAGGATTACGCCTTTGGTGCCAGTCGCCAGCCCCTGGCCTATGGATGGCAGGCTTGGGGTAGTCACGACACGGGCCTTGAGGATGGGTCGTGACAAATTGGAATCAATGGAGTCGGTTCTATAGCAGAACTTGGACTCTGATTCTTTTAACGGAAATAGTATTAAGTGTTTTTTGTGTGATTATCAGTTTAGTGAAATCGGTGTTGGTGAGGTGACCGATGTATCCATACATTAGGACTCTGACTTCTGATTTCCAACATAGTGCACGAAAACACTGATTACGTGTGTGTTTCATTTGAAAATGATTTTTTCTGATTACTTTGTGTCATCTCACCAGGTATACTATTTTAACCATGGTGCTCATGTTTCTTTTTCAGGATGGCCCCATGAAGGTAGCAAGCTAAGGTTTTGAGTTACGTATGAGATGGTAGCCCACCGAGTGATGAGTCCTCGTTGCAGGGCCCCATTATAGTGGAGGTACCAGCGGTATCACTACCCGCTGAGCCACTGATACCAATAACACCAGCAGAAGAGAGTTCACACCGCCTGAGGGTGTTGAATTAGTTCCAGTGCCAAAGGCCGCCTAGGTTCTGAGGAGAAACAGACCGACAGGAAACTGTGGATTGGCTGGAGGCTGTCGTGAGAGTTTTTAGATTGGTAGGGACGCTAGATGACCTCATGGTGATCCCTTCCGCGAGTCTCTTGCATGCAGCAGTAGGAAAGTGGGGGAGCATGATGCTCTAGGTGCATTCCAAGACATCATTACTCTAGAAAGATTTTAGAGTTTCTTTAGCTTAGAGTTTGTTCCATCCACCCTTCATGCAGTGCAGATTTAAGAGTTACTTAATCTAAAGAAGGGCGTCATAATAGTTTCTCAGTACTAAGCGAGGTTCACCGACCTCTCACGCTACTCCAAAGATATGGTACGTGCCCCATTCTTCAGGGCTCGGACCTTCGAGTAGGGAATCATGCATGAGATCAGGGAATTGAAGACCCTCCTCAGCATCCCAACACAGGTTGGGGTGATGGAGCGAGCCCTTCTAGGGGAGAGTTTTCTCGTTGAGAAGTCCCGAGCAGTGAGAACCACCACAAGGCGACATGTAGCGGAGTCTTCTGCAGCCGGCAGTAGACATATATCACAGAAGACCATGTGGACCAGGCCATCAGGTGGGAGACCCTAGGATACCGGTTCAGTTGTGCGGGGAACACGAAACAGAGCTACCAATATGAAGAGAAGAGATAGATATTCATGCGGTGGGAAGGGACACATGGCTAGTGACTGCCCGACCCACCATGCACATGAGAAGTATACAATATAGGGACCTCCAGGTAGAGGCAATGGTTAGACCGTGGTGGTCCTCTATGAGCAGGCGGACGAAGGAGAGGAGTTGGCTGAGCAGCTAGTGGTGGACGACGTTTCGAGGCTCTACCACAACCACCACCACAAGGAGGTCCACCCCGACCACAGGGAGCTGGAATACAGAGGCGGGCTCAACTCCAGGCAGTCGAGGCCTATGACCATGGCTCACCTGAGATGATTCGAGTTACTATCTATGTCTACTCCACCCTTTCTGTAGTACTTATAAACACAGGAGTGAGTCATTATTTTATTACCACTGCCCTCATTCGGAGCTCATAGATTCTGATGGAGCTGTTGGCTGGATACTTATTGCTAGAGTCTCATATAGGGGAAGACTCGAAGATTATGCATTGCTACCGGCAATGTGATCTTACTCTAGAAGATGAGATCTTCAGCTAGGATCTTCTGGTATCAGTGTCGAGGCCTTATGACATCATCATGGTTATAGAATGGTTATCCACAGTTCATTCCCAGATTGATTGTATTGGGCACAATGTGCGGTGTATCCATACAGATTAGACCAGGATCACCTTCACCAGTGAGAAGTGATCCTCTGTAGCACAAGATGGAATTACACAGAGGATGGGACAACTGATCACACATTAGTTGGCTAGTCTTATCCTCAGAGCGGTTGATGTGAAGAGCCCGATTTTGCCTGTTGTGGTGGATCATTATGCGGATGTTTTCTCTGACAATGTTCTTAGACAACCTCCTCAAAGAGAGGTAAACTTCTACATATGCATGTAGCTCAGGACGACACTGATATCTACTCCATAATATCTAATGGCTCCTACCGAGCTTCTTGAGATGCGGGTACAACTAGAGGATTTGCAGGGGAAGGGATTTATCCGACCCAGTGTTTCTCCCTGGGCATCCCCAAATTTGTTCGCCTAGAAGGAGGATGGGAACTTGAAACAATGTGTTAACTAACGTCGCCTGAACTAGGTGACTGTGAAAAAAATGTACCCACTCCCGAGGAATGATGGCCACTTTGATAAACTCAAGGGATAATGATGGTTCTCAAAGATATGGCATAGGTCAGGCTATCACCAGCTCAGAGTTTGGGATGAGGATGTGCAGAAGATGACATTTTGATGTCGGTATGGCCATTACGAGTTCTTGGTTATGCCCTTTGGCATAACCAATGCTCCAGCAGTGTTCATGAGTCTCATTAATAGGATATTCTAGCCTTACCTCGATCACTTTGTTGTAGTCTTCATCGATGACATACCGATCTACTCGGCTACTGAGGAGAAGCATGCCTACCATTTGCATAGAGTACTGGACACACTCCAAGAGCACTAGATTTATGGTAATCTCTCAAATATCCTGATCTCGATTTGAGAGTTTCGATTTCTAGGACACGTCATCTCAGAGGCTGGAGATGCAGTGGATCCAGCGAAAATCGAGGCAGTACTTGATTGGGAGCCACCGAGGAGTGTGACGGAGGTACGGAGTTTTCTGGGACTGGATGGGTACTATCAGAGATTTTTTTCAGACTTCTCCAGAGTTGCAGCACTGCTTTCAGCATTGACGAAGAAGAGTTAACCCTTCATGTGGTCCGACAGATGCCAGCAGAGCATTCAAAAGCTGAGGCAGAGGTTGACCAGTGCGCCTATCTTGAGACTACCGAAGGAGGGCGTTGGGTACGTAGATTACTACAATGTATCAGGTACCAGACATGGGTGTGTCCTGAGGCAAGAGCAAGCAGTGATTGCATAATGTTCTCATCAGCTGAGAGAACACGAGCAGGACTACACTACCCATGACATAGATTTAGCAGCAGTGGTTTTTTCCTTGAAGATGCGTCGACGGTATCTTATAGGAGAACGTTGTACAGTCTACTCTGAACGCCAGAGTCTCAAGTACATATTCTCGCAAAAGGACCTGAACCTGAGGCAACGATGATGACTCCAGTTCTTCCAGGACTATGACTTCAAGATAGTCTATAAACCTAGTAAGGGGAACATTGTAGCAGATGCTCTCAGCAGGAGATCGGGAATTCAGCTATTAGGAGAGGTGGCATAGCAGTTGGTCATGTTGTAGATATCTTTTGTGGATAGAGATGGAGTAGCCTTTATGTAGTCTCTCACAGTCACTCCACCACTTCTTCAGCATGTCAGGGAGGCAGAGCGTGGGGTTGTTGAATTGAAACATAAAAGACAATGATGCATTAAGGATTCAAAATGTATCGGTTATCAATAAACTATATATACCATATAAAATTTATTGGTTCATATCATTTTAATATTCCTCAATGAATGAAAATTGACATGTAGTGTCTTATATCAGGTCTTTCCCATCACAAAAACTCTTTATAATCATCTACAATAATATTATGTTAACTATATAAATTATTGTAAAACTTTTAAAATTTTATTACTCATTTTATTTAATTTATTTCCACGCTACATTTACTTAATCAATAATTTTCATGCTGGATGTTTTGACGATATCTGGTTCATATGCCAAAAATTAATTATGTAGAATAATAGAAGCAAGAAAGATACTTATTGTCTTACACTTTCTTCATTATGAAAAAGATAAAAAATCCAAGGAAAATTTAACTATGTTGCCATATATTCTTGGTGTGTATTAAAATATCTAAAACTAACTCATCTAGTTAGATAAATTAATATTTTTGGACAATTTTCAGTATGTATAATTTTGTTTTTACCATAATTATCTAATTTACCGAACTATCAACAAAATAATTTTTATGTTACAATTCATAAACACAAATTATTAATTTGAAATTATTAAAATTATATTGATTATTCATATTCAAAATATAAAATCTATTTTATCGGAATCAATTAAAAGAAGTGGTTGCCATTAATTTAAAATAAAACACATGAACATAAAGAAAAGAGTATTTCAAGTGAAAAGTCTCCATAAGTAAAAACAAAATATAAAATAAATATAAAATAATTTATGATTAAATAAATTTGATTAATCATAATTAAATTTAATAAAGTTTACTTTAATTTTTTTTATAAATAATGGATTTTTAAATTTGTTGAATGAAAATATGTGTTTAAATAAAATTGGTATTATTCAATATTCATAAAAATAATTATCTTCTTAGAAAATTATAAAAAAATTCACTATAATATAATATTAACATGATTATTTATGAAATGATGTCCATTTTTTGAAATAAATTTTCTAAAATAAGAAATAATTAATTTTAAAATAATTTTGTAGGATTCAATGAAACCCCTTTTTAGAAAAATATAGTATTTTAGTATAAGTTCATATTTATTCTTACTCTATGTGTAATCCAATATTAGGTTAATATTTAAAAATGACGTATAATTTTTAATAAATGTTTCACTAAAATCATTCTCTAATCATGATAAATTAAATTTATTGTGAAAAAACAAATTGCCCATGTATATATAATTTTTCAGAAAACAAAAATTCTTTGATATTGAAATGATTTTTATTTTTTATTTATAAATTTTTAAAAACCATTGATTTTGTTTTGAACATGTGTGAACCGTATACTTTTTATCAATTAGTTACTCTCTATCATACCCTCTATTTTAATGGTTAGGTTATTACGATCATATTTAAATAGTGTTATTTCATGGTTCATTTAGGCTCAGTTTTGAAATTCATATACACCTTTATACATTGTGTTATTTAAAAAAATTGTTATATTTGTTATATTATTTCTTCAATGAAAATATATACAATCCCAATAAAATGATATTTTAAAATAAATCTATTCATATTTGGTATATATTAAATTGTAACTCGCTGAAATAATAAAAATGAATTGAAATTTTAATTTCCATGAATAAATAGTTATTTATGTTTTATTCATTAAAATGAGTATTATAATATAATTTAATATAAAAAACTTTCATAATACCACATATTTTTCAAGGGAGTAAAAATTGAGACAAAAACATTTCAAATAATGTAACATCGGTTCGTGGATTGATCTATCAAGATATTATGTTTTAAAAATGTTTATCCACAAAAAAGAAGGGGAAATAAAACATAAAATAACCAACATTAATTTAATACATCATAATTCCATAACAAAATAAACAAAATAATGGTGTCACTTAATGAATGTAAATTGAGTTATAATAGCACTTGCCTCGAGTCTGATTCACCACGTAGAAAATTTAACATCAATTATAGTTAAAATATATTAACTCAAATATTTCATAACTACTTTTTCGGGGTTATAATCTTCTTATTTTCCATTCTATTTTTTATATTACAAGTAATTATATATTTATTAAAATTTCTTAGTTCAAATCATATGTAGTTATGGAATTCAGTTTATAAAATCGGATTAACATTGGTAGGTCAATCATAGTCAATGTTGTTATGATTACATTATATCTTGAATTATACATATAAATTAACAACCATTTTTATAAATTAAATAAAATATTAGAATAACCAATGAATTATGGACATGAAAAATAAATCACATCACGACATTGAGGTGGATTCTCACATGTATACATTAACAAAATTGTCATTTTAAGTGATTGGAAGGATAATAAATAAAGGAATAAAAATATTTTTGAATTCATAATTATGTAATAAATACATTATTTCTCCATTAGTTCCATCATTGTTACCATCAATGTGAGGTTGTGATAGAAAATAAATTACATTGGTTTGAAAGATGGTATTCCATCATTCACATATGGGATGGTTTTGTTGTTCATTTGATGGATAATGATATGGATAATGATACAGCATAAATATAATAACATATAAGAATATTAGAGATACATTTTTATTATATTTGAATAATTTAAAATTTAATTTTATGTGGTAAAATTAAAAAAAATTATAGTTTACGGTTATAGTGGTTAACACTTCATTGAAATATATTATTTTGATCTTTTCTTAAGGGCCCTGGATTTGTTATTTTGGAAATAAACACCCCTATAAAATATATATAATAATATTGGGGACATATGATTTAATTTTTTGTTTGAGATAAATGTTTTTATATCCTTATTTATTGATCATAAATCATGTTTTTCTCATTCATAAAAGTTTGTTGTTTTATTATAGTAAATCATTCTATAATAACATTGTTATTAAATTTTGCTATGTGATTATATAACATATGTTCAATAGATGAAAATTCCATTTCGACAGATCTACCACCTTAGTGATCTATAGCTAGAGTGAACTATTTCAATAAAACATCTACAATCATTTAATAAATATATCTCTAGACTGTGCAATCTCTAGTCATATCAGTTCTAGTCAAATCTACCACCACGAATGATCTTTTTCGAGAAAATATTTACTTATAGAAATATATCGTTCAACATATATCGTAAAATATACATATCATTGGAAAAATACAACCATAACACACTAACCATTAAATAGATCAAAAAATGGAAAACATGTTTTTTTAAGATGAGCTACCATTATTATGTTCTACTCTTTAAAAATATATTGTCATAATACTACCAAAACTGTGTAGAAATTTTTTTAAATATAATTTCTATAAAAGATTGCTTATGAAATTAAATACAATCAACCTCATGTGTATTTAAGAATAATTATTCTTATATGAATCCATATATCCATTTATTAAAAATCCATGCATTCATGATTTTGGGATGAGTATGTGGATTCATGTTATAGATTCATTATTCCTCTAAAGAAAATTCGACCTAGAGTGATATAATTTCATTATAACTTTTTCTTCTATGATATGTGGTGGGATTGCTCACTATCATCCCCTAGATCATGATTAATCTCTAAAACACCAACATGTCGAAGGACTTTGGACACCTACAAGATGAATACAAAAGATTTTTCCAAACCTTCATGGTACTCTATTATCATGTAGATTTTTTGAAACATATTTTAATTCTAAATAGATACATTTAATATCCTATGAACATCTGATGTATTTAAGACCATGAAAAATAATTTTTCACATATCAAATCACATTTACATTTTGTTTTATCATTATATTGTCAGTTTCTATTAGTTTCAATATGTGTGTCTATAAAACACAATATTCCATAAATAAATAGAGTGCGTTCAACACTCTCTTTAAAATATATTCATTTCTATACCTATTAAACCCATTGAAGATGTATCTTGAAAATTTAATTAGTTTTTATGAAATATATTACATTTGAAGAATATTTTTACCTTAAAAATCATGGGTGATAATTTTTTATGAAATGTGATTCAAGTTTTGAATTAAGTTTATTTTCTAATAAACGAAATATAAGTGAGTAATTTTAACGTGGAGGGGATTTTGTTTTGTTTGTAGGGAGACCCCCTTTATAAAATTTTGACAATGTGTTTTATTAGTTTTTTCAGTATAACAAATTTAAATAATATATCTATTAAAAAATAGGTATCAAAACATCACTATAATGGTAATTTGTTTCTATATAGTGTGTTTGATCATGAAATTCAATTTCAAAATTAACTATGAATTCATGTATTATTTTTATTGAACATTTATACATCTTTAAGAAACCATATAATAATAAAATTTTATATTTATATAGTTTTCATTAACTGAGTGTTCTATCAATTTGAGGGATTTAGGTTTTTAAATAAAAACTAATAATTCTTTTTGAAACACAATTCATCCCTCTCTTGGGGTTCCCACTTGGCCAAAAAAAAATCAAAAGAGTTTCATAAATTTTTTTATTGTGACTTAGTAAAATTTAATGATCTTAATTTTTTTGATCTAAATTTAAATCTTTATGAATAACAATATAAAAATAATAAACCACCACTAATTTGAGATCATATTTTAATGATAAAAATTATTCTCCATAACATATTACGATAGTAATTTATATTTAAATTATGGGATTTAAAATTTTGATTTTTATTGATTATAAATATGAATTTCCAAAAAAATATTAGATATGAATGGAAAGAACGTGATAAATTTTATTATAAAATTACTTATTAATATATGAATTAATTATATTTTTATTTTGGAGATGAAATGTTTAATATGCTATGTACTTATTAAATGAAATTTGAGTTTTGGGGTAACAAAGCTATTTCCAATTAAGGATGTTCAAATGTGAAAGAAATGTTTTGAATAATTATATTATTAACTATGATAAAATTTAGACAATTCCTAATAAATGAATTTCCAATATGTCTATCTAGTTTAATGAGCATTAGAACAAGATGAATTATCTTGATAAACCAATTAATGATAAAGATAAAGTTATGTTCCAACTATAATGATTATAAGACATTTGGAGATGAACATCTGTTTAAATTAATGAATCATGTCATAGAATTAAGTATCATTTTAAATATATAATAAGACATCTCATGATATTTGAGAATAAATAGGTGTGAATATAGAAGATGTAGATGAACCAAAAGGTAAGTGAGTAGCTTTTAAGATATTTTACATAAATTAAAATGGAATATAATAGAAGATATCTTATATGATGGAGAATTATCTTCAGATAGTAATGAGGTAATAGATCATTTATACATAGATTAATGAAATTATGAAAAGAGAATGATTTTTAAATAATTCAACCTAAAAAGTTTTCACGACCCGACCCTACCCAGGATCGAGCCGCAACTAGGCCAAGCCCACCTCCATAGGCAAGGGGTCGGTGACCAGTGCCAAAGGCACAATAACTTGGGGAGGCCTTTGCCTCAGTTCCTTTACACACACACGTAGCACACTCAATGAAAAAGTGCATAGTAAAAGAGAAAAGACAAGTAAAGTAAAGGTAAACTGCTATAAATAAACCACAATGTGCATAAACCTCTAAAAGTACAAAGAAAGTGTTGAAAGTAAACTGAAAAGGAAAAAGGGAAAAACACGCGCCCAACCAGAAAAGTGCCACAACCCGGCAATAGGTGAACAAAAGAAAAACAGCTGGAATGGTCCCCCACCTGGAACTCGACTACTACCACCGCACGCTGTCCAAGCTCTTGAACTCCTTTGCTCTAATGAAGTCAGGATCAACTTGTCTGTCATCTGGAAGGGCACACCAAGTGTGGGAAAATCCCAAGTAGGGGTGGGTATAAAAATACTCAGTAGGATACCCCAAAGGCTCAAGGGAGTGACAAAGGAGGTACCGACGGTTGAGCAGTAGATTGAATAGGGAAAGTAGAAAGGTACAACTAAGAATGCAGTCAAGAGTCCAGCTCAACCCAACAAGAGGAAAGAAGGTAGACTTGTCCAGACACAAGGAGATGGAAATGGTGAGAATATGAAATTCCCATCGATTCTTCACTACCTATAGCATGATATTAGACTCGTCCAACCATGAAAAGCTAGACACAGAAAGCACGTGGCATACCCCGCGCGTCTTCGCCTCTCATAAAAAAGAGTAACCAAACCCAAGAAGTGGGTACTAGAACAAGGTATATACATATACGTATGCTCAACATGAAGCCCGAACAAGGTCGTAAGGGGATCCCAATCCCCTAGCTCAGCCTAAGAAAGTGAGAAGCCAACAATCCCAAAAGTAAACACCATCGATAACCAGCTTCCTGCACATCATCCCCGAACTTCAAGTCAAGGGTCTCAAATCCCCACACCTTGACACTATCCTTTTTGGGAGGCACTGACTCGCCCGCACGGTTTTAGGTCGCGTCGCAAGGACGTGTCTCGGTGGGAAAAGCGCCCCTCATACTTTTGGGTTCTGGGTGAACATCAAACCACACATCGTCACTGCACCGCAGTCAAGAGGTCTCATCAAAGTCAAATCCGTCACATCACTAACCCGAACAAATGCGGGCCCCACACCGATAGTCACGGAGTAAATTCATAGACTAGCCTTGTAGAAAGGGCAGAGTCCGAAATGTCAATGGGTGTCCCACTGCCCAGCCCGACTGAAGGGTAATTCATAATATGATATCGGGTGACCCACTGCCCAGCCCTGGTGAAGGGTAAACCCTAATACATCATCAGGTGACCCACTGCCCAGTCCTGTTGGAGGGTAGACCTGGAATAAGCCGACAGGCGACCCACTGTCTAGCCCTGCTGGAGGGTAGACCTAAATCAAGACGACGAGCAACCCACTGCCCAGTCTCTGCTAGATGGTAGACCCTCAAGAGTTTTGGGGTGACCCACTGCCTAGCCTCTACTATAGGGTAACCTCTGAAAATTCCATGAGAAACCCACTTTACAGCCCTGCTAGAGGGTAAACCCAAAGAATTCGATGAGTAGCCCACTACCCAGCCCTGCTGGAGGGTAAACCCAGAACTGCTCTCGCCATCTCAACTAGATGGTATAACACTGGCCAACGGAACACATAGTGTGTATCGCGCAACCACCCAACTCTGAAACAAAACCATTGCAAACCACTCAACCCTACTGATCTAAACCATTGAGCACTAAGCCAGGGGAAGAACTCAGCCCTGCTGGTCAACAGACAAGAACTAAGGAACCCTCTACGTCAAGAGAGGTCAAAAGTACATAAAGAAGAACATGACACGCACATGGGTCCCACACGTCGTGTGGCCCCAAGTCAACCCCAACCAAATGCAAAAACGTTCTTAGGTACAAACAACCACATTTACCTCCAAGCATTCTCATATACTCCCAAATTATACCACTTTCCAACACAAAGACGATCGTGCACACAGCACACAACGTCAACGCGAAGGCTTAACGTAACAACTCAAACATGCCACCTAATCGGGCCAGCCATGTCCAACTACATCTCTTTATCCACCAACATCACTCTCATAGGACTGAATGTGATCACACGCCAAGGGTTCCCTATAAACACCACAGGAAGAACCACCATCGGTACACCTTTCATATTTCCACATTTAATAAGATCGCGTACGAGGCTCTGCTCGCCTAAACAGATTACACCGTTCTAATACGTGCGGAAAAACATGCAAGATAGACTACTTACTTACCTGGAACGGTCAAATGGTGAAAAAGGAACTATTCACCGTAGCTAGGTCGGGTGGGACCCACACCACACCCCCAAAAAATGGTAGGAAGAACTGTGCCAATGCAATCCTCTCGGAAAGACACTTCAAGAGCACTAGTCACTTGAGTGGAACATATATCCCGAGGAAAAGATATGTTCCGGTGCACTGCACACGAGCGGTGCTACGTGAGACCCATATCCCGGTCCGGAAGAACTACCAATGGATTACACCGTTGTGATCCTCTCGAAAAATTACACGAGTTGGGATATTCACTTGTCCAAAACGGCCCTCCAGTGATATAGATGGAAAATTACTTTCAACAGCCAAATGGCCTTTGTGGGGCCCGTACCATCATTCCAAATTAGAGCGGGTATATTGCACCATTGCAATCCCCTCAGAAAAACATCCAGAATCGACTGCTCGCATGCCCCGAACAAACGCCCGGTGAGAAAGTCGACGAACCATGCTCGTAGCACAAAAGATGGGCCGATGGGCGCACACCTCAAATCCGGTTTCAATGCCTGAAGCCACACCGGAAAACTCCACCTCGGCACCAGGGTCCCAACGCCATTGACGGTGCTCAAAACGGACTCTGGATGTGTCTGCGCCGCCCAAATCAAGATTACCCAGGAAGCCCGCTAAGCTGCTTTACACATGTGCTGTACCATCGAGCCCCTCGTCTCAGAAGTTAAAACTCCCAAAACCACATCAAAATGTCCACCTCGACGTCAGGTTCGAACCGCCATAGATGGCATGCAAAACGGACGCACGTAGCTCAAAATACGGGTGTCGAAATTTTTAAAGGGATTACCCCTGGGCCGGACCGGCCCGGTCCGGCCGGTCCGCCCCGCTCTGGCTGGCTCGCTCCAGCCAGCCCACTGAACCGCGGCCCAGCCGCTGGGCCTGGTCCCACCAGACCTACGGGTCGCCGCACTTTGGCCCGCCGCCTCTAGTGAGGCCCATGCATCTACGCGTCCTCCTCCACCGACCGGCTAGCTGGCCGGTCGCGTCCATGCAGAGACCCGCCAATGGCGGGTCCTGGTCTCCCCGCGGGGTCACGCGCCTGCGACTCTGGTTTCCCCCTCACTGACGCCCTAGTCCGGCGCCCTCGGCCGGTCTGCAACGTCGCCCCGCACCAGAGAGGTGCCGCCCGCCCGGCCGGATGGCCGACCGTCCTTCCGCTGCGCCCGCTGCCGCGCCACCGTCCGCCGAGGACCGCTTTCGTGCTGCGGACGAGGCCCGCTGCCGTGCCGCCGCCGAGTCCCGCTGTCGCGCCGCCCCCGCTGGACCACCTTTCCGATCACTGGAAACCTCCATTCTGGCCAGAAAACCCCCAAAACCCGTGAATCTTCTCCGGACCACTGCGGACACCTCAGAGATCAGAATTCAAATCCGTAACAAGCATCAAAAACCCCAGATAACACACTACGCGATCATGGTATCAATTCTGCAATCAGGTAGAAATTTGGCACAACAATTTGAGATCAAAGTATGCGGGGTAATTCAAGACTAAAAACGAAACCTCCTACCTCGATGGGCGTAGCCCGAAGCTTCACACGGGGTTCACCGGAGCTGCCTCAGCGAAGCTGCCTCACCAGAGATTTGGAGGAGAGGAGGAGTATGAGAGGAGGTGGGTTTCGCCAGGGGGGGGGGGTAAATGGGGAGGAAGGGGAGGATGGGAGAGTTTAAATAAATTAACTCTAATAAAGTCTTGACCCCCGAAAACACCCGTGTCCAAAATAGCCGGCGTGGTCAAGATTAAAATCCCCCTAGGGTAAACACCACCTCCCGAGCACAACGGAGGTCTCAAAATCATAATCTAAGTCCCCGTTCAAAAGTTACAACGACCACACCTAAGGCCTCCAAATTACGAAAACACCCCCGGGATCATTTTTCACTGACGGCCCGCGCCCTTGGAACTTACACCCCTCCTAGGGTAAACAACATTCTCCGAACTCAATGGTGCCCTCAGTTTTCCAATCCGAGCCACCATCTAAGAGATAATTGAGTATAACCATTAAGCGCATAAATTAATAAATTAATTTATCCATTTAACGTTCCGATAGTGGGTGAGGGGTCCAAACATCCCACACCGACATGTTTTATGTCGTTGCTTGTGTAAAAACCCAATTCCGGACCCATCCGTGCACTCAGAACCTTGATCTGATTCACCATTTAGGAGTTATCCCATTTATTTTTTCTTCCCAGTGTGAATGCACTCGATATTTAATTCCGGACACTCCGAGGCTCGAAATCGCACGCCGTCTGAAGGCGCTACTCTAAAATAACATCAAGAATATTTCAAAGTATTTAGCAGAAAAAAACTGGGTTCTAACATCATTCCCTCCTTCATGCTTTTCATCCCTAAAAAGAAAAACCAAGTAATAACTCAGGGTATTAAGCCCACATCTTGCTCTCCCATATGCAGATGAACTCTTTCACAGGCCCATGTCACCGCACACAGACCAATGGATTTGATCTATTCACGCGAGTTTGGCCCTTGTTGATGATGTTCATAAGAGCAAGCCCACATATCCTCAAGTAAGTCACGCGAGAGACGATATGCACCCAAACAAGCCTTTGGTGTTAGGGAACGACAGTAGGGAACCTTGCAATCCCTTTGCACAGTCTCAAATAGCCTGAAGGCTCTGAGGGGTAGCTCACCTCCCCAACAGAACCCTTACATCGCACGCCACGACTGGATTCATCACCCACACCTGGAACAAGGCCCGATGATTCCCTCCATCAGAATATCCATATGGTGGAACACCAAAGGATATCTGGTCACACAAGATTTCACAGTCTATGTCTCAAATAGAAGACTCTCTTACACACTTAGAAGTGAAGGAGTCAACACCATCGACTAAAGAAAAAGGTCTCACTCTATTTTACCCTACCAACATAGGGTTACACCGACGCCCCGTGCCACCCCGGTAACAACTCAAACATAGAGGAGGGAGAAAAATCATTTCACACGGAGAGTCTAAAGAATTATACTGCAAAACGTAGAAGAGCTAGAGAGCGTGTCTCTTATCACCTCATGCTCTGTAGGATCGTAGACATCCAAAGATCGCAGCTGGCCGTGGTCCCAACCGTCAGCTCCTAGAGCCTGGCATGGATCTCATATTGGTGATGAGCATACCTCATGATGTCGTCCCCCACTACCAGCTCCCCTCTCTCCTCTGCTAGCACCACCCCCAGGGGTGCTACTCCGATCACGACGCTACATCCATCGTGGTGGTGCACCTACGGCCTGCCCCATCTCTCAGCATGCCTGGTTAGGCAGTCCCATGCCAGGTGACCTCGCTCAACCCAAGCATAGCACTGACTGTCTTTGGGCTGCACTGGTGCCTGCCAATGCCAATGTTGTGTACGACCATTCCCCTAAGTCTGGTTATCAGAAATCCACATGCGTCGAGGTCCTGCTTGCTGACGCCCGCTAGCTGCGGCAGACGTCTCGGATCCAACGTGCCTGCTGCCACCACCAACTCTAGGATGTGACAAGAAGCACTCTTTCACCAGTGCCTGCTCTAGCACCCTAGAATATGTGGAAATTACCAAGGGTACTATGATATCACAAATCTCTCAGTGGATACCTTGCTCAAGCTTCCACGCTTGGAAGTTGCCGTCATGGACTATGTCCGGGTAAAAGTGTGCACGGTTTGCAAAACTATCTGCGTACTTGGCCACTATCATCCCTCCCTACTGAAATTGCAGGAGATCCTTAATCCGAATGGAGCACAATAAAGAGGGGAAAAACTCCTCATGAAACAACAACGAAAAGTCACCCCACAAAAGCGAAGACTCATCGAGAAACTGAGTCACCAGACTCCACCAACGCCAAGCTACTCTACGAAAAGGCTGGTTGCCAAATCCACTCTCTGATCTGTCAGCATCTGCACAATCCTGAAAAGGAGAACCACTATCTCTAGCCAAACATCTGCTGCCTGTGGGTCTGGCTCACCACTGAACCTCAGCGGTCTCTGCCGCTGGAACTCACGGAGAATGCTCACCCTGCGCTTAATCTCATCCTTCTCTACTGAAGCTTTCTGTTGCTCAACAGGTGGGGGTGCTACTACTGGCCCAACCGGAGAAAGGGGCTTGCATGATGGGTCTTGGACTGAGGCCTCGTAGCTCACAGAGTCATCGTTACGCACCAAACCTGGTATCCTGGCTGACTGTCTTCGCAGAGACATACTGAATATTATCAAGGAGTGTTGGGGTCAGATGAGCATATATGTATATACCAATAACAACGACGATGGGGAGGTAACTCAAGAAGGATGGTCAAGACTCAGTCCTATGTGATGCACAAACAAATATTCCCTGCAATGAGTGTCTCAGCATGCTGAGTCGACAAGCGGGTTATCAAGGTCTTAGTGAATGGATACGTCGGTAACCACACCATCACATGACTTCCTGGCATAAGATCCGCTCTCGAGACACGTTAACACTACTGCCCTAAATCCAAACAAATTTCTCTTTTAGGGATGTCCGCACAACGTCCTAAGGAACGAACCACCTCTGATACCACTTTATCACGACCCAACCCTACCCGAGCTTGAGCCACTACTACCCCAAGCCCGCCTCCATAGTCCAGGGGCCGGTGAACAGTGCCGAAGGCACAATAATTTGGGGGGCCTTTGCCTAAGTACCTGTACACACACACTCAGCACACTCCATGCAAAAGTGTAGAGTAAAAGAAAAAATACAATTAATGTAAAGGGAAATTGCTATAAATAAACCACAATATGCATCGACCTCTAAAAGTAGAAAGAAAGTGTTGAAAGTAAACTGAAAAGGAAAAAGGGAAAAACATGCACCCAACTAGAAAAGTTCCACAACCTGTCAACAGGTAAAAAAAGGAAAAAAAGCTGGAAGGGTCCCCCACCTGGAACCCGACTATGACCACCGCACGTGGTCCAAGCTCTTGAACTCCTACGATCCAATAAAGTCAAGACCAACCTGTCCGTCTTCTGCAAGGGCACACCAAGTGCGGGAAAATCCCAAGCAGGGGTGAGTATAAAAATACTCAGTAGGATACCCTGAAGGCTCGATGGAGCAACAAAGGAGGTACTTATGGGTGAGCAATAGATATAATAGAAAAAGTATAAAGGTACAACTGAGTGTGCAGTAAAGAGTCTAGCTCAACCCAACAATAGTAAATAAGGTATACTCGTCCAGACACAAGGAGCTAGAAACGAAGAGAAGATGAACTTCCCGTCGAGTCTTTGCTACCTATAGCAGGAGATTAGACTCGTCCAGCCATGAGAATCTAGACACGAAACGTACGTGTCATACCCCGCGCGTCTTCACCTCTCCTGGAATAAGAGTAACCAAACCCAATAAGTGGGTACTAGAACAAGGTATATACATATACATATGCTCAACAAGAATCCCGAACAAGGTCGTAATTGGATCTCAATCCTGTAGCTCAGCCCAAGAATGTGAGTAGCCAACAGTCCTCGAAGTAAAAACCATCGATGCCCAGCATCCTGCACGTCTGCGTCGAACTGCATGTCAAGGGGCTCAAATCACCGCACCTTGACACTATCCTCTTTGGGCGGCACTAACTCGCCGACAGGGTTTTAGGTCGCGTCGCAAGGACGTGTCTCAGTGGGGATAGCGCCCCTCATAGTTGTGGGTTCTGGGGGAACGTCAAACCACACCTCGTCACTACCCCGTAGTCGAGAGGTCTCATCAACATCAAAGTTGTCACATCATTGACCCAAACAAACAAGGGCCCCGCTCTAGTAGAAATGGATTAAAGCTACAGACTAGCCTAGTAGAAAGGACTGAGTCCGAAATGTCAATGGGTGTCCCACTGCCCAGCCCTATGGGAGGGTAATTCATAATATGATATCGGGTGACCCACTTACCAGCCCTACTGGAGGGTAAACCCTAATAGATAGTCAGGTGACCCACTTCCCAACCATGTTGGAGGGTAGACCTGGAATAAGCCGACAGGCAACCCACTGCCCAGCCCTGCTGGATGGTAGACCTGGAAGAAGTCGGCAGGCGACCCACTGCCTAGCCCTACTAGAGGGTAGAACTGAATCAAGATAATGAGTGACCCACTGCACAGTCTTTGCTGGAGGGTAGACCCTCAAGAGTCATCGGGTGACCCACTGCCTAGTCTCTGCTAGAGGGTAAACCTTGAGATGTCCATGACAAACCCACTGCCCAGACCTACTGGAGGGTAAACCCGAAGAAGTCGATGAGTAACCCACTGCTCATCCCCACTTGAGGGTAAACCCAGAACTGCTCTGGCCATTTCTACTGGATGGTACAACACTTTCCAACTGAACACGGAGTGGGTATCGCACAACAACCCGACTCCGGAACAAAACTAGGGGAAACCACTCAACCCTTCTGATCTAAACCATCGAGCACTGAGCCAGGGGAAGAACTCAACCCTACTAGTCAACAGACGAGAACTGAGGAACCCTCTATGTCACGAGAGGTAAAAAGTACGTGAAGCAGAACACGACACACACATGGGACCCACACGTCGTATGGCCCCAAGTCAACCCCAACTGAATGCACAAACGTTCTCAGGTACAAACTACCACATGTAACTCCAAGCATTCTTGTATACTCTCAGAGTATACCACGTTCCATCCCAAAGGATATCGTGTACACGACACCCAACGTCAATGCGAAGGAATTACGTAAAAACTCCAACATTCCACCTCATCGGCCCAGGAACGACAAACTACATATTTCTAACCACCAACATCAATTTCCCAAGAGTGAACGCGATCACATGCCAAGGGTTCCCTACGAACACTGCAGGAAGAACCACCACCGGTAAACCTTTCATATTTCAACATTTAATAAGATCACGTATGAGACTCCGCTCGCCTGAACAGAATACACCATTGTAATCCCTCCAAAAAAACACGCAAGATAGACTACTTACTCACCCAAAACGGTCAACTAGTGAAAAAGTCACTATTCACCGTAGCTAGGACGGGTGGGACCCACACCACACCCCCGAAAAAGGGTCGGGCGAACTGCGCCAATGAAATGCTCTTGGAAAGACACGTCAAGAGAACTAATCACTTGAGTGGAACAGATATCCAGAGGAAAAGATGCATTCTGGCATAGAGCACATGAGCGGTGCTACATGGGACCCGCATCCCGGTCCCGAAGCACTGCCAACAGATCGCACCATTGTGATCCTCTCGAAAAAGTACAAGAGGTGGGCTATTCACTTGTCCAAAACGGTCGCCCGGTGATAGAGATGGAAAATCACCGTCAACGCCCAAATGGAATTCATGGGGCCCGCACCATCGTTCCAAATTAGAGCAGGTGGATTGCACCGTTGCAATCCCCCCAAAAAAAACATCCAGAATCCACTGCTCGCACGCCCCGAATGGATGCCCGATGATAACGTTGCTAAATGCTACTCGCAACTCAAATGATGGGCCATAAGGCCCACTCCTCAAATCCAGTTTCAATGCCCAAAACTAGACTGGAAAACTCCGCCTCGGCACTAGGGTCCCAATGCCCCTGACGACGCTCAAACCAGACTCTGGATGTGTCTGCGCCGCCCAAAACAAGAATTCCCGGGAAGCCCGCTATGCTGCTTTACACACGTGTCGTGCTCCCGATCCCCTAGTCTTGGAAGTTAAAACCCCTGAAACAACCTCAAAAAGTCTGCCTCGACGTCAGGTCAACGCCGCTACAAACGGCACGCAAAACGGACGCTCATACTTTAAAATTTGGGCGTCCAACGTTTTAAGGGGATTACCACTAGGCCGGACCGGCCCGGTCGGGCCGGCCCGCTGAACCGCGGCCCAGCCGCTGGGCCCGCTACAGCAGGACCCGCGGGCCAATGCCTCCCATGAGGCCCGCGCATCTACGCGGCCTCCTCCACCAACGGGCCAGTGGGCCGGTCGCATCCACACGGAGACCCGCCAATGGAGGTTCCAGATCTCCCCACGGGGCCATGCCCCTGCGATCCCGGTTGCCCCCTCGCTGGCGCCCTCGGCCGGCGCCCTCAACCGGTCCGCCAACGCAGCCCCGCACTGGCAAGGTGCCGGTCGACCAGTCGGATGGCCGACCGTCCTTCCACCGCACCCGTTGTCGCGCCGCCGTCCACCGAGGTCTGCTGCCGCGCTGGCCTCAAGGCTTGATGCCACGCCACCACCGCCAGACCTCCTTACCTATCATCGAAAACCACCGGTCCAGCTAGAAAACCCTCAAAACCCACGTATATTCGCCGGACCGCTGCAGATGCCTCAGAGATCAGAATTCATATCTGTAACAAGCGTCGTAAACCCAAGATAACAAACTACGCGATCATGGGCTCAATTCGGCAATCAGGAAGAAATTCAACACAACAATTTGAGATCAAATTATGCGGGGAAATTCAAAACAACAAAGGAAACCTCCTACCTCGAAGGGCGTAGCCCTAAGCTTCACACAGGGTTCGCCAGAGCTGCCTCGCCAGAGCTGCTATGCCGGAGATGTGGAGGAGAGGAGGAGTATGGGAGGAGGTGGGTTTCGCCGGGGGGGGGGGGGGGGGGGGGTCAATGGGGAGGAATGGCAGGAGGGGAGAGTTTAAATAAATAAACTCTAATTAAAAGACTTGACCCCCGAAAACACCCGTGTCCAAAACATCTGGCGTGGTCATGATTAAGGTCCCCCTATGGTAAACACCACATCCCATGCACAACGGCGGTCTCAAAATCATAATCCGAGGCCCCGTTCAAAAGTTACAACGACCACGCCTGAGGCTACAAAATTACGAAAATGCCCTCAGGGCCATTTTTCAATGACGGCCCGCGACCACGAAACTTACACCCCTACTAGGGTAAATGGCATGCTCTGAACATATCGGTGCCCTCAGTTTTCCAATCTGATCTACCTTTTAAGAGATACTTTAGTTTAACAATTTAGCGCATAAATTAAGAAAGCATTTATCTGTTTAACGTTCCAGTAGCGGGCGAGGGGTCCAAACGTCCCGCGCCAACATGTTTTATATCGTTCCTAGGGTAAACACACCATTCTGGACCCCTCTGTGCACTCAGATACATGCTCCAAATCTCTGTTTAGGAGTTATTCCATTTATTTGGCATTCCCAGTGCGAACGCACTGGAAATTTAATTTGAGCCACTCCAAGGCTCGGAATCGCACGCCATCTGAAGTTTCTGCTCTTGAATGACATCAAGAATATTCCAAAGTCTTTCGCAGAAAAAACCGGGTTCTTAAAAAAGTAAACTATTATAATATAGTTAACTACAAAAATGGTAAAAAGTAATTCAATAAATAAAATAACAAGAATTGAATTCAAGAGAAAAGGTATTATAAATCCAAATTGTATTATGTGAATGTTGATAAAAAGTATGAAGAAAGAGATAAGATATATAATAATAATATTAATGAATCATGAAGTTATTCATCAGAATGTTCAACATATTTTGAATCAAGAAGGGAGGAAAATCATTTTAGAGTCAATATGTATTCTATAAAAAACACATTTTAGTGATCTAATATTTTTTTCATAACCTGTTCATAATTATGAACATTTTGAAAATGAAAATTGTGAATAAAACATGTCTATTAAATAAATGATTGAATATTTTAATATTCTAGAGGATACAATAAATAAAATTTAATATAATTAAAAAGATGTAATAAGTGTCATTCTTTGACTTCTTTGTTAAAAATATTTCATAGTGTATAAAATGATAAAAAAATATCAACATATAAAATTAAATTATGAGAAAAAATATCTAATTAATAGTTAAAAATGATCTGGAGATATTTGAATATGGAGTAAATACATTAAGACATAATCATTAAAAGAAAACTAGACCTAATTATACCACATGAATTTATACGAACCTATATTGAGAAATAATAATTTGTCTAAATTTACTTCATGTTATAATTCTATCAATTTTGTGAGTAATTACTATTATTATTGTCCATATGATGTTTTTATTTCTGTAATTTATATATATTCCTCCAATAAACATGTTAGGAAATTATGTTTTAAAAAATACATTATTACATTCATATCTACACCCAAAAATATATGGTTACCAAAATTATTATTTTTTACGTTTTTTTGAATCATATGGAAAATAATCCATTACGAACATATGGTATCTTCATAGTGGCTTCTCAAGTCAGTTGATTGGGGGTTACTAAATATTTATTAACCAAATCAAAATTAATGGTGTACATTCCACATACAACGACAACCTCAAAGAAAAAATAATTGGACATTGTCAAATAAGTAACTTTAATCCCATTTTAATTTATTATTATTTATAAATTAATTAAAGTATAATCTAATTAAATCATTATATTAATGTGATGATGGATTCCAGGTCCTATTATAAAATAATTCATACAATGTTTTTAATTCTAAAAGTGATTTAATTTTCACTAATTTGGGTTACGATAATCTATATGATGTTATTTTAGATTCCTGATTTTATAAAAACTAAATTATTCATAATTCCTTTAAAATAGAATATTAGCCAAGTAATAATAGAGACGACCATTTAAAATTTTTTCACATTGAAATCTAACTAGGAAAGGGTTAGTAAAGTACCTTCCTTAACTAGAATTCTAAGATAATTATGTCTACAAACCATGTTAAAATGGGAAAAGAAAAAAATATGTTTCCAATCTTATAAATAAGTTCAAACACCTCAACCACTAGATTTGGTTCATAGGAATTATTTTTGATCATTTAGAATTACTAGATTAAATGGGGTGAAACATGCTTATTTTCTATTAGTTTAATTTTTAGATAAACAAAACTGTTATTTATATCTCATAGAATTTAATCTTTTTCGTATTTATCTATGTAATCTAAATCTTTAAAAAATATTGGTTCATTTAGAATTAATTCCATATGATTTGATTGTGGTTTTGAGTATGAAAATCATTAATTTTAATCATTATGTTCACAACATGGCTATAATCACAACTTTTCAACTCATAGAATCCCAATGAAGAATGGGTTTGTATAAACGAGTAAAAAAACCCTTCATGACATTTCTTATACCATTCTCATTTATTATTCTTTATAAATTTACTTTTAGAAATAGTCTACGAATATATACTAATACATAATCAACAATGTTCATATATATCCACTATTAATGAAAACTGTATGTGAATTATGGAATGATAGAAAATGAATGTTTAATTAATTTAGAGATTTTTGTTGTAATTTATTTATTCCCATTAAAAAGGATAAGCATGTAAATGCTTCATCCAATAGTGATAATGTACTTATTATGTAAATTCTACAACCAGTATGCCATACGGGTTATTCAATAAATAGACTATGAGTGTAGAGGTATTGATACATGCCATGTTTGATGAAATAAATCCATAGTAACCCAAGTCCTATTAAGGAAACCACAATCATAATCAATTTAATCTAAATATAAGTTCTTAATATAATTATAGTTTTGCGAGAAAAACAAAAAAAATATTATAGTTATGATGAAAACCTCGAACCTGAACTATTGGTGGATAATTCAATATCAATCAATTCATTTCTTATAATCATTAGGATTCATAAATATCATCACAAAAATACTTGGGTTCGAAAAATATATATGGGAAAAAACTAGAGCTTCACATATGAATCTAACTGAACATCATGTTTTCTTATCACAACGAAATCCTAATAACACCAATGCTGCAATTAATGGTGAATTATTGTAATTGGGAATGAAATAAGATGTAAAAAAAATTAAAATTAAAAAATTCTTCGAAATAGTTTATATCTCTAAATAAACAATTTACATTGGCACTAAATGGTAATGTAGAAATAACATTGATGAGTCATAAAATATGTGGAAATGATGTTGGATTGGTTTCACAAGGATATAGTCAAGAATATTGTATTGACTATGAGGTAACATTTTCACTAGTAGTTATAAATGAAGCTGTTAGAATATTTCTTGCCTATGGGTACCTTTTAATTTCAAACTATAGCATGTGGATTTAGGTGTCAATTTATCGATGGTTATATAATTGATTATATTATTTTTAAATAACAACATAAATTCTAAAAACCACATTTTCAATATCATATTTTAAAATTTTAAAAAATATGTTTATAGTTTAAAACATGATCATATACATGGTATTATATTATCGGTTCATTTTTTATATCTAATTTATTTAATAAAGGCATTGAAAAACATATATTTTTAATAAAATGAATTTTAAAAATACCTTATTAGTAAAAATTCATGTTTATTATATAATTTTTCGATGATCTTGGAATTCATTGTGTGTTGATTCAACCAAAAATGCAGCACTGTGATTTTAAACTGATTTTAATGGGTAAGTTAAATTTTTATTTCTGGGTTTCATATTTTTTAAAATAAAAAGTCATTTTTTTAAGTAAAACTAAATACACCAAATATATTTTAAAAAGTTTTTGTATGAAAAGTAAAAATAGTAGTGATACTCCATAAAAAAACAACCTCAAATGTAGATCACAGTGAAAATGGAAAACTAGTCAATCAAACTAATTACAGATGTCTGATTGGATGCTTATTATATTTGACTTATATCTTGATAGATATTAATTTTTGTTTCTATAATTGTGGATTTTTGATGAAAATATTAGAGAACCACATTTACTAACTATCAAATGAATGTATATATACCTCACTTATTCAACCAATTTTGAAATATTTCATCATAGAGAAAAATCATTTGATTTTTTGAGTAATTCATATGAAAATATTTTAGGTTGTATGTTATAAAGAACAAGAAGCTATGGATAATGTCACATTTGTGAAAAGTCCCTAGTTTTATTGTGTAGTAAAAAAAATTGGTTTTACTATTTACTACATAGGCCATGTATATAGATGTAAGATATTTTTTCTCACAAACACTTTAGATAACAGAAAATTTACTTCACTTTGAATGAAAATTTCAACATATATAAATTAATTGTGTTAATAAAAAATTAATAAACATCTCTAATAATCAGGTATCTCTTAATAGGGAACAACATTCTAATATAAAATATCATTTTTTGGGATATCATCTCCAATAATTTTCTAATAATATTTAATTAATTGGAACTAAACATCACATCTATATCATATTTATAAACTCCTTGAATTCTGCGTGAATAATCTATATGATACAAGAATTGGGAATGGTGAACATTGTTGATCTATTTATCTTTATTTATTCTGTTTAGAAAATTTCCTCCATTGGTGATCCATCATTGGTGATCCATAGTTTCTGACCGACCATTTGTGGTAAACCATTGAGGATATAGAAATTGTGATATACTATTATAGATTCACCATTGGAAATATAAAATTGATGATACAATATTTGGGACGCACTATTAGAGATATTCCATTCATGTGTTTCCAACAACATGTTACAGATCCTTTTCTCTGTGAATACTTTTTATTGATTTTATTATTTTTTTATATTATAATATTTTTCATTTAGAAAAATATAAATTATGAAATTAGTTTAAAATAATAAAATGAGTACCCTTTATGTCATTCTACATTCAAAATTCAGTTCTATATAATCTCCTAACTTGAAACCTTCCTTGTTTTCAACCTTATTCGTTAAAATAATTACGGAAATCGTGAGAGTAGAAAAACCATAATATAATCTCAAAATGTATCACATTCCTCATATAAATTGTGAGGTTAATCTAGTTGGCCCTTTTCTGTCAAATTGTAGAACCCCTAACTCATGTCTCGCGTTATGATTGTTGAAAATGACATAAATGTTTAATGGTTATAATTGATCTTGTTTATAAAGCTTAATGTGATCTAAAACCATGGATAATTCAAATGGTTTTCAAATAAGTACTAGACAATAAATCCTAGGTTGGTTCAAAAGTTTTATCATTTTTTTGGAGTATGATTTTAGTGAGGAAATTATTTTATTGAATGTGTTATTGATAATAATGATGTAATATTTTCATCAAAATAGTTTTCCATATGCCTGAATTTACCTCATAAATGTATTATAATTATATCAATGGATCATTTCATATAAAAGTGATTTTTTATATGAGTATTCCTTATTGGAGGAAACTAGAAATTTTGTTCTTTAGAGGGATACAACTATTGAACATGATGCGGAATGTGGAAATATATTTAAATTTTTCTTATATTTGATTTAACCTATGAAGGGGTACTTTAACACCATTAATTACTACATTTTTTCATATTTCTTATTAAAATAGGATATAAGATAATATTTTTTAGATGTATGATGGTTCATATGATATAAATGATAAATTATTCATCTAGATCAAATTATTTAATTTACCCAATGATTATATAAGCTGTATTTTAAAGAAAAACTTTTTGTTTAGAATCTGTAATAATTGTTGATTATTATATCTAATCTTGTTTACTATTAATATAATAAAGGTAAATTAGAACCATTT
Organism: Viscum album; assembly: GCA_963277665.1. NCBI lineage: Eukaryota > Viridiplantae > Streptophyta > Magnoliopsida > Santalales > Viscaceae > Viscum > Viscum album. The sequence goes on along the minus strand of OY728128.1, from coordinate 1,009,441,298 downwards.
TCATAGGAAATGGGTGAATAATAATGATAATATTTCTTATAATTATATTCCTTTGAAAAAACATTCCTTGACAGTAGACAAGATTGATCTAAAATTAAATCCAGAAGAAGTTGTGGTATATTCCTCTAATAATGAAAATGATGTCAGTGTTGATGAAGAAGAAAATTATTGAGATTGAAAATAAGTGTCAGTCATTGTTTTAGTAGACAAATAATGTGTCCCATATGTGGTTATAAGTTGTAATTTTCTTATAGACCATCTACTCTATATACTTCACTTACATCTAGAGAAATTTAACATATTAAAATAGATGATTATGAGGAAATAATGTTTCAATTGAATGTGAGGATGATAAACTTTTTCAGAGTTATCATGGGATGTCGTTGGATTGAATGATGTTTAAAAAATAAAAATGGTGATGATTTAAATGGTTATGAAAGTTGGGAAGTAAATAGTGATGATGATCATCTTTTAAGAGTTAATTAGAGGGTGTTTTATCAGAATAAATAAAAAGAGAGAAACTGGTAAGGGGGAGAAATCCTCATGAGATCTTCATATAGGGATTGAATATTCATATTCAAATGATGATGATGATGATGACCATGAGAATCCACATGATCATTCTATAATATTCATCAGTATTTCTGAAAAATATTTTATTTGATCTCAAGTTTAATATATTTATTAGGTAGGACAATTATAAACTTTTATGTATAATGTTCCAATAATAGATTCTAGGTGTGAGGGGATTACATTCCCAACTAAGAGAGAATTCAATATCATCTTCCTTATATATTCCTTTTAGATACAAGACTAAAGAGAATTCAATTCCATTACAGTTTTCATAATATAGGATATATGTTGAATGATCAAATACAAATTTCCTATGTTAATATGATATTATATGCAAATTATAATTAGTCATATCTCAAAACCAACCTAAGATAATATTGAAAATAAAATAACACAATGTCAATAAGAAGGTTTTAGCTAATGTTATAGTGGATAATAAGTCAATCATACAACATATGAGTGGAATATTTATGTAAGAGATGCTATCTCTTCTAGATATGTTAGATTATCTACCTATAGCGGGTGCCTCAACTTTTAGTTCTCAACACACTTATAATTCATCAGTTGATTCAACTATGACATGTTTCATTTATAGTGAGGAACTAGGTTCTTTCATGGGTGATATTAGTATATCACATCAAGGGGAACGTAATCAAATATATGTTTATTAGTAGGTTGTAATTATTATTTTAATATTGCTTTTGTTTTGGAAATCAGAAAAACTTTATTAAAAAACATATTTTCTAATTTTTTATCATGTTTTTTATATTATTTTAAATATTAATTTTCAACATGAATAGAATATATTTGAATATTATATATATAAGTTTAATTATTAATGAGGATTTTTATAATGAATATGTGATTTATTAATTGAATTAACGTTCATCAGAATGATAATATTAACATTCTATATTTTCTTTCATACTGAATAAATTTTAACAATCAGAATAATTATTATATTTAATACATCATATTTCTACTCATAAATATTATCTAATTGACATCGTTAAGGAATTGCATCACTATAAATAATTTTATAGTCATCATAGGAAAAAATATAGTTTATATAAGGATCCTATAATTCCCTGTCATGGTGTTTACTCAATACGAAGTTGGACATTCAGTTAAACCAGGTTTTCATGATGTGTCAAGATCTAATTATCTGAATCCAATGAAGAAAAAATTGAATATAAATTGATTTGAAGGATGCCAATAAATATTAGGTCATTCAAAGAGTCTGGATCTAGAATATTCTAATTGACTCCTTACTTTCTCTCTCAATGATTACTATGTGTGAACTACTCTTTCGTAGTTGGTGTAATTCTATAGAGTGTTTTAGTTATAATTAAACCTTATCATGTTGTCCCTTTAAAGAACTTAAGTAATTGTACCATGATTCATATAATCTGAATTTTTTAAGTGATTCAAGGGATAGAAAGATAGATAATTTGATCCATAAGATCATGGGCTACTGGAGATAGGTAGATAATGAAAATCTAATCATCAAATTTATGGATTATAGAGATAAAAAGAATGATTCATTTGGATCTTCATATCTTGGGAATTACTGTTATGGAAGGATTGGGTTTTCTCTAAGTATAAAATAGTGGATACCTTATTGATGGGTTATAGAATAACATAATTTTATGGTTAAGAGATTGTATATTTAAAATATCTTGGAAGTCATTATTTCATTTTTTTCTGTACTGTATTACTTGTTTTTTACATGTTTATATATATATTGTGAAATTTAATAGTTATATAGTCATCCCACGTAGATATATATGTAATATATTTTATTTTTTTTTACACTCAATACAATAATCTCTCTCATAAAAATTTAATCCATAGTGATCTCGATACTTTAATAAATTCGGACTATTCCATGTTCTAATTTTTTTACTTTGTTGATCAGACTAAGGGTTGAAGCAGATAACCTAATTTATGCGTCTTTGTGTATTGTTTTGAATAAAAATATTAAACTATTTTTTAATATAAAATTACACCCATCCACTATCTAGTAATTATTGTGATTTGAGAAGATCTTCCAATATGACAATTAGTATCAGAGCAGTATTTCTCTACTCAAATACTTGTGCAGTGTTTACGTTCTTTACCTCTAAATGTTCTTGAGTTTTTTTTAGAATATTATGTTTTTTAAATTTTTATGTACACTAACATGTTTTTGTGAAATATATGCTTCTATAATTTAAAAAAAGGTATGTATTAATTATGTAACCATATACAATCTTAATCCTAAGAGACCACCTGTGTTTGATAGTTTTTATTATGACTACAATATGAATAGGATGAAAACTTTTTTTATCAACACATGGTTTGACAAGTTTTATAATGATTAATGAATATAATAAGATTCTTGATAAGTAAGTAACATATTTATTTCATCATGATATATACAATTATAAATTAAACTATAGAGTAAGGAATAATTTGAAATTTTCTATGAAAATAATCATTCATAGTCTTATATTTTCTTTATTAAGCTGCCAAAAACATATGGAAGAAGTTTGTGGTCAAATATTTTAGTAAATCTAATTTTTTTAGCACATGAGATATATGTGAAGAGAATATTAGCAATTTTGATACATCATACTCATATAAACTGTTACAGAGATGCATCATATATTTATGAATATTATAGACTATTTATAATCTATTAGTTACATAGGTCTTGATGATGACATCCTTGCAGAAAAGATAATTGATATCAAGCCCAATGAGTGGTATCAATTGTTAAAAAGAGTTTATAATACTTGAAAGTTGAATAAAATTACCTAGGATGATATTATTAGTAAACTTATATAGCACAAATTTGAAATCACAAGTGATGCTGAAAATAAGAAAAAAATGGGGGTGTTTCTTTTCTAAAATGTCTACCTTACCTTGTGAAATTCAATCTGCATTAGAATTATATAAGTCATTAATAATAGATAAAGTGGATTTTCAATATGATTCATGTGTTTTAGAACATTATAATAATTAATTATAATACTGAACACGAAGGATGAATACGATATTCAAAACGAAATATTTCTAATACTGATACAAAAAAGAACATAATTAGAGAATTCATATGAATTATGAACCCGTGGTTACATTCTTAAGAATGATAGACACACCATAATATTCATTCCAATTATAAAGAGGTAACAAAAAAAAAATAAAAGAATTTAAAGAGGAATTATTAATGTTATTATAATTGTAAATTTATGAAAGTGTTGAAAGATGATCACATATTGAGTTCTAGTGAATGGAATTATTCTACGACATCTATAGGTAATAAATTTTCGGATTAGTGGAAGATATATTTTTATACCAATTTATATAAAGATAATATATTTTTTGTGGATAAGGTATGAATAGATAAATACATAACCAAATTGTATTTAAATGATAATTATCATGTTGAGAATAATTATACATCTTCAAATAAAAAATATTCTCCAATAGAAGATAATTCTCGTTCAAATTATGATGATATTTCCTATTATTCTAAATTCCTAAATAATTTTTTTTTAAATTTCAAAAATCCTGACAAGGATAAGGAAAAAAATTCTACGGGTTATTTGTTGAAAAATATTTTGTTAAAACACATATATGATCATTAAAAATATGTTTATGATACCATTTAATAGAAATAAAATATTTATAATTTTTTTTTGAAATTTTACATTCTAGGAAAAAAAATTTGAAAACAAAACATAATTCAAAAATTAATACTAATGAGGATAAATATTTAGCTGTGAAACTAAAATATTAATTCTATAGTTTTAAAAAACTTTTATCAAAATTTACCATTAGTTAAAAAATTAAAATAATGAAAAAAAACGTTTTCCTCATGGTAATAGTTCTGGAATGGGTTATATATATATATAACCTATTTTTATTAAAAATTTATTTGTTCTTAAAAATTCATCTTTTTCATCATGTATCAATGTTGTGGTCATTGAAAATTAATTTTCACTTAAAAAAAATCCATCCTCCGAATTTCCAAAATCAAATTTTTTAATTAAACATACACCCTAAAAGTTATATTTCTATAATTACAAGTCTCAAGAATGTTTTGGTGTTAAAAACCCCATCATCATTCTTTTAATAAAATTAATAAAGTACCAAAAACAGAAATGTTTGGTACATGGACAATGGGTGATCCAGAAATAAGACTCAAAATAAGTATGTCTTCCAGTATATTATCAAAATGAATGGTGGAAAAGTATTTTTTGAAGATAATTATCAAAAGATTGATATCGAAATAAGAAACATTGTTCTTCATGGAGAATCTCCTTTATCAAATGTTTTTTTGGTAATGTTCATAATAACACCCTAATAAGAATTTTTCAATTATGAGATGATGGTTACCTTGTGTTTTTTAGAATGATAAATGATTAGTACATAGATCCAATGATATATTTATTATTTCTTCCAACCTACATGATAATGTTAACACACATAACATATATTTTCTTTGGAGATATGACATACATTACCTTAGTTAAATATATTATAAATCATTGTTATGTAATTGAAGTCTTGGATATAGCAATATATAATAAATATATAATTTGATTATGAATGGACTTTTTAAGGATATACCAGAACATATTGTTGATTATTAAAAAGTATACAACCCTTACAAATATAGTAAGCAACATCAGTCATGTTTTAAAACTATTAGTTAAGTCTCAACTTATGATACTTTATTTTTAGTTCATATGGACTAATACAGTCCTACAAAATCTTAATTTATTTGTGCAAAATACAATATATATGACTTAATTGATGATAACAATAGATATAAATTTGTCAATTTTCTCAAAAACAAACCCAAATCTATCTATAATTTGAAGACATATGTAGCCAAAGTTAACATTGAAAAAATATGTCCATCGATAACTATTCAGAGTGATTATGATGGAGAATCTATAAATTATAAATTTGAAGCTTTTTTTATGAAAATAAATTAACATAACTTTTCAACACCTAAAACCCCTTAAAATGGTGTAGTTTAAATAAGAAATATAATCCATAAAGAAATAAATACAATCATGTTGATTGAATACTTAATTTATGAAAAAATTGTGCTAAATTTGTTATTAGTACCTAATATATTATAAAATATGTTTTAATTAGAAATTATTATAATAAAAATCATCATGATTTGGGGACAAGTAGAAAACCAAAAGATTCTTACTTCAATTTATTTGGTTACAATGAATTTATTTTGAATGCAAAAGATAACATATATAAATTTACACCCAAATGTGATGAAGGAATATTATTATTTTATTCCACTACATCTTTGGATTGTAGATTTTAAAAAAAATCCATGTACTTTTTATAAATAGTGCATGTTTTGTTCGATGAAATGGGTTAATGTTTTTTAAAAACCTCAACCAACATCTTCATAAGTGATTTCAAAAAATGTTTTTCACAATTTTTAGAATGTTCTTCCCATAAGAAATAATCCTAAGAAATGTTTTCTACTATTATTCGATTGGATGATGTTCTACCTATTATTAATGAAAATATATTCCAAAACATAAGATGTCATTTTTTAAAGGATTCATCTAGTGATCATATCATCGGTGATCTATATTAACTAGTTAGTACTAGAAGATACATAATGAATGAAATTAAAAATCTTGCTTTATTATAAAAATGTCAACTGAAAAATCCTAATAAGGATTTATGTCTTGAGGATAGGATTTATGTAATTATTGATGATATCAATTAGTTTGAGAGGAAAAATGTCTACATATTATTTTAATTACCTTAAGATACTACTAAAACATGACAAAAATGGGTTTTTTGGAATAAATTTGATGAAAATGGAATAATTTTTAAAAATAAAAATAGACTTATTACTAAGGGTTATAATCAACAAGAAGGTGTAGATTATAAAAAAACCATATACATTATAATTAATACATTAATATATTCGAATATTTCTAGAATTTTCAAAATTCTATAATTTCAAAATTTTCTCAAATGTATTTGATGTGAGATTTTATTGACATACATGTTTAAAAGGAATTTTGGTTGAACATATTCTTGATATTAGAAATAAAAAAAATACTAAATATGTTTAGACATATAGCAATGTTTTACACAGACATAAATGAGCCCCTACAACTTGGTATGTATGATTAACATGATTTTTTTTAGGAAAATGTTTTATTCATGGAGATGTGGATATAATAATTATTATAATGAAATTAATAAATACATTATAATTGTCAAAATTTATGTTTATTAAATTATATTATGATCAAATCAATAATCGTTCACAAATTCCATTGATGATCATAGGAAATTTTTGTTTGAAAGTAGAATAATGGGTGAGTAATAATATTTTCATAGTTTTAAAAGTTTAAAAAAACATGAATAAACGTTTATATTCCAACATAAGTATATAAAATTATTTCATATTAAATATTGATATGAAAATAATAATTTATTATTAATCTCATTGGTACCACAAATAATTTAGATCTTGATGAAACTAAGAAACTAATTGATCAGAAACATTTTATAGGGTTGATATGACACTACAACACAACCAGCTATTACGGGTGGTTATTTTCATATAGCGGCGGCATAAACCACCGCTATATGGTTTGGCGGCGGTTTATAAAAATAGCAGCTAAACTGGGTGTCAGAAATCTATTAGCAGTGGTTTTTTCAATTTCGCAGAGGTCTAAGGGAAGCATCGTAGATGCCTCATTTCACGGTGGTTTTCGTGACTTTAGCGGCGGTTTGATGGGTGCCAGATATTCTTTTTGTGCGGCGGTTTTAACCACCGTGATATTCATGCGTTTGATGTACCTATGTCGCGGCGGTGAAAACCGCTACTAAATATAAACCAATTACATTTCGTGGTGGTTTTAACCTCGGCTAATGGTTTACAAGTAAAGCATTAGCAGCTGTTATAACCACCACAAAATTCTGACCAGTAAAGCATTAGCGGCGGTTAAAACCGCCGTGAAATGATGACTAGAAAAAAAATGTATTTTTTCTTATACTGCCCCATTGACCTGAAAAAACAAATCAATCCAGAAAATGGAATAAGATACATCATACAAACAAATAAAACGTTATTTCTTACTTGGTATCCCCAACATGATGAAACATGAGACATCATACAAACAATCGACCATAATTCTATAGTGATAATAATCAATAATGGATCTATATGGAAGCATGAAATCCATTCTAATAATTACAACATACAGTTACATGATGGGAAAGAATGAAATCTATATAAAATTTTTTTCCTATCTAATGGGGAAAATAATTCCATAAATGAACAATCATTGATCGAATAACCAATGAGGTTTACAGATTCTTAGTGACACATAAATATAGTATGTCATGGACCAGAATCTCTTGAAATGTATCAAATATAACATTTTATGATTCACTTGTGTCAAATAATGTAGAATCTATAGTAGAGGTTACTATATTAGTACCTCAAACAATAGATGAATTTGAATTATTTTCCATATCATATGTTGAACGTCATTTGGTATTCATATACCATGACTCTATGCTACAACCTGATTATTCTGAGTGGGATTACATTTCATGCACATCAATTCCTGACTCTAGTATCAAATATGTCGACTACCACCTTGGCCTCAGCAGTATGTGGTATTATAGCTACATTCATACTAAAAATTAAGAGGACCCACATAATAATGTGGAATATGTAAATATCTTATCCCCGTAGGAGGAACTGGTGGAATATTTTTAAAGATGTGCAAGATATGAACCAAACTCCTATAACCTCTTTATTCAACTAGATACACCGTACGTTGGGAGAAAAGTTGTGTATCTTCCCAAAATCTCCTCATATTGTGTTAATGAGTAACCCAAATTATGGTAGAATAGTTGTTTGTCTTCCCTTTAACCATTTTTATAATATTCTAGGCGACTTTAGTGACCAGAACATGCATATTTTCTTATTTTATTGTTGGAGAATGTGGATGGGCCTGATATTTTCCTCCATTTCATATAGGTATATACCGATGTTAATCAAGTCAGTGGGTAAGGATATGAGTATTCCCTATATTTTTTTAAAAAAATATTCTTGGTGATTTCTTTGAATAATACCATATTATACCGACAAGATTAGTAAATGTGGGAAAGTTTGTCCTCTTTCTCATAGTTTGCCACTATATTTTGTTAGTGGGATTTTGTGGAGGGTATAGATGCAGGGCCATGTACTTGGTTGATTGTTCACTACCCTCAGTGGGTTTTCCTCACTACCTAGGTTTTGGAGTCTTAGGTCAGACTCTCGAGGTAAACACACACATAATATAGAGGTTTTATTTCTTTGTAGCATTGGTCATGGTGAATGCTAGAAGGAGCCCTTTGGAGGGTCCCTTATTCTATTTAGATGATTCCATTAGTGGCCTCTTGATCAACCTCCCTAGATAAGGGGGGAACATGTTATTTCCTTCGAGGGATATGACCATGAAATGGTTTGAGATGGAAACTATTTAGAAAAAATTATGTTCCACTAGTTAGTGTTGAGTAGACATCTAGTAGAGTTTTTTGAGATGAATGGTTTTTTAGCTTCCTCTAAAGATTTAAAGGTACAATTTAGGTGTGACTCCCAAAATAGTGAATTTGAGACCCAATTTTGAGGGTGAAAGGTTGATAATAGAGCCCTTAATTTAAATGAGGATCCAACATGTGCAGCAGTCAAATAATATCTGTTCTTAAAGTGGTATAATGTCATTTGGATCAAAGGGGGTTCTAGTTGAAAGTGCCAGAATACTTATGAGAAACATTTACAAGAAATCCTCATAAAAACAACATATCAATAAATAAACACATGTACAATCAATTGTATCAGATCCATGTTTATCCACATTTCATATTTTGAGAGAGTGAAAGGAGCCTAACATATGGGTGACACATGCATTTTGTTTACGGTTCCATGTTAAGTTCACCATTTTTGTTTCCAACTACTTTTATTGGTGAGTATATTATTCGTATCACATGATTAGGCTAAACCACATTCCCATCATCCTCATATGTTTGGTCTCTGTACTGCCTACCAGGTTCCAATTTATATTACCAGAACAAAATAACAAAAGGATCACTCTTTAGTCATCCAAAATCCCGACTACCAATTCAAACACTGGCCTAAATGGAATGATTTATACCACACTCGAGAAATGAAGACATAAAATGAAACATCATAAATAAAAAAAAGCATCTAAGGAAATATGAGAAATCAAGAAAATGTTAGGACATGGAAATGTTTGGTGGAAACTATGTGCCATACATGTCACATATACAAACCAACCATTCTCATATTTGTTCAACACCTCAACAATACTACTAATCATGGTCTGATAATGCATCGTCACCCTCTCCACCTCCATCTACACTACATACTACCACCTGTAAGAACATTATATTGAACATTAAATATTTTTGCATATTTATAATTAAACTTAAAAGAAATAAAAGTTTGAAAACTAAATAATTTTGATTTTTTGTGATTTACCTGCTCACCACTAGTCGATGCACTACCACCAGGGGCATACCTGCTCATATTCTGACGTATTTCAAGCAACTCTTTCTTGAATGAAGATATCTGATCCCCCTGCTGGTGAACTCTATTTCTTCGAGAAGACATCTCCCTCTGAGCATCTTAAGGTATTAAATAACTATAACCCGGAGTAGATGCAGTTTGAATACCTTGTGGCCTACCAAAGACCTCAGATGGTACGGGTCCCAAACCCATCCCATGCACTCTACCAGGATGCTCCTTCTCAAGGACTTTAGCAACCGGGTCATCCTGGGAGACTGAGTAGGATTTCTAAGGATTGGCATCCCATATTTCTTTAAAATTTACCTATAAATAAAATATCAATATATATTAACAAAGTAAAAACTGATAATAAGTTATTATAAAAAAATTGACTTCATGCCCCAACTTCTTTGGCAGGCTCATTAACAAAACTTCCATCTTTTTTTTATGAACATCCAGCTGCAGTTCAGTTCGGAATGCTTCATTCCCTAAACTCTATGACTGCATTAAACAAATATAAATAAAAAATTGAATATGTTAAATAGATAATATTGTCTTATAAATATCTAAACTAATTAAAATATTAAGAATGACATTCGGCTTCTAGATATGCTTTTTGAGCCCGTAGTGTGTGGGATGACTTGCATTGCCCCGTTTGATGAATTATGTCTTGGGAGATCCTGAAATAAATAAAATTCAATTTAATAGTAATGTATTCATTGTCATATCCTCCTCATATACATGTATAAATGATAAATGGGGATAATATAATAATATATATTTCAATACCATCTCCTTCTCATCATGATTTATATCGGCAAAAACATTCCACTATTCTTTCAGTACCCCACTAGGTAGATTCTCATACATTTGATGCACGGTCAATGAAGTATTGTTTCCATCACACAATAACCTCCATTTGAAATCTTTCCATTTTTACCATGATTTTTCAATGTCCACTTCCGTGCTATCATATCAACAACGGTAAAGTGGAAGAGCATCTGTATAAAGAAATACATTTTGAACATATTAGTAACATGACATTCAATTAATCCATAAAGTAATTAAATTACATTTATCTGAGAATCAAAAACATCATTTTTCTAGTTTGGAGGCATATGCCTCCAATCATCATATGAAATAGGTAGGGAAATGGGCTCTGCTCCAAGTTGACATATAATCTGGCCAAGTAACCCCGCGACGTCATCCGTCGGGAGCCCATAAGAATAAAATTTCACGACTATCTTCCCGCCATTAATGTTACAAACATCCGAACATTTTTATGTGCTTTTCCAGAGTTGTATTTTTCTCATCTGGAATGAGCAAACAATTAGTATAAAAAAATGGAATAAATTTATTTAAATAAAATTTTTACCTATGATTTGGACCCTCTAGAATGTCTGTGATGAACTGGAAGGGGCGTGTCACTACCCCACTACTGATTCTCCTGTAGGGGGAGTCGATGAATCATCCTCTAATGAGACATCCACAGATGGTGTCAAATATGGTGCAGGGGGAGATGGTGTAGGGGTGTAAGCAGCTGGTGCATCAGATGCTGTGGGGACAGACAGATCCCCATCTATCGCAGAACTAGATGAAATAGTGTACCACTTCTTCCTTGGAATTCCTATCATTTAATCAAATAAAATTAAGTTCATAATATATATTTCAAAAAATTTATGCAGAAAAAAATTAAAAATTATAATAGATTCCCAGTACTAACAAACAAAAAATATATAACAATGATAACGAATGACTACAGAAATGAAACAAGTGGTTTCATAATGAATAAATAAATGTACATACAATCATCTTCCCCTTCAATCATGTGGGTTTCCTGCTCCATTTCTTCATCCACTTAATTCATCATTACTAGACTATTATTTTCAATATCATGATGGAAAAATAATTCTGCTTCCTGTTGTTGATGAAATTCAATTGAAGAGGTCAAATATTCTACTTCACCACCCATATCATACAAAATCTCTTTGTATTACGTGAGTAACTACACTCCACCCTTCATCCACAACATAATTCACATAATATACCATTTTTGCTTACGATGCTAAGATATATGGATCATGCAGTTCATGATCACCAACATCCATCAAGCGAGAGAAGTTTAAAGAAGTAAATTGCAAGGAATATCTTTTAACACATATGATAATATTGACCCAATTGCATTTGAATAAAACAACTATAAAAATGCTCATGGTAGTTTAATTCGACAATATCATGCAGATTTCTATAGTATCCCACTTCAGAATATGTAAATATACCACTATTTTGTGTTTTCAAACCCACTTCTCGATCGACTGTACAAAATCTAAAGCCATTCACATTATAAGAGTCGAACTTTATAACTTGTTTTATAGGACCTCTAGAAAGAAACTTCAAATCTTCTAACAAGTCTGATCGACTATCAGTATTCATGATCTTAAACAAGAAATATAATTTAATAGATTTACAAATTGCATGTTTCAATCTAATATTTGTATTTATTTCAATATTTATAAACTTACACATCGTGCAAACAATTCTACCAACTCTTTATTCACATCATTCCTTATATCTTTGTCATTTTGGGTTTGGCCTCTCATTCATCTCTTTGTTCGTATCCTCAACTCTTCAATAAATGGATCTGCAATTTCACTATTCAGTAGCATATATCTATGTGCCTGTAATAATTCCAATTCTCTCAGTGTGAGATATGAGGTCCTCCAAACCGATCTTCCAATAGCAGGAAATATTGTTGATTTCTGATGCATTTCAGATTGAGTTGATGTGTCTTCAACACGTACAAATTGATTAAATCTTGTCTCAATATCATCCAAATATCTAGAACAAAAGGTGAGACATTTCTTAGCCAAATAGCCTTCAGTAATAGAGGCTTCTGGTTGAGCTTTATTTTTCACGTTTGCTTTGAAATTCCCAAGATTGTGGCACAACAAATTAAATTCCCAATACGGAAGTTTGAAGAATATACTTTTTTTCTTCCATTGTTGAGTTCTGATTTCACTTGATGATGCACTTCTCTCTCATTTTCCGCTATCATTAAAATGAGGAACCTTCCCAAATTATGTTTTAACATTTTTCAAGTTGTGTCAATATTTCAGAACCGGTTAACAACTTTGGAGGTGGTCTATGATCAATGGAAATATTAAATTTTGATTTTTTCAGTCGAAATCTATGAGATGCATCAAGAAATATTTGATGGCACAAGAAGCACCATCTTCTAATGTGAGGTAGCCGTTTGGGCTCAAAATCAATTTAATAAATGGGACAAGCCAAACCCGTATAAGTGTTCCAGCCAGATAAATTACCAAGGCCAGGGAAGTCACTAATGGTCCACATTAAAGTAGCATGCATTTTGAACATTGTTTTTGAAGAAACATCAAATGTCTCAACACCGTTGCTCCATAACTCCTGCAATTCTTCAATCAAAGGCTGAAGGTATACATCAATATCATTTCCAAGGATTTGTTTTCCAGGAATAATCATCGTTATGATAAAATATGTTTATTGCATACACATCCACGGAATCAGATTATAAGGGATCAAAAAAACTGTCCAAATGCTATAACTAGTACTCAATGTCCCAAATGGGCTGAATCCATCGACAACCAATCCCAATCGAACATTCCTAGGATCAGTTGAGAAATCTAGATGTAATGTATCAAATGTCTTCAACGATTGGGAATCTTGTGGATGTCTCATTAACCCATCAGTGTTATTATCTACAGAATGCCACTTCATGTGTTCGGTAGTTTTTGATGACATGAATAATATTTGCAATCGAGGCTTCAAATGAATGTAATGCAAAACTTTTCCAGGTGTGTCCCTTTTCTTCTTCTCCATGAAATTATGTTCAGTCAGACATCCAACATCACCGTTTTAATTCTATCTGGAAGAAGAAAATTTCTTACAATTCTATCTACATGATTCCTTTCCCCATTAAATCATATAATCATTGGGACACGCATGTATTTTTGTATAACTCAGACCAAGCTTATTAACAACTTTTTTCATATCATAAAATGATTCTGGGAATTTTTCTTTAGGAAATGCATCACGAATCAATTCCAATAACATGGACATTGCCTTATTTGTAATTCCACATAGAAATTTGATATTGCACAACTTCAGTAGAAATGAAAGCTTTGAATATTTCAAACACCCACAATACAACTCTTGATTTCCCTCGTCAACTAAATCATGAAGCACATTTTTCTCACTGATGTTTTCCTTTACATTTGGCTCCACAGAATCAAGAGGAGGATCTAATGATATGTTACAATCTTGATCTTCTTGTGTTACAGTCTCAAAAACATCACTTGTCACGTTGTAATTTGTAGCACACTCTTCTGGTTGTTTTGATTTGTTTTGATGCTCATAATGGTGTCTTGCAGTGCCGAATGAATCATTTATGAGGTATTGAATTTCATTTTCCATTGTCGATGAACTTGGGACCTCATTATGTGGATTAACATCAATCCTAAATCTTTCTATATTGTTTGATTCTCCATGCCAAATCCATCACAAATATTGATCATGGAATTTCATCCGTATTAAATGTTCATAAATGTCATCAATCTTCATCCATGTTCTAAATTTATATTTAAGACATGGAAAACATATTCTCCCTTCAACGGATCGATTAGAAAGTGAAAAATCTAAAAACTCATTCAAATACTTAACGTATTGAGGTGTATTCCTCGGTAATGTGATCCGGATTTTATCCATGTATATCACAATGTTTCTACACAATAAGAAAAATAATACACATAGTTACTACTAAATAGGGAAAGAGTTTCGTATATATGATAATGTGAGATTACAGAAACATAATATAATAAAGATGACCCATTGAACATAAAGTATGTATAATATAATAAAGATGATACCCTGATCACATTTACCACTTACATAGCATGCCCAAACAA
The DNA here is from genome assembly GCA_963277665.1 of Viscum album. Classification (NCBI taxonomy): domain Eukaryota; kingdom Viridiplantae; phylum Streptophyta; class Magnoliopsida; order Santalales; family Viscaceae; genus Viscum; species Viscum album. The sequence continues at coordinate 1,009,426,211 of OY728128.1, read as the reverse complement.
ACCAAACAAGTCTAGTCCCTATGAGATAGCATCAACACCTCATTGAGGAGCTGTAAGAATATCGATTTACACACTTATCATAACACTGTCTATCACACATTTATGTTGCCTCAAACAACACCCCATCGAATGTGATGTCATTGAACACACCAAAGATACACGATTTTCATACCATTAGTACAATGACATTACTAGAAATATTTATCCCTTCTATGACACCCTTTTAGAATAATCACAGGCTAGCTTGGGTACCCAGATTATGGGTAGCCTAGGACAGTTCATGAAAATTGGTCATGTTTCATTGCTCATTATGTTTTTCAATATTTTCACTATATATTTGAATTTACCTCTCTCTATGAATTTGATATTGTATCTTATTTCCTTGAATTTGGAGAGACCTTTGTTATTCATTATATGATTAGGTTGTGCAATTTAAATTCATCCACTTGGATTTCTATAGTGGGGTTCTCATTAAAATCTCTTTTAAAAACAAATGAATGATGTATGTTATTTTCACTGAAATATGTTTTGTGTTTAGTACTATAAAAATTTATTTTCAATATTTCAAACAACTCATATTAAAAAAATAATTCAAACCATAAAATTTGGATTTCATATAATATAAAGGACATGTCCAATTGTTACTTCAAACATTTATGTATATTTCAAGTCCTAAGCTCTGTTAATTTGAAGTAATTATTCAAAAATGAATTTACAGATTTAACAAAAACTATTATATATAATTCAATCATAATAAATTTAAAATATTTATTAAGTGACACTAGTTCAGAACTTATGATGATCTTTGCTAACATGTTTTAGAATCCCATGGTGATAAATAAAATTTTCATACTAAAGATTTCGTTCGGCATCCCTGAAATCTTCTATGTTACCAAATAGTGGCCAAAATAGGGTGAGTATTACTCATAATTCCACCCCAATGGTGTCTGAACATGTCTATTCTGAGAATATAGTGTATGAAATAAATCGATAAACAAGGGTTTCAATTTAATAAATTAATTATATATATAAAATAAACCCATAGAATCTTAGTCTCTATGATGACACCCTCTGTTAGCCAAAGCATCATCAACTCCATGTGGGGTGTCTCTTTCATGAGGTTGGTCCTCCTACATCAGGACATATTCCCCCAAAATACTGGAAGATTCTGTAAAATCGAGATGAATATCCAATATCATGATTGATGTGTCCAATCATGGTATAGAATTTATAGAAATACTTTCTTCTTCCCATGGATTTCACCCCCAATGATAAAAGTATCCATCTCACTAGTCCTAGAATTGATATAACTACATACATCTTCCCATGGAACATGTTTTTAAGAGGAAAAAAACCATATAACCATGATAAGACATTTTATAACCACTTATGTCTTCCCATGGAATGTGACACTAAGGGGAAAATTAAAAATCTCATATCAAATTGTGGATTCTCTTGTATTAGGATGAATCACTGATAGTATATATCAATCAGGTCTAAAATATTATTACAAGACATATTAGTTAATTAATCCTAACACATAATAAATTTACCATTTATTCCCAATTTTCAAATCCTCCTATAGATACGAATCACCAAAATCATCTTAAAACATTTTCCATATTTCACATGCAATGTAAAAATCTTTAACTAAGACATGATTCCAAAGGATCCCATAAAATAATGAGGGGTTGGAATACCACAAATGTTAATGCAAGTCCTAACCATAATGATAAGAGAGAAAAAGGGGATCCTTGGGAGGGATCAACAGGAGGATTTTAGAAAGAAGGTATAATTCCAATTATTTAGGTTGTGCATGTGGCATGTCGATGCGATCCTAATTTTTCACATACTAGCATAATCAGAATAATCTAAAGGTAGTTTTTCAAGACCACCCAAATCAATTAATAAAGAATAAGAATGGGTATGTAAAGGTAACACCTTTCATGGATAGTGTTCTTTCATTACTAAATTCTTTAAGCCTCAACTCAAAATTTTAGATAAAACCCAATTCCATGTTATATGGGAAGTATTGATAGTACCTAAAAACAACACAAACCTATACATCTATGAACCCAAAAATATTTGTAGCTATTTTCAGTGGATTTCATGGTTTTAGTGAACCACCATAGGGGAAGGGAAATCGATATAATGAGACAGGTGAATCTTATTGCTCGTCATAGAGAAAAGGGGGAATTTGTATAACGATTTGGTGAATTTTAAGCCCATCATGAAATCGCCAACCTATCATTAAACAAGTCTATACCTGATAAAATCTATATACCAAAATACAATAAATATACTAACATGACCAATAGAGTGAAAAATAAAATAAAATAATCCATATGTCATATAAAGTGAGTAAGGAATGTAAAATGGCCATGGAAGGTCATTAAATAGTAAAAGATAGTATTGGATAATGTAAATTCGTATCCATTGATGTTTTACGTGATTTAAACTATGAAAATGGAACTATATGAAAATATAAAATAGAAAACAGGGATTTGAATTAACAATATAGAAAGTTAATCACACCATTCAAATATATGAAAAGAATCATTTAATAATTTTTTAATTAGAGGCCTAGTAAAATAAATTATTATTCTTTTAACCCTAGGTTTTAATTATGTTCACTTAGACACAAATATATCCAAGGTAACTCTTTATGAGGAGGGTTGGATGAAGGGTAGCACTAACCAATTTATTTATAGAATACCCTTTTAAATTTACTGGATTATGAGAGATATAACAGTTTAATGTAAAAAACCGCCTAAGTGGATAGATTTGGGATTTAGGTCCCTATCATATAAGGAGATGTAATTAAAAAAGATAACCCTGAGTTTTCCTTAGATTCAAGTGGAAAAGGTATCTCAAATAGCTATACCCAATGGAATCCAATAGATTCCAAATATTATAATATCTTTATATTTTAAGGGTAAATATTACCCTTATTACCATAACGAAAGGGAAAAAAGGGAATATTAGAGGAGTTACCCGACATTTCCTTATTTTAAATGAACCCTAATGTCCAACTGAATCGAACTAGAAATAAGTAAAAATATTGGTTCACCCAAGATGGATATTAGATCAATAATATCACCATATAGGACCTATCATAGGGGAAATGAGAGTAAATCACATGTTTGGGGTGATTTTTTGGAAATAATAAGGGTTTGAAAAGACCAAAAAAACTTTTAATAATTACTTTTCTACAATTATCTATCGGGTACCATGTATAGAGTCATTAAGTATCCTATGATTCAAAAAATAATAATTTCACCCATAGAAATCCCACTGGGAACCTAATATAGGTAAATTGGGAAATTTTTGGCCTCATAGACCTTGGATGCATTCCATCACGCTCTGTTTCATCTATTAAATATTCAAATTCCTCCATTAATTCTACAAAATACTATAAATGTGATTAATGTGTGTTTCAATTAAAAATTAATCTCACCCAAGATGGTCGTGGGGTCGTCGGACGGTTGGGGGTCACGGGTCATCAGACGGGGTTGCCGGACGGTTATGGGTTGCCAAGGCCAGGGGGTTAGGGGAAGAAGGGAGGGCGCGGGGGTCGCCGGACGGTTGAGGGTTTCTAGGGCCGTGGGGTGTTAGGGGAGGATGGGGTCACGATCGAGGGTTTGGGTGAAATGAGGGGTGGGGTAGGGAAGGGTTGGATTTTATAAAAAAAATACGGATTTCGCGAAAGTTTATTAAAAACCACCACGAATCCTTTCGGTGAAAACATTTAGCAGTGGATTTGTGTACCACCGCCACAAAACCACCCGCTAAACCCAGTTTTTATTTTAGTGTGAGTATTAATTTACTTAAGTGTTAGTCATCCATATTTAATGTTTTTTGTATGATGATATTCTAGATATCAAGAAAATATAAATTAATACCATATAAAATCATTGAAAATAATATTTTAATATATTAATAGAACTATAATTTTTGGACATTTCAATTCACATAGATTTATTATTAAATAAAAAAGTCTTTTGGGTGATGAAATTGGTTACTATAAAATTGACTGGAAAATTAAATCTGGAACATGTAATTTTATAAGAGACTCTTTAGTTTATTGTTCATATAAGAAACAATACCCTGTACTAATTTCCACTTTTAATGATAAATATGTGGCAGTTGGTAGTTTTTTTACATAAGTTTTATGGTGGAAACACACACTCACCAACTATGGAATGAGTTTTACTAAAACTCAAAATCATTTTGATAAAACAAGTAAAATTTAAGTAATTAATAACACATCACATAACTCATGTTTTAAGAAGATACATATATAAAACAAATTTATTTAGGATCACTCAATCAAAGGTGACATAATTTTACAATTCATCAGAACATAAGATCAACATTCAATCATTTTTACAAAAATTCTTAGTTACGATAGATTTGAATATATCAAATTTGACCTAAGAAAATAAATGTTAAATAATAATTAATATCTAATTATTGATGAACAATCTCTTTATATTATGTTACTCCATTCTATAGGCTGAGAACATATGTTTTATTTTTTTCAAAAAAAAAGTGTTCGTCATAAAAAATTTAGTTTTCTGAAAATGTGTGTTTTCAAAAAACATTAATATTAATAAGTTTTCAAAACAAGCATTTGTTTTAAAAAAAAGTCAACTTCATTATTAAAAAAAAGATATATTGACTCTTAAAATATAATAAAATTTCAAAAATTATAAAATTTTATAAAAATTTATAGAATAATAATTTTTCATAAATTTTCGATCTCAAATTTTGTAATAATATTCTTAAAATTAAATTTTTTATTTATTTTACATTAAAATAATTGTTATTTCACAATCAAATCTTCCATAATCAATTATGGATAAAAAATATGAATAGGTTATTCATACTGATATAACTACTCACTCTGAGAGGTACTCTCTTATTCTTATCTATTATTACACAATCTCATTACGTTAGTTTTATTATTGTTGTTGTTATAAATTGAGTTTTAATAAAAAAATTGTTTTTATTTAAAAATTTATGTTCCTAATAATCAGATTCATTTTCGATTTTATTAATTTTTAAAAAACATCCAGAGTTCAAAAAAATTATTTAAACCATTATTTGGATTGATGGAACCACCAGATCAGATAAATTTCTTCTTTACTATTGTTTTTGATATAAAAGGCGAACCACCAAACATGGTAACTATATAAAGAAGGACCTCCTCGTACCCCACATCTTTTTTTCTAGAAATTTGCGCACAATTTTTTAACAACTTAACACCACCTAGTCTGATAAATTTCCTTTTCTTCTAATATATTGGTTTCAATTTCATAATATAATGACCAAATAAAGTTGAATTTTCAAAGTGGTACGTTTTCTAGGAAATATTTATAGAGATATTTTTAATAATAAGTGTGATTCAATCTAAGAAAATATTATATCTTTTTGGGGATGGTAGTCCATTTCTGGTGAGAAACCTTGTCACAACCCCTCCCTCCAAAGATACCATAATGAGGGGAGATTGATAATGACCCTCGAGTCTCGCCTCCAATATGCCCTAGGATGGTGACTAGGACCAAGGTTGTACAAATCTCACAATAATGGTGGCATTAGCTTTTATAATATAAATAAGATCACGAGATAGGATGAATCATCCATAAACGACTACATGATATAATATAAAATAGAAACCCAAAACACCCCACATGAATGTATATATATAACATATTCAAATAATAGTGTCCATAGTAAATAAAAAAATATAATGATTAGAAAAAATATATTCATGGAAGCTAAGCTACTAAGGTCTACTATAGTCCATGAAATCCTCTAAAGAAAACTAAGAATTGTTTTTTTACATTGGGAGAGATTACAATTATACTCATTAAGAAAACCTGATGTCACTCATGGACATGTGAAATAGGAATACTAATGCACCAGTGCGAAAATAGAAGAACCAAATCACCCATATACATGTAGAATGATCATCCCAACCTCAGTAATGCATTCTCACCAAATAACACAATCCATGCAATATAATGTAAATTAAATCACATTGATTATAGGGTATCCCAGACCATATTCCCAATAATCTTACACTATCACACCCTAATGGAAGACATCATCAAGCTACCATATCTTTTGAATACACCACATCACATCCCATTGGCAAACACCTTTGCCTCATAATACACCACATCCATACACACCTGGTCCTCAAAACACATTGGGCATGCACACACCAAGGACTCACCACACATCACATCACATCACATCACATCTTATACTGAATACACCTAGGAAAGCACGTCACAATGCATCTCAATGACCCCTAGGAAACATCATCACAACTCATCTAGAAGACAAATAGGATACTGCATCCCAAATCATCCTAGAAACAGCTATGATACCACATCACTAGTTATCATGAAAACAACTAGGATATGAAAACCAACATTTATTTATGTAACATTCTATTGAACATAACATCTTATTAAATACCTACATATCTTAGATGTGGGAGCAGTGAAGAACATGTGTCCAGCCATCCATCCTCTCATCAGGATGATTGGAGTGACAACCCCGCATGATTATGATTGTGTTCGGTGCATAGTTCTCAACATGGGTAGGGTGTATATATATATATAAATAATTTAAAAGTATATATATAATATCAAATACTCAATCAAATCCTATGTGTTCATGAATTAACAACCTACTCACAACACTATGACCTTTTCTTCTATCTCTAAATTTATTTACAAATATTTACAACAATCATTTTGAAAGGTGAAGAGTCTGGTTAATCAAATACAGCTTCAAATTTCTTCCTCATTTAATACCCATTCATTTATTTTGGATCAACCAACTTTAATCATTCCACACATCTTTAAATTGTTTATTAATAATTATCTTCCCATTAACAAAACCAACCCATGCCATTTAAAAAATTTCTAAACATTCATTTTTTCCATCACTACTCATGAATCTAGTTCCATGAAACCAAATTACAGACACAACTCAACATTCTATCACCTCACATCCTAAAAAGTATGTCTGATAGACTATCACCTCCTACCTGAAAATCACAGCCCAAAAACTAATACTTCAACAACACAAAATAGTATCCCATAAAATAAAATCCTCAAATGCCCTAACCACGCATCATCATCTCACAATAACGACCTCACATCAAAATAAATCAAGATACATTTATATATTTAAAAACGGGATGTTAACTTATTCAACTTTATTATAGGGGTGTTATCACACAAAACAAAATCCTAGGGTTAACCATTTCATTAGGCAATTATAAGTAATTAAGCAATTAATATTTATGGTTATATCACAAAAATCAAAAAAAAAAAGAAAAAATCCTAACTAATTTATCTAGAATAATAAAATTCCCAAATGGAAATAATTTTCAATGGAATATAAAATAACAACCATAATATTATAAATAATGTAAAATATATACAAACATGCCAAAAATTCTACATTCCCCTATAAATTCAATTAACATTATATTTATCTTTGATTAGGACATATAAAAACCCCAATTCATATATAATATAATATACACCCCTCCAGTATCATATAGAAGTAATGATAAGTGGGAGAAATCCCTACATCATGAAGCTTTTCGACTCACATCACACTATAGGGTGAATGAAAAAACTTCCCAAAAACAATTGTTTCACAAGAAACATGTGGGTCATCATATACCACACCAAATGGTGGTAAACAATCGACCCAAATATACCCAAAAAACAACACCAAATAGAAACCCAAATAAAATAATAGAATTAAAAAGAGAAGAATGAGAGGATATAATCTCCACAAATCGAATACAGATCGACAATGAACAACTACCGAGATCAACAAATAAAATATAGATGAAAATACCATGAAGAACACCTTAATGTTTTAGGGGTTCCCAAAAAATAATATGAATAAATAACTATGGATAATTGAATGAAAAATAGGCCAGAAAATAATTTTGCAACTTCACTGGATTAGGGGTTTGGCACAATGTGTAATCCCCTTTTACATCAGGTAATCCGCACGGTTCAGCTTTTCAGAATATTGTGTCTCTTATTTATTTTTTAACTGTAAAAATCTAAATAACATGATCCTGACATGGAAAAGCTAGGAACCCATATTTATGATTGTTCAATCCACTTTCATGACATGTAATTTTTGTAGTAGCTCTCATTAAACTCAATATTCCACATAAAACTCTCAGAACCTCCAATGAACACCTCAAACACTCAAAACTAGAAAAATAACATACTGAGAAGGCATAAACAATTACATCAGATACCTATCAAATTAATCATTCCCACAATATTACAAAACCAATCCCAATGAAATGGGGGGGTAAACCACCACCCTATGAGAAACCTCTAAAAGATTTCATCATACCTCAACTGGTACCACCATCTAAACATTCCAAAATAAACAACCAAAAAAACTCACACAACTTATTATCCCTGAAACCAAAACTACAATTTGTATTATCTAAAACAACCACAAATCTACTCAACCTGTAAAAAACTAACAAACCACACCCTCTTGAAGACACGAATTTGGGAACTCCATCCTCCATGTAAATATAGTATCTACTTTGGATGTCACTAACTCACCCACACATGTTTAATCATATCAAATTTAATGCATCTCGATTATGATTCAAGTTCTCCCCATTTCATATGTGATGAAATTATAACACATTATACCACACACTACCCAAACCCCAGAGAAAATAACATTTCAAAAAAAATTATTCAAACATCGCATTTAAAAGAAACACATAGAAAATGAATACCTAAAACAACATTAGGTAATGGGTGTGCATATCCATTTCCCACTATAATGTACTCTCATTAAGGAGGGTATGCATCTACAATAAATAAACCAAATGAATGGTCTGTCCATGCAGTGCCTTCTCTTGATGATCTTTCTTCACTATTGGATACTCCACAAAAATCACGTCATCCTCTATATCCAATTCACCCCAGTAAATGACATAGGAGTAAACATAAATATTTCGATAAAGTAAAGATAGGTTGATGAAATTATGGTTCCTCTAAAACTATGTTAAAAACTCCAACTGGCATGCAACATTTCCAACTTTCCCCAACACCTAAAATGTCCCAACAAACTAGGGAGAAATATTACTCCCACTAATATACCATTACATCCCATGCAGATGAGAATCATTCAAGAACATGTTTTCCTCATACTAAAACTTGTATAGCCTCCTCTTATGACCAATATACAAATTTTTATGATCTTACACTACTGTTATCCTTAGAAAAATCAAATGAACATTATCTTTCATACTATACACAAAATCGAAACCATAATCCTTTTTCTCCCCAATATCTATCTATCACAATGGTGACTGACATAGTAACCAATACAAAGCCTCAAAAGAATCCATGCCAATGGAATTATGACAGATATTATTTTAGGAAAAATCAACCAATTGCATCTTTCCTACCATATATCCGCCAAAGTCCAAGACCCATGATAGTAACCAATCATCTAATGTCTAGGTAGTCTGTTCTATTTTCCCATATATATAAGGGTATAAGGATGTGACAAAGAGTATGTGAGTGCCAAAATAATGTTATATTCGCCTCTATAATTATGAGGAAAAATGTTCATCCCAATTCGAGATAATAGAACTTGTAACTCTATTGAACCATACATCTTAATCACCATACATAGTATCCAATGCATCTAATGTTGAAAACTCATTGATCCCTATGACATGGACCAATTTCATCAACAAATCCTCGAACACCCTGATAAAATCACAAAACCCCAATGATCTAGGTAACCCTATGATGAAATCCATCGACAATTCATACCATTTCAACTTGGGAACATCAAATGGTTGCAACAAAAATCCATTAACATGATTCCTGGCCTTTAACTATTTGAAAACCAGAAAAAAAGCCACAAACTCAACCACTAATAATTTCATCCTAGGCCACCAAAAATGATTTCTCAATCCACCTAAAATTTTGGAAACTCCTAGATGTACCACCTTAGGTGAGATATAAAAATCACAATAGACACCGTTGTGCATCGCTACCAGACCAAGAATCTTCCCACCAAACGACTATTTGTATTGAACATTCTCTGAACACCACTAAAAAGCATCATCGTGGCCCAAAAAATCATGCATCACCTATGCCTCTTAAGTCCCCAAAGACTCCTCCACCTGATTCATCAATAAAAAATGCATTGTCATTTGAAATAAACAGTATCTACAACCATTCATTTATGAATCCAATTGCAAGGTTTCCATTTTATCAATTTCTTTCCAAGCAATTGCAAACACCAAAAAAACACCCTTCCATGACTTCATTGTGAAAGTGTTAAAAATTTCATTCTACTATCTATGGGTGTAATATATCTTGAAATAATAACCCTAAATAAGCATTAAGAACCTCAATTTTATAAATTTCAAGTCAAAAATGAAAAATAATTACATCAAAATCTTTTGATATGTATAGACCATAAATCATTCCCCAATGTGGTAACGTTGCTTCAACTTCATCACAAACACAATGGCTACTAGCCCCAGATAGTTGGTGGAATAGTTTTAGTGATGGAGATATAAAATACTATAACCATATTGGATAATCATCTACTACTACATTAACATTAATCCCAAACCTAGATGAGAAGTGTCATAAAACGCCTCTTACAACACACCCTCCTCGAGCAGCCACAGTTTAGGATCACTGAATAACATCCCCTTAAAGAAAAAGAATACTTCTAGGCACTGATAAATCCACCAAAAAATATATGTTTTTCCACATCAAAAATAATAATGGGGATTCAACTTATGATAAATTTGGTAAAAACTTCTGATAATAGACTGTGATACCAAGAACAATTTGATCTTTTACCACATTATTGGATGATTCCCAAGAAACACAAATACTTCAACCTTTAAGGATTATACTAGAAAACTGAGCTAAGAAACCACATGACTACGGAAATTCACCTTTCATGTCCAGAAGATTCCCTTTGAAAACATTCAAACGATCTAGTGGCATCAAAGAATGTGAAAGGCAACATAGATATTATCATTAGGATCTTCTTCTAAAATAGATTAGATTATGATATAATAAATTAATATGATGATGAACTAATCATTATGCTCATAAGATATGGTGTTAATAATCCCCATAAACATGGATGGTGAATTCGGAACACCAAATAGAATGTCTATAAATGTGATGTGACCATACCTACAATTGAAGGCTATCTTCATGACATTTTCCTATTTTACCCTCAACTAGTGGTATAATAACTATTGATAAATCATAGAAAAAATAACTCACACATCTTGGGTAATCGAAAATATCTTCTATCCCTGGGAGAGGGTAACATTTTTTGACGATCACCAGATTAAAACTCTCATAGTATTTACACAACTGTAGACTGCCATTATCCTTCATAGAGAAAATCTATAGGGAACCCCCATTGTGACATGATAGGATGTATGATTCCTTACTACATCAATTTATATATCTAAATATTTAACTAATATTATGTAAAAGGTTCTATTTGATAAGGATCCATCCAAATTGGGGAAGCACCAGTCTACAAGCCTATCCCAAACTCAACAACTCATCGATGTTGTAGTATCCCAAACTCCTAATAGAAACCATCAATGAACTCCCTAATAACCAAGGGAACCTACAAAATCTCAGCATCAACTAATTCCACTGATATCTATGCCAGAAAGTAATGAAGGGGATCAACATGTCGACTTGCAACCTAAAATCATTGCTCACAAACAAAAACCAAATGTTGGTCATCCACATTTGAATGTTCAACCCTCCTCTAGAAGAAATAAATACCGACATGTACAGAATACAACCAATTGATGTAGATGATGAAATTTTATGGCTGAATATGTGGCACAAAAAGATCCCTAGGGGACTAATATAGCCCCATCATCAGTCTAAACCCCCAGAACATCAACAATATAGTTTGTAGTATGACTAGAATACATAACACAAATGGGAAAAGAAGCCTCCATATTTATAGTACAAGATAAAGGGATAGAGAAGTTGAAATAATGGAATGTGAAGCTCCTAAATCAAAAAAGTCAGAAAAAGGGTAATAAACAATCAGATTACACCCTTGATTATCTATGGACCCTCTGTTACTACAACCTTCAATTTGTGAAACATAACTCTCTCACCTCCTATTCCTATATGATAATGATCAACACCACTAACACTCTTGGTTCTTGATCTTGGAACATGAGGAAAATCCTATGGTCAGAATCTACCTACTCCACCACATTATAGAGGAAAAAACCTGCTTCACCATATGATGACACAACCTCACTAAAAACTACTGTAGTGGCCAGTGTTGATCATTCCACATCCACCAAACTGAGATCGAGTTACCACAGGCACTGGATCTGGTAATTCCAACAACACCACATCCGAAACACAATATCACAAAACTTCCTTATAAATCACAGAATCCACTGGCATTGGAAGGTCTTAATGAAACAGATGAGGTCGACTTTTTATTAGTTGGAAACTCAATGTTCCTAGTTCCTGGGACCTACCTCTATGAAATTTTCCCCTCGAGGATCCTTTTTAGTTTCCTTAACATGGAAAACATCTTCATGAGTGCAACTAATCAATCAACTCAACCTTATTTTAAACCACCATATTCATTGGCAACATCGAATGATCAACTACATAATGAATGGAAGGATTGTGTGTCCCCTCAAGATTTTTTGTATGAGACTATTAATATAGAAAAATATCTATAGAAAAACATTAAAAGACCATGAACTTGATTCTCATCTCTCACACTAACATGTTACCCTACTAATTATAAATAATCATATTCCCCTTTTAATTAATTCATGGTAGATGAAAGTAACTCTTCCAGGACCACTTTATAGAAGTCGTCCCATAAAATTTCTGCCTCCTTCTGCTCTCCCAGATTTATCATCCACCACTAATGCATAGCTCCCTGTATCTAACTAACATCCAAATGGACCCAGTACCATTTCAAAAATCAGCTAAAACTAAAATAGATCCTTAAGTTTTTCATATAACCCTTTGTTTCAGCATCTGAAACACTACCCTTGTACATTTCAACGACATGATGTTGGAATGCTTTTAATTTCCTCTTCCACTGAACATCCTCATCACCTAGATCTATCCTATGACGATCAACCAGATAATCTGGGGAAACCTCAACTACCTAAGGCACACATCTATGATGACAATGATCCATATATGATAGAAAAAATGAACATCCAAATCCTTATAGAGTCGAATTTTATTAATATTTTTTAACTCATTTAATTCATCTTATTATCAATTCACTCATTCCCCAAAAAATCCTATCTAATCAAGAAAATAATTCATTATAATGCTTGTACCTCTCTTAGTTATCTACCATAAAAGACTTTCCATCTCACTTGGGAATTATATAAGATCAATGTCTGTGCACTGGATCATAGGGGACCTAAAATCCAATGTCCTCCCTAGACTCCCTAGAATATATCACAAACAAATTTCAACCAGAACTATTTCCATATCACCCCTTGAAACACTCATTCTCCCTAATGCCGAAATACATCATATCCCTAAACCAATTCATCTGATTCCACTCTATCATGTCCCTGATCCCCAATGATAGGTCAATATGGGGAGAGAGATAAAGACGCCAGAGTCCCTCCTCTAGTAGGCCCTGGGTTGGTGACAATAACCAATGGTGAAAAATATAAAAATATGGGAGGATTTATCTATTATAATATATATAGGATTTTGATAAATAATGAGTCATTCCAAAAAATGAAAACCATTATAAAAGATAAACCCATACCTTCCCCCGTTCATGTATAAATATAACTCATATAAATAAAATTCTCCAATGTAAATACCCTAAATTTATGCTAAATCAATGACATAACAACTGTCAAGTATTTGAGATAGTAAGGTTCAATATTATCCCTGAAATGCACCTGGAAACCATAAATTGTTACTATTCATAGGGTTATCATACAAGTATAGATAGTTGAAAAAAAGCTAGTCTCTTGTGAACATGTGAAATAATTTTACTAATGCACCTATAAGAATAAAATAAAACCCAATATCAATTATATAGGTACACTAACCATCCCATCCTCACCAAGGAACACCCACCAAAAAAATTCCATGTAATATAATATGATGTAAATAGCATCAATTATCAGGTTCCCCACACAACTTTTCCATTGATTGTCCGCTCTCACACCCCAACGACAAATATACTGGTTATCCCACCTCTTAGGAATATACTACATCAAAACCTACCCACACACACCTGGGCCTCATAATGCTTCATTCACCCACACAACTACGCCTCACAAAACTATACATCACATCACATCACATCCAAAAGAATCCTCGGAAAGCACATCACCTCACATCCCAAAGACACTTAGGAAACCACTTCAAAAATCATTATGAAGACGCTTAGGATATCGTATCACAACTCATTTATAAAAAAATGTGACACCGAATAAAAAATCATACTAAAGATATTTGGGATTTAACAACCGGGATATAAAGCATAGTGGGAGCTTTGACCATCATAGCATGTACAATACCTTCCTCATTAGGAAGTGGGTTCTGGGAAGTGTAGGTGCCTGCCATCCATCCTACCACTTGGATGTTGGGAAAGACACTCACACGTGACTATGTGGTTGTTCAACACATAGTACTAAACATGGGAGGGGTGCCTGTTGAAATAAATAAAATTTATCAGAATATATATATATATATATAGTATCATAAACTTAGGTCCAATATATTGGATCTCAAACAAACAACCAACTCATAACACTACCAACATTTCTTCCATTTATAAATTCATTTATATGTATTCAGAATAGTTTTTTCTAAAGGTAATGAGTCTTGATAATGTAATAATGAATCACATTTCCTCCTAATTGAACATTAATAAATTTTATTATTTAGAATTAACCACCTTTAAAAAGACAACCCATCATAAAGTTATTTATTAAAAATAATCATCCCAATAACCAAACAAACCCATACTATTTCGAAACATAATAAACATTCTTTTATTCCATCAGTTCTTGTGAATCTAGCATCAAGAAAAAACATTCCACAAAAAACTCCTAATTATATCACCTCTCCACCCCAATAAAATGGCCCAAAAACAATCACATCACAAACCAAGAGCAAATCCCAAAACTATAATCCCCACACCCCCAACCAAAAATCGACATACCACAAACATAACCTCACATAACAACACAACATGTTTCATTTTTATATTTATAAAGGGTCTTTTATCACATTACACATTATTTTATGGGTGTTATCACACAATCCAAAATACCAAGGAAACAATTTCATTATCCAGGTATATGTAATTTAGAAATTTCAATTTAGAGTGACATAAAAACAATAAAAACCAAAAGAATAGTCATTTAAAATATATCTGGTGCAAATAAAGGTACCGAACGCCACAATTTTCAATTGGGTATCAATCTTAAACAATTCTAATATCATAAATAATATAAATGTTGTAATAACATGGGAATGAAACCCCATTTCCCCGTTCAATTAAATAAACCAATTATTTATCACTGATTAGGCCAAAATAACCAAAATCAATAGATAAAAAATTAAACCCCGCATATAGTACACAAAATAAAAAAAATTATAGAAATCCCCACATTAAGAATAATTTCAAGTCATTGTGCACGATAGGGTGAAGAATAAACAACTAAAAACCCATAGTTTCTCAAAAATATTTTATATCAACTTACACCACACTATAGGGTGGTAAAAACACATCCCAAAGGTACCCCAAACCAAATACACACCCCAAATGTAGACCCTCATGAAAAGAAAGTAAGAAAACAGAGGAGAACGAGTGGATAACCTACCACAGATCGAATACGGATATAAAATTACCAACCACTGGGAACAAAAGGAAAAATATGGAGGAAAATGTATTGAAGATCGGCTTAGGGTGTCTAGGGTTCTACCACATGAGAGGAACAAGTATCCACGTCCCAATGAATGAAAAATTGACTAGAAAAGAATTTTAAAACATCACTAGATCTGGGAATATCATGACATGTAATTCCCTTTTATATTGTATAATCCTCGATGAACAATTTCACTAAATAATGAATTATCATTTTGTTATTTAATCCCCAATATCTACACATCATGAAACAGCCTGAGAAATACATGAAACCAACATTCTTTTTGTGTAATCTAATTGTACCATGTATAATTGTTTTAGTAGTTCAATGGAACCTATGACTCCGAGTTAGAAATCCAAAAACACCCCATGACATATCAAACACTCAAAACAAAAAAGGTAATTTATTGGGAAGGGATATAAAATTAAAAACTGGATAAGAACATTGATTTATTTTACCCTGATTTAGTTCATGAATTTTATTCCTTTGCTAAAGTATTTATTGGATATGGTAATAAAAAAAATTGTTCTACACTATATGAAAATTGAACTACCATTTCCTTGATTAATAATTTATATTTTATTAGAATAAATTCTCAGGAATAAGATTATTTTCAATTAAATAAGTTTCTCTACAATATTAGTACATTCAATAAAAGAAAATATTAATATTACTTATTTTCTAAATATGGAATGATTAGAAAAGTTACCTATAACATAATAGACAATTGTTTTGTTTCTTTATACAATCAATGAATTTTTATACCAATGGAGGGAGATTGAGATACATTAAAAGTATCGGATATTTCATTATTGGATTTACAATTGAATATGAGGTAAATTAATCTTTTCATGTTTCCTTATAAATGATTAAAATAGAAAAACATGCAAAATAAAATACAATATCATTATGTTTCCCTATTTTATTCTCAAAATTTTTTGTTTAATGAAGGAATATTTTTAGACTGGTCAACGAATAGTATCTAAAAAGAGATATGTTTTATTTTATTTGTGATAATACCATGAATATTGTTAGATTAAATTTTTATGAAAGGTATAAAATTATTGTTGAGAATGTTGGTAGTACTACATTAGAGGTATATATATCAAAAAATATGTGATTGATGATATGAAAAAGAAGAGGAAGGTTGTGTCATCCCCACCAAATAAGAAAACGAAGAAACAGAATAGTTATGACGAATATATTTAAGATTGGATGAAAAATAAATCGGATAATATTTCTAGGGATTCAGTGTTCATAAATGATCCCGCAAAAGAAAATGATATGAAAATACATGTTGTGGAATCTATATAAGAAGGAGCAAAAAAAGAAACAAAATAATTAGTTCAAGATGTTTTTCAATTTGATTATTTGTTAAGAAAATTTGAAATACACTTTTTGAATTTTTTAATTCAAGTAAGTAATACAAATAATGTAAATCCATAATAGGGATAAATGTTTTATGAAGAAGCTGTGATTAATGCTGAATTTCATTATGTGTAATACATAGAGAAGGAAATTTTTTTTTATGTGGAAAAAGTTCCAGTGAAATTTTTTGAAATAGAACTAACTGGAAAATCAACTCATAGAATAGTAAGCCAACATCAATATGATCATGTTTAGGAAACATATGATGAAATTAATTGAATTTAAAAATAAATAGAATAAAAATAATTAGAATACTAATGAGTTTTATATGAATAATTTTTAGCATAATTTTTTAGAAGTGGATGAAGATTAATAAGAACATGATGTTAAGGAATAGACTATTTTAACGATTAGACCTACTTTTAGAAAAATAATCAGACTCATCATCATCATTATCCTCATCAAAAAATACTTCCAAAATTCCTAGGTAAATTTATTCTATAAGTTATTGTTAATAATTACCATTAGAAGTATAAGTTGAATCTTTTTCAATAATAGAGGTCCGTGATCAAAATTTAAAAACAAATGTTATGAAAAATAAAAAACAGATTATTTGGACTTATAAGAATTATTAGATGATAAAAAAATAGACTAAAGTAGTATATAAAGAACATAAATATATAAATAAATAAAAATTAATACATGTGTAAGTATGAACCAGAAGAATAATACATCCCATGGTTTAACAAGAATAGAGATATTTGGTAGAAAGTAGTACTTGACAACTAATTGATTATATTGTTATTGTGTTGTTGTGATTAGAAGTAACCGTTACTTATTTTCATATAATAAATTCATGATTTAAACTTATTAAATATTTTATAAATGATATGTCATAATAAATAAATATTTTAAAAGGGAAATTGATTCAGATTGATGTCTATTTAAATGTTATTCAATAATGTTCTCAAACTCACAAAAATGAATGTAATGGGAGGGTTAAATGGTCTCATAAATGTGATGATGGAATATGGATGTGTGATGAAAAATATGATGAATTTATGAACATTTTAGTTGAATAAATTTGAGATTCATTGATGATCGTATTAAAGAAGTGAATACTTGTACAAATAATAGCTATGATTTAGAACTCGGGATGTCCAATATAAAATACACTAAATCTGAAAATATTATTTTTAATGAGGAGAACAACAATATTTTTTGGAGAAAAGAAATAACATATGTTTTTTGAAGACAATGTTTACATGATGGATAAACACAACAAGGAGTTCAAAAAGATGTTGCTTTTGTGAAGAAAATTTATGTTGAAAGGGTGATTTTTTTTATTTTGAACTCTCATTATAATTTTTTATAAAACATTTGAATATTTTTATATAAATGAATTTATTTTTAATCTAAATATAATTTTTTTAATGCATTAAAATTAATATTTGTTGAATTCCTTTAATATTTTAATTGATAATTAGTCAATTTGTTTTAACGTTTAATAGATTTTCCCCTTATCTACCATTTTAGGATACTCTGAACATTTTTTCATTCATTTTTGAAAATAAAAAAGGAAGAGAAATTTCATGACATGTGAGAAAATGTTAAATAGGGTGAATATTTTATAAAAGGTAAGTTGTTGTATTAATGGGGGAATATGATCCTTATGGGTAGAATAATTATGAAGGGGGAGAGGCTTTCAGAAATTTGATTTCTCGGAATACACTATCATATTCATATTCACAATCAAAAGAGTCATAAAATCAATGGTAATTAAGGTTTAAATGATTAAATATAAATAAAAGTAACTTGAAAGAAAAAAATTATATTTGTTTTCAAACTTATTTTCTATTTATGATTTTGTTTTTCCCAAAATGGGGAGATTTCAGAGTCATAATTTCTACTTCTTACATTTTCATTCAATTTTTTTTATATTAATAAAATGTTCTTAAAAAACATGATTTTCAACATTTTATTTCCTTATTGTTTTTTATTTTTTAAATGCTTAATTTTTACCATAAATTGATTATGTTTAAATAATTATGAATATAAACATTATATTAATTATTCGGATTATTATAATGTGTGTGTTTCCAGTTAATAAGAATTAACTTTATTAAATCCAAAATTTAGACTTTATTACTGTCCTTTCATACTAAAAAAATTATTAACAATCAGATTGAAAGTATTAATAATTAAATCATACTAATTATCATAAATATTATCATATACAAATTGTTTCAAAAATCCAATAGACAAAAAATGTTTATAATTGGAATACGAGGAGTTAATTATAATGTATGGAATGCATTAAACATTATAATAGTGTTAAATCAATACAAAATCAATCATTCTGTTATTAGGGGTTGTCATGAGCTATAATTTTCCATGTCTTATAATCCATTACAACAAACCTGGAAAATATGACCATTTAAAGGTTACCTATAAATACGAGGTCATTTGAAGAGATTGGAGATGGCATGTTGTTAGTGTATTGATTACTATCACTCTTATATATTTCTATATGTGATCTTCTCATTCTTAGTCAATGTAATTATTTATAGTGTTTTCAATATAAAGAATAATTTTTGGGTTTTCAACTTATAAACAATTGTAATTATAACTCTTGTTCGACTATTGTGACAATCAAGGGCTTCTAAGGGTAGGAAGACAAATAATAATCCATCTGATCAAGGGATATCGATTGTAAATAGAGAGGATATGATCGTTGTATCACGAAATTCTAGGAATAATAAGATAGAATGATTCTGATATATATATATATATATAGATTTCCTAATTATGAAATGTAGACGTTTCTATTTGTACAAAACCATGGATGCCTTTTTCTTGGTTACATACTACAATACTCATAAGGTTAAAAGGGGGTTAAATTTCAAATAGCTTGGAATTAATTATTTCATTTATTTCTATTTTATTATTTATTTTTTATATTTTTTCATTTCAATTATTCAATTTAATAAAAAGGTATTCTTCAGAAATAGCTTTCTGTATAATTTTTCTTATCATATGAACTCTGAATACATTAATAAATACATCATAAATTAGATCAATAATGATTCAAATATACTGATAAATTCAAACAATTCGTAGTTTTAATTCTTTGATATTGTTAATTTCACTAAGGGTCGGGTCTAATAAAATACATTAAGAGTCTTTTGGTTTTTTTGTTTAAACTTTGTAAACAATGTTTTTAAACTAGAATTAACCCCCATCCATTTTAATGTATTATAATTTGAATATATCAATGGATCCTACAATAATGTTATATGTTGGGAATATTTATATGATAGTTAAATAATTCTTCAATGAGGATAATAATGATATATATAAAATCCCTAACGAAATTATATATTTCTATTAATGGTTTTATAAAAATAATGTTCTGAATTCTAAAAAAAATAACTTGATGAAATCTATGAAATTCTCATTCAGAAAATGTATTCAAGGATAATGTGAATAATCCCAATGTTTTCCCAATTTTCTCAAGCTCTTCATATAAGAGAAGAATAATTTATTCAAATAAATAAACTTTGGTGGAAACATTATTACTTATTGTTTTTAGTTGATGAAACAATTTCATTATTTCAGTTGGAATGCAGTAGTGTAACTATAGGTTATAACTTTTTTATACAAATTATTCCCCTTTTTTAACAGCCCTTCTTATAGAATTTTATCCAATTGGAAATACTCTTGTTGAGGTAGTTCGACATGTCAGGAATTTCATGATTATGGAACTTCCTCAACCTAATCATACACCCTCTTCATCCACCTATAATCATATGGTTACATGCAACATAAAATATTTAGTGTCTCTTTATTCTCATCAATTAAAGAGGAGTTAATACTCTGATTAGTTGTTGATAATGATTTTACTTTAATAGGAAGGAGTGAATGGCATCTTTCACCGTTATTTAGTCATTAATAGTAAATAATGTCAATTTTATGTTGAAATTGTTTAATACATGGTAAAGAAAATATATTTTTGGACATTATTCATCCATAATTGAATCAAGATAATGTTTTTTATTAATTAATAAAATAATTAGTAAAATACATTTATTTTAACGTAATTCTTACGATTAATCTTGTAGTTTGAGTTTTAAATATCTATATTAATAAATGGTTATAATTTTAATATTAAAATATTTTTTAAGAATTAATTTTATCCTATAGAATCAGAAAAAATTATAATTTATCGAAAAATTATTTCTGCAAATATTTTAAAACTAATTTTTTGGAATAAAAAATACTTATTTTTTATCTTAACTATTTTTATACGTTCTTTTTATTTCAAAATTATTATAAAATTTTATTAATATTAAATAAATTATTATTGAAAATTTTAAATTTGTATTCAAATTCTTATTTATTATTTTAAAGATGGAATTAAAAATCAAATTTATCGCCCCACTATTAATAATAATAAATTCGAATACGAGTTTCATAATAATTATTTTAAAATACTAAAAACATAATGTTAAATACAAAAAAAATTATAATCAGTTAAAATATTTTTTTAATTAAAACAGTAGTTGTGATAAAAATTTATTATTTAATTTAATAACATATACTTATTAAAATTTATATTAGTGCCTTAAAACTAATTTCATAATGATGATTAAAACATATATTATTAATTTATTTAAAATAAATAAACATATTTTAAATTAAAAATTATTATATTAAAACCCATTTTATATTAAAATAACATCTTTTTTCAACAACAGATATTACATTTCAAATTAAAATTCATATATCTAATTTAATACAATGACCTAATTTTTTTAGTAAATTATCATAATAATAAATATGAACCTAAATACTTATAATTTTTATATTTATAACTTTATAAGAAATTTAATAATTGAGTAAAAATTTAAATATACAAATATTGGAAGTCATGATAAGAAATTGGTTTGAATCCCTCAATAAGTAATATTTTTTTCTTGAAGTAAAATCAATGATTTTAAAATGTATTATTATCCTTTATTTTATCATTTATTAGCAGTTACGATATGAATTATTCTTATAAATATTTTAAAATAAACAATTATTAATAAAATACTAATTTATATCATTCATATTAAAAATAAAAGAAACTATTAGAATATTTGAAATAAATTGGACTTTATATGTATTATGTAACCACATATAAGTGGAATATTTAGAATTATAAAATCATCCTTAAAAAAATAAAACAAATAAGACATTGTAATATTTTTTATTGTCAATAGATTATATACATAACATTACCAATAAAGGAAATAATTATTTAATTTTAAACATATACCTCATTGTATATTAAAAATATATTCGTGAGAGAATATTTCTTCTCATTGGGTAATAGATAAATTTTAAGACTTATAGAAGTTTAAATTATTCTGAATAAAAAATTAATATAATTATAAACAAAATTGAAAGATAACTTATTCCATAAACATTATAGGATGTTTTGTTAAAAAAAATTAATTTTAACACTCAAATATTTCCAATTATGTTTTATTTTGAATGAAATTAAATATCATATATTGCGCACAACACTGACTGGGCTTGCATTAAATGAAAGACTGAGTTTCTATAAAAAAACATTAGTATTCTAATTATTTAATTATATATATATATATTACCAATTAAATATAATAATAATAATATTTATAAATAATTTATTAATTTTATTTAAATATTTTTCAGATAGATAAAATATATTTATAATGAAATATATAAGATTCTGTAAAAGAGATATATATTTTAAAATACTATTTTTTCAAATTAACTACTTTCATAGAATTTTGTGAATATAATTAAATTTATATTAAGACAAAATTTATTATTAAATTCAGTAAAAATATAATTTTTTCATAATATAAAATTTATATTATGGTAAAATCTTTGTAATTTTCTGAAATGTTTGGAATTTTGATGAATAGTGACAATACTACATTATTGTTTAAAAACAGACTCTTTCGTTTAAATATTTATATGAAATTAAGTTTAATATATAGTAAAAATTGATAAATAATACACATATTAAACTAATTTATGTCATTGTAATCATTAATAAAATATAATTAGATATAAAAAAATATTTTACTTTTGAACGTCTCTTTTACCCGCCTTCTAACCACATATAGGTGATTACTATTAAATGTAATTTTACTACTTCTGTGGATTTAATATCAAGAAATGGACATACATGGTTTTAATAAGAATGAAAATAATTCTCTAACATGATCACATTAATTTTTTCTAAATATTAACTTTTGAGTTTTATTTACCACAATTACATGTATATAAAGAAAATAATGCTAAAAATAATATTATAACAATATTATATTACACTTAAACATGTACTAGTCTTAGTGGATAGGTTTTATTGAAACCAAGTCATCCTTATGTAAAAATTATGATCCTTTTACACCACATGTTCTATATTATTACATTAAATATATTTTATTACCCAAAACGCAACATTATCTCAGAATTGTTAACAAATGTGTTATGTAATGCAATAAATGAATCATATATTATATCATAAATATTATTATGATTCTCTTACAATGTAAAGTAATTTTAAAACCATAATTTATTATTTTCATACATGTTCTTAGATTATCATACCTAAGGGAAGGGAAATATTTACTTACTATCCATTTATTTAGGTAAACATCTATGTCATTGGTAATGTTCTTACAAAAAATTGTGTTAATGAACCCGTATTTTTTTATACTATATTTACAATTATATTAAGTACATTTATATTTTTAACATATTATTATATAATTTATTTTTCCTCACTCTAATGATACGTTATTTATAATGGAATTCTATCTCTCAAAACATTTTCCTGGTATATTAGATATGTTCACCAAATCATTATTATGTATGGTGTGTGTACTTCTCCTAGTATATTTTATTTCATGAATACATTTAACATTACTATATTTAAGGACTCATTTGAAGATATTGGGATTATTATTTAAATATTAAAAGTGGTATGGAATGCTTTGAAGGTTAAAATAATTAATCCCTTCTCCATTTCAATTTTTATTGATGTTATCATACAAATTTATTTATAAGTTTATGATGGATTATAGAAAAAATATTTTATCTATTTTCAATTTAATTCAAATAAATAAAAAAGTAATATTATAATTTTTTTATGAATGGGAATCTTTAACAAAAAAATCATTTTAAATGTTTTAAGGATTACTTTTTCAAAAAATTTCTCACTAATATAAATGTTTTTAAAATGATTTAAGGATGTATTTTTATGGACACGAATTTTTTAAAATGTAAATTTATTTAAAAACATTCAAACTGGTATGAGACACGTTGATTCAATAATATATTTTTAAATGTCTTCTTTTATAACAACGCAAATTTTGAATAAAAGATTTCTACGAAAATGGGGTATTTGTCTCAATATATTTTTAAATATTTTTTGATATTATTATAACCTATTTCAAAATCCAATAATGGATTTTATTATAATTAAGGTTATTTTATTTTTAAACAATACACCGTGTAATATTTAATGTTTTATTATATTTTTGACTATGGATGTTCTATTTTGATACCATTCATGGTGTTTGGATAATGTATTAACTTATTGAATGCAAGTTTTAATAAAATTTATTATGTTATATTTAACCATATACATATAAGAAATGTATTTAAATTTGTATTTAATGGGTTGGGGACATGTTAATAAATAAACTATGGGTTGGGTACTAGTTATATAATTCCCATAGTGTAATTGATAGTTCACATTAATCAAACTATTTTGGGTTTTTTATTAATTTCTGTGTTATCTTGGAAAGAGACCTTGATTGTGTAATTATTATGTTTGGCATTACAAATTCCATCATTATCAATTTAGTTATTTTTATTACATGTGAATATTCAGCTAGTATAATATCCATGTGAATGTTTAAATGTAATTATTTGATACATTTTTTCCCTATTATGTTGAATACTACGTGTAAATTTCTTGTCTTTAAGTTTCATACATTTACTTAAATGTTCATGCTTATTTATGAAATCTTATGTTGTATTGATTACCCTCACTGAGCATCTATTCTCACCCCTAGTTTATGTTTTATTTTCATAGGTTTCCAAGAAGTGGTGTATGATTGATATGTAGTTTTATTAGTGGATAATAATGGCGTTCACAAAGAATAATCTATTTTTTATTTAATGTTTTAAATTGTAATGTATAGTTCATGTGTGTAACATATTTCTAATAATACTAAACTAATCAGTCCATAAAAATTTTATTCTATTAACCATTCAAATGTATTAAAATAATTTACTAACTCTGAGCTTATGGGGTTGGGGTGTCACATTTGGTTTGGGGGGATATTTACAATCAATGTTGGAAATTAGATTTAGAAAACATGGATTAGAAAATATAACCCTAATAATGAATTTTTGGATATGTCTATGTATATGATATCATCCATTAGATTTTTTTCTGGATAACCAAGGATAAAACTTTTGAATTTAGGATTTAGAAGAATATTACATCATTTAGAGATCCTATAAATGATACTTTAGGATAATATCCCTATGATAAGAGTTTTAAACTTTATGCATTGAGTATTAATTAATAGTTAGAATCAAAAAGGTTATACATGAAATTGTTATACTACTGGTGATGGAGAGGTTAATAAAAGGAAATAAAATGAAGGAGGATTTAATTAAGGTGATGTTGTAGTGTAGTTAAGGGTTTATAGGTGATGTGAAATTATTAATGTTATTTGGTATTTGGAATCAAGAATTATTTCATCATTGGTTCTATGGTTATAGTAATCAGGAGACCTGTTAGGATTATATTGTTAAACTATTTCTTTATGTAGTTTTGAGCATGAATGCTTTCAATAAGGTATTATGATGACAGATATTTGATATGTGACTTTAATATCTATGTTAAATTATTTTTTCAATTTTATGTTATTATATATTTTGTAATATTAGAAAGATTATTGGAATATTAATTTGGATGGAAGTATTTTGTAAAATTATTAAGGTTGGAATGGGGTAAGTTGAACAATGTATATTATTTTTTGAGGATAAATTAAGAATCATTGGACACAGTGGGATAATTTTTTTGGTTATAGGAAAAATTTCGAGGATGCAAAAAATACCTGTGGTCCTTACAAATTTTTAAAATTTATTCAGATGTGAAAAATTCATTTGGAACATTCATTTATAGGTTTAAGTGATAATGTTAAAAAATCGGAAGAATATCCAAATATGATATTATTATTATAAAAAGGAATGAAATTAATTTAATGATTATCTAAATAGTACAATATTCTTCAAATCTAGGTAAAGTATCTAGTAACCCAAAAATGTTATCCTATTAATTTTTTCGATAAATCAAATGATCCCTTAGTTCACTGCATATTAAAAGAGATGTGATGGTAAAATTTGTCATCATCATGCTCTCTATCACAATCTATCGTAACATGATGGTATGATTTTTCATTCTTGTCCATGTTTTTTATATATAATCCTTCTATGTGTTATCTCAGATAACCTTCATACTTCCCTTTCGATATTTTAATGTGTAATTTGTATCGACCCTTATTTCGATGTGGGATTTAAATAAAGAAATTTTTTAATTGACAAACCACATTAACCGGACCAAAATATTAAAATTATGAGGTTGAAATTTGAAGAAGGATGGGAAAATGTAATCCCCCTAGATTTCAATGTATGTTATCATGTTAAATAAATACAATAGCTTATATTGAACGCAACATTGACTTGTCTTATGTTATAATGAAGATTGATTTTCTGTGATAAGAGAATTTCTTATTATATTTATTTATATTATATATTTATAACTTATCGATGAAATATAAAAATATAAACCTAATAACTAATATTTAAATTTAAATTATAATTTTTTCACACAATTAAAACATATTTATAATGAAATATATATTTTTCCATAAAATAGTTATATGTTTAAAAATAATTTTTTCATAATGGAACTAATTTTATAGCCCTTTTTAGAAAATATTAATATAAAATATTGACACTATTATAAATTTAATTGTATAAAATTTAAATTATTTTTTAATTCTAAATATCAAAATTATCATAGAGTAAAATTTAAGAATATTTCTTAAAA
Source organism: Viscum album (assembly GCA_963277665.1). Classification (NCBI taxonomy): domain Eukaryota; kingdom Viridiplantae; phylum Streptophyta; class Magnoliopsida; order Santalales; family Viscaceae; genus Viscum; species Viscum album. The sequence goes on along the minus strand of OY728128.1, from coordinate 1,009,398,672 downwards.
CATCTAATTTTTTTAGGAATTGTTAAAAATACTAAATTGTTATGTAAAACTGACTTTTGATTTAAATATTTATTTTACTTCAAATTTATTTTAATGAAATAATATATAAATAATTCACATATTAACCCAATTTTTTTCGTTGGAATCATTTTTATTATAGAATTAGATAAAAAAATTATTGAAAATTTGAACATCCCTTTTACGTACATTATATCCACATTTGTGGGATTAGCATAAAACACAATTTTACAAATTCTTTGATTGAATTTCTATAAATAGAAACACACGGTTGTAATCCATATGAATAATTTTGTCTATTATGATCAAAATAATTTTTTGTAAATAATAACTTTTCAATTTTATTTAGCTCAATTAATGTTAAATCGGGTAATTAAGGGTAAAAAATTATTATAATAATATAGAATTACACGAAAACATGTACAAATTTCATTGGAAAATAGTTTTTCGACCAAAAATAAACATTGATAAAAAATATGATCTATTTTATGCCACTTTTGTATGATAATGGAATTTAATATATTTTATTTAAAGAAGAATTAAAAATGTTATATTAAAATTTTATTAATTAAATCAATTTTAATATGGGGTTTTATATAAAATATATTCAACTATAAATATTCATTAAAAATCTAAAATTTTATCTATATAGTAGAAATTTATTTGTAATTATTTAGGCATTAAATAAATAAATTAAATTCTGAATAAATGATGATGTATTAATTGATTCGTTAATGGAAAAATCAGTTAAATGATATTAATAATATTAAAATATATACTATTTTAAATATTGGATTCCATCCATTTCTTTCAAGAAAGAATATTTAATTCTAAGGGTTTTTTAATGTATCATTTTATGGAATTAATCAAGTTGTTATCATTTTATGAAAAGTAAAATAATAAACTATCAAAATTCACAAAAATGTGATTTTAAAATGATTAATATTTTATTAAATGATATAAAATTAAATTAAATATATATTCTTCAATATTTTCAAGATATTGTTAAATATTTCATAAATGATATAATTGGTGTTTGTTATGAATTTTATAGGAATTATATTAAACCTATAGTGTAAAAAAGACATGTGGTTATGGTAAACAATGTTTTTTTATCTAACGGTTACAGACAAAGTATAAGGTTAATTTTATTTCAAAAACATGTCTAAAATTCATTGGTTGATAATATTTTGAACCATAATTATATAATATTTTAAATAACTTTCTTTGGATCAATTATAAATAGAAAATAAATTTATAAAAAATTAATAATTTGGGAGTTTCTAAAAATATCCCTCCCCACTTTTATAAATAAGAAAATATCATTCTCTTTTATTGAAAACTCTAAATCATTTTATTTTGAACAAAAAATTTCTATTTATCCACTCAAATTCACTCACGTCATCATGTATCCCATAAATTTGATTTATATACACCCTAAGGTGTCCTTTGTGGAAATGAAAATTAGACTCTCGATGAAGAGGTAATTATTTTACTAACTCTTTCAACGATTTTTTCTTCTTATACATACATTACCTAAGATGTGTCTATAATAAAGTAATAAATTATAAAATCAATATATTATGATTTTTTTTATTGTTATGGTAGAACAATATTTCTTATTTACCGATCATAAGAAAAACAATATCACTATGTGTGTGTACGTATGGCTGACAATCTCTAAGCCATAGTGAAAATTGTTCCTCTCTAATATATTTTTTAAATTGGTTATGTAATGAATTAAATGTATATAAATAAATAGTATGACATGATACTTATCCATTATTATTAACTTAACATTCATTTTCTTACCTATTTACTATTAAGCAGATGATACTATTGTACGTGCGTATGTAATAATTACCCTCTCCATAATGATATGATATTCATTCACAACGTTTTCCATTCAAAATTTATTATAAAAATATATATAATGAATAATTTTGAAATTTATGACATAATATTTCTATTGGAATAACACATATATTCATATTTAATTTACTTTCTTCCATTCAATGAATATAACAACAGAAACAATGTTCATTCATACACACATCCTACCATCTACATTAATGGATTATTCTATTTAATTTATTTATCTATAATATATGGTAATGTAATTAAAATATATTATATATAAATATTTTTGAAAATTGTTATTTTAATTAAATCTTTATATAAGTATTATGATCAAAAATATCAAATCAAACGATGTATAATAAATAAGGTGATTACTACCCGAAACGTTACTTTAACTCATAATAATAAAAGGGTAATTTAAAGTAATAAATGAATCATAAATGATACAATTAATATTATTATGACAATGTTACAAGTTAATAATATGTTTAGCAAATATATAGGTGTCATGGATAGGTACTGATAGTTTTAGACAAAAGGTATGTTAAATTTTAACTCAATTTCCATTCATTAAGTTAAACATCTAGGTCATTGGTTTGGTTCTTCCACAAATATATGTGAATGAGACATTATTTTTATATTGAATTTCCACTTATATTGGGTGGATTTAAATTTTTCTCACATAATTATGTCATTTATTTTACCTCACTCAAATAATACATTATATGTAAGGGAATTTCGTCCCACATTTAATTGTCATGATATATAAGTCATGTTCACTACTTATTTTATATGTGTACTATATGTACTAAAATAATTATATTGATATCATGAATACATTAATCATCGTGGTATTTAAATATTCATTTAATGATATATGTATTATTATTTTAATGATCAATGTTGTATTAAATGACTTGAATGATTAAATAATTAATCGTTTTTCCATTTCACATTTTCATTGTATTATCATACATATTTAATTATATGTTTATTAATGATTATAAATAATATTTTATTTTTATTTCTATGATCAATCAAATATTTTCAGAAGGAATATATTTTTGTTTTTATGTATGGGACTTTATAACTAAAACATCATTTTAAATGATCTGAGGATTTATTCATCTAAATCATTCTCATTAATCCCCTTGATCTCCAAATTGATTAAAGGATTTATTTAGATGAACATAATTATTTTAAAATGATAATTTATTTCAAAATTTTGAGCATTTTATGGGATACATTTATTGAGAAATATATTTTTATATTTCATTTTTTAAGTGAAATAAATTTGAATAAATGATTTCAATAAAAATGGTGTATTTAACTTAAGATATTTTTATGTATTTTGTGGATTATTTTCATCTCTGTCAAAATCATTTGTTGTGTTTTATCCTTAATTGATATTTATATATTATGATAAAATATATCATATTGCATATAATTTTTTATGATATGTTTGACTATGGATGTGCTTTTTTGATACCATATATTCTTTATGACTAATTTACTAATATTTAGTATGTTAGTTTTAATATAAAAATTTTTGTTATGTTTTACCATTTTCATATGTGGAATAAATTCTAATTTATTAGTAATGGTTTGGGGACTGGTTAATGAAAGCCCAACAAGTTAGGTATTGGTTAATGAAATCAACTTGATGTAACGATGGTTCTTATGAGACAATCTATTTTTGGTTTTTCACTATTTCTGTACAGTATTAGAATGCTGCTTTAATGGTGCCGTTATGATGTCAGAAATTATGCATTACCTAATTATAAAAATATTTATTTTTATTACAAGTGAATATTTTACTTTTAAAATATCTATTTTAATGTTAATATTCAATTATTCTATTCATTAATTCCTTTTTATGTTGAAGAATATATTTAAAAGGTATGTGTTTTAGTTTTATATGTTTCCTCAAAATTAAATACTTATTTATGAAGGATTTTATTATTTTGTTCGCCCTTACTGAGCATCTGAACTAATACCATTCTTATGTTTTATTTTATAATGATGCTAAGAAGTGTATTATTATTGATATACGAGTTTATTCTAGGGGAATAATGGTGTTCCCAAAGAATTATCTATATTTTTTTTATGTTTTGAGTTGTAATGTACGGATTATTAATGTAATCTATTTTCCAATACTGCTAAAATGATCGGTCCTTCAGGATTTGATACCTTGTAATCATGTCAATGTATTAAAATAATGCACCAACTATTGTCTTTTTGGGTCGATGTGTTGTATTCATAATTTAAATTGTTATAATTTTTTACTAAAATGATACAAACTAATTGTTTAAATAAAAAAGTTCCACAAAATATGAGGTTGGAATATTTATAAATAGTTTTAAAAAGAAAAAATAATTCATCGAATCCCAAGAATATGATGTTGTATTGTTAGATGTTTATACACTTTTCCAATGGTTTTAATAATAGAAATATGATTCTTCATCTCACAATTATTAGAATAAGGTTTCTTCAAATATGATACACATTACTGTAGTGTAGAGGGATGTTTTCTAACATCGTTACATAGATATGTGTTAGGAATTACATATAGATATATTGAGTTTAACAAAATACTTAATGTTTGGATTACATAACGCCACAATTATAGTATATACATTGTGATTTTAATTGATGGTATATTATATATAGATTATTTATAATTATTAAATTATTTTAAAAATATATAATGTAACTTGTTATACAAAAATAGTCACAACATTATTATTTTGTGTGATAGGTAACATATAATCATGATGTGAAATAATAATTATCATCTCAATGTATTAAATTCTGTTGTTATGTGTTCATGATGAACCATTATAAGATGTGATAAAATATTTTTATTGTCATGGATATGATTTTTTATAGATATATGGAATATAATCATGGGATATAAAATCTGTTTAGTTTGTTGAATGACATGTATTGTATTAAACATGAAGTTTTAAACACAATACCATTATTACTATGGGGATGAATAAATAATATTAATGTAAGTGAATTCCTATATATATAATACCTATCAAAAAACACACACTTTGGTTCCTTATAATATCTTTGAGTTAAATATAATTAACCCTAGTACAATATGTTTTTTATCAATAAATGTGTTGATGTTTAATCTAGATATAATTTATCCTCTTATATAAAGAGTGTAAAATCATGGAACATGATTGAGAATGACATAAAGAATATACAATTTCACCTTGATATGGTCACAATATATATTATTATCTTTTTTGTGAGGTTTATTTTTTTGTGATCAATCTAACGGGTAAATCGAAAAGAGTGGTGTCCATATTTATAGTCAAATGATATGTAGATAATAAAAACTGTATGATTAGATATTTGGTATTGAAATAATTGGAATCTCATGGTTCCTCCAATAAATGGATATATTCATTAATTTATTAAGGAAACATGTATTTAATATATTATGGTTACATAGATATAGAAATATATTTATTTTACAGAGATCAAATTATATATTATTGTTTCTTGAGTAGTAAGGATTATTTACTCAAGTTCAGCCTTTTATTTAATTACGAAATTTGACATATACTAATTGATTTCAAAACTATAGTGTCTTATAGGGCCAAAAATTATGGATCAATTAAATGGAATAAGGTTTTATAAAACACATAGAGTAACTCAAAAATTATTTTATAGTATATCAATTTAGGGAATTGGATGGTTATAAAAAATTATTATATATCATATAATACATGGTTTAACTGATGATATATTTCAATTTTTTAGAAATATAGGAAAATGGTTGTTACGTATTGTATCACATGATATTATATATGATCAAATATAGTGTGAAATGGAATGAAGGTAGTAAAGATTCATTGAAGCTGGTATAATGAGAGAGTTATACCATAAATCCATATGTCTATATTATATACTATGTATTATATTGAAGTCTATGTTATAGATACAATATATTGTTTTACATACATCGAACTAAGAAATATAATATTCCTTGGTATGGGATATTTTGTGGTTCTAAATAGATATATCACACCACTACATTACCAAAATCATAGTGTGTGATATAAACATATCATTCCATTTTTACGTGTTTTAATAATATTTTAATATTTATATAAAATTGAAACATTGCATATTATTATCTGGGATCTCATCCATGAAAGGTATCATAATTATTAATATGTTTATATAATTAAACACATGCTTGAATTAAAATATAAAATTTGTCTAAATTTTATATAACCAAAACCGGTTAAGAAATGTTTGTAAAATATTAATTTTCTTGAACATTTGAAACACATTTGAGTAAAAATTTTAAGGATCAGGGCTTATCATTAGAGTTAATATAAGGAGTACATATCCATTAAAATTTAAGAATACATTATATCAATTATCCATAAATGATGTTTATTTTCTTCTTATTAATTTACAAAGAGTTTTATTAGAAACCCATGTTTAAAACGATGATCATGTTGAATTTTAGACAATTCAGTACCACATGGATATCCTTATAAGAATTGATCCTTTGAATCATTCTAATTGTACAGAATAAAATTATTTATCGATGATAGAATTCCAGTACATAATTTATTAAGGGTATTTTCATCATTTTATATTATTCATGGATTTTATTTTTCAATATGTATATATATGGTATATTATCTCTTATATAGTAGGAATATGTGTACCTTTATCCCACAAAAACCATCACATTTTATTCACTAATGTCCTCATTTCACTAAAAACATGTGGATCTCTATATTATTACATTTTTATATTTCCTCATGAAATGTACCAAATAAAATTTTATATCATATTATTGTCATCTGTGATAATATTCTAATGAGTTATCTATATTCAATTATGTGGTATAACTGACATCTTCATCTGTTAATGATATTATTTATGTTATCATTATTGTGATCATTGTCTTACTACCAAAAACTATAAAACATACTAATTCCAGTTTTAAATAATTAAATAGATATTTGTTTACAGATTTTATTTTGTAACCTATCAACCATGGAAGAACAAAAACTTGTAGATCATTTATTTCACACACTCATAAATGTAGTGTACTCATTGTATTAAACATATTTAAATCCAACAATTATTTTCTCATCTAAATATGTGATAACTATGTCTGTTAGTTATCAAACTTTTTTTAAAATTTAGATTACAAATCTCACCTTTATAAAAAAAATATAATATTAAAAAAAATTATATGCTCAAAAATAAATTGATTTTGATGAATTTTTTACATGTATATATATTAATTTAAATAAAAAAAATTATAGTATACCATAAATTCTTTTCATTAGATTATACATCATTCTTGCTCAAGGATTCCATTTATAAAATAATACCTTATATCCACTGTTAATATATTGAATATTCCTTTAATAGTTATAGAAATGAATAGTTTTATCTTTTTCCAACCTCTTTTTTGGGAATAATATATCATATTAGTTAATTAATTCAATTAGAGAATATATATGTTACACTATTTGTGATTATTTAATCTCTATTACATCTTAATTTTATTAAATTCTAAAAAATTATAATTTATTTTTCATCAATGAAAAAAAGAACTCTGAAATAATATTGTAATTAATTTTAGATTTAATTGAATGAAGTTATTTTACACAAATCTCATCTTAAACATAATTATCAATGTTATTTCAATTAGTCTTTTATAAAACTATTGTACGATATATGGTATTTTTAATTATTATTTACGCATCTTATTTATTGTTTATAATAATATTTTTCACATCTATTACATTTATTCTCCATAACATTATAGATATTAGAAATCATGATTTATCATCATCATTAATTCATTTCTTTATATAATCATATAAATATACGAATTATCCATATCATCTCACTTTAGAAAAACATCCTTCATTAAGTCAACTATTTTCATGAAATGTTTATCATTCCCCACTACAATGATATCATGATTCTTAATTATTTTTTAAATATTTTTATTATAATAGTTATAGGCCTTTATTTTTTAGAAAATCATAAAAATTATTGGTATCCTCTCAAATTTCATAATACTAATGGATTATATCATTATCTGGAATGAAAAAATTAATCAAAAAAGAAGAAGAAATTTTATGTTGAATTATTCATGTGTCACATCTAATATAAGGATTTATCTTATATGTGACATACTAAAGATCTAATATAGATATAGAGCAATGTTAACATCATTCCCTTATAAAATATTTTTGGTAATTCCTTTTAAATATTCATATCTTAATCCATAATGTTTATAATTTGATTACCCCTCCCTGTATTTTTATTCAGATGAGAAGCCCTTACCAGAAAAATATTACTCTTATGTTTTGTTTTTTAATATAATATTCTTGTGGAATATTTTAAATCACGATTATATTTTATATATAATATTAAAAAAAATGGAAATATGTTCTTGGTCATCCTCTGATAATATATATAAAATTCATAAAAATTTAATCCATAGGTAATCTACTTTATCCATATATTCTTCTACGATAATTAATGATGATTATGAAATTCCATATTCTATATAGAAGAAGATATTAGAAGAATGAATTTAATGTGAAAAAAAATTCTCAACAAAATTTCTTATATATATTTCATAGATAAGATGAAGTGCTTCTTAAAAACATTACATATTTATTACTATACAATATTATATAGAATTTTAAAAAATTATATAATTAGATCTAGATATCATGAGAGTAAATTATATTACTATGTGTATTATAAATTAAAAAGTTAATAATTAAATTTATTTATTAATTAGTATGATTTTTTTTAGAATTACATATATAATTGCCTAACTACTTAAAATTTATGAAGTCCTATACAAGTCACTCATTAATATATAGACATGTTAAAAATAATAAATAATGTGATGTACATGGGTCAATAACAATACATTCGGATGTTGAATAATTAATTTTTATATTGGATGTGCCACCCATTCACTATAATTTAGAATTACATAAAAATACTTGTAGAAACAACAAATAATGAATCTCTCATTTTAATTACCATTAGATAACATCCCATAATGTTTCGTTCTAGTAATGTAAGGTTTGAATAAAACAGTTATTTGATGGATTATTTCATATATGAGATTTCTGGTTTAATATTGTTGTGTTATATCTAGTTGGAAAATATTTATAATATGAATAATGATAAGAAGGAAGGAATTTATTCTTAATTTCATGTTTCAACGTCTAGTTCTTAATCTTATGATATAGATATCACTAATACCAAGGGGAGTTTACTTATTACTTAATATTTTTGTGAATATATGTAGATATATGACTTTATTGATAGATAAACAGAATAGTAAACACTAAAATGGTAATAAAGGTAACTACTCTCTATATTTGTGTTAAGATATTAAAAAACTCTTTCAAAAACTATTTATCTAGATGACACAAAAAATAATCATCACCAAAAGCCTAATAATATTGTTTTTTTTAATATTTGTATTGTGTTTTTTATGAATCTATAGAAGAAGTAACTGTTGTGTAGAAGAAAAATAAATCTAACCAAGGATTGATATAAAAATTTGATATTGATTCTTTTTACTCATCATAATCATTACCTGGATCCACATATAATGAATAAAATTATTTTTTCTATTCATGAGTTTCATTAGATGTGTGGGGAATTTTTTAACAATTAAAATAACATTATTGATAAATATTAAATCCTTAATAACGGTAAAAATATTAGAGTACTTGGTATAATAACACATACAAAAGAGAATGAAAATCTACAAGAATAATAACTTTTCAAGTAATAATATTGTTTAATGGGATTCTAATGTTATAAATAATTGAAATTAAATTTCAAAAGTCAAAATAAAAAAATTTAAATGGTTCCATATAGAAATTTATTTGTGGAAAATAATATATGGTTAATTTTACTTCATTATACATAATTAAAATGGAAAAATTAAAATAAATAGAGTATATGTGAACCAAAAGCTAAAATAACTTCTTTATAAAATGGACTACTGAATTTATTTACAATTTTAACTATTTTAGTTATAGAAACTTGGGTGAAAATCCATCTAGATTTTTTTTGAGCTTTATACGGTTTTATTTTCATAAGAATGATTTTTTATTTCTAAATAATTACTTATTAGACCCATAAATGATTAATAATTGAGAGGGGTGTCTATGTAAGTCATGGTATACTAATCTAAATGAAAATTTATTATTATGTTGTTTATAGTTTTTATGAGCACTAATTATAATGTCATTGTAAATTAGAATAAATAAATTATTATATTTAAAAAATATGCACTTTTACATGGTTCACCAAAAATGGGATAATCATTGGAGAATAGTTTTGATGATGTTTCATTATTCCAATTTCCACAAGGTGAACATTATATGGTAACATTTTATAGTTTTCTCATTGATCCTCTAGGTATACAACCCAAACACAACGTTTATAACTAACTCTTGCCATCATAATAATGAAATCACTTCGCATCCATTATAAAACATAACATTAAATGAGTTTTGAATGATAATTAAATGATGTTAGTTATATAAACATACTCAAAATTTATCAGTATTATGAATCACTAAACTCCTTCATCATGATAATTCTCTTGGAACACAACTCTTTTCTTTCCCAATAAATGTCTTGATTTTAAAAATCTTCATTTTTTACTCATTATTATTTATTTCTTCACATGAACCTACCTTCAAAATAATCTAGTTTTTTATTTAATATCGATAAATATGTAGAAAAACAAATTTAATCAAAAAATAAAAATATTAGTTTTAATAACCTTCTGATAACACGAATAGTGACTCTCTAAATATAGAACCAAATAATCCCATTTTTTCATCTTGAAATATTTTGATAATATTCTATAAAATATATATTCTTATATTATATTGAAATATTAATAAACATAAATCCTCAAATTTTTAATTGTTTCAAATAATTTTTTCATTACATGTTAGAAAAAATCATAAAATTTCACTTTAAATAATTTGAAAAAAATAACTCTAACATGTGCCTGATAACCAAAATAATATTCATACAAATGAGATGAAAATAAGATCATAATATTTATTATCTCAATAATTTTTCTCAAACACAGTATAAACGATGGATTTTGTCTTCTATATCGATCTCACACACATATATGAACCTCCAAGGTAATCTAACATATGACCGAGACTAATATAACAAATTGAACTAATTTTTCAAAAATCACAGATGGAACTATAAATTAATATTATGTATCATATGTATAATTTTTTCATACATGTTAATTTCAAATATCGCTATGATTAATCTTACATGTCTCTTTTTTATAGAAATCTGTTCTTACATATCACTATAAACACTATGTTTTATAACATGTAGTCTTTTTTATAATATAGTATGAAACAATTTATCCATTGACTAGTAAAATAGTCAACAATGATAATAAAATACTTCTACATAGTGGTATCATTGAATTATAAAGAAACACAACACAAAAATGAATTAAATGGTTTTTATACAAATCAAACCCATTCGATTTTCCAGAAAAACACCCCCAAATTTTACAAAAGACATTAGATTTAATGTCCATCTTTGTAAAACTACATTTATTAAATTTAAATTTAATTTAATAAATCACTTAAATATCAACTCTAAGCTCACATGTGACATGATCATTGTGATATGATATAATCAATTGTAAATAAATCAATAAATAGGTTATTTTACATTAATCTTTTCTTCAGACATATCATGATAATAATTATATTGTGAAATTATTCATCATTTTTAAAAATACTAAAACTGGTTAAAAAATTATTTTCATGAGATCTACATTAAAAGGTTCAGTGGAATCCTACACAAAAAATATAAAAAAAATTTCGAAATAACACCAAAGAGGAGAAAAAAGGCAGTATAGTTATAAAAAATAAACATAATATAACAATAAAGAGTAGTTCGAAAAAAATATCTTGGATGTAAAATTTGAGCAAAAATATTTTGTATCCCAAGAAATATGATTGAGATATGTACCTCACCATCAAATTTTATTGATCAATCCATGGTAGAAAATAAATTATCAATTATATTATTGACATGAATTTTTTTATGAATTCCAAATGCACTTATTATATTTAAAATAAAATTATTTACCCGTTAATAACCCAAATTCTCCCCATTATTCATCATTTTATTTATATAATTTTCCCCTTAAATAATTGAAATATTTATCTATTTTTCAAGAAACCTAAAGAAAACTTATTTAATATTTTTAAAAACAAAAAACAAACCTTAACGAATATAATATATGAAGTAAAATATACTATTCGATGAATATAATGTTAGGAAAACTAGTATCATAAAAAAACCATAGGATAATGGTGTTATCTTCTATAAAACATTTAAATTAATAGAGATGGTTATACTATAATTTCAAAATAATAACTTTTAAATACATCAGTTGGGAGGATATTAATTTTCATATCTATAAAATTAATTTTTGTAGAATAATAATCCTATATAAATATAACATTTTAACCATTCATCGTTATTGTTGATGTTTGATGGATCGCGTAGGGGAACTTAGAGGGGGTTGGATCAATGTACATAACCTTATCTTGGATTTACTTTATTTTCAATTATCCCCTCTAACTCTAGAACCTCTTCTATGGTTAATAGGATGGATATTTTTTGTTCTTTTAATAGTGAGATAATCCTAGAATAAATATAATAAAAAATAATAAACACAAACATATATCTACAAGGTTCATTAAAAATGCATACTCGTTGCCATGATTAGCATATGGTTGATTCCCAGATTCTCTTATTATTATTTCTTTAAAGTATTTACAGTTTATTGGATTTGGCTGAAAATGTTTAGGAAGTATTTAAATCATATTCCTTATTTAGTGAAGTTCATTATAATTGTACATCCAATGTTTTATGTTGCTGTTTTTAACTACCACCACCAGCTCATGAAATATTTAAATCATCATCTAAATAAAAACTCAATATTACACAAGATATCTACTCATCAATAGAATAATAATTTTATTTAACTATTGGTCTTTGAAGTATACTAAATCAACATAATTATATGTACGTCAATCTAGTATTCATCACTATTTCAAAAATAAAACTTCAACATAACTTCTTTTTAAAATTGTACATTAGATTAATTCAACAATATATTTAACATTGACTTATTCCTCACTATATCAATTTACTGTATATATAATATTTAAGTTGATCATTTTTTTGACCTCAATGTGAAATTTTATTTTATTTGAGAAATAATCTTTCAAAAACTAACTTCACTTTTTTTACATATAATTCACGTATGGATGTTTCATTAAAATCATACAAAAAACCCTAGAACAAAAAATTCATCTTTATTATTATTTTATATGATCCCTACGAAGTTATTTCCTAGTTAAATATTTTAATTTATTCTTAATTTATTCTTTTTCTTATGCACTACCGTGATTAATTTTGGAATCTCCACTTAACACAACACTAATAACACACACACTCATGTGAAAACATGATTGAATATTTTATTCACCATGAAAGTCATTCATGAAATGGTTATGAATAATTTTGTTTGTTTTTAATATCTTTATTTATTCATTGTATGCACAAAAAATATACACCTTTTTTAAACTAAAAATAAATCATTCTATCTCTTCTTCAATAAACCATGTGCGTTGGTTAATTAATGAATATCAATTTCTCAAATACATTTCCTTGACATGAACATGGAAGAAAGCATGTTAATAATGGATTATTACTTTGTGTAAACTAGGAAAGAAAAATGTATAGATAATTTTCACATTATAATGGCTTCATGGAATAGATTCTCCATGAATCTTAAAATTTTTAAACACATGTTGAAAGGATTGTGGTATTCTACACCTTCAGGCATGTACAGCTACATAGAATACATCCCCGTGAAAATGTATTCCCATTATTATGATTATATTTAAAATTATCTCTCTCACTCTCACCGGAACCATAAGGGGACTTGGTGCTTTGATATTTATACAAATTGAATAACGCCTTTTACCACACCCGATATGTTTTTTAGAAGAATCCCATAAAACATCAATTTTAAAAAAACACTTATGAGTTGTGGTGTTTTAATTTCATAAAATTCAAAGGTTAACTACATCATCATGTTATTTCAAAATAATAATCACCTTATATTTTATACTTTTTGTTTAAAACATCAGATTGACGAGACATGAATTTTGTTCCATTCATATATTAATCACAAACTCCTCCACATCTCAAATTCCATCTGTAACTCATGGTTTTATCTAACTGAGAAATAATCGTGTTATACTCAAGCATTCAATATAGATATTGAATTCCTAGATGCGGCACATTTTGAGAAAATTCACCCACATGATAAGAATACTATAGCTGGCCATCAGCTATCATGATCTTCATCAGAGCTCACTTCATGAAAAGATCATCATTGAAGGTCATGTGAGGTAGACGACAATTGATATCTTTATTGAATGAGCATGATTTTCAGTATTGTGTGGTCCTTATTCTATCAATCATTTATTAATTGGAGGAAAAATATGGTTCATGATATTGTCCCACATCAATAAACTACACACCCAAGGACTCTTTAATAATAAAATCTATGACGACTTGATCTCGGTCAGTCATAGGGGTCAGCACCCAGATACATTGCACAATACTCCCTCTTGGTACAAAGTACGCATAATACATGGGCTTTATTTTATTGTTATATTCACACCTATACATGAATTTAGGATTCACTCACTATTTTCTATATACAAGGTCCAAAAAACATTGGATATTATACACATCCCATTATTCCGGCTTAATGGATTGAATTGGACCCCTTTAGGCATCGTTGATATCCAGGTCCCAAATATTCATTAGTTAAGGTTTCCTGGGGAAGATAGTGGGATTTTTGACATATTTATATGAGGATACAATATAAAAGCACTTAGAAAATACTATGTATAATGTATAATCCCAATGTTAAACCATATTGATACCATCATCGAATTGAAATTTCAATTTTATTATGATGTAAAAATATATAAATACCTTTCATTACCTCCTTTAATACATTTATCGTGAATGTATATAAAATTTATATTGAATCCTTGAAATCATCAAATCATCGTTAAGAAATATATTTTAATTTTCATTATCCATTATAAACTCCCCATTTATTATTAATAATATTCAATGACCATCACCTATAAATAATCACATAATCATGAAAATAAGTTTCTTCATTGTACTTAATGATTATAAACTCCCCATGAAAAAATAGTAATATTTAATGATTTTCGCCTTTTCAAATGTTGAGAAAAAATTTCTATATCCTATTAAAATGGAAACATGTATATTAATGTAAGAATAATTTAACAATCATCAATGTTATAAGGATAATTGTCCCAGTATGACACCCAATTCCATTAGATCAATCCTTAAAATTTCTCCATGCATCATCACCAATCGTATTGAATTTTATTACCAAATTTCAATAAAGGATTCCATAAAAAAGTCTCAAGGAATAATAAAAAATATTCTTGAATATATTCGAAACTATTTCCAACATTCTCATTCCCAGACTAATCATTAATCATTTAGGACTTAATCATACATTAAATTATGATTCATTCTAATATATTGAAAAAAAATCAATACCCATCCACTATACACCTGGGATGTTCAATATCTGTATTTATATTTTTTTCCAAATAAAATTACTTTATTATTAATGTCCATTATTTATATTATTGAAAATAAATTCATAGTATTAACAGGTTTTTCTTCTTCTTCTCTTCAAGAAATTTAGTCTTAAATTATCTATTTTATAAATTATGTTTAAAACAACATCATTCACTTATAAAAGAAGCTCCAGGTTTTGTACTCCAGGTCTATGTTGGTTAAAAAAATATAGAAAACAAGATAGATAAAACCATGCTATCTATATTGTCCATTAACAACAATTCATGTGATATTATTCTCAAAAAATATTTATTTCTCAAAGAGGGGGATGTAAAAAATATCATATAATATATTCTCCTACATTATTTAGATTGATGATTAAAAATTTCATGCGAATAATATTCCATTCTTCTATTATTGGAGCTCACTCATCAACCTGTACTCCCCTTGATTCAGTTATTTTAAGTAACCAAGAAAAATAATATAATTTTAATTAGGTTACTTCTAATATGAATTTATATATAGATTACATGAATTTTAAAATATTCATGAAATATGTCTCATTAAAATTAATTATTATGTTCTCCCCCTACAGTTGATCAATACATTATATTTGACTTTCTGTAAAATTTCCCCATATAGTCTTTATAAAATTCAGGTTGATAGACACCCAGGGTAGACCATTTCATATTTTTATTAAATCCCCAATAATCATCTAAAATTTTGGTATTCTGATTTTTTCACTAATTTCACATGTTAATAATGAACTTAACCATCAATTAACTACAATGTAAACATAAATACTACACATGAATTAGGTATCAAGATGTTGTAATTGTGAACTTCTCAATAGTTGAAATATATATATGAATTTCCTCTCATCTGATAAATACCTTTAGATGTACCTATAATGGTTTGGGTACTATTTATTATTCTATCTCATTTATATTTTCAATTTCAATATCTAGTAAAAAACATGTAAACTCTACATATATTCAAATTCATGTCATGTGAAATTTTTTTCCCCACTTATACAAATAATGTAGTCACTTCCCCTAGTTATTTTTTTTCTATCTAAAAAATATCTTTTATATATAGTAGAATTATTATAAATATATTTTCATTATGTATATAATATTTTCACCTTCCACACATGTTTTTTTGAGAAACATTACATGTCATGGGTTAAAAACCTCCAAATAAATTAGAATTATTCTTCTTGTGGAACATACTATTTTCCATTTTTTCCATTCCTCAAGCTAGTGATTCATCTTAAACATTTGATATTTATCTATAATCATGAAATTTATACTTAAAGGTGAATAAAAACACATACTTAAAATATTATATTTTAGAGATTCACATATATTATTAAATTATTTTGAGTTTCCTTTCTTAGTAATCTTATCAAAATCTACATTAGGAGTCTTTAATCATTCATATATTCTAGTTACTCACATGGATATATTCCCTTCCTAATTTGATCTTCCATCCATTCATTGTCATGGATTATTTATAGTGGCCCTTGGTATGAAGTATCCATCTTTAGTAGATGTGTATTTTGTAGGTTGACCTTAAATTCAGGGCATCCAACTTATCATTCTTATTGGGAGAAGGTTGTTTCACTGTTTTCCTGACATTGATAATCTTCTTATTCCATATGTATTAGTTTTATGATTTTTTTTATTTTCTACTAAATCGGTTTTGGAATTTCATTCTCACGAACACATGTATAGTGTATAGTTCTAATATACTAGAACATGTCATAACTATGACCACATATCATTAAATAATAACAGCAGACTTTAATATAACTAAATTAATCCTTAATAGATATATACTTTTTCATTTCTGTATTTTTCATCATATTTAAATGTTTTTTCATTCCATCAATAAATTTCTTGATTCCCACTTTTCTAGTAACACATATAGTTTCCAACAAAACAAATTGTTTTTCTTATAATAGATATGTTGTGATATTTTGTATTATGTTGATTCTAGATTTTTCATTACTTACATGGATCATAGTTATGTGATTTTTGTTTATTTTTCTTTATGGAACAAAACGATTGTGTTTTGGTCTATTTATGCGTAATTTCATAAACCCATATCTTCCATGATGTTTTTCTTAAACCAGTACCCATAGATGAGAGTACTTTAGTAGAATTCGAATTAATTGGGTTATGAGTCACCTTCTTCATGGATTTTGATATGGTTTTTTGAGGAAATATTTTTACTTCTTATTTCCACCCACATGAGCCTCTTTATGTACTTGAGTCTCATCAATATCTTTTATACAAATAAACCTTTATGGATTCAATATCTTTTGATATGTTTTGGTGGTAGAATTTAACCTTCCTGGAATATTGGATGTTTCATCATTTTAGAAATTTAAATTTCTAAATTGAATATGAATTTCAAGACAATTTCTTCATAAAGAGAACATATAATTTTCAAATGATATTAGACAACTTTCCAAATCACTTGTTAGTTTAAAAATATGATCTTTAAGTTATTTTCCATATTCATCAACTAGTTTTCAAGGCCTCTAATTCTTCTGCATTTAACTTCTAGTTGGGATTCATTGAAAATTATAGTAGATTTATGATATTCTTCCAGATCCTGCATCTTTTGTATATAATCACAATGAAGAATGGTTTTTTCTATAATTGACATGTCATGATCTTTGACATTACATTTTTATCCTTATTATTAGTGTCCCGGTCATTCATGGATTAATTGAGTAATGTTTCCAGTGCATGGAATAATTCATCATGAACATGTTTACCCACAGTTGTCTTATAATCATTCCATCTTAATTTTTCTTTTTATTATTGAAATATTTTTATTGAAATGAGTTATAGATTCTACAATTTCATCACTGTGGTCTATGAGAATGTTTAACCTATTAAATTCCTTTACAAGTGAATACATAAATATTTTTATTTCTTTTTCATGTTGTTCACTTTCATAAAAAAACATTCCATGAATTAACAAATTATATACGAAATCATTTCGTCAGTATCATTCTTCATATATCAGTTAAATAAAGAGTAGAAGCCATCATATTTTTAATTTAGTCAACATCCACATTATCTCCAAATCATGTATTATTATTTTCAAAAGAATCAATGTTAACTAATTTGAAAAGGTGGAATTGACCCTTGTCTTATTTCTACTATATTTTTTTGAATCTCTATGATTACATATTATTCCAATTTTTTAGTGTTTTGGATGAAAACCTCAATATTTTCATCAACATGAGGGAACAATAAATATTCCACCCAAGGTGCTTCGGTAACATCCCGATATTTTATGATCAGTATTTTTTTAATTTATTTTATGTCATGTGTTTTATGCTACAACATGATTATCTTGTGCTATACGCCACACTATATTAGCTTGAAGTATACGCAACACTATTCTTAGATTGTGTTATACAAAATTTCAAGTTTGTTTTATAATGTTCATTCTACGCAACATTGAGTTTATATATATATATTCAATGTATAAATGAAATATGGTTGGATTATGTTATACGAAATAATGAAGGATTCTTGCACAACATGCAACCCTGACTTGGCTTGCATTACATGCAATCGCGACCTTCCTCGATAGCGTGTGTTGTACGCAATTCCAGGTTTTACTAAACAAAGATATATTATTATAATATTATTATGAACTAGCCGTTATGAAATTTATTAACTAAATTTTTAATTTTATAATATTATTACTCATCAAACACATTTTCTAGAACATGGTATAAGAACAAAATAATTTTTTCGGGTAAAATAAGTATTTTTAAAAAAATGCAGTTTTGCCGCCTTTTGATAGAGCACCCACTTTAAATCTAGTTTTGACATGTTTATAAGTTCAATTTTACAAAAGAAAATTATTATTTGGAATCAGTATATAAAATTTTACCTTGGATAAGTTTTTCATATTATTCTGATAACTTTCATATTTTAGTGAATAGTAAAAACACGCTATATTTTAATTAAAACAACTTTTTTCATCGTAATAAATTATTTGGTTAAATTATAATATTTAATGGTCTTAAATTATAAATAGAATATATTTTTACCATTTAATATAATTTAGGTCATTATCCTTGATTTTACATTGAATTCGTAGATTAAATAAATTCAATCTTTTGCATTGTTTTAAACAAAAACCCGTTTTCTTTCGACAACGGGATTAATTTTAATTTAATTTCTAAAACTTATGTGTATTGAATTTGGAAAAATGGATTCCATATTTGTAATCATTGGGCCCAAATTCTATTAATAGACTACTTTTTTTTTGGCTTTATGAATAGTAAA
The DNA here is from genome assembly GCA_963277665.1 of Viscum album. Classification (NCBI taxonomy): domain Eukaryota; kingdom Viridiplantae; phylum Streptophyta; class Magnoliopsida; order Santalales; family Viscaceae; genus Viscum; species Viscum album. Next base: position 1,009,378,711 of record OY728128.1, on the reverse strand, counting down.
AACAGTAAATTTTATTTACCATAGTAAAAGGTAAATTGGGTAATTAAGGGTAAATATAATATTATAAAATTATCCTAATACTTGTCTTAATACAATTGGATGATTATAATTTGTCCTAATTCATATTTGTGTCGAAATGGAATCCATTAGAACCCACTTGGAGGTGATTAAGACCTTTAGTTTATTTTATTTAATAAAAAGTGAAATATGTCTCACTCAACTCTAATAATTAAAGTATTTTTGATATAATTTTATACAGAATATAAATTCGGTTATAAATTCTCATTTGAAATATAAATTTTTTTTCTTTGTCTTGGTAATTTATATGTAATTTATAAGAGTTATTTAATTACCTTATTATCTTAAACATTAATGATGCAGAAATTATTTATTTAGTGAAAAATAAATAATATATTTTATATTGAAATAGTAATACATATCAAGAGGCCCTAAATTCTGCACAAAACATATTATTAGTGTATATATAAACCCTAATCATCCAGTGGCCGAATTTTTGACCATTTGGATCTTTATTAAGGCGATTATGACGCTTATATTATTTTATTTTAAATGATTCCAAAGTTGTCACCTTCATAATTTAATAAATATAACAATTTAAATATTGTGATTTTAAGATGATAAATTTGAGTAAAAGTATTATTTTTAAAGGTAATAGATTTATCTTCATCATAGGATTTTATTTTAAATTTTTATGCAAAAAATAATTATATTAAATAATTATACAAAAATGTTGTAGTAATTATTTTATTAAGAGATAAACCAAATAAATGGTTTTAAAAATAATAAAATAAATATTATATGAAATATTTAACGTACTCCACTAATTTTCTATATACATATGACATTTTAAGAATCTAGTAAAGCTTTTAGTTAGAACATATATTTTTTATATATTTTAATTAATTTCAAATAAATGAATAGTGTCAAAATTTACACTATTGTTATTTTATAAAAATAACATATTATGAAATTGATTACAAATCACAAAAATATTTAAAAAATTATAAATTTAAATTTATATGGTCTAAAATGTTATAAAGTATCCAATTATGGACAATTAACAACAAATAAGTAATTATTTGTTATAATTTAAAATTTAGAATGTTATTACCACGAATAAAATTAAATTGATTAAATAAGGATAAATCAAGTTGATAATGTTTAAAATAAATTCATAACATGTCTAAAATTTATTGGATGATGAGATCAAAACCCAATATCATCTAATATTAGGATATGAGTCATTTTGGAAGTTTTTATGTGGGGTTGGGATTTAATATAAACAAATATTTCTTATATTTCCAAAGGTGCCCCTCTCCTCCCTTATAAAAGGGCACCTCCTCCCTCTCCTCCGAACACCAATTTGAGCCTTAAAGCTCGGACAAACCCTGACCATTTCACTCCCCCACTTCCATTAAAACATCCTAGAGGTCCTGGTCTTCTTCAAATACCAATTTTAGTTCCCTAAGAGGAGGTCTCAAAGAGGCGCTTCAAAGAAGAGGTAATGTCTGTTACCGATTCTTTCAACTTTATTTCTTCTTCTAATTTTTCTTATTTAGTAGTTTCATTATTAATTAATAAAATCAGTATCACTCATATAACGATATGTTATTATGAGTATGAAACATCCCTATTTCACCATCTATCCATCCTACGAAAAATGAAATCACCATGCGTGCGTACGTACTGAATAATGTCTACACGCCATGGTTTAATCTATTTTCCACCACCACCTTACTTGGATGGGTATAATGGTGTAAATAATGACTATATATTATTATTTTAAAGTTATATTGATTCTTAAATAGTATACATACACTTCAATACAATTCCATGGGAATAATATCATCGCTCGTGCGTACGTACAGATTACCGTCTCCACGACGCGATGAGATTCATTTTCCATGTTAACAATTCAAGAATGATTATAAAGTATATAAAATAAGTAATAATGAAATATATGACATAATAATTCTACTGTATTTGATTACATATATATGTATTTCATATACTATATTCCATTCAATTCAATAAGGAAACGAAAACAGCATTCATGCGTACATACGGCCTACCGTCTCCATGAACGTTGTATTTCATTCCATTTATCGATCTATTATATATATGTATATTCTGAATATATATTCTATATAAATCATGTTTTACATTCTTGATGTAATTAATCATGATCTATGTAATCACATGAATAATTACAAGTTAAAACACGAACGACAAATGAAACGATTTTACCCAAAATGCTATTTTAACATGAATTTACAAAAGAACGGTTAATATAAAGTCATAAGTGAACCGTATATGATATAATAACAATTAATATGATTATTTAATAAGTCGATGACATTATTTAAATCATTATACAGGAGGATTGGATACATACGAAGCATATCAGACCTAAGGTAAGGGATAATTTTGCAAATCTCATTTTTATCCGAGATTGCTTATTCGTAAGTATTTACTGAGGTTATTTCTATCATCCATTTCCATGTTTTATAAAAGTGTTGTAATTTATGTTTAAAGTCCTTTTAAACCATTTTTGACTTTTACTACATGGTATGTAATGAATTTTTTTTATGTTACGAGGTACTTTTTGGACTTTTCCGGCAAAAGTACCAGAAAAATGATTCTTAACATATACGACATGAAAGGATTTTTACGGTTTTATAAAGCATTATTTTCATTAAGATTACTCAAAAAAAATTCATGAATATTTTCAACAAAATACTTTTCATTTAAAATTTCATGGAATTCCGTGAATCGAAAATGATTTTGAAGAATAATGGATATTTTTATCAAGAATTCATTTCAAGTGCTTTATCAAAACCATTTTCCATCTAAGGTGACATTATATCATATGTGTATGTTTCAAGTATCATATCTCTATGATTTACATGGTTTCAATTTTCATATGATGAAATGATATCCAATTTTTTTGTATGGATTATGTTTTGATGGAATGATGTTTATAAAACTTATTTTATTCTTGGGTTATGATTAATGATTTATGTTTATATTGTGGCACATGAAAGAATGATTTCAATATGAGATGGGTGGGACCTATATATCCCTCCAATGCATTGGGTAAAGATTTATATCTCATGAGATAGACATGGCTGTAATAGTAAGTTAATCCGGTTCAGCGTTATAGGACTGAAACAAGGAGTGAACTCGATTCCGAAAGGGACTTTGTCCACTAAGATGGTTTTGGCAGCAATGCCTTGGCTACTATGGAAATCATAACAAGTGCTGAATGGTTTCCACAATTACATGTTTTATTCCCATTCTAGTTTATCATGATTAATGTTCTATTATAATCTATGCTTTATGGACTTCAATGATTTATGTCTTTGCTCAAGATTTTGACGTTTAGATTTTTTGTTCATGTTTTTGCATTCAAATGTTTATGGATTATTTTATGTTCTATATTCTTACCCTTACTGAGCATTTGAGCTCACCCTTTATATGTTTTCTTTTCCCCAGGATTTAAAGAATTTTTTAAGTTAAGAAAACAATAGGGGAAGATCTTTATGGGAGATGTTTAAGATCTTTCACCAAGATTAGAAAATTACGATCCGAGTTTCCAAAGACACTAAACTATTATGGTCCTTTTGTTTTGTTTTTTTTAAGTATTAAGTATTCCGAAAAAGTAATGTATTGTACATGCACGTCAGGATTCAGGTCTCTACAGTTGGTATCAGAGGAAAGGTTTAGTTATTCTTTGGAAACTATGATGCGAAAACGTTAGTGAGATCCCTAGAGATATTTCAAAGGTATGTCTAGGGATGTCCCTAAGGATAAGTATACGTATAGGATATAGTCATAGAAATATGGTAACGATCTTAGAATTTAACCTAAGATGTTAGATATTGAGGGTACTCCCCCTTTAATATGTTGTTTTCCCTAACATGATTTTTTCCTCTCACACTATTCTTTATGGGTTTTAGAAAATGGCTTGAAACAGGAAGATTCATGATAATTGAGGAAATGACGGACAATGGAATGATATTTTTCATGAGAAACCAAATGAAATGGGATTTGTAAGTCAAAAAATCGTTATTATGCCTAATCAGCAATCTCATAATATGATCAATAATCTCAACGTTGGTAAGTTTACCGACTCAGATAATAAGAGAAAGATGGAGTTTCATGATGATCATAGAGGAAATAAATTTCAATTTCCCTCATGTAAATCATATGGGAAGAGGCATCAAGGAGAATGTTTCAAAGGAACTGGAAGATGCTTTGGGTGTGGAAAATAAGGACACAAAGCCAGTAAGTGCAAAGGAAAAGGATTAGTTAACAACATGGACAAGGATAATTGTAATTCTACGACATCAACAATGATTAGATGTTTTAAATATGGAAAGTACGGGCATTATGGAAACCAATTCCCTAAGGGATAATCTCATGAAGATAATCATCATGGTCATATGGATAGTATTTATGTGGATGATGAAGAGGAGACTACAAATGATATATGAGATAAAAGAAGTGTTGAAGCTCAGTCAATTGTTTTAGAAGGTAGTGGATTGATTGTATGTTTATCAAGTGTTATGTTGTATAGTTAATGGTACTATGGAATAAAGAATCATATAAATATTGATACACTATTTTTTTTCTAAAGTATTTTAAAGTATATGTTGAATGGTACCGGAAACCATAATTGTTATTCAGATATTTTTGGAAAGTAGATGATATGAAAATAATGAAGGGATAAGAACATAATGAGATGATTGATTATATTCATGAGCTCATGATTGATATAAGGACTAAGTGGTATCATGGTTTGAGTATATAGATATTTTTGTATTTTGGTATGTGTTAACTTTTTACAGCACTCATGTTTTCACTAAGGTTAAATGGGTATTCATTTTTCAAGAGAATACATGATTAAGGTATTCACATGATTGAATGTGATCAACAAGATATATCGGGGATAAATGATGGTATTCACATGCTCGGTAGATGAAATTTCTAGTAATTCTTTTCTTTATACTATAATCTTGGAAAAAAGTATTTTGGATAAGCTTAAATATTTGAAATGGATTATTTAGAACATAAGTTAGTTTAAGGCTAGAAATGTTTTCGATATTATCGATGGAATGTCATAATTTTAGAAAAAGGGACAACCTATAGGACGGTTGACAACCCGTCACGTCGGACAAGGGTATAGGAATCGAACCCACAACTGATGTGTGACAGGCCTTTATCGCCTACCACTGTCCTACAGGAAGTCCCTGGTTAGTAGAAAATAGTTTTATTTTATTAAACGTTATGATATATGAAGTATAAGACTGTTTTTGAAATTGTATATGATTAACCTCACCATAGATGGACTTATGTATATTTGATAACTTTTTCTAACCTTTTGTTTGAAATAGATAGAATGACCCATCATTCTATCACATGACCTTTTAACACTTCATGAATAACAAATTCAACTTCATTTATTTATGAGATGAAGTGGAAATTGTTCAATTAACGAACAACAGTGAGATTTTACCAAAATCAAGCAAGTATTTCTTCGAATTCAAAAATTTCAAATTTAAGGAAATGATATTGAAAACCAAAAATGTTGTCCTAGTGCTCTTATATCCGGTGAATCAGATGGTACCTTATATCATAAAAAATTTATGGATTTGTGATTGTTGGCTTTTTCATAGCTATGTCCTCTACCACTCTCCATCAGAACTTGATGGTTATATTTTTTCTTCCATAACCATATTTTCACCTATGTTCTCCTATGTGGAAACCCAGTGATTAGTTAATTTGGGTAACCGTTACGTTTCATAATTTAGTTTTTAATGTTATGTTTTTGTATTTCATTTTACGATTTGTGTCGCAATTAAAGAATCTTTCAAGTATAAAACCATGTATAACCCCGACGAATTTCGAGGGAGAAATTCATTTTAAGTTGGGTAGAATGTAATAACTCGATATTTTATGATACATACTCTTTTTAATTTATTTGATGTCATGTGATTTATGCTACAACAATACTATCCTGTCCTATATTCCACACTGTATTAGCTTGAAGTATACACAACACTATTCTTAGATTGTGTAACACACAATTTCATGTTCATTTTATAATAGTCATTCTACGCAATATTGAGTGTATATATATATATATATTCAATGTATAAATTAAATATGGTTGGATTCTGTTATACCAATTAATGAAGGATTCTTTCACAACACGCAACCCTGACTTGGCTTGCATTACATGCAATCACGACCTTCCTCGATAACGTGTGTTGTACGCAATACCAGGTTTTACTAACCAATGATATATTATTATAATATTATTATGAACTAGTTGTTATGAATAGTATTAAATAAATTTTAATTTTTATAACATTATTTTTTATCTTACACATTTTCTAGAACATGGTATAAGAACGAAATAAATTTTTCGTTTAAAATAAGTATTTTTAAAAAAATGTTGTTTTTCCTTCTTTTGATGGTGTACCCAAATTAAATCTAGTTTTTACATGTTTATAAGTTCAATTTTACAAAATAAATTTATTATTTGGAATCAGGATATAAAATTTTACCTTGGATAAATTTTTCATAATATTCTAATATCTTTTATATTTTAATAAATAGTAAAAACACGATATATTTTAATTAAAAATAACTTTTTCATCGTAATAACTTATGTGGATAAATTATAATATTGAATGGTTTTAAATTATAAATAGAATATATTTTTGCCATTTAATATAATGTATGTCATTAGACTTGATTTTACATTGAATTTGTTGGTTAAATAAATTCAATCTTTTGTAATGTTTTAAACAAAAACCTGTTTTCTTTCGACAACGGTATTAATTTTAATTTAATTTCGGCAACTTCGGTGTATTGAATTTGGAAAAATGGATTACATTTTTGGAATTAGTGGGCCCAAATTATATTAATATACTACTTTTTATTTTCGGGCTTTATGAATAGTAACAATGGTAAATTTTATTGACAATAGTAAAAGGTAAATTGGGTAATTAAGGGTAAATATAATACTATAAAATTATCCTAATACTTGTCTTAATACAATTGGATGATTATAATTTGTCCTAAGTCATATTTGGGTTGAAATGGAATCCATTATATCCCACTTGGAGGTGATTAAAACCATTATTTTATTTTATTTGAAGGAAAGTGAAATATGTCTCACTAAACTTTAAGAATTAAAGTATTTTTAATATATATTTATACAGAATATAAATTCTCTTATAAAGACTCATTTTAAAGATAAAATGTTTATCTTTTTTATGTTAATTTATTTGTAATTTTTAAGAGTTATTTAATTACTATATTATCTTATACATAAATGATGCAGAAATTATTTATTTAGTGAAAAATAAATAATATAGTTTTTATTGAAATATTAATACATATCAAAAAGCCAAAAAATCTGCACAAAACATATTATTAGTGTATATATAAACCCTAATCATCCACTGGATTAATTTTTGACCATTTGGATCCTTATTAAAACGATTATGACACTTATATTATTTTATCTTAAATGATGCCAAAGTTATCACCTTCATAATTTAATAAATATAACAATTTAAATATTGTTATTTTAAGATGATAAATTCGAGTAAAAGTATAATTGTGAAATTTAATAGATTTATCTTCATCATAGGATTTTAGTTTTAATTTTATTCAACAAATAAGTATATTAAATAATTATGCAAAAATGTTGTAGTAATTATTTTATTAAGAGATAAACCAAATAAATGGTTTTGAAAATAATAAAATAAATATTATATGATCTATTTTATGTGCTCCACTAATTTTATAGATACATATGAAAATTTATGAATCTATTATATATTTTATTGTGAACATATCTTCTGTATATATTTTATTTAAATTCAAATAAATGAATAGTGTCAAAATTGACACAATTGTTATTTTATTAAAATAAAATATTATAAAATTGTTTAAAAATCACAAAAATATTTAAAAAAATATAAATATAAATTTATGTGGGGTTGGGATTTAATATAAACTAATATTTCTTATATTTCCAAAGGAGCCCCTCTCCTCCCTTATAAATGGGAACCTCCTCCCTATCCTCCTAAAACCAATTTGAGCCATCAATCTCAGCCAACCCCTGATAATTTCACTTACCCACTTCTCTAGAAACATCCTAGAGGTTCTGGTATTCTTCAAAGACCAATTTTAGTGCCCTAAGAGGAGGTCTGAAGGAGGCGCTTCAAAGAAGAGGTAATGTCCGTTACCGATTATTTCAACTTTATTTCTTCTTCTACATCTTAATATTTAGTTGTTTCATTATGAAGTAATAACATAATTATCACTCATATACCAATATATTATTATAAGTATGAAAAAACCCTATTTCACCATATATCCATCCTATGGAAAATGAAATCACCGCGCGTGCATACGTACAGAATACTGTCTCCACATCAGGGTGTAATCTATTTTCCACCACCACCATACTTGGATTAGTATAATGGTGTAAATAATGAATATATATGATTATTGTAAAATGATATTAATTCTGAAATAGTATACATACACTCCATTACAATTCCATGGCAATGATATCATCGCTCATGCGTACGTATGGATTACCGTCTCCACGACGCGATGAGATTCATTTTCCATGTTAACAATTCAAGAATGATTATAAAGTATATATAATAAGTAATAATGAAATATATTACATAATAATGCAACTGTATTTATGTACATATATGTGTATGTCATATACTTAATTCCATTCAATTCAATAAGGAAACGAAAACAGCATTCATGTGTACGTACGGCCTACTGTCTCCATGAACGGTGTATTTATTTCCATTTATCGATCTATTATATATATGTATATTATAAATATATATTATATATAAATCATGTTTTAGATTCTGGATGTAAGTAATCATGATCTATGTAAAAATATAAATAATTACATGTTAAAACACGAACGACAAATGAAACGATTTTACCCAAAACACTACTTTAACATGAATTTACAAAATAACGGGTAATATAAAGTCATAAGTAAACCATATATGATATAATAAAAATGAATACGATTCTGTAATAAGTCAATCCCATTATTTATATCATTATACAGGAGGTTTGGATACATATGAAGAATATCAGACCTAAGGTAAGGGATAATTTTGCAAATCTTATTTTTATCCGAGATTGCTTATTCGTAAGTATTTACTAGGGTTATTTCTATCATAAATTTCCATGTTTAATAAATGTGTTTTCATGTATGTTTAATGTCCTTTTTTCCGACTTTTTACTTTTACTACATGGTATATAAGGAATCTTTGTTTTGTTTACATTACGAGGTACTTTTTGACTTCGGCAAAAGTACGAGAAGAATGTTTTTTTAACTTATACGGCAAGAAAATATTTTTACGATTTTATAAAGCCTTATTTTCATGAATCGTCATCCAAAATATTTCATGACTATTTTCAACAACATAATTTTCATTTAGAATTGCTATGAATTTTGTGAAACGAAAATGATTTTGAAGAATAAAGGATATTTTCCTCAAGAATTCACTTCAAGTGCTTTATTGTGACATCCCAAGTAAGTAATGAATAATTGATATTTTTATCTATGTCAATTTATGAATTAGATATGGGTTTAGAGGCTTAAAATGTGAATAAATTCAATCTTAAGCATGGAATACACTGATATTTTTAAAAGATTGTTTTACTGCCTTTTGATGGAAAACCATTTTTAAATAAAACTTTTGAAAATTTTATAATCTCTATTTGTAAAAATAAATATATTCTTTATTATTGGGACAATGAAATTTACATTGGATAAATTTTTGGTATTTTTCTGACAATGTTCATTTTTAATGAATAGTGAAAAAATACTACATTTTACATCAGAACTGCTTTTTCATCTAATTTAATAATATGGTTAGATTATCTTTTTAATTGGTATTAAAGTGTAATTTGAATATATATTTACCATTTAATCCAATGGCAGTCATTATGATAAATTTCACTTTGGAATTGGGCATAAACAAAGGCCAAACTTTTCATAGATATTGTTTCAAAAAACCCTCTATTTGTTTTGACAACGAGAATTATTTTTAAAATTATTATTGCAATTTTTGTTATTGGAATTTTGTAAAATGGATTAAATATTTTGAATCATAAGGTCAAAATTATGTAATCAAGACTCTTTTGTTTTTGGACATTATGAATAGTAACGACGGTAATTATCTTTAATTATCTTGATTAATGAGTAATCGGGTAGTTAAGGATAATAAAATAATATCATAATAATAATAAAATGACACCAACATGTGTCCTAATGCTACTTCTTGTCTCATGTCCGAGCATGGGATTCCTTGTGCCAAAAATAGGGACCCCATGGAATCACTTTTGTGTGAAAGTGACTTTTTATCTTTTTATTGTTAATGAAAGTTAAATATAACAAAGAATGTATCACCTGAGTAAAACATTTTAAATTTTGTCTAAATAAATGATATGTTGGACTATAAGTATTCATTGGAAAGATAAAGATATTTCCTACATCATAGTATTTTTTTCCTAATTTTTAGACATTAAATAAATTAAATTATTTATGACATCATGATGATGCAGCGATTACCTCATTATTTAATGATTTAAATAAAATAAAATGATATTGTAAAATCTAAGACCTAAACTTGTCAAAGACCTATTGGATGAGTATATTTAGAATCCTTATTACCTTATCCTCGAAATACATCAATGTGGGACCTTTAAAATCTGAAACTCATTTGAAAATAATGTTACATTTTGTAACATTCCAAGAGGGCCCCTCCTCTCCTCTTATAAAAGGCCCCCACCTCTACCTCTTTTCCCACACATCCAAAGCCCTTGGCTCGACCAAACTCTTACCATTTTGTCTCTCCACATACCTCTATAACTCTTTTAAGCCTCACTTTGGGCATAAGTCTTCCCAAGGAAGCCTTTGAGCTCAAATCAAAAAGAGTTACCTGTTTTAAAGGTAGTGTTTTCTCTTGTCTTCTTATGTTTTATTTTACTTCTCCAACCCTATAAACTATTTTTATTACATTATTTTGTAAGAAACCCAATATCTTTAATATACCAGGATGTTGTTATAAGAATTATTCGAGCTACACTTACACACACCTACATCTAATGGTTAAAGAACTTACTGTTTCTATGGATGGCGAATTTCTGCCTCACGAAACGATGATTGTTCAACACTCATATAACTCCTTCAAAGGTGGACATTAAGATGTAAATATATTTAGATATTATATATAATATGTTTATATTTTACTTAAGCTTCTCTATTTTTCATTTATGTCATTCCTTTATGGTTACGATTATGTGTAAACGTGATATGTTCATTTTTGGAAGTGCTGACTACCGCCCCCTCAAAGTGATTTGATTCGTTAATGCCATATGTGGGACATATAAAGGATTTAATTAATGATATTATATATGATATTATACTGGAATTATAATATACCTTTATATAATTATGATTCCATTCCATAAAATACGAAATAGAAATAAAAGTAGCCTTCATGCGTACGTACAACATACCGTCTCCATGAACGGTGCATTTCATTTCATACATATAAACGTAATGTAATATTATAAATACATGTATATACTAGATATATATGATATATACGATATATAAAACATCAGTTTAACTCTGGATATAATGGATACATGAACAAATTGTAATTATAAAGAGCATATTTTTGACTCAAGTACCAATGATCGTTAAAACGACCCTTATTAACTTAAATAATTGCATAGTGTTCATGACATGGTAATAAGTGATATAAAAGGAATAATGATCTTGAAAAAGATTCTTAAGAAATTATAAATTAACTCAAGTTTATTATTAAGGAGGTTAAAGAACAATCGAGTCAAGTCAGACCCGAGGTATTGGACTTCATCTCAATCTCCTTTCATTAAGGCATATTTTGTTTTATACATAAGATTCTTTTATATGGTGTATAAACCCCTTCGACTTTCACGTTTAGCCAAAAGAAATATTTTTTATACGAAGTTTTTTACTAAATGACAAAAGGGAATGTTTTTGTTGTACGTATGCGGTGACAACGACTTTTCCGCCGCTGTGACTATTATTTGAGTTTCAACTTCCTCTCCAAGCCATAATTTTTTTTAAAAGAAAAATAAATACCATGTTTTAATTTTATTTTATTTTGGTATTTGAAATGGTTTTCATAATGTTTTAATATCAATGTTTTGTATTGATATCTTGTGATTGAAAAGTGGAAATGTTATGTTTCCTTTATGCATGTTTTATGTGATACGATTATGTTATGGTTCTTGGAAATTATTATGAAGATGGGTGGTTCCGTGATAAAATAAAGGCAGGTGAGCCCGATATAGATCTTCAATGCATTGGGTAACGTGATGGAGTTAAACGTTAAGGTTTCTCCGAAGATATTTAGGAAAAATACTGTGATGGGTATTCCAAACGTAACCAAGAGGGTTACTCCCTACGTAAGAATGTTATGAATGCCTCAAGTTACATTTATGTATTATGATTTCTATGATTCATTCATGATTTGATGAGGTATGTTAAAGTGCTTATGTTTTATGAGTAAAGTATGATTTCATTGATTCTTATGTATACATGTACTCATGTTTCCTTTCCATATTTATATATCCATTAATGAGTTTTTTATGGTCATCCCATGTTTTTGAAATGTTTTTCACAGGTCAAGGGAAGGGTACATGATATGATGATAGTGTCAAGGATGTGTCAAGAAATAATCCATGTTTTATTTTAAATATGTTTCCCTTGATTGAAAAAATGAATAGTGTATTTTATTGTAACCACTTTGTTTAAATGTGGGATGTAATGCATGTTTTATGATCTAATTATCTAAAACTATAAACCTAAAAAGATCCTCAAGGTGTATTCCTGAAATATCTCAAGATTAAGTAATGTTTCAGGCTAGGGCCTTATAGTTGGTATCAGAGGACGGTTTGGATAACTTTAGGAGTTAGAATTTTACTAAATGATTATCCGAAAAAAAAAATTTATGGTCAAATTGAAATGATATAGCATTTTAATATTACCATGTTGCTTCATCTAAGACATGTTTGATCAGAATGGTTTTCCACAGAGGAAATAGGGAAGCACTGCTAGGAAGGCATGTAGAAGTAAATAACCTTCCGAATCAGCATCCTGAGATGGTCGGAATTGGATCTGAACAGTTTGTTGCAGTAATGGTGCAGTTGACTCAAGCGATAAATGGCAGTGGTATCCATGCACGAGATCAGCCAGATCAAAAACAGAGGAACATGTCAGTGGTGGAACATTTCACGAGACAACATCCCCCATCATTCAGAGGATATTCTGACCCTGTGATAGCTGAAGGGTGGATTAAAGCACTGGAAATTTTTTTTAATGTCATGGGGTGTTCAGACATTGAAAAGGTTAGTCTTTCTATTTACCGTTTGGAGGGTGAAACATATCGGTGGTGGTCGATGGTTAAAAATATCAGGGATGCTGATGAGATTGATGCTCTCGACTGGGATGAATTCAAAGGTATGTTTCTTGAGAAGTATTTTCCCAAGGATGTTCGACTTAGGATGGAAAAACAATTCTTGGAAATGAGGCAAGAGAAAGACTCAGTGGCTGCCTATGAATAGAGGTTCACTTGATTGGCAAGGTATGCTCCAATTTTTATCCGAGACCTTGATAGTAAAATCAATTTTTTTTACTCAGGATTAAAGCCAAAATATCGAAGGGCATTGGATTATCGTGAGATCAAAAGGTATGAAAAGCCTGTTCGATGTGATGAGAAGCTGGAAATTGAGTTTTCCGATGATCAAGTGTTCTATAACAACCACCAGAAGAAGAGACCGAGGTGGTAGGGGAAATGATATAATTCTTCAAAAAGGTCTGACGGTAAGAAAACTAAGTTTCCAATTTGTGATAAATGTGGTAAAAGGAATGCTAGGCAATGTCTTCTGAATTATGGAAATTTCTACAGATGTGGTAATATGGGACATAAGGCTCGTGATTACACTGAAAATGATCAAGGTGATGGTAAGTCGAAATTTGATTTATATTTAGTGAAATGTTTTAAGTGCAATGAGATGGGTCACTATGCAAACGACTGTCCGACAAAGAGCTTGAGTGATGGGAAGTAGTTAGACTACAAGCAGAAAGGGGTGGTGAAATCCTTTTCAACTACTTCAGCAGATGTCGGGCCATCAAATGATGTTATATCAGGTACTTTGTTTGTTTTTTTCGGATAATTACAGTGTGTTGTTTGATTTGGGGTCTACACATTCTTTCATCGTTGAAACATTTTCTAGTAAAATGGGAATACCATCTCAAGAAATGACTCCTGAACTTGTGGTAAAAACACCTGGGGGAAAGGTTGAGGAAAAACGAATTTATAAGAATCTTCCTATCCTTATCTGTGGAAATAACCTACTTGCGAACCTTATTGTTTTACCTCTAGTATAGATTTATGTTATCCTGGGTATGGATTGACTCTCTATTTACCATGGTAAGATTGATTGTAGAGCTAAAGAAGTTTCTTTTCAGAAAGACTTTCAGTTTTTGTACATGAATGAACCCTTACTGTTGATAACATATCAAGAGACTGACAAACTTGTAAAAGATGGAAATGAATTTTACCTTGAACATATTGATGAAAACAAGGGAACTGTTCAGATTATTGATGTGCCAGTGGTAAATGAGTATCCTGATGTTTTTCCTAATGAGTTGCCTATAATAATACCAGATCAGGAAGTTGAATTTACTGTTGACTTAGTTCCTGATGCTAAGCCAATTTCAAAACCCCCTTATCGAATGGCTCAAACTGAACTTTTAGAGTTGAAGGAGAAATTGCAAGATTTATTAGAGAAAGGTTTCATTCGACCTTGCACATCACCATGGGGTGCTCTTATTTTATTTGTTAAAAAGAAATATGGTTCTATGAGACTTTGCATTGATTATAGAGCCTTTAATAACATCGCTATTAAGAACAAATATCCTTTGCCTCATATCAAGGATTTGTTTGATCAGCTCCAGGGAGCTCAGTATTTTTCAAAGATTGACATGAGATTAGGGTACCATCAGTTGAATGTAAATGAAGAAGATATTCCGAAGACTGTGTTCTGTATAAGATATGGCCATTATTAATTTGTAGTAATGCCTTTTGGGCTAACCAATGAACCTGCTATATTCATGGACTTAATGAATAAAATTTTCCATGAGTTCTTGGATATGTTTGTGGTTGTTTTCATTGATGATATTTTGGTGTTTTCTAAATGTAACGAGGAGCATGAAAGACATTTAAGGGTTATTTTTCAAACCTTAAAAGAAAAGAAATTGCATGGGAAATTCAGCAAGTGTGAGTTTTGGTTGCAACAAATTTCTTTCCTTGGTCATATTGTTTCTAAAGATGGGATAACTATTGATCCTGCAAAAAAAAGGTTGTTGAAGAATGACCAAGACCCACAAATGTAACTCAGATTCGTAGCTTCCTTGGTTTGACAGGCTATTACCGACGGTTTGTTAGAAAAATTTCACGGTTATCTAGTATAATGACGAAGCTAACTTGGAAGGGTGTTAAGTTTATCTGGACAAAATAATGTGATGATTGTTTTGAGGAACTGAAAAGAAGATTGGTGAATGCTCCAGTTTTGGCACTACCTTCTAGGAATGGTGAGTTTGTTATATAGAGTGATGCTTTATTGAAAGGAATTGGTTGCATCCTAATGCAGAATGATCAGGTAATTTCTTATGCCTCACGACAGTTGAAAACTCAGGAGGTAAATTATCCTACACATGATTTGGAATTAACTGCTATTGTTTTCGCACTAAAAATTTAGAGGCATCATTTTTATGGAGTAAAGTTTGAAATATATACTGATCAAAAAAGTTTAAATTATATATTCACTCTGAAAGAATTGAACATGAGACCGAGGAGAGATGGCTGGAATTAATCATGTATTATGATTGTACAATTCATTACCATCCGGGAAAAGAAAATAAAGTGGCCGAATCTTTGAGTCGAAAAAGTAATGCTTCATTAAAAATGTTTCATTTGAAATGTGATCATTTGGTTAAGGATTTGATGAACTTTGGCATAGAAGTTGTTGGTGTAGGATGTCCTTATGTTTTGTTTCATATTTTAGTGAATTCTTCTCTATCATATAGAATCAAGCAAACACAAAAGCAAGACAGTGAGTTGAAAAAATAGGTAGAGCTAGTTCAGAATGGGAAGTTTCCTGAATTCAACATTGATAATGATTGTGTTTTGAGATTTGGGAAGAGATTTTGTGTGCCTTGTGATTCACAGTTGAAGAGAGAGTTGTTTTGTGAAACTCATAGTTCTCCGTTTTCAGTTCATCTTGGCAGTACTAAGATGTACAGAGATCTGCAAGATTATTACTGGTGGGATGGAATGATAAGAGATATTGCTGATTTTATAGTAATGATTTTGACTTGTCAATAGGTTAAATCAGAGCGACAATTACCGAAAGGGATGCTTCAGCCTTTACCAGTGCCAGAGTGGAAATGGGAGAATATATCCATGGACTTTTTTGTGGGATTACCGAAGACATCTCGAGGTAATAATGCAATCTAGATTATTGTTTATCGCTTGACTAAATCTGCTCATTTCCTTGCTATACGAGATACATTTTCTCTATATCAACATTCCCGTTTGTATCTTAAAGAGATAGTCAGGTTACATGGAGTTCCTCTCTCCATTATATCTGACCATGATCCTAGGTTCACTTCTAATGTTTGGAAAGTCCTTCAGAAGTCGTTGGGTACTAAATTAAATTTTAGTACAACATTTCATCCTCAATCAGATTGGAAATCAGAACGAACAATTAAAAATTTGGAAGATATGCTACGTGCGTGTTCGACGGATTATCAGGGAAGTTGGGATCGACATCATTATTTGGTTGAGTTTTCAAATAATAACAGTTTTCATTCCAGTATACAGATGGCACCATTTGAGGCGTTGTATGGGAAGCGCTGTTGAACTCCAGCTTTCCGGGATGAAGTTGGTGAAAGGAAGCTGATGGGACCAGAATTGGTAGAAGAGTTGGTTGAAAAATTTTAGCTGATACATAAACACATGATAATAGCTCAAAGTAGGGAGAATATTTATGTGGACAACAAGAGGAAGGATCTATCTTTTGAGGTAGGTGATCATGTTTTTCTCAAAGTATCACCATGGAAAAGAGTGATGTGATTTGGTAAGAAAGGAAAGCTGAGTCCAAGGTTCATTGGACCATATGAAATTTTGGAGAGAGTTGGATCAGTTGCGTACCGAGTGCCTTTACCTCCGATTTTATCTCAGGTACACAATGTTTTTCATGTTTCGATGTTGAGAAAGTATATGCCAGATCCATCTCATGTTTTGAGTCTAGAGGTAGTTTAGCTGGAAGAGAACCTATCTTATGAGGAATAACCTTTCCAGATTCTTGACCATAGGGAGCAAGTGTTATGGAATAAGGTGATTCATCAGGTAAAGGTTTTTTGGACAAAACCACATGATTGAAGAGGCAACATGGGAATCTGAAAATGCAATGAGGGATAAATACCCCCACTTATTCGATAAGTAAATAAATTATGGAGACACAATTTTCTAAAGGAGGGAAGGATGTAACATACCAAGTAAGTAATGAATAATAGATATTTTTATCTATGTCTATTTATTAATTATATAGTGTTTTAGAGGCTTAAAATGAGAAAAAATCCAATCTTAAGCATTGAATACACTGATATTTTTAAAAGATTATTTTACTTCCTTTTGATGGAAAACCATATTTAAATCAGACTTTTGAAACTTTTATAATCTCTATTTGTCAAAATAATCTTATTATTTATGATTGGGACAATGAAATTTACATTGGATAAATTTTTGGTATTTTTCTGACAATGTTCATTTTTTAATGAATAGTGAAAAAATACTGCATTTTACATCAAAACTTATTTTTCATCTAATTTAATTATATTGTTAGATTATTTTTTTAATTGTTCTTAAAGTGTAATTTGAATATATTTTTACCATTTAATCTGTTGGTGGTCATTATGATTAATTTCACTTTGGAATTGGGCATAAACTAATGCCAAACTTTTCATAAATATTGTTTCAAAAAATCCGCTATTTGTTTTGACAATAGGAATTATTTTTAAATTTATTATTGAAATTACTATGTTTCGAATTTGGTAAAATTGATTACATATTTGGAATCAGAAGGTCCAAATTATGTAATCAAGACTTTTTTTTGGACATTATGAATAGTAATGACGGTAATTATCTTTAATTATCTTGATTAATGAGTAATCGGTTAGTTAAGGACAATAAAATAATATCATAATAATACAAAATGACACCAACATGAGTCCTAATGCAACCGGTTGTCTCATGGCTGACCATGTTATGCCTTGTTCCAAACTTGGGGACCCCATGGAATCACTTTTGTGTGAAAGTGACTTATTATCTTTTTACTGTTAAAGAAAGTTAAATATAACAAAGAATGTTTAACCTGAGTAAAACATTTTTATTTTTGACTAAGTAAATGATATTTTGAACTATAAATATTAATTGGAAATATAAAAATATTTCCTACATCGTAGTATTTTTTCATAATTTTTAGACATTAAATAAAGTAAATTATTTATGACATCATAATGATTCGTCGATTACCTCATTATTTAATGATTTAAATAAAATTAAAATATAATGTAAAATATAAGACCTAAACTTGTCAACGACCTATTAAATGAGTATATTTAGAACCATTATCGCCTTATCCTCGAAATACAACAATGTGGGACCTTTAAAATCAGAAAATCATTTGAAAATAAAGTAACATTTTGTATCTTTCCCAGAGTGCCCCTCCTCTCCTCTTATAAAAGGCCCACACCTCTACCTCCTTACCCACACATCCAAATCCTTTCTATCGGCCAAAACCTGCCCATTTTGTCTCTAAAAATCCCTCTATAACTCTTAGAAGCCTCACATTGGGCAGAAGTCTTCACAAGGAAGCCTTTGAGCTCAAAACAAAATGAGTTACCCGTTTTAAAGGTAGTGTTTTCTCTTGTGTTCTTATGTTTTATTTTGCTTCTCCAACCCTCTAAACTCTTTTTATTCCTTTATTATGTAACAACACCTGTATCTTCAATATATTGGGATGTTCTTATAAGAAGGATTCAAGATACACTTACACACACCTACATCTAATTGTTAAAGAACATACTGTTTCTGTGGATGGAAAATTTCTGCCTCACGAAACGATGATTGTTCAACACTTATATAACACCATCAAAGGTGTCCATTAAGATGTAACTATATTTATATATTATATATAATATGTTTATTTTTTTACTTAAGCTTCTATATTTTTCATTTATGGCATACCTTTATGGTTACCATTATAGGTAAACACGATATCTTCATTTTAGGAAGTGCACACTACCGCCCCCTCAAAGTGATTTGATTCGTTAATTCCATATGTGTAATGTATAAAGGATTTAATTAATGATATTATATATGATATTATACTGGAATTATAATATACCTTTATATCATTATGATTCCATTCCATAAAATACGAAATAGAAATGAAAGTAGCGTTAATGCGTACGTACTGTATACCGTCTCCATGAACGGTTCATTTGATTTCTTACCTCTAAACGTTATGTAATATTATAAATGCATGTATATACTGGATATATATTATATATATGATATATACATCATAAGTATAACTCTGGATATAATGGATACATGAACAACTAGTAATTATAATGAGCATATTTTTGACTCAAGTACCAATGATCGTTAAAACGACCGTTATTAACTTAAATAATTGCATAATGTTCATGAGAAGGTAATAAGTTATATAAAAGGAATAATGAACTTGAAAAATGTTCTTAAGAAAGTATAAATTAACTCAAGTTTATTATTTAGGAGGTTAAAGAACGATCGAGTCAAGTTGGACCTGAGGTATGGGACTTCGTCTCAATCTCCTTTCAATGAGGAATATTTTGTTTTATACACATCCTTCTTTTATACGGTGTATAAACCCCTTTGACATTTACGTTTATCCAAAAGGAATGTTACTTATACAAATTGTTTTACTAAACGACAAAAGAGAATGTTTTTGTTGTACGTATGCGGCGACAACGACTTCTCCGTCACTGTGACTATTATTTGAGTTTCGGCTACCTCTACAAGCCATAATTTTTTTTAAAAGAAAAATAAATACCATGTTTTACTTTTATTTTATTTTGGTATTGGAAATGGTTTTCATAATGTTTTTATATCAATGTGTTGTATTGGATCATGTGATTTAAAAGTGGAAATGTTATGTTTCCTTTATACATGTTTTATGTGATACGATTATGTTATGGTTTTTGGGAATTATTACGAAGATGGGTGGTTCCGTGATACAATAAGGGTGGGTGAGACTTATATAGATCTCCAATGCATTGGGTAACGCGAAGGAGTTAAACGTTAAGGTTTCTCCGAAGAGATTTAGGGAATATACTGTGGTGGGTATTCCAAACGTAACCAAGAGGGTTACTCCCTACATTAGAATGTTATGAATGCCTCAAGTTACCTTTATGTCTTATGATTTCTATGATTTATTCATGATTTCATGAGGTATGTTAAAGTGCTTATGTTTTATGAGTAAATTATGATTTCATTGATTCTTATGTATACATGTACTCATGTTTCCTTTCCATATTTTTATATCCCTTACTGAGCTTTTTATGCTAATCCCATGTTTTTGAAATGTTTTTCACATGTCAAGGGAAGGGTACATGATATGATAATAGTGTCAAGGATGTGTTAAGAAAGAATCCATGTTTTATTGTAAATATGTTTCCTTTGATGGGATAAAATGAATACTATCTTTTATTGTAACCAATTTGTTTATATATGGGATGTAATGCATGTTTTATGATCTAATTCTCTAAAACGCTAAACCTAAAAATATCCTCAAGGTGTATTCTTGAAATATCTCAATATTAAGTAATGTTTAAGTATGGGGCCTTATATTTATCAAAAGCAGTTTCCATCTATGATGACATTATTTAATTTGTGTATGTTTCAAGTATCATGTCTCTATTATTTACATGGTTTCACTTTTCTTATGATGAAATGATATCCAATTTTTTTTTATGGATTATGTTATGATGGAATGATGTTTATGAAACCCATTTTATTCTTGGGTTATGATTAATGATTTATGTTTATATTGTGGCACATGAAAGAATGATTTCAATATGAGATGGGTGGTACCTATATCTCCCTCTAATGTATTGGGTAAAGATTTATATCTCATGAGATAGACATGGCTGGAACAGTAAGTTAATCCGGTTTAGTGTTACAGGACTGAAACGAGGAGTTAACTAGATTTAGAAAGGGACTTTGTCAACTAAGACGGTCTTGGCTGCAATTCCTTGTCTACTATGGAAATCATAACAAATGTTGAATGTTTTCCACAATTACATGTTTTATTCCCAAGCTAGTTTATCATGATTAATGTTCCTTTATGTTCTATGCTTTATGTACATCCATGATTTATGTCTTTGCTCAAGATTTTGATGTTTAGATTTTATGTTCATGTTTTTGCATTCAAATGTTTATGGATTATTTTATGTTCTCTATGCTTACCCTTACTGAGAATTTGAGCTCACCCATTATATGTTTTCTTTTCCCCAGGATTTAAAGAATGTTTATTGTTAATAAAACAATCGGGGAAGATCTTTATGGGACATGTTGAAGATCTTTCACCAAAATTAGAATATTACGTTCCGAGTTTCCAAAGACACTAAACTATTATGGTCCTTGAGTTTTGGTTTTTGTTATGTATTAAGTATTCCTCAAAAGTAATGTATTGTCCATTCACCTCAAGCTTCGTGTCTCTACAGTTTCCAAATCATCTTCAAATGTAAAAATTCTATAAACCTTGTTAAAACAACTTAGGAAAAATATTTTACCCAATTAGAGGAATAAATGCTATCTAATACAACTTATAGATACTAGATGAATTATATTGGGACATTGACAAGGGTGAACCTGTGTACACATAATTTTAAAAAATTATTTTGTTTTACATTATCCCCTCTTTCTCTTGAATATGTTACCCTTTTATGATGGTTGAATATGGTGGGTTCTTTTTATAGTCTCATACATATGAATGAAAGATAATAAAATAATAACCATCACATAATTATTTTTACAACGTTCATTACAAATTCATACTGCTTTTCATGATAAAAAATTTGTTGATACACAGATTCTCTTAGAATAATTTGTTTCTAGTGATTAGAAATGTTTGTAATTAGATAAATTATTAGGTAAGTGTAAAAAATATTTCCACGTCATGAGAATTATATCTTCTTGTACAACTAGAATTCAATGATGATGTTTTTACGAGAACCATTATTACAAAAATGATATTATATACATTTATGAATAAGATTTATATTCTTCTCTATATCTTTCTTCATGAACAGAATAATATTTTTTCTTAACTCTAGGTCTTATAATGAATCATAAGAAATTATAATATATTCATTTCGAACTAGTACACTTCACTATGTGGAATATATTAATTCCCCATAACTATGTTTTAGAATGAAAACCCTATGAACATATCCAAACACTATATGTTGACATATTCATCACTATATCAAGTGGTGTGATACATTTTCTTTTAGTTAGTGAGTTTCCATCCTCTATTTCAAATATTATTTTATGAATGTAGCAAAGGTTTGTTCACTCAATTAACATCATTGAAGTATACTTATTTAATGTATGATTCATGAAATTATTAACTAAAACCATGTCACACAAAAATAATCTGTCTTATTATGTTATGCATGCACTTCCAAGTTCTGTTTGGGGTAAGTTACTCTAAAGATTTTTAATGTGTTCATGTGCTGATTAACTGTCCAATGTATTCCATCATGATTAATAGATGACCATAATTACACCTTAAAAATTCATGTTATCATGTGAATTCATTTTTAATTCACCATGAATGTCCTTCACATTAGGGGAGTATATACACTATCCATTTTGTGTATCTTCTTACACACCTAGTTTCCACACCCCAAAAACACTTTACACCTTCTTTCACGAAAAAAATAAAAAATTCTATCACATATCTAATAAACCTTGTGTGATGTTTATTTGATGAAAAACCATCAGGAAAATATTCATCCCTCGCAAATTCAAATAATAAATCTTGTTAATCAAGATTTTTTCTTTCGTATAATCTAAGAAGGAGATATGTAAGGGTATCACATTCCTCTGAATGGATTTGGAGAAAACATTCTTTGTGAAGCCTTTGATTCCAATGCATGCAATTTAAATGTCACATGGTATTCTCCTCCTTAAAAAGGATATATGAAAAACTCCTCAACATGAAACTGTATTTGCGGAGGTATGTTGTTTCAGATTTAAGAGCTCTCTCAAAATCAGGAGCCACACCACGTGCCTTAGTGCATAGATATTTATAAGAATAGAATAATTCCTTACAATGATTATATTTTTCTTTTTAGTCCACATCCATGATTTCTCCATAGATTTTCCACATAAAAGTATGAGTCACAAAACTTTATATTATTTATGTTCTCGGGGTCTTTGAATCCTCATGTGATAATAAAAATAGTTTCATTTACATAAATCCTTTATGCCAAAAACCTCATGGGCACGTTATGAGGCCCAAATTACCTACAGTTGTTAATCATGAACTCTTTATCTTCTCAATTTTCTTTGGTAATTCCCTTTTATATCTTGTATATACATATTAAAGTAATTCTCATGCATAGAAGATGAATATTTCATGAATGGATTTGGT
This sequence comes from Viscum album, assembly GCA_963277665.1. Classification (NCBI taxonomy): domain Eukaryota; kingdom Viridiplantae; phylum Streptophyta; class Magnoliopsida; order Santalales; family Viscaceae; genus Viscum; species Viscum album. The sequence goes on along the minus strand of OY728128.1, from coordinate 1,009,354,792 downwards.
TCAATTTGTGAAATATCATCCTCTTGGTAGAAAATTTGGAGATAGCCATTGGATTTTGTGATCACGATCGAAACTCGTTTCTTTAATACATCACATTCTAAAGGCATAATAAGTACAATAACATAGTGATATAGATTGAATGTCCAATATAAAACCCATTGTTAAGCCCTTGTTCTTTCTGTCATTTATTTAATGGAGGAACTCTATTGTGTGTGCCGTTTTCCCACATCAAAACTCAATGAATTATCAACCACCATAATATTATAATATGTTAATAAAACCTCCCTAAAGGAAATTGTGTCCAGCACCCATATACAAATAACATCATGGCCCCATATACCAAGGAACACACAGTCTGTGGGGTTCCTCGTAGTCTTCTAGGACAACCTATGCATGCCTTTGGGAATTAATATTTGTGGGACATATATGATGTGGGAATATACCCAATAGGCTTCTAAATATCCCATTCCTCTTTATATCAAATTCTAGATATGTCCCTTAGGGTTTTTTGGCATCTAGGTCCAACACATTCCATGGATGAGGTTAGCTTGGGCATCTTGTGGGTTACCCATAATTTTAATTGAGTCAACAATAAAAATATATATAGTACATACTATTTATATTGTAGAATTAAAATATTAAACCACATAAATATCCTTATATAATTAGTAAGTACTATCCTTATTTTCTCCATTCACATTTCAGAAGAATCTATAGCATATAAATTGATATTATTCAGAAGGTGTTATCAATTCACATATAATTATTGTAGAAATGAGATTGAAAGATCTTAAAAAATCCTAAAAAAGACAAACAATCACAGATTTCTATACCAATACAAGGTACAAAAGTCACATTCTTTAACATCACACACCATGTGATCCACCAAGGTGGAAACTATATAAAATTTAATCTGAGAAAAATAAAAATAGCAGTTCCCACCCAAGGAAACTTGATCCATCCCTCATACATGGGGATTCAGGAACCCATGAAAAAGGTAGATTCCATGTTCCAATTACAACCTATATCTAGTCTACCATATCCAAAATAGTAAACCAATTTAAATAAAAAGAGAATCCTCAAAATAATTTGGTCCTAGTAAAACAATTCTTCTGAATCCCAGTCAAGAACATCTATAATACAACATTGTAATGTCCCATACCCAAAGATCCACCTGATAAGCTCTATCAAGTCGGGTGATACTACCCTAGATGCACCTCCACAAATGCAAATGGGTACCAACGAGATAAGATAGTGTAAACATGTATAGTTTGGAGGTTATAACCTCTCAAAGGAAAATAAAGTACTTGTCCTAGTATAATATAAAATGATAGACTCTTTAGACTCAAAAGAAGCCCGCATAGTGGAATAAAAACCGATAGAAGATTAACCAGCTGATGCAATATAAAAACAAGTGCAGAAAAATGTAAAGAAAATAGAATGCTAAATGCACTTGTATCAACTACTAGAACAGACATTACATGTATCTATAGCATGTCAATATATATAATGAGTGTGCCAATGGATAACCAACAGTATCTATAATAAACAAGGAAATCATGATAATACAAGAAAGACAGAAAAAAAAGTAAAATCTAGCTTGGAATGACCACAAGGTCCATAAAAAATCTCCATGAAATAGTTAATATGATCTAACTCATGATACTGATCTCATTCTTACAAATAAATCTATATAATCTGCATGCATCCCAAAGGGCCCATGTTAGGTGTGAAAAAATATCAGTATGATACCACCCAATGGTGCGTAACTAATATAATTTTTTAATAAGGCTTGAATTTATATGTAAAATAGTAAATAGTGTGATGCACAAATACACATACACAACACTGGTGCTCAAAAGCCACCGTGGGTTGTAACCTATTTCAGCCAATGTCAGAATATCTATCATGAAAATTGACATCATGTTCCCCCTAACACATCATGTATCATGTATAGACATCCTGAAGTTACGCCCAAAAAATAGTAACCCTGCTAGAAAGCACAAACATTCCTATGGCACAACAACTAGGGGAACATAGATGCATGTCCTCAAATAGTAACTGAAGGAATAATGATAGCTGCCATCAAATCATTAAATAGAGAGACATCGATGTATGACCCCAAATCTGTAAGTGGAGGGAAAACGATGTGTTCCCTCAAATCATGGAGAGCCTTTACTCCAAACCTACTAGATGCAAAGCTATCCCCTAATGACTTATCACCATCCATGGGGATTCACATGGAATGAAAACCAAAACCAATTGTACATAACTGCATTTAACGGGGCTTCAACCCAAATATTTTTCCAAACCTCCTCATCACAGAGTCTACCTGTGAGCACACTTCTAAATGTTCCAGGTGAGTGGTAATCACCAAAATATATTCTAAAGCCACAATATCTATGAAAACATGTGCCACTAAGACTATGTCTCTCAAGCATGATGGCCTCTCGATCCATCTAATCTGTCTCATTCCCATCCAGACAGTCAAACTTCATCAAGATGATGTCCATGACACATAATCTCATGGTCAGTACCACCCAATGTAATATGGGTCTTTCCCAACCTGTGATAAATGTCACTCAATAATATCCACACCATTCCAAACACAACCCAAATGATCAACCATATTCAATATAACACATCACATATATATAATCAAATGAAATACATTTAATAGGAAAAACAAAATAAAAAATTGGGTTTCACTAGACATGTTCTCCCTTAATCATTCATTACAAGTTTATAATTAGTAATTTTATAAACAATGTTCCATTATACTCATTTTGGGACCCCCCCCCCAAAATCCCTAAATGAGAAATGACCACTAACTGAGCCTTTCATATAAAAAAATTATAAAGGGAATACCCAACGACATTCAACAATGCATACAGTCAGTTCAATATAATTAAACAAGGTTCTTGCTCAATTCCTGATGTCACACTAAATAGATGCAACCCCCAAATGACCATGAAAATATGATAGAAGGTATACAACACATACCGTAGACTTGTAGATGCAGGAACATTCGATATAGAGCTCCCATTCAAATCTAATCTTCTTAGATATATGTTTCTATAAAATCATAAAAATTATGCAAGGATGGAAACCGCAGTGTGTGAGGAAAAGTAACTAAAACAGAAGAGGGTGTGGGGTGTAGTTTTTCCGATGTGATCCCACATTCAGAAAGGGATAGAAAAAGATGTTGAATTAAGAATATTGGAGAACTAACGTTCTTGGCCTCCTGAAGTTTCATAGTCTGAAACCGTGGAAGAAAAAGATAGTTCTAGAAATTAGATGGGATGCTCTGCAATATAAGAAAATAAAAATAAATGTACACAGTGTGTATGAAGTACTACATATCATGTAGTGGGTTTTTTTGTTCTATGACTTAAGCGGAGGTAGCCACATGGCATAGACATGCCACAAAGGAAAACACATTTCTAGGATTCTTTCTTTACATGAAAGGAACATACATGATGTGTCATGTAACATGACACAACAAGGAAGTTGGATGTTTTTTACACGGTCTCACAAAACATGTACTCGGCCAGCATGCAGATATAAGATACCTAATATACACATGGTGTGTATATTGAAGTACACATCGTGTAATCTATAAATTTTCAAAACTTCCCATATTTTACCATTTTTCTTTGAACAATTCAAAAATTTAATCTCGATCGGGATTTGGACCCGTAATAGAATCCTGAATTCATTCATATAAATTATACTAAAATTATTCTTCTAAAATATAGTAGATATATCTTTATAATAATGTTTTTAAAAATTCAGCCCCAATAAATAATTATATTAATTAATTATACAAAACTAATTTAGTTATTATTTTATTAATGGAAATATCAAATTTATATTATTAAAAATACTAAAATAAATATAATTTGACATAATTAATATGTACAATGATTTATACATATGACATAGATATTATAAGTATATAATAATATATGTTTCTAAGATAACATATTATATTAATATTTTTAAAATTATATGAATTGAATACTGTCAAATTTGACAATATTATTGTTTTAGCAAAACAATTTTTTAGTAAATTGTTTTATAAAAATTAAATATATATAATAATAGTTACATGGAATAAAATTATCTAAATTACCTATTTATGTTTTAATTCATTTCAAATTAGTAAATATGAAACCCTTTTAATATTGAAATATTTGTTAACATAGTAAAAATGTAATAGAATAACTAAGTGTCAAATTAAAAAAATATGGCTTAAATTGACATAAAAACTAGTCTGAAATTTATTGGTTATTGAGATTAAAACAATATATTTTGTAGTCTTATAAATTAAGGAATATTTGTGGTTTTTATGTGATTTTATTATCTTATAATATAATATTATGAGACATTCTCAATGTCCCCTTGACCTCAGTTATAAAAAGCGGGCATTCTCCCCTATAATTCTAATACATATTGAGCATTTAAGATAGACAATCCACATACCATTTCCCATTTCAAATTAATTATTTTAATTATATTGGATCTTTTATTATCAAAATACCAACTCTAGTTCTTTAAAAGGTAGGTGTATAAGGATCTCATTGAGGATGATGTAATCTCCTATACTGTATCAATCAAATCATTTCCTCTCATAATTCCTCTTCATGAGTATTTTTCATTAAAATTTAATAAATACATTATCACTAGTATGCTTCAATGTTATTATTATTATGTAAAAACCGTATTCCTTGTAACAACCCAATATTTCATAGTACAATATCTTTTAATAGTAATTAAATAACATTTACTATACACAACAACGAGTTTGAGTGCATCACAACTTACCAAACTAGCTGTTCAAAAAGTGGTTCTGAATATTGTTAATTGAATTTTATATTTTATATACTCCATATAATTTTAGAATACATATTCTTTTTTTCTTAGACATAATATATGAATATTTTCATTTTTTCGGATAAAATAAGTATTATTTAAAAAATGTAATTTTACCACCTTTTAATGGTGATCCCTTTTTAGAACCAATATTTGACACTTTTATATATTAAATATAATGAAATTAAATTATTATTTATAATAATGAAATAAAAAATTTATTTTGGATATATTTTTGGTACATTTTTGACAAATTTCTTATTTTGATGAATAGTGAAATATACTAAATTTTAATTAAAAACAACTTTTTAAATCAAAATAATTTTTAGTGTTAAATAATATGTTTGATTTGTTTTAACAAATCATTAGATTATTTAGTTATTATGTAACATAATTTAGGTCATTGGAAATTATTTTACATTTAAATAGTACATAAATAAATTTCATTCTTTTTATAGTTTTTACATCTTTAAAAACTTGTTTTCTGGTTTCCACAATGAAAATTAATTTTAAATTAATTTCTACAAATTATGCATTTTTAATTTTGAAAATTTTATTTCATATTTTGAATTAAGAGGTCAGAAGTTTATATGTACGTAACTTTTATTTTTAGAAATTATGAATAATTACATTGGAAATTTTATTATTTACTATGGTAAAAGGGTAAATCCAGTAAATAAGGGAAAAATAATATTATAATATTGTAAAATTACCATAATAATGTCTTTACTATATTGTATAATAAATTTATGACCATGGTAATCCTAGGGTCGATTTTGGGATCCTATAGAGCCACTTGGGAGTGATAATGACATTTTATATTAAATAATCTAAAGTAAAGACAAAAACAACAAAAGCATGTATCTTTTAGAAAAAAAAATTTTATATGAGGCGATATAATTGATATATTAGACTATAAATATTAATTCTAAAGATGAAAAAATTTACTATATCTTTATATTTTATTTATAATTTTTAAGCATTAAATAAAAATATTTATCTATGACACGATAATGATGCATTATTTTCATCATTAACGAAATAATCAAATTGATGATATTATAAATATTAAAATAAATATAATTTAACGTTTTGATCCCATAAACTAATTTTATAAGTGAATATGAATTTTTATTATTGATTAAATTTTTTTTTAATTAAACATGTTGTTTTGGATTTTACAAAAACAAAATAAAATATAATGTCAAAGTAGACATATATGAGTTTTTAAAATTAATACTATAATATTAAATTATATAACTGTCTTAAAAATCTAAGAATCGACCAAAAGCATTATATAATAATATATATGTGATTAATGAATCACCTAATATTTAATTGGATATTTATAGTATTTTTATTAACCATTTATTATGAAAATAAAAGGAGACATGGTAAAAGTTAAACTATTTAACTAAGAGTTAAATATAAAAGATAAGGTTAAAATGGTAACCTAATCTTGTCTAAAACCTATTGGTGGAACAGATTCAAACCATAACAACCTATTACACTAAATAAATTCATTTGGATCCATTATAAACCCTAACATATTTTAAAATAAAATAATATTTCATGTTTTTCCTAATGTGACCCTCACCTCTCTTATGAAATGTTACTTCCCCTTCACTCAAAATTACAACTCCAAATATTTTTGGCTCGACCAAACCCTGCCCAAATATCCTCAATACATCCATCCGTTCAACCTAGAGGGCATTGATAGAGCATAAAGACATTATAAATATCCCTTTTGTTCAAATCCAAAGTAAACTCCCAAAGAAAAGTTAATTATTTTATCATCTCGTTCAATGTTCTTTTCTTCTTCCACTTTCTATTTATTTGTTGTTTCCATAAAAAAATAATTATACCAGTAACCTCTATATAAATTTATGTTATTATAAATTTGGTACATCCATATTCATTATTCTATCAATCCTATTAATGATAAAGTCACCATGCATCTGTACGTACGACTTACCGTCTCCATGTCGTGGTGTAATTTGTTATTCAACACTATGTTATTTGGATACATATAATAATGAGTAATATGTATATAAATTATAAAAATAACATGATAATGTTTTTCTATAATTAATATACCATCCAATTACATACTTTTTAATCATCATGAAAATGATATCGTTGCCCGTGTGTACGTACGGCTTACCGTCTCCACAACATGATGAGATTCATTTCCACGTTCACCATTTAATAATGATTATAAAAATACATATTATTAATAAGTATATAATATATGAAAAAATAATGCTAATGTAATTATATATATACATATATATATATATATATATATATATATATTTACATTTTTCTATTTCACTTATTTCTATTCAATACAATATGAAAACAGAAACAATGTTTACGCATACGTAAGACCTACCCTTTTTATAAACATAGTTTGCCTTTAATATATATATATATATATATCTATTTTAGATATCTATATTATGAATATATATTATATATAAATCATTATTTATATTATATAAGTATTTAAATAATGACCTATGTTATGTAATAAATAATAACAAGTTAAAACACATACGATAAAGAAACTAATTATCACCCAAATATTACATTAAGATAATAATTATTATTAAATTGGTATTCTAATGTAATATATGAATTATATATGATATCATAAATATTAATATGGTTGAGGAATAATTTAATAACATACAATTGTCATTATACAGAAGGCTAAATGTACCTTCGAATAAAGGAATGTACAATGTAAGGTATAATTCATAAATCTCATAATTATCTGATATTGATTATGTCTAACTATTTTCTAAAACATATTTACTATCCATATCTATGTTTTGTAAAAGAAATTTCAAAACTAATTCTTTTATAGTACTCTTCAACTAAATCATCAATTCAACTACTTTAAATATTTATTCTTCTAAATCATTCTCATTTATGTCCATGCTTTCAAAATGGTTTTATGGATTTTTTATATTGACATGATTATTTTAAAAAGTTAATTCCATTAAAAGATTCAAAGTGGTATGGGAAACATTTATTAGAGAATTTATTTTATGTGAATTACTTTATAAATTTATGACATTTAAATGATTTCACCAATGGGATATTTCTCTCAAAAGGTTTTGCTGATCATTTTCAACTATTTCAACAACCTTTACTGAATATTATTCTTGAATAAGGTTGATTTATTATAATAAAATCTTCCATATTATATTTAATTAGTTATGATATTTTTTAATATGGATGTTTTATTTTTATACCCTTCATGTTTTATGGTCGAAGTATTGACATTTCGTATGATAGGTTTGATATGAATTTCTAGGTTATGTTTCATCATTTTCATATTAGGAATGTAGTTGACTTTCTAAGTGATGGGTGGAGCCCTCTATATCTCTTTGATGCATCGATATGTCTCATGAGACAAAGTAGTTTCTTAGAACAAGGACATTACAAAAAAATTATTTTTAGTCTTGGCATGAGGCCTTGAATATGAGGTAATGATGTTTGGTGTTAGGAATTCTCTCATTATAAAATTATTAATCACATGTTATTATTCAACTATTAGAATGTCCATGTGAATGTTTATATGGTTATGTATTATTTTTTCAATATTATGTTAATGTATTCGATTTAAAAATCTTATGTTTTTATTTTAGATTTTTCCTTAAATTTGTATCTTCTACTAAATTATTTACCCTTACTGAGCATCTGATATCACCACATTCTTAAGTTTTGTTTTCCAAGGATTTCATGTAGAGTATTATGTATGATTTGTAGGGTTAAGCTAGGGGAATAATATAATTCTAAAAGGATTATCTATATTTTATTTAATGTTAAAAAAATTAATGCATTTTTCATGTATGTAAAATATTTTCCTAGACTACTAAACTGATCAGTACATCAAGACATGATTCCTTGTAACCATGCTTATGAGTTAAAAAACCACAGACTCTGGGAAATTGGGGTTAGGGAATTACAGTTGGTATCATAGAAAGTTTAGTTCAATACATGGAAACAAGATTTAGAAAATCTATGATTAGATAACATTACCCTATGATAGACTTTGAGTATTAGTATTGAAGAACATCCTAGAATTTTGTTAATGTAGAGATTTTGTGTATTTTAGAAGAAATACATCCATGTCTGGATATGAGCAGGTAGAGGTGGCTCTGGCACAAATGTATCTAGGAGAGTAAACCCCGACAATGGGGTTTTATGCTTGACTCAGGGTATCCTGGTACACAAAAATGGGCCTTTCTTCACTCTTGGTTACGGCACTCCCAATGTATATTCTTAGGATAATTCACATTTTCATTTCAAACCACTATGAAGGATTTATGAGTAAATATATTAGTAGAGAAACCTTTTTTATGATTATAAGACTAAATGTGTAAAAATAATCAATTAATGATGATAATTCTTCTAATGTTTGGATTAAAAATTATAATATGATCTAACCTATTGTGTGTCGTCATTTATAAATGGAGACTAGTATAAGGAATGATAACTCCAACAATCCACATTATCCAAAGAGTAAGAAGGATCATATCTTTCATTGTCTTAAGCAATCATTTATATGGAAAATATTCTCCCTTGTATTTTCATCATATTAAGAAATAATATCAGTTGTTAATAAGATCAGTAATGAATTCCCTATGTCTTATGGGTTTTAAGGGAAGAAAGATATGAAAGAGATGGTAGAGAGAAATATGGATAAAGGGAAGAGGAGAAATAAAAATTTTCTTATATGTGATAACTCTGGAAATAATAGCCTTGGTAAATTCTTGATGGGAATGGATGATCTTTAAAGTGTGAAGAAAAAGGACACCAAGTATGTGATTGTAAGGGTAAGAAAAATGATTCAAATGTACAATGCTTAATCTACAAGGATTTATGCACTATGAAAATCAATGTCTAAATCATTAGAGTATGCCCCAAATGTTGTTATTGGATAATAATCATGTTATGATACTACTACAGATGAAGAGGAATAACTAGTGTTCTAATGTTGTTAAGAATGAATTATTTAATTTGAGTGTTGTATCAATGGTGTACAAGTTATACTAATTGTGGAAATAAATAAGTATTGAACTGCTGTATTATTTCATTAAGGATTTGAGATTGAATGATATTAAGAAAAGGTACTCAATAGCAAGTTAGTAATTTTTGGAAATACATGGCCGAGGAAAGAGAAACCATAATATAGTTCTTATACTTAGGTAGTGATTTTGGAATAATATATGATTGATGTGGATAAATTTTATTGGATATTATTTACTACTTTGAAACTGATTAATGATTTGTATATTCTAATATTGTTGGAGTTTACAACATTATTTGATATAAAGACTATATCCAGTATTCTATATCGAATATGGGAGAGTGAATGTAATCAATAAGGTTTTGTGGTAATTCAGAGTGTTACCATGCTTTAAGAGAATAGATTATGAATGTATTCATATGTTATTATTTGGAAAAAAAATATCTTCATTATGTTTACCTTCATTATAAATTATGGACAACGAGTTTAGATATGAGTATTTTGGACAAGTCTAAAGGTTGGAATGGATGAAGTTGGATATTTGATATAATTATTTAGGGATAAAAACATTTCTTAAGATTATTTTGGGATTGTTATAATGTAGAAAACCTGGAGTTTGGGGGATAACATGTCACGTCCGACATAGCCGCAAGACTTGATCCCGCAATCGAATGGAGCCATGGGTTCATCACCAATGACTAGCCTACGTGATGTCGGGGTTTGTATAATGTAGTTTTTTTAAATAGTCTGACAAATGAATTATAAATTAATTATTTTTGTAACCCTATACGATTATGATAAATATAATATTTTAAAATAATATTATCTTTTGGAGTGAAATATGAGTTTGTGGTAAGAATAAGATGAAGGATGAAAATATACTTTTCAATAATATTTTTTCTTCATATTCTAGGATTAAATTTATTTTTAATCATTATGAAAGGATATTAAAATGAAAATTGTGTTATCCTAATACCTTCTATTTTGTTGAACTGATGATATTTTAAATCCTCATAGATTAATGGCTTTGAGGCCCTCAATTTTACACTTGTTTGTGATTGATGAACTCAATAAATCCCTATAAATAATTATGTCTTCAATCTTATTATGTGTCTCTAATTTCCAAACAATCTATCTTAATTGAGATTATAATTTATTGGTGCCTTTTTCATTTCCCTTTATATCTTATTAAGACTAGATTTTATTAACCCTATTTCATATGTAGGTTTTCAACAAAGGTATTTTTCTATATTTAATCTTTTATTTTAGAAAAACAATTTCAAATTTTGAGGACGCAATTTATTGAAGGTGGGTACAATTTAACACCCCAATATTTTATAATATGTTATCTCTTCAATGTAATTCAATAACATATGCTACAAACAACACCGAGTTCAAGCACACCACAACTTACAAAACTAGCAATTCGAAAAGAATTTATGAATAGTATTAACTGAATTTTGAATTTTAAATAATCAGTATAACTTTGGAATCCAAATAATGTGTTTATTAGACATATTATAAGAAGAATTTCAAATTTTTAGATAAAATATGTATTATTTAAAAAATGCAATTTTAATACATTTTAATGGCGAACCTTTTTTAAAACCAATATTGGGCACTTTTATATATTCAATTTAATGAAATTAAATTCTTCTTTGGAATCAAGACATAACAAATTTAGTTTGGATATTTTTTTGGTACTTCTCTGATAACTTTCACACTTTGATGAATAATGAAAAATACTAAATTTTAAATACAAACAAATTTTTTAATCAAAATAATTAATAATATTAAATTATAAATTTGAGTTGTTTTAAATTATTATTAGATTATTTTTTAATTATATAATACAATGTAGGTAAATGGAATTTATTTTACAATTAAAAAAACATTAGAATATGTCAATCTTTTGATAGTTTTTACTTCCTAAAAACCAACTTTTTGGTTCTAACAACGAAAATTAATTTTAAATTAATTTTTGAAACATCTGTGTTTTGAATTTGGAAAAATGAATTACATATTTAGAATCAAGGGGTAAAATATTTTTAAATATTTTACTTTTATTTTTAGAAATTATGATTAATTATTTCTGTAAATATTTTATTTACCAAGGTTAAAAGTAAAATATGGTAAATAAGAGAAACAAATAATATTATAATAAAATTAAATTAATCTAACACATGTCCTAACTCTATTGGATGATTAATATCTAACCATTGAAATCATAGGGTCAATTTTGGGACCCCATAAAGCCACATTGATGTGATAATGACATTTTATATTAAATAATCTAAAGTAAAGACAAAAATAACAAAATATTGAATCTTTTAGTAAAATTATTTTTACATGAAGATACATAATTTATATATTTGAATATAAATAATCACTAGAAATATAAAACAATTTATTATATTCTGATGTTATATTTATTATTTTTATAAATTAAATAAATATATTTATATATGACACAATAATGATGCAGTTGTTTCATTATTAATGAAAGAATCAAATAAATGATATTATAAATTTTAAAATAAAAATAATTTGAAAATTTTGATGCCATACACTAATTATATAGGTTAATATGATGTATTATTATGGATTAAATGTATTTTTTATAAGTAATCATGTTGTTATGGATTCCACAAAAACCAAATAAAAAATAATGTCAAAATTGACATAAATGAGTTTTTTAAAAAAAATATTGTATTATTACATTATATAATAGTCCTAAAAATATAAGTACAAAACCAAAGAGTTATATAATAATATATATTCCATTACTTAATCACATGGGGATCTCTTGTATTTTTAATTTATGTTTATTGAACATTTATTAAAAAAATACCAGGATACATGGTAAAAGTTAAACTATTTAACTTTGAGTTAAATCTAAAAGATAAGGTATAATCGTAGCCTAAAAATGTATAAAATCTATTGGTTCATAGGATTCGAAACATAACCACATATGAATAGAAATATATTCATTTTCAAACATTAGAAACACAAAAATTATTTTATAATTTATTTATTGTTTTCCTAAAGTGATTCTCACCTCTCTTATAAAAGTGTACTTCCCATTTTCTCAAAATCAAACCTCTAAAACCATTTTGATTAGCCAATCCCTGCCCATATTTCCTCCAAATTTCCCTCACATAAACCTGGAGGCTTTCCCTTGATAATAAATCCATCGTACATAGCCCTTTGTTCAGATCAAAATAAAACACCTAAAGAAGAGGAAATTATTTTATCACCTCTTTAAAAGTTATTTTCTTTTTCTACATTATCATTATTTTTTATTTCCATACACAATTAATAAATCTAGTACCTTTAACATAATGTGATTTTATTATAAATATGGCACAATAATATTCATTATTATATCCATCATATTAATGATAATGTCACCATGTGTGCGTACATATGGCTTACCGTCTCCACACCATAGTGTAATTTGTTATTCAACACTATGTTATTTGGATTTATATAATGATGAGTAATATGTATATAAATAATTTAAATATCATGATAATGTTTCTATATAATTAATATAATATCCAATTCCACTCTTTTTAATCATCAAGGAAATGATATCTTCACTCAGGTGTACTTACGACTTACCGTCTCCACGACACGATGAGATTCATTTCCATGTTCACCATTCAACGATGATTACAAAAGTAATTATTATTAATAAGTATGTAATATAAGAAATAATAATTCTACTATAAATATATATATATATATATATTCCTACATATATTTACATTTATCTCATTCACTTAGTTCTATTTAATATGATATGAAAATAAAAACAGTGGTTATGTGTACGTACGACCGACCATCTCCATAAATGGTGTTTCCATTTCATATATATATATATCTATTATAAATATATATATTCAGAATATATATGATATATAATTCATGTTCTATATTCTATATGTATGTAAATCATGATCTTAGTGATATAATAAATAATAACAAGTTAAAACACATACGATAAAGAAAGCGATTATCACCAAAAACATTACTTTAACATGAAAATTATTATTAAATATATAGAATAAATTAATAAATGAATCATATGTGATATCATAAATAATAATATGGTTCTATAATAATTTATTAACATAATATGTTCACTATATAAGAGGTTAAATGTACCCTCAACTAATGGAAAGTACATGGTAAGGATCAATTCATCATTCTCATTATTATCTGAGATTTTTATGCATAAGTATTTTATGGGGAATATTTGTAATTCATACCCATGTTTCATAAAATAAATTTAAAAATAATTCAGTTAAGGTGCTATTTTACTAAATCATCAATTTAAATGTTTTAAATATTTAATATTCTAAATCATTCTCATTATTTTCCATGTTCTCAAAAATAGGTGTACATATTTATTTATATTAACATTATTTTTTTAAAATCATAACTCCTCTCAAAAGTATGAATTTTTTAAGGGGCACATTGATTCAAAAGTATATTTTAAATTAATTATATTAAAAATGGGTTAATTTTATATGATTTCAAAAAAATGGATATTTCTCTCAAATATTTTTATTAATCAGTTTCAACTATGTTTACATCCTTTACTAGATATTATTATTGATTAAGGTAGATTTATTATAATAAAATATTCAATATTGTATTGAATGAGTTATGATATGTTGAATTGTGGATGTGTAATTTTTATATCCTTTTTGGTTTATGGTTGATGTATTGAAATTTGGTATTCTAGTTTTAATACGAATGTTTATGTTATGTTTCATCACTTTCATATGAGGAATGAAGTGGAAATTATAAGTGACGGGTGGAGCATGCTATAGCTCCATGATGCATTAGTAGGTCTCATGAGACAAAATAGTGTCTTGGAAAAAGGACTTGAAATAAATTTTATTTGTAGACTTGGAACGAGGCCTTGACTAGGTGGTAATGATATCTGATGTTAGGAATTACCTTATTATGAAATTATTTATTACATGTGATTATTCGACTAGTTGAATATCCATGTGCATGCTTATATGGTGATGTTTGATTTATTTTTTCCATATTATGTTCATGTTTTATATTTAAAAGAGTTATGTTTTTATTATACAACATTCATTAAAATCGTATTGATTTTGCTAAATTATTTACCCTTACAGACCATCTATGATCACCCCTTTCTTATGTTTTGTTTTCCCTAGATTCCAAGAATTGTATTTTGTTTCATATGCAGGGTTATAGTATGGGAATAATGTAATTCTTAAATGATTAACTATATTTTATTTTATTTTAGAAATTGTAATGTAAAGTTGATGTATGTAATCTATTTTCAAGACTGCTAATATAATCAGTTCATCAAGACTTGATTCCTTGTAATCATGCCAATGTATAAAAATAATTCATTGAATCTACGCTTCTGGGATCGGGGAATTACATTCCATCTTTTATCCACTCTACATAAAATGAAATCAACACACATGTGTACGTACGACCTTCCATCCCCACAACGTTGTGTAATCAGTTTATGACTAGCATATTACTTGGATGTGTATAATGATGGAAATAATAAATATATATATGATTATTATAGAAATTATTTATTATATAAAAATATATATACCATCCAATTAGAAACTATATCATAATTAAAGAAATTTTATCATCTCTCCTGCGTACATATGACCTACCATCTCCACAAAACAATGAGATTAATTCTCAATGTTAACCATTCATGAATGATTATAAGGTATATATAATAAATAAGGATGAAATATAATACATTATATTTATATTGAATATGTATATATATATATTTCATTTATATTCTTCCATTCAATTCAATTTGAAAACCGAAAAGGCATTCATGCGTATGCACGACCTTTCATCTCGCTCAACGGTGTATTCCATTCCATTTATATATCTAGTATATAAATTTATATATTGAATATATATGATATATAAATCATGTCTTACATTATATAATGAATTAAATAAATATCTATGTAATAAGATCAAGAATAATAGGGGAAGACACGTACGTCAATTAAAGGGATTATTATCAAAAAAAATTTAACTAGGAATTATTAAATAAATAGTTCATATAAAATAAAAATTGAATCACATATGATATAATAAAAATTATTATGGTTCCTTAAAGAGTTAATAGTGTGTTTAAATCAACTATATATAAGTTAATAATATAAATTCCATGATTTAAAATGTTTTCATAAAAAATCATTATTCTCGTATATATGTTTAAGGCCATTTTTACCCATTTTAGATTTTCACTACACGGTTTAAAAGTATTATTTCATTTATTTTCCATATGAGTCTCATTTGTTTCCAACAAATGTAAGTTATTTTTATAAACTTTTTCAATAAGAAATTATTTTAACACTTTCATAATTCCTTATTTACATGAAGATTATTTTACATGTTTTAAATATTATTTTAAGTGAAATTCAGTAATTAAATATTATTTTATGGTGTTTTAATAAAAAAAAGTGTTTGAAGAATAAATGATATTATTTTTAAGAATTAATATCACGGTTTCATTAAATTTATTTTCCATATTGGATGAAGAAAATTTTTTAAGTATACTAATCCTATTATTATTATGACAGATTATTTTTATGATGGAATGATATTTATGAAATCCATTTCTTTTACATTGATTATGTTTTGAAGGAATGAATTTTAAGAATCCCGTTTTATTCCATGGGTTATTATATGATGAACAATTTATGTGAATCAATTATGTATGGTTTTAATTATGTGATGGATTGGACTTATAACTCTCTCCCATACATTGCGTAATGATTTATATATCATGAGATAGAAATGAATGGAATGGCTTGTAAATATTTTTCTGTAATATTGCACATGATTGGAATGTTAATCTATTTCAGTAATACTAGGCTAGAACAAGGAGTGAACTCGGTTCTAAAATGGTCTTTTTCTACTACGATGGTATTGGAAATAATCCTTGGATAATATAAGAATGGTGTTCTATACTTATGGGTTTTTCACAATTACATGATTTATGCCAATTCTATTTTATCATGGTCAGTGTTACTTTATGATTTATTCCTTATAAACAACCAAGATTTATTTCATGACTCAATATTTTGGTATTCAAAATTTATGTTCATGTCTTTAAATTCTTATGATGTTCTCCTTGTTTAACCTTACGGTTCATTTTTTCTCACCGTTTTATGTTTCTATTTTACCCATTCTATAAAAAAATTTACGTAGGAAAACTAAAGGGCAAGATCTTAATGGGAGATGTTTAAGATCATTCACCATGTTAGAAGAATTTGTTCCATGCTTCCAAATACACTAAACTTTTATGATCCTTGGGTGTGAATTTTTAATATGTAATTAATATTCATCTAAGAAGATGTAATATTATGGTACACCACGTTTGGGTTGTTAGAGTTGGTATCAGAGGAAATGTTTAGTCCAATTTCGGAAGCTGGGACTAAAAATCTTTAGTGAGATCCCAAGAGATATTTCTATTTTATTTCCAGGGATGTCTCTATGTATATGAATAACTATAGGATTCAAATGGTGAATTTTGGTAGTAATAATTGTTAACCTAGGAATAAACCTACTATGTTAGATATTGAAACTACTTACCCTTGATTATATTTTTTTCCTAGTATGTTTTTCCTCTCACACTATTCATTTGGGTTCTAGATCATGGATTGGACCTGAAGGAATTGTGTTATTGATCAATGAAATGGAAAATACAACAATTTTCATCCTGAACAACCTAATGTTTTGGGATATAGATTGAAAAATATTATCTCTATACAAAAAATAGCTATGAATTATTATCGAATTTCAAATTTACAAAGAAGGGATCAACATTTTGTTAATCCCTTCATGAGGCATTGTACAAATTTATTTAGAGGGTCTTTTGATCTAGTTATTTCTAAACAATAGAATAGTTCCACTGAAAAGATATATTCCATCATTCATTTTTCAGAACATGAAAAATACATTTTGATATTTTATTGATTAGATGATGAAGTAGACCAATGGGGAACTCTAATCCAGAATATAGGGAAGAAAGATGAAATTGAATCCATGGAATGGGGAAAGTTCAAGAACATATTTTTCAATAAATACATTCCTCATATTCATTGTATAATGTTATAAAATGAGTTAATTGAGCTTAAATAAAAAGATGGTGAATCTTTTGGTTAATATGAGTAAAATTTTTCATGACATTTAAGGTGTGATTCTCTATTTATCATCCAACCAAAATGTAAAGTCGATCAATATTTTAGTGGCTTAAAACCAAGTATTCCTAGGGCATTATCTATAAGAGACTTTATTATCTATGAAGATATCATAAATTTTTTAAAAATGGTGAAAATGGGACATGGTGATACAAATAAATCCAGGGGCTTTGAGAAGAATCGAAATATACAGTTTAAGAGAAAATATCAATATAGTAGTGAAAAAACATGAGTGTTTTGTTATTCTCAAAGTGTGAAATGAACCATGGGGGATATTATTTATGGGACTATAATATTTTTGAAGCATAGAAAATATGTTCATCAGGCAGTTGAGTGCCGAATAAATTATAAAAATTTAGTTGATGATGTCAATAGAGAAATGTATATATAGGATTCATGATCCAAATTTCAAGGCTTAATGTGCATGAAAATGGGGTATTATTCTAATAAATTCTCAAATAAAAGGGTTTTAGATGATGATCGATGTCAATAATCATCTAAGCCCATAGGAAAAGTCAAATCAACAGCTATCAGAATTGTAATTTTGGATTATGACAATGAATTGGTTGGACGATAGAGTGTTTATATAATGGGATTCCATAATAAAATTATAGAATATCATTTATAACGTTATGGAATATTTAAATACCTATGTCTTGGTCCATTTTGGTTCTCCATAAGTATATGGTACTGGTATCCATGATATGTTACTAAATTGTTTTTTTAAAACACATGATATGTGAATAATGATGTCATAAGGAGATAATTAGATGTTCGATGGTAAAAATGACCTCATGAATGATATAAGGAAAATGTTATATCATTATTTCATTATAGTATTTTTGTTATGTAAAAAGAGAAAATATTTTGCAGCCTTCATGTCTTTACTATGGATTTACTATAATTCATGTCATTACCAGGTATTAAAAG
This sequence comes from Viscum album, assembly GCA_963277665.1. Lineage (NCBI taxonomy): Eukaryota > Viridiplantae > Streptophyta > Magnoliopsida > Santalales > Viscaceae > Viscum > Viscum album. Next base: position 1,009,335,697 of record OY728128.1, on the reverse strand, counting down.
AATTCATGATTTAGTTATTCCCAGGTTTTGGAATTTGACAACCAAGAACAACCTTATGTGATTTGTGAGATAAGTTTTGATCAAATCTAATGATTTTGATTTTACACTTTTAAAAGGATTTTATGTTTATAAAATTATAGAGTTTTTATCTTAACATTCAGATAATGTTTTTCAGAAAAAAGTCTTATCTCACTATAGGAGGAATTATGCATATTTGGTAACTTTTACTAACCTTTTTGTGATAAAGATAGATGGAATGAATTATTTTTCAATTTATGGATCACATGATCTACTAACAATTAGAAAATTAAAATTTCATTTTCATTTCATTGAATAAGAGATGAAGTGGACATTTTTCAAGGCATGGGAAATGGTGATATTTTAATGAAATCAAGTATGTATTTATTATCACATTCATAAATTTTTTGAAAAGGATTCTGAAAAACAAAAACGTTATCCTATTTTCTTCTAATCTAATGAATCATGTGGTCCATTAAATCATTATAGATTTTGGGATTTGTGATTGTTATCTTTTTTCTCAAACCATGTTCTCTATTACGCTCCATCATAACTTAATAGTTATATTTTCCTTCCATATCCATGCTTTCACATCTCACCTAAATTCTCTTATGTGGAAGTCCAATGATGAGTTATGTTGGGTAACCATTTTTTTACAACATTCATTTTTAAAATGTTTTTTTAGTATTCAATTTTATTATGTGGGGTTTTTATGAATAAATCTTTATGTATTAAACATTTTATAAACTAGATAAATTTCTAGGTATAAATTCATTTTAAGTGTCGTATAATGTAACACACTGAGATTTTTAGGAGATGTATTTTTTAATTTAATTTATGTCATATTTTGTATGCTACACAAAGAATATCATTTTCTTTTGATAAAATTAATTTCACAAAGTACAAGGTATAAATTAGAAACTAAATATTATAATTAAGTTGTTTTAATGAGAGGTTTGAATAATAATATCTTTCTTCAAAAAAACTATTTAAATGGAATTATGTGAGTCTATAAAATAATTAAATCACTATATATGGATTTTTAATGAATAATATATGTAATATATTTAATATAATGTTTTGAATTCATCTTATATGTTTTCTATATCTAATATAAAAACGAATTCAATTTTTTTGGATAAAAAAGAATTTTTCAAAAAAATTTGTATTTCAACCTTTTATTCTCAGACAAATTTTAAATATTCTTTTTAAAAATATTATATATTATATATATAAAAATAAACAAATTATTCTAAATTGGGATATAAAAATTTACATTGGAGGAATTTTTAATATTTTTCTGATATGATTTAAATTACGACGATTAGTAAAATTATACTACATTTTAATTGAAAATGTTTTTTTTTCATAAAAATAAATTATCTTGATAAATTATATCATTTAATGGTTTTAATGTATAAATATAAAAAATTTATACAATTAAATATAATTTATTTCATTAATATTAATTTTCCATTTAATTCATATTCGAAAATATTTCAATCTTTTTCATTGTTTTATCATTTAAAAACATGTTTCTCTTTATGATATGGGAATATTTTTATATAATTACTAAAAATTATATGTTTTCAAAATTTAAAAATGGATTCTATATTTTTTATTTGTAGGATCAAAATTTGAAAATATATTTATCTTAAATTTTCGGCATTATCGATAGTAACATTGGCAATTTTTATTAATATAGTAAAAGGTTAAAAATGGTAATTACGGATAAGAATACTATTATAAAAATACCCTAACACTTGTATTAAATTGTTTTGATGAATTTGGTTTGACTAAAATAATCCTGGGATTTAAATTGTATCCTTTGTCTGCAACTAGGATGAGATTGGGAAAAATAATTTGTTTTATTTAATGAAATGGTAAATATGTCTCACTCAAATTTTAATATCTAAATATTTTTTATATAAAGATATAAACAATATAAGTTATATTAAGAATTATAATTTTTAATTAAAAATGATTATCTTTATCATGGTAAATTATTTGTAATTTTTATATAATAAATAATTACCACAAATACTTGTACATTGATGTAAAAATTAATTAATTGATGATAAATGAATAATATTTTTATTAATAAATTGAAACCATAAAAAACTAAGAAACCTGATCTTATATTATTTTTAATGTATATATAAACCTTAAAAACTATTTATTGAGTTGGTGACCACTTGGATACTTATATAACATAATGTTACACTTATATTATTTTAGTTAAAGAGATTTTAAAATTGTCACATTTATAAATTAATAAATATAACATTTTTCATGTTTTATTAAATAGAACATAAATTATACTAAAAGTATTACTCTGAAATATAGTATATTTATCATCATCATAGTTATTTATTTTTATATTTTACTCAAAAAATAAGTACACTAGACAAATACACAAAACTGATGACCAAATTATTTTATTAATGGATGTATCGAGTTAATGTCATTAAAATAATAAAATAAATATAATTTGAGATAATTAATATTCCAAATGATATTTATAGATGAAATAAAATCTTTATACATATAATAAATTATTCTATTTTATTATAAAATCTTATATTTATATATTAAAAATTACATGAATTGAATAGTATCAAAAATTGACACAATTGTTATTTTCTTAAAACAATGTTTTATTAAATGATTTAATAATAATAAAACAATTGTAAAAGTATATAATAATAATTATATTGCCTAAAATTATCCCAATTAATTATTTTTTATTTAATTTTCAAAAAATAAAAAAAATATTGCACCATATTAATATTGAAATATTTGATACCCTAGTTAAAATAAAATCGAATTACAAAGTGTTGAATAAAAATGATAACGATTAAAATTGCATAAAAATTGTCTAAAATTTATTTTTTGATGATATTACAACACTATATAATATCATATTTTATATTGGGACCTTTTTATGTCTTTTTAATTTAGTTTTATTCTATTTTAAAATAATACTCTTAGAGATTCCAAATGTTCCCCTCAACTCAATTATAAAATTGTAATCCTTACTCCCAATTTTAATTCTCATTGATCCTTAATGAATGATCATCCCATAAAAAATTACCTTATAAAAATACTTAGTAAAATTTTATAGGTTCTTGTATTTTCAAAAGATGAACTCTAGTTCCTTTTTGTGTATATTTAGATGGAGGTAGTCGAAGAAGAGGTAATACCCTATACATATTCATTTAAACCATTCATTCTTATAATAATTCATGATGGGTTTTTTGAATTATAAATTAATTAGTAATGTATATATTTCTTAATTATGTAATATTTGGTTTATTTAACGATCGTATTACATTATCTACCCATCATACAAAAAATGAAATCACCACGTGTACATACGTACAGCTTACCGTCTCTTCGCCATGGTGTAATCTGTTTTCACCATCATTAGACTTGGATGGGTAAAATGAGGTAAATAATAAATATATATTATTATTATAACATTTTATTAATTTTTGAACAATATATTTACCATCAAAATCATTACAATTTCACACAAAAAGAAATGATATCATCTGTCGTGCGTACGTACGACCTGCCATATCCACGACCCGATGAAATTCATTCTCTACATTAACCATTCAGGAATGATTATAAATTATATAAAATAAATAATAATGAAATAAATAACATAATATTTATAATATAAATATTTAAATAGTTATCATTTAAAATTTTCAATTCTATTCTATAAGAAAACAGAAACATCATTCATGCATACGTACGACCTACCATCTCAATGAACGGTGTATTCCATTTCATTTATGTATATAATATATATATTTATATATTGAATATATATAGGATATATAAATAATTTTAAAATTATTATGTAGTTATATAATTGTAAAATCAACAAGATCAAGACTAATAAGTCAAAATATGTATGATAAATAAAGTGATTATTACACAAAACATTTCTTTATCAAAGAATCGTTAAATGAATGGGTAATATAATGTCATGTATGAATTATATATGATATCATAATTATTATAATGGTTATTTTACAAGTAAATAATATTTTTAAAACTAATATATTGGATTTTAAACCACTTATTAAAGAAATTATACCTAAGGTAAGGGATAATTTTGCAATATCATTATTATCCGAGATTATTTATTCATAAGTATTTTATGGGGTTATTTATCATCTATGTCCATGTTTTCTAATGTTTTCAATTTTTTTTACTATTCTCCCATGGATGTATAATTTTAATTATACCAATTTTTTACTTTTCACTCTAATTTTATAAGGAATATTTGTTTCATTTTCCATGGATCTTTTTGCCTTTTCTAGAAAAAGTATTAGAAGATTGTTTTTTTAACTTATAGAACATGAAAGTATTTTTAAAATTTTATAATTACATATTTCCATGAAGCTTCTCTTATAGGTTATTGAGGTTATTTTCAAATAAATTGTTGTCTTTTAAAATTGAACATTGTTTTAAGTAGGGAAAACATTTTGGAAGAAGAAAATATATTTTACTTAAAAATAATTTCAGGCATTTTATCTAAATTATTTTCAATGTAAGATTAAGTATATATATCATTTATTTTGTCCCTGTTATTATTATGTTTGATTATTTTTTTGATGGAATTCAATTTATGAAATCCATTTTTTATAAGGATTATTTAATGACGAAATAGTTTTTAAGAAACACGTTTTATTCCTTGGGTAATGATATAATTATTGATTTCCATTGAACACATATCTTTGGTTAAAATTATGTGATTAGTGGGACCTATATCTCTTTTCAATTAATTAGGTAATGATTTCTATCTCATGAGATTGATATTACTTGAATGGTAAGTCAATCTAGATTATAAATACAAGGCTGGAATGATATGTAAATTGGGTTTAGTAATAAATGGATTGAAAGAGGAGTGACCACAGTTTAGTAAAAGACTTTTTCCACTATAATTGTATGGGAAATGATACACTTCTTTTTTGGAAATTATTTTTTCTTCTAATATGATTATATAATTACATATTTTGTTTCAATGCTAATTTATCATGGTTCACATTCATTTATGATTTATTCCTTACACACTACCAATATTTATTTTATTACTCAAGATTTTTTTGTTCAAAATTTATGTTCCCGTTTATTCATTCTTATGATGTTTTCCTTGTTTACCCTTACTAAGAATTTGTGTTCTCCCATTTATGTTTCCATTTACCTATGATATAAATAATGGATTTTGGTAGGAATTTATAAGGGTACTATCATTATGCGAGATGTTGAAGATATTTCACCATGTTAGAATAATGTGTTCCATGTTTCCTAGAAAACTAAACTATTTTGGTCTTTGGGTGTGCCTTTGTAAAATGTAATGAACATTCATATATGAAGATGTAATATTATTTTACATCATTCTTGGGTATTTATAATTTTAACCTAATAAAATTTCTATAACTATACATCAGTTGATATTTCATTCTGGTTTTCCACATAAACCATGGGATAATTCCATATCTTTTTCCCAACCTTTTATAAGCAGATCACTTCAGATGACGATGAAATGCCAAATTAAAGCAGATAGACGAAAAATAATCCAAACCATTTATTTTAATCATTGGTGGTAATATTATTCAATGGATAATGATCCAATAACATTGTATCAATTTTCAATTAATCAATTATTCACTTTATTATTATATTTGTTTATCAAATTGATAACTTTCTTAGATCTATGCAAATTGTAGTCTTCATGAGCCCCCTTGTACTTGTTAATTATGGTAATTCATTATTTTATAACCGTATATTTTCATTTATTGATCATTATCGAAGAAAATATGGAAAATATGATATAAAATATTATTCTTGTTTTCCTCTATTTATTTCACATTCATCACTGAGTAGATCCAATGGTCCGAGTACGAAATTTTCAGGCAGTACCGAGCCAGATCAGACCCTCAAAATTACAACATATTTTTTAATGAGGTAAGGATAAATAAAGAAGGGGTAGACCATGGATGTTTATGGTTTTTGTGACTGTTTAAATGTTATGAGGTTATATCTTTAATGGCATAAGGATTAGAATCATATGGGATTAAAGAGAACCCCTCGACAAACAATAGGGGTTGATTTCCAGAAAATGAAAATGATAAACAATGAATTATTTGAATTTCATATAATATCATGTGGTCTTATAGTAGGATATATTCTAGAGTAGACTCATTGATGCATGATTTTTATCTATTTTTTCTGAGAAAATCCTGACTACACATCATGTGTAATGATTATCCCATGGAATATATCCACTTGGATACAGTAGTAGGGTGTCGTGAATGTAAAAGCATGGAATGTAATGCAGACTATCTATATGTCAGGTACCCTATAATTTATATAGATGTTCTAGGTAGATATTACATATCCAATTACCCTTCATGTGCCTGCGTACATGGGGAAAACCAAAGCACATGGGCGACACCTAGTGTGGAGAGCCATGTCATGTATTAATAAAAAAATAGATAGGGTAATGTACACAGACATAGCCAAGCACATGGTCAGGATCATGAGTGGAATAGGAACACCAAGTACCCAACCTACACTCCATGTACACTTACCCGCATGGATATTTATGTACTACTAGGGAAATTTCTTGGTGAAGGTGCCAGACCACACCCCATCTGGGTCCCTATACACACATTGTACCCCTTGGCTCCTTTTGAAGAAACATTATGATTCTATATATGTTTCATTTAGATTCATATTTTGGCCCATGAGTATCTTATACTATTTTTTCTTCTATGTTGAACATAATTATTCCCTCATTTTTGGCTTTAAATATATTATGTAAAATTTTCTGAGCATAGTTCTTCCTAAGGCAACACAAGATAATGTAAGTGGTCTGGATAAATCACCATTGGATTCTTCTATATTTCCCCACATAATCAATACTGTGGGTCTTATATAGTAAATTCATAGTGGAACCACAACTACCTTCTAGATATGGTTCGGGTCCTCGATGACCAGATTGGTACCCGAAGGCATAGTAGGGAGCGTGACATTAACCATTATAGTTAAAACCCCATCAACTTGGGTGATGTTCATATTCCATATTATGATAACCCCCCAATCTGATATGGAAGTGGTATTCAATGAACATAGTAGAACCCCACAACTATACCAGGGAACATGTAATTATCCACTAGAGTAACACCCCATCATCGTGGGTTAATTTTAACTACCTACAAAGTGGAAACCCCAATTGATATTGCATTGGTCATCATGGAACGTCAATGGAACCTCTCATAAAATTTATTTTGGTACTCTATGGAACATATGTATGGTCATCCCCCTTATATATTATATCTTGGTTCCCCTACTTCCTGTTTTTACCCCCATTGACTTTGAGAAACAGTGAATATGTGGGGTTGGACAGACATGATTACTTCAGAGAATATGTGTGGGATTGCGAGCCTCATTTTTTGGATTTTGTTTATTTTGATGCCTCTTCTTCCTAGGATGAGCTGTGAGATAGAGATCCCCTATGTCACCCATATGGGATTATTTTAACTGAGCATATATATATATATATATACATCTATAACTAATCAATTTTATTTCATTACTCTCCTTTAATAGGTTATGCAGATGTGTGAGGAATTCATGGTGCTTTCAGTGTTTAGCTTCTCATGGTTGGATGATTATTTACTCTTACTATATCTGGAGAAGGCTAAACATGAATTTCATCTTCTCATTATGTTGATTCCCTTGTGTTTGGACAAGGATTATCTGTCTTAGTTTTGTTTGAGATGTTTTCTTTCATTGTATGTTGCATCTGGTGTACTATGTACTACGTTTATTTCATGTTTCAACTCTTAAAACCCCCCATTCAACTTTCTGTGCGTCTTACATGGTATGTATATACTCACCCATGCATGAAAATTTCCTACACATTTATTTGATTATGATGATGACATATAGTTCGATGGTGAATATAGAGAATATTTATGATATTGATTGTTTGTACCTCGTATGGTGGTCATTATATGGGCATCAGGTGCAGGTCTCTCCTTGTAGTTTACAATTATAGTTTTTTATGGTTGAGACATATTTGATGTTTTTCATTTATTTTTTCACATTATAAATTATTTTTCACTGTCATACTCTTATACACCCAAGATGATTTCCATTATTTATTTACATTCTAGATATTTCATATTTTTGTTATTATTCCACTTCAATTCAACATTTATATAGTCAATTTTATGTATTTACGTTCTTAGGAGAAGGCTCCCATTTAGGATATTTCTTTTAGAATTTCTACCTCCCCCTTTCCTATGGAGACTGCCCTGGGTTAGTTGTGGCTCGACCCCCAAATTAGGTTAGATCATTATAGTATCCATATTAATGAACAATCACATAATGAAGTTTTTATTACGCAGAAACCAAGTAAATCATGCCATTAATGAACTCATTAAACTACATATCACCCATACATAACCCAATTTTCTATTAAAAAAAGTAAAAGAAACATATTCATGAACTACTCAATTACCGAAAAAAATATATTCTAGATTGATGTGTCATTATTTTTGAAGTCAGATATGAGAATTATATTATCAGGAATAATTTTATAAATATTGGAATTGATTTTGTTAGAGATAAAATAATCTTTGTAATAAAATATTTTCATTTTCATGTTGATCATAATATCATATCCTTCTATTGCTTCATATTCCTTCTAAATATTCTAGAATTGGGAGAGGTGAGTAGTTAAATATCTACAATCATGTTTAGTAATATAATTAATAATTCCTCACCATAATTATTATACCATGTGATTAGGAACATATAATTTTTGAATATTGAAAAGTATTTTTTTTATGTGGGGACTATAAGCATGAATCATGTAATAAGAATTATTTATAATGGGAGTGTTGTATGATTCCATTTTTATTAAAATTATGTATTAGTGATAATTTTATAGCGTGGTTTGATATTTTGGAATATTTTAAACATTCTAATGTTTTTTCATTTACCTTCACTATAATTATTATTATTTTATTTTTTTATATATTTTGAGCCTTAATTTAGGTAAAATTTACATATATTACCATTTAATTTATGGAAGTATATTAATTTTTTTCCTTGAAATAATGTTTGATAATGTGATTGGTATTAAACCTTGAGTATCAAATTTTTATGATTTATGGTGTTTCATATTTAGTGTTCTATTTATTTAATTTAATTCCCTAGTTGTTGATTTTTTTCTCCTTCGATAGGTTTGATAGGTCATATTTCAATTAATTTATGGTAAGCATTTTATCTCATTTTTTTGTATATATTAAATCATACCCGTAATTCCATTATTTTATTCATGGATATAGTATACCTTAGATTTTATTCCTATTATATTTATTATTGAAGAGGTAATAATAGCTACATATATCATTAAATGATTTTATATGATTTTTTTAATTTTTTATAATTTTATTATTTGTTATTGATTTAATATATTATTTTATGACATTTAATATTTTTTTATATATTTGTACTTTTATTGTTCATGAATGTGTTATCTCAATTAAAATTTGAAGTTTATTTTGTAATGAATATTTGATGATAATGCATTTTGTCTCCAAGTGATTGTTAGAGTGTATTATATTAGTGTTTTATTCGTGTATTTTTTTATTTTCTATATTGATATTTTTTTTATATTTTCCCTAATAAGTTTGGTATTTTTTAAATTTATTATAATTATGTTTTTTTGAAAAGTCTATAAATTTCCATTCAATACATGATTAATTATTCTCTTATTTATTCAAAAAATATATATATCTCGAATAAATGTTTTGTACGAACAAATAAATAAATTATTAAAGAAACATGATGTGTTAATGAACTATTAAAATCATAATTTATAAATCATGGATATTTCATTTATTCCAATACACTACCATAATTTAAATTATATGAATGAAAAACATCATGGTGATATTATTTCATAATAATGGTATTCTTATATTTGAAATTTATATATTCCCCATAGCTGATTGAACTGATAATGAATAAATAAACATCATAGTTGCATGTTTTAGATAAATTGACTAATATTCTCCTAGAATTAGTATGTCTTGTGTAATTAATTTTTAAAGAATAAAAAATTATGGAAATAAATTTTAAATTTAATATTAATCATTGAAAAAAAATTAAAGGAATAAGAGGTGTGTTATTTGAAATTAGAATTTAAAATTACTGGTATGATTCAAATATGGTAAAATTGCTTTTATATTATCCTTGAGAATGTGAACCTTTGATATATGGACATTACAAATATGATCATTTTGAATATGGTCATTGGGTATCTATAATTATATAATCCTTTTTAAACCATAGTAATTAATCATTATATATATATATATATATCTATTTGATCTATCACAAATAATATAGTAGATATATGTAAATAAATATTATTATTTGAGGAATAATTATGAACATTTATGAAATAATAAATGACTTTTCTTCTAGACCGAATCATTTCACATTCTGAAAACCCGATGTTTAATATGTTTTTGACATTAATTTAATAATATAATTTTTTTATTTAAATAATTATTTTCTAAAAAAGGGATTAATTTTTAAAATGTGGTAATAAGAACATTGGAAATGGTGTTTTATGATAAAAAATAATATAAAAATGTAATATATGAAGTAATGAATAGTAATTGACCAAATTAATATATCAATTACATCATGTATATTTTCATATATTATATTTTAATAAAATTTGTTGAAAATTATTCTGTAAAAAACCAATTTTCATCATCGCGAGCATAAATTATATGTTATTTTAAAATACCATTAATAAAAACCTATAAATACCTCTTTTATTTACCCTTGATAATCAATCAAAAAATTATTTAATATATTTTAACTATATTAAAATAATCTTTAATAATTTCCTCAAACATGTTGTGTAGAAACATTTCATAGCAAACCCAAAAATTTTAATGCTCAAAATCATAGAAGTAAATGATAAGTATGATATGAGATGTAATAACAACAATTAATATTATTTAATTTACATTTAAATTAATAGTACATAATTTTAAATTAACAATTTTATTGAAAAAAATATATTTATATTATTTTCTAATAATAACATAAAAATAAATATTACATATTTATTATTGATACTTTCTTATGGAATGTTCTTTACTTTTCAATTTCTAAACACTACAAGGATGGTGACTTTATATTATTAATATTTACTTTATAATGAGTTATAATTATATAAATTTTTAATACATATCTAATCTCTTTTTAGAGAATTTATAATATATAAATATAGTTCATGTATTTTTTCAATTAACTAAATTATGATTTATTATTCTTCTTTGAAATATTGAAATATAAAATAAAGATTTTATTAAAATTATTTATCTTTGACAAATATAGTCTAGATATCATTGAATATTCATAAAAAATTATAAAAATATTACCTTTTAAATTATATATATTAGTAACACATGGAGAATGAGTGAAGCTTGATACTATGGTGATGAAAAATCAAATAATCATATGAAAAATAAGTTTTTTATACACACGGATATGGTGAATTTTTAATAAATAAACAATAATTAGTATAAAATAAAAATTTGAGGAAATATAAATATGAATATGGATATATAATTAAAAATGAATTAAATCTATTTATATTGATAGTTTCAATTAAGAATATTGAGATTCAGTGTAAGGGATATCTATTTTTCTCATTAAATTCCCTATTTTAATTATTTTGAATATCACCAACCAACAATAGAACCCCTTTCCTTGAAGATAACCCACATTTCAAAGCATAACTTTCATTAGTGGTATCCTTTAGTACACATGTGGTGTAATTAATAATTCATCACACGTACCAAAATGGCCATCTATCAAGTAATATATTACCCCCCATGTAATAACATAATCTTCTAGTATTTTTTCATCACCCACACACACCTTAGTAAACATCGCATAAGGTCACTGATCTTTAAACTACTCCAAGTCAATCATGATTAACATTTCATTTCTAAATATATTATATCTAAAAAAGGTTCATCTTTTGGACATAGTCTGTAACAATTTGTATTACAATATTTTTTTTAATTTTTATATACACTACCCCTCACACCCAACCCCATTAAATCACACTACTATCATTATCGACCCATCATCTCAAATTCACATAGTTCCTTGACACCTCAGTCTATATATTAACTATAGTACAATTTCTAACAATTAATACCCCAAATAGTATAGTTATATCTAATGTACATTTTATTTATATTTAATGTTTTAATTACTCTTCTAATTAGAAAATACTTCCAAAATAAAGATGCACCATATAGACATGGATAAAAATAATTACTCTTATATGTACCCATTTTTTGGGTGGTACATCCCCCCACCATTGAAATAATTAAATATTTAATGTAAAAATGTGTTTTTGGGGATACTAAATACCAATTGCAAGATAAAATTATTAACTTCATATTATTTATTAAAATTTCTATTAATTTTTTCCTATCAATCATAATATACACTCCCCCACTGTGAACCTTTTTTACATGAATAGTAATAATGACTCTAATTAGTATCACATTTAATTTGGTGTTTTATTATAACCTCACACATCCCCATCCAACCCACATTAATATAAAAACCCCCATATTATGGACTATTGATCTCAAAAAATGTAGTTCATATGCACATCTGGAAATGTATTTTCTCTGAAACCATTTATAATAATCCATCTTCAACAACTATAAAAAATACTTCCCCTTAGAGAACATTGTTGGTATTTCTAGTTTCAATTATCATTCTAAGTATTTAGTTAATAGATGTGTAACATTACCTCAAGACACCAAAACATAGACCAAAAAAATCTTTTAAAGAATGAATCCCTCATTATAGACCCTATATTTGATTCCTATGTTAATCCTCTTAACATGTAGTCATGTATTTCTTTTGACAGAATTTGTAAAAATATATCCCATTGGAAAGTACCAAAACCCATTTAATCCAATAAGAAAATCATGTTCATGACGCCAAGGAACCACCAATTTACCAATAAAAAAGTGTAAACACATATAATTGTTTTCTCACATTTATGACGGGTCACTTTTCATACTAATTATAATCCCAAAAAGTTAACAAATATTATTTAATTCTGATTATTCCTTACTTATAGAGACCTTTGAAAAAAAAACATAGTAATACACCCAACCTAACCCTATATTGGGACAAACATGGATAATTGTATAGTTTTATTCTACTATTCTTCAAAAAGGAAATGTTTCTCTTTTAGCATGGATTGTACTAATTAGTCATTTTAATATCTTTATTCCATGGTAATTACACTCCTTTTATATATTTATTTGCATGATATATATTAGTTATCTTCTTATATAAAATATATTCTAATATATTTATTACATTTAAAATCCTTTTTTCTATCATATACTTGGTTAATTATTACAATCCTCATTAAGAAATTTATAAAGGGTTCACCTACCATTTATTATATTAATAATATTTTAATTCTCTATTGGGATTCCATTATTAATTATGGTGTCATACTAATATTTTTTGAATTTAATATTTTATACTTTTTTACTTAACCACATTTTATTTTTTTTGTATTTTAGGTAATTTGGTATTCCTTAATACCATCCCCACATTACATGATTTTATTCCATTATGCAGACGATTATATTATTTCATAGAAGACATTATTTATATTTTTTAAATGTAATTATAAATATTAATGTCTTATTTTTTTCATGTTTTAGATTTAATTTGGAATACATAGGTTAAAGCATAATAATATGTTATTGTTTGGCCAAATGTATACATCCATAAATTAAATAATTAATATTTATATCACATGTGATTTTTTATAATGTGTCATGGATGTTATATTAACCAAACTATTTTTTAATGTTTTAGTAGTGATTATTAACATATGATTATGATGACTCAATATTATATTCTTCCTATATTCACTTGATATGATATATATTTACTTAATATATATACTGTTTTATGACTCATATGATCTCATTATACATCATGTTGATCCATCTCACCATATTTTTACTCATGTATCCATAGAAATACTATTATATAATACATTCCTTTTGATGTAAATTCTATGTGAAAATACTTATTAAATTTTTTTAATCTATTTATAAAACATTTACTATGAAGGATTTATTGAATTTTTATAATTTTATATTTAAAAATCAGGTAATATGTATAGAATATTATAAAACACATAGCATTTTCAGACTTATATTTGTAAAAATATTTGAAATATTTTGTTTTATTATATATTCTTGGTATAAAATTATACATGTTATCAATATGTCATTATAGTTTTATTATATATATGATTGGGATTTTTGTAGATTATATTGGATATAGTACAAAAAGATACATTACCACCATCACACATCGAGTGAAGGATGTCATATGTTTTGGTATATTATATACCAAATGAATAATTCAACAAAATTCATAAATTCATTTGTTATTATTCATTAAATATTATTTGTTCTTATTCATTTTATTTTATTTTTAGTAAATTATTTAAATCATAGGGTGTGAATCTAAATACAAATGTTATGTATATGGCCTTGAGTTTCCTAATGAACTGCAAAAATAAATTGGATTTGGAGTTTGAAACATCATGGTGGTTCATAACTAATTATTCCTTCATATAAAAAATATAATGAGATGTGTGGATAATTCATGTTAATATATTAAACTATAATTAGATATTTAATAATTCATGTGAAAATTTTTGTTTTCATTTATAGAATATTTATATTTATTTTGTATAGATAAATAGAAAAATTATACAACGAAAAAATATTTTAGTCATTGTCCAGGGATTTAAAATGATATATTTTATGGTTAAAATTTATGTGGAGAATTACATTAGTGGTAAAATCATATCAAGAAAACCCAACAAAAAAAATGCCTTGTTGATAAAGTGGGAAGATTTATAAAGCCATATTTCTAAAAAAATTATACTATATGATTTGAAATTATATATATTTATTGGGATATATAAAAAATAATAAATATTATACTGTAACATATGAGGATAATTAAATCATAATTTAAAGGTAAAAATCAATATTTAATTATTATTTATAGATAAAATTATAATAAATGGATTAAATAATGGTCTATTTGGTTTAATTATAGTAATATTGTACTTATACTTTTTTATTTGAACATTAATTATAACCACAAATATAATTTAATAAAAACTATTTTATTTATCATTAAAAATAAATAATCATAAATAACACTTCTCAAAAAAACCATAGCTACCATGATCTGGTGCCTACATTATCCCCCCATGAGGACTAAGGTGAGTTACTAATGGTCATGATATAGAAACATGTTCTATGAGAATAATAATTAAAATATTTAGAATGATTTCCCCTGAATAATTATAAAAAAGTAAATATTTTATGGAATAAAAAATAAATATAATGTATTTATATATATATGGGGAAATTATTCATATATGACCCCACCTATCTTCCTCAAGAAAAGGAATGATGATCAGTCCATTTGTGTAAGATTGTAAATTTTTTAACCCATAAAATAGATACATGGAAGACCTTTCACAAACACCAAAAGGTGTATGTGGTTTGGAGAAAAGAATATTTCAAGGATTCCAAAAAAACCAAATTTAAAAACAATAAAGAATAATCAAATTCATACTAGTTGAAATAAATATATGAAAATATTGAATTCCATTTTTATAAAAAATAAACAAAGTGGATAGAACTTAAATAAATTATTTTAAAAAAAATATTTATCTATTGTATGTGTACACTGAAAAAAATATCGTAAGGTAATATCTCATACTAAGGTACTAAGGTATTATATATTGGGATCCAAGGGTTTTTACTTCATAATATAATAATATGAATTCATTTTTTGTGGGAACAATATATCGGATTGATGATAAAATTTCCATTTTATCACACGAATTATGCTCCCAAGGGTATGACAGGTCATCGAGGGTAATTACATTTGTGGTCCACTATTTATAACTAAAAAACTAAATAATGGAGCAATTTGTATATTGTGTTGATAAAAAGGGAAACAATTCATGGTAATTAATCAAATATTAGATATTCCAAACCCACTAGTGTCCCTCCCATGAAGATGATGGATTATTCCATTAAAATTTAACGATTCAAAGTTCCCTTCCAATAAAATTAGTAATAGTAAAATAAATATATAATCCATAAAACTCCCCATTTGAATGCCATTTCAAAATACATAGAAATTCATATAAAATTCCAATTTAAATCATTCCACATAAAATCCTAAAAATCCTCTCTATTACATTCACAAAACACATTTCAAGAATTAATTTGGAATAATATTATCATAACAATTTAGATATATACATTCTACCCATTTGAAACCCAAAAATTACAAGATTAACAAAATAATTGTTTTAAAATAATTATATATATTAAATATTAGAAAACATATATACATTGAATATATAAAGATCCCATTGCTCAAAATAATAATGAATTCAATTTGGTTCCCCTATATCTCTATGAATCTTTAATAATTCATATTGGAATTATATATAAAATACCATCATTACATACATTGTGATTAACATAAAATTTGTTAAAAACTCTAAAATAGAAGAATCAAAAAATATGTATTGACCATATATGGTTGAACGCTTAACTGTTAGTCATGGGTTGAATGTGAGCTCTTCATGTCAGTGTAGATGGCATAAAAAAGGGTACTCATTCTCCTATGATAAAAAGCCCTCTAGAGTTCAGTTTGTTATTAGAAATATAAAATAATCGCCAATCGTCATAAAAAATATGTTATAAAATAAAATGATGAAGTAGATAATAGTTTATATAATAGGTATTTAAGTGGATAGTTATACATACCATCATACTCCTGATGATATTAGTTGAAAAAATGATATAGGTGAAGAGGTAGAACAAAGGGAGAAACATAAGCATTTATAGTATAATTTTTATGGGGGAAACAAAAGACGTTCTTCCTTGTTATATGTAATTATAAACAATATAAAAGGTTACTATTATTGTATTAACATTAAAACTATATATTTTTAAGTATCTAATATATAAATATTATAAATTTTTAATCCAAAATTATTAACATCCAAATTAAAAACCTATAATATTTTAAATTCAATTTCATTGTTTATATAATATTATAAATAAGGAGAAATATGATTTTCCCTTAATAACACATATTTTTTATATGTTAATATAAGTTAAACCTTCTACATTTGATATATTTTATACCTCAACACATTAAACACTAATAATACCACATTAATGTGATTATTAGATATAACATGTCATGATAAGATCAATCAATATATTCATTTATTTGGTACAACTTATGGATATTCATGTTCCCCCTGAATGGTCTCTAGGACCCTTGAAACTAACTATGAGAAACAAAAAATTCATTAAAATTTTGAATAACTTAATATTTAATAAAATACTATATCCCATTAAAATATACAGAAAATATAGAATTCATATGTAAAAATAATCTACACTATAATTATTTTTTCCATATGAAAAAAATTAAGCTTTTATTACATGAAACTCACTTCAATTAAGGGTAAATACAAAATTTAAATAAAAATACCATAACATTGGAAATTTTAATTTTTTTAAATACGTTTTTATCAAAAAATAATCATTCAATTGAAACATTCTTATTACACACACACACATAACATTTCTACAAAAAAGTGTCCATGCATTTTTGAATACAATAATTTGGACACTCCCCACTATATTAAAATTCCATAGTAAATAAATAAAATTCGAGGTGAGATGATCCATTTTTCATTATGATATGTGTCATGTGGAAGTGCATTGTCACATGTAAATGAGGAACCATGATAGAATGGTGGAAAAAAACTTTGGTCATGACATAGTCAATTTCACCTCTTAATTATTACTATGGACTAATTTTATAGTTTTGGTTTTAAATAATTATTCACTAAATTGTAAAATTACAATTCATTTTTCATATAAATTAAATATATAATTTTAAAAAACCTGATTTTATAAAAAAATTCTTTAGAATTTTTTATTTTCGCCTCAACTACCAAATTATATTGTCACGACCCGCCCTCGGGGTCCATGCCGTGACTACCCCAAGACCGCCTTCCATAGGCCAGGGGCTGGCGACTAGCACCAAGGCGTAAATCCCGATAAAAAGGGAAGGCATTGCCTTTGTAAAGTAAACAAACACCACAGAGTAAGCAAGCAGAAAGTAATACTAAGCAAAATCAGAGTACAACTGAAAGTGCGGAAAAGTAAATGGGCCAGTATACAAACCCAAACTGAATGTAAAGTAAAACTCGAAAGGGAAAACAGCAACTGAAAAGTATAAGCCGCTACACCGAGCTATCCACTGGAAATCCCACCTGAAGGGTGGGTACAGATAGCTCCACTGCTCCACGGGTCCCGCCGTCCGCTCCGAGCACGTCCCGCCCAGTGGTCCACCTCCAGGTACCGTCCTACTCTGCAAGCCTCAGCTAAGATCAACACTGTCCGTCGTCTGCAACCAACACAACGTAGTGCGGGCAAAGCCCGTGCAGGGGTGAGTATAAGCTACTCAGTAGGGACCCCGAGACCCTTGAAGGTCTCTGAAATCCACAAAGGATAAACCACGAAGAAAGGTACAATCACGAAGTAACAACCGACACAGCTTAGGCATATGCCCATACATATACCTAAGTCATCAATTTCAAATACGCTCCAACCTCCGAGCCCAAGTACAACTCAGTCCACAGACGAAAGTAAACGTATTCCACACAGGAAAGCAAAACGTAATCCACACGGGATTCCACAACACAATCCACACAGGAAAGCAATAGGTTTCAGATCACACAGGTATACATCTTTGAAAGACGATAAAGATGATCTCTGATCCATCTAAGTCATCGGACCCACGAAGGATCGATAGGTAACTAACCCCCGCAAAAGACCCACACAGGATCGGGCCCACGTAGGACCTATAGGCGAGGGTTCACACAGGACCGCTGAGCGCAAAGACCCACACATGATCGAACCCACACAGGATCGGGCCCACACAGGACCTGTAGCACTGATCCACGTAGGATTGCTGAGTGCTGAAGTCGTCGTCGTCGAATCCACACAGGATCTCTGTACTGTCGTCGTCGCAGTAACAGTAGCAGTAGCAGTAACAGTCACAGTAACAGTCGCAGCCAGCACTAGGGTTCCCGCACACAGCAAACTCGTTCGGAGGGTCCGCTCCACGAGCCGAGAGGCTGATACATCAACTGTCACAAAGTCCAGAGTTGATGTATCCAAAAGTTCCATATCGTCAACAGGAACTCAACGCAACAGACGGCGCGTCGATCGGACGCCCGGTCTGAGAGTTATTGGCATTTTCGTCCCCGGGGCCCGGTTGGTTTTTAAGGCAAAACCAAATCGACTATACTCCACCTGCATCCAAACCTCGAGCGGAGTATGCCAAAAGAACCGTCTCACTAAGAGGAACACAACAAAGCTGACGGTACGTCAATCGGACGTTCGTAGCTCATGATATGAGCGTTTCCGCTCCGAAGGCCCGGTTGGTTTCGTGAACGAACCAACCCGGCTGAACTCAAAGTGTTCCGAAACCTTGAGTGCAATATACCAAAACGACCGTCTCGATCCAAGGATCGAATTGCCGCAGACGGTTCGTCGATCGGAGGTCCGTGGCTCATGTTATGGCCAAAAGACCGAAACAGTCTCGAAAACGGGGGGTCCGGGTCCGGGTCGACCCGGCCCGACCCGACCCAGATCCGACCCCTTCCGGGTGGACCCGAACCGGATCCGACCCGAACCGGGTCGGACCGACCCGGTCCGCTGAACCCAGCCTGGCCGGTGGCGGCGCGGCCAGGGTGCCGCGCATGCGCCACACGCGGGGGGTGAAACCCCCCCTTTTTTCGGATCTCGGCCGGCTTTTGCCGGCCGTTTTTTAATAACACACGGGACCCGCGGGTCCCGCCTTCTAACCGAATCGGCGGACGGCACAACCGGCCGCCTTCGCCTTCTCCACCGCGGCCATAGCCACGGATCATCTGAACTCCGACGGCCGGCAAGGCCGGCCGCCCCTGGCTGCTCCGCCGCGGCCGTAGGGCCGCGGCCCTTCTTGATCTCCGGCACCGGCGGCCCGGCTGCCGCCGGTTTTCCCGTCTCGCCGCGGCGCGGAACCGGCCGCGGTGTTCATCGTCCGGCGCAGTGCGACGGCACCGCGCCCCTCCGCCGCGCCTTCGATTCCCCTTGACGCGGCGCGACGGCCTCGCGTTCTTGATGATTTTTTCCACGGCGCGGCGTGACGGCGTCGCGCAATAAAATCGAGCGAATAACCGCGTGGTGCGACGACACCACGCCACCTTGTCTCATCCGCAAAAATAAAACATCAAGAACGAAGGAGGGGGTTCGGCCGTGTTCATGCGGTCCGGCCCCCTCATGTTAAACAATAACACAAATTTATAATCCTCACGTTAGTCATGCTAGAACCACGAACAATGATAGATAAATAAACCATTAACAACAACCCATACCTTGAAAAATGACGTCGCACGTCAGTTATCATGGAGAAAGGCGTCGCAGCGTCGGACGTAGATTCCGTGGACGTCAGGGTGCGTCTGAGGAGGAAACGTCATCTCTTCACTTGTCGCTAAGACGAAGAAGAGAGGTACGTTGTCGTTGGCGATGATCACCACGGTCGGCGACTTCTCCCTTATCGAGGAGGAAGATGAAGACAGAAGAATCCGGGACGCCGAGTCTCGAAGGTCGTGGGTTCGATGTTCTTCACGTTCTTCGTCGAAGACGAAGAAGATCTTCAAGTCTCACAACGATCTCCCAATCCTCTCAAGTAACAAAGGAACTAACCCAAAAATAAATTAAGCTTACACTTAATTTATTAACACAACCCAACCTTTGAAATTCATGAGTTTGAATTTCAAAAACTCAAAATTAAACTCACTTATTAATTATACATGAGTTTTATAATTAATTAAAAGTTATGTTTTCAATCCTTTAAGAGGGAGAGAGGGGAGTTAGGGAATTTGAAAAGGTGGGGCTCGGGTGGGCCCCTCCTCACCTTAATCCTCTCTTAGGTGGTTATACCACCCAACTTCCAACAAAAGATTATAACCACTTTTAAGATATAAAATAAATATTGTATAACAAATTTATTTTACTCTTCATTTCATCCAAAAAATTAAACATCTCCTCCTAGGCAAACGCAACTTCGGAAAAGGTCTCCTTAAGAGAATATCGGCGCTGCGAGTTTATCGGTGCCCTCGGATTTCAATTCCGAGCACCGGATCAAAAGTTAGAAATTCCCGCTCGTTCGTTCACTGAACATACCCGAGCCAAACTTCGGAAATTGATTCCGGGCACTCCGGGCCTCAGAATCAGGTGCCGTCAGAAACCGCGCTCTTGTAAAATTCCAAAGAAAATTAAGAAAAAATTTCCCTAGAATTTTACGGGTCTTTACATATATTGAAAAACTATATTTGTGATAAATTAACTTGTGTAAATTTATATAATACTCATTGAGATAAATTTATTTCTTCCATTGAAAATAAAACAAAATTACTCTACAATAATAGTAATTTTATAAATCATTTTATGTATCTTTTATCATAGATAAAATGAATGGAAATTATCCATTTTTTCAAGACATTAGAATTCCCATACCATTAATGTATTTGAGAACTTATAGAATTTAACGACCCGTCCCCCGAGGATCATGTCTTGACTACCCCATGCCCTCCATCCATAGGCTTGGGGATGGAGACTAGCACAAAAGGCGTAAATCCCTAAACTGGGAAGGCATTGCCTTTATAACTTGAAAATGAACACAATAGTGGACGAACTGGAAACAAAAAACTAAATAAAACTGTATACAAAAGTAGTGGCGAAAAGTAAAAGGGTCCATAAAAACAAGACCAATTGTAAAGTACAAGGAAACTGAACGTACAAGTACTGAAAAAAGGGAAAATGGCTCTTGGATCATCCAATAAGAAATCCTACATGAAGGGTAGGTACATATATCCTCTAAATCACTCCATGTATGTATGTCTCCTCCATGTACCATCACGTCGTATGATCCACCTCCGACTACCGTCTAGTCCTGGTACACTCAGCCTCCGTTAGTGATGTCGGTCGTCTGTATCCAACACAACGAGGTGCTGGCATCGCCCGTGCCGAGGTGAGTATAATGATACTCAGTAAGGACCCCAAGTCCCTCAAGGTCTCAAAAAATCAACAAGGATAAACCACAACGTAAGAAATAAATAGATAACCCTACTTAGATTTATGCCTATATATACATAAGATATCTAGTAATCCATCTCAATCATGAGGAAAACACAAAAGCTACTGACTCCGCTCAAACCATGATTTTATTCTTGGGGTAGTATTAAGTAACATCCGTAGTCACATTTTCGAAACATCGGCTTATAGTGAAATCATCCTCTATCGAGTACATTGGGCATGCCATGTCACATAGAGGCACTTCCCACTAACTTTGGACTACAGAGGTACTTCCCCAATCACGTACCGTGGGTCTGCCATGCTCACACGGAGGCGCTCCCCATCGTGGGCCTCCCACACTCACACAGAGGCACTACCCCTTGTAGCATACTGAGATACTCCTCTTGTCGAGTATCGTGGGTCTTTCGTGCTCACACTGAGGCTCTCCCCACTGTGGGTCTGCCACGCTCACACAAAGGCACTCCCCACATGGATAGTCTAATCACTCTGAGTCAAATCAGTTATCAGTCATCAGGTCTCATCCAACTACTATGTATCTGTAATATTGTCACTCGTCTCCGGGAGGATCCGCACCACGAGATACAGGTCGATACTCTAATTGTCAATAAGTCCCACCTAGTTGTATCTCAACGGTCTGCCTCGTCATAGGGGTTTCAACACATCTAACAACGCATCAAATGGATGTCTGGTCTGTGAGTTATTATCCTTTTAGCCCCGGTGGCCCAGTTCGATTCATGCACGATCCAACATGACTCTATTTCAACATTACCCTGAACTCTAATGGGGTAAACTCAAAGGGACCATCATGCTCCATGAAAACCAGCACCACTGACTGTTCGTCAAACGATCGCCTGGTGCCAAATTTATGTCCAAAGAAATAAAAGGGTCAGTAGTGGGCCCAGGTCCGGTCCGACCCGGTCTGGGTCGACCCAGTCAGACATGTTGGGTCTGGCCCGACCTATTGGGCGGGAAAACCTATTAGGTTCGGCCCAGCCCACTGGGCCCAACCCGGCAGGACGCATGGGCGGTTCAGCTAGGGCTTGGCGCCGGTTTGGCTCTGGGGGTGCGGCCGCGCCGGTTCGGCTAGGGCGCCACGAGGGGGGTCGTGGGCCGGCTCGGGAGCCCGGTGCGGCCAGGGTTCTGGTTCGGTTGGGGGGAAACTGGGCAGGGCAACAGTAGGCCGGCAGGGTGCCACGTGGGCCAGCGGGCAGCCGGGCAGGATGGAAGGCGGCCATGCATGACGGCTGGCGTCCGGGTAGGGCACGACCAGACGGACGGCTGGGTAGGGTATGGCCAAGTGGACCAGTGGGAGGCCGGGTAGGGAAGAACTAGCGTGGGTTTTACCAGTTTGGACATGGCGCACGAGAGGCGTGGGTAGTAGGGATGTCGAGATGTTGGGCCGGCACGGTGTGGCACGACATGGGCCGGCGTGCGCCGGTGGTGTTCGGTCGGGGTGCACGGGAGGCCGACATGGGCTGAGAGCCGGGCAGCACAGGCTGGTTGCGGAGCGGCTGGGTTGGTCGGCCAGAGGACCATGGGCGGCATGATTTGCAGAGGTCACGGGTAGCGTGACCTTTGTTGTCACTGCCTTCGTCGTCATGCTGAGAAACAACATAAACAAGAACGGTGGAGGGGTCGGCCGATGTTCGTTTGTCCCACACTCTCCACATTTAGGGTGTTAACACTTGGCTCATCAACGAGTAAGAAAGATGAACAACAATTGTTTTACAACCATGCACTAATTTCTTTATAATCCAAAAAAGAGAAAAATAAATGGAAATTTAAACAAAAATAAACCCCCTACTATTGATAGTTGTTCGTCGTTCATTGACAGAGTCCTGGAAAGTAGATGAAGATGATTATTGTTTTTTATGTTTGATGCATGCTTCCAATCGCATGTTGCGTCATCTCATTGACGACGATGCGAAGGGTAGGACGTTTGACAACGTCCCACGTCCATTGAAGCTGCATGGAAGAAGTCGAAGAAGATCAGTGTCCTTCGTTCCTCATTGGGAGAATTTTAATCCTCTCAAGCTCTCCTCTCTCCAAGCTCAAAAAAAATATGAACCAAATAATAGATTATAAAATCTATTATTTAATTGTCAGGATTTCAAAATTATCAATTAATTAAACTGGATCCCCCTTAATTAATTCATGAGTGTTGGCACAAATTTATTATGGGAGTTGGATATATTAAGGTGGAGAGGTGGTGGTACCATAATCAAGGGTGGGTGTGGAGAAACTCTCCCTTATTAATGAGGGGAGTTGAGAGGTTTTCTAATCCTGCAAATAATAGGGGATTTTAGCCCCATGTGGTCCCCACCTCATAACCTCCGCGGGAGGTTATGTTCAGGTGTCCCCCACCACCATAACCTCTCAAGGGAGGTTAAGGTGTGGTGGTCCAACCTCCAACTTCCATTAGGAGGTTTTAACCACCAAACACCCACATGGTGGCTCAACAAAAATAAATTAAAGCTCCAATTATTTTATAATTTTCCCTGAAAATGCAAAAACTACCTTTTATTTTCGTCTCACTACCATCAAATTGAATGTCTCTTTAAGAAAATATCGGTGCTGCGAGTTCAATGGTGACCTCAGATTTCATTACCGAGCACCAGTTAAAATGATATAAAAACTCACTCGTACCTTTACTGAACATACACAAAAAAAACTTTACAAATTTATTCCAGGCACACCGGGCCTCAGAATCATGCGCCATCAATTTTCACAGACTTGTAAAATTCCCATGAAATTAAGAATACGTTTTCCATAGAAATTACAGGTTTTTACATTCTCCCCACCACAGGGCTTTACGTCCCCGTAAGATACAACTCAAACTAAGGGAACAAGTTGGTGTATTGAGCACGCCTATGAGCCTCCCGCTCTAATGAGCTCTCTTGGAGGTTCTCGTGCTTCTAGTGAACGTGCATTAGAGGTATCAACCATCCACATAGTATCCACTCTTATTGATCCTCAATCTCCACTAGAACCTTCGTAAAAGTATCCCCATCATCAACGTCCAGCTCTCCATGGGTGATGTTCTGAGAAGGGTCATTCATGTATCTCCTAAGCTGAGATACATGGAGGATGTCATGCACCACAGTGCAACAGAAGTGGAAGAGCTAATGGGTTATCCACATCACCAACACTGCTGAGGACCCGAAATGTTCTGATGAATCTCGGAAATAACATAACACCTCGACCAAATCTCTGTAAACCTCATCGATGTGAGACCTGTAGGAAGATGTGGTCGACATCCTTGAACTCCAGAGGTCTCTGTCTCATGTCTGCATACGACTTCTATCTACTCTGTGTAGTCTTTATCTACTTTTGGATGATCTGTACCTTCTCTGTGGTAGCTCATACCATCTCTACTTCCACTAGTGATGACTCCCCAGGGGCAGTCTCGCACAAGGGTGATCTAAATGGTCGCCCGTATAACGCATAAAAATGATCCATCCCTATGGTGGAGTGATAACTGTTGTTTTATGAAAACCCCTCCAATGGAAAGTGATCATCCCAGCAGTGACCGAAGTCGAGAACACATGCATGGACTATGTCCTCGAGAGTCTAAATGGTTCTCTCAGTCTGACCATCCGTCCGAGGATGGAAGGTGGTGATCAGACGAATCTGTGTTCCAAAAGCCTTCTAAAACCCCTTACATAGCCGAAAAGTAAACCATGTGTTATGATATGAGACAATAGAATAAGGTACTCTATGTAGCTGCACAATCTCCCGCACATAGAAGCATCCCAAGCTCTCTACCAGACCCTTCTATTTGATCGGTAGGAAGTGGGATGACTTAGTGAGTCAGTCAATGGTCACCCAAATAGTGTCTTGAACCCTAGATGTTCGTGGAAAACCCATCATGAAATCCATGGATATCCCATCCCACTTCTACTCTGGGACCTCTAAAGGCGGAAACAAGCCTGCTGGTACATAGTGCTTTGCCTTCACTTGCCGACAGGTGAGGCCTCGAGAGAAAAACCCTATTACTTCCTTCTCCATACCTGGACACTAGTGCTGTCGTCAAAGGTTCTTGTACATATTCACCACTCATGGATGTACCGCTAAAGGGGATGTGTGGAAATCCCTCAAAAATTCCTCCTGAAGTGACACTGTTACCATAGTACATCCGCAGAAGAGGATGACGTGCTCCCCACCTTCACAAAATCCATCAGGTGTCTGCCCTGTGGATATCTGACCACGTCATGTCCTGTAGCCAGTGTCCCCATTCTATGCCTCCCTGATAACTGATGATGTGGGTGAGTGACTATAAGGTATTGTAGGAAAGCTTCTCTATCTCTATCCACAAAGGATATCTGTAAAGAAACCAGATGCTATGTCGCTTCTCCTAGCACCTGTATTCCAGATCTCCTTCTGAGTACATCTACTACAAAGTTCCCCTTTCCAAGAATATATACTGAATCAAAGTCACAGTCCTAGCGAAACTCAAGCTAACATCTCTATATCTGGTTCAGTTCCTTCTGAGATAAGATATACCTTATACTATTGGGATTAGCGTACACGGTAAAATGGTCACCCATCAGATAGTTTCGCCACATAATCATGGCGAAGACCACTACTACTAACTCTAGGTCATGGGTAGCATAGTTCTGGTCATGATGTCTTAACTTCCAATTACATACACGATCCTTCCTCGCTCCTACATCATGACACACCCGAGTATAGTCTTTGATGTGTTTTAGTAGACTACGTACCCCATGCCTTTCTATGGAAGCATCAATATGGGGGCACTAGTCAGCCTCTGCCTCGGCTCCTAAAAGCTCTGCTGGAATCTCTCTTACCACATAAAGTGTTTCCCATTCTTTGTCAGGGATGATAGTGGTTCTACAAATATAGAGAAGTCTGGAATGAATTTCCATTAGTATCCAGCCAAACCCTGGAAACTCCATACATCAATCACAATCCTGGGTGGCTCCCAAGCAAGCACTGCCTCAATATTCCTTGGATCCACTGCAACTCCAGCCTCCGAGATGATGTGTCCCAAAAAATGAACAACTTGGATCCAAATCTGGGACATCAAGAGCATACAATAAACCTAGTTCTCTCGAAGTCTGTCCAGTACTACCTGAAAATGGTAGGCATGCTCCTCCTTAGTAGTCGAGGAGATCAGAATGTCGTTGATGAAGACTACGACAAATCGATCAAGGTATGGCTGGAAGATCCTGTTCAGGAGTCCCATGAATACTGCAGGTGTGTTGGTTAGCCAAATGGATTAACCAATAACTCATAGTGGTCGTACTGACATTTGAAGGACATCTTCTGCACATCCCCATCTTGAACTCTTCGCTGGTGATATCCTGATCTACGGTCTATCTTCGAGAACCACTGTGATCCCTTTATCTGATCAAAGAGGTCATCAATCCTTGAATGTGGGTACTTTTTCTTCACAGTCACTTGGTTTAGGCAACGGTAGTCGACACAAAGCCTCATGTTCCCATCCTTCTTCTTGGACAAAAGAATTGAGGCTTCCAAGGGAGAAAGACCAGGCTGGATGAATCCCTTACCCTACAATTCCAATAGCTTTACTCGCAGCTCGCGTTGCTCTGTAGGATCCAGCCTATACACTATTTTAGATATCGGTGTCTTATCGGGGATTAGGTCAATGTACAAGTCCACCTCTTTGTGAGGAGTTCGACTTGAGACATCATCAGGGAAAACATCAGTGTACTGGTCCACCACTATAAGATAGTTTAGAATCTCTACATATACTTCTCCGAGGGTTAGGCATGCCAACTGATGAGTGATCGGCTACACCCTCCTCTGAGTAAGTTTGTTATGTGCTAAAAAGGAACCCTTCTCACCAGTAAAGGTAAAACTGGTCCCATACATGTGGGCACACCACACCTTGTGCCAAATACAGTCGATCTGAGAAAGGACTGTAGAAAACCATTCCATACGCAAGATTATGTTGAAAGGCCTCAACACCGCTACTAGAAGTCCCAACCGAATCTATCGCCTCCTAGAATAATCTCACACATCTATCACTAGTGCGTAATTGTCGAGCCAGCTCCTTTAGGAGTCTCTGTCTGTAAGGATATACCCTATGGATCCATTGGAATCACTGAGCTCCAAACGACGGTAGTGGCAATGAAAGAGTGACTGCAACCTTTGTCCATAAGAACTACAACAATGGTGTAGTAGACATAGATCGTACCTCGAATCATCTCCAAATCATTGTTTTCATAATCCCCAACTATCTAGATCGGAGCTCTTCCATGTCCACTTGATCCCTACTGTTGGGGGTGGACCTCTTTGTGGAGGTGGTGGTAACACTGCAAAAATGTCATCCACCGCCAGTTGTACGAACAGCTCTCGTACCACATTCGCCAACTCCCTATTGACCGCCTTGATAGAATCTATGTCTCTACCTGGGTGGTTGTTCGATCATCTACTGGTCATCCGAATGGTGGGTCAGACAGTCACGAGCCATGTGACCATGCCTGCCACCTGTGTAACACTTCCGGCTCCGGGATTGTGTGTCTCAGCCCCGGGTTCCCTGCACAACTAATTCTGAGTCATGCGGTCATCCAACTATGGGTCTGGTCTTCTTGGACCTCTGTGACATCTGTCTACTGCCAGCTGGAGAAGACTCCACTGCATGTCGACTAGTGGTGGGTCTCGTTGCTGGAGACTGCTCAGCAAGAAAACTCTTCACTAAGAGGGCTGTCTTTAAAACCCGTATCTACGTTCGGATCTTGAGGTAGATCATCAAAGCTGGGATCTCTTTTCGGAGCCCCTAATTGATGGTCTAGGCCCTAAATAATGGGTCTAGTACCATATCAGTGGATTAGAATGAGAGATCGGTGAACCTCACTGAGTATTGTGCCACTTTCATGCTGCTCTACTGCAGGTGAAGTAGCTCATATTTCCATACCACACGTAGGGTGGCTGGGACAAATTCTGCACAAAACCGGCTCTCAAAGTCTGCCCAGAGTAGTGTCATCTCATTATGGACCTAGAGCATCAGGTACCACCATCTGCCCGCTGCTCACTGTAGAAGGATAGCAGTTAGAATCACCATGAGATCTGCTGGTGTCCCCACCAGTTAAAAGACTCTCACCATAGCCTCTAGGCCATCCTCTAACTCATATGTGTCCATCTCTCCCTTGAACATGGGTGGCCTATGGCAC
The DNA here is from genome assembly GCA_963277665.1 of Viscum album. Taxonomy (NCBI): domain Eukaryota; kingdom Viridiplantae; phylum Streptophyta; class Magnoliopsida; order Santalales; family Viscaceae; genus Viscum; species Viscum album. The sequence continues at coordinate 1,009,306,125 of OY728128.1, read as the reverse complement.
TGGAACTCATGCAACACGCTCACGTGGCATACATCGTCTACTGCTAAGGCTATTGGCATCGGTGTCCCAATGAGAATTGGTACCGTTGGTGCCTCTGCTGGAAAATAGCCCTGCACTGAGGCCTCGTCGCTCGGTGGTCTATCTCTGCGTACAACTCTAGGTACTCTCACTATTCGTCCATGGGGAGGTATCCTGAAGAAACATATGTGACATGGTCAAAGATTTTACCTTGTGAGATGACCTGGTTGAGCTGACATAATGAAAACTTTTGAAAACACACACACAATCAGTGTTTTCTTGCACTGAGTCAGAAATCAGTAGTCAGGGTCCTGGTGTATGGATATATTTCCCGTCGCACCAATACTGGACTCCCTTAACTAAAAACTACACCCAGTACACTTAACACTATTGCTTCACAGAAATGATCATAGTTATACGTTCTATGATAGAATCGACTCCTCTGATACCAATTTTTCACGACCCATCCCCCGAGACCCATTCCATGACAACCCAAAGCCCACCATCCATAGGCCAGGATCTGCAGACTAGCCCCAAAGGTGCAAATCCCTAAACAGGGAATGCATTTCCTTTATAACTTGAAAATGCACACAACAGAGTATGAGTTGGAAACAAAACACTAAATAAAACTGTATACAAAAGGAGTGATGAAAACTAAAAGGGGGCCGAAAATACAAAACCAACTGTAATGTACAAGGAAACTAAAAGTACAAGTACTGGAAAAAGGGAAAATGGCTCCTGGATCATCCATCGGGAAATCCTACTTGAAGGCTAGGTACAAATAGCCTCTACAACACTCCACGTCTTTATGTCTTATCTGTGTAATGTCACGCCGTGTGATCCACCTCTAGGTACCGTCCAGTCCTGGTACACTCAGCCTTAGTCAGCGCTTTCCGTCATCTGTATCCATCACAATGAGATGCGGTCATAGCACGAGCAGGGGTGAGTATAAGGATAATCTGTAGCGACCCTGAGACCCTAAAGGTATCACAATACCAACATGGATAAACCACAAAGTATCAAATGAAAAGATAACCACACTTAAGTATATTCCCATACATATACATAAGTTATCAAGTAATCCATCTCAATCATCTGGAAAACACAAAGGTTACTAACTAAGCTCAAACGAGGATTTTATTCTTAGTGTAGAACCAAGTAACATCCCCAGTCACATTGTCGGAACCTTATCTGCTGGTGAACTCCTCCTTTATCAGGTACAGTGGTCCTTCCGTGCCACACATAGTTGCTTCCCACTAACCTTGGACTACTGAGGTACTTCTCCTGTCGAGTATCGTGGGTCTGCCGCGCTCACACAGTGGTGCTCCCCACCGTGGGTCTACCATGCTCACACAATGGTACTTCCCCTCGTACCTTGCTGAGATACATCTCATGTCATGTACCGTGGGTCTGTCATGCTCACACAGAGGCACTACCCACTAGTCTAGTCGAATCACTCTGAGTCAAATAGATCAGCAGTCGTCAGGACTCAGCAAGCTACTAGGTCTCCGTCTTATGCTCGCTCGCCTATGAGAGGATCCCCTCCACAAACTATAGGTCGATACTCCAAATATCACTAATTCCCACGTATATGTATCTCAAAGGTCCACCTCATCATAGGGGTCACAACGCAACTGACGGCGCGTCGAAAAGATTCCAGATCTATGAGTTATTAGCCTTTTAGAAACAGGTGCCCGGTTGGATTTATGCATGATCCAACCTGACCATATCTCAAATTTATACCGACCACCAGTGGGGTATAATCAAGGGGACCTTTGTGCTCCAAGAAAAATAGTTCCACTAACGGTTCGTCAAACGGTCGCTCATTGCCAAATATTTGTCCAAAGAATGTAAAGGGTCAGTAGTGGGACCGGGTCCGGTCCGACACGGTCCGACCGACCCGGTCTGTTAGGACCCAGTATGGGTCAACTTGGTCAGACCTATTTGGTCTGGCCCGGCCCATTAAGTGGGCCAGCCAGTTAGATTCAGCTCGGCCCGGTGGGCCCAGCCCAGCAGGCTGCATGGGCTATTCGGCTTGGAGCGTCCTGAGGGCGCGGCCCGGCGTGGCTCTACCCGGAGGGCATGACCAGGCAGGATCTGACAGTGCGTCTCATGGGGTCCATGGCATGGCTCGAGAGGCTGGTGCAGCCAGGGCTCTGGTTCGGTTGGGTGGTGACTGGGCAGGCCGACAGGCAGCTGGGGGGCAGCTGGGCAGTCGGCTTGGTAGGGTGCCTGGCGGGCCAACGGGCGGCCGAGCAGGCCGGAAGGCAGTGAGGCAGGGTTCCAGGTAGGCCGGATGGCGGCAGGGCAGGGCACGGCCAACGCGAGCCGGTAGGTTTGGCCGAGGCTTTTTGGATTCAATGGCAGCTGGGAGGTCTGGAAGGGGGCAGACGCAGTCCGGTGCGGCTCGGGCTGCCAAAGTTCAGCTGTGTTCAGTTGGGGCTCACAGGAGGCCGGCAGTGGCTAGGAGCCGCGTGGCGCGTTTCGGTGGTGGTGTAGTCAGGGTGGTCGGCCGGGGGGCCGCGGGGATGGTGTGATTTGCAGTGGCCATGCGTATAATGACCTTTGTCATCGACGCCTTCATCAGCATGCTGAGAAACATCACAAACAAGAACGACGGAGGGGTCAGTCCATGTTGGTTTGTCCCACACCCTCCACGTTTGGGGTGGTAACACATGGCTCATCAAAGAGTAATAAAGTTGAAAAAAATTGATTTACAACCACCCAACAATTCCTTCCAATCTGATGAAGAGAAAAAGAAAAGGATGTTTACAAAAAAAATAATCCTCCTCCCTTTGATCGGCGTTCGTCATTCATAGACGAAGTCGCGGAAAGTAGACGAAGAAGATCATCATTTGTCACGTCCGCTACACGCTTCCAATCCCGCGCCGCTTTGGCTTGTTGATGATGATGTGGAGGGTAGGTTGGTTGAAGACATCCCACGTCATTTGAAGCTCCGAGGAAGAAGTCGAAGAAGATCAACGTTCTTCATTCAGTGTTCTTCATTGGGAGAATTCTAATCCTCTCATGATCTCCTCTCCTCAAGCTCCACCAAAAATAATAGATGAGCCAAATTATAGAATATAAAATCAACTATTTCGTTGGCAGGATTTAAAAATGATGAATTAATTAAATTGTCTATCCCTTAATTAATTAATGAATGTTGGAACAAATTAATTTGGGGATTTGTCTCCATTAAGATGGTGGGGGTGGTGGCACTATAATGGATGAAGAGTGTGGAAAACTCTCCCTCATTAATGAGGGGAGTTGAGAGGTTTTCCACTGCCAGCATTAAAAAGGGAGTTTAGCCCCATGTGGTCCCCACATCATAACCTCCGTGAGAGGCCAGGTTCGGGTGGGCCCCACCACCATAAACTCTCATGGGAGGTTAAGTTGTGTTGGTCCCTGCTACAACGTCTATGAGGAGGTTTAAACCACAAAACACCCACATGGAGGATCAAAAAAAATAACGTGAATCTCACATTATTTTATTATTTTCCATGAAACCCCAAAAACTATCTTTTATTCTTGACTCACTGCTGTTGACGTAAAATTCTCCTTAAACGAATACTGACACTGTGAGTTCAACGGTGTCCGTAGATTTCAATTTCGAACACCGGTTAAAAAGTTATAATAACTCACTCATAATTTTACTGGACGTACCATGAAATAACATCAGAAATTGATTTAGGGCACAATGGGCCTCAGAATCATGCGCCGTCAATTTTCAAAGACTCGTAAAATTCTCATGTATTTAAGAAAGAAATTTCCACAGAAATTATGGGTCTTTACATAGATCTTAAATGAATATATGAATAAAAATATATGGTTTATTGATGATCTAAACCCATTTATAACTTCTTCTAGAGCATTTGATATATCCAATGGCCTTAAAAAAATATTATAAGAGTTTTTAGGGATAATTTATGGTTAAAAATATAATTTGTAATATTTTTTCACACCACACAGTACATGTGAATGGACATTAGTCAACCTGGTTACTTTAAAACAAGTTTTTTCAATGTTCATTTTTATTATTATCCCTTTTAATAATCATAATATTACCATTAATATAATACTACCCAAAATCCTATAAGGTCCATGGTCTTGGGGTCTATGCACTAAACATGTTTTATTAACCAAAATAACAAATAGCTTCTAAAAATCCCTTTTAGAGACTTTGATCGAAATTTGTTCCACAAACCATCCTATGATATTCTAAACATCAACATATATCAACTAACTATTAATTTTAAACATTAATATTATCCATGATGTATTTTCAATACATTATCAGTTTCTTATAAACTCCACTAGTAAAAAATCACAACTATCATTCAAAAATGATCAAAAATAAATCTCAACATTCTAATTTAGAAATATTTCACATGAATGTATATTAGATTATATGTTATTAATCCCTATAGGGACCAAAACAACACATAGTACCAAAACAAATTCCTTGAAAATGTAATAATCCATATAATAATCAATAGGGGGTTCTAAAGTAAAATCCATGATATATCCTTCACTAGAAAATTTCATAAAATCACATTGAAAAATATTTAAAATATTCAGACATAAAAAACATAGAAACTCTAAACAAATAATTGAATTTGAAAATCTATTACTTTTATCATTAAAATTATTTTGATAGAATAACTTAATTAAAGAAAAACTCAAGAACTTTTATCAATGTTTGTCATTATACATTACAAATAATTTATCTAATAATTATTTATTTCCCTTATACTCAACGTATCATTTTTAACACAAACATATGAATGAAATGTGTGTTAAAAAATATATTTTAAACAGAAATCAGAAAAAATGAGACAAATTCATCAATTATAAAACTACAACTAATTTAACCTCTTATATTATTTTACCCATCAAAAAAATTATTTAATGTCATTGAAAAATAACTCAAACTCATACTATTAATTAAACAACCATTCATTTATAATAATTACTATTTCACAATTTCGGTTTTAATTTTATATTTACATCATTAAAACTATAAACACACCCCAACCACATGTGAATAAGAATAAAAATTTACATAAAGAAAAAACTATATTTCATTTGAAAATAAACCACCTATAAATCCAATTACAAAAAAAATTAGTTAACTATATTTTAAATAACAATTTAATTTCAATAAACATTTAGTTAATTTTTAAATAAAAAGTAAATGAAACTAATTTTATGAAGAAATAATTTTGGAGCCAATGGTTTTCATATAATATGACAACAAAAATAGATTTATCTATAAAACAAAATTTCAAATAGATTATCCCATGATTTTAACACATACAATTTTTTTTAACAAAGATACATTGAAAAATTAATAAACTAATACTTGTAATATATATCGAAGAAACCAAAAAATAAATCATGTTAAATAATAAAATATATTAATGGAATATTTTCATTTATGAATAAACCAAAATAAGATATTTAATTTTAGCTAGGTAGTGAATTTGTTGTCACATAAATTTATATACGACCAACCTAATTTTATGTCTACATATCAAGTGAATGAAATAAATTCACTATATTATACACATATCATATACATTATATGGAAAAATATAAATTTATACAATACTTTGAAACAAATAAATACAAAATCATAATTGAATTTTATATGAAAAATTTTAAAACCTAAAAAACATCCATGGAAGATTAATTAATTACCGCTTTAAAACATGCTCAATAAAATAAATTCTATATTATAATATGTTCAAAAAAATTATATAAGTAAAAAATCAATCCATTTATGTCTATTATATTTATAAATTCAATTATATAATGTAATTTTCCACCTGAGAATAATTTTTGAAAACTATATTTCATAATGAAAGTTTTATAAAAAAATGCATTTTATTAGTTGAACTAAACATTGAAACATTCATATTAAATAGATATATATATATTTCATGAAAAATCATACTATTTCAAAAAAAATTGAAAATTATTTTCTTTAAAAAGATTAAATTTCTCATTTTCTCCAAATTTCCTATGAAATTTTTAATAAATTTATTTTTTGTATCAAAACATTTTCAACAAATTCAATTAAATCAATAAAAAATTCATCAAAAACATATCATTGTACAATAAAGAAAAATATAAAAAATAAATAAGTGCATAAGTAAAATCATAACATCTCATATTTCCAAAAAATACAACTTTAGAAACTCATATTGTTAAAATATTAAAACAAATGAAAATAGTTTTTTTCATATATATTCAAAAAATAAATATATTTTTCACTTTGAACTAATCATTGAAGAAAATTCATCATGTAAAAAAATAGAAACATATAATGGTCTAACTACCTATAATAAATCTCAAAATACACTTGAATAAAGACATTAAAAAAAAATGTGTCTGATCTGATGTGTTTATGGTTTATTTCTAAAATTTTATTGATTGTACCAATAAATAACTTTGATAAAACTAAATAATCATCCCCAAATAAAATTGTTCAAGAACTAACCAGAACTACCATATCCTAGTATGCAATTCATCATACCACAATTCATGAGGGGCATTCCTGATAACCATGGATTGACCACATTTACCTAAGGAATAAAATGGGTGACATTGGGAATGATTTCATATATTAAAATTGGATTAAAAAATAATTACAATAGTAAATAAATTAAATAATTTTAATCTAAATATTCATGGATCAATATACAAAATAAAATTGTGAAAAAAGTACACAAACCCAATATGAGATATGGAAAAAAAATATAAAGGAAATAGTCACTCTATTAACATATCATGGAACATGAACAACCAAATATTCCAAAAAAATATATTACTAAAAATTTGATCTAATAGTTTGATTCTTATAAATATGATACCTTTTATCAACACCTAAAAAATGGTTTTGTGGAAAATCATATATATTAACCTGGGGGTGTATGTTGGGCGTGACTATAAAATGTATAAAAGGATTCCAACAATTAGCCTATAGAAATTTTTTTGAAAATAATACAATTATTTCTAGTTCGAATACAAAAATTATAGAATACCATTAATGATTAATCGAAATAAAATTTTAATGTTATCACATATAATAATGTTTTTCATATATTAAACATTTTAATGAAATATATTCATGGATACTTTTCATCATGGAAGAATTATTATAATGTAATATATTAATTGAATATTTTATGGACATTTGTTAATTTATTTCAGGGAATAAGAATATTTTTCATTAAATATGAATTAGTTTTATTGAAGGAGATTCTTGCCAATACATTGGTGATTTAATAATATTATCATATGAATTAGGATCCTATTGGAGTTCCATGGTATCATAATAAAAAAGTTAGTGGAGTTTAGTGTCCCACTCTACTAGAAATATAATAGGGAACTATGATTCATATGTATATATAAAATTGAGAATCATGTACCACACATGACCATATCATTAAATAATAACTCCCCCCTTGGGACCCTCCCATGATCCTAGTGGACACACCAATGAATATTTAATGGTGATGATTATGTCCCCAAATAAATTTTTTATTGTCTATTAAATACATAATCAATGTAATCCACATTTGAAACATACATTTAAAATACCTTGAAATGCATATGAAAATTTAATTTTCATCATTCCACATTAAATAGTAAATACTAGTTAATGTTTTACAATATAAAAACTATAATAATAAACATTTAGTAAGCTTTTCATAAACATTTTGTCAAATATCAACTACACATTTGAAATCCCAAAAACACACACTTTTAAAAAAACTATATTTTCAAACCATAAATATAAATTTTATATCCATTAAAACATTTAAAAAGAACATAAATCAGTCATAGTTAATAAATTAATGTAATTGAACAAGGTTCACCTTTCTATTTAATATGATTTTATAAATCATACTGTCATTATCCATAGTAAATATTTATTATATATATAAAAATATTAAATATAATTAGAAACACGAAATAAATGAATTAAACAATCCACAATGACCCTAGAAGTGTTGAAATTTATTTATGAGTCATAAGATGAAACCTAACCCACCTACTAAACTAGGATGACATATATAGTGCCACTCATACATCGGATAAAAATATCACTCTATGTATAATATTTTATACTTATTGTAGAAGAATCCATGAATATCAATAAAATATAAGTCGGATAAAATTTTAAGATGAAGGGGAGAAGTTAATACTAAATGGGAAGAGAAAATAGGAGTGATAAATACCTATAGGTTCCCAAGGATAATGATAGATAAACCCATGGGGATTAAAAGGGAGAATTATTATAGGTCATCTCCCCTTGGAAGTGATGAGTGTTAGAGGAGAATGAATATAAGTTTCCAATTTATATATAAATATTATTTATATAAATTATTATTATTATTATATCATTAAAACTATATATATATCTGTGTGTGTGTTTCTAATTAATAAATATTATACCTCTTAAATACTAGAAAAATATAATTAATGTTATAAAATCATTACAATGAAAAAATAAATTAATGATTATATAATAACATTAGTAAACGTATATATCTGTAACATAATATAAAATCAAATTAATGCTAAATATATTTTAATCTTGTAAAATTTAATAAATTTTCTTCATGAACATATTAAATAGTTACAAATCACACCACAATAATATAATGGGTTTTCATTCCATGTGTCAAGACGTGAAATCAATATTTATTTTATTTATGTATAGGTTATGCATGATAACCATTTATGGTCACCAGTAGTATGCACACCATCCATAAACCACATAAAATTCATTAAAATTTTTCAAAATCAGCTAATTATCAAATAATAATAATCAAATTTAAAATAAATTAAAAATGTAAAATTTAGATGTTAAAAAACTAAAAAATGGATCATGGGGACCCTTTAATTTTATTTTTTTAATATAATGGTATATATCAAATGAATATACACATGATTAAGTAATTACTTATAAATATAACAAAACTCTATATATTTTTTATTATATGTTTATATGAGGGAACTTCTTATCAATAATAACTTCCACAGAAATAATTAAAGAGATATCTATAACCCCTATGATCTATTGACTCCTTCACACTATCCACTTGTAACTCCCTGAAATATATACAATACCACATATAGACCATAATTAATTTCAAATAGTTTAAAACAATTTCATTACATTAAAATTAATTTATAAAGATAAAATATTATAAATACAATAACCTAGAATTGTGTAGAAATATAGAATTTTGTTTTGTGTCATATTAATTCTCTCATATACATTTCCCCCACTCTTTATATATGTTTCTATTTCATATAATGATATTTAATATGTGTAAACTATTCATCAAAATATAAAATAAATCTCGTTATGATATATCTCTCCTATTTTTAAATATTTATATATGTTTTAAGTAATAAATTTCCAAATTATGTTTATAAGATCATTTATTTAATGTAGTCATTTTATCATTTATTGATTCATTTAAAATAACACCAAATCAATTATTTAAATCCTTAAAATTGCATGAATTGACTTTAATTTAACCTTATTCGACATAAAAAACCATGTACAACATCTATAATCATAGAAAATATTATCGCATCCTCCATGAATATATGGAGGCCGAATATTCTCTTAAGAATATGTATTCTAAATTGACCAAATATGATGTCACATCACCCAAAAAATCTGATAGATTTATTACAATGTAGTTTTTTAAAATACACATTATCTTAATTTAATGTTTTAAATGATTTATTTCTAAAATCTTTTTTAAAAAAAAATATTAAACTTACATACATAAAGTACTATGTTTTGATTTTAATATGGCAATTCTTTTCATTATAATTCATAAATAATTATTTAATCGCTATAACAATCTAACAAAGAACTATAAATCATCGACTGTAATATCCCATAAGTCAATATTTATCTCATGCATCACACAGTTTTCTAATCAATGTAGATTATCGTCAATAACTCTTAATTTATATCAAACGACACCATTTCTATCTCATTTATCTCATGTTTTATCTCAAAAAACTCTAAAAAATAATAACACATTTCTATTTCCTGTAGGAAACTTATATCATACATTCCCATGCATATTTGTTCTATAATTTTAATAAACTATATCATTAATATTTTTACATTGAGTAATTTTTATCAAAATTTACCACAAATATTTATCTAATAAAATATATTTAATATTATTGTATATTTAATCTCCTTCATAACTATTTTTGTGCCATTTCATAATATGTATAATCTAGGTTACAAAATATCCTTCTAAACAAAAATAAATTTCTTTTTTTGAAAGTCAAAAATCTAAACCATGTTTTATATCATCTATGTAATATCACTATACCACCAAAATATATATAGTAATGATATTTTATATGAAGTATATAAAAAAATCATGCACATATCTATCAATCTTGACTACTATCACATAAATTCATCTTTATCTAAAATTTCATATCATTATCTACTGGATGAATATTGATTAAGGTAAAAAAAATTCACTTTTAATAAATATAGACAACTAATTTATAGTATTAAAAAATATACAAAAATAATAAATACCATTTATATAAAATTGAAATATAGTAGATTTTTTTTCTACTTTAACATAAATCCACTCTCAATATTTCAAAGAATGTTTCAAGTGTCTTTTTAAACATTTATGGTTCTAGTTATCTCCATTAGATATAATATGTAATGATAATTTAAAAATACTTGAATAATTTAAATTACATTCTCTTTTTGTAAAATTAATTTTGAACTCCATTAAGATAATATTTTAATTAATATATATATATATATATGAATAAAAGAAAAAATTTCATTTAAATCTAAATTATTTTATGACAATAAAATTCTTTGTTGTGGATATTAAAATAATGAAATTATTTTCTCCATAAATAATAATAATATTATTATTTTTAATATTTTTAAAATAAAATTTTTACATAATATTTCAATAATATATTTTCATGAATATCCATTCTTCAGCTTCATTAAATAAATTACTATTTTTAACAAAATATTGAATATTAGGGCATTTTTTTGATAAATGATGAAATTTTTATCTGGAGAAAGGTTTATATAATAAATTTCGATTCATATTATGTATCTTGGGGTTGTAGTATCACAATGATATGTTTTTGAATAGGGACTAAGACCTCTAGTGAAGGTCATAAATTAGTCAAGAATGCAATATATTGATTTAAAATTGATGAATAAAAATAGAGAAATAGATTCCTGGTGGGAAATAAGAAGGTCTCTAGATAAATAGTGGGATGTGTCCTAGTGTAAAGTATCATGGTAGTGGAATATATTGTATAAATAAAAGGGGTTTTATGAGTATCTAGTCAAATAATGTTATAGTAGCCTTGATTGTAGTCGGTGAAAACTAATGGAGGTGTTATGGTGATGATAGTTAACAATAGTGAAGATTGAGGCATGAATTGTGGTGAAATAATTTATATAGGAAATATTATTTCATACATTGATATATCTATACCATCATTAACTTAAATGAACATAGATTTAACCTATGAGTAGGTATACCCCAAAAACTCATTAATTCCAGCTTACTGATATTTCTTATTAGAATTTTCAATTCATCTAGTGAGTATATAATTCTATACCCCAATCATTAAAAAAATGTATAATACATTCCTAATTTATAAAATGATCAATTCAATTAATGAACATTATTACTTATCAATCAATGTCTCTATTAAATAATGTACATATTATATTATAATTTCCTCATCCATTCTATTAAATATTAATATACAATATTATATGTATAAATTATATATGATTAATGAAATAAGTATATCCATTATAAATAATATGTATATTTAACATAAATTTAATTTCTTATGATCATAAAAATGTAAATGCTTGATGGAAAATATAATGATGAAAAACAAATAAAATATGTGAATGTCAACAGAGTCACATGCCAAACTAGTCATAAACAATCCTAAAAAAGAATAATTATTGTATCATTACAATATTTCACCATTGATTTAAATGTATAATAATGGGTTTTCATCATTTATTATTGTAATTATCATATAAATATTCTTAAAATCATTCTTCAAGAAAATACCCTTTTAACATAGAAATTCACATTTTAAAACTAAAAATTTACATAATATTAGATAATGATTTTTTAAATGTACTACAAAACATGTAAATTATAATTCAAATTATTGACTATTCCTGAATATGATAATATTTTTATCATTCTGATTATGTAAAAACTAATGATTATATTCACATTTTTAGTAAAAAATTAAAAAGTACATTATTAGAAAAATTACATTAACAATCTGTTTAAAACAACATGAATAAAGTCCAACATGGTTAAAAATGTGTTTAATAAATGATTTGATAATACTAAAATATTCTTCAATTTTTTTAAAAAAATGGATGTGGATGAAAATTTATATTTCACCAAAAAGTGAAATAAATTTGGATTTTATTAAAAAACTAATTCTTAATATTTTTATGTTTCAATTATAGGAAAATGGTAAATTTACATGAAAAATTCACAAATAACCAATGGAGATTAAAATTAAATATGGTTATTATACAATGATAATATAAATTCCTTCAAGGGATATTCAAGCTTAAAAATTCCTAATTAAAATGATATTGAAGAATAACCTTTATTGCTTGGGTAATATTCGAACTGTAACCCACATGAAATAAATAAATTCAAATGGAATCGTAAAATAACATTAATTAAAATATATTAATGATATATATTTTCATAGGTGTATTATTTAATCCTCATAAAATTATCTAAGTGAATATTACGAGTTACGACTCAATGGTGTGGGAATTGAGATGAAATATCTCACAAAGAACATATTGTTGAAGTGATAATTAATCAATTAATTTTTAATTTGTCTCAAAAATAAATCCACATTAAATAAGTGAAAATAAAACCTAAATTATAAAAATTCATTACACACATAATCATATAATTTATAATAAAATAAATCAGAAAATAAATCACAATTAAAATAAATTGAGTAATGAAATTTTTTACCACTTGGTAACTTTTAATTCAAATCCCCTTGGATGAAAATTTTTTAATTGAAACATATAATAATATAAATTATTAATTATTAATGTCATAACATGTAAAATGGGAAACATATACACCCTATAAAATTAATTAGGTAAATAAAGTTATAATATTCTTTAATGAACGCAAATTCAGATAAAATACATTAGATAATGTCGGATTTAGTATTTATATGTTCAAACTTCTTCTAAAATAAAAATTTATTTATTATGAAAATATTCCATATGAATAATCTTATTCATCACACCATATGTTATTTATATAAAATATTTTATAATTGTTCCATCATCTAAATAATGGTATATATGATTTAAATATCTTATATATTCAGTATATATGTATATATAATATGTTGTAAATGTTTGTGATAAAAAATTGAGTGACACTGCTCATAAAATAGTTATGTTGTACGTATGCACAATTTTTTTCAAATTTTATAATGGATGACATGAAATGAATGAAAATAATTTGTCAACTTTACAGAATAATTATTATATTATATACATGACATATGTTCACAAAAACCATATTTATTTCCATCCTTCCAAATGTAAAATGAAAAAATGAGTCATATCACTTCTTGGGGGCAATAGTCCACACGTATACACTAGAGAAATTATATATTTTTAATAGATATAAAAATAATAAGATAGATGTGGTATTATAATAACATATTTATAATTAATTAATAGATATTAAATATACACACTCAATACATTATAATATTTAGCTGTGATATATGGTGTGGGAAAAAGAATTCAATTGGTTTCTATGTTGATAGTTTGTTGTACACACAATTTAAGGTTCTCTTCCCCATTTTATGGAAGATGAGGTAAATATATTTTACTAAACAAAAATATTAACATATAATTATATTTTATATATTTTAATTATTATATTATTTTTACTCATATATGAATTAAGGATATAAGAGAAAATGTTATAAAGATATAGCTTACTAAAGTCAAAATACATTTCATAAAAAAACATTTTTTAGATATCTTATAAAGGATTCCATGTATTTCATTTCAGTAATAATAGATGAAATATATAATTTTTATATATTTTGGGAAGATATTTTGGAAATTTGGTTTGAAATTATTGAATTATTTGGTGTGATGAAGTGCGGGGAGAAGGTTCTCTATTAAAATTTAGGAGTGGCATTTTCATAAATATGTAAAACTATTAAATATTAAGAAGTAAATATCAACAAAATTGAAAAAAATTAATAAATAAAGGATTGGAGATATTTTATGTTCAATAAAATCCATTAATACTAATAAAATCATTTAATAAACATTTTATAATTGTATCATCTATGTTTTAATAATTCTACTATTTTAGTATTCACCGTTGTAAGAGGTTTCTTTTACCTAGGTAATATATACATTATGTAATCATTATTAGATATTTTTTATAAGATTATAATAAATAAGAAACCCAATTTAACAAATAAAGTAATTATATGTTTATAAATTTAATTTTATCATAGTTTGATGTAATTCACAAATCCTTATCTAACAATAACTACAATAACTAATATTTACTATTGTTAGTATTAAATATATAAGAAAATATTATTTTTATAATTAAGAAAATATAAATTATTTAAATTGCAAATATGGAATATATTATACCAAATTTAATTTACAGAATGTGAGAATTTAAATTTAATATTAAACCTAAAATGGAAATGAAAATGTGGGTTCATATAAAATATTGTAAAATGTCAAAAGTTTATTTATCGAAATAAATCATTGAATTGATTCTAATTAAATAAATTATAATAATATTATTATAATTGAAAAAAAAATTAATTAAAAAATTTAAAAAATAAATCATCGTAAAACATTTAAAATAAAATGAAATTTTTAATAATTATAAATATATTTCACTATTCATAAAAAATAAGCCTTTATTGAATATTATCATTAATTAAATAAAATATAATTTTTAAATTCTCATATAAAAATTGAGGTTCCTTTTATAACATAATTTTTGAAAAATTGAAAAAATAGACATTTAAATAAAAGAGCAAAACAAGACTAAAATAATATTTAGAAAAAATATAGTTTTAAAGAAAAATACTAGATTTTTTATTAAACAATTAATAGAAAAAATATTAGATGCATGAAAAAAAATAAATTTCTATTATATTAATCACTAATAGTGAGAAATTTAATTTACAAAAATAAAAATACATTTTACACATTACAACAATTTTAACTGTAAATATTTGTTATTTAATAAATTTATTAATATTTTATTCATTATCAATAGACAATTATTTATTTATTTATTTATTTATTTATAACTTATACATTTCATTATTTATTTAGTTTTATTAATATATATTAGCATTATGTCTAAGTTATAATGATTTTCTTGATTATGGTTCATTTATACTATGGGTTTCATATACCATAAACTTTAAAATAGATTCATATTTTTCTTAATTGAATTATACATTAAATCATTGTGATGTTACATTAACAAACCTTCAAAAACATTGTCCAAAAAATTTTATATTTCACTTGAAAATAATGTGATTTCATTTTTGAAATTTCATTTCTGAAAACCCACATAGTAAAAAAGGGATAATACAAATTCCTCCTAATAAGATAAATATGGGAGTAGAAAATCCATCTAAAATAACTAATAAACAATTTATCCATAAAGAAATAAATTATTAAGATTTAAAAATATAGACCTGGAGGATAAAACACATGCATATGGAAAAGTATAAAGTCATAGAAAACATGATCAGAATAAATTTAACAAATTTAAAACAATAAATATTTGATCTGTGAAGAGACCATTAAATCATCAGAAATCTGGTAGAAGGTTGTTTCTACCAACATCATATTCCTAAATTTGAGTAATTTATTTATTTTCAAGACTAATATCATTTAGAAATATACATATTTTATATCATTAATTTCAATATGAACTAAATTTTCCTTTCATTTTTATTCGATTACTTTCTACATCACCTCTGACACCAAATAATTAATATCCAACATAAATTTGCATTCCTTATTTCTTTAAATTAACATTTGATGGATCATAACTACTATAAAATATTTATAACTCCTTCAAAATGAATCTAAATATATATCAAAAACAAAATGGTTAGTACATGTTATGAAATACAATACATTAATCTCTCATCAAAAATATTATCACCCAAGGTAAACTATAATATTTATCTATCAAATAATTATTGTACAATTCTGGATTAATAAATATAGTTTAAAATAATGTGTATTTATAGAAACAAAATATTTAATGGTCGATTAATGATTTGTCACACGATACCTATCGAATCATCAAGGGTATATATAATTTTAGGCCCCTCCTATAACTATATATCAAATTCATTTCCTATGTATTGATTGAGTGATTAAATTACTACACAATATTATTTATCAATGAATGAATTCATTGAATAAAAAATAATGAATATCAATATTTACCATGTTAATAAAATTAATTTCAATGTAAAAATTTATATGTATAAGTGATATATATTTTATGAAATATGAATATCCGTGAAAAATAATATGGATATTTTATAGAAATGTAATGTACAATGATAATAAAGAAGTGATTGATTCACATGACAATTAATGAATAAAAAATTAATCAAGAAAGTGAATGTAAATACATTCATGGTTTATAATAGCCATAATGCATCGAGAATAATAAAAAGTATGACACTATTACAAATTATACCCATAAGATTACTTGTAAAGTATAATTTATTTTTTTATTAATAATATAAATAAAATAAAAATATTTTTAAAAACATTGTTATGTAAAATACACTTTTTGCATTGATATTAAATTTATAAAATTAAAAATATAAATAATAATTTGAATAAATGGAAAATAACCACGTAAACTTGTAAGGTATGTTTCAAAGTGTTTATATGGAATTATGTTAGAAATATTATATTCTTTTTTATATAATTAAAACAAAATATTGCATCCAAAATTTTATTAAGATGTTTAGCTATATCTTATTTGAATTATGATATGTAGATTCTTTTTAAAACATATTGTATGAAGTAAGAAATGGGTACAAATTTATTTAAATAACAATATATTAATATTAAAAATATAATATTAAACATTTTATGGAATATGTATATATATATAAAGAAATCAATTTTTGATTCAAAAGTTATGTAATGTTATATTCTCTTCGAGACATTATTTTTAATAAATTTAAGAATGAAATAATTAATTTTTTTAATATTACATAATAAATATTCAGGCATAAAAAGAGTAAAAATAAATTAATTTTTATCATTATAAAATTATCAAATAATTCTTATCCCTAGAAATTCAAAAATGAAGAATTATAATTAATAGAACATTGAAGCCTACACCATTACTGCTAAGGTATCATTTTAATCATAATCAAAATGAACGAAATAACATAAAATGAAACATTAAAAACCCAATAATGTAAAGAGATTCATGATATAACATTTAAAATGGGAATTCTATAGATCTATTAAATTTAATTAGGTGCATATTATTTTATATTTCTCAACATGGTGGAAATATAGAAGAAATCTATCACAAAAATCATTCTATTGAAGTGAAAATAATTCAATGAATTGATTATGTGTATAAAAAGTAAAAAAATTAAATATGTGAAAATATATTATTAAATGATAATAAATCCTTACATTCATTATGATATAATTTTAAAAACATCGATGAAGTCATATAACCCAATGAAAAAATCTGGTTATGAGAATCCTTACATATTATCAGTAGTAAATTCAAATACCCATGGATTGAATATTGTTATTTAAATATAAAATACCCTAAATTATTAGTTATTAATGATATAATATGTAAAATCGGTAACATATACACCTTATAAAATAAACTAGATAAATAACGTTAAAAATTTCTTCTATAAAAGAAAAATGAGATGAAATTCCCTTCTATATGATTGATATCATTTATACATTTTAAAACCTCATATAAACTAAATATAGATTTCATTTAAAATTATTAATTTTTTTTTCAAATGTATCAATCCTTGAATTATTTAACAGTTATCTTTTATCACTCTTTTATTTAAAATTCTCTATTAAAATTAATGTTTTGGGTAACAATCGCTTCATTTTTAATATATGTTTTGATTTGGTGTATTCATTGCCTATAAAATAATAATGGTTAAATTTACTCAAAATATTTAAATTGATATAAATACCATATATAAATATTAGATATATAAGTTTTTTGGGTCATCCGTATAATTTAAAGATATAAAATTTGGTCACACTATTCGTGAAGAATGATGGTCGAATGTACATGTGAATATTGTTTTCATTTTTCTAATGGATGTAATAAAAGAAAGTTAAATTGTAATTAATATGACTTGAATAAATATTATATATTATAAATGTATTATTTTCATAAAATAAATTATTATTAGACTATATTTCAAAATAAAACAACAAATGAATCACAACTCTTCTTGAGTATGGCAGTATACATGTACATAAGAGAAATGTTTTCATTTTCCCACAGATTGGATAGTGAGAAGGGATTTGTGATATTATAATTTAAAAAGTAAAATTATGTCATAATTATATTATATATATATATATATAACAAATTCATTGTTGTATCAATCTATGATAGGTGAGGATGGAAGCAAAATTACAATTTTTCTCAAGGCGTTAGTCCTCACTATAAAGGATCGACATTTCCATTTCCATTTTGATGGAGGAAGTGGTTGATATATTATACATAATATAAATTAGAACATATTAATATAATTTTAATAGGTTTCAAATTTTTTTCATTAAATATAAACGAGGATGCATTTAAAAAAATTGGTTGTTATTTTTCTGAGTTTTGGTTCAGCTAAATATCTTAAGTTGTGAGAATAATTTGGGGGAGGTGGACCCCTTTTATAATTTAATAGGAGTTATGTTTTTTTGTAAATATCTAAATATATTCAATAATTGAGATTCACTTTCGAACCGTGTGCCTCAAAAATTTATAAATAACGTATTGGAGGGAATTAATTTTCCATAAATTACTCCATGAGAAAATAATATAAAAAAATATTAAACATTATATTTCTTTATCCGCTATGTCTACTAACTTTTACCATTTCAGTATTAACTATGCTTACTTGTTTTTTCATTTTCCTAGGTAATTTATCCTTTGTGAATAAAAACTAATGATCCTAAATAAATAATGTTGACAAAGTTATTCTAAATATTAAATTAATTATTTTGAAGTAAAATTATTATTTTATTAAATATTATTTATAACAGAGGCTCGTGTAATGAATAAAAAATGTTTAAACCTTAAAAGAGGTAATTAATTCTTACTTTAATTACTAGTCATCATGACCATAAATTAATTTTATTACCTAATATTAATTATTATTACTCCAAATAAGGAATAAATACATTTAATTCAATACACATATGGGAAATAATAGAATTTAAAATAAATCCCTAACGAGAGGTCAAAATGTGATTTTCCAACGACAATATTTCATTAAATTATTTTCTTAACATAAAATTGTAAATATATTTTATTAAAATAAAATCAATTTAATTAATGATAAAATAATAAAATAAATTTTATTTTCAAGAATATAAAAATAAACCTTTCCAAATACGTCAAATTAAAATTAATTTTTCATTAGAATTCATTATTTTTTTTAAAATTCACAAAAAACATTATTCATTTAAGAAAATTTTCAAAAAGTTAGTATTTGATGATTTTTAAAATAATTTTTCCAAATTTAATTTAATATTTCAATATAAACATCAAAAAGTGGTGAAAATTAATTGTAATATTATTATATAAGACACCATATAACCAATCTTTTGGAGAATAAAGATATCATAGATAAAAACTAATTTATTCATATAACATGACTATAAAATATATTACATGAATTAATTTTTTTTAAATACATAATATTTATATATTATTAAATTAATTCTCCAGTACTGCCTAATTTACATTGTTATTATAAAAAACACACTTTGGTTATTGAAATATTTTTTTCAAAAAATATATTTCATTCAATTTAAAATTATTATATTAATTTCTAATAGATTTTTAGAAAATTAATTTATTCTATACATGATTAAACCATATAATTTTCATAATTTAGCAATTATAATTTATAACGACCAATTTAATGGTTGTTTAATTATTGTATTCTTTATTACATCTCATTCATTCTTAGGGTTTTCTTTACTTGACGATATTTAGGAGATTAAATTTATAAAGAAGAAATATAATGAAAACTAATTAGGTGTTACAGTGCACTTTTTGATAACATATATTTTTTGGTTAGTGGTATGTATAATCTATATATCTAAATTTTATCATTCCTAAGCCCCGTTTAGGGTCATTTGGAAAAATATTTTCTTTAATTTCATTAAAAATTGGGTATTATTATTCATTCATCTTTCTATTTGGATGAATTAATTCAATGAAAGTGTTGAGAAAGGAAAATAATTTTTATATTCAATCATCATTGGTGAAAATTTATTAAGTTATATTTCAATTATATATGTTGTTGGTTTTAAGGATTATGTATTTATATATCTCATTGTATGTGTGCATTATTATTTTTTTCAATTAATTTTTGTTTCTCATACCATGAATGTATCAAATGGGAATATAATTAGTGATTTTAGATTCATTGATGAAAAACCTTAATAAAGGGTTTTCGGAATAATATTTATGTATATTTCAAATGTTTTAAAAAAATGTTATTTCATGAAGTTATTTATCATTTTCTATGGTTTTTAAATTTTCAACAAACCTAGTGGGAGTGATTATTATCAAAATCCTTTATAGAGGTGTTTGGGTTTTTTTATAAATTTCAATGGCTGTTCAACTGAAAAATTATATGCCACCATGGATAATATTGATTTGCATGTTTGGGAGAACCATAAAGGGTTTAATTGATAGAAACTATCAGAAATTATTCGACTATATCATGGTAATTATAGAAAATGTGGTTTGAATTTAAAAATGGATATATTACTAGAGAAGTGAGATATCTTGAGACCTACCCTCTGAGATTTCTTTCTAAAAATATACTATATATATATTATTTTTATTGAATATTCTGTGAACCAAACATAAATATAAATATTTAGACTGTTAAATGATAATATTTGTTCAGTTATATACCCAATACCTTTCTAGTATTATAGCTCAAGAGATTTAGGAAAAACATTTATATAGAAAAACACATTTATTTATAACATAATGTTTATTTTTAAATTAATTATGAACTTCACATATCATAATAATTCATAAATATCTCATATATTGGTCTCTAATAACTATAAACTTTTATAAATATTTTATATAATATCATTTATTAAAACCTCATAAAGTTGAAAGAATTGATTGGGTGATCGCAAATGTTTAGTAATGTAAAATATAGAAAATATCAATAAGGATCATAAGTGAGAATATTATGCTCATAAATATATTATAATATAATAATATTAGTAACATAATTGAATCATTGCCAGAATAGCATAGATTAAAACATAAGGATAATAAAATAAGCATCTATGTGAAATTAATCAAGTGAATTAGAATAAATAAATTATCACCTGACCTAATAAATAATATAACCATAAGGCATAACATTAGAATGTGGAGTAAACCTAATCATAGGAAATAAATTCCTTGTGGCTAACGAATCACTACCATAATCCACATATATAATATATTATAAAACATCACCAATATACCATATCATGAATGATAAGGATACATCAACCAAATCCCTTAGTAAAATGGATCTTGAATCTTTACCAACATCCCATAATATATTAGACCATGAAATATTACAAAAAGTTTCTTCTATATGGATCACATAATATTAATATATTCTCATTGGAATCCCATAAGATACAAAACCATTAAAAAATTCATTAGAGGGATATAACAAACCCACCAATCACATAGAGATAAAAATTTCTTATTTATACAACAAGTGTTAGGCATTCAATATACCATCTTAATTTAATTAACCTATAAAAAGAAATATATTTCATGATATATTTCTAAATCAGTGTTTATATTATATATGTAGAAAAGAAGTTGGATTTTTCATTATATAATATTCTATGTGACATATAAAAATCAATAATTTATTTTGACATAGATGAAAAATACATTTATGAAATCATTTCATTTTATAAAAAACCAAGATAAATATATTTTCCTTTACAAAACATTTGAAAATAAAAAAATAATGAACAATTAAACAACTTTTTAATTGAAATTTTTTTGAAACTAATAAATTGATATTTATATATATGAATTTAAATATTTATGGGAAAATCCTTTCATGTTGTATACAATAAAAAGAGAACTGCATTTTTATTATTATTATAAAAATCAAAATCAAGTGACATGAAAAAAATTGTAATGATTCATTTCAAAAATTTATAAAGAAAGAAAACGTTTTATAAAATAACATTATCAAACATTTATGAATAGGTAAAAACATTTATTTTGTTCTATTAAGGATGCGGATATAAGGTAGAATGATTACTGGTCTAATGTTAAGAAAATAGATCTACTTGTTCATAAAAACCTAATTTTGTAATTTATGAGTATATATGAGGGGATCAATGTAATAATTCATAAACACCATATAAATAACCATATTTGAATAAAATGGATAATATTTATGAGAAATATATAATATTATTTCGAAAATGAAATTTTAAACAAAATAAGTATCATTATAAAATAAAATTTCGAAATAGGAATTTATAGATTTGGATATAATTAAATAAAAATATCATGAACAATTAACAATATATGGATTTAAAATCCCCATAATATTTTTAAATATAATATTAATATAAGTTTAGGGGTATTATATACACCACAATAATGATAAAAATTCATCGTAAACCTATATTTATTTTAAATCATTTCCATATTTTAAACGTTAAATCTCATAATTATCATGCAATCCCTTGAATATAAGGTTTAGTGACATTGAGGAAAATATAAATTATAAAAAATAATTTAAATTTTTTTTATCATTTCTCAATAATAGGAAAACAATATACACCTTTAATATTTTTCATAAGTTACACTCATCTTCAAAAAAATGGGCATTGAAACACAATAATGTCGTGATCTCATATGATCAGTAAGGGTAAACAAAGTTAATAAAAATAAAAAACCATATGGGCGGGTGTGTTGATAATATGGGTATAAAAAATAAATAATAAATTCATTCCCAATAAATAATATATCATAAATCATGAGTCACGGGATAATTCTTATTGCATCATGAGTCATGAGTCAAATGTTTTTGGAAACCATAATTTACAGACATGAACTAAGAGAGCATAACTTTGGTATGAGAATAATCATGATAGTGTGTCATAAGTATTTACATAATAAAATTTATCATTTTGAAAAAATATATTTACCGCCAATATATAAATAGACTCTCTCATTATCTTATATTTATAATATTTATGATCATGGACAACCTAGTGATAATAAATTAATCCACATTTAAACCCAAGGAAAAAAATTTCTGTATATATTAAACCTAATTATACCCATATAAAACCATGTGAGAATACCTTAACAAAACAATTTACCACACATTGACCTTAGTGGATATATTTACTTAATTTCATGTACACACAAATTTTTGATCATTTATTACTAGTAATTATTCCCTAAAAAAATTATATAATGGTATATAAAACCACAACCAATGCATTTTGTGTCGATAGAGGATCCCAAACATATGTCATCCAATCATATGTGTTTCACTAGAAATCAATAATTATTTATATCATAAATAATCTATCAAATGATAAATTACTTATAAAACATATCAATATATTATTTCTAATGATGACCTAATAAATGCAAATGGTTGATAACCAAAAATCCAATCCCGGCAAAAGTGTATTTCATAATAACACCAAGAGGGTGGTTTATGAAAGAGGTTTTCTATGGAAATATATAATTTATATATAATGTGGAATGTAGAGAAAATTATATACTTTTTTTGATAAATCTTATTTCTCCTTTAATTAAACGATAATATTTTGGTAATTTTTAATATTCATATTCGTGAAGGGAAATTTAAAGATATTGAAAAAATAATGTATTAAAAATCATTATTTGGAAAAAAATATCAAAAATAAATCCTTTGTAGATACATAACGAATTCAAAATGGATATGTAAAAAAATAGAAAAAAATTCACTTTTAAAACATTTTCAACAATATATACTTGAAATATATATATGTTTTAAAAAATAAATATTGAGGGGAGGATAAAGGCTTTGAATTTTAATGGATGGAAAACCATTTCCATATTCCAAAGTACATTTTTTGAAAACCTAATATATAAAATTATAAAAAAATCTTTTTTCATAAAATATAGTAGAAATTTGACTTCTATGTGAGGAAAAAAGAAAATACATATCCAAATCTAAATGATAACATTGGAGAGAATGGGAAATATATATAGTCCTATGAAACTATCATTTAAAAAAAAGTGTTATTATCAAGAATTATATAATTTTTAGAAATTAATTAATCAATGCAGTAGATTTTAATTAAAAATACATTTTACCCATATAAGAAGATAATTTATAATGAAGTAAAATCTATGTGATGAATAATTCATTATTTTTAGAATATTTTTAAGAAGATGAATTAAAACTCAATGAATGATGATAAGTTAACAAAAACTCTTACAACATTAGTATATTTTGAATTGAAATAAATTTAATGTGATAAAATGAAATGGACCCCCATTGCCCGAAAATTAATTAAACCTGAAAAAAAATTATTCATTATTCACATAATATTAATGATATCATGTTTTAAAATAATTAATAGGTCTATCAAAAATAAATTTCGGACAATAAATCAAAAATCTTAATTCACGAACTTAACTAAATTGCCTACATCTCATGTATACAAAATAATATATTTAAATCATATTTAAATAACTTATTAATTTCAATAAACTTGTATAAAATATATATATTATAACTGATATTTTAATTAGTTATTTTTTAGCTATTCTTAATATTTATTTCCTATAATTGTGATATTTTTCACTAGTTTCATAATAGTGGGGGTGTTCTTAATCATTATACACAATTCAATCATTACCATATCATAAATTGTATTTATATTTATGGTTTATAGTGTTTTATAATATTTTAACAATTTTCTATGGTGTTTTTTGTTACGATACATAAAATAAGATCAGTGATAAGAATAATTTTTTTAATTTTTAAAACATAGGTGTTGGGATCTTAATTTATGTGGTTAGAATTAATTTTATCACTTCATAAGAAAAATAACATAATATTATTCTTATTTATATCATTATTTCATTAGTCAAAGTTATCCATGATATTATTTTATTGTATTGTTCATGTAGTTTGTTACCCAAACTTAGACATGAACGTACCTCGATTAATAGAATATTATGAATATAAAAGTTTTTTTATTGGGTAAAATATCATTATTATATAATGATAATGATATTATTAAGATCTTTTATGGGTTTTAATAATATTTTAATATATTATTTATAGAAATTAATTATCCATGAAGGAAAACATGATACATTGCGTTTTGAGATATTCAATCTTCCCACACAGAAATTACATTTTAATTTTTCTTAATTTGAAAAAGGACCAGTGGTTAATTTTTACTCCATTTGAAAAATAAAAATTATTAAAAAAAGAAAACAATTTATTATTATAGTAATGTGAAAATTATTTTTTGTAGTGGAAAATAGAAAATAAAATATGATAAAAATAGTAATCATGTGGTGGACTTGATTTTTTTCTTGGATAACTCAACTTAAGTAGAGATAATAGAGAAAAATATTATGGTTAGATGGTAAATAAAGTGAAATTGGATTATAGTGAGAGGAAGGAGAGAAAATTTCAAGAGGGACTGGGAATTTGTGATTGGTCTTAAAGGGGTAGTAATAGGCCTTTTTATTAATAGTGAGAGTTGAATTTTTTGTACATATTTTAATATAATATAAATAGGTGAAATTTTTCTCATGATAAAAATACTCCAATATATAAAATAATAAATTAGACATTTTAGCATTATATGTAAGGATATAATAAGTCCTTTTTATTTTTATTTTTATTTCTGAATATGATGGTTATTTTAAATAAAAAGGGAAACTATGTATAATAACATACATAAAATGCAACAATTATTTCCTTATAAGTATTATGTTTCACATAATTCTGAGATATACTAAACAATATTATAATATCAATAATATTATTTTATATTATGGTATTTTTACATCATTTTAATGTAACATATATTTTAAAACAAAATTTTGAAACATTTATTACTTCTAAATGAAATAATGAACATTATTTTGGAATGAAGGATATCAAAATATATTTTGGGTTAATTTTTGGAATTTTTTTGACAACATTCATATTATGATGAATAGATAATAATACTAAATTTAAATTTAATACAACATGTTATTCTAATTTATTTTTATACTGAAAGTATATTTAAAAATATTTAATATATAATTACATCAAGTTAATATTGAATAATCCATCTTATTTCAATTGGATTATTTTTTTATTGAATCTATATATAAAAAGATAGCCAAATTTTGTATACATTTGATTTAAAACGCTTTTTTGTCTTATATGTGGGATCATTTTCTAATAAATTATCCCACTTATACGATTAAAATGGTTAAAAATCGATTATATATTTAGAGTCATTGTAAATTAAAATATCGAATAAGTTAAGATTAGTTTTTGACCAAAATTAACAGTGAATGAAATTAAAATTACTTACATTGATTAACGTAAAAATGTGTTCACATAGAGGATAAACTTTAATATTAAGTGGAAGATTACCTATAAAAATGAAAAAAATCCATTTAATAATAATAATTACACCATACACTCCCTTGGATATTAAATTTTATTTATTTACAAACATTATCTAAGGAATACATTTTAATAGTGCTTTCCTTTTTATATTTACAAGAATGCCACTCATCATCCAATACAAAAACGAACTCAAAATACCCATTTCATAAAATCTATAAATCCCATTAGATTATAAAAAAACTTCCCAGATAGCATAAATTAACCCTTAACCTCGTCCTATAATTCCCACATTTTGCATAAGACAACCAACGATGTTCTTTCATGAAAACCAAAAAGAGCTACCCGAAGAGGAGGTAACATTCTTCAACATGGATTTCTGTTTTTATTAAATATCCACCAATAAAAGTATTATAATTATAGGATTATTTAATAAAATTTGAATCATAAATATACGTAGGTTTTTTATTATATTCATTCAACCAAAACTGGCAAACATTTCTATAAAATGGGTAACAAACATAAAGTTTGTGTGTACAACGGATTACAACCTCACAAAATGATGTTGTTCAGTTTTTCCATTACCACCTCTCATGGATGTGAATTATGATGGACATAATATAATAATGTGATATATATTATATTAATAATGTCTTTAAACTTGTTTAATTTATATATAACACATATGTTTATGCTTTCTATTTTGTGGGAATATGATAACATCATCATTGGATGTGTGAACTACTGCCTCATCAAAGAGAAGAGATTCATTAACAATTGGGATAAAATTTATTAATTATGGGGTTATTAAAAATATTTAATATAAATAAAATATATATTATGCTGATGAAATAATTTAATTTCGTATATTTTAGTATATTATTTTCCTTATTACCTTTTCGCACACTGAAAAAGTGAAAATGTAGTTTGCGAAAATATGGACTATCATTGTCTCGAAGCGATGTGATTCCATTTACATCATGAGAATTATATATATAAGTGTATAAATTAAATAGACATTGAATTAATTACATAATTATAATTATGAAAGGAATAATTTAATTTAACTTATTTCTATAATGATCAATGAAAAATTTGGACGTTACTTATGCGTATGTGCAACCTACAATATGTATTATTGTAAGATTGATTCAATTTTCATCAAAATACATCATTAATGGTTTTAAAATTATAATATATATATAACCAATATTCTTATTCTATAATTTTTTATAATATATCCTTTGACCTTAGATGACCTGAAAATGTTGTTTTTGACACAAAAATTGAATATGGTCAAAACACTTGATATATGATTAATTTTGTAAGTAGTTGAATAAAAATTTAGAATAAATAAAATAAATATATTTATAAACTTGAAAAAATTTATGAATAAGGTAAATAATTTTCCTATTTTTTATTCAGGAATATAAATGAAAGAGTGAGAAGTCATACTCTAGGTAAGGGACTTTGTCTTAATTTTTTTATTTAGGATTTTCATGATGTTATAAACTCTTATTCTTTGATGAGGTGTGTATACATCAAATTTGACCCATATAATAATTATTATATTTATTCTCAGGTAATTGAATGTTTTCATGAATGTTAATCCAATCTGTGGCTTGTGATTAAAATATATCAAAGTGGTATAAGAAAAATTTAATTAAAAATATATTTTCAAATGAATCAATATATAATTTAAATATGTTCCGTGCATGATATTATTATATAATTTTGTGTATATAAAAGAATTATGAATGAAATATTATATATTTTTTGAATTTCATTCAAAGGTTATTCAAAAAATATATATTTTATAATTTTTATATGGTACATTTTGGAAAACGACAATTGAATTGAACTATTCTTTAAATACACAATTGTAATAATTTTTCTAGTTCCATAGAAATTATTTTATTTTTATACTCCTTGGAAATATTTATTTTTTCTTTAAATTAAAAAATCCCTCATTATAGTTTTTTGGTATAGAAAATGGATTTTTAATGATAAGGTGAATTTATTGTTGAAAATGGTAAATTAGCATTTTAATGTGATTTCCATATAAGTATGAAGTCATTCTTCATAAAATGAAATTTTTTATTTCATGTTCTGGTTCTTGGACATTATGAATAATGGGTTCATCCAAATAGCACTTGCTAAGCCAATTGTATCTTAAACGATGGGTGCACCTATATATCACTATAATTCATTAGGTAAGGATTATATTCTCTAAATAATTATATTGGGATTTAGTTGTATGGTTTCTCCAACCTTTAAGGTTTTTATATAGTATTTATGGGTTTTAGGTGATGATTTACTAAGATGCCTCCATTAGTTGTTTTTATTGTGTTTTCATGGAAATCATTTTTTTTCAAAAGGTAAAATGAATGATCGTTTAAAAAGAATTTTTTTATAAATATATAGGTTTTCATGAATTGGGTTTTCATGAGTTTTAATGTTTATCAATGTAATAATGGTTTCCTTATTTTTGTATCTGTTACTAATATTTTTAGGATAATCCCATGTTTTAAAATTTTGTTACATGATTTAAGGATGAATAAGGGATTGGAATAGGTCATGTTAATGTCATAAATAGTTTTTATAAAAGATACCATGAATTATTTTAATTGTTTTATATTATAGGTAAAATGGACACAATTCAGAATTATGTACATTTAAATATATTGTTTTTTTATGTATTAGTTATAAACTAATTCTCTAAAAAGATAATTAGAAAAAGATCCTCAATGATAATTGGTGAAAAATTCAATACATATACTAATGATTTTGTAATATTTAATGACGGGGCCTTAAAGTTTGTATCATAGGCCAATTTAGATAAAATTAGAGGTTAGGATAGAGTTAATATCATTATATTATAATATTTACCATTATTTTTAAGTTAAAATGATATTACATTTAATGATTAACATTTTTCATCATCTAGAGTATGTTTTCTCCGAATTGTTTTCTGTAGAAGAAAAATTGGAAGATGTAGTGGGAATGAATTTAGAGGAAAATAACCTTCTAAATTAGAATCTATAGATGGTTACAATTAAAAAATAATAGTATTATATAGGGATTGATAAAATTACACATGTGATAAATTATGGTGGAATCCAATCTAGAGAGTAACTAGACCCACCACAAAAGAACACGCCTTTTTATATAATTTGATGAGGCATCATCCACTAACATTCAGTAGCTCATATGATATAATTGTAGTGGAAGGATAGATCATTGCTCTGTAAAATATATTTTATTTCTTAGTATGTTTAGAATGTAAGAGTGTAACCCTTTTTGTTTATCAAATTGATGGTCAATCAGAATAATGGTGGTCTTTGGTTAAAATAACATAGAGAAAGATTATATTTATTCCATGTAATGGGAAACATTCAAGGATATTTTCTATTATAAATATTTTTATATTATTGTTCAACTCTGAATGAGAAATCAACTCCTAAAATTATTGTAAAAAGTTAATTATTCTATAGCATTATATGAATGGCACATCACATGATTGGATATGTATGTTCTTTATTTTATTCGGGACACTGATGAAAAAATTAATCAGTTTAAATTGGGATTAAAAACATGTCTATGAAAATATTTGGATAAACAAGAGTTTTAATGCTATGATAAGTTTGTTTTCTAATAATGTTGACATATAGTTTTTAGACTCTTATATTTGTAATGATGAAGAAATTAAAAGGAAATTGAGATGGAATGTAATGTGGAAACATATGAGAAAGATATATAGAGGTAAAAAATAAAGTTCCAATCTTGTGGTAATTGTGTGAAAAATAATCGTAGAGACTTTCTTATAAATGAAGGGAAGTATCATTGATGTTGAAATTATATCCAGATGCTTTGAAAATGGAAGTAAATTAATCATGAAGAACAAAATAATGTTGTAACTAGTATATATCTAATGGTAAGATGTTTTAGATATAATGATATTTGTATTTATGTTAATTCATGTTCAAATTTAATTTCACAGGATGTAACTCTTCATGATTGGAAATAGAAAGGTATAGAGAGGACATTTTCTACTAATATGGTTGATGTTGGGACGTAGAATAAGGTGGTTATAGTTATGATTCCTATTTATTATAATTATTCCAAAAACCTATTTCTATATGGATCTTCTCGTTATTTTATTTCTGAGAAATATTAGAGAAAACTTTGAATATCACCTAATTAAAGTAATATATAAATTTTTATGAATGTTAAAGGTGGAATTATTAAAGAAACCAATATTTATATAAATCCTAATATTATAATTAGTAGTAAGATCTTGCCAACTAATCATAGGTATTGAAAATAGTTTAGTTAGATATCATTCATGGAATGGATTGTCTTTCTGTTTTCCATACTAAGATATATTGTAGTGTGATGAATATTTTATTCAATGACTTCATTTCGTTTATATTATACCAAGATTCTATAAAATTTATTAGATTTTTAAATTAAATTTACATATATCATATTAGTAAAAATAATTGAAATTCTTTAAATCAATGATGTGATAGTCATAAATGAATTCATAGAATATTTTATAGAGGATTTGATCAGTTTTATTCATGACAGATAGGATTAGTTCATTATTGGCATAGTACCAGATGCTAAGACTATTTCTAAAACTCGTTATCTATGGTCTTAAATTGTAAATTTTAGAATTGATAAAAAAATTGGAGTAGTTATTAAATAATGGATTCATCTAATAATGTACTACACCATGGGGTGATCCTGTTGGGTATTTTTTTTAAATGGTTCACTGAGATTTTTCATAATTTATAGATCCAGGAATATCATGCCTTTTAAGAACATGTATCTCTTTTCTCATATCTGTGATTTGGTTGGTGAAATCCAAGAACACAATATTTTTTTAACATAGCCTTTAATTCAGAGAAAAATCTATTGAAATTGAACGAATATGGCATTCAAAATATTGTGTTTAGACCTAGATATGAACACTATGAATTTTCTTGGTGATATACTATAATCTAATTTATTTATGGATTTTATGAGTATAATTTTTAATGGGTTCTGGAAAAAATTATTTGGTTTGAGGATTTAGGTCATTTTGGAATATTCAAATAGTCAATAGTAACATGAAAGGAACTTTACGATTTTTTTCAAACTATTACTCAAAAGAAGCTATATGGGAAATTAAAAAATTGTGACTTTTGATTATAGAAAATTCCATTCTATAGTCACATTGTTTTTAATATTATATAACTGTTGATCATACAAAAAAATGATTTTAGTGATGAATAGACAAGACCAAAAACTAAAATCTAGGCTAATTGTATTCTTGGATTAGAGGGTTAAAACAATTTCCTTATTGAAAAATTCTCTTATTTGTCTAGCCCAATGACTATGTTAACTCGAAAAAAAGTTAAGTACATTAGGGAAAAATATGTTTTTGGAATGGAAGAATATATTGGTGAATGCTCTAGTTTTTTTCATGTCTTTGATAAATGAGTGTTTTTTTCATCTAAATTCATTATTAATTAAATGTAAATTATTGTGATTTTAATGTAGAATAATCAGGTAACTTATTATGTTTCCCATTAATTGAAACCTCATATTTTGAATTAAACTATATGAGAATTACAACTAGATTCTATTATTTTTATCTTCGTGAATTTGGTGGAATCATTTTTATATAGTAAATTCCGAAATATATATTGACACAAAAAATTTTATTATATATTTACAACAAAATAATCGAACCAGAGATATAGATGGTTTATGGAAGTAATCATGGATTTTTATTTATTGATCAACTACTACTCTAGAAAATAAAACAAGGTGACTGATTCATTGAGTCAACAAATAAGGTTATTTTTAACCATATTACAATAGGAACGTATCACTTTTTTAATGACTGGATGAATTTTGTCCAAGATGTTCTGGATACATGGATATCTTCTATTTTTTCATGTTTCCGTGCAGTTTATTTTGTTCGAAATAATTTAGATATCATATATTGTAGATAAATATCTAGAAGAAAAGGTGGAATCTATATATAATTTAATGTTTCCTTATTTGGAAAATTATTATTTTTTAATGTGATTCCTAGTTGAGGGATAATTTTTGGACTAAATCTCATAGTTATCTATTTTTCATTCATCCACTGAGCACTAAGATATACATATACATTCAAGAGTCTTACAACAGGGATAGTATTAAAAGAGATATTGACAAATTTATTTTGAATTGAATGACGTGTAAGCAGGATAAATCATAATGATAGTTACCTAAGGGTATGCTTCAACCTTTTACAGTACGAAATTAGAAATGTGACAATATATTTGAATGCCAAATATTCTCAAGGTAATAATATGATTTGTTTTATTATTGATTGATTAAATATATATGAATATTTCTTTATCATTCAATATATGATTTCATTATATAATCATTATAGTCTATAAGTAAAATATACTATTAGGTTATTTATATTTTCTCTATTAATTGTAACAACCCTTGCTCCCAGGTATACACATATTTTTTTAAAAGGAATACAGAAGTCATTAGGTACCAAATTAAATTTCTGCACATCTTTTCTTATTCAAAATAATGGCCAATATAAGTATATGATTCAGAGCAGGGATGATATGCTTATTTATTACTAAATGTATTTTTGAAGATGTATAGATAAACATTTTTCATTGGTTTAGTTTTATTAAAATAAAAAATATCATTTCATTATAATGATTGAACCATTTAAGGGATTATATTGAATGTAGTACGGGAGGCCAATTTTTTGGGATGTTATAAGGGAAGAGATGTTGATTGAACATAAGTTCGTTGAAGAAGTAGTAGAGAAAGATCAGTTGATTTATTGATAGATTAGGTAATATCAATGATGGAGGTAACTTTATGTGGATAATTTGAGGAAATATCTTTCTTTTGAGGTACAAAATTATTTCATTATAAAATCATTCCCATGGAAATGTGTGATGAATTTTTGTTATGAAGGGAATGCTAAGTCCATTGTTCCTTAAATCATACAAAATCCTAAAGAACGTTGGATCAGTTATATAATGAGGGGATTTTACTCCGAGTTTTTTCTACGTACACATTTTATTTCATGTTTCAATGTTAAAGATGTATTTACTAGATTCAACTCATATTTGGAGCCCTGAAGAAGACCATTTGGATGAAAATCATTCTTATAAAAAACAAGCATAATATTTTTTGGACCATAGAGATCAAGTGTTATGGAATTATGTGATTCATAGGGATATGGTTTAATTAAATAACTATTTGGTTGAAGAGATAACATGGGAATATAAAAATTATAAAGGAAAAAATATCCCCACTTATTTAATATGGGAATAAAATTAAGGGTGAATCCTCAATACGTGTAATGTAATAGCATCCATGTAATGATAGAATAATAATATTTTATATTTTTTAATATATATTAATTATATAGTTATTTTATATAAAAAGTTATTATATTTAATATTTATTACATGTTAGATAATAATGAGTTCCTTCTAAATCAGGTGTTTTTGGAAAGACTTGTTTATAATGAAAAATAATATACTATTAACACTAATATTTAATTTGGATGATCTAACTTCTTCTAATGATTAACCAATTTTAAATGTAAATAACAATGGATTTAAATTTTTTTATGAAAAAATAATATTTGTTTTTGAAAATGTTCTATCAAAATTAACCTTGGAAGATTTTTTTTGTATTTTTCTTAGAACCTTAATATATTTATCAATATTGAATAATAATGTATTTTAATTTAAATATTGATATTCATCTTATTTATTTATATGGTTACATTATTTTAATAATTGGTATTAAATTTTAAATTGTTAAATTTTAAATATATTATACCATTTTAGCCTATTGTGGTCATTTTTATAATTATTAAAGATATAAAAACAATGATTATTTTTAACATATTCACTTCAAAAACATGATTTTTCATCCTACTTGAAGGACTAATTTTAAATTAAATTCTAAAAAATTTAGACTGTTATTCAGATAACTGGATTCTATATATTGAATAAGAAAAAAATTATAATTCATATTATGTAAAAAAAATTCCTACCAAACATATTAGTGAAATAAATTGGAATTAATTATAGTGTCTAAGAAAATATTTGTTTATATAGTTTCTAATCATTAATATTAATTACAAAAACCTAGAAATATGTAAAAATACAACTGGAATGATATTATAGGACAATTTACACCATTGTGAATAAAATGGACCATAATTTATACACTTTATTTTAAAGAGATCTTTAAATAGTTTAAACTATTTTATATTTACAAGAATTCAACTTCCACTCCATTATAAAAAGGAACTCACCCCCTCACATAATCACACCAATATAGCCATTTTTCTCTTAATAAAAACAAAAAAAATAGCTTCCCAAAATCCCTATCCACATTATGAAAATCAAAATTTGGGCATAAATCCAACCATGGAATGCCTGTGGAGGAAACCAAAAGGATTTATCCAAAAAATATTTAATGTTATTCAACATGAATTTCTATTTTAATTCTTTATCCACCCATTAAAATATTCTGATTACACTATTATAAAATAAAATTATTTTCATGAATATATTGATAAGATTTTATTATAAGTAATATACCAACACCTACACATGAATCCATCAAATTGGTAATGAACAAACCGTTCATCTGTAAGATGGTTGACCACTAGGCGAAATTGTGTCATTAATAATTCATTTACCACCTCCCATGGTTGGTCATTATGATGAATAAGATTTTTTATTTTCTATATATTATATTTATAATTAATTTGTACTTATTTTATTTTTTTTATTACAAATACGTGCATCTATTATATTTTTTAGGGATATGATATCATTTTTTGTGTGGATGTGGACTATCGCCTCGTCAAATCGATGGGATTCATTAACGCTTTACAAGAAAATTATTAAGGACAAGTTTAATAAAAATATTTGATAGACCTAAAATTCTTATTATATACATTCAATAAATACATTTATGTAAACATAATATATCATTTCATTTATTAACTTTTCACACATAGAAAAAGTTATAATGTCATTAATGGTCATTTGGACTACTACCTCTTATAACAAATTTGATTCCTTTTAAATCCATAAAATGATATATATATATATAAGTATGTATAATTATATAAAACTTTATTTATAAAATCATTATCTCTCTATAAATAAAATGTTACATATATTCATTCTATAATCATCATTTTTAAATGGAAAGGTTAAGCATTTGTATGTATTGCCTACCATCTCCATGATTGAAAACATTGGTCATTTTTCATAACCATGATTCATGATTTGTTTTTAAAATATACTTTATGTATAAATATTATAATTATTTAGTTATTATTTATCTGGTGATGTATCAATAATGTCCACTTGGACCATAACATACCTACCAATGCTGATTTGGACACAAAAACTGAATTTGATCAAAACACCCAACATATTATTAATGTTTTTAGTAGTATTATAAAATAATGGTCAATGTGAAATAAAATTAGTTATTATATTGATAATGTATATTAATAATTTAATTTAATAACATATGTATATTATTTATAAAGATAATTACCCATGTGACAATTCAGACTCATGGTATGGGATTTTATCTCAATTTCCATTCATTGAGGTGTTTCTTGATTTTATTCACTATAATTTTTTATGATTTGTATATAAAGACCCTTTAATATATAATATAATTATTTTATTTATTCCCATGTTATTTTATGTTTTTTAAAATGTCTTTTGAAAATAACCTGACACTAGTAGCCTGAAGTCTGTGCCATAATTTATTACATTGGCCTATAATCATGGAATCACATCCAAAAGGAACAGATAGTATTGTTGTTTTGTAAAATTAGATATATTCATGAATCGCAAATTAGGACTAAAAATATAAAATACACCATAATAAATTAATTGAATACACTCATATTCATTTAGATTATACCTACATGTCAATCATAATATACATATTCACATCATGCGAAATATAAAACAATAAAAGGGGTGATATCAAAAGCTCAATAAGTGTAAGAATACTATTGATGCTATCATAAATAAGAATAACCAATATGAAAAGGTGATAGCTAAATAAGTTCCTTATAAAATAATCATGACATTAATATGGAAGGAATAAAATCTGAACAAATAATGACATATAAATAATCACATTAGATTAAATCCTTAACATTGATATTCATATAAATGAAAATAATGTGGACAATAAATAATATATATCATTATGGGATAACAGAAAATACATTATATCATAAACACATGATCAATGTTTATACAAGACATTGTATATAAACAAGTAAGGCCCCAACCAATACACAAACTAGTTTGCCTCACGAAACATAACGATTTATTAAGTTCATATTGAAGGCCCCATACATTACATACAAATTCGAATGAATTAATCATATATATGCGGTGAATCATAAAATTTTGATAAGATAACACACACAATAAACATAATCATAAATCGCCACTTATAACATGATGAATGGTATAAAATTTGCACATACCTAGATAATTTAATCCTAAAATATAAAATAAAAATTAGTATATGTTATCAAAAGAGATCTACATTAGTTATTCAAACAATAAAAAAAAAGAGTGTTGATGTAGAATAAAATAGTCTAATAAAGTCATTGAAATATTCCTCATAGAAATAA
This sequence comes from Viscum album, assembly GCA_963277665.1. Lineage (NCBI taxonomy): Eukaryota > Viridiplantae > Streptophyta > Magnoliopsida > Santalales > Viscaceae > Viscum > Viscum album. Next base: position 1,009,268,330 of record OY728128.1, on the reverse strand, counting down.
AACATTTACATATAAATAATTTATTTCAAAAGTCAAACAAATTATAAAATAAAACATTTACATTGAATATAACATTATAACAATATAATTTCATCTATAAAAAATAAATGTATCCTGAATCCATTATTATTTATAAGTTTTTAAGAATATTTTTTTATTTTTGAAAAGAAAACATCGATAAATTTATTTTTATAAGAAACAATGAGCCTTAAACAAATATATCATTTATCTGTATCAATAATTAATACAAAAAAAAGTACAAATAAAATATATGATTATCAAAATTCGGTTGACAAATAATCATTTCATGAAATAGTGAATGGAGTAGTAGTTTAACCTAAATAATGGAAAATAAGTTATGAATTAATTCACCATAGGTCCAATTTCTATTGTATGTTTCCAATCCTCGAATATAATGGTTTTAAACACATTTGTCATGACCCGTCCTTAGGGACTGTGTTATGACTACCCCATTCCTACCTTCCATAAGCCAGGGGTTGGAGACTAGCACCAAAGGTGAAAATCCCTAAGCTGGGAAGGCATTTCCTTATATAAAGTAAACACACAAAACCAAATTACTAGTAGAATCAAACATTAAGTAAAAACTGTATACAAAAGTAGTGCTGAAATTTAAAGGGGCTGGAAATACAATCATATCTGTAAAGTACAAGGAAAAGACAAAACAAGTACAACTAAAAGACAAATAGCTGGAAGGTGTCTAACAGCTCCTGGATCATCCACCATGGGTCCTTCTTGAAGGGTAGGTACAGATAGCCTCCTTAGTGCTCCATGTCTATCCCTATCTGCCAGGTACCGACTCGTCATGAGGTCCACCTACAGGTACCGTCTAGTCCTGGTACTTGCGGCCTCCGTCAGTATTGTCTGTCATCTGCATCCAACACCACGAGGTGCGGGCATAGCCCGTGCAGGGGTGAGTATAATGATACTAAATATGGACCCCAAGACCCTCAAGGTCTATCAAAATCCAACAAAGATAAACCACAAATTAAAAAATCAACTAATAACCAATACATAGGTATTTACCCATACATATACATAAGTTATCAAGTAACTCATCTCGATCATGATGAAAACACAAGGGTCAATGACTCAGCACAAAACATGATTTTTTTTATTATCGAATACATGGATGGTGAATTATAGAAGTACATATGATTAGTCACGAAGATATATCATCTTATTATGTCAAGAGGCACTACTTCTGACCATACAGAGTTTGACCCACATAGGATCGATAGGTACTATCCCCCGCAAAGACCCACACTGGATCTGACCCACACAAGATCAGTATGCGCTGACCCCCATATAATCATTGAGCCCTGACCCACACAGGATCTGGCCAACATAGGATCGGTATGCACTGACCCACACAGGATCGCTGAGTGCTAACCCACACAGGATCTTACCCACGTAGGATTGCTCAGTACTAACCTCAGTATGTTCGGTCTCCAACCTCTGCCTCACTACCAGCTACTAGGTCTACGTACACTGTATGCTCACCTCTAGAAGGATCCGCTCCACGAGCTACTATTTGAATTACATCTGTCAAGAAGTCCCATGTAATAGTATATAAATGGTCTTCCTCATTATAGGGGTATCAATTCAATAGAGGGTGTGTCAAATGGATGCCCGATCTATATGTTATTAGCATTTTAGTCCCGGGAGCCCGATTGGATTCGTGTACGAACCAACCTGCCCATGACTCAACTATACCGCGAATTATAGTGGGGTATACTCAAAGGGACGACTATTCTCCAAGAATATGGCACCACTGATGGTTCATCAAACGGACGCCCGGTGCCAAAGATATGGCCCAAGATGGTAAAGGCTCAGTAATGGGACTGAGTCTCGAATGACTCGGTCAGACCGACTCATCCCAACCCAATTTGGGCCCACCCAGTCTGGGTCGACTCGGTTAGACTCTCTGGGTATTACCTAGCACATTGGGTGGGATAGCCAGCTCTATTTTGAATCGTCCAGCGGACCTCGAGGGCTGTTCGGCCCGATAGTCTCCACGTAGGCGGATCAGTATCTCGGCCCGGGAGACTGGGTCTGTTCAGCCAGCGACATCACGTGGTACGCCACGGGTTGTCTTGGGAGTCTGGTGGCTGGGAGGCTAGATGGCAGGCCACAAGGGGGGCGGGATAACCGGCTGGTCTCCAGTAGGTTTCGGGAGCACCGGGCAGGCCACAGAAGGTGTCAGGCGGGTGGACAGCGCGCCGGTAGGGGGCGCGGGGTGACGGGCAACACGTAGGTAGGGCCTCTGGTCACAGAGCATAGATTTGGAAGGGGCGCGAGGTACCGGGAGCACGCCGGCAGTGGAGCGGGGCACTTGGAGTGCGCCGAGGTGCATGCCAACAGGGTCACGGGGTTTTAGGTAGTGCATCGGGGCATCGTGGGGGCGGCACAGTTCACGGAAGTCGCAGGTAGCGCGGGCTTTGTTCTCCAGCTTCATCGTCGTCGTTGTGTGTACCGCCTTCATCGTCACCAAACCAGAAAAAACAAGGGGAGGGTCAGACCATGTTCGTGTGGCCCGAACACTCGTAATTACGGTGAATGAAAATGGGGATTCTCATACCATAACAGGATTAACGAATAACGAGGGTTTATTCTCATAATTAAAATAACACAAAAAACCTACCTTTTGATTAACAGGCGATCGTTCCATGACATCGCGGTAGGTTGGTCATCAATCTGTGGTAGACGATCATGTACCACATTGAAGGGATCACAGGAATATGGTCGGAGAAGAATATCATCATTGGCATTCTTCGCGTTGTTCACGTTCTTCGTTGGGAGGGGCGTAATCCTCCAAATATTGGGTGACATGTCTGTTTGATAGCATTTTTCCACTTGATGAAGCCGTCCCAAAACCTTCCCCCATGCTTCCATTATATAAGAGATGGAGGGTTTGTCTAAAATCATGTTGCCACGTAATTGAAATGGTAGAATTAATTAACCCAGCTCCACCAAATTAAATGCATGAGAGGTGTCACAATTAATTTGGTGGATGTCAAGAGGTTCCCCTTAATTAATTCAAACACATTGGCACAATTAATTAAGGGAGATGCCACAAATTAAAAAAGAATTTTTTCGCCATTAAAAGAGGTTGTGGTGGCTATAGTAATATTGGGAGTTGAGTGGTTATGGTCTCCTCCCATTAATTGGCGTCTGGGGTCCTTGTGTGTTCCCCGCCAAATTTAACCTCACATGAGAGATTGTGTTCGGGTGGGCCCCACCACCATAACCTCTAATGGGAGGTTAGGGTGTGGCGGTTCCACCACCATCTCCAAAGTGGAGGTTCCAACTACCCACACTCACATGGCGGCTGGAATAAAATGAAGTGTGGCTACACTTTATTTTATCATGTTTTTAAAAAAAATCCAAAACCAACATTTATTCCCAACCATCCGCCATTGAGGTAAAAGTCTTCATAAACGAATTTTGGCACTGCAAGTTCAATGGTTCTTTTGGATTTCTATTCCGATCAACGGTTAAAAAGTTATAAAACACCGTTCACACATTTACTGAACATACCCAAAGAAAGGTTTAGAAAATTATTATCATTCACCCTTGACCCACTGTGGTCGAGGTTAGGCTCAACTTAGGTGAAACACCCCCCCCCCCCCCAACGAACCGAATGGTACTCTCAGATTTTCAATCCATGCTACCATTTAGATGTTATGAATTTTACAATAAAATAATTGTCAATTAATTATTTTTTTCGGCCAAAAAATAACTTTCTCTAGTGGCCCTCGCCGACCCATGTTAGTATCTGCTTAATGAAATCCTACCCTCAAGAGCTTAGCGGTGGTCTCGGATTTTTAATCTGAGTTGCTGTTTGTGAGTTATAAGAATTTGAAATATAAAATAACGTTATTTAATTATTTTATTTACGGTTATTCCATTTTTAGGATTTTCCACAGGAGGCCCATGATGACTGAACATAAGTCACGCCTAGGGTAAACCTGCCATCCTGAGCACAATAGTGGCTTCATATTTTTGATCTATGTAACCGTTTAATGAGTTATTCCACTTTTTCAGGAATATTTCTTAGGAGTGTTAATTTAATCTTACCAAAACATCATAAATTGATTCTGGTCACATTGAGCCTTGGAATCGAGCACCGTCAAAAACTACAGAATCAAATAATTCACAGGAATTTGAGAAAACAATTTCCACCGAATTTCCGAATTTTAAATTCTCCCCACCTTAGGGATTTACATCCGCATAATCCAAAACTCAAAACTAGGTAATCAAGTGGGGGGTATTGATTATGCATCTGATCCACCTACCTCTACATGCTCTCCTGGAGGTTCCCATGCTACCAGAGAACGCACACAAGAGGTATCGACTATCCACGAAGGACCCTCTCTGGCCGATCCTCAATCTCCACTAAAACCATTGTAAAATTCACTCCATCGTCGACATCCAGCTCACCATAGTTGATGACATGGGAAGGGTCGTGCACGTATCTCTTTAGTTGGGATACGTGGAACACGTCGTACACTCAGTGTAACTGGGGTGGAAGAGCTAAGTTGTAAGACATTTCACCAACTATGATGGGGAACTGAAAAGGTCCGATTAACCTCTTAGATAACTTTCCGTCTTGGCCTAATATCATCAAACCTCATTGAGGTGAGACCCATAGAAATCCATTATCGCCATCCTTGAATTATAGAGGTCTCTATAACCTATCGGCATACAACTTCTCTCTACTCTATGTAGTCTCCATCCAGTCCTGAATGTACTATAAGAGGGGATGTAGAACTCCCTCAAGACTTCCCCCAGAAGTGACACTGGTACTATGATACATCCTCTGAAGAGGGTGATGTGCTCCACACCTTCAGAAAATCCATCAAGTGCCTACCCTATGGATATCTGAGCACATCATATCTCACAGTCAATGTCTCCATGTTGTGCCTCCCTGACTTTATGAAGAAGTGGGGGAGTGATTATAAGAGACTGAAGAAAGGATGCTCCGTCTCTATCCAAAAATGATATGTGTAATGAAGCCAACTGATCTGTCACCTCCCATAGTAGATGTATACCAGACCTCCTTCTGTGTGCATCTTAAAAACATTCCCCTTCCAATTATAATATACTATCTCGAAGTCATAGTCCTGGAGGAAATCAATCCATCGTTGATGTCTCAGGTTCAGGTCCTTCTGAGATAAGATATATATAATAATCTTGTGATCAGAGTACATGGTAAAACTTTCTCCCATAAAATAGTCCTACCACATATTAGAGGATAAGAACACTGCTAAAATCTCGAGGTCATGGGTAGCATAGTTCTGCTTGTGCTGTCTCAGATGCAGAAAACCTTACACGATCACTGCTCGCTCCAGCATCAGGACATACCCGAGACTCGTCCCTGATGCATCGCAGTAGAATACGTACCCCACACCTTCCACTAGAAGCCTCAATATGGGGGCACTGGTAAACAACTTCCTCAGCTCTTGAATGTTCATTCCTACAACTCTGATGACAAAAAGGGTTGCCCCTTCTTCATCAAGGCAGAGAGTGGAGCTACAATTCTGGGGATGCCTGTAAATAATCTCCAGTAGTATCCAGACAATGCAGAAGTCCCTCCCCCTTTGGGGAGGTAATCTTGGTGAAATATTTTGAAAATATTCCCCCACATTCTGCTACTACTGTTGGGAGCTTGTAACTCAAAACACCTACAGTCATGAGGGTATGGCCAACTGACTCAAGATTGATCAGATGCACCCTCCTATGCATGAGCTGATCATGTGCTTAATGGGTTTCTTTTTTCACCATCCAAGGAAAACACTACTCTAACATTTTATATAAACCACAACCTTGTTGCCTAATACAGACAATATGAATATGAACTGTGAATGTCCAACCAAAACCCAAACCAATGTCGTTAGGCCTCGACGCTGCCACCAAGAGGTTCCAACTTAAACTCTCACCTCAAGGGTCATATCACGCCATCAGTATATGTGTGATTATCGAGTCTCCTCCCAAATGTATCTCTAGACACGAGGTTCATGTCAATTGTTTAACCAGAAACTCTAGGTCTGGGACATTATTTGTGGAAGGAAGGAATGATCGGTACCTATGTCTATTGATATGGAAGCTAGTAGTAGAGATAGACCGTACCTCAAATTGTTCCTAGAGGCCTTGGGTAACACTCATTGACCACATGCAGCTACTTTCTTCCCCTTCCCTCCAGCTCCCCAAGCCTTGCAGGGACTACAATGGTGGGTGGTAGTAACATGTCAAAATTTACACCGCCTCATACTGATCTACTAGCTCTACTTCCATGTCTGCTGCCCTACAGATTCATCTGTCCTTAACACTTCCTCCTCTCAAAACAATTTTATATGATCATGTTTCTGAGACTAGCGCTGGTTTCCGGCTTTCCCACTACTATCATTCACTAGATGTATCCACTCAGCCAATAAACATCCAATCCACAAAGGTTCTCTCTATCACCCTAACATGAGTAGGAGTGCATAAAACAATACTACTGGCTCAGATGTACATAAAAACGCCTTGCATGGAATTCTGAGCCCCAAACACTGATCGTATCGTATTCATCTAGTACCAGGAAAGACAGGTACGCCTCGATGATCACTCAGCTACCGACATGTCATCCTGAAGAAACTGTAGAAGCTGCGGGGAACTCTCAACCACCTCCTAAAAGCCAGTCTTCAGCCGCATGTGAGTCGGGCTCACCTCTGAACATGAGGGGTGTCTGATGCTGAAATACTTTTAAGTCACTAAGCCTATAAGTTTCCTCTACCGATTCCACCAGTACTGTCTGCTGACCAACGGGCAGTGATATAGTTGGGACATTGCCTGAGGGTACCATCTTAGAAAATGGTCCATGTACCGAAACCTCATCACTATGCGGACCATCCTCATGGTCACAAGCTGAAAAAGACTAGTATCTAAGATCAAAAGTTTCCCTAATAGTGTCTCTTCTTGGTGGAAAAATCCAATAATCTCCTCCATCAAGTCCTATACTACTTGGGAATCTACCTCGCCTCGAAACCTCAGAGGCCACTGCCGTTGGGACTCATGCAACGCGCTCAGTCGGTGTGCACCAATAGCCAGTGCGGATGGTGGTATCTTAGGCACAATGGGGGCTGGTGCTGCTGGTACAACACCTGAATGTGCCAACATAGTAAGATGGCCCTCCAATGGAGCCTCATTGCTCGGTGGGATATCATCATGTACTCTCTTGGAACTCTAATTGGTTGTCTGCGTGGAGGTATCTTGAATAGATGTGACAGGGTGAAAAGACAATACATAGTGAACTGACCTGGTTTGAGTTGACTTAAAGAAAAAATTACAAAACACACACGCAATCAATGTTTTTGTGCACAAAGTCATAAATTAATGGTCAGGGTCCTGGTGTATGAATACGTCACCCGCCGCACCCACAATAGAATCCATGAACTAAAAACCACACTCGGTACCCTTAACACTATTTCATTACAAAAAATATATATCAGAGTCCTATGTTCTGCGGAAAAACCGACTTCTCTGATACCAATTTGTCACGAACCGTCCTCTGGGCCCATCTCGGGACTACCCCATTCCCGCCTTGCATAGGCCAGGGGATAACGACTAGCACCAAAGGAATAAATCCCTAAGCGCGAAAGGAGTTTCCTTATATAAAGTAAACAGACACAAACAGAGAAAAAGCATAAGAAAACACTTAGTAAAAACTATATGCAAAAGTAGTGCTGAAAAGTAAAGGGGATGGAAATAAAATCCCAACTGTAAAGTTCAAGGAAAAGACAAAACAAGTACAACTAAAAGTCAAATAGTTGGAAGGTGTCTAGAAGCTCCTAAATCATCCACCACTGATCCTACCCGATGTGTAGGTACATATAGCCTCCTCAATGGTCCACGTCCATCCGTCTCCACCAGGTACCGACTCGTCATGAGGTCCACCTCGATGTACCGTCCAGTCCTGGTACTCTTGGACTCTGTCAGCATTATCCGTCATCTACATCCAACACAATGAGGTACGATCATAGCCCATGCATGGGTGAGTATAATGATACCGAGTATGGACCCTGAGACCCTCATGGTCTCACAAAATCCAACAAGGATAAACCAAAAAGTAAGAAATCAACAGAAAACCAATACGTAGGTATATTCCCATACATATACCTAAGTTATCAAGTAACCCATCTCAATCATGAGGAACACACAAAGGTCAATGACTCAACTGAAACCATGATTTTTTTTATTATCGAAACCATGGCTGGTCAAGTATAGAAGTACAGATGATTAGTCCCAACGATATATAATCTTATTCTGTCAAGAGGCACTAGTTTGGAACATATAGAGTATGACCCACACCAGATCGATAGGTACTAACCCCCGCAATGACCCACATAGGATCTGACACATAGAGGATCGGTATGTGCTGACCTCCAAAGGATTGCTGAGAACTGACCCACACAGGATCAGTATGCACTGAACCACAAAGGATTGTTGAGTGCTAAACCACACAGGATCTGACCCACATAGGATCGCTCGGTATTAACCTCTGTTTGTTCTGCCTCCAACCTACGCCTCACTGCCAGCTACTAGGTCTCTGTACACTATTCACTCACCTCTGGAAGGATCCTCTCCATGAGCTACTAGTCAAACATCATTTATCACGAAGTCACAAGTAGAAGTATCTCAAATTTCTGCCTCATCATAGGGTATCAACACAACAGTCGGTGCGTCATTCAGACTCTCAGTCTATGAGTTTTTAGCATTTTAGTCCCGGGGGCCCATTTGGATTCTTGTACGAACCAAACTGGTCATGACTTAACTCTACCACGAACTCCAGTGGGGTATAATCAAAGGGATGATTATGCTCCAAGAATACCAAAGCTGTAGACGTTTCTTCAAATGGATGTCCAGTGCCAAAGATATGGCCCATGAAGTTAAAGGGTCAGTAATGGTCCTGTGGTCGGACAGACCCGGTCAGACCGACATTCCCCAACCTAGTCGGGGCTGACCCGATCTGGGTCGACCCAAATAGACTCGCTGGGTCTGACCCTGCCTATTGGGTGGGTCAGCCCGCTATATTTTTATCCTGTCTGCTAGGCCCGGCCCATCGGACGGAGAGGGTGGTTCGGCACGATAGTCCCCATGTCGGCCGTTCGGTAACTCGGCCGAGGAGACCGGCCCGGTATAGCCAGTGACATCGCGGGGGACACCGCGAGTCGGCATGGGAGGCATGTTTCAAGGAGGCCATCAGGTAGGCCGCGAAGGGCGCGGGCTGGCCAGCTAGTCTCTGGCAGGTTCCGGGCACACCGGGCAGGCCGTGAGAGGAGCAGGGCAGGCGGGCTGCGCGTCGGCAGAGGGCGCAGGGTGCCGGGTAGTGCACCGATAGGGGAGCAGAGCACCAGGAGCACGCCAGCAGGTGCACAGGGTGCCAGTCACTCGCCGGAAGGGGTGCGGGTAGGGCACTGAGGTGCCACTGCGCATCGTAGTTCACGGAGGCCGTGGGTAGTGCGTCCTTTTTTCGCCACCTTCATCATCATTTCCACGTGTACCGCCTTCGTCCTCACCAAACAAGAACAAAATAGGGGTGGTTTGGACTATGTTTGTGTGGACCGGACCCTCCTTGTTACGGTGACAGAAAATGAGGATTCTCATACCATAACATGATTGTTGAAGAACGAAGGTTTATTCTCATAATTAAAATAACACAACAAATACCATAACTTTTGATTAATGGGTAATCGTTCGTTGACGTCGCGGTAGGTTGGTCGTCGATCCATGGTAGATGATCACATCCCATGTCGAATGGGTCCAAGGAAGAAGGTCAGAGAATAAGATCGTCATCAGTGTTTTTTGGGATCTTCGTTGGGACTAGCGTAATCCTCCAAGTGTTGGGTGGCGCATCTGCTTGCCAGCGTTTCGCCGCTTGTTGAAGTTGTCCCAAAACCTTCCCGAAGCTTCCTTTATATAGGAGAGTGAGGGTTTTTCTAAAATCATGTTGTCACATAATTCAAATGGTAGAATTAATTAACCCCCCCACCAAATTAATTGAACGAGGGGTGTCACAATTAATTTGGAGGATGTCAAGAGGCTCCCCTTAATTAATTAACACGTGTTGGCGCAATTAATTAAAAGAGATGCCAAAAATTCAAAGAGGAAATTTTTTCCATTAAAATAGGTGTTTTTGGCACAATTAATATGGGGAGTTGAGAGGTCATGGTCTCTTGCCATTAATAGGGGTCAGGTGGCCTCGTGTGGTCCCCACCACATTTAACCACACATGGGTGATTGGGTTCAGGTGGGCCCACCACCATAACCTCTCATGGTAGGTTAGGGTGTTGCGGTCCCACCACCAACTGCCAAGTGGAAGTTTAAACTACCCGCACTCACATGGCGGCTGGAATAAAATAATGTGTGGCTACACTTTATTTTATCGTTTTTTAAAAAGCCAAAAACCAACATTTATTCCCAACCATACAATGTCGAGGTGAAAGTCTTCTTAAACGAATATCAGCGCTGCCACTTTAATTTCCCTTCGGATTTCAATTCCTAGAAATGGTTCAAAAGTTATAAAACGTTGTTTAAACGTTTATTGAACGTACCTGAAGAAAAGTACAGAAAATTATTATCATTCACCCTCGAACCAGTACGGTCGAGCATAGGTTCTTCTTAGGTGAAAAATTCCCCAACGAACCTAATGGTAATCTCAGATTTTCATTTCGAGTTACCGTTTAGATGTAATGAATTTTACAATATAATAATTTTCACTTAATTATTTTATTTGCAGCAAAAAACTTACTTTCTCTGGTGGCCCTCACCGACCCAAGTTAGTATCGGATTAAAGAAAGCCTACCCTCATGAGTTCAGTGGTGGTCTCATATTTTTAATATTAGTTACCGTTTGTGAGTTATAATCATTTTAAAAATAAAATAATTTTATTTAATTATTTTATTTACGTTTATGCCATTCTTGTGATTTTTCACAGGATTCCGGGGCCGACTAAACTTAACACACGCCTAGGGTAAACCCGTTATCCTGAGCACAATGGTGGCCTAAAATTTCTTATCTGAGAAACAATTTAAGAGATATTATACTTTTTTTCGGAAAATTTCTTATGCACATTAACTTATAATTAACAAAACATTATAAATTGATTCTGAACACACCAGGCCTTGGAATCAAGCGCCGTAAAAAATGGCGGACTTGTAAAATATCCATGAATTTAAGAAAGAAATTTCCATGGAATTTCAGGGTCTTTATAATATTACTAACTTATACAACAGTAATAATAATTATTATGATATCATATATTATCCCCTTTAAATGTTTTACCACCAATTATTAATAATATATATTAATTTTAATATTTTGGGATATAATTGCATAATTTCTCATGTCTGTTTTGTTCTTAAAAGTCACGATTCTATTAAATAGGATATAGATCACACATTTATGGAATAATAATAATGTCATAAACATAATGTATAATCGATAAATTATTTTTTATAACCATTTAAGAATGTAGAACAAAGAAAATGAATTACACCACTACAAGGAGATAGTAAGTTGTATGTATGTGTGTGCAGTTCTTTCTGTTTATAAAGGTTGAATAAATCGTATAATATGATTGTTTCTTTGGAATAATTACACCTCAGTATATATAAGAAAATTTAGCTATTATTTTATAACAAAAAAACACATGATGTTGGAAAAAATTGTTACCTCTTCTTTTGTGGACATCCTTTAGATCTCTTCTCAAGGGATATAGAGATGGTATTTTTGGAGTACAACAACCACCAAAACAAAAATAATGATTTTAAGATAATAAATTGATAGATTTTGTTCAAGTTATTTGTCTAACGGTGGTGAAATGAAATGATGGAAGGAGAAACCTTTTATAATTGAGGTGACTGGCTCTTTAGAAATTCCATAAAATATTAAATATATAATTAAGGCCATTCTAGAGGAAAAGACCACAAAAAATCCAATAAATAAAAGGGGATTAAATTTTAGATCAAATAATAACATAATTTCATTATTTAATATTTTATTTATGTGTATGATATTTAAAAATATATTATATTCATGTAATATTATTAGCATCAAAATTAACAATATTCATTATTATGAGTCTCAAAAATAAAAATAATATATAAATTTGAACAATATATTTAATTATATAATATAAATTTCATATTTATCAATATAAATCATGTCTTAGATTTATTATCACAAATATATTTATTTTAATATATTTATTATAATTTACATTATATTTTTATTAATTTATTAATTATTGCATCATCGTTGTGTAAGAATATAAGGTATTTATTTCCTCTATAAAAATAAAAAACAAATTACATTATTAATATTAATATTTTAGAATTTAAAAAGTCTATTTACATTCAACAACAAATTATATAAAACAATATATTAAAATTATATTTTAAATAGAAACCATAGTGTGAACAATTTGACTTTCATTTAAATAAGAATACTAAAAGGGAAATAATGTCAACTAAGTGGGTCAAAAATTGATTATATTTGATCAATTCAATATTTTGGCCTAATAATTATCATATAATATGATTTAGAAAAATTTCTATTTCATTTAAAGGTTATTATAATTTTAATGAAAATTATTTTATTGATTTTTTCTAGGATGGTAGATGTACTTCATCATCATTATGTAAAAATTACAGTTAATTATATCATATATAAAAATAATAAAAAGTTAATATCAAAAAGAAAAAATAAATTAGGATAATAAAATGAATATTTAATCTTAATTTCTAAATATTTAACCATAACCATGCCAGCAAAACATATTTAATTTGTTTATTTGAATTTTCATGCATTGTACAAACATTGATAATCATTTTTCAAATATTTATGTTATATAAATATAAAATTATAAACTATCATTTCAATTAATCATAAATACATTATATTTAATAATATAAATTCGTAAAATTACATCTTAGCTCTAAATTGTAATTTATAAGAAAACAAATTTGACTTTTCCAGACCTATACCGAAACTGAACCAATTCTAAAATTGATTTTCATATTTATCATAAATTAAATTACAATTTACATATTCTAAATAGTTTTTTTACAATTTCTATATTATAATATCAATAATTATTAATTAGTTAATTTTAGTAAGTTATTATATCACAATTATATCGTTTATATATCAGAAAAGATTCCCTATTTTATAAATAAAAATATTTTTTACTCTTTATAAAAAAACATATATTTTTCATAAAATTATCAGAATTCCACCACAAAATAATTTTTGGATGATGGATTTATAAATGAAGTTTATTTTATCAATAAAAGTATATAATAATTCTAGTAATTATTTAGAACATTCTATCATAATGAGAAATAAAAACGACTTTTTATGAAAAGAAACTTTTGGTGATTTAAAATGACATGACTATAAATTTGGTTATTATATACTAATAATTTTACAATATATATTCATTGCTATGCATTTTTATATTCATTTCATATATCAATAATGACTATTTTTACCCACCATATTTAATATCTAGGTTATAATAGATACATAGTAGAATATCATGGTAAAAAATCGATGTTGAATGCAACATAAGCTATCGAAGGTGTTAAATTTAAAAGATCTATACCATAAAATTATTGTTTTTTTAATTATTCATTAATTGGAACTATGAATAAAATATTTTTAAAATTTCTATTAGATATTTTTAAATGAAAATTTATTTTTATATTTTTAAATATTAAATTCCAAAATCATTTCCCCAATGATATTATTTAACATATTTATTTATATAAAAAATTATCTAGGAATTATAATAAATATTTTTAATTTCATTAAATGATTTTTTAGAAAAAAACATTTTATTTTATTTATTTGGTATGTATTGTAAAATTAAGAAATGTAATGTTTTATTAATATAATACCTGACAATAATAACATTTCCTCTATTCTGGAAAGTATTTTATTTTTGGATTCCTTAAGAATATTTCATGATTTTTTAAATGAAAAACCACAGTTTATCATTTTGGGTATTATGTTTTTGGAATTATTTTTTCAAAATAAATGTGTGATTTTTTCAGAATACTTTCTTTTAAAATAAAATGTTATTTTAATATCTGAAAGTGATTTTTATATGATTATAGAAGAGTTTTGTAATGGTGAAATTGATTTTTTCAGGTTGTGGTTATTAGATATTATATATGATGGGTACAATATGTTATCTTCAAGTGATCTAGTTTTTTATTAAACAATTCATGAACCTAGATAGTGCTCTAATGCATTGAATAATGATTATATCCTCTAGAGAATTATTTCAGATGTTTGGCTTATAGTTATTCCAATTTGTAATAGTTATGTACTGGTTTTCTAAGGGTTATATATAAATATATCCAACGATACATAGAATAATATTCAATATCTTATAATGTGTTTTAATGGAAATATTTTTTGTAAAGGTAAAATAAATGATATTTTTAAAGGAATTAATTTTCCCCTTTGGGAAAATTAATTTCATTTCAAGAATCGGTTTTCATTATTTTTGATGAATATCAATGTACTAACAGTTTCCTTATTTTCATATATATTACAAACATTTTTTTCTCATCCTATTTTTTAAATGTTTTTCACTTGATTTGAGGATAATAAATGGATTTAAAGGGTCATGTAGAACGTTATGATGAGTTTTCATAAAAGAGATCATGATATAATATAAAAGATTAAAATTTTTGGAAAAGAGAAATTATTCTAAGAGTCCACTTTTTATTTTATATTATTTCTAGATATTATTTATATCCTAATTCTCTAACACACTATGCTTTAAAAGATACTTCATGGGAAAGAACGTAAAATTATTGATTTAGTCTCATGATTATGTAATTTTTAATGTTGGTCAACTATATAGAACAATTTTTTAATCCACAATGCAAACACTCAATTATAATCAATTTTTTAACATGTTTTTCCTTTTAAACCTTAGGATTCCACCTTTTACTTTTTTTTTACCCTAGAATGTAGTTTTTACATATTTTAATTTTTATGCCTACAAAAATAATTTCTCTATTATTTTATTTCAACTAACTAATTCTAAATATGAAATCTGATTTATCAAATTAATTATTTCTATATCATAAAAATTAATTTTAACAGATGGAAATTCATTGCATAAAAAAAATTAAAAGGAGTTTACCTTTAATATTAAATTTTTTATATTATAAAAATAAAATTTTATTTTATTTTCATGATTAAAATTGTATTATAGAAAAAAAATAAGTATTATTAATATTAAAAAAATTAATTTTACTAAAAAAATATTTAACATAAAGGGGAAAAAATTAGTTTCTTTTATTTGAAAATATTTTTCATGTTTCTAAAATATTAAATATTTTTTATTCCAAATCCATAAAGGTATTTGAAAAATGAATAATTTTACTAAAATTAATGAGGAAAAATAATTTATATGTTTTTATGTTATATTTAATTCTTCATAGATTTATAAATTCTATGTTTTTTTAAAAAAATTATTTTTTAGTATTAGGATAAAAATAAATTATTTCATAAAAATATCCAAAATTCACCATAAGATAAATTGATTTTCTGAAGACAATAAATATGATATTATTTTATATATAAATTTATAAATTTATAAATTTATCATCTAAATGAAAATTAAAAATATAACGAAAAACTACTTTTATTAAAAATTAGTCTTCATAAACATTATGTGGTCTGAATATTAATTGATACCAGTCACATATTTAAGTAATTTTAAAATATTATTTAATGTTTTAAATAATTGTATAATATCAAAATAATTATTTATAATTGTTACATTTAGTTTATTAACACATAAAACTAATATATGAGATTGAAATATCCTTATAAATAATAAAACATATTAAATATATATCCTCCAAATGTATTCAATTTTAATTATTTAATAAATTTTTATTTAATGTAGGTTTTGATATTATTTTAATTTTATTAAAAATAATATTGAAATATTTTTTATCATACTTATTTCACTATTGGGTGTGGAGATAGTTGTTAAACAATGTTTTTATATGAAAAAATATATTCCAAAATCTTAGTGTGTATGATCACCCCATTAAATAAATTATGTTCTCAAAGTTTAACGTATTATGTACCAATACAAATTGATCCCGGTATCATAAAAATAAACATAAATCAAAATATATTTTCAAAATAGATTTCAAACATAACTTTTTAGGTACAATTATGAAATAAATATTTCCTCTCATTTTATGAATATATTATGATTGTCAAGGAAAATTCAAATGTGAATCCTCCTATGATCTTGAGTCCTAAAATCTTATAGTGGAACAATATTTTAAAATGATGATCACTAAGTACTCTAACTCTATTGACACTTTTTGTGGATAAAAATTGAATTAGGTTTCCTCAATGAGTTGACACATTGCATCATAAGACAAATTGTCAAAATTATTACATTTTATAATACATATAATATCCTTATTGAATTAAATGAATGAAATGGAAAATACTTTTATATACTTCTATATATTGATCATATAGTTTTTAAAATTTCATTCCATATTTTTTCACATAAATCCTTCAATCATGATCTAATAGTAATAGTTAAAAACATTTCTATTTACAAAATATCTAAAAATTCCTCTAATTTAAAAAAATAAGTTAGGTATGTGCTTCAAATATATCACCCAAAACAACATCTTTATAGGGGATGGTAAGACGTCTTCTGGTTTGGGACATTATGAAATATGTAAGAAGTTTCTTGTGGTAATTCTTATATTTAGAAATATGATAAAATATTGTCTTCAAAATGTCTAGAATATTAGAAATTATGATTACAATATAATATAATAGTTGGAGAGTTCAATAAATTTTAATTTGTCAAAAAATGATATGAATTTTAGAAAATCATTAAGTATCACTTGAAGTATATTTTTCAATAATGATTAAAATTAAATTATCTCAGAGTGATGAGTGGGTTATTTGAGATTTTCATCTATAAATTTTGTTATATTAGAACTGTAATATATTGAAATAGAAATATTATTACTTATAATGAACTACCTGTGTAACGTCATGATATTTAATGAAATATATTTCACTAAATTTAAATAAAATTATTTAACAGATTGTGTAACATGCAATACACATTTTAACATTAATTACATGTAACACAAACATTATCTGGAAATTAACATAAGTCAAGTTTCTTTTTAAATTATTTTACACAAAAGGCTATTTTTCATTAGAAAACAATACATTGTTAATATCAATATTTAATATTCTTGTAATCTCCAAGCCATTGGAATTCTATTAACAAAGTAGATTAAAAAACTATAAAATTAATGATTTCAAATTTTTATAAAATTAATTCATTGGTTACCAGCAAAAGATATATGAAAATAAAAACTGATTGAATATAAAGGATGTGTTTTTATAAATAAATATATTTCTAACTAGAACAGAGATCTATATTTTTAATTTAAATTAGAAAAAATATTAGTGAAACAAATAAAAGATATTTATATGAAATATATTTTAGAAAAAAGTTTTGAAATTCATCTAATATGTTTTATAGGCTTAATATAGGAATAAATAAAATTCTAAGTATAAACAGATCTATATTTTATAAAAAAATATGGTTTACCTCTAATTAATTATGAATCTATATTAAAACTAAATTTTTAGACTTTAAAAATGTTTATTTGACAAGAAAAATTTATTTTTGAAATCATAATATCAAAACATTAATTGCGTTAATTTCATGTCTTTTTCTGCAAAAATTTATATTTTAATGAATATTAGAAAATAATGAATTTTAAATAAAAAATTATTTTTGTAAAATTAATTTGTATAGTCAAATTGTGTTATTAATTTTTTTTATAATAATTATATCAATTTTATATCAGTTAAAACCATTTATGTCATTAGAGACAATTTCACATTAAATTTAGATATAAAACGTAGCTAGCCATTGAAAATATTCAATTTAAAAAATCTGATTTGACATCCTGTATGTGGGATTACATTAAAATTAATTTATTCCACTTCTATGATTAGAATTTTGAAAAATGTATTCCATATTTTGAATAATTATAATTACTAATTTCTAATAAGGAAAAGTTAATTTTATTCAGAAAGATTATTGAATTCAATGATAATTATTTATAATGACTAAGGTAGAAATGTTACTAATTGGTTCTTAAAATTTAATTTTAATTGAAAAATTATATGGAATCATGTCAAAAAACATTGGTTAGCGATGAATTCACTATATCCCTTCATGGATCAAATTGGTATCATTATTTCAGGTACATGATGTCAGAGAGACCTCTCAATAGTGTTTACATTATTATATTTACAATAATGTCACTCCTCATTATACTTAGTTTTTGTTATACCATGGTTTTAACCTATACCTACACACATTAATCAAATGGTTAAAAATTGTCATTCGTGTGTATGGAGGACTACCGCCACATGGAACAATATCGTTTCTTTTTATTTTACCACATCTCATGGTTGGGAATTGTTATAGACATACTATTTTTATATGATATTTATGTAATTTATAATATCTTAATACTTTTATAATTTTTATATAACACATACCTTCATTATTTTCTTTTTTTGGAAATACGATAACATCATTTATGGACGTAAGGAGTACCCTCTCCTCAAAACTGTGTGATTCTATCATATTTCACATATAATGTATTAAGGATGTGTTTAATAAAAATATGTGATATAAAAAATATATACTGTAAATTAATGAAATAATTAAATTTATTTAAATATATTATATATTTTTATTTATTAGCTTTTCACACAATGGAAAATTGATAACGTCGTTCATGGACATGTGCTCTACCTCCTTTTTAAGGGGTGTGATACCTTTTATATGAAAAAAATTATATATATGTATATATGTATAAATGAAATTGTATTTAATATTTTAATGATAATAATGTAATGTTAAATGTTACTTACCTTGATTCTATAATGATCATTGAAAAATGGGATCATTACTAATGCATGTGTATGGTCTACCACCTCTTTTATTGTAACATTTGTTCATTTATCATAACTATTTTTAATGGATGGTTTAAAAAGTATAATTAACGTATAAATATTATAATTTATTAATTATTATTATTAGGTATATGTTTAAATAATCACTTCAATAACATAAGTCAACCTGTCAAAAGCATTTTTTTACAGAGAAGCTAAATATGGACCAAGCATCCAACACAATCATTAATTAATAATTAATTTTGTATTAATTTTTTATAATTAAAATAAACATAATAAAAAACTTTTAAAAATAAATTAATCTTTTTTAATAATTAGAAAATGTTTATATTTTAGTAATAATGTTTAAAATCATGGAAAATCATACTCATGGTAAGAGATTTTCATCTCACATCTTACATTTGTGAGATAAATGTCATTAATCTGACATAATTATTATTTGTGTAGTATATACTACCCATTTTGATATATAATAATATTTATTATTTATTATTTATGTTATCTAAATGTTTCATTTAATTTTTAATACTTATGGGATTTATGATTAAGAGGTTACCATAGTTGCAAGTGGATTTCTGGTCTCTATTTTATTTCTATGAGACTCATTCTATATTCACCAGTTATATTTTTGTAAGGTTTATCTACTATTGAAGAATGTATTTTAGGATTCTTATACTTAAATTTATTTTGTTTTACAAGTCCATGTTAAGATTTCTATTTCATGAGGTTTACAGTTTCAATGTTACCATAGAGGTAATGTAATGTTTTCAAGATTTACATTCTTGCAGATATTTGTAATGATATCCCCATTCTTAATTTAGGAGTTTAATAATGTCATCCTTTCATATTAATTAGCACGATTCTTATTTTTTCATGATATTTTGTAATTATTTAATTTTATTCCTTAATGAGGATTTTATCAAGAATGTTATGAATTTTGGCCTTAATTATACCTGGTGATTGTCTCCTAATATTATTTTCTATAGAACAAGCCTCGGATTTAATTTTTATTATGGGGAGATCATCTAGACCTTTATTATATATCCATGGTAATTATAAATTATTTTTTACATAATTACTAATCTAGGATGACTTGATAATTCTTACAACAAATCAATGATTTACGATCTTTTTAATACTAGCATATCTACTTTTATTTGCATGAATATGAATATTGAAATAAATAAAATTGATATGGAAATTTTATAGTACTAGAATATTTATACATTTTGAAATAGTAATACACATGTACTTGTCATTTTTCTTAGATGTTGTCAAAGAATTATGCCAAATTATTAATATAACATTGGAACATAAATTTTTTTGGGGGGTTTATCGATAATAATGAATCTATTATAAATAAAATATTCAAATTAGGTAATGAAAAAAATGCTTATTCAGCCCAATCTGTCAGATATCCTTGAAAAGAAAGGGTATTTACAATTTTCCTTTTTTCTGAGATTTGAATATTATATTTTAGTTTTTTTATTTTTGTCTGTTGTTACACTAACCAAAATAGAAATATCCATTCTGTTTATGTAGTCAATTTTAAATATTAAAAGTAAATATAATGATATTAAAAAATACATATTTAAACGATTAAAATGTTAAAAAATTAAAAAAAAATCATGAAGAACAAATAATATATTATATATCATAACTATTATAAATTTTTTGAGTTCTTCTGAGAAAGTAACTCATCGCACTCAAAAGAAAAATCACTCACTTTGAGTAAAGTTAAATCATTATTTTATATCTCTTGGTTCTAAAAAAGTTATCCTTTATTTATATAACTTTAACGGTGTTATTATAAAATTTTTATTAATTATTATTTTCTTCAGGAGATTCATTATATATCATAAAATAGTGCTCTATGGTTTTGAAGTCTCAAGACTAATGTCCCATAAAACCATACATATAACATGAATATTCAATATTTCTAAGACTGTTTGAATATTATTTATTTTACTCTTAAATTAATTATGATTGTACTCACCGTTACAAATATATCCATTTCTATTCCTTCCACAATAATAGCATCCACCATGAGAATAATGTCCTCATAATCATCCATTACTGTGATTATTTTATTCAATGTGCTATTTTCATTTGTAAATTCTACTATAAAACTAGTGGAATGATGAGGGTGTTTTCTTTTCAAAATCTCTTATTTCCCCCCTTATAAGGAACATTGTTTAGTTATTACATAATCACGAGTTAAACAATGATTTCAAATTGAGGTTATATTCAAGTTTATATTTTTAGAGAATTAGGCCATAACTATTACATTACATCACAAATATTACAAAGTAGACACTTTTACTATAACAAATTTCTTCACATTAAATAAACTATTTAAATAAAAATAATAATTCTTTTTCGTATAAAAAACATCTTAAATTCTTCATTTCCATTACCTTTCCTTATACCATATGAAGAACATTTCCAAAATGTTCAGTGAGCATAAAAAGATAAATAAGGGTTTTAAAATAAGGAAAAAACATTAGTCCATGAATACATACAAATAAATGAAATCATACTTTTAGATCAGAAAACATAATCCCTTTAACATACCTTAGTAAATAATTATATTTATGAATAGCACATAGAAATAAAAATTATATATGTAACTTGTGAAATCCTTAACATTCTTACATTGTAACAGTCAAATATATATAGGGAGTAACGTTTGTTATACCCATCAAAGTATATTACTTAAATATAATAGTAGAAACATTAATTTTTTCCTCTGTTATGTTATAAAATTCCCTGGAGTTCTATCTCGGGCTCACCTGCCTTTGGTTTAACACAGAACCAACGATTTACGTAACCAATACACAATAACTATATCATATTCCTAACAGATAGAACGATTATAATGTAATGATAACACTTCTAAATTGAAATCACAATATATCATTTCATGATATTGACATAATCAATTATTTTTTAAAACCATTTTCAATAAAAAACTACATAAAGAGGGTATTTGGTATTTATATTCCATTAAAAAAATTACAGTTTGTTAAAGATGCCAAATATCAAAAAATACTCATAGCGGCGGAAAGGTCATTGTCATTGCATACGTTAAAAAACTTTGCCTTTGTCATTTAGTATAACTCTTTGTAAAAAATTATTTCTTTTGAAAAACAATTAATAAAATTAAAAGGTTTTAATTATAAACCATATAATATAAGGTTGTGTATAAACCAAAATATCCCTCAATTTTCGATGATTGAGATGAAGTCCCTTACCTTTAGAATGACTAATATTGTTTTTTCTTTATATTCATGAATAATAAACTCATGTTAATGTCTAATTTATTCAATAAAAATTCAATTTTTTATTCTTTTTATATTACTTTTCATCATGTAATAAAAATTAAATAATTATTTAAGTTCATATTGGGAGTTTTGTCAATATTCAATACTTGAGTTTAAAATGAACATGTATTGATGTAAATATTCCATGTAGTCAAAATTTCATCATTACTATAATATTACTCATGATTTAAGTATCATATATATCTAGTAAATATTTATTAAGATATATTATGCATTTATTTAGAATAACCCATTACATTTGGAGATAAGAAATGAAATCCACAGTTCATGGAGATGGTAAGCCGTATGTACGCAAGAATGCTACATTAATTTAATTTTAATATTTAAATGAATGATAACTAAATTATACATAAGTATATTATAATTATTGTATAGTATAATATTTTATACACATTAAATATTTTCATTAATTCCACACATTATACATTCCATTTATGTAATGAACAAGTCATATAATTTTGAGGGGCGGTAGTCCCCACTTTCTGAAATTCAATTATCATGTTTAGAAATTATAGAAATAAAAAATGTATAACATAAATAAAAAATAATTATTAAGGGAATATAAATATAATATATATCATATATAAATAATTTTTCCATTATAATGTCCACCATGAGAGGTGGTATGAGAAAATCGAACAATCATTGTTTCGTGGGGTAGCAGTTCACCGTACACAGAAACAGTAAGTTCATATCTATTAGATATAGGTTTGTGTAAGTGAACATCAAATAATTCTCTTAAAAATTCATATTAAATTGAGGATACTTTTTTTATGTAATTAAATAATTAAAAAGGTAATAGGTAGTGGATAATGAAAATAATGAAAATGAACATGAGAGAAGGCGTTAAGTCTAAATTGGGTATCTTCTTTTTATAAGAGCCAAAATTATTTCTTGAATTTTATTCATCCCAATGTAAGGCATATAGAGAAAATAGCGAAACTTTTAGAGATTACTTGAGAAGTATTTGGATGATCCATGGGGCTTGAGTTGTGTGAGTATGTGGGTATAGGTAGTACCCTTTTATAAGAGGTAGGATGGTCACTTTAGGGATGTCTTAAAATTTTAATTTATTATAAATTTATTTTAGGTTTAATATTGTCCAAATGAAATTTATTTCAAATATAAAATGATTTTGGGTTGAAAACCTTTCAATTAATATGTTTTATAAAATTTTAGGTAACCAATTTAATCATATTTTTTACCATTAACCATTAGTTAAAAATATTTTCTCTTACCATGTTTTCTACTACTTTTATAATATATGGATACAATAGTTACAATAAAATTGAAAGAGAGTTATTATTGGCTAATTAATGACATTTTTGGAATTATATAATTCAGTTGGATGAATATTAGATTTTTAGGACTACAATATCATTTAATAAAATAGTATTTGATTTTAAATCTCATTTCTGTCAATTTTGATTATATATAGTGATTCATTTTTGGTAAATTCATAAAAACATAATTACCCTGATCAAAAGGCATGAAAACAAAGATAATGTGTCAATGGAATACAAAAAAAATCTTATATGGCATCAAAACAATCAAATTACATTTATTTTAATATTTATAATATCATTTGAATCCTTTATTAATGACACAATTACTGCATCATCATTATGTCATAATTTAATTTAATTATTTAGTTTTTTAAATTTATAAATAAAATATAATGATGTGTGAAATATATTTATCTTTATAATAACTATTTATTGTCTAAAATATTACTTATATAATCCCATATAAAAATTTTTTAAGTAAAAGATACATATTTATGTTTTTTTCTCTTAATTTTATATTAATTCTTATAAAATGTAATATTCCCATACAAGTGGCTCAAAGGGGTCCAAAAATTGACCCAAGGATGACCATGTCCGTAAATATATCGTTAAATAAGATTACAACTTCTGTTAGGGTAGTTTAATATTGTTATAACATTTTTTACCCTTATTTACAAATTTACCCTTTAAGCATGGTAAATAAAATAAATACGAAGGATATTATTCATATTGTTCAAAAATAAAAGGAAACTATTCAGACAATTTGGACCTTCTAATTTCATTATTTGGAATTCATTTTTACAAATTTAAAACATAGAAGTTATGTTAATTAATTTAAAATTAATTTCCATTGTCAAAACTATATGGCCAGTTTTTAAGAAATAAATTCTTTCAAATGATTAAAATAGTTTTATATCCATTTTTATTTCAAAATTACTTCTAATGACCATAATTAGAATAAATGATAAAAATAAAATCCAATTACACTTTAAAACCAATTAAATACCATATATATATATATATATTTAATATTACATGAAAAGACAATTTTGAATTAAAAATTCATTATTTTTCACTATTCATTAAAAATGAACATTAAAAAAAATTACCAAATAAATTTCAAAAGTAAATTTTTATGTCCCTAATATATAAAAAATTATTATTTTCTTAAATAGAATAAATAAAATTTAAAAAATTATTTAAAAAGGGTTCACCATCAAAAGGTGGTAATGTTTCATTTTAAAGGAATTCATTTATCCAAAAAAACTGAATTGGATATTATATCATATCATGAAAACACGTATGATTTATTTAAAATATTAAATTAATTTTAAAACACAATTTTTTCTTTAAAAAATATTCTTAAAGAGTGATATGGTTTTATAATCACAATTATTCTCTAGTTAGAGGGTTTTCAAAAAAACAAATCATTTATATTCAATTAATTTTTATTTCCATTTCTAATAAACTTATTAACCAATGAATCATTATTTAAACATGTTTAAAATATATTTTTATAATTCAATTAATTATACACATTCCTGCCATTCCAACAACTAGTTTTTAACTACAATTTCAATTAATAATAATATTATTGTATAATTTTTCATTATAACTCAAATTTTTGTGGAAAGTAAGAATTTGGAGAAACCCGTTGTTGTGTGTTGTGTATTATATTAGAAAAATAATCCACTCTAACATAAAACTAATATGTTATTCCTTAATATTAATATAAAATAAAAATTATTATTCTATAAATTCCTAGGATTCTACATCATTCCCCTGTTTTTGGGAATTGTGTCACACCATTCTATTCACTTATTAAGTAAGGGGGGATTTATATCTCATAGCATTTTCAGATTCCCATGTCTCCTATTCAACTAAGTGGGGTTTCCACAAATCCTTTTCCTAATGAATTTCCTTATTCCACAACACTTCCTCGCTATAGTCAAGAATCTAGACTGGTTGTACCTCATAAGAAATATTCTCTTCCAATTAGACTACCTCTGGATACAAAACATGAGATAGATTAGGAAAAATACAATCTCAGCATTGAAACATGAAAAACCTTATGTTACATGAATAAACATAGAGGTAAAGATAATCTATAAAAAACAGATCCAACTTTCTCCAAAATTTCACAGGGTCCAATGAACCTTAGAATTAACATTCCTTTCATACCAAAACACATCACATATTTCCATGGAGAAACATTGAGAAATACATGATCTCCTTTCTAGAGAAAAAGATCCTCCCCCCATATTATTTTCATAACTCTTCTGCCGAATACCTAATGTTCTCATTTGATTTTGAATTATCTATACTTCATCTACCATATATTCTACAAATTATTGTCCCATAAACATCATTTCTCCTACTTCATCCATGAAATATGGGTTTTGAAACCTATTTCAATATAATGCTTCTAATGGATTCATCTATATATTGTAATTAAAACCCTTATTATAATAAAACTCAACTGAAAAAATAATTTGTTCCCAACATCCCTAGTAATCTATTACAAAATAACATAGAATATCTTCCATGTTCTGAATTTATCATTCTGTCTTCCAATCTGATTTAAATGAAAATAAATAATAAATTTTAATTCAGTAGGTAATGACTTCTGAAAGCCCTACAAAAAGTTAGAAATGAATCTGGGATCATGAACAATTACAATATAGAGGGTAACTACATGTAACATAACTATATATTTAAGATAAAATTGAGAAATTTGATCTAGTGAAAAATTATATCATATAAGATAAAATTTAGCAGATTTAGTCAATCGATCAACAATCAAAAAAATTTAATTGTTACCTTGTGAAGTATTTGATAATCCCATTACGAAATTTAAGGACACATTTTCCGATTTACACTCCGACACTAGAAAATATGGAATAATTGCATTTGATAACTTCCACTCTAGATTAAAAAATTAAAAAACCAACCATCACAGGGTATGTTTAGCAATATCTATTTACGTTCAATCCCACCAGTAATACACATGATGATATATATACATATTTTTACTAGAAAGATGAACAAAAAATAGAGAACTATGATCTTAAGATAATAACTATTTCACCAACAAAGATTCACAAGGAACACATAATCTCTTTATAATCATAAAATCACAATCTTTATCAACGATAAATTCAAGTGACATACCCTTCTAAATAAATTCATCCTTTTTCTGCAACTCACATTCGTCATTTTGTGCTTTCTTTATTCTTTCTATTATAGAAGATTTTATTGGATCCTGAAACAAAATAGAATAACTTCCTGCACCGAAAACATCCAGTAAAAAATTCATCAAATCAATTACCAATGGATCTTCTTTCAAACAGAACATGGTTAATTTAGAATTACATTTTCAACTCAAAGTATGAACTTGTTTATTTTATTTTCATGCATGTTAATGAGTCATGTAATCATAATAATTGATTAAATTCCTACCATCTTCATTGTCTCATGTATAATTATTTTTAAGTGAATATATGCTTCAAACATTTGTGATTAGTATGTATTTCACATTTTAGACCATAGAAATGATGCCTCCAAATTTTTGATGCAAAAAAATAGAAGCTAATATCAAATCATGTGTAGTGTAATTTAACTCATGAGGATTCAACTATTGTGAAGAATCAAAAATTACATGATCGTTATGAATTAGAACATAACCAAGTCCATTCAATGAAGCATAACTATAGATAATAAATTCACCATTCCTAGAAGGAAGGAGAAAAATTGGAGCATTTTCCATTATTCATTTCAATTCCTTTAAACATTAATCGCATTATTTTGTCTAGATAAACATAACACCATTTTTAATCAACATAGTCCTTGATCTAGATAACAAATATTTTTAAAAAAAATTATGATAATAACATTCTAAACCAATGAAGCTAAAAATCTCAGTTTTAATTGTGGATCATGACCATTCTTCAATAAGTTTTCATTCAGCAAGATCAACTATAATTCCATATTTAGAAAAAATGCGACCAAGGAAATAAAAATTTTGTAACAAAAACTCACACATGTTAAATTTATAATACATGTTTTTTTTCTATTATCTTATTTAATAAATCCGTTAAATTAAATTAATTCCCCTCTTTACTTTTAGAATATACAAAAATATCATAAATAAACACAACCAAAAACTTATCAATAAACTCTTGAAAAATTATATTCATAATATCCATTAATACAATAGGTAAATTGGTTAACCCAAAACGAATAACAACAAATTAATAATCTCCATATATAGTACAAAATGTGGTCTTCAAAATGTATTCTTTCTTTACATTCAACAGATGGTACCCCAACCTCGTTTCAATCTTCAAAAAATTAATGACCTCCCTAAAGCTGATAAAAAATAATAATCCAAATGAGGAATATGATACTTGTTCTTAATAGTGATGTTATTCAATGATCTATAATCAATGCAAAGTCTCATTGATCCATATATCTTTTAAACAAACAACATGGTATCAACTAATGGATATGTTCTAGGTTTACTGAATCATTTATCTAATATCTTCAGAAATTTATTCATTAATAGTAATGTTCATTTTCAACCATTCTATTAGGAGGTCTTGAAATTGGATTATCATAAGGAACAATTTCAATAGTAAATTTAACTTCATGGTCTATTATTATAAAAGGAAGCTCATCAGAAAAAAAACAAAAATATACTCATTTACCACTGGCACATCATTAATTCTAATAGTTACATTATTTCCAACAATATTTGCAAGGATATATTATTTCACTTATTTTAATAGTTTATCAGCATCCAAATATGTCATCAAATGTAAGGGTTTATTTTGGTACCCAAACTGAAATTCTTTCAAAAATGAACCATTATTAGCTCGATAGTCAATCATAACATCATATACAAAAATAAAATCCATACCCAAAATAACATCAAACACTAGTAGAGGAAAAAACAATATGTATTGCATATAGATTATTTCCACACAAAAGGTCATGATGGTTCTTATAATTTATTTTGTCTAAACATTTCTTCCAGGTGTTTTAACAACAAGTTCAGGATTCATATATTCAATGGAAAATCTTAATTTGCAAAAAAAATTATCATAAATGAAAGAATGTGTTGACCAAGAATCATACAATATATTTTCAACATCTGAAATAAAAAATGTACCTAATACCACTTCATTTGATAGCCCATAATTTTTTTAAGTATTATCAAAGTATTTCACCACCACTTTCCTCTTTTAGAGTAGCTTCTTTTAGTAATATGAGTTTTTTGTTGAACACACATTTTCATAATGATGCATTTCATTACCCCTAAAAAAAATTTACTAACTGTAAATGATTTTTTCCTACATTTACCCTGATCTATTTTAGTGAAATTACGATCCTTATGTCCTATTTTTCCACATCGAAATCACTTACCAAATTTAAATAGTTTTTCCCCAATGATATTTTTACCACAATTTTCAGAAACTGTAAACATAATTTTCTTACCATAAGACATTTTTGAAGATTTATTTCCTTTCACCTTCTTCCTAAACCTCTTATTCTGTTATTTTTTAAAGAACACTTGATCATCAGGAAACTCCATTTACACCTTTTCTCCACATAGAATATGTGTTTCATAACTTTTGAACTTATGAGATGATAATTCCCATAGATACTTAGGTTTTATTCCTGAGTAAAAATGAATCATTTTATTTTCAATATCCCATATAAAATATATAGCATTTCTTGATAATCATGTGAATTTTTCTTCATAAATAGCTGGAGTCATCCTCCAACCTCAATTTGAAGAATTTTTTTCCATCATATGTCGAACAACTTTAGAAAAATATTTCACAGGTAACATACCTTTGAATTTATCCCAATCAAGTGCATAAATCTCTTCACTATCCCTGATATGTTTATCCATTGACCACTAATAATCGTCATCACCATCAAAATCGTAAAAATGAGTCTAACATTTTTATGTTTTGGACACATCTTGACATCAAAAATCTTTTTTAGTTCTTTAATCCACCCTTGATCTATTACAGGTTTAGATAATCCCTTGAATTTGGGGGGATGTCGCTTCATAAAATACTCCACTACTTACATATTCCTTTGTAGTTGATCTGGTTGATCTTGTGCATGTATACCAACACCATTCATTACTTTATTCAACTTTTCCATCACCAAATATAACTATTCATCTTGGATTCTGACTAGTTCTGGATTCCTGATTTGGTAGGTTTTATACCTATTGATGTTGTCCCATCATAATTTCCCTATATACTCTATAGAAAACCATTATAAACACTGACATATATTATATTAATGAACTTGGAAATATTTAAATGATATATCTTTTTAATCATACCAAAAGTAAAATCAATCTATAGAATTTCATATTACTATATCGAAACTTCTAATGTTATCTAAACCGACCTCTAATACAAACGATAAATCCCGAGGAATATACATTACATAATCTTGTGTTAATTCAAGAATACCCATTGAGGTCCTTTTTACATTGAGAGATTTAGATAATTCTGCCATAAATATTACACAACATCTCAAATATTATAAATTAGACACTTATACTCTATCCTATTTTTCACAATAATAAAAATCTTAAATAAAAACAAGAATTGATTTGTTCACAAAAACAGTATTGAAATTCTTCTATTCTCTTACCATTTCTTATACATTGTAAAAAACATTTAAAAAACATGGTATTATCATAAATCTCTTAGTAAATGTTAAAAAATAAGGAAATAAAACATTATTCCATGAATACATGCATATCAATGAAATCATACTTTTAAGTAATAAAATATAAGCTCTTTAACATAACTCATCAAATCATATGATTTTGAATAACACATTTAAATTATAAATCATAAAGGTATGTTGTGGCATATTTAACAAACATATATTGTATCTTTCAAATATACATAAGGAGTTACATTTGGAATACTCATCATGGTATATTCCCTAAATCTTTTTGGAGAAACATAAACATTTACCTCTATCACATTTCCCAATTAATTAAATAAATATCTTGGGGTCACCCTCCCTTGGTTTATCATTAAACCACCCATATACATAATCAATTCCCAAGAACCATAACATATTCATAAAACATAAATAAAGAATTAAAAAATGATAAAATTTATACATTGCAATCATAATATACCATTAAAAGATATTGACATAATCAATGATTACTCAGAAAATAATTCAATAACAATATATGTAGAAATATTTTATGGTATATATTTTATTTCAAAACATTACAGCTTGTTAAGGAATCCAAATATCAAATAATACTCATGGTGATGAAAAGGATGTTGTCGCTGCGTACATTAAAAAAATCATTATATTTCACATTTTGTAAAACACTTCATAAATCAAAATATATCTTTTTAAAACCCTTAAATGAAATTAAAATGGTATAATTATACTCAGTAAAAAATAATGTTGGTTATAAAAAAAATATGCCCCAATTAATGGAGATTAAGATGAAGTCCCTTACCTTGAGTCTGACTTTTCACGTTCATTATGTATATTATTTAATAATAAACATAGGTTATTTTTTAGTTGCTATAGATCCTTTTTTCCATATTATTATTCATTTTATATTAATTATTATTATGTCATAAAAATTTATGAATTATCTAAGATTATATAGGTCATTTTTTCGATCTTCGGTACTTCAGCAGAAAATGTACTTATTTTGTTATAAATTGTCCATGTAGTCCAAAGTCCATAATCGGAAATAATTTATTAATGTTTTAAGTATCATAAATATAAATTTTATATTTATTTAGATCCAGAATATATTTATTTAGAAGTTTCCTTAACATTTGGGTATAAGAAATGGAATTTATCGTTCATGAATATGTTATGTCGTACATACGCATGAACAATACTTTCATTTCATATTCATATTTAAATGAATGAAAAATAAATGATACATTAGTTTATTATAATTAAATTATTATTAAATATTTTATATACATTAAATAATTTTATTAACAACTTATTTTATACATTCCATATATGGAATGAACAAGTCATATCATATTTATGGGCAGTAGTCTGCACTTCCTCAAATGAAATTTTCGTATTTACACATTGTGGAAAGAATAAATGATTGATATAAATGAATATTAAAAAATCATAAACACTATAGAAATATAATATATATAATATATAAATATAGTGCTATAATAAAGGCCACTATTATAGGTGGTATAGAGAAATAGAAGAATCATCATTTCGTGATGAAGTATTTCACCCTACACAGAAATAGTGTGTTCGTATCCCTTATATAGAGGTGTGTGTAAGTGTAGATAAAATTATTATGATAACTAAATATTATTATTATTATTATTATTATATTGGTACTGTTTTTTAATTAAAGAATAATAATTTAATTGGGAGAGGAGATGGTATATAAAGGAAATGATTTTGGGAGAAGACATTACATCTAAATGAAGTGACATCTTTTAATTAGATCCTTAAGGCTTTCTTTAATTGCCTTATTCCCATGGTAAGTCTTCTAAGATTAATATAGGAATTTTAGGAGATTAATTGAGAAGAATTTGGATGATAATAAGGGATTGAGAGGTCTGGTTAAGTGGGTAAAGGTAGTGTTCCTTTATAATATGGTGGAGTGTCACTTTAGGGAAGTCATTAAATATTATTTTATTATAAATATATATTTAATTTGTAATGGTACCAAAGATAATTATTTCAAATATTAGATTATTTTTTTAATATTATGAACCAATATGTTATAAACAATATTATGTTAGAAATTTAACCTTATCTTTTAGCTTTAACACTTAGTTAAAAACATTAACTCTTACCATGTCTGCTTATATTTTCATAATATATGGAAACTATAGTTACTATAAAATGAAAAAGAATCATAAGTGGATCAATAATGGTATATCTAAAATTATATTATTTTTTTGAGAAAATCTTATATTTTTAGGACTATTATATCATTTAATAAAATAGAATTTTTCTTTAAAAACACATATATGTCAATTTTGACAATATAATGTAATAGATTTTTACTAAAATTGTAAAAACATGATTCCATTGGACCAAATAAATTAACTAAAATATGATATGTCAATATAATCTATAAAATTCATATATTGAATCAAAACATTCATATTACATTTATATTAATTTTTATAATGTCATTTATTTGAATCCTTTTTTATCGAAGCAATCATTACCTCATCATTGTTTCATAATTAAATTTAATTTCTTATTGTCTAAACATTATAAATAAAATATAAATATTTAGAAAATCATTTTATATTTAGGATTACTATATATAGTTTATGATATCACATATATAACCCCGTAAAAATTGTTTAATTAAAAGATACATGTTTATGTTATATTTTTTTAATTTAAATTAATTATTATAAAAGGCCATATTCACATCTAAGTGGCTCCATGGGGACCTAAAATCAATACATGGATTACCATGATCAGAAATATCTCATAATATATGATCAAAAAATGTGTTTCTGTTGTATAATTTTAATATAATATTATTTTTTACCATTTAATACCATAT
Source organism: Viscum album (assembly GCA_963277665.1). NCBI lineage: Eukaryota > Viridiplantae > Streptophyta > Magnoliopsida > Santalales > Viscaceae > Viscum > Viscum album. Next base: position 1,009,235,028 of record OY728128.1, on the reverse strand, counting down.
TTACCCTTTAACCATGGTAAAAAAATTATTTACTGAAGTTACTATTCATAATGTCCAAAAATAAAAGGTTCCTATTCAAAAAATTTGGACCTTATGATTATAAATATGGAATACATTTTTCCAAATTCATTCCAATGATGTTAAAGTAATTATAATAAAATTAATTATTGTTTCCAAAACTCGAAATTGTGTTTTTACGAAATAAAATTTATCAATAGAATGACTAGTCTTTATATCCCATTTAAAAGTGAAATTATTTTAATTAACCATAGTTATATGAAACTATAAAAATATGATCAAATTAAATTTTAAACCATATTAAAATGGAAATCATTCAATATAAATAAATTAGATGAATAGAATCTTATGAATTAAAATACATAATTTTTCACTATTCATTAAAATTGATCTTTATCAGAAAATTGAAAAAATATGTATCCACAATTTTTTATGTACCTCTATTATAAAATATATTTATTTTTTAAAATATAACAAATAATAGTGAAAAAACCTAGATTTAAAAACGGTACTCTATCAAATTATGGTAAAACTGAATTTTTTGAAAAATACTTTTTTTATCCGAAAAAAATTGAATTTGTTGTTAACTCATATATAGAAAAGAAATACGATGAATATAAAACATTAAATTGAATATATAACATATACTTTACATTAAATAAAAATCCATAAATAGTGATATGATTTTATAAACACAATTTTTCTCTATTAAATAGGATTTAACAAAAATGTATTCTTTATATTAAATTTTTATTTTAATTTCTAATAAATATGTTAATAAATGAAACATTATTTAAATATGTGAAAACTGCAGTTTCATAATTTTGTTGATTCAAATCATTCCTTCCATTCCAATGTCTAGAAATTAACTACTATTTAATATAATAAAATTATTTTTGTATTATTTTTTGTATAACTCCAAGTTATGTGCAACATAAGATTTTGGAGAGACTAATTGTTGTGGGTAAAGTACGCTATCGTAAAAAGAGTCCCCATGAACGTGAAAATAATATCTTAATCATAAATATTAATATAAAAGAAAATGTATTATTTAGTTTATAATTGGGATCCTACACCTCTGCATAAAAAATAATGATACTTAATTTGAATATTTTTTATATCCTCATAATATATATTTTGGTTGTGGGGTTATGTTTGTTTTTTGAATAGTTTCATACGAAATTCCAAGAATATCAACATCTAAAACCAAAAAACTACAACACATGATTTTTATTCAGTTTTAACTAAAGCATAATTGTAATCATTTTACCTTTTATAATCATGGAATCATAGGGTATTAATTCACCATGAGTACCTACATTAAAAAATCTTTTTTCTTTTAATATATTTCATTAAAACAATAATATAACTTTTCTGGGTCTATATCGATATTATATTTACATTTCAAGAAAAAATGATACTTATTATAAAGAAAATCATCGTATTTTTTTATATTTCTGTGTTTCTTAAGTTTTTTGTTTATTTTTTAACTTGTGGTCCATCAATTCTATAAATTTTTAAACATCATGTTTACACTTCATATAATTAAATTTGTTAATATAATGAGTACTAAATTCTATTTTCATGTGATTTAAAATAATGAATACTAGGAAATAATTTATTATTATGAGAATAGAATCAGTGTTTATGTTTTTATAAATGAAAAAAACTATTAATAATAATTGTAATTAACATCAAAAAATTTGTTCATAAGATAAATATTATTTCATAATAATATTATATATATATATATATATTTCCCAACCAAAGTTAGTTGATAAATCATTCAGAAGGGAGATTAAAATAAGTAAATTGATAAAATAAATTAATCATCTAAACCATCCCCACATATACTTATTTAACAATTATATAATAATTAGGAAATTTAAAATAAATAAATTATACACAAATTAGTACATCGTGTTACATATTTTAATTTTTTATAGTGTACTAATTTAATAATAAAAAATTTCATAAATGTGTAAATTATGGATGTAATGAAATAAATTAAATAAAACAATCTACTTTGGTGGTAAATAAATAATAATATACAAATAATTATAATTATTAAACTATATGGTGAAAATAAGGCATAAAATGAGTATTAAATTTCCAATTTTGAGTGATCATATTGATAATGTGTTGTAAAAATGACAATTCAAATGAGATATAATGACATAAATGAATTATATTAGAATAGAGATAAAAATCATAATGATTCCACAATTTTTAAATATATTGAGCACACTAAAGAGGGGTGTACTTCTCTTATACAGATAGTATGGATGTGGTATATATGGATTATTGGGGGTATACATCCCACCCTCTTGAAGACAAATATTAATGTTGACATATTTTTCTAACAAAACAATTATATACATGTACAATTTTTCACACAAAAAAATATATAAATGTTAAATATATAAATATAATCATTATATTATAGGTATGGTAAGGTATTCAAATTCACAAAAGGGATATTTATTTTCTGATTTTTTTTGTAAATGTCTTTTGTCCCATATTCACTGTCATGGTGCCCGTGAAAATATGTAGGTCCATATGAATGCATGTATTTTTATTGTCCATGTATGTGGCTATATGGTATAAAGGAACGTAATTCCATACATAAAGAAGTTTTTACCATGATCATTGAGTATATCTAGACTATATCTATAGCACATAGGCTATATATTTTGTGATAGCACACACAATGGCCTGACTACTTCTCTAACATTTATTCATGGACTATTGAGCTATAGCCATAGTCATGGCCCGTGTCTATAGACTCATTTTCTTCAAATTATTTCATATGCTTAGTGAAAACATGTCTAGTAAGTAGTGATATATTAGGGAATTTAGGTAGGGATGAGATTGGTTTTCACAATCCTCTTTAGTGGAGAATTATTTTAAATCCTTTGTTGGAGTTTGGAGATATCAAATAAAGGTGATAAGATGATCATAGAGCATAATGGTGTTGATTCATGAATATTTTCTGTGTAATGTATATATAATTTCATAGTATATCTATATTTCTAGATATATTATGACTATATGAAATGTACTTTTCCATTTATTGATGGTAAAATTTAAATGGGAAATAAATTTCCCATAGGGTGTAATTTTTTTCATGTGATGTGTATATTAACTAGTTGGTACTTAAATACGATATGGATTGTAGTCTTGAAGTACATGTCATGTAGTATGGAGTCACACAATAGGGTGTGTAATATAGTACACACTCAATATCACCATGTGACCTAATGTATGTGTATTCTAAACATAAATTACATGTAGTTCTGTTTTAATAAATATGATTCTCCACAAGGTACACACTGAACCACCATGATTGGAGTACAGTGCATGTAAATTAGAATTTCACATTGAGTACTTTTACATAAAATGATATGTACTAGAGTATAAACTTGGTTTTCCTATGGGACACACCTATAATGTAATTAAAATTACATGAATTATAGTTCAATACTACATGGAATCATGGATGTAATATATTCTTATTGGGCCTTTACAGATTGTATATAAATTTTCATGTCCTGTTTGGTGTGTCATATAGTTTTCATCATATTTTATCAACCAATTGTCTGAATAAGATTTGTATTTAGTCTATTTAGAGTATCACACCATGTAAAATTCAATGGTTTGTAAATTTATTCATGTGATTCCATCTATGTGACCATTGGGATATTTCAAAGATGTTATCTTTTTAGACAAATTATATTATTTGGGTACATTTTTTTGGAGAATATATTTAGTATAGGTACTCTCACATGTGCGGGGAAATTATCCCCTGTGCATATGGTTAGGTTACACATTTAAAAAATTATTTATAAATTTTCATGGATTCCCTGTGTCTAATATATATTTAAAATATTCCCCCGTATATATGAGAAGAGGGTCCCCTAAATTTAGTCAGGGGTCAATTATCTATTATATAAATTGTGGTGTGGGTCCCTCAATCTATATTAAGAGTAGATACATCCCCGTTTGATTGGGCATGGGTGCTCCACATATATAAATATTTCCTTATATAATTTATTTTGTTTGAATCCTCCAATATTTTTATATATCCCTTATTTCAAAGTGCATGACTCGACAAGGAGTGGATCATCGAGATGGGTTGAGTTATTTCTTGACTAAAATGCATGATTTGAAGAGTTTTTAGTCCCCCACTATAGATTCGTAGATGTGAAGTGTGATTTTATATGATTGGGTAATCATAGAATATATTGTTTAGTAATTCTTACATTAATGTGAGTACCTCATAAAAGTGAGGGTTCCTCACTATAGTCAAGAGAGGAAACATGAATGATTGAATGGTTGAATAGTTATTATTATATGACCTTTACCACCCCTCAAACACTCATTATTTCCATTAAGATATCACTTACCCTTTGATTCTACTTTTAAACCTTGTATCAAATTTAGTATTCTATGTTTACTTAGTTTCTTGTGGTAAATTTCCCTTTTATATCCAAATAGTTTAAAATTTTGATCTAGTATGTTGTTTGAAATTACAAACTTTAATATCAGTATCCTTTTGAGCATGTTTATATTATCTTATATAGGAGTTTTAACCAACCATTTTTTGTATATTTTAGTAATAAACAACTTGGATATGGAATTGAATAACATAGATTTGGTGTTTCTTGTTCAGATCTAATTCTAGGTAGAACTCGGTGTTTCATGATTACGATGGTGAATACTACAGTTAGTGATCATTCTAGGAGTCCTTGTATTAAAGATGCAAGTTTTTTTATTAACTATTAATATTATAAAAATTGACAAATGCTCCATTCTTGTGGTGTTTTATTTTTTTGATAAACATTTCATGTGAATTATTTTATATTTTATGAAATTAAATTGTCTATATATATATATTGTGGGTGTTACTGGTTATTTTTCATTCCACATATAAATGACTATTGTTGGTTGATATTAGAAAATTTATGTCATGTATGTTTATTCCTACATGGTTTTAATCTACAAACCTAATAATATTTTAGTAGTGACTAGGATATAAAAATATAAATATTTTGATACTATAAGGGTCCCCAATGGTCCAATTCATTTGATAGTATCAACGGAAGAAAATATATAAAATAATATTCATTTTAAAGATTTAACTAAATGTAAAAAAACACGATAAAAAGTATAGTAATAGTAATTTCAATGGTATATAAATTGAATTTTGATAAGTATAGAACATAAAATAGTTTTTACAAAAATTATAAAATAAAAACATTTTTTGAATATATATTCATTGAATGGTACTTTAGAAAATAAACATAATAGATTTGTCAGAGAATTTTTTTTTCTTATTATGGGTGTTCTTTTAATTTTAGTCATTATTGAATGGAAATTTTTTTTTAACGGAATAAATATTTTTGAATATTCTTATTATTGTTGTTAGAATTTAATGAGGATTACTAACTCGAAGAAGAAAATTTAAAAAACAAGCTGAAACATCAAAATATAAAGATCATATTCAATTTTAGATATTGAATGAAAATTGTTAAAGGTGAAACTAATCATGTTATAATGATATATATTATCTCTTTATATTTCTAGAATAAATAAATATGAATAGATATAATTAACTATTTCGGATAAACATTACAAAGATTGAAATTAATTTTTTTGAATATGATTTAGGGAATGATTCAATAAAATAATGACACTGGAAGTTTCTTTGTCAATATTCATACCAATTAATTAGTAATAAGAATATATTGAAAATATTTTATATTTAAAAGTAGTTTTATTGTATATATTTAATAATTCAAATCTTAATATTTATTTTTTTATCAATGGATATTTATAACATGATGATGATTTTGAATACATTAATATTTTTAATTATTTAAGACACAACCTATTTATTGTTTATCATCACTATAACGAACGGAATAAATTAATATATTGAAAGTATACACACTTATGATGTCAAATAGGGATTTATATGTATTAATTATGTGATAAGGAATATGATGAAATTTAATTCATGTATTAGATATTGTTATATCCTGACAATAGAGTTCCAATGATATTGGTAATTTGTGGCATCAAAGGATTAAACACATTAGCCAAAGAATCATGAATGTGTTTTAGTAAAAAAAATGTATTCAAGATGTTCCTACCCAAATTTAAAATATAAAAATTTTACAATATTCCAAAAGGGGATGATAGTAAACTTTTTACATAGACATGTGTATATTCAAAATATTCATCTCTTGGAAATGAATCACACTATTATATGTGGACATATTAGGAAAAATTTGACACATGAAAATAATTATATTGTCACATTTATTTATAATTTCACTAAAATATAATTTGTTTTATATTTTATATATGTATGATTCTATGAAAATGTTTATGGTTTTCATAAATAGTACAAAAACGATTGTTACTTTCTAGTGAATATATTTAGAAGGAATAATGGGATCAAGTACAAAAGTGGATATTTTCATGATTAAATATTGAATAATAGAATCCAAAAAAGATTATTACATATCACACACCTAACAAAAATTTATATTACTAAAAAATAATTATTCATTTTTGCATTTTCCTAATACTATGTGTGTAAAACATATGAAATCTCAATACATTTTGAGGAATTTTAATTTTTTAACTAATCAGATTGAAAACAATTGTTTGGTTTTTCTAAATTTGAGAAAGTACTCATATCGAATTTATTACAAGAATATATTATGATAAAAGTACATTAAAATATTTTTAATCTCATATATTTTAAATGATAATGGATTGAAAAAAAAATCTATTACTCTTATGTTGATTTGGGTTATTTATTCATTTTATATAAATGAATATATTATTGTTAAAATAATTTATTTTTAACGATTTTTATACCACTAATTGAAACACTATAGTGAATATATCAAAATAGTATTCAAATTACATTATATTTATAATTATATAGATCACTACCTATTAATATCCCAAGGAACCTTTATAATTTTATAATATATTTTAATTTTCACTTCTTAATGTTTTGTGATTTTTAAAATTAAAAGAAATATACATGGTATGCTATTTTTATAACAATAAAAAATATATAATTATAAATTTTATTATGAAAGGATATGATCCCAAGGATTTATGCATTAGTCCATCATGGAACACAACGGTGGTTTTAAATTCATTCATTATTTCAATAAACAAAACTAATGAATTATAGTAAACAACATTTTTTTATAACTCACTACACATTGGGGTATCCTATGAAGAAAAATTCTTACATTCTATTTGATGTAATGAAATGAAAATGTCATTGTTTTAGAAGGAAAACTCTAAATACTCAACTTTAAAATATGTCATTCATAACTAAACTTACTAAATTCCAATACATATTAGATGGGTCAAATCAATGGAGGGTGAATATTGGTGGTATAAGGAGAAATGTGTTTGAGTGTATATGTGGAATTTAAAAACCACCGAAATGATCCATCTCACCCACATTTACCTATCACAATTGAATATTAAAAACATAATATATGTGTGAATAAATATTATAAAACCATGTTAAAATCCTACAATCCCGTCATAATGTTAGCTATCTAATAAAATATGGTTGATTAAGTGACATGAAGAATATAATAACATGGAAAGAACTAATAAATATAAAAATAAATAAATAATTCTTTAAAAATATATTTTTAATTGAAATAATCTATAGAATGATATACCAAACTAATACCTATATGTTTATAACACATTGAAATTAATCTTGGTTAAATTTTATAAATGTTTCCAAGGCCCTTTTGATCATCATAAAACCTATCTCACTCTATATATTTCTTTCATCGCAACATGATCATCACATGTATACTTCTTCTATGTTATTCAATTTCATCATAATGTTTCCCCCAATGAAGTGATGATCAATAATTTTTATTTTTTATAAATTATAAGAACATAGAATCATTCAAATATGTGTTTTTAATATCAGCTAAAAAAATGTATTTGTATATGATTTTCTTATCTTTAATTCTATTATTTGGTAGCCACGTGTGACAATGATGAGATCAAAAGCCCATATTTTTCTTCAGAGTTTCCTCTAGGGTTTATCTTGATCACTCCTAAATTTTTTTATTTAGTATGAGATACTAAACCATTATATATACTGATACTTTTAATCATCCTGGTATAATATATAATTTTATGTGATATGATCTGGTCAACTCTAATTGTATAATATCTACTAATGGATTTTTTTCTACCAGTAATTATATTCTCTTCCATGGTGAAGATATATTGAAATAAGTTGAAATCTTAAGGGGTTTTAAAAAAATATTACTTCATAGACTATTAATTATAGTTCATTAATTTAATTTTTTATTCAATAATGAAAACATACATTTTCTATTATTGATAAACAAAAAGAAGTGTTTTTCATGAGTGATATATAGATAAATACATGTACTATTGTTGGTGTTACATTTCACGAATTTGTTAAAGACATATTTTATATTGGGTTATACAGATTGTATTCCTTAATCTAATCCACATATATGTTTTGTATAACGTGTCTCTATTGAAGATCGTCTTCTCCTTTAAAATACCTCTTTCATATATTATAATTTTTTTGAAATATAGGTTTCAACTTTTCTATACTAATTATAATAGTATATTTTAGATTATTATTCCATTGTTATTTAGATAAATGACATTGCATTCACTATGAAGCAGGCCTAATCACCTCCATTTATATCGTTCATATCCTTCCATACAATGGGAACTATTAATGTCCACCCATATAAGACATAATTATGGGTTCTACATAAAGAAATCATTTTAAAAGGGTTTTATGATTTAGTTTTTATGATATATTCAATCAAATTCTGTGATATATCCACTTACTTTACCATTATTTTAATACCATACCGAAAATAGCATATTATAAATAATTAAACTGACATGGAAAACTGAAAATCCCTATCATAGTCTAAATATTAAAATTTCATCTGTTAGTGGGAATTTCATATAAAATAAATAAATTTATTTATAAGATTCCTTTCATGGAATTAATTTTAATTTCATGATTTGTGATTAATTTTAATTTACAATGTCTATTTTGTGACTCCCAAGGATAATTCTATGAACCAAAATGTTAATATGATACATTTTAATAAAATAATGTTGTCGATGGATTTCCTAACGCAATGAGTTAAGTTTCATGAATATTTATATTATGGGTTGGTATAGTATTTCATAGTGTTGAACACTTAGTTGGTGCACCTATCGCTCATGTTTATCTTTCATGATGTGGTATTATTAAAAAAATGGTTCCTATATATTTTTTAGTGAACATAATTCATGAAATTATTCATTTTTTAATAATAAGGAAAATAATGAGATAGGTTTATTATTTTCATCATAGATGAATGAAATGATGTATTTCTTATTGGGTAGATAAGGAAATACAAAAAATACTTAAGGTATTGAGTATTGGGATATTGTACTAGTTATAACAAAATTAACAAAATTTATGTAATATTAATGTCGGTAATATATTGGAGGCATTATAATGTATCCAAACAAGATAATAGATTTTTTAATAGTGACTATATAACATTGGCATAAATTTGATTCATGTTATATATTTCTATAGCATGGGTAAATATAAGAATGATGGTTGATTTTTAAAGTTATATGTCAGTTTCTAGTGTGTTAAGTAAATATTTCTATCATAGGTTCTGGTTGAGATACAAGAAACAACATGGTTATATCAATGATTAAATTTTCATGATCCAATTATAATTTTTGTATTGAAACATATAATGGAACAATGTTGTTGTATATGACAAGAATGTATCTTTCAAAACCCAATTAATAACTTGATTTTCATGACCACTTCTCACATGTTTATAAGGACTACATGCACAAGTCGGGGACATGAATTTTAATATATAAATATATTTATTAAATTTGAATAATCTCTTTAGCTTTATTTATAATGAATCTCGAAGGATAAAAAAATATTCCAAAGATATCATTTATATCCATGTTTTATAAAAATGGATGGGTATGAAAATTCCATGATTCATCACTCACCCATAATTATGTTATTTCACACCTAGAAGATTATATATGTGTTTTGGTAAAGGAATACCTTAGCTAATTTAATTACACATGAAAATGGAAATGGATCTTACACATTCAATAATAATTCAGGTATATCACACTTCTCCTAAATTTCATGATAATTGTTTTAGTTCCCATCACAAGTATTTTCAATCAATTATCCATGAAACTGAATACTTGTGAATTTATTTTAATAAACATTCCCACATCAATCAATGAATGATTTAAATAATTTTTTATGACTAATAGAGTAAATGTATTCCATCATTTGATTTTCATGCCTCCGGGTTTTAAACTATCTGGTTCGAAGTTCCCGGCATTGGATGAATTTTAAAAATCATTTTTGGGGTTCATGGTTGGGTAGGTTTTTGTGAGAAACATTCATAGAAGTGTAAAATGGATTATCTAATTGTATAATGAATGAAATATATAAGAAATATTTAATATTAAATGTATCACCCTATGATTTCAGTAGATAGTTTCTTTTAATAAAATATTATATTGAATATATTCCTCTTCAAGCAACACCTAACTAAAATAAAACCACAACACCTTTCATTTATAAAAAAATTATAATCAACAAAATAATATTGCAATAATAATCCTTATTTTTCGTATTTAAATAAAGTTAAATATATTATGAAATTTATTAAGAAATAGAAATAATGGTATTTTTTTACATTTTCCCTGATAAAATTCATTAATTGTATCTTACTGATTAATAAAATCAATTTATATACAATAATATATTTAACATAAAATATTATTCTTATACGTAATAAATATTTTATATTATAGTTAATAATAATATTAACGAACTGTATTGAAAATATATATGTTAATATTATTTAAAATCAATAAAATATATCACAATAATAAATTAAAAATCTATTTTATTTTTGGGAGATTAAATTCTTCAATGATGATTTTTTAGAGTTTATACGTTTATAATAAGATTAAAATTTATCACCTATAAAAATTTAATTTTATAAAATGAATTACATATTTTTAATCATAATGTAATAATTAGGTAATATGATTAATAACAATTTAAGGCATAGAAATCAATTTCTGAGGTTACAATTCATTATCACGGTAATGATAACGGGTTATTTTCTTAGAATTGTTTTTACATTTGTTTTTATAATCATTATATATGTAAATTAATATTATCTATTTAAAATTAATACTATAATAAATTATATATATATATATATATGAACACTTTTTTAATTTTTAACTGATATGATAATACAGTAAAAAAAATTAATATTTTTGAAAGGAGGGTTTTTACAAAAAATATGTCTTGTATATTATGTGTTTTAATTGAAAAGGAAATTTTCATATAACTATTGATTGATTTAGATGAAATGGATGAATAAATCAGATATACTACAAAAAAATATAATACTGTTAATATTAAATTTTTAGAATATATGTTATAACCATGTTTAATTTTTAAACATTGTCAATAAGGGTAAAAATGAGTTACATAAGGTGTTTTTAATTTAACCAAAATAAGTTGAAAAAAACACCTTATATAAGACATTGTTAGGTTATAAATACTTAACTGCTATTTTCATCATCATTTCATATCCTAACACACCTAACCCCCATGTGGATTCATTTTTACCGCTCACCTTCCATTTAATTAAATGGAAAAGTTCGACATTTTCACTTATAAATGGATCCCACGCCCACTATATCTGAACTACTTCCCCTTAATAGATATATTTAAATAAAAGATATATAACTTCTCATAGTTTCATATAACTCTTTTATTATTTTCAGGACCCGTCCCCTGGGGTCCGTGTCGTAACTACCCGATGCACGCCTTCCATAGGCCTGGGTCTAGCGACTAGCACCAAAGGCGTAAATCTCTATAATTGGGAAGACATTTTCTTTTATTAAAAGTAAACACACACAACCATAGAACAAGCGGATGCAAAAACTAAGTCAAAACTTTATAACAAAAGATGTGCCAGAAAGAAAAAGGGGCCATAAATACAATCCCAATAGTAAAGTACAAGGAAAAGACAAAACATGTACAACTAAAAGACAAACAGATGGATGGTGTCTAGCAGCTCTTGTTCATCCACCACGGATCCAACCTGAATGGTAGGTATAGATATCCTCCTTAGCACTCCACATACCTATGTATCCTCCGGATACCATCTCATCATGAGGTCACCCTCCAGGCACCGTCCAGTCCCCGCACACTCTACCTCGGCCAGCGCTGTCTGTCATCTGTATCCAACACAACGAGGTGCGGGAATAGCACGTACAAGAGTGAGTATAAGGATACACATTAGGGACCCCAAGACCCTCAAGGTCTCACAAAATCAATCAAGGATAAACCAAAGTAGAAATATAAAATCCCTATGTATCAACCAACCTTATTTAGATATATGCGCATACATATAACTAAGTTATCAATCACTGTACGACTCCAACTATTGATCCCAAGCACAACCCATTCCATAGTGGAAGTAAAGTCAATCTCCACCATAAAAATGGTCAAACGACATGACTCAGCTCACGCAGGTATACATATTTTGTAGAGTGATAGAGATGATCCAATGTAGTCACTGATTAATCTAAGCTGTCAGACCCACACAAAATACAGGACCCGTTACGCTATCGGACACACATAGGATACATGACCATCTATTCGGTCGGAACCCCAAAGGATCTGGGATTATAAGTCAGAACTATCAGACCCATGTAGGATCCTAGTAAAATAGTCATCAATGTCGAACCCATGAAGGATTCTGGTACTGTAGTCATCACTGTCGAACCCATGTAGGATTCCGGTACAAAAGTATTCACTGTCGATCCTACGAAGGATTCCGGTATAAAAGTCATCACAGTCGCAGCTAGCCCTAGAGTTCCCACACACAGCAAGCTTGATTCTAGGAGGGTCCGCAGCTCAATCCAAGCCTCGATACATCAACTATAATGAAGTCCTGAGTTGATGTATCCAGTAGTTTTTTCTCATCATAAGGATCCCAGGTGACAGACGGTTCGTCAATCGGACGCTCGGTCTGTGAGTTATTGACATTTCCGTTCCAGGGCCCCGATTAGATATTAGGTTCAAACCAACCCGAAAATACCCTATATACATCCAAACCTTATGTGGGGTATTCCAAAAGAATGTTCTCGCTCCAAGAATTCCATCACCATAGACGGTTCGTTGTTCTAAGACATGTAACCCAAGATGCAGCATAAAATGTGCAAACGACCATAGTGGGTCTAAGTCCTGTGTGACCTAGCTGGACTGACCCGGCCTGACCCAGTCTGAACCGGGGCCTGAACCGGTCCATTGGGTGTGGCTCGACCTGAGTGGGTGGCCCGGCCAGAAGGGGAAACTCGGCTAGAGGGTGGACAGGCCCGTGGCAGCCCGGCCTGTGGTCGCTCAGCCCGTGGCCCCTCGGCCGAGGGGCGGCCCGACCGTGGCGGCCCGGCCGAGGGGTGGTCCAGCGGAGGCGTCCAGGCTAGCCATGCGAGGTTGGCGGTGTTGCGCCCCCACCCATTTTGTCGAACAGAACCGGTGCATTGTGCTGGTTCTGGAGCCGCGGGACTCGGGTGGTCCCTCTTTTCTGTCTCCACGGTGGTCGGCCCAGCCGGCCGCCAACTCTCCTCCACCGTGACACGATTGCAGTACGGTCATCATACCCTCCATGCGGTGCAACGGTGCTGGGCCACCACCACCGCGGGCCAGCCTGGCCACGACCCCATGGTCCTCTGCACGGTATGATGGTTCCACGCCTCTTCCTCCGCGGCCCAATTTGGTGGCGACCCTCATCTCCTTCAAGAGACATGGTGATGTTGCGCTTTCCCGGTGACCTAGTGGCCTTTAACCTCTTGTTTCTTCATGGCAGGCTTGACAACTACCGTCGTTGGTGTTCCACCTCCTTTCGTCAACAAATCTAATTATCAAAGGGAGAGGGTTGGGCCATGTTTGTGTGGCCCGAGCCATCCACGTTATTACGATATCAATTGGAAAATTAATAAACAGGATCTAACGATGAATAATGGAAACTAGAATCAAACATAAATCCCCTACATCGATTTCAGTGTCGTTTGACGGAGTCTCGGGAAGCCGACGTTGTTCCGTCAACGTTGGAGGAGAAAAGAAGTTACTCATTGTTGGAGTACGACATTCGACGGTGACGTCGTCATTGACGACGTTCTTAGTAGTTGAAGTCTTCCCTATTTTATTTTGATAGGATAAGGAAAAGACATCCATGGAAGAAGATGAAGAATAAAGGATGTTGCTGTAATTCTTCACGTTCTTCATTGGAAAGAAGAGTCGTTCTTCGCGGGTGATGGTTCTTCTTCGGAGATGATAATTATCCAAGGATTCTCCCAAGTTTCCTAAAAATAAAACTAAGACAAAAATAATAGAGTAAGTTCTCTATGATTTTTATGGCACAATGACACAAGAGTTGACGTTAATTAAATGCGACATCTCAATTAATTATATGAGGAGGAATGGATTAAAAATTCAAACAAGGGAGGAGGAGAGTTTCAATTATTGAAGAGGGTTTTGGCACCATTTTGAGGGTAGACCAAGATTTTCCCCCATTAATGAGAAACTCACGGGGTTAAAAGAGGTTTAAGGTGGGTTTGAGCTCATGTGGGCCACACCACATAATATCCTCCCATGGGAGGTTATGCACAGGTGGGCCCCACTTCCAACCTTCCCATGGAGGATTAAACCATCACTCAAATAAAAATATTACACACATATTTTTATTTAATTTACTTAGAAACCCTGAAAAATTAACTTCCATTCCCCACAAAACACAACTGTGGTAAAGGTCTCCTTAAGAGAATTTCAACGCTGCGATTTCAACAGTATCCTCTGATTTCAATTACGAGCACCGGTTCAAAAGATATGAAATACTGCTCACATGTTTACTGAGCGTACCCAAACAGAAGTTCGGAAAATTATTGACACCCCCTAGAACCACTACAGTCGAGGTTAGGCTCTTCCTAGGTGAAACACGCCCCAAAGAAGCAAATAGTACCCTCCGATTTCCAAACTGAGTTACTGTTTAAAAGTTATGAATTTTATAACAAAATAATTTTCACATAATTATTTTATTCATGGACAAAAACTAACATTCTGTTGTAGCCCTCACCAACTCATGTTAGTATCATCTTAAAGAAAGCATACCCTCATGAGTTCAACAGTGGTCTCAGATGTTTAATCCGAGTTACTTTTTGTCATTTATAAGAATTTGATAAATAAAATAACATTATTTAATTATTTTAATTACGGTTATTTCATTTTTGGGCTTTCTCACAGGAGGCCCACGCCGAAAAAAATTAAGTCACGCCTAGGGTAAACCCGACATCATGAGTGCAACAGTGGCCTCTGATTTCTGATATGAGTAATAGTTTAAGAGTTATTCCACTTTTTCAAGAAAAATGCATATGCACATTAAATTAAGTTTAAAAAAACTTTGACGGATCATTCCAGGAAATAAGTGCCTCAAAATCACGCACCGTTAGGAACTACAAATTCACAAAATTCCCAAGTATTTAAAAAAATTACATGAGAATTCAGAGTTTTTCATTATCCCCACCTCTGGGATTTTTGTCCCCGTAAGCTACAACTCACACTAAGAAAACAAATGGGGGTATTGAGCATGCATCTAAGTCTCCCGCTCCCATGTGCTCTCCTAGTGGTTCTTGTGCTACCAACGAACTCGCACCAGAGGTATTAACCATCCACATTGGGCTCATTGCTGTTGATCCACAATCTCTATTGGATCCTCCGTGAATGAATCCACATCATCAACGTCAAACTTGGAATGGGCGATGATTTGGGAAGGGTCGTGCACGTATCTCCTCAGTTGGGATACGTGGAAGACGTCATGCACCCAGTGCAACTGAGGTGGGAGAGCTAAGTGGTAAGGTACCTTGACAATTGACTGAGGACCTGGAATGGTCCGATGAACCACAGAGATTACATTCCACCTCGACCAAGACTCCGTAGACCTTGTCGAGGTGATACCCGTAGAAAGTCTTGGCCGCCATACTTGAACTCTAGAGGTCTCCATCTCTTGGATGTACTTGGTAGACCCATCATGATGTCTATGGATATTTGATCCTACTTCCACTCTGGGACATCCAATAGGTTGAACCGAACATGTTGGTACCTGTTGTTCTGCCTAGACTTGCTGACAAGTGAGGCATCGTGAGAGAAACTATGCCACTTCTTTCATCATTCCCAGCCACTAGTACTATCGTTGTTGGTCCCAGTACATCTTCGCCACTCCTGGATGTACCACAGGAGGAGATTTGTGGAACTCCCTCAACACTTCCTCTAGAAGTTCAACTGGTACCATGTTACAACCTCTGAAAAGAATGACGTGCTCCCCACCTTCAAAAAACCCATCAGGTGCCAGACCTATGGATATCTGAGCTTGTCACATTTCACATTATACATCCCCATATTTTGCCTCCTTGACATGCTATTGAAGGGGGGGAGTGACTGTAAGAGACTGAAGAAAGGCTTCTATGTCGCCTCTCCTAACAGTTGAATGTCTGATCTCCAGGTGATATCATCTACTACAATGTTCCCCTTCCCAAGAGTATAGACTATCTCAAAGTCATAGTCCTAGAGGAACTCAAGTCATCATCGTTGTCTCAGGTTCATGTCCTTCTACGAGAAGATGTACCTAAGAATCTGGTGGTCAGAGAAGACTACAAAACATTCGTCCATAAGATATTGTCACCACATCTTCAAGGTGAATACCACTGCTGCTAACTCCAGGTCATGGGTAGTGTACTTCTGCTCATTCTATCTCATCTACCGAGACCCATAAGCAATCACTACTCACTCCTGCATCAGGATACACCCAATTCCAGTACCTAATTGATCTCTATAGACTACATACCAACACCTTCCTCTGGAAGCATCAAGATTTGGGGCACTAGTCAGCCTCTGCCTCAGCTCCTCAAAGCTCCGTTGGAATCTCTCTGACCACACCTGGGGTTTCCCCTTCTTCCCCAAAGCTGATAGTGGTGCTACAACTCTGGAGAAGTCTGGCACAAAGGTATGTCTGGCCAACTCATGAGTGATCGATTGCACCCTCTTATGCATGATTCATCCTATTCTTCCTGGGTTTTCCTTTTCGTTGACCAAGGAAAACCCCATCCCAACATTGTAGATAAACCAAAACATTGTTTCCTAATAAAGTGAATCTCTATATGAACTGTGGATTCCCAGTCCATACCCAAACTAACATCCTACGTCCATGATGCTTCCACGAAGAGGTTCCAGCTGAAAATATCGCCTCAAGGGTCAGATCACACCATCATTGTAAGTGTGATTATTAAGTCACCTCCCAAAGGTATCTCCAGACGTGAGGTTCAAGTCAACAGTTTAACCGGAAACTCTAGGTCAGGGTCAAGATTCATGGATGGAAGGAATGATTGGTACTTATGTCTATAGTTATGGAATCTAGTAGTAGACACAGTATGTACCTCAAATCATTCCTAGATCCCTTGGGTCACACTCCTAGACCGCATGCAGCTACTCTCTTCCCCTGCCCTCTAGCTCCCGAAGCCTAGAGGGGGCTACAGTGGTGGGTCATTGTAACATGTCTAAATGTTCACCACCTCATACTTCTCTCATTGATCTTCTTCCATATCTTCTCCCCTATAGATTCATTTGTCCTTAACACTTCCTATTCCTGAAAAATTTCACATGCCATAGTCTCTGAGACTAACGTCGGCTCATAGCTTCCCACTCCTAACATTCAATGGCAGTATCCGCTCAACCTAAGAAAATTCATCCAAAATGGTTCTCTCTAGAATCCTAGCATACGTAGGAGTGCTTAGAGGAAAAATTGCTTGCTCCAATGTCCTTAAACACACATCGCTCAGAGGTCCGTGATCTAAACAACTGTTCACATCCTATTCACCGAGTACCAGGAATGGTCGGTAGGCTTAGATGAATACTCAACTATCAACATGTCGTCCTGCCGAAACTGCATAAGCTCTACAAAACTCTCAGCCACCTCCTCAAGACATTCCTTAGCCACCTGTGGGTCAGGATCACCTTGGAACATGAGGGATATCTGGTGCTGAAACACATGTAAGGCACTAATCCTACAAGTTCCATCTACCGGTACTGCTGGTAGTGTCTGCTGACCAACAGGCAGTGGTATAGTTGGCACACTTCCCGAAGGTTCCATCTCGGAAAACAGTCCAAGTACTGAAACCTCGTCACTATGAAAACCATCCTCATGGCCAGTCACTACAAAATATTAGAATATAAGATTAACATCTTCTCTACTAGTGTCTTAACTAGGAAAAAAACTCCAGTAATAACCTCAATCCAGTCCACTACTTACATGGAATCTGTCTCTCCTCGAAACCTGGGAGGCCTCTACCACTGGAACTCGTAAAATTCACATAGTCGGCGTGCATCGTTCACCAGTGTGGCTAGTGGTATCTACTTACCAATGGGTGGTGGTGATTCTGGTACACCACCCGAAGGTTCCACTATAAAAAAGGGCCCTAAACCGGAGCCTCATCGCTCGATGGGCTATCATCATGTACTATCTTGGAACCCTAGATATATTTCTACATACTGGAATCCTGATTAGGGATAGGTGCGCCACAATCAATAATTATACCTGGTCAGATGACTCAAAGATAACTTTTGAAAACACACACACAATCAGGGTTTTCGTGCACTGAGTCGAAAATCAGATGTTAATGACCTGGTGTATGGATACGTCAGTCGTCGTACCAACACAATACTCCCTGAACTGAATACCACACTCAGTACCCTTAACACTATTTCTTTATAGTAAGACGGAATAGAGTCCTATGTTCTCCAGTAGAACCAACTCCTCTGCAACCAATTATTCATGACCCTCCCCCGGGGCCCATGTCATAACTACCCCAAACCCGCCTTCCATAGTCCAGGGGATGGAGACTAGAATCAAAGGTGAAAATCTCTCTAACTGGGAAGGAATTTCCTTGATTATAAGTAAACAAAAAAAACCAGAGAAAAAGAGGAAGAAAAAACTATGTAAAAAATGTATAACAATAGATGTGCCGAAAAGTAAAAGGTGGCGGGAATACAAGCCCTACAGTAATGTATAAGGAAAGGAAAAAATAGGTACGACTAAAAGAAAAATAGATGGATGGTTTCTAGATGTTCATGTTTCCAACCACGGATCCTGCATGAAGGGTAGGTACAAATATACTCCTTAGAGATCCATGTTTGTCCTTCTCCTCCGATACCGTCTTATCGTGAGGTCCACCTCCGGGTACCGTCTAGTCCTCGCACACTCTGCCTCGGTCAGCGTTGTCTGTCGTCTACATCCAACACAACGAGGTGCAGGCATAACCCGTGCAGGGATGAGTATATGGACACTCAGTAGAGACCCCAAGAGCCCCATGGTCTGACAAAATCAATCAAGGATTAACCACAGTAGAAAGATACAATCACGAATTATCAACCAACCTTACTTTGGAATATTCCCATAAATGTACCTAAGTTATCAATCACAGTCTGACTCCATCTCTAGAACCCAAGAAAAACCCATTCCAAAAACGAAGTAAATTTATTCTCCACGATGAATATGGTTGAAAGACATGACTCTTCTCACATAGGTATACATCTATTTTATAGTAATAGAGATGATCAAATGTAGTCACTAATTCATATAAGCTGTCAAGCCCACAGAGGATATAAGACCAGTTAAGCTGTTAGACCCACACAGGATAAACTACCAGCTATTCATTCATCAAAGCTATCAGACCCACATAGGATACTGGAATAGCTAAGCTGTCGGACCCACATATGATACATGACCTTCTATTCTGTTGGACCCACATAGGATCTAGGAACAGAAGTCAGAAATATCGGACCCACGGACGATACCAATACATTGGTCATCATTGTAAAACCCATATAATATTACGGTACAGTAGTCATCACTGTCGAACCCACAGAGGATTCTAGTACAAAACTCTTCATTGTCGATCCCATAGAGGATTCTGGTACAGAAGTTATCACAGTCGCAGCCAGCCCTAGGGTTCCCGCACAACAACATGCTTGACTCCGGAAGGTTCCACTCCTCGAGCAAAGTGTTGATACATCAACTCTAAAGAAGTCATGAGTTGTTGTATCTTGTAGTTTCATCTCATCACAAGGAAACCAACATGATGGACGCTATTTCCATAGAATTCCCGGTCTGTGTGTTAATGGAATTTCATTTCCAGGGGACCAGTTGGTTTTTAGGTTCAAACCAACCCAACTATACCCTAACTGCATCCAAACCTCAAGCGAAGATTCCAAGAGAATCATCTCACTCCAATAATTCCATCATCGTAGATGATTTTTCGTTCAGACACTTATAACCCAAGATGTGGGCTAAAAGGTGTAAAAGCCATAGAGGGTCCGCGTCCAGTCCGACCTAGTTGGACTAACATGGCACGGCCCGGTCTGAACTAGTGTCTGACCAGGTCCGCGGGTGCGGCCCGACCCAAGGCGGCCCAGCAGAGGGGCGGCCTGGTCGTGGCTGCCTGGCCCGTTGAAGCCCGACCGAGGGGCAGCCCAACCGTGGATGCCTGGCCGAGGGGAGGCCCATAATAGGTGGCCTGGCCCAGGGGCGGCCCAGCCGAGGCAGCCAACACGAAGGGCGGCCCGGATGTGGCGGCTTGACTCGTGATGGCCTGTACGTCCACGTAAAGGAGGGTGGTGCAACGCCCGTTCCTATTTTGTCAAATAGAACCCACAAATTACATCAGTTTAGGAGTCGCGTGACCCAGGAGGACATGCTTTTCGGGCTCCATGGCATTCGGCCCGGCAGGCCGCCACCTTTCCTCCACCACAGTACGACAGCACCGTGGTCCTTCTGCCCTCTTCTAGGCGCGACGGGGCCGCGCCCCCACCACCGCGGCTCGGCCCGGTGGCAGAACCTTGGTCCTCCGCGTGGCAAGACGACGTCATGCCTCTTTTGCCATGTCCCAGCTTGGCTGTGGTCCTCATCTTCTTCATGCGGCATAAAGATGTCGTGCCTTCCTGGTGACTCGGCGGCCTTGCGCCACCGGTTTCATTGCGGCCGGTCCGACGCCGGTTGCTATTGTTTTTCCCCCTCCATTCGTCATCAAATTTAATTAACAAAGAGAGAGGGTCGGGTCGTGTTCGTGTGGCCCTAGCCTTCCAGTTTTTACAAAATCAATTGGGAAATTAATAACCAAGATTGAACGACGAAGAATGGAAACGAGGATCAATCATAAATCCCTAACCTTGATTTCATTGTCGTTTGACGGAGTAATGGAAAGGCGACATCGTTCTATCAACGTCGAAAAAGAAATAGACATACTCATCGTTGGTGAACAATGTTCGAATGTAACTTCGTCATAGGAAATGTTCTTCAAAGGAGGCGTATTCCCTCCTTTATTTTGGAAGGATAAGGAATAATTCATCCAATGAAGAAGTTGAAGAACAAAGGTTGTCGTCGGCGTTCTTCACGTTCTTCATTGTAAATACGAGGTGTTCATTGCGGGTGATGGTTCTTCGTTGGAGATTATAATTCTACAAGGATTCTCCCAATTTACCACCAAATAATACTAAGCCAAAATAATAGAATAAGTTCTCTATTATTTTTATGGCACAACAACACAAGAATGGTCGTTAATTAAATTTGACAACTCAATTAATTAAATACAGACGAATGGATTAAAAATTCAAACAAGTTAGGTGGAGAGTTTCAATTAATGAATAGGGGTTTGGCACTATTATGAGGGTAGACCATGAGTTTCCCCCATTAATGAGAAACTCATGGGGTTAAAGGGGGTTTAATTGGGGTTTGAGCTCGTGTGGGCCCCACCACATAATATCCTCCCATGGGAGGTTATGCGCTGGTGTGCCCCCCCTCCTACCTCCCCATGGAGGATTAAACCATCACTCAAATAAAAATATTTCCCACATATTTTTATTTAATTTTTTAAAAAAAACATAAAAAATTAACTTCCATTACCCATGAAATGCAACTATGGTAAAGGTCTCCTTAAGCGAATATTGGCGCTGTGAGTTCAACAGTGTTCTCAGATTTCAATTCCAAGCATAGGTTCAAAAGATATGAAATGTCGCCCGCATGTTTATTGGACGTACCTGAAAAAAAGTTCATAAAATTATTAACAGCCACCCTCGACCCACTGTAGTCGAGGATAGGCTCTACCTAGGTAAAAAACGCCCCAACGAACCCAATAGTACCCTTGGATTTTGAATCTACGTTACAGTTTAAAAGTTATGAATTTTACAATAAAATAATTGTCACTTAATTATTTTATTCACAGCAAAAAACTAACTTTCTATGGTGGCCCTCACCGACCCAAGATAGTATCTTCATAAAGAAAGCATACCCTCATGAGTTCACCAGTGGTCTCTGCTTTTTAATCCGAGTTACAGTTTGTGAGTTATAATAATTTTAAAAATTAAACAACATTATTTAATTATTTTATTTACGGTTATTCCATTTTTGTGCTTTCTCACAAGAGGCTCGTGCCAATTAAACTTAAGTCACACCTTGGGTAAATGCACCATCCTGAGTGCATCGGTGGCCTCAAATTTCTGATCTAAGTAACTGTTTAGGATTCATTCCACTTTTTCTGGAAAATTGCATATGCGCGTTAATTTATGTTTAAGAAAACTTTGACTGATCATTCCGGTTACTCCGGGCCTTAGAATCGCACGCCGTTAGAAACTGCAGACTCCTTTAATTACCAAGTATTTAAAAAAATCAATTCCACAGGAATTATGGGTTTGTACAATTATCTCATTTTCCCCAAAATAGTCTTGGTTTCATTTATAGTCAATATATTTTTCTAGAGATTACTAAAATACTCAATGTGATTATTATCCACCACCTAATCTTATTTTGAAATTTCATCATTATTTATAAAAAAAATATTCAAAAAATTATTAATATTAATTTTTTATCATCATAATACTTAATTTGGTTATATTTATGGTATAATCATTATATAACATCCTTATTTCCCCATGAATGAAAGAATGTTTCTTCCATGTGTGTGTACACACATCCAGCTCCATAAATGTTTTATTATATTATTGAAACTACCTTTAATGGATCACTATAATATTTTATTTATTTAATAAATAAAATAGTTATAAAATTATTAAAACTATAAATTTATTAATCAATTTATTTCTTCTTCCCATTCCAGTGAAAATGAAAACATCTTTTGTGTGCACATATGGACCACTACATCCTTAATGAAACTTGTCCCATTTTTCATCATTGAATTACAAGGGTAGTTCTATAACATATTTTAAGAATATTTTTTATTTCATGGATTAAATAGTTTCATTAATTCTATTTTAAAGTATGAACAAAACTAATGATGGTTGTAAATTAATCTATTAATATCAGTAAAATCTCTAAAATAAGTTCATTATATATCCCATTATCGTGAACCATTTCAATAGATTATATAAAGTAAATGAGACGATGAAATAAACATTAAAAAAATATTTTGTTATATTTTTTATCCCTGGAATGAAGAACATAATATCAGAGAATGGGGTAATGTTTTTCCATTATAAAACATGTAATAAAAATAAATATTACTAACACTTGATGATGAAGATAAAAATTATATATGTAATATATGGAAAATAAATGACTATAAAAAATTGTTATAAAATTTAATTGGTATTGTTAAGGATAAAAAATTTGTTACTATGATGGTTATTTTAATCAAATATTTTGTTGAATATCCTTCGGGATATTCAAGAGAAAATGCTAACGGTTTTTTATTATCTCTTTGATTTAATTGACACACACATTATCTTCACCGATTATTTAATTTTATGTGTATATACTTCCAATGGATTTATTTTTAATAAAATTATCTTAATAATTGAATTGATTCAGAAATACAACTTATTATCTCCTATTCATTAACTTTTTATTTTTATTGTAATGAAATTGTAAGTGTTTATTTCTAAACCCATTTTCAACTTGATATTATTATGAATAAATTTACATATGATGATAATTATATGAGTTTCCTATTTTAAGATAAAATATTATTCTACAATTTTTATAATTTTCTATTTGTATACCCAATATAAATTTTAGTTGACTTAGAAAATAATTTTTCTCTTGTGACATAGGAGAGAAACATACACACCTCTTCTTTTTTCTTCAGAATTTTTCTTATGGTTTTATGTATCTCTTTATATAACTTTCAAAAATTGATTATTATTTTTGAATAATAAATTTTACTTTCTTCACAAAATGTTCTTAATGGAATACTATGACATTTTATAGATTTATTGTTTTGAAAAATCCTTATCAATGTTTTTTATGAACACATTATTTCACTATTTTTGGAATCCATATTTTTTGAAGCATCATTTATATGATTGAGAATATTTTTTAGAATTAGATTTTATTATTAATTATTTTGAAAATAAAACTGAAATATTTATTTTTACCAAAGTAATTTTTTTTATTAAAATTGATTTTAAAGTCATTGGATTTTAAGAATGAAAACATATATGACATAATATATATTGATTATAAAATTTAAAAGGTAAATATATTTTATAAAAATGATACTAGAAACCATTTTTAGTAATAAAAGGTAAATTCTAAAATGTTTTTTTATTTTCAAATTATTTAATTTTATTGAAAAATCATTTAAATATAGTTCACGATTTTAAAAAAGGTATGTTTATTCTTTTTTTTAAAGAGATTTGTATTATAATTATACAAGGGTATTTATCATATATTTAAACAACCATTGTTATTATTTATGATATAATTACAATAATTTATCATGATATGATCATCAATATTAATTAGGATGGATTATTAAGATAATATTTTAAGGTTCTTTTCATGAAAATTAATTATTTCCTAATGGATAATTATGTTATAATGAGATGACTATTGTTTTTATGAGTTTGTAGAAAATTTATATTTAGTTTTCATTATGTGATGAGTGGGGGTATAATTTTATAATTTTTAATTTTTTTTTAATTTTTTATATCACATTTGATAAATATTGGTATCGAGTATTGGTACTCGCTCCACTATAGGAATCAGCAAGTGACTTTTTCTCAATGATCTTCTTGGAATTAAGAAGTGATTTATGAACCACTATGTTATATAAATTACGATGTAATTACTTCTCAATTATGTTAAGGTTATCGGAATTTAATGTATATTCTATTATGATTACTGTCACTGAGTATCTGAGGTCACCCCTTATTATATTTGAAATCTCGAGGTAATGATATTGGTCATAATATATTTTATTTTTTAAATGGGGTTTAGAGATGTAGAATTATAAAGTATTGTTCACCTGTTTTCTACAATAATTTTTTAGGTAGATAATATCTTAATATAATAAACCATTATAGTCCTCAGAATTTTCAAAGATTATTGTGAGATGTGATGTTACATTGAAACTTGTGAATGTTCTAAATGAGACCTATTAATTTGTATCAAATCTGGGGAATATAATTTTTTAATCAAAAAATATGAATTTGTAGTTCTAGGGCATCGTTTTTTGAATCAAAATAGTGTTTAGATATTTTTATAATTTAATAGGAGATAACATTAGTATAAACCACAACAACATGTCTACATATAATATATATTACTAAAATTTTGGAAAATTAGGGATTGTGTGGTTTACTAGCAATGAAATCATTATCATGGTAGAAAAAAAGTGTATATTGTCTCTAGTATAGATTAACCTAGGGGTAAAAAACCTAAAAGGTAGGTTTGGTAGTAACTCGATCCTCACATGGTACACAAAAAAGAATTTTAACTTTACACTTGGGTTAACACCCTCAATGGATTTTATTTACTGACTTCTCATTCTCATAATATAACATTATGATGAATTTTTATTTCTATTTATTATTTGATAAATAATGAGTTATTATAGAAATATTAATATAAATATAAAAATGGAAAAACTAGGTTACACTACAGGAGTTATAATTTGATCTAATTTTATCATAGTTGAATAAAAAATATTGATTCAAATAAAGGAATTAGAGAATATTTTATCTTACGATTGAGCTTTCATTTTCATATATTTATTTAAAATGATTTTATTGGATGTTATGATTTCCATTTTAGTTTTAATATATGATAATGTGATCATTACAATGACTTCATTATATGCAGTTCCCAATAAACTTGTTTGGATTATGGAAAGAATAATCAGAATATTTGGAAATTTTTGTTCTGAATTTCATTATATTTCTATTATTAGTGAAACCTGTTAGTAAAATTGGTATCTCATTAGAAGTTTTATCTTGATTCATTTCATTCTTATAGATAACCTTACCTATTTCATTAGTGGATGATAAATTAAATTATAAGGGTAAATTTAATTTAATGGGGTAGAATGTAACTACCCATTTATTCAGTATATATATTCCATTAACAAAATAAAATTATTAATATCATATACAAAAAGCACCAACAAAAAAATCTATAGCATATTTTATTTTTTGAAAATTATAGAAAATAATGTGTGACTCTTATAATGTGCTCATTAATATCTTATGATTTAATATCATAATTTCAGTATAAAGTTTGTCTTTATATGATTTTTTTGAATCATATGTGGTATAATATGAGTATATAGATTCAATTAATTTTTCACATTAAAAATTAGTTTCCTATATGATTTTTAGAATGAAATTGTTCATTCAAATTGGCTTCCTCTGAACACCTCTTTATAGCTGCCATAACATTTTTTCTTTCTTCTATTGTTTTCTTTTGATATTTTCATTCATAATTAATAGGAATTTATGTTTGATGTTCCCTCTATTTCAAAACTCATGATATATAATATTATAAGAATCATTATATATATTCATACAATTACTTCTTGCCCTATAATAATCTCATGTGTTGTTCCTTTTATATATTCTTGAAGACCCATTCTTCCATATTCTGTGGTAAACCACAAAATTTTGATCGCATTCATTGGTTTGTAATATATTATCATGGCAGTATTAGTGACCTGAATTTTTTATTTAAAATAACTAATTTAATTTTTATAAATTTTTTCTATAGTTTTATTTTTCATTTTCAATTCATACGAATAAAAATTTCTAATAAATTCATAAAATGTATATTCATTCAATATTTTTACATTCATCAATATAAACATTAATAGGATACCATTTTTATGTAAATTTCTATAAAATATTTTAACCCAAAATATACATCTAATTTTTTTTAAAGATCTCGTACAATTTATTATACTATTAAATGTGTGAGACACTTGATTAAAAATTTATACTTCTACAATATTAAATTTTTTATATTCATTACATTACATGATAATTTTAGTTCTTATTTATTTATGTAACCTAGAATATATAAACTAAAATATTTTTGATATATCATTTGTAGTGTTACATAAATATACATAGATATATAAATTTCTATTGATAACAAAAATTAAAATATTCATTAACTAGTATTATTAGACCATTTATAAATAATAATTGAAAATTAATATATCAAAATCATATTTAGGTACAATATAAGTCTTTATTATTTTAGTCAAACTATCAATGATTATATACTTAAAGAAATATTCCATAAATGTTTTTCAAATATTTAAATTCTGTCCTATAAAAAATTGGATACATTAGAGGAATCTATCCATTATTTGAACTCCTTCTAGAAACATTAAAAATACAATTTCCTACTGATGGATATGTTAGATATTTATTTATAGAAATAACAGTATATTCAATAATTATAAGGATTCATTCTAAGAAAAAAAATTAACCCTAATGTGAGAATGTATAAATGTTCATGATTAGTTTAATTGTCATTTTTAATAGAATTAATAGTTATCCATGTTAAATTTATTTACATCAGATAAATAAAATATTAAAACATCAAATTTTATAACAGTTTATATCTAATTGATACTGCATCTAGTCTTCACTTATCTAAAACATTGAGGGAAATAAAACCAACTAATATGAAATCTATGACCTTTTATGGAGAGGAAAAACACTTTATAAATTCATTATTAATCCTTGGAGCCACAACCTAAGACATTCCCTTTTCACATAGGGAGGAACAACAAAATTATTTTATTTTTATAATATTATAAGGATATAATCATGGGTTTATAGGGACTAGGGAAAAACTAAAACCCTTTTACATTTACTATCTTAAAACAACTACCACATTCCATTTTTTGATATATTACTTGAAAAAAACCATTTAAAATATATTATAACAAAAAGTAATTATGAACACTAAAAATAATAATAATAAGTAATACTATTGATTCAGATTTAAAATAATGATTTCTGGATTGTCGAGGTAGCATATTTATATACCAGTTTTAAAGAGTGTGGTATTGTGAATAACATCCCTAATGATCACTGTTGCAAGGATGTTGTCACATGTTGATGATTAGTTGAGTTATTTTTATTGATGTTTGTGGATTTGTACACATATTCTACATGCTGTTAAATCTATTTCAGGTTTTAATATTCATCCAACTCAACACCATTCTTTAATGTATTAACATGTAATATAATTACTAATATTTATTGTGTTTCATTATCATATTTCTCATAAAGATAACTATTTTAGAAATTTCATTTTTAATTATAAATTAATATAATCAGATATATATTATTCAAGTTATCATATTTTTTGCATTGTTAATTTATTCACAAAGGGTCTTGATTATATATTACTTGAAAAGCATAAAATACATAAATATTATCATTTTCTTAATTTATGAATTACATTAACAAATAATTATAAAAAATTATTAAAAAAATTAGAACAGAAATTAATAAAATTATTTTTTGAAAATAATAATTAAATGAATCTATAAGATTACCATTTTTTTGAAATAATATGTGATATTCTTAGGAAATCATATTTTCATAATAAGTAATGACCAAATACTTTACAAAAATCGCAATTGAATTTTATTTTTGACATCAGAACAATACATGTTGATCAATACACCATGATTCATGCACTGCATTGATTTAAAACAACTTATTTCTTATATTTATTCATAGTATTGCGTTACCTATCACTATGAAATGTTTTACACCAAAAATATCCTCATGTTTCATATAAAATTTACTTATGAGCCATGATGAAAAATTAATAGTACGGAGACATACACTTACTAATTTTTAAAAATAAACCTAATATTTTAATACCCTTAATAAACCATTTATATTCCTATAAAATTATTAATTCTATTTTAATTCCTTCCACATGTGATTATTCATATCTGAATTCCTTAAACAATGGTGTCATCTTAAAATCATTACCACTTTGGATGTCTACACGAATTGTTAAAATCAACACAACATCTAACATTCCAAAGCTCTTGAAAATTAAAAATCATTCATTCCTCATTCACATAGGTGTATCCAAAACACAAGAATTTATCATCCACAATATATTTATAAAATAAAATTAATTTTGAATGATATCCATTTTGGAAATCCTAGTTGGATCTACATAGTTCCAGGATATTTTATATACATTTAAATTAATTTTTATATACTTAAAAAAATTAATAACAAATTATTAAAAAAATAAAACAAGGGAAAACAACTATATAATAATATATAAAATAAAAATTAAAAATATATATTAAAAAACATGTTTCTAGACATTAAAAAGAAATATATGAAATTTTTTGACAATCAAAATATCTATATAACTTAAATGAATTTCTTACGGCATATATAAATTGGTATAACTGTAAAATTTTATTATTATGTAAAATTACAAATTTATGACTTCATTACCATCATATGAATTCACTAAATAAATTTATTCCATCACATATTTTCATTTTAATTCACTAAAAAATTATTTTTCCCTAAAAGTATCAAATGATGTTGAAGTTAATATTTTATGACGTTCATGATTTTCTAAAAAATGTAGGATGTATTAATTACGTAAAAAAATTTATCATTGAATGAAAAAAGATAGTATAGACTAATTTAAACTATTATAAATTAAATATTCTACAATTGTCAAATATATTATATGATTATTACTCTTATCATAGGGAATAAAATAAATAACGTTTAAATTTATAATAACATAAAATGATTCATGGAGCCACAATAAAAGTTGGTTCACCCATGGGGAGGGTCAGTTACATGACACTTGTACATTATGTTGTTTTATAGTTGAGTAAATTAAGAGTGTCCAATATTCAGGTGTGATTGCAACCCCCGTCTATGGTGAGAAAATAAAACCATAAATATTTTGTAGTTGGATACGCATAAGATGATAAAAGTGTATATATATACAAAATGTGTATTGCTGTATTTTATTCTAGTGATTTCGATGGATCATGTGAATAATTTTCTAAGGTAACCCATGGATGATGGTTAATGCGGGATGACATATAAATCATCAAGAATCCTGAGATATAATTCAATTATTTCTATATTCAATGATTAATTCCCTTACATTATTCATGGGATACATGGGCTAAAAGATTTCTTGAAACAATTAATTGTTAAT
The DNA here is from genome assembly GCA_963277665.1 of Viscum album. NCBI lineage: Eukaryota > Viridiplantae > Streptophyta > Magnoliopsida > Santalales > Viscaceae > Viscum > Viscum album. The sequence continues at coordinate 1,009,204,300 of OY728128.1, read as the reverse complement.
GAAATTATAAATTTTAGGATTCTACAAGTATTTTAAGGAATTTTCATCCATTTTAGTTAACTATTAATGTTTATGTTCTTATTTTTAGATAATTTTTTATCAGTGTATTTTGATTAGCTAGTTTTATTGTTATTGGAAACTATAAATTTTTTACATTATGGTGGTTAATAACGTTATAATTTTTTGGTAATAATGTGGTAGATAACCCTATTTGGTATGGGATCTTTTGGTTAGGTAAATGAGGAGGATCTCATATATATCGTCTAAAATTTGTGGATAATTTCTGGTTAAGGATATATTTTACTCAGTAGAGTTAAGGTGGTGACCCCACACCATAATTTGGGAGGGAACTATAGTTATGATGTTAATTAAGTGGTCTTTTATTATAATATATTTTAATCTGAGGGACCTGAAAGTTTTTTCTATTATTATAATTCACTTGATGCACATTCTCATGGTATATAATTTTCTTCCCCTTGATGTTAATATTAGATATCATGATAGAAATTATGAGTAAATATCTCCCTAATAGATAATGGTTCATAGTTAGGTATTTATGTTAGATTTTTTTCTAATGGTGTAGAATATAAATATACACGGTTGAGGGAGGTGAAAAAAAAAGATTTTAATTTTTTTTTCATGAGTTCTAAGATGTTTTATCATTAGGTATTAATATAATATAGAAATTTAAACTAAGTGTTTGGAATATAAAATCATGATTATGGTTTCAAGGGTCAATTAACTTATGTTGGACATCATTGAGGTGTTTTTACAGATTTGTATTTTTAATTACTATTCATGTTTGTATATTTCATGAATAAGAAGAAATAAAACTACCAGGTCATTTTCAAAAGTAGATTCAATAAGTTCATGATATGTATATTAGGATATTCAGTTCTTATAAATGGCTGAGAAGATATTGGGCATGAAGTTACTTTTTTTACATGTTTCTATTGGTGGATATTTTTGTGTCTACACATTATTTAATGTGTTTTTTTAGGTTATTACTAGTGGATATGATCAGTGTATCTGGATTTCCATCATTTCGCAGTCATCTAGAATTTACATTAAAGGTGGAGAAAATATTTATTCCATTAAACTTACACTTACCGAAAAATCATTATTGGGAGTACGCTAGTTGTTTCTAGTATCCCATGAGACCATGTAGTTGTATGAAGATTATGTGACAAATGGTATTTGGTAAAAAGGCTTGAATAAACTCAAATAAATAGAATTTATGCAACCATTATAATATTTTTTCAAAATGATATTGATCTGATTTAGTTGGTGTTGAAAGAAAATTATCCAAGTATAAGTTGTTATATATTGAGTTCACCTAGATCAATTACCTTCATTGGAAAAGGAAGTGTATGGAGGTTAGGCCATCTTTATGAAAGGTTTTTTTAATATCCTTTCTATTTTTATCACTTTTTATCCATTTATAGGTTCAGATTGTATAAAGGTGGGTATGGTGACTATGATTTTTCCCTGATTAGGAAATAACTAATTTTGAGTTCCAATATCCTATGTTCTCCATCGATAAAAAGTTACCATTATTTTTTTAATATTATTTGATTGGTCTTTTGATCATAGATAAGGTGGTTTACCACAAGACTGTGTTTTTTTGTAAATTTTCAAGCACATAGAAATTTATGGAATATTTTATATTAATAATTTAAATTCATATTGAAACAATTATTATTATTATTATTATTATTATATCTTAAATAGATCCAAAAATTGAAATTTTGGAACTTCTAATGTGTCCATAATTTACTTTTTTATCATTATGTTGCATAATATATAGTGTTAGGCCATAGACTAAAATATTTCGAGCCCTTAATTAAAATAATTTTTTGGATATAAAATTTATTATTTAAAATATCATCAAAAAATTATAGTGATATCAATTTTTGAAAATAAACCATATATAGATAGTGGAAATAAAGCATGACACAAGTTCATTCAATGTTGAGGAATGATAGACAATATATCATATGTTTATTTATGTGGAGAGGATAAATCAAACTTAATGAATCGTCATTGACTTGTATGTGAAGAGAAAACAATATACCACATAAAGTAGTATGGCCCAATAAAATATTTCCTTTGTTGTTAATATGTTTTAAGGATATCATTTTTTCCATGAATTAATTATATATTTATAAATACATAAAAAATTTATTCTATTATAACTTGTATCCATGTGTTTGTCTTATTACCAATTTATTCATTAGTTGTGTACTTTCACCATATGAACTATTTCGAAACCATTGAAAAATATACAAATTTACTAATTCCTCAACATTATTACACCCCACCTACCATCAAATTAATCATTGTCGTTCTCTATAGATAGTAGTTTACTAACGATATCACAAGATGATAATCAGGCATTGTTTTTGTTTTCCACACTCTAATATGGATGTGGAATTAAAAATGGGGATTTTTTTATCTATACAAGGGATGTAGGGTCACACAACTAGAAATTTGGCATATAACCACAAATCAATAGCCATTTTTTGGTAGAATATTTTTATTGGTCTCCCCATCCTATCATGGGGGAAATTATTCATAATTTAAGGTCATGGGAGACACACTATATGCATAAGTTAGGTAACAGAATGATTTAACATACATTATAGTTATGGTGAGAATAATGACCCATAGTTTTCAGAAATAGATATCATAACTTATTTGAGTAATATTTCTTACATATCATTATGATTCATGGAAAAATCATTCAAACAAATTAATATGATCCTCCAAATATATTCTTCAAAACTATAACCCTTCTTATGCATATCATACCGAAAACATTTCATTCTAATCAGGGAAAATGAAACATAAGAATGTGTGATATCTATTTCTCATTAAAGGTAAAAAATGTAGATATTAAAAATAATTTTGGAATTATATTATCATAATGACATGAGAACGTGATATTTATATTTGAAAAGCATACAATGAATATCATAGTTCCCAATATTGAGTTTTTACATAAATCATCATGGTTTATAAGAAATGAATCATATGGGGTCAAAGAAAATCATCCATGAGATTATAGAATTTTCATAAGACATGGAATTATGTCGCATGCATACGAATATAAAATCATATTCAATGTATTCAATTATAATAATCCAAACTATCATAGTGGATTGGGTTTTCTCTCCAAACCATCATAGTAGTCAAGGATTACACTCATGACTATCATAGTGGATAGAATCTCGTACTAAACTTGTTTCACTCCCCATTCCTGGCATACTTATTTCATTATATATCAATCTTTATCTATAGAATTGGAATGTTATATAATTCTGGATCCACAAAACACATAATTACAATAATAAATATGTGTTCAATGTGATAACAAACCATTCATCATGTCATAACTCATGAACATATAACTAATAATAAAAATTTAATTATAGTATAATCTGTTTCACTGAAATAGGTATCATAATCATTTCATCATTTGAATATTGTAAAACCCATAAAAAAACATGTTTCATAAAAATATTGTTATAATTATCATAAACCATCCATAAAAATATTATAGATTTAAGAATTGGATATTATATCTAGAAAAAGATATATAACATCATCAGATTTTGTCACAGATAAAAAAATACATTAAAATATCACATTGAATAATTCCTCAAAAAATCAATTTTATTTTTGAAATAACTCAATTAAAATCTAATAAAATTATAAATATTAATAAAAATGTATTTAACATTACCCTTAAAATAATGTAAATAATACTTAATGAATTGTGTGGCCGTAATGGTGGGATATTCTACTTAGTTCGTTTATGATAAAATAACAATTCATTTCACACATTTCGTAATAAGGAAAAAGTACATCTTTAAGAATTGATATGAAGATTCCTTCTCAAACAATTCCTTAAAATTCTAGCATTAATAAAAAAATTATATAAAAATTCATTTTATAATATCAAAATCATTCCGAAAATAGTTTTAAAAAACATGGAAATGGAATCAATTTTTTTTACTAAAGATAGAAATAATGTTTATTTCATTTAAAATTTTATTTATTATCTTGAGAACATTGAGAGGTGAAATTTAATTTAAATGATGTATTCTAAAAACATAATGTGATGAGAGAAAAAACCATGTGTTTCTTAATATGTGGATAGATATGTTTTATCATAAGAAACATAATCATAAATAATCCCAATAATCAATTACATTGTAAAATAAAACCCATAATTTATGTTAAACATAAATCATACATGTTCAAAACTTCAGTATAATAAATATAGATTTTTTGTAAGTATATTCTAGAAACATAATAATATATATCATCAAATAAATTATTTACTCATAACCGTTTATCACTTTTTTATTAACAAATCATTATTTTAGGTTATAACTATAGCATATTTCATGTTTTTTTGTTGGTTATTTTTTAGCTGTAACTTGATCAAGGTTAAATCACCACAATAATGTTAAAAATGGAATAAATATTATTAATATTTATTATATTAATTTATATTATCATCTATAAATATAAAATATAGAAAAATGAATTACACGGTTCATGGAGATGCTAAGTTGTGCATACACGTGAAAGTTGTTTTCATTTTTCGAATGGTGTAAATAAAAGAAACATAAAAATTAATTCACTATTATAAAATAATTGATATATCATTTATATCATACAAATTCATCATATATATTTTTATTATTATCCATTTCAATGTAAAATGAAAAATAACCACATTGCTTCATAGAGGCGGTAGTCCACATATATGTATGAGAAATGTTATCTTTTTCCAAAATATTAGAAGTTAATAACATATATTTGTTATTATAATTATAGATGTATAATTATTTCATAAATATAATATATATACATTATATACATTATTATTAATATCCATTTCAATTATTTCGGTTAGCGAGGTGGTAGCCCACCATAGACTTTATCAAGAGTCTCATTTAGTATTTGATGGTAGAGTATATTAATATAGTTTCTTCCTTTACCTTTAAAATATATAATTATATGTAATATAATATTTTTATTGTCTAATGATGGTTTAGGATTATTTTTATAAGTTTTATGAATAATTAAATCAACAAAACTTTGTTATAAATATACATATTCTTCAAAAAACCTCTTTAGTAATTACCCTAATGTCGTTTGACGCTTATTTTCTAAATAAACTAGCGACACAATGTCATGGTGATGGATTTTTGTAAGGTAAATTTTTAGTTGTTTAATGTACCAAAATGTTCATGATTTGTGTATATTAGAATATATGGTGTGTCCTTTTATGAGTGGGGGAGAAGATAAACTTCATATTTTTGAAAATAATAAAATATATTTATTTACAATTAACAAAAAATGGATCCCAAATAGACCATTACCAAATATTATGTGATATACGGTTGAAATATGTCTATCCAGTATTACTTATAAATTTTTTTGTTTATTTTAATCCTTGTCCATTTAGTTTAACACCCCTCCCCCTTAGTAAACATGTTTAAATGTTAATTGTAGTAACAAATTATAAGTTTTCTTAATATTAATTGTGAAAAAAGTTTATTTCACAATATTTAATAATATGTATTCATTTTAATCTAAATATCCAATCCATTTTAAAAATATCAACAAAAATAGCTGGAATAAATTATTTTAAAATTAATTCTGCCAACATGACGTAAAATTTTTTCCAAAGACTAAAATTTGTTGAAGCATAAAATGTTTTGAAATCATATTTTAGAAAATAGTCCAATTATATAATTTTTTTATTAATAACATAATTAAACTAATTATAATTTTAAAACCATTTAAAAATATAGACCTTTTAATCTCTTTTAATAAAATGATTCTTTATAATTAAATTTCTTTTTTCAATACTCGTGAGTACATTAATATCCACATAAAATTCTAAAGAATTTCCTCTATTATATTTTTGAGATTTTCTCTAAAAATTGATGTTAATTTATAAATATTTTTCATAAAATTATAAAAAATACTAATTATAATATTTTCTCATAAAAATAAATAAAACCTATACAAAGGAAAAAAAATTATTTTGAAATATATAAGTCGATACTTAAAAAATATTTACTTTATATTAAACCATTATTTATATACTTTTTAAACAAATTTATATTCTTATTTAAGAACCAATTTTATATCTTTTTTATAATTCTAAAACATTATATTTTTCATTTAGGATCGAGGTTCCATGTATCAATGGCTATCAAATATTTTATATATGAAGAAAAAAATATTCCATAAAACATCAGCATGATACATTATACCTCCCTTAAAATCATTTATTGCAAAAAATTAAACACTCCATTAAAAATTATAATATATGTATTTCATCATAACCTTAGATTCCCAAGTAGCTTCTTTGAATTTCTAATTCCTCCATAGAATAATAACCACATGAGTAGTATTTTTACATAGCACATTGTCTCTGGATTCATAGATTCTTGTGAATATTATTTACATGAAATATCATGATCCAGTGGTATAACTTATTATTTAAGTACATATTAAGGATTAAGTATGTATTTATTTATGAGTGATAGATAGAAAATATAATTAATATGATATAGATTTGGTAAAATTGGTAAATGATAAGCTACCTACCCTACTCAATCAATATTATTAATGTGTTTAATGTACATAGGTTTGATATTTCCCTTATTTCTAAATATAATAGTTTTTTTACATGAAAAATTCACATAAAAATCACCTTTCGAAATTTAAATTACATATATCATCATGAATTATCAGGATAAATTTACTATCGACTCTGAGCTGCCGTGATGTGTTATTGAATGGATTTAATTTCTTTACCATTTCTTTTCTATATGTGGTCATATTTGCTTCCTTTAACCAAATTCAAACAAAAACACTAGTGTTATATATTTATTTTAATATTACTATTTATAAGGATCTATATGAATTCAAAATTGAATATTATTTTTCACGACCCCTCCCATCAATGATGCCCCTCCTGAGCTGGCAATGGTGAAAGGGAGATAATGACCCCCGAGTCCCGCCTCCAGTAGGCCCCAGGGTGGCGACTAGAACCAAGGGTAGGAATTTTCACAAATATGGGAGGCATTACCCTTTTTTTTAAGATCGGGAAATAGGATGAGTCAAACAACAAAAGAAAAGGAATGATTAGATGAAAATAATCCCAAGCCAATACCACATGCATTTTTAAAATTTTCTGAAACAAAGTACAAAGTACAAGGAAAATCAAAATGTGAAATACCAAAAGAAACAAGAGTACCACAACTGCAATAACTCCAACTGTCCCGACTAGTAGGGTCCCACACGGCCCTGGTTTTCCTTCTAGAATCCTAAAAGTAAATGTAGGGTGAGCATACAAGTATACTCAGTAGGAAAAGCTAAAGCTCTCATGCACAGGTGGGGAGACATCCTAATGCCCCGTGAGAACAAAAAAAGAACCAAAACCTAACAAGTAAATCAATCAACACAACCTCACTAGCCCTGCTCAAAAAAACACAAAACAACATGTAGTAGTATATAGGAACAAGATTATTGGGTACCCCACACCATTTCCCCCTACTAGCTAGATTCTCCTCCAAATGACGAACTTCATAACTATACTACACTCTTCCTACCCGCACACACATGTGCCTCACAAACCACATATCCCGCCCGCACACACCTAGGCCTCACAAACCACATATCCCGCCATCTCACACCTAGGACTCACAAACCACATATCCTGCCCGCACACACCTCGGCCTCACAAACCACATATCCCCCGCACACACCTGGGCCTCAAAAGCCACATATCCCACCCGCAGACACATGTGCCTCACAAACAACATATCACATCCCCACTCGAACACACCTCGGCCTCATCCCGAATATTATTGAGAACACTAAACTATCCCGAAGAGTCTTGGGCTAAAATCAAAACAATCGAAACCTACCCAAAGAGTCTTGGGTGTAAGGTCACCTCAATCCATCACAACCTGTGGAAGAAGGAGCAGGAACGAGCTCATATCTAGGGAAAGAACACCCTCTCCCATGAAATAGGAGTGTTCGACACTAAGTACTCAACATAGGTGGGGTGTGACAAAACACAAAGATGCAGATAAATATGTATACCAAACACACAGCCAAACATATGGTTTCTAAATAGAGAAACTGAGCACGTTCCTCATAACTACTACTACGAATCATGAATACTACAAACAAACCAAACACCATTTAGGATTTCATGTTTCAATATAATTAGTTTATTAGATCCTTAACTACTGGGCAATTATCAAACCAGATCAAGCGGTTCGTAGAACAAAACCCTACCAACCACAAATCATGTTAGATAGAACACAAGCATCATAAAACCAATATTTTTATCATCAAAAAATCCCCATTGATTTTTCCAATGTTTAATTCATTATCATTCCCCATTGTTCATTCATCAACTTTCTACATTATTTTAATATCACAACCCATTACTACACCTATGCTGCCACTATAACCACATCTCCACAATCGTATCGCAAAACAAGGCTCGTGCCCCATCATTTCCCCTTTTATATACTTTACTGCAGCCTAGCTGCCCATTTTATTCATAATAACCCAAGAATCACCCCCCCCCCCCCTTCACACACCACGAACCAAACCAAAACCCTCATGTTCATTATTACACTTTGTTCAACCGGGGTGATCACACAAGGGTTTCGAATATTCATTTAATCTGTCAACATTACATGATTAACCAATTTCCATATTCCAAAATGTTTCTATAAAATAGCCTAGAAAGATAGGGAAACATTTAATTGTGTAAGGAAATGCCCCCAACCACTGTAATTTTCAGTAGGAAAAAGCTTATTCTATTCACAACATAACAATAGGATAAAAAAGGATAAACATAACAACTTCCCAATCCTCTTTCATTAATCCAGTTATTATCTACATTTAAACTGGTTAAACTATGTCTTGTGGAAGCAATAGGACACCCATCCCGCTTGATGCACAAATTAGAGAGACGAAGGTAAAATCCCTACCTCAAAGGTTTTTGAAGAAACCATGATGGTCGTAGAATTCTCAAGAAATTGGGTCGATTCTCCACGAATCTTCTTTAGATCTCCTATCCTAACATAACGAAGGACAAATCACATCACAAATGACAACCATACACCTAGATCTGCCCATAACGGGCATAGATCTATTAAGACGAGAGAAGTGGGGGAGCAGATCTAGGTAGATCTAAGAAACCAAACAAAAGGATCACATACCTCGAGAAACCGGCTTCGATTCGTGAACAGAAACCTCTAGATATCCTCCACAATGATTGGGAGAGGTTCTTCCACCTTCAAGGAAGGGTAATCCAGAGTTATGGCCGATTAGGGGCTTAAATGAGGTGATTAAAGGAAAAATGAGTTAGATCCATAGATTTAGGATCTAACATTAAGTTACCACCTGGTTATTCCGCACAGTTTAACAAACAGTGCGCTAACCGTGCAATAGCTTCTCCCTCAAAAATCACTCCTCGCACCGTTAGTCCGCACTGTTAGCCAAACCGTGCACTTACCATGTGTTAGCCATTGCCTCCAACACCAACCTTGCACAGTTTGACCACACGGTTTAGTCAAACCATGTGCCAACCGTACCAAAGCTATTGGCCTTTATATTTACTTAAATGTCCACCCAAACACACCCCCCCAGTCACCTTTACCTCCCCTCACACCTTTAGTACCACATTTCACAAAGGAATGGACTGGAGAGGTCTGATCCATTACATCATATACCTCTTAAAACATTCTCATCCCCGCGAATTCAAAACCAACCCATAATAACTCAAAAAGACACCTAATTGGGCACTTGTTATAATAGGATCCCAACTAACAACCATAGTCATAGGTGTTAGGAATTCCTTCTCCTATGTTGAGATATTATCCACTTTATGCGGAACGGACTCACCTACATGGGTTCAATCGCATCCACATTAATGCGTCTCAATTAAGGATCAGGTTTTTCCCTTTCCTCACACATCCGGACATGTTACACACTTCCAGTGAACAAGGAAACAAAACACCTCACAACCCACAATCCAAGAATTCCATATATCAAAGGTAAAAAGTATAACATCAAAACAATGCTCAAAAGAACAAATAAAAACACAAGTCAAAACAACTCTGTGTACAGAGCGTGCATCTGAGCCTCCTACTCCCAAGTTCTCTACTCGAGGCCGCCATGCCTCCACAACACACAAAACAAGGCCATGATTCATCCATAGAGAACCATCTCTTTACGATCCTTGATTTTGACTGGTCATTCCTCAAAGGTCACATCATTTCCCATATCTAACTCTCCTCAGTCGATAACTTGAGATTCATCGTGTAAGTATCAAAGAATCTTGGAGATGTGGAAGAAATCATGAACCTTCTCCGATTAATGTGGCAGGGCCAGCTGATATGCCACCTCGCTGACTCGCCTTAGCACCTCGAAAGGTCCGATGAACCTAGGGGAGATTTTACTAGCTTTCCCAAACCTCCACTGCCCCCATCGAGGGGAAACTGTCAAGAACACGTGATCTCCCACCTCAAACTCCAAGGGACTCCTCCGACGATCATCGTAAGACTTATGGCAGTCCTGGGCCGCTTTCATCCTCTCACGCACAAGATGAACTTTCTCTATGGTGCTCTGTACTACCTCTGGCCCAAGAGAACTTGTCTCACCATCTTTTTCCCAAAAAATTGTTGAACGACATGGACTTCCATAAAAATCCTCAGATGGTGACATTACAATAGTAGAGTGGAAGCTGTTGTTGTAGGAAAACTCTACTAAAGGAATGTGTTGCACCCATGATCCTCCAAAATTCAGAATGCATGCTCGCAGCATGTCCTCCAACGTCTGGATAGTCCGTTCTGTCTTCCCATCAGTATGGGGGTGGAAAGTAGTGTTATGGCGTAGCGGGGTCCCAAAGGAATGTTGTAAACCCCTCCAGACTCTTGAGGTAAACCGAGAATCCCGATCTTAGACACTGGTCTTTGGAACTCTCGACAAACACACCACCACGTCTACGTACCTTTGTGGAAAAGTAATCACTGGGCCAGACTCCTTAAATGCTAAGAAGTGAGTTGATTTCGTCAGCCAATCCACAACTACCCAGATAACATCATAAACACCCTAATCTCTAGGTATTCCTATGATGATGCCCACTAATATGTCATACCACTTCTACTCGGGGACATCTAAAAGATGCAACAGACCAATGGGAACACGGTGTTCAGCCTTTACTTGCTGACACACTAGGTACTTAGCCACAAACTCTGCCACTTCCCGTTTCACCCCAGGCCACCAAAATTGTTCCCTTAGTCCTTGTTACATTTTTGAAACCCTCGGATGTACCGCCAAGGCTGAGCTATGGAACTCATGGAGAACTCCCTCACGCATCGCCTCCGGGACAAACAACCTTCCATGAAAAAACATCTGATGTCTGCTGTCCTCTGACCATCCTTCTAGATTGTTTCCCTGATCGATATGATCCCACATTACTTCCACCTCAAAGTCTCCCTACTAGGACTCTTCCACCTGCTGCATCAATGAGGACTTCCCCGTCATCTGAAACAAATAGCCTCTAACACCCTTAACCCTTTCATCCAAGTGCAAGGCAATCAATTCTCCCATCGTGTTCCAAGCATCAATGGATTCCTGAACCACTTACTTATGATACTTCCTGCTCATGGAATCGGCCACAATGTTGCCCTTACATTCAGTGTAAGAGATCTCGAAGTCATAGTCTTAGAGAAACTCAACCCATCTCCAATGCCGTAAGTTCCGGTCACACTGGGAGAAGATTTAACGTAAGATCATGCGATCTGAGAAGACCACGAAGAGCTCCCCAAAGAGGTAATGTTGCCACAACATGAGTGTGAACACTACTGCTACATGCTCTAGGTCATGGGTGGCATAGTTACGCTCTTGAGGGCGTATCTGCCTAGACCCATAACAGATCACACCGTTCTTCTGCATCAGTACACACCTTAAACCAAGGCCAAGAGAATCACAAAACACCTCATATAAAAACCCTTCCTCTGGAAACCTGAGTACTAGAGCACTGACCAACTTCCCCTTTAGGTAGTGGAAAGGTTTCTGGCACTGCTCGCTCTATAGGAAGACCTGGTCCTTCCTATTCAAAGATGTCAATGGAGCAGCAACTCGAGATATTTCTGAAACGAACCTTCGATAATAACCTGCCAACCCTAGGAAACTACGAACTTCTACCATGCTCTTGGGTGCCACCCAAGAAACAACTACCTCCACCTTCGACGGGTCCACTGACACTCCATGTCGAGACACCATGTTCCCAAGGAAGTGTACTTCTTATATCAGGGACTTACACTTCAACAATTTCCCATAAAGTTGGCGGTGTCGAAGGACTTCTAAGACTTTCCTGACATGCTAAACATGCTCCTCCTCTGATCTTGAGTAGATCAAGATGTCTTCGATAAACACAATGATGAACTAGTCTAGAAACTCTTGTAAGATAAGTTTCACAAGTCCCATGAACACAATTGGTGCATTCGTAACTCCAAACGACATCACTACAAAATCTAAGTGTCCATACCTGCACCTGAAAGCCATCTTCAGGATGTCACTGTCCTTTACCCTCACCTGACGATATCCAGATCGTAGATAAATCTTAGAAAACTTACCTTCTCCCCTCATCTTGTTGAAGAGATCATCTATCCTGGGAAGGGGGAAACAGTTCTTGACTGTTACCTGATTCAACCTTCAGTAGTCTATGCATAGCCTGAGACCACCATCTTCCTTATTCACGAACAAAACTGGAGATCCCCATGGCGACACGCTGGGTTGAACAAAACCCTTCTCCATCAGATTTTCAATCTGAATTCACAACTCCTGCAACTCCAAAGATGTCATCCGATAAGGGGCCATTGAAATCGGATGGGCACTAGGTTGTATGTCTATCCAAAACTCAACATCACGTCAGGGGGGGGGGGGGCAGAGTCACAACCTCCTCAATAAAATCATCGAGGAACTCCCCAACAACCTATGGGACATCTATCGTCTTTGTATTGGCTGAAACCATAGATAACCCACCTAACAAGGAGAGGAGAGGCTTCACATGATGGCTTCCTACATGATAGCTCCTCTCGCCAACAAAATCCATATGTTGTCCATCCATGTCCGAGAACACGACTCTTCTTCAGAAGCAGTCAATAATGTCACTAATAGCAAACAGCTAGTCGATGCCTATGATGACATCGTATGGATGCATCTGTAGCTAAAGTAGGTGCCCAATATATCGATGTGGTCCCAACATTAGCCCACATCCCCAGTAAACACAAGTTACACTGGTCTGGCCTCCAACTGGTGTACTCAGCACCAGGGGTACAGAATGTCTCTCTACATCGTACCTTGCACCACCTCTATCCTACAGGAGCTATCAACTCTCCTGTGTGCAACTGTCCACACCCAGCCCCTCTGCCTCTCTGATGTCAACCACCTCCCCGACCATGCCCCAATCGGGGTCCCTGGGGAGCACCCTGAGGTCAACCTCCTCCTGCAATGTCTGCCCGTGGAGGATCAGGGTCCTGCTGCTGCTAGAAGGGCCTCGCCGACAACTGGTGCTGCTGAGGTGGGCGCTGAACCTTCCCACCTCCACTGAACAGAGCTCGGGTCAGGGACCGACTCTAAACATGCCCAAAAACTCCGCAAGAGAAACACTTCAGTCTTGGGCTCATGAAAATGGATGAGGACTCGAAAATCTGAACTCGAACTGTTGGGACATGCTCCCTAGTGGCATGAATCTGGAAGGCCCTATCGTAGGAGACCTACTGCTGACTGCCTTCCCCTTCGACGAACTTGGTTGGATCCCTGCTCGTGGTGCACCTCCCTGCGAGTGCATCCTCTCTACAACCTCTGCCTTCTTCTATACTACCAAGTACATCTGAAGGGTGAAGGGGGTGAAAACATACTCGAGTGAAGGATGAATCGCCTCCTCCAAACGTCTCACCCGAGACTCCTCATTCGGAAAGAGGTCCGTGTAAAAGGGTAGGATACCCTTGAACATGATCCTCAATTCTCGTACTAACATACTCCCCTTCTAGAGGGAGATTAACTCCTGCCGCTTCTCTGCATTATTCATGGAATAAAGGAATTCTTCTCAGAACTCCTTTTCAAAGTCATCCCATAGAACCTCTGCCGCTGACCTCTCCATGAGGTAGAGCGTCCACCACTAATGTGCCGCACCTCTCAGCTGACTGACTTCTAGGGGAACCCAGTACACCCTCGGAGCACATATCAAAATAAAATATATCCCTAGCTCCTCAATCCATCCCTCATTCTCCATATCAGAAGTATTACCCTCATAATTCTTGAGGGTTTGTCACTAGAAAGAACGAAGTGTCTTCTACCACTGATCATCTTCATCCTCTCGGTCATTCCTAAACTGATCGACCGCTTGAATCAGCTGGTCCTTGACTGTCTGAGTCACCCGGGGATGACTTCCAGGTGCCATAGCTATATGGTAAACAAAGATCATCTACGCCAAAGTAGTAAAGAAATTTCTCAAGGTTTCATTTTATCAATTTATTTCAATTTCATTCTCAGAACACCAAAATCTAGTAAAACACAGACATGATGATGCAATTACCTTCCCTAGGGTCTCTACCGTTCAATCAATGTAGTCTCACTTGGTCATTTGGTAGGCTCAGAGTCCTTGCATCATATCACGAGGGCCCTGAAATCCCTTGTCCTAGCCGGTTTTCCCTAGCCTATGTCACACACCAAGATCACCTAACACTGTTGCCCTACCATCACATGCAATCCTAACTGTGCCTAACTCCAGACTCCATCCTATATCTCAACCATCCCCTCTGATACCATTATGTCATGACCCCCTCCCACCAAATATGTCCCTCTTAAGCTGGCTATGGTGAAATGGAGATAATGACCCCCGAGTCCCACCTTCAGTAGGCCCCGGGGTGGCGACTAGCACCAAGGGTATGAATATTTACAAATATGGGAGGCATTACCCTTTTTATTTAAGACCGGGAAATAGGATGAGTCAAACTCCAAAATAAAAGGAATGGGTAAATGAAAATAAACCCAAACCAATCACACATGCATTATAAACAGTTCAAAAACCAAGTACAAAGTACAAGGAAACTCAAAAATTGAAATACCAAAATAAAAAAGAGTACAAAAACTACAAAACTCCAACTTTCGCGACTAGTAGGGTCCCACACGGCCCTGATAGTCCTCCTGGAAACCTGAAAGTAAACATAGGGTGAGCATACAAGTATTCTCAGTAGGAAAACCTAAATCTCTCGTGCACAGGTGGGTAGACATCTTAAAGCCCCGTGAGAACAATAGAAGAACCAAAACCTAGCAAGGAAATCTATCCACCCAACCTCACCAGCCACGCTCACCAGAACACAAAACAACAGGTATTAGTAAATAAGAACAAGAGTATTGGCTACCCCAAACCATTTTCCCATACTTGCTAACTGCTCTTCCTAACGAAGAATGTCCTAATGCTACCACACTCTTCCTGCCCGCACACACCTGGGCCTCACAAACCACATATCCCACCTGCACACACCTGGGCCACACAAACCACATATCCCACCTACACACACCTCATCCTCACAAACCACATATCCCGCCCTTACACACCATGACCTCACAAACCACATATCCCGCCCACACACACCTGGGCCTCACAAACCACATATTACATCCCCACTTGAACCCACCTGGGCCTCATCCCAAAGATTCTTGGGAACAGTAAACCTGAATAAAGATTCTTGGGCTAAAATCACACCAATCGAATCCTACACGAAGATTCTTATGTATAAGGTTTCCTCAATCCATCAAAGCCTATGGAAGAAGGAGTAGGAAGGAGCTATTAGCTTGGGGAAACACCCTCCCCCATGAAATGTGAGTGTTCATCTCTATGTGCTCAATATGGGTGGGGTGCGACAAAAGACAAAGATACAAATTCATATATGTATACCAAACACACAACCAAACCTATGGCTTATAAACAGAGAAACTGAGCACGTGACTTGGCACTGCTACTAAGTAGCATGAAAACAACAATAAAACCAAACCCCATTTAGGTTTTCTTTTTTCAAAAGTATTAGTTTATTAGTTCCTTAACTACTGAGAAATTATCAAACCAGATCAAGTGTTTCGTAGAACAATACCCTGCCAACCACAAATCAAATTAGATAAAACACAGGCAACACAAAACCTGCATTTTATCATAAAAAAATCCCCATTGATTGTTCCCGCGTTTAATTCAATATCATTCCCCACAGTTCATTCATCAACTTTCCACATTCGTTTAATATCACAAACCATTACTGCATCCATACTGCCACTATAACCACATCTCCACAACCGTATCACAAAACAAGGCTAATGCCACATAATTTCCCCTTTAATATCATTTACTGCAGCCCTGCTACCCATCCTATTTGTAATAACCCAGAATTCACCCCCCCCCCTTTCACAGACCACGAACCAAACCAACACCCACTTGTTCATTATTCCATTTTGTTCTACCGGGGTGATCACACAAGGTTTTTGAATATTAATTTAATCAGTCAACTTTACGTCATTAACAAATTTCCATATTTCACAAAGTTTCTATAAAACGGTCTAGAAAGATAGGGCAACATTTAATTGCACATGAAAAGGCCCCCAATGATCGTGGTTTTCTATAGGCATAATTCTATTCAATTCACAACATAACATTATGATAAACAAGGATAAACATAAAAACTTCCCCATCCCCATTCTTTAATCAAGTTATTATCTTCATTTAAACTGGTTCAACTATTTCTCGTGGAATCAAGAGGACACCCATCCCACATGATGCAAAAATTAGAGAGACAATGGTAAAATCCCTACCAATGTTTTTTGACAAAACTACGACGGTCGAAGAATGCTTAAGAAACATGGTCAATTATCCATGAATCTTCATTAGATCTCCTCTCCTAACACCAAAAAGGCCAAAGCTCATCACAAACACCATCCATACACCTAGATATACCCATAACGGGCATAGATCTAAGAAAATGAGAGAAAAGGAGGAGCAGATCTAGGTAGATCTAAGAAACCAAACAGAAGGATCGCATACCTCGAGAAACCGGCTTCGATTCGTGAAGAGGAGCCTCTTGATCGCCTCTAAAATGCTTGGGAGAGGTTCTTACACCACTATGGAAGGGTATTCCCTAGTTATGGATGATTAGGGGCTTAAACGAGGTGACTAAAGGCAAAACTATTTAGATCCACAAATTTAGGATCTAACTTTAAGTGCCTGCATAGTTAGTCTGCATGGTTTAACAAACTGTGTGCTAACCGTGTGGTAGATTCTTCCTCGACAATCACTCCTTACACAGTTAGTATGCACGATTAGCCAACCCATGCACTAAATTTGCGTTAACCACTACCTCCAACACCAACCTTGCTTGGTTTGGACGCACGGTTTAGCCAAACTGTGCGCCAACCGTGCGGAAGATATTTCCCTGTAGATTTCCTTAATGGTCCACCCTAACGCACCCCCAAGTCACCTTTACCTCCCGACACACCTTCAGCACAACATTTCACAAAGGAATGGACCGGAGTGGTCCGGGCAATTACATTATTGTTATATGAAAATTAGAACATAGGAAGGCTTCAATTACAACTACCTTTAAAATCCATAGATAAGGTTCTCAACACATCATTACATTTAGTAGTTTGATGTGGAGATATAAAACTGTTGTGTTAGTTCATGAGGCGAAAATTCTCCATACAAATGATATATCGTTTTGTTTCCCTATTTATGTATGATGAGATGGATATAGGTTATTAAATTACCACAATAAAATATATGTCTATTAAATATAATTTAAAATTATTTAAACAAGATTTAGGAGGATTCTATGTAGGTAGAATAAGAAATATATGAAAAACATATTGTTAATTAATATATATCTTTTTTTGGAAAACCTATTTAGTTTTCTACATAAATTCGTACAATAACAGTTTTCATATAAAAAATGGTCTCTAAGTAGTGATGAGGAATGTAATAATGTAATTTTCCATGGCTTCTTTCAAACCAACAACTCTTAAATCATTGAGATGATAGGGGAGGGTGTGTCCATTTATTAGTGTGAGAGAAGACACAACTGGTATTTTTAATAGATCAAAATATTTTAATGTATTAATAAATTTAAATGGATCCAATAATTAAATTAATACAATATTATATCATATATAGTGTAAATATGTCCTTAAAAATAATTTATTCAATATTTTATTATGTTGTATCCCTTATCTCTTTAGATTAACTGCGATAAAACTATTTTAAGCTTAACCATGGTAAGCTATTTTTACAGTTATTACTCTTTAACTTTTAAAAATATATTATAATTATATTAATTAATATTTATTATATTTATTCCAAATATTAATTGAACTACCTCAAATTGAATCAATTTAA
This sequence comes from Viscum album, assembly GCA_963277665.1. Classification (NCBI taxonomy): domain Eukaryota; kingdom Viridiplantae; phylum Streptophyta; class Magnoliopsida; order Santalales; family Viscaceae; genus Viscum; species Viscum album. The sequence goes on along the minus strand of OY728128.1, from coordinate 1,009,185,795 downwards.
ACTGCAAACAAGGTGAAAAATGATTTTCCCAAATAATAGTTTTCATAAGTATAAAAGTTTTTGGTATAAGAATTCAATATTAAATTGATTCAAATGAACTAAATTTTATTAAAAAATTATAACTAAGCTCTTTTTAATTTTAAACCAATTTTTTAAAAATATAGCATTGTAAATACTTTATTGGAAAAGATAATGGTTAATAAAAATCACTATTTTTATTATTTATTAATTTTTTAATAATTTCATAAAATTGTAAAAAAATTATCTCTCAGGTAATTTTGACATATTGATTTAAAAAATGGTTTTCATTTTTCAAAATATATTTTAGAAGAGTTTCAGAAAAATTAATTCTATTTTTTATCATCCAAATAAAATAAAAATTTTTAAAGTAATAATTTTTTTTCGAAAAATATAAATGCATTATTAAAAAAATATTAACTATATATAAATCCAATATACATATTTATTAAAAAATTGGTTATTCCTATACATACAAAAAATTTCATGGTGGGTTACAACAATAAGAAATATTGTTATTAATTTTGACCTGGGGTTTCATGTACGACAATCAATGGTAAAAATTTGTAGTTGAATAAAATAATTTTTAAATAAATTAAAGGGGTTTTACAACCAGGTCAAACCATAGATATAGTGTTTTATATAGATATAATCATTTGAAAATATATCTATATTGTATAGGTTGTAATATATTTATAATATTTATATTATTGTAATCAAAATTACATAAAATAAAAAAAATGAATAAAATTGGAATAGAGATACAAATTCAATATAATGTTTCCAAATTATGATATCTCATAACCACACTAATAATAGAAACACAGACCATTTATATATGTAGAATGAGGGAAAACATGGGGTTATTATGGGATGTAAGCCCACCGATAATGAATATTGATATCCGCATTCATGAAGGTGTATTACACTAGACATTGGAATATTCCCCCTTATAGTTTCATAAGTGTGTTGATGTTTCCATATTAATTTTTTTAGAAAACCATGTGAGATAAAACCCCAAATAATGATAAGAGTACAAAAATGATTATTCCCCAAGAGTGTTACATTAAACAATGAAATTAAAAAAAATTCAATCCATGAATCCATATATTTTGAATATGCTTTCTATATTCCATGGTCGATAAATAATTGGTAAATAAATTGGAAATTGTATCATTAGATAATTCATATTTCATTTTCATATCTTCTTTAATCTTTAAAATTTGTGTGAAGGAGAAAAATTTTGGTTGTATTCATGTTTTCTAATATTTTTTTTGAATCCATTAATTTTGATATGTACACAACATATTACAATAATAATTTAGGAGAATACTATATATAGTAAAACCACACTTTTCTTACACGTGTTGAGTCATAAAACAAAACAAAACACATTCTTAATATGCCTTATGAAATAATATAATTTATGCATTATTTAAAGATGTTATAATGAGTGTTTGTGTTTTTTATATTTAATAGATGGTATTAACTCCAATGTGAACAAATTTCTAATATTCGATCATGCATTATGAGTAACTGATAAAAAACCTGATAGTGTAATTTCATCAATATATTTCTCTATCTTCTAAAAATATAATAATCCCAAATCATGTATTCCATAAATATAATCTAAATTATTTTTAATTATATTATAGTGCCTTCATATATGGTCGTAAATATACCCTCTAAACAAATTATTATAAAATAATATACAATTAAGAGTATAATTTAAAATATATATACAAGGTATTTGATCGAATAGAGGTATTTTACCATAAGACCAACCAAATATTAAATTTCTTCCCAATTTGAATATTTATACTTTCCACTATTAAATGATTTAATAACTATTTGACTATATGTTATATTTATTGTATACATAATAAATTACATTTTAGCCTTTTATGTGTAATTTTATTAATGCATAATATAAACCACTTGATATAAGATAAATTTATAAACTAAGAGAATACATGGTTTCAACCAAGTTTATCATTTAAAATACATCTTTTAAATTTATCATTTCATTATTGACTCGTTATACTATTCGTATGATAGTTAAATCATCAACATAAATATAAATTATTACACACACACACACACACACACATATATATATATATTATTTTAATAATAAAAATACATAGTCATATGGGATCATTTTCAAACCATTTGTTTAAAAAAAATCCACTCAATCCATTTTTCCACATAAACCTATATTTCCATAATTTGTATAATCATTTGTCTAATTTATTTTTACATAGGCCCTTGGATTGTAATTCTAATGTTTCAATAATTCTCACGCATTCAATAATTCTTAAATATATAGTACTATTATGTGACCCATATATAAATGTTTTCACAGTATCCATAAAATATACATTATCCATTTCATCTTTTATAAGACTTATCGGAAACTGAGAGTTAATATCATCCATTAATGGAGAATATTATTATTTATAATAAATTTCAAATTTATGGAAAAAAGAATTATTTGATAAAATGAGTTTTATATGTTATAATAACATTTTTAAAATTATTTCATGAACCAAACTTTATTTATTTCCAATTAGCTTCAAATATTATGATATAGTCCTAATATATCTAAAAATGTCTACTTATTAGATGAATTTATTTCTAATTACATTTAATCATTCCATTTATTCTTACCAGGTAGTTTTTTTGTGATCTATAAAAGGAAAATGTCTGGGATAATCATTATAACAAGAAGTTTCCACACAAAATGAAAATATTTCAGGAATATTTTCTACTTTTCATCAATTGCATATACAAAGAATAGATAAATATTTATAATATATTTAATTATTTCAAAATAAATCACAGTTTTAAATATCATGTGAATACTCTTTATATTCCTAATCATTTTTTCTTCATGAACACATAAATTAAAATTTTCTTTTGAAATGAAATCATCTGTAATAGTGTATTCAATTAAATAAAATATGATTCATTTTTGATGGTTTCTATCTTTATATCCAACTAGTGTTCTTTTATTTATTAATTTTTTTATCATTTCTATAACATAATTATATAATTATTTATTTGGGACATTAATTATATCTACTTAGTTTGTTGTTGGTACATTGAGTTTATTTAGAAAATGTTTCATGCAATAATTTATTGGAAAATTGATTATTCCAATTCATGAAAATGTACAATATTTTTCTTTCCATATTACATTCTATGATTTTTTTTTCAATAAAATACAATGGTTTTACATTCTAGTTATTCTCCTCCCTCTATTTCTTTTCTGTCCCTAATTCTGTGAGACCTATTTCATTTATGTGAAAATAATTAATAATCAATTTAAATGAATCACCCGTTTTTGTTTTAGGAAACATGGTGATGGATGGGGATTAATATCCTACATATACTCTTAACCACCTTTAAGGTCCAATTTATATATTTCATTGGGAAGAAAATGTAAAATATTCCTTGCAACCAAAAATTCATTACTGTGAGATATCATGATCTTACCTCATTGCTGGTTGGAGTTGATAGTGTAATTTATATAAACTTGTTCTGATGAAATTAATTATAGATCATTAAAATATTAATGGCTTAATAGTATACTCAGTTGATGTATTTTCAATAATATTGTTCTATAAATAAGAATAACGGGTTTCTTCAATGATTATGGTAACCTATTTATTGTATTCACATGGGTAAATAGATTGTCTACAATAATCCCCATTTCCATCTAGTATTAATTGAAATCTTGGGGCATAAATTATTTGTCATTTTCAATAATTAAATTTTTGAGTACTTAACCCGGAAATAATTCCCTCAATTAAATAATAATAGAATAAATCTATAAAAACTCTACATCTCATATTGACAGAAAACTTAAATTTGAACATTTATTGGATTAATTTATTTATACCATAAAATATTTACATATTTCACATATTATATTAATACATAAATATATACATCCTTGGATTTTTTCAATAATGGTGTGAATTTGGGAATTAATTATACTTGCCGATAGTCTCCAAATAATATTTTCTATAGAACAGGCCTTGTATGCTATTTTTTATTTTAGAAGATCATATGGACCATTATTAACTATCCATGTTAACTCTAAATTATTTTTCGCATCATTCATGAACTAGGATGACTTGATTAATGATCCCACAAATCAATGGTATTCTCTCTTCAAATATTTATTATGATTTGTCTTTGAATTGTAACATGGAAATAGATTGGATAGGTAATTTTCATAAAAACATCATTAGACCATCTCGCTCCAATTTGGTCTGGAGAATTTCTCACCGAAAGATACCAACAGATTTTTATCTTCAGCATTGTGGTATCTCTTTATGTTCCTCTAATGTTTATTGTCATCAACAGAGAGATGATGATGGTCATTTGTTTCTTTGCTCTGTTACTACTACTTCAATGTGGAAGCCTCTAGTGGACATCTTTGAAGTCTCAATTCCTATGATGACATCCATCACGGTGTTTATTCAGAGATGGAAGTCTCTTTCTCTTTCTTCACGGTTGTTGGACTTATTTCAGGTTACCGCTTCTGAGTTGCTGCATTATATATAGTCTTCTAGGAATCATGATTTTTATGGGAATCAGTCCTTCTCGGTAACTGATGCTTTCTCAACCATCCTTGTTGTGATGCTTGCGGCAAGCTTACCTACGAAACATTTTTGCACCAATTCTATACATGATTTTTCTGTTCTTTCCCGAATTGGAATCAAAGGCAATTTTAGATCTCCATATGGTACTTTTGATGTTTTCTGGCAAGAACCACTTTTTGATTGGATGAAACTTAATTTAGATGGTTCCTCGAAGGGAAATATGAGACCTTCAGGGTATGGCTCCATTTTTAGGGATCATCATGGTCATGTGATTGGTTGTTTCCATGGCTCTGATGGTATTGCATCTTCAATTGAAGCTGAGATGCTGGGAATTATTATTGCGGTGGAGCAGGACAAACATCGTGGGTGGAATAACCTTTTTTTGGAAAGTGAATCGACTGTTATTGTCTCTGCCATCAGAGAAGGATAATTCCATCTATCTTGGAAACTTCATAATTGTTGGGTGAACTGCTTGGACTCCCTTCGATCTATGAATCACATTATTACTCGTGTCTATTGAGAAGCTAATTCTGTTGCAGATGGTTTGGAAAACAATGGAATTAATGCTGTTGACTTCATCTAGTATGATAATCTCCCTGATGTTTTTCCCCTTTTGAAAAGGGATTTGGATAGATGTTCTTTTTTAGGATCATGTAAGTTGGATTATTTATTTTAATAAAGGGGTCTTGCTTTTCTGGGCAAGGTCTCATCTCCTTTTCCAAATTTTTTTTAGGATTTAAAGATAATAATGAATCTCTTATAAATAAAATTTTCAAATTATGTAATGAAAAAAATGCTTCACCAGTCCCTTCTACAAGATCTGGAATAAAATATAGATTATTCAAAATTAGTGTTTTTGGTTTTATTTTTCAAAATTACATTGTTGTTTTTTATTTTTTTGTGTTGTTCCACTACCAAGTATGAAAATATAAATTGTATGTATTTAATTAAATTTAATTATTAAAAGTAAATATAATGATATTAATAAATAATACATTATAAAATTCAAACATAAACACATTAGGAATAAAAATCATGAAGACCAGATAATATATTTTATATCATTGCTATTAAAAAGTTTCTGAGTTTTTTCAATGAAGTATATAATCAAACTCATAAGTAACATCACTCACCTTGATGAATGTATAATCATCATTTGATATCTCATGGTTCAAATAAATTTTATCCATATTTTATAAAACATTAAAGAATGTATTAAGAAAATTTTGATCATTCTTAAGTTCTTCATGTTATTCATCAAATATCATAAAATGTTGCTTTATGTTTTTGAAGTCTCATGACTATTGTCCCATAGAACCATACATATATCAAGAATCATCAGGATTCCTTCGAGTGTTCGACATGATATTACTTTTACTATTACCATCACTTTGGTTGTAACCATTTTTACAAATATATCAATTTCCATGACTACCACAAAAACAGAATCCACCATGAGAATAATGTCCTCATTTTCATCCTCTAATTTTATTATTTTCTTGTCAAATACTACTTTCATTAGTAATATCTACTATAGAACTAGTTGAATGAGGATTATCTTTTCATTTCAAAATCACTTCATTCCCCAATACATCAAAAATAATGATATTTAATCTGAATATTATTTACATCCTCATAAGAGATATTTCTGTTGTAGGGTTATGTGTGTTTTTTGAAAAGTTTCATAAGTTATTCCAAGAATATCGATATCTAAAATAAATAAAACATTATATAATTTTTTATCAATTTTCACTAATGTATAATTATAACCATTTTCACTTTTATAATCATGGAAGCATAGGGTATTCCATTCACAATGAGTACCTCGATAATAAAATCCTTTTGGTGATAATTTCACTCTTTCAAAAATTTATATAACTATCTTTTGTCTACAGAAAAAATATATTCACATTTCATTATTTCAATGATATTTATTCTAAAGAATATCATCATATTTTATTTATCATTATGTGTTTCTGAAGTATTTTCCTTAATTTTTTCCTTGTGACCCATCAATTCATGTTAGTATTCAACATTCCTTTTTTACTACATGTAATTACTTCGGTTAATATAAAGAATAATAAATTCTAGTTACATGTGATATAAAATAATTATTACATGGAAAAAAAATTATTATTTTGATATTAGAATGAGTGTTTAAATTTTTTTAAAAGAAAAAACAATTAATAATTATTGTAATAAAAATAAAAAATTTGATTTATAAGATAAACATTATTTCTTAATAAAATTATATATATATTACCCAACTATACTCACTTAATAAGTCATTTTAAAGGTGGTTAAAAATATGTAATTTGATAAAACACATTAATAAAGTTAAAACATCATCAAAATACATATTGAATAATTTTAAAATCATCATGAAATTGAAAATAAATAAGTTAAACAAAAATTAATACATCATGTTAGACATTTTAAAATTTTCTATAGTAAATAGATTTATTTTTTTAAAAAATATCATAAATTTTTTATTTATTTACACAATTAAAAAATTTAAATAAACCTTTCACTATTGTGGTATATAAGAAATATTATATAAATAATTATAATTATAAAACTATTAGGTGAAAATAAGAAATAAAATTAAATATTCATTTACCACTTTTGAGTGATCATATTAACAATGTGTTGTAAAAATAAAAATTGATATGAGATAAAATTAAATAATTTTCTTAAATTAGAAGAGATATAAAAAAATTTATAATGTTTCCATATTTTTTAAATTCCATGAGCACACTAATGATGGATGTACATCTATTTTATAGGTTGAATAGAAGTGGTTTTTGGGGATTGTTCGGGGTATATATCCCACCTTCATGAAGATTCATATTCTTATTCATTTAGTTTTATAGAAATTAAAATATATTCAAAAATTCTTTCATACACAAATATATATAACTGTTTTATATAAAATTATAATACATGTTTTTTAATAGTGGTAAGGTATTAAAACACAAAAAACGGATATACATGTTCTAATTTTTTTAGTAACTGTCTTTAGTTCCATATACACTATAATAGTGCCCAGGAAAATAGGTAGGTCCATATGAATGCATATTATTTTTGGGTCCATGTCTATGGATATATGGTCTACACTGACCGAATTCTATATAGATAGAAGGTGAAACCATGATCATTGTGCATATACTTCATATGTATTTAACACATAGGCTATATATTCTATGATAACGCACAAGAGTGGCCCGAATATTTCTATAACATATATCCATGGCTTGTTAGGAAATATCCATAGTCATAAAGAATGTCTATAGCCTCATTTTCCAATAATGATTTCACATCCACGGTGGAAACATGTACAGAGGGTAGTGATATATTGGGGCGTTGAGGTAGTGATGATGAGGATTTTCAAATGCCTCTTAAGTGAAGGATTATTTGGAGTCCCATGTTAGAGTTTGGAGAGATCAACCAGAGATGTGATAATGATCATAGAACTTGATTGGGTTTATTCAGGTATATTGTTTCTATAATGTATAAATAATTTCATAGAATATCTATATTTTTAGAAATATTGTGACTATATGAAATGTACATTTCAATCTATTAATGATAATGTTTTAATTGGAGAAAATTTTAAATAAGGGTGTAATTTTTTTTCATGTGATGTGTATATTAACTAGTTGGTACACAAATACTAAATGGTTTTTAGTATTGAAGTACATGTCATCTAGTATCGGTTCATACAAAATGGTGTGTAATAGTGCACACACTCAGTATACCAACGTTACCTTGAGTAAATGTATTCTAAAATAACATTTCATGTAATTATATTTCAAAAAACATTATTTTTACTAACATACAATCCCAACAACCTTATTGGAGTACATAGCATGTAAATTAGAATTTATCATTGTGTCCTGTTATGGATAATTATGTGTACTATGGAAACAACATTTCTTATATGAGACACACATATAATGTTATTAAAAGTTCCTATCATATTGTTCAATACCACATGGAAACCTAGATGTAATAAATTCCCAGAGGGCCTATACCGATTGTACATAAACGTTAATGCCTTGTTCACCATGTAAAATATTTTTTTCATATCTTATCACCCATGTGTTTGAATAATATAGGTAAATATTCTATTTATAGTATTACTCCTTGTAAAACTGAATGATTTGACCATTTTTTCATAGGAGTCCATCTATAAGACGGTTGGGTTGTTTCAAGGATGTTATCATTATAGATATATTAAAAGTTATAGGATATGGTTTTTGTAGAATATATATATTATAGGTACTCTCTCATGTGTTGGGACATTCTCTCCTATGTGCATGGTTAGTTTAATCATTAAAAAATATATAAATAATTGGTCATTCATTCCCTATTTTGAATATAGGTTTCAAGTAATCTACTATAGGTCTGGGAAGTAGGTTTTCTCTATTTTTGTAGGGGGTATCTCTCAATCACTCAAAAGGTGTTGTGGGTCCCTCAAACTATATTTTGAGTAAATATATCCCCTCTTTATGGGGCGTGGATTTCCAAATATAGAAACACTTATTTACAATATTGACGGTGTGTGAATCCACTAATAAAGTTTGGTATCCCCTAGTTTGACATGCAAGACTTAGCAAAGAGTGGATCCTCTATTTGGGTTGAGTTCTCACTCGACTAACATGCACTCATTGAGGAGGTGTAAGTCCCCCACTATAGATTCATAGAGGTGTAATTTTATTTTATATGGTTTGTTAATCATAAAATAAAGGGTTTTGTACTCCCTCCACTAATGTAACTACCTTATAGAAGTGAGGGTTCTTCACTAAAGTCTACAGTGGAAACACAAATGTTTGAATGGATGAACAGTTAAGATACATTGATCTTTACCTCCCCTCATGAACTATTTATTTCCTATAAAATATTACTTACCCTTAGATTCTATTTTTAGTCCTTGTAAGACATTTTGTATTCTATTTATCCATAGTTACTTAGGATAAATGTCTCTTTTACTCCCTAGGGTCAAAAGTTTAATCTATCATGTTTCTTGTTTTTATATATTTTACTATGAGCATCCTCTTAGTAATGTCTATAGTGACATCTGTAAAAGCTTTTTAATGTCCATGTGCTGTATATTAAAATGATGACCAACTAGGTGTTGGAATCGAATAACATAGAATTGGTGAGGATTATTCAGATATAATTCTAGCTGGAACTCAGTGGTTCATGGTTATGGTGGTGACTACTATAGTTAGTGATCATTTTAGGAGTTCATGTAGTGAGGATAGTATTTCTGTTATTTATTATCTATCAAGTTCATAAAAATTTTCAAATGATCAATTATTATTATTTTTTATTTTGTTGTGATATACGTATCATGTGATTTTATATACGTTTTATAAAATTCCATTATATATATATATATATATTTGGTATTTCTGGTTATTTTTTATATCACATATGAATGCCTATTCTTGGTTGATATTGGAAAATGCATGTCATGTATATCTTTTCATACTTGGTTTTAATATCAAAACACGATATTATTAGAGGAATACATAGGTTATAAAAATAAACATGTATCTATATAGTGAGGGTTCTATTGGTTCATTTCATTTAATTTTATCATCAAAATACAATGTATAATAAATTATTAATTTTAAAATGTTCACTAAATTTCAAAATTCCCCATAAAAATTGATGTAAATTTCATGGGAAAGGTATATACATGGAATATTGATAAGTATAGAACATATAATAATTTTTTTTAAAAAAATATTAAATTTTAAAAAAAAATTATCAAAACATTTAATTAAGGGTACTTTAGAAAAGAAAGATATTAGATTTGTATAAAAGAATTCATCATACTATAGGTGGTTTTTGTAATTTTAGTAATGTTGGAATGGACATTTAGTTTAATGGAATAAATATTTTTAATTATACTTATTATGGATGATAGAATTTAAGGGTGATTGTCTACTCTTAGAAGTAAAGTTAAAAAAACATAAAACATCTAAATTTAATGTGCATATTCAATTTCAGTTATTGAATTAAAATTGATAAAGGTGAAACTAATAATGTAATTATGTAAAATATTTTCTCACTATATTTCTAGCATAAATAAATATGAATATAATCACTAAATTATTTTAGATAAATATTAAATATAATGAAATTATTATTTTTAATATGTTTTAGCAAAAGATTCTTTAATGGAATGACTCTGAACATTTCTTTGTTCCTATTCATATTAGATAATTAGTAATAAAATTATATTGAAAATATTTTTGATCAAAAAATGGGTTTTAGTACATTTTTAATAATTTTCCTCTTCATAATAATTTTTTTGGATCAATGGATATTTTTATCATGAAGATGAATTTGAAAACATTTAAATTGATAATGGATTAAGAAACAACCTACTTAGTGTTTATCAGTACTATAATGGAATAAATTAAATAACAGAAATTATATACTCAACTTGTGTCAAATATGGATGGATATGTATTACTTATGTGATAATGAATATGATGAAATTTATTTCATGTATTATATATTTTTATGTATTGAAAATAGAGTTAGAATGATGTGGTTAATATGTGGCATCATAGGCTTATACACATTAGCCAAGGAATTATGAACATGTTTTAAAAAAATATATAAGATGTTCCTACCCAAATGAGAAATAAAAAACTTGAAAAAGATAATAAAAAGGGAATATTGTAAACTTGTTTTATAGAAATTTATATATTAAAACTATTAATGTCTTTGAATTTTTTCACTCTCTTATATGAGGACTGATTATGAAAAATTAGACAAATAAAAATAATTATTTTGTCACATTTATTTATTATTTCTCTCAAATAAAAATTTAATTTTATAATTTTATATATGTACAATTATATGAAAAGGTTTAATAGTTTAAAAAACATTGAATCCAAGAATTTTTCCTTTAAAGAGAATAACTTTATAATAGATTATGGGTTCAAGTACATATGTCGAAATTTTCATTATTAAATATTGAAAAATATAATCCAAAAATGATTAAAATGTATCACACACCCTCCACAAAATTACTATTACTGAAATAAATATTTAATCAATGGTGTATTTTCCTTAGACAATGTGAGTTGAAACTAAAAAATCTCACTAATTATCTAGGTATTTGATTTGTTTAATGAATCACCATTGAAAACAATTGTTTGGTTTTTCTAAATTTGATCAAGTATTCATGTGTAATTTATTTCAAGAATATCTTATCAATTATTCACATATTAATACTTGTAAACCCTTATATAGAAAGGGTAAGTGGTATTTAAAAAATCTATTACTCTTACAATGATTTGAGTTATTTATTCCATTTATTAAAATAAATTTATTATTATTAAAATAATTAAATTTTAATGATTATTTATACAACTAATAGAAGAACTATAGTAGAGATATACAAATTATATTCAAATCACCTTATAATTTTAAATATAATGATAACCACCTATTAATATCTCATGGAACAATATAAATTACTCAATGTACTTAATATTTCACATATTAATGTTTTTGGATTTTTTAAATTAAATAAAATATACTTGGTAAGCTATTATTAATTGAATAAAAAAATAGATGTGTAAATTTAATTATGAAAGGAGGTGATCTAAATTATTTCAATATTATTTCTTCATGGAACTATTTGGTGGCTTTAAAGTCATTCATTAATTCAAAAAACATCACTAATTAATTATATTTAACAACCATTGTTGTAGAGATCACTGCACATGGGGACTCCTTGGAAGATAAATTCCAACTTCCTCTAAGATGTAAAATAATGAAATTGCCATTTTTTAAGAACGTAAACCCTACATACCCAACATTGGCATTGGTAATTAGTCACTGAAATCACTCAATCATAATATATATTTAGTGATTTAAATTAAGGAGGGATATGATTAGTGGTATAAGGGGTAATATGATTGAACGTGTAATGTGCAATTTAACATCAATCTAAACTAGTCATCTCACACTCATTTACCTATCATAATTGAATATAACAAACATAAGAAATTAGTTAATAAATACTAGAAAACCCATTTAAAATAGTATGATAAAATCATAAAATTATATATCCAATTCAATATAGTTGATGATGTTATATGAAGAATATAATAAGGAAGGAATACTAGCTATCAAATAATATTAAAAAAATCCGTTATAATAAAAAATATTTGAAATTGAAATTACCTATAGAATATTATACTAAACTACTACCTCTATGTTTCGAACCCAATAAAATAATTCATGCTTTAACATTTATAAATTATTTTATGTTCTTAATATCATCTTCAACAACTAATTCACTCAATATATTTCTTTCATCACCACATGATAATCACATGTTTACTTCTTCGAAGTTATTCATTTTCCTCGCTATGTTTCCCCCAATAAACTTATCAACCATGTTTAATACTTTTTTATAAATTATAATAACATTGAATCATACATACCTTTGTTTTTTATTTTGGCTAAAAAATTGTATTTGTATGTGATATTTTATTTAGGATTCCATTATTTTTATCCACTTGTAACAGTGATGATATCAAAAGAACATGTTTTCCTTCAGAGTTTCCTCCATGAATTAACATGATCACTTTTACACAATTTTTCACTAGTATGAACCACTATACCATTATGTATGGTTATAGTTTGAATAATCATAGTTTACTATATATATTTCTATGATCTCGTCATATCTGGTTGTATTATTTGTAATCATGGATTTTATTTCTATCGGTAATGATATAACTTACCATGGTAATTATATATTTAAAAAACTGGGAATCATAAAGGGTTATACAAAACTAATTATTAATGGAATATTAATGATAGATCAATGAATTAACGTTTTACTCAATTATTAATACATAGGTTATTTATTTTTCAAAAAAAATATGATTTTAGCAAGATTGATCTATTGATAAATCCTTGGACTATTATTGGTGTTACTTTAACTAATTTATTATGAAATTTATTATATTGACATACACTCTATGTATTCCGTAATCTAGTCCATATATATGTTTTATATAATGTCTCTTTATTGGCACTCACCTTCAACCATAAAAAACATCTTTCATCTTTTACAATCATTTTCAAAAATAGTTTTTAACTTGTCTTAACAGTTTAGAATAATATAGTTTGAGATGATTTTTCCATTATTAATGGGATCTCAAATACTATATTATATATGAATCCAACTTTTATTGTATCTGATATATCTCATATCCTACCATAAAATGACAACTATTCATGTCCACCCACATAATAGATAATTACGGGTTCCATATGATATACTCATCTTAAAAAGAGATTATGATTTATTTTTTATAAGATATTCAATCATATTTTTTGATATATCTACTAATTTTACCATTATTTCATTACCATGCTGATAATAATGTATAATAAGTAATTAAACTAATATATATAGGTGACACACCATATGAAAATTTAAATTTTCAAATTTGATTAGTTCATAGGCATGTCATACAACAAAATAAATGTTTTTATAATATTATATTCATGGAATTTATTTTTATTGAATTATTGGAGATTAATTTAATTTTATAGGATCTATTTTATCACATCCATGATATATTATATGACCCAAATTTTTAATATGATACATTGTTAAAAAATAATGTTATCTGTGGGTTTACTAACTGAATGATCTATGTTAAATTAATTTGTATAGTGTAGGTTGGAATACTTTGTCATAGTGTTGAACACTCGGGTTTTGCATTTGTCATTTATGGTTATCATTCATGAGGTGGTATTTTTTAAAATAATGTTTACCATATATTATTTATTAAACATAATTCATCAAACTATTTTTCATTATAAAATAGGTAAAAGAATGGGTTAGGTCTGTTATTAGATTCAGAAATGAAAGACATGATGTATTTATTATTTAGTGGATTGGGAAATACAAAAAGGCTTAAGGTATTGAGTATGGTTATATTAAACTAGTCAAAACTAAATGACCAAAAATAATGTAATATTTATGTTGGTAAACTATTAAAGGTATTATTGTGTATTCAATCGTGATAATGGATTATTTAATTATGATTATATAACCTTAAATAACCCTTTTTCTTATTATATATTTCAATATTATGGATAAATAGAGGATTTGAGGGTGGTTTTTAAATTTTTACATAAGTGTCTAGTGTCTTATGTAAATATTTCTATCATTTGTTCTTGTTGAGGTGAAAAAAACAACATGGATATATCATTGACGAAATTTTCATGATCCGGTTGTCATTATTATAGTGAAGCGTATAATTCAACCATGTTATTTTATATGAAATGCATGTTTATTTCATATCCCCATAATTAATTGGGTATTAATGACAACTTCTCCCATGTTTGTAAAGAAACACAGACAAATTGGGGCCATGAATTTGAATATTTAAATATAATTCTAAAATTTGAATCATCAATTTAGTTGGGTTTAAAATGAATCTCCAAGTATTCAAAATTATGATGAAAATTTCATTTATATATTTATATTATAAAATGGATGGGTATGAAAATTCAATTCATCATCACTCCCAAAAAATTACATTTTTTCACTCCTAGGATATTATCAAATAATTTTAGTGAAATAGTAACTTACCTAATTTAATTACACAAGAAAATGAATATGGAATGTAGACATTCAATAATCATTCAGGTTTTTCATGCCTTTTCTAAAAGTCATGATCATTGTTCTAGTTCATGTCACATGTGTTTCCAAATATTTACCCATGACCAATAAAACTTTTTAAATTTCATTGATAAAAATTATCAAATCACTCAATGAATAATTTAAATAATTTTTGTATGACTCTTACATTACAATTATTTCAACATGATATTTTCTTGTCTCTTTGTTTTACACAATCGAGTTCTAATTTCACTACATTCGAAGAATTCCAAAGATCATTTTTGGGGTTCAAGGTTTTGTAGGTGTGTTAGGAGAGGAAATGATGATGATACTATAAGTGTAATGTATGAAATATATAAAAAATATGGAATATTTATTATGTCTCTCTGATATTTTAGTAGATATTATCAATTAATATATTATTATATTGAATATCTTCTTCTCCACTTATAGTATCATCATTATTTCCTCTCCTAACACACCTAACCCTCATGTAGTTTTATTTTTACCTCTCACCTACCGTTTTATTCAATTGAATAGTATTCCATTTTTTCTTATAAAAGGATATCATGTAACATATATCCAATCCACTCCCCCCTTATTAGTTAGAATTAAAATAAAGAAATTTTTCTTCACCTAATCTCATTTTACTTTTCTGTTAGCCATTTTTTCTAAAAACATCTCATGTTTCCTTTATACGCAATATATCTTTCAGCAGAATATTCCAAAAATCAATGTGAGTTTAATCCATACATAGTATTTTTTTATTGGTCATTATCATCAAAATTTATAAAAACCTATTCAAAAAAATTATTATTGTTATTATTATTATTTATCATTATTATACATAATTGTTATTAATATTTATGGTATAATTATTGTATAACTTTTTTATTTATCCATAAAATAATGATGTTTTCATCTATGTGTGTGTACAGACATCCAACTCCATCAATAAATTGTTCTATTATTGAAAACTGTAGTTAATATATCACTAAAACTCTTTATATAGAGAATAAAATTTATACATAGGAAATTATTGAAATTATAAATATATTAATCAATTGATTCCTGCTTTCAATTCTATAGAAAATGATAAAATTTTATGTATGTATGTAACATCCTAGGTAAACAATGAATATGAAATTTTCATATTTATTAATATTTGTGAATTAAATATAAATATTACATTAATGGGTAAGCTATGTTCTTTGGAATACCCGACACACAACAATTGGTTTCTCTGAAATCTCATATTACACAGTTGGCTGGGCCATACTGAAAAATAATAATATTATATTATTTTAAATTGTAGTTAAACCCATGTTGTTTTATTAGTGAGAATGAGCAGAAATAACATAAATATGATTATACATTTTGTTGAGTCTTTTTAATTATATCTAACAGATGTTAAAGGCTTAAAATGTTAATGATTCCAATTGTAAGCATAAATACTCTAATATTATTTAAAAGGTCAATTTACCAACATTTAATGGAGAACCCTTTTTGAATCTAGTTTTGGACCATTTTATATGTTTTATTTTACAAAATATAATTATTCTTTAGACTCGGGGCATAAAATTTTACTTTGGATGAAATTTTTCTATATTATAGATAATGTTCACTTTTTTATGAGTAGTGGATAATAATAACTTTTAATTCAAAACTAATTTTTAATAAAAATATTATACACTTAGATTATTTTTTATAGGTTTTAAAATTAAATTGGATAATATTTTTACCATTTAATCCTATGTTTTTCATTGGAAGTAATTTCACTTTAAAATTTGTCATCAACAAGTGACAATCTTTTGATAGTCATTATTTCATAAAAACACACTTTCTAGTTTTGATAGTAGAAATTAATATTAAATAAATTAATGAAACATATATGTTTTTATTTTCGTAAAATTTACATATTTTTTGAATTATGTATATCAAAATTAGCATTGGGTGAATTTTTTAAATTTTTCTGAAAACGATGAATTTTTTATGAATAGTGAAAAAACTGCATAGTAGTTAAAAACCGACTTTTACATTTAAACAAAATTTTACCGATTTCTATAAATTTTATTTAAAAAATCCAACATAAATGGTTGTTATAATTAAGTAAAATTAGGTTCAATAAGATAAATATAATTTTTAGTGAATAGTAACTTTTGAATTTTATTTACCACGATTAAAGGTAAATAGGGTAATTTATGGTCAAAATAATATTATAATAATATAAAACTATCTTAACACTTGTCCTAACCATATTTTATGATTAATTTCCAACCATTAAAATCATTGAGTGATAATTTTGGCCTTTAAAAGCCATTTCTGTATGATAATTATACTAATAACTTTATTTTAAAATAGAAAATAAAAATATCATAAGCATGAATAGTTTTTCCAAAACAATTTTTATATGGGGTAATATATGTTATATCTTAGAGTATAAATTGTCATTGGAAAGATGAAATTATTTCCCACACCATGGTATTTTATTTATAATTTTTATACATTAAATAAATAAATTTAATTATGGAAAAATGGTGCTATAGAAATTGCTTCATTAACAAAGGATTAAAATAAATGATATTATAAATTTTAAAATAAATTTAATTTGAAAATTATTATTCCATCCACAAATTTGATCGATTATTCTGACTTTTTATACATTAATTAATTAATATTTTTCAAAAGAATCAAGTTTTTTTTGGATTTTAAAAAAAATTAATGACATGAATAGTATTTAAATTCATATAAAAGTGTTTTTAAATCAATAAATAATTTATTAAATGATAAAATAGTCCTAAATATATAAAATTCTTCCAAATGAAATATATTATGTTATAAAAGTCATTAATGTTCCATTCTGGGTCTCTTGGAATTTTATAGTAAATATATTATCCATACAGTAAAATATTCAAATGGACATAGTAGAAGTTAAATTAGATAACAAAGGGTTATATTAAAAAGAAAAGGATTAAAAAATATCAGAAACCTATCTAATTCGTATTGGATGATTTTATTTCAACATAAATTCTTCTTATCATCAAGTTAAATATGTTTTGGCCCTATTGAACTGAAATTAATTTTTTAATAAAATAATATTTTTTAATATTCATAAAGAGCCCATATTCCCACTTATAAAAGACCATCACCTCTATCCCATTAAAAAAACCTCTAAATGACCTTTTATCATCCTTCCTCAGCCTAAATAAGCTACAAAAGTTCCTCTTTTCCCCTAGAATATTTACCTTAGGTAGAAGGCACATCAAGGAAGCCTTTTGGTTCAAACCCAAAAGAGCAACTTGATTTAACAGTAACATCTTCCCTAAATTTATCTTCTCTTATATTATATCTTCACTAATTATGCTCTTCTTATTCCTTTTTTACATAACAACAACAGTATACTCAAGATTCTAGGTTTTTATGAAATTATTAAAACTACACATACACACACCTCTATCTAATTGATACGAACATACTATTTCTGTTTACAGCGATCATCTGCCTCACGAAATGAGGATTGTCCAATTATGTCCTACCACCTCTCATGGTGGCCTTTATGATTGAAATGTATTTATATGTGATATATATTATATTTATATTGTCTCTATTATTCATTATTTTTCATTTTTATCATACCTTTATAGTTTCAATAATGGTTAAATATTAAAATTTCATTAGAGAAAGTATGGACTCTCACCCACTCAAAGTGATATGACTAGTTTATTATATATATAGAACATATAAAGGATGGTGTTACTGAAATTTTATATTATATTATACTGGAATTATAATATACCAATGTATAATTATGTTTTCAATCAATTAAAGATGAAATAGAAATGAAAGTAGTGTCTATGCGTACGTACGACATACCGTCTCCATAAACTGTGAATTTCATTTATTATCTCAAAACTTTAAAAAATATTATAAATACATATATATACTGTATATATATGATATATATGATATCTAAATCATGAATATCATTTTAGAGAAAATGTAATTTTGACCACATGGACATCCATTAATTATAAGAAGATCATTTTTTACTCTTGTACCAATTATAAATAAAATGACCGATATTACCATAAATGATTATGTAATTTTTATAATGTGTTAATAAATAATATAAAAAGAATAATAAATGTAAAAATATTTCTTAAGAAAGTATAAATTAACATTAGTTTATTAATCATGAGAATAAATAACAAACAAGTCAAGTCAAACATGATGTAATCGACTTTATCTCAATCTCCTTTCATTAAGGCATATTTTTATTTATAAATGATATTATTTTATATAGTGAATAAACACCTTTTAATTTTCATTTCATTCAAATGGAATCATTTTATATGTAGCATTATACTAAAATACAAAGGGAATTATTATTTTTTAACGTATGCGGTCACAATGAGCTTTCCATTACCGTGAGAGTTATTTGATATTTATCTTCCTTAATAAGTCGTAATGTTTTTTGAAAGGAAAATCAATTCCATATTCTATTTTACTTATTTTGGTATTGAATATTTTTTTTATAATGGATTGGTTATGTCAATATATTTAAATTATATATTGTGATTGAAAAGTGGATATGTTATCTTTCATTTCTGAATGTTTTGTGTGTTGTGATTATGTTATGGTTCTTGGTAATTTCTTACATATACAGGAGGCTCCTTAATAAACATAGGAAGGGTGAGCCCGATATAGCTCTCTAATGCATTGGGTAAAGGTATAGAGGTAAACATTAATGTTCCTCCTAAGATATTTATGGAATATACTATGTTGGGTATCCCAAATGTAACTCCCAAAATAGTTGTGAAAGATACAATGTATGTTTGATATGAATGACACAAGTTACCTTTGTGATTTAAGCTTTCTATGTGTTATTTACAAATCATATTATTTTAAGATGTATGTAAAATAACATAGGTCATGTATGTATTAAATGACTAATTATTGATTTCATTATTTTATAACACATACTGAGCTTTTAATGATCATCCCATGTTTTTTTTGAAATGTATTTCACGGGACATAAAGATGAATAGGGACAATTATTCGATAATGGAAATGTCAAGCTTCCTAAATCATTGAATATGACATGACTATTTTTTCATGAGTTAGTATTTTATGATAAAATGGATACTAAGTAGAAGTGTCTTCATTACAATATTTGAGATGTAGTGTAACAGTTTAGGCCTAATTATATAAAAATATAAACCTAAAAATATCTTCAATGTGAATTATTAACTCAATTCAAGATTATGTAATGATTATGTTCAGGGCATAATAGTTTCTATCAGAGGTCGGTTTAGATAACATTACAAGTTAGTGTATTGTTAAATTATTATACTGAAATTAATTTATGGAAAATTGGAATAATATAGCATTTGAATATTACCATGTTCCTTTACCAATGATATTTCAATTCTTAGAATGGTTTTCGGTATAGGAAACAAGGAAGATATGATGGGAATATATCAGGAGGAGTACATCTTTCCAAATCAGTACCCTACAATGGTCGGAATCAGAACTGAATAGTTTTTTGCAATGATGTCACTTTTGACACACGCGATAAAGGGTAGTGGTATCCATTCATTAGATCAGACAGATCAACTACATAGGAACATGTCAGTAGTGAAGCATTTCCTGAGGCTACATCCCCCATCATTCAAGAGAATCATCTGACTATATTCTAGCTGAAGGGTGGATTAAATCTCAATAAAAGATTTTTATGTCCTGTGGTCTTTAGAAAATCTAATGGTTGGTCATTCAATGTGTTGTTTTGAAGGTGGAGCCAATCAATGGAGGTCGATGTTAAAAAATATCAGGGATAGTGAGGATATTGATTATCTTGATTGAGACGTATTCAATGATATGTTTCTTGAGAAATATTTTCCTAATATGCTTCATCATATGATGTAAAAACAATTCCTAGAATTAAAGTAGGAAGTTGACTCAGTGACTTCTTATAAAGAAAAATTTTTTCAACTAGAAAAGTATTCACAAAATTTCATACGAGATCTTGATATTAAAGTCAACCATATTTAATCAGGATTAAATCCAAATTATTAAAGGGATTTAGTATCTCACGAGTTCAAAAGTTATGAAAAACTTGATCGATGTGCAGAGAAGGTGGAAATGGATTTTGATGGTGATCATGTGTTCATTGAAAAAATATAGAATATACGGTCAAGGTAGAAGACCAAAGGGAAGACCACTTCAAAACATTCCAAGGACAAGAAAATTAAGTTAATAATTTGTGAATATTTTCATAAAAATTATGTCAGGGGATGTCTTCTTTAATATGGTAAGTTCTACTGATGTGGTAAATTGGGATATAAGGCTCGTTATTACATTGAATATGATTAGGGTAATTTTAAGACAAAATTTGATTTACAGTCAGTAAAATGTTTTAAATGAAATGAAATGGGGCATTATGAAAATTAGTGTCAAATGACGTAATCATATGAGGGATAGAAGCTAGCCTACACATATAAAGGGAGGTGAAATCCTTTGCAACTACTTCAGTGGATGTTGGGCCACCGAATGAGGTAGTTTCAGGTACACTATCTGTTTATTCTGATTATTCTAATGTGTTGTTTGATTCTAGGGTCTACACATTCGTTAATTTATGAGAATTTTTCTATTAAATTGGGAATTATATCTCAGGATATAAATCTTGAAATTATGGTTAAAACATCAGGAAGAAATTTTGAGACAAAAAGAAATTATAAAAACCTACTTGTCCTAGTGTGAAGAAAGAATCTACCTGTAAACCATATTTTTTTCCTCTATTAGTGTTTGATGTTATTTTGGTTATAGAATGGAATTCTATTTATCAATATAAGATTAATTGTATATATAGGGAGGTTTATTTTCAGAAATAATTTCAGTTTGTATACAAGAACTAACCCTTATGTTTGAAAACATATCAGGAAAATAAGAAACTATTAAAAGCTGGAAATTAATGTTACCTCACACATATTTTTGAAAACAAATAAACTATTAAGATTAATGATGTTCCAGTGGAAAATGAGCATTATGATGTTTTTCCTGATGAGTTTTTTGGTATAATACCGGATCAAGAATTTGAATTTACTATTTTCTTAGTACCTAATGCTAATGCAATTTTAAATCCCCTAATGGAATGGATCAAATTGAAATTTTAGAGTTAAAGAATATATTTCAAGAGTTATTAGATAATGCTTTCATTTTACCTAGCACATCACTGTGGTATTCTTTTGTCCTGTTTGACAAAAATATAGATGTTTCCATGTGGCATTTCATTGATTATAGAGAATTGAATAAAATCACTTTTATGAAAAAGTATCAATTCCCTCATATCGATGAGTTATTTGATCATCTCTAGGGAGCTCAATATTTTTCTATGATTGACTTCAGGTTGGGGTACCATCAGCTGAAAGTATAGTATGAAAACATTATGAAGACCATGTTTCGTACTATATATGACCATTGTGAAATTTTAGTAGCGATTTTTGGTCTAACCAATGCACCTGATGTATTCTTGGATCTTATTAATAGAATTTTCTGTGATTTCATGGATAATTGTGTGGATGTATTTTTTGATGATATTTTGGCTTATTCTAAGAGTAAAGAGGAACATGAAATTAATTTAATGGTTGTCATGGAAACTATATGGGAAATTAAGAAGGTGTGAGTATTGGTTACAACAAATTTTGTTCCTTGGTCACATTGTATCAACAAATAACATAACATATGATCCCTCTAAAAGAAAAGTTGTTCAAGAATGGCCAAGACCGACAAATATTACCGATATTCGTAGTTTCCTTGGTTTAGTAGGTTATTACCAAAGTATTTTTGCAAATTTTTCATGGTTATCTAGGCCAATGAATATGTTAACTAGAAAAGATGTTAGGTTCATTTAAAAAAAAGAATGCAATGATTGTTTTTAGGAATTAAAAAAATATTGGTGAATGCTCCAGTTTTGGAACTGCCTTCCAGAGATAGTGGATTTATTTTCTACAGTGATGCATCATTGAAATTACTTGGTTGTGTCCTAATGCATAGTGATCGGGTAATTTTTTATGATTCATGTCAGTTAAAACCAAATTAGTTAAATATGTATACACTTGATTTTTTATTAGCTGCTGTTATTTTTTATTTGAAAATTTGGATGAATCATCTATATGAAGTAAAATATGAATTATATACTGATAAAAAAGGATTGAAGTATATATTCAATCATAATGAATTAAACATGAGATAGAGGATATGGTAGAAATTAATCAAGGATTATGATTTCACGATCCATTATCATCCAGGAAAGGAAAATGAACTGTCTAATGCTTGGACAAGAAAACGAAATGCTATAATAACCATGTAATGTTTGGAACAAGAACCATTGATTAAATATTTGATGAAAATTGTTAAATAAGATTTTGGTGGGGGAAATTACTCTATTTTGTTTCATATATTAGGGAAATCTTCTATCAGAATGAATTAACAAAGCGCAGAAGCAAGACAGTGATTTGCAGAAAAAGGAAGAGTTGGTTTATGGTGGTACGTTAACTAATTTTAAAAATGATTATGAATTTATATTCATATTATTGAAGAGATTATGTGTGACACATGATTCATATATGATGAAATAATAATTATGTGATGCTCATAGCCCTCTGTTTTCCATTCATCTGGTACGTACTATGATGTACATAGATCTTTGAGGGTATTACTGGTTGGATGGAATGAAAACATATATTGATTATATTACTGTGATGTCTTTGACATGTCAACTAGTTAAAGAACAAAAAAATATTACAAAAGAGATTTTTCATCCTTTACTAGTTCTAGAGTAGAAAAGAAAAAATATATCTATGGACTTTATTTTGGGATTACCGAAAAAATCACGAAGTACCAATGCAATCTGGGTTATTTTTGATCAATTGACTAAATCTGCTCATTTTTTCCATATTAGAGATACATTGTATCTGGATCAAATTTTTCAGTTATATATTTATAAGATAGCCAGGTTTCATGGAGTTTCCCTCCCCATTGTATTTGATCATGATCATAGGTTCACTTATAACTTTTGGAAATGCCTTCGAACTTCTTTGGGTACTAAATTAATTTTTAGTAAAGCTTTTCATCCTCAATCAGATGGTTGTAAGAACAACCAATTCAAAAATTGGAGGATATTCTACGTTATTTCTCAATTTATTACTATGAATGTTGGGACTATCATATTTATTTGGATTAATTTTTTTATGAAATCAGTTTTCATTCTAGTATACAGATGGATCCATTTGAGGTATTATCTGGAAAACGGTTTCAAACTCCTGATTTTTTGGAAGAATTAGGTGAAAGAAGTTGATGGGATGAGAAATGGTAGAAGAGATGGTAGAAAAAGTTCAATTAATTTAGAAGCACATGTGAACAGCTCAGAGAAAGTAGAAAAGATAGGCGGTTAACCAATGTAATGATCATTATTTTGAGGTTCGTGATCATGTCTTTCTCAATGATTCTCTATGGAAAAGTGTGATGTGTTTTGTCAAGACCAGAAAGTTGAGTCTAAGGTTCTTCAGACCCTATGAAATCCTAGAGAAAGTTGGATCAGTTTACTATAGTGTGGATTTACCTCTATGTTTATCCCAGGTACACAATGTTTTTTATGTTTCAATGATAAGAACGTATATACTGAATCCATCTCATGTTTTGAGTCCAGAGGTGGTTCAGTTGGAGGAGAATCTCTCTTTTGAGGAACAACAATTCCATATTCTGGACCAAAGAGGTAAAGTGTTATAGAATATGTTAATTCTTCAAGTAATGGTTTTGTGGAAAAACCATATGGTTTAAGAGGAAACATTGGAATCTGAAAATTCAATGAGGTATAAATACCCCCCACTTATTTGATAAGTGAATAAAATTACGAGGAAGTAATTTCAAAAATGGGGGAAGGATGTAATATCCCATGTAAATAAAGAATTATAAAATTTCATATTTATCAATATTTGTGAATTAAATCTTATTTTTATGTTAATGAGGATGCTATGTTCGAAGCCATACATGACACACGATAACTGGTTTATCCGAAATCTCATGTCGCAAACAAGGGTGAGTCGTACTAGAAAATAATAATATTATATTATTTTAGACGGTAGTTAACGCATAGTCGTTATATTGGTGGGAATGAATATAACTAACTACAATATGATTATACATGTTTCTTAAATAGTTTTACATTTATCCAATAAAATTTGAAGGCTTTAAAGGTGAATGAATCCAATTTTAAGAAGAAATACTCTATTAATGTTGAAAGGGTCAACTTACCAACTTTTGATGGCAAACACATTTTAAATATATTTTTTTATCACTTTTATATGTTCTATTAGACAAAATAAAATTCCTCTTTTGAATTAGGACACCAAACATTACATTGGATGAAAATTTCATATTTTTTTGTTAAGGATAATTTTTTATGAATACTTAAAATTTTTGCATTTTAATTCAAAACTGCCATTCAATATAATTTATTTATATAGTCAGATTTTTGTTTTTATTGGTTTTAATGGTTACTCAGATAATATGTTTACCATTTAATACATTTCTTGTAATTTCAAGTAAATTCACTTTGAAATTTTATATAAACAAGTTTCAATCTTTTATTAGTTATAATTTCTTAAAAACATGATTTTCTAGTTTTGATAACGAAAATTAATTTTATATTAATTAATGAAATATCTATATTTCTAATTTGGTAATGTTGACATAGTTTTTAAATTTGGAATTTTAAAATTAGCTGTTGGTTAATTTTTGGTATTTTTCTGAAACGGTTATTTTCTTTATAATGAAAAACACAATATCGTAGTTAAAAAATAACTTTTTCATTTAGAAAAAATGTAACCACTTCTATGTTCTGTATTTATAAAATCCTACATACATGGGTTTCATCATTAAAAAATGATTTTCAATAAGATGAAAATTATTTTTTTGAATGGTAAATTTTGATTTTTATTTACCACAGTTAAAGGTAAATATGGTAATTCAAGATAAAAATAATATTATAATAATATAAAATTACCTTAACAATTTTCATAAAAAAATTTTATGAGTAATGTCTGACCAAGATAATTATCAATTGAGACTTTTGTCCATTGAAATCCATTGCGTTAGGATAATGATATTAATAAAAAAATTTTAATGTAAAAATAAAAATGTTGTAAACATGAATATTTTCACTAAAACAATTTTTTATGGGGATATATAAGTGATATATTTAACTATAAATATTCATTAATAATAGAAAAATATTTCTTATATCATGGTATTTTATTTATAATTTTTATACATTAAACAAATAAATTTAATTATGACACAATGGTGATGCAAAAATTTGTTCATTAACAAAGGATTGAAATAAATAATATTATAATCTTTAAAATAAATTTATTTTCAACATTTTTAGGCCATACACTATTTTTGAAGATTATTATGACATTGTATATTTATATTAATGAATTTTTTTAAAAATAATCATATTTTTTTAAAAGTCATGATATGAATAGTATTAATATTGATATAACCAGGTTTCTAAATCCATAAATCTTTTATTAAATGATAATATAGTCTTAAAAATCTAATATTCTACCAAATAACATATATGATGTTAAAATTTCATTAATTTTTCATTTTTTGTCTCAGGTATTTTTATAGTAAATACATTAACCATATATTATGAATATATATGAGGGCATGGTAAATGTTAATAAGTTAACAAAGGGTTAAATAAGAATGATAAGGATTAAAAATATCCAAAACATGTCCAATTATTATTGGATGATTTTATTTCTACTTATATTCACTTTATTTTCTAATTATATAAGTTTTTTACCTTTTTAATCCAAAAATCATTTTGTAAATAAAATAATATTTTCAAACATTCCTAAAGTGACGCTCCTCTCCCTTATAAAAGGCCTTCGCCTCTAACCCATTAAACACACCTCTCAAGTAGCTTGTCTCTTCCAACCTCTACCAAAATAGTCCCCCATGATCCCTCTATTCCCGCTATAAGCTTTACCATAGACATAAGGTACTTCAAGAAAGCCTTTTGTTGCAATCCAAAGGGTGTTACCTGATATAAAGGTAATGTCTTCCCTCAAGTTTTCTTCATTTATTTAACTTCTTCACTCCCTATGTTATTATAATTATTATTTAACATAAAAAAATACTATCCTCAACATAATAAGTTATTGTTATGAGAATTATTCAGACTACACTTACACATAACTCAATCTAATGGATACGAAAATACTATTTATGTGTATGGTGAATTTTTTCCTCACGAAACTATGATTGTTCAATTATCTCATACAACCTCTCATGGTGGACATTATGATTGTACTCTATTTATATGTGATATATTTTATATTTAAAATTTCTCTCTTATTTTTTATTTTTCATTTATAGGATACCTTTATAGATTCTATAATGGGTAAATAAGATAATTTTATCTGAGGAAGTGCGGACTACAGCCCCCTCAAAGTGATATGTCTAATTCATGCCATATATGGAATGTATAAATGATGGAGTTATTGAAATTATATATAATATTATACTGTATTTATATTATATATTTGTATAATTTGTTTTAATTCAATAAAATATGAAATTGAAATGAAAATATCATTCATGTGTGCATATGGATTAACCTCTCTATGAACGATGCATTTAATTTCTTATCTCCAAATGTTATGTACTATTATAAATACACATATATATACTAGATATATATAATATATATGATATATAAATCATGAATATAATTATAGAGATAATGTTATTTTTACAACATGGAAAACTTTTATTTATAATATGTTCATTTTGGACTCAAGTACCAAATATCGACAAAATTACATCTATTAAATTAAATGATTATGTAATGTTTCTAACGTAGTAATAAGTAATATAAAAGGAATAATAAATAATAAAAGGTTCATAAGAAAGTATAAATATACTTTAGTTTATTATTCTTGATATTAAATAATGAACTTGTCATGTCGGACATAGGTGAAGGGAATTCTTCTCAATATCCTTTTATTGGGGAATATTTTTTATTTATACATGACATTATTTTATACGGTGTACAAACCCCTTTGAATTTTCAGGTCATTCAAAGGTAATATATTTCTACGTAGCATTTTACAAAACAAAAACGGAATGTTTCTTTTTTAATGTATGCGGTTACAATGACCTTTCCATCACTGATAGCATTATTTGATCTCTAGATTCCCTATCAATTTGTAATGTTATTTTAAAAGGAAAATAAATACCATATACATACGTTTTTGTTATTTAAAATGGGTTTTTAATGGATTGGTTATCTCAATATATTCAAATTTTTAAATGTGATTGAAATGTGGAAATGTTATCTTTAATTTATGTTTATTTTATGTTTTATGATTATATTATGTTTCTTGGACATTTCTTACATATATGGGTGGTTCCATGATAAACCTAGGGTGGGTGAGCCCTAGATAGCTCTCTAATTCATTGGGTAACATGACTGAGGTAAATGTTAATGTTTCTCCTAATATTATTTTGAATATATTGTGATGGGTATTTAAAATGTAACTCCCTGTGTAGCTGTTAAAGCTACAATGTATGTTTGATATAGATTCCACAACTGAACTTTATGATATATGATTTTTATGTGTTATTCATAAATCTTATGATTTCATGAGGTATATAAATGAGCTTATGTATTGTATGTATTAATGGACTGATGAATTCATTATTTATTTTATAACCCTTACTGAGATTTTTATGCTCATCCCATGTTTTTTTGTAATTTTTTTCACATGTCTTAAATTTGAATAATGCCAAACATGGGATCATAGAAAACTCATGTTGTCTAAAACATGGAACTAGACATGACTTTTTTTCAGGAGTTTATATTTTATTAAAAAATTGATATTTATTAGATGTTTCCTCATTTTAATATTTAAGAGGTAATGTAATAGTTATATCCTAGTTCTCTAAAACAAAATACCTTAAAAGATCCTCAATATAAATTATTAACTTAATTCAAGATTATGTATTGTTTAATGTTGGGTCCTTATAGTGTCCGTGTGGAACACTACCTCCTTGGAGTGACATGTCGCATTTTTTATCACGTAGTTACATGGTTAGTTCTAAAACATAATTTAGAAATATATTATATATCAAGGATTAATAAATTTGATGAATTTGTTTCTGAAAGCATCACACAAAAAACTAATAGTGATTATAAATTAATCAATTAATATTAGTAAATTGTCTAAAAATTTTCATCACATATCCCATATTCCTAAACCATTACAATAGTTTAGATAAAGTGAATGAGAGGATGAATTAATCATTAAAAAATATTGACATTTATTTTATAACCAAAGAATGATGAAATTAGTATCAATGAATGGGGTTCAGTTTTTCCATTAGAAAACATGTAAAACAAAAATTAATATTAAAAACATATGATTATGAAGATAAAAATTATATAACTAATATATAGGTAATTAATTACTTTTAAAATGGTTATAAAATAAAATATGAATGTATAAAGTTAATAATTATGTTACTATGATGGTAATTTTTATGAAATGGGTGGTTAAATATCCTACATGAAATTCAAGATAAATGGTAATGGTTTATTGTTGTCTCTTTTATTTCATTGAGGCATAGACTATCTTCACCAATTAATTAATTTAATGGTTTGTATGATTTTCTTGGATTTATATTTAATAAAATTATCTTGATAATTAAATCTATTCATAAATACATATTATTATTTTATTTTCATTAACTTTTTTTTTGAATTGTAATGAAGTTTCAATTGTTTATTTAAAATCCATTTTTATAATATAGATTGTTATAAATGAATTTCATTTTGAAATAAATTATTAATAATATTTATATAAATATCCCAAAATATTATTCTAGTATTTTTATTATTGTCTATTCACATATCCCCAAAAATATTAGTTGACATGGTAAATAATTCTAATCTTCTGATATTTATGAAAGAAACTAACCCACCCCTTATTTTTTTGGTTTAGATTTTTCCACTTCAATATCAATGTTCATTGAATTTGTTTATAGATATAATTATATAGGGTTAAATGATTTATTATAGTATTTTTATGATATATTTTACTTTACTTTAAAAATGTTTTTAAAAATAATATTCTACCATTTTATATAATTTCTATTTTGACAAATCCATATATATATTTTCCATATGAACACATTTTTTCACAATTTTGGGAATTCATATTTTTTGAAGCTTCATTTTCATGTTTGAGAATATCTTGTAGAGTTAATTTTGATTAATAATTATTTTGATAATAAAACTGTAATACTAATTTTTACAATATAATTTTTTTAAAATATATTTTAAATTCATTTGATTTTTTGTATAAAATTATTTATCCCTTTATATCCTTTCCAAAAACAATATAAATTGAATATTTTTTTTATAAATAATGATTATTGAATGTATTTCTAGTATTAAAAGGTAAATTTTAAACTATTTTATCATTGTCAAATTATATAATTTTATTGAAATATATTTTAAATAGTGTTCACAAATTTAAAAAAAAGGATATGTATTCTCTATTTTTAAAACATTTTATCTAATAATATTAAAAGAGAATTTATCATTTATGTGAACTTCTTTTGATATTACATACAATATAATGATGATATTTTCTTATGATACCATCCAATAAATTTCCCAGGAAGAATTATAATGATGATTTTTTTTTGGTTTTTTCATAAAATATATTTCTTTCCGATTGGTTAGTTAATTTATGATAAGATGATCGATGTTTGCATGATCTTTTGGAAATATTATATATAGTTTTCATTATATAATGAGTGGGTTTAGAATTATATATCCTTGAATATGTTTTTTAATGTTTTATATCACATTAGATAATAATTGGTGTCAATTATTTGTGGTTCCTCTACTATAGGAATTATCAAGTGATGCCTTCTATAGGATGTTATATGGATTTGAAAGTGATGTATGAACCGCTCTGCTATGTTTATTTAGATGTGATTTCTACTTCATTTTGTTAAGGGAATCAAAGTGTAATTTATGTTCTATAATGTTATGAGAATTAGGTAGTGAATCCTTTTACACCATTCAATGGGAATTGGATTTTTATTTATTCTTTATAATTTATTTATTTATATGATTTTTTTGTTTCATTATTAATTATTTCATAATAATAATTTTCTTTTATATTATGTCTTCGGTTATGATCCTATATATAATTTGGGACTTATGGAATTTTTTATTTTTAGTATGAACTTCTAATGTGATGTTATTGAAATTTGATTATATTCTCACACCCACGTGCTTGTCATTTCTTACCTTATAGTAATGAATTTTAATCTCTTATGTTTACACTTACTGGGAATTTGAGATCACACCTTATTATGTTCAAAATCCCCAGGTAATGTTGATGGTCGAAATGTATGATATTTTTAAAATGGGGTATATATGTGTATGATTATGAAGTAATGTTCACATTGTTCTTTCAAAAAGTTGTTTAGTATGCTAATATCTATATATAACAATCCTTTATAAACATCACAATTGCAGATGATAATTGTGAGATGTATTGTTAAAGTGAAACATGTGAATGTTTAGAATGAGACCTCTTAATTTGTTTCTATTCTAGTGAATAAAATTATTAATCACTGAATATGAATTTGGCGTTCTAGGAAATCATGGTCAATATCAAAAAAGTGATAAGAAATTTTTATTGATTAATAGGGGATAACATTAGTGAAAACCATAATGACATGCTTATGTATTATATAAATTAAAAAAAATATTGTAAATTAGATATTTTTTAGTTTCTCAGAAATGAAGTCCCTATCCTGATACATTAAAATGTGGATACAATCTCTAGAATACATATACATATGGGTAATAACACAAAAAATAAAGGTTATGTATAAACTAGATCCTCATATGGTGCATGATAAATAATTCTAACTTTACACATGGATTAACACTCACAATGGACATTATTTAGTGAGTTTTCATTCTCATTATTAAAAAATTTCAAATTAATTTATGTTGGTAATTATTATGTGATAAATAATGAGTTTGGATAAAAAAATAAACTGAAATATGACAATACAAAAACAAGGTTACACTGAAGGAGTTATAAGATGATCTAATTTTTTCATGGTTGAATTAAAAAATTTATTGGTTCAAATAATGTTCCTAGAGGAAATTCCTTTTTTGGATTGAGTTTTCATATTCATATAGTCATTTAATGTTTTTATATTTGATGATATGATGTCCAATTTAGTTTTAATATATGATAATAAGTTCAATAGAATGAATTAATTGAATTTATTTCCAAATAAGCTTGTATGGTTTATAGAATGAATAATCAGAATATTTGGAAAAAATGGTTGTATAATTCATTAATTTATATTATTCATGAAATGATGAGATTATAGATTTACCCCTGATATTAAAGTAGTTATCTACTTGGAAATTATTACCTGACTCGTTTCATTCATATAGATAAACCAAGATATTTCATTAGTAGACGATAAATACAATTATAACGGTGCAATTAATTTAATGGGGTTGAATGTAACAGCTCATTATTTCTGTATATAGTTTCCATTAATAAAATATATACATTAATATCTTATACCCAATTCAACCCTAAAAAATATCATAACCATAACACATATTATTTAGAAAAAATTATAGGAAATAAAATTTGACACATATAATGTTCCCATTAAGTTGGAGGATTTAAATTGAGTAAAACACATCATAAATATTTTTAGAAATATAGTCGATAGTAATTTATAATAATAATTCATTAATAAAATTTAATTACTATTTTATACAAATTAATAAAATATTTTTTTGAAAAATATATACTTTACTAAAAAAATCATTTTATTTGCTATTAATTTTGTCATATTATGTTTAAATAATGATTTTATTGAAATATGTTGATAATAAATTCATAAAATGTTCTTATCATATATATAAAAGTTATGAAAATAATTAATAAATTAATTTTATCCTCCCAATGAAGTTTTTCAAAAAAATAGTTTTTCCATTATGTGAGACAATATTAAAAAATTATTTCCTCTTAAAAAAACATTCAATAAAATGAGATTCATATTTTTAATAAGAATATTAAAAAAAATTATTTTTTAAACATTATTTTTTGAAATAAAATTATGTTACTGATGTTATAATTATTATCAATTGTTCATTTTAATCCTCTTATAATATTTTATTTAATTTTTCCATCCCATTTTCCCATGAAGAATTCCCATGTCATTGATTATAAAGAATAGATTCTATAGACATCACAAATACTCAATGTGAGTATTATTCAACCCTTATATTTTCAACTCTAAATTTCACATAAAAATATTTAAAACCCTATTAAAAATTATTAATATAAATATTTCTATAAAAACATTAAACTAAATTTTATTATAATTATGGTTTTATCACTATCATCCACCTCCCATCACATCTAAATAATCCAAATTTAATTATTTTATATATAATAATTCCCATCACCAAAAAATTGTGATTTATTTATTATAAAAATCATAAGATAATATGTAAAATGGTTTATTTAGTTAGTAAATATGATTTATAAAACATTATTAAGAAAATAAATAGATTAGTTAATGTATGCCTTATTTTCATTCTGTTGAATATGAAAGCGTCATTTTTATGTATGTTTAGACTACTGCCGTAATGAAGAATCATGTTCTTTTTATCATCATTGTATTACTACGATATTTCTAAAACATACATTGTGAATATATATTACCTCAATGATTAATATTTATTGTGAGTAGTTTTTTGAATATATTACACATAATTAATTATAAATATAAAGTAATATTTTAATTATTTAATTTTTTTGAAATAAGTTCATCATTAATCCCATCCTTATGAACCATGCATAAAGATACCATTAACAAGACTTTTTGATGTATAAATATTTTTAATGTAATTGTTTAGATACATTTTATAATTTTTTAATGATGAAATTAATAAAAAATTAATAGTAATTATTGTCTCCATTATAAAGCATGTGTGCGAAAATCAAAACTAATAACAACTTATAATGATTATAAACATTATCTTACTAATATATGGGTATTTAATGATTATAATGAATGTGTATCAAAATTCATATTTATTAATAAGGTTATAAAATAGTCTTTTAATACTTTATTTATTACATAATAAATTAAATATGTTTCATTATTGTTAAGAGGAAAATATAAGTTTTTTCTTGTCTCACTTTTATTTTTAATATTGTATGCCATATGCACCACATATTTCATTTTATAGAATTTTTAATTCCCATATATTGGTACTGAATATTATCTTTATGAAATTCAAGGGATTAAAAAATCCATATTATGAACTACCTTTTGTGGGTTATCAATTTTAAATGTAATGAAGTTGTAAGGGTTTTTTACAATCACAATTTAAAATAGAGATTATTTATAATGAACATATATGTGGAAAAAAATTGTGTTAACCAAATATATATATATATAATCAATTTTATTCATTTTTTTATTATTTTAATTTTTATGATATCTCAAAATATTATTTCTCTGGGTAGATATTTTACCATATGTCACATTTGTGATAGAAAACAACCCTAAAACTTTTTAAAATTTGGAATTTTCATCATCTATTTCTATATTCATTCGATGATTATATACATGTCCTTATATATAATTAGGTAATTTATTAATGTTATGTTATACTATTATAAATTTCATTAATATAATTTTGAAGTAATCTTTTAACATTTTCTACACATTTAATTTTGAAAATAAGTATCACTTTATAATAGATTATATGAGAACATATTCAATCACCACTATGTGAATTATTATTTAAGAAGCATACTTTATATGTTTCAAAATGGTTTGAAACATTATTTTTCATTATGAATTATTTTGAAAATAAACTGGTAATATTTTTAACTTTTCAAACTTAAAAAATTATTTTCAAAATAAAAATCACTGTTTTAAAATATGTTGAAATGACTTATGTTATTAAGAATAATATCATCAGGGTTTTAGTATATTCAAACCAAAATATTTTTAAATGATATTTCATTAATAATTATTATGAAAAACATAGTTTTAATGTTTTATTTTAAAAAAATCTCAACCTCAAAGTATTTCAATTTAAATAAACACCAATAAAATGTTTTCAAGAATTTAGAAAGGGGTTATTTTTTATAGTGATTTATCCAATATTATTAAAAGGAATTTATCATATATGTCAGCATCCTTTTATCTTCGTATATTTCACTAGTAATATTTTCTTCTTATATAATCAACATTATTTCTTATAATGTCTTATAATGATGATATATTAATAATTCTTTCATGAAGATCATTTAATTCTAATATGATATTTAATATATGATTAAATTAATAATTTTTTATCTTTTTTCATATCTATATATGATCTTCATTATGTGATTAGATATATTATAATTATATACACCTGTAATGCATTAGGTAATATTTCAAATAAAATATTCTAATGATGGGAATCAAGCAGTAGTGTTCACTTCACTATGGGAACCATGATGTGATGCCTACCCCACTATGTAATGAGAATTAAATAGTGATTTTCTATACCATATGTAACTATAATCTGTATTTGATGCCTCCTATAATATTTTATGGGAATCATGTTACAATACACTCTACATTGTGTTTTAGAAATCAGGTAGTGATGCCAATTCTCCCATGTTACGGGAATCATGTAGCGATGCCTACACCAAAACTTCTGGAATTATATTCTTATGCTTGTTCCACGATAATATTGTATTCATCATATTTGTGTTATGTTTTATTATGTATTATATTATGATTATTGCCTCAATTTCAGTCATATGATCATTATTTATTTTGGTAATAAATTATAACATGATGTTATGGTAATTTGATTGTGTTTTCTTATCCACATTAATTTCTTATTCTCACATCAAATTTTCATTTTTTATCTCTCATTTTTACTATTTTTAACCATCGAAGTATACCCTATTTTACATGATATTATATTACTGTAATATGTATTTTCTTTCCAAGCAAATAATAACATAATGAACATGTCATTATTAAAAATGTGATTAAAAAATTAAATATTTTAAATATTTTATATTGAATAAATGAATTTTATTCTTGACTTAAGCATGAATATTTTAACTAATGATTAATTTTTTAGAGTTTTTATAAATAGTTGATTTTTAGGTGAATAAAAAAATAACAATTTTACAAAACTGTCACTTTTATGAAAATATAATGATATAAGAATAACATAAAGGTTTATAAAAATTTAATATATATGTAATATATATTAATTATATAATATAATTTTTATAGGAATATAATATTGACCATGTTAAAATAAAATTTAATTTTTTGAAATCCCTGTAATGTTTTTATTCAAAACAATTAGTTTTTTCATTTATTTAAACTGCAAAATTTGAATTAAATTTGGTTTAATGGTAATATTATTATAATTTTATTTCAAATAATCGAATTAATAAAATTGAAAAAAAAATTATACGACACTTTTTCATCAAATCAATTTCATGATTAAAATAAAAATATTTGAAAAAACAATTTTTTTTACATTTTTCAAAAATATTTTGAAAGTAATTTCATTCTCTTAAAGTATTTGAATCGTTAAAATGGATTTTATATTTTGAATCATAATTATTAATAATATTTAGAATATATAATTTTATTTCAAAAACAATACGAACCACGATAAATATTTAACACATTAATTAATTGTAAAATAGGCATAAAGGGTTAAAAATAAAGGGAAAAGGCATCAAGGTAACTTATAATTCAAGATTAAAACACATATATTTTCTTTACAAAATTAAATTTTCCTATTTTAATCTATAAATTTTTTTCCCACTTTTACCATAAAATATCTCTACATTATATAAATATTTCACGTAATTCCATGTGTTTCCCTATCCTTACTTATAAAAGGACACGAATTATACTCCCTTATTGAAAAGCATAGTACATTATATTTTATCAAATAACTTATGAAAAACTACAAGCATTAATTCTAGTCATGCTAGTGATTATATACTTACACTAATATCATTCTGTAGGAGGTCTCGTAATGAAAAGGTAATCTTCATAGCCAACTCTTTCAAACATTATTTCTTATAATAATTTAGTTAAATCTATTATATCTATAATAAAATAATAAATATATTGTCACAAAAAAGTTATTAATATTATTATTATATTAAAATCGTTTTCCACATTATTAACAAAATTTATTAAATAAACACATCGCTCATGCTTATGTACCTCCTACCATTTCAAATTATCGGTGCCATTTTGTCCATCACAATCGTACATCCACTGTTATAAATATTTATGTAATAAAATATATATAATATTATAGAGAAAATTATTAATCTATAAATTTAGGATATTAAATACCGTCTTAACCTCCCATCAATTATAATATGATAACTTTTCTCCTATGTATGTGTGGACGACACCTCCCCTGATGAGATGTAATTAATTATTATATTACATATGTGCATGGATGATTATAAAATGTTATATATTTAATAGAAATTATATTCATCACATCACTAAACCTTTAATGTTGATAAAACCATTCATGATCCTTTAACCATGCATAATGATCCAATTTAATGGTGAATATATTGACTAAAAAATTATGATGTGTTCAACATTAGAAAGAAAAATTCAAAAAATATATTTAAAATTATTAAAAAACACTATAAATAATGTAATAAAGATGATAAAGGTCTAAAATTATGAATTTAACTAATTTTAATTCATTATATATTAGTATTAGACATGTATGTCTATGAGGAGACCCATCTTAATGGATTTATCTTATAATGTCATTTTATTATAAAATTTCCTATATTCATATTTTTTAGGGTTTTCATACAACTAATTAAATATCGTGTCCATATTTTCATTAAAATTGTCACCAAATTTTTTTTCATATTATATAAAAATTTATTAATCTATTTTTAAAACATTTTGTAATTTTATAAAAAAAATAAATTGAATCATCCTACAATTTTATAAATGATGTACTTTTTATCAATGTTGTGAATGGAATCTTATTTAATATATACTAAAAGAATACATTTTCAGGTCATTATGAATAATATTTTTTTAATATACCTTTACATTTTCATGGGCTATTTAAAAACAAGATATTTTCATCAATATTTTAGGAACATTAATTTAAAATTATATTTAAAAATGGTATTAAAAAAGGAAATAAATAATTCAGAAAATTGTTTTATTACTCCTTTATTATGTAAAGATATAATATTTTTTTATGTATTTTAACTATATAAAATTTTAACATCATGTTTTAATTATAGAACCCTTATTTTAAATGATTTTTGGACTTTTATAATCTATTTTTAATTTTGATTATACCTTATTTTGAGAAAATCTACTTTATTATCATTGTGTTCTATATCCCGCTCCATTATTCCCTAGATATTTTTTTAATTCTATAAACTATTGTTAATATCATTAAATAATTAAGAATCATTTATTTTACATTAATGATGTTTCAATTTTATACCATTTTTATATACGGTATCATTTGAAGGAATCTAACTAAATATGATATTTTATTTTCTATGGAAATATTAATGTCCCGTTTTCCTTGTTCAATATATATAATTAGTTATTTATAAGTTATTTTGTAATTATTTATATTTATTATTAAAATTATAATGAAATCATGCAATGTGAAGGTGAATATTGGGTCATAGAAATATATAACACCAAAATGTATTGATAAGTATCATTAGAAAAAATAGTAGGAATTATATTTTAAATGGGTATCTACTTTAAAATATCCAATTATTAAGGACTAGTGACAATGTTGAGAGGCCTTGATAGTAAAAGTCGGGATAACATGGTTGAGATGATATAATCATGAATATTTATAATAATTTATTTCCATTATGAAGTATTTTTTTCCCATTATCCATTTCATTATTATGTTTATATTCTATATAGAAGTTCATTAAACAAAAGTTTTAGTTCGAATGTATTTTTTATTATTATCTACAATTCCATATTGAAAATTCCTTACTTAATAATGATATTTTCTTCTATATACAACCCCTAATGAAAAAAATATATCACTCTTTATTTTTTCTTTCATATGGATATTAAAGAAAGATATAATAAATAATTATAATAATGGAACTGTGTTTCTTTTCATTATTTTTTTATTTTTCAAATTTAATATGAGAATCATATATATGTCCAGTTTATCAAGACTTCTAAACAAATTTTCACTTTATAGTTAAATAAAATGTATCATTTACCAATTTTATAATGTAACCATTGACAATTATTTTCTGAAATAGGGATGTTATAGTTGGTATCATATTGAGTTTACTATTATCCATTGGAACTAAATATTAAATAAATATAACTAACCTAAGAATTAGGATAACCCATTAGGGAATTTGAAATTTTTTAAAATTATAGGAATCTAAAATTAATGGATCAATATAAAAATGATTATGACTTAACTTAGTGTGTTAAAATTTATTGAGATGACTCCTTATAAAATGAAGAGAATCAGTACCCGTAGTCAATATTGGTTTTCCCTATTGATAAATCCAATATATATTTTTCTGTAACTAATAATATCATGAAAGTTTTAGGGATTGTGTCTTGTGTTTTGATGAATAACCATTTATCTATGGATAAATGTGTTTTTCTGCATCGTTATTCAATTTTTTTTGGATTGACTCATTTGATAGGGGCCCCCATCTCCTAAAATAACCATTTTCCATTAATTCATAAAAAATGGACTGATTCCTTAAAAACATATAAATTTCATTATGAATTAATGGAAGGTAAAATGTTATTATTATAGATTCTTATTGAAAGGATATTTATTTTAATAGTGGTCATTGACTATAATATTGAAGTGGTTATTGGAATATAAATTATTTAATCGATAAAATTTAATGTGATATTACTTGAAAAATAATTCCACGATATTTGTAAGCATAAATAGAGGGGATGTTCAGAACTTTATAAAATAAGTAAGGATAAATTTTTGCAGAGTATACCGATAATATTATATGATTAGCGTAATATTTTTAGTTTTATATACAAGATCTAGAAAAAATATTAATCATTGTAGTGATGTTTATAATCTAAATATACAATGATATTTGGTTTCTAAAATACATACATCAAATGAGGACATAGAATAATGTTCAGGGAAGAGAGATAAATAATTGTATTAGTCTTATATATTTAAAGGAAATAAATAAAATAAGATATCAACTGAGCAATAAGAAAAAAGTAAATGTGTCAATGAGTGATAAATGGAGGATTTGATTTCTAACATTTGATAATTGTAGAAACAAACACCTTGATACATGATTAATGGGAAAATGAGTATATTTAAATCATAATGTAAGGGTTAATATGAATATTTAATTTAAGCTAAATAAATAAACCACTATTTTCTGGTGCTTCAATTGTAAATAGATGGGTCATTATTTAATCCAATGTCCCAGAAGATAAAAAACTCTAGAAAAAGAGGCCAATATGAGAAGGTTAATCTTTTGGGAATACTACAAATGAGGGTGAAGTTTTCAAATCCATAGATGTAGGTACATTTATACTACCCTAAAATATAGATTATTATTTATTTCATTTGGTATCTTATCACTCTTTTAAATATTCTATGCCTTCTATGGAAATTGGTTATTCTAGTAACACCTTGGGATGGGAGTTTCTGATCAAAAATCCTATTGAAAATCTTGTTACAACAAGGATATATTGTTAATTTTACATTATGAAACATGGAATTTATTGAACCCTCTCCCCAAATATATTTCATTGAGTGGGATATATAATGACCCCTAATCCTCATCTCTTGTAGACCATGTGTTAGAGAATAACACTGAGGGTAGAAAAATAAATTTCATATGA
Organism: Viscum album; assembly: GCA_963277665.1. NCBI lineage: Eukaryota > Viridiplantae > Streptophyta > Magnoliopsida > Santalales > Viscaceae > Viscum > Viscum album. The sequence continues at coordinate 1,009,144,401 of OY728128.1, read as the reverse complement.
ATAATATACCTCTATATTAACATAGGATAGGGATATAAGATGAATCACCCCCTAGTAAATTAATGAAAAAATTGAAAAATAAACCAAAACAGTCCCACAAAAAAATGTATAAATAAATCTTATAATGATAAAATTCTCTCATGTAAATGCCGATAATAAAAACTTAAGTAGAAATACATTAAATATCTAAATATCTGAGCATGTAATGTCTAGTACAATCTATTTAGTTCTCATGGAATCCTGAAAACAGTTTATATATATAGGTTGAGCACACATGTATACTATCCTACAAAACAAATGTATCTTGTACACATGTAAAATAAGAATACAAATTCATCCATGAGAAAATAGAAGATCCTATAGAACCTAAATAGGTTACCTATCTATCCCAAATTCACCAAGGTATGCTCATAAAATAATGAAATATATGTATAATAACAATAATCGCCTTGAAATAAGGGAACCCCACACTACATTCCTAATTTTATGCCTCTATCACACTCTAACATCATATATAATATAACTCCCAAATCTTCCTTATACCACACTAATCTAAAGTACAGTCACATCACTTCATATTGGTAGAAACATGGTATACCTCCCAAAAAGTATAGCCTCATGTGCTCTTTTCCATAAAAACATGGTCCATCACATCACCACCTACCCTAACCATAATAGTAGTGTATCAAGAATAGATATTACATAAATATTTTCCACCCATACTATGATGAATAACAATCACAGTATTTTACCCCATAAGAATTTTTATATAACATCTCTGCAGAAAACACATGGGCCACCACCCCACAATCACAACCACATATCACTCAATAACACTAGTTCTATCACATATCATCTGAAAACATATGGACATCACAACCACTATATAATGCACCAACATGTCTCCCCTCATTACAGTATGTGCAACACCTACCACTCCAAGAAGAGAATATGGGAATATATGGGTACCCATCCATCGATCCCCACCAGATGTCAAGAAAGAAACCCCCTGTGAGAAAATGTGGGTGTCAGAACATAGGGATTGATTTAGGTGGGGTGATTATAGAAATAAAAAATTATAAAAGTATATACATATGGTGACATAAAACCCCAACTGATAGATTCACTACCAACAATGAATCAAATCACAACATAACCACTTCTTTTTCTACCTTTAAATTCATAACACAATACAATAATCCACAAGTCCCATTTTAAACTTCCTAATAATTTCATTTAATCCTCCCATTCATTTTATTATTGATAATTTACCACATTTAACACCCATTAAAATAATTTAATTATTATTTTATCATTTATAAACAATTAACTAAACCAACCCACTTCATTTCAATCATAATTAAAAAATATTCCATCACTACCTATATATATTTCACAAATAAATGACAATCAGAAGAATCTCATCATCCCCATCATACCATCAATTTTCTTCCTGAAAGTATAATCAAATAAAAAATCTCAGTAACCCAAAATAATTTCAAAATGACTCACCTTTAAACCATAAAATAAGCTCCTAAAACAACTTATACTTCCCAATATCATCACCAAATGAACCACCTTGCATCACCAAAAGCATGAACAACCTACCATCAAACCCACATACCCCATCCCCCCATCTCTTCACATCACTACCCCAAAATCACAACCAATCATCATGGAACCTAAAAATCGATTTTACATAATTACAAATGGCATTTTATAATAGTGTAATTTAATTTAGGTCTATTATCTCCCAATAAATATTCATGGGTAATACATTTCATTAGAAAATTGTATTTTGTAAAAACATTATTGTTTTATGTTGATATAAAAATAGTCACCATAGGAACACCAATCACAAAAAAATGTCATCCAACTTAAACAAATCCACTGATATCCACAATTCTGAATTGGGAAATCTAGTGCAAATAATCACAATATCATAGTAATATCAAAACTATAAAATCATATAAAATACTTCATTATATATCCATTAATTTATATATTCCATTTCATTAACATTGATTAAACAATGAAAACCATCTACCAAATATAAAAATAATAAAACCCTTCTTGAATGATACGGAAAGGAAGATAAAAAATAGATTGCCTACCTCAAAGTGGTTTTCCAACTTGTTTCACACCATAGGAAGGAGAATAAATACCCACCAACCACTACATCACATAGTAAACCATAGATAAAACTATATTAGACCCAAATAACATTAAAACATAATCCAAATCCCAACCTTATCAAACACAATATCTTTTAGAGAATCTCTAGAACAAGAACAAAATAAAAGGAACCAAGAAATGGAGAATAACCTACAAATCTAGAAGAACCACAAGACTAAAGTGGAAGGAAGAGTTCTGGAAGAATACCTTAGGGCACCAAGTGTTTCCCAAAATAAGATAGAAGGAAGGAATATAGAGGAAATTTTTTTTGCAATGAATAGAATTAAAACCTCAAATACCACAGGTTTAAAATCATATAAATATTAAAATGAATAAAATACATAGGATTATAAGAAATTATATCTTCTCCCAAAAACAATTTCCATGAAGGATTTAATAGGCAAATAAATTACACTTATTGAATCCTACTTACATGACATGTACCCCTTTCGCAAACTACCCCTCATTGATATATCATAAATGAACATGTGGAAAAATAATTCCTAAACCAAATAATTGTGTCCTGTAGAAAATAGACAACATTTATTTCCTGACTATGCTCTATTAAACCTCCAATGTAATTCCCTGACCCTCTTTACCTAGAGTCGGTAAATTATTACATAAAATTGGCATGATCAAAAGAGGTCATGTATTGAAAGGACAATTAGTTTTAGTCTTGGATGTACTAGATTTAGACATAACTTTTACATTACATCATTAAATAAAGAAAAAAAACATCGTATCCCCTTTGAACACATTCATATCCGTTGGCATATCCTTGTAGGTTAATCAAAATATACTTCTTCACATATTGGTAAATTAAAATATAAGAAATTGGAGACCCTAGATTCATTGTTGGGATAACAGTATTGTATAAACAATCATAAATAAATATAAACATTTAATACAATGTATAAGACAAAATAATTCTTCTAAACAGAAGAGTCATCATAATATGGAAAATATAAATCAAATAATTTCATTTACTTATTCTCATGGTTATTATACCAGTCGAATAATAAAATTTAATATCAATAACTAATATCACAATGAATGCATTCATAATGCTAGACATCATAACCACATAGTCATGGCCTCATGCCAACACAAGAAATAAAATTTTTTCAAGGTCGTGTGCCAAGACAGTAGTTTATCTCATAAGACCTACTAATGCACCGATAAGTTATAGCGGGCTCCACCTATCACATACTATGAACAATGCATTCCTAATACGATAATGTTAAATCGTAACATAAACATTCATATTAAAACTAGTATATGAAATGTAAATACTTTAACCACAAACCATGAAGGGTATAAAAATAGCACATCCACATTCAAAAATAACTAATTTAATAAAATATGTAATGTAGTGTTATAATAAATAATCATCAATCAAGAACAATTAAGGATATTGACATAGATGAAAATAATCAGTACAACTATTTTAGAGAAATATACATTTTTTCTGAAAACATTTAAATGACTCACTATTTAACAAGAAGTCATTTAAAAGATATTTTTGAATCAAAGTGTCTCATTCCACTTTGAATCTTTTAAAAAAAATTATTCTTAGAAAATTCATTTTCATATAAAAAATCTATAAAACCATTTTTAAAACATGGATATTAATGATAAAAATTTATAAGAAAAAATCATTAATTCATTTAAAATAATATTTTAGTTAGAGTTCATAACAAAATGAGAGATTCTTGAATACAAGTAATTGAAGTAATAAAAACATTATAATATAATGAGAATAAATGTATTTAAGATATACTCTGTCAATGTACAGTATATACACCATATTAATGTGAGTTGGAGCATAACAAAAAATAAGTCTCGGTAGAATGTAAAATGAGATGAAATCCCTTATAAAGTTTGTATTCTTAGGTTAAGGATAAATCATTGACATAATAATGTGTGAAAAATATAAATACACTCAGTATTATATGATATTATGTGTAAATCAGTTATATTACATTCACACGAATTTGTGTTAAAACAACACCAATGACTTGGATGTTAAACTCAATAAATGGAAATTGAGTTAAGATTACTCTTATCAAGGTCATATCGATGACTTATGAATTTATAAATGGAGTGATTATTTTTATAAAAATTATATCAAGACAAAGGGAAATATAAATTCCAACATAAATAAATAAATTTTTATTTCACATATAATCATGGAGTAAAATACTTAATGAAGTCTGTGTAAACCCAATGAGCGGAAATAGAAATTATAAATTCTTTTAACAATTAGGTATCTTATGAAACATAGAACACATGAAAGAAGGATCATACAATAAAGATGTAAAAACCCATAAATTAATTTATATTACACAAATAATACAATCATTGGAAGTACATACACCACACAAAATGAAATAGTGGCAATATAGCATGAATCTCACGGGAAAAAAAAGTCAGAAGAAAACCATGTACCATGTACTTTTTCATTAGCAAGGAGTTGGTTAAAATTGGGTATACTGGTTAAATCATTGTTATTTATTTATAAAATAACCACATACATAAATATGATATAAGATATGATCTTTTAATATTTCATTGATAATGATATTTCAGTAGATCATTGTTTTGGTTACTAACTAATTTATTTTTATTCATGATTTTTGTTACATAAGTCATGTTTTTTATGGATAGCATGTATTTGATTCATATTAATAATGATATTAAGTTAGTAAAAATTATTTTTAATCATCAATGGAATATTATTTTTGAATGGTTATTATGGGTAATGAAATCTTAATGTTTCGTGCAGATAGTAAGTTGTTTGTACGCATGAGTGATAATATAATTCTGTTAGTAGTAAAATAATATGTAATTGGATAGTATATTATATATAGAAAATAATTAACACGTTATATTTATTATTTAAATAAATTATAATCATTATTATACACATCTAGATAATGAAGTGTTGAATAATAAAACACACCACGACGTGGAGATGGTAAGTCGTACGTACGCACGTACAGTGACTTTAAAATTAATAAGATCCATAGAATAATGAATATGGTTGTACCATATTTATAATAACATCAACGTATTTATAGATCCTGTAATTATTATTTTGGTATGGAATGAACTATAAATAAAGATGTGGAAGAAGAAAAGTACTTTGAAAGAGGTGATGAAATTATTACCTCTTATTCGAGTGATTCTTTTTTATTTGATCAAAAGGGACCCTTAGGTTTTATTCATGGTCAATGTAAGGAATATAAGGCCAATTTTGTTTAGTTGGGACAATATTTGAGAAGGTTTTGGCTGAGACAAATGTCTTTGGAAATGTGATTTCAAGAGAAGGGGAAGTACCCTTTTATAAGAGAGGTGAGGGTCGCTTTAGAAAAAAGCATGAAATATTATTTTATTATAAAATCATGTTTGGATTATAATGGCTCCAAAAGAATTTATTTCTAGGATATGGTGGGGAGAGGTCCAAATACCCTCAACCTATAGTTTTAATACAAGATTATGTGACCATATTAACCTTATCATTTAGATTTACTAATTAGATAAATAGTTTATCTTTTATTATATCTTCTGATATTATTATATTTCATGGTTAATAAACTAACTATAAATTAAAAGAGAACATCGGGTTGATATTTCATGAAATAAATTTCATTATATCTTTAATTTGGAAAAAAAATTAATTTTTTTGGAGTATTATATCATTTAATAACATAATATTTTTTTTAAATACTCATTTATTTCAATTTTGATAGTATTTAGTATTTGGTTTTTTGTGAAGGTCAAAAAAACATTTTTACTTCAATAAAATAAATTAAATCAACTATAACAAGTCATATTAACCTAGAAAAAAATTTGAATCCATCAAAAGTCTGAATTTACATTTATTTGATTATCTATAATATCAATTCTTTTAATCATTCATTAAAAAGATCATTACCCCATCATCATTGTTTCATTAATAATTTTAAGTATAAAATTTCTAAAAATTATAAATAAAATACCATGAGGTATTCCATATTTTAAGATTTCTAATGAATATTTATAGTCTAATTTATCGCATGTATAACCCTATATTAAAAATGGTTAGTTAATAAACATTGAATTATAGACATTTAAATCTTCTTTAAATAAAATATTAATAAATGTCTTAATATAATCCATCTGGATAAAAATGATCATATATTTTTCATATGGTTGATTTTGGTTGAGGTACACTTATCCAATGGAATTAGGACATGTATTAGGGTAATTATAATAAAATTTTTACCTTTAATTGCCATATTTAATTTTAACCCTGGTAAATAAAAATCAAAAGTTACTATTACCCAAAAATTATTTTCATCGTATTGAACCACATTTCACATACTAATGTCAAACACGTCTCTCATATTTTTAAATTTAAATTCACATAGAAAGAAAAATTATTTCTTATGAAAATATGTGAATGTTTCCATGAGGTGAGTTAAAGACTGTAAAATGTTTAATAAAATTTTATATATCTAATATTATTATAAAACGACTTAAAATAATTAAATAGTGTAATGCCCCGACCCCAGCTACCCAGAGTCGGTGCATTATTACATAACATCGGCATGATCATGAGAAAGATCAAGTCTCGAAAGACCGATTAGTTTAGTAGCCTTGGAATAACTAGATACATCCATAAATTTTTACATTACATCATAAAAAAAACATCTTGTCTTCATATCCCCTCATACTATCCCTGCAGGTCATTCATAAATTACTTCTTCATAATCCTGGGGAAAAAAATAAAACATTGAAAGGGGTGAGCTCGGATGCTCAGTAAGGATAACATTATAGCAGAAGCTTTCATAAATAAGCATAAACACTTAAGGCAATTTATAACTACAACAAAAGCCTTTTAAACTTTAACTTCAGCATAAAATGGCAAAGGAAAAATGAAATAATGCCATTTACATACTCACATGGATATTCTACTAGTCGAATGATCACATGCAATATCAATAACCACTTTCATAATGATGGAATGCATAATGCCAGACTATCATAACCACATAGCCAAGGCCTCGTGCCAAGACTACAAATAAGATTTTGCCAAGGCCTTGTGCCAAGACACTAGTTTGTCTCATGAGACCTACAGATGCATCGAGGAGCTATAGCGGGCTCCACCCGTCACTTATTAAGTCCAATGCATTCCTCATATGAACATGTTTAAACATAACATAAACATTCGTATTAAAACTAGCATACGAAATGTCAATACTTTTACCACAAACCATGAATGGTATAAAAACAACACATCCACAGTCAAACATAACTCATTCGATACAATATGGAAGATTGTATTGTATCACATTAACCTCAATCAAGAATAATAAAGGATGTTGACATAGATAATCATCAAAACTATTTGAGAGAAATATCCCCCTTTTCATGAAAACATTTAAAAGTCACACTATTTGTCAAGAAGCCTTTTAAAAGTATATTTTTGAATCAAAGTGTCCCATACCACTTTGAAACTTTTTAAAACGATTTTTGATTTCTAATCTTTAATGTCCATATAAATAAATCCTTAAAACCATTTTTAAAACATGGACATTAATGAGAAAGGTTTAGATGAATAAGTCTTTAAAACATTTAAAAAAGGGAATTTTTAGTTAGAGATTCTAACCAAAAGAGACACTTGAATACAAATAATTGAGGTAATCAAAACTTTGTAATATCATGAGAATAAAGGGAATCATGATATTCTATTTCAAAGTACATTATATACACCACATAAAAGTTATTTGGAGTATATCATCAAAGAAGTCTCAATGGAATGTAAATTGAGAAGAAATCTCTCATAAAGGTTGTATCCTTAGGTTAAGGATAAATGACATAATTATGTGTGAAAAATATAAATACACTAAATATTATTGAATATTCAGTGTAAAACAATCAAAGGACATTCACACATATTCTTGTAAAAACAATACCAACGAATTGGATGTTTAACTCAACAAATGGAGAATGAGTTAAAATTACTCTTATCAAATTCATATCAATGACTTGAGAATTACCAATGGAGTGATTATGTGTATCAAACTTATATCCACAGGAAGGGGAGTGGAAATTATGACATAATAAAATGAATAGTGATTCCACACATAATCTTGGGGTAATATAATCAATGAAATATGTGTAAAGCCAAATGAGTGGAAATTGAAATCTCAAATTCCCTTATTGATTAGGAAACATAAGAAACATACACCCATGAAAGAAGTATCATACCATGATGATGTAAATACCCATAAATAAAAGTATATAACATAATGAATACAATCATGGGCAGTACACATACACCACATGCAATAATTAAGTGGTGATCAATGGAATTCTCACGGAATTAAAAGTGAGATAAGAAAATCCCTTACTTTGTACTTTTTCCTTGGTCGATGGTAGGTTTACCTCCTGTATAATGGTGAAATCATTGTTATTGAATAATACAAGAATCATTTACTTTAATATGATATCATATATGATCTTTTAATATTGATTCGTTAGTAATATCTTAGAATTATCGTCATTTCGGGTGTTAACGGGTTCATTTTACTTTATATTCTTTGTTATGTGAGCCATATTTGTTATTAATGGGATGTATATTATTCATATCCAGAATGGTATCAAGTTCTTAAACATCATTTTTAAATCATCAAATGATAATTATACTTGAATGGATACGATGGAGAATGAATCTCATCGCGTTCGTGGAGACGGTAGTCCGTACGTACGCACGAACGCTACTTCCATTTAATTTTTATTTTAAAAGAATCGAATAAAAATGATACATAGGTATATTACTATTCCGGTATAATATAATATTTTATACATGTTACTTAAGTTCATTAACACCATCCTTTATACGTTCCATGTGTGGTATGAACGAGTCATATCATTTTAAGGGGGCGGTAGTCCGCACTTCCTCAAATGAAATTATCGTATGTATATAAAACATGAAACGAATAATGGTATGAAATAAAATGGAATTACAGAAGCTTATATATAAAATATATATCATTAATATCATATTTAATTACAGTGCCATCATAATGGCCACCATGAGAGGCGGTAAGATGTATTTGAACAATCATCATTTCGTGAGGCGTTAGTTTGCCATCCACAGAAACATTATGTTCATCATCCATTAGATGGAGTTGTGTGTATGTGTAGTTTGAATCCTTCTTATAAAAACATCCTAGTATATTAAGGATACTAGTTTTGTTACAAAATAAAGGAAATAAAAAGAGTTTGGGGGTTGAAGAAGCAAAATAAATGAAAATAATTTAAGAGAAATCGTTACCTTTAATTTAGGTAACTCACTTTGGTTGGAACCAAAGGACTTCTTGAAATGCTTTCTGCCTAAGAGGAAGCTTCAAGGAGGAGGAGAGGGATTTGGGGAGCTTAGTTGGGCAGAGTTTGGACGAGCCAAGTGGCTTGAGAGGTGTGAGGAAAAGAGAAGGAGGAGTGCCCTTTTATAAGAGGGGTGAGGGGCACTTTTGGAAAAGCTAGAAATATTAATTTATAATAAATTCATATTCGGTTTCCAAAGGCTCCAAAGTTGACTATTCAAAGGATGAGGTGGGGATAGGTCGAAAACAACTCATCCAATAGAATTTAGACAGGTTTGGGTACTTATATTAACCTTATCTTTAAGTATTAACTCTAAGTTAATTAGTTTCACTTTTACAATGTCTCTTTGTATTTTTATATAATATGGTTAATAAACGTACTATATACATCCAAGCGACCCCCAAGTGGTCCATTAATGATGAAACTATCCTGATATAAGTCTCTTGGCCGAACCTTAGATTTTTAGGAATTTAATATCAATTAATAATATAATATTTGTTTTAAGAACTCTTTTATGTCAATTTTGACACTATTCAATAGTTGATTTTTGTGAAACTCATAACAGATTGATTACTTCGAACAAAGTCAATCAAATCAATCCTAATATATCATATTATCCTATAAAATTAGTTTAATTCATTAAAAGTTTCATATTATATTTTTTTTGGGTATTTATAATATCAATTATTTTAATTTTTCACTATTATAGTAATTATTTCATCATCATTGTGTCATAAATAAAATAGATTATTTAATGTATAAAAATTATAAATAAAATATAATTATGTAGGAAATCGTTTTATCTTTCTAATGAATATTTATAATCTAAAATCCAACTTATATAACTCTATGTAACAATTGTTTTGCTAAAAGATATATGCTTGTGTCATTTTTGTATTCATTTTGACTTAATTAAAATAAAGTGTCATTATCACTTACAAGTGGATCCATGGGGTCCCAAAATTGACACAAAGATGCCCATGGTCGACCATTTATCAACCAATAGGGTTAAGACACGTTTTAGGGTAATTTAGTATTATTATAATATTATTTTTTTAACCCTTATTTACCGGATTTACCCTTAACCATGGTAAATAAAATATTTACCGTAGTAATTATTCAAAATGTCTAAAAATAAAAGTTACCTATTTACACAATTTGAACATCCTGATTCCAAATATGGAATCCATTTTCCTAAATTCTAAACACAGAAGTGGCAGAAATTAATTTAAAATTAATTCCCGCTGTCAAAACAAAAAGCGTGTTTTTAAGAGATAATAACTATCAAAAGAGTGACACTTGTTTATGTTCGGTTTAATTGTAAAATTATATCCAATGACCAACATTATATTAAATAGTAAAAATATATTCTAAATATACATTAAAACCACTCAAATTCATAATTTATCACTATTAATTATTTTGATTAAAAAAGTTGTTTTTAATTAAAATTTAGTAATTTTCACTATTCATCAAAATATGAAAGTTATCCGAAAAGTACCAAAATTTCACCTTAGGCTAAATTTGATATTCCGAATCCAAAAATGAAGTCCATTTTAAAATATAAAATATATATAACTTCAAAAAGTAGGTATTACTATTCATAACAGCTAGTTTGATTGGTTACGGTGTGTTAGAACTCGAAGTTGCGTACAACACACGCTACTGTTTTATTCAAAGGAAAGCGTACCGTGGAAGCTTGGGATGTTTCATTTTAAATTTTTTGATGTCTCCATTTAGTCAAAAAGTTTAAAATATTGTATTTAAAAAGGTTTCACTATCAAAAGTTGATAAAAGTTCAATACTGAAAATGAATCTGTTCTTGCATTATGACTAAGAAACTCATAATATGGATTCTAAAATTATAAGGATTATATAAAGTTTAAAATTTAGTTAATACTATTCATGACCTCTTTTAATGGCTTTTTTTTTGGTAAGTCATGGTGCAATTGAACTCAGTGTTGCGTGTAGTGCAAGTTATTGAATTATTTTGAAGAAATAACACACTATGAAATCTTGGGGTGTTACATTCTCCCCTCCTTCAATAAATTGCGTCCTCGCAATTTGAAATTGTTCTTCGAAAATAAAAGGTTGAAAATAGAAAATATATTTGTGGGAAAACCCACATCGGAAATTGGTTTACTAAAATTTAGTCTTAATATGAGGAAAAGAGAAATGAAAGGGTCACCACCAAATTATGATCTCGATTAGGAGAACATTGGTGGCAATTAGAGACATATAATTGGAGGAAAAACGTAAATATTTATAGGTAGTGGTTGAGGTCATCAATCACAAACAAGTATAAAATTGAGGTCCTTAAACTCATCAATCTATGATGATTTGAAGTACCATCAGTTCAACAAAATATAGGGTATTGGGATCACACATTTTTGACATTTCAAAATATCTTAGTTGAAATCCCACATCGAAAAATGAATTAATGAGGCCTCTATTTAAAATAAAGAGTGGAAAGTATGAAGATTACCGAAAATAACACATACTAGGGTTCCATGTAGGAAAATATGGATATGGAGGAGAAATCTAACCATCAATCATCTGATGGAGAGTGGTAGAGAACATGGCTATGAAAAGGCCAACAATCCCAAAGCCATAAATTAGTGATGATTTAAGGTACCATCTAGGACAACATTTTTTTTTTAGTTACATTACATAAGGAAGAGGAATTCATTTATGATATTGACTAAGAACATTATGAGATATACTTAAATTTTAAGTAGATTTTCATTCTTTAATAAATTTCCAACACTAACTCAATTTTTTTTAAACGATGAGTATTCAAGAAGACTTGGTCACACTGGAAGAGCTAGAATAAACTTCTATAGAATCACATGATCCATGCAGGATAAACCATATATTTACATTGTCTTTAAAGATTAATCAAAACCAAAATGGTTAGTGAATGATCTAATGATCCCCCAAAAGGATATTCATAAATATGCACTAATCTTAATTTCTAAAATTAAACCAACAATACCCCAAAGTTAAATAGATACCATTCAATAACCAATTGTCCTTAAAATCCTTTAATACAATCCAAACTAATATTGAAACCCAAAACATAGAAGAATTTGATTATGTAGTCTCCCATGTTACATTGTATCTCCAAATGACATCAAATACTCTTAAAGTCACATACTTAAAAGTAATTAACATCATCACATATTCTCTGTTATAGGTTAATCATTTCCATAAATAACCCAAATCACTATAAATCAACAATAAAAATGTAGATAAAAATCCACCATTACTCTACAAATGAAACCTCATTGTATTCTATTTTCCTTGGGCATATAGTGTTCCTAACAAAACGAACATCTTCCAAAATAACATTTATCACTTAATCACCAAATCATTTTCCTATAACAAGGGTATTCATTTGATAAGACATAAGAACCCAAATCATCTTATTATTGATCAATAAAATCATTTAACAAAAAAATAGTCATACTAACCAGGGACTTCACGTAGTCCAGTGGTAGGCGATAAATCCCAATCGCACTTTGGTTGTGGGTTCGATTCCCACAGCTTTGTCCGACGCGACGGGTTGTCACACGGTCTACGTGTTGTCCTTTTTCAAAAACTATATTCTATAATATTACCAAAATGAGATAAATTTTTCAAAATAACATAATTTAACCACAAATGTTATATCATACTTTGCATTTTCATCCCAAATTATAATAACTTATCATTTTCTCAAACCCCAATGATCATATAAAACCAAATGGTTATTTATACCTATATCCACAAGAGAAGAGACAATTATTCCTCAAATATCATTCTCACATGGCCAACTGAGGGGTTACAAATACAAGAGAAAATTATTCCAAAGTAAACCCATCAACAAGGAGTGCTAATACTTTTTAAATTTTTCTCCAACCATTTATTTCCACATAGCTTTTTCTTTGAGCAAGAAAATATCCTATAAAATAGGACATTCACTCGGGTAATGGCCAGGTCCCCTACATTTACGGCAAATGACTGTAAATGGACTCTTGGGACCATTTTTATCTTCTTCCATAGTACTCCTCATTTTTCTTCGGCAATTCTTCACTTTATTTCCTTCCTTCCCGCACGTAAAACATTTCGTTGTCCCATTGAGACACTTTCTAGGGTGTCTCTTTCCACAATTCCTGCATGATGAAAATTGAGGTTTCTTTTTCCATGGTCTCCATTGCTGGAGATCTTATCATTTATCACCTTTCTCTTCCTTGTTGAGTCTGGGAGTTGGTTAATATATATGTTGTTGATCATATTTTTGGAAAACTGATTTGGCATAAAGACAATATCTTTTACGCCTATCAACATTCCATTTTGTTGCTCATTTCCACCACTGTTCCCAACTTGTACATCATTCTCAAAGTCACTATGACATCCTTGGAATCCAGCCATTGACTAAAACCAGAAAGTATTGTGTGAGTAATAGTAGTCGTAAAATCATTTAGAGATTAAAATGTCACCATATTCTCAATTTGAAACATATTAGGATTAACCAAGGTCATTTACTCTCATCTTATGTATATATTACTTAAATCGGTTTGTAAAGAAAATGTAAATTATCCTAAGCATATCCCCCGGGAGTGTCGTAACCAAGAGTGCAGCAAGGCCCGTTGTCGTGCACCAGTTCCCGTTCGAGTCTAGCTCAAAGCGGTGTTTTCGGATTTTACCCCTAGGTACATCTGTGCCAGAGCCGCCTCTACCTGCTCGTATCCAGACAGGGATGTATTGCTCGGAAAACTCACAAAATCTCTACAATACCAAAATTCTAGGAAGTTCTTTTATACTAATCCTCAAAGTTCATCTTAGGTCTACGTGCTCTAATCAGAGTTTATCTAAATCTAGCTACCAAGGTTTGTACTAAACTTTCTCTGATACCAACTGTAACGCCCCGACCCCAGCTACCCATAGTCGGTGCATTATTACATAACATTGGCATGATCATGAGAAAGATCAAGTCTCGAAAGACCGATTAGTTTAGTAGCCTTTGAATAACTAGATACATACATAAATTTTTACATTACATCATAAAAAAAACATCTTGTCTTCATATCCCCTCATACTATCCCTGCAGGTCATTCATAAATTACTTCTTCATAATCCTGGGAAAAAAATAAAACATTGAAAGGGGTGAGCTCGGATGCTCAATAAGGATAACATTATAGCAGAAGCTTTCATAAATAAGCATAAACACTTAAGGAAATTTATAACTACAACAAAAGCCTTTTAAACTTTAACTTCAGCATAAAATGGCAAAGGTAAAATGAAATAATGCCATTTACTTACTCACATGGATATTCTACTAGTCGAATGATCACATGCAATATCAATAACCACTTTCATAATGATGGAATGCATAATGCCAGACTATCATAACCACATAGCCAAGGCCTCGTGCCAAGACTACAAATAAGATTTTGCCAAGGCCTTGTGCCAAGACACTAGTTTGTCTCATGAGACCTACCGATGCATCGAGGAGCTATAGCGGGCTCCACCCGTCACTTATTAAGTCCAATTCATTCCTCATATGAACATGTTTAAACATAACATAAACATTCGTATTAAAACTAGCATACGAAATGTCAATACTTTTACCACAAACCATGAATGGTATAAAAACAACACATCCACAGTCAAACATAACTCATTCGATATAATATGGAAGATTGTATTGTATCACATTAACCTCAATCAAGAATAATAAAGGATGTTGACATAGATAATCATCAAAACTATTTGAGAGAAATATCCCCCTTTTCTTGAAAACATTTAAAAGTCACACTATTTGTCAAGAAGCCTTTTAAAAGTATATTTTTGAATCAAAGTGTCCCATACCACTTTGAAACTTTTTAAAAGGATTTTTGATTTCTAAACTTTAATGTCCATATAAATAAATCCTTAAAACCATTTTTAAAACATGGACATTAATGAGAAAGTTTTAGATGAATAAGTCTTTAAAACATTTAAAAAAGGGAATTTTTAGTTAGAGATTCTAAACAAAAGAGACACTTGAATACAAATAATTGAGGTAATCAAAACGTTGTAATATCATGAGAATAAAGGGAATCATGATATTCTATGTCAAAGTACATTATATACACCACATAAAAGTTATTTGGAGTATATCATCAAAGAAGTCTCAATGGAATGTAAATTGAGATGAAATCTCTCATAAAGGTTGTATCCTTAGGTTAAGGATAAATGACATAATTATGTGTGAAAAAAATAAATACACTAAATATGATTGAATATTCAGTGTAAAACAATCAAAGGACATCCACACATATTCTTGTAAAAACAATACCAACGAATTGGATGTTTAACTCAACAAATGGAGAATGAGTTAAAATTACTCTTATCAAATTCATATCAATGACTTGAGAATTACCAATGGAGTGATTATGTGTATCAAACTTATATCCACAGGAAGGGGAGTAGAAATTATGACATAATAAAATGAATAGTGATTCCACACATAATCTTGGGGTAATATAATCAATGAAATATGTGTAAAGCCAAATGAGTGGAAATTGAAATCTCAAATTCCCTTATTGATTAGGAAACATAAGAAACATACACCCATGAAAGAAGTATCATACCATGATGATGTAAATACCCATAAATAAAAGTATATAACATAATGAATACAATCATGGGCAGTACACATACACCACATGCAATAATTAAGTGGTGATCAATGGAATTCTCACGGAATTAAAAGTGAGATAAGAAAATCCCTTACTTTGTACTTTTTCCTTGGTCGATGGTAGGTTTACCTCCTGTATAATGGTGAAATAATTGTTATTGAATAATACAAGAATCATTTACTTTAATATGATATCATATATGATCTTTTAATATTGATTCGTTAGTAATATCTTAGAATTATCGTCATTTCGGGTGTTAACGGGTTCATTTTACTTTATATTCTTTGTTATGTGAGCCATATTCGTTATTAATGGGATGTATATTATTCATATCCAGAATGGTATCAAGTTCTTAAAAATCATTTTTAAATCATCAAATGATAATTATACTTGAATGGATACGATGGAGAATGAATCTCATCGCGTTCGTGGAGACGGTAGTCCGTACGTACGCACGAACGCTACTTCCATTTAATTTTTATTTTAAAAGAATCGAATACAAATGATACATAGGTATATTACTATTCCGGTATAATATAATATTTTATACATGTTACTTATGTTCATTAACACCATCCTTTATACGTTCCATGTGTGGTATGAACGAGTCATATCATTTTAAGGGGGCGGTAGTCCGCACTTCCTCAAATGAAATTATCGTATGTATATACAACATGAAACGAATAATGGTATGAAATAAAATGGAATTACAGAAGCTTATATATAAAATATATATCATTAATATCATATTTAATTACAGTGCCATCATAATGGCCACCATGAGAGGCGGTAAGATGTATTTGAACAATCATCGTTTCGTGAGGCGTTAGTTTTCCATCCACAGAAACATTATGTTCATCATCCATTAGATGGAGTTGTGTGTATGTGTAGTTTGAATCCTTCTTATAACAACATCCTAGTATATTAAGGATACTAGTGTTGTTACAAAAGAAAGGAAATAAAAAGAGTTTGGGGGTTGAAGAAGCAAAATAAATGAAAATAATTTAAGAGAAATCGTTACCTTTAATTTAGGTAACTCACTTTGGTTGGAACCAAAGGACTTATTGAAATGCTTTCTGCCTAAGGGGAAGCTTCAAGGAGGAGGAGAGGGATTTGGGGAGCTTAGTTGGGCAGAGTTTGTACGAGCCAAGTGGCTTGAGAGGTGTGAGGAAAAGAGAAGGAGGAGTGCCCTTTTATAAGAGGGGTGAGGGGCACTTTTGGAAAAGCTAGAAATATTAATTTATAATAAATTCATATTCGGTTTCCAAAGGCTCCAAAGTTGACTATTCAAAGGATGAGGTGGGGATAGGTCGAAAACAACTCATCCAATAGAATTTAGACAGGTTTGGGTACTTATATTAACCTTATCTTTAAGTATTAACTCTAAGTTAATTAGTTTCACTTTTACAATGTCTCTTTGTATTTTTATATAATATGGTTAATAAACTTACTATATACATCCAAGCGACCCCCAAGTGGTCCATTAATGATAAAACTATCCTGATATAAGTCTCTTGGCCGAACCTTAGATTTTTAGGAATTTAATATCAATTAATAATATAATATTTGTTTTAAGAACTCTTTTATGTCAATT
This sequence comes from Viscum album, assembly GCA_963277665.1. Taxonomy (NCBI): domain Eukaryota; kingdom Viridiplantae; phylum Streptophyta; class Magnoliopsida; order Santalales; family Viscaceae; genus Viscum; species Viscum album. The sequence continues at coordinate 1,009,126,593 of OY728128.1, read as the reverse complement.
TTGACACTTTTCAATAGTTGATTTTTGTGAAACACATAACAGATTTATTACTTCGAAAAAAGTCAATAAAATCAATCCTAATATATCATATTATCCTAGAAAATTAGTTTAATTCATTAAAAGGTTCATATTATATTTTTTTTGGGTATTTATAATATCAATTATTTTAATTTTTCACTATTATAGTAATTATTGCATCATCATTGTGTCATAAATAAAATAAATTATTTAATGTCTAAAAATTATAAATAAAATATCATTATGTAGGAAATCTTTTTATCTTTCTAATGAATATTTATAATCTAAAATCCAACTTATATAACTCTATGTAACAATTGTTTTGCTAAAAGATATATGCTTGTGTCATTTTTGTATTCATTTTGACTTAATTAAAATAAAGTGTCATTATCACTTACAAGTGGATCCATGGGGTCCCAAAATTGACCCAAAGATGCCCATGGTCGACCATTTATAAACCTGTAGGGTTAAGACACGTTTTAGGGTAATTTAGTATTATTATAATATTATTTTTTTAACCCTTATTTACCGGATTTACCCTTAACCATGGTAAATAAAATATTTACCGTAGTAATTATTCAAAATGTCTAAAAATAAAAGTTACCTATTTACACAATTTGAACATCCTGATTCCAAATATGGAATCCATTTTCCTAAATTCTAAACACAGAAGTGGCAGAAATTAATTTAAAATTAATTCCCGCTGTCAAAACAAAAAGCGTGTTTTTAAGAGATAATAACTATCAAAAGATTGACACTTGTTTATGTTCGGTTTAATTGTAAAATTATGTCCAATGACCAACATTATATTAAATAGTAAAAATATATTCTAAATATACTTTAAAACCACTCAAATTCATAATTTATCACTATTAATTATTTTGATTAAAAAAGTTGTTTTTAATTAAAATTTAGTAATTTTCACTATTCATCAAAATATGAAAGTTATCCGAAAAGTACCAAAATTTCACCTTAGGCTAAATTTGATATTCCGAATCCAAAAATGAAGTCCATTTTAAAATATAAAATATATATAACTTCAAAAAGTAGGTATTACTATTCATAACAGCTAGTTTGATTGGTTACGGTGTGTTAGAACTCGAAGTTGCGTACAACACACGCTACTGTTTTATTCAAAGGAAAGCGTACCGTGGAAGCTTGGGATGTTTCATTTTAAATTTTTTGATGTATCCATTTAGTCAAAAAGTTTAAAATATTGTATTTAAAAAGGTTTCACTATCAAAAGTTGATAAAAGTGCAATACTGAAAATGAATCTGTTCTTGCATTATGACTAAGAAACTCATAATATGGATTCTAAAATTATAAGGATTATATAAAGTTTAAAATTTAGTTAATACTATTCATGACCTCTTTTAATGGCTTTTTTTTGGTAAGTCATGGTGCAATTGAACTCAGTGTTGCGTGTAGTGCAAGTTATTGAATTATTTTGAAGAAATAACACACTATGAAATCTTGGGGTGTTACAAATAGGACTAATATAGGTATCAGGTATCTATTTTGAAAATAAAATAAATTTAAATTAAAAATAATTATTTAAATAAAATGTCAGCTTTAAACAATAACGCAATGTTCTTCACTATTCATTGATAATTGAATGTTATTCAAAAAGCAACGATATTTTATCCAAACTTAATTTTTATGTACCACTTGTAAATAAATTGTTTATTTTCTTAAATTGAATATATATAAAACTGTGAAATATGTGATTTAAAATGGGTTTCCATTAAAAAGGGATAAAATTGATTTTTTTGTAAAATACTTATTTTATAAAAAAAATGAATATATTCTTATATTATGTCTAAGAAACACATAATATGGATTATAAAATTATAAGGAATATATATAATTCAACATTCATTTAATACTATTCATAACCATTTTTGAATGGCTAGTTTGGTATGCCGTGGTGCGCTCAAACTCGGTGCTCCTTGTAGTGTAAGCTATTATCTTACATTGATGAAAATAGCTTACTATGAAATCATGGGGTGTTAAATTCTTCCCCACATATGTAAATTTTATATTCTAAATATTAAAATTAATATTGGGAACATCATTTAAAGTCCCATATCAAAAAGAGTGTAAATAAGATTATCATTTTAAAAGAAAGAAAAAAAGTATAATGGTCTCCTGAGAGAACACATACATGGATTACATGTAGAAAAAGGGATATAGAATATATACTAAGTGTCCAATTATGATGGATACTGAAATAAAACATGATCAAGATAATTTTAACAACATGAAAACAACAAACTTATAATGGGTTAAACGGTCATTAGTTTCCCAGTAGGAAAAGTAAACGGAATTTTTTTTGTTTTAAGTTTTATTTTATAATGTTAAGGACTTTAGTTATGAGATTGACTAATAAAATAAAGATATATTCTTACTTTTTATGTAGAGTTTCATATTTTAATAAATTTCTACCACTAACTCATTGTATCACCAAACTTTGAGTATTCAAGATCACTTGGTCACACATGAAGTGCTAGAATAAATTTCTATAGAATCACATAATCCACAAAGGATGAACTATATATTTCACTTGTCTGTAGAGATTAACAAAAACCAAATTGTTAATACATGATCAGATGATCCCAAAAATGGATAATCCTTTATAGAAAAAAATCTTAATCTTAGTTCCCAAAATTAAACAGACAATACCCAAAGTTCAATAAAGAGTATTCAATAAACAATTGTCTTTAAAATCCTTCAATATAATCCAAAATAAAAATGAAACCCAAAACTCGGATGAATTTAATCACATGGTATTTCATTGTAAATATTAACATTTATCTCCATATAACATCAACTACTCTCAAAGTCTCAAATAGATATATAATTAACCAAATCACAAATTCTCTATGATAGTTTAATAGTTTCTACTAATAACCTAAATCTCTATAAAAAACATATATTCTTTCATATTAAAAAATTGACCATTAATCTTCAAATGAAATCCCATTTTATTCTATTTTCCTTACGCATATAGTTCCCCTAACAGATCGAACGTCTTCCAAAATAACATTTATCACTTAATCACCATTTCATTTTTGTATACGAAGGACATCCTTTTTATAAAAGATAATATCCCAAATCAAACTTATTATTTAACAATACAATCACTTAAAAAAAATAAGACGTCATAATAACCAGGAACATCATGTAGTTCAATGGTACGTGATAAATCTCAGTCACACATTGGTGGTGGGTTTGATTACCGCAACTTTTTCTGACGCGACGGGTTGTCACAAGGTCTGTGTCTTTTCATTTTTCAAAAAATATATTTTATAACATTTTCAAAATGATATAAATTAATCAAAATAATCATAACATAATTTAACCCCCAATTTTATCTCATACCTCATATTTTCACCCCAACAATTATTAACCTGTAATTGCTTCAAATTCAAGGATCATATAAACCCAAATGGTTCTTTAAAACTATTTCCCCAAAATAAATGATAATTCTTCATAAAATAGAATTTTCACATTACAAACTTCAGTTTTACACATAAAAAATAAAATTCCACCAAAGTAATCCCATCAAAAATTAGTATTAATACCTTTTAACATGTCTCTATCCATTTATTTTCACATATGATATTCCTTGACCAAGTGGTTATCCTATAAAATAGGGAATTGACTTTCGTAATGACTATGTCCCATTTATTTACAGAAAATGACTGCAAATTGATTGTTAGGATCATTTTTTTCATCCATAGTACTATTCATTTTTCTGTAGACATTCTTTACAATATGGCCTGCTTTCCCACACAAAAAGAATTCGGTTATTCAGTTGAGACACTTTCGTGTGGGTCTCCTTCCACATTTTTGGCATAACAGAAATTGAGATTTTCTTTCTCCATGGTATCCACTATTGGAACTCTTATCATTATACGCCTTTCTCTCCTTTGTATAGATTAGGAGATGGTTAATGTATATATTTTTTATCATATTTTTGGAAACCTGCATCAGCACGAACACTATATATTTTATGCCTATCAACATACCATTTAATTGCTCATTTCCCCATCATGCACAAAATTTTCCTCATTTTAAATGTTACTATGACTTCTTTGTAATCCAACCATTAAATGAAACTAGAAATCATAATGTGAGTAACAATAGTCATAAAATAATTTAGATAATATTATGACACATTATTTTCAATCTAAAATACCTTAGTATTAACCATGATTATTTATTCTCATCTTATACAAAAATGATTCAAACTGGTTTATAAGGAAAATTGGAATTATCTTAATAATATCGTTGGGAGTGTCATAACCAAGAGGGTAGCAAGGCCCATTATTGTCCACTAGTTCCCATTCAATTATATCTCAAAGTGGTGTATTTGGGTTTTACCATGAGGTACATCATTGCAAAAGCCGCCTCTACCTGCTCGAATCCAGGCATGGATGTATTTAATAGAATACCAATATAATATTTACATTACCAGAATTTTTGGATGTTCTTATATAAAAATCCTCAAATTCTATCTTAGGGTTTTTTTTTCTAATAAGATTTTTTTAAATCGTGCTTATAAGGTTTTTACTAAACTTCTTTTAATACCAATTGTTATGCCCTGACCCTATTTTCCTAGAGTCAGTGCATTATTACATAACATTGGAATGATTATAATAGATCATGTCTCAAAAGACCGATTAGTTCAATATCCTTGTAAGTACAATATACATACCTATGTTTTACATTACCTCATAAATTAATGAAAAACAACATTGTATCCCCTTTGAAAACACTCATATCCTTTGGCCTATATTTTCTGGTTAATCATAATATTCTTCTTCATATCCAGGGAAAAAACATAAGAAATGGGTGAGCTCAGATGCTTAGTAGTGATAACAATATAGTAGAAACTTTAATAAATGAGCATAAACAGTTATGGGAATATATAAGAATAAAATAAATGTCTATTAAACATAAAGATCAGCATAATATTTTAAAGATAAATCAAATAATTTCGTTTATATATTCACATGGATATTCCACTAGTCAAATAATCTCATGTAATATCAATAACTAATTTCATAATGATGGAATGCATAATGTCAGACATCCTTGCCACATAGTCAAGGCCTCATGCCATGACTAAAAAAAGAATTTTTCAAGGACTTGTGCAAAGAAACGAGTTTTTCTCATGATACCTACTGATACATTAAAGAGCTATAGTGGGATCCACACGTCACATACTATCTCCAATGCATTCCTCATATGATAAATTTTCTATATAACATAAACATTTGTATTAAAACTAGCATACAAAATGTGTTTACTTTAACAAAAAAACCAGTGAATGATATAAAAATAAGACATCCACATTCAAACATACCTCGTTCAATACAATATATAATATTTTATTATTATTAATCAACCTCGGGCAAAAATAATGAAGGATATTTACATGGTTAAAAAATCAGCAATAATATTTGAGAGAAATATTGCATTTTCAGGAAAACATATAAAAGTTTCACTATTTATCAGGAAGTCATTTAAAAGATATTTTTAAATCAATGTTTTCCATACCAATTTGAAATATTTAAAAGAAATTTTAATTTTAAAACATTCATGACTATATAAATAAATCTATAAAACCTTTTTAAAACATGGACATTATTGAGAAATATTTAGAAAAATAATTTTTTATTACATTTAAAATGCTATTTTAATTATATTTCCTAACCAAATGAGAGTGACTTGAATACATGTAATTGTGGTAATAAAAACATTATAATATTACGAGAATAAAGGGATTAATTATATACTATATCAAAGAATAGTATATACACTATATAAAGGTGAATTGGTGCCTAACAACAAATAAACTTCATTGGAATGTAAATTGAGATGAAATCCCTTATGAATACCGTATACATAGGATGAGGATAAATCAATGAAATAATTATGTGTGAAACTTATAAATACATTCAATTTTATTGAATATTCAATGTAAATCAATCAGAGTACATTCACACAAATTCTTGTAAAAACAACACCAATGACTTGGATGTTTAACTGAAATAATGGAAATTGAGATTCGATTACACTAATAAAGTTCATATCGATGACTTGAGAATTCATAAATATTGTAATTATGTGTATAAAAAGTATATCCTCACAAAGGGTAGTGCAATTTACTACATAAATAAAAAAAATTTATTTCAAACAAAATATTGGATTAAAACAATTATTGAAGTTTTCGTAAAACCCAATTACTGTAAATTGAAATTTGAAATTCCCTTACTGGTTTGGTAACATACGGAACATACACCCAATGAAATAAGGATAAAAAAATGAAGATATAAATACCAATAAATTAAATTATATTACACAAATAATAAAATCATGGGCGGTATATACATAACACAAAAGGAAATAAAGGCAATATAGAATGAATCTCATAGGAATAAAAAGTGAGATGATAACCCTTTACCTTATAATTATACTTAATAGGAATAATTTAACCTCATTTATAATGTTTATATCATTGATATAAAATTATACTAGAACCAAATACATAAATATGATATCATAAATTATCTTCTAATAATTTTTTTAAAGATATTTCACTAGTATCATCGTTTTGGGTGTTAACTATTTTGTTTTCATTTATGTTCTTTCTTACATAAGTAGTGGTTTTTATGGATAGGATGTATTTGACTTATATCAAAAATTAAATTATGTTTATAAAAATTATTTTTATTTATCAAATGGAAATTATTCTTGAATGGTTATGATGGGTAACGAAATCTCATCACGTTATGGAGACGGTAAGCCGTACGTATGTACTAGTGACAATTTCATTGTATTAGAGGTGAAATAATTTTTAATTGGATGGTATAATATATTTAAATAATCATTAACATGTTATAATTATTATTTTAATATGTTATACTTTTTAGTATACCCATCCAAATAATGAAGTGTTGAATAACAAACTACACCACGATGTGGAGACGGTAGGACGTAGGTATGCATATATGGTGTATTTATCATTCCTAGGATGGATAGAATAATAAATATGGTTGTAATATGTTTATTATAAAATCATAATTTTTATAATTTAGTGGAGTTATTATTTTGGAATTGAAAAAACAATGAAATAATATGTGGAAGAAGAAATGAACATTGAAAGAGGTGATCAAATTATTACACTTCTTTGGGTGCTTCCTTTTGATTTGATAAAAAAGAATCCTTATGTTGGATTTATGATAAAATAATGGCCAATAATATTTTTTTAGGTTATTTGGGAGGATATTTGAGTAGGTTTGGGCTGAGAAAAATTTCTTTGGGGTGTGGTTTTGAGAGAAAGGGAATTACCCTTTCATAAGATAGGTGAGGGTCACTTTAGAAATGCTTCAAAATTATTTTATTATAAAACAAATTTCGTATTATAGTGGGTCTAAATAGATTTATTTCAAGTATATAGTGGGAATGAATCTAAACCCTCTCAACCAATAGGTTTTAGACAAGTTTTGGTCACCATATTAACCTTATCGTTTAGATTTAATTCTTAGTTATATAGTATAACTTTTACTATGTCTTCTTGTTTTTTTATATAACATGGTCAATAATCTTACTAAAAAATTCCATAAGAAACCTCAGCTGGTTATGTAATGACATATATATCATTATATAAGTACTTTGGCTGAAATATATATATCTAATAATATTATATCATTCAATAATATAGTATTTTTTGAAAAACTCATTTATATCAATTTTGAAACTATTTAGTAATTGGTTTTTGTGAAAGTCAACAAAAATAATTACTTCAAAAAAATACATTAATTAATCCCTAAAATGTCTTGTTAACCTATAAAATTCTTGGAATGCATCCAATGTCTCAATTTTCATTTATTTTGTTATTTATAATATCAATTATTTAATCATTCATTAATGAAGTAATTACTGCATAATCATTGTGTCATAAATAAAATTAATTATTTAGTGTAAAAAATATTAAATAAAATACCATGATGTATTAAATATTTTTACCATTCAAATTAATATATATAGTTTAATTTGTCGTATGTACAACCCTACGTTAAAAAGGGATTAGTTATTAAACTCTGAATTTAACACTTTTAACACCTCTTTAAATAAAATAATAAAAAATGTCTTATTCTCCTACAAGTGCATAAAAAATATCATATTTTATTCCTAATGTTGATTTTTGTTGATATAAACTTATCCAATAAAATTATTACTTGTGTTATCGTAATTATAATATCATTTTTTACTTTAATTACTCTATTTTCTTTTAAGAGTGGTTAATAAAATTCAAAAGATACTATTCACCAAAAATTTATTTCATCCTATTGAACCACATTTTACATACTGATTTCTGATCAGTCTCTCAGATTTTTTAAATTCAATTCACAAAAATTGTAAAATAATATTCTATGCAAATTTTGAAATATTCCTAGAAAATGTGTAAAAGTCGGTAAAAAGTTAAATAAAATTTTAAATATCTAATATTATTTTAAAATGACATAAATTAACTTCATTGTACTAATATAGGTATTATGTATATATTTTGAATTTAAACTAAATTTAAATTAAAAAAATATTTAAATTAAAAGTCGTCTTTAAAAAATAACGCAATGTTTTTCAATATTCATCAAAAATTTAATGCTATCTAAAAAGCACCTCAAAATTATACAAACTAAATTTGTATGTCCCACTTATAAATTAAGAGTTTATTTTGTCAAATTTAATATATTTCACTTTAAAATAATGGATTTAAAAAGGGTTCTACATTAAAAGGTGGTAAATTTTCATTTTTTGAAAAAATTCTTCTTTTTTCTGAAAATTTGAATTGGATAACACAAGTTATAATTTTATTGGATAAGTTTATAACTGACACACCACACCATACTAAACACATGAATCAAGAAATTACATCTTCCATGTCAAGATACATTCCACTCATGGGAGAACTGACTATTCTGAATTGTTATAATCACATAATATTAAATTTATCTTGATTATGAATCAGTTACTAGACTTTTCATATCTCAAAAAAATAGAACAAATCATACATCAAAGAGAGAAACAACTCCTCTAAAAAATACAAACACCACATCATAGTAAAAATATGAAAATAAAAACTCTAAACAACACTGGGTAACAGGTATGAATCTACATCTCCCTCCCATTTACTCTCCTCTATTCCACCATGCCTCCAAAATACCTGAACAAAAATGAAGGTAACTTCCATAGAGTGAATTCTCTTGGATATCATTTAACTATACTTGATGCTCCATGATTTTCGTGTTATCCTCGATATCCAACTATCCTATGTAAATGACATGGGTTTCATTGCAAGGATAGAAATGAAGCTGAGTGATATGGAAGACAAAATTGATCCTCTTTAACCATGGCTGAAATTCCAACCAATATGACACCTCAATATCTCTCCCCAACACCACAAAGGTCCCAAAAATAGTGGTAGAAAACATACTCCCCTACTAAAACATTGATCCCTAAAATGATGTGAAACCTTTACAAACATGTGTTCACCAGCATTAAACTCCATGGGAATCTTCCTAGTATTTTTCATAAAAATTATTTAGGTCCTCCACTTCATTCATCCTCTTACAAACAAGATGGACATTCTCTGTCATGCTCTACACCACATCAGGACCCGGAACAACTTCATCTCCATCCTCCTTCTAAGAAAATGGAGAAGGACATGGTATCCAACACAAATTTTTAGAGAGATGCATGCTATTAGGATATTGATATATTTTATTATATGAAAACTCAAAAAATGTCAACTATTGATCCTAATATCCACCATAATTTAGGAAACATGCTTACATTATATCCTTTAGTGTCTGTAGAGTCTTCACATTCCCTTATATATAAGGGTAGAAAGAAGTGGTGAGTTAAAATTTGAGAGGAAAGTAATATTGAATACCATCCATACTTGTGTGGTAAAACATGTTACCAAATCATAGAGAATAGACCTCAAAATTCTATATAATTATACCACATCATCAATATAACTATTAGATAATTCACCCACTATACCCAACTCCATAATTTTTATAAAGCCATCTAATTTCTTTAACTGATCCATAATCATCCTTATTGAATCAATACCATCATGATATCTATGTAACCAAATAATGAAATCAATTTGTATGTCACAACATTTCAAATTGGGAACCTCTAATGGCTAAAAATACCAATTAGAACATGATGCAAAGAATTTATCTCCCTAAAACCCATAAAATTTTCTAAATATTATACCACATCCCATTTTATCCATGTCCTCCAAAACAGCATCCTCAAGCCACAGTACATCATGGATACTCCAAGGTGTACCCACAAACATCATCTATGAAACTCAAGATGAAATATATCACACATCACTGCTAGAAAAAATAACCTTCCATGAAATAACAACTAGTTATGACCATACTATAACCATCCCTCTGAATCACCACCATTCCAATGTGATCACACGTCAGTTATGCCTCTATAGTAGACTCCATAATCATCTAAAATATGAATACTATACCACCATCCACCCTTACATCGATGTGTTGGTCTTTGAACTACTCCATTTCTCTCAAATAATCCCAAGACTCTTGAATAACATCCTCCCCCAACATACTTCTCAGAGAATCAGCCAAAAATATTTTCTTTCTCAAGGTGTATGAGTTAAAAAAATAATAATACCAAATAAAATTCAACCACATTCAATAACACATGCCCAAATACTAATGTGAATAGTTATATTTCAAACAGTAATGATCCATGAAGGAAACAAATCACTCTACAATGAGGTAATTTCATCACAACTTCATTGAGAAAATGATGTTTATATCTAAAAAACAATGGTGTAATAGTTATTCTTGTGGGGACATAACTTAGTTGACCCATAAAGGATCAATTCCATTTGGTACGTCAATAAAAATCCCAATCCTAGATGGGTAGCATAAAAAACACCAAATATATCACACCCTCAAAAATAAACTGATGTATTGAAGAGCTGGCCAATTTCCATGTAAGGTAAGTGAATGCTACCGATAACTAATTATTAAACACAAAATCATGTTGTTTTCATTAAATGATATATATGTGGGGTGGAATGAAAGATAAATAGAGTATAAACATATAATAATATCCTGTAAGAGTAAGGAAACATTTAACCACTGCCACGTTATTAGTTGCATCCTAAGAAAAAACTACCTCAACATTCCACTTGCCTACAACCACACCCTATTGAGACACCACATGCCCAAGAAAATTCACCTCTCATATCGAAAAATTATCCCTATAAAAAATTCTATATATCAGGTGGCATCTAAGAACCTGAAGGACCAATATGATATTTTTTAATTCTCCCTCTCTAACCATTGGTAGAACATGATATCGTCAATGAATATAATGATGAACCGGTCCATGAACTCAAGGAACATGGAGTTCATAACCCCCAAGAACAATTATGGTATGTTTGTAACAGTAAATGACATGACATAAAAATTGAAGTTCCTATACCAGTATCTAAAAGAAATCTTTAGAATATCTCCCTCTTTCACCCTCAACTAGTGATATCCAGAACGAAAATTATACTTATAAACCCAACTAGAACCACTCATCTAGATGAAAAGATCATTTATCCTAGGAAGAGTGTAACTATACTTGAATACAAATTGATTCAACCTTTGTACTTCTATATGCTACCTCAGACTACCAAACACCTTCTTGGGGAAAACACTAAAGCTCCCCATAGTGACTCACTAGGATAGATAAAACCCTTCTTTATTGGATTATCTATCATAATATGTTGGGAAAAAATCCCTCAAGGAATTATTGAAGTATTTTTTAGGTGATTGTGTTTTTTTGACAAAGTGGACATCTGTGTTGTGACTGTTGACAAAGAAAACAATGACGTACAAATTTATTGACAAAGGGGATTTATTTTTGGCATGTCAAGTTAATGGGATATTTTTAACCATCCATGTTAGATTAAATAATGTCGAAAAAGGAATTAATGATCTAGAGGCGGTACAAAAAAAGCAGATAAAGGTGGTGTTATTTTCCAGTGTTTGCTAATTTATTGGGCATGAACATTGAAAAATGAAGAAATGTGGTTTTTGGAAAAGGCACTTTCATGTCGTGTAATTGAAGGAGATGAATCTTGCATGCCTAATGTTTTTCAGGATCAGAAAATCAAAAAATGGAAATGGGATAAAGGAGACCAATGTTTTATGGTTGGTCGCGCAAGTGACCTACGCAACAGAGACTTGCACGCCGAAAGTTGTGCACCGAGGGGAGACTTGTGCACCATCGCGCAGGGTGTCCAAATGCCTATAAATAGAGGTAGACCCCTCCATATTCTACAAGAGTTCAATAATTAGAGAAAATCATAGCTCCTGTTGCGCAGGTGTGGTGGTCACGCGAGTGGTGTGTGGTCCTGCAAGTAGAAGTTTCTCTCTAGTGGTTTGTTGCGCGCCCAAAGTGGATTGGGTGATAAAGGAATGGAGTCACATAAGTTGTGAGTTGATGAACGGGGTGTCACGCAAGTGGTTTGGTGACACATGCATGCCAGGTTTTGATGATGTGTGATAGATGATGGTTGTGCGCCAATATTGGTTTAGGCGTAAAAGGGTTTGAGTCGCGCAAGTTTGGAGTTGCAGAAGGTTGTGTCACGCAAGAGGTTGAGGAGGACTTTCACACTAGTTATAACTTTCACGCCAAAACTTAGTTGTCGTCTTAGAGAAGGCCACCAGGTAAGGTTGATTCACGCAAGTGATTTGAGGCTACGTGAAAGCTGGAAGATTGCATGATACTTTCGGTGCAAAGTGAGATTCATCTTTGGGTAAAAGTTGGACTTCAACAGAGAATCCACATATATTAGAGGATGTATACATTAGTGATAATTAATTGACCTACAGGTCTATAAATTGTGAGTGGATCCTTTCTAGAGCAGTGAGAAAATGAAGAGGAAGAAGGTGATCCTCTCCATAGGATGTGATCCAGAGAGGGTAACAGGAAGTTACCCTTGGGAAAGTAGTGAGCTGACCCTAACCATTGTAAAGGAAGTGAACCTGGGAATATAAGTGATCGATCCAAAACCTTGTAATGTTAGTGACCCTAGTTATAGTAGTGATCTTTCCGAACATTGTAAATTGGTAGTGAGCATTAGTGGATTTGGTACAATGGTACATCGTCATTGTATACTCCTTCGACATAGCCATGTATGGGTGAACCATGTAAAAATATCTATGTCTGCCTCCTTACTTCCCTGCATTGAATTTAAAGCATCATCATCACATAAAGAACAAAAGAAGTGATTATAATAAAAACCCAATTGCAAAATAAGTGACCCTTGTAATAAAGAGGTCAAGATCTAGTGGGGTAGGAAGGTTTTTTGAAAAAGAATATCCATACCCTGATTCACCCCCTCCCCCTCTTAGAGTATATAGGCCCATATTGGTCCTAAAATCATCCTAAAGAGAAGAAACTCAAAAGGTGTCATTTAATAAAGATCCATCAAAATCAGAGAATCAAAAGTATACAAGCCTTTCCCAAACTCAATATCATATCAATTAGGAACTGTCACAATCTCTTTGGGAAAAAACATACTAAAAAACCTTGATGACCATGGGGATATACACTATCCCAACATCCATTGATTCCATGAAAAACTCATCCATAATGAAATAAGTTTCTACACACACTAGCATCCCAATAACCCCCCCCCCCCCCCCCGCACTAACTAATTAAAACCACACGATGTCCATCCAGATCAAAAATCATTACCCTTACCCAAATGTAGTCAATGAGAGCATGTAAAATATATATTTAGTTGATGTTAAGGAGAATATTGTATGGATACACTTATAGAAATAAAGGATCCCAACTAGACTAGTGTGGCCCTATCATCATTCTACATCGCCCAACTTATCAAACAAGTTATTCTATCCACCAACTAGCATAGTCAACAATAATGGCACAGAAATCATATTTATTACAATTACTATATAACAAGAATTATTTGGTTATGAAAATGATTATGAACCTCTTAAATAAAACATGGAACAAACAAGGGTACTAACAAAACATATCATGCCTCTTTAAATATCTTTCCCAAAGGGAAATGAACACTCTACTATGTGAAACTTGAAATTCCCAACTACTCATTCTCTCTACGGATGATCACCTCAGTTTTCATGCATAGGTTGCAATCCATAAACCCAAAGAACATCAATGTGCCAGACTCTACCTTCTTTATCTCCCATCTACAGATCATAATCAACCTACCCCAACTACAAAAAAATGGTCTCACATTAAACTTCTTTAATGTATATAATTGACCCTATTCTCCACCACCAAACTGAGTTTAGAGAAATAAAGGGAACTCATTCTGGTAATGGCCACGTACCCACCAATCAATAAACAATAGAAAAAAATACCTTGTGAAAATCACAAAACCACTTTTCCTAACATAACATAATAAAAAATACATAGATTCACTCCCCACTAGTTGAAACCATCATGGTTATAACATATAAGACCTACCAGTAACAACTCTGATCCTGAAGGAACCCAGCTAGTTCCCCTATTGTAGTAAACCTCCTTGACAGGGCCTCCTCTAGATCACCTCCACCTTCTTCTAAACATACAGATTATTTGGAAACAAGAAAATGAATTATTTTATACTCGATAGGGGGATTTAGTACCACCTCATGATATCTCACATGATACTATTGATCATGAAAAATGATAATAGGATTAATATAGAATCCCTTTGAACATTATTTTTGATTGTCACACTAAGATAATCCACTACTCAGGAAAATGAATTTATTTCAACCTTTCTACCTTCATTTTCGATGAAAGGAATACTTCATATAACTCCTTATATATGTTGACCCACAATAAATCATCTTCCTTCCACAATCAATGATATATCATTCAACACTACTGTGCAGTTCCCTGCATCTGAATAACTTCAAAGTGAACCAGAATCCCACTATGTCCCTATTCAAGCTAAAAGAAATATCAAGATCTTCCATCCATCTCTCTCTCTCCCACATATGTTACACTTCCTAAAACATCTCCAAAAAAAGAATGAAATGCATGAAATTCCCTCTTCCAAGCTTTATCATCCTCTACCAAATCAACCATATAGTGATCAATTAGATTATCCTGATGAACCACAACTTCTTTAGGCATTCACAAGGAATGGACATGATTTATTTCTGAAAAAAAGAACATATAAATCCGAATTTTATATAATTTTATTAATATTTATTTTAATTAACTTTATTATTTTTAAACATCCCAAAAAATACCAAATTCAATCAAGAACACAACTCAAAATGTTGAATGTACCTCTTCTAGGTGTCTACCCTAAAAATTGGTCATCTTCACTTCAGAGTTTAGTAAGATCAAAGTCTATTCACTATATTATGGGGGGCATAAAATATTTTTCGTATATGGTCTCTGAAGCATATATTACACACCAATGTCAACTATCACTATAATCATACTATCCCATGATATCCATAATCTTTATAACTCTAAACACAATCCCTTCTATCAACCATCACCCGGGATAACATAATTTTAGGACCCCCTCACTCCAAAGATACCTCAAAAAGGGAGAGAGGTAATCACCCTTCATTACTGACTCTTGTTGTCCCTCAGTTGGAGATAATAACAAATAGTATTAAAATGTTATGAAACAGGATCCATTAATATTTATAATAAAATATTGTTGGGAGATAAGGTGAATCATAAACTAATAACACCACAAAATAATTTAAAAAGGATCAAAAACAATCCCACAATGAATTAACAAATAAAACTGATAAAGATAGAAGTATCCAACATAATTTCCATAAATAATGTTTAAATTAGTTATGAAGAAAATATCCAAAAATTCATTTTTGAAATGTCTAGAAAAATCAATGTAGTTATATTGGAAACCTAAAACTAGTTTATATACATATGGTGAGAATACAACAATACATACTAGGAAAAAAATCAATCTCATGAAAATGTGAATAAATTATACTAATGAAATCAAGAGATAAACAATGAACCATCAACACCTAAATAGGTGAGCTACCTATCCTGACCTCACCAAGGTACAATCACCAAAAAATGCAAGCATTGTAATAAATTATAACAAGAATAACATTTATAAAGTGTACCACTTAATATTATCATACTAGTATGCTACCCTCATGCCCCAATTCCATATACCAGGATCTCCTATCTCTTCTATATACCACTCCCCATCACTCTGAATGTCACATCACATAACCCCCCAGACCCTAGGTCCACTTTCCTTCAAGCACGATCGCATCTCATCTCACACACAAACCCATGGGTGATCCTATCACATTCACTATAATAAAAAGAGAAATAGGGTATCATGATCATGTATAAAAAAACCTCAATATCTACTCCAATAATGACTAACTTGTACCATAATCCACCCTAGAAGAATGGGCATATCACTTATTTCGAAAAAAACCTAGGCCATCCCCCACAAGCATCATCACATCTCGCACGAAAAAAACTAGGCCATCACATAACACCCAAGAACAACGATTATATCTCAACCAATGTCTAATCCACTAAAAACATACATTTATCATATCAGGATTAATATATTCCCCTCCTAAAATAGAGAGTGAGAAAGTTATTATTCTAAGCCATCCTTCTTCCTCATCAAATGTCAAGAAAAACACCAGCCCCTGAATGACTATGTGTTTTACGGGACATAGTACTCAACAAGGGAAGAGGTCATATAAAAATAAAAATGAATATACAAGTATATACATATACAAAAACCCAACTCCCAAACTATGGGTCCATAACCAAATAATAATAAACTCACAACATCTCTACTTCCATTCAAACCAATATATCCAAAACAACAAACTACAAGTCATAATCCCCCTTTCAAACATCTAACTAATTTCATTTAATCATCCCACTCTTATCAATATTTATCATCAAAATAATTTAACAACCTATAAAATCATTTATTTATTCATTAACCATTTAAAACCCATTACACAAACCAAACCATGTAATTTATATCATTATTCAACAATTATTCTATCACTACCTAGGAATTTACATCAAATCAAAAAAAATCAAAAAAAACATCATTCCCATCACTCCAACACCACCTCTCCACATAATCATTGCCAAAAAACTACATTGCTTCCCCAAAAGTCATGAAAAAACAAACCAACTCTCCCCCAAAAAATAACATCCAAATAAACCATCATCCCCACATGCCTCAACCTCACATCGGTGAAAATCCCCTCCCCAAAAGAATGTGCACACATCATAGCACATCAAAATAAATTTCACTTATTTAAAAATGGTATTATATCACATTAAACTTCATTTTATGTTAATTATAATATAATCCATAATCCTATAGAAACTAGTTCATTAGCAAAATGTAAGTGGTTAAAAAATTTCTATTATAGGGAAATATCATAAAAATCAAAAAAAAGAACAAGATAAAAATCACATATCATACAATGCCAAACCCCTGCCCCCCCCCCCCCAAATTTCCATAATTTGGATTCTGTAATCAAGCCTATATAATCAAAATATCAAAATAATATCAATATTATGAAATCATTGGAAATATCCCCAATTTTCCTCTTCAATTTCAATTATGAAATTATATATATTTGATTAATCTAGTACTAAATTATCCCTACGATAAGTAAAATAAATCTCCTCCATCTTGATATATAATAAAGTAAAACGATAGTTTCCCTACCTCAATGAAGATTTCTAACTCATTGTGAACTTTATGAAGAAAAAGAAACACCCACTGACAACAAACACACATTAAAGACTATGAATCAAATATAAAACTCCAAAATATCATTAAAAAGCAACCCAACTCCCACCCTAAACCAGCACAACATCATTGTGTGAATCCTAGAATGAAGAATTGAAGAAAACCAATCCAGAATGGGAGGAGAATATACAATCGATCAATAGATATCAACTAGAACCAAAGAATCAATGAATATGGAATATTTCTTAATGAACTCATTTGGGTGCCTTGTGCTCTACCAAAATGAGATAGAATGGATATAGCCATATGAAGAATAAATTCATCCATGAAGGGTGCTAAAACCTTGAATCTGGATGGTTTCATGTTTTTTTTAAAATTATAAGGTTATAAATCCTCTTGTTCCCTAAAATTTATAGATTTTTCAGAAAAACATGTCACCATGAAGGATTTAACACATGATTTTACTACACCTCATGAATCACACAATCACAATGTTTACCCTTTTCATAGTTTACCCCTTATCCACATACAACTCATGAAACCCCAATATACACAAGTTGTGAACCAACAATTCATGTAGTGTATGGTGTGTATTTCCTGTAGTTTCTCTACTACACCACCATCCCACATTGAAAACACCTAAAGAATCCCCAAAACACCTCCGAACAAAAAATATGGAAAAGTAACGGGTTTAGAAGGCATGGACCATTGCATGTACATACACTATTTTTAGACAGAATTATTATTCATGTTGTTTACATTACATTATCCATGGTATATATTGGATTTCATGTTTTTATGAAAAAAATATATTTCCAAGATAAATAGGTTATGATTCATTGTGTATATATTTAATTCATTATCTTTAGAGGGTATCATATATCATCTAAATCATGTTCCGGTCTTCCTTTAGTCCAACTTCTTAATGAAATTATTAAGGAAGAATAGATGATGAAACCAATAAATGGGGAAGATATCCCTAGAATTCATGATGTACTGATTTTATAAGAATACATTGAAGTGTTTCCTAATGTGCTAACTAGTCATCCACTTGGGTATGAATCTGAGTTTTTATTTGATCAAATCATAGAAAAATAATAATATCATAGACATACTATGGGATGAGAAAATTTGAATTATCAGAACTAAATAAAGTGTTATTGTATTTTTGTGATAAGGGATCTATACACCATAGTCTTTTACCATGGGGATCCCATATCTTTTTTTATGAGAATACAGATTGTTCTATGAGGTTATTTAATGATTATATGGAAATATATTCCATTAAGCTAATGAAAATTTACTATCTACCCAGAATTGATTAATTTTTTAACCAAAAACAAGGTGATGAATATTTATAAATGATTCATATTTGCTCTTGTTATCATAAAAAATGATTAAATAAATAGAATATTCTCAAGATGGTATATTTAATGAAGTAAGAAAATTGTAATTTTTCTGTAATGGATTTCATATTGACAAATACACTCAATATTATTATGGGTCTAATGAACATACTATTCATGGATTATATCTATAATTTTATTATTGTATTTATTGATGATATATTGATATTATCGAAATAAATTATGATGAGTGTTTGAGTCATTTTTAATTTATTCTTAAGACACTTATAGAAATTATGTTATATATAAAACATTGAAATTGTTAATTGTGGATTCAAAATGATTCTCGTCATTAACATATTGCCTCTAAGGATGAAATATCTTATGATAGTTTAAATATAATAAATGATGTAATAGCCAATGCGTTTGTATATAAATGAGGTCTATGATTTCCTTGGATTAAAGGGTTATTATTGATGATTTACTAAAAAAATCTAAATCTGATAACATGTTAACTAAGTCCACACATATTGGTGTTATGATCATATGGTCATATGATTTCAAAAAAAATCAAAATTAAATAGTAGATTAGTGAATCCAATAGTATTAAGATTTCAATTGATGCGAGATGGATTTTTGATATATAATGATCCACTAAAGAAGGGGATTGAATTTTTCCTTATGAAAGAACAATATGTTATTTTACTATACTTAAAGGTATTTAAATATTAATGAATATAAGTATTCAACCTATGATAT
This sequence comes from Viscum album, assembly GCA_963277665.1. Taxonomy (NCBI): domain Eukaryota; kingdom Viridiplantae; phylum Streptophyta; class Magnoliopsida; order Santalales; family Viscaceae; genus Viscum; species Viscum album. The sequence continues at coordinate 1,009,106,624 of OY728128.1, read as the reverse complement.
ATAGTTGTATTTTTTTAATTTTATATTGATGATATAGAGGTAAAACCATTTTAATAGAAAATGATATATATATATATATGGATAAAAAATGTTTTAAATCCGTTTTCTCATTGAAATAACTCAGCATGAGGAAAATTTGATGGATATAACTACTCAAGGATTATGATTATTCCAAACACTAAAACAACATTATGTTAAATAAAGTAGACGATGCATTGAGAAAGAATGATCATAATGTTTTTTCTAAATTAAGGATTGAAAAGGATAATATATTAATAGATTTATTCAATTTGGATATGGAAATAATTAAATAAGTGTCACACCACATTTATTACAAATTATTGAAAACCCATCATTACTAGTGATAATAATATGATCATAGCTTAAAAATAATAATTTTAGTAAGAAAATCAAAGTGGTTTATTATGTAAATTATGTAGACATAATATACATTAGTTTTTATAGAAATTTAGACATATGTTATGTCTAAAATTAATTACTGAGATTAAAAGTGAATTATTAAATAGAGATCATAAGTAAAATTACCTTTTAAACCCTTGTAGAACCAAAAATTGCATCGGGTTGTGAAGGGAAATTTTTAGTGAAATAATCTCAAATGAGATATTAAAGACTATATATCAAAATGATTGGGGTTTCAATAGGAAATGGATTAGAAGAAATATCCCAATTGAGTCATGAATCCTACATCTATTTATATATTTAAATTGGGTGAAATTACTATTTATTTTAGCATTATATTTCTAAAGAATATGAGAGAGAATAATTCCATATTTTTTTTGTGTTTTTTGATAACATGTATTCCCATTTCCATGTTATAATTGAAGATATATGTCCTAGAAACCTTGAATGACTATATATTACTTATTTTTTATAATTAATAGTGCTCCTCATTCGATTTTTCTATAGTGGCTCGTGGTATACATCGACATTCTCAGAAAGTTTTCAGAAGTATATTAACATTGAGCTAAATTTGATAGCTAATTATCATCATCATATATAAGGATATTATTAAAAGTACTATATATATATAGAATACATATTGAGGTTATTCTCACATGACTTCCATGGTCTGTGGGGTCATTATTTATGTTTGGATGAATCAAAATATAATAATAGAATTCATTTTATACTCAAATATGACTATATAAAGAATTATACAGTAAGATATTGAACACCAGATTATTTTGATAATTTTTGTTAAAAAATCATTTATGCGTATAACTATTTGAGGATATAATTGATAATTTAAGAACTATTCTGACTCATGTTAAACTGGATCGTAGAGGGAAAATAACTACGGAGATAATAAAATTAAGGATTTATAATTTTAAGTGAAAGATCATGTTTTATTGAAAGTATATTTTTGGAAGAGTGTTATAACATTCAATATGATAATAAAAATATTACCCAGGTATATAATGAATTGTGAATTTAAATAAATAATTTGAGTTTGAGAACACCATTGGGATATTTCCCCAATCCTATCTAAAGTTCATGATTTTTTTTCAAATATAAGAATATATAATTATATATATATATATATATTAGTATGAACATAATATCTAATAGTCAGGAAACTAGAGAATAACTTTCATAGAATTTGATGACTCAATTAGTGATGTTACTTGGGATAAATCATAAAAGAGAGGTGGAAACATGGGAATGAAAATTAGTTATTATGAAATACCCAAATATGTTCATGATGTTATATTCTACAAATTTTGAAGATTAATATCTTTATTTATGGATGTTTATAAGACTTGAGATTTGATTATAGTAGGTATGATTTTATTTCTAAAAAAACTAAAATTTAAATCTCAAAATTTTCTTAAGGAATGTTCTAAAAAGAATAAAATTATATTAATTGGGATTTAAAAATTTATTTTCATTTTTAAAATCTCTATGGAAGAATTATATATGATGAATTTTTTGGATTTTTCATAAATAATTCATTTTTTGGTGAATTGTGAATATGAAAAATTTTAAAAACCTGCCAATTTCTTGATAAATTAATCAAATAATAATAAAATAATATTATTTTAAATATTTAATCTATTCCTAATATATATAATAACTAATATAATTCATATAAAACTATAACTATTACCATATAAATATATGCTTTACATTTTCAATGGCTAAGTAATTTTTTATTCTAAAAATGTTTTCATGTTCTTGTAATCAATAATATATTTAGATAGTACATAAAGGATTTGAATTATTTTAAAGAAAAATAATTCTATAATTATATTCAATAATATATATAATATCCTTGGATTCAAAATTATAAATATATTTTTCATAAAATCTTTTTTATGCTTAAAACCAACATTTTTCGTAAAAATGGGTTTTGTTGTTTTTTTATGAAAATATATTAAAGGTAATTTTTATCAATTTTATATGTTGAATCATGGAAAATGGATTCAATATTTTTAATCATAAAAACTAATAGTTATTAATACGTTCAATTTTTTTATAATTAATATTATCCATGATAAATATTTTCACATCTGTTAAGGGTAAAATGCGTGAAACAAATGAAAATAAAGATACAAGGCTTTTCAAAAATAAAAAATTATTTCATAAAACTAATTGTTTTGTTGTATTAAAACCATAAACAATTCATAAAAATTAATATGCCATGTTCATCCACCTTCAAAAGAAAATGGCTTCTTATTTTTAAAAATTTTTATGTAATTCCATATGTGCCCTCTACCCGCCACTTATAGAAGGTGTGCTATCCATATCCATTATTAATAATAATTGAGAAGTACATATATTCCAATACCATCAAAAATACATTCCTAGAATCCTTGAATAAATTATTGAGGTTATGAATTTTAATTAATATTATCCCTAAAATGTTTAATGGGTAAACCATGGAGCTCTCTTGAGGAATAGGTAATTATATTTCCTAACTCTTAAAAATTACTTATTATTATACACACTCTAAATATATTCTATCTATACATAAATAATGAAATAAGTGTCTCCAATATAATAATGTGTTATTACAATTTTTTTAAAACCATTTTCTACCTCATTTCCAACAGATAAAAAATGAAAACATTGCCAGGGAATTCGTATGACCAACAATATCTACATAGAATTTTACTACATTTTCCATCACCATTTTACATTGATTGTAAAAAATGTGAAATTAATGATATATATATATATAATTTATGAAATTATTATTATTCTTTAAGTATAATATATCATATATATTTTTACCCTTTCATCCATTGAAAAATTAAAATAGCACTCGTGCATATGTGTGAAATACCACCTCCTTGAAGTGATGTGTTTTGTACTTCTATTAACATCATGTTGAGATGATTATAAATTTGTATATAATGAATAAAAATTAAATTATTAAAATTATTAAAATTATTAATATATAAAAATAATTTAATTATGACTTTAATCATAGACTATATTCTGAATTCATATTCAATAGATTAACATAAAAACTAAAAAATGGTGGATTTAAGAAATATCTATTCAATGAATAGATTTAAAATATTGAAAAAATGACCATATAAAATAGAGTATATAGGGTAGAGGTTATTAATAAATTATTTAACAAATTTTAATTATTGAAATTTTATGATCATATAAGTTTTAATAATAAGATACCATTGATAAGGGATTTATGTTACAATCTCGTTTTATTTCAGTAATGTTTACATTCTGAATTCATTTTTGAACATTTATAAGATCACAATTTTTTAAACACCATATATTTTTTTTCATCATGTTATATTGAGATTTTAGTTTTAATTTTATAGTTATTTCATGTTGAATCAAGAATCTAAAATTAAATCACATATAAGGGGCATTCATTGAAAAATCTCATTTTGATGTAATCCTTCAAAATCATTTTTTCATATCCATATTGTTCATAAAATAAACACCTCAAGATTTAAAAATTTTATTATTATATTATATATTATATATGAATTTAAAATAAAAGTGTATATGGTAATATAACAACTCAATACACTACAAAAAAAATATTTTTATTTCATTCATTCTCTTTGATAGATTTTGTTGCATGAACCACCAAGTATAAAAGAATATGTTACTCTATTAAAATATTGTTATTTAAACATGCACATTATAAAATATATGTTTTTTAGGGATTATTAATATAATATAATAAATTATAAAAATTATGGTTACTATTGATTATATATAAAATAAAAAACATTTATTAAAAATTTGTAATTTTTTCTAAAATAATGTATTTTTAATAAAATGCAGTTCATTTGCGATATGTGAACATATTTTAAAATTATGTTCTATCTCAATCAGAAACAATTATTTTATATAATTAAATTATTTTAATCATAATATAATAAAATGATTCGTGTGAATGTTTTTTATTTTTATGAAATATTTCATTTTTCATGAAATAGTGAAAACTACTTCCTGAAATTTTGATTTCCTTTATTTTTAATAATTTATGATAATACAATTTTTAATATTGTTGACTGTGACATTACATGATATAATGTTATAAGGAACAAGTCCCATTAAATTCCAATTGAAGGCTTAGATACTATCCTCCCTTTAGAAATACCACTCTAAATGTTGTTTAAATATTTTGTGATTTTAAGACCCAACCTGCAAAAAAAACATGAAAAGAAATCCCCACATAGGAACCCATGGGGCCTAATAAAGATCGATAAGAATAAATTCTCATTCATAATTTTTTTTGTGAATTATTGTTTATTGATTTCTCTTAGATTTCATCTAGGACTACTCCAAATAATCTAGCCAACATTTGAACATTTCTTCATTTATTTATCCTTCTTTCAATGTAGACCTACTCTAGTTATCATGGATGATGCGTCCTCCACCTCCTTTGTTGACTTCCATAAATATCAAATATCCTACCAACCAGTGATTTGACCATTGTGGATGCCTTATCTCCTCTGCTTGAGATAAATCAATTTTGGAGAATCCTCCCTCCATCGACCTCAACACTGAGGATCTGGAGAAATCCCTCTGTCATTGTGTACCCATTTTTTCACCATCTGACACCAAGATACCACCATCATGCCTCTTCCATGATCAATACACGATAGATTCTCCCCCATTAAGGCCAACCCACTATATGAATTTTTAACTCCAAAGGCCATCCCATACCATGGTACTATTACAACAAAAAAAATTTGTGCTACCAGGGAACAAACCCAAGCATTGATTTAGGATTACACAATTTATTTTCCACTAGCCTACTACTGCGAAATTAATTGATAAAAATACTAAATTTCAATTGAAAACAACCTTTGTTAAAATATTATATGAATTTAAATTATTTTTTAATTGTAATTAATGAATAATTAATTTAATTAAATATAAATTAACAAAATTTAGGTCATTGGAGTCATTTTTAATATTCAATTTTTACATAAAAACATTGTAAACATTTGACCATTTTCACTTGAAAATATGATTTCTCGTCACGTATCTGGGGATAATTTTAAATATAACATTTCCACATATATATAGTGAATTTAAAAAAGTAGATAAAATATATGAAATAATAAAAAATTATATTATCTAATATGTTCAAATTCATTTTTGATCACATGAATAGTAAAAATATTAAAAAAATACTGTGGGTAATGTAAAATTAAGTTTACCAAGGAGGGAAAAACTAAATATATATGGGTTAATATGGTCATAAAAATTTATAAAATATATTTAATGGACATATTTAGACCTTTTAATATCTAATTGTTGATAATATTACTATTTTAGACTTTCATAAAGATAAAAACATGGGTACACCATTTTATTTGAAAAAATAAAAAATTCGACACTGACATAACATATAAAAGGCCACCCACTCTCCTTTAAACATAAAACAATAAAAACATATTTATTTATCTAGTACCTACACAAATAACGTCCTAATATCCCTCATTTCATCATATAAGTCTGATTGTACTCATAAAGCTATCCATATAAGGATTTTGGTGAAAACAATAAGATGTTCTACGAAGAAGTGGTAACCTTGTTCAATATGATTTTTTCATATTTCTTTTTAGAACTCCTTAAATTATTATTAAAACATTATTATATAATACCCATAATATAATACATAAAATTAGAATCTTTTATGTTATTATCATTCCTTATTATTATCCCCTCCTCCATAAAATGTGTTAGGAAATAATTATTCGAGTGTACGGCGAGCTACCACCTCGTGAACTGATATCATACATTTTTTCATTACCACCTTTCATGGTTGTGTATGATGATGAATATAATGTATTAATTTGATATTTATAATTTAATTTTATATATTATGTAACTATATAACATATACCTATTTAATTTTTGTTCTATAAGGGATATGATAATGTCGTTTGTGTGTGTGGCAGATTACTGCCTCACAAAGTGATGTCATTCTACATTCACAAAAATATAACATGGAAGGCGATGGGTATAAATTTATTGATGTTATATGACATGAATTTTATAATTATTATATTAATGACATATTTATCATTTTAAAAAATATATTATATTGCAACTCACGGAGATTTTAAAATAATAAAGCTATATTAAATAGCGTAATGGTCCTGAAACACTAAAATTAAATGAGAATGAAACTCCTGGATAATTTATGATATATTATTTTCAAAAAAATTTAATCTCTAAAAAATCTGTGAGTTCACTAAAACCCTATATTTTTATGTTCAATATCATATTCAACACGCATCACCGAACCTAAATGACCCATGATATATATTACCATTATAATCGAGAAATTAAATTGCAAGGTACGAATATTATTAAATAATTTATTATATATATATATATGTATATATGTATTACTCAATATAAATTATTAATAAATATTGGATATATAATCCATCAATGTTTAGAAATGTGATTTCATTGTTTAAAAACATATTTTCTCAATAAAATGGTTCTTTTATTTATTTTCATGAAAATAATATTATCAAAAATCAAAACATTACAAAAAAAATTTGATAAAATGAAAATTATTTTTTGAGTTTGAATATAAAAATTTACATTGGGTTAATTTTTTTTGGGATTTTTGGAAAATATTGATTTTATATGGAAACTAATTTTTTTAATTTAAATTTATTTTCAATAAATTATGCAATTTAAAAGTCTCAATATTTTTCAAATGTGGTTCAAAGTAAAATATATATTTAATTTATATTTTTCCTAGTTTATTTTTCTTAACAATCATTATATTTCATTTTAGTATAATTTTGTTTTTGTTTCAAAAAATTGTTTCTTTGACGTGAGTGTTATTTTATTGTTCTGGAATTTTTAAGGATTTTTAAATTTTAATTGGGTTTTTTATTTTATTTTTGCATTTTGAAACATGTATTTTAGTACTTTTTCCTGTCTTAAGGTTCCCACTAAGACATATGGTGTTTTTTTAGAAAATGAATAAATGATTTGGAGAAAAACTCACTTTTCTTTGAATTTGTGGGGTTTTAAAAAAAATCTACTTGGAACTTGTATAAAATTTAATATAAAAATTAATATTAAAATTTTTAAATCATCATGTAATAATTATAATAGGTTTAATTTTCTTTATTGTTTTGAAAAGTTTCATTTTTTAATGAATAGTGAAAAATACTAAATTTTAATGGAAAAATACATTTTTGTTAAATTATTTATAATTTTGTATTAAATATTAAAAGTTATTTTTAATGTAAAATAAGTTTATTTTTATTTAAAATAATATAATTAGACCATGATAATTAATTTAATATTGTGGTTGTATATATCATCAATGTAATCCATTGAACTATTTCCCTATAAAAACTTGTTTTCTCATCGCATCTGTCAAGTTAATATTTTATTGAATTTGGACACTTTTATAAATGGAAAAATGGAAAAATGGATTTTATAATTATAATAATAATAACATATAATTTAAAATACATTCATTGATTTTTTTTAACAAAATTAATAATGAAAATAATAAAATCTAATTACACTGGTTAGCATAAAAATGGGATTGAAAAGGGGTTAATGAAAATATTTAATGATAAAAATGAACAATAAAATTGTCTAATTTCTCTTTTACAGAAATATTTATACCATGGAACATTCATGGATAAAAAGGGTCCATTTTTTACCCTCTTGACATATTAAAAATGTGGGAGCACTCTTTTAATTTCAAGAATTACAAGTGTGTCTACACCCCCACATAAAAAAGGCCACCCCTATCCTCTCATAGTCAAAAAATCAAACATTTTGGGTTTGGCCAATACGTACCCAAATAAATTACCATATTTTCTCCTCATATAATAGTATCCTTATAATGTAATTAAATCCAACCTAGGAAGTCCTTTTTTGGAAACCTATATAAGATTCATAAAAAAATGTTACATTCTTTAATGAATGTTTTTATATTATTTTATTCTCCACAACCTTAAATTATTTTGAAGTCATTTTAATATAATAAAAATATAAACTTTCATATAATGTCATTTTTATGATAATTTTATTACCCATATCATGTCCATATTCCATCAAATGTGTTATGAAATCATTAATCGTGTGTCGGGTGGGCTACCTCATCGCAAAATAATACCAGTCATTTTTTCATTACCATCTCTCGTGCTTAGTTAGGTTGATGGGTATAAAATAAATATTTTATATTTATATCATAATTATTCCTGATAATAACTTATAATATATATATATATAAACATTACATTCTTTTCTTTATATGATGAGGTTGTATGTGTGTACGGAGGACTACAGTCTCATGAAGTGATGTGATTCATTTTTCCCTAACTTGTTTCATGGAAGGTAATAAGGGTATATATAATGAATATATGATATATATATTACATAATTATATTTTTATGGATATAATTATAACTATTTAAAAATTATATATCATTTTTATTAGCTTCAACTCATTAAAAAAGTTATAAGATCATTTGTTTACGCGTAGACTACCACCTCCTAGAAGTGATATGGTTCCTTTTTTAATCACCACATTACAAAAATGATATATATAATTATATATATAAATATTATTTTATTTATTATATAATTATCAATTTTCGAAGATAAAATATAACTTATCATATTTCTGTAATAATAATTAATGAATGTAAATGTTACTTTGGCATTCATACGGATTACCATCTCCATGATTGTAACATAGCCCATTTTTAATAACCATATTTAATTAATTGTTTAAAATTAGAATTGATGTATAAATATGTTACTTATTCCCAAAATATTATACCTTATATTTCTATATAATGACCTATTTTACCAAATTCAACTTACCAAAGTCATCTTTGACACATAAGCCAGATAGGTTCAAAACATCTGATATAAACCTAATTGATTTATTAATCATATATAAAATTGTAATATTTGAAATAAAAGCAATATTAAATTTTTAATTTGTATAATTAAATTACATAATCAAAATAAATTCATTATTTGGGATGAAAAAGAAAAGGCATGGATAATTGAACTTGGGGAAAGGGTTTTCTACTCTCCCTTTTATTTAGCTGAGATATATGTCATATTCACCACATTTTATTATAGTAGTGTATAAACTATCAATTTATGTATTTTTATATTGTTATTATTATACTTAGTTTTATGGTTATTTACATATTCATTTTATGATATCTATTTCATGTGGTTTATGGTTTCATATATACTAATGCAGTAGTTGGTTTCATCTCGATTTCATTTAATGGATGAATATTGTAATGTTATAGACATAATATCATTTATATGGTATATTTATTTATCCTTTAGCATAAAATATCCAGAATAATTCTTAATTAAGGATATATTAGGTTTCGATTTTAATTAATTAATCTTGTGGGATTTAAATTATGGGTTACCGACTGGTAAAGAATTTCATAACTAAATTTCAATTCATTGGGTTATAATAATCATTAATTTTATTTTATATTATAAGATTATTTGTGTAATGAAATTTTACTATCTATTGTTGTATATCAACATTTATTATTTGGATTTAAATTTCATAGTGTAATTTATTCATTAATTAATCCTAACATAAATATTGTGATCTTTGTAATGGTTTATTTCACAATATCATTGTAATAAATATTGTTTATTCTTCAATTTTAGATGATGTAAATAATTTAAAGAGTTAATAATAAACAAATTTCAATTTATTCTCCTCTATTTACTCATTATATTATTAAGTAACAGTAATGTTTTTTCAAATATTTGTTACTTATACTAATTAATATAATGTAATTAAGAAATTATGATTTCATTTCTCTCTTCAGTCACAATTCTATTTTAGAAAAAAATCTTACTTTGAAAAATAATTTTCAAATATTTTTAACATATTAAATATTTTTTGTTAATGTATTTATTTTCAATTTTTTTAAAATAAATAAAATATTCCGTAAAAACGTTTTTTCAAATTGGCTTTATTTATTTTTTTGAAAAAATATTATTGTAATATTTCAACTAACGAATCTTTCTAACCTCTTATTTTTCAAAATGTATTTCTCTTTAGAACGTCAATAGTCTTTTTTAAGAACATCATCAATATTTATTTGAAGATAACATTTGGATTGTACTAGATTATCTATAAATTAAATTTTTTATAAATATTATATAAATTCATGGCATTTAAAAAAAAATTTAAAAGAGAAGAATTTTCAAAATATTTTATGTATTTAAAGGATTTATTTTTTAATTAAAACGATATTTTTCTCAATATTTTTTTTAGGATCTATTTATCATATTTCTATTCCTTAAAAACTTCTTTTATTATTAATTCAATGGTTATATGTTGTATTAATACCTACCTTCTTATTTATCTAGATAGATAATATTATTTCAAAATGATATTTTTTTATCCCATTTCTTTACCATGGGTTAATGATGATTAAAAGACATTGACATGAATATCATTTCCTTTCATTAGGTCAGTCGGGTTTTTAAATGAATAATTATTGCTTCTATGATTTTTATAATGAAATTTATATGAATATTATCCGTGTTGTGTTTACTGGACAACCTATATGATGGGGTGACCCTGATAACATCAATTGATCATGTTACAATTTATATGATGGGGTGTCCCGGATAGAGCAAGGTGTGCGTGTTACGTCTTATTTGATGGGGTGGCTCAGATAGCATTGGGAGAGACAATTATTTATTATAAAATGGTTGTTCTTATACATCTCTCTAATGATTTTGGTAATTATTATGTTCTCCTAATAAATTATATTATAATTTATAATTATGTTTATTCCAATAGTAAGGGTTTTGTATGTTTCTTATGAATATAATGTACCAATATACTAATAGTTTTTATCTAATATTTCCATGGATTGGTAATGTTTTATTTTGATTGGATTGATACCACGTGGCTCATGGGAATTAATTATTATGACCCATTCTTTTGTTAAATTTATATTCTATGATTCATGATTGATGAATTTGGTATTTATTTCTATGAGTTATTTTATTATTCTATAGTTTATTTTTATATGTTATAATACCATTATATACATCAAAATTATATTAATGAAATACACTTTTTAATTCTTATGTTTACTCTATTTGAACATTTGAGGTCACCCTTATTATATATTTTTCCCCTAGTTATAAATAAATGATCTTCCATGAAATATAACTAGATGAGATTTCATATTTTTGATTACGATTGTGACATAATTTTAGATAATAACAACTACATTAAGAGGGAGAAATAATTATTTAGCGACATGGGAACTCTTCATATATGAGTTTTTTCAATTTCACAAAATCTCTATACCAAATTGGTCCTTGATACTATATTTAATCCAGTATTCCATTTTTATGTTTTATGGTTTGTATGGAAAAAATTAGTCCCAATTAATGGTATGAAATAAATCAATTTAACATGTATGACATCCTCATCAGATATGGGAGTGTGCATTATGGGCTGTTATAGTTTGTATTAGAGAATACTGTTAGATATCTTATGAGATTTTGATGTACTTCATATGATATTATCCAAATAGTTATGGATACTTTCAAAGGTATATAATGTTAAGTATGGTAATATGTTCAATGTTTTAGACACCCCATTTGTGTTTTTAAGCTATGATATATTAAATTGATTAATGGAATTTCAAAAGACGTTTTAATAGGTTTATGTATTTATAATGCTATAGTTTAATGTGATGTATTCAATTAAATGTTTCCAAAATGAGATTTATTTTATTGATAATTATTATGGTTTATATGATATATATATTAAGAATATATGTTTCATTTTATATATAAATACAAGATTGGGACGTGGTTTGGAGACAATGTCATTAAAATAATATTAAAAGAAGATCGCCATATTTTGGGCATCAAATATTAATGGTATGAGATAACCATTTTAGTTAAAAAAAGTCATTTATTTTTATGTTTTTATGGTTATTAGACATATAACGTTAGGGAATGAATTAGTTTCATTATTGGGAATTTTTTTTGAATTTTGAATATTATTGTATCATATGAAGGTTTATATATTTGGGAAATTATATAACCATTAGCTATTCATTTTGCTGTTGGTTAATGTTTAATAAAATAATGAGTATCTTTTTATCTTTTTTTTGTTATGTTATATTTGAAATCTGATTTTAGTTCATCAATTAAGGAAAAAATCATTCTAAATACACAACATTTTGTTGAAAATATTACATTTTAAAAAAAAATTGATTTATGGATGAAATTCTAATCATTAATTAAGAATATTTCCATGTTCCCTATTTCTAGTTTGTATGATAATTGTTCAACATTAGGAAAATTGTCTTCAAATAGATATATTATCCTAATACGTTCTTTTTTGATGAATCCATACTCTGTTCAGTCATCATATTTTTTTGGTTTTAAGGCCCTTAACATTCCACTGATCATTCACTTTTCTATTATCAAAGACCTCAATCGCTATCTATAATTATTTATGCTTTTATTCTATTTCCACCTATGTTCTCTTATTTTGATACTTAGTTATGTGTTTTCCCATATGACCATTGAAATTTTGTTTTTTATATTTTGAAGACGGACATTTATTAATCCATTTTAGGATTTTTGTATACAAAAAATTTATTTTTAAATTTCAAACAATTTATTATAGAGATAAAATTCATATTATGAAGGTAAAACTTATTAAATAGAAAGGATATAACATCCTGAAATTTTAAAAGAATAAAAATATATTGAATAATATAAAGGAAAAGAAACACTAATACTATATGAAAAAATAACTCCCTAAAAATTTATCACATCCTTTTTTTATATAAATATAACCTCATATTTTTTTTATGGCATATGAAACCCTTGGATTATAATTTTCGATAGCATATTCAACATGACAAATCGGTCTTAAATGGCCCATTAAATAAATTAACATAATAAAATATAAAATAATATAGTATGTATGAATATTATTAGCAACATTATTAAATAAATAAATTTTTATATATATTTATTACTAAATATAAATTATTTTTAAATGTTGAGTAAATAGTCAATCAATTTTTATTAAAGTGTTTTCTTTCTTAAAAATTAATTTCTCATGAAATTTTTTTATTTTATTGAAAAAAATATTATAATAAATGTTTAATGTTTTATTAAATGAATATGATAAAATTTACATCATTTTTCAATAAAAATAACAAAAGTTTTTTTGGGTGAAATTCTCTCCCTTTTATGAAGATGTTAATTTTTTAGTGAATAACATTTTTTGAAAAACAATATTATCTTTTGAAAAGAAAGTAATTTAAAATTACAAATATGTTATAAATATGATTTAAAGTTAACTAAGTGTTATTTTATTATATCTAATATTGTTATATCATTTTAATAAACATTATAATTTATTTTGGTGGAAGTTTGTTTTTGGATTTGAAAATGGGGTTTTAAGAAAACTTTTAAATGTGAATAATAATTATCGATTTTAATTAGTTAAAATAACTCCTAATGAATAATTTTTAGATAAAACACAGATATTCTGTATCAATGAATACAAATTTATATTAATAAAATTATTAATAATTTAAAAATACTTAATATAAATTCATCTTCTACATAAAAAATACACTTCCTGAAAAACATCATTTTCATCACATCTTTGGTGTTTATAATATTAATTTTTACATTTTCATCAAATTTATTTTAAAAAATTAAATTTAGTTTCTGAATGATAATTTAACAATTAAAATCTATTTAATTTTTTATTATTTTCTTAAAATGTATAATTTTTTTATAAGTTGTGGAAAATAAAGAATTTTAATTGAAACCATCCTTTTTTATTAGTTATTTATAATGTTAAATTATATTTTTTTAATATATTAATATTAAATTTAGTTAATATTTATATCAATTAATACAATTTAAGATATATGAATATATTTCATAATTGATTATAGACATAAAAACTTTGTATTATTTTGATCCTTTTCTCCTTCAAAATATGCTTCCTCATCGCGTCTACGGGGTTAATTTTAAGTTAATTTTTTCACTTTTGTGAATTGATTTTTTAAAAATGCATTCCATACTGGTAATAAGAATAATTTATTATTTATAATATCTTCATATTAATTTTTTATGAATATTAATAGTGAAATATTAAAAATTATTTATTATGGTTAAGACAAAAATTTGTTTACCAGGGGGTTAAACTAAAAATATAATGTCAAATTGATGTTTAAACTCGAATAAAAAGTATTATATGGATATAGTTTGACCATTAGACTTAATATTTTTTATCATGGTTAATTTTGGACGATTTTTACATATTAAAAATTTATGATTTCTTTTTTCTTTTTGAAATTTCTAAGTGCTTCCTCTACCAAACTTATAATAGTATACCCATTATCCCCTCCTCTTTTCAACTTAAAACCTCTTGGGTTCAAGATATAAATTCATAATTATCATCCCATATGACATTATAAAATCATATAATCCTTATTTGTTTAACAAAATCTATCCTAGGAACATCTTCTGTCGAAACCAGTGGACACCCGAAAAAGATGCAACGTTCATCAACAACGATTTTTTATATCTTTTATTTATCCACGACATTAATATATATTAAAACAATATAATATAAAAACCACATTTTCTTCCATATAAATATATTTTATTATGTTAATTTAACAACAACAAAAAATTATCTCTTACACCCAATGGGTTACTGAATCATCATTCATGTGTAAGACAGATTATCGTCTCGTGAAACGATGTTATTTTTTTTACATTATCACCTCTCACTATTCAGTATGATGTTGGATCTCACATTTATATATAATATTCATAAAATAATTATACATATGGAGCAATTATATCATATATCTCTTTTATATTACATTCTTTATGTGATATGATAACAACGGTCATTGTACAGCACACTACCGCCCCGTGAAGCGATGTGATTATTTTTTAACTAACACTCATCATGGAAGGTAATAAGGTTAAATATTTTGAATATATGTTATATAATTTAATTAATTATAATATTATTCAAATATATAATATTATTATTATATAATTTAAATTTTTTCTTACATTTTCACTCACTGAAAAAGTGATACCATCGTTTGTGGATTTGTAGATTCTCGCCTCTTTAAAGAGATGTGATTAAACATTTTATCCCCACATAAAATAATTTTATATATAACTAAATATAATTAAATAATATTTATTTATAATATATTTTTAATTCTTTAAATATAATATATTAGTTTCCTCTTTTTCCATAAAGTTCATTTCAAAATGAAAATTTTACTTCTATGTATATATTGTAATATTTTCCCATGATTGTGTCATAACCCTTTTTTGATAACCATATTGTATTATTGGTTTATAAGTATAATGTAAATATAAATATCAAAATTATTTCATGATTAGTATTCTATATATATTTATATAATTACCTCTTTTAAGATTGTCAACCTATCAAAGTCATTTTTAACACATAAGTCAAATATTGTCAAAACATCTGAAAAAAATCTAATTGGTTAGGTAGTTATATATATAATTTTAATAAGTAAATTAAATTAAATGTAAAATTTAAGAAAGGTTATTAATAATGAATATAATTAACATAATTTTATTATTCATTAAGATAAAAAATAATAGTGAATAACTGAACTATGTGTGTGGGTTTTCTCATCTTACTTAAATATATCTATGATATATGCAATTTTTTTCAATTGATTTCATTGTGTGGTATAAATAATTTCCCGGAATTTAAGGAATGGTTTTTATAATTAATTTTATGAGGATTTACATATCCATTTTAAGATCTATCATTTATAGAAGTTATAGTTTAAAAGTTACCAAAGAGGTAAACATTTTAACTTAATTTTATTTCATTAGGGTATTTTTTAATGTTTTTCACATAATTTCTTTTATATGGTGTATATAATTCCAATTTTAGATGTAATTTAATGAATAATTCATTATTTATGTTTTTTTATGTTTATATTTTATTTGTTTTATCTATTATTATATGGATTGAAGGTTACCAAATGGGAAAGAATTTCATAACTCGGTTTTTTTATTGGGTTATATTACTCCTTAGTTTTCTATGATATTTTAAAATTATTTTTTCAATGAAAATGGAATATATTTTCTTAATTAAAGATTCATAATTGGGATTTAATTTCTATACAAATAATCAATTACCAGAATAATATTTAATTCAATTTTATGATTTTTAAGGGTTTATTTCACAATCTTATTCTAATTGAGATTGTTTATTCATGAATTTCTATTAAAGGGTGTTATTTACACATTTTATAATAAACCCATTTCATTTTATACATTTATTTTTATTCATTATTTATTTCAGTAATAGTTTTAAATTTCAAATGTTTTTTAGTTAAAATATTTGAGACAATATTTTTGAGAAAATTATGATTCATTTATCTAATCATTCAGAAATTTTTTCCTTCCAACACCTTATTTTAAAAAAAAAATAAAGAAATTGATCTTTTCAAAATGATTTATAAAAAAATTTTCATTTTTTATTAAATATTTATTTTTAATTAATATTATTGAAACTTTTTGAAGGATTTACTTTTCAAAACTTTTTCATATGTAAATGGATTGTTCTTCATGGAATGTAAGTAATTAACTACCAACATGGTCTCTATTTAACTCTGTATTCCTTTAACATTTTACTAAAAAAATTAAATGAAAATGTTTATAAATATTTTAAAAAAAATTAAAATATTTTTTTCCAATAAAAAATTTCAAGATATTTAATATTTCTTAATGTTGTTTTTAAAATTAAAAGGACATTTTCATCAATATATTAAGGGTCCTTATATGGTATTTATATTCATCAATGACAATAAAATTTTTATTATTAATCCAATAGGTATATGTTTTGTTGATACCATCTATCTTCTTTTTATGGATAGATTATTATTACATAAAATATATTTTTATGTAACCAATTTGTGTCCATCTGTTAATCATGATTCAAATAGATTATCAAGGAGGCCATTTTATTTCCTAGTGATAAGAAAGTTATAAATGTTATATATAATGTTTCTATGAGTATTATAATGAAATATATAAATACTTTGTTCATGTTATGTTTAATGAACATCTTATATGTGTGGGTGGCAAATATAGCATCAGATAAGCCTGTTACAACATAAAATATAGGGCATGCATATTAGCACTGAGTGAGCCCATTACTTCTTAAATGATAGAGATTCCTACATAGTGTCAATTAATCCCGTTATAGCTTATATAATGGTTGTACCCTTATATCACTATAATGAATTGGAAAATAATTTTTTTATCTGGATAATTATATTGGAAGTCAACCGTATGTTTTTACTCATAGTAAGAGTTCTGTAAGGATCCTATAAAGGTGATTTCCTATGATTCCAATACATTTTATCTATGCTTTCCATGTTTTTATAATATTTTCAACCATGAATATTAATATTACATTGATCATGATTATTGATTATTATGTCGTTTTTATTGTTAAATCCTTATCCCATGCTTTATGATTGATGATTCAGGTAATTATTTTTTGGAGATATTTTATTATTTCCTCATGAACTCTGATTATTTCATCATACAATAATGATATTATTATGTTTGTTGATAAAATTTGTTTTTATTATTTTATATTAACCCTTATAGATTATTTGAGATCACCATTCTTATGTTCCATTTTCAAAATATTATAAAAGAATTATGTTGAAGGAATAATGTATAGAAGAGATTTCATATGGATGATGATGAGGAATTAATGAGAAATAATAAAATCTAGGATAATTGGGATAAATTATCATTTAACAACATGTCTACTATTTATGTATGATTTTTTTTATTTCTCTAAAAATATAAACATAAAAGGACCTTTAGAATTCAAGTCATCAAATTTTTCCATATTATGTTCTAATATTATACTAGAAAAACTATTTCTTGAAAAATGAATAGTATAAATGTATGAAATGTAATGTTTATGACTTTAGAATTATACATAGGTGTTTGGGTTTATTTTTCATATAAATATCATTTTATTTCTTACATTGTCACACATTGAATGATGATAATTTCAACCATGTAAGTGTGGACTAGCACCTTCACAATGCGATGTGATGCTCTCTCCATCACCAAACCACATCGATGATATATATATAATTATATTAAAATAAAAAATATTTAATATATGATGTTATTATCATTATGAATATGTGAAATACTAGTTAAATCATCTATAGAATAATCATTGAAAAATATTAAATTAAGTAATTCTTACATATGGCTTATTATCTCCATGATTATAATGTAATTCATTTATCAAAATGGTCTTTAATGATTGATCATAAATGTATAATTTATCTATAAATGTAATAATGATTTCATGAATATTATTTTAGATATTTTGAAATAATTACCACATAGATCAATAGTCGACCTACCAAATCCAGTTTTTGCATAATGGTTAAAATTCATCAAAAAACCTCATAAAAATTTAATTTATTTTGTAATTTTATATAAAATGGTAATATTTGAAATAAATAGAATAATAAAATTGGAATTATTTCTTAATAATGTGAATAATTAAAAATAATTTTTTATTTTGAAAGACAAATAACATATGTGATGAGACTGACTCAAGGTATGAGTTTGTCATCTCACATTTAATACCATGAGGCATATATTTTATTCACAAATAATATCCTTTTTTGGTGTATGTAATAAGAATTTTTATATTTTATATCATGAATATATTTCTCTTAATTTTATTGATGTTTCATCGGAACATATTTCTTTCATGGAGTATATAATTCAAAAGTTACCAAAATGGTAGGTGCTTATTTCACAATCTCATAATTATTCATGATTTGTTTCTTTAGTCTCTATTGGGGTAATTATTTTATATTTATATCATTAAATTAATATTATTTATTAACATTTGGTTATTAATGACCATTTTCAAGTAATGGTTAAATATTTCCACTCACTGGTACATAAAATGACTGTGAAAATGTAATTTAGAAAATATACCTTCATTTCTCTCTTCATTTAAAAATAATTCTTCATCAACACCATTGTTTTTAAAAAAATGGAAACATTGTTTCTAAAAATTTCACAATTAATTATAAATTATAGTTTTACTCATTTTTACTTTTGATAAATAAATTCTAAGGAAATTGTTTGGTCATTTTCCAATAAAACACATATGGATTTTATTTAATATGTAACATGAATCGTTATTATAATGTGTGTAACCATCATTACCAATACATTATATAAATATTAACTAGAATGTTTTAAAAGGTTATATTTAGTTAAAATTATTTGCATAATGATTTTTGATCTTATTGTTTTAAAATTTTCATTTTGTAATAAAAATGATTCACAAAAAAGAATTTATGGATCTTTTGATAGTATTTTTATTCATCAAAAAGATTATCCCTCTATTTTACTTGTGATTCAATAAGGATATATTGTATTGATACAATAATAATTATTTTCCTAAATGGATTATTATCTATTTTACTATGGATGTACAAGTTTTTTACTAAGCACATACAAATCACTTTTTTAGTATGGGTGGATTATGATTATGTTTATTGATTATATAAGTATTAAGTTTTCTTGTGATAGTTTTTCAATATAAATATTTATACCATTTAGGATTCCCCTATTATATATCAGCAATGACTTGGATATAGGATGTGATGGGAGGTCCTACTATAACACCTCGATTTTTCCATATGTCTATATATAAAAACTATTTTTGGTTTTGGTCATTCCCCTACTAATTTAAATAAATTTATTGACACAATTCCGAGATTATATTAGAGGAGTTTTAAAAAGATCGTGAAGGTATGTTTTAGATGTCCATTATTATTAATTCCTTAATTATGAATTTAGTTATTGATATTCAATGTGATTATTAAATTTTTTAGAATATACATGGTTATGTTTTCAGGTATATGTGGTTATTTATATATAATTATTTTGTCAATGCTTATTCCTTCCATTTTATTATAAACATATTAATTAAAAAGAATTTGTTTTAGTTATTTACATTTTCATATTGATTATCCCTTATTTATTTTTATCTTCTATTTCACACATAACCTTACTAAGAATCTGACCTCACTCATTTTTTATATTTTATTTTACAGAGGATGTTAGGAAGTGCATTTTGATTGATATATGGGGATATTCAAAGGGGAATAATGTAGTTCTCAAATAAAATACCTTCAAAATATTATAATTTAAATTATTATAATAATTAAAAGTCTGTAACAATCTTATGATGATTTTTAATCTATTTGGTCCTTTGTGATGTGAATACTTTAATATTATTATGTTATATTAATTTATACATTGGATCTTGGAAACTGGGGTAAATATATCTATAGTTTGTATCAAGGGATGTTTAGCATATACCATGAGAACAAGATTTTTGGAAAACATAGATTAAGGAATAAAGCCCAATGATAGAATGTGATGATTTATGTAGAAGAACATCCTAATGTTCTAGTAAGGAATATATTTTGTAGTTTTTCTAAAAAAAATACATCCTTATACAGATAATATATGTGTATGTGGTTTTGTAATAGATGTATATATGGATAATAACTCTAAAAGGCTTTCTTGGTCTTGGCATGATTTTTTATAGGAGCAAGACAATGATCCTTTTTCACAACTAGTTTAGAACTCCCATAGAATATATTAAGGATATGTCACATCTTATTTTACAACCGTTGTGAATTATATAAAAACAACATTATGATTATATAACATTCCCAAAAAAAATTCATGATTATGATATTAGATATACAAAAACTATTAAATTAACATTAAATATTGAAATAGTTTTGGGATTATATATTATATTCCATAATATCTTGATCTATTCTATTGTATATAATTATTTAGATATGGGACCTAATGGAAGGAATGGAAACCATATCAATTAATGTACTTCAAGTTGGTATTTCCCTTCTAGGAAAGAAAATTAAGTTGTAGATGGAGCTACAACTAGAAAAGATCAAATTATAACCATATAGGGGAAGCTAACTCATGATATTAATAACATTGTTTCCTATTTAGAGTATCCCACTGGACCACTATACTATTTTTCCATGTTATACCGCTTTATTTTTAAGGAAACCTCTATCATTAAATGGGAATAAAAAACCATTTTTTCTGAGAAATCGATGCTTTATTTCAATAATATATTTTACTCCCAGGGAATTAGCATATGATATAATATATTCATGTAATTTAATCATATAATAGGAGATGTGGATCTATAGGGGTAATTGATTCAATACACTATGGATGATGATGATATGGTAAGAATGGTGTTCAAGTAGTTTGAGGTAATATTATGGGAAAACTATTTCTATCATGAGAAATTAGTTGACATAGAAAAAAACTCTTGAATATGAGACATAAATAAGATGAAAATATTTTTAATTGTGATACCATATTTACATGGTTATAAATGAATTTTTAAAGTAACATATATAATCCAAAAATAAATTGAAACCATTGTTTAATCGTATTATGATAATCATTTGAAAGGAACTAATACCCCAATCATTCTAATCTGACGAGGACATCTTATCATGTGTTATCATGATCAAGAAAAAATTCCCCATGTCATATTTCATCTAAGTTAAGCATGAGAGTATATGTATGATAATGAATAAATGGATAAAGTTAAGATGGGAAACCTATATTTTTGAACATATGATAAATGTAGATAGAAACACATTGTTATATTCATAAACTAAAAATGATTTATCTTAATTTGTAGAGAAAGGGACACCATGTTCAGGATTTCAAGGGAAGAAAGAATCATCCAATGTGAAATGTTTCCACTGTGAGGATATTGGGAACTTTGAAAATGAATTCTATATTATTCAAGGAAATGTACATAAAAATAATCTAATTCATCATGATCAAGATTATGATATTTTTATAAATAATGTTGAATGATTAATATACAAGTTTATGGTTTAATGAATTATTTTATAAGAGTATTTTAATAAATGTTATTTGGGTTATAGGAAATGTGAAATGTATAAGGATTTTATTATATAAGAATTTCTAAAAGGATTCAAAATCATGAGTTTTATAGTTCAAAGAAAAGTTATTTAGAGGAAAGTGGAACTTTGTGTAAAAAATAATTAGGGGAAGATAACACTAAATATGTTCCCTCTGTTGAGATAATAATGATATAGAGTTTTTCGTGAAGTTATTGGAAATTATTAAGGTTAATATAATATATGATGTTAATTTAATTATGTTCTTTCAAAATTTTGTTATGTTATAGGAATTATAATTATACAGTTTTATACAATTGAAAACCTAAATTCCCATTAACAATATTTTACATTCTAAAAGGCGGTGGATCATTAACTCCAGATCAATGAACAATATTAGTATACTTCTTACCACTGAACTACATAATTTCCTCGATAATATATCATTTTTCAGGTAACTTATTTAATGGATAAATATTTATTATGAATTTTTTTTACAATTGATGTTTTTATTTTAATGTATTATATTGGATAACTTGTGATAAAATTAATTATTTTCAAAAATGTTTATAAATATTTGGAAATACTCGTCATGATATTATAGATCATATAATCTAGTAAAAGTAAATTTTAGAGGTTATGAAATAAATATTTCATCTTGGATGTTCAGTTCTTATAGTATGAATTGAAGTTTATAATAATAAAATCATGATGAAAATATCAAATGTTTTACTATGAAAGATAATTATATCAAGTATGTTAATTATTATATATTCTCAGTCTAGATGGTAGTGATTTCCTTAAATATAGGAACAATACCTAAAAATAAAATTCTATCCTATTACCTTAATTTATGTTAAAATTATAGTATTTTAAATGATCATAGATTATTTGTTTTGGGTTATTTAACATTCCATTGATCACTCACATTCTCTTGATCAATGTACTATAAAAATCCCTATAGTTTTTTTTGTTTTCATACATCTCAATTTCATCACATTACAGCAGTTTTATCTTAAATAGAAACAGGGTTATCTATCTTTTCATATGACATATTTATTTACATTATAACTTATCCTGAAGATTTTTTATTAACCCATCTCATGATTTGGTGTTTCAGGAATATTATTTTAAAATGTTAAACCCTTGATTACCGAGATTAAGATTAAATTTCAAGAACATAATTTATTTAAGGGGTATAATATTACACCTCAATATTTTAAAATCTAAAATCATGTTAGAAAACATGTATGACAAAAAAACAAAAATAGTAAAAAAGAATATAACATTTTATGTATTTTTTTATTTATTTTTTAAAAAATAAATCTCTTTGATAAATTTTAATACATAAAACATCAAGTTTAATAGAAAAATTATACTATATTAAATTAGTATTATTTAAACATAAAAATTTTAACCTAGAAGAAAGGATTGTGGATATTAATAGTTGAAACTAAATTATAAAAATTATAGTTACATATTGATTAGAAATAAAATAATTATCAATTTAAAAAATAAAATTTTTCTAAGAAGCATACTTTGTTCTAAAAGATGCTTTACTCATGCTTTGCATGAATAATATAAAAATAACTTTTATCAATATTTTAAATTTAATTTGATAAAACAAAATTAATTTTTTAAATCATAATATCAGTAATATTATGGTGCATTTTTTGAATTTTTCTAATATATTACATTTTTGGTGAATAGTAAATATTTATATATTTTAATTGAAAACAACATTTTAGATTTCATTTTTTTATGACTAATAATATTTTTTAATATTTTTTACATCAATATAGTGTAATTATAATTATAAAATTAAATGTTTTGTAAATGGAATCATTTTGATAATGAATATTTATATGAAAACATTATAAACATTTGAGCATTTTCTCTAAGAAAATCCACATTCTAATTATATCTGTGGGATTAATTTTAAAATAATTTATTCTTTATATATGAATGAATATTATAAAAATGGATTTAATATTCTAATTAATAAAAATTTATATTATATAATATGTGAAAATTAATTTTTTACCACAATTAATTGTGAAAATAGTAATAATTAATTACAACAATTAATGATAAAATGGGTTTATCTAAGGTTAAACTAAAAAGGAAAGGACTTCAATGACCTAAAAACTTATTGAAAATATATTTTATAGCCATATATGTAACGTATATTGTCTAATTCTAATAATAATCTATTGTTTACCCATGATTCATTTGAAAAACATGGGTACACATTTTTGTTTTCAAAAATTACATGCGTGCCTCTCATATTACTTATAAAAGGTGACGCCCTCTCATCTCTTATTTGGATAAGAAAAAACATATAGTTATAATAATTACAACCAGAATAAAATTTAAAATTCCCAAATCTAATCTTATACACCATATTTTTTCATAAATCTGTCCTTGGAATGATTTTTTTGCAATCCCAATGAGGTGATTGATGAAGAGGTAATGTTATTCAATGAGTGTTTTGTTTTTATTTTCTCAAATATCTCCTTAAATTATTGTTAAAAATTGTTAATATATTAAGCTTGGTATATTACATAAAATTATTTATAAATTAAATTACCTATATCCATTTAAACATTTATCAAATGGGTTATGAAATAATCACTCATGTTTATGGCTGGTAACTGCCACATGAACCAATGTAACTCATTTTTCCATTACCAAATATCAAGGAATCATATGATGATATATATAAAGTATATATATGATATTTGTAATATAATTATACCAATAAATTCATTATATCGTATCCATGTTCTTCCTTTCCATTCCACGGGGGATATGATATCATCGCCTATATATACAATAGATAACCACCTTGCAAAACATTATGATTTGTATTTCATTAACCCTTAACATAGAAGATGATAATGATAAATATAATAATTATATATTATATAAATGAAGTAAATAGGATATTAATGTTATATTTATCATTCTAAGAACATAACATATCATTCTAATTATTATCTTTTGACACATTAAACGATTATAATATCATTCAAGTATAGATGGACTAATGACTTCACAAAATGATGTTACTTTATTTTTGTCACATAACCATAGGTATGTTAAATATAATTAAATTTAAAGAAATAATAATTAATTAATGATATTATTATCATTCTGTAAACATAAAACATTACATACCTCGTTTCTCTAATGATCTATTAAAAATGGAAATGGTACTTATATATGCAAATGACCCACCATCTTTATAGTCGTAACATACATCATTTATCAGAATTATATTCCATTATTTGTCAAAAAATTACAATTTATGTGTAAATATTATAATTATTTAATGAATTTTATTTTGGATATGTTTCAAAAACGACCTATTCCACCAATAGTCAATTTACCGAATTTATTTTTGACATATATGTCCAACATTGAGAAAACAACTAACATAAACATAACTAACTATGTTATTTTATATAAAATGATAATAATAGAAATAGAAGGAATAAAAAAATGAAAATAATTCTTGATAAATTAAATAGTTTATAAAATTTTATTATTCATGAAGATTATGAATTTACATGAAAATTAGGAATCCATGTAAAGGTTTCTCCTCTCACATTAGCAGCTTTAATACATATACCATATTCAAAATTTCTTTCCTTTATGTGGTGTATATACTTTCACATTTGATATGTTATATCTTGAATATATTTATATTATTTGAATTTAATGATTCATCTAATTTTATTTATTTCGGAGGACTTATGATTCAAAAGTTTCCAATGAGGGAAGGGTTTATTTCAAAATATCTTCGTTATTCAGATTCTTTTTTTAAGTATACCTTATGGGGTTTATTGAATATTATTCACATAAAATCTATCAACATTCTTATCATATGGTTACTCATGACATTTTTCAAGTAATTTTACCATTTATACACTATTTTTTACATAAAATTATTGAGAAAATTCTTTTAATACAATCAGTCATTATTTTTCTCTTCAGCAAGAAATCCTTTTTCATAAAGACAAATTTTCATCAAAAAAGTAAAAATGATTTTATCATTTTAAAAATTATTTTTTAAATAATTAATTATGCATTTATAATGTTTATAAAAAAATTAGTTGAATCTTAATGTCATTATTAAATTAATAGATCTTTAGATTTTACCAAAAATGTGAAAGGAATCATTATTTTATTGTGTATGAAATGAATGGAATTTTATAACAGGAATACCAATAAAAAATAAATTATTACATTAAATCCTTAAAAATTTTATATTATTTATAATTTAATTTTATAATTTTTTGTAAAATCGCCTCTTTAGGACATGAGTTTCAAAATGAAAAGGTTCTATTAATCAATAAAAAATTTATGGATCCTTTCATGGTATTCCTATTCATCAATGACGTCAATCCTAAATTTTAATTTTTATCCACCAAGTATTAACATTTATTTTGTTTTTTGTCAATGTGAATGTTTATGTTTATTAGTTTCTGCATTTTTCATATAAGGAATTCATTGATCATTGTATGTGATGGGTGAGGCCCTCTATATCCTCTTGATGCTTTTATAGGTCTAATGAGACAAAATGCATTGGGTTTTTTTCGAGGCCTTGCCTATTTTTATAATTACCATAGAACAAGGCCTTGATGGTATTAAATGTCTTGAAACAAGGCCCTGATGGTTTGTTTTATATTTCTATAAATACTAATTCCAACATTATAATTTTAGTTATTTATATTACATGTGATTATTCAATTATTTAGAATATCCTTGGTGATATTTTCAATATAATTTTATTAATTGTATGGAATTATTTTATCATCATTTATTCCTGCCATGTTATGATCAATATATCAATTAAATTGAATTTTTGTTAGTTATTTAGCTTTCAATATTTATTGGCCCTTATTTATTCATATCATTCACATGATGCTTACCCTTTTGGAATATCTGAACTATCCCTTTTCTAAGGTTTCATTTTCCCTAGGATACTAGGATGTTAGTAGTGAGTGATATGGAAGGATAATCTAACCATAATAAAGTGTTTCTTAATAAATATATATATATTTTTGAACTATTTTCAATTGTAATTAGAATTTTGATAATGTATCTAGTTTACAAGGCCAATAAAACTATTCATTCCCTTAGGATGTGATTCCTTGTATCATATGCCAATGTAATGAAAGTGAAACTATCTTTGTGCTACTGGGGTCAGGTTCCTAATATAAAATGTTTTCACAAATTTTTTTCTATTCTCTAAATATGTATTATCTCTGTTACCTGTGCTTGACTTTCTATACACAAAACGAAAAGGATTATTCTTATAATATTTGGAATGATCTTATTTTTAACATTTGTTTGAATTGAATCATTATTTTGATAGGAACTTCATGAATTTTTTTAACCATCATGATAACTCTTTTTTCAAATAATATTTTATATGATTTTGTATTAAATTTTAAATTAAAAGGTTATCAAAATATTTTTTGAGTTGTTATTTAAAATGATATCAAAAGAAAAGTTTATTATTTTAATAAAAGAATGAAATGGTTTTTGAATATTTATTTATATCTCGGTTCACACACAGTGCTATAAGGATTATTTTTATTCATACAACTCTATTTTCAGTAATAATGGTATGTTGTTATTATAAAAACACTCATTTAAGATGAAACAAGTCCTTTCTATCATCCTATACAAATAATGGAATGTACCTTGTTTTGAGATCATTCACTTTATTATCATCATGTTCTATATCTTTAAATATTTTTCATTTCACATTTTATTTTACCTTTATATTGATATTTCTAATACCATGGATGAATTTATAATTATTTATCTATTTCTATAATGCTTCAACCATATACCATTTTAACATATGATATTAGTTTAAAGAAGCATATTATGTAAATTTGTTTACTTTTATAATATTAAAGGTCTTTTTTATTTGTTTTATATAGATTATTTTTTACTTATAATTAATTTTATGAATGAAATAAATTAATCATTCAAAATTTCTATAATTTATAGGACAGAAATGTGACTGGCAGGGACTCGTGATAGATGTCCCTTGATGTTTCAACAGGTCTCATGGGAGAAAATTGTAGAAATTCCATGTAATATATTTACAGTTTTTACACATATACATTTAATAATAATGAGTACTTACTTTAAAATCATTACTGGTAAGATTCTTGATATTTTCATTGAGATTCCTTGAACATAAATATCCAAAATTATGAATTTAAATTATTAATAATTAGGTTTAGATAATACATCTGATAGATATATTTTTATTATCCCTAGAGGTTCATTAAAATCATATTTTTGATTAAATTAAATTTGTTTTTATTATTTACTCGACTGTATTTATTATAACGATTATACTAATTATTACTTCTTTTATAAATTACCATAACATTGAATCCAAGCTCAACTGTAAAGACCCGTAAAATTCAAGGGAAATTTTTTCTTAATTTTCTTTAGAATTTTACAAGAGCGCGGTTTCAGACGGCACTTGATTCCGAGGCCCGGAGTGCCCGAAATTAATTTCCGAAGTTTGGCTCAGGTACGTTCAGTGAACGAACGAGCGGGAATTCCTAACTTTTGATCCGGTGCTCGGAATTGAAATCTGAGGGCACCGATGAACTCGCAGCGCCGATATTCGCTTAAAGAGACCTTTTCGGGAGTTGCGTTTGTTGCGGGTTGAAAGTTAAGTTTTGGGGTTTTCAGTTGAGTTAAATAAAATTTGTGTAAGAAAAATTTTATTTTTAGTTTGTTAAAAACCTACCTAAGGGGGTTGGAAGTGGGACCCACACCCACTTAACCTCCCTTGGGAGGATTAAGTGTGGTGGGGCCCACACGAACCCCTAGACTTTTCAAGTTCCCTTAACCCCCTCTTTATAGGCTTAAGTTACTCTTAATTAATTATGGGAGATAAGTCTTTTTGAATTTCAAACTTTGAAATTCTTTTGTATTATGTGTTAATAAAATAAGAGGTAGTCTTATTTTATTTTGAGTTCTTTGTTTGTCATTTTGAGAGCTCCTCTTCATCTTCAAGCTCTGACGAAGAACGAAGAACGCTCAAACTCCGACGAAGAACGACGCCTCTCTTCTTCGTCCTCGGTGTCAACAAGAGGGAACGCCGCTTCCTCCTCGGACCATCTTCGTCGGCAAACGAAGATCCGCCAGCGACGTGTCTCTTCGGGCATATCTCTTCTTCAACGGATTTGACGAACGACGACCGCGACGCCCGACCTCCGCGATGTCGTCTTCTGCGGAACGTAGACGAATCTTCGAATCTTAATCCTGAGGTAGGGGTTGTTGATTTCATTTTGGTTTCCTTATTCCTTTTCTTGCTCGTGGATCGCATGTCTACGTGAGGCATTTAAATATTTTATATAAGTGTTATTGTTAACGCGAGGGAGGCCGGACCGCACGAACACGGCCGAACCCCCCTCCATCGTTCATGTTTATTCATGGGGGTGGAAGCAAGTGGCGTGGTGCCGTCGCACCACGCGGATGATCGTACATATAATTTACGCGGCGCCGTCGCGCTACGCCAAGGAAAAATCTTCAAGAACGCGACGCCGTCGCGCCGCGTTGAAAGGATTCTTGGCACGGCGAAAGGGGCGCGGTGCCGTCGCACCGCGCCGGACGACGAACACCACGGCCGGTTCCGGGCCGCGGCAGGACGAGAAGACCGCGGCCGGTTCCGGGCCGCGGCGGAAGAGAAGACCGGCGGCCGGGCCGCCGGCGTCGGAAGCCGAGGAGGGCACCGGAATTTCCGGTCCCGTTGGAGAAATCCGGCCGGCCAGCTGGCCGGCCGGATGTCTTTAAACCGGGGGAAATAATTCCCCCGGCCAGCATATAAAACCCCCCTCTTTAAGAGGGGGGTGGTTCCATGAAAGGGGGGGCAGCAGCCCCCCGGTTTGACCCTCCAAAACCGGCCCCCACGTGGGGCCGTTTTGTTACCCAGGCGCGGCACAAAGGCCGCGCCACTTTGAAGAACCGCGGGGCTTAGCCCCCGCGTGCGCAGCCCGTGCGGCGCCAGACGCCGCCGCCGCCCAGGGGGGGGGGGGGGGTCGGGCCGGGTCGGCCCGGACCCGGACCCCCCCGTTTCGAACCAGTTTTGGTTTTTGGCTCATAACTTGAGCCTCGGACCTCCGAATGACGAACCGTTTGCGGAAACGCGATCCTTGGATCGAGACTGTCGTTTCGATATATCGCACTCAAGGTTTCGGTTAACTTTGAGTTCGGCCGGGTAGGTTCGTTCACGAAACCAACCGGGCCTTCAGAGCGGAAACGCTCATATCTTGAGCTACAAACGTCCGATTGACGCGCCGTCAGTCGCGTTGTGTTCCTCTTAGTGAGAAGGATCTTTTGGCATACTCCGCCCGAGGTTTGGACGCAGGTGGAGTACGGTAGGGTTGGTTTTGCCTTAAAAACCAACCGGGCCCCGGAGACGAAAATGCCAATAACTCTCAGACCGGGCGTCCGATCGACGCGCCGTCTGTTACGTTGAGTTCCTGTTGACGATACGGAACTTTTGGATACATCAACTTCGGTCTTCGTGACAGTTGATGTATCAGCCTCTTGGCTCGTGGAGCGGACCCTCCGTACGAGTTTGCTGTGTGCGGGAACCCTAGTGCTGGCTGCGACTGCTACTACTGCTACGACTGCTACTGTGACAGCGACGACGACAGTACAGAGATCCTGTGTGGATTCGACGACGACAGTACAGAGATCCTGTGTGGATTCGACGACGACGACTACAGCACTCAGCGATCCTACGTGGATCAGTGCTACAGGTCCTGTGTGGGCCCGATCCTGTGTGGGTCTTTGCGCTCAGCGGTTCTGTGTGAGCCAGCGCCTACAGGTTCTGTGTGAGCCCGATCCTGTGTGGGTCTTTGCGGGGGTTAGTTACCTATCGATCCTTCGTGGGTCCGACGACTTAGATGGATCAGTGATCATCTTTATCGTCCTTGAAGAAGTATACCTGTGTGAGCTGAATCCTGTTGCTTTCCTGTGTGGATTGTGCTGTGCAATCCTGTGTGGATTATGTTTTGCTTTCCTATGTGGAATACGTATACTTTCCTACGTGGACTGGGTTGTACTTGGGCTCGGAGGTTGGAGCGTATTTTAATTGATGACTTAGGTATATGTATGGGCATATACCTAAGCAGTGTCGGTTGTTACTTCGTGTTTGTACTTTTCTTCGTGGTTTATCCTTTGTGGATTTGAGAGACCTTCAGGGGTCTCGGGGTCCCTACTGAGTAGCTTATACTCACCCCTGCACGGGCTTCGCCCGCACTACGTTGTGTTGGTTGCAGACGACGGACAACGTTGACTTAGCTGAGGCTTGTAGAGCGGGACGGTACCCGGAGGTGGACCACTGGGCGGGATGTGCACGGAGCGGACGGCGGGACCCGTGGAGCAGAGGAGCTATCTGTACCCACCCTTCAGGTTGGATTTCCGGTGGACAGCTCGGAGTAGCGGCTTTTACTTTACAGTTGCTGTTTTTCCCTTTTTGAGTTGTACTTTACTTTCAGTTGGGTTTGTATTCTGGCACATTTACTTTTCCGCACTTTCAGTTGTACTCTGCTTGCTTAGTGTTTACTTTCCGCTTGTTTACTCTGTGGTGTGTGTTTACTTTTCAAAGGCAATGCCTTCCCTTTTTCTGGGATTTACGCCTCGGTTCTAGTCGCCAGCCCCTGGCCTATGGAAGGCGGGCTTGGGGTAGTCACGGCACGGACCCCAAGGGCGGGTCGTGACAAATTGGTATCAGAGCAGTTCGGTTCTACCGCGAACTCTGATCTTTTCTATGTGAAGCAATAATGTTTAGTGTGTTGAGTGTGGTTATCAGTCTAGGGAGTCCAGTGTTGGTGCGGCGGCCGACGGATCCGTACACCAGGACCCTGACTTCTGATTTCCGACTTAATGCACGAAAACATTAATTGTGTGTGTGTTTCAAAGTTTTCTTTGTGATTACTTGTGTCAGCTCACCGGGTATACTGATCTGCTTTATGAAAGTCTCAAGTTTTCTTTGTGATTACTTATATCAGCTCACCAGGTATACTGTTCTAACCGTGGCGCACCTGTTTTCTTTTCAGGATGGCCCCACGACGGCAGCCAGCTTGGGTTCCGAGAGTCGAGCGAGACGACAGCCCACCGAGCGACGAGGCCTCGGTGCATGACCCTTTTCCAGTAGTAGCACCGGCGGTAGCTTTACCCGCCGATCCCCCGATGCTTCCAGCAGCAGCCGCTGACGATGCACGTCGCCTCAGCGCACTGCATGAGTTTCAGCGACAGCGACCGCCCAGGTTTCGCGGGGAGACGGATCCCCAGGCAGAAGAGGACTGGCTGGAGGCAGTGGTTCGAGTGTTTAGGCTAGTGAGGACACCAGCAGACCTCATGGTGATCCTCGCTGCGAGCCTACTACACGCAGCAGCAGGACACTGGTGGAGCCTGATGCTCCAGGTACACGATGAGGCCTCCCTCATCTGGACGGACTTCGAGAGCCTCTTCCGCTCAGAGTTCTTCCCGGCCACCCTCCGAGCGGTGCGCATCTAGGAGCTTCTTCAGCTGCGGTAGGGCAGCTTGACGGTCGCTCAGTACGCGGCGAGGTTCACCGATCTCTCGCGCTACTCGACCGACATGGTACGGGACCCATTCTTCCGGGCCCGGACCTTCGAGCAGGGTTTGAGACACGAGATCAGGGCATCGCTGATCTCCCTCAGCATACCGACTCAGACAGGAGTACTGGAGCGGGCTCTTCTGATCGAGAGCTTCCTTGCTGAGTCTACACCAGCACAGAGACCCACCGCAGGGCGGCACGTGGCTGAGTCATCTGCAGCGGGCAGTCGACGGATGACTCAGGGGTCCAGATAGACCAGACCTTCGGGCCGACGATCTCAGGGCACTGGCTTAGCAGTGCGGGGCACACAGCGCGGAGCCAGTCTTCCGAGAGGCAGACAGTGCTACTCGTGCGGCGGGCAGGGCCACATGGCTCGTGACTGCCCGACCCGCCGTGCCGAGGAGCAGCAGACAGTTGATGGACCACCGAGGCAGAGGCAGAGGATCGACCGTGGCGGTCCGCAGGGAGGAGGCGGACGAGGCAGAGGAGCTGGACGAGCAGCTGGTGGTGGCCGACGCTTTGAGGCTCTACCTCCACCACCACCAGGAGGTCCACCCCGACCACAGGGAGCTGGCGGGCAGCGACAGGCACAGCTCCAGGCAGCAGAGGCCTACGACCACGGCGCACCCGAGATGATTTGAGGTACTATCTGTGTCTATTCCACCCTTGCTGCAGTTCTTTTAGACACAGGAGCGAGTCACTTTTTCATAGCCGCTGCCCTTGTTCGGAGGTCGGAGATTCCGACAAAGCCGTTGGCTCGATCCTTACGGCTAGAGACTCCTACGGGAGAAGACTCGACAATTACGCACTGGTGCCGGCAGTGTGAGCTTACTCTAGGAGGCGAGAGCTTCGGCTAAGATCTTCTTGTAGCAGCGTCGAGGCCTTACGACGTCATCTTGGGCATGGATTGGCTGTCTACGGTCCATGCACAAATTGACTGTTTTAGGCGCAAGGTGCGTTGTGTACGCACCGACGGGAGCAGGTTCACCTTCACCGGCGAGAAGGGAGCCTTAGCAGCACAGGATGGACTTCCGCGGAGGAGAGGACAGCCCATCACTCATCAGTTGGCTAGCCTTATCCTTGGAGCAGTTGACGTGCGGAGTCCTAGTTTTCCTGCAGTGGTGGATCAGTTTGCGGACGTTTTCCCCGACGACGTTCCAGGGCTACCTCCTCGCAGGGAGGTAGACTTTTATATTGACTTGTACCCCGGGACAGCCCCGATATCCACTCCAGCATATCGGATGGCCCCTGCCGAGCTTCGAGAGCTACGAGTACAGTTGGAGGACTTGCAGGGCAAGGGGTTCATCCGACCCAGTGTTTCACCCTGGGCTTCCCC
Organism: Viscum album; assembly: GCA_963277665.1. Taxonomy (NCBI): domain Eukaryota; kingdom Viridiplantae; phylum Streptophyta; class Magnoliopsida; order Santalales; family Viscaceae; genus Viscum; species Viscum album. The sequence continues at coordinate 1,009,072,066 of OY728128.1, read as the reverse complement.
GATATTGTTCGCCAAGAAGGCGGACGGGAGCTTGTGACTTTGTGTTGACTATCGTCGCCTGAACCAGGTGACAGTGAGGAACAAGTATCCGCTACCGAGGATTGATGACCTCTTTGATCAGCTCAAGGGAGCACGGTGGTTCTCGAAGATAGACCTCAGGTCAGGCTATCATCAGCTCAGAGTCAGAGACGAGGATGTGCAGAAGACGGCCTTCAGATGTCGGTATGGCCACTATGAGTTCTTGGTTATGCCTTTCGGTGTAACCAATGCTCCAGCAGTGTTCATGGCTCTCATGAACAGGATCTTTCAGCCATACCTCGATCGGTTTGTCGTGGTCTTCATCGACGACATTCTGATTTACTCTACGACAGAGGAGGAGTACGCCTATCACTTGCGAGTTGTTCTTGACACACTCCGAGAGCACCAGCTTTATGGTAAGCTCTCGAAGTGCCAGTTATGGATACGTGAGGTCCACTTTTTGGGACACGTTATCTCTGAGGCGGGAGTTGCTGTGGATCCCGCGAAGATTGAGGCTGTGTTAGCATGGGAGCCACCCAGGAGCGTGACTGAGGTTCGGAGTTTCTTGGGACTAGCTGGATACTATCGGAGATTCGTGCCAGACTTCTCTAGAGTTGCGGCATCACTCACAGCTTTGAAGAAGAAAGGGAAACCCTTCGTATGGACTGACAGATGTCAGCAGAGCTTCCAGGAGCTGAGATAGAGATTGACCTGCGCACCTATCTTGAGGTTGCCTGAGGAGGGAGTAGGGTACGTAGTCTACTGCGATGCATCAGGGACCGGACTCGGATGTGTTCTGATGCAGGAGCGGGCCGTGATCGCCTATGGATCACGTCAGTTGAGGCCGCATGAGCAGAACTACGCTACCCATGACCTGGAGTTAGCAGCAGTGGTCTTCGCTCTGAAGACATGGCGACATTATCTGATGGGCGAGCGCTTTACAATCTTTTCCGATCATCAGAGTCTCAGGTATATCTTCTCGCAGAAGGACCTGAACCTGAGACAGCGACGATGGCTCGAGTTCCTCCAGGATTATGACTTTGAGATAGTCTATACTCCTGGGAAGGGGAACGTAGTAGCCGATGCCCTCAGTAGGAGGACGGGCATTCAGCTACTTGAGGAGGCGACGGAGCAGCTAGCCTCTTTGCAGATATCCTTCGTGGATAGAGATGGAGCAGCCTTTCTTCAGTCTCTCACAGTCACTCCTCCACTACTGCAGCGGGTCAGGGAGGCACAGCGTGGGGACGCTGACTGTGAGACACGGCGTGCACAGATATCCTCGGGACAAGCACCTGATGGTTTCTCCCTTGGAGCAGAGCACGACAGCCTTTTCAGAGGACGTACCATGGTACCAGTCGCATTGCGAGAGGATGTGCTGAGAGAGTTTCACACATCTCCTTTGGAGGTACATCCTGGAGTGGCGAAGATGTACCAGGACCTCAGACGACAGCACTGGTGGCCGGGCATGAAGAAGGCAGTAGCAGAGTTCGTTTCTCGATGCCTCACCTGCCAGCAGGTGAAGGCTGAGCATCAGGTACCAGCAGGCTTGGTACAACCCTTGGAGGTTCCGGAGTGGAAATGGGACGGCATATCTATGGACATCGTGACTGGACTTCCACGCACTTCCAGAGGTCACGACTCCATCTGGGTGATTGTTGACCAACTCACCAAGTCGGCACACTTCTTACCCATCAGAGAGCAGGGCTCGGTGGAGAGCTTGGGACGTCTCTACGTTCAGGAGATTGTGCGGCTCCACGGCGTGCCATCATCTATCGTTTCCGATCGAGATGCCCACTTTACTTCCCGGCTTTGGAAGGGGTTACAGGAGGCGTTCGGTACGCAGCTACGTCTTAGCACAGCTTTTCACCCTCAGACAGATGGTCAGACGGAGAGGACCATTCAGACTCTCGAGGACATGCTCTGCGCTTGTGTCCTTGACTTTGGTCGTAGCTGGGAGGACCACCTACCCTTGGTGGAGTTCGCTTACAACAACAGCTACCACTCCACCATCGGGATGGTATCGTACGAGGCGTTGTACGGCCGACCATGTAGATCTCCTTTGTGCTGGACAGACCCCGGAGAGTCAGCACTGGTGGGACCGGAGATGGTCCAGGCCATGACAGAGAAGGTCCAGGTCATCCAGGAGCGGATGAGGACAGCTCAGAGCCGGCAGAAGTCATATGCTGACAGGAGGCGGAGGCCACTGGAGTTCGAGGATGGCGACCACGTCTTCTTGCGGGTCTCACCTCAACGTGGTATTCGGAGATTTGGCCGAGGCGGCAAGTTATCTCCGCGCTTCATCGGACCTTTCCAGATTCTCAGCAGGATTGGCGAGGTGGCTTATCGCCTGGCTCTACCACCTCAGTTGCACCGGGTGCACGACGTCTTCCACGTATCCCAGCTGAGGAGATACGTGCACGACCCGACGCACATCATTGACCATGGGGAGCTTGACGTTGATGATGGGGCGACTTTTACGGAGGTCCCGGTGGAGATAGGGGATCGACAGGAGCGGGTCCTACGTGGGAGATCGATTCCTCTTGTGCGCATCAGATGCCAGCACGGGAATCTCCAGGAGAGCACATGGGAGCGGGAGGCTCAGATGCGTGCTCAGTACCCTCTTTTGTTTCCCTAGTTTTTGTTGTATCTTTACGGGGACGTAAAGCCCTGAGGTGGGAGTAATGTAAAGACCCGTAAAATTCAAGGGAAATTTTTTCTTAATTTTCTTTAGAATTTTACAAGAGCACGGTTTCAGACGACACTTGATTCCGAGGCCCGGAGTGCCCGGAATTAATTTCCGAAGTTTGGCTCAGGTACGTTCAGTGAACGAACGAGCGGGAATTCCTAACTTTTGATCCGGTGCTCGGAATTGAAATCCGAGGGCACCGATGAACTCGCAGTGCCGATATTCGCTTAAAGAGACCTTTTCGGGAGTTGCGTTTGTTGCGGGTTGAAAGTTAAGTTTTGGGGTTTTCAGTTGAGTTAAATAAAATTTGTGTAAGACAAATTTTATTTTTAGTTTGTTAAAAACCTAACTAAGGGGGTTGGAAGTGGGACCCACACCCACTTATCCTCCCTTGGGAGGATTAAGTGTGGTGGGGCCCACATGAACCCCTAGACTTTTCAAGTTCCCTTAACCCCCTCTTTATAGGCTTAAGTTACTCTTAATTAATTATGGGAGTTAAGTCTTTTTGAATTTCAAACTTTGAAATTCTTTTGTGTTATGTGTTAATAAAATAAGAGGTAGTCTTATTTTATTTTGAGTTCTTTGTTTGTCATTTTGAGATCTCCTCTTCATCTTCAAGCTCTGACGAAGAACGAAGAACGCTCAAACTCCGACGAAGAACGATGCCTCTCTTCTTCGTCCTCGGTGTCAACAAGAGGGAACGCCGCTTCCTCCTCGGACCTTCTTCGTCGGCAAACGAAGATCCGCCAGCGACGTGTCTCTTCGGGCATATCTCTTCGTCAACGGATTTGACGAACGACGACCGCGACGCCCGACCTCCGCGACGCCGTCTTCCGCGGAACGTAGACGAATCTTCGAATCTTAAACCCGAGGTAGGGGTTGTTGATTTCATTTTGGTTTCCTTATTCCTTTTCTTGCTCGTGGATCGCATGTCTACGTGAGGCATTTAAATATTTTATATAAGTGTTATTGTTAACGTGAGGGAGTCCGGACCGCACGAACACGGCCGAACCCCCCTCCATCGTTCATGTTTATTCATGCGGGTGGAAGCAAGTGGCGTGGTGCCGTCGCACCACGCGGATGATCGTACATATAATTTACGCGGCGCCGTCGCGCTACGCCAAGGAAAAATCTTCAAGAACGCGACGCCGTCGCGCCGCGTTGAAAGGATTCTTGGCACGGCGAAAGGGGCGCGGTGCCGTCGCACCGCGCCGGACGACAAACACCGCGGCCGGTTCCGGGCCGCAGCAGGACGAGAAGACCGCAGCCGGTTCCGGGCCGCGGCGGAAGAGAAGACCGGCGGCTGGGCCGCCGGCGTCGGAAGCCGAGGAGGGGACCGGAATTTCCGGTCCCGTTGGAGAAAACCGGCCGGCCAGCTGGCCGGCCGGATGTCTTTAAACCGGGGGAAATAATTCCCCCGGCTAGCACATAAAACCCCCCTCTTTAAGAGGCGGGCGGTTCCATGAAAGGGGGGGCAGCAGCCCCCCGGTTTGACCCTCCAAAACCGGCCCCCACGTGGGGCCGTTTTGTTACCCAGGCGCGGCACAAAGGCTGCGCCACTTTGAAGAACCGCGGGGCTTAGCCCCCGCGTGCGCAGCCCGTGCGGCGCCAGACGCCGCCGCCGCGGCCCGCCGCCGCCGCCGGCCACCGCGCCGCCCAGGGGGGGGGGGTCGGGCCGGGTCGGCCCGGACCCGGACCCCCCCGTTTCGAACCAGTTTTGGTTTCTGGCTCATAACATGAGCCTCGGACCTCCGAATGACGAACCGTTTGCGGAAACACGATCCTTGGATCGAGACGGTCGTTTCGATATATCACACTCAATGTTTCGGTTAACTTTGAGTTCGGCCGGGTTGGTTCGTTCACGAAACCAACCGGGCCTTCGGAGCGGAAACGCTCATATCTTGAGCTACGAACGTCTGATTGACGCGCCGTCAGTCGCGTTGTGTTCCTCTTAGTGAGAAGGATCTTTTGGCATACTCTGCCCGAGGTTTGGACGCAGGTGGAGTACGGTCGGGTTGGTTTTTCCTTAAAAACCAACCGGGCCCCGGAGACGAAAATGCCAATAACTCTCAGACCGGGCGTCCGATCGACGCGCCGTCTGTTACGTTGAGTTCCTGTTGACGATACGGAACTTTTGGATACATCAACTTCGGTCTTCGTGACAGTTGATGTATCAGCCTCTCGGCTCATGGAGCGGACCCTCCGTACGAGTTTGCTGTGTGCGGGAACCCTAGTGCTGGCTGCGACTGCTACTACTGCTACGACTGCTACTGTGACAGCGACGACGACAGTACAGAGATCCTGTGTGGATTCGACGACGACAGTACAGAGATCCTGTGTGGATTCGATGACGACGACTACAGCACTCAGCGATCCTACGTGGATCAGTGCTACAGGTCCTGTGTGGGCCCGATCCTGTGTGGGTCCTTGCGCTCAGCGGTTCTGTGTGAGCCAGCGCCTACAGGTTCTGTGTGAGCCTGATCCTGTGTGGGTCTTTGCGGGGGTTAGTTACCTATCGATCCTTCGTGGGTCCGACGACTTAGATGGATCAGTGATCATCTTTATCGTCCTTGAAGAAGTATACCTGTGTGAGCTGAATCCTGTTGCTTTCCTGTGTGGATTGTGTTGTGCAATCCTGTGTGGATTATGTTTTGCTTTCCTATGTGGAATACGTATACTTTCCTACGTGGACTGGGTTGTACTTGGGCTCGGAGGTTGGAGCGTATTTTAATTGATCACTTAGGTATATGTATGGGCATATACCTAAGCAGTGTCGGTTGTTACTTCGTGTTTGTACTTTTCTTCGTGGTTTATCCTTTGTGGATTTGAGAGACCTTCAGGGGTCTCGGGGTCCCTACTGAGTAGCTTATACTCACCCCTGCACGGGCTTCGCCCGCACTACGTTGTGTTGGTTGCAGATGACGGACAGCGTTGACTTAGCTGAGGCTTGTAGAGCGGGACGGTACCCGGAGGTGGACCACTGGGCGGGACGTGCACGGAGCGGACGGCGGGACCCGTGGAGCAGAGGAGCTATCTGTACCCACCCTTCAGGTGGGATTTCCGGTGGACAGCTCGGAGTAGCGGCTTTTACTTTACAGTTGCTGTTTTTCCCTTTTTGAGTTGTACTTTACTTTCAGTTGGGTTTGTATTCTGGCCCATTTACTTTTCCGCACTTTCAGTTGTACTCTGCTTGCTTAGTGTTTACTTTCCGCTTGTTTACTCTGTGGTGTGTGTTTACTTTTCAAAGGCAATGCCTTCCCTTTTTCTGGGATTTACGCCTCGGTGCTAGTCGCCAGCCCCTGGCCTATGGAAGGCGGGCTTGGGGTAGTCACGGCACGGACCCCGAGGGTGGGTCGTGACATCAACATCAATATATCTTCTTTTCCCCGGGATATGTAGAAGGAAATTACAAATGATTTCAAGGATTCATGTGTGTTTCATAAATTATGTTTTTTATGTAAAATTTAATATGAGAACCATATATATATGTAATTATCCTTGACTGCTAAACTGATTGATCCAATATGGTGAAATACCATGGTAATTATTTTGTTCTCTTGATAAATTATATTATAAGTCATCTACGTTGGTTATTCTAATTGTCATGGTTTTTATGTTTCTTATTAATATGATTTCCCAGTAAACCAATATTTTTTATCTATGATTTACATGGACTTTTAATTTATCCTTTAGTCAACATTGATACCACATGGATCGTGGTAATTAATTCTTATGATCCATTCCTTTTTGAAAGCATTCTACCATGATTAATGATTGATGATTTAAATATTTATGGCTATGAGTTATTTTGTGATTCTCTAATTAAAATTTATTATGTCATAGTACCCTTATTTACATCCAATTTTAAATAATGAAATACACTTTTTAATACTTATGTTTTCCCTTTGTGGGTATTTCAGCTTGGCTTTATTATATCTTTTTTCATTGAAGATCGTGAAATAATGTTTAATGAAATATATCAATATGGGATTTTTAATTTTTGATGTTGTTGATGACTTCATGTGAAATAAGAACAACTGCACTATGTTTGGGGAATAATTATTTAGCAAACTGGGTATTTTTAGCGTAGTGTTTTTTTCAATTTCTCTACATCTTTAAACCAAAAGCGTTATTGAGTATGCATGTGATCCCATTTTTCTCTTTTATGTTTTATATTTTGAATGGAAAACATTTTTTCATGATTATCGATATAAAATTAGTAAATGTAATGTGTATGAATTCATCATCGGATATGGGAGGGTGAATTCTGGGTTGTTATAGTTTGTATCAGAAAAAACTATTTGATAACATTATATATTATGATTTTCTTTAGGTGATATTATGCTAATAGTTATGGATACCAGTATAGGTATATAATATTAAGGATGGTCATATGTTAAATGTCATAGACTTCCCATTTAAGTTTTAAGCAATGACATATTAAAGTGATTAATGGAATTTTAGGATATGTTTTAATAGGTTGATGCATGTCATTGGAAATGGTTTAACATGAAATTTTCATTTAAATTTTTTCAAAATAAGATTTAATTTTTGGATAAATATTATAGACTATATGACCTTGGATATTGAGAACATATGTTTCATTTTATATATATCTACAAGATTGAAAAGTGATTTTAAGACTAATTGATTAATGTTACTTCAAATGAAGATCTCCATATTCTTCACATCAAATATGAATGGTATGACTAACATTTGTGGTTAAAATACCCTTTATTTTTTTATTTTTTTGGTTATTAAATATATAATATTGTGGAATGATATAATTTAAATATTTGGAATTACGGTTTAATTCATAATATTATTACATCATTTGATGGTATGTACTTTGTAAAAATTTTCTAATAATGGGATAATAATTTTAGTATTTTTTTATTGTTTAATGATTGGATGAGTATCTTTTTATCCATATTTTCATATTTTGAAATTTGAAATTTTATTTTAGTGCCTCAATCAAGGAAAGATTCATTATAAATACACGTCATTTACATAAAAATATAAGGTTGTTGTAGAAATATATTAACTTATGAAATTATAATAATAAATTATGTATATTCCCATATTATCATAGTCTAGTTGGTAAGATAATTCTTAACATCAGGGAATTTATCATGAAATAGAGATGTTATCATATAAAAGTCTTTTTTGATGAATCGATGTCCTTTTCAATCATCATAATTTTTTTGGGCCATTAACTTTCCACTGATCATTCACTTTAAATATCTTCAATAACTATCAATAATTATTTATTCTTTTCTTTCATTCCCACTTATTTTAGGTTTTTTGGAAACTTAGTAATGTATTATTACATATGAGCATTGTAATTTCCTTTATTATCTTATTAAGATGGTCATTTATTAACCCATTTTAGGATTTGTGTATACAAAAAAACATATTTTCAAATCTCTAACAGTTTATTACCAAGATAAAATTCAAATTATGAGGTTGCAATTTATTAAAGGGAGAAGAAATAACACCCCAATATTTCAAAAGAATAAAATTATTTTCAATAGCACAAATGGAATAAAACATAGTACTTATATGAGAATATAAATCAATGGAAATTTATGATATATTTATTTTAAAAAAATATAATATAATAAAAAAATTATGGTACATGAAACCCATGTATTATTATGTTTGATAGCGTATTCAAAATGAAACATCGATCATAAATGACCCATTATATAAATTACAATAATAAATTATAAAATAAAATTTCAAGAACAAATATTATTAACTACATAATTAAATTTATAAATTTTTATGTATATGTCTTACTAAATATAAATTATTTATAAATTTTGAGTAAATAATGAATTTATTTTTAGTAAAGTGTTTTCATTCTATAAAAATATGTTTTCATTAAAAATGATTTTATTTGATTTTCATGAAAATAATATTATCATAAAATTTATAAATATTATTAAATGATTTTGATAACATTATAATAATTTTTGGAATATTTATATATAAATTTATTTTGGGTTAAAATTTCTACCTTTTTGAAAAATATAAATTTTTATTGAATATCGATTTTTTAAAAGATCGTTTCATTTCAAAAAATTATGTAATTGCAAACTACATATAAATTTTTGATATGTTTTCAAGTAAAAAAAGTATTAATTTTTTATATTTAATATATTATTTACATATTAATAATCATTGTATTTTATTTTAGTATAGTTTTGTTGTCTGAATTGAAATTAGGGTATTTATTAAACTTTTGAATGTGCATAATGATTGTCTATTTTAATTTATTAAAATAACCCCTAATGAAAAATGGTTTAAATTAAATTTATATTTTTTATGTCTATAAGTAAAAATTTAAATTACTAAAATGATTATTATTTTACAAATACTTGATATAAAATCATCTTCTACTTGAAAATTACACTTCATGAAAACCTTATTTTCTATTAAATCTTAGTGTTTTTAAATAGTGAAAAATATTGAATTTTAATTGAAATCTAATTTTTTGTTTAACTTATTTATTAAGATAAATTATATTTTTAAATATTTTAATTGTAAAATAATTTCATAGGCATGTCAATTAATCTAATTTATGTTATAGTAAATTCTTTGATAATTAATCATAGATATAAAAATAGTTTATAATTTTGAACTTTTTTTCTTAATAACATGCTACCTAGTCCTGTCATTGGGGTTAATTTTAAAATAATTTTACCCATTATTTTTAATTGAATTTGTAAAATTGGATCCCATATTAGTTATAAGAATAATTTCTTATGTCTAATAAGTTAATATTATTTTTTTACAAAAAATAAATAGTGAAATAGTATATATTATTTATTATGGTTAAGGTAAAAAATTTGTTTACCATGGGGTTAAACAAAAAATATAAAGATAAAATGACCATTAATTTTATAGAAAAGGTATTTTATTTATATATTTTGAACATTAAGCATATTATTTTATATAATGGTTCAAAATTATTAGTTTTACATATTAAAAACGTTGGATCACTAATTTATTTTTTTAATTACTAAGTGTGTCCTCTACCCTACTTATAAAAGGTCCCACACTCTCTATTCCACTAAACAACATAAAACTTCTTGGGTTCACGAAATACATGACAAATTAACATCCAATATTACCTCATAACGTCATATAATTTTTATTTTTCAATATATCCAACCTAGGACACCTTTTGTGAAACCTAAGGAGGACACCCGAAGAAGTGGTAATGTTCTTCAATGAGTATTATTATTTCATTTATTCTTCTACCTCATTAATACATATTAAACCACTGTAATATAAATACCATATTTTAATAAATAGTCATTTATTTTATTACATTAATTTAATAACCAAAATAATATTTCTCTTCCACCAAATGGGTTATTAAATCCTCATTTGTGTCTACGACAGATTATCATCTTGCAAAATGATGTCATTTGTTTTTCCATTACCCCCACTCCCTGTTGGGTATGTTGTTGGTTATAATATTTATATATAATATTTATAAAATAATTATACCTATGGATTAATTATATCATTTATATGTTTTACACTAAACTCTGTCAGAGATATAATAACATCTCTCATGTGTACAGTGGACTACCACACTGCTAAGCGAGGTGAATAATTTGTGACTAACATGCATCGTGGAAGGTAATAAGGGTATGTAATATTAATATATGTGATATAAATAAAATATTTATAATAATCATGGAATATATATTATTTTTTATATATAATATATAAATTATTATACCTTTTTAATCATAGAAAAAGTTATAGCATTGTTCATGGATTTGTGGATTACCGCCTCCTTAAACTGATGTGATTAAATTTTTTATCCCCACATCACAAGAATTTTATATATAATTATATATAATTATATATAATGTTATTTATTATATAATTATATTTCATGAAATATAATATACTACATACCTTTTATCCATATTGATTATTCCAAAATAGAAATGTTACGTATGTGTATAAATGGACAATATTCCCCATTATTTTAATATTTCTCATTTTTTATAAACATATTTAATTATAGGTTTGTATAATTTATATATAAATATGGTAATTTTTTCATAATTAATATTTTTTATATATTTTTTATAGACCTCTTTAACGATTGTGATCCCATGAAAGTAATTTTTAATACATAAGAAAAACATTGCCAAACAACTAACATAAATGTATTTGATAAAATTTTCATATATATAATATTATTACATGAACTAAAATTACAGTAAAATTTTCAAAAATTTATTAATAATGAATATATTTAGAATTATTTTGTTATCCATTATTATAAAAAACAATGATGGAGAATCAAACTCTATGTTAGGGTTTTCTCATCTCACTTAAATATATATGTGATATATGCCATATTCAACACCTAATTTTATTTTGTGGTGTAAATATTTCCCATTAATGTGTGTTGTGAATGTTTTAATTAAAATCATAATTATTTACATATTCATTTTATGATATATCATTTATGTCATTTACAGTTTAAATGCTACCAAGCGGTAAGGGATTTCATCTCAATTTCATTTCATTAAGGAATATGGTAATTTTATTCATCTATTTCTCATATATGGTGTATGTAATTACACTTTCACATGGGATATCATGGTTACATCATTATTCTTGTATTTTATGTTAATATTTTTTTATTTAATCTATCAGGACTTTGATTAAATGTTACCATGTAGAAAATAATTTCATAACATAGTTTATTTTCAATAGGATAATTTAATATATATTTTTCACTAATATTATAAAATTATTTTCTCAATGAAATTGGAATATATATTATTTTATTTAATATTATTAATTGGATCTATATTCTACACACGTAGTCTTTTTTTTAATCCTTAATTCAATTTTATGATTTTTAAGTGTTTATTTAACAATTTATTTCGAATTAAGACTGTTTATTCATTAATTTCAGTAAATATATGTTATTTTTCACTTTCATAAAAACCCATTTCATTTTATTCATCTCTTTTTATTCAATATATTTTCGAGTAAGAGCTCAAATTTTCAACTCTTTTGTTGGTAAAATAATTGATATAATGTTATTGTGAAAATCAGCCATAATTTATCTCTTTAGTCATAAATATGATTCCTTTAAAACCCATGTATTAAAAAAACAAATTTAACTTTTCAATATTATTTATTTAAAAAAATTAATAATTTTTTCTATTTAATATTTTTGTTCAAATTAATCATCTTGAAGATTACTGAGTGAGGTAATTTTTATCCTATTGACTATGAAAAATAAATGTTCTTCAATGAATTTATAGAATTACCTTCAATCATGACCTCTATTTATTAGTGGATACATTGGAAATTTTACAAAAACAAATTAATAGAAATTTTTTCTTAATACTCTAGAATTTTTTTTTAAATATTATTTTCTGATAAATAGATTTTGAATATATTTTATGTTTCTTAAATTTATTTTTTAAATGAAAATTACTTTTTCATCAAGAAAATAATGATATTTTTATGATATTTACATTCATGAATGACAATAAAAAAACTTATTCTTATTCCAATGCGTATATGTTGTATTAATATTGTCCTGTATCTTTTTATGGATACATTATGATTATTTAAATGTTATTTTTATGTGATTAAATTTTTTTATGGGTTAATCATGATTAAAATAGATTAACCAGAATCCCATATTCTTTCCTTGTGATAATAATGTTATAACATGTTTAAATATTGTATCAATAAGTTTTATAATGAAATATATAAATACATTATTTTTTAATGTTTATTTAACATCTTATATGAGTAGAAATCCAATATTGCATCAGGTGAACCTGTTCGAACATATGAAATGGGGAATCCATAATAAAAATGACTGATCCCATTACAACTTATACGATGGAGGGGCTTAAATATTATCAGCTAAAACCATTATAGCTTATATAAAGGGTGCACCCAGATACCAATATAATGAATTAGAAAATTATTTATTTTTCTGGATAATTTTATTTGAATTCCGCTATATGTTTATACAAATTTTTTACGTTTTGTTAGTGTCATATGGAGATGATTTACTAATATACCAATACATTTTATCTGTTCATTCTATGTTTATAATTTTTTCATCAAAAAATATTTATATCACATGGATCCTGATCATTGATTATTATGACTCTTTCCTTTGTAAAATTTTTATACGATGCTTTATGATTGATGATACATGTACTAATTAGGTTGAGTTAGTTTATTATATATTCATAAACTCTTAATATTTTATTAAACCCGTTTGATATTACTATTTTCACTGGTAAAATACAAATTTTTATTTTTATATTTATCCTTACTGAGTATTTGAGAACACCCTTCTTATGGTTTCTTTTCACCATGTTATCATGGAATTGTTTTGAAAGAATAATTTATAGAAGAGATTTCATATGGATAATGATGAAAACTTAATATGAAATAATAAAACCTAGGAGAATTGGGATAAATGATCATTTATGAACATGGAAATTTTTTATGTATGATTTTTTCTTTTTTTTATAAAACTAAAAACATAACAGTACATTAAGAATATAAGTTATCCAATTTGTCCGTTTGATTTTCAAAATTTTTGTTAGAAAAACAATTCCAGACATGATTATCACTATTAATGTCAAAAATTTAAATTATATGACATTAGAATCATATCTAGGAGATCAGTTTCAATTCTTTTATTTATATCATTTTCCTTCATACCTATTCAATCACTGAAATATGATAATGTTAATCCTGTAAGTGTGGACTACCACCTCCAAAAAGCGATGTGACTCTCTCTCTCCAACAAAAAACCTCATTGATGATATATATATATATACAATAATATTAAAAGTAAAAAATATATACATGATTATATTATCATTATAGAGATATAAAATATTCCATAACTCATTTCCATTATGATCGTTGAAAGAATAAAATGTCACACTTGCATAAATATGGATTACCATCCCAAAGATCATAAAGTAATTAATATATCGAAAAAATAATTCATTATTGGTATTGAATTTATTAATGATGAATAAGTATCATAAATATTTAATTATTATTATTCATGATATGTTCACAAATTGACCACTTAGATCAATTGTCGACCTACTAAAGTCATTTTTGGCACGTAGGTCAAGTTCATCGAAACACTGGAAGTAAACTTAATTTACTGTGTGATTGTATATGAAATGGTAATATTTGAATTAAATATATTAATAAAATTGAAATCAATTCTTACATAGGTTAATAATTTTTAAAAACATATTATTATTCTGAAAGAAAAATAACATACGTGATGAGTCTGACTCAAGGTACGAGTTTCTCATATAACTATTACTTCTATGAGGAATATATCATATTCACCAATTATTTACTTTTTTATTTCTATAATAACTATTTTTATACATTATATGAGGAATAAATTTCACTTAATATTATTTTTGTTTCATCGTAATATATTCCTTTCACGAAGAATGTAATTTAAAATTTACCAATGTGGTACGTTCTTATTTTTTAATCATATTATTATTCAAAATTGTTTTTTGTATGTCTTTATTATGAGTATTATTTGATATTGGTATTATATAATTATTAGATTGAATATCTATATGTTTATTAAAAAACATTTTCATGTAATAGTAAAAAAAATTCAATCATTGTTACTTAAAATTATTGTGAACATGTTATTCAAAAACTACAACTTTATTTTTCTCTTCTTTTATGAATAATTATTCATAAAAACCAATGTTTTCTAACAATGTTTTGAAAAATTTTTTTCAAACATATCCAAATTATATATTATACGTATGTTTACCCATTTTGAATTTTTATAAATATTTTTTAAAGAAATTTTCAGGTCATTTTCAAAAAAAATGACCATATAGATTTTATTGATAATCTAAAAGGAATATTTATTTTAACGTGTATGACTGTCTTAACTAATGAATGAATTATTTATTATTATAAGTGATTTAAAATTTTATTTTCAATGGATGTTGATTTAATAATTTTTTTTGAAATTAGTGTTTAAAATTGTGATTTTCATAATGAAATGAATTCTCAAAAACATAAGGATCTAATCATAGTATTTCTATTCATCAAAAACCATTACCTGATATTTTAAATATGATACACTAAAGATATATCGTATTAATAACATCCTCGTTATTTTAAAAAATATTTTATTATCTATTCTAGAAAGTATGAACATGTTTATTACCAACAAACAATTTACTATTAGTTGTTTATGATTATTTTTTTGATTGGGGTAAGTATTATGTTTTCTTATAATAGTTTTTAGTATTAATGTTTATATTGTTTATATTTCCCCCATTTCATATCTAGAATTAATTATACTTAATAGGTAATGGAGAGGGCCTATTATAACACCTCGATGCATTGGTTGGTATTAGGTGACAAACTATATTAGGTTTTCTCAAAGGCCTTACCAATTTATATAGATTTATTGGGAAAATTCATAGATGATATTAGATGCCTTTGAAAAAGTATTGAAGGTATTTTTTTAGATGTCCATTTCAATAAATTATATAAATATGAATTTAGTTATTGATATTCCATGTGATTATTTAATTTTATTGAATAACCATGGTCATGTTTTCAGTTTAATGATATTATTTATATAAATATTTTTAGTCATTATTTATTCCATACATATTATTCTGAAAATTTTGATTAAGTAGAATTTGTTTTAGTTACTAACCTTTTCATGTTGACTATTCATTTATTATTCAAATCTTACATTTCACACTAACCCTTACTAAGCATCTTACCCCACTCATTTTTTATATTTTATTTTATCTAGGATGATAGTAAGTTTATTTTTATTAATATATAAGGATATCATATGGGGAATTATATTGTTATATAATAAGATACCCTGTGAATTTTATATTTTAAATTTTAACAAAAAAATTCACATCTATAACTATCTTACCCAGAGTTAAAAACAATTTGGTCATACATGATGTGATTATTTGAATATTACTCTAGTGTAATAAAGTATACATCTTCTATGGGAAACTGGGATTCATTGGCCTTGGACTAATTTTCACTCAGTGCATCAAAATGATCCTTTATTTAATCCTAGTTTTGAAATCCCATTGGATATATTTAGGATAAGTTTCTTCTTATTTACAAACCATTATGAATTAATTGAAAACATTTTTTATTATTTGATAACATTAACAATGAAAAAAATTTCATGATTTTGAGATTATATATGCATAAATTTTTAGTTAATTTTATGTATCTAAATAGTTTTAGTATTACACTTTATGTTTTAAAATTTTTTCATCTAATATTGAGTATTCCATTATTTATAAATGGTTGCTAATGGATGTAGTGGAAACCATATCAATTTATGTACTCCAAATTGTGATTCCCCTCCTAGAAAAGAAAATTAACCTAAACATAGAGCTATTGTTGGAACTGATCAAATTATAACTATATTAAGGAAGAAAACTCATGATATTAGTAACACCATTTCTCTTTTGGAGTATCCTACAGGTCGAATATGTTGTATATCAATGTAATACCTCTTAATGTTTCAGAAACCTCAATCATTTAATGAGAATAAAAAACAATTTTTATTTGAGAAATGGGTTTATTACTTTTAGAATATATTTCTCTCTCTGGGATGTAGTGAATAAGAGGAAATTTTATGTAATTTTATCATATAATTTGATATTTTGTTTAATAGTGGTAATAAATTCAAAACACAATGAATTATGAGGAAATGGTAAGCATGGTTTTGAAATATTTTGTGGTAATTTTCTGGGAAAAATATTTTTTACCATGAAAAATGAAAAGATATAGAAAGCGAGCTCCTGTGTGTAAGACAGAAATAAGATAATAAGGTTTCTAATTATGAATCCATCAATACATGGATTGAAAGAAATATTTTAGACTGCATATGTAATCCATCGAGTATGATTGGCCATTTTTTGAGGGTATCATGATAATCATTTAAATCAATGTAGTATCACAAACATTTAACTAATAAAATGATATATTTTCATGTGATATATAGATAGGGAAAGAATTCCCCAAATATTATGACTTCTAAGGTAATCTAGATAGTATGAGATTACAGTTAACAATAATTTATAAAACTTAGTTATCATTATTAATAGTCACAATCTTTACAACTAGGTTATAATGGTCATGTTTAAATAATTAAATTTTAATAGACTATCATGTTTCATTTAGAACCGATGTTTTATGCATTTCAAGATATCAATGAAATTGAATTATTTAGAATGAAATATATAATCAATCCATTGAATGATATATTTTATTATATTTCATTTTTTAGGGAATAGTAAAAATTACTATATATTAATAGAAAACAATATTTTAGAATGATTTTTTAAGGGTAAACTATATTTTTCATTTATTTAATGTAATATTAGTGAAATTATAAGTATATAGATTTTTTTTAAATGGAATCACTTTTATAATAAAATTATATATAAAAACTTTATAATCTTTTGATCACATTCTCTTTAAAACCCCACTTTCTCATCGCGTCTGTGGGATTTATTTTAAGATAAATATTTCTAAAAAAATTAATTGAATTCCTAAAAATTGACTAAATATTTTTATTCGTCAAAATATATATTTTAAAATATGGTGAAATTAATTTTTTACCATAATGAATTCTAAAAATAGTAAAAATTAATTACTATAGTTATGGAAAAATTGTGATTATTGAGGGGTAAACTATAAACATAATAGTGAAAATAACCTAAAAATAACTAAAATATATTTTATATCCTTAATTGTATATTATAATGTATAAGTATCCATAATAATATTTTATTTACCCATGTGTAATGTGAAAAACGTTGGTACAAATTTTTTTCATAAATTACAAGTGGGCCTCTCACATCTCTTATAAAAGGCATCCCCATCTCATCTGTAATTCTCAATAGAGAAAGAACATGGTTTAGGTAATTCCTTCCTAAATATTCATTAAATTTATATAATATAATACTATAATCTATAATTTTTAATAAATACATCCTTGGATGGCTTTAATTTAAACTCCAAGGAGGTTGCTCAAAGAAGAGGCAATGTTCTTCAATGAGTGTTTTGATTTTTTTTATCATACACCTCCTTAAATTATTATTATACAATTATTATATAATAACCTTGTTATTTTACTTATAATTATTTTTTTATGTAAATAAAAAACAACTCATTTTCTATCAAACAGGTTATGAGATCATTATTCATGTATACGGTAGAAAACTGCCTCATGAACAGATGTGACTCATTCTTACATTACCACCTATCAAGTATTCATTTAAAGATGAATATATACTCCATATATGATATTCATAACATAATTATACCAATATAGGCATTATATATTGTATTCCTTTTTTTACTTTCTATTCCATGGAGTATAGGATAACTTCGTTCATGTGTATAGTGGACTACCACCTTACAAAACATGGTGATTCGTCTTTAAATAATGATTAACATGGAAGATGATAAGGTTAAAGTTATTAATTAAATAATATATACATGAATTAAATATGATATTAATTATATGTATATATATATATATCTTTCTAAAATATTAATATATAATTTTAATTTGTACCATTTGATTCTATAAAAGATTATAATGTCGTTCATGTACATGTGGTCTACCGACTTCACAGAGTGATGTGTATTTATTTTCATCAGTTCACCATTGTTTTCATAAATATAATTATATTTAAAGAAATAATATGTAATTATTTATATTATTATCTTTCTATAAAGATAAAACATTACATACCACCATTCTGTAATGATCTATTAAAAATGGATATGGTACTCATATGTAAATATTCCCCACCATATATATAGTCATAACATACTTCATTTATCAAAACTATATTCCATTATTTTTCATGAAAGTTTAATTTATGTATAAATATGATAATTATGTCTTCAATGTTATTTTTGATATGTTTAAAAATGACATATTTCACCCATAGTCAACGTACTGAAGTCATTCTTGACATATAAGCCAAATATAAACAAAACACCCAATATAAACATAAATGAATATGTAAATTTATATAAAAAGTTAATAAGTAAAATATATGGAATAAAAATCATGAAAATGGTTCTTAATAATGTGAATAGTTAAAATAATTCTATTATTCAAGAAGATAATGAACTTACATGATAAGTCAGACTCAATGTAAGGGTTTCTCCACTCACATTTGCCTCTATGAGACATATACAATATGCCACATTTATTTACATTATGTGGTGTATATATTTCCCCATTTTATATAGTATAACATAAATATTTTAATAATATTTGGGTTTATATTTCAATCTCTTGTTATTTATTCCATGGTACATAAGATTAAAAATATTCTAAAGTGGGAAGGGATTATTTTACAATCCCATTATTGTTTAGGATTTTTTTATTATGTATCCCTTAGGGGATTTATTTAATATTAATATCTTAAAATAAATCTATTTTCTTTTCTAATGGTAAGTAATAATATCTTTAATGTAATTTTACCACATTTTCAATCATTATTACTTAAATTTATTGAAAAAATAATTTTAATAAAATATAACGTTATTTCTCTCTTCAGCCAGAAATCATTTTTCAAAAAGACCCTTTATCTAAAAAAACGTAACCTTTTTAAAATGAATTATTAAATAATTTTTTACCCCTTTATTCATTTTATAAAAATACTAATGCAATCTACATATAAATTTATAAAAAAAATTGTTGTTTATCTTTTAACAAAAATGTGAAAGGAATCATTATTTTAATGTGTATGAAATGAATAGAATTTTCTAACTTCAAAACCAAAAAAAATCAATTTGAATATTACATGTTTCAAAATATAATATTAATTGGATCTTATTTTCATAATTTTCTTTAATTTTTTTTAAAACATGGTTTTCAAAATGAAAAGGATATATTGATAAAAAAATGTGTTTAATGATCCTTTTAGGGTATTCATGTTCATCAATGACATAAATCCTCTATTTTTATTTTGATTAACCAAGTATTAACATATTATATGTTATATTTTCAATAAAAATTATTATTTTTATTATGTTTACTTAATTTATATGAGGAATTCATTGAGCACATCATGTGATAGGTGAGATCCTCTAAATCATCAAGATGCTTTTATAGGTCTCATGAGAAAAATCTATATTTGGTATTGGTTGATGTCTTACCTATTTATATATATGTCTTAGAAAAACACATTTATGGTATTAGATATCTTGGAACAAGGACCTTATAGTATGTTTTAGATTTCTAGATATATTAATTCCAACATTATAAATTTATTTATTCATATTCCATGTGATTATTCGATTATTTAGAATATCCATGGTTATGCTTTCAATCTAATGTGATTATTTATATAGAATTATTTTTTAATTGTTTATTCATGTCATGTTATGCTCAATATATCTATTAAATTTATGTTTTCATAGTTATTTACCCTTCCATATTTGTTATACCTTTCTTATTTATCTCATTCACATTACACTTACCATTATTGAGCATCTGAGCTTACTCATTTCTAATATTTTATTTTCCACAGGATACCTGGATGTTTTTTTGATTGATATACAAGGATATTCTATGTAGAATAATGTTTATATCATATAAAATACATTTTTTCTATTTTCAATTGTAATAATAATTTGGTGTATATAACTTGTTTACACAAACAATTATAATATTTGGTCAATCCAGATGTGATTCCTTATATAATATAGAAATTTAGTAAATAATAAACTATCTCTATGCTAATAGGGTTGTGGTACTAATATAAAATTTTTTCATGAATTTTTTTACTATTCTATAAATATTTTTTACCCATGTTTGAAATTCGATACAAAAAAATACAAGGAATATTTTTTTAATTTCTGGAATGGCCTTCCTTTTAAGAATGATGTGAATTTAATATTTATTTTAACATACAATGAATGAAAAAAAAATACCTACCATTATGGTTACTCATTGTTCCAATAAAATATTATAAGATTCCATATTTATTTTTAAATAATTACATTCTCCAAATAGATTGGGGATTATTATTTAAAATGATATAAAAAAGGGTATTATTTTTTAAAAGAAATGAAAAGAGTTTTGAAAAGTTATTTATAACACTATTCTTATAGAAAACTATAAATATGATTTTTGGCCTTGCTACTCTATTTTATGTTATAATTTTTTGGTTTTATTATAAAACCCTTTATTTAAGATGAAACAATGACCTTCTATCATCTTTTACAAATAATTGAATGTGCGTTCTTTTCAGATCCTTCACTTTCTTGTCATCATGTTATATATTACTCAATATTATTCATTTGACTTTATATTTTCCCATTATATTGATATTTATAATACCATAGATGAATTTAGATTTATTTATTTTATTTTTTTGTTATTTAAACTATATACCATTTTAATATATGATATTAGTTTAAAGAATCCTATTAAGTTATTTTGTTTACAATTACTATATAATAGGTCTGTATTCTTGATTAAATTTAGATAATTGTTGACTTATAATGATTTCTATAAATGAAATATACTGATCATTAAAAATTTATTTAATGCATTGTACAAGATTGTGATTGGTGGGGACTTTTGATTGATGTCCCTTGATGCATTGAAAAGTCTCATGAGAAAAAATCAGAAAATTTCCAAGTAATATGGGTATAATGTTTAAAAATATACATTTATTAATAAAAATTACTTGGTTTAGAATATTTTATGATAAGATTCATGATATCTTATTTGATATTCCTTGAACATAAATATCTTCAATTAAGAATTTTCTTTATTATGGTTTACATTATCCATGTGATAGCTATATGGATATTACCCATGGAGGTTCATTAAAATAATGTTTTTGATTCAATGAAATGTGTTTTGATTATAAAATCTATCATATTTATTATTACTTCTTTTCTAATGATTACATAGTTTATAAATTACACTAACATAGAACCGGAACCAAAGAATTATTTATTTTCCTTTCCCAATGATATAATGAATGATATTTTGAATGATTTCAATGATTCATGTGTGTTTCTTAAATAATCTTTTATATTTTCAATGTAATATGGGAATCAGATATGTATTTAGTTATCAAATACTTGTAACCAGATTGATCCAATGTGGTGAGATACATTGTATCTTATACCAATGAAGTAAATTAAACACCAACGCTTGGTTTCTTAGGTTATGAAGTTACACACCCCTTTCATATGTTTAAATTACCAAGGAAATGTAGACTGTAATAATTTATGTGAAGTATATATGGGGGTAGAGAGAAGTATAATTATGGATTAGTTTTCTCATTTTTTTTAAAATAATTTGTTTATGTAGCTAGTATCCTATGACACCAAAACTATATTTCCTATGGGAATGTGTGACATTATTATGAGATGTAATGTTACATTTAAATATATAAAAGATTATCTTGGGTGATCCCACTTTTTATCCAATATGTTTTTCGAAGTTTGTTTTTAAAGACCAAATCAAGGAGCGAAACACTAGGGGATTTTATGTCTTAGTAATATACCTATAGGTATGTTTTCCACTAATATTTTATTACATGTTCTTCTAGTGGATGAGAATTGGTATACTGAAATAAATTTTAGATTCATCCTATAATATACATCCCCCTGAATGTATATATATATATATAATTTTCTATTTATTAGAGATCTATAATTAAATAATAACTATAATGATGTATTCAATTATGGTTATAATGACAATAATTAGTGAAATATTTCACACATAATTCCAATAATAGTTAACATAATCATAGGTGATAACATGAACACACCTTCACCCTCCCCCCCACATAATAAAAAATATACCATAAAAATATCTAAGATGTATGTATAAATGGATTATTTATTTTGTAATATGGCTTACCTAATAGGTATTTTAGAGTCTATAAATCCTAATGAAGTCCAAATATAGAAGTTTTCTACAATTAATTATCTTAGTGCTTAATAATTAAAAATATATTTAATTGTAAAAATGAATTTCAATAAAAAATATTTTAATATTAATCGATGAAAATTATAATAAAATTTCATATATCAATAAACATATAAAGAAAGACATAAAAATGAGTTATTTCTTTTAAAATAAAGTTGAATGATTATTTATTAGTTTTTTATAAGGATTAATGTCATTTTTTAAAACCAAAAATTAATAAATATAAACACCAAAATTTATGTTATCAATAGAATGTAAAAATTAGTCATCCCATAGTTAGAAGTCTCTATAATCATCATCATAATGAATCATCATCAAATAAATGCATATTTAAATTTGGGTGGTGAAAAATAAATTTGAATGGATTGAAACAAACATATTTTTTGTAATTTAATCATAAAGACTTATGTTTATCTTTTCATCCAAAAATGATGATTCAAAATAGAAGTAGAATGTTTTTTATTAACATCAATTAATTAAAAATGGAAAAAAATAGTTAAAATGGGAGGGAGAGAAAATTCTGGGATACCCCCATAATAGGATATTTATTTTAATTTTCTAAAGATATAGAAAGGGGCCATATTTTCAAAATTTTAATGTTGATTTTCATTGTGTGTGATAAAACACCACATTTTCATTTATACATTTTTCTCAAGAATTTAATATGGATGTCCTTTTGTGAAAATTTTTCTATTTCCACCCCCTTCTCAAGGAAAATATCATGATGTTTTAATGGGTACTAAGTTGAAATTTTGAACCAAATTTCTAAAAAATAAACAGGATGAGATCTATACTCCATTGTATGTGTATTATCACTTTCATGTAGTGAGATATTTTCCTACGGTTTCATATTTTGATATTCATTATTATTTATCGATGTAACATCACATTCATATGAATTTATTATTCTCATATCACTCTCATTTATCATTTCCTCAAAAACGGATACCACTTTTTTGTTTTTATTATATTCTATGGAACGAAACAATTGGGGTAAGTCCATAATATCAAAAAAAATATTGGATTATTTTTAGTGAGTTAAAGTAAAAAATAAACAAAAGAATCTAATTATTATATTATCTTTTTAATATATCATCTGTGATCACATATACTATATTGAATACCTCGTTTTGGTAAGAATATTTTCCTAAAAATGGAAAATATTGAACTATTTATTTATACTATAATATCTATTAATCAATAATTTAATGAAATTGTTGTGGTTATTTGGATTATTTACCATATTATGATTTAATTCAAGAAAATATTGATAGAATTATTAGATTTATTTAACATTGGATTAAAGTTAATGTCTTTTGAAATCATTTTTTAGATCCTTAATGATCTGCAGAAAGGTATGCATGATATAATTAGGCCTATTATCCCCTTATTTTTAACTTTTTAGAATTTTATATATTCTATTTGTAATAGAGAAGTTGTTATTGAATTATAATTTTTCTATATTTTTTTATAAATTAAAAAATTTATGTGTTTTAAAATTTATGGAGAATAATGAAATAGTTGTTTTCCACTAATTAGTATCACATTGAGATTTTACCACACTGTTATGAGGTGATTTAGAGTGGATTTACTTCTAATTTAATTTTATATTTATCCATTAATTAATTTTTAACTTATTCAGTAATCAGATCTCTGTCACTATTACTCTCATTTTGTTTTTGTGTAGATATAGAATATTAAACAGATATAATAACATCAAGGTTTTTTAATGAGTTTAACCTATTTATGTATGAAAAAATCACTAATGACACATTGATATTATCCCATTTGCATTACCTCTTTCTTATTGTAAATGAAATTCTAAGATAGGGTATGACCTTTAACATGTTATCATAGAACCAACTAAGTACAAGTTAAGTGAGGGCTTGCTATCCCTTTGTAGTTTCACACCCCAGCAGCCTCTGAGTGATTCCCAGATATGGTTGGCCTCCTGACTGCCAGAACACCTACTCATATTCTAGTTGTTATAAATAAGAAATGAAGGCATGCGTTGTGTCCATGGTGAGATTATTCCTTCATGGGTTAGAGTTTACATAGAATTAATTAATAAATGATAATTTTAGGAATTAATAATAAAAAATAAGGAGAGAAATAAAAATATTAATCATCCATAATAAATAAATAGGTGGAAGCTGAATCATAAATAGATACCAAAATAACGACGATGGTCAAGCAATGTAGCTATATTAAAAATCAGTTCACTAGGCACAAGGGAAAAGGGTATAGCCACTTTCTATATAAAATTACCAAAAAAACCAAAATATTCCACTAGTATCTTTATAATAATATCTTTAGTCTTATACTATCATACCCAATCTTAA
Organism: Viscum album; assembly: GCA_963277665.1. Lineage (NCBI taxonomy): Eukaryota > Viridiplantae > Streptophyta > Magnoliopsida > Santalales > Viscaceae > Viscum > Viscum album. Next base: position 1,009,046,952 of record OY728128.1, on the reverse strand, counting down.
TACTATAAATCAGGCATCGGAAATTGGATGCTTCCCCATATCAGCACCTGCAATCCTGATGTATTCTCTATAATAGTTGTTTCCTATGTAGGGTGTGAGATATACCAAGTAGGCCACCACTAATGGTGACTAGATCAATCCATCACAATAACATCAAATTATTATTGTGTAGCTAAATAACAAAATTAAATAAATAAATAATAAAACATGTCCGTAAGTGTTCATCAAGGAGACGTGATTAACACTACTTTCTTCAACCGAAGCAGGATGTCTCTAAACCAAGGTGAAAATTTTCAAGTATAATATAGTGTATAAAGAGTCATCAATAAATAATAATCATGATTGGATTGAACCCAAACAAATATTTTGTCTTGGTAGACGCATCCCTAAAGTATCAATTATGAATTCCAAAAACATAATTAAGATTTACATATAAAAATAACTGGTTTATTCCTGATCCATTGCATGAAAATATATAACAGGTACCCCATGTATCGCTCTAAGATCTCTATAAATAAAAATCAACATAGAGTTTATCACTTGCATCCCCAAAATGAAACCCATGTATAACTCTCACATTATTGTAATTATAACCCAATATACTGATCAGAAGTATCTCTCATAAGGGACCGAGTATCACTCATGCCATTGAATGGAAATTTTTTCACCAATCCCATCCATGTTTAATACCCTAGGGAACCAATATCACTCATGGGTGAGTATGTAGAAAATTTGGTGATCACGTCTCGGTAATCACATAAGGATTCATGTATCACTCTAATTATTTATGTAATTTATAGAATGATTTTGAATATAAACGTAGATGATCCTATCCATGGAATCTCTTAGGGATCCAAGAATCACGCTTGGATTAGATATGAGGTATGGATTAGCTGTCATGTTTTATACAATTTAACAACGAATTTTATTTCAATCATTTTAATTAGGTTTTCCATAAAATTTATTTCTGGTCAAGAAATTCTAAATTATAGTATGAGGGATATGGATATAGATACATGTCCTATCAACTATATAAACTCAAATCATACATCAAAATAATTTATACACTAAAACACCAACCTCAAATGTGCTTAAACCGTTTATGGAATGGAGAAATTTAATCCCAAAAAGAAAAAAAAAACCCATATGGGGTTTTCTAATCCAAGTTAAACACCCAATGAAATTACATCAACGGTGTCCAGAAGACCCCTATTCATGGGAATAACTTTAAATTCAATTAATTTCACATTTTGGAGGTGATTTTTGAATGTAAAACATATTCCACAATGTTTCACGATATAAAAGAAACTAGACATGAGGTAATGGAACTAAACCACCTACATTAGTTCTATATCCCTCTTCTTCTCTAGTTTCATCACTTCAATCAAGCTAAGACAATTAAAAATAAAATAATAGATGAATTCCCTAAAAATAAGGCATAATATCTCACACTGAAATATCACAACATAGGGATAGATAAACATGGAATATAAGGTGTAGGAATAAAGAGAATACATAGAGGAATCCAATGTACTTGATGGTGAAGATAATGATGTTTAGAAAAAGGAGATAAAAAAATCCCAAACATGAAAGTGATGAGGATTAGCATAGATCATTGTCTACTAGAAAAAATATGGAGGTGAAGAGTTTGAGGGTGTAAATATTTTAGGAGAAATAGGTCATGTCCCCATTTATTAATAAGTCTCATGGTTTAGTCACACAGTTCATCAAACAGTGCACAAACTATGGGACAACCGCTATACAAGGAAACCCCAATCATGGGATAGGAACATGGTTTGAAAATACTTACTCAAATCATGAAAAATAGATATCTAAAAAAATTAACAATGCATGAGTGTGATTCTGATTTCGTATTAATGCATAAAAACAGATTTCCCCCACTTATGCACTAGGTTCTTCGTATAGTTGAGTTACATGGTAAGCACTAACTATGTGTTAACCATGTAACCCAGTATTCATTACCATATTCTATATCTATGGGCATCGAATTAGCAATGGAATCTCTATAACCAATCTTTTGAAATTAGATCACGTTATTAGATTTAAAATAGAGACTTCTAACAGTGACATAAGTTTTTATACTTCTCTGAGAAGACGGATTGTTACAGACTCCCCTCTTTAAAATAACTCTTCCATGATTTTCCATTCCGATGGTGGTAAAACATTATCTAAGAAATTTCAATTCCACAAATCAAGTTCAATGTCATCTCTCTATCAAGTCTCATATTGTACATGGCCATGCTACCATAACTTTCATATCAGTGGAACCCACATTCCATGAAAAGCCTTCATTATCTGATAAGTGATACATATCAGGTGCTCCTAAATGGAAGAATCTTTCCCCAGCTCAATATGATTGAGATCAAACAAATGAGATATGTCATAATGATACGAGTGATATTGTGATATGTGGAAGATATCATGAATGGTATGGTACATATGAGGTAATTATAACTGATAGGATACTTGCTTGAATATCCCCATGATCTTGACAGACCCAATGTAATGTGGTGATAGTCTTATCTATCCCTGAAGAAGTCTAGGACCCAATCTAGAAAATACTCATATAAAGGCACCATGTCCCACCTCAACCACCATAGTTAGGTGAAAAAAATTGGTATAATATTTCTGGTTGGACTAAACTATATTCAGGCATTTCGGGATCAAATACACTGGATCTAAAGTATCTTGAATGAGATACAAATATAGTATTATTTCCTCACAAACCTATAACCATCATAAAATTAAACATAATAACCTACTATAAAGGGAATAATTAATAGATGTTTAAATTATTTCGTAAAATATTTTATTATAGTAAAACACAACAAGAGGTATATTATTCTCCCAAAACCCACACAAAAACAAGATAGCATGCCTAGAGCATGTCATCTAATATAGGTATCATTTTCATAGAATGGCCACTAATATAAATGTGATATGATGTACTCAAGAGCACCTATGAACATAGTACCTTCCATATACCTTTTGAAAAAAATGATGTAAATTGGGAATCTTGGACCCATGGTTGAAATTAGTAATGCCATGAAGTCTCTAAATATCATGGACATAATATATCTCAATTAGATCAACTTAGAAGGTATCGTAAACAAATAAAAACTGTGAGAATTTGGTTTCCCTATCAATAATAACCCATATTAAATAAATTCATCATGGGGACCTCGGTAATCCCATAATGAAATCCTTGGTGACATCATTCCATTTCCACTCTGGAATGGATAGAGGTTATAGAAGACCAGTGGGCCACTGGTTCTCATCCTTAACCTGTTACCAGGTGGAACACCTCCTGATAAAACATGTTGTCAATCTAATCATACCAGGAAACCAACATTGATCACTTATTTCTTAGTATGTATTGGTATGAAAAAGGTAAAAATCCCAAATAGTGGCATGAGATTCCCACATTAACTCTTCCCATATAACAATATGAACCCACACACATCCACAGAAGTGAGGGAGATGATTATCATAAAAAGAATTAAATGTGGGAGATTCTAAACTGAGACACTCTCTCTTAGGATGAGGCCCTTGGGATATGAAATATGTAATCCACAACTATTCTATAAGGGATGTTCCCACAACTACATATACTATAACAAGATACCCATGACATTCCTGAACGTCTAGGTGCATATCAGAAAAAAATCAACAGCCACTCACTTGTAGCTTTATGGCTAGAATGTGAATGAGTCTTCTGCCTTATGGTTTCGTCTACATTATTAACCTTTATTGGTGTATAAAAAATATATACATCAAATGACTCTAGATATTCAACCCACATACACTACCTCATTTTTATGTAATGATGTGTGAAGATGTATTAGAGACTTTTATGATATTTTTAAGCATCAAACCACTCAAAAATAATATAATTCATCCAAAACAATTGAGTATGAGCCATGTCATCTCGCTGAGGTTTGCAAGTAGGGTAATTCCATGTGTGAGGTATCAGCTAGGGGGACCCATACACCACAACCTATTCTCCACTCATCAAATCCACACTTAGACCAATCTCTGATGCATTGTATTAAAATGTATAGATTCTTCTCATCATTGGAAGAGTCGTGATTGATGATGATTTCGGTACACCCTTCAAATCATGAATGGATTTCTCACAAGATTTAGATAACACAAATTTCACACACATCACAGTCAATCCCGTGAGCTTCTAGGCATAAGAAATCTTCTATGAATCAACTGTAATTTCCTTTCATCTACAAAAAATAGCATGTGTCAAAGACATTCTATGGATTATTCAAGGAAACCACTACACTCACCTTATCTCACTACTACAAATATGAGTTTATTCAATTCTAGGTATTTAATAGTGTTAACTTAAAGTGATGTTAAATACCCGCAATGTCTGCGCTAAAAATGAACTGTTAAAGGGGTTCCTTTATCAACCCTTGTAAAAAAGTACTGATAAAGGTACCACTTTATCGGTACTAGTAAACAATTCCCAAAAGGGGGTTTCTATCTGAACTTATTAAAAATTATTGATAAATGAAATATTTTAAAAAAATGTATATTTCATTAAAAATAATATATTTATATACTAATAATTTTATATTGGTATAAATATAATATATATTTTTATAATATTTTTTAGATAAATATAAATATGCATTTACACATAATATAAAATATATTTATAGAGAAACTATTATAAAATAGTTAATTTTTTGAGTTAATAATTTGATAATTATTATCGAGTCATAGTCATTTAATAACAATTTTAAGTTAACAATTAAAAAAATAAATAAAAGCTCTAAAATTAGTTGAAAACATAAGTCGAACATCAAACCGCCATATCTTTTTATCTCGACGTATGTTTACGATATAAGAAATATCAATTAAAATGTTTCAATTGTCCTTACACTATGTTGACCTTGGAGACCCCAGTCAGTATTTTTGAGTTAAAAAAGTGGCTGATAAGGCCTCTAAAGTTGATCTTTTAGTCGGGGTACCCGAATTTTTTATGATTTGATGGATTTTTAGCCTTGTTTAAGGGGGTCATACTACTATTTTTGTAGGGGGATTAAATTTATTCACTGGTCTTAAATTCATATTTATATTTTATTTTTGAAATTTTATCTTTTATTACAATTTTTTATTTATAATTATATATATGAATATTTACTTATATTTTCTTATAATAAATCACTTATATAAATAAAGATATCAACATATTTGAATAAAAATATATTTTTAAATATAAAAATTAAATATATATCATTCATTTTATATAAATTAATAAATATTCATTTTATTTTCCTTATAGAAGTGCGATAATATGTAGATATAATTTTTTTACATAAATATGTGTGTATTAATAACCACATATATATATATGCATATTTATTTGAATTATAATGTATTCAAACGAATATTAATATATAATATAACAAAGTAAATATAATTTTATATAGATATATCATTCATTCGAGAATATATACAAATAAATAGAAAATTCGTTAAATATACAACAAAATATGCATTTTATTATGGTAAACAACATTCAGTCACATAAAAGAGGTTCTAGGTTCAAAACTAGCTGTGTAGTAGTATTCGTGTTGGACTTATATTGTTGTCGAATGGGGTGTGGTGTGTGAAAAACGATGGGGTAGTCGAAATTGTTGATAAAGGGTCTACAACCACAGACAAAGGGGGTGTTAGAGGTTCCTGGAAAAATAATTATTTTTCTATATTTTTAATTGCACTATTTTTAGTGATATTAGATTCCATCATTAAATAGTGTTGTAAAATTAACTGTTAATGTGACCTTTTATAATTTATATAATATCGTTTTCTAAGGCACCCTTTAAAAATGCTAAAAAAATGTTCTAATAATGGGTTCTTTTAACAATGTTTTTAGCACTGTTAACCCCCCCCCCCATATCACTTGTAATATCAACAGTTTTTCAGATCTAAAAAATCCTATAATAAGAACTATTAAAGGCATGATTTTTAGTAGTGCTAGGTCAAAAGACACTTTATCATCTGAGATAATATGACCTAATAAGTTCACCTTATCAATTAAATAGTTTCATTTCAGAAGATTTTCATATATATGGTTACCTTTTATTGTATTCAGCATGATCTCAATATGATTTCCATGGTTGTGTATAGTGTGAGAGTATAAAGAGATGTCATCCAAAATACTTCCACAAATTATCTATATATGGGTGAAAACCCACATTCATTAGAGCCATAACGTTTTTGGCTCTGTTCGTATTGACGAATAACATAACCATATTATCATGGAATCCATACCCATTTCAAAACATTGTACATGGAATGTTTGTTGTTCTCACAAGGACCTAGTAGTAGACTGAACTAAAATTAATCTTATAAAAATTATCTCTCCTCATAGTTGGTTGAAGAGGTCATCTATTAAGGTAGTGGATATCATTTCGTAATATTATATTTGTTCAAAAAATTGAAATCCAAGAACACCCTGAGGGTACCATCCACATTTTTGGCTAAATGAAGTGTGAAACAAAAGGTGAAGTACTAGGTCAAATAAAACATTCTTCTTCTATATCTTATAATAACTCTTGAGTTCCAAAATCATAGTAGTCTCAATCCTACATGGAAGAATTTAGACTAGTGCCACACCTGGAATTACTTCAGGGGTGAACTCCACCACTCTAACATTAGGTAATATAGATAATTCATCAAGGAAGATTTCACAGAAGCAACCCACCATAAGAAAAAATCCACATTCCCTAATCATTCATAAAGAGACTAGACATCTCAGACATCTCCCATTTTAGCCATTGATTCTTGGTTAATGATTAAACTTCCAAGATATCTCATTCACCTATATTATTATATGTTCTTCCCTAAAGAGATGTAAGAAAACACCCTATGGTGATAGAAATAATTATTGGTCAGATATGAAAGAAATACGTCCATCTTGAGAATAATTTCAATAGAAATATTCTCAAGGATGAAAAAATACTACTACAAATGATTCCCACAAATATCTAGGGGACCTCATTACATCATAGAACACTCTATAATTGAAAACCTAATAGTGTTTTGAGAGTCAACACATCAATGAATTACTCTATATTTTGGCCTATATTTCGCATAATTGTTATAGCTAAAAAAGTGTGTGAATAAACAATATCAAATAAGTAATAAACTAAAGTATATGATATTATAATAGTACATAGTATTATAGAAGGATTTTTATTATGTTCCATAGGTATATGATTTACTGCATATATATGGTTTGAAATATAGCCCGGACAGGCAACCTAACTAACCTAGGCTAGTTTTCTCTTCTACCACATACCTATGAAGTCTACATACAATATCCAAAACCACCTCCTCGGTCGGACCAGCAAGTTGTATACCAAATCTTATATAGATGTGGACATATTGACTTTACTTTATATGTTTCCTCATACACTGTGGTGTTTTATGGATAACCTACCACACTGGTGTAACAACATATATTTTTTGATGCATTTATCTTGCTAGAACAACCTTTACTAGCACCATTGAAGTGAATCATCCATCCACTTAACAAAGAGTCACCATTCTTGGAAGCTGAACCTCTCAATCTAACATTTCCATCTCCCCTTATATTTTTCTATGTGATGAGGAATTGGATCATTGTCTTTGAAATATTGGTCATCTATAAATATTTAGCTATGATCGGATGGTATTTACAAGCTCATCCAAAAATAGTATCATAGTTGTAATATCCTCATCTATAAAAATAGGTAAGAAACATTGAATCTTGGTCACATGATCAGAATAAGAAATAAATGACATAGAACTCGTCTGATGTTTCATAAACTCTCTAGTGTGGTCTTATCTAAGTGTCTATAATAGATTTAGTCATAGAAGGCTATTTTGATGTCCATACATAAAATACCCTAATGATGACCTGCGTATTTCCTTATATCACACTAATTCTTGGGTCATTCATGGAACATATAGGCAGTGAAAATGACCCTCTTCAATATCAGTGTCTCTATAAGCTTTATGATCACCAACATGGGATCTAACCAAGACATATGAACCTCAAGATCGTTATCCCCCAAGAATGTGGGGGATGTTAATGTGGGAATTTACTTGAAAATTAATACATGAAAGGGGTAGATCACATTTTTTTTTCAAAACTACATGAATTAATTTAATCTATCTCATAATGGAGCATCAGCTCCCAGTTGAAGAACTTTAATAGGTTCCTCTAGTGGAACATCAGTAGGTAATGTAGGTGGCTTAGGATCTACCTCCTCAATATCATTTTCATCATTGCCTTAATTTCATATGAATCTAGGTTTTAATGGTATCTTATCTATAATATATCCAAAGTAACTCTTAGGATAATATTTTACAACAACAATGAAATGTTATAATAGTAAGAGGATTGAAAAACCAATAATTCTTATAAATATGTGACACCTCTCTTCATTATCTAGAATCTAGGTCTATGTGAAAAGATATATCACAAATTTATTAGGAGACACTACCTTCTACAAATGTTGGGATAGTGTCAAGGCCTCATACAACATTGTATAAGTTTCAGTATTTAGAGTTTCAATTGCAATGTATAGAGGAAACAACATTTATTTTGAAATTAGAATCCCCATTTAATAGTAACCATTTCCTTTCTGAAACTATAATTTATTGAGGTTAATTCTATGCTATATGGATATTAATATATCAATCCTATTAAATATATCCCTGTTACCACTTTTTAATGGAATATACTCTTTATAAATTGCAATTGGAACATCAATTCACTCCAACCTAGCCATTACATACTGTATCAAGATGCCTTGGTTCATCAATTTTGATTTAATTGAATGAACTACCTATCCCAATTTATGGACCTAATTTTTTAATAAAATAAAATTAGAATTAATTAATAACATCAATAAATATTTTATCCCATAGTACATGTGGTTTATAGATAAACTATGGAATAATTGTTTAATTATTATTTTATTGTCAAAATATATGGGAAACACTATTTATATTGATTTCAGAACCTTCATTAATTCAATTATGTTATTCCTTCACGTATCATTTTTACATCTCAATATATAAAAAGAAATTTACTCACAAAAATCACATGAAATACAAGTAATGCACATTTTAATATAGTTATGGCATGACAAAATGAATTAAATGTTAATTACTAAGTGCCTAGTATGATGCGTTAGATGTTACCTCATTATTATAATAGTACCAGGAAAAGATATAGTAAATAATAATATTAACAATTAATAACATAACAAGATATGTATGTAACCCAATGGATAAATTAGTACAACTATAATAGGAAAAAAACAAGAATATATATAAATCATACTATGTAATTTGTGTTTCTCTTATACATGGGTTTTCTACACATTGGAACAGGATCATTACAAAATTTCAATACATTTTATTCTCATGAATAATACCAAAATCGTAATACAAAATGAAAAAAAATTATCTGATACTATATTGTAGCATCCTTCCCCAGGAGCCACTGAGTAGGGCCCTATGATGGTCGGCCACATGATGTCGAGAACACCTACCAATAATTTATAGGCTTTTGAATAGTAGTAATTTTTAGGGTGTTTCCTTTCAGATACTATTCCATTATGGTTCAAACTATATGCATCAGTTATTATTTAATGATAAACTGTGGAATTATTAATAAACAAGCATTATTGAAATAAGAATAATAAATAATCTAACATAAATTAACAAGCATAAGTTGAATCATAAAAAGATAAAAATGATGATGATCATCATATCATGTCCCTATATGAAAAATAATTACATGTGATACAAGGTAAATAGTTTCATACTTCATGTTATAAAAAATTATAAAAATACTAAAATAGCCCACATTTATGACCACATGAATAGGATTGGTCCTCTAGAATTATACTCCATCCTAGTATCAGAAATCAAGCATCAAAATGAGAATTAGTCCCCTTATCAACACCAACAATCATAAAGTATTCTCATTTACTAAGGGAATCTCAAACAGGTAGTGGTATATACTCTTTGTCACACCACCCACGGTACCTAGATCAATTCGGTATTTTCATATAAAATGATATTTGTGAATATACATACTAAATATAAGGAAATAAATAATAAGTCATGAAAATTTGGGTTCCTCATTAATACCTGACCAACACTGCCTACTTAAGAAAATTTTTGATGCCTTTAAAGTAAAGTGAACATATACAAGTATGATGTTGAATATAAATTTACAGCATAATATAAACATTTGAAGCAGACCTATCCTAATAATGTGATTTGGATTGGTGTAATCCTCTATGGATTATCAGTTATGCATTATTGGAATTTTATTAAAAGTAATATTTATACATTATAGTTTAATCCCTAGCACGTCCAAGGAAATCTATAAAAACAATCCCATGTATCGCTAGGGGTGATATATAAATACCCATTTATATAGAGTCTTTCCATAGTGGCTCAAATAAGGGAACCCTTATATCACTCTCAACTTAGTGCATGTATAACACTCCAATCATATCTCAGGTATCTCACATATAGGACACAATATCACTCATGGAAAGGTATAATGATATTTCGAATAATCTTTTCTATAGTGACTCCCCTTAGGATTATGTATTGCTCGTGGGAGAGTAAGTATCATGTTCGTGTTGCTCATCTAATTACACCTATAAGGACCTATGTATTAAATTTTAGATCCTTCAAATCCATAAAAGTTTTCTAATTATAAAGCATAATGATATATAATAAGTCATCCCATGAGGATCAATGTATCACCCACATATTAAATATGATTTATATATTACATTTGATCTTTTATATAATTTTAAATGGCACTAAATTTAAAATATACTAATCAATTTTTCAGTCAAGAATATTTCCTGTTAAATCATTCAAAATTATATTATCAGGCATAGGGGACTAGGAACATGACCTATCAAATATCTCAACTCAATTAATACAATGAAATAACTAAAATGTGGAAATACCCACAAAAAAAGTGGTTAAACAAATTATGTAAAGGGGGTTTTAATCTTTTATGGAAGGATACATCAATAGTGGTGGTCCATAATAAGGAAAAGACAATAGCTTTTCATTACAGGTATCTAATGTCTCATTAATCATGGTAATAACCATTAATTTAATTAATTTAATATTTTAGAGGTAACTCTTTAAAGACTAGCACACATCACATCAGCGGATGATATATATTCTACAAGATGTGAGTGAAAGGATCTAGATAGCCTACCATAGTCTCATAGTACTATACTCATTGAATGGTGGCATGTGAAACAAGTTATAATGGGATAAAATGGATGAAATGATCAATTACATAATAATATAGAATAGTAGATAACATAAAAATAGCATAGTGCAGATGATGATAACCTAACAATAGAGGGAAGAGGAATATAGAGATTACCGAACAGAACACAATTCACCTGATTGAAAAGAGAATGGATAACAGATGGGGAATTACCCAAAATATCTGGCTTGAAGGATTGGATTCTTTACATGGAGTTTGATATAATGTAATCATGGGGGAGGAGAATATTTTTATGGTATCAATGATTTAATGGTAAAATGGTCATTTCCCCCATTAATAAGGGTTCGTATGGTTTTTTAATTATAAAACATTAGCCTTTTCTTGATATGTATTTAGTATATATATATATGTTCCCTTTTTTCCTTATTTTTAGTAGGTTTTGTTTGTGTATGGTTGGGGTCTGTTTGGGTGAAAAAATTGAGAACTTTTGAATGAAGAGGGATTGTGAATTCTTGTCGCACAACATTACCAAACCATACACTCAGCCCAAAAACCCATATGAACTGAAACATTGGGGTTCACATAGATTGTGATTGGTTTTTAATTATATACACCCTATTAAAAAGATTTGTTCACCCCCCATAATAGGTTCATAGTTTATGAACACAATTTTTCAAACTATGTGCTCCTTCACATGATACCATGTATGCAATTTTCATTATCCCAAAAATTAGTTTTAAAATTTGTTTAACCCCCATTTTGTATCCCTACCCCCACCCTGATTGATCAAAACTTGTTTATCTCATTTTTTGGAGGATCCCAGATGGATTACAAGGCCTTATGACCCCCTTTATTTATGATATAATTCCTATATTTTGAGAACATCACCTCTTCAATTATGTGTTTTCTTCCCTATTATGTTTCTCTTCCTCTTATATCCATTTTAGAATAAAAATGGGGTGGGTATCTCTTATTATTGGTGAATATTAATCTACGTTTATTTTCTATTTAATTTTTTTACTTGGATCCTTGTTTTAGATCTAGATCTCGTTCTTCATCATGTTTTTTATCATTCCACTTAACATGGAATTTATGTTCTCAATCATTCATTGTCAATCAGAATATAGGTGTTCTAAATCAAATTTCCATTATATTGAATTCCAATTTTATTTTTGTATTGGGAAATGACAATTGGATAGATTGGATATTGAATCCATAATTGAATAAATTAATTGATTAACTATTTGATGGAATTATGAATTTTTTTTAATGAAATTTCTATGTCATGATAAATTGGGATAAATTTGGGAAAATTGGGATTTGTTTCATTGGATTAATTAAATGGCGAATTAATTACTTTTGACTCTTGATATTATGGAATTTTTGAATTAGATTAATTAATTGATGAATTAATTAATCAAACGTTTTGACTATGTGATTGGATTAATTAATAATTGAATTAATTAATGGGATTCTATAATTATGGAATATATTAATTAATGGAGTTATTGAAATAGTCAATTAATATATTGTTTAATTGGAAAAATTATGTGGGTTAATTAATTATTGAATTAAGTGGTAGGATATTGGGATTGTGTAGTTGGATTAATTAATTTTGAATTAATTAATTGGTTAATGGTTAAATTTTGATAAATGGAAGAATAGTTTTTTTTCATATTATTTCTATATGATTATATAATTGATCATTATTTGTTTTGATATTTGAAATGGAAAATCGTGATGTGACACGTGTTTACTGGGATAATGTTTATAAACATTGTTTTATCTGATATATGTGATATTATGATATATATGATATTATTGTGTTCAACTTGTTCTCTAATATCAAAAACCCATGGGGATAAATTGATATTTGTTTATATGACATTGTCTATTTCTTCAAAATCCCATAGTGATAAATGAATGTTGGGAATGTTATGTGGCATAAAAATACCACCAATGTGATTTCTTGATAAATGACTATGGTACATGGTCTACTGCATTAAAATCCTACTTGAGTGATTTCATGATAAATTAGTCTGGGAAAAAGACTTATTCTTCAAAATACCACAAGGTCCTAGAAATGGTGATCTAGGCCCACAATTTTGGGATTGCACTATGGGTCCAATTATCCATGACATGGATTAAAATGAAATGGATAATGATTCCAGTGTGTTATATTTAATTGTGAATTGAATATGAATAATGGATCAGACTCTATTACGGGCCGAAGGATGTATTGTGGTTTTGTTTTCCTCAAGAATCTAGGGCTACATGTGGTCAAATAATGAGTAATCAAATACAGTTAAACTATTTAATTTGTTTACTACATTTAATTATTTATAAAATTACATAAACTATTATGGACAAAAAATTTTCTTATACATCATTAGTGGTGGCCTACTGAGTTTTACTCACACCATACTCGGGATGCTAGATCGGTACCCTAATAAACATCATGTTTGAAGAAAATGATAAGGAAATGGTCACTATATTAGATTTATGGTTTGGGATGGAGCATGGATGATAGAACTAAACATTATTTGGGACCATCTTGAGAGATTTTAGTTTCATTATTTATAATTTATTTTTTTCATATTGACACATTAATCATATTTAGAATGAAATTATTATTATTCATTTTTGGATATCATTTTCATGTTTTGGTATCCATGTGATACTGGTATTATTCTGGTAATAGTTATATCTTTTGGATATTAATTATTTATTTATGTTTTTTTGTTACTATAATAAATAGGGTATAATATCCCCATAATCAATATAATACCATTACTACTAGTTGGTAGGATCTTGCATATGGGGTGGCATTGTTGAGGTCATGTGACAAACTAGCTCGAGGCATCAGTGTTTGTCACCCATGTCAGGGAATTAAAAATTGGCATCATGGCCCAATTTTCTTTTTTTTGTATTATTTATTTAAAGTTATAAAGTAGACTAGAAATATTCATGTCATGGTCATGATATTTTATGTGGGAGTATCTAACCCATATACCAGGGAAACCCCTTGTTTACTGGGAGGGATTGTTGTTATTGATGTGTGTTATTCTAGTTTGATATTATTTCCCCTTGGGTGATACACTTTTTGTGTGATGTGATTATTTTTTTAGAGTTTTTCTAAATATTGAATCATGGAATGGAAATGAATGAGAGTGGGTACATGATCTATTATAATAAATAAGCATAATATTGTGACATTCATTATTTTAGGATTGCACTGAAAATAAAATTCTTTTTAATTTGATGAAAATTAAATGTTTTTTTTTGAAGTTGGAATGAAAATGTTCATAAAATGAAATTATAAATTTTAATGGTGAAAAATTTGAAAAAAATTTCAAATGAGACATGAACAATGAGAATTTTTTACCCTTTGATGACCATGATCTCGATAAAGGATTGCTTAGGGATGTGATATAAACATAATATTGACTATGTCACCGGGTTTTTGAGAATGAATTGTTATCGATTATTATGAGACCCACTTGAATTATTATGTTAATGTTATTTTTTATATCCTAACATGTGTGTTTTTTAGTATTGATATATACATCCATGGTGACATTTTCTGATCAGAGTAATATAAGACCTGGATACAAATTATCCTCCAATAGTGGAACCTGAGGCCCTGATAGTGTCGGGTGAGGAAGTCGAAGAGAAATTCCAATAGAACATTTCGTGCTACATAAAATTAATGGAATTAGATGCATAGTGGCTTGTGAAATGAATATATCATCTGACACAGGAGTTCCAATTGAATCAACCTCTAACTCTCATCAGAAAGGTTGTACTTAATGTGGCTAACATCTAAATTGAGTCCATCTTGACTATACATGAAAATGTGGGACTCATACTAAGAATATAGTCAAATTAGAGACTTATATGTTACTCGGTAAATAAAATAGTATATGGGACATCCAGAATCAGGATGGAAAATAAGAGAATATATAGTGTATTGAATTTCATGAGAAGTTATTAGAGGACTTTTACCTAAACACACAAATATATGATAAAAAAATTAAGTTCATGAGGATGAAATAATGTCGCATGTCCGTTATAAACTAAATTGCTCACTTTACATATTTAACGTTCTTTATTCCATCATTGGAAGTAGATGAGGCTAATTGGGAAATGTTATTTCAGTATCATATTTAATATGATATTAAGTCTTGAGGGAAAATCGTCAATTTGAAGATGTTTTCAGAATTAGTTAATATGGATCTCATTTCTAAGGGTAATTTGAAGGTGGATTCTAGTAGACCACATGCAGTATCTATTGTATAATGAAATTGACCGACTTTCGAGAGAGTGATGTGTTTTTACCATAATTTTATCTACAATAGTGGAAAAGAGAGTGTCTATGGGGTAGGTTCAATTACATATAACATTTCTTAGGTGATCTATCATCAATGTGGTAGGTTGGGACACACCCATATATAGAACCCAAAACCATTGAAAGAGTACCAATATTGTCAAATGATGAGGAATCTATAGTGGTTCTATAAAAACCCAAGTGATGTGGTTAGTGATAAAGTAGCGAGGCCAAACCAAATTGTGGGAGGGGGATCTTCCACATCATGTCATCCAGAGAATTTTTATTCTACTATATGTGGTAGTTGATTAATTGGGCATGGTTATTATGCACAAGAGCACCCATATCAGCATAGTGGTGTGACTCAGTGGACTCAGAGTATATCATAAACAATAGAGGTAAGAAATTTTCTAGTATTTAACTTACACATATAGATAGAGAGGTTAGATCATCAATAGTAGGAGTTATTATTCTTGTATCTACTACTCTAGGTAGTTCCTTATTTGATACTAGTGCCTCTCATTCATTTATGTCTGCACAATCTATGAATAATTTTACCCTATAATTGGAGTTCATGTGAGAGGTAAAAATTATAGATACACCAACAATAGTATGGTCTAGATACATATATTTGTGTAAGGGATGTTATCTAGATATTAGGAAGAATCATTTTATTTGGGATATTTATGTCATTGACATGTTAGTATTCGAACTAACTATGGGTATGGAATGGTTATTATCTTAACAATTCAATATTGATTTTTATAAAGGTTAGTGATTCTTACATCTTCTGAGGGTGAAAAATATATTCACCATGGAGAGTGTGATATTTAGGTTGGTTGAGGAGGGCCAATTCATTTTTAAATAAGGGAGATCATTTCACTATTTCTAGTCTACTGTTGGATGATGTATATGCTAATAATAGTTTATTTACACCTTTAGTATATGTATTTTAGAATTTATTCCATGAATATTTCCTAGGGATTCCACTTGAGAGAGATGTAGAATTTATAATGGAGCTCATTATAGGTGTGGATTCGGTTTCTAAACCACCAAACAGAATGGAACCAATAGGCATTATAGAGCTCAATACTAGGATAAAATATTTAAAAGATGAGGGGTTAATTTTCTTAAGAATTCCTCATGGTGTTCTCCAGTTTTGTTTTCTAATAAGGCTAATTTGACTATACAGATACATGGGGATTACAATAAGTTAAACTAGATGACTATGAAAAACTATTGTCTTCTTTCAATTATCTATGATATTTTTGACTTATTGAGTGGAGTTTTGTTTTCTCCAAGATAAAATTGAGATTAGGGTATCACAAATTCGGTTTCCAACTTTCTGATATACTGAGGACTACTTTCAGAAGATGGTATGACCTTTTTGAGATATTTATGATGTCATTTTGGTGACCAAATAACCAGTAGATTTATGGGACCTGATGAAAAAAATATACTATCTTTTCAATGATAATTTTGTGGTAATGTTTTTGGAATATATCATGGTGTACATAAAGTCTCGTGACGATATTTCCCAACATAATGGCCTCGTTTTGAGTACGGTAGGACATCATCGACAATAAACTAAGCTATCTAAGTGTCAATTATTGATTTATCAAATACACGTATTTGGTAACATCATCTCAGAGGATGGTGTGTCAGTCAAACCCTGGAAAATTGAGGCTATGGTTTCATGGGGGAATACATATAATTTTTATGATATTCATAACTTTCTAGGATTATAATGATATTATCAAAGGTTCATCTATGAATTTTCTTTATAGGAATCGCCACTTTTTGGACTGACCAAGAAGGGGGCATAGATTGAATGGTCTAGTTCATGTGAGAATTATTTCTAGCAGATGATTATTTTTTTACATCCAAATCAATATTGTTACAACCCAATAAAGGTGAAGAAAATATGGTGTTTTGTGAAAAATAGAAAATTTGGTGTGGTGTAGTGTTGATTTAGAGAGATTGAGTTTTTGTTTATGGGTCTCAGTAGTTTGTGCTACATGAATGGTACCAACCTACACATGACCGTTAATTAGATACATTTTTTGATTGTTTGATTTTTTGGTGACATTATCTATTGGATGAAAAGTTAACTTTGTATAATTATCACAAAATCATAATGTATATATTTTTTCAATGATATATGAATCCCCATATGCAGAGGTGGGATGATTATATGATGTCTTTTTATATTGAGCTATCATATATTCCCAAGATGGAAAGTAGTGTTTTTGTTTTTTAAGAAGGAAAACATTGTCACAAGAAGTTTATAAGTTCACTATTGAGTCTAAAATGATTACACTGCTAGCTGAGATGAAAATTGTGGTTTCGGATGGTCTGGTTAAAATGACTCTTGAATCAGTTTCAATAAAGTCTATAATTTTAATCCAAATTAAAGATATAAAATATAAGGATTTAGGATTTTTTTCCTTATGGGAATGTGTTGAAGGTGGGGATTCACATTTTGTCTTGGAAGTATATGAGGATGAGATCATCGATGTCAGTAATTGAGTTGTTGTGGCAACATGTATGTGTGTAGAGATAATGAAAGAATTTAAATATAATAATTAGGTGGTGAATCATGGTGTGACCAAAATATACCATGACATATAATGATAGTTTTTGTGACTCTGAATGAAAAAATAGATTTTAGTGTCTTTGAAATGATGAAAAAGTTGTCAGTATATGAATGGTTGGCTTCAATGACTGGGTGGTTTACTATAGTAATTACCCAGTTTGGAATACAAGTGTAATGAATTTAACATGTAATTTTGGGTGGGACTCCCAAGGTAACCTTAAGAGAATTATTCTATTTGAATAATGGTAGACTGTTTGACAAATATAGAATATTTATTACTAGTAAAAGAGACTTTTTTAGTTGATATATTGATGATATATAAATTTGGGAACTAGTATGTCTTTATGGGGTGCCATGGAGTATTGTTTTAGGATGTGACTCATGATCGAATTTTACATTCAAGAAGGGATTATACATGGAGCATGGTACATAGGTTTTACTAAGTATGGCATTCCACCCATAGAAATATTGGAATTCAGAGCATAATATTCAGATTATTGAGGATATTCTTTAGGTGTATTTCCAAGACATTCGTGGGTCTTGACAAAAGCCCTTATGTTATGTATAATTTTTCTATGAAAATACTTATCAATAAAATATATAGGCATAAAAATGAGGCTCTCTATGATATGCCATATAGATCACCTCTCTACAAAATAGAGGCATGTGAGTTAGAGTAATTGGGACCAAGTCACATGTAGGAGACGTCAATGTAGGTTTGGTTAAATTATAAGTCTGACAGAATCGATGTAAGAACCCAGATCTTCTTTTCTTGTATTTTTTTTCCTTTTCTGGTCATTTTTTAGAAAAAGAGGAAAATTTTAAAATTTTTGAAGTACACCCCATGAAATGTTTGAGTACACGCCATGAACATTGATGCCACTGGAGGCCCTGTGTTGGTCATGTCATTGACACACACACAACCATGTAGGGGTGACATGGAGGCCGCCTAATGCAGAGTACAGAAAAGGATATTACAGATGTTTACTTAAAAAGTACATACTATGTACTTTCTTTTTATCCTTTAAAAGCACCGGGGTCACATCTAATGGACAGAAATCACTTCTTCTAGTTTGTATTTGTCTCAGAGAACTTTTAAAGCCAGATATCATTGAAGATCCCTTGAGCCTCCGTCCTTCCTCTAATTCGAACACTGGTGATTGCGTTGTGGTCACATCGGTGAGTTCTTCCTTCTCCCAAATCATCATTTTCCAATTCCTCCTCTTTTCCATGTTATCGTGGGTTGAACCTTTTAGATGTTTTCGTAGATCTATGAAATTCTAAAGAAGTTCAAGAATTGAGGTTGAATTATATCGATCACCTAATGCCAAGGTAGGTGGTTTGTTACTTTATGTTCAAAGTCCTTGAGTATCATGTGAAAATACCACCAATACCCTTGAACGGGGTATTGTGTGTTTACCATTTTACCCTTTTTTTCTGCTAAGCTTGTATGCCTATGTAGAGATAAGCTGGTTATGGGTAGGGTTTATTGTTATGCTTTGGATTTGTTTTTCCCATGCATGTTCTGTTTACGACTGTTTGGTCATGTTTAGCCTTTGGATGCTTTACCTGTTTTCTATGCCTATTGCTGTAGGATGGAGAGTTGTTTTCTTGACATGCTTGATATGTCGTAGATAGTTAGCCAAGTAGTTCTGTATGTTTACTTTTTCCATATTACACTGTTATGCTCATTGTCCTACATAATGCTGTGAGAACCAGGTGTAGAAGCCAATAAGGGGAATTAACCGGGTGAGCATCCATAGAGTGACATTGGGAACTCAGGATATAAGGGGGATTGACTGAGTGAGCATCAACAGAGATCCGAGAACCACATGGGTCTATAAGGGTAATTGAAAGAGTGAGCTTACTCAATGAGTTCTTTTTTTGCTTTAGACTATAAGGGGATTGACCGTGTGTGCTTCCATAGAGAGTCATTGTTTGAATTGTACGAAAGTGGCGATAAGGGGAATTGACCGAGTGAGATTCCTTAAAGAGTTATAGACCTTGGGGATATATGGGGAATTGATGTGTAAGCTTCCTCGGAGATTCCTTGACTACCCTAGACTATACAAGGAATAGACTGTGTGGTCTTCCTTAGAGAGTCTTGCTTTACCTTTGACTATCAGGGGATAGACTGCGAGAACTTCCTCAGAGAGTCTTATTATATTTATATGTAGAACCAGAGGGGTTAGACTGAGTGTGCTACTAAGAGGGTTACTTTCAATTTTTTGGTTGGACCAGAAGGGATGGCCTTGAGTACTTCCCAGAGGGGTAGCTTTTTGAGGTTTAACATTTTGTTTCACTGTTGTGTGATTTGGAACTATGGATTGTTTACTAATTAGTACCTTCCTATTTACTTATTTCTATACTATTACCCTCCATATACTCGCTGATGGTTTGGCATAGAAATTCGAGTGGTTTCCTGCTGGGATTTTGTCACACACCCTGTTTGGGTCATGCTTTTTTGCCCAAACATATTTTATTGCTGTAGGTATAGATAAGGTAAGCGCCCTTCTACTTCAGGTACTTGATTTGATGTGGAGATGGGAAGCATGAGACCAAGCATACGCTTGCGATGAGGAGGAGATGTTTGTCTTTTATTTTTTACATTGGTTTAATACTATTTGTATTCCAGCATTGTGACTAGAATGGCTACTTTCCTAGACATATGTATCATCCATAATTTATTATGCATTGCTCCAGTTGTTTATTATCTCAGTCTTTTGGTGTTAAATTTGTTGGTTATTTACTGCTTCCGTGATTTGATGTTTGTTTACATCAACTGTGTACTCAGCCAATGAGGTCATAGTTTCCCCACTATCACAACTAAGACCCTCACTGATAATCGGCAGCCTCTGGCTTTTGGGTGAAAGCACATAAGGCCATGTGGCCAACTAGGTATGGGGCGCCTCTGGGTGGCTTCCAGAACCAGGATGTTACAAATTGGTATCATAGGAATTCTTCTCTCTTGACATACTATTTAGAGCCTTTATCTAGGGATAGGAATGAATAGGTACTCAGTAATAAGTTGTTCCTGGGAGTAGCTAACCCGTGTACATGGAAAACCCAATCTACCTCGTTTATTGCAATTTTTCTGATTTTGCAATTTTACAGTTGATTTGATTTTTACTGTTGGGTGACTCACATGTATTGTGATGTTAATTTTGATGATATTGAGGTTCAATTTTTGTCACAACCTGATATGATGTGGGTATTCCATCTCATGCATCATATAGGCACTTACTAGAAATCACATATCATGCATTCTTGCCATGCCATCTAGGGTGCATTAGCAATTTCATGTTGTTGTGATATATGTTTTTTATAATATGCATGATGTTGTGATAGATTACTTGATAAAATACATGTTTTTTGATATGTTATTGTTTGTGTAAGGATTTTTCTGGATGAATGCCAAACTTTGGTTCTTGAGGTGTTATGGGCCCTCATGGACTGGAATTTGGTGGATCATCACCTTTTTGTCTTCTTATAAAATGTATAAGATGCCAATCATTGATTTGTGGAGAGTATGGGCCCTCATAGATCAGAATTTGGCACTTTTAATGCTTGATTCAGTGTTTTTATGGGCTCAGGTGTATTCTAAGGCTTACTGTCTAGAAAAACCCAGAATACACATCGTATATTTTTTACTACACAGCATGTGTTATTCTCTTCGGGAAGGAATAGTTTTTCTTAAGTACACTCCTTGTACTATTTGTACATGCCATATAATATCTAACCCTATCTAGGCCACGTGGAAGACACCGGATGGGGAATTCCTTGTAGGAACACGCCATGTTAGGATTTTACACGTCGTGTAGTCTGAACTAGGTACCCGGCCGTGTCACGAACAACATTGGACGAATTTATATTTTTTACATACACTCCAATTATTCTGACCTAGGTACCCAGATGTGTCACCAACAACACGGGTCTCAGTTATCCTTTCACATACATGTTGTATCCACCATGAACACGACATGTAGTTTTGAGCTGTGTTTTAGGCCATGTCGCCAACAACATGGGCTAGGTGAAGCTTGTTAAATAAACATTGTGTCTGCCTTGAACACGCCATGTTGTCTTGCCTTAGGAGAGTCGTGAGGCTAAACTGTTTAGAAGGACTCTGAAAGGGGAAGAGGATTAATGTACACATCGTGTGTTAAGACAACAATCAAAGTTTTTGGGGGTGTTACATGACCGGTTGTGGCGGGAGTACACGCCCATGCATGTTAATGACTTAAGGGAACATGCCGTGTAGTAATTATACACATCATGTAGTCATGTTTGGTAAAACATGCATGCTTTCTTTATCATGATCCCTTCATACACCCCTTGTTTTCAGTCCTTGATAACCTTGATCTAAGTTGTGTGCTTGGCCTTTCAGAGTCATTCCTCCAAAACATCTTCCTGTTTTATGTCAGCTGCAAGGCGGTGATCAGACATCAGACATGGTTGATCAGGGACAACCTGCAGATCCTCCTGTTGTTCCCGCCTTGGCACCATCCGTTATACCTTATATAGGTGTGGGTGGGCAGTTTATGGAGGGTTTTTTGAGGTTGATGCAGACCTTATAGGGAGCACCGCCTCCTGCCTCATCGATGGCAGATTTGACATTGGGTTTCCAGTAGCAGCATCCTCCCACCTTCTTAGGGGAAGGAGAACCATAGGCTGTAGAGTCATGGCCTGAATCCACGCTGACGATATTCGAGCATCTCAAGGTACCACCAGAGAGGAGTGTGAAGCTCGTGACCTACATGCTCTGAGACTCTGCCAAGAGATGGTGGGATGTCACCTCTTACGCGGGATGCCAACAGAATATGGATTGGGAGGAGTTCCTTCGTATCTTTTATGACTACATCTACCATGAGACCATTAGGGACAATCGAGCCTAGGATTTCATGTGCCTATAGCAAGGCACTCTTTCTGTAATGGATTATTCCTCTCTCTTCACGGATCTGCAAAATTTCACGCCTATTCTAGTACGTGATGAGGTGTTCCTGGCTAGGAAGTTTGAGGACGGTCTCAGGTAGGAGATCTGTTCCCAGGTGAACATCTTTAGGTTGACTTTGATATCCTATATCGTCAACTAGGAACGGTTTACTGAGCGCAATATGAGGGATTATAAAGTTGTGATCCAGGGCGGTTCGGCATCCAGAGTTAGTATTTCCCATGATGATAGTAGGAAGCACCGCAGGGAGACTATATTGGGAGATCAGAGTAGGTGTGATGCACCTTCTGATAGTCATGTGGTGTGCTACCAGTGTGGTAGGAGAAGGCATACAAGGACACATTGCCCGAGAGACCTGATGGAGTGCCGATCTTGTGGCAAGATGAGCCATCTTCAGTGTTTCTATCAGTTTTTTTCTCCATCAGCTGAGGACAGGGGTTCTTTTATGACCCCACGTTCGGGGGAATCACCACCAGTTTCTCATCAGTCAGACAACTGGAGTTCTTCTGGTCATTCAGGCTGAGGTGGATGTCATGTATGGGGTAGTCAGTCATCGTTCCTTCAACAACAGCTGGGTGGATCAACTAGGAGCGGTCAGGTGGGGTCACATGGCAATGGAGTAGGCCAGAACATTACATTTGAGCAGACCCAGCATGATCAGGATCTCAGACCTTCTAAAATTTGAGGTATGATCTTAGTAGCCTCTGTTTTATCTTCTTCTCTTTTCGAAACGACAGCTTCCCATTGCTTTATCTCTATTGCTGTTGTGGAGAGCCTTGGGCTCTGCATCTTTTCATCTGTCGGTATATTGACTCTTGACATACCATTGGGGACGATAACACCTAGCGTACGTCAGTGAAAGGAGTGCCCTCTAGAGGTTGGTGGATGTCACTTTTTATGGGACATTATGTCCTATAGATGACAAGCTATGATGTCATTCTCAGAATGGACTGGCTAGTTCCCTTACAGGAAGTCGTCGACTGTTATCATCATAAGCTGAGTTTCGTATCACCAGAGAGTGGATATTTTCTTCATAAGGGTGAGTTGGATGTCGGGGCATTCATAGAGGGAACAATGCATCATGGGTTAGGAGGTGTTATGGCCCAGATTGTTTTTCTATGTCTAGATCATCAGGGAACTTCATAGATAGACATTCCCCCAGTCGCGGATCACATGAGGGGTGTCTTTCTAGAGGGATTTTCAGGTTTTCCTCCGAAGAGTGAGGTAGAATTTTCTATTGAGCATGTGCTATGAGCGTCACCAGTGTCAATTCCTCCTTATAGGATGGACACACATGAGTTGTAGGATCTAAAGAACCAGTTGAAGGAGTTCCAGACAAAGGGTTTTATCTGACCCAGTACTTCTCCTTCGAGTTCTCCTATCATCATTACGAAGAAGGCAGACGACACCCCCAGGCGTTGTGTGGACTATAGGAAGTTGAACCAGTTGATGATCAAGAACCGATATCCCTAGATAAGGATTGATTATTTCTTTGATCAGCATAGAGGAGCTCAAGTGTTCTCGAAGACTGACTTGAGATCTGGTTATCATTAGTTGCTCATTATACCATCTGATATACCTATTATAGCCTTCTGGAGAAGGTATGGTCTATTCGAGTATACAGTTATTTCTTTCGGTCTCACGAATGCACCTGCAATTTTCCTGGCACTAATGAACCGAGTTTTCCATCCTTACATGGATTCCATCATGGTTGTCTATGTGGATGATATCTTGATGTACTCCCACACTCAAAACGACCATGCAACACATCTTCAGATCATTTTGAGTTCAATAAGGGAGCATCATTTATATTCTATGCTCTGAAATTGCCACATTTGGATGGACCATATTCACTTCTGGGGTAATGACATATCAGAGACAGGTGTATCAGTAGACCCAGAAAAAGTGGGAGCAGTTGTTTCCTGGGAACATTCGAAGAACGTATTTTATGTACAGACTTTTCTAGGTCTGGATGGATACTACAGAAGCTTCATACATGACTTTTGACGATTAGAAAATTGGCTAACGGGTCTGACTATGAAGGGTGTGATGTTCTTATGGTCAGATTGTTTTAAGTCAGCCATTAAGGAGCTAAAGGGGAGGTTGACTTCAGCAACAATTCTAGTCTTGTCGGATCCAGGAAAGAGTTATACCGTTTACTATGATGCATCAAGTATCGGGCTGGGGGTTGTGCTTATGTAGGAAGATAGAGTTGTTGTGTACAGGTCTCAGTAGATGAGGCCACACGAGAGGCACTACCCGACGCACGATCTAGAGTCGGTAATAGTTGTTCATTCCTTACGTTGTTGGAGAAATTACATTCTGGGTGAGATTTTTGTGGTTTTCCCTAACCACAAAAGTCTCAAGTATATTTTCACTCAGTGTGATCTGAATTTGAGATAGTGAAGGTGGGTCGAGTACCTGCGATCCTTTGATTTCGAGCATTCCAATACTCCTAGGAAAGGCAATGTAGTGGCTCGTTCATTTATCAAGATGACTCAGATATAGGCAGTTAAGGAGGCCAGCAGTGAGTGGCAGCTTATTGATCTGTTCTCTGAGAATCATTTGGAGGTGCACAAAAAATAGGGATAGAATTTTCTTTCTTACATAGTTGTTACATCTACACTTCTTGATCGAGAGCGAATAAGGGATATATCAGATTCTGAAGCCCTAGTCCTAAGGGAGAGTGTGTTCAGAGAGAACCCTATTCCTGGATGGACCATAGGAGAGGATGAGATCTTTCCTTTCCAGGGGCGCATTTGGGTGCCATCAGATATACGCAAGGAGCTAATACAGGTCTTTCATTCCTCAATTTTGGGAGTTCATCCTAGCATCACCAAGATGTATTGTGATCTACATCATCAGTATTGGTGGCCAGGTATGAAGAGGGATGTTGCTAGTTTTGTCATGAGGTGTACCACTTCTCTGCAGCTGAAGGCAGAGCATCAGCAACCAGTAGAACTTTTATAGTAGTTACCCATTCTTGAGTGGATATGGAATGACGTTGCGATGGATTTCATGATAGGGTTGCTAAGGTCGGCTTGAGGGAATGAAAGAGTGTGGGTTGTCCTTGATAGGCTTATGAAGGTCTCTCACTTCTTGTCGATCAAGGAGACCCTCAATGTTGATGAGCTGGGACGGTTGTACATTCGAGTGATTATACGTCTACATGGAGTTACACACTACATTTTTTCAGACAGGGACACACATTTTACTTATCCGGTCTAGCAGGGGATTTAGAAGGATTTAGGTACACCGGTACTTTTAAGAATTGATTACCACCCCAAGATAGATGGAAAGTCTGAGCGTACAAATCAGGTACTTGAGGACATGCTCCGGGAATACATTTTGGATTTTGGAGGTACTTGGTAGAATAATATTTCTCTTGTGGAGTGTTCCTACAACAATAGTTTTCCATCAACAATTCATATGGCACCTTATGAAGATTTGTATGGAAGGCCATGTCAATAACCCTTTTGTTAGCTGGGGGTAGGATAGGCAGCTTTGTTGGGACCTCATCTTGTTCAGGAAACCACAATGCATATTGAGTTGATTCGAAAATGGATGGCTACTGCAAAGTCTCGACAGAAGTCTTATGATGATCAGTGGAGACGACCTCAAGAGTTCGAGGTCGGGGATCAGGTTTTTCTGCGTGTCACACTGAGGTTAGGACATAATAGGATTAAGAGATAGGGTAAGCATTCTCCGAAGTACGCCAGGCCGTTTGAGGTGTTGTAGAGAGTTGGTCCTGTTGCCTATCGGTTGTAGTTACCTCCGAGGTACCGATCTATGCACGATTTTTTTCACATCTCTCAGCTCTGACGTGACTTTTCAGGCCCATCT
This sequence comes from Viscum album, assembly GCA_963277665.1. NCBI lineage: Eukaryota > Viridiplantae > Streptophyta > Magnoliopsida > Santalales > Viscaceae > Viscum > Viscum album. The sequence goes on along the minus strand of OY728128.1, from coordinate 1,009,019,924 downwards.
AATGTATTTCAACCCGAGGAGTTTGAGATCTAAGTGGATGCATCGTTTGAAGAGCATCCTATCTGGATTTTTGATCACAGTACAAAGGTTCTCTGTGGCTGTTTTGTTCCTATATCATGGGTTCTATGGCAGCGCAAGGGGCACATGATGAGACTTAGGAGAGGGAGGCTAATGTAAGATCACAGTGGCCGAAGCTATTCGAGGTTTCTTCTTTTACACCGCTATAGGGAAATTCGGAGATGAATTTCATTAATGGTGGAAGTTTGTAAGAACCAGTATCTTCTTTTCTGTTTTGTCTTTCCTATTGTAGTAATTTTTGAGAAAAAGAAGAATATCTGTAAATTTTTGATGTACACGCCATTTACATTATGAGTACATGCCGTGTACTACGATTCCGTTGGAGGCCATGTGCCAGTCGTGTCATGGCCACACACATGACCATGTTGGGGTGACATGGAGGACACCTAAATTGGAGTACAGAAAAGGCGAGTACATGTTGTGTACTTTCTTTTTTTTCTTTAAATGCACTGGGGTCTCATCTGACGGATAGAACTCACTTCTTATAGTTCTTCTTTGTCCGAGAGAACCTGTATAGCCGTGGAAATTTGAAAAGCCCCCGAGCCTCCGTCCGTCCTCCTATTCGAACACTGGTTATTGCGTTGGAATTGGATCAGTGAGTTCATCCTTATCCCCGAGCATCATTTTCTAATTACTTTTCTTTTCCATGTTATTGTGGGTTGAATGTTTTAGACGTTTTCATAGCTATATGACGTTCTAAGGCGATTCCAAAATTTAGGTTCAAGTATATTGATTACCAAACACCAATGTAGGTGTTTTCACCTTTCCGTTCAATGTCCTTGAGTATCATGTGCCAATTCCACCAATACACTTCAATGGGGTATTGTGTGTTTACCTCTTTATCCCTGTTGTTTTCCCACCATACTTGTATTCTTGTGTAGAGGTAAGTTCGTTTTGAATAGGGTTTATTACTTTGCTTTGGATGTGTTTTTCACATGAATGTTCAGTTTATGACCGTTTGGTCCTGTTTAGACTTTATCTACTTTACATGTTTTCCATGACTGTTGTTGTAGGATGGATAGTTGCTTTTCTGACATGCTTGATATGATGTAGACTGTCATTAATGTTGTTATATAGGTATTGGTTGGCCGTATTACACTACTATGCTCGTGGACCTACACAGGGCTGTGAGAACCTATTGTAGAAGACTATAAGACTAATTGACTAGGTGAGCTTCCACATAGATTCTTTGAGAACTTAAGCTATAAGGGGGATTGACCGAGTGAGCATCCATAGAGATCCTAGAACCATGTGGGACTATAAAGGGGAATTGGCTGAGTGAAATTCCTTAGAGAATCCTTTTTTTCTTTAGACTATAAGCGGATTGACCATGTGAGCTTTCTCAGAGTATAGTTTTTTGAATTGTACGACTAGTGCTATAAGGGGAATTGAACGTGTGAGCTTCCTCAGAGAGTCCTAGACCTTGGGGATATAAGTGGAATTGACGTGTGAGCTTCATCATACAGTCCTTGTCTACCATAGACTATACGGGGAATGAACTGTGTGATCTTCCTCAGAGAATAGTGCTTTACCTTTGACTATCATGGGATAGACTTTGTCCGCTTCCTCAGAGAGTCTTATTATATTCATATGTAGAACCAGAGGGGTTAGAACAAGTGTGCTACCAATAGGGTTACTGGCACTTTTTAGAGAGGACCAGAAGGGATGTTCATGAGTATTTCACAGAGGGGTACATGTTTGAGGTTTAACTAGTTTGTTTCACTGTTACTTGATTTGGAACTGTGGATTGTTTACTGCTTAGTACCTTCATATTTACTGCTTTCATTGAATTTTCCTGTCATATACTCACTGACTATTAGGTACAGATCATCAGGTGGTTGCCTGCTAAGATTTAGTCTCACACCCTATTTGAATCACGATTTTGGGCCAAAATAGATTCTATTTTTGCAAGTTTATATAAGGCCATGCGCCCTTCTAATTCAGATACTTTACTTGCTGTGGAGATGGAGAGAATGGGACCAAGCATATGCTTGCGATGATAAGGATTTATTTATCTTTTATAATGTACTTTGGGTTAGTTCTATTTGTATTCCATCATTGTGACTTGTTTGTATGGTTTCATAGACATATCTATCATGCATCATTTATTATACATTTCTCTATTTGTTTATTATCTCAGCCATTTGTTGTTTTCTGTTGTCAGTTAATTACTGCTTTCGTGATTGCATGTTTGTTTACATCCACTGTGTACTCTTCCAATGAGGGAACAATTTCCCCACTATCACACCCAAGGACCTCACTACTAGTCGACAGCCTCAGGCATTTGGGGAAATGTGCTTGAGGCCAAGTGACCAACCAGGTACGGGGCTCCTCTAGGTGGCTTCCGAAACTAAGATGTTACAACGGATTAGAGCAGATGGAAGTCATATGATGATATTAACCAGTGACGCCAAGAGTTAAGTGGTTGATCAATTATTTATTTTAGTTTATTCTATATTGTGTCATTATAGGATACAAATATAGGGAAAGCTGGTGCCAATGTTTGTTGGACATTTTGGGGTTGTGGAGGGAATCATTATGGCGACATACTGATTAGATTAAACACAAAGTTAATGTTACATGCATGTTGTTTTTCAGGTTTTATAAATTTAGTGGTATCAACCAAAACCTTCTGATGGTACCGATGTGGAAGATTTTGAGCTTGTTACTGATGTGTCCTTTTATGAGAATCTAATATTTGTATTTGATCATAATGAGAATGATTTATGGGGAATGTTCATGCTAATAGTTTGTTTGTTGTGGAAACATGGGAATGTGCATGTGGAAATGTTGGAGAGTGTATCAGACATTCAGGATAGGTGGTTCAATATTTTTACCTATGAATATTATAGAAGTTTCAGAGTAAAAGTCACAGATGATCCTTTATATGGTGGGGATATTGTAATGTCCCAACCATTTATAGATGTTTATTATGTTCATTTATATTTACTATGTTTCCTTTTTTTATGAGTACCTATATCTTGGGTTTTGTATTAGGTTTGTTTGGGTGAACAATTTGAAAAAATTTGAAGGAGGAGGGGTTGTGCGTGGATGGCACTCAGTTTAATGAAATCCTGATCCTAGCCCAACTAACCCTGTAAACCCAAATAGAGGTTAATTTCATGGGTGGTGAATGTTTTTTCAAACCATTTAACCTCTTATGAATAACCATTCAACCCCCACACATCCCATATAATATGTCCACATTTAACACTCTTGGTATGGAAAATGACGTTCCCATACCCCAAAAACCATGTGCATTGTTTTAATTAGGACAAAAATTATAACTAGTATTCTTAATACCCAATTTAAATCCCTAACCCCCCCCCCAAACATAACCATAACCAGTTTCTCTCATTTTTTTGAGGCCCTTGAATGGAATACAATGCCATGAAATATCTATTCTTGATGATTCAAAGCATGGATTGTTAGATCTTCAATTCGATGGGTCTCTGTTTTCTTAAAAATTATGTTTCTCTTCCTCAAATCATTCTTTTCGGATAAAAAATTGTATGTTTTTTCTTGTTTGTGGTGAATTTAGATCTGGGATTTTTAGATATTGATTTATTTATACTTGGATCTTGGTTTTATGTTTAGATGTCATTCTTCACCATTTTCTTGATCATTCCCCTTTATTAAGGATTACTGTTGGTGACCGTTTCCCAACAATGTGAAGGTAGCTTTTCCAATTCAGATTCCCATAGTATTGATTTAAAATTTCATGAATATATTGTGAAAATAAAATTGTGTTGATTATAAATTTAATATTAAATTGAAAAAGATAATTTATTAATTAAATTATAGAATCATGGTATAAATTCAATTTAATTTTCATATATGGATAAATTCAGATAAATTCTAGAAAATTTGGATTAGTTGAATTGGGTTAATTAATTAGTGAATTAATGAATGTTTATTTTTTAAATTTTGAAATTTTTGAATTGGATTAATTAAGTAATTAATTAATAGAATCATATGATTGTGGTAATGGATTAATTAATTGTTTAATTAATTAATGGGTTGATATGAATATGGAATTGATTTATTAATGGGGTAATGTAATTGGTTAATTAATGGATTTTATAACTGGTAAATTAATATTGGTTAAATAAATAGTGAATTAATTAATGGGATATTGGTATTGTGGATTTGGATTAACTAATTGTTGAATTAACTAATGGGTTAAGTCAATAACTGTTGATAAATGGAATAATTTCTATTTTATATTATTTCCATGTGATTAATGTATTGATCATGATTTTTTATAATTGAAATGAAAAATCATGGTGTGAAGTGTGATAATAGTGTTAATTTTGATTAAAATATATTTATTTGATATATGTGATATTGTTATATATGTGATATTCATTTGGGGGGACATGGTCTACTAGATCAAAAAACCATAGTGATAGATTAATATTCAATTTTGGGACATAGGCAGCTACATCAAATGCTTATAGTGAAAAATGAGTGTGGGAGATTTTCTACTACATCACAATCCAACTTGCATGACTTCTTTATAATTTGTTGTCAGATATATCCTTCTACATCAAAATGACCCATGTGTGATATCTTGATAAATGAGTGGGGGACACAGAAAACTACTTCTAAACATCATAGGGTCGTAGACATGGTGATGTAAGACACAAATTATGTAAATGTACTATAGATAAAGTTATCATTTTTTTGAATTGAAATTAAATGGATAATGATAACACATGTGTTATATATAATTTCGATTAATATTAAAATGGATCGGACTTTGGAAATGCGCAAATTATGAAATGTGGTATGGGTGTCATAGGTAACCCAGAGGTTCATGTGGATAAATAAAGAGTAATTTAATATGGGTAAATAGTTTACATTTTTTATTGAATTTTATTCTTTATACAACTACATACACTGTTATTGATAGGATATTGATTTATATGTCATTAGAGTTTTCTGACTAGGTTGTACTCACACACTAATCAGAGTGCATGATTGATACACAAATAGACTTATTATTTGATAGATGGGATAAGGGAAGTGTGCCTATGTTAGATGGATGATTTGGTACGGAGCATGGATGAGGGAAACAAATATTTTTTAGGACCCACATTGGAGTTTTCAATTACTTTAATAATTTTGGGTTTTTTATATTGACATATATTTATTATGACATACATTTTTTTATTTTTTGGATATTGTATTATTGTTTTGGTCATTATGTGATTCTGGTATTATTATGGTTATGTTTATATAATTTTACAATATTTTATTTATTCCCATGGTTGTATTAATCTGATAAACAGAGTTTAGTCTCCCCATGGTCTATATTAGACCATTTTTTGTAGTTAAAATCCGTTGGAATATGGGGAGACACACATTAATTCATGTGACCAACTGTTTTGGGGCACTAATGTATGGACCGGGGTGAGGACATTAAGGTTTTTCGGTTGGCCATACTTTGTGTCAACAATGTGCCAACCACTTCCCAGGGAATATTTTCCAGGTCAATGGTAAATGGATCTATAGAAAAGATCTGCAACACTAAACAAGCTAGATACCCTTCTCACTTTTATGTAGAAAAATAATGTATCCTCCCTTATTCAATGGGTTCCTTGCACTATTGAGCCTCTTGGTTAGCACTAATTGTGCACTAAGAAAGAGGATTAGTCTACCTTATCAGATTCTGAAGCTCTATTATTTTAATGTGTTATAGACTCTCCCAAACCTCTCTTTATCCTATATCAGAAATTATTTTCATTAAATGTGATTTTTTAGTAGTAATATAAGTTTTTGTAACTCTCTGAAAATATATCATGTCACATCATTCATACAAGACAATAGGCATGTAATTTCTTACGGAAAGATCTACAATGTTAGCTCAATTCCATCTTAATCAATATAAATGATCATCTTCCCTCAATTTCATCACTTAGATATGATTACTTAATGATATTCATACATAAATTTTAGTATATTATATGTTGACTATAATATCCCTACCCAACCCATTATATTAGGCTAGTTCAGATGTGTTGTTTACCATTTGTGACATCCCAAATACTCCAATGGAGAGAAATAAATTCCAAGGCCATTCTTCAGTATTAAGTGATTATTGATCCTTTTAAAATCAATATAACTTATAATGAAAAATTATAAACAACCAAAATACTATATGATGCATGCGACTATGAAATAAAAATCACATAAAAACAACTAAATCAACAAAATCAGATTAGTGAAAAAGTAAAAATACACAAGGAAAACAATAAACATCAAAATGCAGTAAAAATGATGTGGAATACCTTCAATGTCTCTAATAAAGATACTCTAAACTCCAAACATACCAAAGAAGAAGCATCATGTTACTCAACTAGAGAAATTGGATTCATATCACTTACCTATGTCATAAAAAATAATTTCTGCATAAAAGAAAAAGTGCATATACAGTGGGGGAGTAATTACAACCATTTAGCATTCCCTGATAGGATTATAAACTTATATTACTAGGAATGAACATATTATCTCAAAATATAAAACCAAATTTATAACAAGAGAGAAATCATCAAGAATATTTCCAATTTAAAAAGAAAATTATACTAAAAGCATAAGAAATATTAAAAAAATTCAACATGAAACACCCTACCAAATATATCCACTCACACTCACATAAATTCTTTTTGATAGTCCCGTAATCAAAATTGTCATGACATCGTTCCACCATGTCATCACTAGGTGACGAATCCCTTGGAACCTCTAATCTATCACTACACACCTTATTTAAGGTCAGGTCAAATGAATATAAAATCATACCAACCATGTTTACTATGATAACATATAAAATTAATCAACATAAAGCATTTAAGCCCTTTAAAACAACTCGTTAAACATATTTCTTATTTTAAACCCAAAAATTATATATAAAAATATAATTTCAAATTATATATTATGGGGTTTTCCAGAAGCCATTAAAATTACCATGTCCCAAATTAATAAACAAAAATGGTTTTAGATTTATAAATAATTAAAAAATTTCTTAACAAGTCATTGAATAAAATTAAAATATTACAAGTCATTCAACATTTATGAATAGTTGGAAGGGAGAAAAGATATTTACCTCTAAATGGGTTATGAAATTGGTGAATCACAATAAAAGCCTCTAGATACTATCTCAAAACCACTTTACAAAAATAGATCAAACAAAAACACAATATAGAGCATAGATCTACCTTTAATAAATTAAATCTAATATTTTGTATAAGAGGATTTGATAAAATATAAAAATAAAGTGAGAAAATTGAGACATTCCATTGATTTTAGAGATCTAAGACACTTATTTACTTCAAAAGTGGCTTTTAGATCAAACCGAATTGTCATGAATGATAATAAGATGTTTGTATTTTGAAACTATGAGTGAAAAGGAGAAATTGAGGGTCTTGAGGTTTAAAAATGAGTTAAAATATTATACTCATTTCTTTTCATGAACATGGAAAGTTTAGGTTGCACGGTTTGGGAAATTTTTTGCATTATACATTATATAATCCTTACCCTAGAATAGTTGGTTCATGTAGATTGAAATATATTGTGCCCATTATTATTTTTCATCTAGCTCCACTCATATGTTATCTTTTTTACCCACATGGATTGGACAATCCATTCTCTAACTATAGACCTTAACCAAAACTCCCATAATATCTTACATGATTTCATATAGAATCTTAATGGATTACACTAATCATTGTTATACCATTATCTTATAAAATACCCTCTAAAATAAAAAAACCGTATAAAAATCCTAAAACTCAATCCATGTTTTATATAACATTAAGATACAATAAAAAGGGTAAATCACCTAAAACTTGGTGTGTTACGTTCCCACAATACTTTGGATTTATATCATAAGAATGCTAGTAATTTTTTGTACTTAGAAAACATTGATCCTCTATTCATCATTGTATTCTCTTGATCATGAGATTCATCTTGAATGATACCATCAATTCATATAACTTACCAAAAACTAATAATATATCCTCATACCTCATTCTTTTTTTTTCAAAATCTATATGGGTACATGTAGAAATGTATATTCTAGTGTCATATCATTGTGATCCTTTGAAATCACGTTTTCTAGATAATTTATGATCTTCTTCGACTAGGATATATGAAATACATTATGTTCAGATCTCAATTTTTCTGGTAATTCCAATAGATAATCCATATCACTAATCAATTCCAGTAATTCCAAATTGAAAATGTATCAACGTGAAAATTTACCTTATATTCCCCAATTTTCCTTCTATATCCTTGGAGATAATTTCAACGGAATATTATTTTCTACATAAATTAATAGTTCCTTAAGATGATAATCTATATATGATTTATGAAAAATCTATGTTGCCACAATTATTTCCATAACCATTCAATATTTTCTAGTTGTCTCTTAAATAATGATATGTCCCAAAAATGAATCTTTTACGGTCTCTACCTACAAAAGTGTAGACTACAAATTATAGTCGTAAAATATATCAAAAGGACCAATGTATATTCAGTATTGATATAATAACTAAACAAGTGGTATGTGACCCTCCCTTGTGCCTCTAAAACTAATAAGAAACCAGGATCATGTATTATAATATTGGGATCACCTTTTTTGATTACCCTTCCATATAAGGATGATAAACCATGATCATGGTCAAATGGATACCCAATTTTTCCTTTAAATATTTCCAAATATATGAGATAAAATGAGCATCTCAAGCATAGATCATTAAAAATTGTATTACATTCAATATTACAATATCTCAAATATTTATTTTTTTCGAGTATTTCATGATATTGGCTTACAATATTGGCAGGAAGTGGTTTAAGTTAGTGAGAATACCCACTATAACCTGTATTAAATCATGTTTATCAATCGTTCTAGGAAGTCCTTTTACAAAATACATAGATATGTTCTCCCATTACAAGATAAGGATGGGTAATATTTCAACATACTATTTGGTTATTGGTGTCCATCCATGATATACTAAAAATAGATATATATAAATAAATATTATATTACATTACATTTAATTCCATCACATCATATTTTAGTTCTCAATGCCATAAATATCTTTTTAATTCATTGATGGCAGAAAACCATTGATTTTTGTTATGCAGAAATTAGTTTTTCTTGAAAATATTTAAAAATGACTATACAATCTCAAAAAATAAACACTGATTCCCTATTCTATATTAAACCATAAATGGTCTCCCCATCATTTAGTTTTTATGTAATTATATAGAAATTAGGATGCATTCTTTCAGTGTCTATCAATTTTTCAACAACATCAATAAAAAGAGTCACTTGAATGAAAAATATGACTTCAAGTTTATCAGTGAAATCCTATTTCATATCAATAGTCATACAATTCAATTTCCATTGATGACATGAATAATTATATAATTGATTATATTACATTTACTAAGAGAATATACCATTGAACTTCATCTTCCATTAATATAAAATAATACAATGTTTGAATTTAATGATATTTCATTCGTATTCTTTATATTGGGTATGAATAAATTTTTTAAAAGATCTATTTCTAAAATTTATGGTATATGAACATTATGAATTTATGAAAAATTATATAATTATGTCATGTTTTCAAATAATAAACCACCATAGAAAACTCTAAATAATTGTTTGGATCATTATTTTCATGAATTATTAACAGTAATACTCCATATTCTACCACATGATCTCCATGCAAGAGAACACAAATATTTATTGAGCTAGATACATAAAAATTCCTTCACATAACTTACTAAGTTCTATAAAAAATTGTATTTTTTTGAATTAGGCCTTCATTTTTTTTCCAAAAATGATTTTTTGGAAATCCACACTCTAACAAAATGGACTGAAATATATTATGAGAATTTCCATTGGATATGTGATTAACAATAGGTCTTAAATAGTTACAGTAATAACCTTCTAGTACTAGAATGTTTCATATATAATATAAAAAATTCAATATTTTCTAATAGAAATCAACTTTTGTCTTTCTAGGTTCTGTTAATATCATTATATATTATTTATTTACAAAAGTAATAAATTAGTATATTTAGGCCTGTAGAAAAAGGTTGGAAGAGGGGAAACTATGGGATTTAAAATAGTTTACACCAATGGCATCCCATTTAATTATGTTAACAACCATCATCATTAGACTGTAAATGTTGTGGAAAATTAATCTCTCATAGACTGTAAAAACAAGAGAGTCCTAATATTTCGTTTCTATATCCCCCCCCCCACATTGCGTGAGACACTCAAGTGTTGTTTCCAAGCCTCTAACAACACTTAGGGATTAGATATTTGATAGATAAAGGTATAATACCAAGTCCTTGAAGCGAATTATAAACCTTTATTGATTCAATTTACATATCATCAAGCTCCATTCCACTGTACCTACAAATTATGAGTCATGTCCACATATCACCGAACCATTGTTGTCGTGAAAGGATCCCCCTACTTCATATATCAAAAAAATTTAATTCCATTCCATGTTCATGAATATGATGGAATATCTTCCAAAAATACCACAACAATATCATCTAGTTACTATTGATTACATAATTCATCAATTATATGAAAAGAATTTGTGCATCAATAATTCCAAAGTGAATAACCAAATATTCAAAATTATAATAATGACCCATACATGTTTTCTTTAATATATCATATTCTATAAATAATAATTAGTGATACCAAGATACTAGATCAATTTTAGATTACCATTGGGCTCCCATCAATTGATTAAAAAGTATATTAATAAAAGTTATTTGATATTAATTCTTTATTATATCTAATCTATCATATAATGATCAAAACATAGTCTAAATGAAAAATATTTATTCTTAAAAAATAATTGGGGTAGGCCAAGGTGTTATGATCTGTCTTATGAACCCATTAAACTAAAACACTTCAAATTAGATCTCAAACTCTGTTAATTTTGTTGGAGAAATTCTACATGATTTATGTTAAATTGAATTCATCCCAAAATGGATATAAATAAAAAACTCCAGATCCATTTTTTGTGGAAAACTAGTGAAATTTTCAGGAAACACATTAGGATAATGATCCAGTAACATATTAATATTTCTACTCTCAAATATGTCATTATTCCAAAAATTGACTAATTTAAATTATTTTATAATTATTATAATCATTGATTCAAAATATCACGCTCTTCCTATAATCACATCATACCTTCCTTTAATGAGATGTGTTTTTCCATGATAAGATATAAACCATTAACATTTCCCATTAAAAGGTTTCTAGCTCATGAAATCAACTAATAATATATTACGATAATCAAGTAAAATACTTCTAAGTACAAAAAACAAAAGTCTCAATAAAATGGAAATTTCAAAAAAATCATATTATTAAGAGTGGTACCTCAAACAGTTAAATGGACTTATTTGTAATTTTTGATCACCTTATAAACCCCATATAACTTCTTACCCATTCCCACTACATCCTTTGTTATAAGTTATTGTTTTATTATATGTGGAGTTAGAGTGTTCTTGAAATAAACTTGAATCACTTTTATTTTTAGGATGGTAATTGTTTAGATGAGACCTACCAGTTTAATCATAAGATTTATAAGATACATGAGTTATTATTCCTACAAGGCACTTTGTATCACTATGATAACATGAAATAATATGTACTATATGATTATATTTGTGAAATGAATTTGGGGTTTTCATGCAATCATTCATCATATAATCGAACAAAACAAATTTGAAGCATCCATGATTGATTTTGGTTCATGGTAAAAAAGCTAAATGATTCAGTTGTTTGATTATTATATTATCCACCACTATTGAAGTATGTTTCTATACAAAAATTATTTCCAACATTATTATTCCATTATATTCCCATGGAGACTATACTACCTCATCTAGTTGTGTTTTTAGAGATATTCATTTCTCCCAAAAAATCTATATTAATCCTATTAGTAAAATAAGTAATAAATGTCACAAGTATTGTATAATGAATCTCATGTTATAGTCCAAAAATTTTGAATTCATTCATGTATACACTAGTAGATACTTTTGTAAAAAAAACTATGTTCTTAAACTTATTTTTGTATTTTGTTACTAAATGAATTTTATAATTTAACAACAATCTATTTTTTGTTCTAAATTTATTGAAGTTGTGAGGATAGAAATATTTATTGGGAAATTCATTGAATCCTTCCTATGTAAAGAATTTATCAGTATTAAATTTTATATCCAAATACCATCACAGTATATCCAGATCCCCAAACATGTTTACATCTGACTTGATTTTTAGATTATCAGGGGTTATAAATAAATCCAATATATGATTTGTTTTTTAGAAAAAAAATTATGTATTTTATGGTTCTATATACCCTTAAAATTTTGGTGGATTTTGTTTCTTAAAATGAATACCATGACCGTATTGACGTGATTAATCATTTTAATTTCCCTTATTAATTTTTTTAAAATTTTAAACAGTGATCTACAGAATCTATTAATTCACCAGGGGTTCAAGTGATAACATTTTTTCTATTGCCAACTCTATTAAGTCTCTAGGTCACAAAACTAATTCTATTTATCTATAGTTATAAAAAAACCACTGAGTGCTACATAGTAATACTTTAAATATAAAATATTTCAAATAAAAAAAATAAAAAATAATTATCAATGTTTTCCAAAAAAAATATAACATGAGAAATGTAGTCTTGTTTGGAATCACCACTAATAATGTATAATTTACTAAACTCATCAAATAAAATGAGCATAATGAGATGAAAATACAATATAATTGATTTATTAAACATTTTATACATATACCATTCTGGTATATTTATGTTCACAATAATGATTTTTTCTAAAAAATTATTTTATACATTTAATGTTCTGATATCCTAATTTTTTTGTTATCATCCCAAGGTGATGTGATTTTTAAGACTGATAAAATTTTTAATATACCCAACAATATCATTGGATTTAACCATGATGGATGTTCCACTATAATTTGGTGTCTTCCCCCTGAAACCAAAGGGAAGAAAAAAGTTACATTGGCATATATGAATTATAGGGGATGGTTTTTACAATTTAGAATGAACTGATCCATTTAATAATAAATATAATCAATAAAATAAACAATATTATTAACATGAATAATTAATACATCTCACATTAATACCAATAAAATAAAAATATGAGAGTTTTATCCACAATGTTATCTAAAGGGGAAAATGGAAACCAAATGATTTATTAATTTAAGAAACACAAATATGGTATCACTTAAAATAATCATAGAGAGATTCTCTAGGTTACAAACATTTTGATAATGTAGGATCATGATTCTCCACTATATATTTATATGCAATTTAATTTACTTGTTTAATGAAAAATAACGTCTCTATATGTAAAAATATTCATATGTAGTGGTTGAGTAACCATACCAACTAGGATTTAATCCATGATACATTACAAATCCTTCCACGATGAAAGTACAACATTATCTCATAGTGTAAAGTATAATTTACAATAATTTATAAAAAATAAAGTATTTTTCCTTTTTTACAATATTATAAATTACAACCATAAATAATTTATTCATTTATTTAAATTTTCATACCGTACCAAATTCATCCACTCAAAAAGATATGCATCTCATATTAAGTCTCAAAGTCATGAGAGGGTACTTATAGATCCAACAAGTCATCACTAGGTGACGAATCCCTAGGCGGCTCCAATCTGGAATATCACACCTTTTACCAAGTCATTACCAATTAAAAATAACAGAAAACAACCATTTATTAAAATTACTTTTATCAAATAATTACACTTAAATAAATATTCTGTTTAAAAATTTTAATAAAAAATCCTTATTTAATTAAACCCATTCCCTAATTTTAAAATCATAATCTAAAATTGTAAGTTGATTGTATTTTATAAAGATATTGATATTCCCTTGTTCTTATATCATAAACCATAATTTTATTATTGAAAAAATTGTATAAATATTTTATTTTTAAATCCACTATAATTATTAATATAAAATAATACATCATGTTCTAGAATAAATAGATAAGATAGAGAATCCACTTACCTCTTAGTAGAGGAAAGAAATGGTTAACCACACATTATAACCTCTACATACAGCCAAAAAAACATATTTCTAAAAATTGATACAATAAAGATAGAATAAAAACACGTCATTTATTATAGATATATCCATAATATATTATATTTAATGTTCAATTTGAGATTATATGAGAAGATCTAGAAATTATTACATAAAAATTCTTATTGTTTATGCTAGAGATCCAACATACTTAGATCTGTTAAACCAAGCATTGAGATCAAATGGAATCAGTAGAAATTAGTATTATAGGAGTAAATTTTTATTGATTGAGGGAAAAATTGAAAAATTATGGTTTTTAGAAGTAAAACCGAGATAAACACTAATTTTTATTAGTTTTAATGCACATCACATGATTAGGTCACATGGTTTTGGAATCTTTGTGCTAACTATGGGCCAAATGAAATCTCTAAAATGACCCCTACATTTTTTCATGATTTAAATAAATATACATTAATAGTATGTTTCCCTCTATCTCTACTTGAAAGGATTCTCCTAAAAACAACAAGGATGGGAAAAACTATGTGCCAATTCCGTGCCTGCCTAGAAACTCCAAAACTCTCTTATATGGTTTCTTTGATAAGGAACACAATTTCGTCTATTTTTTCAACAATAAAACACATCTTAACCACTTAAAACCGATACAAGAAAACTCCTCCCACCCAAACCATGTGATATATTACTTCAAAGTTCATAATAAATTTTTAATGTTCCTAAAATGAAAGTTATTACTTTAGATCTCTCATATCATAATCATGGAATATAATATTCAGTAGAACCTATTAACACTTCCTTATTCATACATCTATAGAAGGTTCTGGTTATAGGTTAGACTTATAAATTTAATATACATGGATTCGATTATCATTTGGATAAGCTAGATCATATTTTCTTCTTTCATATACTTCAATGAATAAGAATAGAACTAGTAAACATTCTTCTCATTGATACATAATATTACAATAGTATGTTGTGTAGCTTCTTATCAATTATTCATTCAACTATAATGATTTATTTGGTGATTAATGAGTGGATAACATCATCCCTTAATTCAACGTACTCATAAATTTATACAACTACTTGTTATATATGTATTATATATTTCTTCTATTTTAACACCATCAAATGCCATATTTCAATTAAAAAAAATTTTAAATATGTTTATCTTTTAATCTCATAGAAAATTATAACTTTTGATTTCCGAATATTTGAGTAAAATAATTCTTAAACACTTCTTGATGGTTTGGAGAAAGAATAAAATTGTTTCATTCTTATGATATAAAAATTTTCATTGGATACTTATTTATTTAACTCATCTGGGAAATTCAGTCCTGTTAGTTTTATTGATACTTCCTTAAAAGAATGTTCACATAGGTCCTATAGCATGTGGCATGGAATTCCCTCATCATCATCATCCTCTTTAGATGGATGATTCAGTCTTCATCAGCATCAACTTCTTCACCCATAATCGGTTATATCTTTATCTAATATTGATTCATGATCATGATTTTTATCATCATGTATGATCCATGAAGACCACTATTCATGCAATATCTAGTTTTAATCACATTCATCAGAATATAAATATTTTGGAACCATGACTTTTCACTTAGTATATCTATCATAAGATACTATGTAGATTATCTTTTGGGACCCCAAAAACATGAATGTATAATATATATTATTTTACAATATTTTTAAACCTACACTATGTAAGATAAATCCCTTTATCTATTTTCAATAATTATTTATGAAAGTATATTAATACTCATATGGGAAATAAAAGTGTTTTAAGTGAAACAAGTTAATATAATTTTTTGTCATTTTTTCTCTAATAGAAAATGTAACATATTGGTTTTAGAAATATAATATATTGGCCTCACCATTGGTTAATTTGATTTTTCAATTTTTCTAATCCAACATTCAACTTTCCATAAATTCTTCAAATGATTTTCGATCTTCTTGAAATTATTTTTTGACATCAATAATCACTTTATAACATTATACAAGGAATATCTTTTCTAATATATGTTAAAATAATGCTTAAAATAGAATATATGGGTCCTTTATGACTATATTTCAATGGATTATAATCTTCATGTTCATCTTCTTACAAAAAAATGAAAAAAAAATCACTAAATCTTGATTGGACCTCAATTTAAAGGATCCATAAAAAGAAATGTTGTCTATGGATTAGTCATGTGTAATGTAACAGCATGAAATCCCATCAAATGAACCATGAGATCAATCTCAATCGACTATGTAATGTTACACTCAGCTTTATCCATTTTTCACTATCTTTATAAAAGTATATTTCAACTAGGCTGAAGTTATTCTTCTCGTAGAAAAATTATCATGTTTTTGGTAGATATGTGAAAGAACATTAAATAGTACATTTTGACCATTATTTCTATTAAGGGAATTTTTATTTCATTATTAAATGGTAGTTACTCAAATACATAAAATATTATTTCCATATTCGAATGGATCTTTTGGAATCATTAATAGTTTTACTTCTATTTTTATATAAATATGACAATATCATGTACTTTCTCTGAGATATTCATCTCTATTATAAAACAAAATTTCATAGTTGAAAAAACATAAGCATCTATAATTAGTAACTCATCATATTTACCATGTAAGACATCTAATAAACAAACTTTCAAGAATACTTTTTTCCTTCAATTATCATGTAATATAAATAACTCACTACTCAATATATTTCCTTGAGAGTGAACTCCATTTTTCTCAAAATAGTTTGTATATATTGTTTCCTTCTAATATATTCTCTTTCATAATATATTGGCATCATATAATCCACTTCTTCCATGATACACATTGAAAAAATACAATTAAAATTCAATGAGGGATTAATTGTGCTCTCTAAGAAAAAAATATATTTTTACCAACCGATTATATTAGAGCTATTAAAAAAGACTCAGAGATACCTAATAAATAATGTTAAGGATATTTTTATTGTATTTTATCTCATGTAACATTATAAATCATTAATTATACTTTAGTTGGCACTTATTTGTGTTTTTTGGGATTTTAAATTTAAAACAACGAAACCTAATAAGTGATTTTTAATATAATAAAAATAAAAATTGAATATTTTGACATTTTAATAAGAAATAATATTATCATAAAATTGGATATAAGATCACATCATGGGAATCTTATATTAGTATAAAATTTATTCACTAATTATGTAACATCCAATCATGAACTGTAATTATCAACTTATGTTATAGAACACATTATACCATTGTGAACTCATTAAACTATTAAGACAAACATACGTCATGGTGTAAATTAATGAACATACCAGGGTTATTTAATGTCACTAATCTATACTAAACTCCAAGATATATAATTCATCCCTTTACTCCATAAAATATTCTATATTTTCAAATTGTCAAATCAAATAATAAATAAGATATGTAGAAGAGGATGAATAATTACCAAGAAAATAAATAATTTTTGGAAAACTATATAACAATACCATTACACACTCATTTTCATATCTCAAATGAGTATTAAAAATATAAAAATGATACGAAAAGATCTTGGGAAATAGAGTACCTCTATCTGGATAAAACCATTGTGATATTAATATAATAAATTGGAGTTGAATAAGCTATGAGATGAATAAAATAAATAAAAATAATATAAACTATAACAAATGAAATATAAAGTACATTCAATACGAAACAATAATTGAAATAAAACTACTAAAAGTAAGACTATTCTACATTAAAAAAATTCATCCCCATAAATTAAATCTTGGTTCTCCTTTTATAGTCATGGTGTATGCTCTTAAATCTATCATTCATCAATTGACAATATTTAAATTTTAATAGAAGCACCCCATGATTTTCACTCAATGAAATATTTTTTATTCTTCTCTCAAATTTTGGAATGTTACACAATTATCCCCAAATAAATTATTATAAAAATATATGTAATGATAGAATAAATAAATTTAATACTTATTATTATTAAGTAATTTCATTACAATGCTCATTATAAAAACATTAAGTTATTTTATTAAAAATGAAGTAAAAATAGTGTTATTAATCAATTTTTTATACGGATTAGTCTATTAAATTAATTTATAAATTATTTAATTTTAATTCGAAAAATTAAATTTTCTTGTTATTATTTATGTTAAAATTATTATAATGTGATTTTTTTGGTTTTATTTAAATATTAATTTTCTATGAATAATGAACACTAACATTTTTTTGTAAAAATATATTTTTTTATTTGAAAAGGCGAGTATAATATTATTATTAGATCCTAAAATAATATAATTATAATTTAGTTTTGAATAATATAATTAATCACATAATAACCACCACTATATGTGATATTGGTATAAAAATACTTTAAGACATAAGGATACATTTTTTGTCATAAAATTATTTTTAATCATGCATTGTGGTATAATTATAAAATAAATTTAATTGAATTATAAAGAGTGAGTTGTTTAAATTAGAATATATATTTATAATAATTCCAAAAAACATTATTTCATATCGTTAAATTAATATTTGGGATTAATTTAAATTATGAACTATAAAAATTCACCACTATTGTTAAAGGATAAATCATGTTAACCTAGGATAAAACTATGTGATGAGGCCATTTTTTCATAATAAATCCTATTATAGGAATTAATCACGGTCAATATAACCATATTATTGATATTTATTTATTTATTGGACACTTTTCTTGGAATGTGTCCAATATAAAATGTTATATAAAGAAAAATTCAAAATTATCACCCTCTTATTATGAAATATCTTTTATATTATCAGAAAGGGGAAAAGTGAGTTGTGATAGAATATAAGTTTTTATATAGAGAATAATGACATTGTTATCATGATGTGATTTTATTTATAGTCATTATTAATTATATAACTATCTTAAATTCTTATTCAATTCAAACACATTATTTATTTAATAAAAAAGAAAAGAAAATAAATTAATTTATTGATATTAATAGTAATATAATTTGAATAAATTATCTTGTTCCACCAATATTTTAGAAAATTAAAGAATATTTGGGTTATGTAAAAAATATTTTATTCTAATTACATTTTTTTTATGTTTTCAAAATGAAATTAAATGAATAGTATCAAAATTGATATTAATGATACTTTATAATAAATAAAATATTATTACATGATTTAAAATTTATATTATTTTTAAATTCATTTTGTTTAATGTATTTGGTTAATAATATCAATAATATTACATTTATAGTCTATTTACCTTTTTATATTATCTTTCTCAACCCCTATAGAGTAAAAACATTAATATAGCTATATTTACCAAAAATGGTTTTCACATGTTAAATAAAAAATAAGAGGGTGAAAAAAGCATTGAAACATGTAAAATTATTATTTTATATTATTAATTTGAATCACCATCATGTTATATTTTCATAATATCAATTTGTAACCTTTATTGTACAAAAATTAATTTATATTAATTTAATACTTTAAAATATTATAAGAGTGCCCTCCCCTACTATATAAAAGGGAACCACATCGGTAATTTTCATCAAACTTACAAAAAATTAACCCAAGAAATTCCTAAATACCTTCCATAAACTCTTCATATATCTTATTTGTATTTTATTCATCATAAAACCAACATAGAAAATCTTTTGGTGTAAACCTTAATTCATTGTCTAAATAAAGGGTATAGATTATAATCAAGTGTTTTAGTTTTATTTATTATTCTATATAATTAAAATATTATCCAACCATCATAAAATAAATACACTAGTAAATTAAATATAAATATATTATGTTATGTTAATTTAATAACTTAAATGCATCTCCACTTCCATGAAATGGGAAATGAAACCATAATTCGTATGTATGATAGACTACTGCCTCTCAAACCGATTTTTTTTCATAACCACATTTTGTATTAGGTTTTAAAGACGAAATTTAGGTGTATATATATATCATATATTTTTCTTTAAAAAAAATTAACATATAATGTAATTTCACACACTTCTATTCACTAAAAATTGTTATTTTTGTTTGTGTGTATGTGTGGACTACCACATCCATGATGTAATGGGCTTCATTTTTCATCATCACTTCAAAAGGATGATATATATATAAGTATATTTAATGAAATAATATATTATTTATTATATTATTATAATATTATAATGATAAAATAACAGTTTCATTCTTTTCATATGATAGATGAAAAATGGAATCATTATTAATGTATACAAACAGCTTACCATCCCAATAATTGTAACATGGTTTATTTATCCTAAGCACCCTTAATTATTCATTTTAAAATCATAATTAGTTTATAAAAATCATTATTATTTCATGATTATTATTCTTGGGATGATGGAATAATGATCTTTTTTACCATAGATAGTCAATCATTATGGGTATATGAACTGAATATCAACTACTGTCTTAAATAAACATAAATGATTAATTAATTGAATATTATATATTTATAAATAATAAAATGATTAATAAAGATTTAAAATAAATAATTAATATAATTTTATCTTTCATGAAGATAAATAATGTACCAAACGAGTTGGACCCGGGGTAAGGGACTTTTTAAAAACCCCTTTCTATGTATTCTTTGTTGCTCTTTTCCCATCTTATTATTTTTAAAAATATCTTATTAATATATTTATATAGACTTAAAATAATTATTAATTGTATTTTTTATATTTTTTAAATTTCATGAAAATGTTTTCCAAATGAATCTTTTTATAAATGTTTTGAATTTATTTATGAAAGATAAATGGAACGTTCTATTTTATCATATAAGACTACAAAAAATTTTCCTTCCACCATATTAAATATTTTATTTTTAGATTCCACTATAATAATCCTTGTTTTCATTCAACGATAAAAACCTAATGACCTTTTTTTGGAAATATTATTTATTAATATTTGGAAATATTAATTCAATGGAAATTGATATTTAAATATCGTGAAATTATTTCCTAGGTGTGAAAATAGTATTTTTTTTAAACAGTAATCATTATATCTTATAATAATGTTAATTTATTATAAATTTTATTACGGATGTTAGTTCCATTTTAAACTAATTACTTTTTGGTACAAGATAAAACCCAAGTTAACTGTGGAAGATTTATGTTAGAATTTGACTAAAAATGTTATTCCATTTGTTATAATGAAGGATACTCCATTAGCAACTGTTAAGGTTATTATATTTTTATAATTGAATGTTATAGTATATACATGAGTGATTTTGAAATGTTGTCTCATTTTAACCAAATTATTTATTTATTCATGATATGGTTTTTATGGACATATAATTACTTATTTCAATAATCAAATGGCATTTTTTGACAAAGAGTAATATATACTTTTTATGTGATAAAGTATAATTTTTGAAATATGATTTCACGATATTATTGTGATTGATAAGAAATATTTAATTGTTTTAACTATACAATATGATTTACAATGAATTTTTTCAAAAAAAAAATTTGGTAGTTAATTTCGATTCTTCTCTATGAGAATGTTTATTTTCAACTGAAATATTATTTCAAAAATTTAAAATTTCTATAAGTATACATGTAATAATAGTTTCATTCATTATATTTATGTTCTATTCAAAAAACATTTATATTCATCCAGTGTTTTTAAAAAATTCACAAGTTATTTAAGGGTTTTTAGGGTCAAGGGTGTGGTTATGGTAAATATTCGATGATTTTTCATAAAAAAAGAACTTTTTAAAAAATAAAATTTTTTTGTTAAACATATATACTAAGTAAATGTTTTTACTTTGAGATACATAATTTTTTTTATATAGGTGGTGGAAAAATCCTCTAATACACTACTCCACAAAAATATTCAAATTTAGTAAAATGAATTCTTGACGTAATATTTAAGATTAGGTAATGTTTATGTCTATATCCTAATAGTTGGTATTATATATAAGTTTTAGATATTTTTATAGGTTATCATAATGTTACTAAATATCCTTAAAATATTTTTATTTATTTTTTACATGATATATCATTTTAATATTACCAAATTTATTTATCTAAACTATGTTTGTTAAAAAGGGATTTAAACATACAAATTTTGGTAAAAGAATTGGGAAGGAACCAATAGAAATCAATCCTTTTAAATAGGTAACATGGAATGCTTAGAATTTAAATTGATATATTTTCCATAGTTATTTATTTATAGAAAAATGATATAAATAGTGGTGTCATCCATGAAAGATAAAAAGTTGATTTACCAAAAAGAAAAATTTCAATGGTTGATCATTTTTTTGAGAAAATACCCACTAGAATTCAATGGATATTCTGACCTAGTGTTTAATAATAGAAGGATGAATGATTTGGTAAATCTATTGAATGTCATGGATTTATTTATCCATAAAAATGAAACTCCTTCATTTTTTCATTTTGAAGGTGAAACTAGCAAGTGGTGGTTAACGGCTTCGAATATAACATAAATATAAGAAATTTATTCCTTTTAGTGGGATGAATTAAACAATATTTTCATTGAGAAATATTTTCCTATGTATAACCAACATATTATAGAAAATAATTATTGGATTTGAGGAAATAGTTGGGAAAATCACTGGTTTCATTTGAAGAAAATTTCACTTGATTTCCATGGTATGAACCATATTTTATCCAGGATCTTGATAGTAAAATTAATTATTTTTACTTAGGATTGAATAAAATATATCAAATATGATTAGATTCCCATGAATTTTAAATATATTAAAAAACATTTCGATACACCAAGAATAATTAAATGGATTGTTTTGGTGATCTAGTGTTCTATGAAAAGAAGCATTAAAAGAGTTCTAGGTGGAAGGAAATGGGAAAGAACGTATACCAAACAAACATTAAGGTGATAAACAACGAATTTCATGTTTGTGAGTGTGCTGAAAATAATCTTGGGGAATGTCCTCTATAATCAATGATGTTCTTCTAATGTGGTAAGTTATTGTATATGGATCAAGATTTCAATGAAAAATATTTTTTATGGAAATTTCAATTTTTATTGGAATTATGTCTGTGATATTAAATGTAATGAGATAGATCATTATTTTTATAAGTGTTAAAATAATAATCTAAATTATAGTAAATAGTCAGACTATATGTTGAATGGTGTGGTGAAATCATTTGAAACTTCTTTGAGAGATTTTGGGTCACCTAATTAAGGGTTAATCAGTGAATTGCAATTTAATTCATATTTATATAATGTTTTGTTAAATTCGTGGTCTAAATATTCTTTAATTTATTTAAAAAGTTAATAATTTTTTAATTTCACCTCATGAAATGAATCTAAAACAATTAGTAAAAGCATCTGAGAAAATTATAATGAAAAATAGAAATGATAGGAATCCTTTACTTTTTTTATGGAAACACATTACCAACAAATATTCTTATATTGTACATATTATAAATTTATATTATAGGTATATATTGACTCTTAGTTTTCCATGATATGAAATTTCATATAGCTAATGATGTTATTTTTTAGAAATAGTTTTAGTTTTGTATACTTTAATAAATTCATGACATTGATAACATATCAATAATCAAAGATGTTGTTAAAAGATGGAAATGAAATTTATCATACACATATATTTTAATGTTTGTGAATTTTATAGATTAATGATCTCCTAGTAGAAAAATAATTCCTATATTTTTTTAATATTATTTTACCAATGTAAAGCTTAGTTAGGAAGTTTAATTTACAATTGAATTAGTAACTGATGTTGAGACTATTGCAAAACAACCATATCTAATAGTTCATGAAGAAATTTTGGAATTTGTAAAGTTTTTGCAAAAGTTTCAAGATAAGGATTTCATTCATCTATGTTCTTCCCTATGGTATGCTCTTATTTTATTTTTTTAAAATGAAATATGGTTCAATGAGACTTGAAATGGATTATTAAAACATTAATAGTATCACTATTAAGAACCTATTTTGTTTTCCACATATTGGTTATTTGTTTTATCGGATTCTGGGATAATATCACCTTTCAATGATTTATCTAATGTCATGATTCCATAAATTAATTGTATAAGAGGTATATATTCTTAAAAAATAGCATCTTAGACTTTATATGGGCATTATGAGTTTGTATTTATACCCTTTGGGTTTTCTTATACATTACCTCTATTCATTGTTCTTATAAATGTAGTTTTCCTATGAATAATAAAATGTGTTATTATATTTTTATTGATTATATATTTTTATATTAAATATATTTTTTGTAACATAAAAGTCACATAAGGATTATTTTACAAAAAGATAATGAAAGTTAGTTTCCGAAAAAAATTATCAATTGCGAATTTTGGTTTCAACAGAATTTTTTCCATGGATATATTGTCTCTAAAGATTGTATAATTGTTGACTCATATTAAAATATTTTTATAGAATAATAGAAACAAATAATAAATGACATATATATTCACAATTTTCTTGGATTAGCATGTTACTACCTTTAATTTTCTGAAAACATTTCTTGGTTATCTAACCCACAAACTATGTTACCATGGAAAAGATAAAAATTCATATATATGAAAAAATGTAAAGATTATTTTAAAGAAAATATCGGTTAATTATTTAGTTTTCGACCTTAACTCTATAAATAGTTATTTTTTAATATAAAATGATATTTTATTGAAGGTATTTAGTTTATTTTAATGAAAATTGTAAAATAATTTTTTTGATGTAGGAACTTCTTCTAATTTTATTAGGTGTTAGTACAATCGTCTCTATCGATAATAAGTATTGCAGCCTAGAAGGTGGAACATGTTTTATATATAAATATAGAATATATTAATAATGGTAGGTTTTTATATTGTAATATTGATTAAGAATGTGTTATCATTTTTTGATAAATACTATTTTTCCCTTTTCATTACGATTTGAAAATCGAATTGTTGAGTTAATCTCATAGTTCTCAATTTTCCATTCATCCTAGAAGGACTATGATGCACATATACATTCGGGAGTATTACTACATGGATTGAATTTAACGATACATTATTTAATATACCCTGAAATTTTTGACTTTTTAGTGGGTCAAAGTAGAACAATAATTATTCAAGGCTATGATTCAAAATTTTCTAGTGCCATAGTAGAAATAGGAAAATTGACCCTTGGATTTCATCATGATATTTCTAAATACATCATGAGGAAATAATTCAATTTGGATTCTTATTTATTCACAAATAATGTTTATATATTTCCTTGTTATTATATCAATATTCACATCTATAACACATGGAGATAGTTAGGTTAAATCGTGTTTCTTTCTCTATTTTTTTCATCAAGTTCCCAGATTCAGCAATAATTTTTCGAAAGGGCTTCATAAGTCATTTTGTAATAAATTGAAAATTAAATACACATTTTCATTCTAATTTTTATAGATATTCCAAGATAAATATACAAACCATTGAAGACACTCTTCATTCTTATTCAATAGTTTACTAGGGTCTTGGGATCATCTTACTTCATTGGATGTGTTATCTTATAAAAACAATTTTCAATTTAGTATATAGATGGAGCCTTTTAAGACATTATATGGAAAATAGCATCAAAACCCATTTTTGGGATGATGTGGGAAAAAGGTAGTTAATGGGACATATTTGGTACAGTAAATAGTAAAGAAGGTAAATATATTTCAGAAACAAATAAAGATGACTTATAGAATGTGGAATATCTATATAGATAACTAGAAAAAAGATTATTCCTTCATGGTTAGATATCATGTTTTTATGAAATTATCATTGTGGAAAAGTTTATTAGTTTTATTAAATAATGTAAGCTATATTACTACTTTATTAGTCCCTATTAAATCCTTGGGAAATATGTTTATGTTTCCTACTGTGTGGCCTTTCCTATGAATTTATCCCATGTGCACATTAAATTTCATGTTTTGATATTAACAACATATGTGATGAATTCATCTCATATTTTGATACTGAAATTAGTTCAATTCTAATATAACCATTTTTATGAATAAGAATAACATGCACAAATTCTTGATGTTGTATCATGCCCTGAATTCCACTTAACAGTGCCTCGAGATGATAGGTCATAAGACATCAAGTGTTCCTCTATAAATGCCAGAGGATTCTGACTAGTAGCGAGATCCTTGGTTGTGTTTGTGGAAATAATATGCACTAATCCATCATATTGTTGAAAAGTAATATAATTTTAATCAAGAAATATTGATAAAAATATATAGGAATCTTAAAAACAATAATATATACAAAAAATATGATCATTTTAATTATTATATATAAAAAGTGAGAATAAAGAGATGGGGATAGAAGAATATACTAAAATATGGAAAATATAAAAAATTGAAAAAACTACTTATAAAAGAATACCGAGAATATTCTCAATCTCTTAAATTGTTCTCCATCCTAAATATTCAAATCAATCAACCATCAAAAGATACACAATTCCATTTATCTAATCCTACGATTTGAAATCTTCTTGGGTGCCAAGGGGTTCTCTAGGATGGTGAGTGATAGAATCTCAGTTGGTCGATACCCATGGTTTGTATTCCAATCAATTTTGTTTAATGAATAAATGGTATTGTTCCATAATAATAAATTTAGTGAAATAGATACATAAATAAAATAATCATTAGTGCATGTTCCCAAATGGAAAACTAACCAAAACCATGTACATGGGACTATGACGGATGTCTAAAAACAAAAACCTATGTATGTCATGCATTTATACAAGGGACATTGTAAACAAAGAAAATAAAGAATGAATTCCCATATGTTTATGATTTGGTAAGGGGACTCATTTTAAGAACATCATAATTAAATTATCCAATATAAATAAGAACTAACAAATATAGACTAAGAAATAATTAAGTCAAACCCATGGATGGTGTCTCTTTCCCATATAAGGAAGTCTAAATAGAATCCTAAGGGTCACTACAAGCAACCCCAATTGAACAAATTAAACTGAGTTAGTATATGGTTACCCATATAGGCATCCCTTATATTACCCAGTGAATAGTGAAGTCTGAGTCTGTACCAAGTATCTCACATAAAGGATCATGGATCACCCGAGTCATGCTATAACAATATTGCCAAGGATTCAATCCTCATTTTCTCCCCTAAGGAACTAGCATCACTCATGAGTATAATGTAAACTTCCTATAGAGCCAATATCTATAAAGATAATTATCACTCTTTTGACATCTAGTACATCCTAACCAAAAATGGTACATGCATCCATGAAATCCTTAAATTAGTAACCATGTTATATTCCGACCCCTAGTTGGTGAACATGGAAACAAAAAACCTATCACAAGGAATAAGATATATCCAATCACATGTCATCACTAAGGAATTGAAATAACTCATTTTATATATCTGTAAAATTATAAAATGCAATCCATTTAAGATGGAACAAGTAATTAAGAACCATATAAGCTTAGGGATGAAAGACATGATCCTATGGAAAGTGTAGTAATCATAATAAATATAATAAAATCCTATTCTCTATATATTGTAATAGTATATGTGTAAACAAAAAATGATATATAAACCAAACGAACAGTGAATTATTAGAGGCTCAATCATTATTAATAAAATATAAGACATATGGTACTCAATGTAGAGCATCATGAATAATCATGTTGATGTAAGTTATAAGGAATAGGGCTCAAGGACCTATTTCAAGGGAAAATATATGTCCCAAATAAATTTCAAGATTCAAGGTATTTTAAAAATGTGTAACACTAAAATGGAAATTAATCATTTAATTACTGAGAAATAGGCCATTTAGGCAGGAACACCAAAAGTGTAGGGATAAAAACAATGTGATCACCCTACAGTTGATTTTTTATGGATGGTACGGTCATAATGGACATTTGGGACCCCTATTGTTAATTTATTATTTATAAATGTGGTGTATTTAGAAGAGTATAGTTTATATCACAATTTTATGTCACATGAAATGAAACAAAACAAATGGGAAAGACCTATACCACCTTACTCAATGAAGTAACACTCAACTCATCATTTCTTGAGGCTTCAATCGACCGAAAATAGAAAAAACAAATTACCTAACGACAAGAATATATGGAAAGAGTAATCACATGTAAATTGTGAAACTTATGTGATAGGAATCTCGAAATTGAATAGATAATAAGGATGAAATTTCTGAGGTCATTATATTAGTTCTAAAGATTATGGATTCAAACACCAATAGGGGGAGATAGTAGAATCCCTATAAAGAGGAGAGGGGTGCTCCATGAATTTAAGTGGGATGAAAAAATGGATGTATAGGTGGAGGAGAATAAAGAACATGTTAGATTAATTACAAAGGGATAGTTTTTAAATTTAACCCATAAAAATGATTCATGGTTTGTCCCCACAATTGGTCAAATAATGTTGTAAGTCACTTCTTTAAGAGGGCACCCTACATGGTTTGGCACATGGTTTACCTAGACATGTGAAAAACATGCATTTGTGATCTATGCAAAACATGTAGTTGGACTCATGGGTATAAACCTGGGGTCACATGGTTTCATACAAATTTTTTTGGACCCATTCTCTCCAACTATCTACATAAACATGGTTTAGGGAAACCCTATGGATTGGGCAACAAGGCTTCTCCTGACTTTGAGTGCCAGGAATTTAATTGATTTTTGGGGATCCAAGCTCTGAATGAGCCATAGAACCCACTAATAAATCCCTGACCTATTTATAATTCATTATTAGGTACATTTATAAGAATTTGAACACAAAAAAGAGTCTATACTATTGAGAAAATACAAGATTTTACAACCTACGCTCATTATGTGAACATGTCCTCAAGTTCCCCTTCTAGGGATGCTACAACATCATTTTCCAAGAGTCTTACCCACTGTTGTATTACATCATACTCCTACCCACAGGTCTTATCAGGCATGCATCCTTCTTTCTATAACACTCAGATTTGAGGGACTTACCTGACATAGTGTATCTTTTTGTTACGACGTACCACTTAGAAATCCTGAGTTCTGTTGAGATTATTTGATTAAGACTTATTACAAGACTATGTTGTATCCACATGCTTTAAAATTAGCTCGACATTCTCTAAATAATCTTGTACGAGATAATGAACCATTAGACCTACCTCAACTCCCTCAAGCCAGCTTAGAGGTGAATGGTATGGTCTACCATAGAGGCATCATCCAAAATAATCTAAATATTTTCATAAAGGATTTTATTGTTTTGAAACTCAACTAGAGGAATATTATTTTCCTATGATCCACCAAAACTAAGGATATTGGCCAAAAGTATAATTCCATGAACCCACACATCCATATTCAGTGCCTAAAATGTTGTGTATTTTTTAATTTAAGTAAACACAAAAAATACAAAACAATGAACACAATAGAGGACCTTTTCAGGTTTAGGTTATGGAAAATTAGACTACATCTTGAAATTTATTTGATTTTAATTAAAATAAAACAACATGAAAACATTACTTATGTGCATGTTAACTCCAAAATTGAAGATGTATGAATTAGAATATCTATGATACCTCTGAAAAACATTATAAAACAGGGAATGATAATTTAATTCCCCAATAAGGGGATTTAAAAACATTGAAATACCTTTAAAGAGATCATCATTTGAAAATAAATTTTACAAAATAATTTTGAAATTATATTGATAATACCAAAAAAATACTTTCAGAAATACATTTTCAAGATAATATTGATATTATTTATGTGTTGAAAATTCTATAATAATTTGAAAATAATTACACTCAAATATTAATTTAAAAATAATCAACTAATTTTTCATAAAAAATATAAAATATTTTGAAATATAATTATTAAGGAAAGTTTAAACATTGAAAGATATGATATCTTACCCACATGAGGGATGGGTTGACGTCGTACTTCCATATCACATTTACAACATTGATGTTCTATATATTATTAGAACATTTTAATAATGCTTACATATATATACCTTCACTGGTGGTTTTACTCTAAAACATGAAAACATAATAACATTTAATTAAAAATATATATATTTTTATATAAATTCATAATAATTGATGAAGATACTGAGGCTCATCACATTCAGACATTATTTAAATACATGAAATGTTAATATAATTTACATTCCTGAATTTATTAAACCGATAAATCCAGTTTGAAAAATAATATTCTTTATATGAATTAGTTATTCACATCATATGTACATAAATTAAATTATTTAATAAATATGAAAATGGTACATGAATAAAATGTAACAATTTTTCAATAAAGGATATATCATATATTTTTAAATGATATTCATGAATGCATATATAGTTGGCACACCTAAAATGAAAGTTATGAATTAAGATCCTTTAAATGGATTATCTAAAAATACTATAACACATTTATAAACATATACTTTTGAAACAATATCTCTTCACATAAATTCATAATTAAATTAATAAAACATAATTTATTTAAATTGATTAATTATGAAAAAATTATCTTAAAATTATATAGATTTTTTTAATTATAAATTTTCATAATCTATATCCCGTGATCAAAATAATTTTTTAAATAAAAGTCAAATAATTGAATGAATAAAAATAATTTTCCATAAAAAAATAGTACTTCTAAAATACCTTGATAAAATAAAAAAACTAACTTACCAAATTTATGTGCATAATACTCTCTTCCTAAAACAAAAGACTATTTCTCTTACATTGTCACTCAAATTCTCAAAATTGTAATATAAAAAAGAAATATGATAGGGTCACGACCGTCTACCTCACCTTCCTCTACACTCTATGTGTGATATCCCAATAAAAAACCATTGAGTCCAAACTACATTATATTGTAGTAATATTCCTTACAATATACACTTAAAATAAATGTTTCTATTAAAATGTATTTATTATATTACTAGATTTTAAAAAAATGATATTTGGGTGGATGTAAATTGAGAGTGACAAAGAATAATTCTGGAAAAGGAGTACATAAAAATAGTATGGTTCATGTATCATTTATAAATGAAGTCCTTGAAAATCTATAACAAATCCCTTATTTGAAAAAATGTAATGAGGTGATATCAAGATACCATTAATATATATATATATTATTTATTTAATGATTTTGGATTGGAAAATTCTCATAAATTACCAACATATTCAAATTGTATCCATCATTTGTAGTTAAATAATTGAAAATAAAATTCAAATATAAATTTATTAGTTCACCATAGATCTGAATCAGTTTTCAAAAATTAATGATCCAAAAAAAATGTTGAAAAACAATGCACACCTAATTTAAGCTTTATAATCTATACAATTTTCAAATAGATATGATTGAATAAAAATAAATAATAATGATAATTGGGAATTGAAACATTAGAAAATGAAATTAGGATAATGATAAGAGGAAGATAAAAAACTATAAATCAGGTCATAGGTTCTAAAAATAAAATACACTGACCTAATATAGATCTGGAATACAACAATCATCATTTATTGATCCTAACTTGGACTGAAACCCTGATTTATTCTAATATTAGACTCTAACATGCCCAGATCTCCTTAATCGAAGCCCAAATTTAGTGAATTATTCTTCTTTCACATGTAGAAGAATCTAAACCAAACTTGACCTCTTGATTAGAAAACTCCTAGTTCTACCTTGATCTCATCCTGATCATTGAACATCTTCATTGATCCTTTCAGTGATTCATCAAGATCTCACCTCATCCTTCAATATTCCCAATCATTCCCAAGACATCACCTCTCATCTTCCCAAAGACTCCCAAAAAATCGAACACCAAATCAGTTTCCATATCTATAATTTCAATTAATTAATTTAATTATTATTATGTTTTTTCATTTCAATTTTTCTATCTGTATTTATTCTCAAATTTGTATAATTATATTCATAAAAAATGATAATTTTTTTTAAACAATTATATTATTTGATAAACAAAATCATAATTCATATGAGCTATAAAATTTTATTAATATCCATCACATATATAATTTATCAAAAAAAATTAATTTAAGAGTACCCAAATTTTTATTTATTAATACCCACAGTGAAATCGTTTATACATTAAACTATTCTTATAATCATAATAATTATAAACATTTCTTAATATCATAGGTGAAGTAAATAATATATTTCATTTAAAATATTTTTTTACTATAAATAAATTTTGTTTTTTCAAAACATTATTTTTTGGAAAATAAAATTAATTTTTATTTAAATATTATCATAAATAAAAAGCTATCACATTCAGAGAAATAATTATTAAGTTAAATTCAAAATAATATAAGATATTATTTACGAAAAATAATTTTTAAAAACATATAATTTATTAACTAATTTAATAAATTAACGTTTATATATTTGAAATAAAATAATACAAGCTATCATTTTTTATAATATAATATTAAAATCCAAATAAATTATAATTAAATTTTATTTTGACCAAATAAATTTGTTTTGTTTTATAAAAAATATTTCATAATTTATTTAATTTACATATTCATCACTTAGAAATATATAGGATGTTACCCCCCCCCCCCATAAATGAGTTATGATCTCACAATGTATTCGTTGGAGTCATGAAAATTTAGAAATTTCATCTTAATAATTATGAAAAACAAGAATTTGTTTGTAAATGAAATAATCTATACAAAATTCTATATTGATGATTTTATTTTCCCCAAAAGACATTATCTAATCATCAAGGTTGTTTAGACCATTCCTCTGATACCAATTATAATACCCTAAACCCACGCTTCTAGATTTAGTGCTTAAAATACTATGTATTTTTTCATAAAAAACCAACACACAATAATTTATATGATAGATTTCCTTTCTCAAACTCGGTTCTAGAAAATTATACTACATCTTACAATTAATCGAATTGGAAATAAAAAAAACAAAATTTCTTCTGGGCATCTACATGCGCTAACTCTAAAAGAGAATATAGCTAAATTATAACATCTAAGATACCTAGGAAACATTTTTAAACATTGGATGATCATTTTTTTTCAATAAGACATTTTAAAATCATTGAAATGCCTTAAATGAAATCCTCCTTTTACAGAAAATGTTGAGAAACGGTTTTGATATTATTTTGATGGAATGGTAAAAATGATTTAATAAATACCTTGTGAATATATTATTAATTTTTTTAAAATATTAAAAATACTACGATGTTTGGAATATACATAGGCAAAAAAATAGAATTAATACAAATTCAGTGATATTTTGGGAAATAATATGATGGTGTTTGAAAAAAAAATATAAGGCAACATGATATATTGAATGTTTTATTGGGCCTACTAACTTGAGGGATGGGTTCACTCCCTAGTTCTGTTATATATATAAATTTTAAGATCTATATTTAATTAAATCATATTAATCTTTTTAAGTGTATATATATACATTCACTAAATATTTTACTCTAAAAATTTGACAACATAATTACCTTTAATCACAATTATATTTTATACACTTTCATAAGAATTTTTAATGAAATCGAGCCTCATCTCGATTATAAATTAATTAAATAGACGAAATGTTAATATAATTAACATTCACATATTTATTATACTCATTAATCAACTATGAAAAATAATATTATTTAATGTAATTAATTTTTCACAACATACGTACATAAATAAAAATATTTTATAAATATTAACTTGGTACAGGCTTTGTGTTTCTCAAATTTCAGATAATATTCTTATCATATATTTTTAAATTAAAATCAAGATTCCTAAATAATTTTCAAACATAAAATGATATTTAAGAATTAATTCCTTTGAAATTGTTTTGTAAAAATATAATAAATTAATTATAAACATAAACATTGAAAATGCAAACTCTTTAAATAAATTCATAATTAAATTTATAAAACATAATTTATATAAATTTATTATGTGTGAAAATATTATTGTAAAATTATTATGACTTATATAATTATAGTTTATTATTAACCAAAACCCTTTCTCGAAATATAATTTTAATTTTATAAAATTATAATAATCATTTACATAAAAGTATTTTCTCTTAAATAAAACTAGTACTTCCGATATACATAAATAAAAATTAATAAAGCCCCATACTGAATTTATATGAAGAAGACTTTCTTCCTATTACAAAATACTCTTTCCTATTACATTATCTCTAAAATTCATAACATAGGAAAATATAAATGAAAAAATAGAGCGTTATGCCCCTCCCCCTCTTCTTACCCGATAATCTATGTGTGACCTCTCAGTAGGGAACTATCAAGGATAAACTACATTATATAACAGTCATATGCCTTGTAATATACACTTAAAATAATTGTCATTGTTATAGTGTTTTCTTTTATATCCAGTGTTTCAATAAATGATTATTTAGTTGATAAAAATTGAGATTGTTAAAGAAGATAACAGGAAAAGAAATATAGAAAAATGCACATGTTCGATTAACGTGGATAAAGGGACCCTTGAAAATCAAAAATGAATCCCATATTTCGAAAAAACAAAATGTTACGATATCGAGATTCCATATATGAATATATATTATTTCATTGATACTTATGGTTTTGAAAAAAAGAGAATATTGCGAAACAATTCAATGAACTTCCCTCACTTGCCGTGTAAGCATTCGAAAGATATTGTAAATATATATTTATTTATTTATCATTGATTTGAATTGGTTTTCATGGTTTAATGATCCAAATAAGAAACATAGAAAAATTATTCACATCGTCTTTAAGCATTGGAATCTATGATATTTTAAATAGATATGATTTAATAAAACTTTATAATCATGATAATCGAGAATTAAAACAACAATAAAAATTATTATAATTAAAAGAGGCAGAAAATGACAAACAGATCAGGTTCATCCATGATAAAAATCAAATAAACATACTGGATATAGATCTAGAATGTACTGCTCAATAATTTTTTATCCTTAATTTCACTAAAACCCTTTATTTTTCTTATCTCAAACTCCAAATATCCTGAATCTCCTGATTCAAATACCCCTCTCACTCAATCAAACATTATTTGAATTTTTATGAAGATCAATCAGACTCAATCTCTCAGACCATAACTCTTTGTTTGGACTCAACATCAGCCAACACATGGATCTAATTCATTGATTCCTTTTGAACTTTAGGGATCTCTCAGTTCATCCCTCTGTTTACTCGAACCATCCCCTAGACTGTAGAAAAATAAAAGCCTAAATTGATTTCCTTCTAATTAATTTGAATTCTATTATTTAATTATTATTATATTTTTGTCATTTCAACTTATTTTTAACATTTATTATTATTAACAAAAAAAAATATTGATATAAAATTTCTAGTAAAATCATTTCATTTAAAATATTTATATTATTTGATAAAAAATCATGATTCACATGAATTATAAAATTTTATTAATATGTGTTATATATATCTTATATTAATATTTATTAATTTAACCTTAATCAAATTTTTAATTTTTAATACTAATATTCATGTAATATAATCTTTAAATTTTTTATAGAATCATATTAATTATTTTATTTAATTAATATCATAAAAAGTAAAAAATATATTTTATTTAAAATTATTTTCCTTTATAAATAAATATTGTTTATTAATATATTTATTTATAGAAAAATAAAATGAATATTTTTTATATTAAAATACTAATAAATAAGAAAGATATCAAATTTTAAAAAATCATGTTTGACCCTAGTTCCTTTTGCAGCACTTTCTAAAACTGTGATGTGATCAAGGTATGTTAAACAAAAATGATAGAACTGTGTACACCATATAGTTTCACAATCTACCAATTGTAAATACTTCTTATATCATCAACAACGATGGTTTTTGAAATCAATAAAAAAATTTACGACCTTGGTCATCCATTCAAAAATCACCCATACTGTATCGTTCTTTCAAGGTGATCATAGCAAGCTTATCATGAAGTCCAATGCAACTTCATTCCATATAAAATAAAAAGTTGAAAGAGGTAGTATAATTCAATTATCTCCCCGGTTCTCTTTATTCCACTGTTGATAGGTGGATCACCGAGTAATGAAACCTATAATATGCTTCTTCATACCTAGAAACCCATACTAACGACACATATCTCTATAGATCCTGCTAAAACCAGGGTGAATATACCATGAAATATCATGTGATTCCCTCCTTAACTATTATTATATTTCAAATAGAACCCATAAGTGATAATATAAGAGTAGTGTTTCAATGCTATCAATATCCCAACCAATAGTTCTGTTCTCTCCTGTGATGATCTCCCTCGAAACGAGGCCCTTAGAATTAGAGAGCAACATCATCTGGACCTACTCCAGAATAGAGGATGTCATTACTGGATCTTGTTTTCCATTTTTTTCCTAAACCTCTAATTAAATCTTAGAAAATAAATCCATTAGTTGTGAATCATAGTTTTCTTATTTGATGGCTTGCATATGAGTCTTCTAGATCAAGTAATCATCTATAAAATTTTCCTTTATTTGTGTGTATCCAAGAAAAATGATGAAGAACTGTAGGTATTCCACACACCAACACATCCTCTAATTCATGTCTCGTTGTGTGGATGTGTATTTTATAGTTTTATGGTCCTTATAAAAAATTATTGTCATGAACCCCCCCCCCCCACCAAAGATGCCCCTCCTGAGCTGGCAATGGTGAAAGGGAGATAATGACCCCTGAGTCCCACCTCTAGTAGGCCCCGGGATGGCGACTAGCACCAAGGGTATGAGTTTTTCACAATATGGGAGGCATTACCCTTTTTTTATTTAAGATCGGGAAATAGGATGAGTGAAACACCAAAATAAAAAGAAAGTAAAGACAAGTAAATAAACCCAAACCAACCCCACATGTATGTTTAAATAGTTCTGAAACAAGATACAAGTACAAGAAAGCTCATAAGTACTATACCAAATGAAACAAGAGTACATCAACTACAACAACTCCAACTATCCCGACTAGTAGGGTCCCGAATGGCCCAGATAGTCCTCATGGAAACCTAAAAGTGAACGTAGGGTGAGCATACAAGTATACTCAGTATGGAAACATAAAGCTCTCATGCACAAGTGGGAAGACTTCCTAATGTCCCGTGAGAACTACATTAGAAACCAAAACTTATCAATGAATTTTAACCACCCAACCTCACCATCCATGCTCACAAAAACAAAAATCAATAGGTATTAGCATATAAAAACAACAGTATTGGGTACCCTTCACCATTTCCCACAAGCTAGCTGCTCTTCCTAATAGTGAACAACCTGACGCTACCACACTCTTCCCGCCTGCACACACATGGGCCTCACAACCACATATCCCGCCCGCACACACCTAGGCCTCACAACCACATATCCCGCCCGAACACACCTGGGCCTCAAAACCACATATCCCACCCTCACACACATGGGCCTCACAACCACATATTCTGCTTGCACACACCTGGGTCTCATCCCGAAAATTATTGGAAAAAGTAATCCTACCCAAAGAGACTTGGGCTAATACCACCCCAATCAAAACCTACCTAAAGATTCTTAGGTGTAAGGTGACCTCAGGCCATCATATCCTATTGAAGGAGCAGGAAGGAGCTAGTAACTAAGGGGAAAACACCCTCTCTCATGAAATGGGAGTGTTCGGCACTAAGTGCTCAACATGGGTGAGGTGAGACAAAACACAAAGATAAAAATATATGTATATATAAAAAACACTCATCCCAACCTATGGCTTCTAAACAGATAAACTGAGCATGTGCCTCGGCACTGCTATATCGAAGTATGAATACAACAAACAATCCCAACCCCTTTTAGGTTTTCATGGTTCAACAGAATTATTTCCTTAACTACTGGGAAAATATCCACAAAAAACCATATCAATCATTCATAAAACATATCCCCTCCATCCACAAATCAAGTTAGGAAAACACAAGAAACACAAACAAGTCCCTTCTTATTAACAAACCATCTGCATTCATTGTTATTCTTGTTCTATTACCATTCCCCACCTTTCATTAACTCTTCCACATTTATTTATTATTCACAACCCATAGTTCGTTCACATTCAAACCCATCTCTAAAACCCCGCTTCCAACCACCATAACCATAAACACACTGAAACCTATACACAATCATCCCTTGATACCATTTATCGCAGCCCTGCTGCCCATTACCAACATAGCATTCACACCAACCCACAACCAAGCCAACCACATCCCCGCTGATCACCTGATCCACAACAACCCACAAAACATCCCATTTACATAAACCATCACCCACATGTTTATTATTTCAGTTTTGTTTAACGGAGGTGATCAAGCAAGGGTTCCATGTTATTCATTTAATAAGCCAACTTTACGTGATTTACCAATTCCTACATTCCACAAAGTTTCCATCCATAAACGGTCTAGAAACATAGGGCAGCATTTAATGGCACAAGAAAAGTCCCCCAACGACAGTGATTTTCAGTAGGCATAAGCTCATTCAATTCATCACATAATATCATAGGATATAAATAAAGTAACTGCATTAACAAACTTCACATCCCCATTATATAAGACAATTATTATCTTTATTAAACTGGTTCAACTGTGTTTCATGAAAAAAGAGGAAACCCACCCTGCATGATGCACAATTTTAGAGAGACGAAGGTAAGATCCCTACCTCCACAGGTTCTGATCACAATGCTTCCCCGAGTCAACTTTAGAAGACGTTCGTTGGCATCCGTCGCTTCTGTCAAATCCTGGAAAAACCTCCTCGTGTGGAATCTGGGAAGGAAAGGATGAAGGTAAACCAAAATATCTAATCTCATAAGTTCGGCCTCATCGTTACGATCCCGTGGCCACTGACGAATTGTAAATTGGAGCTCAGACGAAGAAGATATGGAAGAAAAGAGCCTTCGAGTCTCTTGGGAGAGCTCTACTCGAGGGAATGGGGAGGAGAGGAGTGAGTTGAAAAAGAGGAGGGGACCCCTCCTTTTATAGGCAAGAAAAACAAATGTACACGGTGTGTACATCCTAGTACACAGCGTGTACTCAGCCATTTC
The DNA here is from genome assembly GCA_963277665.1 of Viscum album. Classification (NCBI taxonomy): domain Eukaryota; kingdom Viridiplantae; phylum Streptophyta; class Magnoliopsida; order Santalales; family Viscaceae; genus Viscum; species Viscum album. The sequence goes on along the minus strand of OY728128.1, from coordinate 1,008,980,601 downwards.
ACAGGGTCACCACGTGGCTCACAACATGGCCTTCTACGCGGAACGCGGCCGTTGACTAGTCAACACATGGTTTGAGGGTAACGCATATGTGGGGAGGGACTACACAGCGTGTAGTATGAGATACATGGTGTGTAATCATTTATTTCACACGGCAAGGACATGGATCCAACACGGCACACGACCATTGACTGGTCAACACGCGGTTTAAGGGTAACGTGTACACGGGGAGGGACTACACGGCATGTAGTATGGGATACACAGTGTGTACCCATTTATTTCACATGGTAATGAAATGGACTTCAACACGGGGTATACCCGGCGAAGGGGTACATGGAGTGTACTCAAACTACATGGCGTGTAGTTTCAAAATTCTGAAATGTGTGGGAAAAGTCCATTTTTCCCTTCACAACACTTCATGACCTTCTTTTTGACAGTGGAATGGGCCGGAGAGGTCCGGGCCATTACATCAGATACCTATTAAAACATTCTCATCCCCGAGAATTCCAAAGCCAACCCAGAGGAACCCAACAAGAAACCTCTCAGGGCTCCAACAACCCTAATCATATGTGGTAGGAATTCCTTCTCCTATGTCGAGATATTTTCCGCTTTAGGCGGCACAGACTCGCCTGCACGAGTTTAATCGAATACTCATTAATGCGTCTTGATTAGGAATTGGTTCTTCCGACTTCCATACAATAGGATTTTTCAACTTGCACTACCCCCAACACCACACAACCAACACACTACCTGAACATGTGATTTGGGGAAATTCCTTCTCCTATGTCGAGATATTATCCGCTTTTGGCGGCAATGACTTGCCTGCCCAGGTTCAATCACATCTGAATTAATGCGTCCCAATTAAGTATCAGGTTTTTAACTTTCCCCACACATCCGGACATGCTAAACACATTCAGAGAACAAGGAAACAAAATTTCCCACAACCGAGAAGCCAAGCATTCCATATATCAAAGGTACAGAGTATAACATAAACAAAGATCATAAGAACAAAGAAAAACACAAGTCAAAACAACTCCAGGTGTTGAGTGTGCATCTGAGCCTCCTTCTCCCAAGTGCTCCCCTCAAGGTCATCATTCCTCCACAACACGTGAACCAAGGGAATGGTTCATCCATGGAGAAACTTCTCTTTATGATCCTCGATTCTAACTAGTTGTTCCTCGAAGGTCCCATAATCCCCCATATCTAACTCTCCCCAGTCGATAACATGAGAGTCGTCATGAAAGTACCGACGAAGCTGGGAGACATGGAAGACGTCATGAACCTTATCCAACTAAGGTGGCAGGGCTAGCTGATATGCCACCTCCCTGACTCACCTCCACACCTCGAAAGGTCCAATGAACCTAGGGGAGAGCTTACTCCCTTTCCCAAAACTCTATTTCTCCCGTCGAGGGGAAACCTTCAAGAACACATGATCTCCCTCCTCAAACTCCATGGGCCTCCTCCAACGATCAGCATAAGACTTCTATCGGTCCTGAGCTGATTTCATCCTCTCATGAACAAGATGGACTTTCTCTATGGTGATCTGTACTACCTCTGGCCCAAGAGCACCTGTCTCACCAACCTCTGCCTAGCAAATGGGTGAACGACATGGTATTCCATACAAAGCCTCAAACGGTGTCATTCCAATAGTAGAGTGGAAGATGTTATTGTTGGAAAACTCTACTAAAGGAATGTGTCGCACCCATGATCCTACGAAATCTAGAACGCATGCTCGCAACATGCCCTCCAACATCTGGATAGTCCGCTCTAGCTGCCCATCGGTCTAGGGGTGGAAAGCAGTGCTAAGGCATAGCTAGGTGCCAAAAGCATGTTGTAACCCCCTCCAGACTCATGAGGTAAACCGAGTATCCTGATCTGAGATGGCAGTCTTCAGAACTCCATCCAAACACACCACCTCATCTACGTACCTCTGTGCTAAGGTACTCACCGGGACCGACTCCTTAATTTCTAAGAAGTGAGATAATTTCGTCAGTCGATCCACCACTACCCAGATATCATCATAACCACCCTGAGCTGGGGGTAGTCCTATGACGAAGTCCATTGAGAATTCATCCCATTTCTACTCGGGGACATCTAAAGGATGCAACAAACCACAAGGAACAAGGTGTTCAGCCTTCACATGCTAACACACTAGGCACTTAGCCACAAACTCTGCCACTGGCCGTTTCACCCCGGGCCACCAAAACTGTTCCCTCAGGCATCGGTACATTTTTGAAACTCGTGGATGTACCGCCAAGGCTAATCTATGAAACTCACGGAGAACTATCTCATGCATCACCTCTGGAACAAACATCCTTCCATGAAAAAGCATTCGATGTCAGGTGTCTTCGGACCATCCTTCTAGAGCATTTCCCTGATCGATACGATCCCACATTACTTCTGCCTCAGAGTATCCACACTGAGTCTCTTCCACCTGTTGCAATAAGGAGTACTGCACTGTCATCTAAAACAAACATCATCTAACACCCTCTACCCTTGCATCCAAGTGCAAGGAAGCCACCTCTCCCATCAGCCTCCAAGAATCAGCGGATTCCCAAACCACTACCTTATGTGACTTCCTACTTAGTGAATAAGCCATAATGTTTCCCTTACCTTCAGTTTAAGAGATTTTGAAGTCAGAGTCCTGGAGAAACATGACCCATCTCCGCTGCCACAAGTTCAGGTCACGCTGGGAGAAGATATAATGTAAGCTCTGGTGATTTGAGAAGACCACAAAGCGCTCCCCAAAGAGGTAATGTCACCACAAATTCATTGTGAACACTAATACTGCAAGCTCTAGGTCATGGGTTTCATAGTTACGCTTGTGATGGAGAAACTACCTAGACACATAATAGATCACACCCTTCTTCTGCATTAGTACGTACCTCAAGCCAAGGCCAGAGGCATCACAAAACACCTCGTACAACAACACTTCCTCTGGAAACCAGAGTACGGGAGCACTGAACAACTTCTCCTCCAGGTAGTCAAAATATTTCTGGCATTTCTTGCTCCATAGGAATACCTGGTTCTTCCTAGTCAAAGCCATCAATGGAGTAGCAACTCGAGAGAATTCTGAAACGAACATCCGATAATAACCTGCCAACCCTAGGAAACTACGAACATCATCCACGCTCTTGGGGGCCACCCAAGAAATAACTGCCTCCACCTTAGACGGGTCCACTAACACTCCATTCAGAGACACTATGTGCCCAAGGAAGTGTACTTATTATTTCAATAACTTACACTTCGACAATTCCCCCATAAAGCTGGTGATGTTGAAGGACTTCCAAGACTGCCCTAACATGCTCAACGTGCTCCTCCTCTAATCTTGTGTAGATCAGGATTTCATCGATAAAAAAAATGATGAACTGGTCCAGAAACACTTAGATGATAGGGTTCATAAGTCCCATGAACACAGCTGGTGCATTTGTAACTCCAAACAGCATCACTACAAACTCAAAGTGCCCATACCGACACATAAAATCCGCCTTCGAGATGTCACTGTCATTTACCCTCAGCTAATGATATCCAGATGTTAGGTCGATCTTAGAAAACCAACATGCTCCTCTCAGCTGGTTGAAGAGATCATCTTTCCTTAGAAGGGTGTAACGGTTCTTGACCGTTACCTGATTCAACCTTCGGTAGTCTATGCATAGCGTGAGACCACCATCTGCCTTATTCATGATCAAAAATGGAGCACCCCATGGCAACACGCTGGATCGAATAAAACCCTTCTCCATCAGATCGTCAATCTGAATCTTCAACTCCCGCAACTACGTAGGTGCCATCCGATAAGGGGCCATCGAAATCGGACAGGCACCAGGTTGTAAGTCTAATCCAAACTCAAAGTCACGTCGGGGGGGTAGAGTCACAACCTCCCTGAGAAAAACATCTATGAACTCCGCAACAACCTCTGGGACATCCATCATCTCTGTATCAATGGAAACTACTGATAAACTGCCTAAAAAGGAAATGAGAGGCTTCACATGCTAGCTTGCCACCTGATATCTCCTATCGCCAACAAAAGATACATGCTGCCCATCCACGTCGGAGAACATGGCCCCTCTTTGGAAGCAGTCAATAACGGAACTAATAGAAAAAAACTAGTCAATTCCTATGATGACATTGTATTGCTGCATCTGTAGCAAAAGAAGGTCCCCACTAGATCGATGTGGTCCCAACGTTAGCCCACATCCATGGAAAACACAAGACATGCTGGTCTGGCCTCCAACTAGTGTACTCAGTACCAGGGGTATGGAAAGTCTCTCTACGTCGAGACCCAAAGCATGGGCTAGACCGGGTGTAACAAAGGAGTGTGAATCTCTTGAATTGAAAAAAGCAGAAATGAGAGTGCTAAACAAACAAGTCGTACCTTGCACCACCTCTGGTCCTGCCAGAGCTGTCAACTCTGCTACGTGCAACTCTACATGCCCTGCTCCTCTGCCTATCTGAGTTCGACCACCTCCATGACCATGCCCAATTCGAGGTCCCTGAGGAGCACCCTGAGGTCAGCCCCCTCATATAAAGTCTTCCCTCGGAGGAGCAGGGTCCTGCTGCTGCTGGAAGGGCCTCGTCGACAACTGGTGCTGCTGAGGCGGGCACTGAACCTGCCCACCTCCACAGTACAGAGCTCGGGTCGGGCACCGACTCTGAATGTGCCTGAAACCTCCACATGAGAAACACTTCGGTCCTGGGCTCATGAAAAAGGGACGAGGACCCAAATATCTGAACTGGAACTGCTGAGGCCTGCTCCCTACTGGCATGAACCTAGAAGGTCCTGTTGCAGGAGACCTGCTACTGATTGCCTTCCCCTTCGATGAACCCGGCGAATTCCTTTCTCGTGGTGCACCTCCCTACAAGTGCATCCTCTTTACAACCTCTGTCTTCTTCTGTACTTCCAAGTACGTTAGAAGAGTGAAGGGGGTGACAGCATACTGGAGAGAAGGATGAAGAGCCTCCTCTAAACGTCTCGCCCGAGACTCCTCATCCGGAAAGAGATCCGGAGCAAAGCATAGGAGATCCTTGAACATCATCCCCAACTCTCGTACTGACATAATCCCCTGCTAAAGTGACAGTAACTCCTGTCGCTTCTCCTCCTTGATCATGGAAGAATGGAATTCCTCTAGGAATTCCTTTTCAAATTCATCCCACGGAACCTATGTCTTTATCCTCCCTCCGAGGTAGAGCGTCCACCACTGACGCGCCTCACTACTTAGCTGACTGACTGCTAGGGGAACCCAGTACTCCCTTAGAGCACAGATCAAAGTAAAAGCAATCCCTATCTCCTCAAGACACCCCTTCGTCTCCATATCTGAAGTATTACCCCAATACTTCTTGAGGGTTTGTCACTGGAATGAATAGAGATTATTCTGCCACTGGATATCTTCCCCCCCCCCCCACGGTCAATCCTCAACTGATCGACCGCCTGAATCTGCTAGGTCTCTTCTGTCAAATCCAACCAGGGATGACGTCCAGGTGCCATAGTTGTACGGTAAACAATGATCGCTGAAGCCTAAGTAGTATGGAATTTTCTCAAGGTTTTATTTTATCATTTTATTCAATTTCATACCTAGTTTACCCAAATCAAGTAAAACACAATGATGATGATGCATGTACCTTCCCTAGAGTCTCTACCCTGCAATCAATGTAGTCTCACTTGGTCATTCGGTAGGCTAAGAGTCCTTGCATCCGAACATGGGGGAACCTAAAATCTTGTGTCCTAGCTGGTCTTCCCTGTCCTATTTCATGAACCAAGATCAGCCAACACTATTTCCCTTCCATCTCATGATATCCTCATTGTTCCTAACTCCAGAACCATTCCTATCTCTCAACCATCACCTATGATACCATTCTGTCATGACCCCCTCCCACCAATGATGGCCCTCTTGAGCTGGCAATGGTGAAATGGAGATAATGATCCCCGAGTCCCGCCTCCAGTAGGCCCCGGAGTGGCCACTAGAACCAAGGTTATGGGTTTTTCACAATATGGGAGGCATTACCCTTTTGTTTATTTAAGATCGGTAAATAGGATGAGTCAACCACCAAAAGAAAAAGAAAGGAATGAAAAGTAAATAAACCCAAACCATTCCTACATGCATGTTTAAATAGTTCTGAAACAAGGTACAAGTACCATAAAGCTCAAATGTACAATACCAAAAGAAACAAGAGTACAGAAACCACAACAACTCCCACTGTCCCGACTAGTAGGGTCCTACAAGGCCCTGGTAGTCCTCCTGGAAACCTGAATGTAAACATACGGTGAGCATACAAGTATACTCATTAGGGAAACCTAATGCTCTAGTGCACAAGTGGGGAGACATACTACTATCCTGTGAGAAAAACAGAAGAAACCAAATCCTATCAAGGAATTATAACCACCCAACGTCCATATCCACGCTCATCAAAACACAAATCAACATGTAGTAGCATATTAGAACAAGAGTATTGGGTACCCCGCACCATTTCCCACTAGCTAGCTGCTCTTCCTAACAGCGAACGTCCTGACGCTACCACAATCTTCCTGCCCGCACACACTTGGGCCTCACAACAACATAGCCTGCCGCACACACCTGGGCCTCATCCTAAAGATTCCGGGAAAAAGTAAGCATGCCCGAAGAGACTTGGGATAATACCACCCCAATCGAAACCTACCTGAAGAGTCTTAGGTGTATGGTCTCCTCAAGAAGTCACAACCTATGGAAGAAAGAGTAAGAAAGATCATGTAACTAAGGGGAAAACACCCTCTCTCATGAAATGGCAGTGTTCGGCACTAGGTGCTCAACATGGGTGAGGTGCGACAAAACGCAACGATACAGATATATATATATATACCAAACACTCAGCCCATCATATGGATTCTAAATAGAGAATCTGAGAACATTCCTTGGCACTTCTATTCCGAAGCATGCATACAACAAACAATACCAACCCCATTTGGGTTTTCATGTTTCAATAGAATTAGTTCTTTAACTACTGGGTAAATATCCTGAACAAACAATATCAATCGTTCGTAAAACATAGACCTGACATCCACAAATCATGTTAGGAAAACACAAGTAACACAAACAAGTCCCTTCTTATTAACCAACTTGCCCCATTGAATATTATTCCCATTCTATTACCATGCCCCACCATTCATTAACTCTTCCATATTTATTTATTATTAAAAACCCAGAGTTCGTTCACATTCAAACCCATCCCTGCAGCCCCGCTGCTAACAACCATATCCACAAAAACACCGAAACACGTACATCATCATCCCTTGATACTATTTATCGCATCCTCGCTGCCCATTACCAATATTACATTCACACCAACCCACAACCAAGCCAACCACAGCCCCGCAGATCACTCGATCCACAACAACCCATAAAACATCCCTTACAGATAAACCCACACCCACATGTTTATTATTTCAGTTTTGTTTAACCGGAGAGATCACACAATGGTTCAACATATTCATTTAATAAGCAAACTTTACATGATTTACCAATTTCCACATTCCACAAAGATTCCATCCATAAATGGTCTAGAAAGATATGGTAGAATTTAATTGCGCAAGCAAAGGCCCCCAACGACTGTGATTTTCAGTAGGTAGAAGCTCATTCAATTCACAACATAATATCACAGGATTTAAATAAAGAAACTGCATTTAAAAACTTCCCATACCTATTATATAATCAATTTATTGTCATTATTAAACCGGTTCGACTGTGTTTCACGAAAATGGTGGAAACCCACCCCTCAGGATGCACAATTTTAGAGAGACGAAGGTATGATCCCTACCTCCATAGGCTTTGATCACAACGCTTCTTCATGTCATCTTTATAAGTCATTCGTTGGCGTCTTTCGCTTATATAAAATCCCGAAAAAACATCCTTGGGTGGAATATGGAAAGGAAAGCCCGACGGGAAGACTACAGATCCAAGGTCAGAAGTTTTTCCTCTTCGTTACGATCCCGTGGCCGCTAACGGATTGAAAATTGGCACTCAGACGAAGTAGTTATGGAAGTAAAGAGCCTTTGAGTCTCTTGTGAGAGCTCTGCTTGAGGGAATTGGGAGGAGAGGAGTGAGTTGAAAAGTGGGAGTCTACCCCTCCTTTTATAGGTGAGAAAAACAAAATTACGCGACGTGTAGTTCCTAGTACATGGCATGTACTCGGCCATTTCACACGGTCACCACGCGGCTTCCAACACGGCCTCTAACGCAGAATGTGGCCGTTGACTGGTCAACACACGGTTTGGGGGTAACGTGTACGCAGGGAGGGACTACACGGCGTGTAGTATGAGATACATAGAGTGCACTCATTTATTTCACATGGTAAGGACACGGCTCCAACACGGCACATTACCGTTGACTGGTCAACACATGGTTTGAGGGTAACATGTACGTGGGGAGGGACTACAAGGCGTGTAGTATGGGATACATGGAATGTACCCATTTATTTCACATGGCAAGGACACGACCTTCAACATGGGGTATACCCAGTGAGGGGGTACATGGCGTGTACTCAAACTACATAGGGTGTTGTTTCAAAATTCTGAAAATTTTGGGAAAAGTCCATTTTACCCTCCAGAACACTTCATGACATTATTTTTGAAAAAGGAATGGGCCGGAGAGGTCTGGTCCATTAAAATTAATCACTCCCATATGAATTTGTGTCTCTAACAAAATAGATCATAAACAAAAACAACTTTCTTGACTTGGTGTGTCATTTAATTCTGCTCCTAAGGCCTTAGATTTAGGGGGCCCATATTCCACAAATACATAACATTGAATCAGAATTGTACCATGACCGATTCTTAAAGTATCAAAATATATTGTATAACTCTTAACCAGATCTGGTAGAATCAATATTGGTGCTTAGGTGATCCCTCCCTTTATCACTAAAAAAGATATATCACAATCTTCAGACAATAGAAACGTCACACCCTTCTTATTCAATGTGGTAAGAGGCACTTCTAAACTGTATATTCCTTGAATGAATTGACTATAATAGAACTCCAGACCTATGAATCTATGTATGTTGAATTAATTCATTGTTTTCTCCAAATAAACAATAGAGATCAACTTTTTTGGGTCAACTAATACACCTTCATCAAATAAGATATGACATAATAATTTAACCATGCATATCTAAAAGTGGAATTTACTAAACACTGATACTGTTGTGACATAATTATGGTTTCATAGTCTTATATATGGTGGACATTTCATCTTAAGATGGTATTCAATTTTATTTAATTTTATATTTAACCCCCTTTATATTTTGGTTGAAACAAGTGGGTCACCATTTCAATCTATAAGGTCCCATACAACTAAATAATTGAAATTGGAATCCACTTAATATAAACCACAATATGTTCTTAAAAATATAATTGTAACACATTTATAAATATTTTAAATAGTAACTAAAAAGAAATATGAAACAAAGAACATCGACAATAACATGAAAAATAATAAATGTATAATGAAAAGTAAATATATCATGGCATAATGCATTTCATTTTATCATATTGTTCTAGTATGATTCATGCTTATATTTTCCTACATATCTTTGGACTAAGATAGTAAAATAACAATTTTAATTATACAATTATTGTAAAATAAAAAAATAGTTGTCGCACCCAATAGTGATGTCATATCAACTCTAAATGACATAATCATTTTCTGTAATTTCACATCCCATGTAATTTGGTTTTCCCATATATATGGGATTGATGAGTCCAATTCAGGGTCAATTACAAACTCCAATGTCATTGTAAATTATATCCTCCCAAAATGAAATAAAAAAGTAAAATTTTCTCTCATAAAATGATGTTTCATCACACCCATGATGCATTTGAGTTGTTCCCTGAGACGGGTTTCCACAAAACATCAATAACTTCTCCCCGAACACCATAGGCTTCCGACTTAAGTGAAGTCCTAGGGTGCGACTATCGAAAGACTATTGCCTCGTCGGCTAGCGTGCAACACAACAATATAATTAGAAACATTAACTAAAAGTAAAAATACATAATGAAATATGAATAAAAATAATAGATACAAAAAGGATCACCATGTTTATGATGATATACAAAATGTGGGTTCAGGGAGATGGGGATACATGCAAGTAATATATGATGGAAAAATATATATAAATGAAAAAGTTGTTACATCATGTATCCTGAGCATTGGATTGGTCCTATTTCATGTGCTATATCATAAAGCTTTATATTAATCATGCATCAAAATATGCACACTTACCTTTGTCAAATCCTGTAATCATAAAATCTTTTTGGGTTCCAATGACATCCCATGCATGGTGTGTGATGGAATCATAGCAGTCTAGTAACCAAGTTTTCTTGGAAAATATATTTCATGCAATAATTAAATGAAGGTATGAAATAATATTAAAACATGATCACTAAATAATAAACATGTTGGTCAGTGTTCCAAAATGGAAATATGACTAATACTTCATCATTAACCTAGGACAGGTGTCTGAAATGAGTTTCTTATTTAGGAAATGAATTTATAAAAGGTCCATTATAAACAAGGTAACAATTTAATGAATACCCTCAATCATGTGCATTGGATTGGGGTCACATTTTCTTGTCATCAGAAAAACATGATCCAATATAAATATAAAACAACACATATAACACAATCAATGAGTCCATTAAACCAATTTATGGAGTCCTAATCCCATCCCAGGTGATCTAGATCGATTCCCAAGTTTCACTTCCAGAAACTACAATAGAACCAATGTCAGTGAGTACATCCAAGGAGACCCATATAGACATACCTTTTATCACTCATAGAAGGGTGAACTCTGAGTCCATAACAAGTATCTCACATATGGTTCCAAGGATCACCTGAGGCATCATATATCCATCATGATAATGGCTCCATCCTTGGATTCTCCAATAGGTAACTAGTGCGACTACCAAATATATTACAAACTACCCAGAGCACCCTAACCTGTGAAGCCAATGTATCACTCTCGTCTTATCATGTAGATCCCAACAAGACATGATGATTCCATACCATGCATCTTTAAATTGGAACATATGTGCTCTATTATCATGTAATATGTGAATATAGAAACAAAGAATATATCACAAGTCATATTATATATCCAATAACATTCCATTTGTAAAGCATGGAAATAAATCATGCTAACTAGTTATACAAACAATATAATTAAATCCATTAAACATAGAATAAGTCATTAAGAACTATGTAAGCATAAGGCTCAAAGACATGATCACTATGAAAGTGAAATAAATATAATCAATATAATACAAGCCTATGCTCCATATATTTCCATAGAGTATGTGTGACAAAATTAATGATAGATTAACCATATACATAAGGAATTAATAAAGAATCAATATTTATCAATGATATATAAGTTATATGGGATTCAAATTTGAGTATCAATGGTAATCATTTATATGTAAGGTAAAACGAATGAATCATAATGACTTATATTAAAGCCAAATATCTATACATAGTTAATTAAGTGATTCATGGTATTGTACAAAGGTGTAACACTCACATGGAAATTAACAAATTGAGGCATGGGAAATAGGCCATTTAGGTGGGACACCCAAATGGGGTGGCCAAATACAATGTGAGAATCTCGTGGATAGGTTTCACTAGATTGTAAGATAATAATGAACATGGGGAACCAATTTAATTAAATTATTATTAATAAATATGGAGTCGCCAAAATATTTCAGAATGCGGCATAATAATGTGTCATTTAAAAGGTGATGAATCAAAAGGGGATGACCTAGACAACCTACCTCAATGAATTATCACCCCATAAAAATGTTATCGAGTCTTGAATCAACCAAAAAGGATGAAAACAGAAAAATATCTAAAAACCACAAAATAGGGAAAGATAAATCACACATAAATAACTTAATGGATTGGAGAGGAACCTTTAAATATAATATATTGGAAGGAATAGATTACTGAGGACTTTTAGTTTCTTTTGATGATGAAGGATTCCGACATCGGTGGAGGGAGAAAGAGCACACCCTATGAAGAGAGGAGGCTGAGCTCAACACAAGGAGGGGAGAGAATAGAACCACTGGAGATGTAGAGTATAAGGAGGTGGTAGTTTAAAATAATTAAATAGGGTTTGATTGTTAATTTACCCCATAAAAAGGGAGAATGGTTTGTTAGCACTATTGGCCAAACATTATGTAAACCACACACTAATCCCATAATTTCAGAGTGAATCCTAAATAGTTATATGCATGATTTATCTGACCATGTAGAAAACCTTCTGATTGGGCTCTATCCTAAACATGTTGTTTTCTGCGTGGTTATCCGTCTAGGGTGGCACAGTTTCAAAAAAACCATGTATCCCCCTATACACTATTGTATCCAACTATATAGTTTAGTGAAATTATTTAGTCTAGGAAACACAGTTTCCCATAACTGTGTGGCTTAGTCATTTGTTTGATTTTTTGGGATTTGGTCTTTGAACGAGCTCCAAACACACCCTATGATCTATATGTCCTCATTAGGATTCGTTATTGGGGGTTTTAAAAGAATTTCACCGAAAAAAATCAATGTTATATACCTTAGAGAAAATATGAGATGTTACACTTGACCATATATAGTTAGTATTTTGTAATAAAGTAATTCATCAAGTTATAATATTTTTAAAAAAAAAAATTGTTGAAGAAGAAACATGGGAATCATAAAATATTATTCGGAAAGATATCCTCACTTGTTTAGTAAGTAAATAAAATTATTAGGATAAAATTTATAAAAAGGAGGACAATTTAACAACCCCTTTAATTATAGAATAAATATTTATCTTATTTATTAGTATTAAGAAGTTATATGGATATTTTGTTTTATAAAAATATTACGTAGTTTAGAAAAATAAAAATGTAATAGTTTTATTAAACACATTTCCTTAATGTTTATTTTAAAATATTATTTACTGAATTTTTGAATTTCAATTTGGAAAAATGAATTTATTTTTTTAATTCTTCATGTTGAAATAACCTTAAGAAGAATTTTTTTGTATTTTTCTGAAAATACTGATTTTTCAGTAAATAGTTAAAATATTAATTTTCAAAAAACTATAAATAATTTTGATTGAAAAATCCCCATAATATTTTTAATATTATCCTAAATTAATATAATTATAATTTATTTCTAAATAATCTAATTAATTACATAATAATCAACCACATACACAAGATTAGTATAAAAATACTACTTGAATTAAAAATATTTTTTTTTCAAAAAAACTGTTTTTCAACACACATCATATGAAACTGATAAAATAAACATATACCACTTATAAAGAATTTATTTGGTTAAATATATCCCATATTTAAAACTAGAATAGTTAATATTATATAATAAGGACAAAAAATTTTTTCCAAAAATTAATAATAAACATGTAAAAATTAGTCACCACAGTAAAGGGTTGAATCATGGTAACTAATGTTAATACTATGTGATAAGGATTTTGTTTTCATTTTAATTATTTTTTCACTGATATATTTAATCCTTCATAACCTTACCCTCTATATTTACTTTTTTTGGAACACTTTTTTTATAAAAGTGAGCTATATTATAATTTATGTAAAGAAAAATATAATTTCTCACCCTCTTACTCTTAATTATCTATTATGTTTTCAAAAATTGAAAAAACTAAATTTGGGAATTAATATTAATTTTTAGTTATATAATAATGAAACTATTTTAATTATGTTAATTTATTTATAATTTTTAGTAATTATATAATTACCTTAAATGTTTACGCATTGCCGAAATAATAAGTATTTAATTAAATGGAAAATTAAATAGATGAATTTAAAATATTAAAATAAATTTAATTTTAATTGATTATTACGTTCCACTAATTTTTTTAGATAATTATATCATTTTTTGGTTTTTTAATGGTTCATACTATAATTTTACATTTTCCTTCATGTTGTTAATGTCAAGTTAAATTAATGGTGTGAAAATTGACATTCATGATATTTTGTAATAAATAATGACTTATAAAATAATTTAAAATTTTAAAAAAATTGGTCAATTAATGTTGACCGGGTTTATAATATCAATCATAGTCAATTTATGGTCCTTTTATCCTTTTATAGTAATGTCGTCGACCGCTGATGAGTAAAAACAATGATATCACGGTAACTGCTAAAAAAGGGTTTACACTAGTTAAAAGTAAAATGTAATGGGAAAAATAATCTAGACATGTCCAATGATTATTATATGATATTATTTATACAAAAAAATATTATATTATTATATTAAAAAATTGGATAAATTTTAATGTGAAATTTAATTTATATCAATTTATTACTTCTAAAAATTCTAAAAGTATCATTTCCCTCTCATATAAAAGGGAACCACCTATCCTCTTTTATTCACACATAAAAAACATTTTTATTAGAAAAATACCTTTATAACTACCATAAATACATCCTTTTCCAAATCACAGAGTCATTGTATTGATCGTAAAACAATCATAGAAATGATTTTGGTGTAATCTTTATGTTGATATCCAAATAATGGGTATAGTTCCTAATCATGTGTTTTCATTTTAACTCTTCAATTATCTCTTGAAATATTATTTAAAATTTATTAAATAATAAACCAATTATCTTCATTATACTATGATTTTATTTTATTTTTTATTTCATAACATATATCTATTTCCACTTCCATCAAATGTGAAATGAAACTGTCCCTTGTGTATACTATAGATTTTCGCCTCTCAAACTGATATATAGGTTTTCCTTTAAATCCTCTTATTGATGGTTTTAATGATATATTTAATGTTTTTATATGATATTTATGACATATTTTCTATTATAAACTGAGAATATATCATTTTCTTTCTATCATTTCAATTAACTAAAAATGATGTCATCATTGGTGCATATATGTAGATTATCACCTCCACAAAGAGATGTGATTTTTTTCATCATCACATCACATTGATAATATATATCAATATATATAAATAAATAATATTTTATTTATGATTTTATTATAAATATAATAATATAAAATAATATTTATCTTTTTGATGATGGTCTTTGAAAAAAAATGTTACTCATTCGTATGTACGACCTACCGTCTCCATGATTATAACTATTGGTCATTTTTTCAAACCTTATTCTATGATTGGTTTAAAACAAATAATTTATGTATATAATTTATTATTATTTCATTATTATTATTACTTTAATTATTTAATAATGACCCATTTGACCATATTCAACCTACTAATGTGATTTTGGACATATGAGTCAAATATCATTAACACATCTAATATAAACATGAATCACTACTTAATTTAATATAATATTGTAGTAAATAAAATAAAAATTAATTAATAATTATGATAAAGGATATTGATTAATTATTTAATTAACATAATTTTGTTATTTAGTAATATCAATAATGTATGTGAATATTCAAACTCTTATTAATGGAGTTTCTTTGAGAAATCTTCTTTTAATGTTTCCCTTCAATATCTTTTTATCTATGTCAATATTATTAAAAATATAATATCATTGTATCTATTGCGATTTAAAATAAATACAAAAGAAATTTTATGTGTTTTTTTAATTTCTTTCATATTTTTTTAAATGGAATATATTGACTATGATTTCTTAATTTATTTACTAAAGACAAAAGGAATGTTCTATTTTAATTAACATAATGACAATGAAATTTTCCACTATCGCTGCCATTATTATTTTTTTCTCTAATAAGATTCTTGGATTTATTGAAATAAAACCCACCTTTCTATTTTTTATAGTAATTTTAGTTTTTTAAAAATAGCTATTAATTGAATAGTTTATATGATTATTTTTAAATGACTTCTTAAGCCTATAAAGAATAATTTGATGACCGCGGGATTTTATGTCATATGATTATGTTATGGTTATAATGATTTATTTTTCTGTTGAATTGTTTATATATAAACAATGAATATGTGGGCCAATGATATCCTTCCAATTCATAAGGTATGATTTATTTTGGAAATTTACATTGATTGTTATTCAATTTATAATCAGGAAGGTTTTTCCTTTAGTAACTGTGAGGGTTGTTCCATTTAAAACTATAAAGTTTATTCCATATGTAATGGTGATTTTTTAATTATAATTAAATCTACCCACATTATTAATTTATATTAGATATTATTTATATATATACATTATTAAAAATCATGGTAATATAATTATTTAATGTTATAATAAAATTATATTCTACTTCTTAAGGGTGAAAATTATACCATTGTGAAAAAGATTTCATGATATTCACATGATTTAAAAGAAACCTTTATGAGTTTTATTTTGTCTATAATATTTATTAATAATTTTTTTTGATAATAAATATGTAGATAATATGATTTATTATGTAATAAAATTTTTATTTTTAAACAAAATGATAATTTTAAATAATCAATATTTTTATAAGTATTCAGGGAATAATAGTTTCTTTCTTTTTTTAGGTCCCTTACTGATATTTTTTTTAACATCCAACATTTTAAAATGTATTTAAATGTTTTAACGAATGAATAGGGATATATATTAGGCCAAGAAAAAAATTGTAATTTTATTTCATGAAATTAAAATTTTCTATATCATAAATTTTTTTATGGGGAAAATGGATACTAAGTGAAAGTGTGTACTTTGTGATATAATATTTATTTATATAAGGATAATGGACTCATTATCAAAAAATATAATCTAAAAAGATCAGAAAATATAAAAAAGTGAATTTTTGACTTAAAATTCAATATTATGTAATGTTTAAGTATGGTTCCTTATAATTTTTTTATTTTTTAAGAGATAAGGAGGTTGTTTCAAGGTTAATTCATGTGTTTCCTGATATGGTCAAACCAAAAGTATGAGAATATACTTTTATAGTAATTCTTCCATGCATGGTTTAAAAATGTGAAAAATATATGATTAGGGTCCCTTGTATAACTTGGGAGTTTACTCATATAATGGTCTCGATCAATATTCAATAATATTTATTTCTAATGAAATTTTTGGTTGAAAGGTATAGTGATTTATTTAATCATACTTGATGACGATATCATGTTATGTGAAATGATATTTCAATGTATAATTGTATCCTTACTACCTATAAAAGTGTTATTCCACCCGTGATAATCTATGATATCATATCATTGATAAAATCATCCATTTGAGGTAATAAAATGATTGTAATGAATTATTATGGCATGTATTATTGAATCTGAATCATGAGATGATAGATATAAGAAAGGACAGAGACATTGGTTTTCTAGAGATGAAAAAAATCTAATGTTGTTCTTCTTGTGTAACATGTTGTTAAATCAATTAATTCTAGTTATTTTTATAGGATTAATGTATTTTTTAAGGTGAGTGTATAATTTTTTGTAACAAAAATTTTGGTTTGATCACGTGCATGGGGAGTTTATTCAATAATACTCTTTGTTACATCATCACTTTCTCCCTTGATTGATTCATAGCATTTTTTATGTTCCTTTCATATTAGTATTTAAATCGTTACATCACATTAAATAATGGTATTTCTCCTAGTGGTTTTATTTGAATTTTTATATACATTTGAATTGTTTACATTCATATTAATAAATTAATTGAGATAAGGGTTTATTTTTAATGTTTTCACATTGAATTACCTTTCAGACATCCTATATTAGTATTCTACTCCATGAAATATTATGATATTATTTGTTCACTTAATACTAGTGGTATTTTAGTATTTGGTCTCTCTATTCTATGACGCTAATCATATTAATTGAATGTATTGACGTGATTTGTGTTGTGATTCATCAAGTGTGTTTCTATTTTCTCACATTTTAATCACAATCTAAATTAATATAACATAACATATCTGATGTTTCTACATGTTTGGTGTATTGTTGTTTGATTATTATTTTGAATGGAATGTTTCTTCTACGTCATCCTTTAACCAGTCACCCCACATTTGTTTGTACACTTTAATAACTACACCAATTTTTTTGGTCCCCTAATTTATTTTAGCTTGGGAGTGTTCATTTTTTTAGACTTCTCTAAGATAGAGACATCGAATTTCATTCATTCTATGTGTGTCAGAGAGAGAGAGAGATCACAAGAGAATCTATAAGAGAGAGGCCATGATCTAAACACTTTTTGACATCTAATGGAATATGTTCCACTTCCTTCAATCAATTCCCCATTTTTCATTCATATACATATCATTAGAGAAGTTCAATATCTTAGATAGAGAGAGTTTGGATGAGAAGGTTTAATAGGTTTCATATAAATATGCAAGTCACTAATTTATCTTAGTGTAGACAACATGAATTATAATTGATTATTTTGGTTTTGTTATTATTTTTATTACCATATTCCTCGTATTTTTTATTATTTTTGTGAATATTTTCTATTTTTTCAAAAAGATGAGATTTTGAATCCATGTTATGGGTTTGAGAACCACCACTAAGTTTATCTAGGCTCATTCCCTTACATAGATTCCATATTTCTTACTTCTTTTCATGTATCTTGTCTTTTATTCTATAATTTTTCATTACAATGAATAAGGTGGTGGTGTTATCATTATTGACATATGTTCAATGTGAATCAAGGCATTTATTATGATTGTTTCTGCAATTTTTTTCTACTTTCTTATTTGAAACTAATTTATAATAATCATTCTCGTACACATTGAAATTAAATTCCTAATAAAAATGTATCTAAAAAATTGTAATCTATAATATAAATCAATATATATTTCATATTTAATAGACACTAAAACAATAATTTATCCCCTATAATTGGAATCAAAGGCCTTTGATTTTGAATAATGGTGTCTCTGAGGATTAAAAAATAAAAATTAAATGGGTAGAATAATTTTACTCTTTATAGTATTGAAATGAATATTCTTACTGATGACAATGAGATTTTTGGTGTTTCATGATGATCAAATAATAGTGTTACCATTGTTTTTTCAATAGAAAATATACTATTACTAAGGTTGGTGTGTCCTCAAATATACATCATAAATATAGTAGTGTCATGTTTTTTTCTTTAAGTGTTAGGTCTCTTCGATAATTATCTTATAAATCGATGGCTTTCCAAATATGGTATGAACATGAGGTCTTATATATAACTAAATCATTTGTCATAATATTACATAGGAACTTGAAATTTTATACCTTCAGAATGCATCATAGAACTACATTCATGATTGATATTGATAATGTTAATAAATAAATAGGTTTCTGATAAAATAAATTTCAATGATAATAATAGAGGTCATTTTTATACAAAATTAACATCCTTAGATTTCTCTTATTGTTTTGTTACTAATTCAATAATTTTTGGTTGATATACTCTATCACATAAAGATTATAAATTAGCCTTATTATCTAATGAAATTAAAAAAATAGTCCCATAAATAAATAGGTTGAGGGACATAATCTATAATGAATAAATGAATATATTTGTTACAACAGAGAAAATAGTATGTCTAATAAAATTAAATAGAGATAAATTTTTTGATTAATGAAGTATTTTTTGTAATAATTTCCTAGGAATGTCAAATGAAATTTTACTAAAATGTTCATCAATATTTGTACCAATGACCATTCTCTATTATTGGTGCATAGAATTGACACTGTTGTTTTCTTTAATTTTTATATGATTACCATTTTTAAGAGTGGGTCGTAAATTATTATAATAAATTTTATATATTCCCAAAGAGAGGATACTTTGTAGATTTATGTAATGTTATGTGTAGTGAGGATTATTTAAATAATAAACTTTTTTGTATCATGTGATGAGATTATATTTCCTAATATATGAAGAATAGGACAATGAAAAGATTACAGGAGGTTAGGTTGGTTCCAATGTTTAAAAAACCTAATTACCCTAGGAGTGTTGGAAAACATTGTGTACACCCTCGTGTCTGATTCATGAAATAATAGAGTTGTTAAAGGATCTTTCACCTTTTTTAAATAAAATCTTTTGAATGGTCTATACAACACGACCCCAGCCTTAAAAGATATCACAATGAGGGGGGGGGGGGGTAACAATGACCCCCAAGTCCCATATATAGTAAGCCCCATGTTGGAGACTATCATTGAGGGTATAAAATATAACGAAATGAGAGGAATTCCATTCTATAAATATGTATGTTTGGTAGAAAATTTTAATTATCCATAAAAACACCATGAATTACTACTAAAAGAAACAAAAATCATCCCACAATTCATGTATAAATAAAATTGATATTGATAAAAGTCTGCATAGAAAATACCCATAAAAATGCTGAAGTAGTGACATAACATCTATCAAAGGGACATGCTAGAAATGTCTAGTATAGTCCACAAAATATTCCTACATCCATAAAAATAGATTTACATACGTAGGGTGAGAATACTAGTATAATCAATAGGAAAAACAAATTCGGTTGTTCTCATGTGGCATAATCGCACTAATTCACCCATGAAAATATAAAACAACCAAGTAGTGCCAAAAAAAGTCAACTATTCCTCTAAATATCACAAAGGCACAATCATAAAATAATGTAAAACATCTAATATAGTATAACAAGAATCAAACCAATAAGGGAATCTCCACACCACTTTCCTACTAGGGTTACACTATCACATGAAAACATCTTATTTTCTAGTGCACTTGTCTCTTCTTTATTCCGTACTTCCCAAATGAAATGTCACATCACATCACACCCACAGACACATAGTCCACTACTTCACAATAACTATAAAATATTTTCTCAATCACTAACACTAGGTATGTCATAACATAACCACTTCTATAACCCTAGTAGTATGGTATATAAAACATGTATTACATAAACCTTGGTCCCTACACTTACCTTGTACAACCCCCACCATAAGAAGCACTATAATAATAGTCATATCACATCTTGCCCGAAGACACCTGAGCCATCACATCTCACCTAAAAATACTAGGTCTATCACAACCACCATATAATGCACTAACATACCTCTGATCATCACATCCTATGTAGTGCATACCATTTCTAGAAGATGGAGTGGGAAAGAGAATGTATATAGCCATCCATTCTCCTCACTAAATGTCGATAAAAACACCACCATTAGATTATAATGATGTTGGTACATAGTTATCGCTAGGGGTGGGGTGTGTGTAGTAATCAAATGTAATATAAATGCATATACATATTTCCACACACAACCCCAACCTTTTGTTTGACAATAAAAACACTAATCAACTCATAACACCACCAATTTTACTGCCACATATAAATGAATAACACCACATAATAAGACACAAGCCCCATTTAACATTTACAACGAGTTTAATTTGAAAATACCACCCATCTGGTTATTTATAATTAACCATATTTAACCACACAACCCACCAATTATCTATTCATAATAAGATTCCAACATAATAAACAAACCATCCCATTCCATTTCAATTTATCAATATTAAACAAATTATTAATACCTTAAATACTAAAGAATATATAACAACACAACCACATATCAAAAGTATATCATCATCCCAATCATACCATCAACTATCCATCAAAAATGTATTGAAAAACAAACCACAACCTCACCACGACAAAATCACAGCCAACAAACCACCTCAACACCACAAAATCATGGTCAAACAAACTACCACATATCCACCCAAAAATCATGGACAAAAAACCACCCTCTACCCAAAGAACCTGGGAAATTAAACCACCACCTCACTACCCAAATAATCATGTCTATAAATTGACAACAGCATAGTAAAAGTGCATCAAGATATCATTTCACAACAAAATCAATTTTACATATTTACCAAGGGTATTTTCTCACATTACACTTTATTTGAATGACATTTTCATAAAATCCATAATCTTGGGTAAACCATTTCTGTAACAGCCCAAGATTTTATAAAAAAAATATTCTTTTTAATTTTATTAAAGTCTTGTGTTGTACGCTACACCAAAAGGAGCTTTCACAACACGCATCCTTGTCTTACCTTGCATTACACGCAATCACGACCTTCCTCGATAGCGTGTGTAATACACAATACTAAGTTTCACGAAACAACGATATGCTATTAAAATATTATTAAAACTAGCCGTTATGAATAGTAATAACCACTTTTTGAAATTTTGTAAATTTTATTTTACAAAATGGAATTCATTTTTAGATTCGGAGTATCGAATTTAGCCTAAGGTTAAATTTTGGTACTTTTCGGATAACTTTCATATTCTGATGAATAGTGAAAATTACTAAATTTTAATTAAAAGCAACTTTTTTTAATCGAAATAATTAATAGTGATAAATTATTAATTTGAGTGGTTTTAAAGTATATTTAGAATATACTTTTACAATTTAATACAATGTTGGTCATTGGTTGTAATTTCACATTTAAACCAGACATAATCAAGTGTCAATCTTTTGATAGATATTGTTTCTTAAAAACACGCTATTTGTTTTAACAGCGGGATTTAATTATAAAAATAATTAATGAAACTTCTATGTTATGAATTTGGTAAAATAGACTTTATTTTTGAATTCGGAATATAAAATATAGCTTAGGATGAAATTTTGGCATTGTTCTGAAAAACATCAATTTTTGATGAATAGTGAAACTACTAAGTGGTAGTTAAAAAAACTGAATTTTTCATAAAACTTAATTTTACCGCTTCTGTGAATGGAATTTCGAAAATCTGAGAGACACGGTTAATATCAAGGACTAAAATGTGGTTCAATGAGATGGAAATAATTTTTGGTGAATAGTAACTTTTTACTTTTTTTACCACGGTTAATAGTAAATTGGGTAACTAAGGGTAAATATGATATTAATATTACCCTAACACATGTCCTAATTCTATTGGACAAGTGTAATTCGCCCAAAAACAAACTTAGGAATAAAATATGACCATTTAGGCCCACTTGGATTAGATTAGGACATTTATTATTAATTTATTTAAAGAAGGGTTAAAATAGTTAAAATCAAAGTTTAATAAGTAAATCATTTATAATATGGGGTTATACATAAGATAAATTCGATTGTAAATATTCATTAGAAATCTAAAAAGATTTCCTACATGATGGTATTTTATTTGTAATTTTTAGACATCAAATAATTTAATTTATTTATGACACAAAGATGATGCAGTAATTATCTTATAAATGAAATATTGACATAATTTATAATATAAATACCAAAATAAATGTAATTTAAGACTTTTTAGGAATTCCACTAATTTTCTAGGTTACTATGATATATTAATGTTGATTTAATCAACTTGGTTCGAACATATAATTCTGTTATGACTTTCACAAATATCATATATCAAATAGTGTCAAAATTGACACAAATTAGTTTTTAAATCAAATATTATATTATTAATTGTTATTTTATTCCTAAAAATCTAAGGTTCGGCCAAATGACTTAGATAGGGATATATATATTAATAATAAACAATTTGGGGTTCGTTTGGCATGTTATAGTAAGTTTATTAACCATATAGTGAAAGAAAACAAAAAGACATGGTAAAAGTTAAATTATTTAACTTAGAGTTAAATCTAATTGATAAGGTTAAAATAATACCCTAAACATGTCTAAATCTTATTGGTTGATAGGATTTCGACTCATCCCCACCTTATCTTCGAAATAAGACCCTTTTGAGCCATTATAAACCGATTTTGACTTTAATATAAAATAATATTTTGAGATATTCCTAATGTGCCCCTCTCCTCCCTTATAAAAGGACACATCCTCCCCCTCCTCCTCACACCAATTTGAGCACTCAAGCTCGGCCAACCCCTGCCAAAATCTCTTCTCCACTTCCCTAGAAACATCCTAGAGGTTCTGGTCTTCCTCAAAGACCAATTTTAGTTCCCTAGGAGGAGGTCTCAAAGAGGCGCTTCAAAGAAGAGGTAATTACCGTTACCAATTCTTTCATCTTTATTTCTTCTTCCACTTCTTCTTCTTAGGTTGTTTCATTATGAAGTAATAACATCCATATCACTCATATACTGATATGTTATTATAAGTATTAAACAACCCTATTTCACCATCTATCCATCCTACGGAAAAAGAAATCACTGCGCGTGCGTACGTACGGAATACCGTCTCCACGCCGTGGTGTAATCTATTTTCCACCACCAACTTACATGGATGGGTATAATGGTGTAAAGAATATCTATACATAGTTATTACAACATCATATTGATTCTGATATATTGTATAATCCACTCCGATCCAATTCAATATTTATGAAAATGATATCATCGCTCGTGCGTACGTACGGACTACCGTCTCCACGACGCGATGAAATTCATTCTCCATGCTAACCATTTAAGAATGATTATAAAGTATATATAAGAAATAATAATGAAATATATGACATTATAAAGCTACTGGATTATGTATATATATATATATATGTATGTCATCTACTTACTTCCATTTCAAGACAATAAGGAATGGAAAACAGCGTTCATGCGTACGTACGGACTACCGTCTCCATGAACGGTGTTTTTCATTTTATTTATCTATCTATTATAAATATATATATACTGAATATATATGATATATAAATCAAATTTTATATTCTGGAAGTAAGTAAATCATGATATAAGTAATAATAATGTCAAGAACAACAAGTCAAAACACCTACGATAAATGAAACGATTTAACCCAAAACGCTTCTTTAACATGGAATTTACAAAAGAACGGGTAATATAATGTCATAAGTGAACCATATATGATATCATAACAATGAATATGATTCTATAATAAGTCAATAACATTATTTAAACCATCATACAAGAGCTTCGGACACATACAAAGCTAATCGGACCTAAGGTAAGGGAAATATCACAATCTCATTTTTATCCGAGATTGTTTATTCGTAAGTATTTACTGGGGTGTATTTTATCATCCACACCCATGTTTCATCAAAATGTAATATTATCCACCTACAATTGTTTAAATCTATTTTTACCCTTCGGTGAGTTTTTAGTAATATGTATGAAAGGAATCTTTTGTCGTACGAGGTACTTTTTGACTTTTCCGACAAAAGTACGAAGAACGTTTTTTTAACTTATACGGCATGAATGGATTTTTAAAACATTGTTTCCAAGAAGCTTCCTTTACAAGTTTTCAAGTTTATTTTTAATCAACTTCTTTTATTTCAAAGTTGTATGACATGTTATGGAAGGAAAAATGTTTTTGAAGAAAAAAAGGATATTTTCCTCAAGAATGGAGTTCAAGTGTTTTATCAAAATTATTCTGTTTTTATCCCTATTATTAAATTGATTTGTTCATGTTGTGATGGAATTATGAATTCCTTTATCTTATATGAATTGATTTATGATGTCATGATGTTTCAAGAATCCCATTTTTGTTACATGTGTTATGCGATGATGTATGTTTTATGATTATGTGGCACACATAAGAAAGGATTCATTATAAGATGGGTGGGACCTATATCTCCCTCCAATGCATTGGGTAAAGATTTTATATCTCATGAGATAGACAGGGCTGGAATGGTAGGTTATACCGGTTCAGTGAAACAGGACTGAAACGAGGGTTACTCGATTCAGAAAGGGACTTTGTCCACTAAGATAGTCTTGGCAATTAGACTTGACTAACAAGAAATGATTTTCCATGATTATGTGTGCATGCCACAAAGTTTCAAGTTTTATGTTATGATTATGGGGATCTCATTTTCACTTCTATGATTTATTCCATGTTAAGATATTATGATCTCTTTTGCAGGTTTTGATTTTCATAAAGATATGATATGATTTTTATTTCATTTATTTTCCCTTGCTGAGCATTTGAGCTCACCCTTTTATGTTTTCTTTTCCCCAGGATATAAAGAAAGGTTTTAGGTAAAAAAAAGGGAAGATCTTTATGGGAGATATTAAAGATCTTTCACCACGATTATAAGAATATGTTCCGAGTTTCCAAAGACACTAAACTATTACGATCCTTGTGTGTGTGTTTTTGTTATGTACTAAGTATTCCGCAAAAGTAATGTAATGTCCATGTACGTCAGGCTTCGGGTCTCTACAGTTGGTATCAGAGGAAAGGTTTAGTCAACCTTTGGAAACTAGGATGTGAGAACGTTAGTGAGATCCCTAGAGATATTTCTAAGGTATGTATAGGGATGTCCCTAAGGATAAGTATACATATAGGATATAGTTCTAGAACTACGGTAACGATCTTAGAATTTAACCTAAGATGTTAGATATTGAGGGTGCTCCCCCTTTACTATGTTGTCTTCCCTAGCATGATTTCGCCTCTCACAAATTTTTTTTTGTGTTTTAGTTAATGGAGGGAACCAGAAGGAATTCGGTTAACATTGAATCCAATGGACAAATTTGTGACTATGAGCAACAAAATTGTGTGATGCCTAGAGATAAAGATATTGTGATTATTCCGAATCAGTCATCGCGATATATGATTAACAAGGTAAAATTTAGTTTTATGACTAATTCATCAAAGAAGAGGAAGATAAACTATTATGCATGTTCGCATGTTGAGGAGCATAAAGAAAGGAAGATTGAGATTTCTAAAGAAGGGAAGAAGAACCTTGAGGAATACCTCAAATGGAGGGACCGATGTTATCTGTGTGGAGAAAAGGTTCATAGAGTGACAGATTGTTATGGAGTTCAATGACTTATTTGTGGAGAACATGGGCATTACCCAACTCAATGCCCTGACCTAAAAAGATACTACTAAATCAAGGAAGGACTTTTTCCTGGACAGTCATTGAAGTGGATGGACTGAAGTGTTTATGTATTGGTATTCAAGAATAATGTTGTTGAGGTACGTTTATGGTGTATTGGAATATTTATGTATTGCTCTAATGTGGTATTCGAAGTGATTGAGGTATTTTTGGAAAAAAGATGATATGCGCATAATGAAGGGAAAATGAGAAAATGAAATATTTGACAGTATTAATGAGCTCATGATTGATATAAGGACTAAGTGATATCATGGTTTGAGTATATAGAATTTTGAGGATTTTGGTATGTGGAAAGAGTTAACTTTTAATAGAATTCATGTTTTCAATAAGGTTCAATGGGTATTCAAGAGAATACACGATTAAGGACTTTGAGTGTTTGGAATGTGACCAACAAGACATATCTTATGATATGTGGGGATCAATGACAGTATTAAATCTCTGGTAATCGTTGTCACTATATTATGAGAGTGGACTGCAGTATTATGTATAAGCCTAAAGATTAGACTGGATTATGTTGGACATAAGTTAGTATTGTTTAAGGATAGAAGATTTTCGATATTATTGATGGGATGTTATAGTAACGTAGTTTTAGAAAAAGGGACAACCTGCAGGACGGGCGACATCCCATCGCTTCGGACAAGGCTGTAGGAATCGAACCCACAACCGAAGTGCGACTGGCCTTTATCGCCTACCACTAGCCTACAGGAAGTCCCTGTTTAGTAGAAACTATTTTTATTATATTAAGCAGTATGATATATGAAGTATAAGTCCATTTTAGGAACCATATATGATTAATCTCACTATAGATCGACTTATGCATATAATTTTTGCTAACCTTTTGTTTTAGACAGATGGAATGACCCGTCATTCTACCACATGATCTGCTAACACTTCATGAATAACAAATTCAACTTCATTTATTTAAGAGATGAAGTGGAAATTGTTCAAGGCACGAACAACAGTGAGATTGTACCAAAATAAAGTAAGTATTTATTCTAATTCAAATTTTCAACTTTAGGGAAATGATCTAGAAAACCAAAAATGTTGTCCTAGTGATCTTATACCTGATGAATTAGATGGTACCTTATATCATCACAAATCTATGGATTTGTGATTACTGGATTTTTCATAGCCATGTTCTCTACCACTCTCCATCAGAACATGATGGTTAGATTTCTCTTCCATATCCATATTTTTCACCTATGTGGAAACCCAATGATTAGTTTATTTGGGTAACCGTTACGTTTCATACTTTTGTTTTTAAATATTGGTTTTGATATTCCTTTTTACGATGTGGGTTTCTATTAAAGAAACATTCGAATAGTAAACCATTTATAACCCCGACGAATTTCGAGGGCGAAATTCATTTTAAGGGGGGTAGAATGTAACAGCCCAAGATTTTAAAAAAAATATTCTTTTTAATTTTATTAAAGTCTTGTGTTGTACGCTACACCAAAAGGAGCTTGCACAACACACATCCTTGACTTGCCTTGCATTACACGCAATCACGACCTTCCTCGATAGCGTGTGTAATACGCAATACTGAGTTTCACGAAACAATGATATGCTATTAAAATATTATTAAAACTAACTGTTATGAATAGTAATAACCACTTTTTGAAATTTTGTAAATTTTATTTTTTAAAATGGAATTCATTTTTAGATTCGGAGTATCTAATTTAGCCTAAGGTGAAATTTTGGTACTTTTCGGATAACTTTCCTATTCTGATGAATAGTGAAAATTACTAAATTTTAATTAAAAGCAACTTTTTTTAATCGAAATAATTAATAGTGATAAATTATTAATTTGAGTGGTTTTAAAGTATATTTAGAATATATTTTTACAATTTAATACAATGTTGGTCATTGGTTGTAATTTCACATTTAAACCAGACATAATCAAGTGTCAATCTTTTGATAGATATTGTTTCTTAAAAACACGCTATTTGTTTTAACAGCGGGATTTAATTATAAAAATAATTAATGAAACTTCTATGTTATGAATTTGGTAAAATAGACTTTATTTTTGAATTCAGAATATAAAATATATCTTAGGATGAAATTTTGGCATTGTTCTGAAAAACATCAATTTTTGATGAATAGTGAAACTACTAAGTGTTAGTTAAAAAAACTGAATTTTTCATAAAACTTAATTTTACCGCTTCTGTGAATGGAATTTCGAAAATCCGAGAGACACGGTTAATATCAAGGACTAAAATGTGGTTCAATGAGATGAAAATAATTTTTGGTGAATAGTAACTTTTTACTTTTTTTACCACGGTTAATAGTAAATTGGGTAACTAAGGGTAAATATGATATTAATATTACCCTAACACATGTCCTAATTCTATTGGACAAGTGTAATTCGCCCAAAAACAAACTTAGGAATAAAATATGACCATTTAGGACCACTTGGATTAGATTAGGACATTTATTATTAATTTATTTAAAGAAGGGTTAAAATAGTTAAAATCAAAGTTTAATAAGTAAATCATTTATAATATGGGGTTATACATAAGATAAATTCGATTGTAAATATTCATTAGAAAGCTAAAAAGATTTCCTACATGATGGTATTTTATTTGTAATTTTTAGACATCATATAATTTAATTTATTTATGACACAAAGATGATGCAGTAATTATCTTATTAATGAAATATTGACATAATTGATAATATAAATACCAAAATAAATATAATTTAAGACTTTTTATGAATTCCACTAATTTTCTAGGTTACTATGATATATTAATGTTGATTTAATCAACTTGGTTCGACCATATAATTCTGTTATGACTTTCACAAATATCATATATCAAATAGTGTCAAAATTGACACAAAATAGTTTTTAAATCAAATATTATATTATTAATTGTTATTTTATTCCTAAAAATATAAGTTTCGGCCAAATGACTTAGATAAGGATATATATATTAATAATAAACAATTTGGGGTTCGTTTGGCATGTTATAGTAAGTTTATTAACCATATAGTGAAAGAAAACAAAAAGACATGGTAAAAGTTAAATTATTTAACTTAGAGTTAAATCTAATTGATAAGGTTAAAATAATACCCTAAACTTGTCTAAATCTTATTGGTTGATAGGATTTCGACTCATCCCCACCTTATCTTCGACATAAGACCCTTTGGAGCCATTATAAACCGATTTTGACTTTAATATAAAATAATATTTTGAGATATTCCTAATGTGCCCCTCTCCTCCCTTATAAAAGGACACATCATCCCCCTCCTCCTCACACCAATTTGAGCACTCAAGCTCGGCCAACCCCTGCAAAAATCTCTTCTCCACTTCCCTAGAAACATCCTAGAGGTTCTGGTCTTTTTCAAAGACCAATTTTAGTGCCCTAAGAGGAGGTCTCAAAGAGGCGCTTCAAAGAAGAGGTAATTACCGTTACCAATTCTTTCATCTTTATTTCTTCTTCCACTTCTTCTTCTTAGGTTGTTTCATTATGAAGTAATAACATAAGTATCACTCATATACTGATATGTTATTATAAGTATGAAACAACCCTATTTCACCATCTATCCATCCTACGGAAAAAGAAATCACTGCACGTGCGTACGTACGGAATACCGTCTCCACGCCGTGGTGTAATCTATTTTCCACCACCAACTTACATGGATGGGTATAATGGTGTAAAGAATAACTATACATAGTTATTACAACATCATATTGATTCTGATATATTGTATAATCCACTCCGATCCAATTCAATATTTATAAAAATGATATCATCGCTCGTCCGTACGTACGGACTACCGTCTCCACGACGCGATGAAATTCATTCTCCATGCTAACCATTTAAGAATGATTATAAAGTATATATAAGAAATAATAATGAAATATATGAAATTATAAATCTACTGGATTATGTATATATATATATATGTGTGTGTCATCTACTTACTTCCATTTCAAGACAATAAGGAATGGAAAACAGCATTCATGCGTACGTACGGACTACCGTCTCCATGAACGGTGTTTTTCATTTTATTTATCTATCTATTATATATATATATATATACTGAATATATATGATATATAAATCAAATTTTATATTCTGGAAGTAAGTAAATCATGATATAAGTAATAATAATGTCAAGAACAACAAGTCAAAACACCTACGATAAATGAAACGATTTTACCCAAAACGCTTCTTTAACATGGAATTTACAAAAGAACGGGTAATATAATGTCATAAGTGAACCATATATGATATCATAACAATGAATATGATTCTATAATAAGTCAATAAAATTATTTAAACCATCATACAGGAGCTTCGGACACATACAAAGCTAATCGGACCTAAGGTAAGGGAAATATCACAATCTCATTTTTATCCGAGATTGTTTATTCGTAAGTATTTACTGGGGTGTATTTTATCATCCACATCCATGTTTCATCAAAATGTAATATTATCCACCTACAATTGTTTAAATCTATTTTTACCCTTCGGTGAGTTTTTAGTAATATGTATGAAAGGAATCTTTTGTCGTACGAGGTACTTTTTGACTTTTCCGACAAAAGTACGAAGAACGTTTCTTTTAACTTATACGACATGAATGGATTTTTAAAACATTGTTTCCAAGAAGCTTCCTTTACAAGTTTTCAAGTTTATTTTTAATCAACTTCTTTTATTTTAAAGTTGTATGACATGTTATGAAAGGAAAAATGTTTTTGATGAAAAAAAGGATATTTTCCTCAAGAATGGAGTTCAAGTGTTTTATCAAAATTATTCTGTTTTTATCCCTATTATTAAATTGATTTGTTCATGTTGTGATGGAATTATGAATTCCTTTATCTTATATGAATTGATTTATGATGTCATGATGTTTCAAGAATCCCATTTTTGTTACATGTGTTATGCGATGATGTATGTTTTATGATTATGTGGCACACATAAGAAGGGATTCATTATAAGATGGGTGGGACCTATATCTCCCTCCAATGCATTGGGTAAAGATTTTATATCTCATGAGATAGACAGGGATGGAATGGTAGGTTATACCGGTTCAGTGAAACAGGACTGAAACGAGGGTTACTTGATTCAGAAAGGGACTTTGTCCACTATGATAGTCTTGGCAATTAGTCTTGACTAACAAGAAATGATTTTCCATGATTATGTGTGCATGCCACAAAGTTTCAAGTTTTATGTTATGATTATGGGGATCTCATTTTCACTTCTATGATTTATTCCATGTTAAGATATTATGATCTCTTTTGCAGGTTTTGATTTTCATAAAGATATGATATGATTTTTATTTCCTTTATTTGCCCTTGCTGAGCATTTGAGCTCACCCTTTTATGTTTTCTTTTCCCCAGGATATAAAGAAAGGTTTTAGGTAAAAAAAAGGGAAGATCTTTATGGGAGATATTGAAGATCTTTCACCACGATTAGAAGAATACGTTCCGAGTTTCCAAAGACACTAAACTATTACGATCCTTGTGTGTGTGTTTTTGTTGTGTACTAAGTATTCCGCAAAAGTAATGTAATGTCCATGTACGTCAGGCTTCGGGTCTCTACAATTTCATTATAAGAATTTAATTATTTAACTAATTTCCATTTTATGGTATTATCACAACAATAAAAATTTGAAAACCAATCACAATGCATATCATCCAGCATAAACAGGACCCCCAATATCCAAAATTTTTACCAGGGAGTGTAGCTCGTAAAATCCATCATATTTAAATAATATTACTGTCGAAAACCATGGGAATCATTCGGATTTTTCACCTTGAATTTTAATTATAATATTAATTATGTTTTATTAACCTAGAACTACGTTGAACCATTGATAAAAAAAACTAAACTCCACTCACATGATACATAATAAAGAAAACAATGGATTCTCAACCCCTAATAATATTTCTAACTCATTCTGCGCCATATGGTGAAGTTAAAGTTCCATAAAACATTGATTATACTATGAAAAAACCATGTATCAACCAACACCGCACCCATGGTTTATCAAAATTCATCCTATACAAAAAAAACCAAAGAAAACAACCCCACTGAAGTGGTACTCTAAAGAAGAATTGAGGGAAACATATGAGAAGAATAGGATAACTCACCATGGATCAAATATGGGAATCCATGAATTAATACCTTTCAAGAAGAAACTCGAACACCTAATGAATGAGATTATGGATTTCCTAGAAGGAGAAAATAGAGAAACGACATTAGGGATTGAGAAATAATTTTTAATTTTTCAAGATTTATTGATGTGATGCATACTACATTTACATGATTTGTAATCCCTAGACGTCACGTAAATTCTAAGCATTATGCTCTTCCAAAAACAGTTTCACCTAAATGTATTTTGGGACATTATTTACCACAAAACATAAATAATAAACACAAATTCTGTGAATCACCATTAAATGTCATGTACACCTAAAATGAAATTTATTTTATCTATTTTCTATTTTTAGTAGCCAAACTCCTCTTGATCCTTTCTAAGACTCCTATGAACCTGCAATGCCAAAAAATAGATATGTAACAGGCTATGAAATAAAGTACCATAACATAATATACCTCTTAAATGATATATTCCCTTAGAATCAAAAAACAATCTCATAGGGGAAGGGTTTTGAACAAACACCTTGGGAGATATAACTCAAAAATCATATCATGCCTCAAATTCTACCACCGTCTAGAAATTCCAAACCAAATGTCCACAAAACATATCACAAAATTAATCACCAAACCTCAACATAAACATTGTATAAATATTAAATCACACCATCATGAGTACAGAAATCATGAAATTAGATCCACTATGTCAAGATATTATCCTCATCGTTTTCCAATGACTTTCTCCTGCAGGTTTAATTGCAACATAGTTAATGTTTCTAGTTTTGGAATCAGTTCATCCCCTTTTTTATATCATAAATTTATCACAAATCATACACAAAAAACAAAAGAAAAAATATCATCGCATAAAATAAGATTCAAATATCATATCATAAGCAGAATATGAAAACAAAAAATTAAAAACAACTCTAGGTATGGTGGATTCATATGTTTCTATCACTCTAAAGTACACAACTCCCAATCACTATGCCTCCATAACATAAAAAATGACTCATCCATTTATTTCATTCAATTGGAAATATGGATCTCTATTGGCCACTACACAAATGTCGAATAATCCTTGATATCCAACTCTATGAAATCAATGACATGGGATTCATCCTGAAGATATCGATGAAGCTAAGAGACATGGAAGATTTCATGGATCCTCTCCAACCATGGTGGAAATTACAACTGATAAACCACCTCTCCAACTCACCCCAATAACTTATAGGGCTAAAAAATCCTCAATCAAATTTTAATCCCCCTTCTAAACCTCTATTTCCATGTCAAGGGAAAACATTCATTAACATGTGGTCTCCAACCTCAAACTACAATTGCCTCCTCCTATGATAAGAATAATACATCTATCAGCCATGTGATGCTTTCATCCTCTCACTAAAAATTTGAACCTTCGATGACATATTGTACACAACATCATGTCTGAAAATTTACTCCTCTCTAATTTTTGTCCAACACAATGAAGAATGTCACGATAACCTGTATAAATAATAAAATGGATCCCTGCAAATGGAAGAGTGATAGATATTATTATAATAAAACTAATCAAATATAAAGTGTCTAACCCATGATCCACCATATTTTATGACATGTGCTCACAATATATCATATAGTATCTAGAAATTATGTCCATTGTTTCAACCTTATAAGGGTGGAAAACAATAATGAGGCATTAATTAGTTAAAAAAAATTATATTCCCCTCCAAATTCATGAGGTAAAAAATTCTTAAAATCGATGAAAATGGACAATAAATCTCCATTCAACCACAAAACCACATCCACACATATCCTAGCATTTTAATTCACAACACTTGGCCCCTTGATTGCTATGAAATGTGATTATTTCTTCAACTTATCCACAATTAACATGATAACATTGAAACCTCCCTATGATTTTAGTGACCACATGATGAAATCCACCAAAACTTTAGCCCTTTTACACATAGTAACTTACAATGGATGAAACAAATCATGAAGAATATTATTCATATTCTTAACTACTAGAAAACCAATCACTTTTCCACAATCTCTTTGGCCGTCCTTTTCATCACAGGCCACCATTACTACATACTTAGGCCATGGTACAACTTCAAAACATATGTGTTTACTTCCAATGGTGTTAAATGGGACTCATTAATAACCCCATCATGCATCACTATAATAATAAAACTCATGCCTCAAAATAGCATATGGTTCTAAAAATACATTGACCATCCCACTTGATCATCACCTTGGCTAACATGACCACAAACCACCTTTTCCATTGCGTTTTCCCAATGAGACCCGTCCACCTCATGTATCTAAGAATAATGCATCATCATCTAAAAAGAATATCATCTAAAATATTCCACACTTTTACCTATGTGATAGGTATTCAATAACTCTATTTTTCTCAATCCATCCCAAGAATCCTAAACAATATCCATCCCTGACATCCTACAAAAAATGTCATCCAAAAATTTCATTTTTATTCAATTGTAATAGATTTTAAAAATGTAATACATAAGATAATATATCCACATGTGTTGTCAGAATTATAGATCACACATAGGAATTAAATGTCTCAAACTCTTGGGATCCATGAATAAAACAATGTTTTATCCAATGAGGTAGTACTACTAAAAAATCACCACGAACAAGACCAATGGTAACTCCATGACATGGGTGGAATAGTTATCCTTGCGGGGATGCAAATTCCAATACCCATAATATATCATTTCCTTATACTTAATCAAAATGATTAATAATCCTAGATGGGAATCATCATAAACACCTCAAACATCACACCCTATTTAGGAAAATAAATAACTAAAAAATAACCAAATACCACAAAAAGTAACTAAAAACATCCTTGAACTTGTATTCCACCCAAAATCATTGTCATTCAAATTCAAAAAAATTCAATGGGGATGCATATTGATATAATTTATACACAAATCTCTAATAATATCTTTCAGGACCAAGGAAACTACAAGCCTCTATCACATTTTTTGGTTCTTCATAATAAAAAATTACATTGACATTCAAAAGGTCTACTGCCACACCCTTATGAGACAACAAGTGAATGATATAGATTCCCTCTCATATCGAAATATTATGTTTGGACAACAATATATAGATCTTAGAATGTTGAAGAACCTGGAAAATAGTTTTTAGATACTCAACATGGTCCTCATATGACCTCAATTAGATTAATATATCATTGATAAATACCATGATGAACTAGTCTTGAATCCCAAAGAAAATGGAGTTCATTAGCCTCATGGACATGAATAGTGCGTTCTTAACATGGAAAATAACGACTAAAAACTCAATGTGACCATACATACATTTAAGGTAATCCATCGGGATATTTCCCTCATTCACCCTCAACTGGTGATATACATACTACATATCGAACTTAGAAAACTAACCCACCCCTCCCAACCAGCTGAAAAGATATAATATCCTTTAAAGAGGGTAAAAAATCTTGTTTATCACCTAATTCAACATGAGTAATTCTATACAAAACCTCATAATACCATAACCCTTCTTAGATAGTAATATTAGACCATCCTATAGAAACACATTGGGCCGGATAAAACCCTTCTTCATCATATGATACATCTGAATCCTCAACTCACGAAACTCAAAATGTTTTATCTATTAAAGATTCATTGAAATTCAGGAAGTATCAGGCTGTATGTCTACCCCAAACTCAACATCACATCGAGTGGGTATCATCCTAACCTACTTAGAAATAAATTATAGAAACATATAAAAGATGATGGGGACCAACACTATCTCAGTGCATGTGGATTCCACTAAAAATCATCCATTAAGAATAGAAGGGTCTCCACACTCAAACTACCCACCTGAAAACCTCTATCCAAAATTAAAACTACACACTATCAATCAAAATTTAAAAACATGAACCCACCCCCCCTGTAAGAAATCAAAACCAACACATATGGAATAAAACCATTCTATAGAAGGGATAAAATTTCATTGAAATTTTTAGAGGGAGGAGATCCCACCAGGGTAGATGTGGTTCTATTATCGGTCTAAACCCCTAACACACATAAAATAAGATGGTATGGCCTCCAACTATCATATTTTACATCATGGGCATGAGTATGTTCTATATGTATAGTCTAATTGAATGAGGTAGAGTGGGTGCAAAAAATGAGTTAAAATCCCCTGAATTAAACAAGTAACCAACAAGGGTATAGAAAAAAATTAGCATACCTATGAAAAAAAATTGGACCCTCTTGCACTACCACATCCACTGTGTATAACTGAGCATGCACATCTACTTGTATGATGTACACCTACATGATCATGATCATGTTTTGGTTCATGAACATGAGAAACATACTATGGTTGGGCTCTTCAAACATAATATCACCATGGTATAGCGTAGTCCTACTACCCTTTCCATAGAAATTGTCTCAACTCCATCATATATTGAGTCCATCACTAATACCATCCACCTATACTAAACTGATCATAGGGAAACACAAGGTTCTAGTTTTGGTGATGGCCACAAACCCCACAACAAAAAGACATTCGCCCAAATCCCCCAGAAAGATCATGGAAACCACTGGCCCAAGAAGTCTCAAAGGTAAACTGTTGAGGTTGGTCCCCACAAATAGAAACTGTAATGGTCCTAGAAACTGAGTCCCACAATTAAAAACCCTACTCCTTGTTGAACCCTAATAGTTCTACCTCTTTGTAATCATCTCCATGAATTCATCCTCTCAATCACCAACTCCTTATTCTAAACATCTAAATACATTGGAAATATTAAAGGTGTAACTACATAATGGATAGAAGGACATAGTTCCTCTTCATGATGTATCACATGATAATCTTAATTTAGAAAAATATCTGGCACAAAATAATGATGATTTAAAATTTCATTCCAAATTCCCACAAAAGAATAATCCCCTACAGAAGATAAAAAAGCTCATTCATTTTCATCGCCTTCATGGTCGATGAAAGGAACTCCAAATAAAACTCATTATGTATGTAAAAGTATAGAATATATACCCGATTATACTTTCCTATATATACCTTCCTCTATTAACATACAACTCACTCAATCTCACTATATTTTAAAGGTATCTATTAACCCACCGGGTCCAACAGCAAACTCAAATTGATCTCAAACTCCTCTAACTAGATCTCTATCTCCATATCTAAAACACTACCCTTATAATTAAGTATTGACTTTTATATAATATTGAAAAACTACATCTACCAAGAAGCATACTCCTCTACAAGATAAACCTTCTGATGGTCAAAAAGATCAATATAATGAACCTCAACTTCATGAGACACACACAAATGGTGAAAATGTAGCATCTTGAGATTTTTTGAAATATATTATTTCAGAATTATTTAAACTCTTTAATAACATCAGTTACATGAAATTAAAAATTTAGATTATGGTATAGGAATTACAATATTCATTTTATATTAAACAATGATTTTCTTTTATAACTTGTGTTACACACTATTGGGAAAAAATTCCTCAAGTTAACATTGTAGTATTTTTTGGTTGATTATGTTTGTTGAAAATGGTCATTTACATGGTTAGTTGGGGAGTTCCAGAGATACTTTTGAATATGAAATTTAATTATGATCTATGAGAAATTAATGGATGTCATGGAAGTGGTATAGGAAATTATGTACATATGGTGATTCTGTTTACCAGTGTTTTCCAAATTTTGGGGGTCAAAAATATTAAAGATTTATAGTATAGAAATGATTGTAATTACATGATGACCATATAAAATATAGAACAGTCATGAGTTTCAGAGGGAATTGGTTTTATGAAGGAGGTTTTGTGATTAAAAATTGAAGATGATGACAGTCCCTATGACAAAAAAAAGCATCACGACCAATAAATTCCCATGGTTCTTCATGATACACGGAGCATCATGAACGAAATAAGGAAGCATCGTGAAATGGATATGACATGGATGGAAGCTTCTAGATTCTGTGGAAATTTCTATAAATATACATCTTCCCACTTTATAAAATCAGTATGACTTAACAAATATTATAACGCATTATATTCACAAATCTGGATCACGAAGGTAGTTCATGAAAATATGTTCACAAAAAATTGTTGTTCTCAAAGGCTTTAAAATCCATCCTATAATTATGAGCATCATGAAGGTAATGAAGATCTTGTATCCTATAAAAATAAGACATGAATTTGAAAACATCATAAAGGATAAGTGAGTTTCTCAAAAGGAAGGTGCTTCGTGAAGGCTATTTGATCTTCAGGAAAGAAGGGAGCTTTGAGAAGGTTGTGAGCATTGTGAAATTGTTCAAAAGGGATATTCCAAATAAATATGTGGTAAATATATATTCATCAGTTGGATTAGAGTGATACTTTAAAAAATCATTTCTCTATAACCAATTATGTATTCATTAGTGATAATAAAGGGACCTATAAAGGCCAGAAACTATGTGTGTATCCTTTATAGATCCGTGGAAAAAGGATGAGGAAGGTGGGGATCTTTTCTACTGGTAGGGAGATAGAGAAGGAGTGTAGGTAGTGACCCTTAGGAAAGTAGTGAGCTAACCCTAAACTATGTAAATTTAGTGATCCTGAGCATAGAAGTGATCTATCCAAATACATGTAATTTGCCTATGAGTCTTTTTAGATTTGGTACATCTGCTAATTACGATTTTATTCACTTTTAGTGTTTCCCACTAAGGATGAACCATGTTAAATCATTA
Source organism: Viscum album (assembly GCA_963277665.1). Classification (NCBI taxonomy): domain Eukaryota; kingdom Viridiplantae; phylum Streptophyta; class Magnoliopsida; order Santalales; family Viscaceae; genus Viscum; species Viscum album. The sequence goes on along the minus strand of OY728128.1, from coordinate 1,008,940,985 downwards.
TGTCTCATACATGATTTAATTGTTGTTCATTAATTGGTACCGTAAATAGAGAGAAGTTTGTTTTTTAATAATAAATAGTTCCAATGCAGTATTTTTCTTAATATTTCATAACCTGATTCACCCCATCCTAATGGTATTTAACATAGATGGGATCACACATGAAAGTTCGTGTTTTATAGAACAATAATATATAATTGATATTATTTTTTATATGAGTAATCTCCTTAATTTTATATTGGAGGGCATGAATAAGAATAACTATGTTATGATTATAAATGTTTATAATAATTTTTAACATTCATCCAATATATTTTATAGTCATAATATATTGATAAATCTATTTTTTTAACCTATATTTGATTAAAAAATTGTTCTACCACCTTTAAATGATAGACTTTTTTTAATACTAAATTATGAAACTTTTATAAAATTAATTTGAAAAATTAACATTCTTTTTGAAATTGGAGTATAAAAAATTAAATTAGTAAGACTTTTGGTATTTTCAGAGAAATTGCATTTTCTTAATGAATAGTAAGAACCACAACTTTTTAATTGAAAATTACATTGCAACCTATATTGTTTATATAGTTAAATGATATTTTAAATTAATTTTAAATTGTAAATAATTAAATAAATAAAATTTATATAAATGGATTCAATTTTACATTGAAATCAGAAATAAAAACATTTAATTCCTTTTATGTTTTTTCATAAAAAACTCATCGTCACATGGAATCTATGGGATTGGTTTTATATTAACATTACCTATTTTTATTAATTGAATTTAAAAAAAAATTGATATATGTATTTGTAATAAATATGAATGTTTTGGTATAATACTATAACGGTAATTTTTTTAGTGGAATATATAGTGAAAACTCTTAAAATTAATTATAGTGGTTAAGGTAAGAACATGATTAGTTAATGTTTAAACATAGAAGATAAGGGGTATAAATGGACCAAAACATGTCCAACACAAATTGGAAAGATATATATTTTTTAACAACCTTAATATCTATATTAATGAGTTATTAGGATACTATTCAATGAAATTTACATATATAATAATTTATGTAAGAAAAAATACAAAAAAACATTCCTTACCGTTAAAAATTATAAAGATTTAGAGTAGGGAAGAAGAAACATTAGTCTCATATTTTATATTTTCTTGGAATATAAATTATTTTTTTATTAGTAAAAATATATTTTTAACAATTTTAGTGAAGATATAATTACATTAGATGCTTAAGAAACGCTGATGTCTGGATTTTATAGTTAATGATTAAATAAAATAAATGATATTTTATTAATTTAATTAAAATTACTAAAAAACATAAATTATTCAAAGATATTTTATGTATCAATTAATATAAATTATTTTCAATTAATGAGCCAGAATTTCTTTTATAAATAACTAATTGACACGTAAATAGTAAAACCCTTATTGGTGTAGTTTGGGTAAAAGCATTGTTTTTATGCATCATATAAATTTCTGTTTAATGTATTTTTTAACACATGTGGGATTATTATTTTATAAATTATATGACATATTTTATAATCAGTGCAACTATATATTCTAATCTTAATCTCTTTACTTAATTCTTATTTGATGAATTGCAATGTTATAAAAAAACTATCTAAATAGAAAACCAAAATGAAAAACAAAATAATGAAACTTAATGAATAGGAAAGATGATAAAAATCATTTTATTATTGGGCAGTGAGAATTTTGATAAACAAAATTTCTCATTTACTAACTTACATTTTATTTTTGTAGTATAGTAGGTATGGGAGACCTTCAAATAATGTTTACCTTTTGTTATTTACAATAACAAAACCCCTCCACCATCATAGAAAGAAATTCACCCTTCTACTCTCTTAATGACATTAACGAATTTTTTATCATCAAAATACTTCCCAAATAAACTACCAAAATCCATCTTATCATACTTGAAACCTAAATTTTTGCATAATTCATCAAAATACTCCCTTTGGTTTAAACCAGAAAGAGTTACCCAAAACAGAGGTAATGTTTTTCAATGTGCATTTGTAATTTATTTCATTATTCTCCCATTAACATAATCTTATGTAATTATTTTGTTATAAAATATGTATCCAAAATATACATATATTTTCTCTAATTCTTTTACCTACACCTATACATAAATCCAGATAATGGAGAATTAAATTATTGTTCGTTTGTATGGCGGACAACCATCTCACAAAATGATGTCATTAATTTTTGATTTACCACATCTTATAGATGTCCATTATGACAGAAATATACTTTTATATATGATTTTTATAATTTATCCATAATTAGGGAATTTATATATAACATATACCATTATGAATTCAATTTTTTGAAAAATGATAACATCAATTTTGGATGTGTGGACTCCCACCTCTACAAAACTATGTGATATATTCGCACATAGTGTTTAATGTATTAAAAAAATGATATAACTAACTTTATGTGACATAAATGAAATTTATAGGAAATTAATTAAATATTTTATTTTATTTATATATAATTTATCATTTTCATTATTACATTTTTCACACACTAAAAAATTTATAATGTCGTTCGTGGATGTGAGGAATATTTCCTCCTCGAAGAGATGTGATTCTTTTATATCACAAGATTTATATATATTTTTATATTTTATGTTAGTATAATATATATTTTATAAATTTCAATCTAGTAAATATAAATGTTACTTACCTTATTTCCATAATCATCATTGAAAAATGGTAACGTCACTTATGTGTACGTACATCCTACCATCTCTATGATTATACCTTTATTTCATTTTTCATAACAATATTTTACAATTGTTTTTAAAATTAGTTTTTATATATTAATTTTAAATTATTTGAGGATTATTGTTATCAATTATTTTTAACTTTTTCACATGATTTAATGGTGACTATGGGATTGTAAGTGGTTAATTTGAAATTCATGAAGAAATTTCATATAAAAAATCTAGATTTATATTAAAAATTTTATATAATTGGAAAATGGATACTATTCATAAGTGTGCACATTGAATTATAATGTTTTCTTTTGAATTAGCTACATTATAATTCTCTAAAAATATACATATGAAAGATACTCAATGTGAAATATAGTATCTTATTAAATAAAACTCAACATTATGTAATTTTTATGTTTGGGGCCTTATAATAAAAACATTATTTTGAAATGAAAACAAGAAAATAGAAAGACCAGTAATATTTAATTTTATTAAGATTCATTTTCATCCCCATTATTCATTTTGTCCTTCCAAAAAACTCAATTCAAAAAAGAAAACAAGTCATCGTGATGGATTATCCTATTCTAGGTATTTACCCTAAAAGCTATTCTACATCACTTGGTTGTTCAACATTCTCAAATTCCACACACTAGATCAAGGGGATCCTAAAATCTATAGTCATAGCTGGTCTCCCTACCCTATGTCTTACACCATGTTCAAGTGGAACTATTTCTATACAAACCCATGAAATATCTCCCATGTATAACTCTACAAATCATAATATCTTTTAATAATAGAACTTTGATACCATTATTTCACGACCCCTATATCGAAAGATATAAAAATTAGGGGAGAGAGATAATTCCCCCTGAAACCTAGCCTCTATTAGGACATAGATTAAATACTCTCACTGAGGGTATAAATATATAGTGAAATTGGAGGCATTATCTTCTATAATAATGTTGGCTCAAGAGATATGATGTATCATCAAGAAAAAACTTCCTGAAATAATATAAAAAGGAACTAAGCCCATCCCAAAATAATATTATAAATAAAACTAATAAAGATAAGATCATATAAATTAAATACCCAAAATTAGAGCTAAAGGAGTGACTCAATTTCCATCCCTGGTCCGAGATAGTAATATCAAAAACCATTTATGTAATCCTCTTATAAGCCTTAAAAAGGTTTTACATATATATGGTGAGCATACAAGTATACTCAGTAATAAAACTAAAGTATCTTATTCACATGTGAAATAAGTATACTATCTCACCCTTGATACAAATAGAAGAAACAATAAGAACATAATATGGTCAACTATAAATCCAATCCTCACTATAGAATTATCACCATATAACACAATCAATGTAAAATAATATAACTCGAATAGTATCAATAAATATACCACACACCACATTCCCATTGGTATTCCACTATAACACCCCCAAATTTATATGTCTTATAACTCCCATGTCATCTATATACCATACCTCCCAACAAGCACAGTCACATCACATCATACCCACAAAAACCTAGCCCACCACCCCACAAGAAAAGTCACATATCATCTCACCCTCTCACACCTAAGCAATCACATCACAACAACTTCCATAACTAGAGTAGTTTTCTATCATGAATATGTATAACATCAACCTTGTTCCCTATTCCTACCATAAATGACCCCACAATGATATTCCCACAAAAGCACAATCATGTGATATATTTCTAGAAAATATTGAGCCCAACACAATTCACCCCAAAACACATAGGCCATCATAACCAACATCTAATTCACTAAGAAACCTCTGGATATTGTAGCTTGTGTAGTACCTACCTCTCCTATAAGATATAATAGAAATTAGATAGTACTCATCCATCCATCCTCCTCACCGAATATCTGGGAAAACACCCCCAACGTGACTATCTAGTTGTTGTTTCTTAGTGCTCGACATGGGTGGGGAGCATATATAAATAACAAGGAATATACTAGTATATGAATATAACCACACACAACCCCAACCTATGGGTTCAAAACAAAACACTAATCATCTCAAAACATCGCAACTTTCATTACCAACTCTAAATGTATAACACAACATTGTAAGCCACAATCCCCATTTGACATTTCCAACTAATTTCATTTAATCATCTAAATATTTTAACTGTTTAGAATCAACCACATTTTACCACACAACCAACTGTTTATTTATTCATTATCAATTTCCAACAAATTTACCAAACCAACAAATTTCATTTCTATTTATCATTATTAAAAAAATTACTTATTCCATCACTATAATGAAATCTAGAAGAATATAACTAATTATTACTAGAATCTCATTATCCATATCACACCATTTCCTCACCACCATAAAATAATGAAAAAAACCCACCTCACTGCAAAAAAAAACATTGCCAACAAACCACATTTCATATAGTGAACCTCTCATCACTAGAATTAACATTACATAACTTCATAAGAATACATAAATATTATTAAAATAGATGAAATAATATCATTCTAGTCTAGTGCCTTTAGAAACCTAAAAAAACAATACATATCTACATAACCTAGGGAAGGAAACATAAAAACTGGTGATATAAAATGCAAATTAAGGGTAAAAAGGGAACACATGTAAGCATAATTGTGATCATAAGTGTATAAGAATGTGATCGTAAAAATTGAATATCATACCCTACATATGAATGATCATGGAATAAATATTTTATTTTTATAAGAAATGAATCATAATGAAATAAATAGAATTGGATACAAAAGAATAACATAGGTATAAGACATGGAATTTTGGAAACACATAATAATATACTAATTTACATAGTATCCACTGTATCACTTCCAAGACCTTCTTAGTGTAAAATGACTTTTACTTAACTGGATAACCCCTGTTCCACCCCTATATTATTGAATAGAGTTTCCCTCATCCCAAACCTATATTAATGAACCATGTAACCCTCATTCAAGACATGTATAACTAAACTGATTTACCCTTTTTCCGGTTCAATTTTATCTCATGAGATATAATTCTTTACACAATTCATTAGATGGAGATATAGTTCCCACCCGACACATAATGAAATTATACACATATGTGCCAAAATATAATAAATTCACATATCATAATCCATGAAATGAAATTGGTGTCATAAACATGTAGAAACATCATATCCTTTAGAAATATATAGGTTTTATAATTATTTCTTCATAAATATAACCTTTGAAAAGAATCAGGTATCAAAATCATATAACCCATTAAAATAAGAGTGTTTCAGAATAATATAACTCTTGAAAGACAAATGTGTTTCACAAACATAATTCCATCAAAACATAATCCATTAAGATAAATAATATGAATGGAAAAATTGGATAATTCCCCATTAAGTCATGATTAACACCAATGAATGGTATCATAGATGGGAAAAAATATTGAATAATCTTTTCAAAAAACTTCTTTAAGAAAATATACTTTCCTCTTTGAAATAGGACTTTTATAACATAAATATTTTTAAAAATATTTTTCATTGAAAATTGGTTTTAAAACATATAAATGAAGTTTAAAAAAAATTAAAATCCTTTTTCCATTGAAATTTATCTTTAGGTATCTTTTTAAATCATTTCTGAAAACATTTTTAACAAATTGTTTTGTAATTATATAGATTTTCTTCCAAAGAGAGAGTCAATAAGATTTTACTAATAACGTTATCTTAGGTACCAAACTGTGGAAAGTGTTACTAAAAATGTGGATATATTAATTAAATTATGTATAATGACTCTCATTAATATTCATGAATGATGGATCATAAGATTTTAGTAAAGTAAGCATAAAAATAAACAATCTCGAAAAAAACGAGGTGATTATCCCAATAACCTTTTATGACATGGTGACCAGGGATCATAGTATCCATGTAATTGAATGAAAATATATGAATATTAATATATCATGAGAATAATTAGAGTGATTAAATAACATGTTAAATTGAGGTATATAAACCTTGGAGAAGATTTTAGGATCATAACAAAACTTTAGTCTGAAAGATGGAAAATTGAGACCAAATTTGTTTTTCCAATTTGAGAACTTATGAATGTTAACCCCCATAAAAGAAGGATCATAAATTTGATATGTTAATACCCATAAATTTATGTACATGATACATATATTAAAATCGTGGGAATTTTATAAACCACACAAAATGAATGAGTTGTGATCATATCTTTTACATCAGGAAAATTAAATGTGTGATGAAATCCCATAGCTTGGGTCTTGATTCTCTCCATCCTCGAACATGATTCATTTATTATAAATAAATGTTTATTATAAATATATTACAGAAAATTATTCTTATATATATTACTATATTGGATTATATTATTACTTTACATTGCGTTCTTTTTAATTATCCTAAGATAATGGTTCACTTCGGGTAATATCCACTTTGTTCTTCATACATGTCTTAATTTGTTGCATCCATGGTCCTTATAATTATATCATGATTCCATAATGTAAACTAGGATATAAATATCAGGTATATAGAGTATCTTTTAATTATAATAATGTACATAATATAGGAGTATGAAATAGATTACACTATTCATGTAGATTTTAAATTTTCCATATGCATGAATGTTGTTTCCGTTTTTATTCTCATGTTGAATGAAATTATGTAAATTATATATGTATATATATAATTATTTCAATATCATTAATATATCATATATAACATATAAGTTCATTAAAACCATCCCTAATACATTGTAGTTGGTGTGTGAGTGAATGACATCGCAATGAGTGGGCGATAGTCCACACCTCTTCAAACAAGATTATCGTATTAACAAAAAATGGAAGGTAAAAAGATGTCTGTTATAAAATGAATAAAAAAACATAAAAACATAATATATATAATATGTTTCTTATATGAATATATTTTCCATTATAATTCCAAACAAAATTGGTGGTAAAGGGGAAATGAACTATCATCATTTAGTTGGGCATTAGTTCGTCGTAAACTGAAACAGTATGTTCATCATCCATTAGATGGGAGTGTGTGTAACTGTATGTCATAGACATTTCCTAAAACATCATATTATATATATGATACAGGTTTTTACATTCTATAATTTAATAATTATTGTGGAAAGTGGTGGAGAAAGAAAATAAAGGAAATGATCTTGAGACAAGACGTTGCCTCTTAATCAGGTAACTCCTTTTGGTTTTTACCAAAAGGATTCCTAGGGAAGAATTCTTACTAAAAAGAGGAATAAAGTTATAAGGTATGATAATTTAGAGGATAATTATAAGATATAGTATGAACATATAATATTTCAGAGGTATGAGGAATGGGTAGAGGTGGTGGCCTTTTATAGTGAAGGAAAATGACTCACCTAGAATTTTTAGAAACTAGTTAGGTGTAAACATGTTCATAGATTTGTAAAGTAATAAAAAACCCACAAAACTCAAAAATGTACGTTTTATAGAAAAAAATATGGACATAAAATGGGTTTTTTACATGGTTCTAGGACATTTGGGCACTTAATATAATGATTTAGTCCCAAATTAAGCTTAATTTTCACTCAACTACTGCGATAAATTTTAATCACTTTTACTAATAATTTTGGTAAAAAAATAACATGTATTTATTAAAATATAGATATTAAAAGTAATAAAACTATGTATTTTTTAATATTTATATTCAATTCAAACAAGTGGAAAAATTAATATTTCTACTAATCCCATAGAGTGGGCAAAATAACGGGGGTTTAAAGTAGGCAATATTTGAAATGTTTATTACGATTTTATATTAATTGTCAAATTGAAATTGATACTAATGAATTAAATAGTATTAATAGATGTAATATTTATCTAATTTAGACATAAAACGTATTTTTATATTATTTATCATTAAATCAAAGTTATAAAAAAAGTTCATTTTTAACTAAAAACAACATTTTTCACAATGCATAAAAAAATGATGTTTCTCAAAAAAATTCCAAAAATTAACTTAGGATAAATGTGAAATTTTGAATTAAAAAATGAAATTTATTTTATAAAATTGAATTTTTAAATTTTTCTAAAATTAATTTTTTTATAAGGATATAAAAAGCGATTTATTTTAGAAGACATTACCAAAAATCATATCTTTTATTATCAATATGTTCTATTTATATACAACAATTATAAAAAATATTTGGAAGGTATTTATTACTATTAATATTAATAGGTTTAATGGTTATGTTATAATTATATTATTTAAAAAAATTAATAAAAAAAAGATTCCTTGAGACACAGTTTTGCGTGTATCATATGTGAAGTCGGTGTTGCGTATAACATACACCAAGATAGTGTTATGTGTAATATACGCCAAGTCAGTGTTCCATGAAAATGAATATTTTACTTAGTGCATTGCAATATATAAATGAAAATTTAAATTTAATATAAAAAACATGTATATAAAAGCCCAGGGGGTTACATTCAACCCCCCTTAAAATGAATTCTACCTTCAAAATTCATCACACGGGTAATAATAAATGATGATATTTATTCTTATAATATCTGAAATTTTCCATTCATCATCCTATATATTGGGATTTTCTCACAAATATTTTACCAAGCATGTGGTCTTGTTTCATAGAATTATCTCTTATTGGCACAGAAATTCAATAGATTGTTCCATGTAAGAAATATACTCCTCCAATTGTATGACCTCTGAGTTCAGTACATGTGAAGGGTTGGGTATGAAAATCCCCAAGAGTGACACATATATCACATCAAAGTCATGAGAGATATTTAAATGAAGATCCAAGTGATAGGATATCGTCCTTATACAATCAATAATCTCAATGGGATAAATATACCTAGGGAATATTTTCTCTTTCTTCCAAAATCTCATAACATTCTTCCTTGGTAGGATTCATAGAAACACCTTTTCACCAACTTCAAATTCTCGATCATGCTGATAGTAATAATCTTCTCTTTTCATCTAACTTTGAACTACTTTGATATGTAACTGAACAGTTCTTACCTCCACATCCATTACTTTCGTAATCTCAATTCATATTATCTTTCATTATCCAACCTCATCTGAACACATCAGATCTCCACATTTCTCACCATAGAGTGATTCAAGTGGTTAATTATTAATTCCTGAGTGAATGCTATTTTTATATAAAATCTCAACATGGGGAAGGTGTTGATCCCAACCACCTTTGAAATCCAATGAACAACATCTCAACTTATCCTCAAAAGATTGAATTTTTCATTGAGACTGAACGTCTTTTTGAGGATGAGAAGTCATGATGAAATTAAAATTTGTATCATTTTCCTTCTGAATACTTCTTCAGAATATTGAGGTAAACCATGGATCCCTGTCTCATAATAGAGAATGTGGTAATCCATGCAACCATACAACTTAATTTATATTTTGGAATGATTATCATGAGATAAATCTTCTCTGGTGGTGATGATGTGTGCTGACATAGTAAGGTGATCAAATACTACCCATATAGAATTAAAACATTTAGAGGTTTTTGGTAGTCCAATGATAAAATCTATAGTGATGTTACCACATTTCTATTCTGGTATGGGTAATAGATTCATCAACCCTTTAGAATTTTCTCTTTCAACCATAACTTTCTATCATACCAAACACCGAGATACAAACTCTATGCTATCTCTTTTCATGTCGTCTCACCAGAAGCATTATTTCAAGTCCTTGTACATCTTCGTACTTCCATGATAAATAGGTAATGGAAAACTATGAGATTCCTCTAATATCTCTTTCATTAAATCTATAATTGAAGAAAAACATACATATTTATTTGAATATTATCCTTCCATCATGATGAATGTTAAACTCAAGAACATTTCTAACAATCTATTGCAGCTCTTCATCTTCCATCATCACCTTTTTAATCGTTAATTGGATATAGGTTTGAACAATCATTTGATAAATATAATATTTTCATTAGTCCATCAGGATTTCTAGATACATCCTTTGAAAGTCCATAAATTTTGGATGGTTTGTGAGCCTAATCATCGATAAGATAACATTATCTTTTCAACTCAAAGGATTGGCCACCTATTATCTTTCCCATGGATGAAATTTCTTGAGCAGTAATAATCATTTACCAACTCTAACCATATTCTCTGTCGCATGTTCAACTCCATATGTGTGAATGTATATTTCAAACCTTTATTATTGTTATATATATCAAATATTTCCCAAGAAATATATTTCCACAATATCATTAATGAAAAAATTAACACTACTAACTTCAAATCATATGTTGGGTAATTTTCGGGATGAATATTCACCATTCATGAGGCGTAGGCTAAACCTTGTTATTTTATATAATAACACATCACAATCCCTTCTTCTTATCATTACTATAGATTAAAAACCCTTATCCACTATAGGGTACTGTAAAAATAGGTGCACTAATGAAACATATCTTCAGTTCCTTGAAATTTCCTCACATTCTTTTGTCTAGAGGAATGTAACACCCTTTTGAGTTAACTTGGTAATAGGACTATATTTTCATGAAAAATTTTCTAAATAGTATCAATAGTATCATACTAAACCAAGAATTTTATAGACCTGGGTCACTGTGTCTGGCCTAGGGAAACCATTAATAGTCTTGATCTTTGATGAATCTAATGGTATACCATATTTTTTAGATTATGTTACCCAAAAATGAGAACTTTTATATCCAAAATTAACAATTTGTAAAGTTTTCAATAAAAATTATCCTTTCATAGGGCCGTCGGTACAATTCTCAAGTGATAATCATGCTCTTCCATGCTCTTGTAATAGATAATAAAATCATTAATAAATACTACCAAAAACTAGTCAAGTTAACCTTTAAGGATTTAATTAATTAAATTTGTGAATATATAAGGGAAATTAGTAAGAGGCAAAGGCATCACTATATATTCATAGTGGTCATACCTTGTACAGAATGTCATCTTGTAAATATCTTCCTTCTTTACCCTCAATTGATGAAATAAAAAATGAATATTAATCATGTAAAAGCATTTATCTATGCATAGTTGATCAAATAATTCATAAATACGGGGAAGAGGATACGTGTTCTTGATTTTTATCTTTATCAAATCCTAATAATCAATGTAGAGTTCCATTGATATATTTTCTATTTTTCAATAAAAGAACTAGTGAACCCAAAGATGAAATTCTTGGCCGAATGATTCCATTATCACGTTTTTCTTGTAGTTTAATCATTAATTATTCCATCTGAATCGGATACATTATATAAGGAGTCCTTAAAATTGGTTTGGAATTTTGTATATGTTCTATTCAGAACTCAACATCACGTTTTGGGGGGAGACTGGGAAAATATTCTAGAAAGACATCCACAAATTATCGAACAATAGTCATATAATTGATATCGATCTTATCCCCAACAATTTGAGATAAAACCACCCTTTTGAATGGTAATTAAGACCCATACACTGGAGGTAATCTCAATAGGATGTTCAAACTTATCATCTCATTGATGGATGATCATGGGAGGGTTTGAAATATTGAACTTAAATTACATTATTTTATAATTGATTTTGAATATATACAGAGAAAGACAATCCATGCCTTGGATGACAAAATATTTGACCAAAGAATGAATGACAAGATTTGAAAAAAGCACCTTCCAAAAAGTATCTATCAGAGAGGAATCATAGAGTTGAGATGCAATCATTTTACAATTAATGGTTTTTACTACTAAAGCTAACTCTAATTGTTTTTCTGGAATCATAACACCATTATAAATTTCATTAGATAAAAAATAGTTGGTAGATCTATAATAAAATATGACATTAGATGTTCTACAGTGTATGGTACGTATTCCTTTAATCATGTCTTTATCACACCTCTCATGAAAAATAGTGATTGAATGAAATTTCCTTGTATCCCTAAGCTGAAGAGTTTTATGATGTTAATCATCATCACCAACCCTTGGGTTTGGGAAGTGGTTAGCATAATTTCCATTCTCCTTACAATTGAAGCTATAAATCGTGTAATGTTCATTTTTTCCATCTTTTTCTCTATTAGTATTTAAAAAAAACTTCTTTCCATCACCATTTAAATAAATTTCTCATTGGCCATCCATTCCTCACTGAAAGGATTTATTAACCCTCCTAAGGAAATTTTCAACTTTCTTCTTCATGCACATAGAGAATAAATTAAATTTTATATTCTTTTCTCCAGGGTACTAAGAGTTTCGTTTTAATTCCATATTACTCTCCTTTTCAAAGACATGAGATTTATATGTGACTTCTACATCTATATTGACAAATATAACACAATGAACAATATATTGGTAGCTAATAATGTCTCTTATGTCGAACACCCTTCTGGGACTTTTTTTTAATCCACCTAATAACCTATCAACTATACATTCAGGTTGGAAAATAATTCCTGAATTATACCTCACATGTCTCCTGAAATTATCCACGTAGGTACCAACATACACATTTTCTCATTTCATCAACTCAAGGAACTCATTATACATCATGGTTTGAAAAATTTGAAGAATTTACTTATTGAAAAACATGTTCTTGAAATTTTCCCAAACCATGGATTCAATCTCATCGTGCTTCATATTATACTTGATTAAAGTCCAAAATTGATCTGCTTCAATTTCTAAATGATAAATATCCAGATTTAGTTTCACATGCTCTGAACATGGAAGAATGGAGAATACATTTTCTGTGGTAAAAATACATTTTTTAGTAATAAGTGGATCAGGATACCCAATTAATGATTGTGAATTTTCAATCATGAAAGACTCAACATAATTTTGTTCCCTATTTTTCTCATTTGGAAATCGACCATGAATCATAGCTTGATAATGGTGTATGATAATAGCAATGAGGTATTGTATTCCATATCTCATAGAAATCATTTGTTTAGGAGGACAGTCATTGCATTTTCCATCGCAATCGCCCTTAAGGTGGTTCTTTTGGGTTTTAGCCATTGACAAAAAACAAAATCATATGTTAAAAAATAGCTATCTTAATTAGGAACCACATAATCATGAAAATCATGTATAGTATGTCTATATTATTAAACCATACTTAATCTATGTCACCATTGGTTTATCCTAGGTTATTCATAGTCAACATAGGATGAAATACTTCATAATGGTTCATGAATAACTTGTGAATTAATTATGCATATCCCCCGAGAGTGTCAAAACGGGTGTGCAGTAAGGCCCATTTTTGTGTACCAGATTACCCCAATTCAAGACCAGAACATCTTCTCAATGTTGTTACCCCTAGTCACATTTGTTTCAGATCCGCATCCACTTATAGTATCAATATAGAGATGTATTTCTAAGAAACTACTCACTCTATCATTAAAAAAATTATAGAACATTTTCATATACATTGACTCAACCCTATACTTATCCTTAAACATGTTCTTAGGGTTACCACCAACGTTTTTTCGTCCATTATATCTATGGTTTGCTAATATATTCTTTTGATACCAACTCTAGGAACCCTCTCTTCAGAAACATTGTCATTACGTTAATTTTGTGGCATACTTAAGAATTAAACAAATATATTATAGAAGACTATACTAGTCTAGTGCATTTAGAAACATGGATTACATAAGAAAGGATTCAAAGTTAGAAACATTATCTCATACTAGGTTCTCTTGAAATAGAACACTTCTTAGACACCTCAAACATAATACATATATTCGAAACCATAGGAAGGAAACAAAAAAGGGGAGAGCATAATTTCTCAATAAGGATAAACATGGGATATATGTAATCATAAAAAAGATCCTAAGGGTATGAAAATGTGATCATGAAAATAAAAGATCTTACCTTTCATATCAAAGATCATGGAATAAAAATTGATATTTCATAAGACATGAATCAAAATGAAATAAATAGAATATACCAAAATATCATAACATAAGAATAAGAAATGAAATTGCTGAAACACATAAGCATATACTGATTTTCATATTATCCAAGGAATCACATCCAATACCATATTTGGGGAATTTGTTTTAACAAAACCAATTAATCTCTGTTTTAGCCTTGCATTACATAACTGAGTGACCGCCATTCCATACTCATATTACTAAAATGAGTAAAGATCATTCCAGCCATGTATTACTAAAACATGTAACCCTTGTTCTATCATTTTTTGTCTCATGAGATAAAAAATCCTTACCCAATGCATTGGAAGGATATATAGGTCCCACCCATCAAATAATAAAATCATACATACTTGTGCCACCAGATCATAAATGAACATATCATAACCGATTAAATTAAATGGGTATCATAAACATGTAAACATATCAGAACCTATGGAAAGATATGGGTTTTATAATCATTTCATCATAAACATAACCCCTAAAAGTAATCAGGTTTCAAAATAATATAACCAATTAAAATATGTAGGTTTCAAAATCATATAAACTATGAAAGAAAAAAATGATGCATAAATATCATTCCATCAAAACATAAACCATTCAGAGAGGGAGTATGAATGGAGAAATTGAATAATTCCACAAATAATCAGGATTAACACCAATATATGTTATCTTAGATGGGAAATAACTTTTTATGATATTTTAAAAACACTTCTTGAGTAAAATATTCTTTTTTATTTGAATGATTTTTTTATAACATATAACCTTTTGAAAACCATTTTATTTTCAAATATATTCAAAACATATCAAGGAATCTATGAAAAAAATAAAATATTTCTAAATTAATTTTTCCCATGAATGTAATTTTCAAGAAAAGTTTTATATAATTTTTTAAAACATTTTTGAAAACACTATTTTTGAATGCAATAGATTTTCAGCTGAAGAGAGAGATGATAAAATTTTACTAAAAACATTGTCTTAAGTAAAAAAGAGTATAAAAATCGGACAAACTTATTATTATATCATGAATAAATATATAATAAAGAAACTAGTGAATATTATTTATTGATGGATCAATAGGTATTATCTAATGAAGCATAAACCTGAACAATCTAGAAAAAGATGAGAAGATTGTCTTAATACACTCTTATAACTTGGTGGCTTGGGATCATACTCTCGATGTATGAAAATAAAATTACATGAATCTTAATATATCATGAAATGAAATATATTAATTATATAAAATGTAAAATAGAAGTATACACACATCAAATAAGAGTTTAGGTTCATAACAATATGTGAGTATCAATGAAGGCAAATTGAGACAAAACAGTTTTACCGATTTGGTAACATTTGAAATTTAAATCCCATGAAAGAAGGATCACAGAATTTATATGTTAATAACCAAATATTTAAGTAGATTATACATAGAATACAATCATGGGAAATAAATGTACCACAAAAAACGAAATAGTAGTGATCACAGATCATATATCACAAAAATTAAAAGTGAGATGAAATCCCATTTTATTGTGTATTGTCTCTCTCCGTACTCATAAATGCTTCCTTTATAATATCTATATGTTTTTATACATAGTTCAAATAATAATATTATTATATATATTACAATACATAATTTTATTTGAACATTATATTCTCTTCTTGTTAGTGATCCTATGTATAAGTTTCACTTCGGGTAATATTCACTATGTTCATCACATGTGTCTTAAATTGTTAAATATTTAGTCCTTATTCTAATATCATGATTCCATAATGAATAATAGGATATAAATATCAGGTATATCTGGTATAATTTTATTATGATAATCTATAAAATATATGAGTATGAAATGGAATACACTGTTCATTGAAATGGTAAGCCGTACATAAGCATGAGAGTTGTTTCCGTTTTTATTGTAGCATTGAACGAAAGTATGTAAATGACATTTTTATATATATGTATGTATATATATATATCATTATTATAGTATCATTAATATATCATACATATCATATATGTCCATTAAAACCATACTTAATACATTAGTGGTTGTGTGTGAATTAATCACATCTCTTTGAGGTGGGGTAGTCCACACTTCCTCAAATAAGATTTATATGTTAACAAAAAATAAAAGGTACAAAGATGTTTATTGTAAAAAAATTAAAGAAACATAAATAGATAATAAATATAATATACTACATATATAAATAATGTGTTTACCATTTTTAAATAGTGGGTGACCTAGACCCAACTGTTTAGTTCTTTTGATAACCATATCATGTATACAGTTAGCAATAGATGATTTCATCTTACCATTATTGTGTAGAATTTTTTGCATCCACTATTTAAATTTTAATGTCATAGGATTAATTTTCATATCAAAAGGTTATAGAAAACTCAAGTCTAGAATGTGAACATATAGAATATATGAAATTAATGTTAAATATATG
This sequence comes from Viscum album, assembly GCA_963277665.1. Taxonomy (NCBI): domain Eukaryota; kingdom Viridiplantae; phylum Streptophyta; class Magnoliopsida; order Santalales; family Viscaceae; genus Viscum; species Viscum album. The sequence continues at coordinate 1,008,923,856 of OY728128.1, read as the reverse complement.
TTCTATTGTCTATACACATATTACTAATTGGGTACAGTTTATATTAGACTATCATGTGCTTGGGGATCATAATCATTGAGACTTATTTTCAAGATGTTCACACTTGGTGATCTCTAGTAGCGAGATCATGAAGACTTACTCGGAAATAGGAACAACACAAGTTTCATGTGTCATTAGATGTTCTTTTCTACAATCATGTCTAATGGTATCTTGAGTTGAGATCGTTACAATTTTATATCTTTTGATTTCATAATATGATGCAAGGAAAACAACTATGACAATGAATTCGTGGTGAGTTAGTTGGTATTGGGTGCTTCATGGGTGGTGTGGCATTCATTGAATACTCAATAAAGTATTTGTCATTTCCAGGTTATGGAGGTAATATATCTTGCTCCATGTTGATAAGGATGGAAGTACTATTATAAGATCATGTCCATGGAAATCGAAGGTTAATCTATCAAATTAGATCAACAAAAAATAAATCAAGAAAAGGGTTATGACACTTGAGTACGACCTGATTTAAAAGCTATTACTATCCTAGATATTATATTACACAGTGTGTGTTTGTTGGATAGTTTTCAGTATTTTGATGATCCTTATCTTTCAGGGGTTCTGATGGGTACCTAAATCCCTCTCTTGGTCTATGAATACATTTCACTTCTGACGAGATACGGGCCTAGAGGGTCACACACAATAGAATATTAAAAATATTCCTTATTTAGTTGCATATGAGTTTTTGACATGGTGGGCCCCACCACTATGGCTCGAGATTTGTCCTAGGATAAAAAATCACCAATGAAATAAATTAATTCAAATTATTAATGTTTAAAATAATGTGTATTGAAGTTATTTATTAAATGTATTGACACGTTTTAAGTAAATACTTGAAAAAATATTAATTTAGGAATATTACATATATTCATGGTTTAATTTATATTTATGGGAATGACAAGTCATGTTTTTGACAGAATTATTGTCACCCATTTTGTTTAATATGTTACATGTTAATGATAATAAAATTTTTGACTTTTTTTAGTAGTCATAAAATTTCATTGATAGTTCGTCAAGTATTCCGGGAAGGCGAGGCTATAGCGGGTATTTTAATTAAACACTATAAATATAATAAGAGGGGATTTTTACATGTACTATTTCGTGGGGCCTCTTTATCCTCTCCAATCTTTGATGTTCTTAAAAAAGATGCTTTGGATACAAGGAGCCCAGGTCGGTCTCTCACTCTGGAATCGCAAGAAGTGTGACATGGTGATCGTTGGAGTATCAAAGGCTTCATTAGAATTTTTCATTGTCACATGGACTTTGACGAAGGACGTTCCTGTAGTTTCATGATGTTTTTGTGGATGATCTAGAGGTGTTAGATATCGGATCCTTAGAGCAGCGATTTCCCATGATGAGCAGACTTCATGCACCGGTTCAGATTTAATCCTTGTATTTTATGGTTTATTTTTCTACATAAAACCCTTTACATGAGATCCCCAACTTAAACCGAGTATCTCTTCACTAACATCAACAAGTTCATGTTGATCATCAGTTAAAAGGTTTACAATCCCACCTGTTTAAGGATTTTTCTGCACTATGAGTTCCTTCAAGTGGTATCAAAGTAAGGCATTTCAATTTTAAGCCATGTAGAATTAAAGATTCATTATGTTATCAACATGGCGTCGAAATGGTCCCAACATTGTAGACCACATTTTATTTTGAACTTCGATGAAAATTCATAAGTCATTCAAAGTTTTATGATTGGATTAAAAAACAGTAGTTTAATGAGGTTCTAAATTATTGAACAACTGTTTTATTATTCAAATCGGTTTACCCCAGAATATTATTTTTTTGTGAGGGTTATTAATTATTATTGATATAATACTTTTAATATAATAAAAAGACTTTTTTTATAATAATAATTTAATAACTAGAATATATTATTATAATAATTTTAAAATAATAAATATATTATTATTATTATTTTCCAATGAAAAAATTGGCTTTAAAAAATTAATAATACCTCGTTTGCAAGTCTTCGTAAAAATAATAAAAAAGAGATAACTTACTTTCCAAGTCTCTGGAAAAAAACAATGAAGGTTTTTGGGGGGGCCATGTGGCCCCCCATATTGACCTACAGTAGCCCTGCAGTGTCTCATCCTCCCATATTCCATGATGTAGTGGGCGACCCAGCAGCCCAGCCACCCCGACACCCCAGCACCCTAGAACCGCACATCACTCGTAGAGGCCCCCCATCTACTTCGCCACCCTCCCCACATAGCATGAATCCCAAGGACATCGACCATGCTAGTGTCCCTCACCATAGCAGCTCCCTATCATGCCATTACACCACCCCATCCCGACCTGATCACTTCGCTGTGCTGGACCTCGTCAGCCACCCATGGCTAATTAACCCTGAAGCCGCAAGTGGAGGCCCTATAGGACCCCCTTCTGGTTTTTTCTTGTGTTGTAGTGAACTATTGTACCGCCTTAATGAGTCATGGGTAACCTCAGACAAACTATCCTCCAGACTCTCTACATCTGCACACTAGTCTAGCCTCTAGCCGTATTATTTTCTCACTAAGGAGCCTCGATAGCTAGACCTCTTGACTATCTGATGATTTCTAGCATGACACCATAACTCAGACCACTGAGAGTTCTGGCATGTTCCCTTGTCGCATTATTCGAACTAACTCGATCACTTTTTGGATCTTTTACTACCCCAAACTCCCAGCACTAGGTAATCCATTGGTGCTCCATACTGGCCAAACCAGGCATGAAATGGGAATCCACAGGTCTTCCAATCCCATAATGGGTTTGGGTGGACCAGTATAGATCATAATGCCTCTACATGGCCTCAACATAACCCGGACTGGTCCTACGTGGGTTTTCCGCAACCCACACAGGCCCTGGCCACAGTATCAAGGGCTCATGTATTTATAATTCATCCAAAAATTTAATTAAAATATTTAATTTGATTTCAATTGATAATTAAATTATTCATATATAAATTATTTTTTATAAAAAAACGTTGTGTAACTAATTTTAAATAATAATTAATTAAATTATATAATTTATTAATTTTTTTAAAAAATTTAAATTATTTAATAAAGGTCAAAAGACGAAATTTGTTGAATTAAAATTAACATGAATTTTTAATTTAATAAATAATGCCCTCAAAATTTAATTTTAATGCAAGTTTATTTTTCATTATACTTTTAGATTATATAGGCGAGTTAATTCATATATGATTGATCAATACCCTAAGGAAAACCAATTTTTTCTAATGAATTTTATTTAATTATTATTTATTTACTACATGTCAGTTTGTAATAATTATTTTAACTGAATAAAAGATGATTTTTGTGTCATATCAAGTGTCATTATATTTATATGGGCCATCAATCTCATTCATAGAATTGTATTTTATACCTTGAGACCCCCTCACCTGTGTGTGAGTACGGTTGTATAATGACGAGGTGAGGTGTGACACACTTCGTGCCAAGTAATGGCGACAAACCAGACAAGAGTGGGATACATTGGATGAGAAGATGTTTCTATTCAAATTTCATTTCACGCGACTAAAGTTATTGTCCCTAGGGTCTTGGTTGGTTCATTATTTACAAAATGGATCAACTATTAGAATAGACTCATGATCAGGTGTTCAGTTTTTTTGTATGTTTTATTATTATTTTCATGTGTAGTTTATTGCACAATCTCATAGTATTATAATAAAAAATGCATGATAAAATGAAAATGTGACACAATGAAATCTATATTTCATAATTGATAAGATCTGAGTGAGATCACATAGTACGTGCTTATAAAAATAGAAAACTATTTCTTTCATCGCATTATAAATAATAATACCCTCAACGATATATTATGTCATAACAGACTTCTGTCATACAAATTTGTACAGAAACGACTGTTTGAGGTGATGTTCATGCCATATCAATGGGCACTTCTTAATAAATGGGATTCCTTATAAGAATGATATGTTTACATAACTAAAATTTCAGTAAATAAATAGACAAATCAAGAAAGTTCTAATTTTAGAGGTAAGCATTAAGTAAATCATGTCCTAATTTTTATATATGGGACTTCACTCAACTGATCAAGGAACTGTAAGTTAAAGTTTTTGGCCAGCCAAAATCCCACATTGAAGACTCCAAGTAGTGGCCTAGTTGTAGCTTATAGACTATGAGGGGTGGATTCTGGATCCTTTCCACTAGAATACTAAAGTGAAAGAGTATTATGATTATAATATATAGGGTTTCTAGAATCTGATAACAGAGTAGAGATATTAAATAATTTATGTATTTAATGAAGAATGACTTTATTGGTAAACATGAAAAAAAGTACTAATATGCTATGTTTTTTTTTTGAAAAATGGAAAGTTATACCACAAGTTAAAAAAACTATGGTATTATAATAGAAAAATAAAATGTCAACACTAGAATGAGTATCCAATTATAATACTGGTTCTTGAGATAATATTATGATATAGGAAACTCAAGTTTCCAAAGTCCCCAACACTATAAAAATACCTCAAAATGTGAAGGGTGAAATTGCTTAAAAAAGATTAATGTACCAATTATGTAATAGTTATATCATTATGATTTCATCAACATATGGTGTTAGTTGCAGTCCCTACACCAGGACATGGTTGATATAACATGAACACTCATCTCTGAGTTGTTTACAAAGAGAAAGAGAAGCAATGATATAGATAAGTTGATTGTTACAACTGCTTGGGTAAATTGAATCGTTGATAATGATCTTTAAATAGATCCCTATTTCCAATCATTTTCACCACATTACTAATGACTCATTTACTTTTAAAAAATGAACATGTATTGAGTAAACGCTTCATTACCAATTAAGGTAGGGTTTTACAAGATTATAAAATTAAAAAATATAATTTCATCATTGATTTTTATGGAGAATAAATTTTAAGACAATGAAAAAATTCCAATAAGAAGGTAATACCAATGGAACATTTGCGATGTACTTTAATGAATGAGGTACTATTAGAAGTTATTTTTATTTCATATTATAAAATAATATAATTGAGGTTTAAAACAAATAAACTGAAATAAGGAAGAATGTTACTCACTTGTTTTTTAGGAATATTCATCATTGTAATGTTTCTATTTTCCTATATGTGTATTAAATACAATATTTTGGTGAGATATGTTTGTTCTAATATAGTACCAAAGTATGTATATAAACTATACTATAAGTCAGGTGTATTCTCCAAGTGGTTGTGAAAGGGTGATACCTAGGACAATGGTGAGAAGTACACAACTTCATTAATTTCCAAATGAATTATTTGTGTTGAACTATAATCGAGTATAACCACAAACATTAATCTCATGCATCCTTGGATGCAAGGATAAATTCTTTCCATTTCTAGAATGAATGTTGTATTTTTTATTTAAAAATCAATGACTAGTTTAGTAATACATGAATCATAGGTAATTAGTGATGAATATAATTGTAATACATATACCAAGTTGTGATAAGATAATTTTTTTAAAGTAAGACTATAAGTGGACATCATGAAAATACCAAGTATGGTATTTAAACTCAACACAACTAAATAAATTTTATATTATTGATGTATGTAGTTTGAACAAAGGATCTTTTCAGATAAAGGAATGTCACAATGCTTTTTGAAATAGTATAACAAGTGACCATGAACAATTTAAATTATAATCTAGAGTTATATATACTTTATATGATTCCTTTAAGAGACTACGTAATGGTAAGATAAAGTGTGTTCATGTTCAGAAGAAATTAGTTACTTCGACCCGACATGCCAAAGAATATCTTTGTTGTGCAATCCTCAGTCATGTAACGTAGTGTAGAGTAATTCTTAAATGAAGATTACCTTATCTACATCATGATATTGATGTTATTCAATAGGATCGATGATAATATCATACAAGTTAACAATGATCAACAAAATGTATCCTGAGGTAATTCCTAAATGCACATTTTATAAATCAAACTATAGATATAAGTAATATCAATGTTGGAACATGTAGAAACATCCATTATATTTAATTAAATGTTTTGAAAATAGCGACGCTATCCTATACCCATTTGACAACTATAAATTAAAAATGAATATCATATGAGTTATGGTAAGAGGGATAATGTTTATTTACTAATGAACATGTGTTCGAATGCAAAGAGTTTGTTCAGACAAAAACAAACTTGCATGAATACAAACACATTGTGAATTTAGTGTAATAATCTGAATGGTTTCTTAGGATATTACATAAATCCCTTACATGGAAAGGTTGTTTTCATCTGATAGACTACATATCTATATAAAGGTTCACATCTCTATTAGAGATAGTGGGAGTTATATTTACTTGTGTTTATTCAATGCTCAAGATGCACGAATAGTTTCCATAAAAATTAGTTCCACAAGTGCATGTGGAACAGAGTATGTTTGGCAGACACATAATGTGTATAAAGGATAAAACCATGGTGATGGTTTTTATATTCACCATAGTCAGTGATTAATTATTCCATGTGAATAATATTTTCTATAAGTAAGTAGTTCATGGAAGTTTTCTAAAATTTATAAGACCAACAAAAATAAATTAATGGATACCATGTGTCAAAGTAATAATGGGATTATTATTTTGAATACTCTGGTGGGTAATCAAGTGAGTTTTTACATGGGTGGTACATGCACAGTAAGGATAAAGTTAAATAGGTTCCACCATGTCATTATACCTAAATCCATTAGAATATTACTTATCATAGTTTATTTTTTGAAAATATTATTGAGCATTTGATGTCATGACCACTAGTCAAGGATGGTGCCAAAACGATGCATCCAAAAAGGTATGGTAATGTAACAGGATTCTAATAAAGGTTTCAAGTTACTAAAATCCAATTTAGGATTAATTTAAGCAACATGATCATAAAATATAGATTTTTTACAAATAATTTTCATGTGTCTGCAATATTTTATGGGGAGCGAAAAAGTTTTCCATGTAAAATATGTTCAGCAACAAATGGAAAACAGATGGTATTCAACTTAGTTATGACCAAAATGAAATTTATTCTTCAGTGATGGATTTAAAGTAGTAACATATGATTTAGGGAACATGATCTACAAAGGTAGATCTATATGATTCTTTGTCCTAGTCAGTCATACATATAGAGACATTGTATTGAACAATACAAGTGGGAACAATTAAAATAGTTAAATTGTTGCCTCTGTCAAAAGGAATAATCTCTCAGGTTGACAAGTCTAGGACAAGGGAAGAGAAATGTGGTGAGTTGAATTCCATACGTTGAACTGATGGATCAATATCATATTCCATGATATTTATTAGAACTGATATTTCCACAGTATATTTCGCTGTATGGAAATAACAGTTATATCCACAACCACTACAAGGGATTCAGTAAGAAATATCTAATTGTACTACAGAATGTACCAAATATATGAACCCGGTAAGTGGAGATGAAAAAGATAATATTTTTTTGGGACACAAACTAGTCAACCATTTATCAATGTGATTACTATCAGAGTAAGGATAAAGAAGCTGAGCAAGTCAAGATTTTATCTGCAAGCAATATCCATACCTACAACGACCGAGTATGTTGTAGCTTCTAAGGTAGTTGAGAATCAAAAATTAAATGAAATAATTTGTTAAAGTTCATGGAATTCCCCATAGTGAAAAATGTATTACAATAATTTACATTATGATATTCTTACTAGAAAATATTCCATGTTATGATAGTGGACATGTGGGATATATGTGGGATACCATCTCCTCGTAAGTTTTTTTCAACGAGACAAGGAATCAATAGAATAATAGCCACACGGTGTATCTATAGTAGATGAATTAGCTAATTTTGTTTCTCAGCAGAAATATAATCTTTATCATGTTAGCAGCTAACATGTTTGGTTAGGAAGTTGGCTCTAGTAGAAGTGGGAGTGTTGAAATTGTGGGTTCTCTAGACCAAACTATTCAATTCTTTTGATTACCATATTGTGTATACAATTATATATACATGATTTCATCTTACCATTATAGTGTAGAATTTTCTGTGTACACTATTTAAATGGTAATTTCCAAAGATTAATTTCTATATTGAACTGTTATAGAATATTCCATGATATAATGAGAACAATTATTACTATGACATTAATCATTAATATATATTTTGTGGTCTACATAAATCATATTGATTGGACATAGTATATATTATACTCTTAGGTGATGGGGACTCATAAGTATTAATACTTATTCTCATGAAGTTAGAACTTAGTGATCTATAGTAGTGAGACCACGAGGTCTGACCCGCCAATATGAACACAACATGTTTTGGGTGTCATAGAATGTTCCTATCTATGATTATGTGTAATGGTATGGGAATGACAAGTCATGTTTTTTACTCAAATATTATCATGTAATATATTTTATATATCACAAGTTAATGATAATAATATATATGACCCAGTTTAGTAGTCATAAAATTTTATTGATAGTTTGTTAAGTATATGGGGTTGGCAAGCCTATACTAGGTATTTTAATTAAACACTATAAATATAAGAGGTGGGTCATTTTCTAAGTAATATTTCATGGGATTTCTCTCCCATCTCCACTATTGAATTTTATAGGGAGAGACACTCTTGATCCAATGGATCATTGATCATGCTCTCTCTTAGGCATCGGAATAAGAGCAATGTGGTGATTATTGGAGCGTCGAAGGCTACGTCAAAATTTCGCGCTAGCACCCAAACATCAACAAATGGTGTTTCAGTAGTTTTATGAAACATTTGTACATGGACAAGTTATTGTAGATCATTGAGGAAAAATGTTAAAATCATATATGTTTGGGGATTCCACTACATTCCCTTGTTCCTTTAAATCATAATTTCCACCATGATTGGTGGTAAAGTAGAAATGAACAATCATCATTTCATGTGGTAGTAGTTCGTTGTGCATAGAAATAGTATGTTTAACATACATTAGATGGAGGTTTGTGTATGTATATTTTGGACATTTTTTATACAAAACTATAGTATATGGAGGATATTGGTTTTGTTACACAATAATGGAATAAATATTGCAGAGCGAGTGGAGAAATAAAATAAAGGAGATTGAGAGAAGATGTTACCTCTCAATTGTGTAACTCCTTTTGGTTTATGCCAAAATGATTGCTTAAGAAGATTTCTCCACTAAGTTTGGTTTCAAGGTCTAAGGGATGATTTATGGGAGGATACATGGGAAAATCATGGAAGAACCTAAAAGGTTTGAGAGTTGTTTGGAATCGGTAGAGGTGGTGGCCTTTTATAGTGAAAGAAAATGACTCACTTAAAAGTTTTAAAAATTATTAGGTGTGCACATGTTATTACCTAACAGAAGTCATAAAAAACCAATAAAACTCAAGTTTGGAAATATTATTAACTAAATATTGATACAAAATGGGTTTTGGATAAGTTTATAGGTCATTTGGTCCTTTAATTGTAAGTTTTAGTCCCTAATTAAGCATAATTTGTCCTTAACTGTTGTGATTAATTTTAATCACTTTTACTAATCATTTTGGTAATAAATAATATATCCTTATTGAACACTAAATATTAGACTGAATAACATTATTTATGTCACATTTTTTAATCTCAATTAAAAAATTTGGAAAAATTAATTTTAGTTTGAATCCAACAGACGAGACGATATAATGGGGTTTTAAAGTTGGAAAAGATCAAAATTTTGTTAAGATTCAATATTCAGTTTCAAAAGTGAAATTTATTCCAATGAATTATATTATATTAATAGATGTAATATTTTTCTAGAATTACCATAAAACTTTTTAATAAAATCATTTATCATTTATAATTAATTAGGAAAAAATCATGTTTTTAACTAAAAAGTAGTATTTTTTACTATTCATCAAAAATTGATATTTCTCAGACAAATCACAAATATTCACTCTAGGATAAAATTGACATTATAAATTAAAAAATAATGTTTATTTTATCAAAATAAATTTATAAATGAATCTATAATTAATTTCATATAAGGGTATTAAAAGAAGTTTATTTGAGAAGGCTTTACTAGAAATCACATCTTTTATCCTTAATATGTTTTCTTTTATAAAGAATTATATAAAATATTTGAAAATTAGTTATAAGTATTCATATTTACATTTTTAACATATAGATTATAATTATCTCTTTTATGTAATTAAAATAATAAAAAATGATGTTTACTATAACCTCATTGTAGCATGTATCGTATACCAAGTCATTGTTGTTTGTAACATAAACCAAGCCGGTCTTGCGTGTAATGTAGGCCAAGATGGTGTTGCAATTAATTTATTCCATGTAAGTGATGTGTGAAAAATCAATATTTTACCTAGTGTATTTCAAGATATAAATGAGAATTTATATTTATTCAAAAATAACATGTCTATAAAAACAAGGGATGTTACATCACATCCACAATGACAAGTCCAATCAATCCACCACCACACAAACCAAAAATCACAATCAATAAATCACCTCCCCAAGAGCTCATCGACCCAGAAAACCATATCACATGTTATTTTAAATATTTACAATGTCAATTTTATCAAATTCTGATTTTTTTTAGAGGTATTAACACACAATGAATAATCTAGGGGAAACCATTTCATTAGCCAATTATATATGGTTAACTAATTTTCATTTTAAGGGGATATCAAAAAATTAAAATAGGCTCTACAGGCATAAAACATAACATCCAGTTAAAAAGTCCCCCAACAACCAGAATTTCCATTAAGGCTTCAAGCCCATACAATCCATCATATCACAATAATATCATAGCTGTAAAATATTGAAAATAATTACCATATTCCCCATTTAATTTTAATTATGAATTTATTTATTTTTTATTAAGACATAAAAACCATGATACATATGTAAAAAAGTAAACCCCACATGTATGATATAAAATATTGAGAAATGAGTTAATCCTTATCTCAAAGAATCCTTTCAACTCATTGTCCATAATAGATAAAAGAATAAACGAATCAAAACCACACCCTCTTCATAAAAAACCAAAGATAAATATAAATTTCACCAAAGGATCATCAAAACACATCCCAAACACAGAAACAAAACCATCCTACACTACCAAATTGAACATTTTAAAATGAATATAAGGAAATGGATAGGAATTAGAGGAGAACTCGGTACAGTGAAAATACCGAAAGCCAGGAATAAATGCCAATTAATAAAATCACAAACACATAATGAATGAGACATATGATCTTCTAAAAGGAGATAAGAGAGTTCAATTCATTGATTCTGAGAAATAAACACGAGTGGTATATCAATTAATGATGCACTGAATAAGACAATTGCATGGTGTTTAATCCCTACACGTCTTTTTATTAAAGGTCCTTAAGTTCTACTAAGAAATGTGTCACCTCTAGGGATTCTTATAGCTGGTTTATCACACATTGGGAATCAACCTCACACCGGTCGTGAATCACAATTAATCATCTTTTACTATTTATATAGCTTGTATTCCCTTATCTTTCATATTATAGTATCAAAACTCATCTAGATCAACTCTTATCCTCCTCGATGAACCTTCAACACCCAAACCCATAAAAGTAAAAGACGAGAAGGGCATGGAGTGCAACACTATATTTTTTATATAGTATAAATAATTTTATGTAATTTAATTACACCAATATTCTAGGGTCTGGTAAAAATATACACTACCATAGACTACTCGAGAACAAGGGATACAGCGTAATTAATTACAAGAGTATGATAATGTTTTTGACTAATACAACCAAAATATATTATCTATTTTGGTATGACTTTTTTCGGTAAATACAAATGTGTGGGTATTATGTAGTTAGTGCAAAAAGATAAGGTTCACCATAATTATTTCTATTCATATTTAAGGAGGCCTTATAGGGTGACCTCCCATAGTGGAGTGAAGTACATTATTGCATTTATAAATGATTAATCATTGGAATTATAGATCTATATATTGAAACAAAAGTCTAAAATGTTCCAATTTTTTAAATAAATTTCCAAAAAACTTGTATGAAATAAGTTGACATCCCATATGACAGATACAATGTTAAAGTACATATCAAATGCATTTTTTTACATCTTCAGATATAAGGGTTTCATGAGAATATAAACAGTTATGTAGGTCCTAAAATAGAATAGTTATGACAAAATGATTAATAGGACCTTCATAGATATAGTGATAATTGTGATCTCACACTCATTTTTCCTTGTTCCTTCTGGGTTTATTCAGTTACTATTGTAGCATAATTGATCTATCAATTACATTCTAATTCAAATAGTTTCAAAAAACCGGTGGAAATCTATACTGGTTATCTTCTAGTATAGAAAATCTTAGTTTGAATAGTTATAACTGACTACTACAAAAGATGCTTTGAATTTCCCAAGAAAAAAACTTAAACGGTGCTAGAAAATCGTTGATAACATGATAAATATTAAAATTCCATGACTTTTATTGGTGATAAAAAAGAACTGATAAAGGGGTAATTTATTAGTGCAAGAAATGAGAAGATAATAGTCACATTTATCAATTAATTAATTTATTGCCGCTAAAATATTCCCTTATCAGTGATTTTATTAGTGCTGATAAAGGCATTTTGTCAACACTGTTAGAAGGACTGATAAAGTAGACCTTTATCAACTGTTTTAAAAGGGCTGCTAACTTTCTATTTTATCAGCACCTCTGAAATCGATGATAAATTTTTTCATTACTAGAGACTGTAAAAGAACTTATAATGGTCAATGATACAGTGTTCTATTACAATAGATCACATCACCAGAAACACACCAATAAAACACCAAATATAAATAACCACAAGTCTCTTTACATAATTTAAATTAAATGAAATTTAAAACAAAAATATGGGATAAAACACTTTATTATAGATATTCCAAATAATTATTTATATAATGACATAAATAAAAATTATTACAAACATCAAAAACCATTCTATGTAGCATTAATAATATTATTTTCATTGACTTTGTTTCTCGAAATTTCATCACTGCATGAGTAGTTTCAAAAAAACAACTCAACTCTGAAAAAAGAACATGCCTATATAAAAAAAATAATTATTATGAGTACAAAAAATATATATAAATTAAAAAAAATATGAAATAATACATTAAATATATTAATAATTATTTAATGTCCAAATATCATAATTAACTCTATAATTGAGCATAGAAATCATTTTTTCTATTCTTTGAAAATTCATAACACATATATAGATATCCTATTAAATAAATGAAATCATCAAGTAATAATGAAAATTAATGCAATGTTCCATTATATAATTATTCATTAAAATAGATAAATTATATCATAACTTTACTTGTTCATCAAACCAAAGGGTTTCATTTATTATATTTTATTATTTTCAGGGATTGGTAGTATCATCATTTATAAAATAAATCTTCCACATGCGTAGTCAGATATTTAATTTTGATTATGTAAATGCAGTAGAGAACATTTAATATTATGAAGAAAATCATAACATGTTAAAAATAACTTTTACCTTCTTATTGAACAGTAATTACTTTTACTAAAGGTTTCAAGGTTTGGATTCCTCTTTCGAGAATCTATATCTCTACTTTGTGGTTCCCTCTAACATACAAGACATTATTTATATTGGTAATTAAATGAACAAATTTTCATCTTCCAATGAATGTGTTGTCCTCGATTGAATTTCCATCTTGAACAATATATATTTTAGTCATCAACATGACAATTGACCAATTCTTGTTTGTTGTATCAGAATCATAAAATACCTGCACATCTTTTGATTCCATTATGAATAGTTTATCTTTTTCCCCTTATAACCTAAAATTCTCTTTCATAAAGACCATTTCATCAACATTCACTCCCTTGATATTGTCAACCCATTTTAAATGGAAATGTGGAACTATAAATGTTGTTTATCCAAACATATATATCAATTTCATCATTCAAAAATATGAAATATTTTCATAAATTGGATTGTTATCCATGGAGCCAGATATATACATCGCTTAAGCCACATGTGTAACACCACTATATTTCATCATACTAAATTCATTTTGTTCTTTTTTATAGAACTTATCACCATTGATTTAAAACCTAGGGTAAGGTATACAATTTTCATTCTGTCATCTTACTGTAAATTGAAGTCATTTGAAAATTGAATTCATATTTTTAGATAAATCCTTATAAATTTAACCTCTAAACCATTTTATAAACTCTTCATTATGTGTATCTAATATCCATCTTCCATACCTTGATGGGTAGAAATATATAATAATGTTTTGTGGGACTAAATATATGGATGAACGTACTCTCTATTATTTAATATGTAAATAGGTTCTTTCTCTCGCTCTATCAAGGTAATTATAACAACATCTCTCCAAAAAATCTTCTCTCATAACATGTTAGTTGTGATGAGACTTTTCGAGACTGATCCTTTCATCATTTGATAGGTAATAAGTATATAATTCAACATATTCTTCAGTAGTATATCATTTTGAAATACAACCTTCTAGACAACATTGATTCATGACATAACCTTTCAAAAATATTTATACACCTTTCAATGGGGTGCATCCATCTATAATGGAATATACTGTATAGTTTAACCTCTATGACTATGTGAACCATCATGTAGAACATTATATCAAAGAATTAGGGTGGGAAAAACATTTTTAATTCAAATAATAATATTTAAATGCCATTATTCATGATGGGAATCTTTACTAGGTCTATAACATTACTGCAAATGGATTTAAAAAATAACCAGAGTTAGTTTTTGTATATCATACAATTTGAAGAATAATATAACGAAAAGAAATAGAAATTCAATTTTACATCAAAAATATTATTAATTTGATTTTAGTCCTTATAACATCAAATTATCCATTGAAATGACCTTATTTATATTTGATGAATACCCATGTAGAACTTTTAGACTTATAAGAAAAAGACAAAATTTAAAATTTTCCTATCTGGATAGAGTGTAAGACTTTGTAGGAATAAAATTACCCCTTTTACCCTTCACCAGTGCCAACACTTCCATTATCCCCATTTCAATCAAGTCCATCCTAGCCTTGATGTCATCTTTCATTTTTTAAGAAAATATAGTTACATTCTAATAACACTATCAAATACATTTTTTTCAAAATGAATGACATCGAAAAAAATTACGACATCAAAAAAATTCCAATATGGTAATTATGTAAAAATAGAACTCATATACCTACCTGATTTTGTATGGAAATTCAAAAATGGTTTACCAAAAAAAATCAGTTTATTTACTTTTTTATATATTTTATTTACAATTGTTGGAGATGGTGTTGTACCTTGATCGATATTCCCACCAAATGATTTCATCCAGAATCGGTATTTATGTCATCGAGGAAAAAATATTTTTAATCCCAAAAAATGTCATTGGGGAATATTTCAACCAAACCTAGTATGTGTGTTTTTCACAAAAGGGACAGCTCAACATGATATTAATTCTATAGCCTGATAAATTTCCATAAGTGTGGATGTAATTTATCATTCCAACCAACATTGAAATCAATGTGTATTCTTCACTTTTAGGATAATCATATATTGTAACACTTGTATCCCATATCAGTTTCATATCATTGATTAATGTATCCAAATAGAAATCAATATCATTACAGGGTTTCTTCAGTCCAAATATAAAAATATACAGTATAATGTATTTGCACTTCATGCATAACCATGGATGAATGATATAATTTACCAACATGATGGGATATATACTATGAGAACTACTATGTAAAGTAGAATAATTTATTCTATCTATAGATAATACAAGAAAAAACTTTCTTGACTCGTCAACAAATTCAGAAAACTCATAATCAATTTTCCTCCATTGAGGAGAATCTACGGGATGATGTTGGTTCCCATAATTAATTCTTGTATCTGGATGACATGTCAATTGTATTTTGGTTTTGTGATATCTACATTGTCTTTTAAACCGTGGAATTATTAGAAATCTCATTAAAGAATATGAACGACATGATTCATTTTTATTTTATCGATATATGCCACAAAAAGTGCATTTGATGATTGATTCGTTGTCATTGCGAAACAATATTCAATCATTTGGACAGGCATTTATTTTTTAGAGATCATTTCCATTGAATGTAATATTCATTTTTTGACATATTTTCTACATGGTAGTTCATTTTCTTCCGGTATAATATCTTTCTGAAGACCAAGAATTTCTATAGAGCCAGTTTCACCCCATCTGTTTCTGTCTTTCAAATAATATAACTTTAATACTATTGACAATGTAGTGTATTTGGTATGACTAGTATACAATGGTTTCCTAGAACATCTGTTTAACTCCATAGACATGTTTGTACAATCATGAATGTCATATTTAATTTTCATTTTCATTTCATCTACGGGATCTCCATCATCTTTTACAAATTTAATGATAACAAATGATTCTTAACCCATAGTATCATCCCAATTGATGTCCACTTTCATTTTTTCCTATGTTTAGTAAAAAATGTATTGCTTTGATCTATTCTGTGAAAATTCAAATCTTCTTCAAACTCTTCTGAACTAATTTTTCATCAATAGAAATAACGTAAACATAAATAGAGGACTTTAAATGGGTTGTCTTCATTTCATCTTACAATCATGATGAAATATTTTACTCTATCTCCAAATTAATTTTTCAAAGGATTAGCGTGCATCCATTTTTGGTTCATATCCATCCTATTTTTTGATAAGAGATTCATTTTATAAAATATAAAAAATACATATAAGATATTCATTATCAAAAGTGAACACTATAAAAAATTATAATAAGGATAACATGGATAGTTTCTAGTAGAATATATGGGTGCCTAGTTATTCTGAATCCAATAATAAGGGTTGTTGTAATTTGATAAAATATAGGAAGATAAAGGTAGATAATAAATGATATTATCGCTAATCTTTATAGGTGTGAACAGGAAGATAGATAATATAATGACTATATCCGGAATTACCCAAACAACACCTAGTCAGATCATCTTATGACTTCTACTACACCTCAATGTCACTAAAAGATGATTTAAACTTTGGGTGTAACAACTTAAATGGGAGGTCCCCCAATAGAAACAAGTTTTGTAGGGGTCGAACATAATTATAGCATTGCACGTTGGGTTGATAGATATGTAGACCCAAAATCATCATTACCGTATATATGCAGACATGTAATACAAAAAACAATTAAAATAAATGAAATTGTAGATAACTAGACACACATACATGTCACGATAGTATAAAAATACACTCACATATAGTCTATAAGAAATATCAAATAGCTAAAAAAACATATATTAAATCTTAATGTGAAATAAAGGCACTATAATGATTCAAAAATTTAAGTCTTAATGTTATAAAACATATTGTTCTTAGATAGGGATAACCCATTTTAATTTACTCCATAATAAAACTAAGGACTAAAGAAAATTCGAAAACAAAATAGATCATATTATACATGTAACCAATAGAGAAACATATACCACTCCACTATCATCGTTCATGAAAAATAACATCTGAAGTTGGATGTCCACTGAGGTGCCTATGAAAGGTGTAATAATATATATAATCATTAGGGGAAAAATGTGACTCAAACTAGTATTCAATAAAAAATAATTTACATGAAAATTAATAAACGTTTATATAGATATATTAAAATTATTTAGTAAGAAGATATAAAAAATGCAGTAAAACTAAATGAATAAATCCAATATTCAATGTCATATATAAAGGACAGGTCATACATTGGTAGAAAATAGAAACAGATGAATAGAAATCGTCCCCTAAAAATGGTTCCAAAAAAAATTTAAACAATATATCAGAAACAAATATTAGAAGATGAAATCATAAATGAAACACAAAATACACAAAGACAATCTCAAGGCCTACCTCATGAGTTTAATGAAAAACAAACACCCTATTATTATGTCAGATGAGATATTCAGAGGTAGTCGAGTGGTGTGATTTGAAATTAAATTAACCAAATATTTGAACTAGAAGAGAGTGGCTTCTACAAAAATATTCTCATGAAGGGTTCGGAAATGGTTAGTGTTTTTAAAAAATATCAGGACACTTTTTTCACCGCTTACCAATAAGTACTCATAAAGTTCCCTTTTAACAATTATTATTACATAAAAACTAATAAAATTACAATTTATCATCAATAAACTTATAGTGATGATAAATACTCAGTTCATAAGTTCTTTGTTTAGTACTGATAAATCCCTATCTTTAATAGTGCAAAAATATCCCTAATAAAGATTTTTTTATCAGTGCTTATTACTGAAGCACTATCAATGAATTTATAATTATAATTATAAAAAATTATAAATTTTTATAAATAATTAATAATTATATATTAATATTAATATATTAAATATATCCATTTTTAAATATATTTATTATAATTTTGTAATTATTTATTATAATTGTATAAATATTATGAAAAAATATTATTCATATCATTATATATATTTATATAATTAAATATATATATATTATATATATATATATATATATATTCATTATTTAAGTAAATTTATTTTAAATCTAATAATTATTTAAATATAGAAAAGTATTTATTTATAATTATATAATTTCTATTAATAAATATTTATTTATTTATAATTGTAAACATATAATTATATAAATGTAGTGAATGTAAATTTATAAATATATCTATTTATAAATATTTTTTAAAAAATTATTTTAAACATTATTAATCAATATATAATTTTGAGTGCATTTATATATTGTAAAATGAGTGAAATTGAATAAATAAATAATATAGTTTGACTTTGACAATATTGAAAAAAAATTGATAAGTTTTGTGTGTGTGTGTGTATGCATATTTTTTATAGAAATATATTAGTTATGTCTATATGAAATCAATATAAAACACATTTGATCTATATTAAATTGAAAAATCAAATGAAATTCAATTATATGTCGAGTACAATGCGATTATTCAATAGTTTTAATTTATATTAATTTTTAATTATATACCATTATACAATAAATATATGACAATTTAATGTAAAAAACAGAAATATATTTTAATATATAATTCATATTTATATATATTAATTTATTTAATTTATATAATTTAATAAAATTATTTATCATAACTACATAATTAATAAAATGTTTCATATTTAGTAATGTATAATAAATTTATTCAATTTTAGCAATAGTAATTTAATTAACAAAATATGTTATATTTTTATAAATAAACACATTTTAATTTTTTATTTATTTATTTATTTAATTTTATCAGAAATATTAATGAATTTATGAAAGAAAAAATTTATCAGTGACTATAGTAATTTGTTGATAATGGTTTCCTTTATCCACACTAAAATAAAATCACTGATAAAAGGTTAAATTTATCTGGGTTTTATTTAGTTCTGATAAATATTTCACTTATTTTTTTTCTTTAGCACTTATAATTAACAACACTATTAATGGCCTATTTTTTAGTAGCGACTCATATGCTCATAGAATTATGTCTCAATATTGGGCAGTAATGTCTGCGTTTGTATTTTATCTAGGGGGTATTGAGTTTTTCATGCCATCGGTTGATATGATATGTTTACATAAGTGCATTATAATTGAATATGTTTTCATTCATTATTCTCATAAGGCTAATAAAATTCATATAGAGTCTAATGATTTTAGTATTCATGGAACTATTTCAATTGAAGGTCCTTTAAAACCTACGAAGTAGTTTGAACCCAATAAATCCTCAATATGTCATATCTAATGATTTCATAGTGAATTTGATTCTAACATTGAGTTATATGTCAAGGGGGAGAGTGAACATATGGACTATTAGTAAATTTCGAATAGGTTTATGATGATTATTTACCCCTACCTAGTTTAGTAACACATATGTGGTTGCTTATTCATTTAATGTTGTTTTTTATATAAACATTGATGAACCACAATATATCAAATTAGTAACAAACTCTAATGAATATAAGAAGTGATTTTCTTTTTTAAGTGATGTAATATCATCCATTTATAAAAATTATACATAACCAGTAGTGACTAAACCTAAAAGAGAGACAATTCTATTCAATAAATGGATTTTTGATATAATTTAGAATAGCACTGGAGAGATGAAAATTAAATTCAAGTAATGACTAGTCTCTAAAAGACTTATCCTATTCGAAGTAATTAATTATAGTGATATATTTTCCCATATTGTTATATTTTCATATATTATATTGTTTCTTGATTTTCAACCAATAATGGAATTCATATAGAATAGATATTTGTGAAAACTAATTTTTCACATGGAAAATTGGATGGTAAATTTACATGATGCCTATGAATTTTTTTTCAATAGATTTTAAAACCATCCAAGTCTTCCTTTTATATTAATCCTTGTATAGACTTAAGTAGTCCTCATGCTGGTGATATATATAGTTTTGATTTATTAATTATTGAAAATTGTTTCAATATATGTAAATATGATGGTTCCTTTTGTTTTAAACTTGGTATGACTGAAATGTTTTACTAGATCTTAGATGTAAATGTTATAGTTCTTACATATAATAAAATGACAATCATAAAATAATTAAAACAAAACTAAAGAAATTTTTTTTATTGAAATATCTTGAAAATCATAACAAAATATTAGCCATTAAGACAAAAGTTTTTTATTGGTTTGAGGGACTGCAAAAAATAAGAGCTAACACACCCTTTAATAAATAGTTTTTCTAAATAATTTTCTCCCAAATAGTATAGGATACATCCTACTATAAATCCTTTAATATAATATGAAATATCTTAATACCCAAAGAATATTTTAGACACCTCTATATAAACCAAAAGTCCCTAAAGAAACTATCTTGATGGTCTTTCCTATATATATATATATATATGAATAACCAACCCACGTTGGCCCATATTAATTTCCTCATATACTCTCATAACAACCCACTTATATGCACCAGCTACAGATTAACTCGCCACCTTTCATACCCCACATGATCTCTAACGCCCACTATCATTGGCCTACAAAAACCATCACATGGCATGGACTCTATCTTCCTTGTTCTATTGTCTATACCTTTGTATCATTCATTCTAACATGAACTTACCTGATAACCCCAAAACACCCTAAATAGACTATTTCTAGTCCATCAGCCTCAAATTTCTCCCATATCCCACCATCTGGTGGGACACAATCCATCTACCACCAACTCCCGAAATAACAATCCTACTTTCATCATAATCTAGAAACATCAATAATGATTCCAAAAACCGCAATATTCTCTCCAATTTTAATTAGGATACAAATTAATAGTTCTAGGATTGAACTCCGAATATAATTCTCAATATCTAGTGCTTATTCAACTCAAATAGGCATTTATGTTCATGTATTGAGATAAATAGAGGTACCAAAACTAATTATCCACATTTTATTCAAATCTTCTTATGTAAGGAAAATGACAAAATAGTTTTTTTTATGTATTTGAGACCATTAAATTTATTCCATCCCTTTTAGATATCCAAGTCATAATGTCGTAATAGTGTGTCATATGTAAATTTCTGTTAAAAAGTATTGTATGTTATTGTAATTTGTAATCATATGTACACCAAGAATTATCGATAATGAATATTATTTTTTTATGTTTTCACATTAATAATGGATATCGGAAACCCTAGGAAAAAACAATTTCAGATGTTGACATTCTTGTTGAGGTATGTATCTATTTATTTTTACCACATTATGTGTTTCAGAAATAATTTTAAATATGATAAAGATATATTTCCATTTACATATTCTAATTATTCTATGAATGTGAATACTCAAAAATATAATACAAATTATGTATTTATTTCATATATCGGTCCAGTTTCATTATAATTTAATATGTAATTATTGGATTCCATATCATCCTCAGATTTAGAATAACTTTTTTAAATATATCTATAAAGTAATTAATTTTTTTAAAATAACTGATATGGAATTTTATTTATCTCTTAATAATATTGATTCTAGTTTTGGTTATCTTTTTTTCCTACAGTTAACTAATATCATGTTTTCTATTTTCTGTTAGAATAAATAGATACATGGTTTCATTTTATAAAAGTTATTATATAGATCTTAGTGGTTTATGCCTAGAAGATACATAATTATAATAAGTCAGTTGATTGTTTATCTAAAGTCATAACATTAACAATGTTTACTAACATGTTAGTTTTAATGAATATTGTTCAAAAAAATGAATATAGGTTGTGAGAACTTTTTCCTTTTTAATCAATTTTAATGCATTGGTGGAGATTTTTGATTTTCCACATTTGATTTAACTATTTGTTAGCAACTAAATTGATTAATTAGAATAAGAATGTATTGTATCATTTTCAGGTTTCATGAACTTATTTAATAAAAACATAATCTACATTCTGCCCATTAAATATTATATAATTATATATTTTTATAATATTTAACAACATATCAATATTTTTCTTGACCATTCTACATCATTTATTATCTTGAGTGGAATGTTTGGTGTGCATCATGTTAGGTTTATTCAGGTGTGTTTCTTTTGTCTATAATTTTCATCCCAATCCATAATAAAATAGCACAACCTATATGATAATGTTATATGTGTGAATATATATTTATTGATTATTATTTCTAAATGAATATTTTATATGAAACATCCACACATTCATCGTCCCTCATTTTTTTCCTACACTTGTGTTGCTGCTCTTATTGTGATAATGACTCAATAGCTTTAGTTTGTGATAGATGGTTCATTTTATATTAAATATGGGATAAAACATGGATTGTGTTCCTATTAAGAGAGTATGTGTGAGTGTTATAATACTAGAGGAGGGGCCTTGATATGAGGACCTATTTTACACTGAATAAATATTTGGGATTTCCTACCATAAATGCTTAATGTTGTGTTAAATTGGATATCGGTGGATACATTTTATCCTTCTAAGTGGGATAGTTTGTAGAAAATTTATTTAAATCTTATAGGGATATATTATATCCATTACCTGATCATGGTTGATAGATCTACCACAATAATTTATTGTTTTGGTTCCTTTATTATTCGTTTGTCAATATTTCGATTTATACATTTTTCCTTTTTCTATATAACATTCATTTATCCAAGATGGTTATATTATAACAAAACAAGATATGTTGGAGAACTCCCAACTAATTTATAAATACTAATTTCCTCATATATATTCTTTTTTCCTGACACATTTTTGAGTACGTTTTATAATTTTTTTTATATTTCTTAATGAATTTCTATGAGTTGCTGGTATTACCATACATATATGTTCAACAAGAACTGTAGCATATTATATGCATGTGTCCCATTTTCTCTTCAAAATTCTTGTTTCAAATGTGTTTATAAAATAATTTTTCATCATAATTCAATTTTTTCACTGTAAAAATTATTTCCAAACACATTTTTAATATATCAAATAAATCAATGGATCATGGACATTTAATAGAGACAACCACAAGAACACTGCACAAAAATATTTTATGCCACTATTAGTGAAATATATTTACTTAATTTTTATATATAGAAAATTTTAATAACCTGCTATGATATATACCAGGTTATATCATTTAAATTGTGATACTAATGTCCACATCCAATAAAGACCATCATGGTATTACCATGATATGCTTACATCTTATAGATCAACTACTTCTTCATCATTGACATATTAAAATTTCTATTGACAAATCTATTTTTCCTTGATTGTGAATTGTATACCACAATAATTAAGGATTATTATAAGTTATGTAATAAATATAAGAAATTAAAACCCACTATCCCTACTTATGTTTTAGTAAATCTTTAAAATTTGGGTGTCAAATAAAAGAAGAAAAATTAGTCATACAAAACTTCTTGCATGGAATTTATTTATATCAAAAGAACTAAAATGAAAAGGATTATATGAGACTTGGTGTTTAAAATTCATATATCTATATATAATATAAAACTATGATGATATATTCCAATTAAATGAGCCTATATTTATATGTTCAAAATCCAATAGTTTTTTCTCAATGTGTTGTGTGCTAAATATGGACAGACTACATCATTATGTAGAACCTGGTGGTGGTGCACAGATCTATCATGAGTAGAATGAAAGAGTTAGTATTATTCAAAATGATGATTACATCATTTGTGTCATGGAATGGGATATAAATCACTATTGGTGTGCAAAAATTGGTTAATTAATTAGTTGTGTATGTGTTAGGATTCTTAGATGAATGATCAGATCTATTTTATATAAGGTGGATAAAGAAATAAAATAATATTTTAGTTCTTGGGAATGAGTTTATTTCAATACTCAAATAATATTTCTATAAAAAAACATCATAGGTTTTGGAATATCTTTTTAGGATTTCAATTGTATAAAAAATAAAATTTATTTCTAAATAGATATCCTCCAGCTTTCAATTGGGACTAGTTTTGGATTAATATTCTTGTAGTATGGTTGAATTGTTAAAACGTATGTAATGTTGTACTTTTAGAAGCTAGTATTTAGAGTCACTTAATTCAATAATTCTATAATAGTAAATTGTAGAAATTTGTATTGAAACATTGAATTATTTCTTCCTTAATTTTCATATTCTGATCATAATTGTTTTAACACTATATATAATTCCATTATATCATCATATGTGACTTTTTCATTTCCTCCAGATATAATTTAACCCATGGCTCACCTCAAAAACTATTATTTTTTTAAAAAAAATCATACAAAAATATGATTCCTGATATTTAGGTATCAAAATAAAAATGAATCATTAGAATCATCAATTTTGGATTTTTTAAAATAAATCGAAAAAACAACATAAGTACGTGGATAATGTTACTTATTAGAATATATTATATGAAAAGTGGGATTCCAAATATTTATATACATAATAAAAATTAGAAAGATTGAAAACATTACCAACCAAAAATATGAATGAGTTTTAACACCATATTGATGACTATTGAAAGTCAAATAGTTCGATGATAGATGAATAACAGGTTTTTATTAATATCATACAAAAAAACTACTAAATAAAAAAGTATTAGAGTTTATAGTAAAGTTCAGTGTGTTTATGTTTATTATATGTTTCATGTAAGGAGTATAAATTTTCTTTTATTAATCATATATTGAATAATAATATATATGGGGGATATAACCTTTAGCTTTTTGATTTCTCATGTTGAACCAAAGGATTGGAAGGAAGAATTGATGAATAATGGGTGGATAAAAGTGAGGAAAAAAAGATAATATTAAGAAAATTATAATATGTTTATTGGTTCATAGAAAAAAAATATATGAATATCATTTAATCAAATTTGGTGTTCATAATCATACATTATGAAAGAGATAATGTGTCAAGGAATAAAGTGAGACTTGTTGTTAATGGATTCTCTCATGTCAAAGAACATGAAATTAATTATAATTTTTCTCTAGTTAAAGTCTATGACAATATAATACTTTTTGTATATATCAGCACTCAAATAATATTGAAAATAATTAAATTATATATTAATGTTTCAAAATAATTATTTTATGAAACATTTTTACATTAACTAACATGGTTTTAATTACCCACCATCCCTATCTAGTCGACTAGTGTTTGGAGTGGGATTTACTATGAAAACTCAGGTGTGCCTCTCTATATACTACAACCTTCTATAAAAAGTTAGGGTATATGGTTTTTACATTAGAAAATTGTACCATCATATTAGAGTGAATAAATATCAGAAAAGATAAAAAATAATATTTAATCAATATTTTCATAATAAATTAAACACATCCACAATTTCTTAAAATTTAATGAGAATCATGATTCGTAAAATTGTAATTGGTTCCCCTATGGGATAACCACATATATAGGTAATAAAATAAATAAAAAACATGAAAGGCTCTACTAACATCCTTGTTCATCATCATGTCATAACCCTTAGACTCGTTCTAGGAAATCTTGCCTGATCATAAAAATATGGGCCTCTATATTACATATGCCTATAAATAGTGAGATTTGATTACATACCATAGTTTCATAATCACTCAAGAATGGTGTGAGTATAAATCAATAGCTAACAACAATCAATGTCCCAAACATATGTAGTAAGTAAATTCAATATACATGTGATATCTTATGATAATTTGTATTGAGTAAAAACATAAATAAAATGACCGCATTCAATCTTTGGGATCTAAGGTGACACTAAGGATCGAGAAAAATATCTATATCTAGTGCAAGATGCGTCTGATAAAATTTAATAATCCAAAAATAATTTATCGTAAAAAATCTATAGATATTAAGAAGTATCATATAGATCTCTTCATATCTTCAATATTGTACATATCATAATGAGTATCTGAGCCATCTAATAGAGTATCACCAATAAACACAATATCCTAGAAAATATCATGGGTGTCAATATGTTATCAGGATCAATACAATATCCTTGGGAGAATCCTAAAAATCCATTAGTAGAATGAATGTTCCATGATCCATAGAAGTGTCCAGAGAATCCATATATCAACAGGTATAATGTCTGATCCTGAGAAATATCCTAGTAAAACATATAATATTAGCCCCATAATTGGATCATATGGTGTGCTTTAGGCATCCATATATCATCAGGTGAAAACACCATATCCCAAAATATCTATTAGGAATATCATTTATGGAAACTCGGGGGTTGTTCTTCCCTCCTGTAATGCCTCATATAATCATATATAAATTGGGGGAATCTTCCACATATTGTCATATTTATAATAACAACAAGGGATAGCCTATAATTTACATAACCCATCATTTTTTATGCAACCATATTGTCTCACACCGTAAACATCAATTTCCAAAGTTAACAATTGATGTTGACCATACATAGATTCCATCGCAGACCCTAACTAGGGTCAATATGAAACTAGGGAACCCAACGAGGTCCCCCAGGTCACATCATTTCCATGGCACCAAACAAGGGTTCCGTAATCCCACTCTCATTTATCAATAATATCATATCACATATAGAAAAATATCCCTCAACAATATCTTAATAATAAAATTACGTCACAAAGAAAACCCCATAGAAATCACTCTAGAGAGATGACGTAATACTTATCCATATTCCCAAATTTTCCTTTCTCATCCCACTTACCCAACCAATCAATATCCTTCCCAAGGTATATTCACTCATGTTCCATTGAAATAGTGTTCTAGGAACACCCACCTCACTCTATTATCAACTATCTAGGGTCCATAAGATACTTAAATTCTTACAAGTCTCGTCCTTGAGTACTATAGTGGCAATTGGGATTTTTCACTCCTAATCCATCAGGGATCACTACATTGGAATGATAAAAGGACCTATAAAAGGTTTACTTTTTCAATCACATTCAATTTATTGTCAACCATATGAGGATCATGTATTTAATGAAACTCTCTTATAATCAATCCATCAAACATTAATAATCGATGTATTAAGACTATGATCAAGGGTTTTCCAGGGAAATTGACACATATATTGATCTATTGGAATTTTTTAAGTTAAAATTAAATTAATTGATGTTTAATAAAACATGGTGTCCACACATCATATCATAATAATATAAATGAAATGAAATTACCATATGAAATGTTTAGTTACTACCTACCTCATTCATGGAGTTATTCTCATTAAATTAATCCTATACATATTTATATTATCCCATATAATCTCAATAAGTCATCTACCATATGAACTATACCATAAATCATCAAAATAAATTTCAATTAATAAAAAAATATTTTCTGTTAATTAATAAATCAAAAGAAAACAATTCCATATTTATATTATTTATTTTCAATGAATAATAAATTGATTTATCACTTGTAATATTTTTCATCTCAAATGATTATAAAAATAAGTTCAAAACACCCCAATAACCAATTAAGGCAGTTATATATAAATTACTAAATTTATTCTTCCATTCAATCCTTTAATTACACCAAAAAATACTAAAACACTGAATAAATTCATCGCTATGGAATATCTCTTTAAATCGACAAAAAACATTGTGTATCATTTTCCCATGATAAATTTAGAAAAGAAACCCAAAATACCCTTTATATCAAGATTATTCCACCATGATTTAGTGGAATAATCTATAAATCCCTATAGTTGATTGAGAAACTAATCAGTGAGAATGATGGGATTAAAATAAATAATAATCAATGTGTATTGATAGATTTGCCTCAGAAATTACTTTAGATCAAGAGACACATGAATCTATAAAGAATAAAATGGAATACTATATTATGAATTAGATAGTGAGATAATCCTTCTTAGGATATATTCCTTACTATAGTTAGTGAAATAAATTCATTAACCACCTTTAAAAGGGGTTTTAATCATTAATTTAATAATTTAAAATAAAACTAGAAACATTGCTCACGCAAACCCATGTAATGGTCTATGATGTGGTCACCTATATATAGGTCTTCCAAATAGGGTTCACCCATATAAGTTTCACCCCATATAAGGTTATATGATGTTGGTTTTAACCCTTGTAATGGTGATCCATCTAAAACACCATGTTTGGGTGGCTACATACAAGTCACTCTACATAACGGTCGTCATGTGTAGGAGGCCATGTACAAGTCTATATATATAAGGTTGGACATTTATAGATCACCCATGAGTGGTTGATACTTTATGTGTATTATATGTCCATTTTTTAGTTCTTGACATAGGAAGATTTTGTGAATTTCCGTCCATATCCGTGTTTCCATGTATGGGTGACCTATGTAAATTTAACCGTCATTAGGGTTTCCCTTTACAAAATTTAGTCCCAGTGATCATCCATAAATACCACTCTTTAGTACCAAATCAATTACTATTTCCTTAAAATATATACAAAAATAATATCCAACATTATCCCAACTCTTATAATTGTAATCAGAAACCTCGTTATCAAAACAACCCACTCTTAGAGACAAGAAATTCAAATTTCACCAAAAATTAAAAACAAAAAATACACAAGTGTTTTAAACATTCCAAACCTAGAACTTCCCATCCTCAAGAAACCATGGTGTTCTTTCATCCATCAATCCTGACCTACCTCAGTCATCAATTCATCCCCAACCTATTGCATTCAACCCCCCGATGTCACATAAGATTTTACTATGTTATTCGATATGCATAGGAACATTATTCATTAAAATATGATCTAATTCTTGTCAAAATCCTAGATTCACTAAGACAAAACATACCCATTCCTATCAATCTTAAGACACCATAGGTTCATTAGATGATTCATCTCTAAACTAATAATTCTTCCTACAATAAAACCCATCTAATAGGGTTAGATTCTAAAACACGATGATCGCTGACATTTAAATCAAATTATGAAAATAGAGATATTATATTCAAAATACTACTTACTATGGATTATATCTTACAACACCTAATTTCATGAAAAAACACATATCGGACCTCCTCTTGCAAATTTTTTTGAAAACACATTCTCACACCCTCCAATATCTGATCATATCTCTAAATCAAAATTCATACATTCTCAAAAGAATAATATTACTATTCAAACACCAAAATAAATGCCAATTCCAAAAAATATTGTAGTACCATGGTTGGTTCCTTGACATAATATAGTTTTCACTGTACTCCACCCAAATGTACTAAAACATCTATGGTATAGCTCATTCTAAGCTCACATCTGAACCATCTTTTTCCCAATTGAAAGGCATGGACTATATTCAATAGATCATCCTAATGGAAAATCAGGTATTAGGATGGAACCAAATATAATAGGATATATTTTCATAGTCGAGTCGTGGTTCCACCATGACCATCCAATAAAAATTCTCATCACATCCATGACCCTCCCAACACAACAGTTATATTTTAATGACTAATACAATACTTCTCACCATAGAATCGTCAATATCACTAATATAATGAATCGATCTTTAATAATTTCCATCCATAACTGTATGTAATGATAAAAAAATTCCATCCCACTACTACCTAAGTGCCAATTTGATACATAAATGGCCATCTCTTACTACATCACCTTGAACATCATCACAATAATTTTCTAAAATTTGGATTACAATTTACTTTTTCCCTATAATAGTAAATGGTTTAATCCTGGCAAAATTTTTTAATTATATCTCTCACTAATCACTATTTCAATAGGTTCCAAAAATATTTCTTCTTGAAAATTTCAATCCAGGAACACACTCTGGTCAATATACCTTTGAAATTAAAACCACCTCTAATATCGACATTAACTATATAAGGTTATTTTTCATTTTATCAAAACACATGGGAAAACATACCTAAGAGAATATAATCAAAATTATCATTCCTTGTGTCTCACTATTTCTCTCACTTATATAAAAACCAATGGCACCATGTGTAATTATATATTATCATCATGATCTCATCCAAAACACATAGTTTGTATCATCCTATACCACATGATCGTAGAACCTGAATAAATATTTATTGATTCATACATTAATAAATATAGTCTTTTTTTATTAACAACTTTCCATGAAATATAGTGTGTCTATTTTGTCAAACAAGGAGAACCCTTGTTGCACCTCAAAAAATTAATGTAATTTCACCCATCCCAAGGTTTATCACATGATCACTCGAGATTCTGAAAATTATTACAAAATAATAATATTTTACCCATAATCTCACCATTATATAACAACCAACAAGTATCTCACTCCACTATCACACCAGGAATCATATGAAAATTTATTAGTGTAAGATACCCAACAAATTCTTCCCTATATATCCCAATGTTGATAAAAAATCATTCATGTTGTTTTCATCACACAAAAATAACACATATCACATGCCTATATCTTGTTGACCATAGATTCTATTCAAGTATACATTCAACAAGACAAAAAACACCCTCTTATTTACCTTAAAAAAATTCGGTATCATGATGAATATATCCCTTACCTTGTTTCACATCTCTTTCATTAGCCTCAGAACCAAATTATGTACCCATGATTCTTGACTCAAAGGAATTCATAAGTTTAGGTTAACCCCTCCCTCATTTTACCCTCACATATCACAAGGTAACTAGGCTCTCCCACCTATCACATTATTCATTACTCTATCATTAATCACAACCTGTGGGAAACCATTAATGCACCCATATAATATTTCATAAGAATCTTATGTTCCAAAATATCCACTCAAGATTCTTATATATATATATATATATAATAATATTCTAAGACATTATCCCACTGAATAGAAACAATTATCTTTGAGAATATTTATATTAGACTACTCCCTTAATGGCCAAGATCGCATACACAAAAAGATAATAGAAAAATCATGTGGTGATTCATGCTGGGTATACCATAGTAATATGGTTTGGGTACATATAATTAAACCAATATTATATTTGGGAAAACACAATATATATTGTTTTTAAAATAAAAAATTAAAAAAAATATATTTTAAAAACCAATATCTTAATTAATCACATGGAGTTTATTATAAAGTAATCAAATGCCTATATTGAACCACTAAGGTTAAATGTAGATATATTACTCGTAGGAAATTAATATCCATCATCAAATACCATCCCTCTATAATATCCATATGGACTGTCATTGGTGAAAAATTATTTTTGTTTAGTTTAGTAGAATGGCACTAAAATGATATATATTAAAACAATATATAGATTGTTTTTGACACCTTAAACATTTAACCACCATTTTAAATGATAAAAATAATACATAATAATTCATATGTCATGTGAATCCTATATGTTTTAAAATACGTATGTATAAATGTATATTGAAAATGGGATAGATCCAAAAATCATCAATATGAATCTCAAAGACACATATCATATTTTAAAAAATAAATCTACTATTCTACAAGAAATGAAAAAAAGAAATCATATCACTGTGGTAATATTATATTCCCCTTGAAAAATGTATTCATGATGCACTATCCCAAGGTCCATTACAATCTATTAAATGTAGCTAATCATTTTCTACCATACCATAAATAGTAGGAAGAAAATGAAACTCTAATAACATATTGTAATTCTACTTTGGAAAAGAACACAAATCAATATATCAATTAGTGGATCACTACTTTACCACATGCACGACTCCCTATATTTGAGAGGATTCCTACTCGAAATGAGGGTCTAGGGTGTTTTTTGAGAAGATTATAACCTCAAAAATAGGGATAAAATAATAAAAAATCCCCTATTAAAAAATAATTTTAGTATATTGAAAAACGAATATATATCCATTGTGAAATAAAATATAATGTGTAATCATGAATTAATATATCAGAATTTGTCACCCACAAGTCTAACCACATATAAAATTAAAAACAAATGATAATAAAAAATGGGATTTACTATAATACCTTAGACTCGTTACATCTCAATATCTATACTCTATCTAAATAATCCCACTCGATTATGTATCATTGGGACTATACCCCACTTAAACTTATAAAAAATGTTGTTTTCTTAGCTACCCAAGTGTAATGAATTCCTGAGTAGCGTGTGAAAAATACCATAAGGAAAACACTAATGGGGTCTATCAAATATAATTTATTCACATGTGATGTTTTCATATAATAAATAAAACATGAAAGAGTAAATAAAATAACCTTCATCAATCCCCAGGTTCTAAGTGATAGTTGGGGTCAAATAGATATTATTTGGCCAGCGCCATGTTTCTATAAACACATTGTATATTAATAATAGTGTGCATCATGTGATATCTATATATCCAAGAAACTATCCCGGTATTCAGTTTGTAAGAAGATCAAAATATATATCCAATGGTGTACTCAGGGAATCCAATATAGTATAAGACATAAATGACTGATCCTAGGGCGTATCCTAGACATCTATATGTGATCGGGTCCATACCAGGATAATATAAATTATACTAGAAAACTATATATTAGAATATAATCACTAGCCCCTAGGATATATCCTAGGATTCCATATATAATTAAGAATAATGTTGAATACTATGTATTATCCAAGGAATCAATAAAATTGCAGGCTCATCACTGGAACCTTGGGAATATATTATGAATCTATAGATCATATGTTGTAAACACAACATCTCAAAACATATCCTATGAATCACATTCATAGTAAATTGATGGTAGTTCATCCCTTTCATACATTATCACATAATCATATATAATAGAGTTCTATCATCCGCCTAGTGTAATATCTATAATAATAACTTATATCTTCCTCCTTGGTACACCACTCATAATCATCTCTGTATGAACATCATCCCACACCATATAAATTTAATTCATATAGTTACACTTGATGTTGGAAATAAGTACATACCATCACTAACCCTCACCTTGGTCAAAATGGAACTAGGTCACCCTTTGAGGTCACCTAGCTCACATATAAGAAATGAAACCCAACATAGGATATCGAATCCAATTTTCATCTTATAGTTATAGATCTCTAGTTAGAGGGAATAATTTATCTCAAGATTTTATTAATCATAACCCAAACTCAAAATCCTATCAAGTAAATAAACAGAAAAATTTGTTAAGTGATATGGCCTAAATATCATCACCCTTCTTGAGCCATCCAAGGTCATCCCACTCACCCAACCCATCACAATCCTACCTAGGGTATACCCACAAAGGACCCCATTTACTAGTAGGGTAGAAACACTGAACCAATTATATAATCAACTATATAATGGGAATTAGGATTCCTTATGGCTCATAACTCATTCCCTCATGTTATAAGGTGTCACCTATGGTTGATCACTAGTGGTCAATCGCAACACTATGCGCAAGAGAACGAAATGTACCTATCCAATTTCAACTATGTTCGTCCCATTCATTTAGATGATACCCATCTAGATTTTATGTATTTCATATAAAATATTGATAATCGAGCCCTTTTCCATCAACCACTGGGTAATCAATCCAAATCTCAAGGGTTTTTTAGGCCCTTGAATCTTAAGTTATTCCATCATTAATTTTATTCTTAATAAAAAATTAAATTAATCAATATTCTAATATCCTATCAAATAAATACTATATATCACGTCAATAGAAATAAAATTCACTTACCGTAGGACATGTTTGGGTACCACCTACCACTTTCATGGATTTATTCCATTTAAGTACATGTAGAAACCCTTTCCACAGCTTGTCTACACTCAGATGTCCATCTCTTTTAAAAATGATTACATAAATCATTAAAGGTCATCTGGATTTAATCATAATCTATTTGTTGAAAATTAAAACTTCTAACCCAAAAAAATCTATAATTAATATTTATATAATAATCAGGTGATTTTATTCTATCCATATTTCCCGGAACAAATATGTAATAAAATATTGTGCACATAATTAGTTTCAATTCATATATTTTGTAAACTAAACAGTCAATTTTTTCTTCCAGTCAATCCCCTAATTAAACTCAAATTAACAAAATATATTTAAATTAACTCCTCGAAGTGATCTATTTCTTTGAATACATATAAATCATAGTGTGTCAATATTTGTAAGATTTCATTAGCTGGGTCGAGAAAAATCATCTATTTATTTATAAAAAACCACCATGGTTCATTGGAATCATCAACAATAACATAGTCTAGGTTATACAAACTATAAAAATAAATATGGGAATAAACTAAGGAAAACATTTTAGTAATATTTGACTTACTTTAATATTTCCTGTTGAGAAAAATTAGCTGAAATCTTGTATTAATCAAGGGATATATTCCCTTCTTATGAAGAGAGTGAGGGATCCCATACTATGATTTGTTTTATGTTTTACTAGGAAAGAAAAAGTCTTTATCCCACTTTTAAACTATATTAATATTTTATTTAATATTTTTTATAAAATCGTAATCAGTATTCACTCACACCCATAGAAGGGTTGATGTATTCAAGACTTCCATATGGTTCTACCACACAAGGGTGCTCACTTAAATGTTAAACCACATAAGGTAAATTTATGTATTGGTCATCCAGTATAAGGGTCCATCCGTTTAAGGGTATATGATAGAAGGGTCACCCTATGTGAGGGTTATCTATGATAGGGTATATATAATATTTTCTATGTATGGGTCCATCCATATAAGGGTTGATATGTATGGGTCACTAACATTCAGTTTACCACATTTATGTCTTTCGAGGCCCCTTCTCTGTTACTTTAATTTTCTATATTTTTTCAATTTAAATCCATATATGAATTTCATATATAGAAATTACCTACATAATTTCCACACAATTAAGGGTTTATATTTAGAAAAGTATAACCCATGGATGGTCCTATACTACCACTCTTTAGCATCCAACTCATCACATGTGCCTCAATGCATATCCAAAAACGTTATCTAGAGATATCATAACATTATTATTCTCAATATATATATTGGTCCTCAACACAACCACATAACTAGGAGAAAAAAATTAAAATTTCCCATAAAATTAACATCTTATAAAGATGTGATTATATACAATTGAGGATTTATACAATGAAATATATTTTACATTTATAAATTTTTATGAAACCTTTATATAGTGTAAGTAAATCTATGAGTGGTTGGTACCCAAATTTGGATACATGTTTAAATTCATTGAAATTCATGAAAGTTAAATTTTATATCAACCACTAGAAAATAGTTATCAGAAATAAATCAATTTTCACTATTTCAAATAAGTTTTTTACTTAAATAATGATATATCTTGACAATTTATCACATAGAGAGATAAGAAATTTACAATAGTGATAAATTTCTCTAGGAAATTATCTATTTTTTCTTTATCATGTGTAGAATGCTTAATAGAATTTGATGAAATTTGTAATTGATGATTGAATATTATTTTGACATTAATAACAGTGGAAAATGTAAACCCTAAGGGTTGTGAAAGTAAATAATTCCATTAAATAGAGTCCAGTGTTCTAATTTAATCTTTACTCTATTTGATATCTTCGAGATAGTCATTGTCTATGTTGATTCAATTTTTGAATTGTACTAAAGAAAAGAATTTAACAAACAGCATTTAAGTAAATATAATCCTAATATAAATCAAATGTATAATTAATATTTGACATGAAATATTATCGTAGAATAAAAATTGATCTTTATAGATTTGATTCTATATATTGGTCTATAAGTATTGATTATTGAAATTCAATTTTTGGGTGTAATATTCTGTTTCATATACACTAAAACCTAGTATATCATTTTATATTTTATACCTATGTTTTATCCTATGATGTTTTGTGTATATTTATTTATTATAGGATAAAAACTATATTTATCATAGTCGAGAATATGTTGGAGATATGAAATATTGAGTTCATCGGTCCTTCTTTTCCACTGACCTAGTTTTTTTTATTAGGAATCAATGGGTTGATTGATTTATGGATAAACAAAAACATTTGAAACATTAAAATGATTACATACTAAAAAATCATATTTCATTGTAACATATTCCATTTTTTAAGTATTGGTAGATGAATTTTTATTTCCTTATTTAAATAAAAGGTTCTTATATAATGTTATAATTTTTCTCTTTTAGGGGTTTGTGAAGCTTATAATCCATAACTAAAGATCTCTCTTTATCCCCCTTCCCCGTTAATCTTTATAGATATGTTTTTATAAGGTGTTTGATTTAGGGGGGTTTATTTTGAATTAGGATCCCATTAGTTACTGTCATACCCATTTAGGAATGATTCATATGGTTATTTGTATGTGATTATGATTAAGCATACTTCATGAAGATCTACTATAGTTCAAAATTCTATATGAGTAATGATATTTTCATTAATCTACATAAAAATTCATGTTTATTTATTGATGAAAGATCATGAATATTTAAGGTTTTATTCTATTTAAATGTATTGTATCAAAGACCACTTTCATATATATATTTTTCTAAAAACCAAAATACAATTAATAAGAGTTTTATTTAGCAATAAATTCATTGGTGGAATTTTTTTCTATTTTGCAGGATTAATGACTGATGTTTTACCATATTTGGAATTTAATACACCTTCATGTTTTTGTAAGTTCTAAGGTTTCGCTAAGCTAATTTCAGTATACATTAGATAAGTTTAATTTTTTTCTTATAAGATGATCGATACTGAAGATACATTCATCAAAATATGTAGTGTTGTATATGAAATATTTTAAATAGTACCCAACATAAAATAAATTTGGAAGTTATGGGTTTTGATGAATTAATATATAAATTCAATTGAGGGAAATGTAGAGTATAGTTCAATTATTAAAAAATTCATTCAACTTTTAGTCATTTTAATTTTTTCATTATATCAATGCTCTTAGTGATTTTTAATGTATTTTTTCTGAGGTTTTTTCTGAAGACCATTATTTAGCAAGGTATTATTACAATGAACCCAGATTTTTCTATTTTAATTTTTATTAATCTATCTCTTGTGATCAATGTGGATCTAATATTGGAAAAATTATTTTCTAATCTCTCATTATTAATGATGAATTGGGGATGAAATATTTATTTTATGAACCCTCATGTTTTTCAATTCCCTGGAACATACATAGTATCAATCATCATCTCAAAGAGGTTTATATAGATATATTTACCTATTTTTTCTAAAAACGTTATAGTTAGGGAAGTTACCAATTTTTAACTTGATTCATTCTTATGGGTATATAGTTGAGTACGTTTTTGGGTGTGTAATTTTGGTACCTTGGATTAGTTCTATAAATCCACATTCTGTTTCAGATATATAACAAACCATAATATTTCATACATAGATATTTCATCTTATTAGATCAATAATAATAACATAACATAATGATTCATTCCATAATCGTATAGTTCTAGTGCATTTTAATACATAGACACATAAAAATATTCTTATGTTTTTTACAACATCTCCCATTATGTTCTTCATAACTAGTACCCTTATTAAAATTATCATTCATAATACCATTCTTTATAACCTTGGGAATGATTACAAAAGAAAGTGTTAGCTCAAATTCTTAGAAAGGGTAAAAAGGGAGATAACAAACATATGAAAAAATATGAGGAAAAGTGTATGAGAATATTATCTTATCATTTGAAAACCATACACAACATATTACATATTATAATATTGAATTATGGAAAAATTCTGGGTAGTTAAAAATTCATGAATCATAATGGAATCAAAGAAGATAATTCATGATAGCGTAACATTTTATAGGACTTAGATTGGTGGCATGCACATAGTCATAGAAAATCATTTTCATAATAGTAATGACACATTTACTAGACTACCATAATGTAATTGGGTCACTCTACATACTATCATAAATGTAATGTATCACTCTAAAAGCTTTCATAGTGGATAAGTTTTCATACGAAACTGGGTTCACTCCCTATTCCATCCTTGTTTATATCACGAGAATTAAATATTTATCCAATGAATTAGAGGGAAATATAATATTGGACCAAACCATTAAATAATGAATATCATGCTTATTTATTTCCTAAGATCATTAATAATTCATTCTACCTTAACCCCTAAAAAGTAAAAATGTATCATAAAATTTTAATAATTTTATAACCCATCGAAAAAATGGTTTTCATAATCATTTCATCAATTCATCATAGTATAACCCTTAGAAAGGGAATATGTTTCTGTAAAATATTCTTATCATACTAAAAATCACCCAATGAAAAAATAATGATGGTATCAGTGGATAATATCTCTTATAGAACTTATATAACATAAAATTATGTCATCATAAGTGAACAATACCGTTAAAACATCACAAGAAACATTTCATAATAACAAATAACTTTTTCCTTTTGAAATTACTTATAAAATTTTTTTAATTTTCTAAAATAGTAAGTAAATAATTTTATTTGAAAATAACATTGAAAACATATATGTTTATATTAAAATCATTGATATTTCATGATGTCTCTATATTCTATTTATATTTTGTATGTTAAGTACCGCATTCAGAAAATGATAAGAAGATTCATATTAAACCATTTTCATCAAAAAAAATTGTAAAATGACTTTAAAAATTATTTGATAATTTTAAAACATTATTTATTTTATTTTTAGAAAACCTGGATATAGAATAAAAAAGGCTTTTTGAACGAATAGAGAAATAAAGTTGGTTTTTCTTAAAACCCATTTTTACTGTCTTGTGTAACAAAGGTGATGAAAATGAAAAGAAAAAAAACCGTTCTAAACAATTTACTATATTATAATAAATGTCTATAGTTTCTTGATTTTTATATCATAATCTTATATCCACAAAATCATAATCATAAATAATCCCAAAATACAATGATATTGTAACATAAAATCTTTAAATCCAGTATGACTTCTTTAATACATGTTATAACCTCATGTATACTAAATATATATTCATTATAAATATATAAAATACAATAATAATATATATCACATCTTATATGATTTACTTATAATCTTTTACCACCATAATATTAACAATTCTTAATTAAAATCATTATTCTGGGTGACAAATGCTTCATTTTTCACGTACGTTTTGGTTCTGTAGTGTGGTTCGTTTTACATTGATATTTGTTCCATATTATCTATAATGTTAACCATGAAATAAATATCTTATATATATTCATTATGTTAAAATTTATAGTCATCCATAAAACATAGTGATATAGAAATGAATTAAACCATTCATGGATATGGTCGGTCATACGTACACATGAATGTTGTTTTCATTTTTCGATGGATAGATAAAAATAAAGGTAAATAGTAATAAATGATTAAATAATTATTATTATATCATAATATATATATATATATATTAATTAAATATACCTTTATTACCAGTCCTGTTAATATATAACAAAAAAGTTAAAAACATCACTTTATGGAGGTGGTCGTCCACACGTACACAAGAGCAACGTTTTTGTTTTCCAACAGATTAGAGGTAAAAATTTATAAAATAGATTATATTTTCAGAAGTATAATTATTTCATAAAAATCATATAAAATTATATAAATTATATCAATAATTGTTTTTAGTTGTGATAGGTGGGGATGGAAAATGATTTTTGTCGGTTCTTGAGGTGGAAGTCTTTTGTACTCATGATCGATAGTTTTCTTTCCCATCTGATGAAAGAGGATATTTAAATAGATTATACCATTAAAAAAATAAAATATCAATAAATTGAAGATGATGTGTTATTATATGATCTTGATATAATAATATTTCATATAGTTAGAATAATAAATAAAATAAAAATGCATGGTTCAAAACGATACCTCCTCTTCACACGACCTCTCTAGGTTTATACATAAATAATTATGAGGATGGTTTCATGTTCAAACCAAGGACACTTACTTGTGTGAAGGGATTTAAGGTATTCACCCTAATAGTTATTTGAAATAAAAAATTTCTCTATGTGTGTAGCGGAGATGAGAGGATTTTATAGGGGTATCCTTTTATAAGTGGGGAGAGAACACACATAGAATTTTTCAAATTAATAAAATATATTTATGATATATTTTCACAAAATGGATCCAAAAAGGACCATTAAAAAATATTAGATGATATAGGGTTCAAATATGGCCATTCATATAATTTATAAAAAAATGATGTCATTTTTTCCTTACCTTTTTTACTTTAACCTCCCTTTAAACCCGCTTTGACCTTAACTTTGGTAACATATATTTAATATTTTTACTATTCATTATGAAAAAAATTTAGAAGATATTTTTTTCTAATATTAATGTATTTTAATCCAAATATTGAATAAATTTTATCTTATTCACTTCACATAACTGGAAAATTTTAATTTAATATTAAAACCACAAATACGAGGAAAATTGATTCTACCAAAGAAATGTTTTCTTTTTTATGAAATGTTTTTTCTCAAAATTAAATATAAAATTCATTCCAATCAAGTAAAATGGATTAAAAATGATATAATTGAACTAATTTTTCTTTTAATACAATTTCAAAATAAAATGATAGATGATAAATTCTTTAAAAGATAATATATTTTTTTATGAAAAATTTGTACATTCACTATTCATCAAAAAAATTAATATTTTCATAAAATTATCAATTATTCAAACCATGATATTTTCCACCTGTTGATTAAAAAGTTATGTTATTTTTAACCAAAAATGTTTATAAAAGTAGATAAAAATAATTATATTATTTTCTCAAAAAATATAATAAAACAAATTTTCAACATAAAAATGCATTTTTTAAACATATAAAGACTTTAATAAAGAAATATTCACTTGTCTAAACCATTATAAAAATATTTTTATAAAAAAAATTCTATTTATACCACCAATTTATATGATACTTTACAATAGTAAACAATATTATGGTTCATTTAGACTCGGGATTATATATATTAAAAGCTATCAAATAGTTTTTATTTGAAGAAAAAAAATTCAAAAAAAATTCGGTGTTATACTCTACCCCCATAAAAGAATTTTTTCCATAAAAAATCATCACTATGATAAAAAATTAAAGATGTATTTATTTCATCACATCCATTGGTTCTCCAGTAACTTCTTTTAATTTCTAATTCATTTAAACAACTTTAACCATGTGTGTTTAGAATTTTCATAGAACTTTATCTCTACTATTAATGATTTCCATTTGTTGTTCAACATTCAAAATATCAAGCTCTAGTTGTATGAACTATATGTTCATTTCATATGACAGATCATCTAAATACATCTTAGGTATATATACATGTACCACATTGTGAAATTGAAAGAGGTTAGTGGAATCACTAAGTGAAAATCTACCATCCCTATCGTGAACTATCCCAGACACCCTAGTACACTTAAACCCGATCCAGATCTGGAAAAGATTGAAGGGAGTTAATGATCACCATGGGTTGGTGAAAAGAACCTGGAACCCGATTTGAAAATATTGCGATATAATTTCTCAAAAAACATGAGAATATAAAAGAAAAAGGCTAGTGTTCCCAAAGCTCCAATGGTAGAAGTACTGTAAATAAAAATGAAAAAATGTACCTTGAAAAAAAAGAAAAACATCCCAATGGAAACTAAAATATTAACTAGATGAACGTCTAAAAATATATTGTGTAATAAGTGGATACAAGTAATACCAGTCACCATCATCACTCAACAATCCCAATGATCAATAACCAACACAACCTCTAGGTCGTGCTTTACTATTTCTCAAACCTAACCTAAGAAAATATAAAAACCACCAAAGGAAAAACTTTAGTGTGGGTGATATAAATCCCACTAGGGTCTCACTAAGTGATCCATAATCAAATCCAAAATAATTGAGTTTATTATGATTTCATTTAAAATTAAATGAGTCATGGTTTATCATTCATATATTTTAAACCAAATAATTATTTCACATCTGAAAATATAATATATAAATCAGAATTGGCATAAATGAACATTTTATATCAAAAAATTATATAAATATGTTGGAATGAATAAAATTACTAAATAATAATATTTAATTTATATTCATTTCAAAAAATCATAGTACCATGTACAAAATCCTTATGGAATGTTTGTTCAGGTAGTAGGATTCTCAAACATCTCAATAGTGATCTCAACCCAAGATAGGTTTTCACAATGAAATCAATCAACACCATAAGTAAGTAAACCGGAAGGGCCATCTACACCACAAAATAAAAACCCTCTAGGGCATCCATGTTAGTTCATTTCTAAGAAATCAAGGTCCTATAGTGCTTGGCTCAGTTATCACTAACTACCTAGAGTAACATCTTATTAAAATAATCAATCAATTAAACATTGGAAAATCAATAATTTAAAACTAATATAAAATAAACTTCCCTGATATTATTTTTCGACATGACATTATCTTTTCAAAATCAAAACAGATGATTTTATCAATTCATTCCATTTAAAAATAACTTCCACATTAAGAAATTTTTCTAAATATTCCATTTCAAATTAATTTATGAAATTTATTTCAAAACCAATACATTATTTATTCCATAATCAATCCCATATTATATTTCCATTAAAATTGGAGTTTTCATCAATTACATGTCAATATAAAAATTAAAAATAAACTCCTTTTAAATTACTATTTTTAAATCAAAAAAAAATTATTTCAATTCAATAATTAAATATAATGTTTCAAAAAATAAAAAAAATATTATGAAACCACATATATTTTAATTAAGTGATCATAAAACACTATCACCACATCAGGGAATGCCACTGAAGAATAGAGGATAGACTGATCAAGAATCACAACCTAGAATTAAGATCCATCAAAAA
Organism: Viscum album; assembly: GCA_963277665.1. NCBI lineage: Eukaryota > Viridiplantae > Streptophyta > Magnoliopsida > Santalales > Viscaceae > Viscum > Viscum album. Next base: position 1,008,880,432 of record OY728128.1, on the reverse strand, counting down.
ATATTTTATCTACATATAATGTGATGATCTGAAACTCTCTGAAGAGGAAGGGGATATATATTTGAAGAAACCATAGTAGATTAGATATAAAAACTTAGAGGGGGTCGAATGAAATCATCAGAGCTTAGATACAAGAAGAAAATGGGTTATAAGAATCAAAATCACCTCTCATGAGCCTTCATAGAATAATAATTCGTGTTAGGGTTGAATTTGGAAGATGAGGCGTAAAAAAGAGGGTTTTAGAATTCTAATAAATATTTCATGGGAATTATTACCCATATGTGTGGATTTTTGGGTCGGGTTTCACGATTAGAAAAACCATCCACTAACAATATGATCTTTCTTATAGGGTGCACAATTACTATTAGGAGGAAACATGGATTTTCATACTATGCACCAACTATGAAAACACTCACTATATTATCTTACATGGTTTTGAGTGGTTTTCTACATGGTTTAGACAAACCACGTTCCCTATTATCTGGTCTCACAATAAGTCGTGCTATTTTCTACGCCAAACCACATGGTTTTCCCTAACTATAAATAAACCCTTTAGCTCACATATTCATTAAATTTTACCCAAAACACCCTTAAACAATACCCAACCTAAAGGATATAAAAAAGTTCAATGAATACTTGAAATTAGGTAATGGGTTGTTACAAACTCTCCACCATAAAATAATTTTGTCCCCAAAAATGGTGTCAAGAAATTTCCAAATGAAAGAAGTAAGGGAACTACTATATTATCAATGAAACATGCTCTCATTACCCATATAAATCATAACCATGTTTTTTAAGAACACGGTCTTAAGGTATATTCATCCTACAATGATCCTTTTTCTAAGAGTCAACGATAAAAATTGTATTCTTTGTCATGGATAAATCATGTTTAAATTCATGGTCTTCCAATATCGAGACATGAGATGGTTCAAAAATATAATTAAAAATATTAAATAGATACACCTCACAAAGTATCGATATAATCTATTGTGAATGTGATAAATGGTAACCCACTTTCCCTACCTTCTCAACAACATCAAAAGTTCACACAAAATATCCTCCACACCACCCCTATTTTAGAGGATTTCAATGTTCCAATTAATTTTAAACAAAATATACACTTAGTCACCGACTATTTACTCCAGCATTCATCTATTATAATTAAAACAAGACATATACTAGCTCAATTTCATAGGTATCCTCTTATGAATCATCATAATCTATTTTATTGTCTCTTAGACCAAACTTTGTCCAACAAAAGAAAAAATCACTAACCACCGACATGTGAAATGGATATTTACAGGAAATACCATACATGGCCTCAAAAGGAGCCATCCTAATTGAATATTGTTAACTTCTGCTATAAGAAAACTTAACCAATCAAAATATGACATCCAAAGCTCCACAAAAGTCAAGAACACAACCATGAAACAATTCCTAGAGAACCTGTACAGATCGTTCTCATTATCCATCTATATGTGGATGACATGCTTTGTTCAAAAATACCAAAGATACCAATGCCTCCAAGAAACCTTTACAAAAATAAGAAGTAAAATGGAATCCATATATAAAACTACAACATAAGGGACTCTATGTAATTTGAAAATATCTTCATCATAGAGATTCCCCATGTCCTAACATTGGTTGTATATTGAATGGGTATAAAATGATATGCTTTTCCCATCATATAGATTAAAACCCAAATCAAATTCCTCTAATGAGATGTATGTGTAAATACAACAAAAAATTCTATATTTTTATCATCCAACATCTATGTCGGTGCTGAAAGTGGATAAGGAAAACCGAATTTTTTGGTTGCTCAAACTTTACTTGTTGACAAGTATAACAATGAGAATCAATGTATGTAGTGCCTTGTCTCATACATGGCCACCAAAATCACTGTCACATATCATAAACATATTTATGGTTCCATGGTCTACCTCACCCTAAGAATTATATTAAGCCTTCTTCATAGTATTTCTCACAAGAAGAGGTATAATATACATGTTTTGAAATCATAGGGTACCCACTTGAGGGAACAACCACTAATCAATGGCCTCACTACTATAAATAATCACCCTAAATATATGTAATTAATCATCTTGTTTTTTCTCTAATATAATAATCTATAAAAGGATGGAGTTAAATTGAACATTTTCCAAGACAACCTATTTCTCTTCCTCATATACTCCCAATAGAAAATGAGGAAAATGTTCCATTAAATTCCACACTTTTAATGGTTCTTTGGTAGACTGGTTGAGATGTTTTCTTCTAAAATAATAAATAGCTACATTCCCCTTCCCTAGTGTGTAGTAAATGACGCAATGAAAAGACTATATGTACTCAACCCAGTGCCATTATTAGTGGTTCAAATATTTTTTAGAGAATATATAACTCAAAATTAGGTTCAAAAAAATAAACTATGAACCTTTATCTAAAAAGTTAATGCCACCAAAATCATAATAGTGTACATTATAGTATCTTGTTTGATATCATTGGTTGGATTATAATTCTTGTATGACCTATGTTTTGTTGATACATAAGTTAAATCGTGATCACTCGGTATAAGAATGCATCCCAATCCTAAACTCGATGTATCAACGAACACCACATAGCCCTATATAGCCTCTAGAATCAAAAATATCCCAAAAAATACATGTAATGTTTTCATTATATGGAATTATTTTGAGACTAGGCATTTAGACGGCGTGTGATTTTGAGGCCTGGAGTGCCCAAAATGATCCATAAAAAATGTTATGTTTTAAATACTGCAGGTGAGCGATTTTCTGGAAAATAGTTGAAAAAAACATAAACAGATTATTGGATCAGAAATCTGAGGACACTAAGGAATTCAAGATGGCGAGTTTACCATAGGCATGACTCAGTTTAGTTGGTGCATGCCTCCAGTGAGAAAACATGAAAAGTAAATAACCGTAAAAAAAATTTATTTTCCAAATGATTATAACTCAAGAATGGTGAATCATAATGAAATTTCAAAACCACTACTGAGTTTGTGATGGTATTCTTTTTATATGATATGCCTAACATTGTCCATTGTGGGCCAGTAATGGAAGTTAGTTTTCCACCATAAATAAAATAGTTAAGTAACAATTATTTTATTTTTAAATTATCATATCTCTGAAATGGTAACACCAATTTGAAATATGATTGTACTATTAATATCATAAGGGTGTGTTCCCCTAAAGATGAGCTTAATATCCACCGGTGCGGGTTGGGGATGAAAGATAGTTTTTGGATCTTTTTAAAGTGAATTAAAATGGGGTGCATTTGCAGTTTTGGAAACATCTAAATGGGTTCCTAGATTAAAAATTCGATGGCATAGTTGCATCCAAAACTGTGATATTACCTATGAATGGACGTATCCTCGACCGGTGCGGTTTGACTGAAAAATTTATTTTTCAGACCATTCAGAAGAGAAATAAAATAATTAAAGAAGTTATTTTATTTGTTTTTCTTCACCGTTGAGTAGTGTCACGTCAGCACTATGGTGCGATAATGAGGCAATGTTGAAACACATTAATTTAATCCCATTGATTAGGACCTTTAACTAAATCCTAATAGAGATTTTGTTTTCTAAATCATACAATGTAATGACGCGATGATTTAATGTAACAAAAAAATTGCGATGTGTTTTCTTTTTAATGAGATAACAGGTTGGAGATTCGAAGCTAGAATTTCTCTCATGGACAACCAGGAAATTCTATAAAATGATGAACATCATATATCTCTAGAAAAATGATGCTCTTTGAAGAACATGAATGCTGAATGAAGAATATATTATCATTCCACACTTTAAAGGATCGCAATAAATGTGGTTGGAAGATCAAGAACGGAGAATGAAGGCGCATGATGCCACATTTATATGACAAAAAAAACTATCCCAATTAGGTGTAAATTTATGAAATTTGAATTCCCCATTCTTCATTCTAAAAAAATAATGTAGATCAACCAACAAACAGGTTGATCTACGGATCGCTTGATCTTGCGTGGGGGGGGAATATTCTCGTGGTTTTGAATGGGGACTATTTTTGATAGAATCATAATCTTATCACCCATTGATTTAAATAAACAATAACATATAGGGCATGGGATGACACAAACAAGGCCCGAGACCCTCCACCATTGTGTGTTCTTGTGTGTTCATTATGGCAGCAACTCTGGATTGACGGACCTGAATTATTGAGGCCATTGTAAGAAATATGTAACCCCATGGAGGATAGAGGCAAAGACAGTATAAAGAAGAAACCACCATAGAGGACCCCGTGGTCCATAGAACATCTCGTCGGTGGCCTGTAGTGGCAGCCTCAGGTGGGATATGGTGTGCCGTGGGTGTTCTCCAAGAGCCGCCAGCAGCAGGCGGATAAGGACGTGACCAACCAGCCACATCATATTGAGCAACAAAGCATGGTGCAGTCCATGGATTCACATAGGAACGTTTTCCATAGGGGACCGTGTGTAGGACCAGGGTGCATCAACTCTTGTCATCCTTGTGCAATTGAACCAGAAGCCTAGTGGGCATTTAAGCTGGAGAAGACTATCCCGCTATGCGGTCTAATATGGGGTTGTGAATATGACCGTTCTGCACCCCGAGCTGGAGTTAAGATGGCATGAATTTACAGGACGGGCTGACGGGATAAGTATAGGATACTGGGAGGCCTAGGATGGGAAAATAAACTAACCTCCTAGTGTAGGTCAGGCAGGATAAATCAAGGTCACTAGGTAACCTAGCGGGCTAGACCCCTTGTCAAACAGGGCCAGGTCCATCCAGGCTCTATGGGCCTGGCCCAGTGTTGGGGCCATACTAGTCCAACCGAGAACCAAATTGGATCATGGAGGATTTTTCAAATTGGGCCAGGTCATATGGGGCACCAATCCGAGGTTTTTAGGTCGGTTTGACTAGGTCAGATCACACCAAGACACAATCGGCCCATGTTCAGTAAAACGTCAATATCTTTCAAACTAGGAATCTGTTGGACAATCCATTTGAAACATTGGAACCCTCAAGATGAGTCAGGGATTTAGAAATTATCTAAATATAATTTCATATAAGTTGATATACAAAGAGTACCTTGTTGAGTTGATTCTCTTGTAGTCTTTCATGCTACGTGTAGGAATCCTACGGCTGGCTGAGATCTGAAGAATGCATACGAGCGGGCCCAAACGACCCACGTATATTAGCTTCAAGAGACCCACTATGGATCTGCTCCAAGTGACCATGTATGGATTAAATACAAGGAAAATAGTGTTAATCAACTACAAGAGACCCGGTGTGGATCAACTGTAAGCGACCCTCTATGGATCATCTACAATAGGCCCTATGTGGACTAGACATGATGGCCTATGTGGGAAGTGGCTCCATGTTACCCAGGAGACCCGTGGTACTCATCAGGGATGAGTGCCTCAAAAATCCATGGTTTTTATTATATGACTTATATATTTTCATTACATACTTTTTATTATACCGATGCGAGTTGTCTTGATTCAGGGTCATGTTTTTTGGTTTGCTTTGTTGATTTCCGTGTGGTCTTTCATTCATGGTTTGGGGTCCTTTATATGTATTATGTTAATCATCCCTGCATGGGATTTGTTTACATGTGTCATGTCACATGCAGGTGATCGATGCATTCATGGTTACTTTGGTGGTCTTGGACCAGGTGGAACTCAGTGAGATGGGATGGATGCACACTTAGACGGAATCCTTACTGGTTTGGGATGAGGTGGTACTCAATGAGACAAGACATACAGGTGTACTTCTGTGGCTACCGAGATCTACCCATTACGTACCCTTCAAGATGGGTCTTGAGTAGATGGACCATGGTCGTTGTACTTCCCTATGTGTGTTGGAGCATGTATTATGACCCCTTTATAATTTATTTGAATATTACTCTCTATAGTTGTCTCAGTGAAAGTTCTGGTTTACCATGTGTTTAGCTTCTGCAATTTGAGCTATGTGTGTGTGTACAGGTTTAAAGGAAAATGCAATCCTATTTTTGGATATGCCTATTTAGTACCAGTCGTCTGGCCTTAGCCTATATAATCCAAGATAGGTGTAGTAATCGCATGGGCCCTGGTGGATGGGTCATGATAATGTGGTTTCATAGGTGGTCAGTTATATGAGATGAAATAAGATTCTGTAATTTTTTTGGGATATAGTGTTAAGGGTTTCATGTTTGAAATTAAGTCCAAGGATTCTATTGTCAGTGTAGTTGCTGACGTGTCCATACAACAAGACCATGAATTCTTCTGTTTGACCTGATACATGAAAAAACTGGTTTCATGTGTCTTTAAGTGTTTTCAGAAGAACTTTTGAGTGAGATCCACCTCTCCGTGTATATTAAATTGACAGTGGTTCAACTTGATTATCTTTTAATATTCCTCTATGAAGACAACCATATAAGATTATATTGCATGACCATGATGATGGATATAGCATCCCACCTTTTTATCACATAAACATTCATTACATTTTACAAAACCGAGGATCTTTAAGGTTTAGTGTCTTGGAAACCAGGAACTTAAAACATTAAAACATAAAACATTCTTCTTAAACACTTGAAAGGATTCTCCTCATGTTCATACTAGATTCATTACTGCATCTCATAACCTGGGAATATACATCAAAAGAAAGGGTGAGCAGAAGGCCCAGTAAGGAAAACAAGAGAAACATTTTACATGTGAACTTGAGATACTTCAATAAGGTCATGGAAAGAAGTTTAAGGCATGAGAAAGAAATCATGAGATATATCATAATAAAAATAACATTTTTCATAACTTGAAGATGTGGCTGCAACATCTAACATAGACAATCATGAACATATCACCAAGGTCCATCCCCAAGGTGTCATTTGAAAATTACCAAGGTTATTCACCAAGGTATCGTGAAAATTGTAATCTCTAGTGGTTACATCATTACCCAATGCATTGGAGCGCTATCAGGGTGCACCCTTAAATTTGCCTTTATTATTATGTGATACACATATATCATCATCAAACATTTCATAAATAACCCATATAGCATAAAATAAATGGGTTTCATTTCATAATCATAACGTTTTAAAAACTTCTTTAAAGACATGATCTTTACGTCACTTTAAAATCCACAGAAGAGGAAGGTGGGTCTCATGTATGTAAATCCCAGAATTTAAAATAGAACATTTTGGTATATATGTGAATACCCCTTTAGAATAAAGATCTTTGAGTATTCACTTAATAATATAAAATAACTTTAGAAAAAGAGAGAGACATTTTGAGACAGAAATTCTGCAGCATAACGGCTATGTTCCGAGGTTTTAGAAGACATTAAAAGAGAGGTAAAATGGGTCAAACATTCATAAATGACCTATAAAATAGTACATGGAAAGAATAAGAAGGATACATGATCATGGTAATGAAATTTCAAGGACATACCATTTGAAATGAAAAACATGTAAGGAAGACAAAAATTAGATTTCTCTTATGAAAGTTCGGCAGCCTAACGGCGTTACTTAAACATCAACAAAAATGATTTGAAAAGATCAAATAGGGTCTCTCATCATGTGAACATAAGATTTCAGTATGATAGATATAGATATAATTCCCCAACATAACAAAAAGGAACTTGAAATAATTGACATGAAAGTAGAACATCAAAACGAGAAGGGTGAAGAACCACTTAAAAATTCGGCAACCTAACGGTGCCACTTAAAACATCAAAATACTGAATTGAAGAGATCAAATGGGGTATCTCATCATATTAACATAAGAGTCCAGTATGATAGATATAGATATCATACCCCAATATAAAAAAAAGGAACTTGAAATAATTGACATGAAAGTAGAACTTCAAAACGAGAAGGGTGAAAAACTACTTAAAAATTGAGCAGCCTAACGGCGCCACTTAAAACTTCAAAACACTGAATTGAAGAGATCAAATGGGGTCTCTCATCATATGAACATAAGAGTCCAGTATGATATATATAGATATCATACCCCAACATAACAAAAAGGAACTTGAAATAATTGACATGAAAGTAGAACTTCAAAACGAGAAGGGTGAAGAACCACTTAAAAATTCGGCAGCCTAACGGCGCCACTTAAAACTTCAAAATACTGAATTGAAGAGATCAAATGGGGTCTCTCATCATATGATCATAAAAGATCAGTATTAAAAATTTATAGATCATACCCCAACATAATAAAAAGGAACTTGAAATACTTTACATGAAAATAGATCTTGAAAAATGAGAAGGGAGAAAGAATCTGTTACAAAAATTTCGGCAGCCTAACGGCGCCACTTAAAACTTCATAAAACGAAATAATGAGCGAAAGAGGGGATCTCTCATTAAATGAACATGAAGAGGGAAGTAAGAGGAGTATAAAATAACATCCTCCAACATAAGAACATGGAGCATAAAAGGAATTACATAAAAGAGATTACTTGAAATGAAAGAGAGAGGTCAGATCCCTTACTTAAAATGTAACTCTTAAACCTCAATGGTTGGGACCTTGAGGGCTTGGGGGCACCTTGGGAGGACTCATTGTGAGGTAATGAGACCAGAACTTCGTTGGGGAAGAGTGGGGAGTCGAATGGATGAGAGGAGGGCTTGGTATTTATAGGGAAAGTGAGGGGACAAGGCATTAATGGCCAAGGGACAACTCACATGTGCTTTTCTCAAACCCATGTGCTCTCCCTTGGCATTTACCATGGAGTTAGGCAACATGGGGCCCCCAAAACAATAATTCATCACCCTTGGCCAGACAACCCTTAAAATATCTCATGACATCATCATGACACAGCTATGATGTCATTAAACATACCGAAACCCTAAAACTGCATTTTTACTATTCACTGAAAATTCAACTTTCTCAGAAAAATCCCTAAATTTTACACTAACCAAATATCAATGCTCTGATTTCAAAAATGAACTCCATTTAATAAAAATAATTTTCTAAATATTTTTAAATTTATTTTTAAATAAATAGACTATTCACCGAAAATTCATTTTTTTCAGAAAAAACCCCAAAAATTACCATAACATAATATCGGTGCTCTGAGTTCAAAAATGAAATCCATTTTATAAAAATAATTTTCTAAATATTTTTAATTTAATTTTTAATTAAAAAACACTATTCACCCGAAAAAACTAATACTTGAATAATAATTTATGAAACTGTTATTTAACCATTTTATTGAATCACATTACTTAATCAAGGTGCCTAGATTATTTTAAAACTTTCTTTAAGTGAGATTACTAATCCATTTGGTCATATTACTAATCCTAATTATAAAATCACTATTCATAATTTACTATTCATCAAAAATCAAGTTGATCTTATTAGACTCTAAATTTCGTACTGAACATAATTGTAGAAGACCGTTTTTTGAAAATCATTGCACATTTTTAATTATTTAAGGTTTACATAAATATTTTTAAAATATCCTTTCTCTAAAATTCATCAAAAATATGCATACTATATTTATCCGGTCATTTGAAAAATTCATAAACTTCATCATAAGAAGAAATCCTAATTTTTATTTAAAATAAGGATTACACAAGGCAGTTACGGTCTCCTTGCATAGCCCCTTATCACACCAGCATATGAACTAAGTGTAAGGTGTGCTAAGGTTAGAGAATCCGAGGGAGGATCGGCCAACATCGCACGAGTAGTAATTTCAATCAGTTTGAACTTCTCGCGAAGGCGATCCCATTCTAGCTTCACACGATGAAGTTCAGCTTTGGTTTGGTCCAGAGCAAAGCCCAGTGGTTCTACCTCCTTCCCAAGTTCTGTTAGATGGGCTTCGATCGGTCCAAGACTACTAGGTGAGGCCATCGAATCATCTTTCTATATTAATTAACCAAGATTACTTATATTTATAGACAATAATCAAAACGTTTAGTTTCCAGCAGTCATATTGACCAATGGTCATATAACAGTCAAAAACCAATGGTCTCATTTTAATTATACTCATGTTATCAAATGAAATATTTTTGTTGAGTATAAAAATAAAATAAAATAACACATAAAATTTAGGAAATAAGATTTATTCAAAATTTCGAGTCGTTACAATCTTCCCCCCTTAAGAAATTGCGTCCTCGCAATTTTTAAAATTAGGTTTTGAAATTTCATTGAAGGTCCTACATCGGAAAAGGATCCAGTAAAACTATTACTTTAAAAGAAAGAAGGGAAGTACGAAGGTCACCTGAGTTAGCCCACACTAGGATTCCATGTAGGAAAACATGGACATGGAAGAAAAACAAAGGGTCAAGTTCAGAGGGAGAGTGATAGAGAACATGATTAGGAGAAAGTTAACCATAAGAAAATCCCAAACTTATGATGTGTGTAAACGGTCATTGATTACCTAGTAGGAAACTTAAACCAACAACGTTTTTGTTTTACGTTCCTTTTCATAATTTTGAGGAATTCATTTACTACATAGAACAAAAACATAAGAAAATATACCTACCTTCATGTAGAGTTTCATCCTTTAATAAGTTTCTACCAAAACTAATCTTTTCTCAAAATGATGAGCATTCAAAACTACTTGGTCTCATCAAAACACAAGAATCATATTCTAGATAATCACATAATCCACAAAAGATTAACTATCTATTTCTTCTATCTTTAAACATTATCCCAAAAACAGAAAGGGTAAGGTAAAACAACTCTTCAAAAAGAAAGAATCTCATAGGAAGGGAAACTATTTTTAAATCTTCAAAGTTCCATGGTACTACCCAAAGTTCATCATAGACCATCCCATAAATAACGGTCCTTAAAATTCCTCAAAATAAACCAAACTAAGATTGAAACCCAAATACAAGAGGGATTTGATAACATAGTCTTCCAAAATAAACTTCATTGTTCATCTCCAAACAACATCAACCACACCTAACATCTTATAAAAAAAGTAGCTAACCTAAACATATTTTACCCAAGATAGGTTAATCATTCCGATAAGTAACCTAAATTACTATAATTCCACCTTAAATTCATTGATTCTTCAAAATATAAGTCAACCTTACTCCTCAATGAAAATACCATAGTAATATATTTACCTCGATCATATAGGGTCCTCAAAATAGTGAACGTCTTCCAAAATAATAACCATCTTTTAATCCCCTAATCATCTCTGTCGTATTAATACGGAAATCGTAGCATTTCCTATCACATTGGTTGTTGGGACATGTTCTTCCATTTCCCTCCATTAATTAAGAAAAGAAACTATAATTAGGGGCTTAAATACTTATCCAATAATCATGAAAAGAAACTTAAAGCATATGAGGATAACTTGTAGTTGAAAAGTATACCCTAACTTGTGATCCCCTAGGTTCCCATCTAGGTTATCCATGATAATACATTCTTATGTGAACCATTATTTTATTTTATCTTTGTTCCTTTAATAATGGTTTATACTAAGCTTATGAATTTACCAAAGCATATACCCCAGGAGTGTCGTAACCAAGAGTGCAGCAAGGCCCGTTGTCGTTTACCAGTTCCCGTTTGAGTCTAGCTCAAAGCGGTGTTTTCGGGTTTTACCCCTATGTACATCTGTGCCAGAGCCACCTCTACCTGCTCGTATCCAGACAGAGATGTATTTGCTTGGAAACCCACTACTCAATACTCACCAAAATACCAGGAAGAATTCCTATATATAAACTTTTCTACAGGCTTCTTCCTAAAGTTTTCATATCCTAATTTCCACAAATAACTAAACCATCCTTTGATACCAACTATAGCATCCCACCTTTTTATCACATAAACTTTCATTACATTTTACAAAACCGAGGATCTTTAATGTTTAGTGTCTTGGAAACCAGGAACTTAAAACATGAAAACATAAAACATTCTTCTTAAACACTTGAAAGGCTTCTCCTCATGTTCATCCTAGATTCATTACTGCATCTCATAACCTGGGAATATACATCAAAAGAAAGGGTGAGCAGAAGGCCCAGTAAGGAAAACAAGAGAAACATTTTACATGTAAACTTGAGATACTTCAATAAGGTCATGGAAAGAACTTTAAGGCATGAGAAAGAAATCCTGAGATATATCATAATAAAAATAACATTTTTCATAACTTGAAGATGTGGCTGCAACATTTAACATAGACAATCATGAACATAACACCAAGGTCCATCCCCAAGGTGTCATTTGAAAATTACCAAGGTTATTCACCAAGGTATCGTGAAAATTGTAATCTCTAGTGGTTACATCATTACCCAATGCATTGGAGCGCTATCAGGGTGAACCCTTAAATTTTCCTTTATTATCATGTGATCCACATATATCATCATCAAACATTTCATAAATAACCCATATAGCATAAAATAAATGGGTTTCATTTCATAATCATAACGTTTTAAAAACTTCTTTAAAGACATGATCTTTACGTCACTTTAAAATCCACAGAAAAGGAAGGTGGGTCTCATGTATGTAAATCCCAGAATTTAAAATAGAACATTTTGGTATATATTTTAATAACCCTTTAGAAGAAAGAGCTTTGAGTATTCACTTAATAATATAAAAGAACTTTAGAAAAAGAGAGAGACATTTTGAGACAGAAATTCTGCAGGATAACGGCTATGTTCCGAGGTTTTAGAAGACATTAAAAGAGAGGTAAAATGGGTCAAACATTCATAAATGACCCATAAAATAGTACATGGACAGAATAAGAAGGATACATGATCATGGTAATGAAATTTCAAGGACATGCCATTTGAAATGAAAAACATGGAAGGAAGACACAAATTAGATTTCTCTTATGAATGTTCGGCAGCCTAACGGCGTTACTTAAACATCAACAAAAATGATTTGAAAAGATCAAATAGGGTCTCTCATCATGTGAAAATAAGAGTTTAGTATGATATATATAGAGATAATTCCCCAACATAACAAAAAGGAACTTGAAAGAATTGACATGAAAGTAGAACTTCAAAACGAGAAGGGTGAAGAACTACTTAAAAATTTGGCAGCCTAACGGCGCCACTTAAAACTTCAAAATAATGAATTGAAGAGACCAAATGGGGTCTCTCATCATATGATCATAAAAGATCAGTATGAAAAATTTATAGATCATACCCCAACATAATAAAAAGGAACTTGAAATACTTTACATGAAAATAGATCTTGAAAAATGAGAAGGCAGAAAGAATCTGTTACAAAAATTTCGGCAGCCTAACGGCGCCACTTAAAACTTCATAAAACGAAATAATGAGAGAAAGAGGGGATATCTCATTATATGAACATGAAAAGGGAAGTAAGAGGAGTATAAAATAAAATCATCCAACATAAGAACATGGAGCATAAAAGGAATTACATAAAAGAGATTACTTGAAATGAAAGAGAGAGGTCGGATCCCTTACTTAAAATGTAACACTTAAACCTCAATGGTTGGGACCTTGAGGGCTTGGGGGCACCTTGGGAGGACTCATTGGGAGGTAATGAGACCAGAACTTTGTTGGGGAAGAGTGTGGAGTCGAATGGATGAGAGGAGGGCTTGGTATTTATAGGGAAAGTGAGGGGACAAGGCATTAATGGCCAAGGGACACCTCACATGTGCTTTTCTCAAACCCATGTGCTCTCCCTTGGCATATACCATGGAGTTAGGCCAAATGGGGCCCCCAAAACAATAATTCATCACCCTTTGCCGGCCAACCCTTAAAATATCTCATGACATCATCATGACACAGCTATGATGTCATTAAACATACCGAAACCCTAAAACTGCATTTTTACTATTCACTGAAAATTCAACTTTCTCAGAAAAATCCCAAAATTTCACACTAACCAAATATCAATGCTCTGATTTCAAAAATGAACTCCATTTTATAAAAATAATTTTCTAAATATTTTTAAATTTATTTTTAAATAAATAGACTATTCACCGAAAATTCATTTTATTCAGAAAAAACCCCAAAAATTACCATAACATAATATCGGTGCTCTGAGTTCAAAAATGAAATCCATTTTATAAAAATAATTTTCTAAATATTTTTAATTTAATTTTTAATTAAAAAACACTATTCACCCGAAAAAACTAATACTTGAATAATAATTTATGAAACTATTATTTAACCATTTTATTGAATCACATTACTTAATCAAGGTGCCTAGATTATTTTAAAACTTTCTTTAAGTGAGATTACTAATCCATTTGGTCATATTACTAATCCTAATCATAAAATCACTATTCATAATTTACTATTCATCAAAAATCAAGTTGATCTTATTAGACTCCAAATTCCGTACTGAACATAATTGTAGAAGACCATTTTTTGAAAATCATTACACATTTTTAATTATTTAAGGTTTACATAAATATTTTTAAAATATCATTTCTCTAAAATTCATCAAAAATATGCATACTATATTTATCCGTTCATTTGAAAAATTAATAAACTTCATCATAAGAAGAAATCCCAATTTTTATTTAAAACAAGGATTACACAAGGCAGTTACGGTCTCCTTACATAGCCCCTTATCACACCAGCATATGACCTAAGTGTAAGGTGTGCTAAGGTTAGAGAATCCAAGGGAGGCTCGGCCAACATCGCACGAGTAGTAATTTCTATCAGTTTGAACTTCTCGCGAAGGAGATCCCGTTCTAGCTTCACACGATGAAGTTCATCTTGGGTTTGGTCCATAGCAAAGCCCAGTGGTGCTACCTCTTTCCCAAGTTCTGTTAGATGGGCTTCGATCGGTCCAAGACTACTGGGTGAGGCCATCGAATCTTCTTTCTATATTAATTAACCAAGATTTCTTATATTTATAGACAATAATCAAAATGTTTAGTTTCCAGCGGTCATGTTGACCAATGGTCATATAACAGTCAAAAACCAATGGTCTCATTTTAATTATACTCATGTTATCAAATGAAACATTTTTGTTGAGTATAAAAATAAAATAAAATAGCACATAAAATTTAGGAAATAAGATTTATTCAAAATTTCGGGTCGTTACAATGGCCCATAGAGTGATGAGGAATTTGTACATGGATTGTTTCCTACGATGAAACCTTCAGGCACTGTCCCACCTTTACCACCACCCATTGGTCAGCAGTTACTACCAACACTACCAGTACAAGATTCATTTTGGCTTACTGTCTTACATGTGTTTTAGTGATAGAGACCCCACAGGTTCCAAGGCGAGCCCAACTCACAGGCGGATAAAGACGAGCTTGAGGTGGTGACCAAGTTTTTGGTCTTGTTAGGGAATTGTTAGATCAGATGTTAGTCCGGGCATGGAGCCTTCACCGTGGCCCAACAAGGTGATGAAGGGGTTTAGATTACCTGATATTCTGATGAGGATATGAGAGAGAAGAAAGAGGTGTTATACATTTTGAAATGTTACAACCACCACCCCTAGGTGATCGACACCAGGCTCAGGGATCTAGAGGACATTGAAATATGGGGTAGAAGCATGCATCCATACTTACCAACGTAGCAGTAGATGTTTTCAGTTTTTAGTTCCTTATAGTGATGGACGATTACAAAGACGTCTTTGCAGAGGATGTTCTAATAATAAATCATAATAGAGGGGTAGACTATTAAATTGATAAATACCTCTTGACGACACCGATATCTACACCATCATATTGAATGGGTCCCACAGAAAATTGGGAGAAGAGAATAAAGTTGGTGTATTTTTAGAGAAAGGGAGTTCGTAAGGCCCAACATTTCACCATGGGAAACCCCAGAGTTATTTTACAAGAAGGAAGATAAAAGATTAAGGTTATTCATGGACTTTCAATGACTGAACCAAGGGATTATGATGAGCGAGTATCGTCAACATAGGATTGATGACCACTTCGATCATCTGAAGGGATCAGGATTGTACTCAAAGATAGACCTCAAATCAGGTTATCACCAGCATCGAGTACGAGATGAGGGCATGTCGAAGACAGCTTTCTGATTTCTTTATGTCCACTAATAGTACTTATTGATGTCTTTTGGCATGACTAACACCCTTGTAGTGTTCATGGGACTCATGAATAGGATATTACTTCCATACATATTCTGGTTTGTAGTGGTCTTCATTGAAGACATCTTGGTGTATTTATCTTTTAAGTTGAAGCATCCAATACACTTAAGGATAGTTCTGGGCACACTATGAGAGCATCATATTTACAAAATTCTCTCAAATAGTGATTTCTGGATACAAAAATTTCATTTCCTCAGGTATGTCATCGCAGAGGCTAGAGTTGCAAAGGATCCATTGAAGATCGATATGTTCATTCTTTAGAACTATAGAAACCCAATCCTTTTTCATATATCATTACATGATTTTAATCATAATTGTACATCAGATTACAAGCCAAATATATTTAAGTCTAGTGTCTTAGGAGACTATGTACATAAAACATAAAATGTGAGTCTAAAAAACACTACTTTATTTAATCTCCATAATGAACTTCTAACTTCCTCTAATCCCTTAAATCATCATATGTTGCCCTGGGGAACACATGAACAATGGTATGAGCTGAAAATCCCATTAAGGGAAAGAACATATGGTTACTTCATAAGCACATGAGTTAGGAGTCATGACATAATGATATCTAAAGCATGGACCATATAAAATCGTATCATAAAGCATGTGATCATATAGATAGGGATTCATATAAATGTGGAATAATCATAAAACATTTCATTATTATGGTTCAATCCTAATCACCAATCCCATAACCCATTTTAGTATGGGTCAAGGCTAACCGCCAATCCCATTTCACATCGCATCCCATGAGACATTACTTTACCCAATGCATTGGAGCACTATTTGGGCGCACCCATCTCAACATTTTCATGAATATTCTTTTCACATAAACATTATTACCACAAAAATATTATTTCCACAATAATATTCATACATAATTAACCATACATAGACATAAGGATACCCATGGAATGAATTGGGTACCATAATCATGATAAAGAGCATGACCAATGAGTGTATCATGAAAATGTCCATGAAAGAAAGGGATTAGAAAATAAATGGGCATTAATAATGTAAAATAGGCATATAACATGGTAGTTTGTGTCAGATATAAGTTACCACATATAATAAATTTATTTGAGAAACATTTTCATTAAAAACATTTTGTGTGGTTTTAAGGAAAATGTTATAGAGCATTTAAAATAGAATAGAGGACAATATTTTTTATAAAAAAAGAATTGAACCATAAAGGATTACATAATAAAAAGTCATATTTTATAAAGATAATGGTGTCTTAAAATAGATGATATATTTCACTTTAAATTGGGTACAAATTTGGGATGTTCCCTTAAAAGAGGTTTTCTTATCGAAAAGTTCTAAAGAGGGAATCTTTTAGAAACATGTACATCCAAAAAAGTGAGTGATGAAAGGGTATTCATAAAAAAATTATACAACTAAACATAATTTATAAGATACAAAAAAAACAGATAAGTTAACTCCAATTTTTATAAATAAAGATAACGCAACCCAGATGAACAAAGGAGGTTCGGGTAGATTTCGTTACAGATTATCGGTATGGAGTTGGGTTCACGTAAGAGGGATTGATGAGAGAGAGAAGGTTTTTATAATAACTTATAAAACCTGAGGTCTGTATGGTGAGGTGTGAAATCATACCCCATCATTTGGGATTACACATAAAAACAGATAGTGTAGAGGACAATCTTGATTAAGAGTTAAATGGAGAGGATCACTTACCTTAAATATATTGGTGTTCTCCACTTGTTACTAAATAACTGAATAAACTAATTAGGTATATAAGTTAATAATTCTAGAACATCTTCTATATGTAATTAGTTTAGTACAATCATTTTAAGTTCATTTATAATAGTTTTTATTGGTTATGTGGTTCAATTTAATTGTTCGGGCTCATTTGTTTACTTGTTTTTAATGATCGGTTCACTTATATTGGTGTTTAAATAAACATTTAAGAAGAAATTTATTGTCTAGTATTGAATTTATATGCTATTAGTGAACATCCAGTGGATTACTTGGTTTTAAATTTAATTTGGTTTCTTAGAGTGAATTTGAATTATTATATAAAACCATAGTGATAATAGTTTTTTGTTAATCGGTTGGTTTGATTACAAAGAACATGTTTTTGATTTTTAAATTAATACCATTTGTAAAAACGTATTACAGAACCAAAATAGGATATAATAAATATTTAATGATCTGGTTCAACCATTACACAAATTGTTTCATGACCATAATTAAAGATAATAATATTAATTGAGAAATTATTTTCCTTGAATGTGCTAAATTACCACATCTTAAACGGTTCTTTCATTTCGTTCAAATAAAAGGTGGGGAAAGGAGAAAAGCTAATGATATATACCATTATCTTGAAAACATTACATTACATGTATGTTACAGGATTTATCGTACTATTTGGGTGAATGGATGTGAGGAATGAATAAAAAATAAAATAACTTAAAAGAAATGAAGGAATTGGATTGAGGAATTTACCTCTAGAGACTTCATCCCTTGAGAACCTCTTAAAGGGAGAGGTTTTGTTATTTTTAAGAGTATAGGAGATTTTGGACGTGGGGGAGGATCTTTGGGAGTGATTTTTGCAGAATCATGGCAAGTCACAAGGCTTGAGAGGAGTGAAGAGACGTGGGAGTGAAGGATAATTTTTATAGTGGAGGAGAAGAGGGTTTTCATAATTTTTTAATCATTAGATTATTATTTCAACACAAGACAAGGTAAATTAATTATTCCAAAACCAAGAACAGTAATAAATTCACGTGAGTTATATATTTGGGTGCTTACGTCACTTGTGATGTTAGGAATAGTGAACTTCCACTATAGCGTATTTAAACGGTAAATTAATATAAGTTACTATTCACTAAAAAACGTGTATTTTAGAAAAATCCTGAAAATTAACCATAATTATTATTTGATCTGTAGAATCCAAAAATGAAATCCATTTTCAAAAAATAATTTTCTAAATATGATTATTTTAATATTTTATTAAAATAATAGTTTATTATCGAAAACTAGTTTTAAAACAATCATTTACTTATCCAAAATATTTGTATATCGTACTTTCAACTAGAATATTATTTATATATTATTATGGGAAAGGTTGCTATTAATTAGGGTATATCACTATTCATAATGTATGTTACTAATCATATGGGTAAGTTACTATTCACCAAAAATTATGTTTTTCTTATCAGGCTCAAAATAACTTATTGGTCACAACCGTGTATGTCAGATTTTTGAAATTCCAAAGACATAAGTTAAAAACTTATGTTAAAAGGTCAATTATCACTTAGTAGTTAATTATATTTTGTTTTCATGTACTTTTATAAAATATTTATATGAAAGGAAATTTCCATTTATAAAACATTGGGTTGTTACATTATTCCCCCCTTATGAAATTTTTCCCTAAAAATTTTGTTTTACATTCTATTCCATAAACAGGTGGGGGTATTTTTTCTTCATTGCTTCCTCCAGTTCCCATGTTGCATCTTCGTATATATGGTTTCTCCATAGTACCTTGACCATTGGTGTAGTCTTTTTGTGTAGAACTTTTTCTCTACAATCCAAGATCTTCATTGGCTTCTCCTCATAAGAAAGATCATCCTCCAATTGTACCACCTCTAAAGAGAGTATATGTGAAGTTTTTGGTATGTACTTCCATACGAGGGATACATGAAAGACATCATGTAAATTGGACTTGGTAGGTGTAATTTCTAGTCAATAGGCTATAACTCCGACTCGATTAAGGATCTCAAAGGGGACGATATACCTGGAAAAAAATCTCATTCCTTCCAAACCTCACGACCTTCTTCCATGGAGATATGTGTCGAAATACGATGTCTCCAACTTTGAACTCAAGGTATCATCGACGGTTATCTGCATAACTCTTTCGTCGACAGTAGGCTTCCTTGATATGATGTAGAATGGTTTTCACCTTCTCTGCCATTTCTTCTACCATTTCAAGTCCTAGAAGCTTACGTTCACCTAATTCATCCCAACACACTAGTGTTCTGCAATGTTTCCCATAGAAGTCATTATATGGTGCCATTTGGATGCTTTAGTGGAAACTGTTGTTTTAGTAGAATTCAACTACTGGAAGGTGTTGGTCCCTACTTCCATTTAATTCCATAGAACTCTCTCTCAATATGTCTTCCATTTTCTGAATATTTCATTCATATTGGCCATCATTTTGAGTATGATAGGCCGTACTGATGTTTAGATCAGTGCTTAAAGCATGTTAGACTCTTTTCTAGAACATCTAGGTGAATATAGGATCACATTCAGATAAAATAGATAGTGGTATTCCTTGTAGCCTTACAACTTCATTGATGTATGTCTGCAATTGTTGATCCAATGAGATGTACTCTTGAATCGTGATAAAGTGATATATCTTAGTAAGATGATCCACAACATACCATATAGAATTTTTTCCTCTTGATGTACTTGGATGTTTAGTGAAAAAGTCCATGGTAATTTTCTCCACATTCAATTCTAGTATGGGTAGTAGTTGCATCATCCCCTTAAACATTTTCCCCTCATACTTCACTTGCTGACATACTAAGAACTTTGATGTATATTCAGCAATCTCCCTTTACATATTGTCACACCAAAAGTTTTCTCAAATATCTCGATACATCTTTGTGCTCCCTAGGTGGATGGAGAAGGTTGAGATATGTGCATAATTCAATAAAACCTTCTTTATCTCTAGATATATTTGTATACATCATTATGTCCCAAATTTTATTACACTTTCCTCATCGATTTTCAAATCGGAGGATTTCCCATTTCCGATTTCTTCCACCCTTTTCTGATTTTCCACTTATTTTTATTGAGTATCATTTATTTTATCCAAGAGGGTTTCTTGAGAGATAATTTGAGAAAGTATTGATGATGTTCCTCCCTTAATGATTCCCATGTCCATCCTTTTCAAATCTAAGAAGATCGGATCCTTTTCAATTCTCATCATTGATAAAGATGTAGGGTCCTTTCTACATAGAGCATCTGCCACCATATTTTTCTTACCTGAATTGTAGTTGATTGAGCAGTCATAATCCATGATGAGATATATCCAACCTCGCTGGAAAATATTAAGCTCTTTCTGTGTGAAATTATATTTGAGACTCTTGTGGTCAATATATATCACACATTTCTCCCCATAGTGATAATACTGCTGAATTTTGAATGCCAAGATCACCTCCACCGACTCCAGATTATGGGTGGAATAGTTTTGCTCATGGTTTTTTAGCTTGTGAAAGCGAAAGGCTGTCACTTTATCATATTGCATTAGCAGATAGATGAATCCTTTCTTATAAGGATCATTATACACCACAATGAGTTCTCCACTTATTGGCAGTGTGAGAATTGGCGTAGTGATAAGACACTTTTTAAACATAGTGAAACAGCCTTAACATTCATGTGTCCAGACAAACATTACTTCCTTCTGTGTCATCTTTGTCATTGGGATTGAAAATTGTGAAATGTTATTCAAAAATCGACTATAATACCCAGCTAGACCCAAAAAGCTAAAGATATTCGATATAGAAGTTGGCCTCATCCACTCTTCAAATGCCTTTTCCTTGGAAGGGTCTATAGAGATCCCTTTGCTGGTGATGAAATTCCCCAAGAATGATACAACCTCCATCTAGAACTCACATTTACTGTACATTTCATACAACTTCTCCCTTCACAACGTCTTTAACATAGTATTCAAATTCTCTTCATGTTCCTCCTTGCTCTTGGAGTATATCATAATATCTTCAAAAAAGACTACCACAAATTTTTTGAGGTAATCTCTAAAAAATATATTCATTAAATCTATGAATATTGATGGGGAATTTGTGAGTCCGAAGGGAATCACTATGAACTCATAGTATTAATACCACATTCAGAAGGCAGTCTTGGGAATATCTTCATTCCTCACCTTTAATTGGTGATATCCTGACAGACGGTCCACCTAAGTGAAATAACTGGCCCAATGAAGTTGATCTAACAAGTGAACTATCTCTGGAAGGGGATACATGTTGTTTATCATGATTTTATTGGGCTCATGATAATCAATGTAAAGTCTCATTGATCCATCCTTATTCATGAATAAGAAGACTGGAACACCCCATGGTGAAGAACTCGGGCATATAAAACCCTTCTCTATATTCTCCTGTAACTACTTCTTCAGTTCTTCCAGCTCTATAGAGTCTATTCCATAAGGTTTCATTGAGATAGGTAGAGATCCAGTGATAAGTTCATTTGAGAACTCAACCACTTAGTTATGAGGAAGACCAAGAAACTATTTAGGGAATACATTAGTGTAATCCCTCAATATGGGCATGTCTTCAAGTGTGATTCTCTGATTTGTCTTGGTAATTTGATCTACATATGCTTTTTCAAAAGCAAAAATTTCCACACATGAGATGATGATCCTTAAAGATATTAATATACCACCTTACAATTGTATAGAATTAGTGGATGCATGGGGATGTGAAGATTGATCATCGTTTCCTGGAAGTTGATGTTGGATTTCTATAATGATAGCCAATCTATGTCCAAGATAGCATGAAACTCCACTAAAGGAAGTATGATGAGATTTTCTTGGAGGTACAGTACACAAATGTTTACCCGAGAGGAGTTATAAACCATGGATTCAATGATTTCCCCATTCTCTGTTCTCACAGATAACTTTTTATTCAAATTTTGAGGTGGTGTTTCAATATTTCCACTAAACATGCAATATATGAAAGAATGAATAGAACCAGAATAAAATAGTACGTTTTCTATTTGTGAATGAAAAACTAGCGTACCTATCACCACACCATTTTCCATCTCTACTTCAATATTAGTGATAGCCTAATCCCTTCCATGTTTCCTTGTAGGCTATTGTTGATTACCTTCGACAACCCTCAACATAGGGTAATTGTTCGCATAATTCCCATGCTCCTTATAGTGGTAACACTGCTCTATAGGATTCGTTTTGACTTAAAACTTCTTTTATTCTTCCACATTTGTGGGATTTTTCATATCCCAGTAGAAGTTCTTGTACAGAAGAAAAAACATTACACATTTGAAGAAATTATTGCATCCCTTTAGACAGTTACTAGGATTCTTCTTCCCATAACATTTACAAGGGGAAATGTCAGGATTATTTCTATCATGGAGTTTTTCTGATGAACTAGCCATTATGTTATACATTTTTTACTTCTTTTCATTGGTCCAACGAAACCACTGAGAGTCTCCAATCTCCATTTCAACCTTGAGGTCACAACGGAAAATCTCCACATAACTGTTGAAGTCTCGAATTACCAACGCTTTTCATAGACTTGACAGTAGTCCACTAACGAAGTGATCCACCTTGCTTTTGGTGTTCATGACAATGCAACATGAATACCTTTCAATCCATATAAAATTTACTTTATATTCCCCGATGGACTCATCTCCTTTCTTCTTGATTCCGAGGAACTCTTTTTCCATCATGAGACGGAGGGTTCAAGGAAAATAATTGTTTAAAAACATCCTCTTGAATTCATCCCAATCCATGGAATCAATTTCCTCTTGAGACTTGGTATTCTTGATAAATTTCCACCACTGATCAGCTTCCCCATCAAAATTATAGACCGCTAGTACAACCTTATATTATTCAACGAACTGGAGGATGAGGATTATCTTTTCATTGGAGTTAATTTAGTGTTCCGTGAGGAGGGGATTAGAAGATCCAGTAAAGATGGGAGGCCTTGCCGCATGAAGGAATCTACGAAAAATTTCTTTTTCCATAGAGGAGGAGGGCGTTCTACCTGATTCATGTTATTAATCATAACTTGATCCCGATTAACAAGTAATTCCATGAAATTTTTAGCACCCACTCCCATCATATCAGGCATATTATTTGGGCGATCTTCACATTGTGTATCTCCTTGGTTGTTGGAACGTGTTCTTATATTTCCCACCACTATATAAGAAAAGAACATATAATCAGAGGTCTTGAATACCTAACTATTGAGCATAAAAAAAACAATAAACATAAAAGGATAAACTTATAAAGAAGAAGTATATCCTAACATGTGATTCCTTAGGTTTAAATCTAGGTTATCCTCAATATATTTCATAACATATATTCTTATGGGAATATTTTTTACCCTTAATACTTTTTTTGCATCAAGCTCATGAATCTACCAAAGCATATCCCGGAAGAGTGTCGCAACCAAGAGTTTAACAGGCCCATTGTCTTGTTCCAGGATTCCCCAGGTCAAGCTCAAAACGTATTTTCAGAGTTTTCACTCCTACATACATCTGTTCTAGAGCCACCTCTACCTTCTTGTATCCTGATAGGGACATATTTTCTTGATAAATCAAAATCTCAATACTAACCAAAATTTAAAAATGTTTTCTTATACTTAGTCTCATCCTTAAGGTTCTCACTATGGTTCTCTATTTCTAATCTCCAAAAATTACTAGAACATCCTCTACTGCTAACTATAGAAACCAAAGCCTTTTTCATATATCATTGAATGATTTTAAGCATAATTATACATCAGAGTACAAGCCATATATCATTAAGTATAATGTCATGGAAGACTAGCTACATAAAACATAAAACATGGTGCTGAAAACCCATTCTTTATTTAATATCCATAATAATCTCCTAACTTCCTTTGAGACCTTACATCTTCAAAGAGTACCCTGGGGAACACATGAACAATGGGATGAGCTGAAAGGCTTAGTAAGGGAAAGAACATAAGGATACGTCTTAAGCACATGAGATAGGAGGCATGACATAATGATATCCAATGAATGGAACATATAAAATTGTATCATATAAGCATGTGATCATATAAACATGGAATCATAAAAATGTGCAGGAATCATAAAAAATTACTTTTTTATGGTACATGGCTAACCGCCAATCTCGATTCCTATTTTAGTATGGGTCAAGTCTAGCCGCCAATCCCGTTTCACATCGCATATCATGAGATATAACTTTACCCAATCCATTTGAGCGCTATCAGGGAGAACCCATCTCAACATTTTCTTGAAAATTCATTCCAAATGAATATTATTACCACAATAAATATTTTTTCACAAAAATAATCATACATAATCAACCATACATAGACATAAGGGTTCCCATAGAAAGAATTGGGTACCACAATCATCACAAAGAGCATGACCAATGAACGTATCATAAAAGTGTACATAAAAGAAAGGGATTATAACATACATGGACATTCATAAGGAAAATAGGAATATAACATGGTAGGTGGCACCAAACATAAGGGAACACATATAAGAAATGTATTTGAGAAACATTAGAATTAAAAAATCGGTTTAAAGGAAAATGTTGTATTGCTTTTAAAATCGAATATAAGATAATATTTATATAAAAACAGAATTGAACCAATAAGGTTTACATAATAAAAGTACTAATTTTATAATGATAATTGTGGCTTCTTTTAGAGGATAGAGTTCACTTGAAATTGGGTAAAAAATTTGGAAGTTCCCTTAAAAGAATATTGATAATCAGAAAGTTCTATGGAGGGATTATTTTAAAAACATGTATATCACCAAAAGTGAGTGATGAAAGGGTACTCATAAAATAATTTTTTACAACTAAACAGAACTCATAAGATGCAAAAAAAATAGATATGATAACACTATTTTGATATAAATAAAGATAACACATCCTGAAATAACAAAGGAGGTTTGGGTAGATTTTGTTACGGATTATCGGCATGGGGTCCGGTGCACGTAAGAGGGCTTGATGAGAGAGAGAAGGGGTTTCTAATCACTTATAAAACATGAGGTAAGTATGGGGAGGTGCAAAATAATACCACTTTATTTATTATTACACATAAAAAGTCGTATTATAGTGGACAATCTTGATTAAGGGTGAAATGGAGATGATCCCTTACCTTAAATTTGTTGGGGTTCTCCACTTGTTATTAGAGACCTGAATAAACAAATAAGGTTTATTAATTAAAAACTTCAAAACCTATTCTATATTTTATTGGTTTAGTATAATCATTTCAATTTTATTTATTATTGTTTTTATTGGTTATGTGATTCAGTTTCATTGTTCGGGCTCATTTGTTTACATGGTTTAAATGACCAGTTCGCTTATATTCATGTTTGGATAAACATTTAATATGTAATTTGTTGTCCAAAATTGAATTTATATTCTAATAGTGAACA
Source organism: Viscum album (assembly GCA_963277665.1). Classification (NCBI taxonomy): domain Eukaryota; kingdom Viridiplantae; phylum Streptophyta; class Magnoliopsida; order Santalales; family Viscaceae; genus Viscum; species Viscum album. The sequence goes on along the minus strand of OY728128.1, from coordinate 1,008,854,281 downwards.
TACAAGATATTTTATGGTTTTAAATTTAATTTGGTTACATAGATTAAAGTCGAATCATTATATAAAACCATAATGACAACTGTTTTTGTTGATCTGCGGAGTTTATTACAAAGAACATGTTTTTGATTTTTAAATTTATACCATTTTTAAAAATAGATTACATAAAAAAATAGGATATATTAACTATATAATAATCTGGTTCAATTATAACACAAATGTTTTCGTGACCATAATTAATGATAATAATGAAAATTGATAAATAGTGGTCTTTGAATGTGCTAAATTATCACATCTCAAACGGTGGTTTTGTTTCATTCAAATAAAAGGTGGGGAAAGGAGGGAAGAATATTAAATATCCCATTAGAATAAAAAAATTACAATACATGTTTGTTACTAGAGTTATCATACTATTTGTTTGAAGGGAGGTGAGGAATGAAACCAAAAGAAAAGAACTTAAAATAAATGAAGGAAAGGGAAAGAGGAATTTACCTCTTGAGACTTCCTCCTTTGAGAACCTCTTAAGGAGAGAGGTTTTGGTATTTTGAAGAGTATAGAAGATTTTGGACGTGGGGGAGGATATTGGGGAGATATTTGGGCCTAATATTGGCAAGGAACAAGGATTGAGAGGAGTGAATAGAAGAGGGAGTGAGGGGGGGGTTTATAGTGGAGGAGAGGAGGTTTTCATAATTTTTTAATCATTAGTTTATTATTTCATCACAAAACAATTAATAGTAAGTATTCCATGACCAAGAATAGTAATAAATTCATGTTACTTTATGATTTGGGTTGCTTACATCACTTGTGATGTCAGGGATAGTAATTTTCACTATAGTGTATTCATGCGGTAAATTAATGTATTTTACTATTCACTAAAAATTCATGTATTTCAGAAAAATCTCAAAAATTCTCCCTAACAATTTTTCAATGTGTAGAATCCAAAAATAAAAACCATTTTTCAAAAATAATTTTTTAAATATGATTATTTTAATATTTAATTAAAATAATAATTTATTGTCAAAACCAGTTTTGAAACATTTATTTACATGTTCTAAAATATAGGTATATATTAATTTCAACATGAATATTATTTATATATTATCATGGGTAAGGTTACTATTCATTATAGTATATCACTATTTATAAGGGTATGTTACTATTTATAAGGGCAGGTTACTATTCATCAAAAAATTATGTTTTCCTTGTCAGACTCTGAATAACATACTGATCACAACCGTGTATGTCAGATTTTTGAAATTCCAAACACTGAAGAGGAAAACATTTGTTAAAAGGTCACATAGAACTTATTAGTTCATTATGTTTTGTTTTCATGTAATTGTATGAAATATTTATAATAAATGAATTTCTAATTATAAAACCTTGGGTGTTCTAGGAACCAACTAAGAGCATTACCAAGGTGAGAAGTTTCCTTGGGTTGGTGGGGTACTATCCAAGGCTTGAACCCGACTTCTCCCAAGTATAAGAACCCATGGAAGCATTTAAGAAGAATTAAAAACACTTCATGTGGAATGAATTATGCCAGCAGAGCTTTCAGTAGCTGAGGAAGAGCTTTGTGAGTTCTCCTATATTGAGTTTTCTAGAGGAGGGCGCTGACTACGTTGGGTACTGTAACGCATTAGGAACCGGGCTTTGTTGTGTCTTGATAGAGACGAAAGCTTTAATTTCATATAGGTCAAAACAATTGAGACTGCATGAGGAGAACTATATGACTCCTGACCTTTAGCTGGCAATGGTAGTCTTTGCACTGAAGATGAGGCGACACTATCTTATGGGTGAACGATTCATCATCTACCCTGACCACATGATTCTCAAGATTATCTTTTCTCAAAAATATTTGAATATGATATAATGATATTTTCTAGAGTTTCTCTTGGAATATGACTTTGAGATAGTATGTACCTGTATGAAGGGGAAAGTGTTGCAGATTCTCACAGTAGGAGATCGAGTTCATAGCTACTGACCGAGGACTGTTGACCTCGCTTTATATATCCATTTTGGATGTAGATGAGCTAGTTTATCTTTAGACTATGGTTGTTTCCCATCCACTCTTACAACTAATTAGGGAGGCGCAACCTAGAGATTCCAACTACAAAAATACAAGTTCCCGTATGTCTACTGGGCATGCCCCTTTTGAATATTCTAAATGTGGGTAGAAAATCAAAATATTTTGGATGTTGCACCATTGTACAAGCGGCATTATGGGAGGAGGTGTTGAGAAAAATTACATACACCCCCTTTAGAAGTACATCTTATTTTGGCAAAGATGTACATGGACATCCAACATAAGTACTGGTGGTTGGGGATGAAGAAACCAATGGCTGATTTTTTCTTGATATGCCTCACATCCAACAAGTAAAGGAAAACCACCAGGTTCAAACAAGATTGACACAAGCCCTCGAGGTACCGAAGTGGAACTCATATTGAATATCGATGGACATCCGCATGACCATACTTCAAACGTCTAGGGGCACAATACCATCAGGGTGATCATAGATCAACACACCATGTCAACCCACTTCCCACCCATTCTAAAGTGTGGTTCATAGAGAGCTTGGGATGCCTCTATGTGAAGGAGATATATGGATTCGATGGTGTCCCATTTATGATTGTCTCATATCATGATTCACACATTGCGTCTTTTTTGTGGAAGAGATTACATGAGGTGTTTGGGACTCAGTTTCACTTGACTATAGCCTTTCGCCCACATACGGATAGTCAGATGGAGAAGACCATATAGGCCTTGTAGAACATGTGTTGTGCTTATATTCTAAATATTTTTCACTCTTGGGAGGACCACCTACCACTTTGGTAGTTTGCATAGAACAACATATCCCCCTCCACCATCATTATATATCCATTCGAGGAATTATATGGACGATCATATATGGGTCACTATTATGCTAAACAAGCCTAGGGAAGAGTTAGCACTCGTGGGTCCAGATATTTTAAAGGCTACCACTAAGAAGTTTTAGGTCATCTGAGAGCAGATAAATATTTCACAGATCTGATAGATTTCCTATGGTTATAAAAATATGGAGACCCTTGGAGTTTTAGGGGGTTACCAAGCATTCTACTGAGTCTCTACTAGACTTGGGTTATAGATATTTGGTCAGGGCGGAAATTTATCCATAAGCTTCATCAGCCATTTTTGATTCTTAGTAGAGTTGGTGAGGTGGAGTAAAGTCTATCTCTTCCACCAAAGATTCACCGAGTGTAGGATATTTTCCAAGTGTCACAACTGAGGAGGTACGTGCATGATCAACCACATTTCATTGACTAGAGCGAGCTAGACAATGGCCATAAAGAGACATTTTCGGAGTTCTCAGTGGAGATAGTGGATTGACAGGAGCAGGTCCTTTGTGGGTTGTCGAATCCAATGGTGTGTGTTCATTAGAATCATGGGAATCTCCAAAAAATCACATGGGAGTGAGATGACTATATTCACGCTCAATAGATATTTTATTTCTTAGCTTTGTTTTGGTTTATGGGGATGTGAAGCCCAAAATTTGGGGGAAATTTAATGTCCTAGAAATTCAATAGGATGCCAATAACTCAAGAAGGGTTATTCCACCCTTTAGGGAAAAATTCCCATATGGGTTATTCAACCCTTTAGGGGGAAAAGGAAAAAAAGCTGTTAAGTACCCTAACGATAAACAAACCATATAAAATGATCATGAAATTGTATAAAGGGAATTTCTTACCCTTAATAAGGCTAGGTGATTGTACGTACAATATATCTATTCAATAAAGAGGGTCTAGATTTATAATTCATATAAAGGAGTATATTAAATCTAATAATACTGTAATGAATGAGTTTTTAGAATCTTGTTTTAGGGAATTTCATGTTAAAATCATAGATAATAAATATAGAAGTAGGTATGATAAAAATTTTATGATGTTTTTTAATGAGTACAAGAAGGATAAACAAATAATTAATAATACTCTTGTTATATCAAAAAATAAATTACAAATGTTACAGACTAAAATGGAAGATATAACTAGTCAATTCAATGAATATAGTATCTCTAATGAGACACCAAATCTAATTAAACTGTTGATAGGAAAGGATCATATAAGCACTAGATCTTATTTATATAAATACCTACCTCAAAATATTTATTATTGTACTATAGATCAGTTTGGTGAATATACGGTAGAGGTTATCACTATATATGTCCTAGGGGTGTTGTATAACAATATTCAAGAGTCCTCGATTGTGAGGGTATCTACATTGTTAGATAAGCTTGATAGCACTATTATAACATAGACTAATATAATCAATAAAAATAAGACAATAAGTAGTACAACAAAAATTACTTGAGTTGATTGTAGTAAGGATGGGGATATCAAGCATAAAGAATATAATAAATATGAAATTTGTAAAATATTGATTGAGTTCATGAATGAATGAAAATTGATCCATATTGAGACCTTTTAAACAGATGATCATACAACTGTTGTTAAAGAGAAAGGAGAGGGTTATTTAAAATCTTATTTATTCAATGTATGTGATTTTTACTAAGTCTTCTCCCATTGAAACTCGATATTCCAATGGTTTTCAAGCCACTATATTGGGAGAATATATAGAAAAGAAAATTATTTTTTGAGTTTGAGTTATGTAAGCCTTTTAAATTATCTACAATGAGAGGCGGTTACTTAAGTAGTCCAACTCTTGATATATATAATAGTTTTAGTAATAGATCCTCCGTAGATAATATGTTTATCCTTATAACATCTCAAAACATAAACAATTTTAATATATAATTATGTGATGATAGGTATAAAGAAATGAGAAACATATTGAATGGGATTTAGAAACAAGGATTTTATATCAATAAAAATATATTGGGGTTTATTAATAATAATTGTGCTACTTTAGAAAAAGAAGGTCTTCTTATTCCTTGAATACTAGCACACATGAATCTAAAAAAAAGCATAAGATTTTTTTAGGAAATACTATTAACTTAATAATGAAATACATAAAGTTTCTAGCCTTAGTGTTCTCTTAAAGGAATTATCTAAGAGGGTGCAGACAGCTAGGTATGATGATTTCAAAATCAGGCTGGTGTCTACAAACAAGAATTATTACTTTTATCTGCATGCCTTCCTTGACATCCATGGTAGAATCTACCTCTCAGGTATCTTTCATATTCATGATCATGGTTTAGCAAGAAGTTTAATAGTATTTTCCAACAATCATCAAGAATAAAGAAACTAGTCAGCAAAGGATGGATTAGCCACTTCAGTTGCCGTTATGTATCAGAAATTATATCTTTATGATGAGGCTCTTAAATGGTATTAGGAATTACTATGTGAGATCTATGATACTGATGATATTGATATGAATTTAATAACATTTTATAGTAAGTATAGTGATCCATTTTAGTTCATAACAAATGTACAAGGTAATGAAAAATTCCCAGGATCTAATAGGATGCCAACAACTCAAGATGCTGCTGCTAGTGCATATCATATCATGAGTTATTTCTTGCTTAACAATGAAATGGATAGGAGAAAGAATCTTTTTCCCGATCTTGATGAAAAAATACAAGATGTATATATGTTTTTTCTTTATGATTATAAAGAGTTTTTGCATCATCGAATCAATGATAAATGGATGATAGAAATCATTGAATATAAGTTAGATAGAAAGCTCATCAAAAGTCTATTGATGCCTTTGATCTGTGGGAAGACAATGATAAGTATGGAACATGATATTATTAAAAAATATGGTGAATTTATAAGTCTAAAGGATAGATATAACCCTACTAAACTTAGCATAGAATTTTGGAACCATAAATATCCAGACATAGTCCATTTTATGAAGTTGATTACTTTCATTAGTTCGTTTTGTTCTGCAATGTATAGAGTTGTTGTATATAGTATACCATATTTAAATACAAAAAATGACTATATGTGTTTTGTAAAAGAAGAGATAATGGTTTATGAATGGAATACAAAAAAAGAAATTACGAATTCCTATAAGTTACCTACACCGACGAGGGATAAGCGAAAGACTAAATCATCATCATGCGCTAAATTAATTCATCAGAAGGATGCATACATTGCCATGAAATTATTAGAATCATTATTGAAAAAATGATCACATATATATACCATACAGGATAAATTTATAATGACATTTCCTTAGGTAAGAATTGTACCTGATATATATATTAAGGTATTTCTTAATATGGGTCCTCCACTTAAAATTATTAATGTATTGATTATGATAAATATTATACAGTCTAAATATGATAATAGAAATATTCATATCTAATTACCCTTAACATTTTACCATAATAGCAATACTATGCCATTTGATTATCTTACTGATTATTTGAATTCACTTTACCCCTATCATCAATGAAATATAAAAAAATGGGATAAAAAGTTATCTGACTTTGTTAAGTCTTACAACTACTATGTAGATGTAGTGTGTTGTAATCCAAATCAAGTTAATGATGTAGAGTCTTTACTTTATCAAGAGAAGTGGAATCAATTTAAGAATCTTCTAGAGAACAGAAGTTATAATTATAGCATACATTACTAATTCATACTAATTAATTACTGCCTTATGTATGAAATGAATTGGACTAGCCTGTAGATATTCTACCTAGTAGGATATGATATTCTATGGGAGAGGTCCCTTTCCAACTTATTCATTAGGTATTGGTTTATAATCCTTCTTACCTTTCGTATTAGCCTTTATTTCTATCACCTTCGTATTTTAGAGTGTTTCTTTGGTCTTTTTACCTTCCATCTTAGCCTTTATTGTCACCGTCTTGGTATTGTAAAGAGTTGTTTTGGTCTTTTTACCTTTTGTAGGGGACTTACGAGATACTTATTATTTTACCTTTTTATCATTATCCTTTTTCTTCATTTTTCCTCAATTGTTCAAATAGGTAAATAGTTGTTTCATCTTAAATCCCTAAGTCTATTACTTCTATTGGTCATGTTTCTATCCAGAAATTATTTGAATCATATACATTCTATCTTTTAGTACTTTTTTTAGTCCGAGGTTTATTGTCAATTAATTTTTGACAATCTTAATGCCTTTACAATCTATTCTAAAGTCAGCTAAAGTTGATATCTGATCCATTAAAGAGAGATCTTCCAATTTCCTTTTATCTATTCATATTTTACTAAATCTTTACCAGGACCCTTGTATTTAATAATACTATTTACATATTCTATGTCTAACAAAAAACTTTTAGGTGCTAAGAATATTCCTCTCATGACATGGAATTAGAGTTCAAACTTACCCAATTAAACGGAAGAGATCATATCATCAGGAAGACAACTTCCTATAACTATTGTGTCAGTTTTAGTATAGTAATGGTTAGGTACGGAAATGTGTGGATACATATGAATATGAGAACAAGTAGTTATAGCTACAGACAAATTAAATGCCAACATCATAGGAGCTCTCCAGTCATCATCATCAGCAAAGCTACTATTGGTAATGTAATTGAAAATATAATAATGATTGGTAAGCTTCTCCACTGGTTGAAAACTATCCTTCTTCATCAGTTCTTCATATTTCTTTTTATTTTCGATCTCTGTTACTCTACTTTCTGGATTCATAAAAAATCTACCATAGAGAGAGTTCATTAAAATTTTATAAATAATTGTTATAGCTTCATCACCTGATTTCTTGGATTCTAGTCTGCTTTCATAGAGGTGTGAGACAAATCCATTGAAAGGAATTTCCTTATTATCAAACAAATAACCCCTAATAGGAATTATATGATAACCTGAATGACACAAAAACTTCAAATATTCGCTATAAAATACTCCAACGAATTCTATTGTAGGAAAGACTAAAATGTCAGTTTTATCATCATAATGTAAGAATGGAATTTTTATATTAATAGGACATACTATATAGGCCTCAATAAATCCAAACAAGCTATCTAATTCGACACTCTCCAAATTATTCTTCTATACAGGTATACCACAAGGCATCACATATTCTTTCATAATATAAGGTTACAAAGAGTTCACATCATAATAGTATAGATTCTCACCACAAGGCCTATAGAAATCTGTATGACCACCATAATATCCATGCCTAATAAAGGTGTCTTGGTTTATTGTAGGTATATGGATATGAATGGACTCATCATCCAAATAATACTGAAGAATGATTTTATGGGAAAGAGATGACAATGTCATCACATCCTCGATATCAATATTATACTTTTCCCAATTCATCTCTTGAACCTTAAACATCACACCCCATAAGATAAGGATATATTGTCGAAGATAGTTTATCAAATCCTCACTATGAACCTAAAGATTAGACACTTCCAATTCATAATGTTGGATAGAACCTTTGGTACCTTATTCAAGACATAATGCCTTCCCCAATGATTCAAGACTGTTAGGGAGAAATGTGCATGAATATCTGAAACATAATAAGATCTTACCACCTATACATAATTTCAACTCGTAATGTTTATGATTACTCATAAATTATTTATTTCTTTATGGATTACCATGATCATCATAATACCTATGAATTAAAATTCCATCAAATCGGGCAATATTATGGAAATAAACTGTTAGAACATGAAGAAATTTTTTATATAGACCTCCAAATTACAGATAATTTAAAATAGAATTAATTTACTCATATCTTCAATGTGAGGATTGAAATGTATTTGATTCTCATTGAAGAAGGTTTCGATAAAATATTCTGGTAGGGATGTAATATCATCACAAGGATTTACCACTTAGTGACCTGTTGCATAAGGTACATGAACATTATTGAATTTTATAAACTTTTATCGACTACAATGAAAGAATTATATTTTGATCCCCTGCATTTGATTGCATTTATTTTAGTGGGAATATAACTATAATTATACTTTAGTGATTAAACTTCTGGTAGTTCACAACATCCTATTTATGTCAACCCTGAATGAAAGATCTGCTCATTTGTTTTCTTCATTCCCCGCCCAGAAAAAGATCTTATATTCAGTCAATAAAATCACTACATAGTTCTTTTCTATTATTCCTTTCATATTGAGTAGATCCATTCCTTCTCTGATGCATCATGAAGAGTCTAATCTTAACTGGTAATTTTCCTAGTAATTCAATCAATCAACTGGTGCAAACAAAAGAGAGTGTCTTCTAGGAAGAACTGTATGTGGTACCTTTTTCCATCGGGTAAATAGAATCTATTGCTATCTCTCTCTAAATAGCGTTTCTCTTATCACACTATGATATTTGTCAACACTAATTATGAATCCCCTTGTCACAAGCTGGATTTGAGCCAACACCTCTGGATTGATTTTAATTTCCAGGGAACTTCCACTTATTCAATCATGTTTGTCCAGTTCTGCACACGTGACTAGGGTTCGTACGTCTGAGGTGAGTGAACTCATTGCCTAAAGTCAGTCTAAAACTGCAGACACATACTCTGGATTTTGGCTGGAATCTGGTTAGACTCAATCCTGGTACTTATATATATAGTGGACATTACAGTTATCCCTAATCCCAGTTCATGAGATTATATTTCATGCACTAGGGCCCAAAATCTAGAAGCACCATTGAAATTATATCAAGAAAAAGATTATATTTACTGATTGGTTGGAGATTTTCTTGTTTGCTTTCAAACAAGTGCACCTCCCTTTAAACCCATACGAACTACATACATTTGGAAAAAAGTGACCCATGAAGAGAGGGACTTGATCATTGAATAAGAGAAACTATTCCAACTTGATCTCTCATGCCAGAAAGAAGAAATCAATGTTACAGGGGCCAAGCGTGCCCCCCCATTCAGGGGTGTTCTCTAGTACACAAACACTGCATGCACATCTCGTGCATACTCATGATGATTAGATGAAGAGGTCCCCTATCATATATGTATAACTCTCTATGAGAGATCCATGCATTGTTTAATGTATACATTTTAGGATAGAAACGTTCACTCTACCTTCATGAGCATTGAAAAGGTTACACTGGAAGTATTTTTGATAATCCATAACAATATAATTTCAATCCCCTAATTCATCTTCTTCCTCATATGCTTCATATCTACAACTATTTAACTAGTTTGGTGAGGCATTCTTGTATTGTGTTTTGATTTGAAGCTCGTAAATTCCATGATTCACATCAACTTTCAGAGCCTTCTAATGCATTTTTTGTAGATTTATAATAAGAGTTTGTATTGAGTGTATACTAACTTTCATGGGATTGAGATGGATTTCTTGTAGCTTGAGAAGTGGTCTCTTGATCCTTGCTTTTTTGAGTCTGATCTATGATCTAGTGTAAAACTCCCCGCTTTCATCTTCCATGGAATTCTCTTGCCTCTAGTACTCTATTACCTCCGAAGAAGGCAACAAGACCTCTTATGTCAATAGAGGAACTCTTAATAATCCACTAGTGGGCATACAAGATACAAAAAGATCTCTTTATAGTGATTTCATTAATAGAGTAGATCTCATCCCTCTCTTTTATTTCATATTCTCATCCTCTTCGGAAATAAAAATCCTTCCACTGCCACTCCTCTTTATTCATATATTTCCTCACCCTTTCAGTAGGAAATAGGCAATGGATTAGTTTTTAGTAAGGGGTTTAGTATATCCTTGTCTTGTTCAATATGGATAGGGACAATGTGCATTTCGGTTTATTGCTGGTCACCGGTAGTCATTGTAAGATCCACTCACTTGCTTGAAGAGTAAGAAACCAAGACCCCTTCCACCCCTACTACTACATACTTAGTTAAGTATTCTGTATTTTGGAAAAGTACATGTTTTTTTCCCATGTCTAGTGAACCAGTATGAAGGTAGCTTAGATACATCAAAGCACTTACCAAGAAGATATTACACTCAAAAAAAACATCCTTCCTGGCTCTTTTGATCCATTATATATATGTAGAAGATACTTATATATAAGGGTTTAGAACCTAATTAACTAATTCTTATTGGAATTCCCTTCTTTCCTTCACAGTAACCACAAATTGCAATACCCACAATGCAATGGGATTCATCCAATTTTTAAGCATGGTAAGATGGGAAACAAGAAAATTTCACCCAAATAGAAAGCCATATTGTAGTATACCTACATAAGAGAGGCTGGGGGAAAATAATTCTTAACCCTTTTAGGTTTCCTTCATTCTGTGGTAGCTTCATATAGAAGGAATCACTACTAGAAAACAGGGCATTTGAGCCCTGTTACCTATAGCGACCTCCATTGGCGGTCACTAAGCCTCCTTAAAAAAAATAAGGGGCTTCCGACCCCCCCCCCCCCCCCCTCGACTCGATCATGCCCCCCCCCCCGAACACTTCCCCCTGTCACCCCCCCCCCCCCCCGCTGCACGCCCTCCCCCCCCCCCCGGCGCCCCGCCCTCCGTCGGCCTGCCCTCCGCCGGCCCGCCCTCTGCCGGCCCGCCCTCCGCAGCCCCGCCCTCCGGCCGTCCACCCTCCGGCCTCCCTCCGCCCTCCGGCAGCCCTCCGGCCACCCTCCGGCTGCCCTCTGACTGCCCTCCGCCGGCCCGCCCTCCTCCGGCTACCCTCCGCCCTCCGGCTCCGGCCGCCCTCCGCCCTGCGGCCGCCCTGCGACCTCCCTCTGCCCTTGAGCCTCCCGCCACCCGCCTCCGGCAGCCCGGAAGCCCTCCGGCAGCCCTCCGGCCACCCTCCGCCGGCCCCACCCTCCCCGGCCTCCCTCTGGCCGCCCTCCTCCCTCCGGCTCTGGCCGCCCTGCGGCCTCCCGCCACCCGCATCCGGCAGCCCGGAAGCCCTCGGGAGCCCTTCGGCCGCCCTCTGGCCTTCGGCCTCCAGCCCCTCCGGCCTCCGACCTCCGCCCTCAGCCCTCTGCCCCCTCGTCCCTCCCCCCAGCACCCCGAAACCCCCCCCCCCCCCGCACCCCGCCAACCCTCGTCCCATTCGTCTTCATCCCCTCCCTCGCCGCACCACCACCACCCATCCCCTCCTTCACCATCCCCTCCCTCACCGCACCAGCTCCGGCTCCGGCTCCCCACCGCTCCTCTCCCTCAAAGCACCGCCGTTGGCTCCCCTCCCTTCCAGGTTTGTAGTGAAATTAGGTATGACATGGGCTTTCACTTACATTATTATTTTATAAATGGTTCACAAACAATTAGTTAGTATTTATTTTAAATATTCTTGATATCAAAAATGAAAATGTAATAAGTCTTATGTAAATGTCTGTTATAGGGATCTTATTATGGATATGAGTTGGATTGATCTTCCAAATCGAACGTCTAGAGAGTATTTCAATTTCATTATGTATTTTATTGACTTCACCAAAGGATTTGAAAGTGACTATATTAGTTGTCCATGTAGAAAATGTGCTAACAGATATCAATTCACAAGAGATACTGTGAGGGAGCACCTATTCTTTAATGGATTTCTGAAAAATTATAAGAGTTGGACTCGTCAGGGAGAAGAATATGTTCGTTGTGAAAATACGGATACAGTTCAGATGGATGTTGATGCAAGGATGAATGATCCAATGCATGAAATGCTTACTGAAATGGTACGTGGGTTGGATCCTGAAGGCATTGACATCCAGAATCTTGAGACCGTTGAGATAAATCTTCGTTCTGGTGAAGATCGTGATTCGAGGAGGTTTTATGAAGCAATTGATGATGCAAAAACAGAATTATATCCAGGATGTACTTATTTCAATAAATTTTCTTTTATCATGGAGTTTTTGCATTTGAAGACTTTGAATCATTGGTCAGACACATCATTTGACATGCTGTTGGTGTTATTGAAAAAGGTTCTTCCTGTCGACGCTAAGATTCCTGAGTCGTATTACCATACTCGTAAGCTGACAGAGAACTTAGGTTTTACATATGAGACCATAGATGCCTGTGAAAACAACTGTATGTTGTTTAGAAAGGAAACTTCCCATTTGAATATAAGTACGGTTTGTGGTGCTTCCAGGTGGATAGAGAACAGGGGAGATCAGACTCATCAAAGTCAGATTGTGATACAGGGGAAACTGATTGTCGTAAAGCAAATGCATTACTTTCCCCTTAAACCAAGGTTGAAAATATTTTTTATATCATCTAAAGTTTCTAATTTAATGAGATGGAATACAGAAAGAGTTCATAAAAGTGATATGTTAACCCACCCTGCAGACTCTCATGCATGGAAGGATTTTGATAAGAGACATCCCGACTTTTCCAAAGATGTTCGTAATGTCTGATTGGGATTGGCAGCGGATTGTTTCAATCCATTCAAGTCTATGGTTGGTGCAACTCATAGCACATGGCCCGTGGTGTTGGTTCCGTATAATCTTCCTCCGTGGCTTTGTATGAAGCAACAATTTTTATTACTTTTCACTCTTATTGATGGACCTAAAAGTCCAAGGGATAAGATTGATGTTTACCTTCATCCATTGATTGATGAGTTGAATAAATTTTGGGGCGATGGTGTGATGACTTATTACTGTGAAACGAATGAAATGTTCAAACTGTAGGCTGCTTTATTGTGGATAATCAATGACTTCCCAGCTTATGCAAATTTATCAGGCTGGAGTACGAAAGGGGAATTTTCTTGCCCTTATTGCAAAAAAAGTAAAAAAATTGTATGGATTAAGCATTCCAAAAAATGGGCATACATGGGTCACAGACGTTTTCTCCCCCCTCAGCACAGGTTCAGAAAGGACAGAGTGGCATTTGATGGTTCTAGAGAGTTCAACGCATCACCAAAGATCATTACAGGAGTCGAAATGTTATCGCAGATTGAGGAAGAAAACATCCGCACGGTATGTGAAATTCAGGATTTGGTGGCTCCTCTGGTACGTAATATTCGAGCTGCGGGTAGGCAGCACAGTCACAATTGGAAAAAGAAAAGTATTTTTTATTGTCTTTCGTATTGGAAAACTAACATGCTGAGGCATAATTTGGATGTCATGCACATTGAAAATTTTTTTTGTGAAAACATATTGTGGACCATTTTAGGTGTCAGTGGGAAATCAAAGGACCATGTTAATGCACGTCGTGATTTAGAAGAAATGGGTTTAAGGAAACAGTTGCATTTACAGTTAGCTGGGGGAAATAAGGCATATATGCCTGCTGCATAGTATACGATGCCTACAAAGGAGAAAGAGACATTTCTTTCCATTTTGAAGATGCTCATGGTCCCTGATGGTTACTCTTATAATATTTCAATGTGTGTGAATCTGACGAGTAAGACATTTCAATGGCTGAAAAGTCATGACAATCACATACTACTTCAGCAGTTGATTCCAATCGCAATTTGTGATTGTTTATCCCCCAATGTTGTTCAGCCGTTGATTGAGATGAGTAAGTTTTTTAGACAGCTTTGTTTAAGAAATCAACGAATGAGTGATTTAAAAAATTTACAGGACCGAATTGTACATACGCTTTGTCACTTTGAGAAACTATTTCCCCCCTCATTTTTCTATGTTATGGTCCACTTGACAGTGCACCTAACTGATGAAGTAATGGATGTGGGTCCAGTGCAATTCAGGTGGATGTATCCTATTGAGCGGTATATGAGTACATTGAAATAATTTGTACGCAACAGAGATCGTCCGGAGGCATCAATAGCCAATGGTTATTTGATGGATGAGTGTACTACTTTTTGTGCAGAACATCTTACGGATGTTGAAACAAAATTAGATAAGCCCTCTCGGATTCAGGATGGTCCAGTTGGGGAAGGAACCACATATGATATGGACAACATCGAGTGGATATAAGCGCATCGATATATCTTGTTCAATACTCCATCATTTGCACCATTAATGCAGTAAGTATCTTAACACTTTTATTGTTTACCTTTTACATGTTTTGTTTGCATTAGTTGATAATTTAATCATTGCGTTATCATTTGCAGAAAACACATTAATGAGATAAAAGAAGAGATGTATCGTGCGACTGAGTTGCAAATTCAACAGTCTCATTATGCGTCATTTCATGATTGGTGCAAGGATTATGTACGTATAAATTGATTTTCATTATGAGTAAAGTATTACACTAATTTCTTTCTTCATATATCATTATTGAATTCTATGAATTATGTAGGTTCATAAGCTGAGGGAGTTAGGGGACCCCATGCTAACTGAAGAATTTATCCAACTGGCTGAGAGTCCATCTATAACGGCTCGCCGTTATAAATCTATAGATGATAATGGTTTTCTATTTCGCATTAAATATGTTGACGAAAAACGAGCAACACAAAACAGTGGAATCGGTTTTCCATTTGTCGATTCTAGTTATTACTATGGTCAATTGATAGACATCATTGAAGTTTTATACACACACGGGTTGAAGTACATATTGTTAAAGTGTAATTGGGTTGATCCAGTGCGTGGATGCAAGGTCGATCAATATCAGTTTTCATTGGTGAATTTTAACTATATGTTATACAGAAATGAACGAGTTGATAATGAACCTTTCATTTTGAAATCACAAGCGGAACAAGTAATCTTCATTACTTTGCCTTTGAATCCAAATTGGTAAGTTGTTGTCAGAATGTCTCGACGAGGAGTGTTTGTATTTGAACAAGATGAACCCGAGACTGTTCTTTTTGTTTCCCAACAGCTTGATCAACATACCGTAGTTCAACGTGAAGAAGATATTTATTGGGTCAGAGCAGCTATTGAAGGAGAAATGGTCGATTTGCATGCTTAATGAAAGGTATAATTGTTTTCCCACTATTCAGCCGAAGATATCATAAATTATCTAAACATTGTATAAATCCTTGTATGTTTTAATCCTCACTTTTTGAAGTTTATTCAGTTATAACTATTTATGGTGATTTAACTCATGTTATATTGATGTTATTGTCGGTGTATCTTTCCATTTAGGTATTCTTCATTTGTTTCATGTGCTGCTTGAATTTTTATTAATTTAATTTAAAATTTGGCTATGCATTGATTGGTTTTATACATAATTTGTATATCTGTTTTGTGAACTTTCTGATTCTTTAAATTCATTCCCAACTAATTATTCAATAACTTTTTGTTTGATTAACAACTGTACAAGTTTGATTTTTTAAAAAAACAATCCAATTTATCATTTGGACATTTTGGATAGTCCCCATACTAATGTTTTCCATTACTGCAGGAATGTCAGGGGAAGAGGCAGAAGATCCACATCATCCATCTGAGTCATCTACGTCTCAGGGTCGAGGTATGTTGGAATGTCATTGTCTCTATTTTTTATGTAATTAATAAACACATATATATATATTTATAACATCTGACAATTTGTATATAAAATTGTTTTCAACAGGATCAGACCCGACTGCTTCTTCCTCTCACAGGAGAGGCCCTGGTCGTGGCATATTATCATGGAATTCTGACATGACTTTTGATGTTTCATTTGATGAGGTATCTCATCCCGTGGGACGGAATTCCCCTGCATTTCTTCGTCAGTTGGGTCATATCATACGTGATCCACATCGATTTCCATTGACCACGCGTGACTGGGATTTTATCCCTCATGACACATTAGATCGTCTTTGGAGGGAGGTTCAGGTAAGAAGACCATTTTACTTTATTCCCTATGTATAAACAATAATAACATATGTGATTTTTTTTCTTTAATAGAAAAATTTGAATGTATTTCCCGATGAGTTTCGGCCAGTGTGTTTGAGTAAATGTCGTAAGATGTGGAAAGACTATAAAGGCAAAGTCAAGAGGGACCACTGGGTACCAAATGTGGGTGCCCCACACATTCTAGAAAAAGTCCCGAGAGGTGTCCTCCCAGCTCAGTGGCGTGATTTAGTTGCATATTGGTCCACTGAGGGTGTTGCGGATTGTATATTTATTTTGGTATATATATTTTAAAAAATGTGTGATTTGTTTGATATTTGAATGAATTGAATGTAGGATGTGTCTACACGCCATTCTGAGAATCCATCATTGCAGGGACCACCTCACAGGCTCGGGACTCGTCACGTGTCTCAGATCCGACATGAGGTATTTATTATTCATTTTTTAATTTTTTTAATTAATACGGTTTTGTGTTTATATTCTATTCATATATAGTTGCGGGAGCAAGGTGCACCAACTGATAAAATTTTGGTGTGGATGAGGACTCGTGATCGCAATGATCCAGAGGCTGCAGCATTGATAGTAAGTGCTTATACTCATTACCAATACATAGATAAAATCTTTATATTAATATATGTATATATATTTAAATATTTCACAGCCTCAATTTGAAGTTCAATTAGAACATCTGCCAGAGGACCAGCGACAGCTTCCCATGCGAAGGGATGAGATCTTTCATCGCATCATTGGTCGGGACGGACATGGATATAGTTTGACCTATGGAACATGGATTTCTCATTTTGTAGTGTCACGCGCTGCGGTTGTCGGTCCTGCTGTTGCTCAGATGTCATAGCAGCTGTCAGATTTCGAGGCACGGCTGCGGTCTTCCGAGGAGGCAAATGCGCAATTGGCTGCTGAGGATAGAGCACTGCGGGAATATGTGCGTCCGGGTGATGGTGCAGGGGATCACACGACGCAGGTACTATATTTATTTATTTAATTTAAATTATTTTTGTTATGAAAATATTCATAATGTTTATTTGTTGTAGGACCTTGGCCCACCGAATGGTGGTCAGTGATGAACACGCATGACGTATCACGAGGTGTGTTTCTTCTTTTAATGGTAGGGTTGTTATTGATATTTATGATGGGTTTCTAGAGAGTTTTTTTTTGTGATTTGGATAGCTTTTTGTCATTTAATTTTCAATGTTTAGAATTGTATGTTCTGTAATATTTTTAAAAAAATACGTGATTTCTAATATAAATCATTAAACTTGTTTATGCCGAATGAGCAGATTTCACTATATGTAGTCCCTTTCCTACCCCGGACAGCCCTCCCCACACTCCGGACAGCCCTCCCCGCACCCCGGGCAAGCCCCCCCCCCCCCCCCCCCCACACCCCGGACTGCTCTCCCGCACCCCGGACAGCCCTCCCTGCACTCCGGACTGCCCTTTCCGCACTCCGGACAGCCCTCTCCGCACCATGGAGAGGCCTCCCACACCCCGGACAGCCCCCCGCACCCCGGACAGCCCCCCCGCACCCCTTACAGCCCTCCGCACTCCGAACAACCCTCCCCGAACCCCGGACATTCCCCCCCACCCCAGACATGCCCCCCACTTTGGAAAGCCCCCCCCCCCCCCCCCGCACCACGAACAACCTTCCCCGCACTCCGGACAGTCCTCCCCGCACCCCGGAGAGCCCTCCCCGCACCCCGGACAGCCCTCCCCGCACTCCGGACAGCCCTCCCCGCACCCCGGACAGCCCTCTCGCACCCGGACAGACCTCCCTGCACTCCGGACAGCCCTCCCCGCACCCCGGAGAGGTCTCCTAGTCACTGCGGGCACACGGCACATCCGATTGACGTGTCATCTGCTCGACCACGTCACAATTCACTCACCCTTTGACGTCATCTGATTTCAGGCCATTCAGACCTCGTTCGGCCCGTTTGGACCCCCCAGGCGCGTTTATCAAGCGCGCGCAACACTTAAAGAACGCATAATTAGCCCTATTGCACAGACCGCACGTCCGATTGACATTCCGTCTGTGCGTACACGTCACGAATAATAATTAGATTGTTTCCCTGTGATTTCAGGTCAATCCGATGTGGTCCGCTATGACTTTGAGCATGAGATGCCCGTTTTGGCCGTTTTTTGACACCGGAACGGCGTTCCCGGTCACCGAAGGCACACGGTGCGGCCGATTGACTTGTCGTCCGCTCGACCACGTCAAAATTCACTGACTCATTGATTTTGTCTGATTTCAGGCCATTCGGACCTCGTTCGGCCCGTTTGGACCCCCCCCCCCCCCCATGCGCGTTTATCAAGTGTGTGCAACACTTAAAGAACGCATAATGAGCCCTACCGCGCAGACCACACGTCTGATTGACGTGCCGTCTGCACGTACACGTCACGAATAATAATTATATTGTTTCTCTGTGATTTCAGGTCAATCCGATGTCAGCCGTGTCGTGTGCCCGCGGTGACCGGGAACGCCGTTCCGGTGTCACAAACGGCCAAAACGGGCGTCTCATGCTCAAAGTCATAGCGGACCACATCGGATTGACCTGAAATCACAGGGAAACAATCTAATTATTTTTCGTGAGGTGTAAGCGTAGACGGCACGTCAATCGGACGTGCGGTCTGCGAGGTAGGGCTAAATATGCGCTCTTTAAGTGTTGTGTGCGCTTGATAAACGCGCGTGGGGGGGTCCAAACGGGCCGAACGAGGTGCGAATGGACTGAAATCAGACGACATAAAAGGGTGAGTGAATTGTGACGTGGTCGAGAAGACGGAACGTCAATCGGACGTGCCTTGTTCCTGCGGTGACCGAGAACGCAGTTCTGGTGTCACAAACGGCCAAAACGGGCGTCTCACGCTCAAAGTCATAGCGTACCACATCGTATTGACATGAAATCACAGGGAAACAATCTAATTATTATTCGTGAGGTGTACGCGTAGACGGAACGTCAATCGGACGTGCGGTCTGCGCGGTAGGGCTAATTATGCGTTTTTAAGTGTTGTGCGCGCTTGATAAACGCGTGTGGGGGGTCCAAATGAGCCGAACGAGGTATGAATGGCCTGAAATCAGACTACATCAAAGGGTGAGTGAATTGTGACGTGGTCGAGCAGACGGAACGTCAATCGGCCGCACCGTGTGCCCGCGGCGACCGGGAACGCCATTCTAGTGTCATAAACGGCCAAAACATGCATCTGAAGGTCAAAGTCATAGCAGACCACATCGGATTGACCTTAAATCACAAGGAAACAATCTAATTATTATTCGTGATGTGTACGCGCAGACGGCACGTCAATCGGACATGCGGTTTGCGCGGTAGGTCTAATTATGCTTTCTTTAAGTGTTGCGTCCGCTTGATAAACGCACGTGGGGGGTCCAAACGGGCCGTACGAGGTCTGAATGGCCTGAAATCAGACGACATAAAAGGGTGGGTGAATTGTGACGTGGTCAAGCAGATGTAACGTCAATCGGCCGCACCGTGTGCCCCTGGTGACCGGGAACGCCGTTCCGGTGTCAAAAATGGAAAAACGGGTGTCTCACGCTGAAAGTCATTGTGTACCACATCGGATTGACCTGAAATCACTGGAAAACAATATAATTATTATTCGTGACGTGTATGCGCAGACGGAACGTCAATTGGACGTGCGGTCTGCGCGGTAGGGCTCATTATGCGTTCTTTAAGTGTTGTGCGCGCTTGATAAACGCGCGTGGGGGGGTCCAAACGGGCCGAACGAGGTCCGAATGGCCTGAAATCAGGAGATGTCAAAGGGTGAGTGAATTGTGACATGGTCGAGTAGAAGGCACTTCAATCGGACGTGTCGTGTGCCCGCGGTGACCGAGAACGCCGTTCCGGTGTCATAAACGGCCAAAACGGGCGTCTGACGGTCAAAGTCATAGCGGACGACATCGGATTGACCTGAAATCATAGGGAAAAAATCTAATTATTATTCGTGACGTGTACGCGTAGACTTCACGTCAGTCGGACGTGCGGTCTGCGCGGTAGGGCTCATTATGCGTTCTTTAAGTGTTGTTGGCGCTTGATAAACACGCGTGGGGGTCCAAATGGGCTGAACGAGGTGCTAATGGCTAGAAATCAGACGACATCAAAGGGTGAGTGAATTGTGACATGGTCGAGTAGACGGAACGTCAATCAGACGTGTCGTGTGCCCGCGGTGACCGGGAACGCCGTTCCGGTGTCATAAACGGCCAAAAGGGGCGTCTGACGGTCAAAGTCATAGCGGACCACATTGGATTGACCTGAAATCACAGGGAAACAATCTAATTATTATTCGTGATGTGTACGCGCAGACGGAACGTCAATCGGACGTGCGGTCTGCGCGGTAGGGCACATTATGCGTTCTTTAAGTGTTGTGTGCGCTTGATAAACGCGCGTGGGGGGTCCAAACGGGCCGAACGAGGTCCGAATGGCCTGAAATCAGACGACGTCAAAGGGTGAGCGAATTGTGACATGGTCAAGCAGAGGGCACGTCAATATAATGTGTCGTTTGACCGTGGTGACCGGAAACGCATTTCTGGAGTCATAAATGGCCAAAACGGGCATCTGACAGTCAAAGTCATAGTCGATGACATCAGATTGACCTGAAATCATACGGAAACAATCTAATTATTATTCGCGATGTGTACGCGTAGACGGCACGTCAATCGGACGTGCGGTCTACGTGGTAAGGCTCATTATCCGTTCTTTAAGTGTTGCGCGCGCTTGATAAACGCGCGTGGGGGGTCCAAACGGGCCGAACGAGGTTCGAATGGCCTGAAATCAGACGACATCAAAGGGTGAGTGAATTGTGACGTGTTCGAGCTGACGGAATGTCAATCGGACGTGCCGTATGCCCACGGTGACCGGGAACGCCGTTCTGGTGTCATAAATGGCCAAAAGGGGCGTCTGATGGTAAAAGTCATAGCGGACCACTTTGGATTGACCTTAAATCACAGGGAAAAAATCTAATTATTATTCGTGACGTGTACGCACAGACGGCACATCAATCGGACTTGCGGTCTGCGTGGTAGGGCTAATTATGCATTCTTTAAGTGTTGCGCGCGCTTAATAAACGCGCGTGGGGGGTCCAAACGGGCCGAACGAGGTCTGAATGGCCTGAAATCAGATGACATCAAAGGGTGAGTGAATTGTGAAATGGTCGAGTAGACGGCATGTCAATCGGTCGCACCGTGTGCCCGCGGTGACCGGGAACGCAGTTCCGGTGTCACAAACGGCCAAAACGGGCGTCTGAAGGTCAAGGTCATAGAGGAACACATCGGATTGACCTGAAATCAAAGGGAAACAATCTAATTATTATTCGTGATGTGTACGCGCAGACGACACATCAATCGGACGTGCGGTTTGTGCGGTAGGGCTAATTATGCGTTCTTCAAGTGTTGTGCGTGCTTGATAAACGCGCGTGGGGGGGGGTCCAAATGGGCCGAACGAGGTCTAAATGTCCTGAAATCAGATGACATCAAAGGGTGAGTGAATTGTGACGTGGTCAAGAAGACATCACATCAATCGGCCGCACCGTGTGCCCGTGGTGACCGGGAACGCCGTTCCGGTGTCATAAACGGCCAAAATGGGCGTCTCACGCTCAAAGTCATGGCGGACCACATCGGATTGACCTGAAATCACAGGGAAACAGTCTGATTATTATTCGTGACATGTACGCACAGACGGCACGTCAATCGGACATGCGGTCTGCACGGTAGGGCTGATTATGCGTTCTTTAAGTGTTGCACGCGTTTGATAAACGCGCGTGGGGGGTCCAAACGGGCCGAACGAGGTCCGA
The DNA here is from genome assembly GCA_963277665.1 of Viscum album. NCBI lineage: Eukaryota > Viridiplantae > Streptophyta > Magnoliopsida > Santalales > Viscaceae > Viscum > Viscum album. The sequence goes on along the minus strand of OY728128.1, from coordinate 1,008,831,952 downwards.
ATGGCCTGAAATCAGAAGACGTCAAAGGGTGAGTGAATTGTGACGTGGTCGAGTAGACGGCACGTCAATCGGATGTGTCGTTTGACCGTGGTGACCGGAAACGCGTTTCTGGTGTCATAAACGGCCAAAACGGGCATCTGACGGTCAAATTCATAGAGGAAGACATCGGATTGACCTGAAATCATAGGAAAACAATATAATTATTATTCGTGACGTGTACGTGCAGACGGAACATCAATCGGATGTGCGGTCTGCGTGGTAGGGCTCATTATGCGTTCTTGAAGTGTTGTGCGCGCTTGATAAACGCGCGTGGAGGGTCCAAACGGGCCGAACGAGGTGCGAATGGCCTGAAATCAGAAGACATCAAAGGGTGAGTGAATTGTGACGTGGTAAAGCATATGGAACGTCAATCGGACGTGCTGTGTGCCTGCGGTGACCGGGAACGCAGTTCCGGTGTCATAAACGGCAAAAACGGGCGTCTGATGGTAAAATTCATAGAGGACCACATCGGATTGACCTGAAATCACAGGGAAACAATCTAATTATTATTCGTGGTGTGTACGCGTAGACGGCACGTCAATCGGACGTGCGGTCTACGCGGTAGGGCTAATTATGCGTTCTTTAAGTGTTGCGCGTGCTTGATAAACGTGCGTGGGGGGTCCAAATGGGCCAAACGAGGTCCGAATGGCCTGAAATCAGACGAAATTAAAGGGTGAGTGAATTGTGACGTGGTCGAGCAGACGGTACATCAATCGGCCACACCGTGTGCCCGCGGTGACTGGGAACGCCGTTCCGATGTCAAAAACGGCCAAAACGGACGTCTGAAGGTCAAAGTCATACCGGACCACATCGGATTGACCTGAAATCGCAGGGAAACAATATAATTTTTATTCGTGACATGTACGGACAGACGGCACGTCAATCGGACGTGCGGGTTGCTCGGTAGGGCTAATTATGCGTTCTTTAAGTGTTGCGCGCTTCATAAACGCACGTGGGGGGTCCAAATGGGCCGAACGAGGTCTGAATGGCCTGAAATCAGACGACATCAAAGGGTGAGTGAATTGTGATGTGGTCGAGCAGACTGCACGTCAATCGGCCGCACCGTGTGCCCACGGTGACCGGGAACGCCGTTCAGGTGTCATAAACGGCCAAAACGGGCGTCTCACGCTCAAAGTCATAGCGGACCACATCAGATTGACCTAAAATCACAGGGAAACAATCTAATTATTATTCGTGATGTGTACGCATAGACGGCACATCAATCGGACGTGCGGTCTACGCGGTAGGGCCCATTATGCGTTCTTTAAGTGTTGTGTGCGCTTGATAAACGTGCGAGGGGGGGGGATCCAAACATGCCGAACGAGGTCCAAATGCCCTGAAATCAGACAACGTAAAAGGGTGATTGAATTGTGACGTGGTCGAGCAGTCGACACTTCAATCGGACGTGCTGTGTGCCCGCGGTGACCGGAAACGCGTTTCTAGTGTCATAAACGGCCAAAACGGGCGTCTGATGGTCAAAGTCATAGCGGACGACATCAGATTGACCTGAAATCATAGGGAAACAATCTAATTATTATTCGTGACGTGTATGCGTAGACGGCATGACAATCGGACGTGCATTCTGCACGATAGGGCTCATTATGCGTTCTTTAACTGTTGCGCGCGCTTGATAACCGCGCATGGTGGGGTCCAAATGGGCCGAACGAGGTGCGAATGGCTTGAAATCAGACGACATCAAAGGTTGAGTGCATTGTGGCGTGGTTGAGCAGACGGAACGTCAATCGGACGTATGTGTGCCCGCGGTGACTAGGAGCGCCGTTCTGGTGTCATAAACGGCCAAAACGGGCGTCTCATGATCAAAGTCATAGCGGACCACATCGGATTGACCTGAAATCACAGGGAAATAATATAAATATTATTCTTGAGGTGTATGCACAGACGGCACATCAATCAGATGTACGGTCTGCGCGGTAGGGCTAATTATGCGTTCTTTAAGTGTTGTGCGCGCTTGATAAACATGCGTGGGGGGGTCCAAATAGGCCGAACGAGGTCTAAATGGCCTGAAATCAGACAACATCAAAGGGTGAGTGAATTTTGACGTGTTCGAGAAGACGACACATCAATTGGCCGCACCGTGTGCCCACGGTGACCGGGAACGCCGTTCTGGTGTCCTAAACGGCCAAAACGGGCGTCTGAAGGTCAATGTCATTGAGGACCACATCGGATTGACCTGAAATCATAGGAAAACAATCTAATTATTTTTCTTGACATGTACGCGCAGACGGAACGTCAACCGGACGTGCAGTTAGCGTGGTAGGGATAATTATGCGTTCTTTAAGTGTTGTGTGCGCTTGATAAATGCGCGTGGGGGGGTCCAAACGGGCCGAACGAGGTCTGAATGGCCTGAAATCAGACGACGTCAAAGGGTGAGTGAATTGTGACATGGTCGAGTAGACGGCACGTCAATCGGATGTTTCGTTTGACCGTGGTGACCGGAAACGCGTTTCCGGTGTGATAAACGGCCAAAACGGGCGTCTGACGGTCAAAGTCATAGCGGAAGACATCAGATTGACCTGAAATCACAGGGAAACAATCTAATTATGATTCGTGACGTGTACGCATAGACGGCACGTCAATCGGATGTGCGGTCTGCGCGGTAGGGCTCATTATGCGTTCTTTAAGTGTTGCGCGCGCTTGATAAACGCGCGTGGGGGGTCCAAACGGGCCGAACGAGGTCCGAATGACCTGAAATCAGACGACATCAAAGGGTGAGTGAATTGTGACGTGGTCGAGTAGAAGAAACTTCAATTGGATGTGTTTTTTGACCGTGGTGATCGGAAACGCGTTTCTGGTGTCATAATACATCAAAAAACAGTGTGAGACGGTCGAATTCAGAGCAAACGTGCTCTGAATGACCTGAAATGATAGCATTTCTAAAATTGGGGGTTTTAAATTATCACCATGATTTGATGTCAGATTTAATTTTATTATTTGTATATAATAACTGAATAATTATGTTCAATTTACGTTTTTTTGTTTTTTTTTGTCTTATTGAAGGTTTTGAAGCAGAAGATTGAAATCGATGGACCTGCTCGGATCATAGAAGCACGTTTATCGTTTAGGATGATTTTGATGTTTATGATGTTTGAAATTGTTTTCCATTTTTTATGATTGTTACCTTGTTTTATGTGTGATTTTCCACCGTGAAGAAAAAAACACAATTTGTACATTTCATTAAAAAAATGAAAAATATTTAATTTAATATTATATATATAAATATTTTCATTAATATATATATATATATATATATTATTTAATATTATATATATAAATATTTTCATTAATATATATATATTTTTTATTTAATAAATATATATATATATTTGATTTAATAAATATATATATATTTATTTATTTTGGTATGAATTTTTTTTTTTAAAAAAAATCATGTTTAGCGACCGCCTTTGGCGGTCGCTATAATCTGCCTGTGAGGCCGTATTAGCGACCGCCAGGCGGTCGATTAAGGTGGCATTTCGGCCACCTATAGCGACTGCCATTGGTGGTTGCTAAATCCCTACAGCGACGGAGCAGATGCGACCGCCAATGGGGGTCGCTGGGCGGTCGCTATAGGGCATTAGCGACCGCCAATGGCGGTCCCAAATGGACTTTTTTAGTAGTGAATATAATAATAATGGGAACATCTCGTTGTTTGGTTAGTTTGATTGGAACCCTTCGTGTGGAAAATAGGTTTCATGGGCTATAACCATTAAAGCAGATAGATAGATCGAACTAATGGTTCATTCATAGGTTAGAGGTGAGAGATAGAATCTCTCCTTGTTAAAATAGATAAAAACAAATAGTAAAGAATAATTCAATCACATCGAACCCAGAGTGAAGAATAGAGAACCCATTCGTCTTATGAGTAAGTGAAAAGGTATACATCTATTATTTTTAGCTGCAGGATGACAGAAATATGGGAATCTTAAAAAATAGAAATTTGGTCATATAAGGATCTGTTAGTTAGTGTGTATCGTTGTTATATTTCTTTTAGTTAGCTATGATTCTAGGGTCTTGTTATCTTCTTAATGATTGATAGGTAAGGAATAGGGAACCTAGTGGGTAAATGTTTTGATACTTTGGGATTACGCTAAAGGAAGGCCTTCTTTGCGTTTTTTCTTAAGTCAGACGGGGTCTTACATTACGATTCTTATCCTGTCTTCCATCCCTTGTGAGTGAGAAAAGCATGATACCAAGAAAGAAATTAAACTGGCCCCACCATATTGATCATGGATTGAAATGGAAGTGTCAATGAAAAGTCCAAGTAGAGTCATTCCATTCTATACATGTGAGAATCCTTTTTCCACATTCCTCTATAGGAACAAGAGAAGATCGAGATGACAAAGAGTTTGTTGCTATCGAGCTCAAACTTTGGTCGATATGGAAATGCTCCTGTGTTAGTTACTTGTCCACATCTACCAAATGATAGAAAGCTTCAAGATCAAATAGGGTAGAGGTAGGGATAGATATGTTGCTTGCAAGAGGTTTCTTAGCTTTCAATTGAGAGATTCCTCTATCGTGTCCCGAGAAATATAGTATATATAACATAGAATTGAAGAAGAGTCATGTATTTCTTCATTCAATTCACATAGTTGATCGAGAAACCAACCTTTAATAAGAATGGAAATAGTGATTTTTGAAAGGGTTGGCTAAGAACCTTTCTGACTTATGAAGAAAGCTTCAACTCTAGTGAGTGGAGATATATTTTCATTGTCAATGTTTCATAAATAGAATTTTTTATTTCACCTTGATTATGAGACCTCAAAATGGATCAAAATGGACTGTTTTCTTAACCCTTTAGAAAGGGTCAGATCTTTGATCCAAACCCTGGGAGGTGCTACTGAATTTATAAGGGTTTAGACCTCATCTACTTCACCCTATTCGGTTTGGTTGAGAACCCATAGATATAAGTAGAATATATTATAAATAAGGGTTTAGAAACTAATCTTATGAGTGTGAAGATGATTCTTCAGAAGTCATGTTGACGTGTGCCACTGTTATTGTGGTATAGGTCCCACTTTGTTAAAGAATAGATAGCTACTAAGATGTATTCATGTACAATATCCCACCTTCAGATTAACACCTTCCTATGATATCTAAGCAATATACTACAAAGGTCCATGTTTTGGTTTGGTTATGAAGCTACGCCTTTCCATATCAATACAACAAGGGATCAAATTCGCATGCACTTGGAAGTTATGGAATCTAAGAATAAAATGGATGCAATCCCCCTAGTCGTGATAAAATCTTGGAAGGTGATATCTTCCACCTGCTCATAGAACAAACAAAGCACGACACATACTGGAATTATTTGTCTTCTAGGTCACCACGATTGATATCCATTTCATTTACTAACTAGTACTAGTACATTACTTTCACAACTTTTAAAAACTATTTTCCTTGTTATATTCTAATTTCCAACTAGAGAAAGGAAGGGTAGAATCTCTCTAGCCCCACATGAGTCCCTATCCCTTCCTCATGTCGCTTCCTTTGATTTGAATTAATGAGGAATGAAGGTGAATTCAAGATACAAGTACTCTTCTAATAGTTTACCCTATTTGTTCATGATCTCTAGTACATTGACCTCTCACAGACATGAAACTCTAGTTTTTGGCGTCAGTACTCTTATAATAGTCGGTATACTGCTTTTTAGGTACCTAGAAAAAAAAGCCATATAGATTCTCAATAAGGGACGAACATGACCTCTTCCTTGGAAGACCTTATACTGATAAATAAAAAGGGCTATGGAGATGAATGCATGTAACATATATTAAGGATGAGCTGGTGGCCTATGATATTTGCTAACCATGTTTGTGAAAGGGAGGAAAAAGCACCATCTGGTGCTGGGAGTCGATTTCCACTTTCTTCTAAAAGGGGAGAACAAAGGGGAAGGGAATGATTCTTGGTTGTACAGTGGGTCGCCGTTCTCAAACAATTGATTCTCTAGTCCTCTTTCGTCACCCAACAACTTTCATTCTCCTTGAAGCATTTCCATTTTCATCTTAGGGGAAACAAATATGCATTTTTCCACTATGATCATTCATGAATTTACATCTTTAAGAATCTATTTCTTTTCAATGGAACCTCTGAGACCTATTTTCTTATTTTACGAATTATTTAACCCACTCATCCTCCATGTTCAGAAATCAAAACTGTCTTTTCAATGATAGCCCTCCCAAACCTTCCTTACCCCCAACCAGATTTCTACTTATCATTCCCCTAGATCTCAATTTCTAGGGTTTGAATGAGTTGTATTACGAAGTTGGATAGGGATTTAGAAATAAATATAAATTCATAGTCAACAATTACGAGTAGTTTGATGGCTATGTAAAACATATATATGTTAAAAGAGTATAATGGTCCCAACCCATAAGCATCACAAGGCCACACTATTAGATGAGTACTGAAGACCTTGAACTTCCCATTGATGAGTATATTGGTGATTTGATGGAAAAAACTATCAGTAACTAATTTTTGGAAATGACTATATAGAGAAGATACTTGTGGTGGCTGATCATGAAGATAAGACAAAGATTGCTGTCAATATTATAGGCCAAGAGAAAAGTAGGTGGTAGGGTAGGAACCAAACCCTTATTTACTATATAGTAAAGTGGTGGTGAGAGTAGCACTGCAAAGGATAAGAAGCACACTACATGAGTTCCTCCAGTGATTTATTGATGTATCAATGCCACCCAATAGCTCTCACATCGCTTTATTGTAGTAATATTTACCGCTTTGGACCTAAACTCTTCTTAAATATTCTGACACTCAGACGCCTGCTCAGCAGAGAACCTTCCTGCATTAGCCAATAGAGACTCCTCCTCTAGAGCCAACATCCTGTCATGGTTCACCTTTATAGATTCCACCACTATTTGTACTAGGAAATCAATTATCTCTTCATCATAAGCCTTAATATGAAAATACTTGTGCTTCATGAGAGCCATAACGGTCATGGAATGCCCTACCGAAACTACCACCCTCTCTAAAATTTCAGCCTTGAGTTAAATGCTATTTTATTTCCTCGAACATAGTGCTCTAGTTTTCCTTTATTTTAGATTGAGATATTCCACTCGTAGAAGAAGTCTCCTCATCCATTTTGGAAGGTGCACCAACTCTACTAACGGATTAAAGCAAGCGGGCAGGAAAAACATAATGATCTGGCATGGTAGCTAGGTATTCTTATAATATACGAGTCATGTGCCTATAAGCCAGATGTCACCTACTGATATTACTCTTCCCAAAGAGAAGACTGCTCTTTTTTAGGAAATAAACTTATAAGGATTTAGTCCATAAATATTTTTGGGCTTTGCTGATCATAGAGAGTCCGGACTCTGTAAGGTGCCTATGTTTGCCTTTAGAAATCCCATTCTACTCAGGCCAAGCATGAAAATTGATGGGAAATGAAAATTTGCTGTAGATAATCAAAAAATACTTTTGATGGTTCGAAATTTCATTCAAATTAGAAGTGTATATCCTTATTCCTATAGGGCGTGAATTGACTAACATATAGAATTATTTAGTTTTGGAAAACAAAAAAGATTCAGAATAAATTTCATTATCTTACAGGGAAGAAGAAGGGGAAGAAACTCGACTCGACTGATATAATAATCATTTTTCCTTTAGAATTATCTGGGTTTTAATGAATGATCTCATCAATAGAGAGAAATTAATGGTTGATCTACTACCAATATTATATCGATGTTGCTAGCTTTCTCATAAATAAAGGAAATAATGATGCTTTAGAGTCTTTAGGGATGAGTCATCTTTCATCGAGATCTTAATGTGGGAGAGGACCAGTATAATCTAGATAGACTATATAGAAGAGTACCTGGCTATAATATATTGATGGTTATGTACTAATTAAGGATCGGATGGAGGAATACAATCATCAGGCAAGACATAAAAGTCTATTGAAATCACTTAAGAATGATTGTCCACTGTATTCTTCCATCTAGAGCGAGAAGTCACTTCTTTCATTCACCTTTTCAGTCCTTGAAGCTCTTTTATCCTTGTCGATCTCTAGAAAAAGAAATTTAGTCCTTCTATTTAGGTCTTTACAAATCAATAAATTCATTCTCATTACTCTACTAATAGTGTTGTTCTCACAACTACTAAAAGGAAAGTCACTCTAGAGGGGTTCGAATCCATGTCGTGGTAAACTTCCAAGTACTTTTTTATTCCGCTACATTCTTGGATACTTCACCCTATTCGGTTTTCTTGAGAAAGGTGATTCTTATATATCAATGGTTTAGAACCTCACTTCTAGGTGAGTTCATTGAGTCTTTCTAGGGTAATCTTCACTGAATAAGGAATTGATAGAGTCGGTCAAAAACTAGAGCATCTAAACCTCTACTTCCTGTTAGATTGATCCTGACCCCCACCCTTATTAGAGTATGGAAAGAGGATACAAAGATGTGAGATGATGTGGTTTTTATGAAACAAACGTACGTGAACTGATATTGTGATAGGAACTGCCAATGTCCAACCAGGAGAACGAGAGAGATAGACCAAGCCCACCTGCCACCCCTCACCATCTATCCTACTATAATATAATATACGTCCTGATAGTGTTCTAGTTTCATGACACTAATGTAGCTATTGGCATCGACATTTCCCCTTGCACCGAAGGACTATCAGATGCGAGTAGATTAGATACACTTGTTTTCTATATATTGACCTGGGGGTTTGATCGACCGGTTTGTTTGACTCAGTGACCCATTGTCCAAACTAGATCATGTAGACCTAATCCCTTCATCCATGAAGCATCATGCTAGAATTTAGCATATAATGTCCACCGCTTTGATCATCTTATGATTTTGGATCTATGGTTTTCTAAATTCCTATGAGCCCTCTTCCCAAGCGATAACTCACCCATGAGTAATGATACTCAACTAATTCTGTCCTCCCAACCATTTTCACCGCTTCTAGGCATCCACTCTCTAATATATCATTTCTGACTCGAGTGCAACCACCCAGAAGCCGCACACCCATTATCCATTAATCAAAGCGGTAGACAAGGTCATTAGGAATCCTCAGGCATATTGCTACAATGGGAAGCCATAGGAAGGGTCAATTTACAAGGGGATAATACCTTACTCTAGTACTATATAGACAGAGTACCTGACTCAACTCTAATAGTATTGGTCAGGGTGGATGAAATGGCAACGGGACTCAAAGAAGGTAAGCAAGCTCCACCTGTTCTCTATTTGTACTGCTATGACATGTTCCTTCATTTTCCTAATAGGCTTATCCCCTACTATGAATACAGGTGTTTATGAACTCACTACATTGATCCATGACGAAATGATATCAAACAAAACCCAACAGATGGGTGAGAGTGGTGAGGTGTTCCAAAATGCCGGGTGAAATTTCATCATATTCCTTTAACTCGTGGTCGAGATCAATGCAACCACCACTACCCATCAGGCGATGGGTTAATGGTTTCGTAATGGAAAGAGTGTGGAGTTCGGAGTGGTACAACTATAATAACCAAAGGAAATTCACAATGCTATCTCTACTCAGCCAATCGAGTCAACATGACACCCTTCGGGGAAGCAGGAGATCCCCACGGCCATTTGAAAGTAGGGAATATACCCATCACCAAGTTTTTCCAAACCACTCCTTCTTCATAGATATATTCTACCATCTCTAACCCATGCTTTTTACTTTGGCCTTGGCCTTGAGTTTGACTCTGGGAATATTGACCTTGTTGGTATTGGAAGGTCAACCCCCATCTATATGTGATTTGTCAGTACTCTTCTAATAGTGAGTACTCTACTCTACTAGTCATAACAGATCAATGAAATGTACAATGAAATGGAAGGCAACCACTCGGGTTGATATAATAATGTTAGTAGGCCTTTTGGTTTCTTTAGTGTCAACAGAGTGACCGCTTGAGTTGATTACATCCATTCCACTCGGGACATAGCCATATCCATTCAACACAATACCCATTGCAAAGCAGTTCCTTTAGCGGTGTACGATTTGAGTTCGATGATCCCATTGGGTGAGACCTTTGGTTCATGGATAGAAACCCATCACCCCATGTTGAACGCTACGTCGATCTGTAGTGGACGATGCAAAGATTTGTGTAGGAAGAGAACCGATTGACTGTATGAATAGTTCATCAGAAGTCACCAATGGACTGTCAAGGTTTATGGAACATATATATCTTGAGTGAGCCTGTCATTTCACCTCCTTCAGTTCCTTATCCCTATCAGTATATTTCTTCCACCCCCAAAAATCCTAACCTCACCATGGTGATATATTTATGTTCCATTACCATATACTGGTAAGGATGAAAAATTAAATGGTAGAATCACTGCTCAGATGGATTCCAATCGATATAATATAGTCGGAACACTATAGAGACCACTATATGAACCTTTTTTGGTGCCTATAGTGGTCCGCCTATAGAATATAAAGAAGATTACCTAGCTAGATTATACCAAGCTATCAGTATATCATTAAGACAAGCTTACTGCATTCCCTATTTATTATATCTTCTCACATTTCCTTCTAATATAAATTCTTAGGTTGTTGACATACTACTAAGGTGCTTCTAATTTTTGGTTTAAAACCATGCCCTTACACAATGAAATATCTCATGGATAGAGGTTCTATTCTATGAAATTAGAAGGTCGGATCCCGTTAGGCTGAGACACAGTCTTCAATTGAATCATTGAATCATCTCTATAACTATATATAATATTGAATTACATTCATCAAGAGTCTTAATAGGAAAGAGTTGATAGATATACCTTGAACGTAGAGACCTGTACTCTTCTAATATTGTCGTAGGAAAATAGGTACTCTTATATATAGTTATAAAGATGATAGTAGTCTTTGGATACTATTAGATTAGAGAACAGAATGGTCATTACACTTTTAATAGTGTTGTCTTTCACTGATGGAGGATAGGATTATGCTTTCTTCTTCCCACCGTCGTCCTGGAAAAGTTAGCAACCACAGAGTCTTTCAAACTTCCTTAATCAACAAAGAGCAATAGGATAGATATTAGGAAAGCAAATCTACCATGTAGTTTCCCACTTGAACTTTATGGGTGAGCTACTACATGGTATGTATATTTTGACTTCCAAAATCACTCTCTTAAAGCTATGGGATTATACTGAGAAAGAATTTACATATCTTGATTTCTACATAAAAGTGATGATTGATTGTAGTCTTCCGGAGGAGGGGTTAAAGGTGTTGATCATGGGGACCGATTGATCTGTTTGTCCCACCTTACTTATCCTTTTAATGAAGTATGTTGTCTGCATGGAGTCTAGAAGGCTTTTTTCATGAATTTACTTCTTTCTACTTATCCAAATCCATAAATGGTGTAGTAGAACCCCATGAAAACTAGATTGAATTTTTGGAAGTGATGTATTTCAGGCTCTGTGATTTTAAGGAAGACCCTTGGGTATATCATTTTTCTGATCCATAAGGGGCTTAAAGGAGAACATAAGAGATTCTAATGTCCAGGGGAGGAGGATTCACACCAAATAATTCTAGCCACTTGACATCCCAAAAAAATATGCTTGAGTCTATCAGGCAGATTGGACAGTGAATACTTTCATCCCCCATCAAGATAATTGATTCTAATCTGCTTCTCGCAGGTAATTTGTTTCATGCACCTTTAGTTTCCATAAGTCATTCTAGGTTATATTTCCTGGAAGACTCGAAGGATCATCGGAGATAAGTTGATAGTAGGATTTCACACTATGGATCCCTAACTTGTTTGGAGTCCATATCAAAGTTTCATCTGTTGTAGTTTCAGGTCTTTAGAATAGCCTCTATAATGGCAGGTTCAAATAGTATGGAAAGAATTTTCAAATTCCATATTCTGGGATTTTTTAGGATGATTTCATCCAATATTTAATGTTGTGAATTTATAGAGTATCTTTCCTTGGCCATGTACATAATGTTTGGAAACAAATAAGGATGAACATGGTCTTCCTATAGACTGATAGAGGATCTTGAGTTCACCTGAAATCATATCCCTTTTCAGAGAATATCTCTTGATCTCCCCTTTATAGATCCACGAAGCTATAGTAGGGGTGGTGAAGCTAGAAAATAATAATTTCTCAATAATTTGGATTTGAGAGTTTGGGGATAGTGAGAATTCTCCATCCCAGCAAGGAAAGCAATGAGAGATCGGGGTGTCGGTAGCTTCTCTGATCCGCGAGTTTAGTTCCTAGTTGAATCTTTTCAGACTCATCCACTGGCTTTGGACATTGAATTCCATAATTGGATGGATTCTATTTAACCTTCATAAACTCTTATAAAGTGCTTTGAATATTACTTTTGTAAAAGGGTTTGTTTCTGCTACTAATTCCCAGTCATTCCCTTCTACTGGGAAGAAGAGCGTAGGGATGGTAGGAAGCCAGAGCAATGATATAGGAAAATAGAAATATATTTTGGAGAATCTCCTATTTGACTATATATGAAAAGTACCTATTCACATGCTTTAGACACCGATTGAGAGGATTGATATTGGGTGGTAAGCATATTTCTTAGATAGTTCAGTAGCAAGGAACTTTTCTGTTTTCCCTATCCAACTTTCCAAGAGAAAGTCATGGTTTTTGATTTGTATTACTACTCATCACCATGGTTCTTACAAGTGTTACCATGATTGATAGATAGAGGCATTCTTCTTCGTAGGAAATATGGTTCATATAGTGATCTATGTGGGTAGTTGTTCAAATCTTATCTAGATTTCGTAGTATGGTCATCCAAGATTTCCATTTTTAGTAGACTCAATCTCAGTTTTTTCGGATTTCTAGTTAGGCATTGAAGGACATCTTTTTATGGTCAATCTGTTCAGGTAGTTATAGGGGACCTTGGGCGATAATGACTTGGAAAATACACCGTGATAGCAATTTCTGTGATGTTGTTGGGTAGCTCTATCTTATCTATATGGATGGGAATCAAGGGACCTCTGCTACTAATAATAATATGGGCAAATACAAAATCCATAAGCATGAAATTACAGTGAGCTTCCTTCTTAGTATGTGTTTAGAGATCAATATTTGATTCCCAACTTTGGAAGTTCTCACCTACAGATTTATTTCCTCCAGGCACAAACGAGTGAACATAAGAGAACATAAAAGACAAAAAAGAGGATAATTGTAATTTTTCTGTCACTATTATGGTAGAGTATTTTCTTATCTATCTTCTAATTAGTAGTTAAACAGATTCATTATTGGCATTTGAGGCTTTGGAGCGTCTAATTCTCATGATTCCCACAAATAGTATTCTAATGGAAGGACTTTCTACCATGTTATTATTGAACACTAACCTCCTTCAAATGATGAAATACCAACTACTCTACTGCATTAGGGCTTTATCAGTCTCATTTATTGACCCTTTATAATGTGATGCTACTTATATATAAGGGTTTAGAACTCAACTACTTCCCATTATTCGGTATTCAGTGCTACTGAATATATAAGTATCTGCTACTTATATCTAAGGGTTCTAAAGGGTCTTGACCAAGACATCACATTCTTCTTCAACCAATTTGGAGGATTTTTACACACTTGACTAAGACTAACATCTCACTTAAGAACTACTTTTCTGACAAGTGGCTATATCCTTCAATCTTCTATGTCTTTTAAAGAACCTCAACTAAGATTAGAAGGTCTTAAGGGTGGATTCCATTATCATCATACTATCCGTTGGATATTCTATTGAATATATTTTGAATACACTTATTCCATCACTTTTTGAGTCTATAAATATTTACAAGGTCACATCCCTACTTCTAATCTTCTAGTATAGTTTTGGAACCGAGATAGACTGTTTATCCTGCTTATGAAACTATGGGAGCTCTTTCCTTTTTCTAGCAATAATGACTCTCTCTTCATCCTCAAGTTCTTTATTCCTATCAGTGGAATAATTATGATAACCGGTCGAGTAGCATGATTTTATAATGGAAAGGCAGTAGAGGCCATTCATTTATTAGTATAATAATGGTAGTAGGTGGCGACGCCATCTCCTTATCTATTATATCTATTTTGATCCTAGGTTTTTCCTATCTGCTTGGATCTATTGTATCCCGATTAGAGATACATAGATCCTTGAATTTAATTAATAATATATAATATTACAGTAGAGTACTAAGAAAGAGTGGAGTCAAGGGTGAAGAATTCTTGAGAGAAAAAAGGGATGGATTTGCAGTCGAGGCCTTACCGATCAGACAGGCGCATAGAAAAGAGGTTCGATCTCATACCCCTAGAACACTCAGGAGAGTCAAATCGGGATCAAGACTTGGTATTATCTCTATAACTATATATAAGATTACCATAGAAGAGTACTGGTTCATATCTCATTGGATAAGAAAGTAATATAATACCTATATTATACCGAACTAGACTGAACAAAAGAATAAATTTTGACCGATATAGGAAGCCAGAGAAAGCAAAGGGACAATCGGTATAATAGAGGTAGTAGAGAACCTGACTAGCCCAAGGACCTTTCATGGAAGAAGAATAAGTCAGTCAGACATATCAGATATAGATAGACTATATAGACAGACTATATGGTCTATCTATGCCTGATAAGAAGGGGACATCGGATAAACAAAGGGTCGAAGAAGAGTATGGGGGCTGGTACTGATATATATTGCTGAGAGGATTGGAAAGAGTTTGGTGTCAACGCATTACTTCTTTGAAACCTTCTTCAATAACCTTATAATAGTTTCCTCTGAAACATACGCCGACATCGAAGTACTCTACTCTATATAGTGCTAATTGATTCACCAAGAACTCAAATGGCTATAGTCAGTAGTACCTTTGGTAGGGATATAAGATGGAGATGGCCTATTTTGAAAATGACATAGATCGACTGCTCAGATGCCTGAGGATGAAGTATATCCCATGATGAAATAGCTTCAACCAGATGAGAGAGGCTCACATCATAGGGGTAGGAGACATTCAAATATTTCAGAACCAAGAATGGGATATTCACATAAACAAAAGGAGGAGATAGAAGAGATGAGAACTCTTAAACCTTATGAAATCATCTATGTGACCAATGTAAGCTTCAAAGAAAGCAAGGTTTGAAAACCAAGTGTCAATATAATCGAAGAATGCGGATTCTGAAAAAGAAGTTCTAAAAAAAATATACTCTTCTATATAATCATTTAAAGTTCACCACACACCACTATTCTTATTCTTAGTAGGGGTTTTGAAAGAGTGAACAGACCCCTGTGTCTTCTTTATAGTGTGTGTTCTACACGATATCAGTGTACTGAAGGTAGGTCTGATCCCATTGGCGAAGATATGTATGACAATATATGAAGCGTACTTAGAACCATTAGTACTCTTCCATTTCTATATAGGGAACCTATATAATTAATTGAGTAGAGGGGTTGGCCATTCAAAAACCACCAGAGCTCATATCTTGGCATTGGCACAAGAAGTCACGAAATATAAGGTTGGGCAATTGGGATGGTTCAATTTTCTCAGTAGTTTAAAAGATCTAGCATCTGTATTTGGATTGTTCCTAGTAGTTGATTGGGACACCTATGGCTTGACACCCTACTATGACATGAGAGCTCAGTACACTTCTAATAGTCTGATGTTGTGTGGGAATGGTGATACTAGAACAATAAAAAAACCCATCCTTCCAACCCCACTTCCATATCCCAATGGTCGAACTGAGGTCCTAATCATTTTTTCCATCAAGACACACGAGTATTCTCATTTCCACCAATAGCTATTGTAGGGTACCAGTGTAAAATGAGTATATCATCTGGATGATACCCTTGGCTGCTACATACCTAGTCAGTAATGTTCAAAGTATTGGATGGTGGAAGTGTGAATACATTCAGTTTGGAGTAACGAATGTCTAGTTTAGACATTGTTGACAATTTACAAGCATCAGGAAGAGTCCATAACTCTAATAGGCAAACCAATATATAGTGGTACGACATTATCATCTTTTGTTATTTCAAAATCAAATGATGTTATCCCAACTAATATTTAAACATCTCCCTAAAACATGGTCTACATCGTATTTCCTCTGTTGGTCTATCAAATGTGGTGCTTCATAGTTCTTCTTTGCTTCTCTAGGTGTATGGTGAGATCCCGCTGCTTACTCTATTTTAATGTTGGTCTCTTGATGGTGTTCCATTTTCTAATTCCAACCCAGATTGTTCCGTCTTGTAGGCATGTTCCTTCCATTTGGGAAAATTACTTCACCACTCATTCGATCCAATGCATGATGCTACCAGGCCTATCAGACCATCTGCACATTGTTGTTCGATTTTCATTCTATTGTTCGGTCATCTCCATGGTAGTCCTAGGCATTTCCATCTTTGATTCATGTCCCATATTATTGTCTATCGATTCCCACACTCAGGCTGCTGGTGCACCTTCGTTTCTATGGAAACTGACAGCATTGGGTCGCCTTTGTCTTTTTGACTTGGTCTTGCTACTTATCCTAGCTGCTAGAGTGACACCTCCCGAGATGGTATTCCAAATCATAGCAATTTTCACCTTCTATTCGAATTTCTATTTGGAGATTGATGGTTGGGGAAACATAGGCATATCAACTGGTATCCATCGAATAGTGTTGAGTTGGGGTATTGGTGCTCGAGAATTCTGGGAAGTGAATCACCCAACCATCAATCATCAACATTGTCCTTCGGGCGGGGGTGAGTTCTTCTTCCAATGATGGGGGTGATGACCAAATACAGGTATTTTATCATATAATGTCCTTTGGTATTGGGGGTGAGGTCTTCTTCCAACGATATAGGTATGATTGGGGAATGGATGGTTCCTCTCTATAATGTCCCAGTCATCCTTTGGAATGAGACAAGAAAGAGGTTTTAGGGGCAGTCTCTCTAGCGGTAGGTCATCCAATGCCACAACTCGTCGACCTGAAGGTGCAAGGGGAATGTCCAAAATGGCTACTCGACACCTGATTACTCTACCCTATAGACTGATAAGGGGAAATAATAATGTTATTTAGCATATAAAGTGTTCTGGATGGTACAAGGTGCACAGGTTTGACTATCAACTATACTCACTCGCTCGGTAAGCGTGTGGGATGATGGTGCCTTCTCGTATGCATCAAAAACTAGGATGAACCATGGTACCATGCATGCCTCCTTGACATTGTGATCACCCCCAAACACCCAACACCTTTCCTTGGACCAAGCTATACCTTCAGGGTTCTCTAGTTTCAACCACTCGTTTGGCTTTGTCTCCACTGGCTGCTTGGGCATGGAGGGTTCCTGGCCCTTTAGAAAGGGTCAGATTTTTGAACCAAACCATATAAGGTGATAATGAATATATAAGGGTTTAGAACTCAGCTACTCCACCCTATTCGGTTTGTTTGAGAACCATTAGATATATGTAGAAGATACTTATATATAACCTTATATATTCAATATAAGAATCAAGATTTCCTTAAATAGTCAGGACATTAGTGGTGATGGGGGGCCTTCAACACCTATGACAGTTGGTGGGGTGGTGGAATTTATATGCTATATACAAATAAAGTCCTCTTTACTCTTTATCCATATAGAGGAAGTACACCTGCAAATGGGTCATTGGCTGGCATACGAGTGTATAGTTCAACATGGGACTAAGAAAACAAGTTCCATGAGGTCATCAGAAAAATGGATTAGGGAATGGGGCATGCACTGTTGGTGTGGGTGAGCAAGGTTAGAGTGAAACGTCCAACCACCACACCATCCACCTATAGTGGGGGGCAAAATCCATGAATAGAAAGTGGTGACTGGGTAGGATGGATTGGGAATGAGTTGATGGGTTGATCGAGCTACCATGAAAGGATATTTCCATGGTTCAATCAAATGGGTGCGGGAGTCATTGGCGATGTAAATGGGGGCATAGATCGGAGTGAACAGAGACATCTGAATAGCTCTATCCACTCAATCAACTGAGAACATGGTAGTAGCTACAAGCGAGCACAATGGAGTGAGTGGGCTCATGCGGCTGGTAGGAATCAATAAGTCCTTGTCCACCTATCGGCCTATGGGTCCGGCATTTGGCCGCTCAAATTGAAAGACTATAAGGGTGAAGTACCGAGATACTGGAATTGTAGCGACTGTGCTAAAAAAGAATACAACCCCCCCCCCCCATTATAGTAGAGTGCTGATGACTATTAGAGTAGAGTATTGAGGGGTGACGATTTTAGTGTGGTTTGAATGGTTTGGAAGGATCTTCCCACGAAGGTGAAAGCCCTGATATTCATCCTAACCATTGACAGTGGATCCTTAATAAGTAGCATGCGGCATGATCAAATTTTGTATGGTCTGCGACAACCTACAACAACACGGGGAACCGCCCTCTAAAATGGTTGACGTACCGGATTCATCCATGACACTGATATCCCAATAGAAACAGTGAGGGGCATTTGAAATAGCACCCACTGCATTCCAAAGGGAGTGAAATAGAACCCCAATTCTGATGCTGGTCGGACAGTCGAAGAAGCGAGTAGCATGTCAGCGGCCGACACATTAACCTTATGGTCTTGCTAAATTAGAGTGGTTGGTCACTCACTCGATTCCAAATGGCGTACCTTTTGCATGATTGGTCATTGAGTCAATGGTCAATGCGGCTAGAGCTACTGGGTAATGGTGCCACTCTCCATTAGGATGTGATGCCTTTGGACCCGAAACTGATCAAGCTAGACATAGGTAGGTGGTCACTTGATAGTTGGAAATGGTGGATCGAGCCCATGTATGTGGAAAAATACTAGGACGATTGGTGTCTAGTAGTGATAGGCCAACCGAGATCATGGATAAATGGTTTTCCACGGAATCTATTTCAGTATTGAGAACATACAATCAAAATTCCCTGGGTAGAGGATACAGGTGCATTAGTATTGGAAATGGATATTTGATGCTAGGAGGTGTTCGACTCCCTGGGTAATCTATTCAAATACTGGCCGGGTATCAGTGGTGTAAGACAAACGGTGCAGTGCCATGATCCACTATCGAGAGGGATAGATCCCAGATCGTTAGCTAAGGTCTCCAAGAAACTATCTTAGTGTGCAAGGAAGTGGGGGTATCAGATTTGGTTCAAGTGGTCAACTTGGAAGCAGTCATACTGATGGTCAAAAGAGTCATAGCTCCATGTTCAAGGGAGAGTTCGAACTGACAATATCATGGGTCTAGAAGTGGTGCACCGAAGGGATGAGATGATTCCATCATTTTCCTTCATCCGTATAATCCATATAGTCAGATAATTCGAGTATTCAAGGATATGAAAACAATGGTGTTGTCAGTAGCGGGGCATTCTATTGATATATAGTTGGTCCTTGGATACTACGCCTCGGGTTTTCTCATAAGAGAGAATGCTGACATGAGTATACTATTTAGATCCTATTTCCACGGGGAGTGATAATAGTATATTAGGGTTTCAATGGGTGGTCGGATGTGTTGAGTGAATCATTCCCTTAGCTCTCCTTTTTCTGGTGGCGGTACTCGAGAGTGAGAGGTGTATTAAACTAATAGTGAAATTCTGATGAACATGTCCACATGTTTGAAGTACCAGTTGGTGGTGTACTTTATATATGGACTTTATATGTTAAATACCAATAAAGTCATGACCCTTCCATGGTAGTTCACTATTAGAAAAGTATTAACCATGTGCCTCAAGGGCACAGGGTGGAGTTCATCAGTACTCTTCTAATAATGTTGATAGACTATTAGAACAGTAATGAGGATTCCCCATGAAATGGTTGGGTGCTTGGAGAGATCAGGTACTCTTCAATAGTTCACTATTAGAAGAGTACCTAAGCTATTCAGCAATGCTAGAATTGGGCATATCGCACATCTGAATCGCATATACATGTACATATACATATACAAATAAATAAATATATACATATACATATACATATACCTATACATATACATATACATATACATGTAAATGTACATATGCATATACTTATACTTATACTTATACATATACATATTTATCTACATATACATATACATATACATATACATATAGTAGCTGGGGGTTGAGATGCGCAATGGGAAATGAAAGGTTAGAATCACCACCATATGGTTGAAGTACCAGGTGACTGGTCATCGGTTTCATGGCTCATTCACTAAAACCACCTCATGAATATAGGGGTAGTGGACACTATATAGATAGATTACATGACTCTTCTAATAGTGCTACCACCTTTTACATGGCACTGTTGAAGGTGGGGGCAGTTTCGACTACACTATCTAATAGTAATATGATACTTGTTGAGGGAAGTTGGTATAATATAAGATGTAGAGGTAGTGGTAATAGGGAAAATGAACTCCAACCATTCCGTAAGTTTGGATGGTGGAAGTGGTTGGGCTATGGCAAGTATAAACTGGATGCAACTATGAGTCGATGAGTCGAATCGTGCCGGAAAAAAAATGATTGTACCAAAAACGGACACAGGTGCACTAGTAGAGTATACTATTTGGCATGTGAGAAACCCATTTGGATGGAACTCTGAAAGCGATTGAACCACTAGTTGTGTCACAATTAGAGTAGAGTACCGAGGATAGACCAATCTCATTGAATCACCTTTGGTCCATGCATCCATTAGGTGGGGAGCGAGGTAGCGACTGTTTATTAAAAACACATAACTCTACTAAGAGGTCGACCTACGTATCAATTCTAACACCTGCCTGGGGATACAAAGGCTGATGCAGTTGGGTACCGAGTGAAGGGTGCCCAGCCGTATCGACCAAGTGGTAAATAGAGGCAGTAACCCTAACTGTTTGAAGGTAGTGAAATGCCTTGTCGCATAAGTAGCGACCTGCACAAATGGTGTCACGACTGCCCAGCTGTCTTTGAAATGGAATCAAGTGAAAATGAACTCTTGGTTTGGATATCGAGCTCCCCATAGGTAGATGGTAAGAACCCATGTATCTTGACTATTCACTTCACGGTGATAAAGACAGCTGAATGCCTCATAGGATGGTAGTAGTGATCTTGTCTCCTACCGCCACCGCTCCACCGGGCCACTCGTTTGGTCAATGCCCAATGCACTAACATCATGAGTGACTAATATATTCTAATACTTAAGACTCACCAATTCCACTATAGGAAAAATTGGTACTTATATATATGAATTATTAAAGGAATATCCACTAAAGTCTCCAGACGATTTAAAAATAGGTGCGGAAAGAGGTTCCGCCATTCAACCCCCTTGTTTCAAGGTTGCCCACTACCCTGATATGGTCACAGGGTAGACCAATTAGGTGAAATAGAGAGTGTCATATCAATATCGTGGTGGTCTGGGTGGACTTTATATGTGGGTATGATCTCTATATGGTCATAGGAGTTGTCATTGTGACGGATATAGGATGATACCTCGGTTCATCCGCTTATTAATTCAGTTCAAGTTCATGTCTTGGGAACAAAGTGAGTTTGGTAGTTTATCTAGGGTGGATGCATCCTAAAGAGTAATAGGTGGTGTGAAATGGCCTAAGACACCCAACTCTACCGGGCGCGTATTGGTGTTCAATGCCAGACTGCAAGATGGCACAACTCGAGCCGGGATAGACAATTAAAAAGTAATCTGAGCTATAATCCATAGTGAACCGGGAAGTTCTATGTATTTGGGTAGTCATGAAATGAATCACAAGTACTCCACATATAGTAATCTGATAAAACCCAAGTTCTCGGATCGACAATTTCATTTAGCACCTCGATGACGACTCATCACCTCCTGGGGCGGAAGCTGGTCCCAAGGGTTCGGTTGTTCGCCGATTCAAAACAGTGGTACGTGAGTTGGGTTTAAAACGTCGTGAGACCGTTCAGTTCCAATCTATTGTGGGGTCATGAGAATGGAAAGGGACACGCCCTAGTATGAGAGGACTAGGATTGAGTGCGGGGCCAACCCATTGTGAGTTGTAACCCGGGTGGTGGTATTTGGTGCAGCTACATTTTTGGAATCATCTCTATTGGTGGTTGTCACTGGTGGATGGATATAGGAACGCCACTTCGACTCATTCTCAGACTCGGTAGAAAAACAGTACCTGATCGGATAGGAAATATGTGAACCATTCCTTTTGTCACTCGATCTTTCTCACCTGCAGTTGAGATTGGGGATCTGTCATGGAGTAAGAATATTTGTATTAATCGGAAAGCTAGCTAATAGGTGGCTCAGAGATCCTGGTCCACCACCCCACTCAGGTACTCAAGTCGAACCACCATGTACACTACAATATTTCACCATATCCAATACATCCGTCATGAAAAAAAAAGATGAGTCAGATGGCCAACGACACTGGAACCATGAGAACTGGTTGAGAATGCATCCGAGTCATGGTCTGGTCGACCTTGGTGCTAATGCACCTTCTAAACCGACGATAGTAGGCTAATTCGGGTTCATTAGTATAATCTGTCCAGGTAGTCTTCAATATAGTCTATAAGTGGACCACTATAAGCACCACTATAGGTGCCATTTTTTGTGCTTATAGTGGTCCGACTATATTATATTGGTGCCTCATATGGTAGTCGATGGTTCAGGGGTTCGATGATGGATATGGTGGTGCTGTAATTGGAGTTGGAGGTACTATACTAGACTAGTAGTAGTAGTAGTATGACTATGATTGGCTAGTGGAATGGCATTTTCATGGTTGGGTTGAGGGTGGTCAGTTTGGAAGAGAATGGTGGTTGGAAACTATATATAAGAGTACACGTGGTGTGGTCGAATGTCAAGAAAGGTTGAATATCCGGGTAGTTGACATGTCAAAAATGATACAATAGACAGTATGGGACTGGGTCAAGGTACTTTTCTATAACTATATATAAGAGTACCATAGAATATGAATAGGGAAGATGGATGTGGCGATCGGGGAGACTTTGGCTTACATGAACTCATCTCTAGCATCGGACTGAGCGGAAAGGGAAAGCAGTGCTTCGAAAGCCAAACAGTCTTGCTTCCCCCGTTCCCATAATGTTCCACCTTCACAACCAATGTTGTTTGAGTGAGTGTA
The DNA here is from genome assembly GCA_963277665.1 of Viscum album. NCBI lineage: Eukaryota > Viridiplantae > Streptophyta > Magnoliopsida > Santalales > Viscaceae > Viscum > Viscum album. The sequence continues at coordinate 1,008,808,920 of OY728128.1, read as the reverse complement.
CTAGAGGCCAATCATCAAAGCTCTAGCATACTACTAAAAGTCTATTATAGTGGTGCATGTGTGATTTCTGAAAGGTTTTTGCTGGACACTTCCCCACTCACCAGTACTATATATATAAGAATACTTGAGCATTTCTCAGGTGGTTCAGTGGAACAGTGCTTCTAATTTTGATTAGGTGGATCTTGCACTCTTGAGTTCCACCCTATAGAACTCCACCACCAAATCACAAGTGTTAGGGTCATATAGAATGATCCAGACTATATTGAGTAAGTACATGTGACCAAGAATGAAAATACCCAAGGTACCTTACCATAAAGTTTAAATACTGAGATAGGGGTTACGTTGAGGTGCTCGAGGCCAACCACCAACTGAAAAATAGCCTTCCAACTGGTGAAACATAGACACTTGATTCTTGACCCCACCTGGTATTTATATATATTAAGGCCTTTTCCTACTATATCCCAAATCACAAATCACATAGCGGTACGATTGATGTCATCTCATGACAATAATTTTTTTAGGGCATTCGGTGATAGGAATAGCCAAACAACTCGACTTCAGTACTTGAACTATGACATCCACCCTAATATATAGGGTGATGATCTGTTCGATAAACATGTGGACTATGCCTCAGTACTCTACTCTAATAGTGGCGAATCACACACTAGAAAGGAGATCTCTGCTGAGGAGTGGGGTTTTGGTAGTCAGTATAATATAGGTAGTAGACTTGAATTCCTGAAAACTGATTGTGATATTGGGAATGAATGGAATGGGGCTGGTGTTACAATAGCCTGGAGGACTCCCAGCTTATCCATTCCAAGAAGGTGTGATGAGACCATGTATCCATTGTCGCCTTTTGGAAGGTGGTCCAGTAGAAAAGCAGCAGAGCATGGTGTTGTGATTGAGATGGTAGTTGGGGGTTGTGGTTTGGAGTGGGTGGATCCTCAGTACTCTTCTAATAGTGTGGAGTCCTTCAACTGTCAAGGCCGTGACATCCACCCCATTGGAGTGTGGTCATACCCTTGAATGGAAATATAGTACATCGAGAGTACTAGGCATAACCAGATTAATTGATTCTAATAGTCGATGACCTGAGGAGACTAAAACAATTATCTTCATTCTTACCTACCCTTTTGAGGCTAGGTATTGAGTTTGTTCCTGAAAAGGAATAAGGAATCATGGGTTTAAATATCCTATTCCTTGAGAAAGATTAGATCAAGCATAAGGGCTTCCCTAGTCGAATAATAGGGCCTCTCAATAGAAGTTAGAGAAAACACTCTTTGTCAACGATCCCTTTAGTACAAAAATGCTTGTGTAAGAAAATAGATGGTTCTTTTATTAGTACAGCAATGGATTCTCCCCGCTGGTGCATTAATGAGAGAAGGACAACTTACACCTCTTATTCCACACCTAATTGTGTACGAAATATTTTTATTCCTCCCTCAACAGGGATAAAAACCTCTTCTTGTGGTGTTGGTAGTTGAAAATGGAATAATGCGTATTTGGATTTCCATATCAAAAGCCTATACTTCTCCTTCCACTTTGACCCATCAGTATCATGGATTAGATTCACACCTATAACTGCAATGAAAGCTATGCTTGATTATCTTACTTATGAATAATCAGTTCAGTTCACATAGACATCTTTCCTCGGCTATGACACATCGATCATGGAAAGAAGGACCTAATCTTATTGGCTATGAAACACATTCCTTGCTTGATTTTGAGAAAAAATGGGTGCATTCTTCCACTGATCACTATCCCTTTAACTCCTCTCATCTCGATTCCCAGAGCCCCAATTACGTAACGACCTTCCCTAAACCAGTTTATAAAGGGACTTGGCGAACGAGCTCTTCCCGTGCATTCAGAAGACCTTATTGGGACCGAACCAACCCATCGAAGGAGAATAACTATAATGCTCGGATCCCTTCATTTAGGAAATATATTTTTCCTATCTTCTCTCATCTCTCCCAATTAAACATGCTCTCTCAAACCAAAAACATATATAAAATGTCTCTTTCCTATTCGGTTTAAGCCCGTTCGAGCCATTCGATATCTTCACTTCACTCTCCTATTTATTTCTTTGTACTTGCTGCTTGCCCGACCATCTATATTCCTTATATTAAGTGGATATTCTTCTACATGAATCATTTCCAAACCAACTGTTCATTCTGTATTTACCTCATTTATTGGGGTGTTTTGAGATATGTCCCTATATAAAGCACATGGATACCCCGTCATTGGGTACATAATAAGATAAATAAGTTCCAAGAAAATGTGATTCCTCCGAAACAACAACAAGAGACAAAGCATCGGGTCCTGGATAAGATGTAGTAGAGAGAAACACTGCAAAGAAGTGAAAAAACTACTTCGCTTTCTATCAGATTGGGAAAGATTGATTTCATGTATACCACGATGAGAAAGCAATAAAATATAGGCCATCCGGAAGAGGAAGAAATGTTGATGCTTCTTAGTTCACATGACTTCAATCTCGTTGTGTGGGGATGCTAGGAAGAAAAAGGTGGAATATATAATGGGTACATTACTCATGAATCTCCCTTTTTTCTAGTATAGGGCTCCGCCCAAAGAAAGAAGCAATCATTTCAATTAGCTAGGTCGGCCAGGACTACCAAAAGAAAAAGATCATTCATTGAATGAGAACTCTCTAGCTCTATAGATAAGAATTAATGAATCTACATGGTAAAGTGATTCAAAAGGTTATTGGTCCCACTGTCAGTCGCCTTAGAGTTAGCGTGTAGATTAATCTCATTACTATAAACAGAAAGGGGAGAGCTATGTAACTACTACCTCCACAATGCATGCCATCCCAGAATTATCTCAATTAGAAAAGGGGACTTTACAATGAATGCTTTAAATGCTGCCTTAAGAGAAACCCTGAAAATGTGAAAGGATATAGATGAGGATACCTTCAAATCCTTAGTTTTTCACAAAAACCACAAGGAAAGGGATAATGAGCACTAAAAAAGAAAAAACTAAAACTAGTCAACGATGGTTGATCCCCTATATATGGGGGTCGAGTTATCTTCCAATGATGGCTGATTAAATATACTTATAAGGGAATCCAATTTCTACATCGATACACCCCGACCACGTGTAGGGAGGATTTCAATCAATATAGGTCGTAAGACATTCCAGGTTTATTTATAACAATGCCGGTCCGATGTTGCTACCTTGAAATTCCAAACAAAGGCGCTTTATCCACTCTATCTTCTCCCCAAACTACTATCTAGGTCTAGATCCTATCTAGCACATACTTTCATCTGTAATTATAGAGAGGGCTTGATGAACACCACCTCCTAGTTAGTGATGTGGAACATGCCTCCTTTTTTGACGTATCAGATCTGGTACCCTTCTATAATAATATATGAGAGTACCGTAGAAAAATAATAGTCTATGCCTAAAGTCCATATTTAGAAATGCATCCTCACTTCCCACCCTATACATTTAATGATAACCAAACCCGCTTCAAGGTTGTAAAGTATTTCTTTTATGCATATTAATTAATAATATACAGACCAAATATCCACGACGAAATCCTTTGTGGGAAGGATTGCTGACTCATGATTTACACCTCTCTCCACTGCTTCTTAGAAGTTGACTGTGAGATTATCAATTTTTCTATTACTAAATAGTTTTCTTTTCTGTGCAAGCTTGTTAAACTATTCTAGTATAGTATTACCATATTGTAATCCCTTTTTTCAGATACACAAAGAATTCAGGTCATCATTAAATGACACAATCATTATCTGAGGGCCTATGATCATCCAAAAGCAGTACCTGGTCCTAATAATAAAAATCCACACTTACTGGATACGACTTCTTTTGTTCAAGCAGAGCATCAACAATCATTTTTGTTTACTAGTATAAACTAATATAGATGAATCTACACATCCATTATTCTAGGAGAGTAATACAAGTACTTTTTCTTTACCTGGCCTTCCAATCCCACTATTAGAAGAGTACTGACAGTCTAGTCCATGAGTGTATAGAGGAATTGGTCTAGCACATTACCTAAAAAAGCAACTACCTATCAATCATATTAGACAAATTCCATATCAATAGAATATAAGGTATCATATTCATTAAATTTCTAAGGGGATTGACTAATAGCCACTTCCTGTTGTTTGATTTTCTATTGATTTCTTGTATCAACATGGACATCCACATGAGAGTTGTACCCAGTAACTGTTCTCCCTTCACTATCGGACCTTCTTATGACTTATTTGTTAGCACCTAGAGGCATAAAACATGTACTATTCTATATAGTCATTCTTATTTAATGAAAATATTAGCACCACCTGAAAATTCCAGACGATCATTCAAGATTATCCAAATTTTAGAACGTGTATGCAAGACATGAAGTCTTAGTAGTTCTCCCTCCTATCGGCATATGTTAATGAAACTGAACCCTTCTCTTCTCCTTTTTGTGTGACTGGCCTACCTACAGAATCTCGAATTTCATACCTATTAGAGTAGAGTAATAAAGGTGTTGGACTTTTTTTCTCTCGGAATCTATGAACGTAACTTCCTGTTATAGTATATGGTCTTAGAGAAAGATCAGTACTCTAATATAATAGGTTGGTCTTGGGAATAACAAAGACAATCTCTCTTATGGATTAATCCAATATCCAAAATAGTCAAATATGATAAAATGGGGAAAGTTTTAGATTCCATAGTTCACATAGTTCACTGAGGGGCGGAGCAGTGCCGAAGGATTTCAGTATAATATTTGTAGTAGTAACATATGGATTGGAATGATTTGCAGACCATATATCCTTGAGCATGTTGGCTCATGTGCATTATTTTTAATGATTTTATTTATTCTAATAATTTTGATAATTGTTTCATGGTGGTGAATGGTTTCATGGAAAAGGTACTTTTTCATCTCCTTAGCCCTTATAACCCTTCGATATAAGTAGAAGATACTTATATATTGAGGGTTTAGAACCCGACTACGTCACCCTATTTGGTATTCGGTGATACTGAATATATAAGGGTTTAGAACTTGGCTACTTCACCGTATTTGGTTTCTAAATAAAGGGTCGGGAAGGAAGAGTTTTCACGTTTCACCATTCACTCTTACAGACAGAGCTTAACTAATTTATACTAATGGTCCCAAAGTTCCCTTGTTGTATTTGAAAAACTTCCCCAATATTTATGTCAGACTCGTAGGAGCCCAAAAACCAAAACATTACGCACAAAGTGACATAAAATAAAAAATAAGGATGAAGTAAGATGACGTTCTACAAATTTTTCATTTGCTTGTAGATCCCCGCATCACCGCTTGGGACAGGTACTTTTCTTATATAGTTTAGAGTAGAGTAATGATTTAAGTACGACATTTCACCACTCACAAATAAGGGAATGTATGTGTGGAATATAGGTATATATGTACATGAAACAGTTGAATTAAAACATTAAAATATCAAATACATTGACTGAGGGTCTCAAACAGAGGTATTTGCCGATACGATAGGTTGATTGATGTTGACCTAGGCATCAATCCAAATCTTCATTTTGAAGACAAGGGATCTAGTCTGACTTAAATAATAATCTAATATTCTATATAGGTACTCTTTTATATAGTCTATTATAGAATACCTGGACACTATCGACTAAGTCAGCTTGTACCAGTGCTCGTTGCCTAATGCTCTACCTCAACACCTGCAGTACCCTTTGGCTCCAATGGCCTAACAGTTTGGGAACAATCATGTACTAGACACAATAGCATCATTTCAAGGGAATTGGTGATTATGTACTATTGGGGATCGTAGGGTGTATCCAGGAAGTGGGGTGACCATCATCGGTTGAAGTACCACCATAGAACACGGGTAAGCAGAGTCAATCTAGTACGAGAAATTTTTTAGAGCATTATTGAGATTAGCAGTAATTGTGGCCATGTGGGCGAAACTATATGTGCAGTATCAGATATATGGGACTATGTTATTGGAGTTGTAGCATGATCATCATATGGTTGATCAAAGAAGGATGGTGAATAGGTTATATGGGAGCAATAGGCGGAGAAGGGCTCCAATCATGGAACCCCAAGATCTATTCATGGAATGCATTTGACCACTGAACCACTTAAGTTTTCAAACATAGTTTTTGTGCTGAAATGATAGAATATTCAATATAAATGGTCAACCAGCCATCTAATTCAAATAGGAGTTTTCCTAGGGAGACAATACTCATCTCTCCCTTTAGTACCCCTTTTCCTCTTCCCATGCGTACGTCTTTGGGTTTTTTGGTCAATGGAACCACTGCTCACACTCGAGACCATATCTTCACTTTCAGGCAATAGTGGACGATTGAACTAGTAGTTGATTTCAATTATCGAAATGATATCTGGGAAAAACCAGTAGTATTAGTACCATATCTGCCATAAGTAAGTTGTGTTCCGTGTTGGGTGCTTGCCATGTTCTTGGCCATATAGCATTACCTATATATAGTTGTAGTTGTTGAGATGGTCACTTGGATGGTCGTGATTATGACCTGTGTGGATTCTTGTTGAATGAAATCCATACATTCACCCCAAGAATTCCATATCAAGTTTCTACAATAATATCAGCATAATCGAAATTGGACTCGAGCAAGCCTCTTTTGTATTTTCCCACAATGAGGACTTTATTTCAATCTATGGTTTCCCTATGAAATCGACCATCACACAAGAGACGGAGCCACATGATCCTCTTAGGTGAATTATAGATCAATAGAGAACGAGAGATGCTTGTAGTGATAGAATGAATGTTTCAGTTTTTCTGTTGTGGGAGAAGGGATACATCTTGAGCGATGAATGATGCACTTTAATTTGCCGATTGGAGCTTGACTGAGTCTAGAAGTGAAATAGTTGTTAGGGTTCTAGACACCAAGAGCCTCATATTTCAGTAGTGCCAAAATGTGTTCCAGTAGTTTAATCACACCTTTTGGATGCTCGATAGCTTCTCGATTCACATCATCAACCATTCCATCAAACCAACTCAACCAATGCATAGAACTAGACATTCCTAAACTATCTCCTTTTCCATGAGGTTCTCTACCATTTCAGTGTATACTGAACCCCATGCTGCAGTGATGGGATCATCAACGAGTGCTTCTCGAGTGATGTCTTGAGCTCCAAGGAAAGCATATGGGATTTTTGTTCCCACTCACTTAGAGTTGATTTGGTGGTTCTCTCCCCCTGGAGTAGTACTTCCCATTCAACCGATAGTGTGTGTTCCACTCCAATATTGATTTGATCTTGTACGATCATTGAGATTCCCTCTCTTCGTTCCACTGTAATGTCCATTTCCAAAACTGTAGCTAGGCCATGTTCAAGGTGATGTTCCATCATAACAGTTGGGGAGACATGAAACAAGTGGTTGATCTTATGCAATACATATTTGAGGACCGATGAACTGATTGACTCGGGCACTGCTGGGTTGCTCTAGGGGTAGGCTGCCCAATCATTGCCTGGTCTGTTCAACTGGATATGTGGGAGATGGAGTTGGATGATGGAAAATGATATGTTCCACTGCATTTGAATCAACCCATCGTAGTATTGTTTACATCTTACATCCTCCCTATCGTCTCGAGTTGTTCCATTACTATCCCCCACCATGTCTAGTTTGAACTCCATCTATGCCCCCAGGCCGAAGTCCATTTCAACCGAACGGTCGGTATAATATAGTTAGTAGTTTTGGATCCTGAAGTGCTATGTTTTTTTTATAAAACCCTAATATGAATGACGATACTGCCTTTCAACTGCAAAAGGTGGAGCGAGTCGTAGCCATTTCCGGTGAAAAATTAAATGAAACGAGGTTCTTTTGGGACATTAGAGTGGAATCAATATTACTAGACAAGAGCCAACACAGGTCTGTATCGAACCACATTGGATATCCAATTCACATCTTAAAAAAATGCATGCCTATGATAATAAGAGATGCATTCAAAAACCTTTGCTATTTTTTGTCCCCTTTTCCCTATGGCCAGGTATTCTTCTTATATAGTTATATAATGTCTACTTGTCGATATCTAGTTATTTCCCTTAAACCCTCTTGCTACTTCTTTTCCATGGGCGAATAAATCAATTCATTAGGTTATCCGACCCAATTAAGTTTCCCCCACATATAAAACCCCCCATGACATTACAAAGCATCACCACTCACAACTCACACTATTATAAGAGTACTGAATGTCGTGCTATTAAACTACACCATAACAAAATTTAAATATAATCATCAAGAATCAGAAAAAGTAATGTCTCCGGGGCTCAATCACTAAGGGGAGGGGGTCACACATGAAAGGGTGAATATGGCCCTATCTAAATCTTAAATATAAGTAGTATATAGATGAATCAGTCAACCACCATCCACTCAAGAACCATTGGGAAGTCTATTTTGATCGAGTACCGTAGTTCACAAGTCAGAGTACGCAGCAGGATACCCCATCCCCCATTATATATAGTCTATAAGGGTATCACCCTGGATCTTCAACCCCCCTTCCTAATATCATTAATTCCAGACATTTCACACCAACTCCATTCCACAATGCCTGATTGGGTTTTCAGGCTCCCAGTGATGACCACTATTAGAGTAGAGTACTGACAATGGTGAGCCCCCTGCTAAACGACACCAAATTGAAAACATATTTTTCAAAAGGCATCTGGGGTAGGTGTGTTCCCGGTCCCCCTTCGCATATTGGATCTATCAATGGGATTATTGGAGTAGAGTAAGGACTCACCTTACCACTGGACTTTCTTGCACCCCATTCACCATCAGGGTACCTGGGGGCACATGGCTAGAGTTGTGGTCGGGCATGACTGGATTTGGGTATGAGATGCTTTCCTGACCTAGTTGAGTTGAAGTTCTATATTGGCAGGTAATTAGTTCCCAATTTCTGCTTCTGTTCTATGAATAGATAGAATATGCAGTCCCTGTTTGAATCAATTCTATCCCATTTTCTAGTTGAGCATAAAAATTAGGATTGGATTCTCTGTTAATCTTTTTCTAGTGATGGTGTACGCGTGGGTTCTCTAGGAAACTATGCATCCAGTGGGTGGGTTCGGTGAAAGGTCAGTACTCTACTCTAACAGTCCTCCCTTCCGGAATAGCATGGAAAAGGTATAATAAAGGTAGTATAGCATTCTGACCCTAATGGTGCCATAAGCCATACCTGGACGAAGGTGTGGTGGTGTCGACTCGTACTCTACTACCTATATTATACCAATAACCATGCCATTTACCCATTGAGCTGGAAATATGGGGAGGATCAACAGATCACTCATCCAAGTCTACGCAACTAGTAGAACGATTGCAGCATTGGCCCTCAGGAAATATATATCTATATCAGGAGCTACTTCACCCAGTTTTGTAGCCACGTTTCCTATTCAATCATCACCACCTTCCAAATTTCAACAAAAACTCCAATATAGCTAGGTACATGATATATTAGGGTACCATCTCTGCTAGTTTGATGCCCCTCAGTACTCGACTCTAATAGTACTACTACCTATATTATATCAAGTTGTGCCCACAGGTACTGATATATATTGACCATGCATTCGTGACCACTGCCACATGTACACTTCAATATGGTGTAGGTCATCCAGCCTGTTTGAAGGAGGAATATTCCAATTGAATGTTGGGTTGTCAGTATTTGTGTTTAGCAGTTGTCATATGGTAGTGAACATTGGGTGGAGAGGTTAGTATAGGTTGCTTGACAATCAGCATGGACCAAAAGGTACAAACCACTTTGTACTGTCTTTTGACCTCTTATAATATAGAGTAGCATGCCTTATATGACCATACCTTGAAGGACCTGGGATACATTTAGTATCTTACTATCTAGATTATATGGATGGAGGACCTGGACCATCCAACCACTGTGTTCCAAGTCTATAAATCGTTGTTTTTTAGCCAGCCACTAGTTTCACTTTTTCCTAGAGGTTTCTTTGAACTTGTATTGGGAACTCTTATGCCAAGGGTCCAGGCCATGTCTAGTATGAGGCATTTATTGTTCACCTTGAAGTCTAGACTAGACCTCCAATTCCCCTACCTTGTTGGTGCAGGTTCCCATCTATCACACTCGCTACTGATCCATCCATATATAGTGGGTTGTTTTTGTCATTCGCTCGTCTCTAAACAAATTTGATTCTGAAATCCACTTAAGAACATTGTCACTATTGAAAACCTCCATTTCCATCCCTTTTTCCATTGTCCCATCATTTCAAAACCCAACTTCAATTTCCTCAATGAATACTCTGGGACCCCCATCATCTCATATTATTAAGGTCATTTTTTCCATCTGTACCAATTATCTATATAGAAGAGTACCTGGTTATATAATACCAATAACATATATTGATATAGATTTATTTTCCCTTGTATTGATATGATATATATTTGACAACTTGACTTTCAAAGGCTTCTTGGTATTCCATCAATCTGATCTGATATTGAATTCGAAAGATCTACCACTGTATTTTCTCATCCTTTCGTTTAATAAGGTTTTTATAAACATGATCTATGAATGGCAATGATTTAAAGAGAGTTATGACTCCAATTATACCTTCCATTTAGGATAGCGGTTCACCACCTACTCTGGTATTAGCCCCTTGGATCAGCTATTCAGTATGGGTAGTAGTTGCAATATCATTTGTGATGTAGTCCTCCATGATAGTCACCAGTCATTGAGAGGAATGACATCATTGCTAGTTAGTGTTCCTAATCTAATCTATGGTAGTGAGGAGGGCTCATGGAAGTTAAGTATCAAACTATTAAGAAAGCTGATACTTATATATAAAATACTCTTCTATTACTATATATAAGAGTATCGTAGAGTATATTACTAAGATGCCTGATATGCCGACCCCCCATATCTCTCTGTACTATCGTAAATAGGATCTTGGGGGGACAGACGATTCTTCAGCTGTAGGTTATCTAGTATAGGAAAAGTAGAAAGTCTATATTGTTATTGAAGAAGCCTTTCTTCAAAATAGGTTGATAGTTGATCGAGATAGAATCCTTAGAGGGGGAGGCTATTCCTGCATGCTATTCTTCCAAAGCTGACAAGTCAACAGTACTCTACTCTAATAGTGGTGACTCTAAACTATTAGAGTAGAGTACTGAGTGTGTCCATTATGGGAAGAAGATGGGCCTGGTACTGATATATATTAAGTGTTTCAAGCATGCATGACATCTCCAAATCACATAGATAGGAACAGAGTGACAACAACAGAGATGAGGTTTTTGTCAAGTCTCACTATTGACTGAACTGGACCAGGAACATCAATGAGAGATATTGTTCCCCTCTACAACCAGTTCATTAAGATCCCCCGTGGAAGATCTAAGACCATGCTACTATCTAGCATCGAGATGTTTACCTTTCCCTCACTATCCGCCTCATCCACCCCGACACCCTTTACAATACTCTACTCTTATAGTCTTCTGGTGTTTCTCAATTCGTGAACATGGTGAGTGATATATGACATTGCATAGATCAAGTAATGTATTATATCTGATGATCAGAAATCATGAAATCTATCCCATACCATTCTATGGGATATTGAGGTTCGAATCCTGTCCCCACATCATCACTTGAGATGTAGGGTTCACTCATTCTATTGAGTCCTTTTTTATAGAATAACTCATCAGTTGAGAGATGCATCATTCGATATTCCATCCTACTATAAGGCACCCACCTTTGGTAGAATTTTCACATGGTGGAAATGACTTTCCAGTTGTATGAGTGGTGTACGGTTCATATGGGCACCTACCGGAAATCAAGAATATAGCGGGTATTGGAATGGAATTGTAGTGGGTTAAGATAGAATCAATTTTCCGTACTCTTTTAATAACTAAAAGGAATAATTAACTGAAGAGTAGTGACGTTCAATGAGCAACTTGGAAGCATTGTATTGGAATATGAATTTGAGCATGGGGGGACACTAGTTTGATGTCATTGATGGTGGCATGACTCAACTACGATTTTCCTTGGATGACAGAGTCAATTGAGTAGTGGGGGAGTTGGTGGGATATCTCTCCATTGGTAGTTCATGACCCAACACAACTATTAGAGTAGAGTACTGACAATATATATATGTACCAGAGGGTACGATACACATTCCGTTGGTTCCCCTTGGGAATTGGAGGGGTTAACTATTAGAATATATTAGTCTCATTCATATGACTCGATTGATTTGGCCATCCGTCAATATACATTAGTACTATCCCCTACCACCACTCAAGGAGAAAAATCATGTCTGGTTGTGGCCCTGAGATGAAATCCATATCCACTAGCATCATCCTTGAACCAGAGCTAGGCATGGGAAAGGAAAGGGCAGGAAAATGGGGGAATGAATGTGAGTGGTTCAGCAACAGTGAGATCGATCATGGTCAACGTTCTACATGACTGTCATGGGGGAACCAGTTGAGACTATTAGAGTAGAGTACTTAGGGTCATGGTCAATATATATATCTGTACCATTTGGTTGGACGGTTCTATTCAACTGACCTTCGGTGAAAAATCCCATTTGCGTTGATGGTGCTGTAATGATGGAACGGTTTCATTATTCATTTTTCCCAGTTTCATTTCTAACTACTCGAAGTGATGAATTTGGAAACACCTTTTCTTTTTGGATCCTGATGTCTGCATATCTTGGTTATTCATTCCATCAGTCACCGAATCACTTGACCGGTCATTTCCAGTTATCCAAGTATGGATTTATTCTCTTCAATCTCTCAGGTACTTGGGTTACTCACGATGGTAGTATAATATATGCGTTTCTTCTCCTACGGTCTATTGTATTCCTTTCATGATTTTCCAATGTCATCTTGCATGTCAGAATGCCAACATCTATCTTACAGCTTGGGGAACGAGGGGGTTGAACTACACTAGCAGTTGGACCCAGCAGCAGCGTTTCAGTGGCCGTCATTCTGTATGGTTCCCATTGCTTCCCTTGGGGTCTAGGAAAGTGAGTTAGGGAAAGCTTATTGTGAAATATCAATATGTTATGGGAGTGGATAGAAAAAGGAATTCCATTTGTTCCTTGTTTGTCACTGTTCGGGATTCTGAAATTGGATAGTCTGACTCAGTTCTTAGGAATTTGGCACTATCTTCTCACTCTACCTGCGTATTGAACATGCGGTTGGGGAATGTATTAGTTGTTGTTTGCACCCATGTTGATAGCATTGGAGGATAAATTTGTATTTGGAGTCTGGGGTGTTTGTATCGAGCCATTAGACGAATTAAATCCTGTGACATTTGATCTGGTATCATCAATCAATCCCCCAAGAATCTATTGGGGTGCCCTCACAAACTGTTTTTTGGATAGCATCATGATATCTGACCAATGGGATTTGAATGAACATCATTGTATTTCCAATAGAAACAATAGAGTGGAATTGAACTGGTGTTATTGCTACACATTCGGTACAGTCCGAGGGAGCATGGAATTGAACTGGAGGCCTTGGGACCATCCATTCAATACACCGATGGGGACGAAAAAGAAGATTAATTCCTCAATAGTGAATCTTGGCCATTTCAAGTACAGGAGTTCACATACCAGGTCCTCTAAAGACCAGGACATCCCTGGCCAGAAGACTCACCAAGTCATTACCAGATCTGACTTAAGATATGATAAGTATCCCAATGAGCGACTGGGATACTTGAAGTATCCCAGTGAGTGCCTGGGATACGTGAAGTATCCCAGTGATCACCTCAGATACGTGAAGTATCCCAGTGAGTACCTGGGATAAGTGAAGTATCTGAGTGTGTACCTAGGATACGTGAAGTATCCCAATGAGAACATGGGAAAACCTGGTCGTGTCATCCAGGAAGGTACCCCATTGGAGTGTGGTCAGACCTGGGAATGTGCCCAAGAAAAACCTAGGCCCATATCTCATCTCATTGTCATCAAACTACCAAATCCATTCGAAGAGCCCTCAAATCAATGAGACTAACTCAATGGAAACTGTAGGTGTGCTGTAGGTGCAAGGGAATGGTTGGAGTGCTTGGAAGTGGGTTCAGACCAGTCGATGTTGGAATTTTCTATTTGGACATGTTGGTCATTTCACACTATGGGAATCATGATAGGAATTTGGTGGGCTCATCATGAATTAGTTTGGGGTGGTTGATGGTTTCGTGATCCCGTCGAAAATGCATCTGTCTGTTCTTGGATTATTTCTACCTCTTCTCTTCATGTAGTGAATCATCCCATTCTTGCATGGTGGTCCTCACTACTCAGCATATCGAAATGAGTGGTCTGTCTCTCTGATTAATTATCGATTCTGTCTGGAATGCTTTCAATTGTTCATTTTTTTTTTCAGTAGATTGAGTTTTTATGAGAGGCATTCAGGTCAGACCACTATAGGTTCCACTATAGGAACCCCAATATGCACCATAAAAGGTGCCTATTGTGGTGCCTATAGTAGTCTGATAGGTATGATGGAAATGGAGTGGAGAAAGTTGGAAAAGAGATAAGAAAACACGATATGGGAAAGGTTATAACTATGGTGCCATCGGCCTTTTGGAACTCCAACTCGCTCACTCTTCATCGCCACTTTAATGATATTCCCAAAGGGTTTTCCATTCAATGATGTTAGATTGCACGACTTCAGGGGTATCTGAATACCATGTGACAAGCAACGATTGCACGGATGTTCTCAAATTTATTGGCCATTCATCAAAATCACCATCACCATTCCCCTAGTATGTCCACCCAGTCACCTGAACCACTGGGCTAAAAGGAGAGGAGTGAAACCCTCGGTATAATATAGGTAATATACCATGGTCATTACATCTCAGTATAACATAGTCCGACCACTGTAGGCACCAAAAAAGGTTCCTATAGTGGTTCCTATAGTGTTCCGCCTATAGAATATATAGAAGAGTGCCTGGATAGATTATACCAACGTATAATGATAGTATCCTGGAGACCCAGGAACTCAAAGTCCCCTTATGTAATTCGAGTGGCTCAAGGTGAGAATCAAACAGAAGATATCGGCAAAAAAAACTCCCAAAAGGGTCCCTCCTGATGGTACTAACTAGGAATGACTCTACCAACATGGAAATCCTCCGATTTTCCCATGGAGATGATGGTTATGGGGGATGTGTTCCACAGGGGTGATTGAGTGTGTTGATGTTTCAGAGAGGCCATGTGTTTTGGTGTCTATGGATATAGAGATGGCCAACTCAAGGGAACGAAATGCATGGTCATGTGGCTTGCTGGTCGATGAAAATTCTAGCATCATGTTTGAAGAATATCTCAATCATCAATGAGGAAAGCATAGTCTCTCCAGTAGAATATTGCATCTAATTAATTCTGAGATGGAATGGTGACTTTTCACTCGGTCAATGGAGGTTTGAATCCAAAAACATAGTGATTATTTTTTTTTCAATTCGTAAACCAATGAATAAATAACTATATAGAACAAGAATTGAACAATGAATCTCTTCTGATGCTAGCTTGGGGATGGCTCAACTGGTTGATGTATTTCCAATAGAAACGATGCCAATTACAAAGTGTGGTGGTGCAGGTGGCATTCCTTTCACTGTTTTCTGATGTCACAATATCCAGTAGGAAATGTTATTGAGTTTGTGTTCCACTAGTGCTTCCAGTCGATGAAAAAAGGCCTTTCAACTACTGACAATATATCTCAGTACCCGGAGGTTGGGGTTAGTTTCTTTTTAGTGAGCTACGACAATTGGTGGAAAAAAGTTTCAAGGAAACGACCTTCATTTATAGGTCCCATTTGGCTACTATGATGCCATCCCCACCATTATATTCTCATAGTTGAGCTAGCTAGTCAAGTTCAACAGGTGAATCTGGGGT
Source organism: Viscum album (assembly GCA_963277665.1). Lineage (NCBI taxonomy): Eukaryota > Viridiplantae > Streptophyta > Magnoliopsida > Santalales > Viscaceae > Viscum > Viscum album. The sequence continues at coordinate 1,008,793,091 of OY728128.1, read as the reverse complement.
CAAACCATCAACTCAATTGTGATAGTAGCACCACTCCAGCAGCATTGATTGCTCCAGCACCCTCAACAACACAACATCAAGCGTTTAGATATATCTTGATTGACATCCCTTTACACCGCCTATGGGACACAGATTCTTAGTTCATGGATAAAGATGTCCAAATCCCCATGGTCCATGAGAGGCAAGATCATGATTCGAATACGGTGAGACAGTAATCTCAGTATTGTGCCTATATGGCACTGAGGGTTAAAAATGGATGACTCACTCCCACCAACCACTCCATTGATGAGGGTCACTTGACGATTTCTACCACTCCCATGATGACATAATGAAAGGTTCCTTTGGACTCCATCCCTAGTTTCTATGGCCATGTAGGCGTATGGTTATTTCTAGTACAGCAAGTCCAACTCAATCAAAGCCGCATGAGCTTGACCCCAGTGGTGTGAGTAGAGTAGTAGTAGTCAACCAATCACATAAGCAGAAAGTTGTGGTGCTTCTAGTACTAATATATATTTTCAGTTGGTTCTTGAGCTATCAAACTAGTTTTATATAGTAGTACATGAGCATGGGGTCCACTTGACTTGATTTCTCATCTGACTAGTCCAATTTTCATGCTAGTATTTTGTACTCTACTCTAATAGTCCCCATTCCACCAGGCTCAAGCTCGTTCACTAGTCCCATGTATATACCTCATGGATCATTTTATTCACCATCCAAAAATCCATTCCAGCACTAGCCACACTAGTGGCTCATTTATCGTAGATGTCATTTTGAATCCCCCAACAACACTATTATAGTGGGATCTAAAGTCTAGTAGTCACATTAGGTGCTCTTCCAATCACATAACCACTACCCATACTACAACTTATTGAGTTTCCAGTATACGAATGACAATATACATATATAGTATTAGATGGTTAGTGGACCACCAATACTTCTACTAGGAAAATGGTTCCTTATGCACCGCATGGGACTGGGCTTGATTCAGGCAACACCACACTCAAAGGATACCTCGACCATGACAATGAGGAATATATTCTATGGCTTGATATATGCAACCTGGCTCAGAATGTAAATTGGACCCATCTCATTGCCACTCGATAAACCCGTCTGTCTAGCGTTTCAACATTTCCCGCCATAGTCGTTCGAGCTTCTCGTGCTCCCCTATCCCTATATACTAGTCACGAATGATCGTTATCGCCCAACTCATTTTTCACTAACATTTCTTCTCTTTTCTATTCCACTCCATTTCATGATAAATCCCATATCTACTACTCTCAAGCTTCGTTTCACATTGCTCATCATACGCACACTCAAGCGGATGATGCAAGTAGCTACTAGTGTGCGTCGAATCGATAATCAAACATTGCACCTATCAGCCTAGTGGGTGACAACTACCGATCTCATCCAAACATACAAAAACATGATATGGTTCATGAACGAATCTTGAGGTGATCTTAGATCTAACCATCCCACCATTCCCACTACCCAGTACGCTAACCTGACTAGTGTTGCTAGTATACCGACTTAGACAATACCACTCATCACACCCAATACCCCACCAAACCAACCTGATAGGCTCATTGGGAAGATGGTGTAGCTAGTCATTTCCATCGCAATATCACCACCTATTGACCATCACATTGCTATTGTCGAGTTCCTACGGATAATGGGCTCACCAAACTCTAGTAGCCGAGTATCCCCCCTAACACTTGTACTAATATATATTGATATACTGACTTGCTTTCAAGATTATAGATGTATGTCCATCTATTCCCTCCATTTAATTTTATTGCAGGTGATAGGGATATAAAAAATGACATAAGGGATAGGCATCTACTAATGCTAATTCAGATTCTTTTGAAAGGTTTGGTGTCTGTGAGCTCTATCACTCAGAAGCTAAAATCTATCAAGTAAGATATTCTTATAATATAAGGTTAAATCATGGAATCTTCTTGTAGGTGGGAAGGGATGTGCATGTTAATGATGTCGATATACGGATGAGTCTTCCCATCAGTGGTACCTAAAATTTCATGAGGTGAGATGGTTTAAGGAAAACTGTGTTGATCAGTGTATGTACCTAAACATTGTGAAATTGAGTACTTAGGGAGAAAGTTTCTCTATCTAGTCCAATATGTTGATGACATACTACTTTCTAGACTATTGCACGATATGAATACATTCCTCATAAGGAGTTTTGAGATGAAGGATATGTACTACCTATATTATACCGAATATTTCATTGTCATTGAGATTTCCAAATCAATTTCTAGAGGTATCCTAAGTGAGTGTGGCTTGCGCGGGTAGGGGATGGACCAAAACACCACTATCTATACTATTGTTTTAGTAGCTAGGCCAGTTGAGATTGGATTAGTGATCAAAGGGACCACTATCTCGGCTAGCCGTTGTGGCCAATATATATCAGTACAAGTCCACTCGTCTATAAGCTTTCTAGAGCACTCAGAACAACCAGCTATGCCAAATTAAATAACAGAACATAGAAGAGCATCTTCACCAACATTGAACAATATTCTATATGTAATGTTCATTCAAGAAAGAATGAGGGTATGATACTCACCCTCATCTCAAGGAATGATATTATAGATATAAAGACCTTTCAATGTCTTGTTCGCCGATGAACGATAGATGAGGGTTCAAGGTAAGGGAATAAAAAGCTAAGAGGAAATAAAAGGATAAACTTTTCTATGCGTAAGCTATTATTTATGTTGTGTGAGATAATGAAAAAGGGAAAGAAAGTCAGTACCTCTTAGATTACAACTCAAATCTAGATCTTGAGCTTGTGTTTGTCCTAGGTTCAAAAAGATCTATTGCTTTCGCTTCACCTTTCTTTCTTGTGGTAGGCTCCTCAATGTGGACTGGAACTGATCTACTTCAATAGTTTTCTAACCACTCAGAGCAGTTTTTCATTTAAGGATATCAGCTAGTTGGTTGTTTGGCTCCCCGATCTAGACTGGAATATATGGCTCTTCGATTAAGACATTCATTTTCTTTTGGGGACTTCAGTAATCAACTATAATAGTGGAGTTAAGACAACCCAATGGGTTATTATAATAGCCTCTATGGTGGTTCTCTCATTTATAGTGAAAGGAAGAAGGTAAATATATATCTTTACATTTTGTTTGGGGGTTTGGGGAATTAATGTGCCATTAATACCATCCCTGAAACAAAATCTAAGTGGTTCCCCTCATTAAGGATGAAAAGTAGCATCAATGGATGAGTGGATGAGCTCCACTATATAGTATACTACATGTACATAGAACCTTGTTGGCCAATAAATCGATGGTATCCACTCATGGTGAGTGATTGGATTCAGTTTCAGCCTTTCTATTAGTTGGATTTTGTGGAATAAATTGTAGATATCCAATCGTTTCTAGTAATTTTGGAGAATCCACACCATGAAGAAATAACTACATTAGTTTTTGTTGAAGGTGACCAAGGAATATTTCTATTTAGAGTTCCTTTCCCTTTTCTTTTTCTTGGTCAATTGGGATATCCTTCATAAGGAAGGGTCCCTTATCTTCGACAAGCCTCGATGTGTACATTCTCTTTAAATAAGGTACTCTTCAATATAGAGCTAAATACATATTATTATTTTCGGTTGATTAATGGATCTCTTCTTTAGCTTCTTTCGTAAGACCGATAATGAATATATCAAGCAACATCATTTTTAGTTACTAATTACATTGGGTTCATCTATGACTGAGGAAGTTGTTCCGAGAATCTTTTTATGTGCTGTTATGATTCCCTTCTCTGGGGAAGACCTGCTTATCTACTCCAACAGTTTTCCTTGGATACACCTCCATCCCTTGGTCAAATTCTTGAAGATAGTCTTATCTGGTGTATATTTTTTTCTATAATGTTAATAGAAGAGTAATAAAATAATATAAGTAGTGCTAAAGTCGATGCACTAAATGAGAGTTTGAGGTGGGATGAGTCAATTAGCTCAAATTGATTATTGCATCTGCTGTAGTGAATCAAAGTGAATCCTCATTTGTCAATAAGGATTGAGGAAGGCTAGAAGCCAGGATTTCAGTGATTTGACCACTGATCATGGTCCGAGAGAAGTGTAATGGCTTGGTATACACCTTCTTTTGAGTTCCTTTATGCGTGTTCTATCCCAGAGGTTTTTTTGTTAGCATTTTGAAAAGGCTCAATCCAAACCCCATACTATGGAAATATCTAGGATGGGAGTATTGATTAGAATATTGGGGGTTCGTCATTAGTAGTGTTGAAGCTGACCAATTCACCATGTAGATAGATAAGTAGGTATTTCCATAGTCTTGGGTGCAGATTGACTGACTATTCGATTCGAAGTGGATGACTACATAGATTAGAATGAGGAATATTTCATGATTGTTATAATGGGTTGAAAAGGGACGGGCCAATAGAAACACAATAGTTTCATACCTTGAACATGTGGGGTTTAAAGCGGAGGGTATGAAAGAGAAAATTCATGTGATTCTGGGTTAGCTGACTAAGAGGTTGTTATAGGACTGATTCATCAATGTCAGTATCTCAGTCACAGATTGATGATGTCCTCAAAAGACCCCTCAGTAAAAAAAATATTTTGACCTAGAATACCCCCCCATAATACCCATCTATTTGATCAAGTGGTTTATTAATGATATTTGGTTCAAAAATTATTTGTGAAAACGAGTTTGTGACCATAACTAACACCATTTTAGGAATCAATTTTTCGGATACACTTCGCAGAGATGGAAGCGGAGTGATTTTAGGAGGGTGGGGTAGAAACCTACTAGAATCCTGATGAGGGGATTATTGGCCTCAACAAAAATCATTAGAGAGAAAATAGGGGTTTGGAGATCAGAGAGAGGGTTAAAGAAATAATCCCCCAGAAGTAGGGAAAGGTGTAGGCCATGAATGCTTTCATAAATAACAAAAACCACACCTATGGTTTCCAGGGCTGACCGGGATGGAATAATGTTTGTTCCTTTTCTCGGCTACTTTATATATAACAGTTAGAAGGGGTCAGATCTATTGTACATGACCCTATATTTTTCCCCTTAAATGTGACACATATATATCTAGATTTTAGAACCAATAAAAAGATGGAGAGACAGAGATGAAGGATGTGGGAGTCATTCCCTTTCGAAGTTATATATAGGAGGGGGAATGTGACTAGGCCGCTGTTGTATTAGCTTGAAAGAGGCCAAAGTCAGGTAGTGAAATTGAAAGATGAAAGTTGTTGGCAAGCAGTGGGCAAGTCGTCAATTTGGATCTGTCCCATATGTGTAGAATAAAATGGAGCTCCCAATGCCGACAACAAAACCAATTGACTGAGAAGCAGTATCGAACTCATCATGAAGAAAATTTAAACCATGCTAGGACAAGATCATTAGAACATGGATCCCAGTTTAAAGGAGTATGCCCGTGTGTGCTTACATTTTTACTGAAAAAACCAAATTCAGCCATTAGAAAGATCGTATTATTAGGGTTGAGAAATTGAATGGAAGTGTTTAAATAGATTTTTGGGGAGGTGAATTGCCAAACAAACATCAAATCGTTATAATCTGAGGTGAGATACTGAAAGATGCACCGGGAGTGAAATACCACTATATTCGAGGCATTCACGATTTATTGGGAATCCGGGATAGATGCAGTAGTTGATAACAATATGGTACAATAAAAATGGTATTCGAACATTAGATTTGGCCTTTCTTCGGAATAATATATGTAGTAGACCAGTGGGGCAAACACAATGACAATCCAACCCCATTGTTCCAATTCCAACAACATTCCTCTCTATTGGAGTTGAGTTGGTGGTGGAATAGGTGGTTTTGTCATATACTTGAGTTGGCCACTCAAATGTTTCTTTTCGGGAAATGGAAGGGTGTAACACCCCGAAATTTTATGAAAAATATTCATTTTAATTTATTTTTATGCTACACCATGATTATCTTACATTGTAGGCAACATTGTATTAGCTTGCAGTATACACAACACTATTGTTGGCTTGTTTTATGCTCAATTTGAAGTTCTTTTGACATAATTAAACACTGAATATATATTTTTTTCAATGAAATATGATTATATTATATTATACTCAATACCAATGGAATCTTTCATGCAACACTGACTTGGTTGGCATTACATGCAAAAGCGATCTTCCTCGATGGCATGCATTTCACGCAATACCAAGCTTTACTAAACAACAATATATTATTATTATGAACTAGCCATTATGAATAGTATTAACTGCATTTTAAATTTTATAACATTATAATTCATCTTACACATTTTCTAGAATATAGTTTGAGAAGAAAATCAATTTTTCGTATAAAGGAATTATTTTTCAATAAATGTAGTTTTGCTGCCTTTTAATGACACACCCCTTTTAAATCTAATTTCTTGAAATTTTATAAGTTCAATTTGATGAAATATACTAATTATATTGAATCAGGATATAAAAATTTACATTGGATATATTTTTCATATCTTTATGATGACTTTTATATTTTGATGAATAACAAAAATACTCTAAATTTTACTTATAAGAATCTTTTTTCATCGAGATAATTTATATGGTAAAATTATAATATTGATTGGTTTTAAAGTATAAATAGAATATATTTTTACCATTTCATATATTTTATTTCGTTATCATTAATTTTACATTGAATTCACAGGTAAAAACATTTCAATATTTTGTAATGTTTTAAATAATAACCAGTTTTTTCAATAATGAGATTAATTTTAAACTAATTACTGCAACTTTTGTGTTTTGAATTTGGAATTATGGATTCCATGTTTAGAATTAGTGGGGCTGAATTATGTTAATTGGATACTTTTATTTTTGAGCATTAGGAATAGTAGTTACGGTAAATATTATTTACCATAGTTAAAGGTAAATTAGGTAATTAAAGGTAAAAATAATATTATTAAATTTCCCTCACACTTTTCTTAATATAATTGGATGATTATATTTCTTTCTATAATATAAATGGGTCGAAATGGTATCTATTGGAACCCACTTTTATGTGATTACGATATTTATTTTATTTTATTTATAGAAATGTTAAATATGTCTCACTCAAACATTAATAATTAAATTATTTTCAATATAAGGATATACTGAATATAAATTCAATTATAAATATCCATTTGAAATATAAATTTTTTTTCTTTATCCTGGTTATTTATTTATAATTTTTATGAAATATATAATTTCCTTAATATCTTATACATTAATGATGCAGAAATTATTTATTTGTTGAAAAATCAATAATATAGTTTTTATTAAAATAATAATACCCATGAAAAAGCCCAAAAACTTGACCAATAATTATTTTTCGAGTATATATACACCATAAGAATCCATGTGTCTACTTGTGGACCATTTAGTGACTTATAAAATACATCATTACGTTTATATTATTTTATTTTCAATGATGTCAAAGTTGTCTCCTTCATAATTTAATTAATATAACATTTTTAAAGTTGGGTGTTTTTGAAGATAAGTTCTACTAAAAGTTGTCTTATAAAATATTTTAGATTTATATTCATCATATTATTTTATTTTTAATTTTTATGAAAAAAATATGTATATTAAATAATTATAAAAAAATGTTGTAGTAGTTATTTTATTAAGAGAAATATCCAATAAATACTATTAAAAATATTAAAATAAATATTATATTAACTAATAAATGTGATCCAAGAATTTTATATATTTATATGACATGATAGGAATCTATTAAATAGTTGGTTCGATGCTATCATCTGTTTTTATTTTATTTAAATTCAAATAAATGAATAGTGTCAAAATTGACAGTATTGATATTTTATAAAAATAACATATTTTTAAATTGTTTAAATATCATAAAAAAATTTTAAAATTAAAAATTAAAATTTATATGCTATAAAATGTCATGAAGTATTTAATTATGGACAATTCACAACACATAAGTAAGTATTTAAAACCATTTAAAATTTAGAATGTTATTACCACAAATAAAATTAAATAGAATAAATAAGAATAAATCAAAATGATAAGGTTTAAAATAAAATCAAAACATTTCTAAATTTAATTTTTTATGTGATTACAACCCTATATTATCTAATATTCAAATTTGAGACACTTTGAATGTTTTTATGTTGGGTTTGAGTTTATTATAAATTAATATTTTGGAGGTTTCCAAAACTACCCCTATACTCTCTTAGAAAAGGGAACCTCCTCCCTCTCCTCTTCACTCCATTTTGAGATTTAAAACTCGGAAAAAACATTCCCATTTCCCTTATTAATATATATATCAATATACTAGAGGTCCTGGTATCCTTCAAATACCAACTCTAGTGCCCTACGAGGATGTTTAAAAGAGGCACTTCGAAGAATATATAATATCTTTTACCGAATCTTTCAAACATATTTTTTATTATACTTCCTATATATGTGTTGTTTCATTATTAAGTTACAAATCCAATATCACTTATATAATAATATTTTATTATTAATATGAAACAACCATATCCCATATTATAACCATCCGATGAAAAATAAAGTCACCACACGTGCGTACGTATGACCTACTGTCCCCATGATGGGATGCAATTCATTCTACATGATCTTCATTGAATTATGATAATATAAATGCTTTTAATGAATTAATATCATATATATTATACTAATACAATTCTATTAATTATATAACTATAACCTAAAAATATGAATAAGAATTTATTCGACAAAACATGCATAATAATATAAAACAGTTAACACACAAATAATGAGTAGCAATGAAAAGTTACTAGAAAACCGATAAGAATATGACCATATATGATATCAAAAAAATAAATATGGTTATATAATAAGTCAATGACATTATTTAAATCATTATATATAAGTTTCAAATATGTACAATGAAATCAGACCTAAGGTAAGTGATAATTATTCCTATCTCTTTCTTATCCAATATTGTTTATTTGTAAGTATTAACTGGGATTATATTTATCATCCATGTACCAGTCTGCTAAAATAGTTTTCATAAATTTTTTATTATTCTTCCATGAAATTTTAAACTCATTTTTACCCTTTTTTTACTTTTACCACATGGTATGGAATGAATCTTTCTTGTGTTTAACATACTAGGCACTTTTTGACTTTTTCGGGAAAAAGTAAAAGGAGAATGTTTTTTAAATTATATGGCGTGAATGTATTTTTATAGTTTCATAACACCTTATTTCCATAAATCTTATTCTAAAATATTTAATTTCAATTTTCAACAAAAAAAATTTCTTTTAAATTTGCATGGAATTTGGAGAAAAGAAAATTATTTTGAAGAAGAAATGATGTTTTCCTCATGAACTCATTTCAAATGTTTATTAAAAACTATTTTCCATCTATGATTAAATTATTTAATATGGTTATGTATCAAGTATAATGTTACTATTATTTACATGGTTTTATTTTGTTTATGATGAAATGATATCCATTGTTTTATATGGATTATGTTATGATGGGATGATGTTTATGAAACCCATTTTATTTGTTCGGTTATGATAAATGATTTATGTTTATTTTGTGGAACATGTAAGAATGATTTCATTATGAGATGGGTCGGACCTATATCTTCCTATAATGCATTGGGTAATGATTTATATCTCATGATATAGACATGGCCGGAACAACAAGTAAGTATGGTTCAGTAATATATGGATGGAACGACAGGTAAACCCAGTTCAGTAGTGCACATTGTCCACTATAATGGTGTTGGCTGCAATGCCTTGGCTACTATGGAAATCATATCATGTGCTTAATGGTTTTCCATAATTACCTGTTTTTTTCACATGCTATTTTATCATGATTGATGTTCCTTTAGGATATATGCCTTATGTACTACCATTATTTATTTCCCAACTAAAACTTTTGATGTTTAAATATTATGTTCATGTTTTTTATGTTCAAATATTTATGGGTTGGTTTATGTTCTCAATGTTTACCCTTACTGAGCATTCATTCTAACCCTTTCTATGTTTTCTTTTTCCGCAGGACATAAAGGATGTTTCTAGGTATGATAACAAAAGAGGAAGATCTTTATGGGAGATGTTGAAGATCTTTCACCATGATTAGAAGATTCTGTTCTGAGTTTCCAAAGTAACTGAACTATTACAGTCCGTGGCTGTCTGTTTTTTTTATGTATTATGTATTATGAAAATGTAATTTAATTCCCATGTACTTCAATCATGGGTGTCTAAAGTTGGTATTAGAGGAAATTTTTAGTTAACCTTTAGAAACTAGGATTCAAAAACATTAGTGATATCCCTAGAGATATTTCTAAGTTATGTCTTGGGATGTCTATAAGGTTAAGTATAAAGTATAGGTTACAATCCAAGAATTATCGTAATAATCACGAATAACCTAGTATTAAACCTACATTGTTAGAGATTGAATGTACTCCCCCTTGATTATGTTGTTTTCCTAGTATGATTTTTTCTCTTACACTATTCTTTTTGAAACACCCCAAGCTTTCACGGTACGCTTCTCTTTGATTAAAATAGTAGCGTGTGTTTTACCCAACTTCGAGTTCTAACACACCTCGACCAATCAAAGTAGCCATTATGAATAGTAATACCCACTTTTTGAATTTTTATAAATTTTATCTCTCAAAATGGACTTCATTTTTGGATTCGGAATATCGAAATTAGAATAGGGTGATAATTTGGTACTTTTCGGATAACTTTTATATTTTGATGAATAGTGAAAATTACTAAATTTAAATGAAAAACAACTTTTTTAATCGAAATAATTAACAATGATAAATTATGAATTTGAGTGGTTTTGAAGTATATCTAAAATATATTTTTACCATTTAATACAATGTTGGTCATTGGACATAATTTCACAATTAAACCGGACATAAACAAGTGCTAATCTGTTGATAATTATTATCTCTTAAAAACACGCTTTTTGTTTTAACAATGAGAATTAATTCTAAATTAATTTCTACCACTTCTGTGTTTTGAATTTGGAAAAATGGATTCCATATTTGGAATCTTGATGTAAAAATTGTGGAAATATGTTACTTTTATTTTTAGACATTTTAAATATTTACTTTGGTAAATATTTTATTTATCATGGTTAAAGGCTAAATCCGGTAAATAAGGGAAAAAATATATTTATTATAATAATAAATTACCCTAAATCATGTCCTGGCCTTATTGGTTGATACATGTATGACCATGGGCATCATTGGGTCGATTTTGGGACCCCATGGATCCACTTGTAACTGATAATGACACTTTATATTAATTATGTTAAAATAAATACAAAAATGACATAAGCATATATCTTTTAGAAAAATAATTTTTACATAGGGTTATATATGTTGTATTTTCTAATATAAATATTAATTAGCGTTATAAAAATATTTCCTACATAATTGTATTTTATTTATAAATTTTATACATTTAATCATTAATATTATTTATGAGACAAAGATGATGCAGTATTTTTATTATTAATGAAAGATTCAAATAATTGGTATTATAAATATTAAAATTAATATAATTTGAAAGTTTTTATGACATACATGAATTTTATTACTTAATATGACATTATGAGAATTCTTAAATGAATTTTTCTCGAATTAATATAGTTTGTAATACTTTAACAAAAATCAATTATTGAATAGGGTCAAAATCGACATAAAAGAGTTTTTAAAACAAATATTATATTATTAATTAAAATTAAATTCCTAAAAATCTAATATTCGGCCAAGAGACTTATATCATGATAGGTGTATCATTAATGGACCACTTGGGGGTCTCTTGAATGTATATAGTAAGTTTATTAAATATATAATATAAAAATACAAAGTGACATGGTAAATGTTAAACTAATTAACTAAGAGTTAAAACTAAAAGATAAGGTTACTTTAGTGACCCAAACCTGTCTAAAACCTATTGGTTGAGTTTTTTTAAACCTATTCCCAGATTAACCTTTAAATAATCCACTTTGGATCCCTTAGAAACCGAATATGAATTTATTATAGAATAATATTTCTAGCTTTTCCAAAGGTTCCCCCACCCCTCTTATAAAAAGGCACTCACCATTCTCAGTAATTCACACATTGAAAGTCTTTTTTCTCGGCCAAACCCTACCCAAATACTCTCTCAACTTCCCTAAATTCAACCTAGAGGCCTTAGTTTGATCAAAAATCCAATCTAAGGAGACCTTTTGATCAAATCAAAAGGAAGAACCCGAAGAAGAGGTAATGTTTTTCACAACCCTCTTTCTAGTTCCATTCACCTTTAACTTCTTTTTTCTATGTTATTACCATTATAAAATAATAAATCCAGTATATTATATACACTATGATGTTATTATAAATATGTTACAACCTTATTCAGTTTTCTATCCATCCTTTAAATGACATGTCACCATACGTGCGTACGTACGACTTACCGTCTCCACAATGTGGTGTCATTGTTATTCAAAAAATTATTATTTGGATGGGTATGATAATGATGTGTAATTAATGTAAATAATAAATATAACATGATAATGATTCAGTATACAAGATATACCATCCAATTCTATATTATTTCAATATCAAAATAAGGATATTGTCGCTCGTGCATACGTACAGACTACCATCTCCACGAACGCGATGAGATTCATTCCCCATCGTATCCATTCAAGTATAATTCTCATTTTATGATTAAAAATAATTTTTAAGGACTTGAAATCATTCTTTATATGAATAATATAAAACCTACCCATAACAAACATGACTTATGTAACAAAACATGTAAAATAAAATGAGTAAGTTAACACCCTAAACTACGATAATACTAAGATATCATTAGCAATGTAATGTTAAAAGATCGTATATGACATAATATTAAAGTATATGATCCTTGTATAATTCAACAACAATTATTTGACCATTATACAGGAGTATAACCTACCCTCGACCAAGGAAAAAGTACAAAGTAAGGGGTTTCTTATCTCAGTTTTAATTCCTTGAGATTTCCAATGTTCACAACTTATTTATTGCATGTGGTGTGTGTACTTCCCATGATTGTATTAATTGTGTAATATACTATAATTTATGGATATTTACATCATTATTGTATGATCATTCTTTCATGGGTGTATGTTTCATATGTTACCGAATCGATAAGGGAATCTAAAATTTTAATTTCCAATCATTCGGCTTTACGAATACTTCATTGATTATTTTACTCCAAGATTATGTGTAGAATCACTATTTATTTTCTTATGTCATAATTTCCACTCCCCTTTTTGGGGATATACTTTTGATGCACATAATCACTCAATTGATAAATTCTCAAGTCATCGATATGAACTTGATAAGAGTAATTTTAACAAAATCTCAATTTATTGAGTTAAACATCTAATTCATTGGTGTTGTTTTTACAAGAATATGTGTGAATGTCCTTCGATTGTTTTACACAAAATATCAAATCATATTGAGTGTATTTATATTTTTCACACATAATTATGTAATTGATTTGTCTGTAACCTAGGGATACTGCCTTTGTGTGAGATTTCATCTCAATTAACATTCCATTTGAGACTCCTATGTTGTTATACACCAAATCACTTTTATATGTTGTATATAAAGTACTTTGACATAGAATATCATGAATCCATTTATTCTAATGATATTAAAAAGTTTTTATTACCTCAATTATTTTTATTTAAGTCTCTCTCTTTTGGTTAGGAACTCTAACTAAAATATCATTTTAAAATATTTTAAAGATTTTTTATTCTCAATCATTCTCATTATTGTCCATGTTTTGAAAATGGTTTTAAGGATTTATTTATATGGAAATTAATGTTTTAAAATCAAAATTGCTTTTAAAAGTTTCAATGTGGTATGGGAAACTTTTATTCAAAAATCTATTTTAAATGACTTCCTGACAAATAGTGTGACTTTTAAACATTTTCAAAAAAAGGGGGATATTTCTATCTAATAGTTTTGATGATTATTTTCATCTATGTCAATATCCTTTATTATTCTCGATTGAGGATAATATGATACAATACAATCATTCATATTATATCGAATGAGTTATGTTTGACTGTGGATGTTCTGTTTTTATATCATTCATGGATTGAGGATAAAGTATTGACATTTCGTATGCTAGTTTTTATATGAATGTTTATGTTAAGTTTCAAATGTTTCATATGAGGAATTCATTGGGCTTAGTAAGTGACTGGTGGAGCCCACTATAGCTCCTCGATGCATCGGTAGGTCTCATGAGACAAACTAGTGTCTGGGAATGAGGCCTTGAAAAAATCTTATTTGTAGTCTCGACACGAGGCCTTGGCTACGTGGTTATGATAGTCTGGAATTATGCATTCCATCATTATGAAAGTGGTTATTGTTATTGAATGTGGTTATTTGACTAGTAGAATATCCATTTGAATAAGTAAATGGCATTATTTCATTTAATATTTTCCATATTATTCTGAAGTTCATGTTTAAAAGTCTTTAGTTTTAGTTATAAATTGCCTTAAATGTTTATGCTTATTTATGAAAGTTTCTGCTATATTGTTTTCCTTACTGATCATCTGAGCTCACCCCTTTCAATGTGTTATTTTTTCTAGGATGTGAAGAAGTAATTTATGAATGATATGCAGGGATAGTATGAGGGGATATGAATACAAGATATTGTTGTAGTAGTTTTCACTTTATGATGTAATGTAAACATTATGAATGTATCTAGTTATTCCAAGGCTACAAAACTAATCGGTCTTTCGAGACATGATCTTTCTTGTTATCATGACAATGTTATGTAATAATACATCGACTCTGGGTAACTAGGGTCGGGGCGTTACAATTGGTATAATAGGAACTTTAGTACAAACCTTGGAAATTAGATTTAGATAAACTCTGATTAGAGCACATAGCCCTAAGATAGACTTTGAGGATTAGTATAAAAGAACTTACTAGAATTTTTATATTGTATAGATTTTGTGATTTTTCAAATAATTACATCTCAGTCTGGATACGAGCAGGTAGAGGTGGCTTTGGAACAGATGTAACTAAGGGGAAAACCCGGAAACACTGCTTTGAGATAGACTCGAACTGGAACAGGGGCACGACAACCGGCCTTGTTGCACTCTTGGTCACGACACTCCCGGGGGATATGATTAAGATAATTTACATTTTCGTTACAAACAAATTTGAATTATTTTAATTTAAGATGAGAATAAATGACCTTGGTTAATCCTAATGTGTTTCAAATTGAGAATATGGTGTCATGATATTCTCTAAATGAGTTTATGACTACTATTAATCACAAAATGATTTCTGGTTTTAGTCAATGGATGGAGTCCAAGGAAGTCATAGTAACATTGAGAATAAAGTACAAGTTGGGAATGGTGGTGGAAATGAGAAAAAATATTGAATGTTGATTGGCGTAAAAGATATCGTGTTCATGCCAAATAGGTTTTCAAAAAATTTGATCAACAACAAATATATTATCCAACTCTCGAACTCAACAAAGAAGAGAAAGGTGATGAATGATAAGAGCTCCAGCAGTGGAGAACATGGAGAAAAGAATCCTAAATTTCCATCATGCAGGAAATGCAGAAGGAGAAAACCAGGAAAGTGTCTCAATGGAACAAAGAAATGCTTTACGTGCGGGAAAGAAGGGCATAAAGTGAAGAATTGCCGGGAAAAAATGAAGAGTACTATGGAAGAAAATAAAAATCGTCCCAAGAATCCATTTACAGTCATTTTCCATAAATGTAGTTGACCTGGCCATTACCCGAGCGAATGCCCTGTTCTATAGGATATTTTCTTGGTCAATGAAGAAGCTCTGTGGAAATAAATGGTTGGAGAAATGTTTAAATGTATTAGTTCTCCTTGTTCATGGGATTACTTTGGAATAATTTTCCCTTGTATTTGTAACCCCATAGTTTTCCATGTGAGAATGATATTTGAGGAAGTATTGTCTTCTCCCTTGTGGATATAGTTATAAATAATCATTTTGTTTTATATGATTATTGGGTTTGAGGCAATTACAAGTTATTATATTTTTGGATGAAAATTAAAGGTATGAGATAATATTTCTGGTTAAAATTATGTTATGGTTATTTTGAGAAATTTATATAATTTTTTAATGTTATAAAATAAAGTTTTTGAAAAAGGACAACATTTAGACCGTGTGACAACCTGTGGCGTCGGAGAAAGATATGGGAATCGAACCCACAACCAAAGTGCGATTGGGATTTATCACCTACCACTGGATTACGTGAAGTCCCTGGTTATTGTGAATAATTATTTTTAGTTAAATGATTTTATTGATCAATAATAAGTTGATTTGGGTTCTTATGTCTTATCAAATGAATACCGTTAATATAGGAATGTGATTTGGTGATTAAGTGATAAAAGTTATTTTGGAAGATGTACGCTTTGTTGGGAACACTATATGCCCAAGGAAAATAGAATACTATGGGGTTTCATTTGAGGAGTGATGGTGGATTTTTATCTACATTTTTATTGTGGATTTATAGTGATTTGGGTTATTTATGAAAATGATTAACCTATAATAGAAAATATTTGATTAGGTTAATTATTTTTATGTATGTGTCTTTAAGAGTATTTGATGTCATTTGACGATACAATTTGACATGGAAGACTACAAAACCAAATTCTTCTATTTTTTGGGTTTCAATATTAGTTTGGATTATAATGAAGGATTTTAAGGAAAATTGTTTATTGAATGGTATTTATTTAAATTTGGGGTATTGATTTTATAAATTAAGATTAGTGTTTATTTCCCTAAAAGAATATCCTTTTGGGGGATCATCAGATCTTTTACTAACCATTTTTGTTTTGATTATCATCTAAAGACAATGTAAATATATAGTTTATCCTTCGTGGATCATGTGATTCTATAGAAGTTTATTCTATCTCTTCAAGTCTGAACAAGTCTTCTGGAATACTCATCGTTTAAAAAAAATGAGTTAGTTGTGTAAATTTATTAAATAACGAAACTTTACATAAAAAGTAAGTATATCTCTTAATTTCCTTAGTCAATCTCTAAAATTAATTCCTCATCTTTATGTAATGTAACTTAAAACCAAAAAAATGTTTTCAGTTTACTTTTCCTACAAGTTTGTGGTTTTCTTGTTGTAAAAATTCTCTTGATAATTTTTTATATCCCTCTCCATCAGAACCTGAAACTTATTTTATCATCCATATCCATGTTTTTCGGCATGGAATCCTAGTAGAGGTTATCTCGCGTGACATTTGTACTTCTCTTTCTTTCTTTTAAAGTGATATTTTTATTGAATCTTTTTCCAATGTGGGACTTTATATTATACTCCAAAGCCCATTTTTAAAAATTGATCAGATTCAATTTATTGAAGAAGGGGATAATGTAACACCCCAAGCTTCCACAGTACGCTTCATTTTGATTAAAATAGTAGCATGTGTTGTACGCAACTTCGAGTTCTAACACACTTCGACTAATCAAAGTAGCTGTTATGAATAGTAATACACATTTTTAAAATATTATAAATTTTATCTCTCGAAATAGACTTCATTTTTTGGATTTCGAATATCAAAATTATCCTAGGGTGAAATTTTGGTACATTTTGGATAACTTTTATATTTTGATGAATAGTGAAAATTACTAAATTTTAATTAAAAACAACTTTTTTTAATCGAAATTATTAACAGTGATAAATTGGGAATTTTAGAGGTTTTAAAGTATATATAGAATATGTTTTTGCCATTTAATACAATGTTGGTCATTGGACATAATTTCACAATTAAACCGGACATAAACAAGTGTCAATCTTTTGATAGTTATTATCTATTAAAAACACACTTTTTGTATTAACAACGGGAATTAATTTTAAATTAATTTATGCCACTTATGTGTTTCGAATTTGGAAAAATGGATTCCATATTTTGAATCAGGATGTAAAAATTGTGTAAATACGTGACTTTTATTTTTAGACATTTTGAATAATTACTTCGGTAAATATTTTATTTACCATGGTTAAATGGTAAATCCGGTAAATAAGGGTAAAAAAATAATAATATTATTATAATAAATTATCCTAAAACGTGTCCTAATATTATTGGTTGATACATGTCCGAACATGGGCATCTTTGGGTCGATTTTGGGACCCCATGGATCCACTTGTAAGTGATAATGACACTTTATATTAATTAAGTAAAAATAAATACAAAAATGACATAAGCATATATCTTTTAGCAAAAAACAATTTTTACATAGTGATATATATGTTGGATTTTTGACTATAAATCTTCATTAGAAAGGTAAAAATATTTAATACATAATGGAATAATATTTATAATTTTTAGACATTTAATAATTAATATTATTTTTGACATAATAATTATGCAATATTTTCCTTATTAATGAAAGAATCAAATAATTGGTATTATAAATGATAAAATTAATATAATTTGACTGTTTTGATGACATCCATGAATTTTATTTCTTAATATTACATTATGGGATTTCTTAAATGATTTTTTTTGAATTAATAAATTTTTTAAGACTTTATGAAAAATCAATTATTCAATAATGTCAAAATTGTCATAAAAAGTTTTTAAAACAAATATTATATGATTAATTGATATTAAATTCCTAAAAATCTATGGATCAGCCAAGAGACTTATATAATGATTGTTCTGTCTTTAATGGACCAATTGGTTGTCTCTTGGATGTATATAGTATGTTTATTAACAATATAATATAAAAATACAAGGGGACATGGTAAATGTTAAACTAATTAACTAAGAGTTAAAACTAAAAGATAAGGTTAAATTAGTGACCCAAACCTGTCTAAATCCTATTGGTTGAGTGGTTTTCGACCTATTCCCATCTTAAACGTTAAATAATCCACTTTTTATCCATTATAAACCGAATATAAATTTATTATAAAATAATATTTCTAGCTTTTCCAATGGTGCCTCTCACCCCTCTAATTAAAAGGCACTCCCCATTATCACTAATTGACACATTAAAAGCCTTTTGTCTCATCCAAAACCTCCCCAAATACTCTCTAAACTTCCCTCAATTAATCCTAGAGGACTTAGTTTGATAAAAAAGCCATCCTATGGAGCCCTTTTGATCAAATAAAAAGGAAGAACCCGAAACAGATGTAATGTTTTTCACCACCCTCTTTCAAGTTCCTTTCATCTACAACATCTCCTTTATTTGTTATTCCCATTCTAAAATAATAAATCCAGTATATTATTTATACTGTGATGTTATTATAAATATGGTACAACCATATTCAGTATTCTATCCATCATTTGAATGACATGTCACCATACGTGCGTACGTACGGCTTACCGTCTCCACGTCATGGTGTAATTGTTATTAAAAACATTATTATTTGGATGGGTATAATATTGATTTTTAATTCATGTAAATAATAAATGAAACATTATAATGATTCTGTATACATGATATACCATCCAATTATATATTTTATTAATATCAAAAGAATGATATTGTCGCTCGTGCGTACATACGAACTACCGTCTCCACGAATGCGATGAGATTCATTCCCCATCGTATCCATTCAAGTATAAATCTCATTTGATGATTAAAAATAATGTTTAAGGACTTCAAATAATTATTTATATGAATAATATACAACCTATCCATAACAAACATGGCTTTTGTAACAAAACATAAAAAATAAAACGAGAAAGTAACACCCAAAACGACGATAATACTAAGATATCATTAACAGAGCAATGTTAAAAGATCATATATGACATCATATTAATGTATATGATCCTTTTATAATTCAGTAAAAATTATTTGACCTTTATACATGAGTCTAACCTACCATCGACAAAGGAAAGAGTACAATTTAAGGGGTTTCTTATCTCACTTTTAATTACGTTAGATTTCCATTGTTCACCACTTATTTATTGCATGTGGTGTGTTTACTGCCCATGATTGTATTCATTGTGTAATATACTTTAATTTATGGATATTTACATCATCATTGTATGATCCTTCTTTCATGGGCGTATTTTTCTTAAGATACCCAATCAATAAGGGAATTTGAAATTTCAACTTCCACTCATTCGGCTTTACGAATACTTTATTGATTATTTTACTCCAAAATTATGTGTAGAATCACTATTTATTGGATTATGTCATAATTTCCACTCCCCTTTCTGTGGATATAATTTTGATACACATAATCACTCCATTGATAAATTCTCATGTCATCGATATGAACTTGGTATGAGTAATTTTAACTCAATCTCCATTTATTGAGTTAAACATCTAATTCATTGGTGTTGCTTTTACAAGAATATGTGTGAATGTACTTTGATTGTTTTACACTAAATATCCAATCATATTGATTGTATTTATATTTTTCACAAATAATTATGTTTTTTGATTTATCCTTAACCTAAGGATACTACCTTTATGAGAGATTTCATCTCAATTTACCTTCCATTTGAGACTCCTTTGTTGTTATACACCAAATCAGTTTTATATGGTGTATATAATGTACATTGAAATAGTATGTCATGAATCCCTTTATTCTCATGATATTAAAATGTTTTTATTAACTGAATTATTTTTATTCAAGTGTCTCTCTTTTGGTTAGGAACTCTAACTAAAATATCATATTAAAATGTTTTAAAGATTTATTATTCAAAATAATTCTCATTAATGTCCATGATTTAAAAATGGTTTTAAGGATTTATTTATATGGAAATTAATGTTTTCAAATCCAAATTACATTTAAATGTTTCAATGTGGTATGGGAAACTTTGATTCAAAAATCTTTTTTAAATGACTTCTTGACAAATAGTGTGACTTTTAAATGTTTTCAAGAAAAAGGGTGATATCTCTCTCTAATAGTTTTGATGATTATTTTAATCTATGTCAATATCTGTCATTATTCTCGATTGAGGTTAATATGATACAATACAATATTTCATATTGTATCGAATAAGTTATGTTTGACTGTGGATGTGCTATTTCTATACCATTCATGGATTGAGGATAAAGTATTGACATTTTGTATGCTAGTTTTAATATGAGTGTTTATGTTATGTTTCAGAATTTTCATATGAGTAATGCATTAGACTTAGTAAGTGACAGGTGGAGCCCGATATAGCTCCTCAATGCATCGGTAGGTCTCATGAGACAAACTAGTGTCTTGGCACGAGGCCTTGAAAAAATCGTATTTGTAGTCTCGACACCAGGCCTTGCCTATGTGGTTATGATAGTCTGGAATTATGAATTCCATCATTATTAAAGAGGTTATTGATAATTCATGTCATTATTCGACTGGTAGAATATCCATGTGAATAAGTAAATTTCATTATTTCATTTAATATTTGCCATGTTATGCTGAATTTCAAGTTTAAAAGGCTTTTGTTTTAGTTAAACATTGCCTTAAAGATTTATGATTATTTATGAAAGTTTCTGCTATATTGTTATCCTTACTAAGCATCTGAGCTCACCCCTTTCAATGGGTTATTTATTCCAGGACATGAAGAAGTAATTTATGAATGACCTGCAGGGATAGTATTAGGGGATATGAAGACAAGATGTTGTTGTAGTACTTTTCACTTTATGATGTAATGTAAACTTTATGAATGTATATAGTTATCCCAAGGCTACTACACTAATCGGTCTTTCAAGACTTGATCTTTCTCGTGAGCATGCCAATGTTGTGTAATAAGGCACCGAATCTGGGTAACAAGGGTCGGGGCATTACATTTTTGGGTTTTAGATAATGGATGGAACCCGTAGGAACCCTGTTAATGATCAATGCACAGGGTAATGCAATAATTGTCCTCATGAACAACCAAATGTTATGGGAAATGGATTAATAAATCATATTGTTATACTTACACATGCTATGAATCATTCTGGACTTCTAAATGAGAAGATAGGGGAACAAAATTCTATTGAGTCCTTCATGGGGCAACATCCACCTTCTTTCAGAGGGTCTTCTGATCCACTTATTGCTAAACAATGGATCAGTACCACTAAAAAGATATTTTCCATACTTCGCAGTTCGGAACATGAAAAATTCATTATACCTATTTACTATTTAGAAGGTGAAGCAGACCAGTGGTGGACTGTAATTATGAAGACTAGTCCCCAATATGAAATTGAATCCATGGAAGGGGACAAGTTCAAGAACTTGTTTTTCTATAAGTACTTCCCTAATATTCTTAGAAAAAAGATGAAAAAGGAGTTCCTTGAGCCTAAGAAAAAGGATGGTGAATCTGTTGGTATGTACGAAGCAAATTTTACAAGGCTAGCAATGTATGCATCTGGATTTGTCATCCAACCTGAATGTAAATTTGATCGAATCTTAAGTGGCTTAAAACCATGTCATCAAAAGACATTACCTATAAGAGACTTCAGTAGCAATGAATAGATTGGGAATTGTGATATCAAAGTAGAACTAAAGGTTGGTGTTACATATCCATCTCATTGTTTAGACAAGAAAATAAAGATGGAGTTTAAGGAAAAATCTCAAAACATTGGTTAAAAGAAGAAGAATGTTTCATTATGATCAACGTGTGGAAATATTCATGGTAGATATTCTCTTAAAGGGACTAGAAAATGTTTTATGTGTGGAAAAGAAGGTCAATGAGCAGATGAGTGCCGATGTAATGGGAAAAAGGTAGCTAATGATGTGAACAGAGAAATGACAATAGAGAACACACCACCAACACTTCAATGCTACAAGTGCTGGGAAATGGGGAATTATGCTAATAAATGCCCTAATCCAAGGGTTAATTATGATCCACATCAATTACCACATAAGGAAAAGGGCAAACTGAAGTCACATGAAGTCACTATTGATGATGTTTAATATTACAATGAAGTGGTGGAATGATTAAGTTTTTATGTAGTAGGATAAAAAAATAATGCTGTGGAATCTCATTTATTTTATCGTAGAATATTGTAATATCTAGGTATTAGTTTATTTTGGTTTTCAATAATTTTATGGTACCGGTAACCATGAAAAGTGATTGAAATATTTTTGGAAAGAAGATTATATGCACATAATGAGGGAATAAAGCAAAAATAATATGTTAGATATTATTAATGAGCTCATGACTGATATAAAGACCAAGTGATATCATGGTTTGAATATATAGAATTTTTGGGATTTTGGTATGTGGAAAGAGTTAACTTTTTACCGAATTCAGGTTTTCACTTAGGTTCTATGGTAATTCATGTTTCATGAATACATGATTAAGGTATTCAGATGTTTCAAATGTGAATAACAAGATATATCTTATGATATATGGGGGATAAATGATGTAATTCACATTCTTGGTATAGGACCTTTCTAGAAATTGTTTTCATTATACTGTGAGTTTGAACAGAAGTATTTTGGATAAGCCTAAATGTTGGAATGAATTATGTTGGACATCAAATAGTATTATTTATGTCTAGATCTTTTTTTCCCGATATTATTTCTGGAATTCTATAATAGTGCAGTTTTAGAAGAAAAAAAGACAACATGTAGGACGAGCAACAACCCGTCGCGTCGGACAAGGCTGTGGGAATCAAACCCACAACCGAAGTGCGACAGGCCTTTATTGTCTACCACTGGCCTACAAAAAGTCCCTAGTTAGATGAAATTAGTTTTATTTTATTAAGCAGTATGATAGATTAATTATAAGTCCATTTTTGGAATCTTATACGATTAATCTCACCATAGATGGGCTTATGTATATTTAAAAACATTTTCTAACCTTTTGTTTGAGACAGATGGAATGAACCTTCATTTTTTCACATGATCTGATAACACTTCACGAATGAAAAATTAAACTTAATATCATTAAGATATGAAGTGTAAAATGTTCAATGAGTGACCAACGGTGAGATTGTACCAAAATCACGTAAGTATTTATTCTAATTAAATTTTTTCAAATTTAGGGAAATTATCTTGAAAACCAAAAATGTTGACCTAGTACCCTCATATCCAATGAATCAGATGGTACCTTAGATCATCACTAATTTATGGAATTGTGATTGTTGGTTTTTTCTTAGCCATGTTCTCTACCGCTCTCCTTCAGAACATGATGGTTATATTTCTCTTTCATATCCATATTTTCACCTATGTTCTCCTATGTGGAAACTTAGTGATGAGTTAATTTGGGTAACCGTTACATTTCATAATTTAGTTTTTAAAATTATGTTTTAGTATTCATTTTTATGAAGTGGGTTTCTATGAAAGAAACTTTCAAGAAGTAAACCATTTATAACCCCGAAAAATTTCAAGGGAGAAATTTATTTTAAGGTTGGTAGAATGTAACAACCTGATATTTTATGAGAAATTTTCTTTTTAATTACTTTGTATGCTACACTAAGATTGACTTGCATTGTACACAACACCGTATTAGCTTGTAGTATACGCAACACTATTATTGGATGGTTTTACGCACAATTTCAAGTTATTTTGATAGAATTAAACACTAAGTATAGATTTTTTTCAATAAAATATGATTATATTATGTTATATGAAACACCAAATGAATCATTCACACAACACTGTGTTGGCTTGAGATACACACAAAAGCGACCTTTCTCAATGGTTTGCGTTTTACGCAATACCGAGATTCACTAAACAACAATATATTATTTTTATTAACTTGATGTTATGAATAGTATTAACCCCATTTTGAATTTTATAATATAATAATTAATCCTACACATTCTCTATAACATGGTATGAAAACAAAATCAATTTTTCATATAAAGGAAGTATTTTAAAAAAAATGCAATTTTCCCCTTTTAATGACACCACCCTTTTAAATATAATTTTTGACAATTTTATAAGTTAAATTTTACAAAATAAAATAATTATTTTGAATCAGGATATAAAAATTTACTTTGGATAAAATTTTCATATTTTTATGATAACTTTTATATTTTGATGAATAGTAAAAATACGCTAAATAATACTTAAAAGAATCTTTTTAATCAGTTTAATTTATATGGTTACATTATAATATTAAATGGTTTTAAATTATAAATAGAATAAATTTTTACCATTTAATATAATTAATGTCATTATCATTAATTTTACATTTAATTCATAGTTAAAAACATTTCAATCTTTTACAATGTTTTAAATAAAAACACATTTTTTTCAACAACATGATGAATTTTAAATTCATTACTGAAACTTCTGTGTTTTGAATTTGGAAAAATGGATTCCATATTTAGAACCAGTAAGTCCAAATTATGTTTATATGCTACTTTTATTTTTGGGCATTATGAATTGTAGCTACGGTAAATTTTATTTACCATAGTTAAAGGTTAATTAGGTAATTAAGGGTACAAATAATATTATAAAATTACCCTTGCACTTGTATTAATATAATTTGATGATTATATTTCACCCTAAAATATACTTGGGTCTAAATGGTATCTATTGGAACCCACTTGTATGTGATTAAGACATTTATTTTATATTATTTAAAGAAAAGGTAAATATATCTCACTCAATCTTTAATAATTAAATTATTTTTAATATAAGGTTATACTGAATATAAACTAGATTATAAATACTCGTTTTAAATCTAAAATGTTTTTATTTATTATGGTTATTTATTTATAACTTTTAAAAATATATAATTACTTTAATAGCTTATACATTAATGATGTAGAAATTATTTATTTACTAAAAAATCAATAATATTGTTTTTATTAAAATAAAAATACCCATACAAAGTCAATTTTTTTTTCCAAAACGTATTTTTAGAGTCTATCTGCACAATAATAATCCACGTGTCAACTTTTGGACCATTTAGAGCCTTATAAAATAGATTACGTCATTTATATTATATTATTTTCAATTATGTCAAAGATGTCTCCTTCATAATTTAATAAACATAACATTTTAAAAGATGGGTTTTTAGAATATAAATTATACTAAAAGTATTATTATTAAATATATTAGATATATATTCATCATATATTTTATTTTTAATTTTTATGCAACAAATAAGTATATTAAATAATTATACAAAAAATGTTGTAGTAATTATTTTATAAAGAAAAATATCAAATAAATTATTTTAAAAATATTAAAATATATATTGTATGATTTAATAAATTTTATCCACTAATTTTATAGATGAATATGACATGTTATAAATATATTAAAATTTTTGGTTCGACTTTGTCATTTGTTTTGATTTTATTTAAATTCAAATAAATAAATAGTGTATGAATTGACACTATTGATATTTTATAAAAATAACATATTATTAAATTGTTTAAAAAATCACAAAAAAATTTAAAAAGTAAAAATTGAAATTTATATGGTCTAAAATTTCATAAAGTATTCAATTATCATCATTTCACAACACATAAGTAAGTATTTATAACCATTTTGGATTTTGAATATTATTACCACAAATAAAATTAAATAGATTAAATAAGGATAAATCAAATTGAGAAGGTTTACATGAAACTCAAAACATGTCTAAATTTTATTATTTGATGATATTATAACCCTATATTATCTCATATTTTAATTTTTTTCACTTTTAATGTTTTTATTTGGTGTTTGAGTTTATTATAAATTAATATTTTGGAGGTTTCCAAAATTGCCCATGTACTCTCTTATAAAAGGGCACCTCCTCCCTCTACTCCTCACTCCATTTGGAGATTTCCAACTCGGCCAAAACCTGCCGATTTCTCTTCTTATCTTTCTTATCAACAGGGTAGAGGTCCTGGTATTGTTTAAAGACAAACTCTAGTTCCCTAAGAAAAAGTTTAAAGGAGGTACGTCGAAGAAGTGGTAATATCCTTTAACATATCTTTCAAACTTATTTCTTCTTCTACATCATCTATATGACTTGTTTTATTATTAGTAATAACTCAAGTATCACATGTATACTGATATGTTATTATGAATATGAAATACCGATATTCCGTCTGTTACCCATCTTATGAAAAATGATGTCACCACATGTGCGTACTTACGGCCTACCATGTGCATGATGTGATGCGATTCGTTCTACATGATCATCCATGAAGAATGATTATATAAATAAATTTAATAAAATAATTTGATATATATTATAGTAATAAAATTTTATAAATGATATAACTATAACCTAAAAATAGGAATAAGAATTTATTTGACAAAACATTCATAAAATCATAAAATAGTTAGCACCTGAATAACGAGTAAAAATGACATGTTACTAATAAAACAATATGAATATGAACATAAATGATATCATAAAAATAAATATGATTCTTGAATAAGTAAATTAATTTATTTAAATCATTATATAGAGGTTCTGATATGTACAAAGCAATCAGACCTAAGGTAAGAGATAATTATTCCAATCTCATTCTTATCCGAGATTGTTCATTCGTAGGTATTTACTGGGGTTATATTTATCATCCATGTCGACGTATTATAAAACTATTTTCATAAAATGTTTACTATTTTTAATTTTATTTTTAAAGTCATTTGTACATTTTTTTTACTTTTACCACATGGTATGTAAGGAATCATTATTTGGTTTACCATATGAGGTACATTTTGACTTTTCTGGTAAAAAGTATGAGTAGAATGTTTTTTTAACTTATATGGCGTTAATGTATTTTTATGGTTTCACAAAACATTTTTTAAAAGAAGCCTATTATAAAATATTTCATGATTATATTGAACAAAATTATTTTCTTTTAAAATTGCACTATATTTGGAGGAAAAAAATATTTTGAAGGAGAAATGATATTTTCCTCAAGAATTCATTTCAAGTGTTTATTCGAAAAAACATTCCATCTAAGATTACGTTCTTTAATATGGTTGTGTCTCAAGTATAATGTTCATATTATTTACATCGTTTGATTTTGTTTATTATGAAATGATATCCATTATTTTATATGGTTTATGTTATGATGGGATGATGTTTATGAAACCCATTTCATTTGTTGGGTTACGATGAATGATTTAGGATTATTATGTGGAACATGGAAGAATGATTTAATTATGAGATGGGTTGGACCTATATCTCCCTACAATGTATTGGGTAATAATTTATATCTCAATATATATACATGGCAGGAATAGAATGTAAATCATGTTCAGTAATACATGGCTGGAACTGCAGGTAAACCCGGTTCAATAATGAACTTTCTCCACTATGATGGTCTTGGCAGCAATTCTTTGGAAAATATAGAAACATATCATGTGATTAATGGTTTTCCACAATTACTTGTTTCATTCCCATGCTATTATATCATTATTTATGGTCCTTTATGATCCATTCCTTACGTACTAACAAGATTTATTTCACAATTCATGATTTTGATGTTTAAATTTTATATTCATGTTTTTTACGTTCAAATGTTTATGGATTGTTTTATGTTTTCCATGTTTACTTTTACTGGACATTACAGCTCACCCTTTCTATGTTTTCTTTTCCCCAGGACTTAAATAAATGTTTTAGGTAACATAAAAAATGGGGAATACCTTTATGGGATATATTGAAGTTCTTTCACCATGATTAGCAGATTTTGTTTCGAGTTTCCAAAGACACTAAACTATTACGGTCCTTGGGTGTATTTTTTATTATGTATTAATTATTATGAAAAAGTAATGTATTTTCCATGTACGTCAAGCTTGGGTCTCTACAGAGGGGGTTCCTTGTCCAAGTACTCCATTTCACAGTGTGTTCACTCACTGGGTCTAGAGGTGGTAGTTGATGTAGGCCAGAAGACTCTCCCGGTCTGATTGCTCAATGGGAAAACCTATTCATTCCCATGTTCTCCAGGATACTCTAAATTATTAGAGGGTAGGTTCTACTACTTATATTATACAGAGGAGAACCGGTAATACTTCATGTATCCCAGGGATACAATACATGAAGTATCCCAGTGTCTACTACCTATATTATACAGAGTGCGAATGGGTCCCTCTTGTGAGTGCTAGTGAATCATGAAGGTTATAGTCATCTATGCAACAAAGATATCACTAGTGTTGTATCAGTCAGTCCCATGGGATATTTTTAGAGTTAGTTTCAATTCAAGAAGAAGAAGAAGGATCTGACAAAAGGCGATACAGACATAGCCGTTAGAGGAATAAATATGTGGATCTCTTTTCTCCGAATGCCTAATACATATATTATACTGATTTTCGTCAAATAAAAATCCCTAGATAAATTTGATTTAGTCCATGGGATAGGCGAAAGTGTGTACGAGTGGGTCGTTTTTCCACCTCACTATTATGCCAACTGAGGCCCCATATCCATTTTATGGCCTTCTGGTTCACTCGGTAGGGTCGGTGTGGTATATGTGCTTTTGGCCAGGAATAACCTCAATAGTAAGAACACAACCACCACTCCATGATCCCCATGACCACTCCACAATATCTATGACAATAAAATGATCAAAAACTATATAGACAGAGTTCCTAACCATGTTTCAGGTGCCAATTAGTCTATCTAGAGTTGGACATGTGAGAACACTATTAGAAGAGTACTGACAATTGATAGATATATAATCGTCGTTATACCACCTATATTATACCTTCGACTACCAGTATTATACTTTCCTTTTTCAGCTTATGTGGATATCGGCATCAATAGTCTATGGTTGTTTGACTAGACATAGTGGGGTAGTCGGGCGGGTAGCCTTCTACCTATATTATACCGACATGGAACCATGTGATTGGTGTTCAGATAGTGGCAATGGAAGACCTCATCTTCTCGTGCCACACCGCCCCATGCACCATCTGGATCGTTAGGAAACTAGGAGGCCTAGGATTCTCGAGCCCCCAACTCTAATCAATCCATTGATTTGGTTTAGTATAGGTATTAGAATATACAAGAACTTTCTAGAGCGTATCCAGCTCTCGGGCGCAACCGATAATGAATCAATTGAGTTACAGGGTAGACCATTCACTCAGAACATCGAAAGTGTATCACCCGAGAACCACCAACTCCATTCCAGTAGCATTTTCATCTACCATAATCTACCAGGAAGCATCAATTCATGTCATATCATATCATAGTAGTATGACCAATCGATCGACTGGGCGACATAGGCATGATAGGTACCTTGATCAGTGGGGGACATAAACTCTTCTAATAGTGGACATCATTAGGCCCATGGAAAAAAGGGTTTGTTGGATGAGAAGTTCTATCAAATCACTATTCTAATAGAGCTGGCTTCACCCACACCCTGTTTCTACTCGATGCCCTCTATTGCTCCACCCACTCCACTCGAACCCTATCACGCATACCAGACAATCTAGACCATGAAGACACTATTAGATTAGATATATTGGGGTATTGGAATTATATGTTGTACGATTTGACATTCTAGTATCATAGCCCATATTTTGAAACCACTGAGATATACCATAATGGCACAAGCCATTGGCCCCTCCAGCATTGAGCTACACCTAGTTTGAGTGGAAAGGTAATATTTTTTCCAAGGTGTAATAGATGACGCATCCTCCCTTGGCCACTCGGGCTATAGTTTCTTCCATATATAGTCTAGTTGGTCATACCACCTCGATTACCACTGACCGTACTATTCGATCCCATTCCACTAACTACTACACATTTTGTTTTGCCAATTTAAACATAATCATATGACTTGTGAACATGAGAGTGTAAGTAAGATGCATGGGGTTAGTTGTTTGAAAGAGATGGTGCTGGTATTGTGGTTTCGACTAGCCGAAAGGTACTGCGTGAGGTTCCCAGGAAAAAGTGTAAAGGCGCGATTTGTTCCACAAAACTCACTACACTAACCATAGTACACTCCACCACAAAGTATAAATGTGATTTTTTGGTTTAAACACCCTGTTACTGCTTCACATTTCAAGCCGGAGGAAGGCACAACCCAACTATGAGGGACATCGGCTGCTGTGACTAGTATACATATATGCATTTTTGATGGTAGGATGACTCGATTGTCTACTTATAAGATATGTGATTGCCCCATTTCTAGATCGGATTATAGAATCGGATAACTATCAAAAGTGAGATCCATGTCTGTTCTGTCGAAACAGTCTGAATACTAATAACGGTGGAAAACCAACCCCAAACTGCACTGGCAGCATTGGACCGCATACAGCTCTCCTAGCTACCTATGAACCACCACTACATCCATTTCCATTCCAACAAACCATAAATTCCATTATTTCAACCCCATCTATTAATGATGAACTATATATAAAAACTATGTGTTGCACGCACACCACTCACCTGGTCTCCTTGGAATGTTATGAGGTACAACCATCGGCCGATAGGTGTCCAATCGTTGAGCCATCGTTGTAGCTACCACTCAACCCTATCACAAAGTCGTACCGTGACTCATGTCCATTCCATCTGGAAAACCATGCTCACTCCATAAATCTATGTACAACAAAAGAACCATTATTTTGAATAGAATCTTTTCTGCTGCTCTTCCCCGGTACCCAGGAACTCTAAACTAGCCATCTCATGTATTCTCATAATATAGTGATCCTAGGTACTCTTCCAATATAGTTTATATTAGAGTACTAGATCGCATGTCCAGTCCCGGTCAGTGGTGTATATAGTTTCTTCCTTACCCTCAGACCCCAGTAGCATTCTAGTGGTATCATTATATATCGATCTCTATTCCAATCCCACAAACTCTATGCCATCTATACAGTACGTGACCGATTGACCTCAGTATCATCCTATATCAGTGTCAAAAGACAATACCATCCAATAAATAAGAGTTGTAGGGGTGCCTTATTACTCTACTCTAATAGTTCCACTTCCCTAATGGTATCAACTAGGTCGCCATCTTGAACCCCATCAACCACATTCTGATCATGATGGTTCCAAGCCCAGCATTGCCGATCTCCCACCATCTTTTTTGCAGGTACGGGATTCGAACATGAATTAATTCATGTCATCAGCCTGAGGAGTCTAGCCAATTCTTCCAACCCTCTTCTGTTTCTATATTTTCATTGAAATGGTGCCCATTAACATTCCAAACACCTTGGTGATTCAAGGTATCATTGTTGTCATCTTCCCATCAACAACTATAATGCCAACTACACCACCCAGTATATATTCTATGTAGTGTGTAATCTATCTAGGTACTCTTCTATATAGTCTATAGGCGGACCACTATAGGAACCACTATAGGAACATTTTTTGGTGCCTATAGTGGTACCTATAGAGTTCCAACTATATTATACCGAGATTGTCCTTGTGAAACTATACATTCCATACCTTACATCAAACCGAACCGGATGTGTAGTAGTCATAATGGCCATCGGTCCATTTGTATCATGTGATCATGGAAACCGTACCCCCAGCTCCTCCAATCAACCACCATTATAAATAAGAAGAATTCCTAGGATGGCATGGGAATATGCAGCTTGGTATGTATGCATTTTTAACACATTGCTAACGAGGGTGAGTCTTTCGACTACTTAGCTACCTACTGTAGCTGCAGGAAAGAATCTATTTTTTCATGGGAGTCTTGAACGAATCCAACATGGAGGTGATATAGGGGAGAGAGGAGTGAGAATGTGAAACAAAGAGCAGGGACTAACTCCAAAACACAAAGGGAAAGCAAAGAAATGAGCTGCATATCTTTCACCCTATCCATCTGGAAAGCGGGGACCGAAGTTAATGGAGTGAACGAGAGGACAAGGAAAACTTAATGGTATTACCTATATGGATTCATCATTCATGTGTATAGAATTTTTCAATCTATGAACCCTAAATCTCCTCTATGTATTTCATTCACCCATATATGAATCGTGGCTTCCTTCCCGCCCCCCTTCACAACCGTTACATCATCCAAGGTATTGAGGTTCTGAGGTCCTTGATGACCAATGTATTGAGACATGGGTATTTAGACCTCAGGAACATCAATACTCAAGTCTCAATACATTGGTCTCAATAAATTGTTTTGGAGCTATGACTTGGCTACTGTTCGTAGACTAGTACCAAGGGTGAGGTTCTTTCTAGGGCAGGTGTATTCTAATTTAGTCAACAGGTTGTATCACCCCAGCCAAACGATATAGATAGAAACATAGAACCAATAATAGGTGTTCATTTATATTGAAAACCATTACAATGACCTGCACGACCTTTCAAACTATTCAAAGACTTTTTTCCATACAATAGACCATTTTTTCCATAGCCCTTGCAAATACGATCCCCCCCCCATGGCTAAAAAACAAACACCTCGATTCGACTACCTGTTATTCTCTACCATATCCTGACCAGCTGCTTGTTATTGGCTAAATGAGATTCATGTTCATGAACTTGGACCATTTCTAACTTTGAGGTCAATAGGAAACACAATGATCATGGTTGGGTTGATTTTCGAGAGATGAGACACAAGATACCCTTGCCCTTGCTAGGAGTGTCTATGGCCCGGTTTCTTGGTAGTGCCAAAAAAGATCAGTAACTAGGACAATACTGAAGGGGATGGTCAAGTGGGTGATGTTTTTTCGATGATTTCCTGACGTGTTCCCAACTCAACCACGAATCTCTTCATATATGATAAATGGATCTATAAAAACGATTCTAACATTTTTGTCATGGTGGGTAATATAAGTAGACCTTCATAGTAGGTAATAGAAGAAAAATTTCAAAGTTAAGGCATTCATAATAATATAGCTAGTATAACTATTAGAGTAGAGTACTGATGTCGTATCTCAGCATTCTGAACCTTTCTAAGTAGATGAAGCAAACAAAATCAGTTTTTCACAGTGGGAGAAGAAGGAAATACTTGATTCAAAGCATGCTACCCTAGGTACTCACTAGGATAGAAGTATTTCTCATTAACCTAATGATATATCCATAAATGAAAAGGTTCTAAACCCTAATATATTATCTAGCAGCCCTTTACGGAGGGTCAGGATTTGATTTCATTTTATGAGAATGTCCTTGATCTCACCAAATGATATGATAGCTGTTAGTCTAGGAGTTTTCTCCCCATCTACTTAGGCACTCGGGCTCGAAGTGCCCCACTACCTCTATACCAGGAACCTTTCACTTTCTTGTCTTCCTCTAAACCGATTTCGTGCTCAAGGGTCAATCAAACCATGAACCGAAGGAACTCTTTATTAACAATTCCTATGTGAATGATCATAAATCATTCTTAATGATGAGGCTAGACATAAAGATAAATGGAGTGAGTCCTCTTACTATTCACTCTATAGGTATCACCTCCACTGTAATGAGAACTTCTCGTAAATTTACTTATGCTTCAAGCATGACTATCCTGACCTGTACACTAGTTCTATCCTCTTTTGGGGCTTCTCGATATGGCTAGATTGTCATTCCTAGCTATGAGATTCATACTAATCAGATTAACCTGACTATATCTCTAGAGTCTGCGTGATTTGACTTGTAATATATATATAAATATATAAGAATCAATCATTGTTTCCTCCTCACCCTTTAGAAAGGGTCATATCTATGGTATATAACCCTATATACTTCACCCCCGCTTTTGATTTATATAAGGAATTTCTCTTGTGAGAGGTCTCTCCAACATTTGGGTAACTTCTTTGATTCAACAAATTGGTTATACAATATCGTATCCTAAAAGAAAACCTATGGAATGTTAGAAGGTATCTCTCTCCTATTCATCCATAAACGCCTATTTTTCCAAAGGATTCGAGGCATCTGTAGAATGAATCTAAGACAAAAACTAGGTATTGGTTTGTCTTATTAACCCAAATATCGTGTTGGAATAGCTTCTAATCCTATCTTTCCAACCAGATTTGACTTTGTAAATGTTTTCCCCTTTTTGGGATTTTGCGCTTTCCATCGATTCCTCCAATTCCTTTGGTTTTTGATTAAATCCCATGTCTGCCCAAGAAGATAGAATGAATATCGAGTCAATTTCCATTTTCCTTTATCAACTTCTTTATTTTGACCCCTTGAGATCCCTCCCAATATTTTAATCAAACTTGCTATCCTAGATCCAAAAAATGAGAATAATAGGATTCACGAAGCCCCACTGGAAGGGAAAATGAGGGCAACTTCGTTTTATTCACCCTAATAATAGTGAGGATATGATTTGACTTTGAATTGACAGAAACTCCAACTGGTTGACCTGGTTACCCCTGCCAAAGATGCAATGGATTTCTAAAAGGTCGATTAGAATCCAAAAAAACCAAATTTATTAATGTTTTATTATTCATAACCTACCGGAAAATATATTTCTATCAAAATAATGACTTTCCTAACTAGTTTTAAGCTCCTTCAGTGTCAACAGTGGTGGTCATAGCCCCCTTTCCTTTTTGGATTTCTTTCTTGGTTCTGCCTGGCTCTTAGAGATTACTAATGGCTTTCTCTATCCATTTTGGATTGTGTGAAATGACAGCTACTCTGTCTATATATTCTTGATCCGATCAAATAGGATTCTATAACCTCAAGAAATTGCTTCTTCATATTTCTTTCCCCACCCTTTGTTGTTCTTGTCTCTCAAAAATGGGAGCCCACTTCCCGATTCGACCCATTCCTCTAAGTTAGATTAGGAGCTGCAGACCTTTCAGACACGAATCCAAAGTCGACTGGAATAAAAAACATTCCTTAACCTCCCTAAAGGGTTGCTACTAAATATATAAGTGTTTATAACTCAGTGATTTACTATATTCGGTAAGGTGTAAGATCTTTTAGAACCTTCAGAGCCTATATTTTCACTGTGGAAGGTTGGAATATGGTATTGAGTTGAGAGAGAATGGGCTGATGTGATTCATAAAGAGCGTATAACAGAGGTTGGGATGCGATCAAGAAGTCAGTTGATTTCCCATATCCATATTCAGAATCATTGTTGGTGGGTGAATCTGTTGAAAACGTTATCATGGGCTTGGTTCTGATCGATAGTCGTATTAGTAGAAAAACGATAGAGTGCACTCGAGTGGTGGTGTTAAACTTCAAACGAACTGCCTATGAAGCAATACGATGCTTCGAATCTGGAAGGTGGACTGCTGGATGGTTCGAAGGCAATATGTAGAGATGACATGACCAATCATAAGCAACTGATCATGCGATGAAACCCCCAAAAAGTTTAGAGTATCGTAGAACATTCATCGATGGTTCTAGAATTGTTGAAATGGGGGTGCTTCCCCACATTGTCAATGAGTACCAAGCCTATGATTTTCTCTTCAAATTGAGTATAGATGGATCAATAGAAGGTCAATTCAACTCAAGATAAAGAAGAAATGATTTCTCTTGTCCCAATGTGTTGAAATGGCCTCTTGATTCGAAAACCATTCACCAATATGAGGTTTATGACCTGCTACCTTGCCTACAGAATGAAACCACAAAACTGGAAACGAACCAGAAATATGTCCAACATGGTTTCCTTCATTTTATTCCATTAGATAGTCATTGATTCACCTTTTCTCTGAAGGGGGGAATGGTGAAGGCATTTCAACTGGACCTCCATTGCCACTCAATCAATTAGGTGTGTTTTTCACATGTAGTAGTTGTGATCATTGATGTCTCATTTGTAGCTTGTTTGGTATCTCATTATCCA
Source organism: Viscum album (assembly GCA_963277665.1). Classification (NCBI taxonomy): domain Eukaryota; kingdom Viridiplantae; phylum Streptophyta; class Magnoliopsida; order Santalales; family Viscaceae; genus Viscum; species Viscum album. The sequence goes on along the minus strand of OY728128.1, from coordinate 1,008,756,554 downwards.
GTTCACTCTCTTCTTTTGACGAAATTGTGATAGAAGTTGATGTTGGAAAATGGTCATTTCTTTACTCCAAACATCCCTTGGAAGTTTACGGCACCGTTTAAATCGTAGTACAACCACCAATTAGTGCATTTAGTACTCTACTCTAATAGTTCTTTTTCCCACACCTTGAATGGAGTGAGTCGACATACAGAATTTCTCTTATGTAGATGAACTAGAAGACCCGTATGAAACTCTTAGAAGATTACTTTTGATGGTCTTCTTATACTCGGTATAATATTGGTAGTAGGCCAAACACACCACTATCACCAGGGACCGTTTGGGGACTGCCACTATACACAAGACGCCAAGCTACTTCCTTTGGACATTCTATGGTTCAAAGGCGCACCACCTAGCAGAAACATGAACTTGAACTCTTTGGCATATTGCTAACACAATAATTATAACATTTTTGGCAGTTTGCATTCCGTCCTCCATACACTCCGAACTACATCAGCCTCCCTTCTTTCTCCTCCAGGCGGTTGGGGACTCTTCATCCATGGGGATCGTATCACCCCCGGATCACGGATCGTTTCGGATCGCACTACCCTTTTGACCTAGCTGCACCTGACCATCTTGACAACCACCTATGGAGTAAAAAGTGGTACCCAACCAATAAGAGTAGTAGGGGGTCCACAGTCAGTACTCCACTCTAATAGTTAATAGTTCAGACTATCTCCCAACCCTTTAGAACAATTAGATATAAGTAACTGATACATATATCTAGAGAAACTACATTATAGGTCATGTTACTTCATACCTTTGACTAATCATGAGATATAATTGAAGCATTTTGTTATGGAGGAGAGTGGGGAGTGAAAAACCATTGCAGCAGAGCATGAATCAGAATCCGCTTATATTAAAACAGACGAACTCCACATTCTCAAAATAGTTGATCTTTGCATTCTAGCCACTACTTCATTTCATATAGTGATAAAACTTTCTCTTTATTAGTGCTCCACCACCTTTTATATTAAGAGGAACTTTGGTTGCACAGATTTCTCCGGTACTCTTATATATGGTTGTAGAAGAGTACATGTTTCTCTGACTTGACTCAGCATGACTGACATGACCCAGTGGTTAAAGTATAACATTTATACGGTGAGAGTCATTGGTTCAAATATAATAGTACATAAAACTGGTCCTACTACCTATATTATACATTAATAAGGATAAATAATGACCATCATGACAGCAAGAATGGACCGGCTATGTCAACTTAATGACCAGGTCGCTTCCACTTGTGGCCTTATCACCTTAACACCTTTATAGCAGGTCTCCTCTCTTCTTCTCTTCATGTTTGTGGGAAAACCTGTACTGAATAGATGAACCGGAACAAGCTAAACAAAGGAATGATAGAGAGTTGATACTCAACCCTCTTCCACAATTAGGTGAAGAGTAGGTCATCACTAAAAGTCCCAACCTGGTAAGGCCTGAATGTTTTTCCGCCTATTTTCCCAAGGGCGAGACATGAGAAACTACCTATAGATTAGACTCAATTGAGGAAAGCCAGCATGGAGATCATAATTAGAAGAGTTCTGATGATGGAACTCATAGAGAATCGATCTAAATCTACCTTCTATCCATATATATCAGTTTCAATTTAGGGATATCACATCATCCATTAACATGCTACTTGGTAGACCATGGATTCACTTAGCTCAGCAGGGGTTGTTCCCTCTGTCCTAAAATAACATACAGAAGCCTGAAAATAGGACACGAAAGGGGTGCCAAAAACAATATAGGAAGAGTACCCATCATGCAAAATTTTATTATTACATATCTTTTAGAATGGACAATGATTTTATTCCTCTATTGTGTGCTGATAAGCTTTATTTTCTCTTTGCTCGTGCTCCATTAGTCATATGGATCACATCTCTTTTCTTGTAATAGAAATGAGTGGTACTGTCGTAGTTTCTTTTTTACCATCTTTTCTTTCCTAGCTTAGAGTATGCCCTTTCAGGCTAGTCCTACCTGTTTTTTTACCATTCGTGTCCCATCAGTCCTATGGGTCACCTCCCCGCTCACACACTAGCATGCGATTTCAAATAGACTCACCTTTTATTGATGCATTAAATCGCTAACTTACTAAGAAGCGTATGATTGAGAATAGATAATTCATTCTGTCTGACACTGGTTTAGCGTTCAGTAACACATGACTACGGTCAGATGATGACCTTGAAGCTGGTCATACATGGAATTCTTATTCTATCAAATATCGATTTGGCAGGCGGTAAGATGGGATGAGAGTACAAGGGTATATTCATACACATATTAAAGAGTAATAAGGCCTTATGAAGGTAGAAAAATATTGAGTCAGTGTCTGGGATGTCCAGGTACTCACCGGGGAAGTCCTAGGCCATTCTTTTCATTTATACATCTGACCTTCTATGAGAGGTCTAGGAAACACAAAGCGATAGATGTACAACAGGAGAATGAAATTGGGATGACTCTAAAGAGGGAAGAATTCATTAGTATAAGGTTAAAACCTCTTGATATATCAGTTTAACATTTCTCGAGTGTTAGGACTTTATAAACAAATGAATCTATTCCAATCGCATCTTTATTTATAGTGGTCGAATAAATCACTCTTTTAATAATCCATATCTCTATAGTTTTATGAGAATGTTATTCCTCCTTGCTACTCAATTGATTCTATTTGACCTTATTCCTCTCTCAAAAGGAATTATTGAGGGGTGATGGTAACCGGCTGTAGGGTTCTTAGCTGAGGTTCAATGATCTGACCCTTTCTAAAGTAAACGGTCAAGAAGCAATGCTTTGTTTAAAGATAGTGAATCTAGACTTGCATCTTCGAGTCTTATTAAAAGGAAGATATAATTTTAGGTTATAAAGATCCCAAGATCATCTTTGTTTTTATCTGCATATCCTCTTGTTCAATCACCCTAGATCTAGAGGATAGATAACTATATATGGTCACGTACCATAGATCTTACCCTCCCTTTTAGGGAGGGTCATGAAATGAGACTCTATTTTTAATCCCCATCAAGACTACATGGTAGGGGGTATGTAATACCCAAACTCACTCATTCTCTATTTTATCAAATGAGGAGACAAGAAGACAAGAAGATAATTATCAGAAGATCATCTTATCAGATTATCAACTTGAATAGTCTTTATAGATACAGAAAATTAGAAAATGAATAATATTTTATCTAATAGTGATAGAAACCTGAGTGATCAACAATTAGTTGCCTTTGTCCACACAAAATCTAGTCGAAATTCATAAATTTTGTGGGGTGTATTTAGCATATAAATTCAACCCATATCTTTTTGTCCCCAAGATAGATTCCACTTTTAGTAGTTCAATCTGAAGTGTTCTCATTTAGTAAACCTCATTTTTTTCTCAACTATTAAGAGATAGGATATAATGATTACATTATCTATCGACACATCATGTCCACTATATATAAAAGTACCCGACACACCTTGATTCTTTCAAATCTACAGTTGCTTCCTTCCTTCATAAGCTAATATGAGATTCTATTATTCTAAACTATAATATGACTGTATTTCATGTATTTCTTCTCCTAGTTAGTTCTATACCAGTGATGTATTAGATGTTTTATAAGCTCTTTATGAATGAAGTGAGAATATTACAGTTGGGTAGAAGCACTAACTTTTTTTCTATTGGCCAGTTGAGGAGTTTAAAAACTTCAATGAGTGAGTATATCCCACTAGGAGGAGAATCAAAGCCGCATGGCATCCCTCGTGGCTGAATTCTTGAATTCATGCTTTCATGCCTTATTGGGGCTCTTTGGATCAGCCGAAGGTGGATGATTGAGAAGCATAACTTACAGAGAATTGTTGAAGAGCGAGGGGAGTAAACAATAAGAATATAATATCTATCTATCAATATTTATTCATGATCCTTAGGTTTATACTTTACTCATTATGTTTGTGTGTCGGGGTAGGCAGAAAGACTTAGCCTAGGTGGGTCAAGCTCATTGTATCTGATAATAGTGTTGACATTTTTGAATGCATAGTAAGAAGATTCACCATTTTCCATGTATTGTAGTTTATTTCTCTTTTGATCTTAGTTACCACATTGTGGGTCCTCCAAAGCAGGCTATCTCCAAAAAATCTTATCCAATGATCCTAGATAACACAAAGTGCGAATCCTTGACTAATTTTGTAACATTGGGGGGTAATGTATTGACTATCGGGATAAATTTCAGGTATAATACAATTACAAAGGATTACTACAAGTGTTGTGATGAGATAACTTTCAGATGTTTTGTCTAACTTAGGGTCACAATATCAACCCAAATGTCGTTGATCTCTAAGACAGGGGTTGTGGAGTTCGCAAAGCGTTTCCGGGTTCGAGGGATGTCGGTGGACCTAAGTATCATGTCTTCTCTACTAAGCCTCCCAAAAATTTATATAACCCCTATGGCCTGATGGCTATTACTGAGAAGTAATCTATTCAAATATTCTCTACAATATGTCAGGTCGGAGGGGCTGGTTACAAGGTACTTTCTATGTTAGACCATTATAGGTAAAAAAATATGAATGAGTCAAGTGGATGAATCTTTCTTACCAGTTCCAAAATATAGAATTTTGTTTAGGGAGGGGAAGTCCTTTGAATCCCTATCTATGAGGTTTAGGATGTTTATGTAACCCAAGGTGTTGGTCTTGACCCCAGATGAATTCCTCTTTGACTGAGTCATCAAAAGACTTCCAGGAGTGGACTCTTCTTCAGGTTTGGGTTAAGAAGTGGTGAAGTTATACACATTGGTACTAGAAGGTAGCTATGTCACCTGAGGTGACCCTAACAACATTCTTTGAGGCACATTGCCTTCAAAAAATCTGGAAAGATCGGTGAAAAATTGGTCTGATCTGGTTACCAATGGATAAGAGGTCACATATGCTTCTAGTAGTGTTGTAGAAGGCTGTCCCATCGAGTGAACTCACAAGTCATTTATTGGCTCAACCCTTGATTGTTCTAGGACCAGAAATGTGACAAGGTTTCTCGGTGGGTAAATCACTCGAGGAGGTAATGGTAGGCGAGATTCTCACCAGGGATCCATTTGTGGAATGAACCCTTCCATGGAAATAGTTAGTTCATTAGTGGTGAAGTTCTCAACATCCCGGATTTTAGTGATCTTGATGTTGGGTTAGCCAACATTCCTTCTGACCAAGATCATATGGTTGAAAGGATTCCCAATGTAGTTTTCTTTTCAACCTTGGGATAATGCCCCGACATGTCTTCAATGGAAATTATATCCCTGATTCAGGAACTAGAGCTAGTGGAGAGTGTTCTGATCCTGCATGGGTGGATCCATGGTGAAATTTTGGATTTTATAAGTCAAATATTCAGACTGATCTTCAGGAAGCTATAATCATTCATCTTCTGCAAACTCATCACCCCATCCACTGACCAGGTAGGAATGTACTAAATAGCTCTGATGTCCCCTCCTTTCAGAAGTATCCGTTCATTGGTAAGTGAATGGTTCGAGACCTCCAGAATTTTTCTTCGTCTATGTTCATACATTGATACCCTATTCCAAACCGGCAGTCATTTCAGTGAGCTTCGATTGGATCATAAATTCCCTGTTGTTTCATTCCCAAACAGGTTGATGTCCATGTTACTCATGTATTTCCTCACAAGAGGGTTTCACCAGATTTCTGACCTCGGGCCAGACTATCTTTCCCTCTTAGTCCACTATGACCATTACTACTATTAAAGGTGGTCCAATAAAAGGATTGGGGTATTTAATTTTCTTTTCATCGGACAGGACATTCATCACTTCATGATCTGGGTGTTGTAACATTAGGCTTTCCTGGTCGTGTCACCACTTCCTTCCCAACCCTTTTATAATCAATCTAGTCCTGACATAGACTTCAAAGAGTACCTATCTTGAGTGAAAAAAAAGATTAAATGTAAGTTCATGGTTTTCTGGATTGGTACGTACACCGTTGATCATGATTGAAATTATATGGGTGGCAGGTTTTGAATAGGCAGTGCTGGAACTAGCGCAATCTTTCCCGCTTATAAAAAATGTATGTAAACTTGTTCCATAGTAATGGATGAAGGAGTGAATACTCGATTCCTTCTGACATTCTGTCTCTGTTGACTGACTCGAGCCATTTCAGGTGGTGCAAGATCATTTTACACAGGTTGTGCTGGCTGTACTAGAGCTTGTTGAACATGCGTTTGATTGAACAATAATGTGCGAAAGATGTAACCAGTGACTCCATTTTCTAATGCTTCTTTTCTACTAGCTTTTTGGTGTATGACGATGATTCCCCTCCACTTTGGATGAATTTTTCCAGATATGTGACATTTCATTATAGCAGTTTTGAACCTGTTGGATGAGTTTGGAAAAGTTGCTGGTGACACCGGAACACATTTTATCAAAGTATACCACCTTGAGTTTGTTTTAATAGTTGGGGATATTTTAATGGGTGGATGTACTTGAATTGTATAATATTTCAATCAGAGAGCACATTCATAGAATTATTCCTTAGGATTACGGCTCATTCCCAGGAGGACACAATGATCCCCAATTAGTTCATAATTATGTCGATATTATTCAAGAAACACCCTAGATAATTTCGTCCAGGTACATATTTGATGAATATTCAGATAGGAAAATAATTGCAAAGCCCCACCCTTGAGACTCTACAGAAAGAGTTGTTTTTCATGTAGAGATTGCTATTAGTAGCATGTCCATAAAGTTCCCCAGCATATAACCATAGATGCACAACTGGGATACCTGTACAATCGAATTGTGCAAAGTTAGGGATTTTTCATTTCGATAGAATTATAATTGCATGAAATTCATCATACATTGAGATCCCTTGAATGTTTTGAATAGGGGTTTTAATGGTTGGGGCCAGATTATCCTCTTTTTTTAGAGGAGGTTACATGCTCCCTCCATTCCTACACATTCAATCAAGTTCTACATAGTTCTTCCCATTCTCATTCCCAGTCATGTTCTGTGCTTTCCTGAGATAATACTTTTCCCTCTGAATTCCAATCCGCCTCTCATCTTTCCATAGGTGAGAGAATTCCTTCCTTTTTGGATGTCCTTTAGCTTGTGAACCAAGTTATACCAACCATATATCCATCCTTCAAGAGAATGAGTATATGAACAAAATAGAAGAATCTGTGCGATCAAATGACTATGAAAGATGGGGGAAAAGCACGAATTCAAAAATCGAGATTAGAGCGATTTTACACTGTTTAATGGGAACTGTGTGGGAGAGTGATATGCACATGATATCACTCTTTTTTATAGGTTTTAAATGTCTTGATTTTTGGGATATGAAAAGATCAATATCTAGAGTTTGGGGAATTTCCAATCAAATCATATATGTGTGGCCGATAATAGTACTTTTTCCCTTATTGTTTATCTTTCCATATTTCCTCCCTTATCACACTAAAAGGAACCCTTTAATATATATATATGTACCAGTTCATTTTGAATAGTCATTTAAATATTTTTATTCTAAGTTATCAACCCATGTGGAACTACACCTAGAAAACCTAGGCCTAGAACAAGCTTCCTGATGGAACTACATAATCAGACAAAGATTTGGTTTTCCAGCAGCAAACTACTACGATTCGATTTTTTCAGTCTGCAAGATCTGATCTTCCATTAATCTGAGATGGCGATCAGACCAACACTAAAATTTAGTCTTATTCATCATCTTTGTGTCTTATCTAGTCTTTTAGTATTCATTGACCTTGTCATCTAGGCACAACCTAAATATGACCTCCGTGCCTAACCCTCTTTCCCTCTTTCATTCCTTTGATGCTTTCCAGTTAGGATAAAGATTAAGATCGATATCGATTCGACTTCAAGTATGAATTCCCCCCTTACCCCTTAAAACATGAGAAAAAACTAGAAAATTAAGCAAGAAGATAGGACTTGCTGACTTTACACCCTTCTTTCAAGTAGTCTTTCATTCCCTTCAGATTGCATGCTTCCAGCATCTAACATTCCTACAAGCATTCATTCACCCCTGTAAGATAGTTATAGTTCAGATTTATGTTTCTAGCCCTGTTGAATATCAATATCAATATATATAAGTACCTAAAATTGCATCATAGATAAAGGATAAGTTTCTCTCTTGGTTTTGGGGTGGCTCCTAGCAAGAACGTTTTTGCCCAGCTGCACCAGATAGAGTTATAAGATTGAAATATATTAATCATTCTTTTCCTACCCTCTTTCATGTGCGAGGGATCATATTTTCAAATGAGAACTCAAATATTTCAGTAAGAATCATACTTGGTCTTTGATTCCCCATTACATATTTCATGTCGTGTAGTGACTGGGAAAAGGGCATCGATCATACGAAGGGAGGAGAGGCATCGATATCATCTCTATATAGTGTCTTTACCTTGTTCACTACTTTCTATTGGACATTAATTCTCTACCTTCCCACCTACCAAAAATAAAACGGTTTTGATAACGCGCAAATGTGGTCGTAGATCAGGTAGGGCACTCATCCTTTGGATGCTTGTTTGGTCCCCTTTAACTGCCTCTCTGATTTGAATTGAGGGAAGATGATACAGAATGGGGGGATGGTGATGCACGGTCCGGGGACAGAACACGAATTCGTAGTAATTTAGCTAAAATTTCTAGTAGTATATTAGTCGAATGTATCTATTGAAATGAATATGCAACTTCATTAAGTGCCTACAGAGGAGACCACATTCTGTTAGGTGTAGTGGAGCAAGGAAACCAAACCGTGGTGCAAAAATAGAACTATCAAATGGAGGCTCAAGTTTCTACGAATTTGGATAAGAGAAGATTGGATGGTCATTATACTACCTACATTATACTCATATCGATTTGCAGATAGGACTACCAATTCCGGGCCACGATGCTTCATCAACCACTTGAACCAAATCAGCAGATAAAGAAGTACACTACATGTAAGACCAAGCCAATCTAGATTCATGTTGGTATTTATCCTATAATTTCATAGGATTCTAGCATAGTGGGTGCCGAATAAGACACTTTTTAGGGTTAGTGGAATCATGATCTCACCTCCATGAAAATTAGAGTAGAGTACCCCTCTCCCATTTCATTTGAGAGGCTTTCTTCCATCCCTTTTCAATCCCAAGCATGGAAATCCCATATTCAGTGGAACCAGAGTCAGAGGTGGCTGATGTATTTTACTATTCTTTTGGTTCCAAGAGGGCTTAGTAAAAATGGTGAGGCATGTTTAAGGGCTTAAGGTGGATAGCAGTTCCGTATAGGACTATTTTTTAGTAGTGGCCCCAATCTGGCGACTTGTTAGGCATGGATAGTGATGATCGGTTCAAAAAATGTTAGATTAGAGTACTCATTATTAGAAAAGTACTTGATGGCAGCGTATTTTGATCCTTTAATGATCAAGGAATGTGGTCCTTTAATACCTTTTCCTTCAGGTCCTTTCCTTTGGAAAACAGAATCATTCACACCCAGACTCAAGGAAACACATCTATGATTATAGATTAATTTTGAGATTGGATGGTTGGGAGGGAAAGGAAAGCGATTAGGAAAGGCTAATAGGTGATGAAAGCTAGGAAAATGGCACTTTGACTTTCACCGTTACCTAACCAGCACTAGTAAAGTAGGTATTTCTTCTCAAATAGTCATTTTATTACTATAAGATCATATGAATTGAATGAAATAGTATCAGGCATTGAAAAGGTAGGAAGAAACTTTTTTTGAGGGCTCTTGATGCAATGAAAGGAAGGATATGGTTCACTTGGTTCTATATAGGAAGGGCCTAAGAGGCTGGAAAAGATATAGGGCTATCGACTTTGCTTTCAGCATGATCTTGAGAAATAGACTATGAACATGATTCAAAAACAGATTATATAGAACTAGCTTACGAGGTCCACACTCACTATTCTTTTTGATGTTCAATCCGAGGCCCTGGGAACTGAGTCTAAGAAAACAAGTTACTACCTATAATATACAGAAACTACGGATCAGTCATAGCAAGAAAGACAGATGGCTCACCATTCACAGGTACATTCCACATTGAGATCAAGCTTCGTGAACTAGGCCCAAGGTGATGCTTCCTGAATGACTGAGTAAGAGCCACGAAGAGAAGAGATCCTCGTTAAAAGAATCCCACAAAGACAGATAGAGATAACATAAGGTTTTAATCCCATGATATATAAGTATCACCTTTCTAAAGGGTCAGGATTTCTGCTAGATTCTATACAAACACATTCTCTCCATCAAATAATGAGAGTAAAATCACAATGGTACAAAACATAGCTATGAAAAGTTATCCCCCACATCAAATGTATTCTTTTATTGATTCTTTCTTCTTTCTGTTTCTGTTCACCATATTTACTTGATTTTTTTGAGCGGGAATAGAAGAACAACAAGAGATTGAGTTTATAAATTGGTTCACAATGCTCATGGTTCGGCCTATATGATTGATACCCTAGAGTCCTTGAAAAAAGAATAGTGACTCCAGTTTCACACATATAATGGTTCACTCAGTCCTTAGAAGAATGAATCCTTAGAATGGGAAATAAAAATAGTGAGGCTTCTTGACTCTTTAGAAAGGGTCAAATCTTTGAACATCACCCTAATGTCTACTTAATCTACAAGGGTTTAGAACATTATTCTTATAAGGACTGAATTAATATATGTTTTCAAAACTTCTAACATACTTGTTGTTCTAATATTCGGAAAGTGTAAATGCGTCACATATCCACGCAGTACCTTTCTTTACCACCTCATGGAGGCACCACCCATGGTTGGTAGTCTCATCCAAGATGACAAACCAATAGATAGGACTCCCACACTGGTACTGCTATATATTACCACCTGACATCTCACTTAGTAGAATGTTGGCACCACCGGCCTTCTAATAGGTCATCTAATGTTTCCCAAGGGTCTGTAGTTGTACCACAGTACCAATATACAAATAATATTACTACATCCATCCATCTCTGTCATAGTGACCAATAACGGAGAATGTTCAAAATGGGGGTTACGAGGTTTGAAGAATGTTCACCATGTCACCACTATATAGAGTAGAGTACCTGTCGGATTTAGAGGTCGTCCTTGACCAAGCAACCAATATCTTTGTTGGGTTGGCCGTCACCACATCAACCATTATATTCATCATGAACAATATTGTGGTTGAGAGGTGAGATGACCAAGTGCTCTATAACCAATACAACCAACTTGGAAAAAGGTACTCAACCTTTGTACCAGATATTGGAACCTCATGGCATGAGAGCAGTCATATAAGGAAAAAAACTGATATTGGACATGAGTCTCTTGTCAAATCGTTAACCAAGAACTGCTTGGTGAACTCTGTGCAACCAATACTAGAAATCGAGGATTTTGATGACAATATTGAAACACAGAGCAGGAAGATCTAGTATGGACGATGATGGCCACAATTAGGGAATCATCTCCTAGTACTACATACTTCAGAAAGCAGACTCCCTCTTGGTATTCAATATATAAATTCCACACACTGGTACTGATATATATTGGGTGTGAGAATGTGAACCATGGACAACCAAGATAAGTAGTAGCCCAAAGGCCGGCCAGCCACAAAAAATACTTGTTCCCATTTTCTTTTGACAAAAGACACAAGAAATATATGATCTAGTTTAGCAATCGCACACACAAACAAGTAACCAGAAACCTCATCTGAAGCCTTCGGTAAGGAGATGCCAATGATACAATTATGGAATGATGAGACCCTCGGCGGTATGCATTGTGGCTATGATGTGAGTCATGGCACTTTATAAGTGTTATTCTAGATATAAAGTCATAGAGTTGGGAATCATAACAAAAAAACATACATACATAGAGAGATATGATATTGGCCGGACACACCCATCCATCGATGAGTACAAGTTATAGGGATAAGGAACTTGGGGCATCTCCATTTATAGTTAAGCCAAAGGGCACCTGATAGCAGGTTGATGGATAGCAGGACACGTTGAATAGTCCATTTAGTAGTCGTTCATGTACCGAACAGATATGTCAACACAGTTAGGCAAGAATAGTTGACCTATATGTGTTGAGTTTCTCAACTGTTTCCAAATTCTCCAGCATAGTTATATTGTCATTGAAATGGTTCTAGGAAGTTGATTGAGTGGATTTCCTAGTTAAAAAATTCTATGTTCCTCTTGTAGTTGTTCTCCCAATAACTCTTTATAGGGGTATTCAGTTACTCTAGATAGGTCAAGGGGGGGTATTTTCCCTAAATCTATCTTCTATTGATCTTTATTTTCTCTAGCTCGATGACCATGTTCTTGTAGATGAGAGATAGAAACCATTTAGCTGGTTGGGCTTCACAGTGGATAAGCATATCATCTCTAGCGGAAAATCATAGTATGGGATGTAGAGATCCGAAGAGAGTAGAGACAAAACACTTCTAATAGTGATTATAGAGAGTTTCACGTATTTCTGACCTTTGGGAAGTCAATGAAGTCGAGGATGACATGCCCTATATAGACAGAATACCTGACTCTACATGAATAGTCCTTAGACCACAGTTATCCTACCGCATGTAAAAACTGTATCATGAGCCACTGCCATGTCAAAAGTGAAAGACACTACATTCCACCTATGTTATACACGGATAAGGATAAAGAACTACCCACATTTGCAGAGCATCAGAACTTTGATTGGTCGATAGGTGCCAATCAGCCACGAGTTCCTGCTTGAACATAGTCAAGAGTCTTCTGCTAGATGAGGGGAGGCCGTGAAATGAATAAGAGGTACACTAGAGAGAAGAAAGTATAAAATGAGATGGTACTGATATATATTACCGGAAGAGAAAACCTTAACCAATAAAAAAAGAGGGACTAGTTAGACAATATATATAAGTTTCACTTTTCATTCTACAGTTGATAGAGAAAAATAATTTACTGAAAAGCCTCTCAGGGGTTTGATATTGATCTAAGCCAACTATTCTACACATGTAAGCTAAGGTACCTCACTCACTACTCTTTCAGGTGATAGAAAGGCCTCTCCAAGGAGATACTTCCAATTCCTGTTCAGATCGGCATCTAGTAGAAGCAGCTGATCCATCTAACCTCATGTGCTCATCTAACACGAGTTGTGTGTTCCGATAGATATGAGAGGATCTATCGCTCCTGACGCTTTATGAAAGTAATAAGATAGTTCATAGAAGTAGAAGTCATTCCGGTCATCAAAATACTATCAAAACCTAAGTGAAGAGCTTAAGTGTTCTTGTGCCAATAGGGACATCAATTTGAGATGTATATTGACTCTGTTTCAGTAGGATCTATGTTATTTATATTTATCAGTTCACTCACATATAGGATCTATTAAGATAGAGTGCAATACCCAGTCACACAAGCATTATGTGACCCCGACTGAGATAGCACATCAAGTTTCCTGACTATATGAATGTGAAAATCGCAAACCACTTCGAAGAATATATGCTTTATTTTCTACCTTTTGACGGTATGAATATGATACAACCCTAGTTTCAGTGTGTAAGGGATAGAGTAAGTGAAGTACTCTATGTAATATGGGTTAGAGAGAGTGACCAGGTTCCATTGTTGTCTGTCCAGACATTGAGGGTTCAAGTCCTACCCATATAGAGCATGTTTTAGTTCTGATGGAAGGAATCAAGTGAGTGTAAGTGCTTCCCTTTTTAAGTTAAAACCTTTAAAGAAGAAAGCCTTTGATACCTCTTCAATTACATCAATGTAATTATACTATCTTTATTGTATCGATGTTCATAGAGTAATTAATCTAGTTTATTTCGGTAGACTTCTTTGATGGCTTAACAGACGATATTATAGTCATGGACATTATAGTAAGAATAATATGAAATTTTCATAGTAGATACAAAAGGAAGTAACTCCCTTTGTGCTATAGTGCTCAATACTATAGTGTTAGCTATGAAGTTTGATTGCTCGGTCTTCGGTATAATATAGGTAGTAGTGTCAGAAATCCAGAAGTGAAGAGGAAATATATATCAGTACCAGGTTCGAAATTTTTGATCAACCTAGTTAACCCTAGAAATACGTCATACTAGGACTTTCAAAACTCTCACACCCATTCCATGGCCATGGGTGAGCCCTCAGATGATGACATATGTGGTTATAAGTTATCAGGATAATAAATTTCTTCGATTGGGAGATGCAAAGAGAAGATTAGAATGTGAAAGCATCTAAGCTCCCTGGCTCGAACAGAACAAGGTTAGTACTATACCCTAATAGTGTCGAGAGTTAGCTGTCCTCTATCAATCGGTATAGGAAGGTTCGTGGTAGACAACTGCCGGTCCAAATGCAGGTAGCTCAGTACTCTACTCTAATAGTGCGTTCATTGAGAAAACGTAGAGCCGATGAGTTAGTGGAAAAGATTCATCCAGAATCCTAATATATCTTAATTTGGCTTTATAAACTACCCCTAGGAACTTTGACCGCAATGCTTTGGAGGATTGTCCTTCTTATGGGCTAGAAAACCAGACAAATAGAGTAGAATATATAGAATAGGGTACAAAACTCTACTCTATATAGTATGGCACTATATATTATTTAAGTCAGCACTTCCTCGCCATGTCACAATGGGTTTTGGCCCTCAATAATACCACCCACCTTGCATTGGGAGCGAGTAGGATCCTCAAGATCCTATCAGCACTAAGCCGATAACCATCGGTTAACCCGTTACAGTTTCTTCTAAAGTCATGTTATTGGCCGATGTCACCGCCAACCCAATAACAAAAAATAGTACATATCCCTTTAGGCTGGTAAAGGATCAGATCTCACGAGCTCGGTTATGTACTTCCCACAGTTCATTTGGGAAACAATCTAGTTCCAATAGTGAATCCAGTGCCACATATGATTATATTATCATTTCCATCTTAGAAGGCTCTGTTATTAAAATATAATAGAGTAATGCACAAAATCACATGTTTCACCTTCCCCCCTATAAAAGTTAGTAACTTCGATCAGTTGATTCTAGCTAAAGCTACATATTTAAAACGAATAGGTAAGGCATTCAATAATGTTCTAACTGTCGTGAGTTGGGAAGACAACTTGCAAACTAGCTTGGCGAAAGCATGGAATAGAGGCTCTCAGCTTTGGCAGGATCCCATTGAAACTCAACAATCTAATGGTTTGCAAGTCATTAGATTGGGATCACATATCAAAAAACAATTCTTTTTTTTATTATGTAAGACTTGTATGTTATCTGAAATGAAAGGTGGTTACTTATTTAGTCCAACTCTTGATATATATAATAGTTTTAGTAATAGATCCTTCACAGATAATAGGTTTAGTCTTATATCATCCAATAACATAAACAATTTAAATATAGAATTATATGATGATAAGTATAAGTAAATGTTCAACATATTGATTGGGCTTTAGAAACAAGGATTTCAAATCAATAAAAATATATCGGGGTTCATTAAGAATAATCATTCGAATTTAGAAAAATAAGGTCCTCTTACGCCTTGAATTCTAGCACATGTGAATCTGAAGGAAGCATACAACCTTATGAGGAAATATTTTCACCTGAATAATGAAGTAAAAAATGGTTCTATCCTTATTTTTCTCGTAATGAAATTAGCTAAGAGGGTGCAGATACCTAGGTATGAAGATTTAATAATCAGGCCATCGTCCACATATAAGGATTATGTCTTTTATTTAGTAGCCTTCCTTGATTTACGTTGTAGAATCTACCGCTCATGTATCATTCATTTTCATGAGTGTGATTTATGTAGATGTTTAATAGTATTTTCCTAAAATCCTCAAGAAGAAAGAAACCAGTCAACAAAGAATATTTAATCCACTTCAGCTGCCTTTACGTATCAGAAATTCTATCTTGATGACGAGTCTATTAAATGGTATAAGGAAAAACTACGTGAGATCTTTGATACTGATGATATTGATAAGAATTTAATAACATTTTATAAGAAGGCTAGTGATCCATTTTATTTCATAGTGAAGTTACTATGTAACAAAAATGTTCCAGGATTTAATAAGATGACAATAACTCAAGATGCTACTACTAGTGCTTATCAGATCATGAGTTATTTCTTGCTTAATGATGAAATGGCTCAGAGAATGAATATTATTCCCGATCCTGATGAAAAAAATACAAGATGTATATATGTATTTTCTTCATGATTATAAGGAGTTTTTTATCATCAAATCAATGATAAATTGAAGATGGAAATCATTAAATCTATGTTAGATAGAAATATCATCAAATGTATATTCATTTCTATGATCTGTGGGAAGAAAATGATTAGTATGGAACATGATATTAGGCTAAAATATGGTGAATTTATAAGTTGAAAGGATAGTTATATCCTCACTAAACATAGTATAGAATTTTGGAACCAAAAATATCTAGACATAGTAAATTTTATAATGTTGATTACTATCGTTAGTTGGTTTTGATCTGTAATAGATAGATCTGTTGTATATAGTATACCAAATTTAACAACTAAACATGATTATATGTCTTTCGTAAAAGAAGAGATATTGGTTTATGAAAGGACTACAAAAAAGAAATGATGGATTACTATAAGTGTACATACTATGATGAGGTATAAGAGAAATAATCAATATTCATCATGCACTAACTTTATTCATCAGAAGGATTCATACATTCCTATGAAAGTATTTTAATAATTATTGAAACAAGGAGCACCTATATATACCCTACATGATAATTTTATAATGACCAAACCTTACGTAAGAATTGTAACTGATATATATATATATAAAGATCATTATTAATATGGGTCCTCCACTTCAAATTGTTAAAGAATTTATTAGAACCAATCTTGTTCATCCTAACTATGCTAATTGAGATATTCATATCCCATTACCCATAACATGTTACTATAATAGAAATCCTATGCCATCTGATTATCTTACTGATTATTTAAATTCCCTTTACCTTATATCATCAATGAAAGATAAAAATAAATGGGATAAAAATGTATCTGACTTTGTTAAGTCTTAAACTACTATGTAGATGCAGTGCTCTGTAATCCAAATCATGTTAATGATGTAGAGTCTTCACTTTATCAAGAGAAGTGGAATAAATTTAATAAACTTCTTGAGAGTATAAGTCATAATTACAACATACATTACTAATTCATACTCATTAATTAATTCCCGACATAAGAAATGAAAATGGACCAGCCTATAGATATTTTACCTGGTAGAATATGATATTCTAATGGAGAGGGCCCTTTCCAACTTACTCATAAGGTTTTGTTTATAATCCTTCTTACCTTCCGTCTTATCCTTCAATGCCACCTCCTTGGTATTTTAGAGAGTTAGTTTGGTCTTTTTACCATCTGTATTAGCATTCAATGCTACTGCCATGGTATTGTAGAGATTTGGTTTGGTCTTTTTACCTTCCGTAGGGGACTTATTGACATCTTCTTATTTTGACTTTTTATCATTGTCATTTTCTTCATTTTTCCTCAATTGTTCAAATATGAAAATAGTTGTTACATATTTACTCCCTATGTCTATTACGTTTATTGGTCATGAGTCTATCCATACATTATTTGAATAATAGTGGCTATCCATACATTATTTGAATCATAGACATTGTCTCTTTTCGTACTATGTGGTAGTCCAACTTTTTTCATCAATTTCTTTTTGAAAATCTTGAGTTCTTTCCAATATATTCTAAAGTTAGTTGATGTTGATATCTGATCAATTAAAGAGAGATCTACCAATTTATTTTTAAACCATTCAGATGTTACTAAATCTTTATCAGGACCCTTCTGTTTGATAATATGTCAATCATCTTCTATGTCTAACATATAACTTTTAGGTAATATGAATATTCCTCACTTGTCAAAGCATTCGAGTTTAAACATACCAAATTCAACAGAAAATATCATATCATCAGGAAGAGTAATTCCTAGAACTATTGAGATAGTATCATTATAGTAATAGTCAGGTCTGGAAATGTGTGCATACATAATAATATGAGAACAAGAAATTATAGCTGCAGACAAATGAACTTCCAACATCTTAGGTTCTTTCCAGTCATCGTCGTCAGCAAAGCTACAATTGGTAATGTAGTTGACAATATAATAAGGATCAGCAAGATTATCCTCTAATTGAAAACTATCATTCTTCATCAATTATATAATTTTTTTATTGTAGATCTCTATTTTTGTATATTGGGGATTCATACTGAATCTACCATAGAGAGTGTTCATTAGAATCATATAAATAAATTTCATAGCTTGATCGCTTGATTTCTTGGATTCTAGTCTGCTTTTATAGAGGTGTGAGACAAAGCCTTTGAATGTACTGGACTTCTTATAAATCAAATAAACCCTAGGAGAAACTATGTGATAACCTAAATGACGTGAAAACATCAAATATTCTCTATAAAATACCCCAACGAATTTTCCAATAGGAAAGACCAACGTACCAGTTTTATCATTATATGGTAGGAATGGATGTGATATATTAGTAGGACATACAACACATGACTCAATAAATCTAAACAAGAAATCTAATTCGATGCTCTCCAAATTATATATTCATATAGGTAAACCACAAGGCATCAAATATTCTTTCATAATATAAATATTTAAAGAGTTCACATCATAATAGTATAAATTCTCAACATAGGGCTTATAGACATTTGAATGAACACCATAACAGCCATGCCTAATAAAAGTGTATTGGTTTCTTGTAGGTATATGAATATGAAATGAATCGTCATCAAAATAATTATATCGAATGAATTTATGGGAAAATGATGAAAATGCGATCACATCCTTGATATAAATATTATACCTTTCCCAATTCATCTCTTTCACCTTAATCATCACACCACTTAAGATAAGGATATATTGTTGAAGATATTTTATCATATCCTAACTATGACCCCGAGGATTATACACTTCCAAATCAAAATGTGGGATAGAACCATTGGTACATAATTCATGACATATAGTCTTCTGTAATGATTCAAGAGTATTAGAGTGCAATGTGCATGGATCTATGAAACGTAATAAGAGCTTAACGCCAATATAAGATTTAAACTCTTAATATTTATGATTCCTTATAAATGTTTTAATTCTATATGAATTACCACAATCAGCATAATACATATGAATTAAAATTCCATAAATTCGGGAAAAATAATAGAAATAAACTGTTCGAACACAGGGATATTTTTTCACAAAGACTCCAAATTAGAGATAAATTAAAATAACATTCATTCACTCTTATCTTTAAAGATAGGATTGAAATAGATTTTATTATCATTGAAAAAGGTTTTGATCGAATATTCGGGTAGGGATGTAAGATCATCACTAGGATTTACCACTAAGTAACCAGCTGTGTAAGGTACATGAATGCTATTGACTATAATAGTCTCTATGTAGGCTAAAATGAAAAAATGAAGTTCTATTCCCCTACCTTTTATTGCCTTTATTTTAGTTGGAATACAACAATCTTTATACATTAGTGATTGAACTTCTGGTAGTTCACATCTTCTTATTTCTGACTCCATTATATTGTGAATATTAGTAAGAATAGCTGATGATATCTTATTTGAAAAGTCTACTAATTTATGTGAATCCTTTTGTTCAAAATATATACGAAAAAATATACCTTTTATCACTAAATCTTGATAGTGTTCACCATAAAACATAACGAGTTGATAAATCATATCATATATCTTCTTCTTTGGTACATGATTACCAAATTTATTACACAATGGTATAGCCTTACCTAAAGTAAATTACAAATCACTGGATGAAGTAATTTCATTCTATATCCTATTATAAATTTAAAATATGAAATATCAATATTGTAAGCATAATGCTTGATAAATTGTATGAATTCTAATGTTATAACCTCAAAATTAATAGCTCTAGGCTATGAGTATATAAAACCCACAGAAGCATATATAGAACCAAGATAATGATATTTACATCCAACCAAATTAATTCTACTTATTAAACATTTCCAATATCCATAAAAATTTGAAGAGATAAATGAATAAAACTAATTGCTAATATTTCTCATTATATACTTTTTCCGGCTAATCATATATTTTTTTTGTCTATTATAGGCCCTAGAACATAACATAGTAATACAATCACCTTTCCTTATTAAGGGTAAGATATTCCGTTTATTTATTTTCATGAACATTTTATATGGTTTCTTTTATTAGGGTAAATAACAATAATTTTTCTTTTTTCCCCAAAAGTGTGGAATAACCCATGGCATGCGATTCTAATGCTGAAGTGCTGAGAAGGATCAATCGAAAAACATTTATGTTTTAAATAGTGCGCTAAAGCGATTTTCTTGAAAAAAGTGGAATAAAAATTAAATAGGCGACCATATCGGAAATTTGAGGGCACTGTTGCCTTCATGATTGCATGTTTACCATTGTTTTTACTTACGTTTTGTCTGATAGTCCTCTAGTGAGAAATCTTTAAAATGAAATTACCAGAAATAAAATAATTAAATAAAATTATTTTATATTTCAAATAATTATAACTCATGAATGGTGATTAGGATAAAAAATGTGGCCACCGTTGAGAAAGTAATGGTATGATTTCTTTTGGTCGAGCCTAACGTTTCTAGCATGGTCCATCATGGGAAGTTACTTTTGGCTATAAATAAAATAATTAAGTACCAATAATTTTATTTTTAAATTTTTATAACTCCTAAAAGGTAACTCAAATTGGAAATCCAAGTGTATCATTGAGCTCGTAAGGGACTGTTTCCCTTATGCGGAGCATAAACATGACCAGTGCTGGTTGAGGGTAAATGAGATCATTTGTAACATTTCATAAACAAATTAAAATTGTGGGCATGCATGGTTTTGGTAGCTTTTAAATGGGGTTATTGATTGAAAATCTAGGGGCATTGTTGCATCTAGAATGGTGACATTCTCTAAGAATGGACATAAACTCAAACAGTGTGGGTCATGGTAAAAAGAAAATTTTTAGACTATTTTGAAGAGAAATAAAATAAATTTAAATTGTATTTTATTTTTTCCCTCATTGTTGAGTGGTGGCATGTCAAAACAACGATGGAATGAATAGTTGATGATGAAAACATTAAATGAATCCCATTAATGAGGTGCTTTAAATAAAGCGTAACCAAGACACTATTTCATAAATGAAACAACATAACAACGTGATGACACAGTGTAATAGAAATGTTTTGACAGATTTCCTTTTTAATGAGATAATGGATTGGAGAATCAGAGCTAGAATTTATCTGACGAACGGAGAAGAAAGTAACTAGAATGAATAATGTCGGTGAGTCTCTAGTGATAATGATGAACCATGAATATTGGGACCGATGAACGATGAATGAATTATCTTTCAACACATAGAAGGATCACTAGAAACATGGGTTGAGGACCCAGAATGGAGGATGAAGGAACCCAATTCCTCTTTTCCCTGACCAAAGAATCAATCCCAGGTAGGGGTTACTATTTGAGATTTAAATTAATTTTTATTGATTCTAAAAACACAAATGCAAATCAACCCGTGAATAGGTTGATCCATGGATTGATTTTTCTTATGGGGGAGCTTATTCTTGGGGTTTTTCAGGGGCCTTACTTTTGAGATAATCGTAATATTAACCCCCCATGTTTTAAAAACTCTAATATAGAGGCTACGGGCTAACACAAACAAGGACGGATCCCCTTCACCTTTGTGTGTTCTTGTGTGTTCATCGTAGCTGCAACACCAAATTGATGGAAAGTGATTTTTGAGGCCTTAGAAGGGAAGATGGAATCCTATGGATGCTGGAGGCACAAATGTTCTAAAAAATGGATCATGGAGGGAACCCGGTGGTCTGCGGCGATATCCACAAGCAAGTGGCGGTGCACCACAACGAGATGCCAAGGCATGATTCATCGATGCGGTAGTAGCCGCTCGCTACGAGCCGGTGGATGGAGGCTAGTGATGTGGCCAACTGGCCATGTTAGTTAGAAAGGCCCACAAAGTGTCGTCTGATGCATCGTGTTGGCACATGGTCATGGGGGGACTACGTATGGGAATATTCGGTAGCCGAGTCCTGGGGACCGCGTGCAGCTGGATCCTCCCGGTTGGGTGAAACTGCCTTCTGCCGGCCGTGTGCAGTAGACATTTTTCATCTATGTGTATCTAATCCGGAAAAAAAGCTAGAAACTGAGCTGGAGAAGACCTGCACGCCATGTGGGATGGGGCAGGAGGCTCTAACCGGGCTGTTGAACCACCCGGGATGGGGTTAAGTCAGCCCCATTTTGTGGGTCGAGTTGGATGGAAAAAGTTCGTCTACTAGGAATCCCGGATTGGGAAAGGAAACCTTTCCACTAGTGCAGACCAAGCCATATAAATCCAATTTTCTAGGTAACCTGGTGGGCTAGACCCCAGGTCGAACTAGGCCAAGTATTACAAGGCCCAATGTGCATGTCCTAGTGTCCTGAATGGAGTGGGTTGGCCTATAACCAAACTGGTTGGGGTTGGGTCAGTCGAACTGGTCATGGGAAAGCGGACCCCTTGGGATGGGTTGGTCGGGTTGGCATGAATGGGTCAGACTGGTCCCGGACACAACATGCCCATGTTCCCAAAAACATCAATTTCTTTCAGAATGTACGTCCAATTAACGATATGTTTTCAGTGTTAAAACCATATAAATGGAAAGGTTATTTTTGAATTATTTAAGAATAATTTAATGTAATTTTAAATACAATGAATGGATTGAAGAGTGGATTCTCCCAGAGTCAAGTGTGCTATGTGTGGGAATCAAGAAGTTGGGTGAGATTTAAATACTTCTTTTGAGCAGCCCCAAGAGACCTTGTGTGGATCATCTCCAAGAGACCCTTTTTGGATCAAATCTAAGATACCCTATGTGGATCAGCTACATAGACTGTGTATGGAGTTGCTAAAAGAGTCCCTATGTGGGTCAGCTATATGAAACCCTATGTGGATCTACTATAACCAGCCCTGTGTGGATAAACCATGATGACCAAAGTGGGAAGCAGCTTTGTGTGACCCAACAAACCCACAATACTCATCAAGGATGAGTACCTCAACATTCCAAGGTGTTTAGTGTACCAATAATTGTTTTTATTAACATACTTTATATTATACCTATTAGTGTTTTCATTCATGATGATTGTGATTTGTGGTTTGCTTTGTGTATTGCTTTGTGGTTTTCCTTTGGGGTTTGGGGTCCCTACTAAGTGTTGTGTTACTCACACTTCCACAGGATTCCATCATTCGTGTCATGTCCCGTGAAGGTGATCAATGCTTAGACGAAGACCTTGCTGGTCCAGGACTTGGTGGAACATAGTGAGACGGGGTGGAAGAATGCTTTAATGGAGACCTTGGTGCTCCGAGATGAGGTAGTGCTCAGTGAAATGGAAAAAATCGGGGTATTTACACAACTATATGAAGATACCATTCACCTAACATTAAGGTGGGATCTCGACCAGATGGACCGTGGTAGTTGTACTTTCCATTGAGGTTTTGGGCTTGTATTATGTTCCATTTTTTACTTTCAGTTGTATTGTACTCTATTTAGATGTCTTATTGACATTTTTGGTTTACCTCGTGTTTACAATCTACATTTTTTGCTATGTGAGTGTGAATAGGTTTAATGGAAAATTCCTTCACTTTTTGGGATATGCCTATTCGATTCTAGTCTCCAGTCACTGGACTATGGAAGGCGGGCTTGGGGTAGTCACAACATGGGCCTTGGGGGAAGGGTCATGACAAAATGTTTAATATATGTTTCAATTCAATTATATAACATAGAAAATTTTTATTTCACAAGAACTTTACACCCCTCTAGGTGACTAAAGTCATTATAGAATCCGTATTCAAGAAATATTTAATAGTCTTATGGTAATACCCCACCAAACCAAAGAGGTTTCTTTATTAGAAATATTACTATATTTCTTCCATGTAATAATATACTTCAACTTCTCTATATTGAATAAAATTACATGTTTAGAGACAATGTTTCCCATGAACTTCGCTTCTTTTGTCTAGAAATATAATTTCGAAATCTTCACGTAAGGTCTATTATTTCTCAATATTACAAGAATTTATATCAAATGATACACATAGTCATCCTATTTTATGGATTAAACTAATGTATCATCGAAAAAACTACAATGAATTAATATAGAGACTCAATGAATATTTTTTTCATCATATCCATAAAAACTAGAGGAGCATTCGTCAATCCAAAGGGCATAAAAAGATACTAAAATTGACCATTCCTACTTATAAAGGTATTATTTATCATAGGGAATGTATTGTTTCATCAATACTCAATGAATATAGTTGATTTTGATTCTAAAAAATATCCACTTTTTATACTAATTAAATTTGTTTAAGTGTGTTTAAAGAATATATTTGTTTATAAATTTCTATTATTTGTGAGTAAATTTTTTTTCTAAAGTGTTATAAACATTTTTGTATGTAATATGGAAATATTATTCATACCCTATGTATGTGTGTAGAAAGTATGGTTTGGGAATCCCATATTTGTAAGATGAAAATATGATTTCAGAACACTATGTTTGGAAAAAACATATAGATCATGAACCCCACCCTATTTTAAAATTATTGATCAGTAACCCTACATTTGGAAGAAACCATATATTTGGAGAATAAACATATAGTTCATAATCCCTAATTTTATAATCAACTATATCCTTAAAACTGTACATTTGAAATTTATTTCTATGAAATGAAACCCTATGTTTAATGTGGCCAATAAAGAAGTATTAAATTCGAGATATTATTCGTGTTTTATTCAATTGTCTATCCAGAAGTAAATATATCATTAGATATGAATTTATACTGATTCAAAGGTTAATATTCAATGGACCAAATCATTAATATTTCTATGTGATGTTAAGAATTTATTATGAAAATTTAATGGTCTAATGAATGAAATTTATCAAATGATATTCTAGGATCTATTCCAACCAAAATAAATTCACGTTTCTCTTGTTAAATATCAATAGTTATATTTTTCACATATATATTATAGGTTCAAAAAGTAAAATGGAAAAAAGGGTATTCTATTCAAAAATAGATACAATTTGGTGAAACACAAGTTTAAATGTTTATCTATGTAAACTAATTATCTTTTTTTATGATTTCTATTTGTCCATTTTTTAATGATCATTTAAAACTTGGATCTCATTGATGTTGTTCCTTCTTAAAGTCTTTTATCATTTAAGGAGTAAAAAATTTTTATTTTAGTTTCTATTAAAAACACTATAAAAATATGTTCTTCATTCGAATAAATTACTAGAGTATGTATTGAACGAACATGGTCATTGTAGAGTGTTTTCTTCTCAAACTAAGCTATAGATATTTTCATTTCCCTATAAAAAACAAGATGTCCCTGTAAAAGACTTATTATAATGGTTTCAAATTCCTTTTATTATTTGTCATGGCCTTCTGATATGAGGACCCGTATAGTGAACTCACCAATCTCACTGAGAGAGTTTTGGTGGAGTGGAGTAGGGGATCTTTGTGACCCAAACCACTATAAAAACTATTATGTTCCTCTTCTCTATTTTTCCAATTTCCAACTAATGTAATGAAAATAATTTTACATTTCTTCATAAATTGAAAATATGGATAAAATATTGAATCTACCTAGATAATTTAAAATATATAACCCACCCTAACCATCTTCTATATCATTTTATTTTTTGGACATAATAATTGGTATCATAGGATTTATTTTTAATAAGATATGTACTCTCGAGAAATATGAAGGTAAATGGTCTATTAAAAGATAGCTGTAAATGAAAGAACTAAAATATGGTATGGAAATGCTCTCTTATCCATACATAGGTAGAGATAATGATGAATCTTGTAAATCACTCATGAATATATATCTGAAAAATCTGGGATTCGATGTATACATTGATATTTTCAATATGAATGAAATACATAAAAAATAAAAAACATGGTATGATGATAAAGAAGTTGAGTATGATATGAATTCAAGAGGAATGAATGCTATTCTTTTTGGACTTAGTTCAAATAAAATCAATCATATTTCTCAATGTACTAATACCTATGTTACTTGGAAAAATATTTTTTATTACTACAAAGGAACATGAAATGTCAAATAATTCTGCTACACAAATAGAAATATGAAATTTGATATATTTTCAATATGTGATGGTGAATGTATCACCCAGATGAATGGAATATTGAATGAAATAGTCAATGGTGTTGTTACCTTAAGAAATTAAATTTCACCACATGAATAGTCATTAAAATTACTTAGAGGATTACTCTCTAAGTGGAATAGAATATCAACTAATATAAGAAAATCCACATCAATTAAAAAAATTGAAAATTAATGCACTGATTGTTAATATAAAAATGTATAAAGAAGAAATTAAATATGAAGATGAATACCATAAATTGATAAATGGGGAAAATTACTACCTTAAATATATTTCTTATTAACATGAAATGAAATAAAAACAAAATGTTATAATGTCAAATGATTCAGATTTTTTAGACTCTAAAATGAAAAAGGATCATCTAGACTGAATAATCTCAAAATTTTAGAAGAAGAAGAACAAATTCAAGAAGTCCTTCAAGAATGATAATTAAGGATCTATTTAATTATTAAGCTATAAATGTAATAAAATGGTTCCTATGGGAAACGATTTACTAGAGTTAAATAAAAAAAATATAAAGATGAAGAAAAAATAATGGAGAAATTAGATCAGATATATTTATGGGAGAAATGGATAAAATATTATGAAGGATACATGGATTTTATTTAAAGACACTTGAAGTTCATCTAAATCTGACTCAAAATAAGAGGCAAAAATCAAAAAGAAAATATGTGAAATATGGATGAGAAAGAATATGAGGTACACTGCTACTATCTTTCTTATATTGAATCAAAAATAATATCCAATAGAAACTTAACTTCTTACAAATATATAATTTTTTAAATAAATAAATATTTAGTTAAAAATAATTATTAACTAAATAATATTCATAATTTTTTAAGTGAAAAAGATTACATGTTAAAAAAACACCATGAAATAAAAAAAATTATTTAACTAATATACCTCAAACATTGTTGTTCATGAAAATAAAATAAAATAAATACAAGATGAATTGGAGTCATTAAATTTTTTTGTATCATATTAACTAATAAATATGAATATTTCCATCCGATTCATAGAAAACATTTTCATGAACGGAAAAATATTGAATAATAAGAAATGAAGAAAAATAAAAATTATATAGAAATTATGTTGTACATAGTTCTAGAAATAACAACATATCAAGAGCCACCTGTTAAAATTTTATAATTAAGGGATATTATTCTAATGATTAATATTTATGAAATACAAAGATAAGTTTGACTAGAAAAACATTTATCTCTAAATTTTTTTTGAATAGTGTACTATAATTTTTTTCAAAATAATGAAAATGTGGTTTCCCAGATCTTTTCCTACCGACATAGCTAGTCCCCCGAAAATATGGTTACCAAAATTTTTTTTGATTAAATTATTTTTAGTAAAAATGTCAGAGGAATAAAAGATTTTATATGGTATATAGATATTGGTTAGTCAAGAAACATGAGTTAAGAATATTCTAATTTTCATACAATAGAAAATATTGATGGAGGGTTGGTTACCTTGGGTGAAAATTCTAAAGGAAATATAGTTGGAGTTTGATTAGTTGGACATCCAACACTAGTTTAGATACAAAAAATTCTATATGTCCAAGGGTTGAATCAAATTATGATATGTGTCTCTAAATCCTATAATGATGGATTTTATACTGATTTATATAATAACAACTCTGTTATTTTAAAAAATAAACTAATGAAAATTAGAGCTCCCACAACTGAATTTTATTATACATTATATATGTATACCTTATGAGAACAAAAATTTAATTGGTCAAATGATAAGACAAAAAAATCTTGTATTTAGAAAAAGATACATGAAGACTATAATGTATTTGATTTATATAAATTATCTATGAAATGAAAGTCTCTTATCTGTATATTAATAAATATGATATATATATATTCTGTGATTCATTCCAAATAGAAAAGAAACACAACTCATTTTTTAAATATATTAATAGAGATACTACATCTAAACAACTAGACCATATCTAGATAGGATTTTTTTCCATATAGAGTTTCAATCTTGGATATAAATAATTTGATTTTGTTATAGTTTATATATTTTCAAGGATTACATTAGTTTATTATCTAAATAATTAATGTGGGGTTTTCTATATTTTTGTATGATTCTGTACAATTATTCAAAATATTATATTTCAAAATAATTTCATTAATAAGAAGTCATGGTGTAGAATTTTAGAACCAATATTTTAATTATTTTCTCCCACCCATGGGAATTAAACACAACTTCTCTTCACAAAGAACACATCATAAAATATAATGGTAGAAATAAGAAGTAGGGATATCCATGAAATGGAAATAAATATGTTAAATTACTAATGTCTTCCTACCTAATTTTTGGAAGAGTATTTAAACATTGATTTTCATATCCTGAATAGAGTTTTAATAAAACCCTTTCTTAAAAATAAGCCTTGTGGAATATGGAATAATAGAAATCATAAGGTTATATACCTTAATTTCTTTTTTGTGAGGTGTATATCTTGATTACTGATTGAATCTTATGAAAGTATGATCAAAATAGTAATGAAGGAATCATTCTAGGATATTATTCTCCCTCTAAATAATATAGAGTATATAAAAAAGTTACAGATTGTTAAAGAATCTTTTCAAGTGAAGTATGATGAAAGTAACACTTTTGATAATAATAAATAATCAAATAGATTATGTTACCATTCAAATAGAATATATGAGACTTAAATCACCTAAAACGATTTTAGAAACAAACTAGAAATAACTCAAACTAGTTCAGAATAATATTTTGTCAAAGAACCTAATGGTGTCTTTCCTAGACAACTGAGAAAGGTAAAGTGTCATACTTTAGGAACTAAAATATGGGATCTGGATATTGGATTAATGAAAATAAGTAATTTATTAATCGTAAATTAATTTTATTACTTCCTATATCAATTAAAATATAAAACTATATAAGAAGTATTTAATTATAAATGTTGGATAATATCTATACAAGAAGAAGTTAACCAATTTAGTAGAGAAATGTTTTGGAAATTAGTTTATAGACCATGTTACAATCAAGTTATATGAACCAAACTATTTTTCAAAAATAAAAATATATATAATATTTAATTATAATAAATAAAACAAGATTATTAGATAAATTATATAATCATTAATAAGGAATAGATTATAATGAAACCCTTATACCATTTTATATATTAGAAGGTATTATAATCCATTTAGAATATGAATCATATATGAATTTTAATTAATATAATATGGATGTAAAATCATCTTTATAAATGGATATTTAATGGTGGAAGTTAATATTGAACAACCATTAGGTTTCTAAAATAATAATCTATAATTTTTAATTTTCAAATATAATAAATCTCTTTATAGCCTAAAATAAGCATGTAGATCTTATTGTGAAGTATTCGATTCTTTTATATAGAAGAATTTTTTTTGGTAGGACTATTAGATCCTAATTTAATTATGTAACTAGTCTATTATATTATATTATTAATATATATTTACATAGATGATGTTTTTCCTTCATAATATCTTTTTAATAATATCCAAATATTATGAGAAATTTATTTTAAATTAGTATTATGGGAGAATTATATTTCATTCTTATTTTTCAAATATATCAAAAAGATAATAGAAATGCTTTAAATAAAAAAAACATCATTTATTTATTGAAATATTTTGTAATACTAAGTAGTAAGACTTATGAAACTCCCATATGTACACCAATATAAAACTTCATTTGGATAAAACATCTGAACCAGATCATAAAAATTTATATATAGGTATGATTTGATGCTTTCCATATCTTACTCCTAAAAACTCAAAATTATTATTTTTGTTTGTCTATGTTAAATATTTCAACCAAATCCAAAAGAATATAAAATTACTATAGATAAAGGAATATATTAATATTTAAAAGGGGCTATTTTTGGAATTATATTACCCAAAACCTCTGATTTTAAATTAATCTGACATTCAGAAGCTGATTTTGGAGGCTATAGATTAGATAGAAAAAATATATCAGTAACATTTAACTTATTGGAGAAGTTATTAATTTCATGATCAAGTAAGAAACAAAATTCAGTCCCTCTATCAATAATTGAGGTAATATATATATATATGAAATGTTTTTTTACACAAATATGGTTTATAAAATACAAAATACTATAATTTTAACTTAATTTCAATAATATTCCTTTTTTTATGTGTTAGCACAAGTGATATTAATTCTTTGAAAAACCCTTTTGGCCACTAAAGAGCAAAATACATTGATATATTGCATAATATTTTTAGAGGTCATGTTCTTAAAAACTATATATCTTTAGAACTTTTATATAATGAATATCAAATTTCAAATATTTTCACTAAACCTCATGTCATTACTTGTTATGAATTAATTAAGAGGGAATTATTTATATTTAATTTTAACTAAAATATTTAATAATTCATTTATTTAATTTTAAATAATTATTTTAATATTTTTTTCAGTTATTCTTTTAGCTGTTTACTAATTTATGGATTTAGTAATCTTTTGGGAAGGGCATCAATTCCAAATTAAAAATAAATATTTATTTCCTTGAGAATTTGTCTCGGTAATTAAAATTGATATCAACGAAAACTATCTAAAACTCTCTTTATCTCTCTCTCTCTCTCTCACTCTTACCCTAACTTTTCCAACCTTTTAGCTCTCTATTATATTTTCTCCATAGAAACCATAGAATCTAAACCTCAAATATTCAAATTTTCAATAATGTAAAAGACTAACAGGATAGATAAAGATAGGTTGAATGAACTGATGTTAGAACACACTATATGAATAGATAGAAAGGTTATAGAAGGGAAAATTATTTATTTTAAATGGTTATATAAGAAGATTATTATGTGTAAAAAAATATTAAGAAATTCATGGTTTAGAATATATTTTATAGGGAGAAAATACTGATTGTCTGTTTAATATAGAGTAGAAGGCTTCAATAAAAATGTAAACTTTAGTTTGGGTGACCTAGAGGATGTATCCATAGAAAATGAAATTGATTAGGTTTTTTCTTCTTCTTTAATAGATATATAAATTTTTTTTCTAGTGTCCCAGCATGTGGTTTTTAATTTGATAAGTGATCCACTATATTTGGAGACAATAAATCTAAGGTCATAGGTCTTTATTTTATTCTCAAACAGGGATATAAATATGTTTATAAAGTATCATAAAGATGACTATAAAGGGATACTAAAAATTCATATTGTCTTTAATAGATTCAATAATTATTGCGTTAGAAATAATTGTCTCTCTACATATGTGTGTAATTTTATTAATGTTAACATGCGTCCTTTATATCAGAAAGAGGAAAGGAATTTTTTTATTCATATGTATGGCTTGTTTCAAGGATTTTGCATCTAAATAATAATATCCATGATATCCAGCTAAAGATTATATGTCATCATCGTAATATTCTTATTGCAGTAATATTATTAAATTTTTGGTTCTTTTGTAGATCTATAAAAGGAATTATGGTTTCTATTAGTGATGATAACTAAAAAGAATTTGGTTTCAATGGGAAGGAAAGAAAGATATTATGAAATCAACTAGTTTAATACATATTCATGCAGAAGAAGTTGTATAATAAATAACAAATAATATTATTTATACAATAAGTAGAAGAGTCATAGTTTATGTCTCTAACCCTAATACTAAAAGAAATGGTCAACATTCTACTAAAGAAGCCTCAAAAGAATCTAACAATGAGACCATTGTCACATGTCCTAGAAAAAGTGAAGAACCTAAATTTTATTCTCCCTAAGCTATTGTTTCTACAACTAAGTATGTTGAACATACAGTTTTTTAGGAATATTAGTTGATATTTTTGGAAGAAAACTTTGAATAGAGATGAAAAAAAGCTCATGAATAAGAACATGTTGAAGAGTATGCTCATGATTGTGAGAATTTTCAACCATAATTGGTTGAAACTACAGAAATTAATGATAATATAATAGTCCTTAATTATATATAATATTTATAAAATGGTTCATCTAAATCTAGTGATAATATAGATGTTCTTTGATCCATTTCATCTTCTTTGAGTGAGAAAAAATGTTAGTACATAGATGTAGTTAAAATAGGAAATCCATCAATAATTCGGGAGGAATAATATTTTGAATCACTCAATGATCAAAATAATTATTTAGTTATTATGTTTAATTATTTGAACATAAATAATTCCTCCTTTAAAAGTTATGTTGAGGTTAATAAGATACATTTAGGTGATTTGAAATGATCAGCAATTCCATGTGGATAATTGGATTCATTTCATGTTCAATAGAAAACTCATTAATAAATTTATTTTCCCAAATTAGATATTGATGCCTTTCATATAGAAATTTATGATTATATTGGGAAGATAATATTAGAATCAATTTCAAATATATATTTTTAATTTTTAAATAAATACATTGAATGTTGTTTTGAATTGACAATATGTTTTTTATTAAGTAAAGAGCTTAAAATTATTCTCATCCAAATTATCTAAATTTAATAAAAATAATATAATATAATATTTTAGTATTATCTATATTGAATGATCAGATTATAATCTTCAGTGTGACAATATTTCAAATCATGTTTTTTAAAACAATTAAAATGTTCTTGTTGTGAAATTAACATCACAAAAGCTTGATATTATACATATTATCATTTATTTAAGTAAAATTCTTTAAATATTTGTTTAATATGAAAATATATTTCATGAGTTTTTGAATTTGTATTTAATTTATTGTTTTCATGTCGGGCATGACTCAAAGATTTTTTTTGAAATAGTGGGATGATATGTTTAATCGTAACTTCTGAGTAGTGATGGAAGATCTTAAATATGTTCATCAGGTTGTTTGAGATTATCTTACCTCTACAACCAAATTAGAACAAGAAAAATTACCCTCATCTAATACTACCTCTTAAACATTATTATACAAATGCCTATTCTAATTAAAAACATATTTAATTGACTTTTTATTGTTATTACATTTTATTCTATTAATTTCTTATTATAACTTTCCATGTTTAGTTCCTATATAAATATTATTTTTTTACAATAACATTACATTCATTCACAATAATGTGCTATATTTAATGTGTTATAAACCATTTTTTGATACTTTATTTTTTACATCGCAAAAAGTGGTTGAGTATTTGGGTAAACACAAAATTCTTAATTTATTAACAATTGTAATATTTGGCATTAAATACATATCATAAATCTATTTTGGATGATAATCCAACATTTTATATTTTTTAAAAATAATGTTTTATAAAACATAATATGGAATATATGATTTCTATTATGTCTCTTTAAATAATTTATTTCAATTGTGTTTACATTTCCTATATTTTCTCTATGTTCTGATATATGGTTTTTGTTATCAATATAATGTGTGAGATTATTAGGCATGTATTTTTTCAATAATACCATATGAATCTGGTAAATTTTGATGCTCAAAAATACCCTTGTTTTTTTGTTAATTAAATTATTTTATGTGTGTTTCAAGAATATATTTCTAGAGGAATTTATCTTATTTATGGGTGAACATTTTTTTCTAATGTTCTATAGACATGTTTGTAGGTAATCACGAAACATTGTTCGTACCCTATATATTTTCAAGAAATCATACGGTTTGGTTGCACTATAGTTGTAAGATAAACATATGGGTTGGAAACATAATGTTTGTAATAAATAAAAGTACAATGAACACTATGTTGTTTTAAAATTATGTACAAACAACACTATTTCTGAAGAAACCCTATGTTTGATGAATTAATGTATGTTTCATTAACCATATTTTTTTAATCAATTATAAAATTTCAACCTTAATTTTTAATTTATTACTATATATACAAACCCTACATTTGACATGGATGACAATGTTTTCCTTAAATTCAGTATATTATCTATGTTTTATAAAATGGTGCCTCTAGAATAAATGGCTCTTTAAAGAAGATTTCATAACAATTAAAATTCCCATATTCAATTTATTAAAAATATTCAACTTATAAGGAAAGCTAAAAAATTATATTGAATGTTTATAATTAAATTTATCATAGTTTTTAAGAGAAATTCTTGGATCTATTCAAACCATAATATATTCATGTTTTTCACTTTGAATACAAAGAGTTATATCATTAACATATATAGTACTACTGAAACATTTGAAAATAAAATTTTTGACTGTTATTGAAAAAGAGGTACATAATGGAGACATTCATGTTTCAATATTACATTGTGTAAACTATTGATATATTTTTACTACTACTATTTCTCTATTGATGTTTTATTTAATATCATTTGAAACTAGGATCTCGTTGGATCTTTTCATTATTAATGAATTTTATCTTTGAAAGAGAACATCTATTTTTTATTAGTTTCTATAGAAAATGTGATAAAAATATGTTTTTCAATCAAATCAGTTATTATTTATTTATTAGAGTATAAACTTCTATAACTCAGTCCTTGTAGGGTGTCATATTCTTTGACCTTGCTATGGATATTTTATTTCTCTATAAAATAACCAAACGGCCATGTAAAAGTATTCAATTTCTTACTCTCATTTTTTTATGATCTTTTTATAAGGGGATCTATCTAGTGAAAATCATCATGCTCTAAGCGGGAGTTTTGGATGAGTGGACTATGTAATCTTTTTATCCTAAACCTCTATATTAAATATTGTGTTATTCGTCTTTGTTTTACTTCTAGTTGAATTACTTAAATTAGAGAAAACAACCTATCATCATAAGTCATTAAGAGGGATAAAATATTTAATCTTTATTGATTATTGAAATGAGAAAATTCAAACCCCCTCCACTCTTATTTATCTTTGTATTATTCTTACCTTATATTTGGAATGTCAGATTCTCTTTCTCTCAATTGGTGATAACGACGTTGAAGTTAAATATTTATGACCCACTTCTCCCCTTTTCAACTAATAAAAAAGGTCCTCTATCCAAGGAAAAATATTCTTATTCTTAATTAGTACTCGATTAAGATTTTGATAATCAATATAGAGGTGAATGGAAGAATCATATATCATTGAAATGATAATGGGATTCACTCAAGGGGATATAATCGAGATTATAAATCATTTCTCAAGAGTATCATCCAACAAATTCATTACCTCTCTCAACTATTCTACTGACTTATGGTAAGAAAGAATAGATATATCCTAAGTACCAGGTACTAAATAAATATAGAATTCTACCACTCTTACTAGTGGATTGCTATAATAATCATTATTAGACACACTATAAAACTTGAAAACGACTGGAGGGAGATCATCACTCCAAGATTCTCACACAAAGTCAATATTGAACTATGATATTACCCTTACCGACTCTATAAATGAATTATTGAATCTACCCAATACCTTGCACAATTCCCCTTGAAATAAATGGACCAAACCATTGATCAAAGTAAATGATACCCGTCGAAGGTAACAATATTTATTCCTTATGATTGATCAAGAAATAAATAAAAAAATGACTTCAATATGATTGTTATTAAGAAATTGATAATTAAACTTATGGAAAATCTTTGATAAAGAAAAATCACATGCCAGTTAATAAAGAAATTTTCCTCACCACATTATAATGGTTTTAGAAATATCCATTTCATAAGACAAAATATTCAAAGGATAAATTTCTAGGTTTATGTTACCAGTCTAAATATACAAGTGATATGCTCGGGTATTAAAGAAGAAGTCAATAAAGATGAAGATATATTGATGTCACCACTCACAGTCACTACATATGCATAAGCTTCCATAGGATACTCCACACCTCTGTGAATAATCTTCATTCCATATGCATGTGGTAGGAACCCATTTGATCTTTAAGTATGTGATCAAAATGAATTACATTTTGGAGATTATGTTCCCATTAAACTACATAGAGTAGAAACAATGTGGCATAACTTATATATATATCCTGGATAAACACAAGAAATATAAAAATTTGGCTTATCCATAAAATCATGTATTGAATTCATAACATTTCCACAATAAAATAAATACAATGAGACTATTCCAAACACAATAAGATGCCTATAAAAGAATTACTAATTAGAAACTCCCTAAGAATAATCATTTTTTCAATTTCTGTTAAAGGAACCCATAGATCTAATAATGGGAGAAAAAGGAACTCCTATCTACACTGATATGCCAGCCATGTAAAGATAAACTATCAATACACGATCCAACACAATATAATAAGATGCCAAATTCTATAATAAAAACTAATATCAGATGTTAGTATGAAGGCACATATCAAATATTTGTGCATTCAAATTCTCATTAATATCCACTTAAGGAAAAAATTGAACAATATAAGGAATGTAGTTTGTGTGCAGTGTCATGGTATTGTCCCCATGAACAAGGTTAATAAAAAATATAGATTTCACAATGATAATAGATTATTTAAAGAGATAATTGGTCAAAATAACTCAAACATCAATTTATTACAAAACTCATGTTCCATTAGTATCACCATCGAATCCCAGAATCTCTTTCCTAGGTCTTCAACCTTAATAGTAGAAAATTTCACATTAATATCTTTGGGAGTTTCAATGAACTCTAAAGTTACTCTTTATTTTTCAATCAGTTCATAGTCTCTTGAAGCCCATTAAATACATTGAAAGTAGGTGCCTTTTGGGGAATAAACTCTTAACCATTATCACATGATTCATCCCTTCAATGTTCCACTAAATTATACTGAATGAGAAATAGTGTAGGTGCATGTATTAAATCTTGAAAATCACATAATACTATCTCCACAAGATTCTAGTCCACTAGAAGATTTTCTTATTTTGGTTCACCAACAACATCCTCTTGGGACCTATTAACATGCCCTCTCAATTTTATTATTCTACACAATATAAATAGAAAAAAAGAAAACATCAAAAAGGATACAGAGATAAAAAATACTAGAATATCAATTACATCAAGAAGAAAATTAATATTTTTCTTTCAACATCCTAAGAACAAAATTTAGAAAGATACTAGAATCATATTAAAAAAATGAAAAAATAAACCTTTTCTTAACTTCCATGAGAATCATTATGGTTAGACATTGATAGGAACTCACACTCAAATACCTACTAAATCCCATGAAGACATCCCAAACAACATACATACATAAAAAATTATTTATAACCTTTAATTGTAATACAACTTTGTGATGAATCAGACCAGATACCCTCATATGTTTACATTTAAGCTGAATTTATCATATACTGAATGGAATTAATAATCTCTATGGGTTGGTGAAAAAAACTTGGAATCGTACCAGAATTAATTGGGTATTAATTTTCCTCAAAAAAAATTGAAAGACAAAAGATGCATTATAGTATGCTCAACGCTTCAATTATAGAAGTTTCATAAAAATAGATAAAATAGAACACATACCAAAATATAAATCTTCTAATGTAATCAAGAATTTCAACATGTTGAAATTATAAAAATCCCATATGTAAAAAGTTGACAATATTTCCAACGATTATTGTCATCAATCAATGGTCCCATGTATAAACAACATCTTCCACCTCCAAGTGGCGATTTTTCTTTTTCTCAATATTAAAATAAGAAAATCCACAAAAACCTGAAAGAGAAAATGTAGTGTGAGAAATATGAATCACAGTAGGGACTAGCCAAGTGTTATTTAATCAAATACAAAATAATTAACCAAATTTTTATTTCATTTAAAACTATATGGGGCGTGGTATATCATAAACATAATTAAACAAAAATATATTTTCACATAAAAATGGATGGTAGATAAATCAAACGTGGACTAAATGAAAAATTTATATTAAAAATATATATAATGTTGTTGGAATGAATAGAACACTCAATAATCAATGGAATGGACATCCAAGTAAAAATATCATAGAACCGTGTACAATGTGTCGACATTATATTAATATTGGTAATAAGATACTAATACTTCTTAGTAATGGTCACATCTTCCGATAGGTGTGCACACTCAAATCAATATACACCCTAATTAGGAAACACCCAAGTGTTATCTACTCCCTCAGTGGATAACCATCTACGTTGTTCATGCTTCATTTGTTTAGTTATAGTTGTCATCATCATTCAATTTCTAGGTAATTAAGGTCCTACCATGCTTTTCCTTGTTACCACATAATTTAGAGTCTAAAATGTGGTTTAAAAAATCAATTAATGAAACATGGGGAAATCAGTCATTTCAAATCAATTTATATAAATATTTACTGGTGTTAATTTTCATCATTACATTCTCTTTTCAAAACCAAAATTGGGGTTTTCATGAATTTATTAATTTTTCTGAATATCTTCAATTTTATTCTATTTATCTCAAAATTCAATATCAAA
This sequence comes from Viscum album, assembly GCA_963277665.1. Classification (NCBI taxonomy): domain Eukaryota; kingdom Viridiplantae; phylum Streptophyta; class Magnoliopsida; order Santalales; family Viscaceae; genus Viscum; species Viscum album. Next base: position 1,008,717,985 of record OY728128.1, on the reverse strand, counting down.
TCAATTTATACGATTAATTTTAAAATAAATACATCATTTTTTCCAAAATCCACCCCTTATTTCAATTCCATTGAAATTGGGGGTTTTCATCAATTTTATGCCAATATCAAAATAAAAAATCAAATCCTTTCAAATCGTAGTTTATAAATTAATAAAAAGGTCTTTTCAAATATAGAATTTAATTTATGCTTTCAATCATATTGATGTGTGTTATAGAACCACCTATATTTATATATATAGATAACATTACACTACATGTGGAAGAAGGAATAAAAATAGAGAATAAAGGTTATAGAGATCATGAAATTGAACCAATAACCAAGATACATAAAAATATAATTTACCTCCATTAATAACATTATGATCCATCACTCATTAAGGAGTAAATGAAGGGATATCGAAATAAACCATGTGATAGGAGATCCACATACTCATAGAATATTGAATTCAATCAACAGAGCTTCAATATGGATAGAAAAGGGTATGAAGGAGTCAATATAACCTATTTGTATCCTTCATGGACAAAGGATTCTTATTTAGGGTCAAAATAGGGTTATTAGAGGTTATAGTGGAGGGTTTGGGGTTTTTTAAAAAAAATATGGAAATTACAACTTCTGTTCATGGTTTTCTGGGTAGGGCCACACAGCTAAACAAACAATTTTCCATACCCATGTTCCCCTGCTTGTACGGTTCCATGTTTCTCTTTAGAGGGTTCATATCTTGTCAATCCATGGACCGACTATTAAAACAGTCTCTATATGCGGTTACAAAATTTTGAGGGGTTGGACCAATGGTTTGGAAAAACCATGTTTCCTTCCAATGACTTACAAGAGGGTGATGTTTATCCATGTTCAGCCCATATAGTTTCTTATAACACTGTTCTATGCATGAACAATCCCATGAGACTCCAAACTTCTTCAAATTTATTCTAAAACACCATGACATAGGACCCGATCAAAATGAGATCAAAATAATGGTCAAGGAATACTTGAAATAAGGTAACTGGATGTCACAGTACCTACTTGAATAAGAATCTCAAAGGGGATAATATACTTAGGGATCATATTTACTTTATTTAATGATCTCACAACATTCTTAAATGGGGAAATTCATAGGAAAACCCTCCCAATATCATTGATTTATAAATTTCATTGATGATTATCAGTGAAACATATCGATCATCTCTAGGAATAATTGATGTGTTATTTAATGGATATGACTTTATCTTCCATTTCCACATCTATATAATGTAAAAATAACATCTTTTCGATAAATTAATCCCATAATTTTGGATTTCCACACTTTATTCCACATAGGAATTTATAAGGACTCATTTTAATAATCCATTGATTTTTTTTGAATGATAACATAACTAAAGGTTTTTTAATCCCAAATACAATTAAAATTCATATAAAGTTATCTTAATATATACTATAGGGATTGAATGATTCTCTTAGACTCACCATAAAATTTAATATGATAGGTTTTACTAAAATTGATCATGGTATCCTAGGCATGTTGAATACTTCACGAGAACATCAAGAAAAACCTCAGATCCCTATTAGATACAATTAAATGTGGCACTCTATGAAACCATATCACTTAAATAATATATATTTTAGAGGATTATAAAGATATAAATATTATCTAATTGCAGTGAAGAATTATGGATTTGTAACTAAATTTACTAATACCAAAATATAATTATATCTTTTAGTTATTTTGGGAAGTCCAACCGCAAAACTAGTGGTACTATTTTCCTATTTCTATTCTTGTGTGGGTAATATTTGTAACATCAACATACACATATATCCATCATACTTATATTTATAAAACAACAAGCACCATGAAACATACTTTTTAATATCTATCTTCATGTCATCTTAATAAAAATATTCTTTAATATATCTATACATATTCATACTTCTAGGACGAATTATGGGTGAATAAATTTGTGCCTCCTCTAATATTTCCTTCATAAAATATAGAATGGGACGAACATATAGAATTTTTATGAACCCTATCATTACATAAAAAACAAGCCTATGCATTAGAATATTTATGTCCTCCATATATAGATTCACTTCATTTTATTCTTCTCATTAATCCTGACATGAATAGATGGTTGAGCACTCATTTGAGAAAGATAATATTTCTAACAATTCTTTAGGATTTCCAGATCATCTAGAAATATTGTATATTTTATGATCCTCAACATGGATATTCTAGAATGATCCTTTCGACATAAAGTATTCACCAACTTATTTTCATTCCCATGGTAGTAATGTATTGATTTTTCTTAAAGATTAGATATCTCCACATCTTCACATGTGCATATTCAAATATTTTTTTACTGAATATACACTTTAAAAATTTATGATTGGTATATATGTCATAACATCCTCCATAAAGTTAATTCATTAATATATTCAAATAAAAATTTGTTGTAGCTAATTTCAAACCACGACTTTGTAATTTTAATCATGAACCTTTATTTTTCATGTGCCATGAGATATAAATATATCATTTATCATGATAACTCATCGTGATCCCTTCTTCTATGGATCACAATATATTACCAACCCTTATCTACTATGGGGTATTTTATGCATAGGTGTGATAACTAAAACTCTCTTCAATTAATTGAAATGTTCCTCACATTCATATATCAAAAGTAACTTGGAAACCTTCAAAATTAAAATGGCAAGTTGATTAGATTATGGAGGGAAATTATCCACAATGCATCGATTAAATATAGACAAACTAGGAAAACTATGGATCTTAGTCAAAATAGATGTTATTTAAAAACATTCATTAACATCCATCTTTGGTTGATCCATAAATATACCCCCACTTGAGATTTTATGATGCAAATATGAGACTGTGTGATGTTAAAATTAACACTAAGTATATTTTCTTTTAAATTTTATCTTTTATTAGGGTATTTAGTAAAATAACCACATGACATTCATTATGTTTCTTACTCTTTTAATAAATAAACATATTCTCTAGAAATAATATGAAATGTGGTCAATGTAATCTCATAAGAAACTATTCATTATATCCATTTAGATACTAGGGGTAATTAGTAAGACTAAATGGCATTGCTATATATTCATACTATCTATAGTATGTATGGAATAAATTCTTAGGTATAACATCCTTATTAACTCTCAACTGATGATATTCAAAACATATATCATTCTTTGAAATGTATTGATCTCCACATAGCAGATCAAAGAACTCGACAAAATGGGGTAAAGGATACCTAGTTTAGATATTGATACTTTTAAGCTCATAAAAACAAATGATGAGTCACATTAATCCATCATTATTTTCAAAAAATAATATGTGCATCCCAATGTGATGCACATGGATGAATAAATACATTTTCAGGATTCTCCTAGAGTTTATTCTCTAATTCCTTCAATTCAATCAGGGCCATTCTATATGGGGCCATAGAAATAGTTATAGCACCATGTATGAGTTCGATTGAGAACTAAACTTCACGATTATAAGGAATAATATATAAATCATATGGAAATACATATAAATATTCTTGAATAATAATTATATAATTGATGAAGTGTTTCTTCCCAACAATATTTGACAAATACCCCCTTTGAAATATGAATCAAGACGCGTATAATGGATTTGATTTCTATTTATTTTTCATATATATTTTTACTATTATAGAACATTATAGGTAGGTTTGGAATATAAATGTGATTTCCTTTCCATGGAAATTGATGTGGGGTTATTGAAGATAATTCCAATCCATCCCAAATGTAAAATCAAATTTAACCATAGAGAGAAAAAAATAATTTTGGGAAGCACATTCCCATAAAAATAAAATGAAAAATAGTTATAAACTTGAAATGAGACAATCATACCATAAATGGTTTTCACTAAGAATTCAACATCTAATATTTGGGTTGGTACTGTGATGCCATTAAAAAATTCATCTGATATAAATATTTGGGTAGATCTAAAATAAAATAACACATTATAAAATATAGATTGGATGGTATGTGTACCTTTCACCATTCAAATATCATTCCCCTCATCCTAAATAGTGATAGCATGATATTTTTCTTTATATCTTATGTTAAGAGGTTACTGACTCAGATCATCATCGTTAGCCTTTGAATTTGGTTAGTATCTATAATAATGCTCATAGTTCATTCATTTGAAACATTAGAGTGTGGGTGATTCATTCTATGGGGATTTATCACTATTCTTATAGTTAGCTAAATTATTCATATCACATTGTAATTTTATTGTCCAATTACCTTTATATACAAGCATAAAATGTTTATTAGACCCATTAAGGATATTTCTTCCAGGTTTCCTTTTACAATTTGACCATAAAGTGAGGTTCATCATATTCTATCCAAGATTTTTATAGTTTTCTTTTAATTCCATATTGCTTTTTTATCAAAACCATGAAATTTATGGGTGAATGAAATATAATTGTCCACCTTAATATAACATAGAATGATTACTTCATATCCAGTAAATTATATTAGGGCTAAAACCCTTTGGATACTTTGTTTTAATCCACTGAAGAATTAATCATCCAAACCATTTGGTTGGTTGATAATAAAATTAGTGTACCTCAAAAGTCTTGTAAAATTTTCCTCATTACTTACAACAAATTTAACATCATTATTATTTATCTCGAGTAATTTCTTCTCTTTTCTCATTAGAATGATATAATTAAAGGACTAATTGGAAAATAATCTATAAATCTTGTCCCACTCCTTGGTTCAATATATTCATGTTTTCGCATATGTTTCCACCATTGATATATTTCTACTAACAAATGATATATATAAAAAAATTACAATTTCAAACATAAAACACAATATGATAGAAAATATCATTTCAATATTATTGATCCATTTCTAAGAAACTATTAGACTATTAGTCCCACTAAAATGATGTGGATTTTTCCTCATTGATGAATCATAAAAACATTGTTCCCTCATTTTCTCAAGAGTAAAATCATTACATTTGCCATCTCATTTAGTATCAATATGATTCCTTCAGGTTCCGACAATTGGTTAAAAAACAATCATGGAATGAGAAATAATAAAAATAGTGGGAAACAACATAATAATGAAAAATAATTTATAGGATACATAAATCATGACACTTTATTTTAAATCAATGAAACAATAGGTTTTACCTAGGTTATTCATGATTATTATATTTTCAAATCATTCATGATGGTTCATAATGAAAATGGGAATTAACCAAATAATACCCCCTATATGTGTAAAACAATGTGATCAATAAATTAAAACACACTGTGAACCAAAATAATTGCCATGATACACTCAATGTACTCTTTTCAAGTTTATTGCCCCTAGATGCATCATTTTCATAACCATAAACACTAGTATTATCTAGACTGTTATTTCTAGGAAAACTGTGATCCTTTTTTACTATAACATATAATATTCCCATATACATAGAATTATCCTATTGGATCTTACTATGGTTTTATCATCCTAGTTTCCAGTGGCTAACTAGAATTTACTATGATATAACTATTTCTAACCATGTTTTTTATATATAGATATTATATCATATTAGATTATTATTCATTAAATAACTTAAACATCCAAAAAATAATCATATAGGTCTAGTATCTTTTGAAACACGTACACATAACAAAAATTCTTATAAGATATCTACATAATATCTCAGTTAGTTCATAAATATCACGATTCGTAGACATATCATACTTAATACCTTTTATCATAACCTGGGGAAAGGAAACATAAGAAAGCGTTAGATCAAAAACTCAATAAGGGTAAACAAGGGAGATATCAATGATCACATAAAAATAATATGAACATAAGGGTTTGGGGACATGAGAATAACATTTGAAAACTATACCATGAAAATCCACGATCAAAATCATATGTCATAGAATAATTTGTGGAATGTCATATGACATGAATCATAATGAAATATGATAAAAAATCCATGATAGCATAACATTGTAATAATACATGTATTTGTGGAATAAATATAAGCATATGAAATCATTTCCATTATAGTCAACGTTTATATACCAAACTATTATAGTGGATTGGGTTTACTCCCCAAAACATCACAATAGTAATGGTTAAATCCAAATACAATTATAGAGGATAGATTCCCTTACTAAAATCGGTTCAGTCCCCATTATAGACCAATTTATCTCATTAAACATCAACCATTACCCAATCTATTAGTGGGAAATATTATCTTAGGATAACCCATCACATTATGAAAATCATAAAAATGTGATCCAGATAATCTAAAATAACTCATCAAATCGTAACATGAATATATTAAATGATTTTTATAAACATTTCATCATGTAATTACCCATGGAAATGAAATTAGTTTCATAATAATTTCATCAGATAATCAATTCAACATAGTATTACCTGTATAAAATAAATGACTTTCATAAAATTTATTTTATTTTAGTCCTAAACCAACCAAACAATTAATAATGATAGAATATTGGGATAATATACATAATAAAACATAAGTAACATCAAATGATGTAACAATATATGAAAAATTACATTAAAATAGAACATGAAACCATTCCCATTTTAAATTACATTTATATTTGAAAAAAAACTTTTTAAATATAAAACTTTCCCAAATATTCTAGAAACAAATTCCATTGTAGATATCCTTAGATTTGTTTATTGGAATAATATTTTAATTGAGTTGTTTTGGAAATTTGAATTTATGTTCATGTATTTTACATTAAAACAAATATTCCTTTTTTTTAAAGTGGGTTCTTTGGATCAAACTTGTGTATTTAATTTAATTACCATTATACGTATATTTTTTGAGATATTTAAATGTGTTTACTTACCAGAATAGTGATGATACATTTTTATCCACTATATTTATGGAATGTTATTTATATTAAATTCAATATAAAATGGTTATAGATGTTATTATGATATAATGAGAACCTAGATATACTATGAAATTAATATTAATTTTATTTTTTATGGTTAAGATACATCATACAAATAGGATGTTCATGATATGTGACCATAAAGGGTAGGGGATCATAGAAAATAGGCCTTCTTCTAATGAAATTATAACTTGGTGATATTTGGTAGATGAGATCACGAGGACATGACTACCAATAAAAATACCACATGTTTCAGGTGTCCTTAATTATTACTTCCTATGGACATGTGTGTTGGTCTCCTAACATGATATAAATATAAATGTGTTTAATTTTATCATGTACTTTGATACAACGAAAAAACTATGAAATTGAAGTAGTTATGAGGTATCTTATGTGTGGTACATCATTTTTGGTATGGAATTTATTGAATGATCATATTGAAATTTGTTCTTTACATGCTAGGGAAGGGATATATCAAGCCTGGATGATCAAGATAGTAGTACCTTCATAAATTCATAGAAATTGTTGTTGAGTGTATCTTTCTCTATATATATATAAATATAATAAATAAATTAAGTATTATGAAACATGCTTCCATCACGTATTCAAGAGATAACATATGAGAAATAATAATGTTATACAGAGTGTGTTCGTCAGATGGTTTCACTGCTATGACTATTCTATATCTCACTTGAAAACAAGATGGGTTTCTATACTCCATTATAGGTCTATAAATACTATTCACTACTATTGAGAAATTTTCCTATAGGGTCACACACAATATAACATTCAATACTCTTCCCTATTATAGTGTATTTGAATATAGGACATGGTGTTGGAACCATAGTTTTTCATTTTTAGAAATGGTGTGTTTATTGTGTTTGTCTTCAATACATACTAGGTTGATCAAGTATTTTGAAAGAAAATTTTTATTATGGTGTATACGAGTTTAGTGTTGAATATATAATTTTTTCACAGAGGATTAAAACAATTGGGTTCCATATATAGAGGATAATGTAATTTATTTTTACAAAATAATTTTATTTTCCATAAATTTCAAAAGCTTCTTGCGTGGTTGAAGGTATTGTGTAATGTTGCATGAAAATTATGTTTTAAGACAAGAATGAAGAAATATTTAAAATGATAGGGTCTCACACAATATCTTCAATTTCATGAAAGACCAGTTTGTGAAGTACAAGATAATTATCATGCACTCATGAAATAGAGATGCAGTTCGCTAGCTACATGTGATGAAACACTGAGAGGTTTGGAATTTGAGGAATGTTTTGTGCATATAAAGGAACGAAAGTCACTTTTTATAGGAGGAAATTGTTATAATGGTAATTTCACCACATTCTAATAGTTACACATATAGGGGTTGGCATGTAGGTATCTTGTGCATAGGGTCGTTCATACATATAAATTGGTTGATACCCCCTTCATTCAAAGGAACATATCAATTAGGATATGGTGCATATATCATTTGAATAACTTATGGGTTATAGATTTATATGAATGGTAATTTCATAAAGAATTTCCCTTGTGCCTATAAAGATAATGTGATTTTTTTGAATAGTTTTCTTGAATGTTTTAATTTCTTGATAAAACCAAACCGATGTGCACAAGTATAGGTCTTGTGAACAAGTTCATAGGTGCCATGGATAGTAGGTTTTGAATATCTTGTTTTACTGATTAGTTAATTAATGTGTATCAATTCATGGCTACAATTCATGTAGTGTCTCATGATAATATTTTACATATACTTAATTTCCCTATCTACACAAGTGACCTTCATGTCATTAAACTAAGTAAGACATCACCCAAGGTAGTGAGCTAGGGGGAGTCGAAGGAAGTATTACAAGGGAGGTAGAGTTATATCCATAAAATCCAAGTGAAATAAGTTGTCTTAGAATAGATTTAATCTGTTTGATCTTATATAATCAATAATAACTTGTAAATATTAGTGGGTCTATGAATGACATGCCTAGTTTTAGTGTGTTCTCCGTGGACTAGCCTTTAGCGATGTACCGAGTAAAACTTTTGTGTAGTATTCCTACATATTAGTAATTAATTAAATCTTGATTACATAAAAAAGGTTTCAAAATTTACTAACAATTAGGGAAAAATATTTTTCAATTTTTAAGAAAAATATGACACATATATTCACCCTCCCCTCTCAAGGTATTCTAGGGCCCTATAAGTGGTCTAAAAGAGAATAAGTTGTTGGTGGTAAATCTTTCTTCTTTTTTTATAGGGAATTTAGTTAATGTTAGGGTAGTTAGTTTTTCATAAAGAAGAAACATTCATATTTGGAAGAATATAATTAGTTATCATCTTTGATCCCTCAGTATGGAAGTTCTCTATGCCACAAATCAGGGGATTCATGTTAGTGATGTGATTAGTCTTTCTGTGATTGAAACAGACATGAAAATGATTGATACCAATGCCAAAGATCAAAATTATCATACAAAATCAAGGAAATATAAAATATATAAGATGTTTTTGAGTTCCACAACAAACAATTCCATATAGGAGAAACTAGAATGTATATACGAAGGAGATAGCAATGAAAAAGAGGCCAACCATAAAGTCTTTCATAATCAGTTCGATGATCTGAAAATGAATTCATATTCAAATGTAGATAGCTTCTTTAATCACTAAATAATGTTTTTGGAGATATTCAAGGAAATGGGGATGAAATTTAGGATATTTAGGTCATGAAAAAAATATTAAGACTACCACCATTTATGTACAATCAAAACGTTTCATCTCTAAAGGATATATATATTTCAAATATTTTTCTTGATGATATGTTGAACAATATAATGGTTTATGAAATGAGATTCACACTTGAAGACACATACACTCAAGTGAGAAAGGAAATAGAATTCAAATACCTGGGAAAAATGTTATTTATATAGTTAGTGAAGATGAGTAATATGAAATTAATTATCTATTTTTTAATAAATTCAAGAGAAGAAAAGGGAGATTTGAAAGAAATATTTGGTCAGATTTTTTTAGTGCATTAGAGTAGCTGACATTTCCCCTTGATTCTTAAAGAAATTTTATGATATAGAAAGTGATTCATAAAACATATAAAATACTCATAAGAGGTTCTATTAGAATAGATAATTCAAACAAGGAACTAAAATATTGAGAAATATCTTGTTATAAAAAAAACTAGATGATAATTACTATTGGAGGATTTATAAATAGAGTATTAGAATATATCTAAAGTGTCTATGATGGATATAATTGAAAAGGTAAAACTAATAAAACATTAATATAATAAGTTGATTGTTGTTTTTGATCTGATTTTGTAACATGAGGGTGCTCTTGATGATTTTGGTAGTCAATGAAAGATAAACAAAAAGATAAGAGTTGTGTTAAAAGATTAATGAAAGTATGTTTATTTTTGCTGAAGTAGATATCAATTGACTATAAAGAAAATAATAATAACATTTAATAACACTTGAATTATAAGAATAGGTTTTGGAATTTAAACATAGGATTTAAGAGAAAAAAAGTCATTAATGACCATACATCAATACACAAGGAAAGGGATGAGATTATTGATGGAATTAATGACAAAGATGTTACAATAAATAGTAAATTTGAAACTAAATTAAAATTAATATAATTTAGGATGAAGTTATAGTTTGGAAAATTTTCAGATGCAATGTTGTTAGAAATATATAGTCATAGTTTAGAAATAGTATAGAAGTACTTTAATGATTATATACCCCCATTTATGGTAAAAAGTTTAATTGGTTATGATGAAACGACCTAAAAATACGTAAATATGATAATCCATATTAAATGTAAGGAGAAGGTTATACATTTCAAAAATGTTCATTTTGTACCAAAAATAAAATTTTAAAACCAAATATAAAATATAGTCAAAAATAATAATCAATTATCCTTATGGGATCTACTACAAAATTCCTTCTCAAAATAAAGGTAAATGTGGAAGAATGGAAGCAAGAAAATATTTCTCTTTACGAAATGAAAATTATGTGGATTTTTAATCCCTACAATGTCTCATTGCGATGTGGTATGGATATTTATGAATGGGTAATAATCTAGACATTAAAAAGGATAATGATACAATATATATCATCATTAATAATAAATCGTTTCTAGCGATATAATTTTGATTATTCTTACTGTGTTCATAATGTTTCTCATTTTTTGTAGAGGAATGAAAAGAACAACTACTAAATCTCTCTAAGATATGTCCATAACCATCAACCAAGAATAATTTCCCTTGAAAATATGTATTATCCTTTAGAAAAATAATTGGACTATGATTAACCAAGGCATATTGATAAGAGTTTGGAAGTGACATATTTTCCTACCAGTCATCCTGGAATCTCATGGAAGGAAACAACAAAAACAAATAAATCCAACAATGATGAAATATCTCTCAAATAAACAAATATTATTAGTACCTAGATGCTTGAAACCATATTCTTAACCCATATTATAGGAAAGTCTGAATTGTTTAACAATGTTAAGAAAATGGTTGATGAAATATTTAGATTTGGAAATAAATGTTCATTAAAGATCAAAGGAAGTGGAAATAAAAAACTGGAAAATGATGAGCTAAAGAAAATTAAAGTTCTCTATAAAGAACATTTTCCATATTATTTCCTAATTATGATCCAACTCTGTGAATATGGAATGATAGTGGCATTTAATCATAAGGGGTGAAATATCAAAGTAAAGAAAGGAAATTCTATCATGAATTGATGTAAATAATTTGTAAATTTATACCAGGTTGACAGTGGAGAGAACACTTTTCACTTAACAGGTGAGGTATAAAACAACTTGTGACACTGACGGTTAGGTAACATTAACCCACAGATCATGGAAAAAATGTCTAATATTAATATAGTTGTCTTCATTCCCAAAATCAAGCATGATATATAATATACATGTGATACATGAATGTTTGAAAATACTACCACGATTTCATATAGGATAAATAAAAAGATGGCATCAGATCTACTTGATCCAATTCACATATACATATGCGGTCCAATGAATGTGACTAGAATATATGGAGAGAGGTAATTCCTTATTATTATTTTGACTATTACAATATAATGGTCTATGAGATGTTTATCTTGAGGAAATATAAAGTTCATGATTTCATGAAGAGATGTCATTAATGAGATGAGAGTGAAACTAGACGCAAAATCAAAATTCTATGATTTTGACAATCTAGGTGAATAAATATCCATTGATTTGAAAATTACCATTAAAATAGTGGATACATAACGAGGTTTATATAGAGGGAACCCCAATATAAATGGGGTCATTTAACATAGAAATCAATAGCTAAACAATATTTCTAGAACTATACTGAATAAGAGTCGTGTTTCTTGTCATTACTAGGAAGTGGTTGTTCATGTAAAAGTGTACACACCAAATCAAAAGGGTATTTTCACTAGAGAAACATGGAAACCATATGAGATATACTATGTAACAAAGTCCTCTCTAAATTATTATTTGTTGAATTAAATTCCTCATTTGAAATAAATAAAGTAATCAAGGAAAGTATAGTGTTGCTATATATGATGGAATATTCATGGGATATTCAATAGATTAATTACTTCAAATTTTATAATAACCATCTTTGAAAGATTGTGTATATAAATGATTTCAATATCATTGAGGATGAAACCATACATACCTCTTGGATCTCATATGTTGATATTATTGGAGATAAAGAAAAAAGTGGGAAAGTGATAGATTCAAATGAAAAATAGTTTATGTCTTGATAAATTATTAAGGATTACAAAATGATGATGATTCAGAAGAATAATTAAAAGAGGAAACCACTACTAGAGAAAGATTATGAGAACATTACAGGATAAATATAATAGCCTAAATTTATTAATACAACATCATTGAGGAATGGAACACAACTATATAGACATGGATAATGAGAAATAACGTGCACCCTACCATACTATAAATTGAGGAACACTCATATTTTAAACAATCATAGAAGAATGAATCCCAGGTTAAGGCCATGAACAAAGAACTGGATTAGATTAAAATGAAAAAAACTTTTTTAGAGACTAAGAAATAACAATGTGATTTGAACAATGTGAATTTTAGAAAAAAAACAGACGATAATGGAAATATGACTAGAAATGAGGAATGTGTGATGTGTGAATGATGTACACATATTGAATGAATTTTTATTGATTTTTTTCTACTAGATAGATTTGAGTAAACTAGGCATTACCTTTTCCATGGAAATTAAAAGTGAGTATAATGATTTTTATATGGATGTCAAAAATGAATTCGTAAATAGATTTCCTGGAGAAGATAAATATATTGAACAACTAGTGGGATATCTATTTGGAAGCGATAAGACTATGGTTTATAGATTAATGAAGTATATATGTGGTATGAAGTATAAACAAACATGTTTTTATTCTTTTTTTTATTATTTTAAGAATATTAAACTAAAAAGATGTGGTATCTACTATAATCTTTATGTGAAGAATTATCATAAATATCAATTTATGGGGTTTGTGTACATGGATGATATTATTTTTGGTGTATTCTAGTAGAGATCAATAGATTAATTTTATAATAAAAAGAAATATGAATTTAAAAAGTCTTTGATTGTGAACTCATATAATATTTAGTGCAATAGGTTGTTCAAATGAAGGATTATTCCTTGATTTTTAGGGAAAATATGCAATAGTACTGATAATGAAATTAAACATGGATGAATCCTAACCAAAATAGACACCAATTGTGGTTTTTTTAAAACATGTAAAGAATTATCATAGGATATATGTGGTTCCCACCCTCTAGAAAACAATCATTTGAGATTATTATACTTAACTACAACATGTCTATATATCATTTTGGTAACATTCTTAGAAGATCATTGTCAATGTAATCTGATGGAAGATCATTTCATAGATGTTAAAACAATCTCGATATATATATTTAAAGAACTCTCAATTTTGTTTTATTTCTATACTAAGAAGAGATAATTAAATATCAAAAGTTTTGAATGCTGACAGGGATAGATATTTTTTGGATAGAAAATCAGTAAGTTATGGGACATTATTTATTAGAAACAAATGTGTGGTCAGATTGAGAAAGATAAAAATCACTTCATTTGGTAGATATGAAGTTGATAATATCATCTCTACAATGGTATACTCTTAGTTGTTGTGGATATAGAAAAAAGGTATTCGTGATGTGTTGAAATAGCTAATAGGGATTCACTATGACATTAATATCATGATCATTATTTTTAAGGATATAGTTCATCTCTAGTAGATATCACATTATTAATGAAATAGTGGGACATAGTGTGATTAAAATTTAGAAGGTTGTAACAAATTATGAAGTGAGTAACATTATGACTATGTCAGTGGTACATCATCTATTCGAGAATCAGTAGTTTGACCTTAGTGTTAGTCCACCTCCAAGTGAATGAGGAGGATTTGGAATGTACCTTATCCACAATTGTGTTATCTATTTTCATATATTTGTGGATTTGATGCAGTTCTATAGTGGGGATTCAATCCAGAAGAGTTTTTTTAACACCAAATGTACAATTATTTGTTCTATGGGTTTATTTCAAAAGTTTGAGATAAGTGAAATTAAATGAATTATTAAATGATAGGATTCCTCATAAGATTCTCTAGAAAATTAATCATCATTTGACACTATTGTTTTCAACACCAATATTTTATCACATTGTCGTAGACTGATGGATGAATTTGTTCGTAGTTATTAAGATTTTGATAGTGGGAGGTGTCTTTTTGAATTTATCTATAGATTTTTTAAAAACCGAAAGTTTGTTTTTTGGAACCTTGTTTTTCCATTTCTATAAATGGTGTGTTTTTTAGTTTTTAATCAATACTCATTGGTTTTATCAATGATTTTTCAAAAATAGTGTTTTAATTGTGCACATAGATTCAGTGTTAATGTTTTCATTATTCCCTAATGGTTTCCAAATTTTTAGGGTCCAATGTTTATAAGATAGGTAATGTTCTTTTTGGAAAAGGAATGGGTTTCATGTAATGTTCAAAAGTAATGTGAAAGGTAGAAGGTATTTTAGAACGTTGTGAAAACGTGATTTTTTTTGATTGGTACATCAAAATATTGAAAAGGAATGGGTTGTGTGCAAGATCTGTGATTGTGTGAAATATGGGTTTGATCTCTATAAGATAAATTTCATTCACATGATAAATGGATATGTAGTTTTCATGCTAAAGGTGACTTAGAAAAGAGAAGTACAATGTATGAGGAATGCTACACACATCGAAAGGTTTTCAAGACACTTGCACACTACAGTATACATAAAAAATAGGAATTTCATTCTATAAGAAACATTCACACAAAGGGGAGTGAATTAAAAGAACTTTTGAGTATAGTTGAACATTAATATAAATTAAAAACATCCCTCTTCTTTCGAAGGAACATTTACAAAGAAGTTGTGTTACCTCATCCACACACAAGACATGTGCACCGTAGTGTTTCATTAAAAGACTTGCACGATGTATGCTACTTGTGTCTCTCAAGAACATGTGAGGTCCGTGTAGAGTTTTTACAAATGTTTTACATTCAAAAAAAAAACCAAAAATATTAATTCCAGTATAGATTTTATGTGAATGTGCATGGGTTGTGTGACTTGATGTTTTTAGATATCTAGTTTCATTTATTAGGTCATTCAAGTGCATCAATTAATGACTGTGGTGCATGAAGCATATCATGCTAATATGAGACAAAGAATTAAATTCTCAATATACAGATGTGACATTCAAGTCAATAAAGTATGTAAGACATCACCCAAGGTACGGATCTAGGGGGAGACAAATGATATGTTCTGGGGGAGGAAATTTTTATCCTTAAAATCCCTATAATGGAAGCGTTCCTCAAACAAAATTACTGTTTTTGGTCTATAATACACCATAATAATAGGTGAATCATAGTTGATTTATGTATTACTGACACATTATCATTGTATGATCCTTATACTTTCCCTTATTGGTGAACCAAGTAAAACCATTTTGTTGACACCCTATATTTTAATGTATAATAAGTGCATGATACCATTAGACATGTTTTACATGTTCCTACCAACAAGGGAACAAGATCCCTCACATTAGAAGAAAAACATGACACCCTGATTCACCCCTCCGCCCTCAAGGTGTTTTTTGGTCCTACACATGGTGGGCCCCAACATATGGTATGATTGTTTTCTAGGTTTTTATGATCCATTTTGAATAAAGAAATTCAATTTTATTTGAGTATAGAATAATTAGGAAGTTTTTCTATTAAATGTATTTAAAAGTGTTTAAGTAATAATATAGAATAATATTATGTAAATAAATATTATTTCAATATTAATGCTTCAAATAATATTTGAAGGAGTCGTGAGTCCAGTTAAGCACATAAGTTTATTATGTAATATATTTACAATATATTAAAATTATGTAATAAAATGTAAATAATATTTAAGATGTAGTATGTTCATTATAATATTATATTTATTACTTGTTTTGTGGAAATTAAAAATGTGGGGGTCGGGGAACCGAACTAGGTATTTTATAAATCCATTATATAAGTCTGGAAGAAGCTCATTCCATGTACTATTCATTATTTATAATTGAGAGAATGTCACTTTTATAGAATCATATAGTGATTAATTATCAAACCATGAATGTGGTCGAAGAAAACCATCATTGATTGAAGGCATGAGAATGAGGTGATCATTCTAACATCAATGAAATCTTTGGAGCTCAACACTAGCCCCCAAAACATGACGTATGACATACAAGTGGATTAATAAATCATGTGTGGACAACCTTGATGGGTAAAAATTAAAATTATTTAATCGATAGTAATCAGTGATGTGAATTACACAAGTGAACTTCGATTTTAAGGACTTACTCATTCAGTTTTAACATAATTTATTTGAGTACTTCACACAAGCTTTGAGGACTGTATTAAGGCTCATATTCCTAGAGATGATGAAGTTTCATTGTATAGTGATAAAAACATTTAAAATCACATCCGACCCTATTATGCTACAAATAATTACATCATAAATTGTTATTAGAAAGATCTCTTGGATTTTTTATCAAAGAAAAATTATATTTCTTTTAATTTATTTATATAAATTTAAATTGGTCCCAACAGATCTGACCATGAATTGATATGAAATTTGATGCCATGTTATGGAAATCCATAAATAATTTTAGCAAAAAAAATTAGTGTTTTTTTATATTAATATATGAAAAAAAACATATCTGTGTATATATACATATATAATGTTTTACAAAAAAACCTAAAAACATCTTACTCTGGTAAAGAAATAATAAAAATATGGCCACGATAACTCCCCCATCCAGTGGTGTAATTATTTCTCTCATATTATAATAAAATAATATTATTGTTTAATTTTGAAATTATACTAATAATATGTTGTATACAAAACAATTAAACAATAATGTATGATATTTAGTCACTCAAATAACAAACATGGGAAGGGATTGTCTTCAAAAATATTTAACCATTAAAAATGTCAGTGGTGTGGCATTATTTTAAAAAAACATTTTTTAATAAGAAAATGATGGAAGGAATATTATTCCCAAGGAATAATCCATGTATCCACCCTATTTTAAACTCATTATTAGATAAAGAACCATGTTTCCACCCTACTGAACCTCTATTGAGTTCTTCCAGCACCTCCAACGAGGCGTACCTCACACACTCATCTCCCTCATCAGTTCGGCATGGGGCTGCCATTTCCTAGTCTTTGTGTGGCTAGAAACTCTTCATTGATGCCTCCTATATCAGGGTTCATCCTCCAACTATCATCCCACCACACACCAGACCAACAGTTGTCCTGCCTCATGCTCGACCTACCATTACCTCAAAATCCTGTTGTTCGATAAATTGTTCCACCTTCAATAGATTCCCTTTCACTAGCACAATATATCACCACAACCTACCCAGTATACATATTTCTACTACCCTCTCTTCCTGATGGAGATGGGTGTGTGTAGTGTCCATGTGCATTGAGAGCATATCCCCACATTGGTGTCACATGTCCTCCAAGAGTCTTGATAGACCCAACCTACCCTAAAACGAGTAGGGGTGTGTCCTCCCAAGATGAAATGGTCTAGGTCATGATTAACTATCCCATATTAAACCTACACTTGGACTTTGAGGCCTAAAATAAGCATGAATGGTTTTAACATGACCCACAGTGGCCCTACACAGTGTTTTAAGTCCCGAGAATTTTTTGTATAATGAAAAAATAATTTATTTAATTTTATGTTTGAAATTATAATAATTTAAAATTTTGAAATAATATATTATTTTTATTATAAAAATAATAAATTTATTTTTTATATTTTTAATTAAAGTTAATATAATTACATGATCGAATAAGAATAAATTATTTGAATTTAAATTATTCATCTCATTTATTTAATTTTCCTCGTACATTAAATTTGTTACAATTTAAATGTATTATTATTTTAAATTTACCCATTATATAGACTTGATATCTCATTAAGATTATTTATGTCAAGATTTTATATTACATGTGAGTGATTATTTGAAGAAGTAGTTAATTTAATGAATGCATGTGCATCAACTTATTTTCATTCAACATATATAATAGTATATGTATCTAATTCATATATATGAATTTTGTACATCCCTTAACCCCCACACATGTGTGTGAGCACGCTTTTAGTTTTTAGGATGAAACTTCAATACACATACACCACCATGATGTGGTGATACTCCAAATAACAAGTGCATACAACGGAATGGGGGAGGGATGCGATACGAGTTGAGACTCTACTCTGGTATGATACCCCCTGTGTCATAGTTGATCCACTATGTTTATAATGGATAAAAAAATTTATTTTCAAGACTATTAAGGTAATTTATTTTCTTTCTTAATTTAATGTCATTTTATGCATGTTCATACATTCTATGAGATCATAAATAATATTAAAAAATGAAAATGAATAAGAATATGATAAATGACTTTTCTCTTAATACATGTTCAGTTGTGAGCTAAATAATGTTGAATAAACATTTTTTATGAAAATCGGATATATTCTTACAGAAATACTAAAAATCTCTCAAATATATATTAATTAATATTTTCTTTTATTGATTAAATTCGAACAAACATTGGTGTTTGGGTTCTCATCATCCAATGTAAAGTGTGACTCCTACTATCATGGGGTTCTTATGAGAGTAATGAGTTGACATAACAAAAATTAAAAGTAAATAAGTATAAAAATATATTTTTTAATCACTTTATAGGAAAATCATTTTGGGAATCAAGGTTATAATTCTAATAATTCATGACATTACTCAAGAGTTCAAGGAACCATGAGTTAATGCGACCGGACTATCTGGAGAAAACCTACAAACACTCCAAGAATTACCATAGCCAGATATTTTATATATGAGTTGTTATTTAAAAGATCCTTTCAACTAGAATGATCTATAAGTAAGGTATTCTAAAACAATTAGTGAGTGATACTGAGATACAAAGAATAGTGGGAGAGATTTAATTATTTAATAGATAAATAATTTTTTTTAAAGTTAGTAAATATAATGTACTAATTGAAAATGTTTTTTAAAATAAAAATCGAAATAAAAAATACCAAAAAAAATATTATCACTACAATCCATACTTGATAAAGAAAATATCTCGACCGACCATAACAACTAGTAGTGGTATAGGTGTTTGTGCATAGTATTACACCACAAGAAGAATATTTATGTTTGGGAGTCCTTATTTCTTATTTATCCCCCTCCTAAAGAATGAAATAATTATAAATAAAATTATAAAAACATACATATGATATTCCATATTTACGATGTATTATGATTTCATCTTGGTGAATCGAATGTTGAAAATCTATGTGGATGAAGATGCCTATATGATGTTGAATCGTATCCAAGAGGAATATTAGGAGAGAGAAAAGAAATAATGGTATGAGATATAAAATACACAATATAAGTGTATTTTAGATGACGATAATCTATAATGACCTCATGTACTCAAGATGATTCGGTTCATTTAGATATTTAATTCCCTCATGTTCAATTTGAACTAAGAACCAGGAAAAGTTATCATTTGTGCCCCTTTACCGTTAAGATTATCAGTATTCAATGTTTACCAAAATATGAATAATATGAAAAACTCAATTTTTAATATTTTGGATTTATTTCTCTGATCAAATAAAGATATAATAATACTAATACTATTATCCTTATGGTGAAAAAGATGAGTAAATGAAAGGCTCTGGGGTCAAAGTCTAAGTCCAAGTGGAAGACAATGATGCTCTATTATTCTAAAAATACTATGATATAGATGTAGGGTAATGTTTAGTAAGTTGTGTTATTTTATTTTGGAAATAAAGGTCTCTATAATATGAACTAAAAATAATGTAAAAATATTGTTTCCGTTTCTTTCTCCATGGCGCACACATCTGTCTGTTCGAGGACGGCGACACTGTTTTTTTCCTCGCATTCCCACTTTTGAAAGGCAAGAAACATATGTTCCTTGTTTAGGGAAATTTTCTCCTTGATCGAAATAGGATGACGAGATGTCAGTTTTTCATTCCACAGATCCTTTCTCATAACTCATCACCTAGTTCAGGTCTCCCTTATAAACATGAGACGTTATTCGTGAAACTCTTCCCAATGTGAAATCATCATTGAAACCAATTAATTACACTTCTTCTGTTAGGAAATTCCATGGGGTTCGGTTAGGGCAGCAACCCTTAGTCGGGGGAGTAGTCACATTGGACAACACATGCATGTTTGGACACTAGAACACATACACATCTTGGTTTCTTCCCCATATAATAGGGCTTCTCGAGGGTGTGGAATCCTGAGGCATATCATGTCAAATGCAGGAAATTATATGCCAGGGGAATGTATTAGAGGTTTTCATTAGCTTCCTATGTTTAATATAGGGTATTCCACATGTTTAACGTCGAGCAGAGATGGATCAGACTGATCCAAACACTATCAAGAGTGGATCAAATGGGTGAAAACCTTGGATAGAACACTGATGTTGGGGCTAATTCATAGTTAGCTACTGGTATGTTGTTAAAGGGAATGGGGAATAAGGTGGCATGATCTCACTAGGATGTGGTGGCCTATGTAAGAATCAAAATGGATAATGGATGGTTAATTGAAATGGGTGGAGAGTGAGATGGATTCCACTCAGGGACAATGGTGATATTGGGCTTGTGTCTCGAAGAGACCTCCTACGTATCCCTGTGGTAGGGAATCAAATTATACATAGTTCATCTGAAGACAACTTACCATCAATGGGGGACTTCAATGGATTATCGCCGAATGGGGTCGATAAGGGATTACCAATGAATGGGGTTGGTAATGGCTTTCTGTTGAATAGGAGTTAGAAACTGCTTAATGCTAAATGGGGGTCACAAAGTTTTACCGTTGGTTGGGGTCACAATAGCATACCATTGGATGGGGTCACAATGGCTTGCTGATGGATGGGGTCTCAATGGTTTACCACTGTATAGGCTCATAGTGGCTTACATCTTAATAGGGTCACAACGACTTACCATTGTATGGGTTTTAACCTCATGGAGGCTTCTTACGTACCATATCCAGGAGAGAAGGATAAAAAACCATGCATTTCAGGTTGGTGGATGCCATTTAGCATCGTGTAGGACCAAAAGGGGGCATGCAGTTTAACACCATGCAATAAAAAGGTGGTCTGACGTGAAGGGTTGTTGGAACCAATTGGGTTTTGGGATTTATCCTCGGGGAGGCTTCCTACATACCATTCCTTGGCAAGGATCAAACTCCACATAGCTTAGGATGGTGTTTGGTGAACTGACATGAAGGGAGTTGGAACCAATAAGTGTTGGTCTTGAACCTCATGGATGCCTCCAACATACCTTGAATTGGCAAGGATCAATGTCCACATAGTTCAGGATAGTGTTTGGTGAACCCACGTGATGGGGGTCGGAACCAATGGGTGTTAGGCTTGATCCTGAGGGTGGCTTCCTACATACATTTCCTTGGAAATGATCAAAGTCCACGTAGTTCAAGATGGATGTTGGTGAGCTGACGTGAAGATAGTCGAGACCAATGGATAATGGGATTTTACCTCGAGGAGGCTTCCTACCTACCATGACTTGGCAAGGACCGAAGTCCACGTAGTTCAGAATGTTTGGAATGGACATGAAGGTGGTCGGGACCAATAGATGATGGGCTTGAGCCTCTGGGAGGCTTCCGACATACCTTGCCATGGAAAGAATCAAATACCATGTAGATAGGAAGGGTTGTGGGGCTTACACTCTAGTATGCCTAGAGAGGATTTCATGGTTGGTGCTTTCTCTAAGCCCATGTGAGTCATGCTCAGTGTGAGAGACAAGAAGCAGCAAAGACCTAAAGCTCACGTCGCGGATGGTGCATCCGTGGGAAGCGGAATGGGGGCTTACACGTAGTTAGAGGCCCAGAGAGGAAACAAGGGCTTACTTGTGGTAATCTTCCCAAGGTGATGGAGATTGGGACTTACTCCAGGGTGGAGGCTCGGGTGGTGACAAAGCCCAGCGAGAGATGGATTTCACACCTAGGAAAATAGAGGAGGAGCAGGGATGCTTCCTCCTGCAGGAAAACCTAAGGAATTACAGTAGGGTGGTTTCCCATTCCCTATAGACGAACATTTTTACAATAAAAAGGATTTCATTCCATGTGAGGAATGATATAACTCTCATGGAGAATAGTGGGAATAGAGAATCTCCAAGATGGGGTGCCCCACGTTTGATGCATGGGGTAGGGTCACAGTTTAACGTCGTATGATGAGGATGATGGTGCTTGGCATTTTAACATCCTGCCGCTCAGACAAGGTGGGTGCGTTCCACACCCCTATGACGTACATTACTAATTCCTCCCACCCCTTGGGTAAGGGAAGGCATCAGCAATTCCATGGTGTGTGGGTGTAATGGAGCGATCCATTGAGTGGTCCACATTAGTGTGTCTATGCAATGAAGCAATAGCCAATAGCGTGCCTATGTGAAGAACCTTGAGGCGAAGCAACACAATGGGAAGCATTTCCCAAGGGACCTTAAAAATGAATCATGAAAACTTGAAGGGACACAAAAGAAAAGGAGTTGTAGATAAAAGGGGTTCATAGGTAGAATCCTTATGATGATCTGGTGCTCCATGAAGTTGGGGGCCTTTGTGAAGGGATGTGCTTCATGAAGTGAAGTTTACTATCCTAGGTATAGGGAATTAGTGCGTATAGAAGGTGATTCGTGAAGTGTAAAGGAATTCACAGAGTAATGTTTCATGAAGAAATTGTCGCTTGTGAAGCATAAAATTGTGAAGAAATATTCTTCACGAAGCACAGTGACCACGCCTTAGCATGTGGGTCGCATGTTTACAAAGGGTACATCACAAAGCATAAATTCTCTGTGAAGATTCGATTCCCCTTCAAGATCTCCTTCCTTCGTGGAGGCCCATGGGCTCTGCAAAGGGCATATCTCTTTGAAGAGGTGCAGAATTCATTCAAAGGGGAAGACACTTCATGATGCAAAAGTAATTTGAAAAGCTCATGGTTCACATAGAAGAAATTGATTATCAATGTGGAATCTCAGAAGGCGAAAGGTCGGAGGATCCGTCCGTTGGGCTCAAGTGGAGACCAATATTTATAGGAATGAGGAACCAATAAGTAGAGCTCGTGTGACGCGAAGATGGATCTTCCTCCATGGCAGGTTCACAAACATCCAAGGGGTTTGGAGAGAATATCACCTCATTGCTCCATGGCAGGTCTGTGAACATCAAATCAGTTCATAGAGCATCACATATCCTTGCTTCACGGCTGGTCGAGAATTTCAAATCAGTTTGTAGAGAATCCCACCTCCTTACTCCATAGAGGTTTCACGAAGGGGGAGCTCCACACCGAACACAGGGCCACAGGGTCTCTGTGAGTGATCTCCGTGAGGCATCCCCTAATTTTTTTCTTTGTCCAATATTTTCCCTAATTTTGGCATCCAAAAATATGTATGTTTATGCTTATGCTTTAATTATCTTTTAAATTTAATGAGATTTTTTATTTTCAATAGGTTGGGTATTAGATGAATTCTGTGGATCACAAATTTTTACTCATATATATTAACCAATTATATTCATGATTATTTCAAAAGAAAAATTGTATATCTATGATACAACTTTGTGATTCTACTAGCCTTGGAAGCAGGATATTATAACCTAACTTTTCATAGTGGTTCAATTATTGTATTGAATTTTTATTTATTTACATTTAGTAACCAGAAACATAATCTCAATTTCACTTCTAAAAATTATAGGATTTTATTTTAGGTTCTAAAATAATTATTTTTCATTTTTTTAAATACCATTTTGTATAGTATGGAACATCCTAAAAATGGTTTATATGTACACGAACACGAAAACCTGGTAAGGAAAATATATGAAAATACTAGTGAACATGACTCATATAAGAATTACCTTTGGGAATTCATTCTTGGCCATGTCAATGAGAATCATTTAGTGAAATTACACCAAGATGTATGTTTAGTCTGGGTTAATTATAAACACTTTTATGTATGCCACACCTCATTACATGTGACAATAGCCAAATCACTATTTCATAGGAAGTGAGAAAGTGCCACTGATTTACATTAATTAATTTTTAATGAGGTATGTGGTCCATATACATTTGAGGAACGTGATTGGTTTTTTTACATTATTGCATTAAAAAAATTAATATAATAGTTATGTTTATTTTTATTAATTTAGTCTAATTCTGATTCCTTTCAGATATTTAAGGAATACCAACATAATGTAAAAATATTCCTTTATAAGAATATTAATGAACTTTTCATAGATTTAGGTGGATTGTATGGTAACAAATCCTTCAATGATCACTTTAAAGAGAGTGTAATAGTATCTCAACTCACTCCTCCTTATACACTACAATGAAATGGTGGTAGTAAAATAAGGAATAGAGCCTTTCTTGATATGTTTAGGTCAATGATGAGTGATAAACTCTTCCATTATCCTTTTGGAGATACACCTTGCTAAAAACATCATATGACCAAAAAAACCATATATATAAATAAATTGGATTATATATGATTGTTTTTGTGGAAAGAAACCCAATCTGGCACACTTACATGTATAGGGATAAGAGGCATTTTTCAGACTATTACTAGTGACAAATTATCATAATGAAGCACAAAGTTCATCTTTTTTGGTTATCTTAAAAAATGATACTACCTATAAAACCCTTCTGATAAAAAAGTGAATATGGAAATACATAAAATATTTATATAGATGGAACATATATATAATTGAAATAGTGGGAAGAAGATATACTTCAATGAAGTTATTTATCTATATGCACAAGATTTGTGTGGGAATATTATCTACAAGTAGTGGGAGGTGCATTTGTTCTCGATATGAAAGTACTACGTATGTTAACTTAAAGGGGTTAAAGAACCTAAACATTATGGTTTCTTTCATGGTGTCTGGTGACATGTTACACCATGTGGATTATAAACCCATATCCTATAATGAATTACTAGATTACAAGAATGATACTAAAAGGAAATAATCCATGCATTTTGAGGAGGAGTAAATTTACAAAAATCATGTATGGGTTTTGGTAGACTCTCAAACTGATGTAAATCCAAATAGGGTAAAGTGGAAATGAAAAAAAGTGTTGTACATGGATGTTATGTTCAATACATATAAAAAACACTAGGGGTAAAGTGTCTCAATTTTTTTTAATGTAATAGACTATGATGAAACCATCTCACCTTTAGAAAAATTGAAATCATTTAAAATATAACTCAAAATAGCAGCCTTCCATAATTATGATATTTTGAAATTTGAAGTCATAAATGATTTTTTAAATGTGAAGTTTGTTAAAGATATATATATGACTTAACCCAAAGATTCTATTATGTTAAAAAATGAAAATAAAATTTTCAAGTAGCTAATGTTAATTTATGGGTTGAAATATGCATCATGATCCTGGAATGTTCTTTTTGACTAGGATATAAGAGAATTCAATTTCACCAAGAAAAAAATTTGGACATGTGTATATAAGAAGGTTAATGAGAATTCTATCATTTCAATGTATTATATGTTGATGAAATAATAATTATTGGAAGTGAGGTTAAAGACTAATAGTTAGTTAAAAATTGGCTAAATGAATGAACCTCCACAAAAGGCTTAGGTGAATAAACCTATATTTTAGAGATCAAGATATATCTAGATAGTTATTAATGGATAATTGGGATATGTAATTGAATATATATTGAAATAGTGAATAAAATGTATAGTATGGAACAATCCAAGAGGGGGTTAGGGTATCCATCTCTCTATGAAAATGTTTCTATGAACAGAGTAGAAGATTAAATGAATGATCAGAATCCATTATTCCATAGAAGCGGCATTTATCATATATGATATGATATGTACATGTTTTAATGTTTCCTTTTCTTTAACCGTGGTGGATAGATATGAATATAATCTCCAAGAGCTACTTTGGCTAGCATTGAAAACTATACAAAAGTACATGAGGCATATAAATGATATGATCATAGTGTATGGGGTATATGAGGAACAATTTGTGATAGGATACAAAATTCATATTTTAAAAATAGATCATGATGATATGAAATCATATTTAATCAATGTATTATTTTTTAATGATGTTAATGTGAGCTGTAGAGGCTCAAATAAACATGTGGACACCTTTTCTATTAAATATTTCAAGTGTATAGTGGATTATGATGCTTTTAAAGAGGTGGTTTGGATATAAATATTTTTTTAGACATAGATGTGGTTCTTAGTAGTGTTGACCGTATTCTAGTTTATTGTGATGTTACTACAGTAGTGGTTCTAACCAATGAGCCTAGGTCACGCCTGAGGACAAAGCATATACTTCAGAATGATCATATCCTAATGGATTTTAACCACAGAGATGAGGTTGCAGTTATCGTAGTAACTATATTGGATAATTTGGTAGACCCCTGTACTAATTCCATATCTCATAAGAATCCCTATTATAATGTGAGAACTTTAATTTTGATACTTTTTATCAGTTTCCTATAGGGAATGTGGGAGTGCAAAAATTGTCTTCCATAGACCCAACATGTGTATGTACATTTATTACCATTACATATATACATTTATATATATATACATGGGTTTATCATACCATAATACTTTTTATACTTTCCCCACTATATTTATAGTAATGTCATAATATTAAATTACATATCAATTCATTATAACAGTTCTTTAACTATAATTAAAACTTATATATACTTTGAAATTAATCTTAATATTTTGTCCTATGGTTAGGATACCTCATACTATCAGGACACAAATGATTTGTGACCATTAGGTGTTGGAGGGTAAAAAGCATTGATACATCTTCTCATGAATTTCAAATGTTGTGATCTTGAGTATGTTAGATCATGATGATAGACCCATCAATTGAAACACCATATGTTTCAGGCGTCATTGGTTGTTCCTATCTAAGAACATGTGTACTAGTCACTTGACGTGAGAAAATTATCAATTTATGTCTTTTGATCACATACTTTGAAGAAATAAAAAATCCATTACATTGAATTCATGGTGAGGTAGCCTGTGATTGGTTCATCATTGGAGGTATATAATTGGTTGAATGATCAAGAGAGAATTTTTTACTTCTATATTAGGTAAGTGATATCTCATACAGGATGATCAAGATGGTATTACCTTAATAATTCCACAGTCAGTATTATTTAAGGTAAATATATCTTATTAGATAAATAAAAAATAATGAAAAAAATGGTGATGACATAAGTGTGTGTCCGGGTGAGGATGGTTATCATTTATGTTACTATTCCTTATCTCTTTAGGTTCCTTAATGAGTTTCTAGACTCAACTCTTGGTTTAAAAATACTATTCACTACTATCATGATATGGGCCATGTTGGTCACACACTATATAAAATCTACGACTCTTCGTTATTCCGGTGAATAGGACTATAAGATATTGTGGGCCCGACCTTGGGGTCCTAGAGTTTTTTATTTTTAACGATCATCAATGAATTGTTTTTTAAGTATATAATAATAAGGTTTAATTTTTTTTATAAAAATTATTTATGTGTGTTTCAATAAATGCATGAAATAAAATATTATAATAAATATTATTTTAACATTCAAGGTGAATATAATATTATCAGTAATTATGATTCATGTTAATGAATAAGGTTTATCAAATAATATATTTAATATATAATTCAATTGTGTAAAATATATATATACATAATATGTATGGAGTAATCAGAATAACATAACTGTGGTGGTAGTTGAAACTTACTCCAAAATAATTTTAAACTCCATACTTTGATTTTTTAACACCCCATCAATAATGTTTTATTTAATTTTAAAGTGTTGGCAGCTCATCCACAATTTTGAATTGGTTCTACATACTTGGTGTGAGGGTAATAAACTGGCATATTTCATAGTGTCCAAGGATCCCTAAGATAATTTTTTTCAACTTTTGGATCTGTTCTTGTTGATGAATTTATGTTAGTCTATGGGGATTCCCCTGTACTTCATTATTTTAGGACCTTGTATCAATTTTCTCCATGATTTTGACTTGACCAATTGCTTATTTCCATTATAAATAAATAAGATGATGATGATCAGAGTGATGTTGAAAAAATCATTGGAGCTCTATGCTAGCATCCATAATGTGTTGAATGAATATAACATAACTAATGATGTGTTTTTGGATTATGTAGATGGGTTCTTCCTCAGATTTATTGATAAATAGTCACCTTAATAATGCAACAGTTGTGCATGCTTCAATTTAAATAAAGTACTCATTTAGTTTTAATTTAATTACTTTGAGTAATTCCAAATAGATACATAGGCCATTCTAGGGAGAATATTAGTGGAGACGTTGAATTTTAATTACTCCTATGAAATAATATTAAATTTATGAACCATCGGCTTCCGCATCGTACCATGATATCATTACCTTTAACATGAATGGATAAAAGTAAAAAACGATCATTCAGAGTATGAAAAGAAGAATCATATTAAACCATTTTTTTAAAATAAAATCTGTATAATACCATTATAAAAAATAATATTATAATATTAAAACACTCTAAAATGGAGTTTTATAAATCCTGGATATAAAATAAAAAATATTTTCACCCGAAGAGAGAAATATATTTTGTTTTTCTTAAATATCTATCTTCAATATCAAGAGTACTTAAGTTCTGTAAAATGAAATTTACACATATATTCCCATTAAATAACTATCTAATGGAAAAATTAATTAGTTTCTTGAGATTTTAATTATTTTCTTTCATCATCAAAAACTTAATCATAAACAAACTAGTTAAACAGTGAGATTATAATAGAAAACCCTTAGCTCATGTCTACCATCATTCATACATGTTTAGACCTATTTTATAATTAAAATTTAGAAATTATAAATATATTATAGAACAATAATTATATATATATATATATCATACCATATATTATTTACTAATAAATTTTAATCACCCATTTATGATCATTTTTTATTTAAATTGTTGTTCCGGGTGATAACTTCATTTTCGTTATGTACTTTTTGGTTCGGTTGTTTCGGTCCTTATAGTTTTATCATGGTTACATTACCTAAATAATGTTAATAATTAAATAAATATCATTTATATTAATAATATTCATATTTAGAGCTGTACAGAAATTGTAGAGACAGAAAAAGTAATTACTCCATTCATGAAGTTAGTAGTTTGTACATTTGCATGCATGATTTTTTTACTTTTTGATGAATGAAATAGAATTTAATTTAAGTAGTAATCAACTTATAATTAATCAATATTGTATATTTTATATCATATTTATTTATTAAAACAATCATTATTACCATTAATATAAAATTAAAATTTAGATAAATCACATCGCTTAATAGAGAAGGTATTCCACAAAAACACATGAACGAAATTATCGTTTTTCATCATATTAGAAACCAGAAACTTTGATGTGATAATATTATACTATAAAATTATTATTTAAAAAATATTATATATATATATATATATTAAATGTATGATTATATATATCCTTGATAGGTAGATATAGAAATGGAATTATGACAGTTTGTGAGCTGTATGTCTACCGAACACATGATCTCTATATTCATTTATTATTTGATCGAAGGGTAGATTCATATAGGTTATGAAATTAACAAAAAAAACTAGTATATTTAATATTATTATTTTATTATTTCTTCATGGTTGAATAATATTTTAATGAGGTAGAATATGAAATAAATAAAATTCCTATTTAAGAACTATAACTCTTCTTCAAGTGAACCTCTTTAGGTTTACACCTAAAACCTTCCTTATATGGTTTCCTGATCAAAATAAGGATTCTAGTTAATTTTTATTGGTTAAATGAATGTATATAGGTATGATTTTTCAAAACAAAATGATCTTAAATTTTGGATAGGTGGGAAGAGGATATTGGTGTCCTTTTTAAAAGTGGGGGAGAGGGGACAATTAAAATTATTTTTAAACAACATAACATATTAATGTATTATTCCCACCAAATGGATCCAAAATATTCCATGAAAAAAATATTAGATGATAAAGGGTCAAATTAAACCTACAAACTAATGTATATATGAGATTCATGTCATTTTAACCCTTGTATCTTTAGTTTAACCCTCCCCTAGGTAAACCTGTTTCAATCTTCGTCGTAGAAACATATTTTTCATATTTTAAAAACTCATTATCAAATACTTATTTGACCTTATTAAAAATTTTATTTACAATGATTCCAAATATGAAATATTTTATTCCAAATTAAATTTGATATATGTTATAGCATTTAATTTAAAATTAAACCCACAAAAGCTATAAAAATTGGTTTTCAAAAAGAGTATTTTATTATGTTTATAGTGTTTTTGTATCAATGTTATTAATAATATTTATTATAATAAAATAATTTATATTAATAATAAAATAATATAATGAATTTTAAATTTTTAAAAATTAAAATTTATTGTAACTATGTAAATAATGTAAACAAAAAATAAATTGTTATAACATCTCAATAATTTTCACATTTTATTAAAAAATAAATTGTTTTCAAAAATTATAAATAATTAAAGATAAACTAATTATAACATGATTATTTAAAAAATGAAGTTATTTTATTCTGATAAATTTTCCAAAACTGTAAAAAAAATTAACTATTTATTTTTTTCAGTAAAATAAATAAAACCATTATAGGGAAAAAAGTATAATTTGAAACATATAAAGACTTTTCAAAAAAAATATTTACATTATGTAATACCATTATAAATATCTTGTTTTTAAAATCTTGTTATTCATGTTTATTCAACCAATTAAATATATAGGATATAATGGTAATCTATATTACGGTTATTCCAGGCTCAGGGTTACATGTATTATAAGCTACAATGATTTTTTATTTAATGAAAAAATAATTCATAAAATATCAGGATGTTAAAATATTAAATAAAAAATATTTTTTATTGGAAAAATTTTTTTATCAATATCCATTATGATTTATTTGTATTTTCATTTAATACATTGAGAATTTACTTTAAAATATTATTTTTATTTTCGATGTGCTTATTGGTTTTTCAAATAGTGTGTACTATCTACTAAATAGAGTCCAAATAAATCATTGGGAATTTTCAACAATGATTTTATTTTCAATGTGATCATTGGGTGTTTACACTATTTGATAGATTTGAGACATAAAATTTTCTATTTTATTTCTGATCTATATGTGTTTTGAGTGGGATGAAATATTTTATTATTTTATGAACTAAAATTCTCCCTCTCTTGTAGTGTCATTTATAAAATTATGAGTACAATAAGATAATAATGAAATGATCATATATATCCCATAATTAGTAGAAAATACATTACAACTATTAAATCATTATGTTTTATTTTCAATTTCACAAAAAAATTGTTTTGTAATATATATTTCATTATCTTGTTACATACGATAAGATGTGGCGGAACATTAAAAACCAGATCACTGAATCATCTACCTAACAGTACATTATAAGATATAATAATATGTGATGTATATTTTTTTGGTTTCATTTGGTTGTACTGTAATGTATGATACAATGAAATCATGGGGTTTTATTAAATGTTATATGCTATGATATAAGTAATATCATGAGATATTACCAAAATTTAGGAAATGTTAAGAAAAAGGATCATGTTATAATTATGATATATCATATATGATCAAATGTAATTAGTGAATACATTATGGTTACAGTATTGGAGATCTTGATACATAGAGATCATGAGATAATGTTCATGGGTTACATTATTGGTAACCATTACATATTCACTTTCCCAGAAGGTAATAGTTATATAAACCATTTCATGGTAGTGGATGTAACGACCAAGAACTCTATCAATGAATCTTCCATTAGTATGTTTATTTCATATAGTATAAATCATCTAAAATCACTTATTGAATAGAAAAAAAATATCAGAAATGAATAATTAATTAAATAAGTGGGTCTTCTAGAAGTTAAGGAACCTATACTAATGAAATAAAAAAAATTCATTAGTAATAGTAATATAGCAATTATGAGTAATAAATTATCGAATAGAATAGTATCCTCGATGATGATAGTATAAATAAAATTTTTCCATTATATCAATGAAAATATTATATAATTATATTATATTTTATATAAATGAATATTTTAAAAATTAATATTTAATCATTGGTATTTTTGTATGTCATAAAAATTAAATTATAATATTATAATTAATAAAAAGATATAAAATAAAATTAATTTTCAAAAATATTATTCATAAATCATAATTTTATTTTATTATGAATTTAGGATAATTTTCTGTTACCATAGTTATTTTGTGAAAGTGTTATAAATTCAGTTATAAATTTAAAAATGTATTTTTCGATTAAATAATGATTTTAAATAAAAATAAAATTTCACATATTTATAAAATTATATTCATAAAATTTATTTCATTTTTTAATTCTACACATCTAAAAATGTTTGGGGTGAAATTTTGTGATTTTTCTAAAATTATTGGCATTTTTTGGAATTTTAAATTACAATAATTTACAATAACTGATATATACATTGTTTATTGTGTAATATGTGATGTTTATATGATGTAAAAATCCATTGTTATAACTCGCATAAATGTATTGATTTATTTATTCACTTGAATCAATACTATTTCTTGTCTTGAGAAATATAATAATATAATGAATAAAATAAAGTGAATTTACCCCTCTCCTCTACTATAAAAACCACACTCACCCCTCATCTCCTTCAACCACTAAACCTTGAATCTTATCAATGTTCTAACCAAATCATCTTAACTAGTATTTCCCAACATCTAGTATATATTTTTCTTACCAAAATACCATAACTCTTTCCCATAAGGAGGTTCTCGAGGATGATATTTCAAAAGGTAAATCATCTTCCTTTTTCTTTTAATTTTATTTAAATTTGATTTTTTTTCTTATAATATCATCACCTCCTCTATAAAAATGATCCTTATAATACAATATCATCAATATAATGGAATTATATTATGTTAATGGAAGAAAAACCTTCATTATCCTCACTCTCTCTCTTTTATTTTAAAAATAAATTCATTATTAGGGAGGTGCAAATTTACAACCTTCGTGGATGAAAAACTTTTATTATTATATTTATCCTTAATGTCTGGTGATGAAACTTTTTTATGCTTTAAACGCATTATATAGTATTTATTATACCTTACATTTGGTTTTAGAACCATTGTATGTACATAATATTAATAAAACTAGTTCAATGTTATCGAAGAACTACTAAAATTAATCTAAATGATTATTATTAACATGTTATGTAATGGTTCATCCTCATATATGAAAGAATATTAATAACTAATAACTATTAAACTTATTGTTTTTAAAAAATTACATTTAATTTCAATTCTCGAAAATTATACCAATTATACATGAACTTCATTACTCATATACAAGTATACCAATAATGAAAACTGTGGAAATGAAATCTCTGAAGAAATAAAATTGTATCATATAACTCAAAAAAAGGTCATAAATAAACTTAATAAAATTATAATAAATAAATTACATTTATAAGAGTTTAAAATTTATTAATTAATCGATTTAATTTTATTATCTTATATTTTAACATCAAGTGAAGAACAAAATCATTCATAAGTTAAGGGTTTTCTACCCGAACCTCCAATTTCATTTAGGTCACTCTTTTTTCTCTCAGCAACCTAATTAAATTATTAATTAATATTATTTAATCATCATAAATTATTATTTAGTGTTCTATATATATATATATTTACCAATGAGAACCATTCTTTCTTTTATAGGGACTTATATTTTTTAAAAGTATCCTTCTCAAACTCTTCCTGATAAACAAGCTTGATTCAAGGGAACATCTCAAATCCTTACCTATTTTCAAGTGCACTATATAATAAATTTTAATACAAAATTATTTTTCTACACTCACTCGTTTTATTATTAAAATACTATATTAGTTTAATTGTGATTTTATAAAAATATTTTTCTAAAATAACCCTTCTTTGCAAAGTAAATTAGTTTTTCTCTAAAGTATTAATCAATGGTTTTATAAGAGTATATCAATCTATTTTAAAAAAAATTATTACTATTTATAATTGGGATTAATATTTTATAATATAAGCTACCATATTTTATGTAATGGTTTTTGATTTTTTGATCGTGGATGTGATATGCTGATATCATTCATCATATTACTATGAATGATTAGCATTTATGTTTTATAGTTATGAAATGATATTTACATTTCATATTTTAGTTTCAATATGGATATATACGTTGTTTGTGGTTCTCTCACATCATATAAGGAATTAATTTGACTTAGCAATTAATGGGTGGAACCCTCTATAGCCCCTCGATGCATCCGTTGTCTCATGAGTAAAACTAGGCTGGAATTTTACCCATTAAGTATATTGTCTTAGCTGAGGCCTCAATGGTGTGATTATGATGTCTGATAACATTCATTCCCTCATTATGAACCTTGTAATGGTTTTCCCATTTGATTATATTACATGTATAATATACATGGTTAATTTTTATGTTGGATTTATTAGTTTTAAATTCCTTCCATTTTATTCTCAATATTTTGTTTTAATGGAATGTGTACATTTAGTTATTCACCATTAATTCTATTTTTTCTTTTGTTGTATTACTTACAGTTATTGAGCATCCGAGATCACCACATTATTTTGTTTATTTTTTCAATTATTCCACTTATAATTTTATGGATGATGTTTAATGAAAATCTAGATGAATAAGATTGTTTTAAAAGGATTTTTCTATGATTTATTTTGTTTCATGTTTAAATATTGAACTTATGTATATATCTAGTTTCCCAATGCTACTAAACTATTCATTGATTTGGGATATGAATTATGTGTTTATATTCCAAAGTAAAAAAAATAATGCATTGGCTCTTGGAAACTAGGTTTGGGGTCTTTATAATTAGTATAAAAGGTAGTTTATTATAAAGCAGGAAAACAAGATTTTAAAAAAAATGATTAGGGAACAGAACCCTAACATAGAATTTGGTTATAACCATAAAAGAACATCCTGATATTTTGTTAAGGTATATGTTATGTGGAACTTCATAGAAAATAAATCCATGTCTATATATTACAAGTGGATGTGGTTCTGTAAAATATGAACCTATGAGTAAAAACTCCTAAAAGGTGTTTCGGGCCAGACATGGGGTACCCTAGTACACAAACATGGGACATACTGCACACTTGGATTGACACTCTCAGGGTTATATGATTTGGATAATTCACATTTTCATTAAAACCCATTATAAAGGATTTGAATGTTAATATGATCCCACAAAAACCATGGTTATAATTACCAGATTATACATGCATAAATATTCAATTTATGTTACGTTTTTTCAAATTTTGACATTATACATTTTGATACATAACCTAATTTGAGTATGAAATTATTTAGAAATGGTTCCTAGTGGAAGTAATGGAAACTGTATGAATACTTGTATCCCATGTAGTGATTTCCCGTATATGAAAAACTATGATGATAGTTCTCATATTGCGACTAGTACTGAAAAACATATAACTATTCTGGGAAATCTAACTCATGTTTTGAATAATGACGGTACCCATACGGAACCTCCTGATCCACAAAGTGGATTATATTTGTTAAAACACTTTATGAGATAACAACCTCCATAATTTAGTGGGACTATAAACCCATTCATATCAGAGTAGTGGAAAAGATTCTTACAAAAGATATTCCTATTTTTGGGAAGTAAAAAATGGGATATGTTTTTCAACCAGTTAATCACCTATTGGGAGTTGGGGATCAGTGGTGGTAATTAATTCAAAATAATAATAAGGATGATAAAATTTTAAATTTAGAATGGATTGATTTTACAAAAAGTATGCAAGATAAATATTTTCCTCACAAACAACGAGTTGATATGGAAATGAAATTTTTTAGTTTGAAACAAAAAGAGAATGACAACATTGAAAAGTGTGAATTCAACTTCACAAGGTTATCAATGCTTTCTATAGAATATACACATATTCCAATGAGAAATATTGATCAATTATTTGATTTTTTAAAACTATTCTTCATATGGGCACTAGTCTCTTAATATTTCTCATCATATTAAGATATATTCTCACATGATAACAAGATAGAAAAAGAATTCCCTAAGTATTACGACAATAAATTATTACACAAGAAGAAGATGGTTTTTGAACACTCTGGAAAATTAAATATGGAAATGTGGAATAAGGGAATAATTGATTTTCTACCCTATATAAATTGATGGAATAAACACCCCAATAATTTTTTAAAGGGTGTGGGTGTTTGATTCATGTGCGGAGGGAAAGTCCACCATTCCTATGATTGTTAGGGGAAAAAAAATCTACCAATGTTCAATGCTTCAATTATAATTATATGGAATATTATGAATTTTTTTTCCTAAGCGTCAAGGAACCATTCCACTAAAGAAGGAAAAGGGAGAAATTCCAAGATTATATAGTTAATACTACTGAGGTTAATATTCCCAGTGATGTGGGGGAATGTACCTTAATATTTTCCTCAAACATAGAAAATGAAATGTTTGATTCTAGATAATCAAATTATTTCATATCGTTATAGTTTTTGATGAAAATAGGTATTTATCTTTGGAATTAATATAATAGTTTTTAGTAATAAACTTTTATGTAAAGTATCATTGCCACAAAGATATGTTGATCTATCGCCTTTATGACACCTAGTCATGCTTTAGTTACTGAACATTTCATAATAACCCTATTTAATTTTTATATAATTCTCTATATATATTGGATTTAAAAAATTAATGCAAAAAATATATTTCAAGAAGAAGAAAGATATAATTTTTGAGTATGATGAAGAATTTATTATCTTTAGAACATAAACCTCACAATATGATTCTTATCTGAATCCACCCCCATTATATATACTTAATTCTATTCATGGGAATGATGAGAAAACAATTTCTATGGTTGGGAAACAAATCTTCAAATTTAGGAAGTACCTTTTTTGCTAGAATATACCATTATATTTCTTGAGGATTTACCTAGATATCATACAGATCGGGAAGTTGAGTTCTCTATTGGTTTAATTCTGGGATCAAGAACTCTATCAATGAATCATTATAAAATAGAAATTTTTTAATTATTATAACAAAATCTATAACTAGAGTAATTTATTCCTATTGGATATATTTTCCCTATTATTTCTCCATGGAGATCCCATGTTCTCTTTGTTAAGAAGAACGATGAATCGATAAGACTATGCATTGATTATGGAGTTAGAGATGTTATTACAATAATGAAAAAGTATCCAATACCTTGTAATTATGAATTATTTGATCAATTTCATAAGGCTAAATACATTTTAATTATTTATCTAATATTTGGACATCATCAGTTATTTTTGAGGAAGGAAGTTATTCCAAAGACAGAATTTCAAACAAGCTATGGGAATTTCATGTTTATAGTAATGAATTTTGGAATAAATAATTCACCCACTATTTTTATTCATATTCTGTATAGTATTTTCAAGGAATATATTGATGATTTGGTTTTGGTATTTATAGATGGTATCTTGGTATACTGAAAAATCTACGAAAATTGTGAAAACCACTTGTGGATTATTGTGATGACTTTTATAAGGAATGACTAATATGGGAAGTTTAGAAAGTTTGAATTCTAGATTAAAAATGTTTCTTTTCATATCTATATTGTTTATAATTATATAATATTTTTTTATATTGTGAAGATAAAGGAAATTCAAGAATATCCTACACCAACAAAAATAATCTAGTTAACTATTTTAATTAGTTTAGTATGTTACTATCATTGTTTTGTTCAGAACATTTCCTGATTAGCTATCCCAATAATCATGATTACATGTAATGGGGTTTAGATCATATGAAAAAAAGAATGTGAATAGTTTTTTAAATAATTGTATAAGTGGTTTTTGAATGATCCAATCATGATTATAAAATCAGTAAGCTGTGGATTTTTTATTTATTGAGATGTGTCAAATAAAATAATTGGATGTTTACTTATGCAGAATGATAGAGTTATTTCCAATATATCAAGGTAGTTAAAAACTGATGAAAAAAATTATCCAAATCATGATATTATGCTGGAAGCTTTAATTTTTTCCATGAAGATATGGTTAGATTATCTCAATGGTGAAATATGAGAGATATATACAGATCACAAGAGCATGTCATATATCATCAAATAGAAATAAATCAATATGTGAGAAATTCGATGGATTAAACTACTCTTGTATTATGATTGTAAAATAAACTACCACCCTAGGAAAGTGAATAAGGTTGTATATTCCTTGGGTATAAAATATTATTAAACTATAAATAAAATTTTAATTTAAAAGGATCCTATGTACATAGATTTAGTGAGGATGGATATGTTAATTATCAAAGAATTTGAAAAATCATTACTTTAACAATTGGTTACCAAAAAAAATTTATTAGAAAACATTAAATGATATGAGCCTAATGGTGAGAATATTCAAAACAAAATTAATTTCTTGAATGATGGGAAGTTGGAAGACTTCATTTATGACAATGGAATTGTGATATTTGGTATACGACTATGCGTTCCCTCTATATTCGAGATAAAAAGGGAGTTATTATATGATGACCATCGTTCCAATTTCTCTATACACCCTAGAAGCAGTAAGATGTATATATAATCGAAGAACCTTTTTTTGGGATAATATGAAGCATGAAATTGTTGATTATATATTAATATGTTTAGTCATTCAATAGGTGAAGGATAAAAGACATCATCTTAGAGGTTTTATGAAACCTATTCCTATTATTACATTGAAATGGGATGGCATTACTAAAGATTTTTTCACTAGATTACCCAAAAATCCAAGAATGTTGCAATTTGGGTAATTATTGACCGACTTACCAAATTTGAAAATTTCTTCCCTATAAGGAAAGATTTTCTACCTAAGATCCTTCCATGGATCATTATTAATGAATTTTTATTACTTTATGGAGAACCTCACTCAATTATATCTGATTGGGATCCATAATTTACCTCAATATTCTGGAAAATTCTTCCTAAATCTTTTTATACTAACCATTATTTGAGTACTATGTATCACCCTTAAACTGATGGGCAGTCAAAAAGGATGCTCTAAACATTAGAAGACATATTAAGATCACATTCACCATATTTTCATGGTACGTTGGATGAGTATTTTCCTTTGGTAGAGTTTTCTTACAATAATATTCCCATTCAGGTATTCAACTGAAGCCTTATGAAGAATTGTATGGAAGAGATTTCATATACCAAGATGTTGGGATGAAGTTGGTGAAACAAATCTTATAGGCCCAGATCTTGTGGAGGAAACAAAAACCAAGCTAATGTATATTCAAACCCATATAAAAGAAGACCAAATTAGGAAAAAGAGTTATAGTAATAATCTAAGAAAGGATTTATAATTTCATGTGGGAGAACATGTTTCCTTGAAATTATCTTCATGGAAGGGTGTTATATGATTTGGGTAGAAATGGAAATTGATCCCAAGGTACATTGGTCCTTTTGAAATTATGTAGTGATCTACATATCTTTCTTATTATCTGAAGATTCATCCTAGACATTCTTAATTACACCATGTGTTCCACATATCATTTTTAAGAATGTACATGTCAGACCCAACACATGTGCTCACTTCTAAAGAAAATTAATTAGAACCTGACTTATCATACTGTGAAGAGCATATCCCTATTCTAGACCGTAAAAAAAGTAGTTGTGGAATTGGATGACTCAGATGTCAAATGTACATAAAAAATCAAATAATTAAAGAGTTTAAATTGGATCATGAGGAACCTATGATGATGAATTACCCAAATATTTTTATTGGGTGAAAATCTAGAAATTTGTTGGTTGAAATTTTTTTAGGAGGGGAGAATGTAACGACCCAAAACTATATCAATGAAATTTCCCTTATTATGTATATTAAATATAGTATAGGTCATATAAAATCACTTATCGAACACCATACAAACATAATAAATGAAGAATGAATGAAATAAGTGTCAATTCTAGAAGTTATGGAACCTTTAATGATGCAATAGTTTTATGACATTGGGAATAGTAATGCATCTTTTATGAATAGTAAATTAGAAAAGCGAATAGTAACATCCCGAATGATGGTAGAAATAAAGATTTTCCATTATATAAATAAAATTATGATATTATTATATCATATTGTAAGTAAATTAATTTTTAGAAATTAATATTAATGTTTTGGTATTTTTTATGTCATAGATATATAATTACAATATTAGAATTAATAAAATAATTTAAAAGAAAAATCATTTTCATAAAAATAATTCATAAATCAATACTTTTTAACTTATGATTTAGTAATAATATTATCAAACATTAGTGAATTTATGAAAGTGTTATAATATCAGTTTTAAATTTAAAACAACATTTTTAGTAAAAATTAATTTAAATTAATAATAGAATTTATCATATTTAGAAAACAATTTTCCTAAAATAGAATTCATTTTTGAATTATATATGTCTAGAAATGGTTGTGATTAATTTTGGGAATTTTTCTAAAATACCTGAATTTTTGTTGAATGGTGAAATACAATAATTTATGATAAATGATAAATACATGATTTATTGAGTCATAGGTGATATTAGGATGATGTAAAAAAATATGGTTAGAACTCACATTAATGTATTATTTTATTTATATAAAAGAATAAATACTATTTCTTTTCATGATAAAAATAATAAAATATTGAATGAAATAATAAGATGCACCCTTCTCTGCCACTATATAAACCCCCCTCACCCCCTCTTCTCCTCAATCCTTTAAGCCCTGAATGTTGTCAATTCTCTACCCAAATCCCCTTTACTAGCCTATCCCCATGCCCATTATCTCTTGGTCTCTCTAAAAGACAAAAAACCATTCCCATATTGAGGTTCCCATGGAGGATAACTCAAGAGGTAAATCATCGTCATTTTTCTTTTAATTACATTTCAATTTACTTTTTTTCGTATCCTCTCCATATATCCGCTGTAAAATATTATCATGATAAATCCATTATCATCTATATATTATATTTATTTCAATATAATGGATGATCCATCATTAATCATTTTACTCTCTATCTTAATTTAAAAATGATATCATCATCAGAGAGGTGTCGGTTTACAACATTCGTCAACAACTAACATTTGTTCTTAAATTTTTACATAAACAATTGTCATGAATCCATTTTTACGGTTCAAAAAAATTAAAAAATATGTATTATATATTAATAATGTTCTTTAATAATATTATTTACAAAATATTAATAAAACGAATTCATTGTGATTGAATAAATGCCAAAAATAAGCAAAATGATTTTCATAAAAATGTTATCTAATGATTCCTCCAAGTATATGGAAATAAACAATAAATAATAAAAATTAAATTCCTCTATGTTAAATAATATCATTAAATTCCAATTATAGATAATTATACATATTTTATATGAACATTATTACTCATATACAAGTATACCAATTGTGAAAACATAGAAAACCAATGCTCCCAAGAAATAAAATTGTTTCTTATAACTCATCAAAAATGCTATAAATGAACTTAATATAATTATATTAAATAAAATAAATGTATAGTATGTTCTTGAATTAATTAATTAATGGATTTAATTTGATTATCCAAGACATTAAGTTGTAGTAAAGAACACATTTAGATATAATGTATGGGTTTTCTACATGAACCACTAATTTTCTTTTGGGTTACCCTTTTTTCTCTATTTACCGCAATGAAGTTTTTAATTA
Source organism: Viscum album (assembly GCA_963277665.1). Classification (NCBI taxonomy): domain Eukaryota; kingdom Viridiplantae; phylum Streptophyta; class Magnoliopsida; order Santalales; family Viscaceae; genus Viscum; species Viscum album. The sequence goes on along the minus strand of OY728128.1, from coordinate 1,008,675,503 downwards.
TTCTTATGTACTACTCATAAATTAAGAGTGAATGCTATATATATATATATATTTATATATATATCAATCATAATCCTTCTTTTTTATGGGGTGTTAGATGTTTATAATGTATCATTCTCAAACTCTTCCTGATAAACAAGACCGATTCAAGGGAACATTCAAATCCTTACTTATTTTCATGTGGAATTAATAATTATTATTAATACACCATTATTTTTCTAAAATCAATCATTTTATTATGAAAAAACTATATTAGATTACATCTATTTTTATGAATATTTTTCCAAAAGAACTTTTCTTTGCAAAGTAAAATATTTTTTCTCTAAATTATTACTTGATGATTTTATAATTGTATTTCCATCTATTTCAAAACTCTTATTGAAAATAATGTTTAATTGGGATTAATATATTACTATATAAACAATTATTTTTTACTTATTTTTTAATTATTAGTTTTACTATGGATATTCTATCGCCATCCCATTCCCCATGTCACTCTAAATTGTTAGCATTTATGTTTACTAGTTGGAAAATGTTATTTACAATTTATATGTAAGATTCAATAGGAATGTATATGATGATTATGTTTTAACCCTATAATATGAGGAATAAATTAAACTTATTAATTGACGGTTGGGTCCCTCTAGAGCCCCTTGATATGTCATTAGGTCTCCTGAGACAAACTATCTGGGGTTATTAACAATTCAACATGTTTTCTTGGCCTAGGAATTGAAAATATGATTATGATACCTAAAATTATGCTTTCTATTATTATGAATCTAGTATTTTTTTCCCATGTGATTATTTTTCTATCATAATATCCATGTTTATTTTTTATTATTTCATTATTAGTATTTAATTCTTACTATTTTATACTAAAGATTATGTTTTAATGGCATGTTTACTTTTAGTTATTTACCATGAATTATATTTTTTTCATCTACTATATTACTTACCCATAATAAAAATTAGAACTCACCCCTTTCTTATATTTATTTTCCCCTTGATGGCCAGATGAATTTTATAAATGAGAAGAAAAGTTAATCAAATAAAATACGATAGTTTTAAAATGAGAATCTATGATTTATTTAATTTCATCTTGTAATGTTGAACTTATGTATGTTTCTATTTTTCAAATGCTACTAAACTATATGTTCCATCAGGTTATGACTTCCTAGTTTATATTAAAATGCAATAAAATATGTCACCGTCTCTGGGAAACTACATTTGCAGTCTTAATAGTTATCCTTTACTTATACCTTTGTACAATAGATAATATTGTTTTTGTATTTTTTGAAGATATCTAAATTAAAGCATTACAAATATTTTACCAATGAATTGTAAGGGAAATACACGTTTCCAATCTGGGGTTATGATTTATAATTCACATATCAATACGAAAATATAATATAATTATAAAATAAATAAATTTCATATTTATTTTAATTTCTTATAGCTTATAAATTGTTTACAAATAAAAAGTGTAGTGAATTGTAGATAGCATATTTTCATGTATAAATAAAAAATTAATGTTCAAATTAATATCTATCACTCATAAAAATAAAAAAAATGTTTATTTATTTCATTATTCCTTTTTTATATTCATTAACCTAAATTATTTATATAATCGTACGATTATTTGTAAAATAATATATTAATAAAGTTAATATTGGTGGATTATTATTTATAAATTGACGAATAAAATATGATAATATAAATATTTCATAGTATATAATTATTTATATTAAACCCCATTAAAATAATATAGAATGTATTATAATTCAAAAATAAAATGTATATTTGGAAATTATAAGGTTTACTTATAAAATGGATATAAATTATAAAGTTTGGATAAATATAAGGATGATTATATTTAATTTTAGGAATTGATCATGATTGTTAATTTCAATTATTCGAATTAAGACCCTATTTGAGAAATTATTTAAATCATTTATAATGTAATTTTTATGATTTATTTGATCTAATATAAAATTATGATAAGTATATGATATTTAGATTATGTAAATAGTTTACAGATTAAAACTGAAATATAATTTTTTTTATTTCATTTAGTATTGTATATTTAAAATGTATATTTCATATAATGAATTTTATAATGAATTTAATATTATAAGTGATTATTAAGTATTTATATTTACTATTTTATTGAATTTACAGGATTCTTATTAAATTTGAAATTGTTTATAATTTTAAATTTATTAATTATTCCTAAATAATGGATCTGAGGATTAAATGTGTGATATTTTCATTTATTTAAAAGTTATTCGATGATGTGTTGAGATATATATTTATTATATTAGGAATTATTTTCCATGTTTTATCTTAATTTGTTAAAATAATTTAATTTTATCATACATGCATCGAAGGAGTTACATACTAGGTTTGATAATGGATTTAGTTTTATTCTACCTTGAAATAATCTTAAATAGAGTTATGAGATTAATTAAGTAGTTAATTATGTTTTATAAATATTATGTGTTTGAATTATTATGAGATTAAACTCAACATTGAGTAATGTATCATGGGGTTGAGGTACATTGGGAAAGACTTCCCACTAGCCTAGCCACTTATGCAGTGTTCTAAAAATGTGGTGTTTATTATATATGGCTACATGCATACACATATGGGTATTTATAATTTTATATAATTCTAATCCATTAAGTGAATGTATCATATACATTATCAAAATTATAAATTTGGATATATATATATATATATAATAATATTTTTGGCTTCTAATTTGGGTTAGTAAAAAAAGATGTGATTTTTGTAAAGAGTTATACAGAAACACAGCTTGAAGATATTGATTTGGTGAATGGAATATGATTTCAAAATAAATAATTAAAATATATTCTATATGTAAATATAATAACATCAGAAAATATGGTGATATTAAATCTCCTTTAAAATTCCAATATTTATATTCCTTCTAATGTTGCACTTTCCAAGACTACGATCATCCAACCAAGTTAGTCACGTTAAAACTAGGTTCCCCTATATTATCTTGTGTATAGAAAGAAAATAATAGTTGATCTATATAGTATAGTGTTTCTATTATTATAATTTCTTTTAGGGAAGATTTACCCAAGGTAAAGTACAAAGATAATGGAATAGGATGAATAAATTTGATTAATTCTATTAGGTAGATTATGGGAATGATTTTTCCACTCACCTATCTAACTGTCTTATGTGATGTGATTTGTATTGATATATATATTATTTGATTTAGATTATTCTTTATATAAATATATAATTATGGGTGAAATGTTAATAGAACAATTATATTTTGGAAATATGTATCTTTTCCCACTAGTTGATATGATATATTTTAATGGGGATAATCATTTTATAGATAAAACATTTTATAGAACTCCATATTAAATTGTTTTTAATCATGATAATAATATGATAAAATATTTTATTTGAAAAGAATAGTTATATCATCCTCAAAATATATTTTGAGATTAATTACTCTAATAATTATATTAAGATAAGAAACTCTTAATTATTGTAACTTGAGAAAATTCATTATGTATGAGAAGGTCAACATTTTTGAGAAATTTCATTTAAAATAAATGAATTATTAATGTTATTTAAAAAATTATTACAGTAAGAATAGAGGGAATCATATAATGTTCCAAATATATTAGAAAATAAGGGACCTTTTTCATTTTTCACCCAACTCATATATAAAATAAGATTGTGTATGTTTATGAATTAGTTAGACAAGTGGATTTCCTAACGATTATTTTGGATATTGAATTCATTTTACTTTCATTGACGTAAATTCCTAATATTTTTAATGTATTTAGATTAGATGAATGTGACTTGTGATATCAAGGTTCGGGATTAGTATGAGTAAATAATATTTGAAAAATTAATACTATAATAAAAAAGTATAGTTGGAAAGACAAGAAATACTTCTTCGAGTAGCCAGTCATGGCCACTTAAACCTAAATATAAAATTAGGAAGGAAAGGGAATTATTATTAATTTCATTAAATATATGAGTGGGTTATATAAATCCATGAATATCAATTTATGGTATCAAGATTGTAAAAATAAATTCACCAATTTTTATGCATATATGATAAAAATATATACTTAAATTTTTTTGAGTAAAAATGTGTTGAAAATCGATGAAATAATTGATCATGATTGTAGTGTGTATGCAAGTGATAAAGAAAGGTTTTATTGCATCAATGATTGGACTGTAATGAAATAAATCAAAATATGATGTATCTAAGTATGGTTTGTGTATTCCGATCTTTTTTCATATATTATAATAGGGTTAGTTTGTTAAAATAGATTTTATGAACAATATATAATGATGTTATGAAATAAACATGGTTTATGAATAATCGGTTTCTATAACTTATTTTAAAAGGATACAAAGAAAAAAATGTTTCACCCTTTGTAATAGAGTTTATCCAAAAAATTAAATGTAAGGAATTGGGATTCATCCACCACTAATATTATATTTTAAATAATAACCAAATTATCAATAAAATATTTGAAAACATAGAATACCATATGAGATATAGATATAACAATTTATTTTTCAAATATTTATAATATAATGAAATAATAGTTATCCTATCTATAAAAAGAGTTTTTAAATATTATGAGAATTTTTTTGAGGATCGATGGGATAGTTACCCACACTTTCCCATTGATTTTCCAAAACCTTTGGGAAAAGTGGTGTCAATATACCATTTACCAATGGTTTTTGTAAAACCGTTCAAAAATGTGGACCCTTTCCCAACAGTTTTCCCAAACCAGTGGGAAACATTATCTTAATATACAATTTTCCCATGGTTTTACATAACTATTGGGAAATGTGGACCCTTTCCCAATGGTATGGGAAAATAGATGGGAAAATTGGTGTCAAAGTACTCTTTCTCAATTGTTTTGGAGAAAGTGTAGAGAAAAGTGGAACATTTCCATATAATTATCCCAAACCATTGCGAACCTGGTGTAAAAGTACCATTTCTCAAGGGTTTTAGCATAAACATTGGGAAATGGGACTTATGCTAAAGATTTTTTTAAACTATTGGTATAGAAGCGTTGGTATTGGTAGGATTTCTAGTACTAATATGTATGTGTTACCATTATTTTCCCTATGAAATGTAAGGGTAATTTAAATTTTCGATCTATGATTATTATTGATAATGCATCTATCAATATTAAAATATGATATCATCCTAAAAGAATTAAAGTTCATATTTTGTTTTATTTACATATAGTTTATAATGTTTTTACAAATAATAGGATTTGTGAATATTAGTTTTCATATTTTCATGTCTGAATAAAATATTAAATGATTAAATTAATATATACCATTTAAAAATATAAAAAAATATTTATTTATTTCTGTATCCATTCAGAATATTCTTTTATATAAACTATTTATATAAAATTAATATTATTTATAGAATAATATTTTAAATTAGTTAATAATTATTCATTATTATTTACAAATAGATAAATAAATCATGAAGATATATGGATTCCATAGTACATAAGTTTTTATATTAAAACTGATTTAAATCATATAGAATACATTATGATTCAAAAATAAAATGTGTATTTTGAAATTGTAAGGGTTTTCTATAAAATGGATATAAATTATAAATTATGGAAAAAATAAAGATGTATGTATTCAATATATGAATTGTTCATGTTTTTTAATTTCAATTTTTTCAAATTAAGACCATATTTGAATAAATTATTTAAATCAAATCCAATGTAATTTTTATGATTGATTTTATCTTGTTTAAAATGATGATAAGTATATGATATTTTGACTATGTAAATAGTATACATTAAAAAATAAAAAAATAAAATTTTATATTTCATTAATTATCATATATTTTAAATGTAAATTCAATATAATGAATTTTAGAATGAATTTATTATTATAAGTGAATATGAAGTATTTATGTTGACTTTTTTATTGAATGTCAATGATTATTCTAAAATTTTAAAGATTTTATAATTTTATATTAATTAATTATTCATAAATAATTGTTCTTAAGTTTAAATGTGTGATTTTTTCATTTGTTTATAAGTTATTCTATTATATGTTGATATATATAGTTATTTTATTATGAACTTTAATCCATGTTTTACCTTATGTTGTTAAACTAATTTTATGTTATTATACATGAACCGAAAGAGTTACATTCTAGGTATAATAATGGATTTTGTTTTATTATACCTTAAAATAAACTTGAATAGAGTTATTAGATTTAATTAAGTAGCAAATTATATTTTTATACATATTATACATTTTAATAGTGATGTAATTAAATCCAATCTTGAGTAACATATCAATGGGTTGATGTACTTATAGTAAAACTTCCCTCTAGCCTAGGCACATATGCCTTGTTCTAAAAATGCGGTGATTATTATATATGTCGCCAAGCATACTAATATTGGTATTTTAAATTTTATATAATTCAAATTAATTATGTGAAAGTGTCATATAACTTATCCAAATGAAGAATTTTGATATATTTATATATATAAAATAATATTTTTTGATTTTAATTTGGGTTAATATCACAAGATGTGATTTTTGTAAAGAGTTATATAGAAGCAAGATTGAACATATTAATTTGGTGAATATAAAATGATTTCAAAAAAAAAATAATTACAATCATTTCTATATTTAAAGATAATAACATTAGATAATTAAGTGACATTAAATCCCCCATAAATTCTAATATTTAGATTCCGTTCAAAGTTTCTCATGTCAAGTCTTTGATCAACCAATGAAGTTTTTCACGCTAATCCTGGGTGTACATATATTATCTTTTGTATGGATAGAAAGTAATAGTTGATCTTAATATAATTATGTGTCTACTATTATAATTTTATTTAGGTTACACATACCCATGCGAAACTAATTGGATAAGAACATAGGATGAATAAATTTGATGGAATATATTTGAAGGATTGTGAGAATGATTTGTCCACTCAACTATATAATGGTCTTATGTGATGTGATTTGGATTGTTTATTATATGATTTCACTTACATTATTCTTTATATAAATATAATATTTATGGGTGAAATGTTAATAGAAAGAAAAATAATTTTGAAATATGATTCCGGTCCCACTAATGGATAAGATATATTTTAAAAGGGATTATCATTTTAGTGATATAACATTTTATATAAACCCATATTAAAAATTTCTGAAACATGCTAATAATATGATAAAATATTTTATTATGGAAGAATATTTATATCATCATATATATTTCCTTTGAGATCAATCACTCAATAAATACTATTCTAGTAAGAAACTCATAATGCATGTTACATGAGAAAATTTCTAATGTATGAGAAGTTTTATATGTTTGAGAAATTTCATAAAAAATAAATGAATTATTAATGTTATTTGAAAAAATTATTATCCTAATAATATAATGAGTCATCTAATGTTTCAAATATACTAGAAAAAATTGAACATTTTCATTTTTCACACCAATCATATACACAATAAAATTCTGTTTGGATATTAATTAGTGGGATGAGAGGATTTTTTAAGGCCTATTGTGGTTGTTGAATTCATTTTTTCATTGATGTAAATTCCCAATATTTTTAAACAACTAATAATATATTTACATGACTTATTATATCTTGGTTTTGGAGTATTATCTGTAATTAATGTGTGAAAAATTAAAAAGATAATAAAAAGGTTAGTTGGAAAGACAAACAATATTTCTTCATGTAGCCAGTCATGGTTACTTAAACCTAAAGATAAAATCGGGATGGAAGGAAAATTATTATTGAATTTTATTAAATATATAAAATGGTTTTATAAAATCCATGGAATATTAATTTATTTTTTCAAATATGTAAAAATTAATTCTTCAATCTTTAGGAGTCTGCGATAACTAATATATAGTTTATTTTTTTTCAGTATATAAGAGGTAAAAATCGATGGAATAATTGATCATGATTATAGTGTATATTCAATTGATAGAGCAAGGTGTCATTGCATCAATGATTTGAATGTTATGAAATATATCAAAATATGATGTATCTAAGTAGGGGATGTGTATTTTCATCTAATTTTTCTTATATGATAATAAGGATAGTTTGTAAAAGTGTAGTTAGGAACAATATATAATGAGGTATTGAAATAAAAATTCATTATGATTCATCAGTTTCTATGACTTATTTTCAAAGGATATAATTAAAAAATATTTCAAACTTTTTATTAGAGTTTATAAAAATGTTTTTAAAATGAGTGGAATTGGGTTTCATCCACCATTAATAATATGTTTTACATAAAAACCCTATTTTCAAGAAATGTTTTGAGAAACATAGAATACCATAAGTGATATATATATAAAAATTTATTTATTAAATATTTATAATATAGATAAATAATAGATATCTCTTAAAAAAAGGAGTTTGTAAATATTATTTTGCTATTCTAAAGATAATATAATCTCCAAGAGTCTAATGGGCATATTATTAGAATTTTCTATGATATAAGTTATCAAATAAAGGGTTATTCTAGTCAAAATTCTTGGTGAATGATGCTTTATATGTTAATTTTTTTCCAAATGTTTCACTAAATTATTAATATAAAGAGTTATATTAGTGGTCAATATATTTAGAGTAAAATTTTGAGATGGATTGTTCCAATAATGATGACGATGTGCCAAGAAAGTGTTCTACATGTACAATAGAAGTTATTAGCATCATAATAATTGATTTTAAGAGTAAAGAATCTTGAATATGTTCAAGGAGTTAAGAATTATGAATATGACTCATGAATCTCACCATTATTTAAAAATGTTTGCCTTAAAGATGTTACTCACTAAAGTGTTTACTATGTGGGTTTAATTGGATGGTCACATATAATCTATCATATTTGATTGTATATACTTAAACTTATGTGTGTCTTTTGATATGATTCCTAAAATTGGTTCAAAAATATAAAATTTATCTTGTTATGAAAAACTAAATCTTCACTCTATCATTATATATTATTTATTTCATATATAATGAGAACTAAAATGATAATAGTCCTTTAAAAGTGTGACTTTTGGGTTTCAATAATCAATTATTATCAATATGTATCATAGATAGTGATAAATATGTTTATATGATCATCAGTATACTTTGGTTCTCAATATAAAGAGTTATGGATGTGATATAAAGAATACAACCATGAGGTAATAATTTGGGACTTATTATCTAGACTGGCTAGCCAATGTATAGTACATGGAATATCGTATAGTGGTTGATATAATTTGTAGTGAATGATTATTGTGAGTCCCCATTTCTTGATCCTAGCATGTAAACCTTTATGCCTTGATAAATTTATTATGTGAGCCTAAAGACATAGAAAATCATTGGTGGTTGGGTATGTTCTAATGATAAAAATAGTTTGATATCAACCAAGATATAATTTTTTTACATGTATGTTGATTTAAATACACCTAGTACCTTTATGTATTTATTATATAGAAATTCATGGTATTTATTAATTGTGTGGCATGTGATTTTCACAAAACATTTTATAAATTAAATGTGACATATTCATTCAAACTAGTTAGTTAATTTCATATAATCATGAGGGTATGAGTTGGAATATTAAAGATTAAATTGTTAAGTGTCTAGTGATAACTTGTTTCAATGAAAAGGGGGATTATGTCACGACCAATCCCCCAGGGCCCGTGTTGTGACTACCCCAATCCCACCTTCCATAGGCCAGGGGCTAGTGACTAGCACCGAAAGGCATATTCCCAAAAACCAAGAAGGCATTGCCTTTATAACCTATAAACACACACAATCATAGACACCATGAGATATGAACACAAGTAAAATTTTATAGCCAAAATAATGATAAATGTAAGAGGGGACAGAATACAAGACCAATAGTAAAGGTACAAGTACGATTGAAAAAAAAATATAACTAAAGAAAGATAAAGACAACTACTGGGTCGTCCTCCGAGGATCCTACCTGAAGGGTAGGTACAGATCGCCTCCTTAGCAATCCACATCCACTCATCTCCTATGTGTACTGACAGGCCATATGCTCCACCTCTAGGAACTGTCCAGTCTTGGTACCCTCGTCCTCAGTTTCCACTGTTCGTCGTCTATACCAACACAGAAAAAGGTGCTGGCATAGCCTGTGTAGGGGAGAGTATAACGATACTCAGTAGTGACCATGAGACCCTCAACTTCTCACAAAATCCATAAAGGATAAACCACAAATAATGAAATCATGTGACAACCCTACTTAGGAATATGCTCATACATATACCAATGTTATCAAGTATGTCCATCTTAATCACAAGGAAACACATATTTCAACTCAAAATCCCATGCTCAACTGTTCCAAAAAGAAAGGAGTACAATGAAGGTAAACACCATAGAGGTACACCACACTGAAGAATACCACCATGGTATTACTACAATGGGAAACTACCTCACAGGTACGGACTCAGCTCACAAAACGTATATCTTAGGTACAGTAGTAAAAACAATTAGATGTAAATACTGAATCATCAAAATCTGCTAAGAGGAAGACCCAAGAAGGATCTTAAATCATCATCAAACCCACAATGGATCACTGTACATCGTCAGACCCACACAAGATCCTTTTACCTCGTCAGACCAACATAGGATCCTAGTACATCGTTAGACGCACATAAGATCCTTGTACATCATCAGTACATTGTCAGACCCACATAGGATCCTAGTACAGGATCAGTATGTCGTCAGACCGACACAAAATCCTATTACATCGTTAGTACATCGTCAGACCCACACAAGATCCTAGTACACTGTCAGTACATCTTCTGACCCACACATGATCTTTGTACACTGTTAGTATGTCATTAGACTCACACATGATCTTAGTACCCCGTCAGTACATCGTGAGACACACACAGGATCCTAGTACACCATCAGAACTTCATCAGACCCACACAGGATCCTAGTACACCATCAGTACGTCATCAGACCCAAACAGGATCCTAGTACACTGTCAGTGCGTCATCAGACCCACACATGATCCTAGTGCATCGTCACAGTCAGCTACTGGGTTCCCGCACTATGCACTCTTTCCTTCGGGGGATTGCACTCCTCAATCTATTTTTTGATACTCCAACTACCACGAATTCCCACGAATAATTATCTCAAAGGTCCTCCATGTCATTGAGATCCCAACACAATAGATGGTGCATCAATCGGACGCCCGGTCTTTAATATATTAGCCTTTTAGTTCTGAGGACCCAGTTGGATTCGTGATCGATCCAACCTAACCATACCCCAACATTAACCAAATCTTCAGTGAGGTATACCAAAGGTACCATCTCTCTCAAAGGTTTCTATCACTATAGAAGGTTTGTCAAATGGACACTCGGTGGAAAATTTATGGTCAAAAGAGTGGAAATGGGTCAAAGATGGTCCGAATCTGGTCCAACCCGGTCATATCGATGAGACACAGTTCGGGTCAACCCGTATTTCTCGGTGTGACCTGGTTCGTACTAGTTGGCCAGGCCTGGTGGCACGGTGGCACGGGGGCTGTGGGGTGGCATGGGGGCTTCCTGGCAGTGGGGCGGCTGCGGTGCGGTGAGACTACCATAGGGCGGGGATTTTCCGTTGCTGGCCTGATGGCCAGTCTTTTTCTCTGCATGGCGTGGTCACATGCGGAGCCTTCTCCAGTTGCCATTTCGGATTGCCGTCTTTCCATCACTGCTATGGTACAAGCCATGGTTCTATTCTGTCGAGCAATGCGGTCACATCGTCACTATCATCATGAAGAAAACAACAAATAATCACTATAATTGTAGAGAGGTGAGACCATGTATGTTTTCCCGCACTCTCTGCATTAGAGCGGTAGCAAGTGGATATGATTCCTTCTTGAATTACGAAGAGTCGTCAAGAATGGGTAAGGGGGGAAAATTAAAATAACAACCCTTTCTCAATGTATTATTGAAGTCGGAGAAGAATGATAGATGAATTTCAGTTGGTCATTGGTGAAGACATCCCGCATTGGAGGTGGCACATTCTTCATTGGAAAAGATGGTGCGTTCTTCATCAAAGAAGATCTTCATTGGGAGGTGTTCTTCATTGGAGAGAATAATCCTAAAAATTCTATCCTCTTGCCAACCATTTCCTCTCAATTCCACCAAAATATGAAATATCCAATATATTAATTTATGTTTATCAAATTAAATTACTTAGGTATAAAAAATAAAGTAGGATTAATTAAATATTAACACATTTATTTAATTTCTTATTTGTATCAAACAATTAATTAGGGAGTTCAAGGGGTTTCTCCCAATAAGATAGTTCGGGTGGTCCCCACAATTAGGAATACAAAATGGAGGTTTTATGCTCGGTGGTCCCCACCTCCATTACACACATGTGGGAGGATTTAGTTTAGGTGGTCCCCACCTTTATAACATCCACATGGGAGGTTTACAAAAATAAAAATATTAAACAATTTTATTTTATTTTATTCTTACATAAAAAACAAAAGAACTAACTTCCACCCTCATCCAACTGTCGTTGAGATGAAATTCCCATTAAGTAAATATCGGTGATATGAGTTCAATAGTGTCCATAGATTTCAATTTCGAGCACCGGTTCAAAAGTTACAAAAACCCACTCGCACCTTTACTGAATGTACCTGATAAAATGTTTAGAAATTCATTCTGGGCACTCCCAGACTCAGAATAACACGATGTATATTTTTATGGACTAGTAAAATTATTATATAATTAAAAAAATTACAAGGAAATTCTAGGTCATCACTTTGTCACCACCTCATGGATTGGCATCCCTAAAAGCCACATCAAAATAACTAGGAAAACATGTGGGGGTAATGAGCATGAATGTGGGCCTCCCCCTTCCATGTTCCCTCTTGGGGGTTCCCGTACTGCCAACGAATGCACAACAGAGCTATTGACCACCCATGGAGGACTCACTCCTATTGATCCTCATTCTCTACAAGAACCTCTATAAAAGTTGCCCCATCATCGAAGCCTAGCTCGCTGTGGTTGATGATGTGAGGAGGGTCGTGCACGTATCTCCTCAGCTCAGATACGTGGAAGACATCATGCACCCAGTTCAACTGAGAGGGAACTGTTAAGAGGTAAGCAACCTCGCCAACTCTGCTGAGGACCAGGAAGGGTCCAATAAACCTCAGAGATAACATTCTGCCACTCCCAAATCTCTGTAAACCTCATCAGGGTGAGACCCATAGGAAGACGTGGTCGCCATCATCAAACTCCATAGGTCCTTGTATCCTGTCGGCATAAGACGTCTTCATGATCTATGCAGTCTTCTTCCTCTCCGCGATGATCTGCTCTCTCTCTATGGTATCTCGTACCGTTTCCGGTCCTACGAGTGCTGACTCCCCTGGGTCAGTTTAGCACAGAGGTGATCTGTAAGGTCGTCTGTACAATGCCTCAAAAGGTGCCATCCCAATGGTGGAGTGATAGATGTTGTTGTACGAAAAGTTCACCATGGGCAAGTGATCCTCCCAGCTACGACCAAAGTCAAGGATGCAAGCATGCAACATGTCCTCGACAGTCTAAATGGTTCGCGCAGTCTGGCCATTCATCTGAGGATGGAAGGTGATGCTCAAACGAAGCTACGTCCCAAAATCCTCCTGCAACCCCTTCCATTTCTGAGAAGTGAAACGTGTTTCACGATCAAAGACAATCGTCGAGGGTACTTCATGTAGACGCACAATCTTCTTCACATAGAGGCATCACATGCTCTATTCTGAACCCTATTATTTGATCACTAGGAAGTGGGCCCACTAGGTGAGTTGGTCGATGGTCACCCAGATAGAATAATGACCTCTGGATGTATGTGGATGTCCTATCCTGAGGTCCATGGATATCCTATCTCATTTCAACTCTAGAACCTCTAAATGTTGAACCATGTCTGATGGTACCTGATGTTCCACCTTCACATGCTGACAAGTGAGGCACTGAGAGACAAACTCTTCTACTACATTCTTCATTCCCGACAACCAGTGCTGTCGTCGGAGATCATGGTACATCTTCTCCACTCTTGGATGTACCGCTAGAGGGGATGTGTGGAACCCCCTCAACACTTTTTCCCGAAGTGACACTTGCACCATGGAACATCCTATGAAGATAACGATGTGCTCCCCACCTTCAAGAAATCCATCAGGTGCCTGTCCGGTGGATATCTGTGCATGTCGAGCCTCGCTGTCAGTGTTCCCATGCTGCGCATCTCGGACTCGCTAATGAAGTGGGGGAGTGATAGTAAAAGATTGAAGAAAAGATGCTCTATCCTAATCCAAAAAGGATACATGCAAAGCAGGCAGCTGCTCCATCGCCTCACCTAGGAGCTTTATACCAGATCTATTGCTGAGTGCATCTTCTACAACGTTCCCCTTCCCAGGATTATAGACTATCTCAAAGTCATAGTCATGGAGGAACTCAAGAAAACATCACTTTCTCAACTGCAGGTCCTTCTGATAGAAGATATAACTGAGACTTTTGTGATCAGAGTACACTGTAAAACACTCTCCTATCAATTAATGGTGTCACATATTCAAGGTGAATACCACTGCTACTAAATCCAGGTCATATGAAGTGTAGTTCCTCTCATGTTGTTTCATTTATTGAAAACCATATGCGATCACTTCTCGCTCCTGCATCAGGACAATTCTGACCTCATTCCCTGATGCATCGTAGTAGACTACTTACCCAATTCGCTCCTCCTGTTGGCTCAAGATGGGTGCACTTTTCTGCATCTGCCTAATCTCATGAAAACCCGTTGGCATCTCTCCGACCACACTAAGGTTTCCCCCTTCTTCGTCAACACTGATAATGGTTCTACAACTCTAGGGAAACCTGACACAAATCTTCGGTAGTATCTGGCCATACCCAGGATACTCCATACCTCAGTCACACTCCTGGTTGGATCCCAAGAAAGTACCGCCTCAATCATCCCTAGATCCACTGCATCTCCAGCCTACAATATGACATGTTCTAGAAAGTGAACTTCTCAGATCCAGAAATGGCACATCAAAAGATTACTATTAATTTGGCGCTATTGGAGTTTGTCCAGAAATATTTTCAAATGATAGGCATGATCCTCCTCAGTAGCTGATTAGATCAGAATGGCATCAATGTAGACAACAACAAAGCGATCAAGGTATGGCTTAAATATCATATTCATGAGACCCATGAACACTACAGGAGTGTTGGTTATGCCGAATGACATAACCAAGAACTTGTAATGGTCATACCAACATCTAATATCCATCTTCTGCACATCCTCATTTCACACTTAGAGCTGGTGATAGCCTAATCTGAGGTCTATCTTCGGAAACCACCATTCTCCCTTCAACTGATCAAAGAGTTCATCAATCCTCAGAAGTGGGTACTTGTTCTTCAAAAACACATAGTTCAGGCACTGATGTCGACACAAAGTCTCAATCTCGCATCCTCTTTCTTGGAGAAAAAAATCACGGCTACCCAAGGAAAAACACTGGGCCAAATTAATCCCTTCCCTCGTAAGTCCTCCTACTGTACCCGCTGCTCCCGAAGCTCCGCAAGAACCATCTGATATGATGTTGTAGATATCTGTGTCATCTTGGGATACAAGTAAATGAAAAATCTACATCTCTGTGGAGAGGTAGACCTGGAACATGATCAAAGTAAACATCCTCATACTGGTCCTGTAACACCCCGAGATTTTATGAAAAATATTCTTTTTAATGTCTTGTGTTGTATGCTACACCAAAATTATCTTGTGATATATGCAACACCGTATTTTCTTGATGTATGTGCAACACTATTCTTGGATCACATTACACACAATTTCAAGTTCGTTTTATAGAAACTATTTTACGCAACATTATGTATAGATTTTGTTTAATGTATAAATGAAATAAGTTTCGAGTATGTTATACGCAACACCAAACAAAGCATTCACTACACGCAGCCCTGACTTGGCTTGCATTACATGCAATAAAGACTTTCCTCGATAGCATGTGTAGTACGCAATACCCAGTTTCACTAAACAAGATATTATTATAATATTATTATGAACTAGCCGTTATGAATAGTAATACCCTCTTTTAGAAATTTGATAAATTGTATCTTTCAAAGTGGACTTCATTTTTGGATTCGGAATATCGAATTTAACTTAGGGTGAAATTTTGTTACTTTTCGGATAACTTTCATATTCTGATGAATAGTGAAAATTACTAAATTTTAATTAAAAACCAATTTTTAATCAAAATAATTAATAGTGATAAATTATTAATTTGAGTGGTTTTAAAGTATATTTAGAATATATTTTTACAATTTAATACAATTTTGGTCGTTGGATATAATTTTACATTTAAACCAGACATAATCAAGTGTGAATCTTTTGATTGTTATTATCTCTTAAAAACACGCTATTTATTTTGACGACGAGAATTAATATTTAAATTAATTAATGCAACTGATGTGTTTTGAATTTGGGAAAATAGACATCATTTTTGAATTCATAATATCAAATATAGCTTAGGCCTAATTTATGGTATTTTTCTGGAAACTTTCATTTTTTGATGAATAGTGAAACCACTAACTGGTAGTTAAAAAACTGAATTTTTCATAAAACATAATTTTACCAATTCTGTGAGTGGAATTTCGAAAATCCGAGAGACACGATTAATATCGAGGACTAAAATGTGGTTCAATGAGATGAAAATATTTTTTGGAGAATATTAACTTTTTACTTTTATTTACAACGGTTAAAAGTAAATAGGATAATTAAGGGTAAAAATGATATTATTATTACCCTAACACATGTCCTAATTATATTGGATAAGATTAATTTGACCAAAAACAACCTTATTAATAAAATATGACCATTTAGGCCCACTTGGATTAGATTAGGACATTTAATATAAATTTATTTAAAGAAGGGTTAAAATAGTTAAAATCAAAGTTTAATAAGTAAATAATTTTTAATATAAGGTTATACATAAGATAAATTCGACTATAAATATTCATTAGAAAGTTAAAAATATTTCCTACATAATGGTATTTTATTTTTAATTTTTAGACATTTAATAATTTAATTTGCTTATGACACAAAGATGATGCAGTAATTATCTTATAAAATATTGACATAATTGATGTTATAAATACCCAAATAAATGTATTTTGAGAGCTTTTTATGAATTAAAATAATTTTATAGGTTAATATGACATGTTAGTATTGATTTAGTTAACTTTTTCAGAACTAATAATTCTGTTATGATTTTCACAAAAATCAATTACCAAATAGTGTCAAAATTGAAATAAAATAGTTTTTAAAACAAATATTATATTATTAATTTGTTATTTTATTCCTCAAAATCTAAGGATCGGAAAAATTACATAGATAGGGTTATATATATTAATAATAAACAACATGGGGTCCGTTTGTATTTTTATAGTAAGTTTATTAACCTAATAGTGTAAGAAAACAAGAACACACGGTAAAAGAAAATTTATTTAACTTAAAGTTAAATCTAATGATAAGGTTAAAATAGAAACCTAAACTTATCTAAATTCTATTGTATGTGACTATTTAGACCCATCCCCACCTTATATTATGAATAACTCAATTTGGAGCTATTAAAAACCGAATAAGGCTTTATAATAAAATAATATTTTTAGTTATTCAAAAGGTGCCCCTCTCCCCCATTATAAAAGGGCACCTCCTCCCTCTCTTCCTCACACCACATTGAGCCTTCAAAATCGGCCAACCCCTGCCAAATTATATTCTCCACTTCCCTAGACACATCCTAGAGGTTTTTTTCTTCTTCAAAGACCAATTTTAGTGCCCTAAGAGGAGGTCTCAAAGAGGCACTTCAAAGAAGAGGTAATGTCTGTTACCGATTCTTTGAACTTTATTTCTTCTTCAACTTCTTCTTTTTTAGTTTTTTATTCTGAAGTAATAACATCAGTATCACTTATATACTGATATTTTATTATAATTATGAAACAACCCTATTTCACCAGCTATCCATCCTACGGAAAACAAAATCACTGTGCGTGCGTACGTACGGAATACCATCTCCACGCCATGGTGTAATCTATTTCCCACCACCACCTTTCTTGGATGGGTATAATGGTGTAAATAAATAACTACATATTATTATTTCAAAGTAATATTGATTATAAAATATTATACATACACTTCAATGAAATTCCACGGTCATGGGAATGATATCATCGCTCGTGCGTACGTACGGAATACCGTCTCCACGACGCGATGAGATTCACTCTCCATGATAACCATTCAATAATGATTATAAAGTATATATAATAAGTAATCATGAATTATATTACATAATAATGATACTGGATTTATGTATATATATATATTTATTTAATCTACTTAATTCCATTCAATTCAATAAGGAAACAAAAACAGCGTTCATGCGTACGTACGACCTACCGTCTCAATGAACAGTGTATTTCTTTCCACCTATCGATCCATTATATATATGTATATTCTGAATATATATTATATATAAATAATTTTTTACATTCTGGATGTATGTAATCACAATCTAAGTAATCATATGAATAATTACAAGTTAAAACACGAACAACAAATGAAACGATTTTACCCAAAACACTACTTTATCATGAATTTACAAAAGAACGGGTAATATAAAGTCATAAGTGAACCATATATGATATAATAAGAATGAATATGATTCTTTAATAATCCAATGAAATTATTAAAATCATTATACAGGAGGTTTGGATACGTACACAGCATATCAGACCTAAGGTAAGGGATAATTTTGCAAATCTCATTTTTATCTGAGATTGCTTATTCGTAAGTATTTACTGGGGTTATGTTTATCATCCAAGTCCATGTTTTCTAAATTTTTTTCTTAAAATGTTTATTATTCTTCCATGTATGTTTAAAGTCATTTTTACCCTTTTTTGACTTTTACCACAAGGTTTGGAAGGAATCCTTCTTTTGTTTACTATACGAGGTACTTTTTGACTTTTCTGACAAAAGTACGAGTAGAATGTTATTTTTAACTTATACGACATGAACGGATTTTTACGGTTTTATAAAGCCTTATTTACATTATGATTACTCCAAAATATTTCATGACTATTTTTTAAAAAATCATTTTCTTTTAAAATTGCATGACATTTTTTGAAAATAAAATGATTTTAAAGAAGCAATGATATTTTACTCAAGAATTAATTTCAAGTGTTTTATCAAAACTGTTATTCATCTAAGATGAAATTATTTCATATGTGTATGTTTCAAGTATAATGTCTCTATGATTTACATGGTTTAACTTTTCTTATTATTAAATGGTATCCATTTCTTTTGTATGGATTGTGTGACGATGGGATGATGTTTATGAAAACCATTTTATTTATTGGTTTATTATGAATGATGTATGTTTATTTTGTGGCATAAGTAAGAATGATTTCATTATGAGATGGGTGGAACCTATATCTCCCTCCAATGCGTTGTGTAAAGATTTATATCTCATGAGATAGGCATGGATGGAATGGTAATTTAATCTGGTTCATTATTACAGGACTAGAACGCGGAATGAACTCGATTCAGAAAGGGACTTTGTCCACTAAGATGGTCTTGGAAACAATGCCTTGGCTACTATGGAAATCATTACATGTGCTTAATGAATGCCACAATTACATGTTTTATTCCTATGATATTTTATAATGATTTATGTTCCATTATGATCTATGCCATATGTACTTCCGTGTTTTATGTCGTTACTCAAGATTTTGATGTTTAAACATTATGGTCATGTTTTTAAGTTCAAATGTATATGGTATGTTTTATTTTATCCATGCTTACCCTCACTGGTAATTTGAGCACACCGTTTTTATGTTTTATTTTCCCTCAGGATTAAAAGAATGGTTTTATGTAAGTTAACAAAAAGTGGAAGATCTTTATGGGAGATGTTGAAGATCTTTCACCACGATTAGAAGATTACATTTCATGTTTCCAAAGACACGAAACTATTACAGTCCTTATGTGTCTGTTTTAGTTATGTATTAAGTATTCCGCAAAAGTAAAGTAATATCTATGTACGTCAAGATTTGGGACTCTATAGGTCCACCACTATAAGAATTATCAGACTCCCCACATCAACAACTCTGAGGGTAAGGCTAGCCAACTGATGAGTTATCGGCTGAACTCTTTTCCGGGTAAGTCCATCGTGGGCTGCAAAGGATCCCTTCTTGCCAGTGAAAGTAAATATGGTCCCATCCATGTGGACACACCGCACTTTTCACCTAATAAAGTCAATCTGATCATGGAATATAGATAACCAGTCCACACCCAAGATGACGTCTTAAGTCCTTGACGCCACTACTAGGAGATCCCAACCGAAACTCTCACCTCCTAGAGTAAGCTCACACTACCGGAACCAGTGTGTAGTTGTAAAATCCTCTTCCGTAGGAGTCTCTAGGCATATTTATCGAGCCAAAAACTCCATCAGAATCATTGTGACCTGAATGCGGGCGGTGGAAATTAAAGAATGACTGGAACCTATGTCTATTATTACCGCAGCTGAGGTGGAGTTGACACAGATCATACCTCGTATCATTTCTGGAGCACTGTGATCATAGGCCTCAACTTCCTAAAGCTGATCTTGCCACTATCCTCTTGCTCCCTACAATCGGGGTGGACCTCTGGGTGATGCTGGCGGTAACATCTTGAATCGTCTCCCACTGCCAGCAGCACGACTAGCTCCTATGCCCTATCCGCCTGCTCTATGCGGACCTCCTCGGTCAAAACTCTGTCTCTACCTGGGCGGTCTCTCGACCGTCTGCTGATCATCTATATGGATGATTGGATAGTCACGATCCATGTGACCCTGCCCACTGCTTGTGAAACACTGCATGCTCCTCGCATGATTGGTGCTATCTCTGGTACCTCACACAACTGATCCTAAGTCATGCGGTCATCCACCAGTAGTTTTGGTATTGTTTGACGTATATGACATGTGTTTAATACCTACTGTAGATTACTCTTCTATGTGATGACTAGTGGTGAGTCTCGCTACTGGAGACTGCTCAGCAAGAAAACTCTTTTCTAAGAGGGATCTCACTAGGACCCCCGCCAGAGTCGGGATGCTGGGAGAAATCATCGAAAGCCCTGATCTCCCGCCTGAACCCCTGTTCAAAGGTTCAGGCCCTAATAAATGGGTCCCACACAATATTAGTGGATTAGAGCTAGAGGCCAGTGAACCTCTCTTTGTACTGAACCACAATCATGCTACCCATCTAGAGATGAAGAAGCTCATATATACACACTGTGTGAAGAGTCTCTAGGACAAACTCTGCCCGAAACAGGATCTCAAAGTCTGCCCATAGAAGCGTCACCTCATCGTGAACTTGGAGCATCAAGCTCCACCTTATGTCTGATACTTCCTATAGAAGACTAGCGGTAAATATCACTATGATATCATCTGGTGTCCCTACCATTAGGAAAACTCTCACCATGGCCTCCAACCAATCCTCAGCTGCCTATGGGTCCACCTCTCCCCTGAACCAGGGTGGCCTCTAGCTCTAGAACTCATGCAACGTGCTCAAGCGGCGTGAAACCTCTGCTGCTGGGGGAGGTGGAATCGGTGGTCCAATGGGTAACGGTACGCTGGAGCCTCCGCAGGTGCCTCTACTAGAAGAGGGCCCTGCACCGATGCCCCATCACTCGGTGGGCTATCAGTGCGTACTATATCCAAAACCCTAGCTGGATACCTATTTGGAGGCATCCTAAAAAGAAACAGGTGTTCCAAGGTCAATATGTTATACCTGGTGAGCTGACTCAAAATGTTCAAAAAGAAAACTCTGGAAAACACACTCATAATCAATTATTTCATGCATTGACTCAAAAATCAAAAGTCAAGGTCCTGGTGTATGAATACATCGGTCGCCGCACCAACACTGGACTCCCTAAACTGATAACCACTCTCGCTTCAATTTACACTATTACCATTAAAAAGACCAGATTTTTATGTTCTATGGTAGAACCGACTCCTCTGATGCCAATTTTCACATTCCATCCCCCGGGGCCCTTGTTGTGACTAACCGAAACCCGACCTCTATAGGCTAGGGGCTGGAAACTTGCACCGAAAGGTGTATTCCCTAAAACTGGGAAGACATTGCCTTTAAAACATGTAAACACATGCAACCAAGGAAATATCAAGATATGATCACAAGTAAAACTGTCTAGATAAAAGAGTGTTGAATGTACGAGGGTCCGGAATACAAGCCCAACTGTAAATGTACAATTACAAGTGAATGTAAATACAACTGAAAAAAGATAAAGGCACCTATTGGGTCATCCTTCGAGGTTCCTACCTGAAGGGTAGGTACAGATCGCCTCCTCAGCACTTCATATATGCTCATCCCCTCTGTGTACCGACAGGTTTTATGGTCCACCTTCAGGCACTGTCCAGTCCTAGTACCCTCGTCCTCTGCCAAAGATGTCTGTCATCTTCACCAAACACAAAAAGGTATGGTCATAGCCCATGTAGGGGTGAGTATAGAGATACTCAGTAGGGACCCCGAGACCCTCAAGGTCTCAAAAAATCCACAACAGATAAACCACAAAGTATGAAATCAACTAAAAACCACACCTAAGTATATGACCATTCATATACCTATTTTATCATGTATACCCATCTCAATCATTTTGAAACACAGAGTATAACTCAAAATCCCAAGCTCAAATGATCCACAAAGAAAGGGGTTCCACGATGGTAATCACCACATAGGTACGCCACACAGAAGAATTCCACCAAGGTATTACCACCAAGGGAACGTACCTCACAAGTACAGACTCAGCTCATACTAGGCATATCTTAGGGGCAGTAATAAAAATGAATAGATCTAACTATTGAATCATCTTATTCTATTAAGAGGTAGACCCACAATGGATCCAAAATCATCATCCAACCCACAGAGGATCGTAGTACATCGCCAAACCCAGAAAAGATCTTAGTACATCGTCAGCACATCGTTAGACCCACAAAGGATCCAATTACATTGTCAGTACGTCATCAGAACCACACAAGATACTAGTACAGTTTTAGTACATTGTCATACCCACACATGATCCTAATACACCGTCAGTACGTCGTCAGAACCACATAGGATCCTAGTGCACCGTCAGTACGTCGTGAGACCCACACAGGATCCTAGTACACCCTCAATACGTCGTCAGAACCACACAGTATCCTAGTACACCTTCAGTACGTCGTCAGACCCACACAAGATCCTATTACATAGTTAGTACGTCGTCAAACCCACCTTGGATCCTAGTACATCGTCACAAATAGCTACAGGGTACCCACACTAATCCCACTATTCACTGGGAATGTCCACTCTTCAAGCTACATTTAGATACTCCATCTTCCACGAAGTACCGCAAAGAAGTATCTCAATGGTCTGCCACGTCATAGGGGTCTCAACGCAATAGGATGTGTATCAATCAAACGCCCGATCTGTAAGATATTAGCATTTTAGTCTCGAGGGCCCGAATGGATTCGTGCTCGATCCAAGATGAATGTACCCAAAATTTATCCAAATCTCTAGTGGGGTATAAAAAAGTGACTGTCTCACTCTAATGTTTCTAGTCCTGTAGATGGTTCGTCAAACAGACACTTGGTGCCAATGTTATGGTCAAAAGAGCGGAAATGGGTCGAAGCCTATCCGGTCTGACACGATCGGGATGACCCAACCCGGCCCATGTTGAGCATCCCGACCTTGGGGCCCAACTAAGTTGAGGGGTAGCTGCGGTGCGGTGCCGAGGCCGGGGTGAGGCGCGGGGGCCACAGTGCGGTGCGGGGGGGTGCAGGGTGGCGCGGGGGCGGCAGTGCTACATGGGGGGCGTGCTGTGGTGAGGGGGTCGCGGGGCGGTGCGGGGGTCGCAGTGTGTCGGGGGGCCGCAGGGCGGCGTGCGGTCCGCCGGGGGGGGGGGGGTGTGGCGAAGGGTTCCCGAGGTGGTGCGGGGACCGCAGGGTGGCGTGGTGGCCTGCGCCACAGCAGGGCGGTTGCAGTGTGGTGGGCCGTATGTCAAGCCTTTCACTCCGCGTAGCATGGCCGCGCACCACGTCTTCACTGGTGGCTGGTTCGGCCGACTGTCCTTCCTTCACCGCTGCGACACATGCCACAGTTCTCTTCCGTTGGGTGCCGCAGTCACGCCATCGCCTTCATCATGAAGAACACAAAAAACAATCACAAGAATTGTAGAGAGGTCGGGCCATGTTCGTTTTTCCCACACTCTGCGCATTAGAGCGGTACAAAGTGTCTATGATTCCTTCTTGAATTACGAAGACTCGTCAATAATGGGTAAGTGGAAAAATTGAATCAACCACCATACCTCAAAGGATTGTTGATGTTGAAGAGTAAGGAAGGAAAGATGTCAGTAGGTCATTGGTGAACACGTCCCGCATTGGAGGTTGTGCATTCTTCATTGGAGAAGATGGCGCGTTCTTCATCGAAGAAGATCTTCATTGGGAGGAGTTCTTCCATGGAGAGAATAATCCTCTAAACGCCCTCTTCTTTCCAACCCTTTGCTTTCACAAACACCAAATTGTAAAATATCCAACTTATGAATTTAATTTTATCAAATTAAATTACTTTGGCATAAAAAATAATATTGTCATCATTAAATATTGAATATTTAATTAATTTCTTAGTTGGCTCAAACAATTAATTGGAGAGTTCAAGGGGTTTCTCCCACTAAGAGGGTTTGGGTGGTCCCCAACTCCATAACACACATGTGGAATGTTTTAGTTAAGGTGGTCCCCACCTTTATAACATCCACATGGGAGGTTACAACAAATAAAAATGTAAAAAAAATTATTTTATTTTATTCATACATGAAAAACACAAATACTTACTTTCAGCCTCCATCAACTGTTGTCAAGATGAAAGTATCCTTAAGAGAATACTGGCGCTGCGAGTTCAATGGTGTCCTTGGATTTTAATTCCGAGCTCTGGTTCAAAAGTTACAAAATCCCACTCACACGTTTATTGAGTATACCTGAAAAAAAGTTCATAAATTCATTCTGTGAACTCGGGGCCTCATAATCACATGCCGTAAATTTTCGCAGACTAGTAAAATTTCTATATAATTAAAACAAATTCCATGGAAATTCTGAGTCTTTAAATATTAAATAGGAATATATTTGATATTTATGGTACATATTATGGTGGACTTGTTTATACGATGATGTGGGTATATTTGATCAAGATCACTCCAGAACTCCTTACAGCTAAACTGGCATATATGTTTTTCTATAGGCCTAACTTTTATTACATTTATGAAATTAGGAATTCATATTTTTTTCATCAATACCAATTCTTGTATGGTTACACAATTTTAAATTAGGATAAGGATTATATAATGGAAAATGAGTTTATTTCAAAATTAATTGAGTTTGAAAAATATTTTCCAAAATAGATAGGATTGACACAAAAAAATGTGATATTTTTTTAATGTACTTATTAGATTATAGTTAAAGTATGAGATTTTTGGATATTCTATAAGACCATGAAAGAAATATTGTGAAATGTATATATCCCATAGCCTATGATATGGAATAAAGAATCCTTTATTATAGTATACACCATGTATTAATCATAGTTTATAATAGGATAACGATATATAATATCAATTGATTTGATTCTTTAATGTCTCCCACATATATTTCTTTTGTAATTAATGAATGTATTGATTTACTCTTTTATACACATTGTCTTTTTAAATATTCAAGATATTATATAACGAAAAATAATATTTTATCATCGCATATACCAGATTTCAACTATTTGAAACCCAATTTTACTTCCGTTATAGAATGAATAGAGTTTACAAAAAGGTATTGGACGAAAATTTATCAGGTTTTTTACACATAAAAACCATATTAAAAAATTTATATAAAATAATGTTTGCCATTCATATTCATGGAGATGTTTTTACCACACATTTTGTGTTTGGGGGTCCTCTCATTATGAAACAGGATATTAGTGGTTGGTTTCATCCCTATAGAGATAATCGTCTGATGGATATTTATAGGTGTTTATGGTCAATAATCCTCCATAATGAATAGAAAGGATATAGAACAATTCATATATAGTACACCTATGATATTTATATTCTATACACTAAAAATATATTTATTAATGATAGAGGAAGAAAATTTATAGATTTATTCAGCTATAATAATCATGAGAAGATACTCCAAAAGACACTATGTTCATCAAAGGATAAACGCATGTTTTTTCACATGTAGAATCAATATTTAGTTACACTGAGTACAATAATATAATTATATGTGTATAAAATTAAAGATATGATGGAAATGATATGTATTAGTACCCAATTAGTGTTTCTCATGGAGAAAAAAAGATACTTATATATGTGGGTTGAGATTGTCTTAGAGAAATAAACCGTTCAATAAATCTAGTTAAACACTATCAATAGAATATTGTTTACATTTACTATAACTTTATCAATGAAAATTAATTAGAAGATATATTGAAATACGATTTTAATCTTAAAAAGGACATACTTGTATATTTTTTAATCAAATATTTTTTAAAGATGCATTTTTCAAATTGAGGTTGGTGATCAGAGTTTGACCATAAGTATCATAAGGAATTTCCCCCATCACTCATTTTCCTTGGATTGTATTTATAAAAAGGGAAGATAACAACATAAATATAAATATATATTCTTTCAAATAATAAGGTGGAGAATATAATTAGATTTATAATCTTAAAGGGAACACCATTTTTTCTATATGTATGGTGTATGGGACCTTGAACATGTACACATGAAAGAATACATGACTTCCGTGGGTATATTTTGGTTTAATTTAACTGTTTGATATTTATATTTAGTGTGTGTAAAAGAAAAATATTTATCATTAATGTAGGGGAGTTAACATTTATGAAAATATAATTTGCAGAGAATAACATAATTTAAATCAATTTTGTTTAATCTAAATTGATAGATATATTGTTATATAGATTTATGTGGGTTGTTCCTTATAGATAGATTTTAGAATGTATTTTGTATTGTTTTTTGGTACACAATTTTTTCTAGTTTATTATTAATAATTAATAACAATTATATCATTTTTAATAATGAAATAATTGGGTTATAGTCTCACGTTTAGACGAATATGGATGTGTTTTTATTTAGTATCATGAGTTGATATTTTATTGTTAAATTAGTATCAATGATTTTCTTATAAAAATGGTATCATGTATTTAATAAATTTGATGTTTAATGAGTCTTAAATTTATGAGTGTATTTTGACTCAATATTTTCTAAAAATATTCTTGGTGTAAATTGTTAATAAAATGTCACAATAAGTTCAAGACTTTTTAAGACGGTAGTGATCATGTTTTAACATATATGCAAGTAGGATATGTTTATTATATTCAAGAAAGTAACTTTATATTAAAAATATACTCTACATAGGCTTTCCATTATTGATAACTAAATATGGAAATTGAAATATGATCTTAAAATTACATAATGGAATGATTCATATGATGAAGAAGTTATATAAATAGACTGATATTTTTTTAATTTAAAAAGATTAAGAAATGTGAATTTTCTAATATAGAGTGAAAATTAATCGATTTATTATACAGATACACACTATGGTTTTATGTTATGTTTTGAAATTTTTATTATTTTCAATATATATAATTTTAATTAATATGTCATGTATTTTTTCGCTAGGTGATGATGATGATTGAGTATATAATCTTATGAAAGAAATTTTTTGTTATTTTATAGTTCTTCTTACTGAAACAAAATGCATATATGGTAAAAAATAAGCCAATAATATCATTACATTAATGAAATTTATATTATATGGGAATATAATAATGTATTCCCTTAAGATTTTCAATCCATTACCTATACATTGAAGTTGAGTTGTTGATAGAAATTATTCATATTGTGGTGCCAACATCGAGGATACAATATATAATGGTCAAGTTAGAACTTGTGGAATTAGAGAAAAAACTTTTTGATCATTTATATAAATACATTTATTATTGCATAGCGGGATCTTGTTGTTACCTAATTAGGGGTAAAATATTTTTGACGTATTAATTGAATTTTTTTTCTATTTCAATTATCTTATCAACATTAACCACTAGATTGGTTAATATATATGGATCATTTAGCTAAATCTCGACACCCAACAACACATAAAGTGTAGAAAATATACCAGATATGGATTCACATTGTATTTTTACAAGGTTTAACCCCAATGTGAGAATATTATCGTTGATGTGTTCTCATCGAGTCCAATATTTATATTTTTTCACTGTTGAATATAACTGTTAATATTTGGGTAAGAATGTATCACAACATACTAAAGAACTTCACTATTTAATATCTATTCAGAGGAAAATGTAGGGCAGGTTCAACAACTACTTACCACAAAAATTCATTACTCCCTAAATTGTTCTATAAAATACACCATACATTTATTCAATATCTTAGATTTTTAGAATTGAATTATACTAGTAGCATCAAATATTAAACACTCAACATCAATAACTCTTTAAGAATATAATTCATCATGTTACAGATTTAATTAGATCAAATATAATACCATCTTCTTCATGGATAGTTATTTGGAAATATGTATTTGTTATAATATGATAGCATGCATGTCATCCTTATTCATAAAATAAATATCTCTATAATCATTAATCCCAAAAGCTCAACCTCTATGATTCTCAAAATATAATATTGACTTTAATTATTTCACATGTACATCTTTTAGTCAAGATTCTCCTTTATCCATGTGTATCATATTCTCTGATATAGAGATATCAGTTGACTTATTTTTCTGTATCTTATAAAATAAATGGAAATAAATGGGATGGTTTTATCTATATTTTCATTATTTTTCTCTTCTTCTAATTATTATTCAATGAAAAATTTATATTATCATCTTTTTAAAAGATTATCTTAATTTAATACATATTTTTCTCTCAAATAATCTTGTATCATATTATTAACCTTCTCATTGCACACAAAATATGTTTCCAAATTTTATTTAATATGTAGAAATTTACAGTAATTCTATATCAATTTATTATTCCTCTAAATAAATTATTTATTTATTCTTCTCAAAATCATGTGAATATATTTTATATAATTTGAATATGGAAAATCCATTAATTTTTTTGTTTAATCACCTCTAATATTCTTAATTTTAACTTCTCAATAAGTTTACTTGATAGAAGATCCGGATTCAAATCATTATAAATTATTTAAAATATTTTTTGAAATCCCAAAAAAAAAATAACTCTTGAACTCGCACATTTAATTTTCCTTAATCAAAGCTTCAAAACTATCTTAATCAAAACATTATTATATTTAATATCTAAATCATAGAATTTCAATGTACTATTATGTCTCACTAGAAGTATCAAATTTTTTAAATTGGTTTCTACTCATATATCCTCTTGTAAATATCAGATATCCTTTTTATATAATCCTTATAACCCTTATATATCGCAATTAATAGCTATATATTATCCACATTTTTTTCACATATTTTAAACTACTGTTACATATCATGGAATTTACCTTTCCATATTTCATGACATCACTTAATGTTAGTGTGATTTTTTTGGAATGAATCATATGTATTCATGAGTCAACAATGATTAATTTTAAATATTAATTAACAGACTTTTTTCATATCGCAATATACCTGAGGATTTTTTCAATTTCTACTTCCACTTCACTGATTACAATTACTGATGCACTTAGACGACTCTTATGTACCATATATCTTTACTGCTATATATCATTTTTAATACTATGTATTTATGCATTATAATACATAAAATCAGGTATAAATTTATATATATTTGTGAGTCTCCAAAAATGTTCCATATTTTAACTTCAAATTAGTGGTACACTTATACATTCTCATGCTCACTATTACATACTAAATGAATATTTTACTTCATGAATATTTTTTTACACTCCAAAGTTAATTTTAGGTATTTAGAATATTATTATAGATACTTATATATATAATACAAATAATCTATACATTTCCAAAATTGTAGTCAATTTCACAGATACGTGTACATATTTGTTGTAAAAATTCTTACATATCAGTTCCATGATGCCTTTGTCAAATTTTTACCTTCATATCCAGGGTTCCTAAACTCTTCATCCCTACAAATAATCTCTACAAACCATAGTAGAGAATATAAAATTACTACAATTCATCTCAAAACAATTTAAATTATTTCAAAAAATATTATTATTATTCCAAATGATTTTAATTTTATTTGAAAAACATTATTGTATTTTAATAAATTGTTTAAAAATTTATATGTAAGTCAACGTCATCTTCAATTAAAAATACATTTAAAACTTTTCAATTTAAAATCCAAGTGTGTTTAAACACTCCATACAGTGTCGTTCATACTAGATGACATATAGACAGTTTCTGTCTCTATTGGAAGAGGAATTCCTCTCTAACATAACCAAATATCTAAAATCCTCAACATACTATGGTATAATGTTCTCTCTTCATCTAATAAGACATGTAATTTATTTGTATAAGTATAAATATACAATAATCAGATGTAGTGGCTCCTCCCTTGAATATATTTATCTAATTATTCAAAAAAATTTCCACCATCCCTTGTCTATTGGCATGGGTAATATCTTAACATTCAAGATCCCCATTTCCATGGTATTAAATTTTAATAAGGTGTTCAATAATTTCATTATTAATTTAGATCATTTTCATCAAAAAATATATATTTACATGCTAATTGAAAAAAATACAATCATCAAAATCCATTAGGATCATTAATATCCCCATATTTATATGTTGTTAATCCGTTTAACTAAAATCATATATTAATATCAAAATTTCTTTAGTAGTTATATAATTATCAGTCTCAAATTTTTGTGAGTAAAAAAATGGAAATATATAAGAATGGCCTTATAATATAATATTTTCTTAAAATATTATCTTCTTCCCCTAAGTAAAATGTTATCCCATTATGAAATGTTTCAAATTATATTTTACATTGAAACATGACATCAATTAAAGAACATTAATTATGCTTAATATTGCTTGATGAAGAAAATATGAGTGTTTAAACTCAATATCAAGGCTATATATAAAATTCTCAATATGTTATACATATCCTAGATATCTTTTAAAAAGTTTTATTCATTAATTTTTAAGGATACATACTTTCACCCATCATCAACAAAAAAATTAAAAATATTCATGTACACGAATTTATCTTCCCCTTTAATGTTCAAATATATTCATTTTTAAAATAGAAAATGATTTAAGTAATTATAATTACGGGTAAACTAGTTGTTATAACTCATCTTCAGTGTATTATATAAATTCAATAACCTCATTCAATAATGTTGTTTTGGAAACTTTTTGATCGTATTAGTACCCCTAAAGGGATGCACTACAAAAATCATTATCATGGATAATATTCAAGAACTCTATGCATTTCATTTTAATATTACTTGAAATATTATATGTATTAACCATAACATCAACTTAATCATCATATGATGAATAAATAGTTATGTTTAATAGTTATCATAAAATTTATCTAGTTATTCTCTAATATAAATCACTTTAAACATTTTAAACACTATCGCACATACAAAAATATGGGAATATGTTGGGGAAAAAATTCTATTTAGTAATAGAAAAACTGTGGACAATTTATTCTAAACCACAATATTTTTACCTCTTTAAATATATATTTATGGAAACCCTTTATACGGCCCCTCTAGATTTATTAATATTATAGAATTCATGGGATGTAAATGAATAACCTTCAATATAATTTGGAAGGATATGGAGCAACAAAAATTTGGGGGTGTGATCTCACTACCTCGGTGCTATGTGGTTTATTTTAAAAACTCTAGGCAGCGTACCCTTAGGTCATTGCATGGTCCACCCTATCTAGAGAAGGGGAAAATTATGTTTTTTTTTAATTTTTGGATATTTTGAAAAAATGATAAGTAATTTGTACTCATTTTAACTGAATTATGAGGTGATGCCTTTTAATACCATAAAATATCATTTAAATGGTTTCTTATAATTCAAAGTTATGCTAAATTGACTTTGGTAATGGTTTGTCCCACAAAAATATAAATATTTCTATTCTGATTATTTTCATGAGAATGACATGGTGGTTTCATTCATTGGTTCATTTAGACATCTAAATATAAATTATGTACTAAAATAATAATTAATATATATATTTTTATGGACATGGTCCAATAAAATTGTTTGTGATAATGACATAGGTATATCTCTGGGTTGGACAAATGATCATGAGAAAAGAAATGATTTCATCTTAGGATTCTCATTTTATTGCGAATTAAACTTTTATAACCTTATTAGGAATTATACTTTGTGATGAATATTCAGTAGTTTAGTCAATATGTATACCATCATTTTGTGTTATGATTTAGGAAACGATCATTCCATAATTTTTTGTTGGATGTAATAATATATTATTATAATCGAGATTCCAGTGTTTTTTAGGTGTGAAATTAAATATCATTGTAACTTCTTAGGATTTTAGTAATTATTTTTCTTAAAATAAATATTATGTTTAATTTCATTACATACATGCATCATGAAAATAAAATGAATATTTATTTACTCTATTATGGTATAATATTATAAAAAATGAAATAAATTATAAAATAACTAAATGGAAAAAAGTCAAATAATTGAAGGAAAAAACCATGAGAAAAAAGATACTAAAAGTTTCAAATTATTACTATAATAATACTATATGAATATTATACCACAAATTATATATATATATA
This sequence comes from Viscum album, assembly GCA_963277665.1. Lineage (NCBI taxonomy): Eukaryota > Viridiplantae > Streptophyta > Magnoliopsida > Santalales > Viscaceae > Viscum > Viscum album. Next base: position 1,008,642,564 of record OY728128.1, on the reverse strand, counting down.
TAGAATATAAAACATTATAAATAAAAAAAATATATTTAAAAAGCTACAGAATAAATGAATTATTTCAGATATATATATATATATATATATATATATATATATATATATTGGAATATATATATTGGAATGTAACACAGTAATTGTACATATGGATATTAGATATATAGCCATTGGAAATATGGTGTTTTAAAAGTATTCTATTGGATATATTTGGTCAATGTATGTTCTATAATCCCATAGGATCATTTATGTTGTGTAATATTTAATAATAAAATTAAATTAATAATTCAACATGATAAATAATTTTGTAATGAAATAAAAATAATTAATTAACATATTTTATTTTGAAAAATATGTATTCTTTCATTACATAATTTTAATATTGTTGACAATAAGAAAATAAAGGGGTTGAGTATGGATTTAAGGGAAAATGGTGCTAGGAATATTGTTATTGAATTTTCTGAAATATTGTAAAATATTATGTGGTTTCTAGGAAAGGGAAATTTATATTTAAAGAATGGATTGAGGTAGTATTTTTGGTGGGTGAATAGGCTGGTGAAGTAGGGGAACTATAGGTTTAGGATCATAACTTATGTGGAACTAATTATGGTATGTTTCTTCCATATAATCTTTAAGAATCTATTGGAAAGGATGGTATAGAACATGATCATTATACTTTTTATAGGCCTAGCATTGATCATAATGTTTTAAAAATATCTTTGAATACTTGATAGGAACACAAAGGACAATACATAGGATCTAATAAGGTGTCTAAGGAGGTGGTTGACAAGGTAACTTTTGGTGTAATCTTTGATATTGATTAGACAGAGAAATATTGGCCTATGAAATATGGTGAAATAAAAAAATGTAGTTTGGGGTCTATAAATAGGGGTCTCTATCTATAATATAGGGATCTCATGCTTAGGTGGATTAGGAATAGGGATGCTCCCCTCTAATAGAAAATTTCATTGAATTATATCATTGTGAGATAAACTTATAATATGTTACAAAAAATAAAATGAAATCTATATTACACCAGAAAATCATAGAATCTAATGGATCATCATGAGTCATCATTAATTGAGGACAAATTTTTGATCTTCCTTATGATGTTAAGGATCAATGATGAAAACCTGATTATAGAGGTGTAGATATAAAATTAAACAAGTGGAATCTGAATGGTTATTAAATTATTATAGTGAAGATTCATATGCCCATGAAGGGTGAATCTAATAAATGGCATACCCTTAGCGATAGATCAATTACTATAGCTAATAAGAGGATAATTCATGATAATATGATAACATTTATGTGGTATACCTCTGATATTTGTGATCATTATGACACTTAAAATGATTAAAATTATTAGTTGTTCAACACTATTATTTTCCTACTATCGATTATTGACTGAGTCTTATTGGTTGTTTACTTGTTATTATTTTTGGATTAGTCATGGTACTTATTATATGACTCTATATCCTCTCTCTTTATGTACTTTAAAATGAATTTTCTTTTTTTAATAAAGGGGTGTAGAACCTGTACCTTCTTTCATAGGTTGCTTCATGTTTTTATTTCTCAAACAATAATTTATTATTCTTATAAAATTACATTAAATGTTATTACACAAATAAACCAATTTAATTCAATGTTATAAGGATAGATTATTCAATTTAAAGAGATTTCATTAAAATAAAGTAATGTCAGGGTTTTATTTTAAAGAATGAGTTTTAGGTATTATAAATTTTTATGTCAATAAACTAAATTGGCAACTTTTAAAAAGTCATTATGATATACATTAATTCATAAGTGGATAAGATAATATATTTACACTCATTTAAATTGTAATTTATTTTTAATAATAATAACAAAACATTAATATTAGAAAATATTTTATTATAAAAATTTCATTCCTTTCTATTTGATATATTAATTTAAAAGGTCAATTTATCATATTAAGAATTATAATTAGATTAAATAGGGTAAAGTAATTTAATATTATTTTTAAAATTATGTAATTAGGGGATTTAAATTTTTGAGAATAAAAATAAATTATAGAGGTAAATATAAAGTTGCAGCATTAAAGATAAAATGCGGTATACGGGTTAAAATATGAGGTAAAACATAAACTATTCTAAACAATTATCTCTAAATTGTGTGTATACATGGTTTAATGACCCATATCTATTGTTTTTCACCATATATCAACATTCTAAATAAAAATTGATTCCCAATACATTTAAAAGTGGGTATTTAAAAAAACACCACCCATTCAAACCTATAAATAGACCCATCCCCCTCCATATTAAACTCACACAATATTTTTGGTTTTGAATTTAAACTATCCCAGAGTTTTACTTATATAACATATCCACTATTTGGTAACCTTGGTTCATAATAAATTTCCCAAATCCCTTATTTCAAAGAGGACATCAATGTAAAAAACATAATTATTATCCCCTCTTTGATCATTCTAAATTATCTTCTTCATCCACCTCATATTAAATATTATTTATCACATTAACAATTTATTTTGATATTAATATTTTTTTGGTAATTTATTTAATTAAAATAAAATAACATTTTCATTCACATTCAGTAGTTATGACCTATTCTAGTTTTAGTTCAGTTATACCAAACACGTGTATGATGTTTGGAAATTAAAATCATGAATTTCTAAGAAAATATATTTAATGTTATTATATTGTAATGATTATTAATTTAATATTTTTTTTAATTATATTGTTTTAATATTTTTATTTTTAGTTACATATAACTGTAATTCTTTTTTTAACTCAATATTGAGTGAAAAAAATATTTTTAATTGTTCCATGAGAACCATCGCCAAGAGTTCCATGAAATGAGAATGAAAATACTAAAATATATCAATATCATATATAATTTTCATGGACAGTATATAGGTGATGAAACCATTATCAAGGAGCATTAAATAGAACTAAACTGAAGCATGTATAAAAAAAATTGAATAATTAACACCTAAATATTTGTTTTAACAATAACCAAATTAATACATATGTAATAAATAATTAGAAATGAGTGGATATAATAAAAATAAATATGAATAATTTTCTTGAAAATATGAATAATAAATCTACATTTATTATATAATGAGATAAATTGTTTCTAACAAATTTGAAATCTATGTATAGTTATATTTTCTAATTTCACATTAAAATAGAGGTTATCTGCATCTATGTCCCCATTTGAGAAAATATATATTATTTTTATATAAAAACATACCAAATTTCTACTTATATATATATTTATTAGCCTTAAATATATTATTTAAATTTTTTCTCTCATTGCAATCCAATTCAATTGAATGGTTTCTTGTAAATTGATTTTACTTTACCTCATCTTTTTGGTTGAGAATCATTATCCTACATGTCTATGTTCTTCATATGATTTTATGTATGTCCTTATCAATAATTTGATGATTTTTTAACATCATTTTCTATTTTCTATTAACTTCACCTTAAAAGGTTTTAAAGGAATATTTTTAATTTTTTCCACATATTTTATTTCTCCCACCATTTTCTTCATTTTTCTTTTAGAATTGTCTGTTTCTTATTTTAATATTTGTAAATGTAATTTTCTTAAATATACCATTATTTTTCTAAAATTATATTCTTATATGTTATTTCCTTATTTACCAAACAATAATGATTATTTCTCTATTTTTTTAATGGAATTTTTTAGTTCTCTGATAAAGTGTTTTTCATCAATATCAAAATAATTTAATGATTCTTATGATTCACTAGGGATATGCTTTGATAATACCATCCATATTCTAACTCTGAATTGATTATAATTATATTATATAATATTTTATATGATAACCATTTATTTATGATTAGTTATTTAATCTATTTTTTATTAATTGATTTTTTCATGTGGCACATGTATTTATATTTTTCCATTAAGTGATGGGTGGCCAAATAATTTTATACTCCTTTGATGCATTAATTAAATATTTTTATTTACAGATATTGAAGTTAAAGAACTTGGGAGTTATCTTGATCCATTATGGTACTATATCTTCTCTTTTTATTGGAATTTATAGTGAATACAATCCTTTATGTGACTATATACACATTGTGATGATTGACATGGAAGTGGTCATTTATATAAGATATGATTAGTTATTATTATTTATATAACACAATTCAAGGTTATTCCACATTGATAGGGTTTTTTTAAATTTCTTATAATAACCGCATAATGATAAAACATTTATACGACCCATTTTAAATATTATTTAAAAAGTCATACATTGTGATTCATGATTTTTTATAATTATTTTATTTGGTATTGTTTCTTTTTGTTATGTTTTTTGTAACATAATTATGTTCTTAAACCCATATTTCTATTCTTTAACCACTTGTGATATTCTTTTAATATCCCATATATTCACCCCTTACTGTGAATATGAGATCACATATTTATATGCTTCTATTCCTAAGGTTATAGTGAATATTATTATGTATGTTATATATAGAAGGGTATCGGGGGAGAAAAATGTTTTCGATAGATATTTAATAATGCTTGTAAATTGAGTTAGTTTTTTTATTTAATGTCTAGAAACACAAAACCTATAGGTATTGGGTGGGTTATTAATTATGTAATGAAATGAAACTTCCAAAAAGAGATTTCAAATTTATATATATTACGGTTGGGACATCTCAGTTCATATTATAGTGGGGTGTTGTTAATTTTGGGGATTCTGTAATGATGAATAGGAGGATATATCTTACAAAACACTACATTAAACCAAAATTTATAATTGTTAACCTAAACTACTAATTTTTGATATGAAGGATTCTTAATTTCGTATATTATATAAGTATTTTTTATTATCATATGGCTATTTTCTCTAGATATTGTTGGTTAATACTCAAACTACACCTTTCAGTTTTACTAAATTTTTAAAACCATAATGAAATTGAGATTGGTATGTTGAATATCTATTTGTAAAAATCAATTGTATTACATGATTATAGTTCTAACCTTTCTTTTTTGTCTTTATCAATTTATAATATCATCAAGTCACCACAAACATGATATATATTATATTATCTATGAAAACTCATAGTTGTACGATGATTGTATCTGAAGTCTGTAAATCTTATCTAATAGATTTTTATGGTAATGTGATTCATTAAAATTATATTATTCTCTATTTTAAGTATTTTATGTGATTTTTAACATGGATTAGATCTCCTTATATAGATATGATAGTAATTTTCATTGTTGGGATGTCCCATTTCATATACAAACTCATTATATGAGCATATCTCAGTACAATGATGACAATGAACTCTCAATGTAAATCACATCATAGGTTATAATACCCAATCATGAGGAGTATTTAGATATTATGGTGAAGGTGAAATTCAATAATGAAGACATTTATATTATGTGAGAATATATTTATCTATTTTTTAATGATTTACTATATCATTAGGTTAGGTTTTTAAGCGAACTCATAATAATTATTAATAATTTAAAAAGTAAAAGTCATGAGATGTCCCATTTTAAATTTGTGAAATTAAAGTATAAATAGAAATACTACCAATATAATGGTTTTATAGGACCATGTTCTTCTACATAGGGTTCATTGATCCCATTTTATAATGATAAATATAGATCAATAGATCTATCAATTTATTATTATTTAATAAACAATATCAAAATCCGAAAAAAGTATAAAATACCCTATATTAATGAATTCTTAAATCAATTAAAAGGGTATCAATACATATGAATGATTTTATTTTTAATTGTATATCATTAATAAATGATGAAAAGAGGGGATGTACCCATCATATCCTTTGTTCCAAATATGGATAATATTAATGCATAATGATAAAATTTATACTTAATAATTCCCCTGATATCTTAATGGATCTAATGAATAGATTCATCGTAGATTACCTATATCAATTTTTATTAGTCTATATTGATAATATTATTATATATTCCATGATAATTTAATTCTATAAAGTTCATTTGAACATTATTCTAGATACCTTGAAAATGGAGAAACTGCATGTAATATTTAACAAGTAAAAAATACTAGCTAGTGAACATGTCATTATTGGGATATTTAATCACAATGGTGTGTTTATCTATAGATGAATAAAATATAATGGTAAATAAATAATGGCCCAAACGCACAATAATAATAAATATTCAATTTTATATAGGATTTCCCTGATTTTATTGATGCATTGTGAAAACTTTATCATGATTATAAAATACAATAACATATTTAACATGAAAGAGATTCAGCATACATTTGATAAATTAATATAAATAATAATTTAAGGAATTAAAGTTATATTTGATCAAAAAAATATACTCACACTACGCTACTACGTTGAAGGGTTTGTGATATATATTTTTCATAAAATAATTGATTGGAATTTTTCTAATGAAACAAACCGTGATCAATTAAATAATCACATGATTTTAAGGATTATATTAACATAGTAGGAGTTGAAAATTATCCAAAAGAGATTTTTTGAATTGATCAAGGACTATGAATTCTCAATATATTAAAAAAATTTGAATGAAAAGAAGGTGTTTGATGCTATGAGTATGAAGAATCAGAAAACCATTTCTATGATGAGGATTGATATGAGACCTAATTCAATTGGATTTGTAAATAATTTAACATGGAATCATAATGGGATTATATAAATTCTATCTTTAAAAAATTAATTCCCAATTATCCATCCATGCGAAGATCAAAGATTCATAAAGTATAGATATAGAGCTATATAAAAGGTAAGAATTATTATAGAGTTTCTCTTTTATATTGATGGAATATATCTTTTGAGAAATTAATATATGTCACTTCTGTAGTGTAATTGAAGACACAATTATTAGATAATGCACATAACTCATCATTATCTATAAATTCTTGAGACATAGTGATTTATAGAAATATCAAGGATAATTCCATGTTAGGTAACATAAAAAGGGATATTGTAAAGTACATAGTTTAATAATTGGTAAACTAAAAAGGTATGTCAGAATAACATAATTTTAATATTTGTATGACTCCTTTATCTTATTATGTCAATGTAAATATTTCATGATTCTTGTTTTAGGATTCATGTTTTATTAGGTATGGTATCCTTATATTATGTTTATATAACTGAATTAGTTTTCTAATTACCACATGTTCATCTATTTCTTACTTCTAATTGTTGATTATTATCTTTTATATTCACCCATACTAATTTTATTAGATTATCCTTTTTATTCTTATATTCCCAAATTTAGGATAAGATAAATATGTATGATATTTCTATAAGGGTATCGTGTGTAAAAAATATTTCTAGAATAGAATAATTTTTTTGTAAATTTTTTTTTCCTTTATATTATCTCTAAAAAAATTAACTTATATGTTTTAATTCTATGATTTATAATAAAATTTAATGAAAATTCATAAAAACTGATTTAATATATACGTAAGTTATGGCTAGGTTGTCTCAAATCTGATAATTTGTTCTCAATGATCATTTTATTTATATGTTTATTCAGTATATAACCCTGATAGGTGGTTTTATCCCACTGCCCCTATGTGACCTTTTAAAAATTACATACTTTCGAATAATATTAGTTATAAAATCATTTTATTCCCCAACCTAACTAACTGTAGGGGCAACCCAGTGAGTGTGATCTCCTAATACATAGATTTTGATGATGACCCCAACTATATATTATATGAATGACCTATTCCATAACATTTTTTATTTTTATATGGCTGGTGGCATATTAATAAGATTATTGTTTCTATTGATTAGTGAAATGGAAGATGGATATTTATTCGTCGTCCTCCATAAAAAGTTCTTAATTATTGTTAAAGGTGAGATTACCAATGAATTCTTATAATTTTATTAATAGTGTTACAGTGTTTCAACGCATATTCATTATTCTTATATCAACCATAATATAGTGATAACATAGGGATATACATATGAAAGTGGTGAGATGTAATGCATAGTGTATGAATAAAAAAAAGAATAGAGTAATGAAAAATAATAAATATGAGTCAATAATTATATCATAAAGAAATTGAATGTGTAGAATCATATTATTGAACACAAAAGAAATGTTTAAGGGGATAACTTCATGGAATCATTAGGATGTTGAAACAACATAAAATGTGATATCATAACCATAAATAAAATCTTACTACAAAGAGATCTTGAAATTATGTTCTTATGAAAACTTCATCTACAATATACTTGTTATGTCCGGATATAATAACATTACCCAATGCACCGTATGGCTATATAATTTAAAGACCAATTGTCCCAATAATATATTGTACATGCATTTGTGTCACACATACATCATACATCCTAACTTTTATAATCATATTTGACCCCAGGATTTAAAAGTGTGGGTTATATATATGGATTTCCAAAATAAATGAAATATTGGTACATATAGGTTAATATCCTTTAGTAGAAATGTGTTGGGGTATTCAAAACAAAAAAAAAATTCATGGAAACAGGTGGTATAATTTTGAAAGCATAATGGGTGTGTTTAAAGGTTAATGTAGGGGTTCAATGAGAGATAAAATTTTTATGTAATATATTTGTAATCATAAGGATAGTAATGGTATGTTAATAAAAACATTAAAAAAATATATAATCAAAAGTCATAGTACAAATAATGTACTTGAATAAAAATGAAGAATATAGAATCCCTTTCCTTGAGAATTTGTTTCTAAAATCCTAATATGTGACTCTTATGTTCATTGGAAACTATGGGAGGGATTTATATATGCTTATGGATAGTTTATTCATGATCAAAAGGTTTTTAGTGAAGAGAAATGTAAGGTTATGTTGGTATTTTTATAAAAATAATGGGGAATTATTTATTAAATTCAAAACATTGGTTTTGGAATCTACGTAATAAAATAATCAAAACCAAAAACCATATCATGAATTTTGTCATTGGTTTTGTAAAAGAGGGAGTGAATTTAAATTTTTTATTAGTATAAAAATCCAACTTAGTAACATAAAATAATTCATGATGTGGATGTGAGTCATGTTCATAAATCTTTTTTAGACCTTAAAATATAATATAGGTATTGGAGGATTCATTATAGGATTATAAATTTTATCAAATAACATCAATAAAATATTTAATATTTGAAATTTTTTTCTTATATATTATTTATGTAGTATTTAATAAATCAATTTTGGGCTATTATGTTGTCATAATATATGTCATATATTTATACCATATATAATTTCACCCAAAAATATGATTGTCTTGTAAAATTTTTAAAAAATCACAACTGAATAGTTTATATGTGATAATATCATAAATAATATTTATTTTACCAACATAATTTTCTAAATACGTGGATTTATAATTCTAAATAAAAATAATTATTTATTGAAAAATTATAGATTTCAAGATATAAAAAAAATTGACGCTTTTAAAAATTATATTATAATTCATTATATCATGTAATAATTTATATATAAATTAGTATTATAATAATATTTTATTTAGATAACATTTAATTGAAAATTGATGAATTTACAAAAAATAGTGGCTTAATTCAAACTATATATTTCCCTATAATACAATTTTGGTTTTTTCCTATCAAAATATAATTTTTTCAAACACATTAAATATCACTATATATAAAAATTAATATTGAAATTGGATTAATATTACTATTATTTAATTAAGAATAAAAAATAAAAATCATACTTCTATGTTCTAGATAAATCACATCTTATTACACTATAGTATTACCTAATGGTATGGTGTGAAATGGTGGTACATTCATAGGGTAGTTTGGAAAACCTAGATTGGGATATTATCTTGATGAGAATGCAATTTTAGCATAAAAATATTCAATCAAGTTTCATATATTGAATCTTATCATGGTCTTATTCATGTCCAGTGATTAGGGATTCCCTCTCCCTCAGAAGCTCCAATAAATGGGAATCAAAGAGAGTGATCCAACGAGTCAATGCCATTGCTTGTACAATATGTGTCAATTAAATATTATTATAACGATTTGAATATACTAATATTAATGTTCATTATAGAATAACTACATTTTCAATGAATATAATTATTAACTTTATAATAACTATGAAATGCTATATTTTATAATGCTCCAAAATAATCATTGTAGTGTCTGTGATTTCTATAACTACATTACTAAATATGGAATCCATTCAATAAAAGGGAATTTATTTATAAATATTTTGATCATTACATTTTTCCCCTTCAAAAAATATAAACCACGACATTTCATTTCATATACAAAAATACATTATTATACTACTACTTACATGCCTTTTATTTTTTTATGTTGTCTCCTCAAAATTATGGTTCCACAAAGTACATTTAACAAGTGAGATGTATTGTTTTGTTAAACTTTTTATCTATAATATAATATGTTCACCACCTACTCCATGAATTTAAATCAGTATTTAAGGTTACAACCAATGTATTTAGTATAGGGGCCCAATGTGGTATTTACTTCTTTAATAGAGATACATAGAATACATCATGTAATTGAGAGAAGTTTGGTGTGAGTGTAGTCGATTGGTAATATATCAAGGATATCAATCCATCTGATGTATCAAGGAATAAATTTCCATTCATCCAAAACCTAATTACATTATTCAACTGCCATTTTCATTGGAAAACCTTATCTTCGATCTCATACTCTAGGTCTTTTCGATGATTTTCTACATATATTTTCTATCAACATTGAAAGGATTTCACATAGTGTTGAATAGTTAAAACATTATATTTTATATCTAGGATAAAATTAGTTCCAACCAAATTCCTATCTCTAACATCATCCCATTATGTTGGAGTCTAACACCTCTTCCCAAATAAATATTTATAAGGTTTTTTGTGAATGCCAGAATTTAAACTATTGTTATATGAGAAATCAACTATGTAAAGGTGTTGATCCCAAAATTAGTGGAAAAACCTAGAAAATGATCTTAGCATATCCTCTAGAGATTAAATGCTTTTCTTATACTAATCTGTTTTTCAAGGGTGATAATGAATTATGGAAACTTTTCACTATATCCAATGCTTATCGAATGCTTCTTCAGAACCACATGGTTATCCTTAGATCTCGATCATATATAATAGAGAGTGTCACATAATATTTTCATGCCACTTATATTATTCATATCAGTGTGAGTTATTTGAGAAATAAATCTTCTGTGTCATTAATTAAATGTGGTGAATTTTTTGGAAGATTGACTACCATACAAATAGTGTTATCCCATTTATATGTCCTAGGGAGTCCTATGAAATCCATGGTTAGGAGATCTTATTTATATACGTTTATGGGTAATGATTTCATGTGACCATTAGACTACTATCATTAAAAAAAATTATTGGCATACCAATAATTAATATAAAAAATTAATAAATCTAACTCTTCATTTTATCATACAAAAATTCTTGTTTTTGGTCTCCATACAACTTGGCACTTTCTTGTTAAATAGATAAGGATGATCTATGTGTTTCATATAGAATTTCCCTCTTCAATTACGGTTTTTTAAGACACATATATAGGTTATAAACATTATAACTCTATATTTATGAGACTATAACTCTATAATATTCAATACCTCTCTCAATAACACCTTACAATATTTTTTTTCTTCATTATACTCTTTGGAATGAATGGTTGAGAAGTTTTTTAGTGAGATTGTAAAGTGTTATTTTTAGGATTAATATTTCAATCCTTTTCATATCCAATAATATTTGATCTATTTAAATTTTTATAATGGATAGGTTTATATGGTTCCTTTTATAAATATCATTTTCCACATTATTCACCTTATCATGATGGTAATGAATTGAAATTTAATTATCTAGGATAATCTCTAAACACATTGTTTTCATTCATATTGAGCTCATTTTGTGTGAATATATTCTGAAGGCTATTATTAACTATATATTGGGCACACTTACTACCATAAAGATATTTCCACCCATTATTTAATGTGAAGATAACTATGGATGATTCCAGATCATGTGTTGAGTAGTTCTACTCGTGGATATATAGTTGTAATGAGGAATAGGCTATCACATTATCATTTTTAAGGGGTAAAAAACCCATGACTTTTTTTAATGTATCATTGTATATCAAACATTCTTCCCCACTGGTGGGTAATGTTCTCACAGTCGTAGTGATTATCCTATTCTATATATCTATAAATATCTCATCACATTCAGTAGTATATAAAATATTACCCCTTCAGAGTTTCATTTGTTAGTGAGTTTAAATTTCATGATAATTTTCTCACAAATCAATTATATTACCCATCTAATTTAGGTAAACTACATATCTCTATAAAATATATAGTTCTTGGACCACCATTAATTTCTACTATCTTGAATGGATTAAAAGATACCCCTTTTGTGATAAAAATATACAAGAATGCTATTCTTTATATCCAAAACACAAAATTACTATATTTATCATATAAATATTAATTTTTTATGGTCTTTAGTAAATCATTAAAATTATCCTCAAACTCATCCTTTATATTGGAATAAATAAGAATTTATTATATAAAGACTACAAAATATTTTTCAAGGTAATATATAAATAAAAAATTTATTATGTACATGATGATTGATAGAACATTACTGAATCAAAGTGGCATTAATATGAATTTTTAGTTCCAATACCTTGTATGGAAAGAATTCTTGGGGATAACTCCTTCACATTAACTTGATAATATCCCAAATTATCATCTACCTTATAAACGTATTGGGATATAAATAGTTGATCGAACATGTCATCAATCTATGTTAGAGGATATTCTTTCTTTATCATGATATTGTTGAGCTGATGATAATCAATGTAGAGCCACATCAACCCACTCCTCTTCTCGAAAAAGGGATTGGTTTAACCCATTGTGATTCTCTTGAGAATATAAACCCTTTATCTATATTCATATGTAATTGTTTCTTCATCTCTTCATAATTAATAGTGGCATTTCTATATAGATTATTATATATTAAAAATGATCTGGTTATATCTTAGATTGAGAACTCAACATCTTTATTTGGTGGATGACTAGGTAATTCCTCAAGAAACACATCAGTATATTCTTTTACAATGGGAATTTCATCTAGGATGATCTTTTCCTTAGTCTCAATCATTTTATCTTGATACACTTTATCATTAAGAAATAATATCAATGATTGGGATGATAATTCCAATAGAGATTCATTCTTATCATTACAGTTGTACAAAATGGATGGCTATTTGTAATAGAGAGGGTTTTTTCCTTATATCATCATATTTTGTTGGATATATACAAGAAAATAAAATCAATATCTAATATATCATTTAGTTATTCTAAATGGAGTATTATAAGGATCCATGGGAATTAAAGCTCTGATATATTGATTTGGGACAAGTTATATTACCAGAATGAAATTTTCCCATTTCCATTTTTCACTGATAACATTACGTCTCTGTTTTTATGTGATAATTGATTGGTTCTACTAAATTATAGGATATGAAATAAAGTGTCTAATCAAGGATAATAATCCATACTTTAACTATATTGTTTTGGTTAAAATCATTTATTTCATCCAAAATAGACTTAAAGATGATAATATTCAAACTATTAAACATACAAAAGGGAAGCTATGAACAATGAAGGTATTACTCATTAATGAAATATATTCATTGGCCGGTGAATTTCTAGGTATAAATATATGCTTTCCATGGAATATTTCCTAAAATAATATTTTATAGATTTTTTTAACCTTCATAATTGTTAGTAGAGATGTTATTAATTTACAAAATCATATATATCGGGAGAGTCAAACTAGGTGTGTAGAAAGGACTCTATATCATGCACTAGGTAATGGCCGAGTTAATAACTAATAATCCCTTTTAGAGTAATTATCCGAAGGTATATCTGTTTCAGATCTACATCTAATTGTAATGTACAGACATAGATTTTATTGTTTAAAACCACTCACTATATACATTACTAAAATTTAGGTATTTTCACTTATGTTTGTCTTATAAATATGGTTTTTAGTAAGGTTTTCTAGTCATAATTGCTAAAATTAACTTGACCATTATTTAATGAAAACCATGAAACCCCATATCTTATATTCACAATATTTTCTGATTCATTATATTAAGATACACATAAAACAAAACCAAAAGGTCAATAGGCCAAGTGTATTTGGGTAGTTAGATACATACAATAATAAAATTAAATAAGGAAACAAGAAAATTATCTAAACACATTATAATTTTGACTTAAAAACCAATTAATCATATAAAACTACCTAGGAAAACATGGGGATTTACAAAATAAATGGATGAGATATAAATCCCATTATAGGAATAACAAAACCATAGAATAAACTAAGTATCTATGTATATGGAGGTGCTACATGATTGAATTAAATGTTAGAATCATAATCATAAGCATTGAATCATGGTATAATTTGAAAATTTAAGGCATAATAGGAATTTGGAAAAAACATGAAACATGAAATATTGAGCATAAGTCAAATCTAACATCAAAAAAATCATAACAATATTCTTAGTATAACCACCCATGAACCATATATTCAATCTCATGAGGTTTAAATATTAACCAATTAATTGGAGTGATATATAATTCACATCCCACCTATTAAAGTAATATCATGTAATTGTCTTTATAGTCCATATATATCATTCAATATAAGAACATCTATCCAAAAATTTAATACCATGATTAATTATTGTGGGACATATTAATATAATTACCAAATAAATGAATGAGATTCTCGTCTTCGTGAATACACTCAAGTGAAAATTGGGATGGGTATCCATAATTCAATATTTTTGAATGTAAAATGACTGGATAGTTATGGTAGTATAATGGATGTGAATAGGGATCATCGAAAGTTATAATGAGAGAAAACCATAGTGTCTCATTACTTGGTCATCATAGAAAAAATAAAGTAATGTGAAAAAAATTAAAACATGAACAACTAGAAATCAATAGGCATTGTAAAAATAATACATGCATAAAAAGTAAGAGGAGAATATCCATTACCTTAGTTAGCTGCTTCTAAAATCATGGTAAAAGATTAATAAGTGATATAGAACACGCTAAGAGAGATTTAGAGTGATAGATTGAGAGAAAAATCATTCTAAATTAGTTTTATTGAATATGAATTTGTGGCTATGTGGGTATTTTAATAAAAAGAGGGTGTAATTCATTATTAATTTACAATCATTGGTTTTGGAATCTGAGTAATAAAATATTAAAATCCACAAATAATCCCAAGGATTTTACTTATGGTTTCTACCAAATAGGATATTTTTCAAAAAAACTTTTTTAAGATGCAAACTCATTAAAATAATAATCATTAATATATGGAACTGATTCATGTTCATAAATAATTGTTTTAAAAACCATAAAATACAATATTGGTTATGGAGTATTCATTATAGGTTTTCACAATTAATAAAATAACATTAAAAATACAATTTATTAAAAGGGAAACCTATTTTTGGATATAGATTCCATTAATATTATTTATTATACAACTATTGAGTTATTATACTGTCATAATATTTACAATATATTTATACTATATTTAATTTTTACCCGAAAAATTTACTATTATATACATGTGATATAATGATTTTAATTATTATATTTATCTAACTGAAATAATTCAAAAAAATTTGGTTTTCCTGTTTTAAATAAATATACATATTTATTGAAAAATACTAGTTTTTACAACAAAAACAACATTACGTCCCTTAAAATATTTTATTGGACTACATTAAATTATAATATAATTTTCAATAAAATTATATTATAAAAAAATTATGAAAAAATAAATTATTTATTAATTTATTAATTTTTAAAAGGAGTCTATTAATTGAAACTATAAATTTACCTAAAATAAAATGTTTATTTCTTCTTATCAAAATATAATTTTTTTCAAAATTAATATATCATTATATATATAATTTAATAACATTAATAGATAAATATACTCTTTATATTACTAAAAGGTATAAAAATTTATAACATTATGGTATAGATACATAAACCCTAATGACACCAGCATATTCCTTAAGGATAAGGTGTACTGTTGTGGTACTATCTTTGGTGGTGTTGAGAACATGGTTTCTTTGGTGACCTCAATGAACCTAAAATTATCTTTTTAATGGTTTTTTTTAGGTTTCATTTATTGAATGTAATCCTGGACTGGGTCACATGAAAAGCCTCATAATTCAATATCTAACAAAATCTAGGATTAATGGGATTCATATGGAATTATTTTACTAGTCGATGTCATTAATCCTTGCTTTTATGTCAATTAAATATTATTACTACACTTAATATATACTAATATTAATGGTAACTATATAATTTCTATATAATCTTTTTTATAATGCTTCATGGCCTTTTCTGTTTGACATGATATATTTTATAAGGTTCTAAAATAACCAATAACATGCATGTGTTTTCTATTAATACATTACGTATTATTCCATTTATTCCTTTGAAATGGAATTTTATTTACAAATGTTTTGGTCATTAAAACATCCACATCAGGACAAGGGAATATACCAATCCAAGATAAACAGTACCATATTCTAAAGTCATCCCAATATTGAGTGTAATTTCACATTAAAATCTAGGTCTGTTCCATATTCTTGAAGTCACCTGGTAAATATTATATCTCAACAATTTTATCTAAATAATTTATTCATATCCTGAAAGATTATTGGAACAACAAATATATTCATGAACCCACCAATAAAAAACTATATAAATATCCATTAGTGTCTAAACGTGAGAAGGCACTTATCCCCAATTTCATTTTAGTGGTTCTTTTGTATATCCCAGTAAGGAATGAACATTGTCATTGGGTTCATATTCTTTTTTTGATGAAGGATGGCCTACATATTTGAGTATCCTCTCAATAGATGGATCATATTTTTGGTATTATTTTAAATGATTTAGGGAATATCCCAGCAACATCTAGGTAGTGGGAACATATCCCACAATAGCCAATGATAGTTCTCAATTATCACTCGGGGCCACCAATTAGTATGTTCATATCCTTGACCTCCCTAGTATAGATCAAAATATTTTTATGAAAACATTTGATGAGTATTACACTCCTACCTTTCTTAATACTAATATTCTAAATACCATAAAGGTTTTGTCTACAGAAACCCAAGGACCCGCCAACTCTTCATATATTGTAGATGGTTATACCTACCCCATTAGTCATCTACATGGTAGAATAAAGATAGATTGTGGGGGTATTACACATAACATCAACCATGGAAAACCTCCCCTTGATGATATCTCACCTAGGAAAGAGAATCCTTCGCTTCTTAGGGACACTTCATTTATAAATTTTCAATAAAAATCAGGTTCAACTGTATATGGTTCCCCATCATTTGACAGTGATATCTCTCCTCGATTGTATGATAACATGGGATGGTGACCAAAATCCCTACCTCCTATAGTTAATGACTCAATGTTTATTGAAAAAATATATATGTGGTTTGATCAATTATAGGAATTTCAATTAGCTGAGGTAGATGGTGGTATAGATAATTGGAAATAATTATCCAATAAAATTCACCCAACTATGTTTTGGCCCATCTCTACCCATTTTTATTACATCCCAAATGTGTTAAAAGATAAATGTATGCATTACTTATGCAAGAACTTGTGGGTGAATCTTCACTAGATAATGGACAAGCATCAATATTTTTAGGTATCTGATGATCATCTCATGGTGGTGTAAAATATTTTCTATTATATATACTTATCCACATTCTCCATGGATCAAATCCCATGACTGGGAAAGAATTTTGAAATCTTACAGTATGATTGTATCCACAGTCAAGTAGCTCTCTGACAAATAAATTTTGATTCCTCATCAAGATTATGTTCTAGAGACGTTGGATTATATAGAATTTATATTTACTTTATTCATATGTTATTAGATTCCCCAAATTATAGAATCTGGTAATTTCGTTTCCACAAGAGATTGCATATGGCCGAACAATGGAAAACCCAGTTAGCTGCCCCCAAAAAGACCAACAATCTCAAAGGCACAAATAACCATAACCTGAGATATTAGACTATTTATAGTATCTTCATTTAGTCTTATCAAATGTTTGACAACAAAATTTATATTATAAGTCCAAAATCTAAAATTAAAAGGTAGAACACATTAGAAAGTAGATCATATTAAAAGTAAGAAATACACCTAGATTATTATTGAGTGAAAATGAACCAAAAAAATAAATATTTCATTAGTATATGTCATTTAATTTGTTTATGAGAAACTCTATGCCATAGGTCTGTGAGTATTTTAACCACTGGAACTACCACTATGGTCATTAAATCCTCGTTTGGTTAAACAGATATCGGTGGAGGCTTCAAGTATACCCCATCCCATGGGGTTGGGGAAATTTTTAAAACCATTCCCATTTATAAAATCAAAAAAAATACCAATCATCATTAATATATGTAGTTGGAAACTTCAAATCCATCCCAACACTCATATCATGGGGTATCATTTTCTTATCCCCCGCTAAACATGGTCTTTTAGGGATACAATGTGATAACCAACAACTGATGCCACGACCATCCCTACCACCACATGACATGAACCTATTGTTTGGGGAATGATCAATGAGGATTGTAATATATTACCTTAGGAACATTATCCATATATAAATTCTAGTGAAAATATGATAAATAGGACCAGTCCATGTAAATAATGTTTTCCAAAATATCCCATTATGAAAGGGGACCAAAGAGAATACCTCACAATACACTTTGGAGATGCTATATGCAATAAAGAGTCCCTCTATTACTCATAAAATAATGATTTTATTCTCCATACCTGATATAACATAGTGAAAATTGTCTCTATCAATATGGAAGATAAAATATACTAAGACATGGACACAAATTTACTCAATGTGGATACAATATACAAAGATTAATGTCATACTGAAATAGATGGTGAGGTTTCAAGTACCTAATAAAACAAGTGCAAACCCCAGATGACAGAACCTCCAAATGGAGATTTCTCACCCCCTCGATGCCAATCTACTTGACATAACTCCTTTCCAAGTGAAACATATGTTCTGTCTATATATGATATGGTGGAACAACATAAGTATAATATTTTTAATTTTAAATGGTTTAATACAGAATTTCATAGTGGAAAACATACTGTTAGTTATCAACTTCAAGAATTAGTGAATACCTCTCCACCCACTCATAATGCGGGTGTTAATCAATCATTAAAATTAAAATCTAAAAATTAGGTTGATTTTAGATCTAAAATGTTGGTCATCTTGAATTTAGGTATTGATTAAGATTTGTATTTCCTTCCATTTTGATAAAACATCCACTCATTTTATTATTATCACCAAGTCCTTGTATGAATCAAGAGTCAACAACCAGTAGATATTAGATAACTGCATCAATTTTCTCCCACTACTCACACTTGGGTACATGCCTAAAAATATTTCCATAGAAAATACTCATAAGTATCGAGTAACATACTACTTGAGTGGTGGCCATATAAGGGTGTTGTGCCCTAACCTATCCTGAAATGAAACCATATCATGAATTGGTTGATTCCAATCCTCCTCTAATCAACACCAACATTCATGTTTTCGCAACCTTATATGGAATGGGAAATCCAAAGAAAAATTACCCACATTTTGGTATGGGCGATCTGAAGCAACATTAACCACATTTTGAGTTCCATTGTAAACACATGATGGGACTACAAGACCATAAATATGTGGAGAAGCTCATGTAATTTGTGAAAATTATAGTGGTGATATATTTCATAAGTTATAGGATATTACAAGAAAGGTCTATCATAGGCTCCAAATACCTTCATATAATTTTTTAAAAAAATACAGCTACATGATATTGAAAAAATAATAATTTTTACCTCATGAAATAAAAAGAGAAATAAAATGATTATGTTTCTAAAATTATCACCTGTTGGAATGGACTGAAAAACTCAGTCATCTTTCGACAATAACATGAGTAATATTGAGATCATTCTATAGATAAACTCCATGATGAACTACATTAATTTTTTATCCAATTAAAATACTCAGGTGAGTTTTGGGAGTTTCTAAATATGGAGTATTTTCTAGAGTATAATATTTGGTGAACCCAAGTGAAATGTCATCCAATATTTACAACATAGGGGATATTATTTGGAAAGGTTGAAGCTACCATTATTACAATCAAAATGGAGACAGTGGATAAGAAATCACCTTAGAAATCTATACATCTTAAAAAATCTACTTCTAAATGAAAAAAATAAAACCATACCCCCTAATGGCGGTAATGAAGGGTCAGAGATTCCTAAGATATAATGGATGAATGAAAAAAATATTCCTTCATGAGAGAATAAGTTCTTAACTACTTCATTACAGCCATTTAAAACTATCTCTTAATGCTACCTGATCAGAGGAGACCCGATAAAGTCAACCTCAAAGATTGTCCTACCTATTTCCCTTGTCACCTGAGGTTGGTCCACATTATCACATTCTATGTTATATTTAATGAAATCCTCCATCACATGGTTTATTCTAGATAGGTGATGATGATAAAATTTCCTTCAAATGTTGAACATGTGTCAACCATATAATTAGAGAAAGAAGTTGACCGCTAATGCATCATGTCTAAGTGTGAATGAATGATTGACAGTTGGATGTCTTGAAATACAGTTGATTGGTATCAGGCCATTGTTTGGAAAAAAACCCATCTCCTCCCACATTAATCAAATGGATGTCATTAGGCCCATATTTCAAAGGCATAAGAAACCAAAAAAAAGATGAATATGGAACAAGAAGAAGAGTCTCATCTGACGCCCAAATTGGAAAAAATTTATATTTTTTTCCCTCATCATCTTAACCACTAGAACCACCCCAAAAATGGTTCACTAATCGAATGAAGATACACTTTTCTATATTTTAGTTTCATTCATTTACCAAAAACCTTCTCTAATGATGAATATGCATATTGAACTATGTTCCGGATATATGATTGGGGAGCCAGCGGTAGAAGCTTCCAAAGTCAAGGGTAGATTGGAGTAATAAGTCATGATTGATATCAAATTTCTAGCACCATATTTTTTGAATCCATATTCACCGCTAAGAACCATTGGAAATCACATTAGAAATCCTAGTTGGGTCATGGAGAAAACCAATAATTATTTAAGTGTTATCTAATCCCAATTATTATGGAATATTTATTGACGATCGTATAACCATCCAGCTAGTCCAGAAAAAAGGGTAGAACAAGTCATCTCAACCTCTCCATGATAGGTATTCCCTAAAATCCTACCTAGTCACTAGATCCATTTACATTAAGTTTGTTAACCTATATGTCACATGCCAGGGTGACATGATCTCTTCCCTTTGCATCAGGCTGGGAATGCAGCGTGGTTTCTTTCCTATAGAGTACCTTGGCTCCCCCATTTCATCTGGAAGACTCAAAGTGTGGGACTTTGATAAGATTTTGTGTAAAATATATAGTAAGGTGCTGAATTGGAAGAACTGGTACCTCTCTTTTGGGGGGAGGATCACCCTGATTAACAGTGCCCTCTTGGCCATACCCTTTCATGCATTAGCTTCCACCTCTGTGCCCAAGGGGGTTATTAGTGGGGTTGACAAGATTCTGGATAGTTTTATATGGGACACATACTCAGAGGGGAAGCATCATTTGGTGTCCTGGGAGAGAATGTAAAAGCCCATACAGAAGGGGGGTTAATGTGAAGAGTATGAGTGCCACTCTCCAGTGCTACCAGGCCAAGCTTTCATGGGTGGTGATTGAAGGGAAAAATCTTTGGGGGAAAATTATGTCCAACCAATGGGTGGGTGATGAGGTGGAGGATGATGGCCATGCATCTCCCTTCTGGTCAAAATTCATTCCTCTCATCAGTGTTCTTAAAAATAATTCCAAGAGGATCGTTGGTGATGGGGCC
Organism: Viscum album; assembly: GCA_963277665.1. Classification (NCBI taxonomy): domain Eukaryota; kingdom Viridiplantae; phylum Streptophyta; class Magnoliopsida; order Santalales; family Viscaceae; genus Viscum; species Viscum album. The sequence continues at coordinate 1,008,620,478 of OY728128.1, read as the reverse complement.
CTTCTATTTTGGTTCCAAAATTGGTCAGGTTCAGTCCTTGGCTTTCCTGGGTGCCCGATTCCCCTTATCTCTTTCAAGGAAGCATGCAGTCACCCTTTGTTCATCAAGGTAGTCCTGGATTCTGATCAGTAGGGATTTTGGGACTCTATTGCATTGAAATTGAAGCCATATAGGTGTGTATTCACTTCTTCACCATCGGGGATGTTTTCTACTCAGGCGTATCAAAAGATCTTGGCTCTGAAACTGACTCCGAACAGCTGGGATGCCCTGCTCTGGTTTAATAAAAACCCATCGAAATAAAATTTTCTTGTTTGGAGTATCAGGAAGCAAGAAGTGGCCGCTGATTCCCAGATCTAGATGGTGGGTATCTGCCTGGACTCCAAATGCCACTGTTGTAGCTGCCTGAAGGTGGAGAGATCCAACCATTTGTTTTTTGAATGTGACTGGGTTGTCGCTCTTTGGCTCTTCTTTTGGGATCTCACTGCTCTCTCTTCAGCCGATCATCATGAGGAGACATTTCTGGACAGATGGTTCATCGGGAGGGGCGGGTCGGGCATGGAGCAGATGGCGAGGTCTGTGGTTCATATTACGGGGTGCTGGAGCTCATGGCAGGCTCGGAATCAGGCCCAGTCTGTGGGAGCCTCGCCTACAGCGAGGGTCATCATCGTGCATACCTAGGTCTTGCTGGCAGATTTGGTTCATCTGTTTCTCCAATGGCATGAGTCCCCCTCGTTCGGGTGTCTTTAGGTGCGTTCCCTTACTCCGGCTATCTCCAAACCCAACACTCAATGGAGAGGGGGGCGATGGATCCGATGGAGTCCGCCGACCTCGGCTGTGAAGTTGAACTCCAATGGCTCCTGTGTATGAGGTGAAATTTGGGGAGGGGGTGTGGTCCATGATTGGGGTGGGAGTGTGTTGCTAGCATTTACGGTGTACATTAGATGGGGTATCTCGCTTCAGGTAGAGGGAAATGCGTTGTTCTCTGGTTTGCATCTGTGTCATCAGAAGAGCAATGTAATCTCCCAAGTGGAGACGAATTCTCTTATTCTTTATGGCTCTCTTATTGGTAATGTCCAGGTCCCATGGTCAATTGTGTACACAGTCAGGAGGTTTCGTGCTCTCCTGGATGGTTTTAGTGTGTTTCACACCTAGCTTCAGTGGAATCAAGTGGTGGATCACCTTGCATTTATGGCACAACCGGGTTCCAACATCACCTATCTTCCGTCCATTGGTTTCGTGAATCCTAAAGGTGTTAATCTAATCAGAAGGGACGCTCTCGGGCTACAATAGTTTTCGCCCCCCTAGGCCTGGGTGACCTTTTGGACCCAGGTGTCTGCCTGCGGCTTCCTTTGTTTTGTGTTGTTTTTCCCTTTCTTGTTTTCTGGCTACCTGGACTCTTTCTTTTGTTTATTTTCTTGAATAAAAATGTGACATTGGAAGGATTGATGGTCTCTAATCAATATTTTTTTTGGGATTAGTCTTATCCTAAGAAAGACTATAAAACATTTGGGATATAGTGATGATAATTTGTCTCACTCAAAGATGATAAGTTGGTGCATGATAATAGTGCTCAATATACCCTATGATATATCAAAATAAAAACCCAATTTGGAGACCTGATTTTTGAATATGAATTCATCATTATCTAGTAGGAAAAAACATATAATGTTATGCTCAAAAGATCTTGGATTTATAGTTATACAGAGGTACAATCATTATACAATCGTTCAATGAAAAACTCTATCAATGGAATGGTTTGATCATTATATATAGATATATCTGACATTGAAACTTGTTAAAAATAGTATCATAAGGTGGGTTTCAACAATATATAAAGAAAGAATCCAATGGAATTGGGTGATTCATAGGTTGTTGCTCCTAATTTTTTTGGGACTGCTCTTACAAACCCATAGAGCTTTCTTTATAATGATTATGTAGTGTCTATCAAATGGATAATGGAAAATTTTCTAGCTATAGAGATACATCATAGTTTAAAAACATCACCATACAATGTATGTATTTTTATAATCCTTCCAAAGGATGAATTAACATCAAGAGGTAGTCAGGTCACACCTAGGGAGATTAATTACATAGGTAATAATTCCTAGAAAAAAATTGATTGTTTTTCCATGATAATATCGATGACATAAATCCCCCACACCATATGTGGATAGAGAAAATTATGATATGATATCTCTCAAATCTCCAGATTTTAATAATTCATTTACCCTCAGAGATAGTATGGAATATAGTGAGTATCTATAATGTGCTCTAAATAATATTGTTATTGAATTAGTAATCTCAAGGTATAGGAGTGACTCATAATCCCGTAGAAATGATAGAAATATCCATGGATTATATAACACTCCTAAATAAACATTCCATGATGTTAAGACGGATTAATAAGAGGATTACCTCATAGATAGTCATCCGGTATTTTAGAATCTCTCCTCTACCACTATCAATGAGATAAAAAGGTTAAATTTGGGTGCATAAGAGGACCTAATTCATGTATTTGTTTTTTATGTTATGCCTACATAAGATCCTGAGATGAATATCTACATCTTAACATATAATATTTACAGGTTATCCTGGAATAACATAGAGATGTTGGGGTAGGATTTGAATGTGACCACCCATTAACTGGTCCTTCCATATGATCATTGATTACTAAATCAGGTAGCTATGGGAATGAATATGTGTCAGGAAACCAAGATATAATCTGATATTAATATGGTTATTACATAAAATATTAATTAGAAGCAAAAATACCTGACAGATCATTCCAACATCGTCTCCATTAAGAAAAATAATGGGTAGATTAGGGTTAGTATCAATTTTGGATATCTCAATTGAAACTAACCAAAAGGTTATTTATCAATTAGGGGTATGGAAATAATAATTAGTGAAACTTTATGCTTCTAATCCCATTTATTTTTATATGGGTACATAGGTTACAATCAACTCCATATTGACCATGAAGATGAGGAATCCACTAAATTCATAGAGACCTAATGGATCTTCTTCTACCAGGTAATTCCATTTGTTTTGAATAATCAAGGATCCACCTATCAACATGCCACGAATCATATCATTAAATCATTTGTGGGAATAAATATTTAATTCTATGTTGATTATCTGGTGGTTATTTCCTACCAATGTTGTGATCATCTTTCCAACCTACAAATCATCTTCAAAACATTATAGCATCATACCTTGAAAATGACCCCTCTATGGAAATCATCAAACTCTTATGCAATATTATGAAAATTACCCGGTATTGTGATGTTAATTCATGTAATTGAGGTCAACCCTAAGAGGGATATGTGAACCTTATAGTGCCACATCCTCAAAACCATGAATATTTTATAGGGATTCAGGGATGGCTGAACTATATTATGAATATCATAGCTAATCTAGATATAATATTCACCCCCCTTCAACGTCGATTAATAAGGTAGTTCATTATTAATAGTATGAAGGTTTTAAAGAATCCATTAAAACCCTCATAAAATATGTGTTTCACCCCTGGGTTTTAATGCCAATAATATAAGGAAAGCTTTAAATCCTATATGTGGCCACAATGAAAAACATTATTAGCCCACTTATTGAACATTACAATGACGTTGGGAAAGAAAATAGCCTCTACCATCTCAGTAGGACAATCTTAGACGTTGAGGCCTAATATTTTTATTTTTAGATGAATTTTCTTGCACTCATTTTTTAGTATAAAATATGTGACATTACTTGTAGTATCCTGATGTTTGTCTAGTCTCATAAATTGAACCGCTCAAGTACATCCTCAACCACCCTATAGTGACAGATAGTATAGACCGGTGGGTGGCTATAATATAATAGTAAGAAATCCAATTCATAACACAAAAGGAAATCAAAGAGAATATGGTAGCCGATTATCTCACAATAAATCCTTCACCAAATATCATGCTAGTGAATATTGAGCTACCAAATAAAGAGGTTTTATAAAGCCATGACACTCCCCAAAAATAGGAGATATATATCTATGTATACTCACATAGTCTTCGAGGAAAAATAATGGTTGTCTTGAAGATCAGTTTGTATATTCAATTAATTTTCTTTCTCTCATCATCCAAGGATATCCTACCATATTATTTCTTGATTTCTGAATGTTTCATCAACAAAGAGGAAATGAATTGAAGCTATTAATATAATATTAGAACTATTCTTATATATGTATATAGTCATTCTAAATGTCAAGGGATATTCAAAGCTGGTGATATATCAGATTAACGGAGAATAATCCATTAAGAATGAATATTTTCCCCATATCATTACATTTTTGAAGGGATTGATTACAAAATTCAACTTTGAGTCAATGTTGTATCATTTACCCCACATAGTAAATGATTGTGTTTATGTTTTATCCAATGTAGTCACATCCTTGGCCAACACTGAACCATAAAAAATTACATTCCTCATTACACACCAAAAGGCATTCTCTTTAATCATTATGTGTGACATTGAGGAGATCAATAACATTATCATTGCCCTGAGGTGTGATGTTCCAATATATGTTATTTGAGGAATGAGTACCATTATTGATAACCCTTAAAAGAATATACATTGATCATACTGAGCTAAAAAGAAATATAAATTATTTCATTCATAAAAATATTTTCTATATGATAAACTAAATGAATGGAATATCCTCAATAAATGAGGATTCAAAAGAATCATAGTCAAATGAAATGAAGATTGAGAGACCCTCACCATCATGTAGGAAGTCTATATAGGCTCCTACAGTGCACAAAAGTTAAGAAACATGATCTCCTACCAAATTTTATGTCATGTATGTTTCTAGAAAATTATGATACTATATTTACCATAATTCACAATTAAATTCAATGCTTATCAAATAGATATCATTTTCATCCATGATCTTATAGAGTTATTACATGTCACAAAATACTCTTTGTGATTTTTTATATGTGGAATGGATGACATGAGTCTATATCCCCCAATCAAATCTAGGTATTTTAAGTATTTACTTACTACCATCGAATTAACATCCATGTGGGTTTAGTATATACCCGTCGATGAATTTTTAATGAAGAATATCATAAATTTCAGGAACACTAAATCATCACTACATTTGGTGCCCCTATACAATATTGATGGAAAATTCCACCAAAATTATTTCTTTCTGAGTTGAATAGGATTTATCATGGTTATAACATTGAGATAAACCATTCATATCACTGTCGAGTAACTACAAATGAAAAAAATATAATATTTCTATAAGTCTCTATCAATTATAATATTTAAAATTGGGGATAATGATAATAAATCATGGCTATAAAAACTATTGAATTCCTTGTGGTCCCATCATATGACAACCTAAAAAACCACACAATAAGCCCTATATTATTTTGTTTGTAGAATACATTTAGTGATTTGTAAGGAAGTTCTCTTACCCATCCTCAAGATAGCTATCTTTTTTTGTCTCTCAAAAGATAAAAAATCAATGAATTGACTTCATGAGTCAAAATTTTTTTTTGATAAGCTGTTAGATTATTTGAAAAGATATTATTTCTATTATAATTTGATTGTGTCGGCCATCAATAATTTTTTTACTTCACTCATTCCTTATAAGAGAATGTGTATTAATTATCTAAACATTGATGATAATAGGGAAAAATCCTTCGAATCTTGAACTAATATAGTTAGGACCGGATAAAATATAAATTTTCTATTCTAATTGAGCATACTATAAATCCAAAATATATGGGGAACACGTCATACCCTCTAATAATTCAGTATTTAAAAATAAATACTTCATATAATTCTTATATTTCACCCAAGTCATTGTGGAATGACATTAAACTTCATAGAACCCAAGTCTTTTTGGAAAGACATTTAACCTTATAACAACCAATTCTAGGACAATGACTTTTAGATATATATATAACACATTTTTTTACCAAATTATGTCAAACTACAAAGTCATCATCCCCTCTACATGAATTTAAACTATATAGTAGGTTTTCATCCAATGTGACTTTGAACTGATCATATTGGATCACTCTGTATAATATTTTTCATTAATACATGAGATATTTATCCTTGTATAAGTATTTGTAAAATAATTTGATTGTTCCTCAGCTTATCAATTCCTATCTATCCCTATATAAGAGTCAAATCTATACATTGTAAATTTTCATCAAGAACTATATGTCATTATATTCCTATTAGACATGGATTAGTATAACTATATAAATCATCTATAATGTTCCCAAAAACATTTTTTGAGATACGAACACCCTCCCCTACATATAAGACATCTCTACACAATATATTTCATTTCAAGAACTATATTTAGATTGATTCCTATCTATATTGGATAGGTAGTGATGCTCATATATCTTATCCCAGATTCATATTAAAACATCATCAATATTAAATGATTTCCTCCTATGTAAGATCAAAAGTTTGATAGGGTATTAAACTACAATAACTATGATTGGATTGATTCATGTCTATACAGGATACGTTGTGGTGTGTAGAAATTTTTAATTGGGTCCAGATGGAGAGATTGAATATTTCACCACATTATATTGTTATTTGATTTGGTCACCCTTAATTTATAGTGGGCCTGTTGTTTTTCTATAACTAATATGAGTTTATATTATTTTTTATTTAAATTAGATATGTGTAAAACTAAAAACATGAAAATTTCCCCTCCTTTGTAAGATCCGGACATATGAAGTTATTTTGTCATAGTTTCCATCAATTATAGACCTATTATTAGAAAATTTACAAATACCCAATTTAAAATCCAAGTAAATGTAAGGGAAATTCATTTTTATAACTATATCTAGATTTATTACAATGAATACATGATAAATAGTTGTGTAGGTATCCTTTATCTTAAGCGTAGTTATAAATTCAAAAAAAATTAATTATTATCTTTTATATGAGCTAGATCTGTGTAGGGGGTATTTTTTGAGAAATACATGTTACATTTATTTAATTCAAAACAAGATATATAGTGACAGATGAACCTTATATCCTGACCTCATCCATAATTTCTGGGATAAAAATTCCTCTACTTATATATGAATCAAAACAATGAAGGGGTTTTCACTTTTGAAACTATGTATGGATTGATTATTATCAATACAAGAGATGTAGGAATTCCCATATTTCATATCCTTGTCCCATAAATTATTTTTGGAAAAAAATATCCACCTTTTCATATAATTCATATTCATTAAATGGATATATTTTTAAGAACAACGTGTGATTTGATTATTACTTTGGTTTTATATGTAGTAAGAACTGGAATTATTATAAGTTAAAATATAGTTTAAAAAAATTCACATTCAACTATACATAAGAAAATAACATAAAATTCACATCCTCTATGTATAATCATGATCTATGTGTGGGTAATTACAATTGAGTTATTTATTCATAAACTTACATTGAAATTTTCTTACCCATGTAAGAGTAAGATCTTAATGAGAAAAAAAATATAAGAACTGTATATGACATGATTAGTGTAAACCTAGGATATATAGTAACACCTATATTTTATATCCTATTACCAATGAGAAATTTTATTAATCTAAATATCCTCCTTTATATGAAAATTAGGTTTTAGTTGACGTTCATTCATGAACCTACCCATATGAAAAAATATATCTTTAATATCCCCCATTCTATCATTGCTCAGTTCCCCCTCGACCTATCATATAAATGTTTTTACCTATTTTTAAAAATTCATTATAATATAAAAATTTATGTAAAATCAAAAATTTCCTTTTCTCACGAGGTTAAACTTCATGATATTTAAGTCATTGTCTCAAAATTATAAACTACTTGAAATATATGTCATTTTCATAAGATGTTAAATTGAAATATGTCTAATTCCTTTCCACACAATGTTAAACTATATTACATCTATGCCTTATCCAATAATTCTAAATTTTTGAACACCTAATTCACTTTCATATGATTCTAAACTATAAGATAATTATTAAATTATTTATTATGTTAAGAGTAATAACTCCTCATCCATTATCATTCCTTGTAAATTGACAAAAATAGAAAATATTTTTCCAATTTAGGTATGTGATTACTTAATCATCTATTTGATACATGTAAAATAATAGATCAAGCTTCATGTATTAACAATATTGGGTCACCATAAACCATTTATGGAGATCAGTAACGAGTGAATCTAACATCAAGATACACCTATAATTTACTTTTCAAACATGACTATATTTGAATACTACATATGTTACCCCACTCTTACCTTTGAACCAGAGACATTTTCATATTATTTTAAAGGTCATCTATTCTTTTTATTTCATAAAACATCATAACAAAATACATCCTTTTAATATGGGCAGTATTCATCTCTTGTGTACCTATATTATTACATTACTCGTGATTTGATAACTTTAATCTATTATTTAATTCATCCAATTCCTTATGTAAAAGGGAGTAAGGGTGGTCTTTGCCTTATAAATTCTAGTTGGGTTCTTATGTCACACTTCCACTTTTCCTTAGTCCATTCAATATGGCCTTAAATTATGTGATGTTTGTTTCAGCTATGAAGACCTTAATCTGTGTGTGCATTGGTCCACCCATCATGAAATTATCATTTTTTACTTTATTTCATGCATCATATCCCTAGGTTTTTGAACCCTTGTAAATGATATACTTCCATAAACTCTATCCTTATATGTTTTAGATCAAAATACCCTAAAAATAGTAAATAAGACACAAAACCTATTAGAATAAAAATCAATAATGTAAATTATAAAAAAAATGCAAGTCTTCACTTAATAAGCATCTTCTTGTCAAAGATAGGGAAATTGTTATATTATATATTTAAGAGACATAAATCTCATAGGGCCCTAAAACCCAATGTTACTCTATTTATATCATCCTAGTGAATACATAATTTTGATAAATTATTTGTCATATCCCATGAACATGTTTATGTGTTTTGAACAAGGTGATTCAACATTTAGTGTTCCATAACCATATTTGATTAAACTTTCCCCCTTAACCAACATTACATCACAAGTGATGGAGTATGAATATACCTTTTCGGGATATTAGTAATGAATGTATCCAGGTTCATGCGACACATCTATTTTTATCCATTTATGAACAAAATTTTCCCCTACATATGTTCCCCCAATCTAGTCTTCCAACTAGAGTGTTTTTAACAAAGATTAAAAATCCCTATAATATTTTTATGCCCTGAAAACATCAAATTAGATACCATCATTTGAATTTGTTCATTTTTCATTCTTTTATACCTATCATATCTCATCATCCATGTCTAAAATTCCTTGACATATGATTTATACATTTCATAATCCAATAATTGATGTGGATTAAATATACTTTGTGTTAGGCCACCATATATTGTACTCATTCTTAGGTCCATTTTGTAGTACATCACTTGGGAACTCTATGATGGTTATATTCACATAACCTTAAGTTTTATGAATAACTGGTTCAACATTCATAACATTAAACAACATCAGGAATGAGATATGGTACACTTTATGCCTTGAACTAATAATGGGATATCTGTGAAAATGTTGAGCTTATTCTCGTTGGATGTGCACCATACATGATCTTGGATAAATTGACTATTCATAATGAAAAATTTCATAAAACTTGTCAGGTTGAAAGCCCATAAATTGCAGCCTAAGAAAAATCAACCCCCTACCCTCGAAGAATTCCTCATGTTAAGAATCTTATAAAAATTGGGAAATTAAAAAAATGAATTCAAATTCGATAAAGAACCTTATTTGGACATAAAAATGTCAACATATGCTTATAAGTCCCCAAACCATGGAATAAGTTAGACATTACCGTTTCATAGCCTAATAACCCAAATCACACATTTATATCAAACAAATCGTCATTAATTTCTAAATTTACTAACTCTTGTGTATCGTTGATGGTGTTTATAACAATTCCCATCACTGAGTGGTAACTAGGATGAATTCAACATTAATTAATGAATAAACTAACTTTAGTGTACTAATGATAGTGTCTGTACCTATACTCATCCTTCATCCATGACTTGGAATAATTTATCATCAATATCTAGATGTAATAACTCTACTGTATCAATGATATTGTGTATTCCTATACCCATACTTGAGCCACGACCTATATTAATTCATAATAAATTTCTAAATGGACTAAATCTCAAGAGTTGGTGATGGTGTCTAAGATTATACTCTTTTGAAAGACAATCCCATGATGACTTCATTATAAATTTTTAAATTGAAAAACATTATTATATAGGTGATGAGGTTTATACATATACTTATCCATGATAAACACCCTGATTGAATTCACTATCATATCTAAATTGAACAAATCTGGTGCTTTGGTGATGGTTTTTATACCAATATCCTACCATGATTCACAACTAGGAGGAGTTTGTCTAAGTTTATTATTTGAAATCAAATTTGGGATTGTATAAAAAAAAATTTGTATTAACATGTATAAATTATTTTCAATATATTGGTCAATGAGGATATTCTATTTAATAAAATTTAGACAATTAAATGAACAATGAAAGTAAAATCATTCAATTATATTTAAAAAAAGAGGGCGGAACCTCCATATTTTGAAGTACTCCCCATTTTCCCCCAACTATGGTGAGATTAAAGTTACAATTCTATGATATTATATAATCATATAACTCCCAATGATTATCCATATTTATACTAGTTTATTAGAGCATAAAATAATTTGATCTATAATTCTAGTTTCCAACAATGTAATTCATTTTAATAATTTCACTCTCACAACAACATCCATTTGAACCCTTTTAGATACATCAATAAGGATTTCTTCACACACCACTATATTCTTAATAATAATTATCATATAATTGTTGTGGGTAATTCTTATTAAATTATATCTAATTCGAATAACCCTTTAGTTTCACTAACATCACCACGTTATAGGATGTTTTATTGTGATGATTTGTGGAGGATGTCATGAATTATTTCGATTATAGATCTAGTTTTAATTCCTCCATCTTCTCCTAGTTATTGAGAACCTATTTCACCTTTTCATGGAGTGCATTATAATCATAATCATAATATTCAAGAGTGGTGATCATATACTGGAGGTGATCCAATTGGTCTTTAATCGCATCGAATGGGTCTTAAATGATCAATTTCCATATGTATTTCCACACCTATCGCCTAATTTTATTATTTTATACTACATGATTTGGATTGGAACCCAATAATAGTCTTATAATAAGGATTTATTTAGTAACTATGTCATTTATAAAAGATACTGAGTTCACACATCCTTGAACAAATTAGGTTGATCTCTATTGCACCGTAGGCTTTCCATCTATATAATACCCAAAATTAGATGGATCTTATTTGTCAAAATTATGGGATGGATCTATTTATATTAAACATATAAGTACATATAATTAGAAGAAACAAATAAAAATTTTAATCCACTTAATATTGGATACTTACTGACATTCATTATAGATGAAAATGGTTTCATTTTCATTTCCCTGACATAATTAATGATATAATTATTTTCTTATGCCACATTGTAATAATCACTATGGATAAATTCAAATACCTACACATGTTAGATAACATAATGAAATTATAATTTAATATGAGATCCCAAAAAGGAAACTAACTTTATTTCAATGATTCATAAACTCTAGAAAGATCATATGAAGAGTAAGTGGTTTTGTCTGGTGTCTCTAAGAGTTCACGTGCATGCTCTAGTTCAAATGGAATGAGATACACCATAACCGAACTGAGGACTAGGTCCAATAAAACATAAAATTTAGAGGCTACTACTTCTACTAGACCTTTATATGGAATTTATGGTTCTTTGAGTGGAATGGAATTTGGAAACTTGATATCCTATTTTATCGAGTTTGTAAAATATTGTTTTTATGCCCCTTAATTATTATTCTCTTACCTAATGTGTTTGTTTGCATTGGTTGGTGTGCTCATTTGAAAAATCACCTCGGATTGTTCCAGTTCCCCATCATCATAGTACCCACATAGTATCTCATCATAATCATAGAGACATTATGTCTTTCAAACACCAGTATGTATATCCTTATGAATTCTTGATGAGAACCAGTATCGTAAAAATTGGTCATGAAAAGTTACTAATGTAATCCATGGGACATGAATTCAAATGTGTTACTCGCACATTAACACATGATATTTTTTCATTGTTATTGACCTCCCTCACTTTATCTTTCTAAAAACTTCAATAGTAATCCCCTTGGAAAGAATAACTGCCTGAGGAAACTATGGTGGGATTTTTGTAGACACATATAGAATCAGTTTTGAATTAGTTATGACCACCTCTATATGATACATGTTATTAAGAGAGCCTTGTTCACCATCCTTCTCATTAACATGTGTCACATTCCTAACCATGATCCCAAAATGATAATATTTCAATTATGTGAGAACTGACCTAATATATTCATATTTAAACAATATATGAATGATGGATTAATATAAATTAAAAAATATGGAATATACCATTAATAGTGATTTTTTATCATACCACTTCTTCAGATGCTCATAGGCCATCATTAGTAGCCCTAGGTCAGGTGACTATTATCTATAGATCCCATCTTGTATAGTGAATTTGACCATGTAGGGAACTAATTTTAGTATCATTACCTTTAAAGTAGTCCATGACCTCATAAAGTTGTTCAGTTTCTATGATACCCTTCATATAAATTATTTTACTAAATCCCTATTTCTCTACTTACTCTTATTGGAAGATGATCTATGATTATTTAATGAATGTATGATTCCTACCATAATCCCAATGTTGAAAGACCATGGGAAATGTTATCATTATTGGTGGGACTGATGAAGAAGCTACCTCACTATTTGGAACCACATTTGATGAGGAATAAGTCCCTAAATTTATGAATTTATTCCTATACATATTTAGTGCCCATGACCCTCTTAAACCAAGTAATTTATCGGGATCATTTCCCACATTTGTGGTTGGATGTTATTCGACTCTATACCCCATTAACTAACCTCTTTAATCATAGTTTCAAGGATATATAATTTAATATCAAAATAATATCATATTGAATTTCTTTTATAAGATTTTGAAAAACCAATTCAAGAATTGGTCGATGTAATGGTCACCTAGAAATTAATATCTTCTCTTATCAGTATAACCAATAATTGATTTGTAATCAATAGATGTTTAACTTCACAAATACTATAATAGGGTGGTGGGAATTTTTTTTACACATATGAATTTATTACCAAACCAACAGGATGCATATCCATTAAAGATGAATTTTTCACCTACTTTAGTTGATAATAAAACTTCACGAATGGTCCAAAAATAATCATGATCTTCGAGAACACAATATTCATTGTAATTTTTTGGTTGGATATTTTGTTAAAATATATACCAATTGGTATAGCTAATTTAATATTTTCCTAATTTCCAAAAAATTCAGCAAGCTAGGCTTCAACCCATTGATATATTATAGAAATTGAATAAATTGTGTACTATGAATTTCTTGGGTATTGATAAATTTTTAACCACCCATGTGGTATCAACCCATACCCATTGTACCTAAAAAGGGAAAAATTATATGGGTCTTTCCCCTTATATAAAAGGATGATTTAGTGGTATATCGTGTCTTGTACGGGTATATCAAAGACAGTCGACCTACCATTAAAATGTTGTGCTTCCATTATGAAGTTAGTAACCTTGGAATTACCCTTCTCATAGGCTAGGAGAAGGTATCCACTAAGGAATATAAACAAAAAAGATTTTAGTGAGACAATATTATCAAACTAAGATATTATCTTCCACCCCCATCTATAAACGTTTCCCATTTGTAGTGCATTCTAATAACCACTATGTTCCCTGGAATTTTCAAATGAAAGAATATCCTTAGTATTATATGTCAATGGCTCATGCCTAGTAATTTTGATGAATACTATTTTTCAATTTCTACATGATATTTTGAATCATGGGAATGGGTCATATTGAAGGATCACCATTTATAAATTAAGATTATCATTATAGATAATGTGATTACTCTCATAATATTCGTAGATAAAAGGTGGTAGGAATTCCATGAACATATCTCCTATGGCTAGTTCACTGCGGATCTTCTCGATGTACCTAATATTGGTTCCCACTTCTCCATCCATTATGTAAAACATATTGGTGTCCATGATCATCCTACAAAATATGAATTACATATGGACATGGAAAAATTATTCAAGAGTCTTTGGAACCCAAGATATAAATACAATCATACCTTCTCCATCTCTACTATGAAATCCATTCATGTGTGATTTACCTTTAATGGAAAACCCAAATCATGAAAAAAATCCACCTGATCAGAGATCCCAAAAATATAGGAACCCATGCTTGGGATTTGATATGTATTTCCCCATTATTGATCGATAAAAATGAGTGTCAATTTTAGATTGATTCCCATTTCCATTGAGATGCATCAGAGTTTCTTTCAACACATGGTCGATAGAGAGATCATATTCAAATATGAAATGTATCATAGGTGATATGTTCACTTGATATGTGTGATGAGCCTTGATAGTCCATGTATTCTAGTTAACTCCACGAGGATGTGAAATTGTGGCATCATTTCAATAATTTAACATATAAAATAGTAGCCAATCCAATGTTGGTTACTTCATCATGTTCATCCCCATTAAACTCATAAGATGGGCATGAAATTACTAGATAAGATCACTCTGTTTATCCTCACCACTATTGAACACAAAATCAAAATAGGCAACAATCCCTATATATTATTTTTTTGAAGAAATATTTTAAAATGAGGGAACATTTTGTTTAAAGAGGAAATGAATAAAAATTTATTGAAATTTCATGAATACTATAAGGTCATGTAACCATGTGATCATAATGGAATCATGTGCTCAAATTTTTGCCTCAAAACTATAAGGATGTCATGTATTTTCCTAAATATAACGAAGGCCCACACTCCCATAAGTGATTAAGTGCATAAGAAATTAACATTATGATGTATCACCAGTATTATGTGATGTTGGTCACATGAACTAGTTACATGGGTTGATCAATCCCTTATATCATGCATCATAATCATGAAAAGGAATTATAGGAAAGAGTTATAAGATGTTGACACATGAGGAAGTTATGTAATAGGTTCTAAATATATGTGTTCTCTCACAATAGGTCAGATGTATAGAAAAATACATTTTACATCATATATATAATGTTTGGTATTATGTAGAACAAGGGTCAATTATATGTTCAAGGGACTATTATTATATTACGCTTCCTTAGAAATGAGGCTTTCCTTTCCATCTCTAACATTATTTCAAATGTTGGAATTTGTTGGCACCCACTAGATGATGCATAGATAAGGAATAAATGATAAGAATGGTAAAATGGGAGTCCCAGTTTAGAATTTTTACATATTAATAACATCTGTATAAGAGATATGCTTCAGGAAGAGGGATTTATGAGTGTCTTATAATGAACTCTTGATCATGAATCTATGTAGTGTGATTGTGTGACACTGATTGAGTCACATGATACTCCTTGATTCATTTCATAAAGTCTAAATATGATGTCCATTATGGATGGATAGGTTCTCGCTGCATATCGCATGACACTAAAGGTTAAATTTTTAAATTCAATGCTAACACGTAGTGGATTATTCTTTTCTGACATGTCTAAAAATGTTATCAATGTTAAAAGAATTTATCTCGCTATTGGTTACATGACAATTCAGTTTACGAACCCGAGATTAAATTTCTTCATGGATAACCACATGTTATGTGATTTTTTTAAATATATATTTTTATATAAAATGGTTGACTCATTTTTTTTCCTGTTATGTGTTGAAAATACATGTTTAGTAGTGTTATGGTTATGAGATCATGTGTGCTTGATAGGATTAAGAGACCCTTCAATTTCATTCTTAACAATAGTCATTTGATGGTCCTTAATTATAAAATATCTCTATTATACTATTACATCACATACATGGATCTATTTCTATAAAATTAGTAGAGATATTAAATCCATTTTCCTTTGAAAATCCATTGAATATTATCCATTGTGATACATAAATAAAGAATATAGGACTGTGATGAGGAGATAGAAAGAATGTGGAATGATTTTGGAGACATAATCATTTATATCCTTTCACTATGAGAATCAATGAGATACACTTAGATGGATAGTTATTCCATTAAAGAGAAAACACTTCTTAATCGCTTGATGGCAGGAATGAGGGTCGATCGCATGTCGACTAGTGTGAATGCCAAAAGTTTGGACCCTATTCAATATTGTGATAACATAATCACACCCCTATCATGTGATCATATAGTTACCATCCTCTCTCATGATCACCTAACCCCATTCTGGTTAAATGAACATTGTACCCATCCTCTATAATGTGACATCATTATATGATTTCCAAATAATTCTTCACCTACATGATCTCCTAATCAAGATCCATTTTCATTGCCAACTGACTCATATTTTCCCACAAGAAATCTAATATAATCTCAATACACCCACTTAATAAAATCATAACTCAAATTGAAATCCAATTTAGTGAGAATCCCCATCCTTTTAAGCTCATGGATCCTTACTCCCAATGAGTCTAATTATCCATACCTTTGGAATCATTTCTAGGTGTAAGAACCGATTCATATTTCATTTTTGCAGACATAGTGTGTAATACCATTCAAATATATTCTTAAACTCCCATGTAATGTTTATTACCCTTCAATATCTATTTTTTCTCACACTAATCAAGACTCTTGTGCGCTGAATGGTTTTTATTGATCATGCCATTTGAATAAATAAAATCATTTTTAATGGGAATCCTCTTTATGTGTAATCCCCAATAACAATATATTCTATTTTCTAAGGGACATATTCTAAATGAAATATCTCAGTGAAGCTACAATTCAGATATCCTTCGGAATCCATTACTATCACACAATTTAAGAAATAATTTTCCTTGACATTGTAACTACATGACTTTGATTTATATCTTCACTGTATATGCAAGAATTTTCTCCAAATATCATGTACCCATATCCAAAATTAATGTTTCGTAATATATTTCCCTAATTCATGATGTAAAAATGTGTAGCTAATATCATAGTTGTATAAAATTTAATTTCATGATAATTTCTATATTGCTTGATGTTAATCTATGTCATATGGTCGTGTGACATTACCTTAAATTATATAATTTGAAAAAAATGTAAATTGATTTATATTTTATGAGATACATAGGTGTCCTTTTATTTATTCAATCCCAACAACATCAATTCATCATTTCCATCCTCATGTTTAAATAATCTTCATTATATTACTCGTGTCCACCGATACCCATCCATGATCATAAGAGCATAGATTTAGCTTTCTCTAAAGGCATATCACCTAGAAAACCATTATTATTAATACATATTACCAATGAGGAAACAACTCCTTCAACTAGAGTTATCCGCTAAATGTATCATTATATTTCTTTTGTTATGGTATATCCCAAATAAAATTGAACCTCTTATTATTGGTAAATAGTCCTACTACCCAACCCCATAAATTATCAATGGGTAATATTCTTTCATTGGTTAACCAAAAATAGATTATCCTGTGTATTTACCACACCAACAATTACTAGTAATATTTAACTTATTCCTCCTTATATAATAATTTTAAACAATATGGATTGGCCCTTGTGATATGACCTTAAGATGTATGACTTATTTCATCTACTCGCACAAAACTACATGGGTTATGATTCCATTCATGGTCAATATTTGGAGTATCTTTCCATGGGATTGATCCCAACACCACACACATTCACCATCTCCAAGGACAATGATATACACGAGATCACCTTAATAGAATGATTTAAAAATAGAGACTCATATAATAGAATCAAAGAGTAATAATAAGATAAAGATGGAGAAATCCTAATATATATAGATGGTGTCAATGATAGAGAACCATTGATATATATATATAGATTTTTTTCATTAGAAGGATTCCCCTAATATATATTGAAATTTACATCAGAATAAACTAATGACTAATAGCTAGTGTTAGGGTAACAAACCGCATACTAGTATTTGGGAATGATTTACAAACACAATATAAATTTTAAAAGAGGCCAAGAATATTAAATAATTTCCCCAAATAGAGTATGATGAGATCAACCTCCCACTCTATCAACCAATGTAAGTTATTAAGTTTCATTATTAATAAACCTCATTGATCACATACATTTAGAAATTAAGTTTGTATCTTTTAAAAATATAAGATTTGTTGGGTGTTTTTCATTCCATGTATAAACCCCATTGGAAACCATCTAGGAAGTGATTAGTTTCATAAAATGAAAATTGTATATCCACACATAGACCTCCATGGCAATTAACCAGACCACCGATTTTTGAATCAAAATAGGGATATATTCAAAAGTAATTTTAAGAATATTTATTACATTAATAATAAGAATCATGTCCAATAATTTCACACACCAAATTGTAAATAATTCATCATATAAAACACCTAAAATATCTGTTGGTTATTAGTGAGATGGGGTGTGAATCAGTGATATTAATTTTTTAAATTATTCTAAATAGCCTTCATCATATATTAGGATGAGTGATGTTTTTTGTCCCCAAAAACTTTCAAACACCCACTGACAAAATGAGGACATAAATATCTATGGTTCAAATCTCAATGTGATAATGATATTACTTGTTGTGATAAATATTTCCTTAATACCACACTACCCACTAGAATCGACATGTTGGTACAAGTGACTATGGTATATCTTTGAAATTATCACATTCATATATCCTCATTGTTCTTTTGTGAATCAACACAAAATTTTATATCACATTTTTAAATGATAGTAAATGTTAATAAAAGATGATGTTTTTTCCACCAATATATCTAATTTGAGTTCTAAAGTCTTATGAGTTCTTATCATTCCACTTTTCTTTCATATAACTAGGATACCATATCAAGTCAAATGGGAATCATTTCATTACACCACCAATGTATATATCTTCACTGTGAATGAGGTCCTTCAAAAATTATGGTATCATAAAAATATTCTCTATGTCCCTCTTAATCTCTCTATCTTCTATAAACATCAGGTACAACTATCTTAAATTTATTCAAAACGTTATCCATGATATTCTCTATGATTTATACACCAGTTCATACAAAATATTGTTATCCTAATTTGATGTTTTTTACAGAACCACAATAATAGTATTACCTATATTTCTATATTTCTAATACATAACCTATAATAAAATAGTATATGGATATTATAATTTAAATACCTAATGACTTGGTATTCAAAATATCAGAATGCTCATTTTAATATCTGCTCATTACTGCATAGTGATATTTTAACTTTTGTGATATTATTCTTTTAAAAATGCCATCATTATTTTAAAATTTTTAATCCCATTAAATAAAATCCAACATCCATGTAGGTATATATTAATTCATAATATTATTTTATTCAATGATTCATTCAATGTTCTATAAAGAACTCTCTAAATTATTCATCTTCTTTATAACTAAATTGATTCATAATACAGTCGCATGATATTTATTTTAATGACGAAAAAGTTAAATGGTGTCATATATTTTAAAATCCATCTTTGGAATATCGATATATATTATGAAATTCATATTTCTACCAGATAATATAATTTTAAATAAGATCAATGCATTGATGTCATACACTCTGCTCAAGAGACTTACTATTCATAGTGAACACAGTTTGTAAGAAATTTCATTTTTTAAGACATTATAAGTCATACACAACGATACAATAATAATACAATGTCAAAATTAAGAAGTTTAAGACATATTATGTCCTAAAATATATATGTTTATGTCATACAGAGTCCCAAAAGTCATATTCTTAATTAATATGGAACTCCCAAAGTTATACATTCTCTTGATAAAAGCCATATATTGTCTTCAAGGCCATACAAAATCTGATGAAGTCTTAAGAATTTTTTGAAGCCATATGAAAACCTCATTCAATTTATATGTTCTAAATTGACTCATAAAAATAAAAAAAATTTATATTATCAAAGGAGCCTATTTACAGTGGATTTAAAATAATCCCCAAAAAAATAATTATTCCCCTCAAATAAATAAAAATTTTATATTGTTATTTTTAATATTATGTATACATTAAAAAATATAACACAATGAACCATATCCACATTATAATTCTTCAAAAACAATTCCAACATAATATATATACTCCAAATAAATTAATCGATATCATATCATAAAATTTTCATCCTAGTTCATCAAAAATATCCCAAACAATTAAACTAATTCCAAATAGCCCTTTGGTTCGATAATCTCCCCCTTTCGATTTCGTTTTCAACTAAATAATATGAATCTATATCAATATCATTCCACTTATAAATAAATCATAGTTAAACAATTATCATCCTATATAATAAAAGTATATGTATAAAACTAAAAAAATATGTAATAATTTATTTATTTTCATAATAATTGATTTATAATCATTCATTTTTATAGTTATTTTAATAAATTATAAATGGATAAATTTGGGTATGTACATCAATGTGTCTACAAAAATAGTTCACCATTGAAAAATTCTATTTTCATGGATTACCCATTTTAATATGTCCATCTACAAATATTCTCCCACTTAGGTGTAGCACATATTAATGGATACCCTTATAAATAGTCTCCTCCTCTTAAACAAACCATTGGATGATAATTAGAAATAAATAATATTTTTTCCAATATTTTTCCCCATTAAAAGATATCCAAATACTAGATCGTATTGTGTATTGATGTACTATAATTAAAACTTGAGAGGGGTGAGGTTAAACTCCCAAAATTAACCTTAGATTATAAAATCCATCATTAAGTAATGGATTTGTGAACACATCAATTTTCTATTTCATTTAATGAACAATTTAAAACTCTAATTAATTTTTTTTCATATTCACCATAATGTAGTGATATTTGGTGTCAATGTAAATTCTTATTGAATAAATATCATGATTTATTGTTAAAATTAACATAAAATTCTTATAACAACAAAAAATAAGGGTCAACATCAATTTTACTTTTGACCCTCTAAAAATGCTCCCATTAACATTAATTGAGTTTTATCTTGAGTTTCATAAACGTAATAAATAGTATTAGTTCCTATGTTTCATAGTTATGATTCATTGGGTGCAAAAAATCAAAAATCACTCATAAGAAGGAAAAAATACTTGATGTGGACCACTAGTCATCAACAAATACTTCCCAGTCTACATTTTTGCACCCAAAAAGATTAAGAATTACCTTGTTTTCATATATTATACTAAAACATATTTTTTATTTAATATAAATCACAATTAAAATTAAATCACTAAAAAGGTAAACTTGTAGTGCACATTATTTTGTGGAAAAAAGAGTATTAGTAAACACCAAATTTAGTCCAAAATCTACCAAGTATATTAGATAATAAATGAAATTTTAGAACAACCTTAGATAAAATGCATTTCCATTCTCCCCATTAGAATTATTTTCAACACTGAAATTGGTTTGGAATCATTATTTGAATCCACCATGTTAATAATTTTCAATATTTACCTATAATACATTTCTTGAATAATAATATTTGGATTATTCACTTGAGAAATTTTCAGTCGAATAATGTAACACCCTAACATTTAATTATATAATTATCTATAAATAAATTTTATTTATTTTAATTATTTCATTACATGTACCACTAGAATTAAACAAACATAAATTTCCTACTGAAATATTCTTATTTAATGTGATAGTTATCATCTAGTCATTGGATTGGAGGTTATTAATAGTACTAAATAAATTCTGAAAAAGTATTTTTGACACATATATCAAATGAATTCATTTGTTATCAATTGATTATAATTCAAAATAAAAACATTTCAATGAATAATAAATTTTTTAGGTAAATTTATTTTTATGTGCCCAATGCATATTTATCACATTAATATATTTTAATAACTACTAATTAATAAATCAATAAAATTTATAAATTGTATATTAAATTAAATTTCTTAACATTCCTCCTATTATCTTTAATAGGCATGATATATGAATTAATTTAGTTTTAGGATTAAATTGCATTTTTTGCCAAATGGGTTTCAATGTCTTTTGGGAACTTATTTTAAAATGGATTTATTACTCATCTAGAAATTTTATATTGAAAAATGTATTCTATATTTGTAATATATAGTGTTTATGTTTTATAAATATTTCACTTTTGTTTTTTTAATATTAATATTTACCATGGGCAATATTAATCACCTCAGTTTGGTTAAAATATGACAAATAGGGTTAAAACCTTGGGATAAGTAGTAGAAATATCCAAAAAAAACATATATTAAATTGGATATGTTACTTTATACTTTAATAATATTATAATTAATTTTGTAAAATATTCATGCCTCTTTATTTTCATAATGACCATAATAATTTTGTATGTAATGAGTAAATAAAAAATATCACTCCCTTTATTTTATTCTCACTAATATTCTTCAATAGGGATGTAGAAGAGAATATGTTCAGTTATAAATATTTTATTTAAATATTAATGTGTTTTTCATAATGGTAAATAATTTATAGTTTGTAGTGATTGAATAATTACCTTAATGCTCAGGAAACACTAACAAAGGTTTTGTTCAAGAAATTGAAAATCAAATAAATAATTTTTAAATTGTCAAATGTAAAAAAAAATTGAATGAAATATTGTGTTCATGGATTTTTTTAGAAAATATAATATATTATTGAGGTTTTAAATGTTTTTATTTAAATTATATTTTAAACTTGATATCTTTAAATTATGTCTATGTCAATAGTTCTAAAAACAAATTTAATGGTGGCTTATGTAAAAAAATAATTTATTAAGTTATTTAATAATAATAATAATATGATCATTTCCCTGTTTAATGTTATATATCCTATAATATAAACGTTTCCTTTTATTATTTAGTATTCCTTTTACAGAAAATTTCTTAACCCCTGAAGCATAAAAACATTTATAATGATGTAATCATCATAATTGTTAACGATGGAATAAAAATAAGAGATAAGGGTTAAAAATCACATAAACATGTATGAATTTTATTTTATTACATTATTTAGAATAATAATCATTATATATTCCAAATCTATCAATTTGGTTCTACTTTAACATGAAAATAAATTTATATTAATTTCATTATTTAGGTAATTCCAATTCTGATCCTCTAGTCCTTATAAATTGGAACCACCTCTTCCCTATACCTGAATGGCCTGAAGGCCTTCTTCTTTTATTTTATTATGGATAATACCCTAATTAAGTTTTGAAGGGGAACTCGTACATGACCCATGGGCCCAAGGCACAAGGCCCGACTAACCCGCAATACATGACCGGAAGGCCGAAAGGCATACCATGCCCAAAACATGACCCGTTTGCCCAACCCACTAGAACTACCCCTCCCTATATTATGCAGCATGGATCACTTTGCTCCCCACCTTGCATTGATGATCGACTAGCATTGCCTCATACAAATCTGCACAGGGCCTAGTCCTGATGGCGGATGCCATTCCCGTTCATTTTTCCAATCCGGTTAGCTCTACTTTTGGTGGATTCTATTCTTGTTTCATTGATCCTCTTGTATGGAATGCTCTGTGTGGACTGGGCTACTCCATGGTCTCTAAGTCCCGAAGGCCCTGTGTCCCAAAGGCCTTTGATGACTCGAAGGTCATTGAGACCCGTAGGCCTAAACCGGTGGCCCGAAGGCCCAAATCAGGTGAATAGTTTCGGCTACAATAATACCAAATAATAACTGCTATAGTACTGCTAAAGTATTGTTACAGTAACTAATACAGTACCCAAAAAATCTCCTCCACCCGGTTTTGAAATTTTGCCTCTTTTGATGCCAAGTAATTGCCCTTACCACTCGGGTACGGGCTCGTTGGCTCCACCTCTTCTCTATTATTCACAATGTTTTATCCTTATAGATCATACATGAACAAACATA
Organism: Viscum album; assembly: GCA_963277665.1. Classification (NCBI taxonomy): domain Eukaryota; kingdom Viridiplantae; phylum Streptophyta; class Magnoliopsida; order Santalales; family Viscaceae; genus Viscum; species Viscum album. The sequence continues at coordinate 1,008,596,332 of OY728128.1, read as the reverse complement.
ATACCATCATATATTTTATACCCATTCTATAGATATATTTTTATTCCCAAAATACCATCATTTCGATGTGTAATATTTAATCCAATTGAAGTTTCTCAATGAATATGTATAACTCTTAACCAAGTAATTTTAGTTTTATTTATTATTACAACTCATCTAAATTTTTGGTATCCATTATAAAATTTTGACTTTAACATATTAAATAAAATTATTTTATATTATGATAATGGAATAAAAATTAACTACATTTGTTATATCCTATGGGAATGAACACATCTTGCATGTGTACGTGTGGACTACCACCACCATGAAGTGATGCATTTGGTTTTTCATCACTTCTTTATATTTATGGTTATAATAATTGATTTATTGAATATATATGATTTATATAATATTATTATATTTAATTAATGGTAGAATATTATATAATTTTATTTCATTATATCCATCTAAAAGTGAAATCCTCACTCATGTATACATATAGACTAGTGTATCCATAACGAGATGTAATTCATTTATCATAATCATATGTTATGTTTTGTTATAAAATTGAATATAATTATTATATATGAAACTCATTCCATATAAATCTTTCTGAAGATTATGGAACAATAATAAATGTATAAGTACTGAGACTTTAAAATAGATATTTTTATGAAACATTATGCAACTATAACCCATAGTAATTATTTTAAAAAATAATTTTCATAAAGAAGTGATGTAATGTGATAAGTAAATCATATATGAAATGATATATATTTTTATGATTTTTTAATAGATGAATAATAAATATATATTTATTATAATTTATTTATAATATCTTTGAAGAAATATAAGTCAAGCGGGATTGATGGAAGTTTCTTTGTTTGATAATTCAATAAATATAGTAATATTAAGTACTTTTTTAGTGAACTTGATGATAATTTATGAAATATGATTTTCATGTATTTGGTATCAAAATTAAATAAAACTTTTTGGTATTTTGGTGTATATAAGTATGTTATGTATTGCTTATTCATCGAAAATAAATTAATATTTATTTATGTTATTAATGGGATGATTGAGTTGGCATCATAGTACTATATAGATATTTCTAGAGATTGTGATTACATTAATTTAATAAAAACCATAATGATTACCCTATGTATAGGATAACATACTAAATTTTTGTTGAGGTGTAGATTATGTGGTTATCCTATCCATACATCCCAGTGTGGATACTATAACTGGATAAGGTTTTTTTCTAAATGTGTCTAGGGGTAGTAACCTTGAAAAGAGTTGGTCAAGTATATATCAACCATCATTTTTGTGCACGGTGAATGGACCTTACATTATAACTATTGTTTCACTCATGTGATATATTCTTATATTAATCCACATTTCCATTATGAATCATTTTTAAGGACCCGAAAATATGATGACCATGAATGACCTAAATCAATCCTAAAGTGTCATTGGATGATGAAAGGTCTCATAATTTATTAAATCATAAGATTTATTTTTATAATAATATGATTTTTTACTATAATTACTAATTTTGATGATCATGATTATCTTTTTTGTTTTAGTATGACAATGGATATAAAATTATGATGTCAGATTTGTGATAGAAAAACTAAAATATTTAATTATTTTGTATTATGTTATTCATATGAATATATTTACACTACAAAAAGCATCTTGGAGTGTTCATTCATGTCCTCAACAACTAGATATTTTTTTGGTGCTGAAAAAAACATATGGTATAATTATCACAAAAAAAATATGTTTTCTCTCTAATTTATATTTATATGAATATCCTTTCTCAAAATCATGTGATTATCCTACTTGTTGAATTTGATGAAATTATAATCATGGATTGGATTTTTATATATAGATCCCAAATCAACTTTTTAGGAATTAAAATAAAATTTATTATTCAAAATGAACTTATGATCATATTTAAGTGTGTGGATGAATATATATGTCCAACGGAAATTAATTTCATCTTATGGGAATCTGCTCCTATAAATGATGGGTATCGATATTAGATTATTGGTGAGAAACTCAAAATTAAGTATATGCTTATTGTAAAAGGGTTTTTTTTGTTTTTACATATTAGTTTCCTAGACTTCATTTAAATTATGAATTTTAATTTTCAATATAATTCATACCTAGTGCTACATTTATTTCAAATAATCTATATAAAATATCCAATATAAAGTTACAATAATTGAAGAAGAAACACCAGGGTAATATTTATAAGGGATTTATATTACCTTGTGAATCCCCATGGGGTTAACATATAATTTATATTTGGAATGATGATATTTTAATTCATATTTTCATTGATATCACGAAATTATCAACATTTCATTTAAAAACAAGTATCCACAACATTGTACAAATAATGTTTTTATCATTTATGAGGAGAAAAATATTATTCGATGATTGATATTCGATCTAAATATCATTACATTTGATTTAAGAGGTAGTATATAACCATGAAAAACTTCTATATAAGGTATGTTTGTTATGAATTTATATTAATTCTATTGGGACTTACCAATTATCCTTATATATTCTTGGATTTAATGAATATATTATTTTAAGATTATCTTCATCAGTTTTTAGTTGTATTTAGAGATGATTTATTTATATTTTCAATGAGAGAGAAATAGTATAATTATTATTTTATAATTCTGTTAAAGACCCTGTAGAAGGAGTTTTTGTATGATAAAATTACCAATTTTAATTTTATCTTCAAAAAGTCTCATTTTTAGTCATATAATATCATGTGAGGTTATATTGATGGATCCTTCAATGCTATGAGTTATTTAACAATGTCTTAGTATAACCATAGTGACTGAGATACATATTTTTTTTGGGTTAGAAGGATACAACCCACTATTTTTGATAAATTTGTTACTTTTATCATGTTCCATAAGAATGTTGATGGGAAAGAGATCCAATTTCATCAGGATAGTCAAATGTGAATAGAATTTCATTGAACTAAAGGGAGTGTTGGTTAGTGAAATTGTTCTCACACTACCATATAGTGTATAAGGGTTTCTGATATATAGTGATGCATAAAATAAGGGACTATGATGTGTTCCTATACAGAATTACATACTGATATCATATACCTCTCACCAATTTAAAATGCACAAGAAATATTACCCAACTCACAATTTTGAGTCACAAGTTTGTATTTTTAGATTGATGATATGGATAAATTATCATTAAGGTGTACAGTGTGGAATATATATAGATCAGAAAATTGTGATGTATATATTAAAATTAAAAGAGTTTAATATGAATCATAGAAGATGATTGGAGCTGATTAAATATTATTATTGATCAATACATTACCATCTTGGGAAATTGAAAAAGTTCTTTGATGTTATGAGTCAAAAGAATCACTGTATTTTAACTATAATGAGGATTATAGGTGATTTTATACTAATGGGATTTTAGAATATATAACTTGAAATCCTATGAAAATGGGATAGATCCCATCTTTGTGAGATGAATTTTCAACTATCCATCCGTGGGATGATTAATGAGGCTGAAAGGAAGTGGTAGAACAATATAATAATGTGAGGAATGTTCCTATATTTCACCATGATAATAACGAGATGATAATTTTTAAAAATATTGTATATTTCCAATAAATACATGAATCAAATAAGTATTTATTATATTATTCTTATAGTTTGTTATTCTGTATTCATCCTAGATTTAAAAAAGTTGTATAAAGATATGAAAGAATATTTTTGGGGGTCAACATTGAAATGCATGTTTCTAATTATGTATTATCATGATTAGTATGTTAGTAGGTTAATCATGAGAGATATTATCCTAATGGTATTTTATAACTATTACCTATAAATTAATGGGAATTGGAAAACAACATCATGGGTTTTTTCATAGCACAATAAAAAATATAAAAAATGGCACAATGATATTAATAGTATTATTGATCACCATATAAAATATTCCTATTTTATCAATGTTATAAAATATTATCCCTTTATTATCTTACATAGTTATAATTTATATAAGATATAATAATGTATGTATTACCACTCTCAGTTTTTTCTGACTGGGATCTGAGGTTTACATTGAAGTGAAAAAGAGGTATTCATCCATATATGGATATGGAGTTGAATCTCAGTATTACATATAATCCTCATACATATTTTAATTCTATGAGGTATGTTCAATATCTACAAGATATAATGAGATCTATATATATGGATTTAAAAGGTGGTAGGGTTGAATACCTTCCTTTGGTGTAATTTTCCTATAACAATATGTGTCACTAGAGCTTCCAGATGACTCTTTATGAAGCCTTATATGGTTGGAAGTGAAAAAATAAAAATGTTAGTATGATGTTGTAGAAATAAATCTATTGGGATCTATTCAATCTAAGGAAATGGAAAATAATTTCTGATCCATTCAGTATCACATAAGCGCATCTCAGAGTAGATAGAAATGTTATACTGAAAATCGTTAGAGAAATATAGATTTTGTTGTTAGGTACAAGCTATTCTTAAGTATATCTCCATAGAAAAGGTTATGATATTTTGAAATAACAGAATGCTTAACCATACATAGATATTTATTTATTTGAAATTCTTGATCATATAAATACTATTTCACATCTCTTGGATCTTCATAAAAATCTATCCTAATTTCATGATGTGTTATTTGTATCTCCATTAAAAAATTACATTCCTAATACATCACATATACTAAACATAGATATCATACCACTAGTGAAATATGCCACATAAGTGAAAAAACTATTCAATATATTGTATCATGTTGAGAAATTTCATTGAAATAAGACAACACACTTGGCAATGTTTAATGGAGAAATTATAAATTCAAGGATGCTGTATGGGAACCTGATGAATTTATGTCCCATAAGTATCCTCAGTTTTCATATCAGAGTGATGTAATATTTAGGGAAAAGTACTATAAAGTGGTAAAATATAACACCCTGATATTTTTTTGACATATTTCACTTTAAATAAATTTTATTTCTACTATAGAATTCTTTATATGAAACACTGAGTTTTAAAAAACCATAAAATACTATCGAAATATTATTATTTCATGTGGATTTTATCTCTTAACCATTGGATTGGATGTTATGAATAAGATGTAATAAAATATGAATTTTTTTATATGTGTATAAAAATAATTCACAAGTCATAAATTCAATTTAAATGAAAATTAATTTATTTTAAAGTAAAAGAGATCATTTTTAAAAAATTGTTTTTATTGACACAATATGTTTTTATCAAATAAAATTATCATAATAACTATTGATAAATTAGTTCAATAAAATTTATAGATAATATATTAAATTAAATGTTTTAACATTTATCAAAAAAAATTATTGGTATTCGAATAATAATAAGTATTGTTTTATGATTAATATTCAATTTTTTTAAAAAATGTCAATCGAGTTTGGATTATATATTTTATAATGGATTTAAGGAACTTATAAAAAATTATTCACAAAATTGGATTCCATTTTTTATATAATGTTGTTTAAAATTATTAAACACGAACCTTTTAGTTTTTTCATTATAATTGATCATAAGTTGATTTAATAATTTTGTTAATTTTTTTGGTATTGATGCTCACAAACACCCAAATTTGTGAACCTAATGAAATTACTTTTATGTGAATTTTAGTAAATTATTATTCAAAGCAATATTTTCTTTTGAATTATATACAAGTAATTGGTTTTCAATGAATATTTGATAATGTGTTTGGGATGTGTTTTAATGTATTTTGGAAACACTATTCAAACCCAATGTTGATAAAGGATAATGTAAGTAATGAACCCTATGTTTGGAACAACACATATGGATCTTATACACTACATTTGAATGGAACCTTAAATTTGAGAAAAGGTAAAGTATTGATAATGAAGCATACATTTTAAAAGACGCTAATTTTGACGAAAAAAATTATAGTACATCAACCCTAATTTTATGATCAACCTTATGAATGATGTTTTGTCAGTATATTAAAGAACCCTACATTTGAATTTTCAATGACAGATTTTTAAATTCTCGATAAGATCAGTGATTTCTACAATGATCTCAATTAAAGTAAATATTATTGGAGAGTTGGTTTAGAACAGATTCCATGGCTGGTATTCAAATGACCAAATAATTACTATTCTAATTGGAAGTCATGAATCTCTTTAAAATTTTTTAATTCAAATATTCATGATTTATTATGCAATATTTAAAGAGTTGGTTTGAGATAGGTTTGTTTGATCTAATGTATAAATATCAAGGAAGAAATCGTCGAAATAGGATATGAATATATAAAAAATGTGATGTACAAACAAAGTCATCGGTCGTTGCCTTAAGAGATACAATTCGATGACCTAAATGTTTTGATCTGTAAACTCACTATCACTACAATCATTAATACTATATTTTATCACTATATATTATTCTAAAATAATAATGAATAATTTTCTAGATATACACTTTTGAGACATAAATTTTTAAATGTCTGTATTGTGTTTTCTCTATCATCTTTTGATGAAATAATACGTGATGTTGAAGAATCATTTTCTATAGTGATTTATTAAATATTTGAATATATCAATTCATTATATCTGCAACTGTGATAATTATTCTATGTCCTAAAAAAATCCAATCTTGATTTGTTTTTTGTATATTTGACTACTCATACTCAGTTGTATTTACATGTGAGCTTCTATCACTAAGATGTAGATTTGTGGTTCCACATAAATTAACTAGAATTCTCTATAAATCGTTACTATAAATGTGTTAACTAACTACACTTAGTTATATATTTTAAAGGTCATAGGAAAATATAACCTACAGAAAATTAGTAAGATTATAGATATGAGCATTGGTGGAGTGGACTGAGCTATCATTATGCCCTGATTCACTATACATCGTTGTGTTTATTTCCTTTAATTATTTCTACTGAACTATAAATTTTTAGAGAAAATGAACAGAATTATTTTTATTATGTCAGTTGCCTTGAATCTATAAATGTTTTGAAAAAAACAATTTACCCTCCCCCTTCTTTTGTCTATGTATTCATCATTGTCGTACCTTCCTAAAAATTGGTATTAGAGGCAAGTTTCTCCTAGTATATATTCTTCTTAAAAATTTACTATGTGATGTCAACCATTTACTTCATTGTAAGTGCTCTATCTCAATATTTGTATTTTTAAATACTTGAATACATTTGGCTATATTCGATACGATCAATTAATATCTAAGGTGTGGAATATTATATTTTATATCAACATGTGGTTTTATAAGCCACTATTAAATATTTACTGTCTCTAACAAGCATGAGTTAAATATTCAGATTAATAAACTCTGAAATGGATGATTCTAGAGAATATATGTTGATGATTCATGCTTCCGATTTTATTGGTGAAAATTATGGATTCTGGAAATCCCTTATTATTATGGTATATTGAATAAATATTGGAATAAGGATTTATATGAATGTATTTGAGCATTATTAAATTCTTTGGGAATTTTCGGAATATTAGAAAGATGTTCATGAAAGGGAATATGATGTCAATTCAAAATACTTTAATGTTATTGTGAGTTGATTAAAAACTAATGAATTTAATTGAGAATCTCAATGATCTACTGTAGATGATATATGGAATAACATTGTCATTTCCTATGAAGGAACTAAAAATATTAGACAATTAGGGTACACTATCATAAAATTAATGTTTTATTCATTCAATATCTATAATTATGAAAATGTCACTCAAATAAATGAAATATTGATAGGGATTGTTTCCATTTTTTTTACTATGGAAAATCTAATTTCACAATCAGAACAATAATTAAAATTACTCATACTACTACCCTTTAAGTGGAATGAAATATATTAATCTATATGCCAGTCTACACATATAAAAAAATTGACTATAAAGGAGTCGATTGGAGATCTAATGATGTATGAAGCCAAGATTCATGATTAAAAAATCATATACAACATGAAGAAGAAGATACCAAAATGATTGTGGATTAATCATATGATTAATATCATTTAGAATTTAATAAAGATTTATCATATCTTTCTAATAAATTCTAAAATCTATACAGAAAAAAATGGACTCATGAAAGAGGATATTGTGGATATAAGGAAGAAAGTCATACAAATAATTATCATCATTTACATAAATATAAAAGAAATGATAACTACAAAATTAATGGATACAAATTTTTGAATGCTACCTATAGAAATACTTTTAGTTTTCAGGATGAATGTTCTACATATTCTAAGACTAAGAATAAAAAAGTAAATGATATGTCTTACGAAGCATAATAATCAGGGGGTACAATCTTCTTACTATCAAAACTCTAATAGTGAGAAACGTTCATATGATGAATTAAATAAATATTGTTTTACGTTACAAGGAAAATATGAATCATTAAATAAAGACTATGGAAAAATTGTGATATCTTATGATATTGTTCTACTAGATAAAGAAAATTTATCAAAATTGATGATAAATTTAATATCTAACTCTTCTAAATCATCAGATTTATATGATAAATAATGTAATGAAATATTAGATAAAATCAATAATTTAAAACAGGCTTCTATTATACTGATAAAAAAAAGAAACATATTTAAATCAAATCCTATGAAAAAAATAACAAAAGAGAAATTAGAAATAGGCAGTAATGCTGAAATACAAAAACTATTAAAGAATTATTATCCCCTAGTTTAAAGAACAAAAACATATCTAGTGATAAGTGTTATTATTATGTCATTAATTTTCACAATGAAAAAGATTTCTATTTTATAGAACGCATGTTTCTTGTGTTCAAAAATTATATTGTTCAAAATAACTATTTAACATAAATAGTAGACCTACTACTCAAAATAAACAAGTTTTGATACCTTCAAAATTAATTTCTGACCATGCTGGACCCAAAATAATATGTATACCAAAAATCACTTGTATTTGATGTTTTATAGGTTACACCTCTAAGATGTATCGTTATATCTTTAAGTGGTTTATTGATGTATGTATGTTTAATTATAATCAAAATAAATAGACAACTCTAAAGTAGTTTGTTATCAAGAAATCCTCAGTACTAAATTCATTGATCTAAGAAGTACTTAATTTTAATATTTATATAATACTAGCACATTAATTGTCTTATACGGGAAAATAATGTTATTTCTCATAGTATAATAAAAGAATTCATTTCTATTTAAATTACGTTTTATTCTATGTTAATTATAATACTAATATTTTTAATTTCTCAAATATTTATGTAGAAAATACAGTATTTGTTATGAATGTTTTTATATTTTTGTTTTTAAAATCTACTATATTTTTTTCTAAAAATTTCATCTATATATAAGATCCAAAATACTCTTCTTACATAGTATGTGATGATTTTTCTGTATTTTTATGCTAAAAATTAAACATCAACTGCATAGTGTCAGAACCAAATATTTTATGTTATTATTAAAACTTTAATGTTATGAATTCATTATTTTCGAATTATATTTTTTAATGGTTTTTTGTAAAACCATACATGAAAATATGAGGTGATCAATTACATCATGTTTAAAAGATAGTAATTCATAAAAAAGGATGAAATTTAATCCTTATATTTTTTCCCTCATATGTTAAAGATTCACTTGAAATGTCTTTTTAATGAAACAAGGAATTTCAAATTCCTAAAGAATGGGACGTATCCTCTTCTCAAATATCTTAAGAAAATATTCTGTTTAAAGTTGGAAAATTAAATTAAGGATAAGTGAAGCAATAAGTTAATTTGGATAAATATAAAAATTCATGTGATGATGTATAAAATGATTCTATGCCAAAAATGGGTTTTTATTTGATACATAAAGAATATCAAAATTTAAAAGCTAGTTTGATCAACAATGAAGACCTTGAATCTATCAAGGTATAAATGATAATTTAAATGGATGTTTTCAAAAACTAAGATACTATAAAGCTATATGTTGATAAGATATAGTTTCTTCTAGCTGAACAATGTTTATATTATTCATATTAAATAAAATAATATGTTAAAAATATATTAGACAAACTATCTAGATTCTTAACATCTATATGTGATAATATTTGAAGGTTGGAAATTTCATAAGAGAAGTCCACTTCTTTCTAAACCATACTATTATTGTTTTATTTAATATCAAATTTATTATATTTAAAAAATATATTTTTTGTTAAAATATTATTAATTATTCAGTATTAGTTAGTTTTTAATTTATTTCGGGTGGTCATCTTACATGAGCATGTTTCTAATATTTAATTATCTCAAAAAAATATTATTTTTGAAAATAATAAATTTATTTTACTTATGAAAATGTTTTACTCATGCAAAATAATAAAATGTTTTATATTTGAATTCATTTAATATCGTATTGACTATAATTCAGGGGGAGTTTTAAGAAAATAATAAGTTTATTTTATTATGATACTATATTTCTTATCTAGGAGTTTATCATGAATTTAGGGATTGTTTTTTCTAAACACTCACTACACTTATATTTTATATGTTTAAAAAATGGGTTATAATTTTATAGAAGATTACATTTTGTAATTATATTGGGGAAAGTTTTATGGAATTGTGTTTATGGTTTTATATTTTTTTATTAAGTTTATATTCATTATAAACCTAACAAAGAGAAAAAAACATATAATGATTATAATGGGGGAGAGGCCTTTTATATGAAAAATGAGGGATAAGTTTTCATTTATAAATAAAATAAATTTTGTAAAATTAATGGAGGAAAATTATTATTTTTAAATATAATTTACACATTATATATGACATTGATTTTGTGACCATCAAAAAGGTGGATATTTTTGAGCTTGCGTTGATTCAACAAGTTTGTTATTTTTTTTTGTTTTGATGCCCTAAACACCCACATTTGTGTTACTAATGAATTTACTTTTAAGTGAATTTCAAAAAATTATTATTTGTTTTAGTATTCATTATGGAAATTATATATAAGTCATTGGTATACTGGGAATAATTTATAATGTGGTGGGGACACATTATAACAAATTCTAGAAACACTTTTCAGACACTATGTTGATAAAACATAGCATAAAGAATGAAGCCGAAATTTGGAAAAACGTGTATGGATATTATACCATATGATTGAATGGAAGCATACATTTGAGAAAATGGAATGTATTGAAAATAAACCCTACATTTGGAAGAAACCCTAAATTTAAGTAAAATGTATGGTACATCAACCCTACATTCATGATCAACCCAAAATTATCTATAATGACCTGAATCTGGAGCCCTTCCACTGGTTCCCCATACCCGGTTCGCCACATGAGCTCAAGCGCATTTCCCCAAACGCGAGAGGCTACTAACTAGCAGCGAGGGCCTTGGTAGGTTATTGGGGAAACTATGCCCTCATTTGGTAAGGTATACAAGGCAAGAAAAACAACAGTCAATTACAGAAGCAGTAAACAGCATAAAAACACTAAAACTAAATAGCAGAATCAATGAACAAATAATGATAATGTTAATGATGCAGCAGGTACAAGTATCTAAGGAAAGAAGCAAACACAACAACGTGCTGAAATAGAACTGAAAAACAAAGTACAAATGCAAACAGAAATTTCAGCGGTATCGCAAGCCAAAGTTCAGTCCTATGCTCTCTATCTCCAACCAACAACCATGTACCAGATGTAGAATGGCCACAATCCCTATCCACACCTGCAACCATATAACATGTTTGGTCCGAAAAGCAGGACCCAAACACGGTGTGATACTAATCCTTGTAGGCAATCACCACGAGATCTGTGACCTACTATCAGTGAGTAATATAGCAAAAGTAAATGAAATAAATGCAGCAGAGAAACAGAAATATACTAAAGTAAACAATCCTACAAATCACCATTCACATTTATTTATCAGTTCAGTACAATCATTTTGCTATCAACCAAGGAACCTAGCAACAGCTCTATACTCCCAAGGCAAGCATGTAAGCACAACAGGTAACTTAGCAGTCTACCAAAACAACAATTATACAGACCCAAGCTTGTTCTTTGTCTTGGTGGACTCGTCACAACCAACCATCAAATAAAGCACTAACTCTCTGGGTTGCTCCTACTAGCAATCCCCTCTAGTCAAGTAAACGAACAAAGGCATAGATTCTCTGGGAAGCTCTCACCGTCAATTCCCCTGTGGTCTTGCAACGAAATATATAGAGTCTCTGAGGAAGCACTTACATATAATTCCCCCTATAGTCTCACTACGTAACTAAGGACACTCTGAGGAAGAACAAAGTCCCATTCCCATAGGTCATGCGATCGATACTAATTATAACAGACTCTCTAGGGAAGCCCTAATCGTCAATTCCCCCGTTAGTATACCACACCAGGTTCACTCATCCCTGAGAAGTTTAGTCGTGCCTAAACAATGGTTAGTAGCCTAAGTAAGATCAGAAACTACTTGGATAATAGCTACAAACATCAACAAGAATATAAACAGGAGACAATTCAAGCAATCAATTCAACAGGCATACTAGCAATGTGCAAAAGGGTTGCCTCGTAGGAAAAATTGCGCCAAATGGAAATAAATAGCCAAAACAAGGGGAAACACCCATGGGGTGATCCTCAACCTTGCTAACAAGAAATTATTAATCATCCATTAACCTCAAGAATACAATCAATCTAAGGAAGATAACAAAACATGATCAAAACCCTAACCCGAGATACCCGATACATGGGTATCCGCCACTTTTGCACCAAAAACTCAAGGACATTCAACGTAGGGAAACAAACCACCTACATCGATCTTAGTAGATTTATATATGTAAACCATGATGACAGATTCCCCTTAGAATGACCTAGATCTGAGAAACCGCACAAAATGATCAACCTACGGTAACTTGAAAATGATGAGGAATCAAGAAACAAGGCTAAATAAGAATGGGGAACTCACCGCAGCGCTTCCAACACAATCGTCAGAGGCTAGAATAGAGGTCGGACGGAGGCACAGAGGCTCGGAGAAGATCCATTCGTACGGTCACTCTCGGACGAACGAAACCTGGAGAATAAGACGCTTCTCTGCGTCAGGCGCGACCCCGGTCCGTTTAATGAAAAAAAGAAAGTACATGGCGTGTACTTTTAGAGTACATGGTGTGTACTATGTCTTTTCCGTACTCTGCCGAAATCGGCCTCCACGTTACCCTAACACACTGTGTGTGTGGCCCGGACACGGCCAGCACACGGATTTGGGGGGAAAAGAGTACACGGCGTGTACTTAGAAAGTACACGGCGTGTACATCAAAAATTACCAGAAAGTTCATTTTTCCCAAAAACCCTAGAAAAAGAAAAAGCGTACCTGAAAATAAGATCCGGGTTCTTACAAACATTCCCCCTTAAAGAAATTCATCTTCGAATTTCCCCAACGTGGCAGAGAAGAAGAAACCCCGAATAGCTCCGGCCACTGCGATTGTACATTGACCTCCCTTTCCCATGTCTGGTCCTGTACTCACCCGTGCTTCCATAGCACCCGTACCAGAGGAATAGAACACCCACGGAGAACCTTCATACTGTGATCGACAATCCGAATAGGATGCTCCTCGAACGATGCATCTACTTCAAGCTCAACTTCCTCAAGCTGAAAGACGTGAGACGGGTCCGAAAAGAAACTTCATAGATGAGAGACGTGGAAGATTTCATGCATGGCCTGATACCTCTAAGGTAGCTGCAACCGATAGGCAACTGTCCTAACTCTCTTCAAGACCTCAAACGGCCTGATGTACCGCAGTGAAAGCTTACCCTTTCTCCGAATACTCTTGTGTCCCAACCTCGGTGCAACATGCAGGAAAACCTGATCACTGACCTCGAACTCCAGAGGTCGTCTCCGCTGATCCACATAAGACTTCTGTCGAGACTGTGTTGTAGCCATCCTCTTCTGAATCAGCTCTATCTACTCTGAAGTCTCTTGAACAAGACGAGGTTCCATCAAAGCTGCCTCTCCTACCTCTAGCCAGCATAAAGGTGACTGACATGGCCTACTGTACAAATCCTCGTATGGTGCCATTTGAATGGTTAGTTGAAAACTGTTGTTGTAGGAGAACTACACTATAGGAATATGCTTCTCCAATGAACTGCCAAAGTCCAGGATACAAGCTCGGAACATATCCTCAAGCACCCGGATCGTGCGCTCGGACTGGCCATCAGTATGGGGGTGGTATGCTGTACTCAAAAGTACCAGTGTACCCAAGGCCTTCTAAAGTCCCTGCCATAACTGAGAGGTAAAGCGCGCATCAGTGTCTGAAACAATGGAGTGTGGAACACCATGCAGATGAACAATATCCCAGATGTAAAGTCATATCATATCATCGACACTGAAAGTCTCTTTGATGGGAATGAAGTGAGCAACCTTTGTAAGCTTGTCGACGATGACCCACACTGCATCGTTTCCTCTTGAAAATCATGGCAAAACAGTCACGAATTCCATCACGATGTCGTTCCACTTCCACTCTGGAATGGTTAGCTGCTGTAAATGCCCTACTGGTCGCTAGTGCTCCACCTTCACCTGCTGACAGGTGGAGCATCTCATGACAAAACCAGCCATATCCCTCTTCATACCTGACCACCAGTACATGCGGTGTAAATCACGGTACATCTTGGTGACGCCAGGATAAACTGCCCAAACTGAGTAATGGAAGTCTCGCATCATCTTGTCGCATATATTTGCTGGAACCCATACGTGTCCCTAGAAATGAAAGATCTCATCCTCGCCAACGGTCCACCCGGGAAGAGGGTCCTCTCCTGACATGCTTTCCCATAGGACTAGCCCTTCTGAGTCTGCCAGCTGCCTCATTCGAACTCGGTCCAAAAGTGCAGAGGCAATAGCCATAAAAGATAGGGAAGTCTGCCCCTGCATTTCGTGCTCCTCCAAATGCATCTCTGAGAACAGAGCCATTAGTTTCCACTCACTGGTGGCCTCCTAAACTACCTGTATCTGTGTTCTCTTGCTCAGTGCATCAGCCACTGCATTGCCTTTCCCAGGCATATAAGAAAGCTCGAAATCAAAGGACTGGAGATACTCAACCCACATCCGCTGTCTCATATTCAGGTCACGCTGCGTGAAAATGTACTTGAGACTTTTTTGGTTAGTGTATACAACAAAATTGTCTCCCTGAAGGTAATGTCTCTAGAAATGTAAAGCATGAACAACCGCAGCCAACTTCAGGTCGTTCGTAGGATAATTCCTCTCATGTGGACTCAGCTGCTGAGATCCATACGCAACCACTTGATCCTCCTGCATATGCACTGCTCCAAGTACGATGCCAGATGAATCACAAAAAACTATATAGCTCTTGCCTGGATCTAGAAAAACTAGGATCGGTGTTGAAGTCAATCTACCCTTCAGCTCCTGGAAGGCTGAGTCACAGGCTTCTGACCAAAAAAACTTCACCCCCTTCTTAGTCAAGCCCGTCAACAGTGCTTCTAGGCATGAGAAGTCCTGTATAAACCGCCTATAGTAACCAGCCAGCCCCAAGAAGCTTTGTACCTCGAAGACATTCTTTGAATGCTCCCAGGTAACTACTACTCTCACCTTCTCTGGGTCTACTGATTCTCCTGTCTCTAAGATGACATGACCCAGGAAGTGAATCTCGTCTATCCAAAAGTGGAACTTCGAGAGTTTATCATAAAGATGATGCTCCCTCAGTGTACTCAAAACGATCTCAAGATGGGTTTCATGGTCGTGTCGAGTGTGAGAGTACACCAATATATCATCCACGAAGACCACGATGAAGTAATCCATGTAAGGATGGAACCCTCATTCATCAGCGCCATGAAAACTGCTGGTGCATTCATAAGACCGAACGGCATAACCGTATACTCGTAGAGACCATACCTGCTCTTGAAGGCTGTCAGAGGTATATCTTAAGGTCTAACGCACAACTGATGATAACTAAACCTCAAATTGATCTTTGAGAACACCCAATATCCTCAAATATGATCGAAGAGATCATCAATCCTTGGAAAGGGATATCGGTTCTTGACCGTCAACTGATTCAACTTCCGATAATCTACACAAAGCCTAAGGGTACCGCCTTCCTTATTCACGAACAGAACAGGAGAACCCCAAGGAGAAGTACTGGGTCTGATGAAAACCTTTGAATACAACTCCTCCAACTGCTTCATGAGCTCCTGCAACTCAGGGGTAGCCATCCTATAAGGAGGAATAGACACCGGCGCTGCTCCTGGCACGAGCTCAATCGAGAAGTCTACCTCACGCTCCGGAGGCAAACCTGAAAAGTCTTCTAGGAAGACATCTGAAAAGTGATCAACCACTGGAGGAAAATATAACTGTGAAATCCCATGGTCATCCAGATAATGACTAGCAATCTGGGTCGTAACTCCTCCTATCCCATGATGCTTGAGTCCGGATCGACTCGCCTGAACATCCCACTCACCCTTATGAAGGAAAGATTCAGGCTCCGGTGATATGAAACTCACCCTACGGAGATAACAATCAACGAATGCTTGGAAGGGAACCAACTAGTCCATACGGAGAATGACGTCATATCCAGTCATCTCCAGGACATAGAGGTCCCATAATAAACGACACCTTGCAACCTCGAGAGGGCACTTCTTGCACTGATGTATGCTAGATGTCCTTGTTCCCAAAGGCATGTCGAGAGTCAACATGTCGGCAGAAGAAAAGACACAAAGATCAAGGATTTCCCTGAAAGCAACAGAGATAAAGCTACATGAAGCACCAATATCGAAAAGGTCTAAAGATAAAACTGAGGCTACTATGATTGTACCTCGAACTGCAGTGGGTTCGGGATCCTTCTCGTCATTAATATGCTCTGCAACAAAAGTCTGGCCAGTACCGCGACCTTGTGTATCTTGAAAACCCTTAGCTCCTCATCCCTGAGCCTGAATACTGCATCCACGGCCTCTACCCTAACCTGAAAAACCTGCAGAACTTTATCCCCCAGTCTTCTGTGGAGCTGGTAATCCTGCTCCTAGACGCGGGGTCGAAACTGATCCTCCATCACTGGCTGCTGAAAGGAGAACCTTGCAGAAACACTGCAGATGACCCATCTTGCTGCAGGATCGTAACTCCACTAGGTCCCTTGAGAACATGGGCTTATTATGTCCACTCCTCCAACACTGATAACACACCACTTGGGTGCCAGAAGGGGAATCTCGTCTTCCAGATGGAATACCTCACTTCCTTGGGTCACCTCAGGTAGAGTCTCGGTGGCACTTCCTGTTGTCTGCCTGGAGGGAATCATCCTTGGATGCTGTACCACCTTGGTATACAGCTCCAGTCTCCCTCAGGTTCCCCTCCGTGATGAGTTTTTGGTTGACTATCAATGTAAGTGAAGTCAACTGAAAAAGATTCACCTGCAATCTGATCTCCGATCTGAGGCCTTCCTCAAACATCCTCTCTAGAAATAGCTCGTCATCCCCCAGGACGGGAGTGAATCGCTTCAACTCCATAAAGCAGGAGAAACACTCCATAACTGAGAGATTACCCTGTTGCAGGCTCATGAACTCCCTGGCTCTGTCAGCCCTCAACGTCGATGGGTAGAAGTAGTCATAAAACATACGCTGAAACTCATCCCAAGCCATAGCCTGTTGGCGCCCCGTATGAGAGACTATGCCCCACCACCTCTTGGTGGAGTCTCACAGCATATACGTCGCGAGCTTCACACTCATCTCTAGAGGCATTTTTAGATGCTCGAATACGGAAAACATGTCTTACAGCCATGACTCTACAGCCTGAGGTCCTCCAACCCCTGTGAAACTGGGAGGCTACTACTGGTGGAAGACCCACGTCAGTTCTTCCATAGTTGGGGCAGGATGATGAACTCCCTGGATGGTCTCTAGGAATCTCATGAAACCCTCTCTAAACTGAGTGTCGTCACCAGTGTCTGAAATCACTACAGGTTCCATGTCCGTAACGAGGGGCAGAACTACTGGCAGACCCTGATCGGTCGTATCAGGCATATGTTCACTTCCTGGTTCCTGGCGTACAATAGGAGGACGTCTCAGTGACATAGTTCTGAAAGCCCAAAACACAACTTCATTAAATACGAACACATTTTCAACAAAGGATAGTAAAATAGAATATGAGGGAAACCCCTTTAAATCTGTAAAAACATGACTACACAGTGTGTAGTACCACTAAACGGCGTGTTTCTTAAACGTTTACCCAGGGTGTGTACCTTGGCCATACATGGCCGTGTAAACAACCCGACTTCACGACGTGTTCTTAAAGTACATGGTGTGTACTGACCCTTTTCTCCCTGTCCAGTTACTCCTACACGACTTGGTCAAACATACTATCCCAGTCGAAGACTACACGGCGTGTTTGAGGCAGACACGGTGTGTACTGGACATGCCTTACATTGGCCGTGTTGTTAGAGACATGGTCAACACTACACGGCGTGTTACCTAGGTACATGGCCTGCACTTAAAGGGAAACCTCGGTCTGTGTTGTTCGTGACACGGCCGGGTACTCGGCCGATCCTTACACGGCATGTTCCGAACAAACATGGCGTGTATAGGAGAAGATGACACCAACCTGTGTTTTTCATGACACGGCTTGGTACCTGGGAAAGGATACACGGTGTGTGCATACCGAACACGGTGTGTACTAAACATGCATTAACTGGCCCATGTTGTTAGTTAAATGGTCAGGCTCCTAGTTAACCCCTACATAGCGTGTACCTAGAGTACACTACGTGTTCCTGAAAACCATTTGCAGCTCAGTTTCCCTGTCCACACGGTCAGTGACATGGTCAAAAACTACACGGCGTGTATCTATAAATTACATGCCGTGTATTCTGGGTTTTTCTAGACAGTAGCCTCAGAACTACACCGTAGCCCAGAAAACATAGAAAAAATAGGTTTAGGTACCAAATTCTGATCTGTGGGGGCCCATACTCCCCGCGAATCAAATCATGGAATCCTAACAATGCATGTAACAAGCGAACTGTATAAGAACTCATGACCCACCAAATTTTGATCCTCGAGTGCCCATAACACCTCTAAGATCAATGTTTGTCGTCTGTGATAAGAAGGCTCCAAACAAAGATACCATATCAACATAGCAGGTATTCTATCACACCATCTATCACAACATCATGCATTTTCTATCACAAATCCTATTACAACAGCATTAAATCTCTAATGCAACCTAGATAGCAGGGAAAAATGCATGGCATGTGATCTTCTAACAAGTTCCTATATGATGCATGAGATGGCATACCCTCATCTCATCAGGTTTCAACAAAATAGAACCGCAATAATATAAACAGTAACAACACAAAACAAGTGCATCACCCAACGGTGAAATCAATTAATTTGTAACATTCGCAAAACTCAAAACTTGCAATATTCGAGGTAATATGGCTTTTTCCCTGTACACAGGTTCTAGAATGCTCATTCACTGCTATTTACCATTCACCTATTCCATCCTATCCCTGTCTAATGTTGCTAAATAGTAATTCAATAGAAAGGGAAAGAACCCCTCTCATACCACTTTGTAACGACCCAAATCTGGGGCCCTTCCACTGGTGCCCCATACCCGGTTCGCCACATGACCTCAAGCACATTTCCCCAAATGCAAGAGGCTACCGACTAGCAGTGAGGGCCTTGGTATGTTATTGTAGAAAATATTCCCTCATTTAGTAAGGTATACAAGGCAGGAAAAACAACAGTCAATAGCGGAAGCAATAATCAGCATACAAACACTAAAACTAAACAGCAGAAGCAATGAACACATAATGATAATGATAATGATGCAGTAGGTACAAGTATCTAAGGAAAGCAGCAAACACAACAACATGTTAAAATACAACTGAAAAACAATGTACAAATGTTAAAAGAAACTCCAACAACATCGCAAGCCTAAGCTCGGTCCTATGCTCTCCAGCTCCAACCAGAAATCATGTACACTAAGTAGAAGGGCCCCAATCCCTATCCACACCTACAACTATATAACCTGTTTGGGCCGAAAAGCAGTACCCACACAGGGTGTGAGACTAATCCCAGTAGGCAATAACCACAAGATCAGTGCCCTACTATTAGTGAGTAATATAGAAAAAGTAAAGGAAATAAATGCAGCAGAGAAACAGAAATACACTAAAGTAAACAATCCTACAAATCTCCATTCACATTTATTTAGCAGTTTAGTACAATCATTTAGCTATCAACCATGTAACCTAGAAATATCTCTATACTCCCATGGAAAGCAAGTAAGCACAACAGGTAACTCAATAGTCTACCTAAACAGCAAGCAGTAAAAACCCAAACTAGTTCTTTTGCTGGGTAGACTCGTCACAACCAACCATCAAATGAAGAATTGACTCTCTGGGTGGCTCCTACTAAAAAACCCCTCTAGTCAAGTAAACGTACAAAGTCACAGACACTCTGCGAAGCTCTCACCGTCAATTCCCATGTGGTCCTGCAACGAAATATATAGACACTCTAAGGAAGAACATATGTCTAATTCCCCCTATAGTCTCGCTACCTAATTAAGGACACTCTGAGGAAGCATAATGTCCCATTCCCATATGTATTTTGATCGATACTAATTATAACAGACTCTCTAGGGAATCCCTAATCATCAATTCCCCCTTTAGTCTACCACACCAGGTTCACTCAGCCCTGAGTAGTTTATCCCTTCGTAAACGACGGTTAGCAGCCTAAGTAAGTTCAGCAACTACTTGGCTAATAGATACAAGCATTCATAAGCATATAAACAGTATTCAATACATGCAATCAATTCAACATGCATACTATTAATGTGAAAAAGGGTTTCCTCGTAAGAAAATCTGCGCTAAACAGCAATAAACAGCCAAAACAAGGGGAAACACCAATGGGGTGATCCTCAACCATGCTAAAAAGAAATTATTAATCATCCAATAACCTCAAGAATACAAGAAATCTAAGGCAGATAACAAAACAGGATCAAAACCCTAACTCGAGATACCTGATACATGGGTATCCAGCACTTTTGCACCAAAAACTCAAGGACATTCAACGTAGGGCAACAAACCACCTACCTCGATTCTAGTAGATCGATATATGTGATCCACGACTATAGATTCCCCTTAGAAAGACATAGATCTGAGAAAATGGACAAAACTCTCAACCTACGATAACATGAAAACGAGGAGGAATCAAGAAACAAGGCTAATGCACAATAAGGAACTCACCGCAACACATCCAACGCAATCGACGGCGGCTGGAACGGAGGTCGGACGGAGGAATGGTGGCTCGGAGAATATTTGGTCGTACGGTCACTCTCAGACGAATGAAACCTGGAGAAGAAGATGCTTCTATGCGTCAGGCGCGACCCCGGTCCGTTTAATGAAAAAAAGAAAGTACATGGTGTGTACTTTTAGAGTACACGGCTTGTACTAGGTCTTTTCCATACTCCGCCAAAATTGGAATCCACGTCACCCTTACACACCGTGTGTGTGGCCCAAACATGGCCAGCACATGACTTTGGTGGGAAAAGAGTACACAGCGTGTACTCCGAAAGTACAGAGTGTGTACTTCAAAAATTTATAGAAAGTTCGTTTTTCTCAAAAACACAAGAAAAAGGAAATGGGTACCTGAAAATAAGATCTGGGTTCTTACATTATCAACACAGTCTTTTATGTTTTATCATCATATGAAAGATCCCTATGTTTGACTATTTAATGAAAAAGTTTTAAATTTGTGATATTTGGTGTTCTTTCTGAAATGATCTCGATAGACATAAATATTGTTTATAATATATATTAAGACCAATTAAATGGATCATATTCAACAGATTAAATCATTACTATTATTACAATAAGTTATGACACTCTTTAATGCAATTGAATTCAAATATTCATTATTTATTGTCTTATATTTATTGAGTTGGTTTGACCTATAGGTTTTTGATCTACAGTATTAATATCAGTACAAACATCATTGAAATATGAGATGAATATATAAAAAATGTTATTTATATACAAATCTTTTTGTCGTTACCTTCAACGATACACATGGGAGACAAACATGGTTTCATCTGTTGACCCACTATTGTTTTTTTATTGCTACTGTATTTTATCATTAAATATTCTTCCATAAGGACAACAACTAATTTTTAATTTTATACTTTAGACACATACATGATGAAAATTAATTTTTCTTTTTTCCCAATCATCATTTGAAAAAATCATATGCATCATTGAAGATATATTTATTATTGTGCTTCAATGATGTCTTGAACACATCTGTCAATTCTATCTGTAACTGGGAAGTTTATTCTATATCCTCAAAAAAATCAATATATATTGATTGGGTGGAGTTTCAACTACTCGGATTCAATTGTAATTAAGTGTTAGTTTCTTTCATACAACTATGGATGTATTGTTCTATATAAAAGAACCAAAAGGCAATATAAAGTCTTATTGTTAAGGTGGAAACTAGCTACACTCAGTTTTGTATTTGAAAGGTATTAGAATAATATAACCTATTTAAAATCACCATGATCATGGATTAGATCATTAATGGAGTGGAATAAGGAATATTTTTCCCTAAAAATTTATACATCATTGTTTTAATTTCTTTTATTAAGTTCCACTTGTCACTCATCGTTGAGATAACCGGAAACAAACACTGCTTGGAAGGAGAGGTGTGTTGAATCTATAAATGTTTTGAAACCCATATTTGACCCCATCCCCTTAGTCCAAATTATTAATAATTATCATCTTGACATAAATATTATTAATATTTTTAGAGTTAAATATTTTTCTCTATGGCATGGGTAAAATGGTAAAAACATGATAAAACTATGCGATATGTCCATGAAATTTCCAAAAAACAAGAATTTATTTCATGTTATAGGTTATTTTAAATATTAATAATATTATGTTCAAAGTATTAGAAATATCTTCCCCCTTTCCTATGATAATGACGACAATATTATTTTATGTAACTAATAAATAAAAAATGTGATACTTTTATTTTAATAACACTAATATTTTTTATGGAGATAAAAAGTGGTTATGTTCAATTATAGAGAGTTATTTGAAATGTGAATTAAATTTTTTATTGTAATTGATTCGAATATTTTACTAATAGAATAATTACCTTAAATTCCTATCCAATTAAGAAAAAAATCATCTTCATGTAGTATAAGAAGAAAATAAATAATTTTATAAATATTATAGCTAACACAATTTTGGGTAATTTATTCCATGCCATGAATTTTTTTGAATAATATACCCTATTTTTTTAATATTTGAATTAAATATTTATCTTTATTTCTTTAATTTAAAACAATGTGAATAGTCTTGATAATAACATTAATGACATCTTATGTTTTATAATAATTTAATAAATGATTTGAAATTTATAAAAGGATAATATTTAGCCAATTTCATGAGATATGGTAAATAATATCAACCGTTTTCAACTTATGGAACAATTTTATTTTTATTGAATATTTCATGAAAAAATAGTAAAACCCTAACATATCATGGTAATATTCAAAAGGGTTAACAATGGGGTTAAATCTAAAAAAAGGGTTAAAGTATAACATAAACATGTCTAAATTTTATTATATGATAGTATATGAACTGTTCCACATCCTAGATTATAAATATATCAATTTGGTTCCACTTGAACATGAATATAATATATACTAATCTAATACTTTAGGTAATTCCAAGGGAACCTACCCCCTCACTTATAAAAGGGAACCTAATATTCTCCCGTATTCAATAAAAATTTAGCTTTTATATTAGACATTAACTACCCTAATATCATAATATATTCCATACCCATGTCATATGTCATTTTTTATTTCCAATATTCCATCCTTTAGAGTCTTAAGATGTAATAAAAAAAAGTTTTCTCCAGGAAGAGTTATAACTCTTAACCGATTTCTATCAATTTCATTTATTATTCATCCTCCTTTAAATCAATGGTATACAATCTAAAATAATGATTATAATATCTTAAATTTATTTTAATTTTATTATTATGATGGATAAACCATTATACGCATCATTTTTTACTATGGTAAAGTAAAACAATGCTCGTCTGTACGTGTGGTCTACCACTACAATGAAGCGATGCACTTTTTTCATTGCTACTTCACAGTGATGGTAATAATTATGGATTTTTTAGATATATTTTAAATTTATGATATTATTATAGTTTTATACATGTGATTTATTATTTACTATTCATTCATTCCATCCATCAAAAATTAAAAACAACACTCGTGCGTACAAACAGACTATCGTGTCCTTGAATTGATGTTGTTTATTTTTCATAACTGATTTATATAAATAGTTATAAAAGTTTATAAAATTATTAGATATGAAAAAATTACCTGAACAACATATTTTAGATTATTTAACCATTATACACTACTGGAAAAACGGCATATACCCACAGTTCTAAATCGTGGGTATAGCCCCCAAAAACTATGGGTATAGGTTATACCCACGGTTTTGGGAACCGTGGGCTGAAACGATGTTGGTATAGGTCCCAAGTCTATACCCACAGTTTTCCAAAAACCGTGGGTATAGGTGTTCTGCCACCATGTCAACGAAACATATCCAATTTCCATGGTGTCAATTCCTTTTACCCACAGTTTCAAAACCGTGGGTATAGATCCTAAAATAATGCATGCGGCAGGTTTCGATCCTGCAACCTCTTCACTACAGACACCGCATCTAACCACTACCCTAACATCACCTATAATTATATATATATATATATTGTTAAATATATTTATAAAACCCATCGGTATATAGGGAAGAACTGTGTGTATAGGATTCCCGCCAAAAAAAATGCCTTCCCACGGAAAAAATATTTTCCCGCACACACACGGGAAGCCTATACCCAGGGTTTTTCATAACCGTGGGTATATGTATTTTATCCTAGACCTATCCACATGGTTTTACCCAAAACCGTGGGAATATGTGACTTTTCAGGACCCATCCCCACAGTTTTGGAAAACCTTGGGCCATAGGGGTACCTATCCCCATGGTTTTGGGGAAAACCATGGTGATAGGAACATTTTCCAGTAGTGATAATAGTATAAGTATTGGTACTATGAACTAAAAGACGTATGAATGACAAAGCATTTATCACACAGAATCATTATTTCGTTAAATATTTTTTAATAAACGAGTTATAAGATATTATATGTAAACCATATAAGATATTGTAGATAATAATATGCTTATGTAAAATATTAATAATAATTCTATACATAATATACATGGGTTTCAAACATGTATAAAGCAAGATGAGACATAAAGTTTTGATAGATGTTTCTGCGTATGATAAATCTATAAGGATTCTATTATGATGAAACTTTTGGGAGGAATTTATGATCCATTATTAATTGATAATTTTACATATATATTCTCATAATAAAACAATCTTTTGTTGTTATTTAAGTGTATATTTTTCTAGGTATTGAATAACCACAAAAAATGAGGTAATATTTTTGTATTTTATGCTCGGGTCATCCCAAATAATGTACATCATCTCCCGAATAATTAATTTTTCAAATAACATCTTTATATACTTGAAAAAATTATAATGAACTAGATAATAATTTTGATAAAATTTATATAATCTACATAATAATTAATAATTAAAATACCTTTTTTATCTTTAATATAGATATTATTTTCCACTCTCCATTTTTTTGAAATTCTACTTCATGTAGGTTTTCATCTTAATATGCCATTCTCTTGGGAAAAAATGAGACCATATAGTAATTATTTCAAATGAAAACATAAATATCATATTTTCCAAGCAAGAAACTACATAATTATTTAATTTAAATCTCCTCTTCCAACTCACCATTGAGGAAGGATGACTTTTCATCCATTTAGAATATCTTGTATTATATTTCTTCTACAACATAAAGAAAAAATATATTGGATTAAAGCCATAAAAATGGCCAAAATATGTTATCCAATTCCACTCAATCATTATATGAATTTCCTTTATATTATTATCATTATTTTTTCAAACTAAATTAATCTTTTTATTTACATTTTTTTAAATAGCCATTTTTCCTTAATGACATAATTCCCTTTGTTCTTGGGTTCCTACTCCCTAGTGTTATTATTATATATTGGTGTAATTATTCATTTATAAAATCTACCCACTATTGATTCTATAATTATTATTCACAGTCTCTAAGATTAACATTAGAAGTAATTTATGTGAGTGTTTTTCTTCTCAATTTTTTCTTAGTTTTTACCAACTGCCTTTGATCTCCAAAGATATTTTAGAAATTCACAATCATTGTCAACCATGTGTGAGATGAATAATATTGTCACTCAACACATTAAATAGTTAATTAGTATTCCCTAACCTATATATATTCAATAGTTTCATCTATTTATAATATTTCATGATTTCATTCAACTAAAATAGAATTATCTTCACATTTTTTAACATTATTCATCACATGTGGCATTGTTATCTAAATTTTTAGACACTATTATATCAATGTTATCTTGTTGTTCAGTGATATACAAATCCATTTATAGGATATCCTTGTAAAATTTCATCGAAACATTTTTATATTTCCTGAAAATATAGAATCATAAAATCTATTTTTTATATTTTGGTTTTAGCTTAAAATAAATATTTAGTATGGTAGTAATATTTCATTAATTAAATCCATGATTTAGTGGAGAAAAAAAATTTAATGGTTTCAAAACAATATTTTTCGGAATCCATAACTGGAATATTTTTTTAATAATTAACTTGTTGGTTCCATTAATAATTTTTACCCCATGGTAATGGGCATGGTTTGTTTTGAATAGAAAATATTTCTTATTTTCTGTATTAAAAACAATATTTATTTCTCTTAAAATTATAAAAATAAATATTAGTTCGGGACCTCTTCGATTTCACTAAATCCGAAGGTGATTTATTCTAAACCAACAACATGTTAGATGACTTTTTTTTACTAAGAAATACATACGTAGTTCATTAATTTATAAATTTTTAAAAATTAAAAAACAAGGATAAATTTAAATGTTCTTATAGTAATTTAAAAAAAATTCATAAATAAAATTATCTAATTTTCATATTAAAGTCTATATTTGTGAATTTATTTAACCATCAAAAATGGGTATTGTGGATTTGATCAAAGATCTAATCAAATGAAACTATTTATATTTAAATTATGTAAAAAATTACCTAAATTACAAAATGTTCTATGGAATATAAAAGTTTTATATTCACAGATTTCATATATTTTAGATATGACAGAGGTAAATTATGAAATATGAAGGTTTCATATTTTTTATATAAATATAATGTGCCTATATTTATATGTTTAGAAATTTCCTTATAATCATTTTTATATTATGACATCTCTAAAATGTTTCAACTATAAAATGTTCGTAAATGACTAAATATTATCTTAATTTATTATGTTTTAATTTATTTAGTATATTCTACACATTATTTTATTCATGAACATAATGTTTTTATATTATATATGTTTGTATACTATATTTTCTTGCTTTAAACAACCACTAAAAAATAAATTAAAATTTATATAAGAAGTTACATGCCTGGTAATATATAATATTTATCTATATTAAACCATTACAATGATTTTGTTTTCGGTTATGATCATTATAATAATAGTTAATTATAATTTATAAATATTATATTTTTTTATATTATGGGAATTTAGGTATCCCTTGCGTACTGGTCTATGGATAGTGGGTATTTGGGCCAATCTACCAACTCTCCTAAGGGCTTAGGCTCTATCATTAAAAGTGAATACTAGTTACATATCACAACACAATTTCTCTTTTATAAATTCTTTCCAATATTATCATAAACTCTTATACTAAAATTTTTCATATACCTTATATATTGGATACATTTCGATATGTGTGAAAATAATTTTACTTTAGTTTTTGGGTATATAAAAACGATCGCGAGTTGTGTAAAGATTTATACATTAATATGTTTTAATCATATTATTTTTCATGAAGGGATTGAAAATAATAAAAAAATACATAATCATACATACATAAAGGGAATATACTTTATAATATGGTTTAATATAGTAACTCATTTAAATAATAAGTTCAAGATTTATTCTAAGGAGAATACTTTTCAATACCTTGATCATCCAAATTAGTATGTGTTTCTATTGTTTGGTACCCAAATTTTTTTATACAAGGAAATAATTTGATGGTGGATTTCCATGGACAAAACTATTAAAGCTATGAACATAGTCATCTAACCCCATGGGTATCCTATAATACCATGTTTTTCTCGCCATAACCCCATAGTGTATTACACATCAACGTCACTTACTACAATAACCACAATCCCCATAGACCTACACATGTTTGTTTAGTGTGATTTGTCCTCACCCACACATAACTAGGAAAACATCATGTGTGGTTATCAATATTAACACTAGTTTATGAAAAGAATGCATAATTGTGGAAGTATATTTTGGTAGGATCCTAAAAAAGGTACACCCAGTTAACATGGGATGTAACATTTAGTAATCTTAAGTCACACATTTATATGGGTCTTACAGTCCCCTAGCACAATTCCTTTTTTTTAAACATTATAACATAAACCTATGTTGGGCCACTACACATTAGGGTAAAAACTAGATTTGATGAAATTTTTCATTACTCAATCTCTCTAGGATATTAACTAAGTCAGTCAACTCAATGGGTACTCTATAATTCCTTGATTTCTATTTAATATAGAATAGTATATTACCCACTAGGTCACTTGTAGGACTAATGACTATACCCATAGGCCAACACATTTTCTTTTAGTGTTTTTTTTACTCACTAATGCAAATCCTTTGGAACATCCTAGGAGTTCAACCAACCTGACACAACTCCGAGCCAAGAATTGTTAAATATGGAGTTATAATTCTGTTGGATCCTAAAAATAAAGGTGAGCCTTATTAACATTCAATATAACATTTAATATTTTTTTGGTATCGCATTTCTCAGAGTTCCATAGTGATCATAATAGGATTAGATTTCAATACTTCACATGATATTTGGGTAACACTTTACTAAAAAAAATATACAGGTTTTTATACCATAGTAAATAAGTTGAGAGAACGATATGATGGTTTTTGTTTATGTGTTTTTTACTCAACAATCCAATATTCATATTTGATAAGATTCATTTCATGCTTTACCGAAAAATATAAGTAACGGGAAAAAACAAATAACCTAAATCATAGTGGAATATGGAAAATTTACCAGTAATGTATTTGATATTATATAAAATGGTCATCATTATTATATGATCTTATTTAGTAAATATACTTTTTAAATTTAAATAAAATTAAATAACTGAAAAATTATTTTATTGTAGATAAAATAGAAAATTAATAATTAATGTTTTGTTTGAGATTAATTATTAATTGGTAGAATATTAATAAACTATTATATTTTTAATGCTATAAATCCTAATAATAGTTATTAATTAAGAATAAATTTTTTTATATACATGTGATAAACCTTCTTAAGAATCAAAATGGTGAATTTATTTAGAAATTCGATCTTGATTCATATGATAAGAAGAATAATTATTCACTTGATTTCATCAGAAATATTATTTTTATTAAAAATAGGTGGATGTGATTTATTCTCCGCCTATGAACTAAAAATGATTAACTAATTTAATTACATGAAGTGGATGGGTTCTCATTTAAGTCTAGATCAAGCTATTGAAATCATTTTAAAAAAATTATAGTAATGGTTATAATAATTTATTTTGAACATTAATATGAATTAGTTTTAAAAGAAAATTAAACCGTATCATTAATATGTTCATTATTTTTGGGTTGGATAAGGGAGGTACTAACTATGTTACATTTTTTATAGTGTAAAAGGGTAAAATTTTAATCCAAAATAAAAATATAAGAGGCTTTAAAAGTTATCATGGGTCATCAAAACCTAAGGAAGTTGCATCGATGAAGAGTCAACATTTAGTATTAATATTGAAGATATTATTTTGTTGGAAGGTTATATGATACACATTTTATATTATATAATTTATTATATATAAACCAAATTTCAAAACTGATGAACATTCTAGGGTTAAAGATCGATGTTTTCATTCTAATAATGAATAAAACGGTTTCAACATCATAAAGCTAGACATAGTGAATTATGTCAAAACAAAAATGGATATAAATATATGATGTATATATATATATATATCACTTTTTCTATTATTTGATAAAAGAGATTATTTATAAAAAAATTGTCTGTTATAAAAAATTAATTATTTTTTTATACATGTGGCTTATTATTAAACAAATTCTATAAAATTTTTGAAAAAAACATATGGATAAAAATCTTTTTATATGATTAAAGAGTTTCTTTAGGTTTTTTTAAATATAAGGGAAAATTTCCCACAACCTAGTAGTGGAATATTTTAAATAATGATCTATTCATTGGAAAATAATTATCCAAAACACATAGGATACTATATGAAATCATGGTTTTAATAGATTTTTTAAATAAATCCATAAAAGTTATAAGATTTAGTTTCTAAAGTAAATGATTTTGTATTTTATAAATATATTTTGATAAAATATTATTTTTAGGAGGCTATTGGGATTTTTATTAACCATGGGAGAGTTCAATGGATAATGAATATATAATGATACTATCATGATTGTAAGTTAATGTCACATTACATCCAAAAGGTGTTTAGGATAAATTGTTAACGAGTGATCTTTATATAAGGTGTTATATTTAAATTTGGTATAATACTCTCTCAAGAGAATTTTTGAATGGAAATATTCTATAATTGTGATTATAAAATTACTAAGGGTGATAAGTACTTAAATTAACATAAGTTATCAAAATGTTAACAATTTAATTTTAATGTAATTATGTTTGAATATTTTATTTAAAGAATTTAGCATGATAATTATTAACCCTAACAAAACCATTTTTCAAAAAAATATTCATTTATAAATGTAAGAAAATTAATGAAGTTGTAAGGGATAATTTATCATGACATCATAGATATATATATATATATATAATATAAATTAAAAATTTATGTAATGTGTATAAAAACCCATAAAATTAAAAAAAAAACCCACTTTGGTGGTATGTTATATTGTATATCATATGAGTGTATATTATGTATGGTTTTGTGAATATTATTAAAGGATCATATCAATGTATAAAATGTATCATAATATATAAAGGTATTCTCTATTATATCATTCATTTATATGAGCATCATATATTACATGATGTTTAATAACAATTAACTAATTGAAGTATAATTTTGAGTTATCCACAATTGATTGCCATAATAAATTGTTATATGTTGTGATAAATAATATATATTAGTGATGGTGACCTTTAATCTAGATATATTAAATTTTCTCATGTTAAAAAAGTAATTTTTTGTATTGGATAACCCACTATTCATTCTACATGGAGTTCCATATATTATATATTTGTTATTATAGTGGAAAATGTTATATATTTATTTTCAATTACATGAGGTGGAAAACATACCTATCATGAGAACCATTATAATTTGATACATTAATTGCACTTTTCTAGTGGATAAACTAATAAAGGGGTGTTTGGGTATTTTATTTATCTTGTTATTTGTTATGGTTTAAAAATGTGATATTTTTCCTCTTCTAATATAATAATGAAATATGGCCACTAATTAAGATAAACTGAGTAT
The DNA here is from genome assembly GCA_963277665.1 of Viscum album. Lineage (NCBI taxonomy): Eukaryota > Viridiplantae > Streptophyta > Magnoliopsida > Santalales > Viscaceae > Viscum > Viscum album. Next base: position 1,008,564,552 of record OY728128.1, on the reverse strand, counting down.
GTGCATGTATATAATAAGATAAGTAACATATAATGTAATTATCTTACTACTTGTTTTATGATAGAAAAATAAAATATATATAAGATGGAAATGTTATGTGTCTCTAGTTCACTACATGATTTAAACAATGTGATTACAAGATTATAAAAATTGTGAATGATATTTTTTGAAGAAATAGAGATGAAAATTCAGATTATTAATATAAATAATGTTAATTTCTCCTATAATTTAAGTAATATTTTTTTCTAGAGTCCCTTATATACATTGTAACAAACTATACCCAATCAGCTAGGCCTGTCATCTGATATGGCATACCTTGTAAAACCCCACCCCTTCTTAAGGTATGGTATTCCATTAATTTTATATGTAACCCATTAGAATTTTTCTTCTAGAAGTGTATAATGGGGTTCATGGGGTTCTCAAATGTGTTTAGGATGATTGTTAAAAAGTGATGAGGATGTAGCAAGATACTACATTCTAATTGACTAGTCAAAACAGGTCCAGCAAATATTTGGTGGCCTATATTGTGGCACCTAAAATCTGTAGGTGGATATCATCTTCTTTGTGGGTTATACTGGCTAGTCATTTCTTCGTAAAGTGGTCAGGTATTTTAAAACAGTTTAATCTAATTTCTACACTTTTGCCATTTCATATTAGCTAATTTTTTTCCCAGTTTTGGCAGGATTCATCATCATTAGACCCACCCTTTCTCCCTCTTGGATTTTAGTGAAATTATATCAATCCTCATTTGTTTTTTCTTCTTTTTATCCCATTACAAATAACATGTTAAACATAATAATCTTTAGGATTACTTTATTTTTTTCCATTGTTGTATAAATCACTTATATCATGTTTAATGTAAATAACCAATTTTCAATGATTCTTAATGGTTTCTCTATATCATCAATTTTATCTCAAATTTGAGGTAATTTTTTTTAATTTGGAGACCATATTAGTTTGTGGTAGCTAATATGTATTATTTTACCATAAATTGTTTTTTTCATATTTAATTTTGGTTGTTGTGGTCACACCAACTCAATAGACACGTAACCATAAAATTAAATTAAATTTTTGTGTAACCTTTATGAAGTTTGGGAAACTTCCTTGGTCTTATGAATGTGTGATGTATTTGGAATGAAGGTTTTTTTAAGGCCAATAAAGTTGTGATTTCAGATATTTACTTGGGATTGGTTTATTTAAAGAGTTAGTTTTGTTGTTCCCTTGGTTTTTGAATTATTTTTAATTAGATGTGCGTTACCTAAGATAACCTCTAGGACATTGTAGTTTCCAAGGCCTTAGAGATCCTTAATGAGATTGTGTATTGAATTATATATAAAACTTGTATTAAATTTTTAAAATTATATATAATTTTAATAATCTAATGTAGTGATATTGGCATGAATTTTTGAATTGTTTAATCTTTAAATTTTGGATAATTACATATAGATGTTCTGGAATATTATGGTGAGTATATAATTCCTCAAAATGTTCCTTATATTTATAATGAATTTTATTTTATGGTCTTGAACTTCTTGGATGTATGTCTTTTTTTTGAAATTTGGTTTCAATCCCACTCTTTTTATTTATGAAAGGTTTCTTGGGTGTTTGAGGGTCATCGATAGTGTTTTGATGGTTTAGGTAATGAAATTGTTGAAAATCATTCCAAAATATACATTATGCATAGTTGGAGTATGGTTATCTAAATCGTGTGGCCTTCTAAGGAAAATCATGCTGCTTTGGAAAATGACTAGATGCATGGTTAGATAGTGGCTTTTATAGGGATTTTCATGTTTTAAAAAACTATGTGGGTAATCTCTGTAGCCTAGTAGAGTTGGGAAAATATTATGAAATTTCCATTATAGTATTTTAAGAATCTCACCTAAGATTATCTACCATTTACCCTCTTTCCAAACTAGAAATGATTCATGGTTCCCAAATCTTCCAAGAGATTGATCTCCCTCATTTATAGGCATTTGAAAGTGTCTTCAGTGGTGGATTGAATCTCCAGGTAAGTCAAATCTTCTCATTTAGTTTATTTTCTAGATTAAGGCTTCTATATTGGGAAAACATATTTTGAATCTCTAAAAAGAGTTCAGTTGAAATCTATGTTAATATTTTCTAGTAGGTTTGTATTGGGATATAAGGATATGATTTTCAGTGTGTTCATCATCAAATTAAAGGTATGTGGTCTTCAAGTTATATCCTAGGTTTTTTATGTAGATTTATCCACGTGGTGTTGTATTCATGTTTTCCCTTGAGTTTTATGTTTCTGTAATTGTGGTTTGGTAAAATGGGCATCCAAATAACAAATTTAACCCCTCATGATCTCTTTGGGATTCACTGAGGATGATATTACCTATTTAGGGTCACCCATGGGGTGCAAAGACCATTCCGAACATAGATTATGGAAAGGTTATTTTTGAAATTGTATAATTCTTAGTTGGATCCTAGGATGACCATTATGGTTGGGTAATTTGATGATTAATATTGGGAAATGATATTTTGGCCAATGATTTATAATTATAAAATGGGTTATTTGGCATAAAATGAAATTTAAAAAATGTGTTAAATGAGATTATGTCGAATGCTTGATAAATTTTGTTTGAAATTCCTAAAAGGATTAGAGCATATGAAATGGTGACCTTTTAAATGGGTAATGACATGAGATAATGGAGAATATATTAATTTATTGGAAGAAGTGAATTTATAAATAAGTTTAATGGGTTAGTGCATGATAATTATGGGGTATACCTAACAGGTTGAATATAAATAAGTGGTTGTGATATGTGAAATAAAAAATTTACTTAAAAAGAATAACCAGGAAAATTTTTGTGAAATAATAAATGGGATAAATTAATAATTTATGTTAATTGGTGAATATTGGATAATGTATGGGAATTCTTGAATATTCTTAATCAGTTAAGGCACAGGAATAATAATTGGGCTAAACAGCTCTAAAATGTAATTGGAAAAAGAGTTAATTGGTTATGGAATAATGTTATTTTCAATATTGATTATAATAGATATGAATTATATTTGTATTGGTATTTTTTGGTTGTGATATGATATGTTCGTGGTGGTATTATAGAATTAGGATCCTCCAACAGGCCGGGTTTAGATGACGTTGTAACCCCACCATGATATGTGTGGTGAATGGATATAAAACCATGTTAAAATGTCATGGGGTTTGGGATAATGGACTAAGTCTCCTCCCATAGGTCTATATAGATTGATCCAATATAATCCACCTAAAATGCATTTTCTAGGTAATGGGATGGATCTCTATTAACCTAATGGATTCATTCCACCAGGATGGAGGCTTCATAGTGAGGATAATATGTTTGTTGTGCAGTGTTTCCCCTATTGAGAGGGGGATAATTCTTATTCCCTTTTACATAGTGATTTATTCCCTTACGTCCATGTATAGTTGATTTATGTGTCTTAGCAATAGAACATATAAATATGATAGATTATGTAAAGAATATGTATAAATAGTGAATATATTAATAATAATAGAGTTGGTTAGAATACGCATTGGTAACTAACAGATACAAATTTGTTCTTTTGTTTACCTTATCTTTTATTTTATACTTTCATGTACTAGTTATTAAACTATATACTTTATAGACACCATCGGTGGGGGCATACAAGGTTTTTTACTCACACCCTAATCGAGCAGTTGATGGGTACTCGAGTAGATTTCATGGTTTCGAGCCAGGATAAGGGAAAGGTCTCTATAATTGTGAGTTGAGTTGGTCTTTGTATGTGCATGGATTAGGCTTTGGAATTAGTGTTAAGACCATTTTTTGTATTCATTTTTTATATTATTTTGGGTTTTATTCAATTTTTCATGCTTATCATAACATGACATAATTACTACTTGGTTTTGGACATATACCATTCTTGGTATTTGGTTTTTTATGCATATTTATTGGTTATTACATATTATTTCCATTGTCTCATATGTTTTCTATTGTGTATTAAGCTAGTAATAAGGTTATTGTATCCCCACATAATCTAGTATATTCTCTATGTTTATCAAAAACCTCTGGCATATAGGTAGCCTCACTTGAGGTCAACTAGTGACCTAGATTGGGGAACTAGTTTAGTGGCTTTTGGATCAGGGACATTACAATATGGTGTGTAATTCAATGGATGAGAATTGGATTCAAATAGTGGACTCATGTGATTTTTTATAGTGAATACTTCCTTAGATTCAATGAGGTTAAAATATAGGGGATCCATCATGAAATCTAGTATATCATATATAGATTAATTAATGTGAATGACATGTGGAGGAAATCCATTTGATTTGAGTAATGTCTGTACTTAATTAATTCCATGGATTAATTTCATTGATTCATGTGGGGTACCCTTGTAGAATTTCATTGGATGAGCTACGAAGATTCTAGTTGATCTTATTGGTGTGGACTGCTTCAGGTGTGAGACATGGAATCTAATTGAGATGTGCTTATAATTATCAAAGATAGTTCTTTGAGTCCAAACTAAATATACAGATTTTGTTATGTATTTGTGGAGGGAAATGATTATATTATCCATGTTTATTCTCTTTAGTAAGTTGGTTTTCATTTCGTCTAAGATGATCCTTATATAAGAATTGATCCATGAAATCCCAACCATGATCAGAGAGACCAGTTCTCACTTATTTAGGTTGGATCCACCTTGGATTTCCTCTTGAGACCCATGGCTTGTCTTGGTTCCATTTTTTTCAATATAATATGTTTATTACTATATCAAATATTTATTACAATTTTTTATTAATTAAACTTATAGAAAATAAATTCAATAGACAAAATCGATTGTGACTTGTTGCGTTATACACACACATTCTTTATCCCATCATTTGGTACCAAGATATATTCCTTGTATGGAGGTCTAGACAAATTATATAGAGAACCTAGTGATGTTTTATTATATGGTTACATTGGATTTGGGATGTAGGTAGTTTGGATAATGACTTCAAAAATCCGAAGTTATATTGTAATTCATTATTTTTCAATTTTAAAATTTTAGGGTGGTTATACATTCTTTTTCTCATATGTGTGTCGTTATTTTATTTTTGTATAATTATTACAATATTTCCAAGGATGTGACTTAGTATATTTAACCTATATTTTATTTTTTTGGATGTAATTTTACATAATGATTCCATTATTTTCCGTATTTTGGTCTCTAAACCCACTAGTTGGATCCTTTACATTATAAAGATTTGAACTTGAGGCCATATGGCATAGCGACACAGGGAACTGGTTCAATGGAATCTGATTTGTGGAATTATAAAATGGTATCAAAGCCTCTTTTTTTAGAAAATATATTTTTTCATGGTTGTTAATAGGTTTGTTGTGTTGGGACTTAGTAATGATCTTGAGACTAGTAATTTCAAACACAAATATGTTGGAAAATCCATGGTCATAGGGATTATAATTATTATTCTTACCTTATGATTTTATGGTTAATGGATTTCCACCTTGAGTGGTGCACATGGGTGTAATGTTATTGATTCATAATATTTTCACTCTTTTTATTTATGGAATGAGGTTGTGTGTTTTCATTAATTATGTTAAGAACATTGGATTTTTACATCATTTATATGTTTCGTGTGATTAACAGCTTCTTTGAATTCACATATGATGCATTTTTTCTTCTATTTATTTCTTGTATCTTCTAGTGATTTATATATGCGTATGTATTTAAATAATTAGTAGTGGGTTTTTATTTAATGTGATTGCATCCATTTATATGGGTTTTCCATGTATAATTTTATGGTGGAATTCTACTTGTAAAACTCCTTGGGTGGCCCCTTTTAAACTTTGAATAGATATATATGAATGTATAAAGTGCTATTTTTTGTTAAATTATGTTCAAATAAGAAAATTATAAGGAATTTTCCTGTATATACTATGAATGAAATTTTATCTAACCAAACCAGAATTGTGATATATAGATAAGTGAGTAATGGTTAAAATATGGAATCTTGTTGAATAATGAAAATATATACAATGTGAATCCAATAGGAACAATGGTAAATAGATTTAAAGAGTGAATGAGGTATATAGTTAAAAATGATGGAACTCTATTTAACCAATCACTAAATGTCCAAATGTCTGAAATTATAATGTATGAACATTGAATCAAATGTGATTCCTGTTAAATTGGGTTCTAATAAAAACATAATGGTTTTTTTCTCTAAAATGAATGTTTGATACTTCATATAACTGCCTCATTATGAGGGAATTTGAAATATTAAGGGAACTATAAAATGATAAATAAATAAATTTATCTGATATTTGATAATCAATCAAATTTCAATGATGTATTTATCTAAATAAAATAAATGTATACAAATTATCAGTTTTTTTCTCTGAAAGCTTGTGAATGGAATCATATTTACCAATACCTAGTGGTATGAGATAAGAAAAGTGAACTTAATAATGTAAATGTATGTAAATTTTTTTATTTCTTTGGGTTGTAAATGGGACTCATGGAGACTCCCATGATATAACTATGTGTGATGGACATTGACCCTATTTATGGGAAGCTTAGTCTAGAGAGTGAGACTAGGTTTTTAATCCTTTATTATATATGTTTAGCTATGTATATGTGTGATATAATTGAGTCTAGTGGTTAATTTTGGCATGATAATATTCATATGGTTTTGACACATGTATATGGATATTTCCTGATATCAAAAACTTGACATATTCTGGAGTTCATTTGTGGTGGAAGGACCTAGTAACCCCTAGAAGTAACCTTATTTACTAGTGATTCTATAGTTAATAATTTTTATGGGTGACCTATGAGTATGATTACCCCATTCATATCTGTTGATATATAAGTAAATCATGATTTGATTATTTGAATTATGGTATTGAGGAATGGGTGGTGCTGCCAAGTATGAGGTTTTTGAAAATTTATGTTCCATGGGGTTTTTGAGGTACCGGACATAATTTTCTAATAACCATAGTTCTAAGAATGATAATTGAGATAAGGATAATTTAGATTCCAAGATGATTATCTTCTATTGGGAATTTAAGAGACTTTTCAATAGTGAACTATTATGCAAAGGTCCAATATTAGTAAAGCATTGTGAAAAAATATAGGTTAGAATTGACGCACAGTAAGTTCTTGGAGGTATTTTATTAAAGTGAGAAGATACCATTAAAATTATTAGTTCATTAAAGATATTTTTTCAATGATCTGTTGGTTTGAGTGTATGATTACCTATGGGTGAGGATACCCTTATAAGTGTTTGATTACGTCTTGGGGTTACAATATATTATAGGTTTTGGGGAACACTGAGTGCTAGTAATCATAGTGTCTAGGCTAGATTAAAGGGGTTTATATTAGTGTGGATATTATCCTTGTCATTTTTATATATGTTGTGGTATATTGTGGGGGTGTTAATAACCCTAGAATGGAATGATTCCTAAGTTTTTGGTGTTCTTGGGGTGAGTTATGTCTTGGTTGGATGCTTGACATGGCATGTGAGCAGGTCTCTATAATGTGAAACTCAATAAATTGGGAGTTGATGGTTGAATGTATTCAAAATGGATCATGAAACCCCAATTTTTTTAAAAAAATGGGATGGAACGTTAATGGTTGACTAATGTGGTTACTTTTATGTGATGTGTACATTGGGATAATGAGTGATCACCCATTTTCTTTTTTATATGGTGTATGTTGGTTATGTGTGAGTTCTGATTGGTGTAGAAATATGGTGAGGAATTCCATGTTTGTATCCATAGTGAATTGTTTTTGTAATATAGTATCCTAGGAAATACTATGATGGTGTTATTGTGTTGTGTGTATGTTCATGACTTCTTGGTAGAGAGTCATGGAACCATATTTGTTTTGATTGGAATGTTCCTATCAATGTGAAGGGATCATGAAATTGTTGATTGTATTAAGAATGTTTGAATGGGGATTTTGAGGTGAATTGAGATTACTCCATTGAGATTATACTAATTACATGATGGATTGAGGTGTGATAACACCATCAATAATAGTTAATCCTAATTGATATATCAGGGGTAGATGATGTGAGTGAGCATGGGTCAATGGAAGTGGAAACAATGTGTATGTTTACACCTATTGGGGACTATTTACAAGTGTATTATAGGTAAATTCTTATGGTGGGCAGTGAATCATAGGTCAATTGTGGGTGTGAACCACAAAGTTACTAATGTTTTTCTGAAATTCATGGATGGAATTATTATATGTTAAAGATTTTTAGTGACAGATCAATCATGTATGGTGAATGATTTTAGTGGGTTGGACATGTTTGGCCATTTATTTCTGTCAATCATGGGGAATGGCCCATGGTGATCTTGATTTTTATTCCTTACATTATGTTAAAGACACTCCTATGGCAGGGTGCATCAAATATGTCATCGACAGTTCGACCCTCATCTAGGGTGTATTCATTATGGTGAGACTGGCCATTGGGTTGGTGGATTTGAATTATATGTGTCCCTTAGAGGATTTTAAAAGAAAAATACAATGTGTTTTGGAAAAAATTATGATTATATATATTGGCTCATGGTATCTGTGTAATAGTATGAGGGTGAATCTGATCAATGGGGTGTTGATGCTCATGATAGAATATAATAATGAGATTTGTTTGTTAGTGATTCAACTATCCAATTTCACTAAATTTTGTGGTTAAACATTTTAAATATTTTTTCAATGATCATGGAATACCTATGGGATATAAGGGATCATGATTTGGTAATTTTTTGATATGTAAGTGGGTACAATTGAGCATTAAGAATTGTCAACTCCCATAGGCCCATTTATTAATTTTATTTGTAAATATAAATGGTTAGTTAGAATCCACATAAGGTACATCTTTTTCAATATGATGGGAGTGGTCGAGTATCTAACTAGGCATACCAGGAAAATTGGTGTTCTTGGACCCTATGAATTGGGGTAATAAAACTCCATAGTTTTTTTAGGATTTATAATATGGATTTGTACTATCTTTTAACTCATTTCTTGTATTTGGTTTCACATGTTGGAAAAATGTAAATATAGTCATGGAAATATATTTTTTGAGTGAAATACCTCAATGGAAGGCCCATGATGGGATGATATGTGTGATTTATGTGATAGTGGATAAGGTCATGAACTATATAGTGACCTTTTTGGACCAAGTGTTTAGATATGATTTTGTGAAGTCCAATAAGCTAGATACCCATAGGGGTGGTGAATCAGTGTATGAAGAATTAAAAAAACTACTACTTTTGATCTTGTTTTTTTATAAAAATTCTCTTCTCTATCTCATTCCTGTTACAAAGTATAAAATAATCTTCAAGGACAAACATGACACAGAAATTGTACTTGTTTTACCGTCACTGGTCTACGTACATGGAGCATACACCGACGATGTGTCGATGTACCAAATCCCCTATAAGCACACTGTTATTTACATGTTTGAAGTGAAAACATTTTCCCTCCAGGTTTACAACCACTCATAATTTGAGAACACAATACTCTCTCAACTGATTGAGATCACTACTTCTTCAGAAGATCCACTCATAGATTATAGACCAATAGGTCTCTTCATTATCAGAAATGAATGCATCCTCCACATTATGTAGATTCCCTATTGAAGTCCAATTTTCACCCACTGATAAATACCCCTTTCCCATTGATCACTAGGAAACAAATTTAGGAAATACCTTTACAAAACACCTATCTTTTTAAAGATCTCAATTTTGAGAAACTCAAACAAGACCTCTCAAATTCCCTACCTCATCACAATGCACACACCTTCATAGAGCTCGCTGCCTCACAGAGCACTCTACATTGCTAATCTCAGACCTTCGCAAAGCTCAAGCCTTCATAGAGCATAGTCCATCATAGAACTCAAGTAATCCCAATAAGAATTCCTTTGTGAATCTCACTGAGCCAATGTAGAACACTCCACTTTAACAGAGCTAGATTAGCCATTGCGGAGATCCTTTATTTCACAAATCCAACTAACTTTGTGAACCTCTTTCATGATTTGAGAGAAAGAAATTTTTCAGGTGAAACACTATACTTATCTCTAGGGGGTCGAGGACTATTTATTGGTGATTCCACCAACTCGAGAACCTTCCGTGCAATGTCAGCGCCACATCAACTCAAATCGAAAAGTTCCGAAATTTCTCCAAAATATTCTATATATATCAAGTCACCAAGGAAATATTTTGATCGTGGATCTCTTCATAATTTCATATCATTCTATCAATTCCTTTGTGACATTGCCACAAATCTCCATAGAATTTCTCTTCACCTTTTTCATTTGAAAAACTCATCACAATTGCGAAGTAAATCGTCAACATCCCTCATGTCTTACAGAATCCACATAATAAATCCCATCATTGCGATACTCAAGAATTTTCCATATTATGATGAGATCTTCAAGGAATTCCACATTTCGTGATTCTAACCAAATCCAAAATTTTGGACCACAAAAAAATTGTAAAACACTGGAAAATGGAAACATCTTGTATCTGTTCATTTATACTGCCTCCAGATCTTCACTTCCCTTGTCAAGTTTCATTGTAAGCATGAATTGTCAACAAATTCACTAGAACGTGAAAATTTACCATGGAAACATGCATTGTCAACAAACACAACGAACCCAAAAATGTTGTAATGTTACATTGATGGATTTTTCCCCATAAGCATTGACAATGTAAGGAAATTGGTTGTGTTGAAAATCACTATATTAATAGATCTTGGTGCAAGGTTCAGGTTGTTGACTAGATCATTTAACTCAATAGAGGATTGGTAACACCAGTGTATCTAATGATGTTTTTCATACAATATTATTATTATATAATAGTAATAACTATATCCTATTGCGGGTTAACACTGTAGAAATGTTGAATGGTTAGTGCCCATTTTGAGTAGTTTTCATTGAACATTAGGTGTACAAGGTTGTTGGATCCATCTTGTTGATGTCTGGGTTTTATGAATAACACACAAGTGTGGGTATCAATTGTGAGGGAATGATGATTTTTTGTGATTAATGAGAATTAATTTAGTTAGGAGTTTGTGTTCGAATGATAGGATCATGAATAATTATTACGGTGTAGGCTATTGGATAACCAATAGTATGGAACTTCGGTTTTTTAGGATGACATGTAAATGTGAATTTTGAGGAACTAATTCATATTATAAAAGTCTAAAAAGTTATACTATTTTCTAAAAATGTTGTATCCATGTGGAAACTGTATTCTTTAAACTGGTGGCTCTAATTAGTAAAATGTATATTTTTTTAATCAAGGTCTGAGAGTGTATCTTGGGGATGAGTTATTGTATGGTGGAATGTCTATAAAACAACACCCATTATTTGAGTAAAAAACCCTTTAATTTTTGATTGATACACTATTGTTTGTCCTTAAATATGTATTTGATGCGGTTTATGAGGTATTGGGCGTGTTTTAGAAGCTTGGGAGTAAGATTTGAGATTACATCAAGAATCTACCCTACCACCGACTAGCTGGTACAGGTCCATCGACTTACTGATGTCTTGGATAGTGGAAACTAAAATCTAAAGGTGGCTACTTCCTTTCCAATGAGATCCAAGTATTAATTTTAAATGAGTAAAAAAGTTCATTTTACAATTCTCCTCCCACTCTTCTCCACCTGATTTTTATCAAGTTGTGACACCCTGGGATACCTCCTCTCTCTCTATTAGATTTTTGTGAACGTACATCAATCCTCTTTAATTTTTTATTACTTTTATGAAGTTATAAATATAATGGAATGTATGACACTCATCTAGATTCCTTTCAGGTTTTTCCTTATAGTCTAAATCTCATCGGACTTGTTTAACATAAATTATATATATTTATGGATTTTGTTTGTTTTATATAAATATATGAGTTTTTATAAAATTAGTGACCAACACAATATAATTTGATCCCAATAAGGTTGAGGAGGTGTTATATATTCATTTTCCATAAATTCATACCATTGAACTGAATTTTGGTTGATACCGTCATGTTGATTCATTGGATGTTTGACCAAAAAATTAAAATAAAATTGGGAACAACCTTTTTGATTTCATAGAATCTCACATGGGCATAGAAAAGATTATTTTCTTTTGGTAGAAAATTTTCAATGCCTCTCTAGTGGTTTTTTTATCTTGATATTTAGAATTTCATGATTTTAAATGGTATTTTATAGCTTCCCTGGACAATTTAATGTTTTTTGTGGTATGTTGGTTTCCTAAGATGAACCCTAGGACATGATTGTTTTCCTAGACTTGGAAATCTTTAATTAAAGTGTAAATTTAATTATGTATAAAATTTATCTTAAAGAGTTAAAATCTTATATATGTAAAATGAACCATATTTTTTATCATGGTTAGAATTTTTGAATTTTTTTATTTTTAAATTTAGGATATTGACTTGTTGAAATTCCTGGAAATGATAGAAAGTATAAAATACATTTTAATTTTCCCTAGATTTATTATAAATTTTATATTATATAGTTTCATGGGAGAGACATGGATTTCATTAAAGGACATAATTGTATATCACATGTGACAAATTAGTTGGTTTAAATAATGTAAAACTATAAGGAATTATTTTTGGGAACCAGTGGATTCTACATAGATTCATTTCCAAAAATTTCATATCTTGGTTTCCCTAGATTCATCTAATGTATGCCCATAATAAATGATACAAACTAATGTCATGGATACTTGAGAAGTTCCCTTATTGAATGTTGTGGGATGATATCCTCAGATTTCTCTCAAACTTACTGGAGTAGAATTATGTGGTCCGGAGAAATTGATTCTATTTGAGCCCAACATTTTAGTTTCAAGGATTCTTTCTAATTTTAATTCCTAACGAATAGATTTAATTAGTAATTTCTATAAGGTAATTCCCATATGTTCCATGTGGATACATCCAGGTAAATTTGTTTTGGTTTCCTTAGTGGTACACCTTGGAACAAAATTAAGACATGATATCCCCATTGCGATCATAGATATAGTCATTGGCCCATGAAAGTAGGTATAGCTATTATTATCTCCTTAAGACCTAATGATCAACTTGGTTATCTTGTTTTTTATAACTTATTCTTATTACTTATTCACTTATTTATTGCTCACTATTATGTTTTACACTGGCATACTAGAATTTCATTAGAAACCATTGGTGGTGGCCTATCGAGTTTTACTCAAACAATATTTGGGCCATCATTTGATAAACTATAATATTTTATTGTTGTAGGTCTGAATAAGAGAATGTTACTTACTAAAAATGCTTGATTGTATGGCTAGGATGGATTTTGGAAGCTGGGAGATGGGAAAGATATTTTGAATTCTAGTGATATTTTTTCTTTTATTACATTTTTTTACCATTTCTGGATTTTTTTACGTTACTAGACATATATTTATGCTATGCATATAGGTTTATAGAACCATTTTGAAATTAAAAGGGATGTGACATTATATTATTAACCAATAGTTTATTTATCTGGATTTTATTCTATATTATATATCCATTTATTTTAATTGTTTTGATCTCTAGATAGAGGTTATAGTATCCCCACAAAACCACCTATAGATCGTCATTATCAATTGGAATCATGCAGCATACGAGGAGGAATGCTTGAGGCCATGCAGTGCCCTAGATAAGGGCACCTATTTAGTGGAATCTTATTCAGATCATTTCATTCCGTAATGATCAATGAATGTTCTAAATTTATATGGGACATATAAAAAATCATGGGAATAAATATAAAAAAATTTGGAAATGTTTCACCATTAAAATACAAAAACCATAAATTAACACACAAAAATCATCCAATTAATACAGATAAAATATTAGTCAATATCTATATAAAAAATAAATAAAAATACAGTCATGTTTCAAGAGGAAAATAAAAAATATCCTACAATGTATCTAAGGATGAAAAATACTTTATAGGAGCCACAACTATCTATAACCTATGTTCACGTCCACTATCACATCATGAAGGAATGATAAGTATCAGAAAGATCCAACAAACAACGTATAACCATTTATTTTATCTATATTTTATTAAACTAAATATATATCAACTCTAATTTAAAATTAAGTTTTTCATTCACAGATCATATGGATACCACCATGAATCTATTTAATTTATTCACCATGAAATTTTTTAGTTCAAGTTTAAAATTAAAATTTGAAATCCATCTCATCGAAAAGATTTTATGAAAACATTTAGATTATTTTTAAAAATCTAAATTCTATAAGTAAAATGAACAAGTAAATATTAAAATAAAAAATAAGGGAAATATCACATGAGTAAAATCATTATAGAATAATTAAATCAAAACTAATAAATATTGTATCTTAATCAATTACAATATATATATCAAGTACATGAATATAAGGGTCTAAGGCCAATAAGAATCAGACAAGGGAAACAATCTAGCATATTTGAAGCTAATATTTTTTCATGATATATTGATCTCACTTTGGTACTAATACACCTCATTAGATCACTTATTTAAATTTGTAATCATTCACTATATTGTGCACAATATACATTAGGGTAGTTTTATTCCATTTCACAAACTCAACCATGGTACCCCATGTGTAATAAATTAATAAATTCAAACATAATACATAATTATAATCTTAAAAACAATGAGATTTATAATCCAATATATAATAAATTTTAAAACAACATTTGGAAAAGTAATTTGGGGAAAAAATACTTGTTTAAATCATTTCATTAAACGCTTGGTGTGCTCAAAACTATTTTCATTTGAAAACACATATGAAATTTCTATTATAACCAACAAAAACAAAGAACAATTTAGAACATCATCCAATGTCCACAAATATCAAGAATAAATCATAGTATGTAAACAAAACACCAATAAAACCCATTACCATTATGTATTAGAAATGAAATTCTAATTAGGTAGTGAAACCTCTCTCAATCCAAAGTAAACTCATCACCTTTATTTAAAGTAAAATGATTTGTGAAATAGCGGTGATCACAAAGTTAAAAAAATAATTAACTTAATTAAACCTCAACAAATAACCCATGGTTCAGCCATCATGGAATTATTGGTTTCCAATACCCAAAAAAAGTATAAAAACATGGCGTAAAAAGGGGATAAGTGTAAAAATACTAATGAATGTATGACATGCATCCAGGAATCTACCAAAAACTCTACGAAAGGTCCAAAAGAAGAAAGGGGTAAAGAAGCCAAGTCTGGGAGAGATTGGTTTTTGAGAATGGGGAGAAGAGGATAACGTATTGACATTAATTTAGTTATGTTATAATGAAAATTTAAAATTTTAAGAAAATGATGTAAGGTTCAATGTTATATAACCATGTTCAAACCATGTGGGATCCACTAAATTCACCTAGAGATGTTTCACAGTATGGATGTGAGGTTTCCTCTAACCATGACCAAGTAATGTGTGTCACCCACATACAAAAAAACAAGATACATGGTCACATGGGAATCTTCCAAGGTTTATAAATTCATACACTAATAAAACAAAATGTAACTGGAGTCCCCTTCTCCCATACACATAGTAGGGTTCATAGTAATTACAAACCATGAATAGATTATCATCATGATACTCTTTAATGTTGGAGTATACCATCATATCATCCACCAGAATCACTATGAAGGGGTCAATATAGTAGTGTAAAGTATTATTTATCAAGTACATGAAAATATATAGAGTGTTCATAATGATGAATGGAATAACAAAATATTCATAGTGAATATACCTTCTCCTGAATGTGGTATCAGTGGTATCATATTTCATAACCCACAACTGTAGGCATCTCTATCATAAATCAATTTTTAAAAACCACTTGGATATTTTAAACTGATTAAATATATCTTCAATTTTGGAAAAGGTTATATATTATTATAGGCCACTTGGTTCAGCTTTTAGTAATCAATAGAAATTATGATTCACCAACCGTTATTATTTTCAAATAGAATAATTGATTCCCATAATGATACGAACAATGGAATAAATCCCCTACATTCATGGACCTATTATAGTTATTTTAAAACATTCAGATATATGGGATCCATCCTGTAAGATAGGAGATGTGGGGATCATTTTTCTAATAAAATCAAGAGAGAAACATACCTCAAATTAGGATGGAATCCTATACAATTTCCATGTAAATATATTGGGATACATGTCTACCAACATTAGAATCTAATTGATTGAACTCTTCATAGAATCAGAAAATAGTAAATAGGATTGATGGTATCATATCTATCTAATATTTTTAAAAATAGGTCTTACCCTCCCTTACCTAGGATCCCACTCAGTATAGATGATGTGAATTTTCTTATCATAAGTGATGAATTGAACTCTATAGTGATAATATTAAATTTTGGATTTAAAACATATAACCTAATTTTTTCCAATAATGAGAATAAAATTTTCACTATTAAGGACCAATAAATCCCATACAATCTCAATGTCAACAATCATGAATAATCACTTTAGAAACATAAATCCCTGATCCTTCTTCTTTCCCATTAGATTAGAAAGATCCATCGTATATCAATCCCAATTAAATAATAAACATATCTAAAATAAAATAGTTTTATTATCCCATACCATGTATTTTCAAATATATAGAAGATGAAAAAAAAATATCATACCTCTCATGGTGGTTGGGATTGTATAAAAATCCTTCGGAACATGCTTTGTTGTATATAGGTTCTTGGAATCGATTTCCCTATTAATATTATTAACCAGGTGAGAATACAATTTTTCCAAATAATATGCCCATGGACCATTACATTCATCATAACAAGCAAGAGAGTCTCATGTAAAATAATACTCTAATCTACTACCTTGGAGAAAATTTATATAAAAACACTAAATGTGGACCAAATACCCATACTAGTGGATCGTGATGAAAAAATCAAGAAAATATACCTTATTGTGGTATATTTTAACACACTAAATACATGTCTTATTCCAGATACTAGAGGATGAAAATAGAACAAAATCTAATTTACGGTGATTTCCTTTGAAAATTATCTAATAGACTCCTCCTTTTTCCACTTAAATCAAGATAAAGAGATTTCACAACACCCTACTATCAAAGGTCCCTAGTTAGGTATGTAATTTAATATATGGTACTCTATAACATCACAAATTTCATAACTACCTACATAGGGGTAAGTAGAATAATAGAATGTGTCTAAAACTTATATAATGTTTCACCAATATTTCAAATAATTTCACCTTGAGATAATTGTATCTAATCAACTATATAGAATAATGAACCAATTTGGAATACCTAATTGAATAGTATATTATATAAGTAATCACTTGATATATTTTCTTGAACACTTATGATTTCAGAAACCCAAATTTATCAAGGTAATATTAATGAATAAACATCAATTTAATTATAGACCAAGTGGTATCCTCATATGTCTCGTATTTTATAATAGATTCACTTCACTTCTTGTTAATACCTTCAAACAAATTTTCCCAAAACCAATTTCAAAATATAATTGGTTTTTAAAAAAATAGAAGATATATTTGATCATTTTTATCCATTCATAGGGATCTTAAGTCCCTGTTTAACACAAAAGATTGGGGGATTTTTCATAGTAATATCTTGCCTATAGTCCACCATTTTAGATTGATCCCTTCCTACCTATTAGACAATAACAATATATATTTTAGATGACTCATTCAACAAAGGTAGGTTCTATGGTATCATTTTTTTAATGACCCAAACATTCATAAGTAAAACTCCACTTTTTATGAATAAATTCATTATTATGAAATATAGTTATATAAAAAAATCATTTCTTTGGTCATTGTATACCGTTATAAGTTATATCTTGTCAGATTTAAAATACCTTTAAGAATTATAATTTTTATTGATATATTAATTTTACATTAAGCATTATTATTATTATATATTAAGAGTTATTATAAAATAAAATTGTTACTAATAGAATAAGCGATGGTCATGACCTGTAGGTTTGTACCCCATGAATCCCATTTATTAGAGATTTTTTGTAACATCCCAAGTAAATAAAGAAATAATACATTCTCAATTTTATTAATATTTGTAAATTAAATATTTCTTTTACTTTAATGGGGTTGATATGTTCAATGGTGTACCCGATACACTACAATAGGTTTCTTTGAAATCTTACGTTGAACATTAACAATATAATATCATTATTTTAAATGGTAGTTAACGCATAGCCGTTTTTTAGTGGGAATGAACAGAACTAACTACAATATGATAGTTTTATATATGTTTTTACATTTTTCCAATAAAAGTTAAAGGCATAAAATATGAATTAATCAAATTTTAAGCATAAATAATCTTATATTCATTAAAAGGTCGATTTACCGCCATTTGATAGATAACCCACTCTAAATATATTTTTGGTCACTTTTATTTGTTTTATTTGACAAAATAAAATTATTTTAATATTCAGAACATCAGAATTTACTTTGTGTAATTTTTTTTCTGTTAAAATTCAATTTTTATGTATAATCAAAAACACAATATTTTAAATCAAAAGATACTTTTAATATAATTTATTAATATGGATATTTTATTTTTTTAGTGGTTTCGAAAGTTTAATTAGATTATATTTCTTCCAATTAATCCAATGTTGGTCATTTGAATTAATTTCACTTTGAAAATGGACATAAAAAAGTTGTAATCTTTTGATAGTTTTTATTTCATAAAAACACGCTCATTGTTTTGACAATGGGAATTAATTTTAAATTAAATAATGAAAATTCAATGTTTTGAATTTGGTAAAATAGAAATCATTTTTTAATTCATAATATCAAATATAGCATAAGCTTAATTTTTTGTATTTTTCTAAAAAACATCAATTTTTGATTAAAAGTGAAACCACATAATAGTAGTTAAAAACTGATTTTTCATTTAAATGAAATTTTATAGCTTATAAAAATTGAAATTTAAAAATCCTACATACATGGTTGTTATTATTAAGTAAAATTTGGTTCAATAAGATGAAAATAATTTTTGGTGAATAGTAACTTTTGACTTTTATTTACCACGGATAAAGGTAAATAAGGAAATTCAAAGATAGAATTATTATAATAATACATAATTACCATAAAACTTGTCCTAACATTATTGGTTGAGTAATTTACGACCATTGGAATCTTTGGGTCGATTTTGGGACCCCATTGAGCCACTTAAGACTGACAATGACACTTTATTTTAAATAACATAAAGTAATGGAAAAATGACATAAACAGATATCTTTTTGTAAATTAATTTTAATATGGGGTTATATAAGTTATATATTTCACTATTAAAATTCACTTGGAAAGATAAATTTATTTCCTACATTATTGAAATTTTCTTCTAATTTTTAGGCATCAAATAAATTAAATTATTTATGACACAATAATGATGTAGTATTTACCTCATTAAAAAATGATTTAAATAAATAAGATTATAAATAATAAAAAATCTCCAAATACTATCCAATTTTAATTGGATGATTTTATTTCAACCATTAGTAATATTATCTTCCACTTTAATTAGATTTGGATATTTATAAACCAAATATTATTATATAATAATATAATATTTTCACACTTTCCTAAAGAACCCCGCTTCCCCCTTATAAAAATCCATCACTTCTAACTCATTTCTCACACCTCTAAAGACTATTGGATTGTCAAAAACCTAACCAAATATTCTCTTAGTATTTATCTCTTCTACCTAAAAGCCTTACTTTAGTCATATGTCACTTCAAGAAGTCCTTTTGGTTTAAACCAAAGGGAGTTACCCAAATTAATGGTAATTGTTTCTCTTAACTTTTTTTTCTTTTATTTTACTTCTCCAATACCTAAACTCTATTTATACATTTTTTTTATAATAACACCAGTATCTTAAGTATAATAGGATTTAGTTATGAGAAGGATTCAAACAACACTTACACACACCTCCATATAATGGTTTAAGAACATATTGTTTCTGTGGATGAAAAACTAACAGCTCCTGAAACAATGATTGTTTGATTATCTCCTATAGCCTCTCATGGTGGTCATTAATATGAAACTGTATTTATATATGATATATATATTATTTTTATGTTTTCTTTATTTTTCTATGTTTTTTATTTATAACCTACCTTTATGGTTTCTATAATGGGTAAACACGATAAGTTCATTTGAGGAAGTACAGACTACCACCCCCTCAAAGGGATATGACTCATTAATGAAATATGTGGGACATATAAAAGAAGTAGTTAATGATATTATATATGAAATTATACAGAAATTATAAAATACCTATTTCTCATTATGTTTTCATACCATTAAAATACGAAATAGAAATGAAAGTAGCATTCATGCATATATACGAATTACCATCCCCATGAACGGTGCATTTCATTTCTTATCTCCAAATGATATATACAATTATAAAAACCTATATATACTGAATATATATGATATATATGATATCTAAATAATTAATATCATTCTGTAGATAATGGACTATTGACCACATGGACAACATGTAAATATAAGGTGTTCATTTTTGACTCATGTACCAAATATTGACAAAACGACCTTTGTTAACATAAATGATTGAATAATTATTATAACATGGTAATAAGTGATATAAAATGAATAATAACCATGAAAAATGTTCTTAAGAAAGTATAAATTAAAATTAGTTTATTATTCAGGATATTAAAGGACAAATGGGTCAAGTCGGACACGAGGTAAGGGACTTCGTCTCAATCAGCTTTCATTGAGGCATATTTTGTTTTAATACACAAATTTCTTTTATATAATGTATAGACACCTTTTCCTTTTCATTTCATTCAAATTGAATCCATTTCTACAAAGAATTTTACTGAATGACAAAAAATATTGTTTCTTTTAAAGTTTGTTGTGACAATGACTTTTTCCGCCGCCATGAGTATTATTTGATCTTTTGTCTTTTTTAACAAGATGTAATGTCTTTAAAAGTAAAATAAATACCATATACTCTATTATGTATTTTGTTATTGAAAATGGTTTTGAAAATGTATCTTTTATGTCAATATATTTAAATGATATATTGTTATAGAAATGTGGACATGTTATATTTCATTTATATTAGTTTTATGTGTTATGAATATGTTATGTTTCTAGGGAATTGTTATGTATAAGGGTGGTTCTGTGATAATTCTAGGGTGGGTGAGCCCGATATAGATCTCTAATTCATTAGGTAACATGATGGAGGTTAGTGTTAATGTTTCTCCTAAGAGATTTAGGGAATATATTGTGATGGGTATTTCAAATGTGACTCCCTACGTAGCTATGAAAGCTACAACATAAGTATGTTATGGATGACACAAGTTAACTTTTTGATTTTTTATTACTATGTTTTATTCATAAATCATAAGTTTTCATGTGGTATGTAAAAGATGTTATGTTTTGTTTGTATTGATAGACTAATCATTTCTTTTCTTTTTCTATAACCCTTACTAGACTCTTTTTTCTCATCCAGTGTTTTGAAATATCTTTCATAGGAATTTAAGATGAATAGGATCAAGGATGTGATCAAGGAAAATTCATGTTGTCTAAAATGTGGAACTATACATGACACCTTTTTTCAAAGATTTTTTATTTTGTAGAAAAAAATGGAACCTGGGTAGAAATTTATACTATGTATTTTTGAGATGTAATGTAATAGTTATGGCCTAATTCTCTAAAACTCTAACCATTAAAAGATCCTCAATGTGAATTATTAAAATAATTCAAGAATATGCAATGCTTTTGGCCCTCTAGTAATAGTGGGTATCATAGGTCAGTTTAGATAACATTAGATGTTAATATATTGTTAAATTAATGTCCATAAATTAATTTATGGTAATATTGTAATGATATAGTATTTACAGATTACTATGTTGCTCCGTCTAAGATATTTTTTGTGTTTAGAATGGTTTTCCACATAGGAAACATGGGAACTATAATGGGATGACATCAAGAGGAAGAAAACCTTCAAAATCAGCAACCTAAGATGGTTGGAATCAGAACTGAATAGTTTGTTGCTGTAATGGCACTGTTGACTCAGGATATAAATGTTGGTTGTTTCCATGCATGAGATCATATAGATAAACCACAATGGAACAAGTCAGTAGTGAAGCATTTCATGAGGCAGCATCCCCCATCATTCAAGGGATCATCTAACACAATGCTTGAAAAATGGTGGATTAAAGCACTAGAGAAAGGTTTTGATGTCATGGGGTGTTCATAACATCAAAAGGTTTGTCTGGTTGTTTACCATTTTCAAGGTGAAGCTAATCTGTGGTGGTCGATGGTGAAAAATATCATGGATAGTTAGGAGATTGATGCTCTTGATTGGGATGAATTAAAAGGTATATTTCTCGAGAAATATTCTCCTAAGGTGGTTCTTCTTAGGTGGATAAAAATTTCCTGGAATTGAGACAGAAGGATGACTCAGTGGATGCTTTTGAAGATAAATTCACTCGACTGACAAGGTATGATCAAAATTTCATACAAGATCTTGATAGTAAAATCAACTATTTTTACTCAAGATTAAAGAGAAAGTATCGAAGGTCTATATCTTCTCCTGAATTCAAAATTTATGAAAAACTTGTTCGTTGTGTGGAGAAAGTGGAAGTTGAGTTTTCTAATGATCCGGTGTTCTTTGAAAAATAGCATAATAAGATGTCGAGGTGGTAGGAAAAAGGGAATAAATCTTTAAAAAATACTATTGTTAAGAAACTTAAGTTTTAAGTTTGTGAAAATTGTGTTAAAATGAAATGCTGGAAAATTTCTTTTAAATTCAAGTAAGTGCAACCGATGTGGTAAAATGGGACATAAGGCTCATAACTGCACTGAAAAAGATCAAATTAATGGTAAGAAAAAATATGATTTATAGTCAGTAAACTATTTTATGTGCAATTAAATGGTTCATTATAGAAATGAGTGTCCAATGAAGAACTCAACTGAGGGAAACCAGCCAAACTACAAGTAGAAATGGGTGGTGAAAGCCGTTGTAACTACTTCAGAAGATGTTGGGCCATCGAATTAAGTTATATCAGGTACACTGTTTGTTTATTCAGATTATTCCAATGTGTTTTTTGATTTAGGGATTACACACTCTTTCACTTCTAATATGTTTTCTAGTAAATTGGGAATTCCATCTCAATATATAAATATGGAACATATGGTAAAAACACATAGAGTAATTGTTGAGACAAAAAGAAAAAATATAAACCATCATGTACTTGTGTGAAGGACGAATATACCTGCAAAGCTTATTTTTTCATCTAGTATAGTTTGATGTTATTTTGGGTATGGATTGGCTTTCTATTTGTCATGCTAAGTTTGACTATATAGCTAAAGAGGATTATTTTTAGAAATATTTTCAGTTTGTGTACAAGAATGAAGGCTTTATATTGATAACATATCAGGAAGCTGAGAAACTAATAAATGATAGAAATGAATGTTACCATGCACATATTGTTGAAAATAAAGGAACTATTGAGATTAATGATGTTCTAGTTGTAAATGAGTACCTTGATGTTTTTCCTGGTGATTTTCCTGGTAATATACCTGATTGGGAAGTATGATTTAATTTTGACTTAGTTCCTGATACTAAACCAATTTCAAAACCCCCTTATCGAATGGCTCAAATTTAACTTTTATAGTTAAAGAAGCAATTTCGGGAGTTATTAGATAAAGGATTCATTCGACCTAGCACATCACCATGGTGTGACCGTGTCTTATTTGTTAAAAAGAATGATTTCTCAATGAGACTTTCCATTTATTATACATTATTGAATAAAATAATTGTTAAGAACAAGTATACTTTTCCTCATATCAATGATTTGTTTGATCAGATCCAGGGAGCTCAATATTTTTCAAAGATTGATTTGAGGTTGGGGTACCATTATTTGAAAGTAAATGAAGAAGATATTTCGAAGACCATGTTTCTTACAAGATATGGCCATTATGAATTTGACGTTATACCTTTTGGGATAACTAATCCACATGTTGTATTCATATATCTTATGAAAATAATTTTCTGTGAGTTCTTGGTTAAGTTTGTGGTTGTGTTTATTGATGATATTTTGGTTTATTCTAAAAGTAAAGTGCAGAATGAATGTTATTTAAGGAATTTCCTTCAAACATTAAAAGAAAAAAACAGTAACAGAAATTCAGCAAGTGTGAGTTTTGGTTAAAACAAATTTCATTCCTTGGTCACATTATTTAAAAAATTTGCATAAATATTGATCCTGCTAAAAAAACGTTTTTGAAAAATGGACAAGACCCACAAATATAACTGAAAACTGTATTTTTCTTGGTTTTACAGGTTATTACAGGAGGATTGTTGAAAATTTTGCACGGTTATCTAGCCCATTAACTAAGTTAAATCAAAAAGGTGTTAACTTCATTTTGAAAAATTATTGTGATGATTGTTTTCAGGAAATGAAAAGAAGTTTGGTGAAGGCTCTAGTTTTGGAAATACCTTCTAGAAATGGTGAGTTTGGTATCTACAGTGATGCTTCATTAAAAGGACTTAGTTGTGTCCATATGCAGAATGATCAGGTAATTTTTTATGCTTCACGTCAGTTGAAACTTCATGGGTTAAATTACCGTACACATGATTTGGAATTATCTTCTATTGTTTTTGCTTTAAAAATTTGGAGGGAACATTTGAATGGATTAAAATATGAAATATATAATGACCAAAAAAGTATGAAGTGTTTATTCACTAAGAATGAATTGAACATGAGATAGAGGATATTAATGGAATTAATCAAGGATTATGATTTCAGGATCTTTTACCATCTGGGAAAAGAAAATAATGTGGCTGATTCTTTGAGTCAAAAAATTAATGCTTCATTAACCATGATACATTTGGAATGAGATACTCTGGATTTTGATTTGATGAACTTTGGAATAGAAGTTATTGGTTTAGGAAATTCTTCTATTTTGCTATAGGTGTTTATGAAATCATCTCTATCATGCAGAATTAAGAAAGAAAAGAAGGAAGACAGTGAGTTATAGATAAATGTAGAATTGGTTCAGAAGGGTAAGGATCCTAATGTTATTGTAGATAATGAATGTGTTTTGAGTTATGGGAAAAGCTTATGAGTGCCTTGTGATTAACATTTGAAGAATGAGTTGTTATGTAAAGCTCACAGTTCCCCGTTATCAGTTCTTTCTAGAAATACTAAAATGTATAGAGATATTTAGATGTATTACTGGTTGGATTGAATGAAAATAGATATTTATTGTTTTACTGTGAAGTGTTTTACTAGTCAGCTGGTTAATATAGAGTGGATGTTACTGAAAGGGATTCATTAGTATTTACCGGTGCCAGAGTGGGAATGTTAAAATATATCCATGGACTTCATTGTGGGATTTACAAAGACATCTCGAGGTACCAATGAAATCTGGGTTATTGTTGATAGATTGACTAAATTTGATCATTTATTTTCTATTAGAGATACTTTGTCTCTAGATCATCTTTCTCGGTGGAATTTTGAAGAGATAGTCAGGTTACATGGTGTTCCCCTCTCTATTGTATCTGATCGTGATCTCATGTTTACTTATAACTTTTGGAAAGTCCTTCAAAAGTCATTGGGTAATGAATTAAATTTTAGTACATCTTTTCATCCACAATCAGATGGGAATTCAGAACAAACAATTATGACCTTGGAGGATATGTTACATCCATGATCACTATATTACGAGGGATGTTTGGAGCAATATATTTATTTGGTTGAATTTTCTTATAATAACAGATTTAATTCTTATATAAATATATCTCAGTTTAAAGCATTATACAGAAAGCGTTGTCGAACTCCAGCTTTTTGGGATGAAGTTGGTGAAAGGAAGCTGATGGGACAAGAATTGGTAGAAGAAATGACAGAAAAGGTTCAGTTGATTCAGATGAACTTGAGAGAAACCCAGAGTAGGAAGAAACCTTATGCGGATAACCGGAGGAAGGTTCTCTATTTTGTGGTAGGTGATCATGTCTTTCTCATGTTTTCCATGAAAAAGTGTGATGTGTTTTGGTAAGAAGGGAATGTTGAGTCCGGGGTTCATTAGAACTTATGAAATTCTGGACAAAATTGGACCAGTT
Source organism: Viscum album (assembly GCA_963277665.1). Taxonomy (NCBI): domain Eukaryota; kingdom Viridiplantae; phylum Streptophyta; class Magnoliopsida; order Santalales; family Viscaceae; genus Viscum; species Viscum album. Next base: position 1,008,538,398 of record OY728128.1, on the reverse strand, counting down.
GTGTACAGAGTGGCGTTACCTCCATTTTTATCCCAGGTACACTATTTTTATCATGTTTTGATGTTGAGAAAGTATATTCCATATCCCTCTCATGTTTTGAGCCTAGAGGTAGTTTTTTTGGAAGAGAATATCTCTTACGAGGAACAACCAGTTTAAATTCATGATCATAAAGAGAAATTGTTGCAGAATAACGTAATTCACCAGGTAAATGATTTGTGGAAAAAACCATATGGTTGAAGAGGCAACATGGGAATCTGAAAATGTTATGAGGGATAAATACCTCTATTTATTTGATAAGTGAATAAAAATTGTGAGGACAAATTTTCCAAAAGTGGGGAAGGATGTAACATCTCAAGTAAATAAATAAAAAATACATTTACATTTTTATTAGTATTTTTAAATTAAATATTAATTTTAATTTAAAGGGATTTTTATGTTCGATGGCGTACCCGATACACAACAACGAGTTTCTTTGAAATCCTACGTTGCACACTTACAATATAATATTATTATTTAAAATGGTAATTAATGCATGACAGTTGTATTGGTGGGAATGAATAGAACTATCTAAAATATGATTATACATGTTTGTTAAATATTTTTATGTTTATCCAATAAAATCTAAAGTGTTAAAATGTGAATGAATATAATTTTAAGCATAAATACTCTAATATTATTAAAAAGGTTGATTTACTACTCTTTGATGGTGAACCCTCTATAAAAAAAAGTTTTTTTTTTCAATTTTATAGGTTCTATTTTAAAAAATAATTTTTTTTATATTCAAGACATCAAAATTTAATTTGGGTAATGTTTTGGATTTTTCTGATAAAATTCATTTTTTATGAATAGTGAAAAATACTTTATTTTAATTTAAAAGTTCATTTTAAGATAATTTATTTATATGGATAGATTCTCTTTTAAATTGTTTTTAAATTTTAATTAGATTATATTTTTACCAATTAATCAAATTTTTGTGATTATAATTAATTTCACTTTGAAATTCGACATAAACAAGTGTCAATATTTTGACAGTTATTGTTTCTAAAAACCCCGCTAGTTGTTTTGATGATAGGAATTAATTTCAAATTGAACAATAAAACTTCTATGTTTTGAATTTGGTAAAATAAACATCATCTTTTAATTCATAATATCAAATAAATCTTAGGCTAAATTTTTCATGTTTTTCTAAAAAACATCAATTTTTTAGGAATAGTGGAACCACTTAGTAGTAGTTGAAAAACTGAATTTTTCATTTAAATTAAATTTTAGTGAATCCGTGAATTGAATTTAGAAAATCCAACATACATTTTTGTTATTAGTATGTAAAATTTGGTACAATAAGATGAATATAATTTTTTTTAATAGTAACTTTTGACTTTTATTTACCATGGTTAAAGGTAAATAGGGTAATTCAAGGTAAAAAGAATATTATGACAATACAAAATTACCGTAAAACTTGTCCTAGACATATTGGTTGAGTCATTTACGACCATGGACATCTTTGGGTTGATTTTGGGACCCCAAGGAGCCACTTAATAGTGATAATGACACTTTATTTAAAATAACTTAATGTAATGGAAAAAATAACATAAACAAATATCTTTTTTGTAAATTAATTTTTACCTAGAGTTATATAAGTTATGTTTTTGAAAATAAATCTTTATTTCGAAAGATAAAAAGATATCATAAATTATGTTATTTTTTTAATTTTTAGACATTAAATAAATATTATTATTTATGACACAATAATGATGTTGTATTTTCCTCATTAATAAATGATTTAAATAAATAAGATTATAAATATTAAAAAAATATCCAAACCCTATCCGATTATTATGGGATGATTTTATTTCAACCATTAGTCATCTTATCTTTGAATTTAATTTGTTTTTGACCTTTATAAATAGAATATCGTTATATTATAAAATAATATTTCCACACTTTTCTAAAGAGCCTCTCCTCCCCCTTATAAGAAGCCCTAACTTCAAAATCTTCCTCACACCTCTCAAGCCCCTAGGATCGTCCAACCCCTTCCCAAATAATTTCTCGAGATCCCTCTCTTCCACCTAGAAGACATACCTTAGGCATAAGTCACTTAAAGAAGTCATTTTGGTTCAAACCCAAGGGAGTTACCCAAATTAAAGGTATCAATTTCTCTTAACTTCTTTTCTTTTATTTTACTTCTCCAACCAATAAAATCTTTTTATTCCTTTATTTTATAACAAAAAAAAGTATCCTCAACATAATCGGATGTTTTTATGAGATTTAATTGTACTACACTTACACACACCTCCATCAAATGGGTGAAGAACATATTGTTTCTGTAGATTGCAAACTAACGCCTCACGAAATGATGATTGTTCAATTATCTCATACCGCCCCTCATGATGGCCATTAAGATATAACTATTTTTATGTATGATATATATTATGATTATTTATTCTTTATTTTTCTGTGTTTTAAATTTATAGCCTTCCGTTATGGTTTCCATAATGGGTAAATGTGAATATTTAATTTGAGAAAGTGCGGACTACCACACCATCAATGTGATATGACTCGTTAATGTCATATGTGAGACATATTAAGGATAGGTTTAATGATATTATATATGATATAATACTGGAATTATAATATACATATTTATCATTATGTTTTCATTCCTTTAAAATATGAAATAGAAATGAAATTAGCGATCATGCGTACGTAAAGCTTACCGTCTCCATGAATGGTGCATTTAATTTCTTATCTCCAAATGATATGTACTATTATAAATACATATATATAGTGGATATATATGATATATATGATATATGTGATATCAAAATAAGTAATATCATTTTGGAGATAATGTATTATACACCACAAGGACAACTTGTAAATATAAGGTGTTTATTTTTGACTCAAGTACCAAATATCGACAAAACGACTGTTATTAACTTAAATTATTAAATAATGATTATAACTTTGTAATAAATGATATAAAAGGGATAATAAAATTTAAAAATGTTATTAAGAAATTAGAAATTAACTTTAGTTTATTATTCAGGAGATTAAAGGACAAACGGGTCAAGTCGGACACATGGTAAGGGACTTCATCTAAATCTCCATTCATTGAGGCATATTTTGTTTTAATAGATGAAATTATTTTATACACTATATAAAAACATTTTTCATTTAATTTCATTTCATTCAAATGGAATATTTTTCCCCATTGTGTTTTTATAAATGAAAAGAATGAATGTTTCTTTTAATGTAAGCGGTGACAACGTCCTTTTCCACCGCTACGAGTATTATTTGATCTTTTCGCTTCCTTAACAAGCCGTAATGTTTTTAAAAGGAAAATAAATACCATATAATCTGTTACATATTTTGGTATTGAAAATGGTTTTGAAAAGGGATTTTTTATGTAAATATATTTAAACGATATATTGTGATTGAAATGTGGAAATGTTATATTTCCTTTATATTTGTTTTATGTGTTATGAATATGTTATGGTTCTTGGGAATTATTATGAATAAGGGTGGTTCCGTGATAAACCAAGGGTGGGTGAACCAGATATAGCTCACCAATGCATTGGCTAACATGACAGAGGTAAATGTGAATGTTTCTCCTAAGAGATTTAGGGAATATACTATGATTGGTATTCCAAATGTGACTCCCTATGTAGCTATGAAAGCAACAATGTAAGTATGTTATGGATGCCAAAAGTTACCTTTATGATTTTTGATTACTATGTGTTATTCATAAATCTTATTTTTCTATAATTAATGTAAAAGAGTTTATGTTTGGTATGTATTGATGGACTAATTATTTCATTATTTATTTTATAGCCCTTAATGATATTTTTATGCTCATCCCATGTTTTGAAATGTTTTTCGCAAGAATTAAAGATTAATAGGGTCAATGATGTGATCAAGGAAAAGTCATGCTGTCTTAAACTTGGAACTAGACTTGACCCTTTTTTTCCAAGTGTTTTTATTTTGTGAAAAAAAAATGTAAACTGAGTAGAGGTGTCTAATTTATAATTTTGAGATGTAATGTAATAGTTATGGCCTAATTCTTTAAAACTCCAAACCTGAAAAGATCATCAATCTGAATTACTAACTTAATTAAATAATATACAAGGTTTAAGGTCAGGTCCTGATATTCTAAGGGATAAGTCATCACTAGGATTTGTTATTTACCAGGTCCTAGATGAGATTCATTAACTAAAACACGATTGAAACAATTTATGGGATAATTTCAAGATTATTGATATTGTGGCCCAAACCATGGTCACTAAACTACCCCAAGAAAGTATCACCATCCCACACCATACCGATAGTGTGTTCTATAATCTAATAAGGGGTTAGGTATCTAGACCACATTATTATTAATTTTTAAATATTATTTTTTAATAGAATAGTGTATTCATTTATCCTTTTTTATTATTACTTTATAAATGATTTATGAGTTTAATTAAAATTAAATTTTGATATGATGGAATCAAAATTTTATTTTTTGGGAAATATATATAGTTTCAAGTAAGACACATTTTTGTTAAATTCAATATTTTTTGAAATAAATATAATTTAATAAAATAATATTTTAAATAATATTTATATTAATATAAATTATATTAAAATTTCATGAAGTACAATATAACTTCTATAGAGGTTATAAATTGGTTACTCTCGTAAAAACAATTATTCTCTAATAAATGGAGAATTTTAGGTTAAAGTATAATTAATAATATTAGGAAAATTATTTAAGTAAAATAAAAATTATTTTTTGTAGTCATTATGTAAAAATTATCCAATGGTAAATTTCATAATTTCTAGAGCCAATTTAATTTTTGGGTAAAAATTCAATACATTATAAATAAATAGTCTACTTTATGGCATTACAATGCCCCAAAAGTGATGTAATAAATTATATATATTGAATACAGGAACAAATATATTTTTTTTTTTTAAATAAAATAATGTTTTTTGAGGTTATTTGATCATTTTTATAATCCTTTAATGAATCCTCCAAAACCACTTTATACTTTAATGTTTTAATATCAATTCATTATAAACATGACTCACTTACACATCACAAATGTTATTATTTTAATGAGTTTAGTTCTGATCCTTATAAAATATTGACACAAACTACTCTTTTCTTTGAAACAATGATACAAAATTATTATAAGGTTTTCGGTTTATATTATTTAATTAAATAGAGTCCAAAACCTATGATTACAAATTAATAATGAATTTATCTCTCCATTTCTATAAATACCAACCCAAAAATCCCAATCATCATCCCTAAGAAACCATTGATCTTGAATTTACTCTACCTATACCAATATATATATTCCTTCTAATGTATTCCCAAGAACATAATATAATCTACCAAAGCTTTTGGAAGGTTTATCTCAAGGTAAGGGATCCTCCCATCTTTCTCTTTACCTGAAAACATTATTTGTATAATGTCTTATAATTTATAATTTTTATCTTTGGAATATGTTTTAAATATACATATTATTATACGCATGAATTCCATGTAACTACATACCCACGTTTACTCACATTAATCATTTCCATGAAACTGTTGTGCTCCTATAATGCCAGTAAAATTATCCTATGATTTGATATGTCAAACATGTGTGTAGTGAATAACTATATTAATTAACACTAAAATGTATTCATCTAGATGTACCTATCCTTCAATTATTTTATAATTCCGTTTATATAAAACAAAATTCGTTATTTTGGGTTTATAAGTGATAATATATTTTCTTGGGTTGTATGATCTATGTGGAACACAAATGCATGTATATGATATGAATGTGACGGTTGAGCCCAAAATTATATAACCCTCCAATGCATTGGGTAATGTTTTTACCCCATATTATACCTTATATGGTGAAATATATATTATCTTAATCATACTAAGTTATGATTTATTGATGGTTAAACTTAACATATGGTCATGATGTTGTGTTTTTTATTTTTTCTACAATCCAATGTTTCCTTAATGTTATAATATTATATCCTAATTTGATTCTTAGGTTTATGATTATCACCAATTTTATGACCCCTTGATATACCTATTGGCATATATTTATTTCATTAATCAGTTTACTATTTGATAGGTCACTAACAAGGCTTTATATATCACTCTTTTTTTATGTACATCTCCATGATATCTCATGTAGTATTAGATGATCAATGGGTTTTAAGGGAATGTTATGGAATTTTTAAAAAATGTTTTTTATCCTTATTTTAAGTTATTATTCTATATATATAATTTTGATGATACATTAGGACTCTTGATATTTTTTTAATTCATTATTTTCATATTTACATTATAAATCATGGAATACAGTGTATAAATGACATAGTTTGCATTATTTTTATTAGAGGAATGTCTAGTTATTTATTGGAATTTGGATTATAAAAAGATTTTTATAGCCTTGGAGACAATTGTAAACATATTTAGACGTCCATAATTTTATTGAGTATAATTTATGTGGTTTCCATGAAATGAAATTCATGTCTGGATACTACAAGTGGATGTGGATCTAGGATAGTTGTACCTATGGGTAGTAACCCCCCAAAAGGGCATGTTGGGTATTAAATCGATCAGAATATGTGGTATAAAAAATAATCCTTACTAGAAAACTATTTTGAAAATCCAAGGGGGTATGAATTTGTAAATTCACAACCTCCATATGAAATATTATGAAGGGAACACAAATGTCCCAAAAATTTTATGTTAGAAAATCATCAATGCATAACATAGAATTAAAACCTAAAAATTAATAGCTTAAGGAATATATATCATTTATGAGTTATCACTACTAGAAATTAAGCCTTTACCAATGGTTGAAAACCACTGGTAAAGGCTACCAAAGCGTTGGTATATAGTATAACAACAGTTTGGAAAACCGTTGGCAAGTAAGGCGTGGCAGTATCCCATTACCAAAGGTTCTTTTACAACCATTGGGGAAGGCAGTAAAATTGAAGGATTCCAAATGGTTTTAAAAACCGTTGGCAATACTGGATTGTAAATGTTTTTTACCAATGGTTTTTGGAAACCGTTGGTATATTGTATACTAAACACTATACCAACGATTTAGAACCGTTTGTATAGTTTTAAAATTTCTATTTCCAGAACTGTTATACCAACATTTTAATACCATTGATAATGAGTTTTTCCAAAATAGATATACCAACGAGTTAAAACCATTGGTAATGAGTTTTTCTAGAATAGATATACCAACGGTTTAAAACCATAGGTAAAGAGTTTTTTCAGAACTGTTATTCCAACAGTTTAAAACCTTTGGTAATGTGTTTTTTCAGAAGTGTTGCACAGTAGCCCTCCAGTAGCCCCTCCAGTATACACCTTCATAAGAAATATCACAAAAACCACATACAGAATTAAAACTGCATAAAAACACCTAAAATAACACAAATAAACACATAAAACGATCAATCTCTTCCATCCATGTCATGTACTACAATTCCCCTTTTCAATATTCATTTGAAAACAATCATGTAGTCGACTTAATAATAGTTTCAGTAACTCAAAAATTATTTACACCCATTTCTATCTTCAAATGACAACCACTCTTCTAGTAGTAATTCACCTCACCCCTGCACAGTACCCCCATGTCCCCATCAAAATAAAATGGAAAAAATAGTCTCAAAAATACTTATTAGAGTTGAATAAGAGTTTGAAATTGGCTCAAATCCAAAAAAAAATTTGATCCTAGATTTGGGTATGTAATGATCTGTGATGCATTTTTCATTGAACTTGTATTTTTTATAATATTTTGTGAAAAGTTATTTTCTTAGGAGTCTCGTCACTTATGACCCCATGATTGAAACTACCCAACTCATGAAAATGAGTTCGCGACTATCGTTGATGAGTGTAAATTTCATTTGTTGTATACACCTAAAATAATGTCCTTTTGAAACAAAAGAGAGACACTATGAGTGGTTCTGGCCACACCGTGCCTCGGATTGAGGCGGGGTTGACTTGTACACATCACAAATAACCCATGGATAATTTTCGTAAATTATCAACACTATCCGAATGATTTTGGTCGGTTTTCTGTATGCCGGTTGTTTTTAATTAAAAGCGTATCCATTTTAAACAAAAGAAAGACACATTGACTGGTACCGGCCACACCGTGCCACATATTGAGGTGGGGTTGACTCATACACGTCGTAAATGACCCATGGATCGTTTTCCGAAAGTATCAACTGAATCCAAATGCGTTTGGTCTGTTTTCTGTATGTCAGTTGTTGTTTTCACTTAAAATGTTGCCCATTTCAAAGAAACCTGAGATACTTTGAGTGGTGCCGGCCACACCGCACCTCGGATTGAGATGGGGTTGACTCGTATATGTCAAAAATGTCCCATGGATTGTTTTCCTAATGTTTCAACAGAATCCGAATGAATTTGTTCGGTTTTCCGTATGTCAGTTATTGTTTTCACGTAAAATCATGTCCATTTTAAACAAAAGAGAGACATTTTGAGCGGTGGCGGCCACACCGCCCCTCGTATTGAGGCAGGGTTGACTCGTACAAATCACAAATGACCCATGGATCGTTTTCTTAAAATATCAACAAAATATGAATGTGTTTGGTCTATTTTAAGTATGACAATATTTGGTTTCACTTAAAATATTGTCCATTTAAAACAAAAGAGAAACACATTGAGTGTTGTCGACCACACTGGCCCTCAGATTGAGGTGGTATGACCCGTAAACGTCACATATGACCCATGGATCATTTTTCTAAGGTTTCAATAAAATCCGAATGCATTTATTCAATTTTCCTTATGTCAGTAGTTGTATTCACAAAAAATGACGTCCTTTTGAAACAAAAGAGGGACACTTTGAGTGGTTCTGGCCACACAACACCTTGGATTGAGTATCTGTTGACTCGTACATGCCAAAAATGACCCATGGATCGGTTTCCTAAAGTATCAACACAATCCTAATGCGTTCAGCCGGTTTCGACCACCCCACGTATGCTTTTCAAGCGCGCCAAACACCTAAAAAACACATATTAAGTTGTGCCGCGCAAACCGCGCGTATGAATGATGTGGCGTCTCATAGTACACCTTACGAATAATAATTAGGGTGTTTTAGTGTGATTTCAAGTGATTCTGATGTCGTTCGGCATGCATTTGACCGTCAAATGCATGTTTTGGCCATTTACGACCCGCAGAGTGTGTTTTCGGCCAGCGCGGTCACACGACACCTCTGATTGACATGATTTATAGCCTAACATTTCACAATTCACCCAACCTTTGTTGTCGTCCAATTTCATGGCATACCGAGGTCATTTGGCCGGTTTCGACCACCCCACGCACGCTTTTCAAGCTAGTCGAACAACTGAAAAACACATATTCAGTCGTTCCGTGCAAACCGCATGTCCGAATGATGTGTCGTCTCCTCTTACACCTCACAAATAATAATTATGGTGTTTTCGTGTTCTTTCAAGTCATTCGGATGTTTTTCAGCATGCATTTGACCGTTAAACGCATGTTTTGGTCATTTATGAAACACTGAGTGTGTTTTCGGCCAGCACGGTCACATGACACCTCCGATTGATGTGTCGTCTAGCCGAGCATTTCACAATTCACCCACCCTTTTTTGTCGTCTTATTTCATGGAATTACAAGGTCGTTCGGCCGGTTTTGACGACCCCACGCACGCTTTTCAAGATCATCGAGAACCTAAAAAACACATATTCAGCGGTGCCGTGCAAACCGTGTATCTGAATGACATGCAGTATCCTCCTACACCTCATGAATAATAATTAGGGTGTTCTCGTGTGATTTCATGTCATTCTGATGTCGTTCGGCATGAATTTGATCGTTAAATGCATGTTTTGGCCATTTACGACACGCGGAGTGCATTTTCGGCCACTGCGGTCACACGACACCTCTGATTGACATTCCATCTGTCCGACCATTTCACAATTCACCAAACCATAGTTTTCATCAGAGTTCATGGAATTTTGAGGTCATTCGGATGGTTTCGACCACCCCACGTTCTCTTTTCTAGTGTGTCGAGCACCTAAAAAACACATAGGCAGTCGTGTCGCGCAAACCGTGCCTCTGAATGATGTGTCATCTCCTCGTACACCTCAAGAAAAATAATTAGGGCGTTTTCTTGTGATTTCAAGTCATTCTGATGTCGTTCGGCATGCATTTGACCATTAAATGCATGTTTTGGCCATTTACCGCACTCGAAGTACGTTTTCGACCAGCGTGACGTGCCGTCTGGCAGACCATCTCACAATTCACCCACCCTTTGATTTCGTCCGATTTCATGGCATTCTAATGTCGTTCGACCGGTTTCGACCACCCCACGTGCGCTTTTCATGTGTGTCGAGCAACTAAAAACACATATTCAGCCATGCCGTGCAAATCATGCCTTTGAATGATGATTCGTCTCCTCGTACGGCTCACGAATAATAATTAGGGTGTTTTTGTGTGATATCAAGTCATTCCGATGTCGTTTGGCATGCAGTTTACCGTTAAACGCATGTTTTGGCCATTTACGACATTCAGAGTCCATTTTTGGCCAGTGCGGTCACACGACACCTTCGATTGACGTGTCGTCTAGCTGACCATTTCACAATTCACCCACCCTTTGTAGTCGTCCGATTTCACGGCATTCCGATGTCATTCGACTAGTTTCGACCACCCCACGCGTGCTTTTCAAGCGAGCCGAGCACCCAAAAAACACATATTCAGTCGTGTCATGCAAACTGCATGATCTAATGATGTGTAGTCTCCTCGTGCACGTCAAGAATATTAATTAGGGTGTTCTCATCTGATTTCGATTCATTCCGATGTCGTTCGGCATGCATTTGATTGTTAAATGCATGTTTTTTCCATTTACGACCCACGGAGTGCGTTTTCGGCCAGCGTGGTCACACGACACCCCTGATTGAAATTCCATATGGCCGACCATATCTCAATTCACCCACTCTTTGTTGTCGTCTGATTTCACGGAATTACGAGGTTGTTCTGCCGGTTTCGACCACCCCACGCGCGCTTTTCAAGCGCGCCGAGCACCTAAAAAATACATATGTAGCCGTGCCATGCAAATCACGCATCCGAATGACATGTTGTTTCCTCTTAAACCTCACAAATAATAATTAGGGTGTTTTCATGTGATTTCAAGTCATTCTGATGTCGTTCGGCATGAATTTGACCGTTAAACGCATGTTTTGGCCATTTACGACACACAGAGTGTGTTTTTGGCCAGTGTGGTCACACGACACCTCCGATTGACATGCCATCTGGCCAAACATTTGAAAATTTACCCTCCCATTATTTTTGTCCAATTTCATGGAATTACGAGGTCGTTCGGCCAATTTTGACCACCCCACGCGCGCTTTTCAAGCGCGTCGAGCACCTAAAAATCACATATTCAACCGTTCTGCGCAAACCGCGTATCCGAATGACGTGTCGTCTCCTCGTACACCTCATGAATAATAATTAGGGTGTTTTAGTGTGATTTCAAGTCATTCTGATGTCGTTCGTCATGCATTTGACCCTTAAATGCATGTTTTCGCCATTAACGACACGCAGAGTGCGTTTTCGGCCAGCGCGGTCACACGACACCTCCGATTGACGTGCCGTCAGGCCGACCATTTCAAAATTCACCCACCCATTGTTGTCGCCCTATTTCATGGCATTCTGAGATCATTAGGCTGGTTTCAACCACCCCACACATGCTTTTCAAGCGCACTGAGCTCCTAAAAAACACATATTCTGTCATGTCGTGCAAACCACGCGTCTGAGTGACGTGTCGTCTCCTCGTACACCTCACGAATAAAAATTAGGGCGTTTTATTGTGATTTCAAGTCATTATGATGTCGTTTGGTATGCATTTGACTGTTAAACGCATGTTTTAGCCATTTACGACATGTGAAGTGCGTTTTCTGCCAGCGCGATCACACAACACCTCCGATTGATGTACCGTCTAGCCGACCATTTCACAATTCACCCACCCTTTGTAGTCATCCAATTTCATGGAATTACTAGGTCGTTTGGCCGGTTTCGACCACCGCACGCGTACTTTTCAAGAGAGCCGAGCACCTAAAAACACATATTCAGTCATGCTGTGTAAACCACACATTTGAATGACGTGTCATCTCCTCTTACAACTCATGAATAATAATTAGGATGTTCTCGTGTGATTTCAAGTCATTCTGAGGTCTTTCGGCATGCATTTGACCATTAAACGAAAGTTTTGGCCATTTACGACACGCGTAGTATGTTTTCAGCCAGCGCGGTCACACGACACCTCCGATTGACGTGCCGTCTAGCCGACCATTTCACAATTCACCCACCCTTTGTTGTCGTCCGATTTCATGGAATTTTGAGGTCGTTCGGCTGGTTTCGATTACCCCACGTGCGCTTTTCAAGTGCATCGAGCACCTAAAAAATACATATGCAGCCGTGTCACGCAAACTACACATCTGAATGATGTGTTGTCTCATCCTACACCTCCCAAATAATAATTAGGGTGTCTTCGTGTGATATCATGTCCTTCCGATGTCGTCCGCCATGCATTTGATCGTTAAATGCATGTTTTGGCCATTTACGACAAGCGGAGGGAGTTTTCGGCCAGTGCGGTCACACGATACCTCCGATTGATGTGGCGTCTGGCCGACCATTTCACAATTTACCCACCCTTTGTTGTCGTCCGATTTCATGGCATTCTGAGGTCGTTCGGCTGGTTTCGACTACCGCACGCGCGCTTTTCAAGTGCGCTGAGCAGCTAAAATACACATATTTAGCCATGCCGCGCAAACTGTGCATCCAAATGACATGTCATATCCTCGTACACCTCAAGAATAATAATTAGGGTGTTATCTTGTGATTTCAAGTCATTCTGATGTCGTTCGGTATGCATTTTACTATTAAACGCATGTTTTGGCCATTTACGACACGTGGAGTGTGTTTTTGGCCAGCGCGATCACACGAAACCTCCGATTGATGTGCCGTCTGGCTGAGCATTTTACAATTCACCCACCCTTTGTAGTTGTCCGATTTCATGGCATTCTGAGGCCGTTCGGCCATTTTTGACCACCCCACGTGCGCTTTTCAAGTGCGCCTAACACCTAAAAAACACATATGCAGCCATGCCATGCAAACCACATGTCCGAATGACATGTCGTATCCTTGTACACCTCAAGAATAATAATACGGGTGTATTCGTTTGATTTCCAGTCATTCCAATGTCGTTCAGCATGCATTTGACCGTTAAACGCATGTTTTGGCCATTTACGACATGCAGAGTGCGTCTTCAGCCAATGCGGTCACACGACACCTCTGATTGACGTGACGTCTTGCCGAACATTTCACAATTCACACAACATTTTTATTTGTCCAATTTCATGAAATTCTGAGGTCGTTCGGCCGGTTTTGACAAACCCACGTGCGCTTTTCAAGCGCACCGAGCACCTAAAAAACACATATTCACCTGTGCCGCGCAAACTGTGTGTACGAATGACGTGTCGCCTCCAAGTACACCTCAAAAATAATAATTATGGTGTTTTGGTCTGATTTTAATTCATTCTGATGTCGTTCGGCATGCATTTGACCATTAAATGCATGTTTTTTCCATTTACGACACTCAGAGTGTGTTTTTGGACAACATTGTCACACGACACCTCCTATTGATGTGCCGTCTAGCCGACCATTTCACAATTCACCCACCCTTTGTTGTCGTCTAATTTCATGGAATTACGAGGTCGTTCGGCCGGTTTGGACCACCCCACGCGCACTTTTCAAGCACGCCGAGCACCTAAAAATCATTTATTCAGCCGTGCCGCGTAAACTGCGCATCTGAATAACATGAAGTCTCCTTGTACACCTCACGAATAATAATTAGGGTTTATTCCTATGATTTCAAGTCATTCTGATGTCGTGTGGCATGCATTTTATCGTTAAATGCATGTTTTGTACATTTACGACACGTGGGGTGCATTTAAGGCCAGCGCGGTCACACGACACCTCCAATTGACGTGTCGTCTGGCCGAAAATTTCACAATTCACCAACCCTTTGTTGTCATCCGATTTCATGGTATTCCGAGGTCATTCGCCCGGTTTCGACCACCCCACACCTGCTTTTCAAGCGAGCCGAGAACCTATAAAACACATATTCAACCGTGCCGTGCAAACTGCACATCCAAATGACGTGTCGTCTCCTCGTACACCTCACGAATAATAATTAGGGTGTTTTTGGGTGATTTTGAGTCATTATTAAGTCGTTTGGCATGCATTTGACCGTTAAACACATGTTTTGGCCATTTACGACACGCAGAGTGCGTTTCTGGCCAGTAGAGTCACACGACACCTCCAATTGATGTGCCATCTGGCCGACCATTACCCAATTCACCCACCCTTTGTTGTCGTCCGATTTCATGGCATTCTGTGGTCATTCGACTGGTTTCGACCACCCCACGCTCGTTTTCCAAGCACACCGAGCACCTAAAAACACATATTCAGATGTGTCGCGTAAACCGCACGTCCGAATGACATGTCGTCTCCTCATACACCTCACGAATAATAATTAGGGTGTTTTTGTGTGATTTCATGTCATTATGATGTAGTTCGGCATGCATTTGACTGTTAAACGCGTGTTTTGGCCATTTACAACACATAGAGTGCGTTTTCGGCCAGCGCGGTCACACGACACATTCGATGGACATGCCGTCTGGCCGAACATTTCACAATTCACCCACCCTTTCTAGTCATTTGATTTTATGGCATTCTGAGGTCGTTCGGCTAGTTTTGACCACACCACGTGCGCTTTTCAAGCGAGTCGAGCACCTAAAAAACAAATATGCAGCCATGTCGTGCAAACCCACATGTCTGAATGCTGTGTCGTCTCCTCGGACCTATCACAAATAATAATTAGGGTGTTTTCGTGTGATTTCAGGTCATTTCGATGTCATTTTGCATGCATTTGACCCGTAAACGCATGTTTTGGCCATTTACGACACGCGGAGTGAGTTTTTGGCAGGCATGGTCACACGACACCTCCGATTGACGTTATGTTTAGCTGCCCATTTCACAATTCACCCACCCTTTGTTGTTGTCCGATTTCATTGCATTCTGAGGTCGTTCGGCCAGTTTCGACCACCCCACGTGTGCTTTTCAAGCATGCTGAGCCCCTAAAAAATTCATATTCAACTATTCTGCGCAAACTGCATGTCATAATGATGTGTCGTCTCCTTATACACCTCAAGAATAATAATTAGGGTGTTTTCGTGTGAATTAAAGTCATTCTGATGTCGTTCGGCGTTCATTTCACCGTTAAACACATGTTTTGGCCATTTACGACACATAGAGTGCATATTCGGCCTACGTGGTCAAACGACACCTCTGATTGACGTGATATCTACCTGAACATTTCAAAATTCACCCACCCTTTTTTGTTGTCCGATTTCATGGCATTCTGAGGTCGTTCGGCCAGTTTCGACCACCCCCCGCGCGCTTTTCACGCGCGCCGAGCACCTAAAAAACACATATTCAACTGTGCCACAAAAACCGCGCATCCGTATGACTTTTTATCTCCTCCTACACCTCAAAAATAATAATTAGGGTGTTTTTTTATTTAATGTCATTCTGATGTAGTTCGCATTGCATTTGACCGTTAAACACATGGTTTGGCCATTTACGACACGCGGAGTGCATTTTCGGCCAGTGTGGTCACACAACACCTCCGATTGATGTGCCTTCTGGCTGACCATTCCACAATTCACCCACCCCTTTGTTGTTGTTTGATTTCATGGCATTCTGAGGTCGTTCGGATGGTTTCGACCACCCCACATGCGCTTTTCAAGTGTGTAGAGAACCTAAAGACACATATGCAGTCGTGCCGTGCAAACCACATGTCTGAATGACGTTTCGTCTCCTCGTACTTCTCACGAATAAAAATTAGGGTGTTTTAGTGTGATTTGAAGTCATTATGATGTCGTTCGGCATGCATTTGACTGTTAAACACGTGTTTTGGCCATTTACGACACGCGAAGTGCGTTTTCAGCCAGAGCTGTCACACGACAACTTTGATTAACGTGCTGTCTAGCTGAGAATTTCACAATTAATCCCACCCTATGTATTCGTCTGATTTCATGGCATTCCGAGATCATTCGGCCGGTTTCAACCACCCCACGCAGGCTTTTCAAGCATGCCGAGTAACTAAAAAACACATATTCAGTCGTTCCGCGCAAACCATGCATCCGAATGATGTTCCTCCTCTTCTTACAACTCCCAAATAATAATTATGGTGTATTGTGTGATTTGAAGTAATTACGATGTCTTTCACATTGCATTTGACTCTTAAATGCATGTTTTGGCCATTTACGACACACATAGTGTGTTTTTGGCCATCGCGATCACATGACACCTCTGATTGACATGTCGTCTGGCTGAACATTTCAAAATTTACCGACCCTTTGTTGTTGTCAGATTTCCTGGAATTCTGATGTCGTTTGGCCGGTTTCGACCACCCACGCACACGGCGTGACCGCGGCGTGTCCGTGGCATGACCACTGCGTGACCGTAGCGTGACCGCGGCGTGACCGCGGTGTGACCCCGGTGTGACCGCAGCATGACCGCAGCGTGACCGCGGCGTGACAGCGGCATTTTGGCCCGATCCAGCGACATCTGCGGGGCAGCATCTTCCGGCCATGATTCCAAATAAATCCCATGCAGTTGTCCTTCATATTATAGAAACTGGTCTTATGTTATAAAAAACAGACTCTTGATTCAGGATTGTGGTATGATAAAGATATATATTTTATATTCATTGTATTTAAAAGTGGTACTAGGTAGTTTAAACTACTGATTGGGTATCAAATTATCCCACCCTAAACTATCAATGTGAGTTTTCGTAGATATCCCACCTCCGTTGGAGGGGTTTTACAATAAAAACATGACTTTATTTATCAAATGAAACAATTATATTAAAGAAAACTTATTCAAAATATGAAATTCAATATACATAAGAAGAATTATGAAAGAAGCTGAATTCAAAAATATCTATACCAGAGTGGAAAACCTGGTTCAAAAATAAAGAGTTATACAGAATTCAAAAATGTAATTGATCAATCATCCCCTGATCACCATCATCATCACCACTATCATCATCGTCCTCATCCTCGTCGCCATATCCGTCCTTGTCGTCGTCCTCGTCATCATCACCATGCTCATCGTCATCCCCAGCCTCATCCTCGGCCACATCCATGCCCTCGGCCATATCCTCTCCCTTGTCCTCATCCTCATCCGTGACCTCATCCTCTTCAGCATCCTCGTCATCTCCAAGAACGTCATCATCATGAACGCCACTAGAACTACCCCATGGTACATTGGATGATGAACCCATTGATGACATAAATTTCGGAGAAGCCACGCTGGCCTCTGGTGGAAGTGTGAAGATAATGCTTTCATCAGTTTTATAAATTCATTGTCCCTTGTTTGAAATTGTACATCCAACTCTGTGACATTTTTATCAGACTATCTTGCATGCTCCATGACCTGTTCCAACTCATTGGTACTAGAATGGATACCTAGAGAGGACCAATACCTCATCGGGACTATATTCTTACCAGGTCGATAGCGTACTCGACCAGAGTGCTCCTCTCCCAAAACATTATACAAATGGTCGTGTGACCCAAAATTTTGAGGCTCCTGGGTATCAGGAGCCTCTAAAGAAGCCTATTAAAAATAATAATAGACTGTTAAATTTCAAAATAGATATTAAACTTTGAAATAAACAAATTAAAACTTACAATCTTTTCTTGGGTTAGTTCATTAGCTGCGGTTCCATCTTTATTCTTTAACTCGGGAAAAACAATTTTTCTCGAGGGATACGTCCTTAAATACTCAATTTGGGATTCTGTAATGACATTGAAACAATATAAAGTGCACGTATAATCATATATTTAATATTCAATAAATCACATAATTTAAGTAGGAAATAATAAAAAGGGAAAGTCCTAAAGAAAAATTATAAACAACTATATCGTACCAGCTGCCTCTCATGATCTGGCATAGTTGTGCACCCCAAAGTGTAGAGGTATTACTTCGAATCAATGTTTTTTTGTTTTTTTAGAAGATTCATAAATAATGTTTAATAATAGATATGATAACATTAATGCAAAATATGAAATCTGTCATTTAAATACCTCAATTGGGATTAATACCTTAAATTTGTCAGTCACCTAATGGGTAATCATTAAGTGATATTTCTCTATCGGGCAGTCATCCATGATAGGTAATGTCTTCAACTCCATGACCACTCTATCATGCCATCCAACATACAACTTGTGCTTATATGCTCTCCAATGCTCTCCTGGCTCCTTTAAACATGCTGGTCGTGCACCTTCGCCATCAGGTAAGTTAAACTGAGGCTGGCACCAAATTGATTAGTTCATATAAATAAAAAAACTACATTAAATACCATATAATTTTTTACACATATTTGTGCCCACGTGTTATCCTTGACTTGGTGTGGCAGATGTCTCCAAGAGAGAGGGCTGACTGGAATGATGTTGGAGTATTTGGCTAGAATCGCCAAAAACCCCCAACATTCCTGCTCATATTTCTCAATAATCTGTCCATCATCATTGTATTCAACCATCAACTATGTATGGTGGTTCCATACCACACGCAAGTGAGTACGCCCTCTCCCCTGCCTCTTATCAGTATATGAATATTTTATTAAAGAAAAAAATATCAGTACAAGTTATAATAAAAATATATTTTGGTATCAAAATTTGATAGAGTTAAATAAATATACCTGTGGTAGTTGGATCAATGGGCTTCACTGGATGTGCCGAAGATGAAGGAATATCCTGTACTGGTGGAGTGTCCCTCAGTGTATGCTCCTTATCCACATAATTTGTCAGAGCAAGAGTCAAAGAAGATGGAATATAATAGCTCTGAGATAATGAACTAGAAGAAAAAGATGATGGCACAGATGTCTAGACAACTGATAGTGTAAACATTGGAGTCTTAAATATCCCGTGTGTCCCTAGAGACACAACATCCCTCATACCACCAGCCCTCGTACCACTGGCCTCAGTACAGGGACCACGAGATGATCGTCCAACTCTGACACCACCACCCCCCCTCCTACCACCAGCCTCTCTACTTGGAGCAATATCAGGATCCTCGTCGAATATCTCTTTTCTAGGGGGTGGATCATGAAAAAAAGTTTAACATAAAAGTAAACACATGATATTATAAAATATTGAAATATTTATATTTGAAATAAAATACTCACAACAGGGATGAGTGGAGAAATTCCGATCTGTATCATGCAGCGATTATTTTCTATCATTTTTTTTCTATCGCCTCTCTTCAATGGGTGTCATTTCCTACAATGAAAACAAATATGGATTTTAAAAAAAACCCAACTTCATAATTTTCAACCCTCGAAGTTAACAAAAAAAATTCAATACACATGTTTAAAATTATATCCATATTCACCACACCAACCTATGAGATCATATAATCATGAATGTTATCAACATGATTTACTAGAATGTAAAAATTAATTGACTATTCTGGGAATACATTTCATTATTTAAGCAAGGAAAAACAGTCAAGTGGCTATAAGATTTCTAAGACAAACTTGGAAGACATTAATGAAGGAAGAAGTGAACTCATTAAAAAATATAATGTCATTTACACAATCTAAAAATGGTATTAATCTATGGGATATTATCGGTAATGCTCAAACATGGATCCAATCTTATAAAGGATTCACTAAGTATAAATATGTTTAATGAGGTATTAGAATACAATAAAAATGTGATCTGTCTTTTTACAGTTCCACATAATCAACTTAGAAAACATTTTACCTATTTTATAAACATATATTAAAAAACCACTCATTTATATCATTAAAATATAAATAGGTTTCATTATTAAAAAAATCAAATGTTGGCATCATAAAAACATAACCAAATAGTCACTTAGTGAGTCGACACCCCCTAAAAAAATTAAGCACACTTTATGAATACAATGATCCCTAAAAAGAACTTAAGAATAACTAAACAAAAATTCACGACCAAAGGGACGGAATAAATAATCACTATAAATCCATAGGAAAATAAAATACATTAAAAACCAACGCTGCAAACTCAATAGAACAAAAGAAAAGGAAGCCCCATGATCCTACAAAAATTCTACCATTCTTAGGTGGAATCACTATATTAGTAGTAGTATGTTGTATGATTAGTTACAAATGATATATGAAACCAAAGTCAATCTTAGTCACAAACATCTACAAATCATGTATTATTCATTGATTCAATATCAAATAGTGTGAATCATAAAATTTTCTAAAATCACTAAAACAAAAAAAATTGATGTGATCTTTATAGATGATGAAATAAATGTGGAAATCGTAGGAAGAGGTATTTTATTTGGGAAGAGATTTAAAGAGTCTAACCTGGATATCAGAGTTGCAGCGGATCAGATGGAAGAAGTCAGGGTAGGGTTCACCAGGTCGTCGTGGCATCTGGAAATTGGGGTAACGAGCTTCTATGATGTGATGTGAGGGCCTCTGGAGGCCGATGTATTTACAGGGACCTTTCCCAACGGTTTATAAAAAGTGTTGGGAACAAATAGTCTTTACCAACGGTTTTTAACAAACCATTGGTAAAGGATGAATTTTTTTTGTCTTTCCCAATGGTTTGAATAAACCGTTGGGGGAGCATTCACAAAACCAATATTTACCAACAGTTTGTGAAAACCGTTGGTAAAATACACTTATACCAATGGTTCTGGAGAACCGTTGGTATACAAGTGTTGGGAAAAGTCTACTTTCCATTATTATATTCTTTTAATGTTTATAGTCATTCTTTTTTGTGTGTATGGGTATGAGAAATATAATCCCTAATTTTTCCTTTATTTTATTCAATGTATGGAAATAGTAGGAACTGATTCGAAAACCAATTTGAGGGGAAATGTGATGACTACACAAACTAAATTTCCAATCTGATGAGAGAAGGAGTCAGGAATTTCATGAACATACATTCTTAATTTACTCATGTTTTCAATACAAATTTGAATCAGGATTAATACCCACATACCCATGTTAAATATTATGTTTTAATAGAGTCCCTTATGCAACAAAAGCCTCTAAATTTTAGTTGATCATATGATCTATTAACCATAGAGTAATAAATCAACTCCATTTAAAAATATTCCCCATCCATCATTAATCTAAAAAATTAAAATTCATTCCAGTTTATTATCATATGGAAGGAAGATCTTACAAATAGTGAATGTTTATAAAAAATGTAATGCTCAGGGAGGATATCAAAGTTTTGGAGTGGAAATAATTTAGGAATTTTTTTTTCAATATATATTTTCCTCACACTCTGTAAATAAAAATGAAGAGGGATTTCTCTAGACTCATGAAAATGAATGATGAATCCATCAGGGCATATAAGGAAAACATCACAATACTTTCATAATACACCTTGGTATTTTTCATAGACCCAAAATGTAATGATGCATTATTATTTAATGGGACAAATTAAAACCTACGTAAAGCCTTCATGATTCAAGACTTTGATAGATATGAGGAATTTTTTGATGTTTTTTAGAGTCAAAACTGATATTTAGGAATACCAAGGCTCTCATTAGTTAGTATATGGGAAGGGGATAGTGTATTTTAATACTGGTAGAGTCATGGAGAAATCTCAGGGGTTAAAGAAATTCCAGCATCCTACTTGTCAAAATTTTAGAATGAAGCATAAAAAACTACATAAAAAATAAAAGGATATGATTTAGGTATATTAATTAAGGTCACCTATTAATAAAATAATGATCGGAGAAACCCACCAATGTGATGGAAGAAAATAATTCTATAATTAAACATAAGTATATGGTCCAATGTGTCAGTTAAAAGTAAAAAGTAAATTATGTGAATAGATACCCTAATATAGGGGTTATTGATGGTAACCATCCATAAAAATCTATAAGTCCTTTTAATAAGGGGAATGTTTATGCCATAAAAACTTTTTATGGGGATTTTAAATATAATGTGGTGATGGGTATGCTAGTTATTCAGTAAAATATTATTAATATACTTTTCTATTCTAGTTATATGTGTTCTTTCCTATGAGGAATGTTTATCAGAACTATTCAGACACCTTTACAAATCATGTATATTGATTTATTAGTGGATTTGGAATAGAGTTTAATTGTCACATTATATGTATATAAATTATCCCCCATCAAAATTTGTGGGATTAATTTCCTAGTAAACCTTGTGATGCTCTTTTTAGTAGATTTTAATGTAATTATGAGTGTGGATTTGTAATCCTTATATAGAGAAAACATTTATTTTTAGTAGAATTAATTGACCATATATATCCAAAATGTATTTATGATTCTATACTATTGAAATTATGTGGTTGAATTTTCTTTGGAGTCATCATCTCAAGAATAAATATTATTTTCTACTGAGAAATTGTATCTAGCTCAAATGATTAAGAGTAATGAAAATATAATTATTGATTACATTCCCATTTTTATGGAATTAACTTTTGTGTTTCATGAATAATTTCCATATCTTACACCTAATTGAGAGGTTGCGTTCTAAATAAATCTCATACCAATATTTTTTTAATATCAAATAATGCATATATAATGGTCTTTGTTGAACATGAAAATATAGAAAAAACAACAGGAGAATATTGAATAAGGATTTATAAACTGATGTTCTTCACTATATTGTGCACTGGTTTTTTTAATCAAGAAAAATGATGGGTCAATTCAACTCTATATGTACTACTATTATCTCAACAAGATCATGATAAAAAATGTATCATATACCATGAGTTGATGACTTGTTTGATTAGTTATGTAGAGACCATTAATTCCATAATATAGATTATCGATCAAGTTATTTTGAAGTAAAGGTGAAGAAGGAGGATATCCCCAAGATTGATTTTGGTAAAAGGTACAAAATCTATGACATCAATGTTATTCCATTTTGACTTTTTATACTAAAGTCCTTAGTAATTGAAAAGTTATATGAGAATTATTACAATTTTTATTTCTTAAATGATTAAGTAACAATCATAGAGAATTTTATTATTAATAAGAGGATATATAATGATCCATAAAAAATAGGGGAAATTTAATAATAAACCAGAAAAACATATGTGGTGGAGATCCATTTTTTTCTTAGATTATTAGGGTAATATCATCCATATGGGGGAAACATATCATGACTGTAAACCCAAAAAAAAAGTTATCACAAAAGAGAGTAAACTTTTTTCTAGATTTATGAATGAGATCAGAGCATTAATGAGTTAAAGGATAGTATAATACTAGAACATATAGTCACATTACACATTGGTGTGGATGGATTTGACATGTATAAATATGTATCTAAAATGTTCTTGGGTTTTGTACTCATTATAGAAGAAAAATTGATAGCATATTCCTCCCTCAAATTAAATATTCATGAACAGAACTTTCTAACTCATGATCTAGAATAGGTTTTAGTGTTATTTTCATAATATATTTGGCATCATTATCTCTATATAGAAGAGCATGACATATATATGAATTATAATTTCCCCAAGTATATATATACAAAAAATTATCTCAATATTCACTAATATAGGTGTTTAAAGATGATTAAGGATTATGATTATTTAATCCATTGCCATATTAGGAAGGAAAACAAAGTAGTTGATGCTCTGAGTAGAAAGGATCATAAAAACAATATTAATTATGAGGATTAAAAGCGGTCTAATATTATTGGAAATTCAAAGTATTGGAATCAGAATAATAAAAGTTTATTCATCTTAACATTCTCAAATAATTGTTCAACCATCCATTCAGAATAGGATTAAAGAGGCCCAAAAATAATGATGAGGCAATACAAAAACTTTTATAAAAAATTAAGGAGTTCAAATTTCTTAAAGGTTGAGTTATATGTTTTGGAGCCAAAATATGTGTCGCATCAAAAACCAAAGCTGAATTTGGAACTTCTAGATGATTTGAATATCTTTTATTTATCTATTTATCCAGGAAAATCATAGATGTATATTGATCTAAATAAAAAATTATTGTGGTATAACATGAAGATGGATATTTTATAATTTGTATCTTAAAGCGAGCTATTCCAAAAATTATATACTAAATGAAAAAATTATAAGGGTATTGTCAACAAATTTACCCTCCTAGTATCGATGTGGGAAAACAAAACCATGGATTTCGTCATTCGAATCCACATTAAATATAAATTAAATAACATCATCTGGTTGGTGGTTGATCTCACCACAAATTCACTAAATTTCATTTCTATCATGGAAAATTTGTTTTTTTAAAATTCTCTATATACATAATAGAATTGGTATGAATTTAATAGGTACCACTCTCCAATATATCTAACAAAGAACAAAAGTTGACCTCGATGTTTTGGAGAAACTTTTTTTAATCATTGGATATAAATGTTTGTTTCAGTACATCTTATCACCCTCCAATTGATATCTAATATAAAAGTAATATTTATACAGTAGATTATATTATAAGATTTTGTTCAATTAATTTCCAAGGATATTGGGATCATCACCTTACCCTAATAGAGTAAATATTTAAAAAAAGTTTTGATTCTGTTATTCAATTAGAACCTTATGAGGCTCTTGAGGGATATCATTTTTAGACTCCAACATACTTGGATGAATTTAGTGAGTGGTGTTTTATATGACCTAAACATACCTAACATATTTCAAAGAAGGTTCAAACCATTAAACATTATAATAAATCTACACAAAGTTGAACAAAATATATAATTTTTTTTATGTGACCTAGAAATTGAGGTGGGAGATATAGTGTTCCTTTATATATCTTAATTGGAGAAATTACTAAGGTTTAGGGATAAAATAAATCTTATTCCAAGATAAATTTTCCTCTTTTAGATCATGGACCACATTATACAAGTGTATTATCAACTAGAACTCCCTCCTAACTTGTCTCAAGTATATGATGTGTCCCATGTTTCCCTAATAAGGATGTGCATACCAGAACACTCACATGTACTAAATCCATAGGTTATTCCCTTGTAGAATGATCCTTCATATGAGGAGAAGATGAATTAGATATTAGATCATAATGACAAAGTTCTATTAAATCATGACAACTCTCCTAATCAATGTTATGTGGTAGAACAACAAGTTTGAGGAATCAACTTGTCAACTATAAGAGGTGATGAAACATATGTTCCCTCATCTGTTTTAATGTAGGAAATGAATTTTTGAGTGTGAGGTATATGGGAGAGAGAATGTAATGGCCTGAAATTTTATAAATTATAATCACTTTTTTAAATAATAATTTCTTTATTAAAAATGTAGTTGTAAAAAACACATGCTCTGATTTGGTTATTTTGGAGCATTATATGTTATATACTATTGATATAAATGAATGTAAAGAATAAATACCAAGGATAATATATAAATTTTACAATAACCATTATGATTAGTAAAAATATAAGGTTATGATAAAATACCATTGACATCAATGGAAGAATCGATAGCCTCGTCCAGTAGGATCATACCATTTAAACCCTATTTAACAGAGATTTCAATGGAGATAGAAACACTGATCTCTATCCAT
This sequence comes from Viscum album, assembly GCA_963277665.1. Taxonomy (NCBI): domain Eukaryota; kingdom Viridiplantae; phylum Streptophyta; class Magnoliopsida; order Santalales; family Viscaceae; genus Viscum; species Viscum album. Next base: position 1,008,512,736 of record OY728128.1, on the reverse strand, counting down.
GACCATGGCCAAGTGGATATTCTATAATTAAATCCTATGAAAACACATTTATGGGAGAATTATAGGCTTATTGAGATGACGAATCAAACTATGTTCACCGAAACCACCCAATAAAGTGTCACTATCGCACACCGTACCCTTAGGGAATATACTGATATTATAATGGGTTATATATCTTGGATCTAGTGGTATTAATTTTATAGTTTCTTTTGAAATAAACTAATGTTGGTATTTATTACATTTAATATTTCTTTATTAATGATTAAAGTGTTTGATTAGAATTATATTTTCATATGAAGAAAAAAAATTGTATTTTTCTAGTGAAAAATATATAATTTCAATTCATAAAATCATTTTTATAAATTAAATATTTTTCAAAATGTTTTTTTTGATGAAATAATACTATTAAATATTATTTATTTTAATTTAATTGATAGTATATTTTAATTAAGTCCAATATTATTTTTATAAGATCCAAAATTGGTAAGTGTATTACAACCCAATAGTTTCTAGTAAATTGCTAATTTTATTTAAACATGTATATTCTCATATTTAGAAAAATATTTTGTTAAAATAAATTTAATTTTTGAAATAAAAACATTGAAATTATCGAATAATTATTTTTTTATTTTTCCTAGACAAATGATTTTATTAATTATTAAATATGGTATAAATATAAAATATATATGAATAAATCATAATAGAAAAAAATTGATGTAATAAATGATATAAAATGTATATAAGAGAAAATATATCTTACTCATTTAAAATTGTATTTAGAAGTTATTTGAAAAAATTTATTATTCTTTAATGAATACTCTTCAACTTATATTACATTTTAATGTTTTAAAATCAATTATTTATAAACAGAACCCACTTACATTCCACCAATGGTATTATTTTTTTAAATTTAGGATATTATTCTTATATAATATTAAATAAATAATTTTTGGAAGATATAATTGGAAACCCCAGTAGAAGGTTTTTGGTTTTTAGTATTTTATTATCTAGTGTCAAAACCCTATGTTTAGAAATCAATAACTAATTTTCTAGTTTCTTCTATAAATACCCACCTAACCTACCACTCCATTTAAATACAAACCAATTTCAAAAAATGTTTATATCCCTATACATCCTTAAATCCATTCCATGTAATTGCAAATCACATAATAATCTCCTTCTAAGTTTTTATAGGAACCCTAAAAATGTATAGGGTCCTCTCATCCTCTTTATTTAATCTCTTTCTTTGTATTATGCCTCTTGTTTCCCAATTTTTCATTTTGGATATTTTTATACACATTATTTTTATTTTACTTATGATTTACATGTAATGAGATGCACCATTTTACATTCATTAAACCATTACAAGAAACTGTATGTAAACCAATTATGCTAGTCAAATTATCCAACAATATTTCCTATGAAACATGTTTCTGGTGAATACCCCTCTCCATTTATACTCAAATGTATTAGAATAGATTCAATTATCCTTAATTTAATGGATATTTCCATTTATGTAACCCAAAATTCATAATTTTGGGTTTCAAATTGATAGAGAGTGATCTTCTATTTTTTTGATCAATGTAGCACATAAATGCATGTAATCAATATGAATATGACAGGTGGGACCGGAATTACATAACCCTCAAAGTAATTGGGTGATTTTTAAAACACATAGATACCATGTATGGTTCATGGGAGGTCATATTATGTATAAAATTACCTTATTTATTGATGAAATGGCTTAACTTATTCTTATGATGTAATGTTTTCTATTATTTTTACATTCCCATAGTCCCTTGATTTTATCTAATTATATCAATCATTTTTGTTAATTTTTTTTTTATCAAAACTTTTATGTCACCTTGATATTCATAGTGAATCACCTGTAATACACTCTTCATGTTATATTTTGATTAATCACATACTGGGATTTATTTATCATCTTATTATTATGTAGGTCCCCAAGTTATCCCATGAAGTATTAAAATTTCATTGGATATGAAGGGAGTGTTGTTGAGTTCTTGAATAATTTCATTATATTGTTGTCATAAGTTGTTGTTTTATGTATCTAATTTACCAAATACTTTAAGAATATAATTATTATAGGATAGTATTATGTGTGAGTTATATAATAAATCATGAAATAAAGTGTATAAAATAAATTTCTTTTCATAGTTATCCTATAGGACATTCCCCATATCTCTATCTCATTAGTTTATTACAGCCACAATGGGAGGAAAAAATTTATCAAACATAAGTCATGTAAAATAATTAATAATAATTTTTTATTCCAAAACATCAATTTAATCACAAAGGCTCATTCAATTAATTTTAAACAACTAAAAAAACAATCAAAGTACCTCATGGTTCTAAGGATGTAGAGATTGGTAATGTGACCCCTCTAGAACCTAGTTATATTGAGAGAACAGTGGATGCAAAAAAATATGATCTAAAGGATTTATAAGAAAAACCTATTGATAAAACTATATCAACCCAGGGAACTGGAATCTCATCTCCCAAACCTAGTCCAAAAGTATATTAACATGATAAGATTTTATAATAGGCCGCATGTGATAATCCAAATAAGGACCATATATGAGATCAGTTTACTAAATTTGAATGTATAAAGCCTTATCCAACTGATTATAGTAAACAAGAGTGGGGGTTCTCATAGGTTCTAGCCTATAGGTTGGAAAAAAATAATCCCATTAGTGATCTACATAAATAAGTTGAGAAATATGTCAACAGATTCACTTTATTAAATGAATGATTTTGGTCACATGATGTTGATGAATGAAAAATGGTAATTCAAAATGAGATTGTCTCATCAAAAGATAAAACTCAGAAATACATGGAAAGAGGAAACAAGGATGAGTTTGAAATGGAAAGTTCAATAAAAGGATTGAAAAATAAATAACAGGGAGGGAAAGGCCATGATCAAGGTGTGTGAGGCATAGAAAAAAGGCCCTCACACAAGGGGTAAAACCCTTAAGCAATAAAAATATTCTATTGGAATTATAAAGGGCTATAGAACCCCCTAACAACCAAATCCCATGGAAATTATATTATGGCCTTTAAACCAATTTTTATTAGAATTTTTAAACCAATATTAATATTTCGTAACTAGAAGGATTTTAAATGGAGCTCTCGTGGTTATAAATTTGTCTCTAAAAACAAGCTTCATTCAAATATGAAGCATCTATGTGTTTTACAACATGATAGTATAGAACTCAATTAGATTAGTAAAAATCCTCAAAGAATTACTATATCTTTCAACATATCAGATTTCCCATTATCATTCTCCTTTGTTTAGGAATCTACACCCTACATTAAGAGAGGATAGTTGTGGAAGGAAATAATCGAACCCTCTGAAATAATGAGGCACAAATGGGTGCTTCATGGGGACATCAATATTGTGCTAAAACTAGAATAATAAATTGGCTGTATTTTTAACCGCACTGATTCTATTGATTTATCATCATGTATTGATTAGTACTCTCTACTTGAGGTTCCAATTTTCCGGGCTGACATTGGGTGGACTAGGTATACTATGAATGGTAGGAAAAAAGGCAAACTTGATAGATGATTTGTTCGAATAGATGATTGGGCTACTACAAATGGATTCTATGGATTTACACTTCATATGAATCGCTATGATCACAATCCCATCATGGTGGAAATCACCATGTATTCTACAAGGTCATTACTAATCCCATTTCAACTCTACAATGGATGGATTATCACTCCTAGATATATGGAAATTTTGATAGAGGCTTAGAGATTTTAAGCTATTGGCATCCGTTATAAAAATTTGTCTAATAATTCTAAGTATGCTAATAAGTTATTCAAATAATGGAGAAATAATATTTATCTATGTTGGATCTAGACATTAAGTTGGATAAAGAATGTCTGGCATATAATCAGATCATGAATGAATAGTAGAATGATCCATCTTGGGATGAGATACAATAATATAATAGGTTGAATGATCTTTTTATGATTAAAAAAAGTGTTTAACAAAATCAGTTGAATGTCAAATGGATTAAGGATGGAGACATGAACTCAAAATTATTTCATAGGATACATAAAAAGATGAAATCCAATGTAGGTAACAAGGTAATCAAAATAAATTGAAATCTATTCACATATAAAAATGAGATCTCTCAAGCTGTTGTGGAGCACCGTAAGGTAGTATATTATGAAAATTTATTGGTTACCATAAGGAAAATAGTTTAAAATATTACTCCATGCATTGAGGGGAATCATAATCAATAACTTATCATGAATCCATCAAAAGATGAAATTGAAGTTACACTATTCTCCATTAATATAGATAGTTCCCCTAACCCTGATGGATTCAAAAATATGTTCTTCATAATTTTTTTGGATATTTTATAGGATGATGTGCGTCAGGCAATCAAAGAATTATTTTTTCACTCCTACCTGCCTTATAAAATAAATGAAATCATCATTTCCTTGATAACCAAGAAGAAGAATGCAACTGATATCAAAGAATTTAGGCATATTTATCTTAGAAATACAATTACAACACTCGTTATTTATATTCTCATAAATAGTATTAGGGAGATGATAAATATTACATCACCATGAATCAATTTGGTTTTGTTCTAGGAAGGAGCATTTGACATTCCCTTTTCACAGCCTTAGAAGGTGTTAATTTAATGTGGAGGAAAACAAAGGATGGTAGTTTGTCTCTCAAAATTGACATATATAAAGCCTTTGATACATTGAAATGGAGATTTATTATTGATTTTATCATATTTTATGGCTTCTCAAGCGTGTTCATCAAGCTCATTCATACCATTCTCAATTATTATAGGCTGTCCATTCTAATTAATAGACCTCCCAAAGGGTATTTTTAGTGAACCAGGGGTGTGAGATAGGGTTATCCACTTTTGGACATGTTTTTTTATTTTTGATGATTACTTTAGTATATTCCTCAATGACATTCAACAACATGGATTATATAATCAAGTTAAACTATGTTAACATTATCATGTTCTATCACATATTTTTCATGTGAATGATAGAATTATTCTTAGTAAAGCCTCAAAAAGTCTATATACTTTTTAAGGCCATATTTTCTCATTATGAGAAATTTTCTGGGAAGCCATAAGTTGGGATAAGTCCTTCATTATCCTTGTAGATGAATTATCAATTGATTGAAAAATAGGATAATAGGATTTCCTAAGTTAAAATTAAATTTCCTGCCATTTTACAATCATGGTTCACATTTATTTTGGGGCAAGGTGAAGCGAAATTGTTTGGAAGAAATATTCTTAGGAATTTCTAACCGATTGGAATACTAGAAGGGAAATACTAGGTCTCAATATACAATAGTGTGTCTTATTAACTCCGTGATCACCTCCAAGACTGTATATTTATTCTCACATTATAGATGGACTAGGATCCGCATAAATGAACTCCAAGGGATGATTATAAACATTATATGGTATGGTTCAGTTTATGATAATAAATTGGTTACTATTTTATGGATGGAGTGTATTAAACGTATCGAATGGGGTGGTCTTGGAGTCAAATATCTCAAACTCTTAAATGATGGATGTATTGGTAAATTCACTTAGAGACTAATTACTTATGATACTTCCTATTACTTTATATAAACAATGTTCAAAGATATAATTCTTAATGATTGTAAATATAACATTGCATCCTCTAAAGGGACATCACTAAAGCACTCCTTAAACAAGATTATTCAGGACACAAAATAGATTGTGATTAGGTAATCCAATCTGAATTGTTTGATAACTAATTAGATGAATAATTCACTAGAGAATATTAGTATCATTCTACTTGATATTTATCATATTTGTATTTCTGATTTCTTTCCATAGATACATGTTTTGGAAAGATTGATTCTTAGTCAGAACAATCAATAAATATAGATGTACTGCATCTTGGAATGCAATAATCTCATACAGTAGCACAATTGTCTTTAATGCTTTAATGATAAGAAATTTTATACACTAGAGTGCGGTGGTTTTACCCAACCTTCATGCTGGATAATGAGTTTAAGAAAATGATTCATTTAGCCTCTCATTTTTCTCGTAATATGGGAAATTTGGAAACATTTCCTTCCCATGCAGGATCAAATAAAAAGGTCTGGAGTTTAGCATACTTATTCCTATTCCATTTTCTTTTAGGAAAGGGAGGATATAGATCATGTTTTGAGGAATATAGATTTTTACATGTGTTATGTGAGCATACAGGATTGATCATTCGTCTAAATATTGGCTATAATAAGTAGTGTCACATGCTCCTGGTTGAAATTTACAAAGCTCATTTCATTGATCTAATACAGAACCTCATTTACAAAGTTTCTAGGTCTATTTTTCTTTTAAAAGGGTTTCTTTAAATTCCATGATAATTGATGGAAAGCCACCCACATTTCGTATGAGAATGATTATTCTATAGAATTATTTTCAAATAGATCTATGGTGCAAACCGGTGGAATCAAAAATACTTTGGAAGATCTAAATATTGTCATATTATTGGGTGTTGTAGGTCATACAATGATTCCTTGAATGATCAAATTGATTTTATGGATCCCTTCAATCAACACATGTGTTAATGTGAATGTTTATGGTGCTACATCTAGTATTCCTAGGATATCAGGATTTGGGGGTTTCATTCCCACATACCATGGATTTTTCAAAGGGTTATTTTATCATTACAATATTACTGGGAAAACATAGGAATCTGGGTTATTAGTTATGTTTTATACAATTAGATATGTTTCCTATCTTATTTAGAATTCATTTTTTCTTAAATATAACTTAGAAGTAGATGTGAAGGACTTAAAAACAAAAACAATGGATTTTCAATGGATGATCATTCCTTGATGGATTGAATGTATCAAAAATTCTACTCAACTCAATTTGTTCATCTCACATACATACCGGGAGGAAAACTAAGTGGTAGATATGTTTTCAAAGAAATCAGTAACATAAATGGATGTGATGTGTTTCTTTAGGACCCCAGCGTACTATAATTCTTTTATCGATGCAGATATGTACAATGTTACGTACTCGTATATCTATAATAATCAATTGTAACTCTACCTTTGCGTTTTCCATTTTTTATATATATTTTTTTGGGGCCATATTTGTCTGGATTTTGAGATTTTTCTATTAAAATCATCATCCTTATAAAAACTAGGCCAAATATGGTCAAAGATGAAGAGTCTAATACAAAACTATCCCAATGCTTCTTTAGAGATATCAAAATACTACACACAATAAAATACCCCTCATGACCTATGATAACCTCCGCCATCATTGCAAGGAATAATATAGAGTATCAAGAAGTTCCCCCAAACTGCATGGAACCATTTTCTTTAAATTTCTATAAAAATTCTAATTCATTATACAACCCAAGGATATATTAACGGTATGATTCAATTTATTGTAGAATAAAAACATGAATCTAAATAATTTCTTCACCATGAAACCCATTAGTTATTATTATAAAAAAACATACAATTACTTTTCATGGAATATTTTTATGGAAAACCATTCATGAAATATGGTAGATTTATTGAAATAAATCTTGTTCTTTAAACAAAAAAAGGAAATTATAAATTAAAATTTTAGGCACCGTGGAATGAGTAATAATAAAGAACAATAATGAGATGGGAAATAATAATCATCACATATCAGTCAATTAAAATACACGTATTATTGGCTCAAACCCCATAGTCTAAGGAAACATGGTCTTGTTCAAGGAATACTAGCTAGAATACATGAACCTAAAAATTCTAGGAGCTCTCATAATACTATTGGGGTACAAATCCATCCCAGAAGTGAAAATGTTAAAATTTTATAATATTCCCAAGACAGTGAAAACAATATAGTATGTCATTATTCTTCTATGTTACTAACTCACCCATGGTCTCTCATTGGAAATAAATCATCAAAAAATATAAAATCAATGTTCATTATTTCATAAATAAGGAGACATCAAGTATTAAATAGATTCCTTATTGAAAAATCCTTTAAAAACCTATTTTGATGAACTTCTATATTGAAAAAATCATCTCATATTATGTGTGGTAAACACTATTTTCATTTGAAAACCAATATTAAATCATTGTTTTAACAAACACACCTAACTAAAAATTTCAAAAATGAACCAACATACCTCAGTATCACAAATCAAACATCCAAGGTAAACTAAGTCCAATGAAAACCCAATAAAATTATATGTTCCAAGTAAAATTACAATTAATTAGAGACACATATCTAAATCCATAGTATACTCATGTACATTATATAAACTCAAAAGATATGAAGAAGTATCCTCATCAAATTAAAAAACTGATAAGATTCATTAAACCCCTATCCTTATCCAATGGTTTAACCCCCATGGCTTTCTAGTGTTCCAAAACTCAAAAAACAAGAAGAACGTTGTGGACCAAGGTGATAAGAATATAAATAAAAAAACAACACTTAATTCATGTAAAACAAAGAAAACTCTAACAAAAATCACCAAAAACCATGGGGGAGAAATATCTATGGTTAGGAGAGTCTTGGTTTAATAAATTTAGATAATAGGGAATTGGATAAACAAAAATTCAATACGGGTACCATAAAAATTTTAAATTTATAATAAAATTGGGATTTCTATAAGGTTTATCCACATAATTGGAAAAAATATGCACCAACAATGCAAGAGCCATTGAATATTCCAAGATATGCTATATGGTTTTTTGTATGGTTATCTCGAACCATCCCCTAACTATGTGGGTCATTCCCATACCCAAAACCTGGTTCCATGGATACCTATAGATCTTCTATATTTTTTCATACAATATGATAAACATGAAATAGTTAACTAGATTCCACATCCCCCTATTAACATGTTTGTTTTCATTGTAATCATTATCCAAGTAAAACCCATACAACCACCACAATTTACAAAATTTTAAAAAATTCAACCCCAAACTCCCGGAAACTACAAAAAAAAATAAAAAATAAATAAATATAAATATTTACAATACAATGAGATGGAATAACATTCATAAATTTCCGATTCAATAATTATTAGTTATTTTTTGTAATGTCCTAGATTTTTCTATGTATTATTTTAATATTATATGGGTTTTGTTTTGAGACTAGGCTCTGAGACAACATGCAGTTCCATGGCCTGGTGAGCTCGAAACAAATGTTTTAATTTAATTTAATAATTAAATTACACGCATGTGCGGTTTTCCTGAAAAAGTGGAATAACTTCCGAATGGGTGCTCAGATCAGAAATATGAGGGCACTATTGCGTTCGGAACAGCGTTTTTACCATAGGAAAGGCCTAACTTCGGCCGGAGCAGGTCGGTAGTGAATTCTGGTTTTTGGGATGTAACCGTAATAAAATATTTTATTAAAATATTTTATTTAAATCCTTTTTGAAACTAAATATTTTATTCTTTTATGTAGAGATTTCGTAGGGAGGGTCAAGGTTACAATCCCCCTAACTCTTTTTTCATCTAGAGAGCTCTGGAGAAGACCTCCCGACGTGGCGATGACGTTCTTGATGATTTGCTCCGGCGACGACGACACGGCAACCAGATCATCACCAACGAACACCGTGGAATCCAGGTAAGATGTTTAAATTATGGTTTCTTCCCCGTTGTTGATTTCTATGACGAACGTGGGATAATCCACGAACAAATTACTCCGCGGATCGATCGTTCTTGTGGGATGGGCTTTTGTGGGGATTTTTGGGAGATTGATTCCATGTTAATCCATTGTTGTTGATTTTCTACTCTGTTTAATCCTAATAACGGGAGCGGATCAACATCGTGAAGAACGACAGTAGAGGTTCGTTCCTCAATTTTGTTTCTTGGATTTCTCCCCTTTCATTTCTTTGCATTCTTCACGTTCTTCGCGGGGCGATGAACAACGGATAGTTGCACATCCGTTCTGTGACACAACGATCCCAAACATTGGATCCAACCCTGTAGCAGTGTCATGGAGGTGTGACAACGATATCGGTGGATAATTCGGAGCCGATCGAGAGTTTTGAGTTTTCCAGCGTTTTTCTACGGACGGATCATTCGAGGATTATGATTTGTTTTAAAGGCCGAAACCACCAGTCGCAGTGTTCGTATGATGAACCAAACTAATCCCTGGAGTATCGGGACGAACTGACGAGAGATCACGGATCCATAAGATCGGCCAAATCATGAGGAAGAAGATGGCATTCTGGAAATATTCCCGACTACACGCCGTGTAGTATGGGCTACACGGCGTGAGTTCATTGACGAGACTACCTAGTGTGCACTTCGGGAGTACACGAACACGGCCATGGGTACACAGCCAAGGAAATGTCGTGTATGCCCTTCCCCAGCCAGACCCAGCCCGGTACACCGGATACCCCGTGTAATGGTACATAGGCAGGGTACACAACCATGGACACGGCGTGTATACCCCTCCACGGCCAGACCCGGCCCGATACAAGTGATACCACGTGTACTGGTACATGGACATGCGACATGGACACGGGCAGAGACCATGTACGGGCACATGGCCAGCGTACACTGGGCGAGCCTAAGGTGCTCGGAAACGGTGTGTAATTCTTCTACACGTCGTGTAGTTTCTTTTTATCCAACTACCCGAATGACACGGGCTGGTTACACAGGCAGGACCCGGGGTCAAGGAAAACTGCGTGTACTTTTTCTACACGCCGTGTATTTTGGTTTTACTTGGCTTGAACGAATGACACGGGCCATTTACACGGGCTGTACCTTGGGTTAAGGAACACAGCGTGTCACCATTCCACACGCCGTGTAACCAATCTTAAAATACTTGAGCTACATGACTTCTGTGACTTGGACTATTTTTCTTAGGGTTCATACCCTTGGTTCATTCCCTAAAGGTTCTGGTATCATTTTATTTACACAGGAGTATGATCCCTTCAGCATAACTTCCTAAATAGAGTTTTTGGAATCCCCTCTGTGAGACCTAAATCCAGATCCTCTATTCATTCCTGGAACCCTAGGTAGATTTCTTGGTATCGACGAGACCAAATTTACCCGATCGCTGATCCTCTGCTTAGCGGATTAGCTCAGACTGAGTTGTCGGAATCACCCCATGACTTGGATGTGATCCTCATATGAGAATAATGTTCTCAAAGTACTTTTGGAGTGTGTTCTCCCAGAACAAGTACTTTTTATGTCTCTCTTCAGACCTAGGAGTGTGTCCTCCCTGTTGCATGCTTAGTGGAATCTTCTAGCTGGATCATAGTGGTGGCTTCACGATAGTCGATCATGTATAAGTATATTTGGAAATTCTTGTCATATGTTCTGTAGAAATATATTGCATAGAGCTAACTGTATCTTTCATTTTTGGTATTTTCCCCTTGTTTTGTTTCCTTTGTGGTTTCGGGGTGTCCTACTGAGCTTTTTTATACTCACCCCTTCACGGGCTTTGCCCGCACGTGTCGTGTCTTGTTCTATTAGCGAACCTTTGACATGATTCTAGGTGGACCAGGGTCGGACGGTACTTAGGGACATTAGAGAGGTCGAGGTGTGTTTCTACAGATACATACTGCAGTCCCAACACCTTTCTTTATAGGTTGGACTTTGTTACGGACTCTCCTTTGGTGGGATTGTACTTTTGGAATATGGTATTACACTTGTTTTACTTGACTTTCCTATCGTACTCTGTTGGTTGGGATTTTTAGTGTATTCATGCATTTCCATTTTTAGTAGTTTTTAATTTTTAGCTTTGTGTGATTAGAGATGTGTGTGTGTGTGTGTGTGTACAGGTTTATAGGAAATGCCTCCCATGTTAGTAGCATGCCCACTCAGTGCTAGTCACCTGCCCCTGGCCTATTGGAGGTGGGATTGAGGAGTTGTGCCTCGAGCCCCACTGGGACAGGTCATGACGGAGTGGTATTAGAGGTGGTCGGATCTACCTTAAGACCGAGAGTCTGTGAGTTGGTTTGGGGAAACAGTGTTAAGTGTTTCGAGTTCAGATTTCAGGCCATTGACCCCAGTGTTGGTGCGGGCGGCCGACGTATCCATACACCAGGACTCTGATAACGTTCTTTTCGACTAAGAGCATGAGAACACTAGTTGTAGGGGAAAATGATGGTACATGCATCATATAGGAATGGGTTGTGGTTTCCATGTCCTTCTTGAGTCAGCTCTCCAAATATACTCACTGAATGGGATACATCTTGTTTATTTACAGGATGCCTCCACGACGCGCACCCTCTGGGATCCAGTAGCTCAATCACAAGGATTACCCCCTTAGTGATGAAGCATCGATACAGGGACCAGATCCCCCAGTTTTACCACAAGGTGGTGTGCCAGTTATCCTGCCACCTGTGGAGAAGTGTTTAGTGCTTGTTGTACCAGTGGAGGAGGAGCGCAGGATGAGCGCACTCCATGAGTTTCAGAGACAGAGACCCCTCAGGTTTCAAGGTAAGCCTACCCCTCAGGCAGTAGAGGACTGGCTTGAGGCAGTGACCAGAGTCTTCTGTTTGGTTAGGACACCAGCAGACCATATGGTGATCCTAGCAGCGAGCCTTCTGCAGGGCTCGGTAGGGTGATGGTGGATTTTGTTTATCCAGACCCATGATGAGGTGACTGTTTCATTGTAGGAGTTTGATCATCCCTTCAGAGAGTAGTTTTCACCGGTTACCCTGAGAGATGTACGTATACAGGAGCTTCTTCAGCTCCCGCAGGGAACTGTGACGGTGGCTGACTATTCGTCGAGATTTACTGACCCCTCACGGTACTCGATGGATATGGTCGGAGATGAGTACTTCAGAGCTTGGGCATCTGAGCGAGTCTTGAGCAGAGATATCTGAGCTAGCATCATCCCTATGAGCATTACTACTTAAGCGAGGGTGCTCGAGAAGGCCTTAGTGGTTGAGAGATTCTTGGCAGAGTAGAGAAAACTAGCAGTTGTCAGTATTTGGAGGGCTGGAGCAGAGACCATGGCAGGAGGGAGCCGACATAAGGGACCGAGGTGTGGGAGACATTTTCAGTGGAGATCCTAGGACAGGGGATTTCCCATACAGGGTTCGCAGGGAACATCCAGCCAGCCACGAGAGAGGCGATGCTACTCATGTGATGGAAGGGTACATCTCGCTCGAGATTGTCTAACCCGTCGTACTACTAACACAGGAGAAGTGGATGGACCACCAAGGAAGAGACAACATGTGGATCAGATAGATCTGTGGGGCGGCGAACGTGGTAGAGGAGCTGGGAGAGCAGCTGGAGGTGGTCAGCCTTTTAACCCTTTTCCACCACCACCCCCAGGAGGTCCACCCCAGGCCTAGGGAGCTGGTGGACAGAGGCATGGACAGCTGTAGGCGGTAGAGGCTTATGACCCAGGTACTCCCAGAATGATTAGCGGTACTATCTGTGACTTTTCTACTTTGGTTGTTGTATTGATAGACACAAGTTCTAGTCATTCCTTTCTGGCTGCTTATCTTGTTCGAGACCTTGAGATTCTAGTTGAGTCATTGACTCAACCCTTACGCTTAGAAAAACCGACTGATGAAGACTCAGATATCGCACACCTCTGTAGACAGTGTGACCTGACCCTTGTAGGTGAGAGTTTCAGCCGGAACCTCTTGGTGGTAGCGTTGATGCCTTATGTTTTCATTCTTGGTATGGATTGGCTATCCACAGTTCATGCCTTAATTGACTTTTTTAGTCAAAGGGTGCGTTGTGTCCGCAGTGATGGAATGAGGTTCAGTTTTGTCTGTAAAAGAGAGGCCCAGGCAGTGGAGGATGGACTCGTCCATAGGAGGGGAAAACTGATTTCACATCAGTTGTCTAGCCTAGCCATGGCGCAATAGATGTTATGAGTTTCTAGTTTCCAGCAACAGTGGATGAGTACGAGGAAGTCTTTTCAGAAGATGTCCCTGGGCTACCTCCCTGTCGGGAGGTAGATTTCTACATTGAGTTGCTACTTAGGATGACACCAATATCAGCACCAGCATACCAGATGGCTCCTGCAGAGCTTAGTGAGTGGAGGGTGCAGCTGGATGAAATGCAGAAGAACAGCTTTGTGAGACCCAGGGTTTCACCCTGGGCGGCCCCAGTGCTGTTTTCCAAGAATGCAGATGGGAGCGTGGGGACATGTTTGGATTACCGACGCTTGAATCTGGTGACCGTAAAAAACCGGTATCCACTATCGAGGATCGATGACCTCATCGAACAGTTGAGAGGGGCTTGATGGTTCTCGATGGTTGATCTATGATCAGGGTATCAATAGTAGCGAGTACGGAAGGAGGATATACCAAAGACGACTTTTTGATGTCACTAGGGTCACTATGAGTACTTGGTGATGCCCTTCGGTGTGACGAACGCCCCGGCAGTGTTCATGGGACTCATGAACCGGATCTTTCAGCCCTATCTAGACCGGTTTGTAGTGGTCTTCATCGATGATATCCTTCTGTACTCTGCGTCTGAGGAGGAGCACACGAGACACCTAAGGATGGTTCTGGACACACTCCGAGAGCCCCGGTTGTATGGAAAACTCTCTAAGTGTCAGTCCTGTTTACAGGAGGTCCATTTTCTAGGACACGTTATCTCGACAGATGGTGTAGCAGTGGACCCAGCCAAGGTGGAGGTAGTTCTAGCATGGGAACCACCTGGGAGCGTGACGAAGGTGCGGAGTTTCCTTAGGTTGACATACTACTATCGGAGATTCATCCTTGATTTCTCCAGGATTGCAGTACCCATGACATCTTTGACCCAAAAGGGGCAGCCTTTGGTGTGGATCGAGAGATGGCAGCAATCTTTCCAGCTGTTGAGACAGAGTTTGACGAGTGCCCCGATCTTGAGATTACCGGAGGAGGGTGTTGAGTACTTAGTTTTCTACGATGTAAAGACCCGCAAATTTCAAGGAAATTTTTTTCTTAATTTTCTTTGGAATTTTACAAGAGCGCAGCTTCAGACGGCACCTGATTCCGAGGCCCGGTGTGCCCGGAATCAATTTCCGAAGTTTGGCTCGGGTACGTTCAGTGAACGGACGAGCGGGTTTTTCTATCTTTTGAACCGGTGCCCGGAATCAAATTCTGAGGGCACCGATGAAATCGCAGCGCCGGTATTTGCTTAGAAACGCCTCTTCCGGAGTTGCGTTTGCTCAGACGTGGTTTTTAAATTTTGCTGCTTTAAGTCAGAAATAAAATAAAGTTTGTGCGACAACTTTATTTTATTTCACTTAAGCTATTGGAAGCCACTTGAAGCCACATAAAGACGGCTTGAACTGAGTTGAACTGGATAGGATGCTATCCAGAAATATCCTACCCTCTTGGTAGGATATTTGTGAGGCAGGGCCCGCACGAGCCCCGCCGTTTCTTTCGCTAAGTAACGCACCCGCGAAAACCCGTCAAAGTAACTGAAAAGTCAACCGACGCGTTTTCTTTAATTCTTAACAGACCATTTAATTGGGCGGTTTATTTCGTGAATTAAATGGACTGTTTCTTCGTGAATTAAATGGGTCGTTTCTTTCGTTGAATTAATTCAACGAATTGATGGATCGTTTCTTAACCGGTTTCGTGTGTTGGCATGTTTATAAAATAAGACCAACCTAAAAATCCTTGGAAAGGATTTGAAAGAATCTTCGTTCCTCCACCCTCTCCGCGAAGAACGCGAAGAACGCGAAGAACGCGAAGAACGCGAAGAACGCCGGCGACCGGAATTCGACGACGCACACCGAGATCTGCGACGTCGACGAACTCTACCCGTGACATTCTTCGGCGACGCTCTTCTTCCACGGCCGATCCTCGTTCGGCAACTAAGGTGAGAATCGGACCTTAATTCTCCCTTTTTAATTTCAATAACAACGGATTTAATTAATTAAATCCGTTTGTTTTTTATCCGGAGATTGGCGACGTGACGCCGGATACCGCGACGACGCGACGATCCCCCTTCTTCCGCGACGACCTCTCGTCCGACGGCGACGACAAGTAAGGGTTGATTGGAATATTTTATTTCTTTTCCCGTGTTTATTCTTTTCAAATAAAGAACCCGATCGGAACAATTTTAATCTATTTAAAATTGTTGATTTGGTTAATCCTTTTCCTCCCGATGATTTTATGACTAACGCGGAGGGTGCGGGTCTAACGAACAAGACCCGGCAACCCTCCGCCGATCTTCCTTTTTGTGGATTTGGCGGGCAACGGCAAAAGCACGACGCAAGGGCCATTCGTGGTTTCCGCAGTGATGATCGCCCCCCGGGAGGAGCAACGGCGCAGACGGGAAAGGAATCGGGCCACCGGAGCGTCTCCGGCGGCCCGCGGAAGGCGGCGGCGGCGCGGGTCGCCGGCGCGGCGGCGCCGACGACCGGAGGCGGCGGCGCCCGGCGCGCCGCCGTGGAGGAAGTCCGCCGCGGCTGAAGCCGCGGCGGCGGCGGCAGCCGGTTCCGCGGCGGCGCGGAACCGGGAACGGACGCGGCGGCCCGGCCGCGTCCGCGTGACAGGCGGCCCCCCCGCGGGGGCCGCGTTTCCCTCAAAGCCGCGGGTTTGACCCGCGGCGGCAGCCCCTTCGGCCGCTCGGCCGAAGCCGAGCCGGCCGGTCCGGTCGGCCGGGCCGCGCCCAGGCCGGACCGGACCCGGCCTCGCTGGGCCGGGCCGGGTCGGGCCGACCCGGTTCGGCCGACCCCAGGGGGGGTTCGGGCCGGGTCGCCCCGGGCCCAGAACCCCCGTTTCGGGCCCTCTTCGGTCTTTCGCCCATATCTTGGGCATGGGACCTCCGATTGACGAACCGTCAGCGGCTACGCGATCCTTGGATCGAGACGGTCGTTTCGGTATATTATACTCAAGGTTTCGGAAGACTTTGGGTTCGGCCGGGTTGGTTCGTACACGAAACCAACCGGGCCCTCGGAGCAGAAACGCTCATAACTTGAGCTACGGACGTCCGAACGACGTACCGTCAGCTGTGGTAGTTTCCTCTAAGTGAGACGGAACTTTTGGCATACTCCGCCCGAGGATCGGATACAGGCGGAGTACGGTCGGGTCGGTTTTGCCCTAAAAACCAACCGGGCCCCTGGGACGAAAATGCCAATAACTCTCAGACCGGGCGTCCGATTGACGCGCCGTCTGTTGCGTTGAGATCCTGTTGTCGATACGGAACTTTTGGATACATCAACTTCGGACTACGTGTCAGTTGATGTATCAGCCTCTCGGCTCGTGGAGCGGACCCTCCTAAACGAGCTCGCTTTGTGCGGGAACCCTAGCGCTGGCTGTGACTTCGACGACAGAGCAGAGATCCTCCGTGGACTGCGACGACGGCAGAGCAGAGATCCTCCGTGGACTGCGACGACGGCAGAGCAGAGATCCTCCGTGGACTGCGACGACGGCAGAGCAGAGATCCTCCGTGGACTGCGGCGACGACAGAGCAGAGATCCTCCGTGGACTGCGACGACGGCAGAGCAGAGATCCTCCGTGGACTGCGACGACGGCAGAGCAGAGATCCTTCGTGGACTGCGGCGACGACAGAGCAGAGATCCTCCGTGGACTGCGTCGACTACTGCACTCAGCGATCCTACGTGGATCAGTGCTACCGGTTCTGTGTGTGCCTCTGCCTACAGGTTCTGTGTGAGCCCGATCCTGTGTGGGTCCTTACTACCGGTTCTGTGTGAGCCACTGCCTACAGGTTCTGTGTGAGCCCGATCCTGTGTGGGTCTTTTGCGGGGGTTAGTACCTATCGATCCTTCGTGGGTCCGACGACTTAGATGGATCAGTGATCATCTTTGACGTCATCTGAAAAAGTATACCTGGTTGAGCTGAATCTTATGTTACTCTCCTATGTGGATTGTGTTGAACTATCCTAAGTGGATTTACTGTTTACTCTCCTTTGTGGATTGTGTTGAACCATCCTTTGTGGATTTACTGTTTACTCTCCTTGTGGATTTGAGTCTTGCTTTCCTTTGTGGATTGAGTTGTTCTCGAGCTCGTGAGCAGAGCTAGAAATGGGGACTTAGGTATATGTATGGGCATATACCTAAGTCAAGTCAGATGTTACTTCGTGATTGCATCTTTCTTTTGTGCTATATCCTTTGTGGATTTCGGGAGACCTTCGGGGGTCTCGGGGTCCTTACTGAGTAGCTTGTACTCACCCCTGCACGGGCTATGCCCGCACCTTGTTGTGTTGGTTGCAGACGACGGACAGCGCTGATCACGGTTGGGGCGTGGAGCAGGACGGTACCTGGAGGTGGACCACTGGGCAGGACGTGCTCGGAGCGGACGTGGGACCCGAGGAGCCTGGAGGCTATCTGTACCCACCCTTCAGGTGGGATTGCCAGTGGACGACACGAGGCCGCCGTCTTTTCTTCAGTTGCTGCTTTACTTTTCAGTTGTACTTTACAGTTGGGCTTGTATTCCGGCCCCCTTTACTTTTCTGCACTTTACTTTCCGCTTGCTGACTCTGTGTGGTTGTTACTTATAAAGGCAATGCCTTCCCTGTTTACCGGGATTTTTACGCCTTGGTGCTAGTCGCCAGCCCCTGGCCTATGGAAGGCGGGCTTGGGGTAGTCACGGCACGGGCCCCGAGGACGGGTCGTGACAAATTGGTATCAGAGGTGGTCGGTTCTACCGCAGACTCTGATCGTCCTTTCTTTCTATATGAAGCAATAGTGTTTAGTGTATTGAGTGTGGTTATCAGTTCAGGGAGCCCAGTGTTGGTGCGGCGGCCGACGTATCCGTACACCAGGACCCTGACTCCTGATTTCCGACTTAATGCATGAAAACATTGATTGCGTGTGTGTTTCAAGTTTTCTTTGTGATTACTTGTGTCAGCTCACCGGGTATACTGATCTGCTTTACGAAAGTCTCAAGTTTTCTTTGTGATTACTTGTGCCAGCTCACCAGGTATACTGTTCTGACTGTGGTGCCCTTGTTCGGAGCTCGGAGATTCCGACTGAGCCGTTGGCTCGATCCTTACGGCTAGAGACTCCTACGGGAGCAGACTCGACGATTACGCACTGGTGCCGGCAGTGTGAGCTTACTCTAGGAGGCGAGAGCTTCGGCTGGGATCTCCTTGTAGCGGCGTCGAGGCCTTACGACGTCATCTTGGGCAAGGATTGGCTATCCACGGTTCATGCCCAGATCGACTGTTTTAGGCGCAAGGTGCGATGTGTTCGCACCGACGGGAGCAGGTTTACCTTCACCGGCGAGAAGGGAACCTTTGCAGCACAGGATGGACTTCCGCGGAGGAGAGTGCAGCCCATCTCTCATCAGTTGGCTAGCCTCATCCTAGGAGCAGTGGACGTGCGGAGTCCGGCTTTTCCTACAGTAGTGGACCAGTACGTGGACGTCTTTCCCGACGACGTTCCAGGGCTACCTCCTCGTTGAGAGGTAGACTTTTACATCGACTTGTACCCCGGGACAGCCCCGATATCTACTCCAGCATATCGGATGGCCCCCGCCGAGCTTCGAGAGCTGCGGGTACAGTTGGAGGACTTGCAGAGCAAGGGGTTTATCCGACCCAGTGTTTCACCCTGGGCTTCCCCGATTTTGTTCGCCAAGAAGGCGGACGGGAGCTTGCGACTATGTGTCGACTATCGTCGCCTGAACCAGGTGACAGTGAGGAACAAGTATCCGCTGCCACGGATTGATGACCTCTTCGATCAGCTCAAGGGAGCGCGGTGGTTCTCGAAGATAGACCTCCGGTCAGGCTATCATCAGCTCAGAGTTCGAGACGAGGACGTACAGAAGACGACCTTCAGGTGTCGGTATGGCCATTATGAGTTCTTGGTTATGCCATTCGGCGTAACCAATGCTCCAGCAGTGTTCATGAGCCTCATGAACAGGATCTTCCAGCCATACCTCGACCGATTTGTCGTTGTCTTCATTGACGACATTTTGGTATACTCGACGACTGAGGAGGAGCATGCCTACCACCTGCGAGTTGTGCTAGACACACTCCGAGAGCACCAGCTTTATGGCAAGCTCTCAAAATGCCAGTTCTGGTTACGTGAGGTCCATTTCTTGGGGCACGTCATTTCTGAGGCGGGAGTTGCAGTGGATCCCGCGAAGATCGAGGCAGTGCTAGCTTGGGAGCCACCCAGGAGCGTGACAGAGGTGCGGAGCTTCTTCGGCCTAGCGGGATACTATCGGAGATTCGTGCCAGACTTCTCCAGAGTTGCGGCACCACTCTCAGCCTTGACGAATAAGGGGAAACCCTTTGTGTGGTCAGACAGATGTCAGCAGAGCTTCCAGGAGCTGAGACAGAGATTGACCAGCGCACCTATCTTGAGGTTGCCTGAGGAGGGAGTTGGATACGTAGTTTACTGCGACGCATCAGGGACTGGACTCGGGTGCGTCCTGATGCAGGAGCGGGCCGTGATCGCCTACGGATCACGTCAGTTGAGGCCGCATGAGCAGAACTACGCCACTCATGACCTGGAGTTAGCAGCAGTGGTCTTCGCTCTGAAGACTTGGCGGCACTATCTGATGGGCGAGCGCTTCACTGTCTTTTCTGACCACCAGAGTCTCAGGTATATCTTCTCTCAGAAGGACCTGAACCTGAGACAGCGGAGATGGCTTGAGTTCCTCCAGGACTATGACTTTGAGATAGTCTATACTCCTGGGAAGGGGAACGTGGTAGCCGATGCCCTCAGCAGGAGGACGGGCATTCAGCTACTTGAGGAGGCGACGGAGCAGCTAGCCTCCTTGCAGATATCCTTCGTGGATAGAGACGGAGCAGCCTTTCTTCAGTCTCTCCTCCACTTCTACAGCGGGTCAGAGAGGCTCAGCGTGGGGACGCTGACTGTGAGACCCGGCGTGCACTGATATCCTCAGGTCAGGCGCCTGATGGTTTCTCCCTTGGAGCAGAGCACGACATCCTTTTCAGAGGGCGTACCTTCGTACCAGTTGCTTTACGAGAGGAGGTGCTGAGAGAGTTTCACACTTCTCCCTTGGCGGTACATCCCGGAGTGGCGAAGATGTACCAGGATCTCAGACGACAGCACTGGTGGCTGGGCATGAAGAAAGCTGTGGCAGAGTTCGTTTCACGATGCCTCACCTGCCAGCAGGTGAAGGCAGAGCATCAGGTACCAGCAGGTTTGGTACAGCCCTTGGAGGTCCCGGAGTGGAAGTGGGATAGCATATCTATGGACTTCGTGACTGGACTTCCACGTACTTCCAGAGGTCACGACTCCATTTGGGTGATTGTCGACCGACTCACCAAGTCGGCACACTTCTTACCCATCAGAGAGCAGGGCTCAGTGGAGAGCTTGGGACGTCTTTACGTCCAGGAGATCGTACGGCTTCACGGTGTGCCATCATCTATCGTCTCCGATCGAGATGCTCGTTTCACTTCCCGGCTCTGGAAGGGGTTGCAGGAGGCGTTCGGGACGCGGCTCCATCTGAGCACAGCCTTCCACCCTCAGACAGATGGTCAGACGGAGAGGACCATACAGACACTCGAGGACATGCTCCGTGCATGTGTTCTCGACTTTGGCCGCAGCTGGGAGGACCACCTACCCTTGGTGGAGTTCGCGTACAACAACAGCTACCACTCCACCATCGGGATGGCACCATACGAGGCATTGTACGGCAGACCCTGCAGATCACCGTTGTGCTGGACAGACCCTGGGGAGTCAGCACTCGTGGGACCAGAGATGGTCCGAGCCACGACAGAGAAGGTCCAGATCATCCAGGAGAGGATGAGGACAGCTCAGAGCCGGCAGAAGTCATATGCTGACAGGAGGCGGAGGCCACTAGAGTTCGAGGATGGCGACCACGTCTTTTTGCGTGTCTCACCTCGACGTGGTTTACGGAGATTTGGCCGAGGCGGCAAGTTGTCTCCACGCTTCATCGGGCCTTTCCAGGTCCTCAGCAGGATAGGAGAGGTGGCTTATCGCCTGGCTCTACCACCTCAGTTGCACCGGGTGCACGATGTCTTCCACGTGTCTCAGCTGAGGAGATACGTGCACGACCCGACGCACATCATCGACTTTGTGGAGCTGGACGTGGACGATGGGGCGACTTTTGCGGAGGTCCCAGTGGAGATCGAGGATCGACAGGAGCGGGTCCTACGTGGGCGGTCGATACCTCTTGTGCGCGTCAGATGGCAGCACGGGAACCTCCAGGAGAGCACTTGGGAGCGGGAGGCTCAGATGCGTGCTCAGTACCCCCATTTGTTCCCCTAGTTTTTGATGTATCTTTACAGGGACGTAAAGCCCTGAGGTGGGAGTAATGTAAAGACCCGCAAATTTCAAGGAAATTTTTTTCTTAATTTTCTTTGGAATTTTACAAGAGCGCAGCTTCAGACGGCACCTGATTCCGAGGCCCGGTGTGCCCGGAATCAATTTCCGAAGTTTGGCTCGGGTACGTTCAGTGAACGGACGAGCGGGTTTTTCTATCTTTTGAACCGGTGCCCGGAATCAAATTCTGAGGGCACCGATGAAATCGCAGCGCCGGTATTTGCTTAGAAACGCCTCTTCCGGAGTTGCGTTTGCTCAGACGTGGTTTTTAAATTTTGCGGCTTTAAGTCAGAAATAAAATAAAGTTTGTGCGACAACTTTATTTTATTTCACTTAAGCTGTTGGAAGCCACTTGAAGCCACATAAAGACGGCTTGAACTGAGTTGAACTGGATAGGATGCTATCCAGAAATATCCTACCCTCTTGGTAGGATATTTGTGAGGCAGGGCCCGCACGAGCCCCGCCGTTTCTTTCGCTAAGTAACGCACCCGCGAAAACCCGTCAAAGTAACTGAAAAGTCAACCGACGCGTTTTCTTTAATTCTTAACAGACCATTTAATTGGGCGGTTTATTTCGTGAATTAAATGGACTGTTTCTTCGTGAATTAAATGGGTCGTTTCTTTCGTTGAATTAATTCAACGAATTGATGGATCGTTTCTTAACCGGTTTCTTGTGTTGGCATGTTTATAAAATAAGACCAACCTAAAAATCCTTGGAAAGGATTTGAAAGAATCTTCGTTCCTCCACCCTCTCCGCGAAGAACGCGAAGAACGCGAAGAACGCGAAGAACGCGAAGAACGCGAAGAACGCCGGCGACCGGAATTCGACGACGCACACCGAGATCTGCGACGTCGACGAACTCTACCCGTGACATTCTTCGGCGACGCTCTTCTTCCACGGCCGATCTTCGTTCGGCAACTAAGGTGAGAATCGGACCATAATTCTCCCTTTTTAATTTCAATAACAACGGATTTAATTAATTAAATCCGTTTGATTTTGATCCGGAGATTGGCGACGTGACGCCGGATACCGCGACGACGCGACGATCCCCCTTCTTCCGCGACGACCTCTCGTCCGACGGCGACGACAAGTAAGGGTTGATTGGAATATTTTATTTCTTTTCCCGTGTTTATTCTTTTCAAATAAAGAACCCGATCGGAACAATTTTAATCTATTTAAAATTGTTGATTTGGTTAATCCTTTTCCTCCCGATGATTTTATGACTAACGCGGAGGGTGCGGGTCTAACGAACAAGACCCGGCAACCCTCCGCCGATCTTCCTTTTTGCGGATTTGGCGGGCAACGGCAAAAGCACGACGCAAGGGCCATTCGTGGTTTCCGCAGTGAAGATCGCCCCCCGGGAGGAGCAACGGCGCAGACGGGAAAGGAATCGGGCCACCGAAGCGTCTCCGGCGGCCCGCGGAAGGCGGCGGCGGCGCGGGTCGCCGGCGCGGCGGCGCCGACGACCGGAGGCGGCGGCGCCCGGCGCGCCGCCGTGGAGGAAGTCCGCCGCGGCTGAAGCCGCGGCGGCGGCGGCAGCCGGTTCCGCGGCCGCGCGGAACCGGGAACGGACGCGGCGGCCCGGCCGCGTCCGCGTGACAGGCGGCCCCCCCGCGGGGGCCGCGTTTCCCTCAAAGCCGCGGGTTTGACCCGCGGCGGCAGCCCCTTCGGCCGCTCGGCCGAAGCCGAGCCGGCCGGTCCGGTCCGCCGGGCCGCGCCCAGGCCGGACCGGACCCGGCCTCGCTGGGCCGGGCCGGGTCGGACCGACCCGGGTCGGGCCGACCCGGTTCGGCCGACCCCAGGGGGGGTTCGGGCCGGGTCGCCCCGGGCCCAGAACCCCCGTTTCGGGCCCTCTTCGGTCTTTCGCCCATATCATGGGCATGGGACCTCCGATTGACGAACCGTCAGTGGCTACGCGATCCTTGGATCGAGACGGTCGTTTCGGTATATTATACTCAAGGTTTCGGAAGACTTTGGGTTCGGCCGGGTTGGTTCGTACACGAAACCAACCGGGCCCTCGGAGCAGAAACGCTCATAACTTGAGCTACGGACGTCCGAACGACGTACCGTCAGCTGTGGTAGTTTCCTCTAAGTGAGACGGAACTTTTGGCATACTCCGCCCGAGGATCGGATACAGGCGGAGTACGGTCGGGTCGGTTTTGCCCTAAAAACCAACCGGGCCCCTGGGACGAAAATGCCAATAACTCTCAGACCGGGCGTCCGATTGACGCGCCGTCTGTTGCGTTGAGATCCTGTTGTCGATACGGAACTTTTGGATACATCAACTTCGGACTATGTGTCAGTTGATGTATCAGCCTCTCGGCTCGTGGAGCGGACCCTCCTAAACGAGCTCGCTTTGTGCGGGAACCCTAGCGCTGGCTGTGACTTCGACGACAGAGCAGAGATCCTCCGTGGACTGCGACGACGGCAGAGCAGAGATCCTCCGTGGACTGCGACGACGGCAGAGCAGAGATCCTCCGTGGACTGCGACGACGGCAGAGCAGAGATCCTCCGTGGACTGCGGCGACGACAGAGCAGAGATCCTCCGTGGACTGCGACGACGGCAGAGCAGAGATCCTCCGTGGACTGCGACGACGGCAGAGCAGAGATCCTTCGTGGACTGCGGCGACGACAGAGCAGAGATCCTCCGTGGACTGCGTCGACTACTGCACTCAGCGATCCTACGTGGATCAGTGCTACCGGTTCTGTGTGAGCCTCTGCCTACAGGTTCTGTGTGAGCCCGATCCTGTGTGGGTCCTTACTACCGGTTCTGTGTGAGCCACTGCCTACAGGTTCTGTGTGAGCCTGATCCTGTGTGGGTCTTTTGCGGGGGTTAGTACCTATCGATCCTTCGTGGGTCCGACGACTTAGATGGATCAGTGATCATCTTTGACGTCATCTGAAAAAGTATACCTGGTTGAGCTGAATCTTATGTTACTCTCCTATGTGGATTGTGTTGAACTATCCTAAGTGGATTTACTGTTTACTCTCCTTTGTGGATTGTGTTGAACCATCCTTTGTGGATTTACTGTTTACTCTCCTTGTGGATTTGAGTCTTGCTTTCCTTTGTGGATTGAGTTGTTCTCGAGCTCGTGAGCAGAGCTAGAAATGGGGACTTAGGTATATGTATGGGCATATACCTAAGTCAAGTCAGATGTTACTTCATGATTGCATCTTTCTTTTGTGCTATATCCTTTGTGGATTTCGGGAGACCTTCGGGGGTCTCGGGGTCCTTACTGAGTAGCTTGTACTCACCCCTGCACGGGCTATGCCCGCACCTTGTTGTGTTGGTTGCAGATGACGGACAGCGCTGATCACGGTTGGGGCGTGGAGCAGGACGGTACCTGGAGGTGGACCACTGGGCAGGACGTGCTCGGAGCGGACGTGGGACCCGAGGAGCCTGGAGGCTATCTGTACCCACCCTTCAGGTGGGATTGCCAGTGGACGACACGAGGCCACCGTCTTTTCTTCAGTTGCTGCTTTACTTTTCAGTTGTACTTTACAGTTGGGCTTGTATTCCGGCCCCCTTTACTTTTCTGCACTTTACTTTCCGCTTGCTGACTCTGTGTGGTCGTTACTTATAAAGGCAATGCCTTCCCTGTTTACCGGGATTTTTACGCCTTGGTGCTAGTCGCCAGCCCCTGGCCTATGGAAGGCGGGCTTGGGGTAGTCACGGCACGGGCCCCGAGGACGGGTCGTGACGTACGACGCATCAGGAATCGGGCTTGGTTGTGTCCTGATGCAGGGGAAAGTAGTGATTGCCTATGGATCACATCAGTTGAGGCCACACGAGTAGAAATAAATGAACCATGATCTTGATGTGGCAGTGGTAGTCTTCACTTTGAAGATGTGACGACACTACCTAATAGGCGAGTGGTTTACCGTCTAATCTGATCACAAGAGTCTCCGATATATTTTTTCTCAGAAGGATCTGAATTTGAGACATAAGCAATGGCTTGAGTTCCTCTAGGATTACGACTTTGAGATCATTTATACTCCTAGGAAGGGGAACATGGTGGCAGATTCTCTCAGTAGGAAATCCAGTTCGGTGTTGCTGGATGAGGTGACGAGGCAGTTGGCCTCCTTATAGTTATCCTTCGTGGATGGAGATGAGGGATCTTACCTTCAGTCGATGGTTTTTATCCCTCCACTCTTACATCGATTCAGGGAAACGCAATGAGAGTATACTACCTGTGAGACTCTACGTGCTCAGATATCCACAGGTGTTGCAACTGATTGATATTCAGAAGGTGGGGCAACACGTTGTTCTTCTTAGAGGGCGCACGGTAGTACCAACGATGTTGTGGGAGGATGTTATGAGGGAGTTCCATATATCCCCTTTGGCAGTACATCTAGGCATGGAAAATATGTATACGGACCTCAGACGTCAGTTCTAGTGGCCAGGAATGAAGAATGGTGTGGCAGAGTTTGTCTCTCGCTGCCTTACTTGTCAGCAAGTAAAGGCTGAGCACCAGATGCTAGCAGGTTTGAATCAACCCCTTGAGGTGCCAGAGTGGAAGTGGTACGGGATATCCATGGACTTCATGATGGGTTTACCATGTACGCTCATGGGACACGATTCCATATGGGTGATCGTTGATCAAATCACCAAGTCGGCCTACTTCCTAGCCATACGGGAGCAGAATTCAGTATAGAGCTTGTGACGCCTCTATGTGTTGGAGATAGTTTGACTTCATGGAGTTCCATCCACGATCATCTCAGATCATGATTCTCCTTTCAAATCCTAGTTTTGTAAGGGATTACAAGAAGCTTTTGGGACTCAGTTACACATGAGCACAACGTTTCATCCCCAAACAGATGGTCAGACAGAGCAGACCATCCAGGTCCTGGGGGATATGATTTGAGCTTGCATTCTTGACTTCAGTAGTAGCTGTAAGGATCACCTACCATTGGTGAAATTTTCTTACAACAATAGTTATCATTCTAGTATTGTTATGGCACAATTTGAGGCTCCGTACGGGCGACCTTTCATGCCACCACTTTCCTGGACCGACCCAGGAGAGTCAGCACTCATGGGCCCAAAGATGCTGAGAGGTACTACAGAGAAAGTGTAGGTTTTCCAGGAGCCTATGAAGACTGAACAGAGTCAGAAGAAATCATATGCCGATAGGAGGTGGAGGCCCTTGGACTTCGAGGAGGGAGACCATGTGTTCCTTTGGGTCTCACCTCGACATGGATTACATAGATTTTTCCGAGGCAACAAGCTATCTCTGAGGTTCGTTGGCCCTTTTCAGATTATTTGTAGAGTAGGTGAGGTGGCATATCTCTTGGTTATACCTCCTCAAATGGACCGGGTACACAAAATATTCCATGTGTCACAGCTACAGAGGTAAGTGCACGATCCATCGCACGTTATCGACTGGGGGGAGCTGGACATCGATGATAGAGAGAACATTGCAGTGTACCCAGTGGAAATCGAGGATCGCCAGGAGATGATCCTTCATGGGTGAGCTATTCCCTTGGTGCGTGTCCGGTGGCAGCATGAGAATCTCTAGGAGAGCACGTGGGAGCTTGAGGTTCATATTCGCATATAGTACACATATCTTTTTGAGTAGCCCTTGTTTTGGATTTTCGGGGACGTAAAATCCCTATGGTGGGAGTGATATAATGTCCCGGATTTTTCCATGTATTATTTTAATATTATATGGTAATTATTTTGAGACCAGGTTCTGAGACGGCGTGTAGTTCCGAGACCCGGTAAGCCTGGAACAAATGTTTGAATTTTATTTAATAATTAAATTATGTGTGCATGTAGTTTTCCTGAAAAAGTGTAATAACTCCGGAAGGGGTGCTCTGATCAAGAACTTAAGGGCACCGTTGCGGTAAGAATAGTGTTTTTACCATAGGTGAGGCCTAACTTTGGTCGGTGCAGGTCGGTAGTGAATTCTGGTTTTTTGGACGTAACCGTAATAAAATATTTTATTAAAATATTTTATTTAAATCCTTGTTGAAATGAAATCATTTATTCTTTTAAGTAGAGATTTCACAGGGAGGGTCAGGGTTACAATCCCCCTAACTCTGATTTCCTCTGGAGAGCTCTGGAGAGGACCTTTCGACACGGAGACGACGTTCTTGATGATTTTATCCGGTGACAATGATGCGGCAACTAGATCATCGCCAACGAATGCCGCAGAATCTAGGTAGGATGTTTAAATTGTGGTTTCTTCCCCGTTGATGATTTCTATGATGAACGCGGGCTAATCCATGAATAGATTAGTCCACGGATCGATCATTCTTGTGGGATGGGCTTTTGTGGGGATTTCTGGCAAATTGAATCCATGTTGATCCATTATTGTTGCTTTTCTACTCTGTTTAATCCTATTAACGGGAGAGGATCAACATTGTGACGAAGGATGGTAGAAGTTCATTCCTCAATTTTGTTTCTTGGATTTCTCCCCTTTCTTTTCTTTGCATTCTTTGAGAGACGATGAACAACGGATCGTTGCGCATTCGTTCTACGACGCAATGATCCCAAACTGTGGATCCAAACCCGAAGCTGTGTCACGGATGTGCGACGGTGATATCGGCAGACGATTTGGAGCAGATTGGGACTTATGAGTTTTTGGGTATTTTTCATCAGACGGACCGTTCAACGTTTATGATCTGTTTTAAAGGCCGAAACCACCAGTCGCGGTGTTCGTATGATGAATCGAACCAATCCCAGGATTATCAGGACGAACAGATGAGACATCGCGGATCTGGAAGATCGGCCGAAGTGTGAGGAAGAAGACGACGTTTTAGAAACTTTCCCGACTACATGCCGTGTAGTATGGGATACACGGTGTGTGTTCGTCGATGGGATTACCTGGTGTGTACTTCGTGAGTACACGGAAACGTGCAGGGGTACACGGCCAAGGACACGCCATGTATGCCCCTCCCCGGCTAGACCCATCCAGGTACACTGGCTACCCCATGTACTGGTACATGGGTAGGGTACACGACCAAGGACACACCGTGTATACCCTTCCCTTGCCAGACCTGACCAGATACATGGGATACCCCATGTACTGGTACACGGGCAGGAGACACGGACACGGGCAGAGACCGTGTACGGGCACATGGCCAGTGTACACAGAGCGAGCCCCAAGTGCTCGGACACGGCATGTAATTCTTCTACACATCGTGTAGTTTCTTTTTATACAACAAGTCGAATGACACGGGCTAGTTACACGGGCAGTACCTGGGGTCAAGGAACACGGCGTGTACATTTTCTACACGCTGTATAGATTGGTTTTACTCAGTTTGAACGAATGACACTGACCGTTTACATGGGAAGTACCTGAGGTCAAGGAACACAGTGTGTATCCATACTACACTCTGTGTAACCTATCTTGAATGACTTGAGCTAATTGCCTTATATGACATGGACTCGTTTTCTTAGGGTTCTTACTCTTGGTCCTTTCCCTGAAGGTTCTGTAATCATTTCATTTACATGGGAGTATGATCCCTTCAATAGAACTTCCTGAATAGAGTTGTTGGAATCCCCTCTGTGAGACTTAGAGCCAGATCCTCCATTCATTCCCAGAACCCTTGGTAGATTTCTTGGTATCGG
Source organism: Viscum album (assembly GCA_963277665.1). Taxonomy (NCBI): domain Eukaryota; kingdom Viridiplantae; phylum Streptophyta; class Magnoliopsida; order Santalales; family Viscaceae; genus Viscum; species Viscum album. The sequence goes on along the minus strand of OY728128.1, from coordinate 1,008,482,952 downwards.
CGTGACCAACTTTACTCAGGAACTAATCCTCTTCTTAGTGGATTAGATCAGAATGAGTTGTCAGAATCACCCCATGACTTGGCTTTGATCCTCATCTGATCATCATGTTTTCAAGGTACTTGTGGAGTGTGTTCTCCCAGAATGAGTACTTCGTATCTCACTCTTCAGGCCTAGGAGTGTGTTCTCCCGGTTTCATGCTTAGTGGAATCTTCGAGCTGGATCATAGTGGTGGCTTCCCAATAGTTGATCGTGTATGATTATATCGGGATATTCTTGATATATGTTCTGTAGACATATACTGTTTAGAGCTGACTGTATCTTTCCTTTGTTGTATTTTTCCCTTGTTGTGTTTCCTTTGTGGTTTCAGGGTGTCTTACTGGGTACTGTTATACTCACCCTTGCACGGGCTTTGCCCAAACGTGTCATGTCTTGTGCAGATGAGCGAACCTTTGACAGGATTCTAGGTGGACCAGGACCGGACAATACTCAGTGAGATCAGACAGGCCGAGGTGAGTTGCTACAGGTATAGACTGCAGTTCCATCACCTTTCTTTATAGGATGTACTTTGTTACGGACGCTCCTTTGGTGGGCTTGTACTTTTGGACCAGGGTTTTACACTTGTTGTAATTTACTTTCATGTCGTACTCTGTTGGTTGGGATTTTTAGTGTATGCCTTCATTTCCATATTTAGTAGTTTTTACTTTTCAGCTTTGTTGGCTTAGACATATGTGTGCATGTGTAGAAGTTTATAGGCAATGCCTCCCATGTTAGAAGCATGCCTACTTGGTGCTAGTCACCAGCCCCTGGCCTATTGGAGACGGGCTTAGGGAGTTGCAGCCGGGGCCCCATTAGGAGGGGTCGTGACATTTTTAATGTCATAAAGGCTCATAGTGTCACACTTCGTGGTTGTGTGAATAAAGATTTGGTATTTTTACAAATTATTTACACAATACATTGGGAGCTACTCTAAAACTGTTTTATATGATATCTAAAAATATTATAGTATATATTTTTACATTTTTTTACATATGATATAATATATAGTTTATGTTAATGATAACTTCTTCATGAAGTATCAATCTCCTCCTTTACCCCCTCTGTTGGGTGGGGGAGATCATGGTGTGTGGGATGTACATGACAGAACTGATACATTAATTGGTCAAATCATACCATAGTAGTGTTTTTTTATATTATATGGATTTATTATAGATTTAATAAATGTTTACAAAATAATTCCCCATAACAATATCAGTTAATTAAATCACTATAAATCTTAAGGCAGTGAAAACTATACATAAAATGGATTGACTAACATTAATGTATTTAGGATAATGGAATTAAATTAAATCATTTCCAGATAATGTGTTGATTTTGATGCCATATATGAAGGTGTGTGGTTTATTTCATTATTTAAAACTCAATTAAGTTTTGTAACGGTTTATTCTAGATTTTATGGTAATCCTAGAAGACCTAAAAATTACACTAGAGTTTTGTTCTATATAAGAATAAAAAAAGTTTTCTTATAGAATTTATCACCATAAAAGAATATATAGAGGTAATTATAGAGATTTTTACCATATATAAAATAAAAAACATTATACTATAGTTTATCACCATTTAATAAGACTCATAAACTATATGCCAATGTTTCATTGTATACATAAATATGAGTTGTTTTACACTAGATTTTAATATTTTTTAGGAAAATATTTAATGTGTATACCTGATTTTTTAGATTTCTGGAGGGTGAATAATTTTTTATAGGAGTTTATAATAATTAACAAATATAATTAAATGATAAATTGGAGTTTTGAGAGGTATATGAAGGAAAACGAGTTTTTTCTAGACTTTATCATCATATAGGAAGAATATTTAATAGTATTATGGAGTTCTAATGTAATGTGAAAGGTATTGTGTTTGGTTTTATTATCTACGAGGAATACCCTTAATGGTTACACAAGATTTACATGACATCCATGAAAACTAGTGGTATTCAGAGGGATTCATTCATTATGAAGAACGATTCAAAAATTTTATGTTATAGTTTTTAGGCATAAAAAAGGTGATTTTTTACACTAGAATGTATTAATATATATGTTGAGTATTAAAGGGTGTGATGTTATTTTGGTTCTTCAACAAAATATAAATAATTTATAAAGATTATAGAGATTCCATGAAATTTATATTAAACTAGTATAAATATTATTTATATACTCTGTATGTTCAATAAAAATCACATGGTTCTAGAACATATTTTACAGAAGTAGGAAGAAGAGGGATACACATCCTTGAAAACCAAGACTTCCAATTTTTAGTTAATCCATAAGGCCTAAAATGTAGTTTAAAATCCTGTGATGAAGTCATGAAAATCATACATAAAAATGATTATAAATATTTAAATCCATATAAGCTAATTTACCATAATGTTTAGTCTCATTATTAGAGGTTGTTTTTCAGTTCTTTTAAGATCACTTGATGATGAACACTCTATGCTGAATAAATTTGTGCAAAATAAAACTTTTCATAATAAATTTTATGGTCATAGGATGAGTTGAAAAAAAAATTTGTTTATGTTCATATGAATTTTAATTCTACAATAAATATTCCTATGGAAGGAATGATTGTAAGAAATATTCATGAGAATACTAGATAAAGAGGCTCATTAGTATACTAGGTTTGTAGGAGTTCATCTATGAAATGTGGGAAGGGTGTGTGAATTAATTTTATATGATTAAACATTATTTATAACATTACTATAATGAATTTAGATCCATATGAGGTGGATTAAAATAGGTATAAATTAGGATTTACTATATGTTTTCCTTGAAGGAAAAGAGGCCATGAAAACTTCCATTTAAAAACCAAGATTATTAAAGAATTACATGGATCCTTATAATGAAGGTTCCTTTCTATGAAGTGGGACTTTTATTAAACAACCCATGGGGGCGTATTTTAATAGGAACCAAATGATTAATATCCATTTATTACAATTAAAATTTACTAGTATGATATAGAAAAACATGAACCATACACACACATGGAATGAAAATCACACCATACTACCTTGGATAAATTAATACAGTGATTAATTGATTATGATGTGACAATTGTATGTCCTAAAATAATACAGGATATTGGTTTTTATGTCTATTATTTATTTTTACCATTTATATATCACAATATAGTTATTAATAAAATTCATCCTCTCCTAATGGGGGTATATAGTAGTTGTGTTGTGTAAAGAATTATTCAGTTCACAAAAACTTTGGGGCCATTTAATATGTTCCACTTTGTGTCATACATGATGGTATACTCTCTATGTTCAAGGAAGGAAGAGTTATAAATATTGGTAATTATAAATTACTTCTATATGTTTCATGGAATATACATGTATGATCAAATCATTCAATGAATGTGGTATGCAAGCACCTTGGTCTCATAGGCGAACAATGGTTCATCTTCATTTTAAAAATTACAATTACCTAAAAAATATTTCAGTAATTTTATTTATAGAAAAATTTTATACATTGTATGGAGTGGGGTATTTAATCCAAGATCATATATTATTAGGTAGTACTGCTAGTTATAAATAGTCATTTATGTTGGTCCCTCATGTAAATTTATTAGCAACCCAATTAAATTATAAGCACTTCTTCATCATCCTTATAATTTCATCAACATTATTTTTGGTGTTTAAAATTATCCCCTTAAGGATAGACTTATACTAGTTGAAAATTTGTAATTTAAGTGTAAACATGAAAGATTATAGATTTTTTCCTCAATATTTGTAAAAAAATTAATCGGAATAGAATATCCACCTATAGAAATAGTTTGACTACACTCATGAGGGGAACATGGAATACCCTGAAGAATAAAGTATTCCTAACCAGTTAGAAATATTTTAGGATGATGCATATCATTAATTTATATTATTTCTTATTTGAATCAATATTACTCTACCAATTTTGTGTAGTGAATAAGTGGTATGCCCACCTAATAAGATTTTCAAAAATAGTCATCCACATTAGTCTTTCTTAGAAATTATGAATTTGTAAAAATTTTAAAATTTATGTTAAATTTAATTCATTTCAGTTATTTTTAAAGAATAATTTGTTATATATTTCTCATAATAATTTTTTTTTGTAATATAGAGGGGGTTATAAATGGTTGGTTATTTCAATCATTCAGAACAATATTATGAAAAGTTTTGTCTTAGAGTTATACTGACTAAAATAAAACTTGGTATGATGAAGTATAATATATTAATCCACTTTTAATTTTAGGGGTTAGTGATTCTCTAAAGTTTCTATTTACCCACATGAAACCATAATCTTCTGAGGAAATAGTTTTCATAGTAACTATCATGAAGTGGAAAAATATCTCATTCACTATGCACTATACAGGAGATGTTGTATGATAACCATTCTTTTTATTACACATTAATTATTGATTTGTTACCTAAAATTTCACATAACACAACCCTTATGATCAAAAATTCTAGTGTATTTGGAAATTAGTTACATTACATAACAACTAAAAACAAGAAATACATATTCTTTATTTAAAAATTTCTCAACATTATCATATTATTCCTTGGTACTTAACACGATTTGGGATGACCTAGGGACATACAGAAGAAAGCGATTATCTATAAAGTACAGTAAGGGAATAAACACGGAATAACATGAATAAATTATTACATATTAGACAATTGGATTATCATTAGGTTTTAATATGGTTGAGAATAATAAACATTATTAATAAGACATGACAGAGCATGATAACATAATGGATACATGGGAATTGTGAAAACATCTTAAAATATTGCATCATAAACATAGTTCAAGGCCAACAGACAAGAAATCATAATTAAAAAATTCTTATAAAGGAATTAGGTTTACTCCTTATAAAAAAGTAACTTCTCATGAGACTGAACATTACCCAATTCATTAGAACACTATATAAATCTTGGTGTAGTAGTCTATTTTATTTTATTTTCCTGCTTATGTACGTCCCATAAATCATACAAAATGGATTTGTTAATCATAATATTTTATTACAAGATCCAGTAGTGTGGAATAAATAGAATTAATTTACAATTAATATAATTATATGTGTATAAATGTGAACCCAATTGATTGAAAATGGGCACGGTACCCACTGTACAATTGTTTTTTTATGGAAAATCGCAGTGAAATTTTCGCAGCATAACGACATCACATAAAAATCCATTAAATATGTTAATAAGATAAAAAGTAGTATATAATAATCTTAACATAAAAGTTAAGAAATATTTAAATGTAAATACATATACCAAAATTAGTCATTGGAAATAAAAATCATAAGATAATAAATGAACATCAATATTAAGGAGAATGATGAGATCGCTTACCTTCATAGTTTGACTCCAAATTCTTGGGAGGGTATTAATGAGAGATTTTAGAGACCTTGGGAGGACTCTACAGAGGATAAGGTAGATTAATCATGTGATAAAAGGGTTTTTATTAAAGATAAATGGGATAATGGGAAGGTTTATAAATAAAATGATTTGGAAATTTTTGTTATTTCTATAACTTAGGTTTTGGACATTGTATAATTAAATAGAAAAAAAAACACAAAACATATCATGGGTTTTTCATATGTTTTCTACTAAAGTGGGGAGTTTTTAATTATTTTATAAGTCTGAGGTTATATATGAATGAAAAAATATGATTTTTGATCTTAAAGTGAGTTATACTCTTAAATAAATTATTTTAAAAATGTAAAACGTATTATAAGTTTTTGATATTTCATAATGAGTTTTTAGAATAAAATAAAATAAAATAAAAATCACATTATATTAGAGGTAAATTATATATTTTTTCTTGTATTCCCTTTATAGAATTTATCATATCACTTATTGGTCATTATGATGTCATTATATACACTATATATTTATATAGTATTTAATTTTTATACTAAAATTCCACTACCTCAAAAAACTATGAAAAATTATCCATTTGATAATTTTAACATATGATTCCAAAAATAATATTAATTATATATATTTTTTAATATGTGAATTTTTAGTTTTAAAATAAGAATCGACATTTATTGAGAAATGTTGGGTTTTTTTACTGTAATAGTTTACGAACCCCATTAAAAATAACATAATACTTCATAAAAATTATATGACGTTTTCTATTTAATAAAAATAATTTAATAATAATATTTTGTTATTATTAATTATTTCCAAAATAAATAAATTAATTATAATTAATTCTTTATTTGAATTTGAATATTGCCTAAAAATATATTTTCTGTTTTATTATATAAAAAAATCATTTATAATTTAACTATAAGATGAAAATATGAACATTATTATATTTAAAATACAATATACATATTCATCATAATATAGCGAGAAATTCATTTCCTGTTTCAGCGTACATGATTTAGGACGTGATCTCAACATGCTTGAAATTATCTTATAAATAGTTTCACTGATGCTTAAGTGTTAGGATATAATCTTTGTCTTGGTCAAGGGAAAATGCATGTGATGTTATCTCAATTAGAAGCTCTGATAAATGGTCTTCATAGTGTATGATCATATTGGTTGAGGACATCATTTCCTTTATCTTTTTCAATTGGATTTATTAAAACCCTATATTTATATTAATCATATGATCACTATTCAATGACTATTTTATCAATGATAAATATGCTTAACAGTATTTTGAATCTAATAAGATATAATAAAACCAAGAAAGTTCATGTGTTTTCTCTATTAATAATATATAATGATTCATTTATGAAAATAACAAGGGGTTGTTTATTTATAAATGTCTGTTTTAATAAAATCATCCCACCTTCAGATATGTTTCCAATGAAATTTTCATTTTTCAAGCTAAAATAGATGATTTAATTTTTCCTTTGGAACATCATTCAATTACAATGTTACTCATTCAAACTTTTGGTTTCTCCACACCACTTTGAAAAACTGAAGAGTCTTATTTCATAGAACATTGTCTCTAAAATCTAAGATTTTCACTAACTACACATCATAGGAAATATCATTCTAAAATGGTGTCACCTATAGATTGAGTACATGTGAGGGGTATGATATGTAAATTCTCAAGATAGATATATAGAATACATCATGTAGTTGATAATGGTTGTGTGGGGGTGCTACTCGATAGGACACTACTCTGATGTGATCAAGGATATCAAAAAGATCGATTTATTTTGGACTAAGATTTCCCTTATTCATAAATATCATCACTTTCTTCTATGGAGATGTGAATAGGAATAACAATTATTTAAAATAAAACTCTAGTTCTCATAAATGATTTTCAAAAAAGATATTTTTTCAACTCTGAGCATACTTGATGTGTTTTTGAATGGCCTTGACCTTTTCAACCATTTCCTCGACCATTTCAAGACCTAACAGTTTTCATTCCATAGCTTCATCCTAACATACAAGTGATTTCACATCTTCCCATGAAGGGATTCATTGGAAACCATTTTTATACTTTACTGTAAAATTTTATGTTATGGGAACTCATCCATAGAAATGTGTTGGTCCCATCTTCCATTTATGTAAATTAAGCACACTCACAACATATTTTCATGTTTTAAGATAGTATGATCCAATTAGCCATCATTTTGGGGGTGATAATTCCTTCTAAAGTTCAACTCCATATATAGATCATGTTAGGGACACTTCCATAATATAGAAGAAAACATTTGGCCTCATTTACATAAAATAGATAATGGTGTTCCAAGCCGCCTCACCACTTTTCTTAGTTATATCCTTACAATTTGATCGAGTAATAAGTCCTATATAATTTCAATTAAATGATCAGTCTTTATAATATGATCCACTGAAACCCATATAGCCTTATTTCCTCTTAATTTATTTAACATACATGTGAAAAATTCTATGGTGATGTTTTCCCATTTCCATGTAGGTATGGGAATGGTTGTATCATTCCCTAGAATTGTTTCCTTCCCACCTTTACTTTCCAACATAAAATACATCTTACTGTATACTTAGTAATATAATTCTTCATATTTTCCCACCAATAGTGTTATTATGGATCGGAACACACCTTTTTTCTTCCAATATTAATTGAGTAGTTCAGGCTATGTGCATCGTCAAAAATCACCTCTAATTCAAGATTTGATGGTATACATAGTCTTGACCCAAATTTTACAACTCCTTATTCACTAACATTGAAATATAAGGATTTCAAATTTCATGTAGTCTTAATTTTCTTCTAAATTCTCACATCATCTATTTGATCATACATTACCCTCTCCATAATGGATGGTTGATAAATAATTTGTGAATGTATTGATGATGTTCCTTTATTTATGATCTCTATGTCTATCCATTTCAAATCTATGAATATCATATCCCTCTCAATTATCATATATGATAAAATTTATTAATCATTTCAACTTATCGTTCCTGAAACATTATTTTCCTTCCCAGGATGGTAGTGAATTGATAATTCATATTCCTTAGTCATCTCTAACCATATATGTTGACATATATTCTGCTCTTTTTATGTGAATATATAGATGAGTAATTTTTGTTCTGTATATATTTTACAATTCAACTAAGATAGATAATTTTTCCATATTTTCAAAGATAATATAACTATAAAAATCTATAGATCATGAATTAGGTAGTTATATTCCCGAACATCCTACTACCGTGAAGCATATTCTATCACTTTTTCATTCTACATTGACTCGCATCCCAAGACCTTCTTCAATGCATCGCTGAATACCATGAATATTTCTACATATGTGGTGGTGTGAGTATAAGTGTAGTGATCAAAATATTTTCAACTTCTTGAATATCTATTAATATTAATCATTCCATGAATACTTTATTCCCTTCGGAGTTATCTTAGTTAGATGGTTTGACAATCATGAGAAATTTCTCACAAATCAAAGATAGTTACTAGCAATTCCAATGAAACCGTGCACATCTATCAAAAATTGTGGCCTCTTCCATCAATCAAATTCTTATGTTTTTTAATGGTTATACATATATCCCAGGGCATGTGATGATTTCCTCCAAGAATGATACTTCCTTAAACCAAAACTCACATTTTTGTACTTTTAATAAATCTTCTCCTTTCATAAGGTAATTTTCACAGTTCCCAGAATCTCTTAAAAATACTCCTTGATTTTTGAGTATATTAAAATATCACATATAAACAATATATCAAAATTTTTTATTTATTCCATGAATACTCCATTCATCAAGATCATGATGATTGTTAGGGAATTAGTTAGTCTGAAAGGAATTACAATGAACTCATAATGATTGTACCTTGTACAAAACGTACTCTTGTGGATATCCATCTTCTTCACCCTAACATGGTAATATAGTAACCGTAGATCAACTTTGGAGAAGTATTATGATCTATGTAGAGGATTCAAAAAATCATAAATTTTTGGCATTGGATACTTGTTCTTTATCATGATCTTGTTGAACACATGACAGTCACTAAAAAAGATCATTGACCCATCCTTCTTCTTAATAAAGAGGACTAGGGTAACCCAAGGTTAAGCACTTTGGAATATGAATCCTTTATCTATATTATCTTATAGTTTTTTATTAAAATCCTAAAGTTCAATAATATCATTTCTATATAGTGTATTGGATAATGGTAGTTCCCTAGGCATTATCACGATTGAATATTAAGACCCTCAATTGAGAAGAATATTAAGAATTTCCATAAGAAACACCTCAACATATTCCCGAAAATGAGCATGTCCTCAAGGATGATTATTTTCTTAGGCATAATCAATTTATCTTAATAATATTTCTTGTATGGAAATATTTTCCATGCTTGACATGTTTGTGAAAAATAAGATTCATCTTCCTCCTTGCGCTTGTACAAAATCTGCCGACGATTCACAATACAAAGATTGATTTTCTTCTCATGAGAATTTATGTTGGATCCATATAGGGAAATCCATTCCTTAACTAGAATTACATCAAGTTATACAAAAGGGGGTATGATAATGTTTGTAGGGAAGTTCTTCCCATAAATTTTAAAATCGGTGGAGTTATATAATCATGATCCAATAAATACCCCATTTTCCATTTTCATTGTTATCTCTACATCTATAATTTGTGGTGGTCTTTTAATAGTTATAAAAAACATTTTTTATATAAATGATTGCATAGAAATAGAATAAACATGTACATTAAATTTTTTTGAATAAATAATAATCATACCTATCACCACTTCATTTTTGGGATCCACCTTAGTAGTTGTGATGGAAAAATCTCAACCTTTCTATGTTAGAGGTTGTTGGTTGTCTCTGAAAACCATTGGATTAGTAAATTGGATTGAAAAGATCCCCAGTTCCTCATATTTGAAAAATGAGAAATGTGTTAATGGTTGACCGTGGAATTTCCTTCTTCTACCACCTTGGTGGGTTTCTCCTATCTGCATTCACGAGCTAGGTTCCCTTCCTTTCTACACCTATATATTTTCAGCATCCCCATTAAGAAATATTTATTGTTCTTCTTTTAAAACAATTGACAAGTGGTATGTTTAAATTTCTTCACCCCATTAGATTTCATTATCATACCACCATAATTAATCTCCAATTTCCACTTTGTATCCCTATGATACACTTTATGTTCTCTAATATCCATTTCGACATTGAGGTCACATTGGACAATATAATCATAGTTTTCAATGTCTTAGATTTCCATGGATTTTTTTATAATATTTTTTATCCAACCAAATAATTATTCATCCTTGAATTTTGATGGTAATAAAAAATTCATAGGCATATTGTGTAAGTATTGTGTTGTTTTACTTGTATTCCCTAATAGATTCATCGTCTTTTCACTTGAGAGAATGGAAATAACTTTCTATTTTAAATTAGACAGTTCGGGGAAAATATTGATCAAATAAATTTTCTAGATTTCCTTCCACCCCATCAATTTGATCTCTTAATCAATCTTCATTTTCTTGATTAGTATCCAACAAAAATCAGCTTCTCACATTATATGATAAATAGCTAGTTGAACCTTTTCTTGCTCAAAACATTAAAAGATAGTGAATATATTCTCATTGGATTTTATCCATATTTCTATGATTAAGGGATCAGATAATCCATTGAAATTTAGTGTCCTTTATCACATTAATATCTTAATTACAACTTTCTCTTTATTAGGGGATTTGGGTTCTCCTACTAATATATCATTCTATTCAGAACCTAATTCAGCATAATGAGTATTATCAAAATGTTATCGATTCCTTCTCCCATCATTTTGGGCATCTCCTTGGCATAGTCATCATATTTTCCATCACATTGATTGTTTAAATTATTCTTCCTATTTCCAGCCATTGTCTACAATAAATATAAAATATGATTGATTATTTTTGAACTAGTTAGAATTTAAACCAATTAAATTAAAGAGATAACTTTTACGTTACATGTATTTCTGTACCATAGGAATTTATTTTCATCAATATATGTTATCCATGATCTATTTCCTAAAATATATTCTTTTGGGTATTTTTCCCTTAATAATGGTTCGTAATGAGCTTATGTATTTACTAAGTGATATCCCCTTGAAGTGTCAAATCATGTGTGCATCAAGGTCCACTGTCGTACACCATTTCTCAATTGATTTTAGCTCAATGCGGTGTTTTTTGGGTTCTACCCCTACATACATATGTTCCAAGTCACCATCCACATGTAGTATCTAAACATGGATGTATTTTCATGATAAACCACTTACTCTATATTTACCCAAATTAAGGGATGTTTAATTATACAAAGTCGTATCCCTACGAATTTTACATGTGTTTTCTCATCCAAATTGAACAAATTACTATAACCTTTTTGGATACCAACTATAACAAACCTTATCTTTATTACACATTAATTATTGATTAATTACCAAAAAGTATAGATAATACAACCCTGAAGATCCATAAGCTTAGTTTATTTGGGAATTAGGTACATTACAAAACAACATAAAATAAAAAATACATCAACTTTTTTGAATTATTCCTTAACAAGAACATATTATTCATGTGTATTTATCACTTTATAGGATTACCCGAGTACATACATAAAGAATTAGTAAGATATAAATCCAATTGGAGGAATAAATATGGAATAAAATTAAGAAAGTAATTCATGTTATAAAATAGGAATATAAATGGGGTATAAAATGAGTTATAATATTAAATATACAACAACACATGATATAACATGATTTAAAAAAGGAAACTTGGTAAATATAGAAACATAATAAAACATTGGATCATAAACATAGGTCAAGGATAACTTCTAAGACATCATGATAAAAAAATTCCCATAAAGGGATCATGTCTACTCCCTATCCCTATGTAATTCATCATGAGACTAAACATTACCCAAATAATTGGAGTGTTATATATTTTTGGTTCACCCATCACATTCATTTTATTATCAATCTTATGGGTGCCACATAGATCATGCAAAATTAATTCATTCATCATAATATTTTATTCAATGATCATGAAGTGTATAATAAATATATTTATGTACCATGTCAAATAAGTAGAAGTGTATAAAGGTGAACACCCTTGATAGGAAATTGGTATGGTATCCTCTAAACAATTATTTTGGCATGAAAAATCATGGTGGCATTTTGGAAACATATTGACATCAATTAAAATTTCATAAATTTGGGTTTATGAGAGGTAAAATGGTATCTCATCAATTGGAAACAAAATGGACCGTAACAGGGATATGTAAAGACATCTCCCATCACTAGTAATTAGAAATAGAAGATATAATATAATAAATAAACTATAATAAAGAGGATATGAGAGTATCCCTTACCATGAGAGTGTAAATCTAAATGCTTGGGAAGCGATTTTTGAGATCTTTTTTTGCCTTGGGAGGAAACAATAGAAGGAATGGAAGAGTAAGTATGGTTTTAATTATTTTTTAGTGATGATAAATGTGAAATTGTGTGAGTTTTTGTATTTAATGAGGGAGGAATTATTTATTATTTCTCCAATATAAGTTTTAGACTCTATATTATAAAATAACCAAAACCAGAAACCTTCCAATGGTTTTCCAATGTTTTCTTCTAAATAGGAGAGTTTTTAATTATTATATTAGTAAAATGGAGGAAATTAATAAAATAATACCCTTGCTGATGTCGATGTGAGTCATACTCTTAAAGAAATGATTATAAGACCTTTAAAATTATTTTATGTTCTGGAGGATTCAAAATTTCTTTATAAAATAAATAATATAAAAATAAAATAACATTATATTAAATGGAAAAAATAAATTTGGTATTGAATTCGATTTATAGTATTTATTTGACCACTTTTGGTTCATTATTATGACATAATAACACTATATATTTATTTGGTATTTAATTTTATCTAAACATTCAACTGCCTCATAAAATTATGAAAAATAACCATTGGAAAATCTATATGTTATAATTAAAAAAAATATTAATTTTATCAAAATAAGTTTTTAAATATGAGAATTTTATATTTAATATTAGAATCTATTTTAATTGAGAATTGATGGGTTTTGTGGACAATATTAGTTTTTTAACCCTTATAAAAATGTCATTTGGCTTCATAAAAATAATAATATCATGTATATTTAATAAAAATTATTTAATAATAACATTTTATTAAAATGATATATATTACAAAAATCCATTAATTCATTAAAATTAATTCCTTATATTAATTTGAATATTACATGAAAATACAATTTTTATTTTATTTTATAAAAATCAAAATCATTTAAAAAGTAACGATATGAAGAAAATATGAACATTATTAAATTAAAAAAAATATTCATATACAAATTACTATGGTATTGATTTATATCCCATATATACATTATAAAAAAACCTAAAGGTAAGGTGTGTGGCAGTGATACTTTCATGGGGTGGTTCAGCATACATTGTTTGGTCCATGATAATGATGAGCATGAAATTATCCCATAAATGCATCCACGAATGCTCAATTTTCTAGATCTCAGCTTGGGAATGGTCAATGGAAAATCTAAGTGATGTTATTTCCCTCATAAGGTCCAATAAACGGGATTCATAGTGTGTGATCTAATTGTTTGAGGTCATAATTTACATTGTTGATTTCAATTGGATTCGTTAAGACCCTATACTTATAAAAATCATCTGATCATTGCTCAATGACTACATTATCAATGGTAATGACTATAAAAGTTCATATGAATATGATATGGTATAATAACAAACATAATTTCATGTGTTTTCTATATCCATAATATATAATAATTTTTCTAATTGAATCACAAGTGGACTTTTATTTATAATAGTTCTGGGTATATTATGATGAATCCATACCTAGAAACATTATGTTATATTAACCAAAAACTCTATAGGATCACTAATAAGTTATAAATATTGAATTCTATATATATATATCCATATTATGGATTTAAGACACTGCCATCAATGTATATATAGGTTGAGAATGAATTTATGCCTAGGTTGTGGTTTTGAATTTAACTAGTTGTTGGAATACTGTGTTTACTAAAGATACATTAAAATTGAGGTAGAAATAAATGTTGTGTGTATTTATATGGACTTCAAGGTTTCTAAATCCTTTATATATAATCATGGAGATGTCATTCTGGACAAAATAATTTATTCGATTTTGTATATAAACCATTTTAACTTTTTAAATAGTAATGTTAGAATTGGATACAAATACAACAATAAAATTAGATTGATAGAAATTTTATGGGATATGCATGATGAGTTAATCCCTACCATATCTCCCATCAAGGATTAAAAAAATACAGATTTTCGAACTTACCAACATTTTAGATTTTATTACACATACCTATGGAATGAGCTTCATATTCATATAGGGTCCCCATTTATCACATGGGTTTATACTTGCATAAAATATTAAATTTTGGATTTAGTGGTTAAATTACCATTTAGAAAGAAAAACAATAAAAATGGAAAAATGCTGCACCCCGACCTGGGATCCACTAAAACTATGCCTCGTGCTAGAGAGATGCTAGAATATAGGATTTCCTCCATATATTCCAAAGGTTTTTGACTAGAAGATTGGGTGTATTAAGAGATAGAGGGGAGACTATGCCCTCTTGTAATAACAATACTAACAGTCAATATAAATAACAACACATTAAAAGATCTTGAAAAAATTAGAAAAATAATGAAAATATAAATAGAGGAAATAATAATATAAATAAAATGGATAAAATAATAGATAATGTAAACATGTCATGATAGTCATACAGAAACATGTAGGATCTCCCATTGTTCGATCATATAATTATTTATGAAAAAGGAAAAAAAATAACTCCAAATTGATGTAAAAAACCCTCTGGTCTATATTCCATCCATCCCATGCCCTCTTGGCACATCCCTACTCACTAATATTTCATCCATGAGTTATATCCATTACATAATATAAAATTCACAATGTATGGATGCATTTTAAGGGTCATATATACGGTGTTAGTGTGATCTCAATAGGCCAACACCAATGTGTGTCTGTCTTACATCTATATTTATAATAGTGTATTCTATATTCAATTAAATTTCATTTACATTAACATAAAATACATAACTCTCTTAACCTATTATTAATATATACAAGGGAGAGTTTACCTGCTTGAACCAATTCTAGATTATAATTATTTATCTATGGCCATTCATACCCAGAGAAAGCTTAGTCTCCCATCCATATACATGTTAATTGGAACCTCATGTCAACTAATACCACCTGTACCATTTTTCAGGTAAGACAATAATCCTATCAGTATACCCAAAAATAATATCAAGATTCCCTCAAATTCGTATTGAATAACCTTCATTGGATAAAATTCCCAATGTCCCAAGGAACAATGATATCCTTCTCTCCTCATAATCCTTTTCCATCAATCTCAATATCACAGTGATTTTTATCCCCCAAATTATGGTCTCACATACTAGCAATATTGTATTTCTATAATGATCACCTCCTCTATAATTTATGGTCATCATAAGACACTATGACATAAATTCAATAGAGGCCTCCACAGACATATAGTTGTTAGCATCACCTCAAAGAGTCCTTATACTATGTGAATAGAACTTCGACGATGCTATTTTCCAATAATGGTGATCAAAAGACACCAACATACCTAAGATATACCATGTGAAGGAACTCTATCACTTCATGGTAAGACCATAAACCATCCCTGGCATGGGAAATCACCATATATCACAATCTAAAAAGCACCATCCCTTCAATCCGGGTGATCTATATCACCCCAAGTATCTTGGTACCTGACCAAACCATTATCCTAGAACAAATTTAATCACCTCACATTTTAATTAATTTTATTTTCTGAGACATTCTATTCAACCCACTCAGAAACCCCATTTCACACTTTCTATTACATGCTAGGATCAATGTAAATAAAATGTTATGTTATTTACCATCAGCACCTCCATACCCATTCATATTAAATAAAATTTCATAACAATCCTACAACCAATTACAAATCTAGAAACCACTTACCTTATACCCATATGAGTTCACTCAACAATGAGCGTCCTCCAATTTTTTCTGCTTCAAAAAAATAAAGAATATTAAGAACACATGAGAAATAGTGTATATAAGATATAATAAAAATATAATTCCAAACATTTATATTAGTGAAACATAAAGATAGTGATCTATTATACTTACCAATAGCTATACAACAAAACTATCTATACTAAAATTGGAGCATGGATGAAGAATAACCCTCAAATAGTAGTTTGAGAAAAAAATAGTGAATCAACCACTACATTGTGTGCGAATGATTTGTTAAATAAGATATGAAATTATAAAATAATTAAGGGGTATTTTGGTAATTTTATTCTATTTAATGGGATTCATAGTTAGGTCACATTATTTGTCTTACACATTCCCCACCATACACACCCACTGCCTATGTGGAACTATGTGTGTGGGTTTGGGGTGAAGTTTGAAAAACAATACATAGCCCTTAAGGATCACCTATGAAAATTATTGCGGATGCCTTAAACATTCTTGAATCCCAAGGTGCATAGTTCTTCAAATCATGTGACTCTCTTTATAGGGAAATGTGGTTAAAATTCATAGTTTGCACTAATCATGCACAAACCATGTGTGTGCCCTTTTATTTCAAAATACAAGGTTCTCAAGGCCCGATGCACCCTAAACCAAAGCAAAGACATGAGATACTTATAAAACATTAATCCACATACATAAAACAACATTTTAACACATTTTAACTCTTATAATTGAATACTAATGCTTAAAATTAAATTTGGCCCATCCACCAACCAAAACATCAATTCAATTGGAATTTTAACCCTATTTTAAAACCATATATGTTACATACACCCAACCATATAATATCTCATCCCCAAGATATGTGGTGTTGCATTGAGATCATACCCAACATACCCATCTCCTAACCCTCACCCTGATGTACCTCAATTACCACTCCTAGGTCAATTCCTCTTATGGTACTCCCATCCTACGAATTAACAACATGATATCATCCCAAACCTACCTTCAAATATTTGATAGTTCTTCTTTACATCCTCTATACATGAAAATACCCCATTACATACAATCATTATTTCCCCTCAAAAGATATTCAATCATACCCACGTCTCACATGATACCCACACACTGATGCATGACAATTAATGCCTAAAAAATATCCCACATCATATATATATATATATATATATCTAAAAAAAATTCCTTCATGTCTATGAATCTCATAAAAACCAAACCAAATTATTGATGCTCATAAATTAATTAGAACCTATTTAATTCAATAAACACATGTGCACCTCATGCGCTAAAATTAGTCATATCAAAACAAAAGAACACACCCATGATCATGACATGCCTCTAACCGTCATTATCCACTCAGCCTGCTTTGACCCTGTCAAATTAATAATATCCAACAGGTCTAAATCCTATCCTAAAAATATATTTTTACTTACTACCACCCACTACCTCCACCTCTGTGTCTTTGTTTATCTCTTCAACAACCTACATGCATATTAGTATCTTTTCTACAAATTAATGGTATCATCCTCGCTCAAATCTTATATCCATGAGTCTAACCCAATCCCTGACTCCCATCTACCCAAGATGTCCTATGATAGAACCTATCATGATGTATCATATGTCTTTAGGCTCGACACTCCTTTGTAGGCTAGTAACACTAAGTCTTAATGTGACATGAATTCCCAAACTAGATGTACACATTCAATAACCCACTCCCCAATGGATTGCTCGAATCTCTAACATGACTACCCCATTGAGGATCCTCACTTATTCACTTCTATCTACCTAAATAATCACATCATATCTCATATGAGGTCATATTTTGGCTCAAATAATTATTATATAATGAGTTCTCCTCAACTTTCACTACCTAATTCACTGCCACTAATAAATAGGTAAACCTAACGATACTTACCTATACTCTAATAAAATGTCATAATCCATCCTCAAAACACCTTACTCTGAAAATTTAATCACCTTTTATAAAAAAATAAAATAAAATTGGTCTATGAACCTCCCATCATAATAGATGATGGATGTATCCTTCCTGTAAGTTTATAAAATCATGAGATTGATATTCCCCCAAAATATTAATGAATAATTGCTCAAAAACATTTCTTTAAAATCCCACCACATTATCTCATAATTATTAACTAAATTATACTGAAAAATATTAACATTCATGGATATTACATCACTATTTCTGAATATTCAGAACATTATAAAATTATATACCCAGGGATTGTAATATGTTAGGGTCTTTCAAAACTTAGAAAAAAAATTTCTAACATGGTGAATATCTTCAACATATCCTATAAATATCATCCCCTTAGTTCTAGTACTTAAAACCTTTCTTCATAAACTTTGGAAAGGAAACATGTGAAAGGGTGATCTTAGATGCTCATTAAGTGCAAATAAAGGAGATGTGTTAGAGTAACATGAACATATGGGTATGGGATTAAGAACATAATTTTAGAAGATCATACCCTGCATATCAAAGATCATAAATATGAATCATGGAAAAAGTAATCGAAGATCATATGTCATGAATGAAAAGGATATCAAAGAAAGTGATTTGTGAGAGAATAATATTGGAATAGTACATAGACTTGTGAAATACACATCATATTACAATATTGTGAACATGTATAAATAGTGACATGTTCACTAATTAAGTTAAGAACATGAAACATAAACTCTCATAAACATATAGACATTAAACCATGTCCACACATGAAATTATGAACAAGTAGTTAGGTTCATGCATAAGATGGTGAACATGTAATTAGGTTCACACATAAACTTATGGACATGAATCAACGTCCACACATAACATTGTAAACATTTAATCAGGTTCATGTATAAAATTGTGGACATGTAGTAAGCTTAATTCATCACATCATTAACATGTAATCAGTTTCATGCATAAAAGTATGGACATGAAATCAGTTCCATGCATTACAAAGTCAATAGGTAATCGGGTTCATGTTTAACATTGTGAACTTATAATAAGTTTCACTCATAAAATTGTGAACATGTAATAATGTTTACACAAAACATTATGAGCAGGTAATTAGGTTCAGGAAAAACATATATACTCATGATTTATCAATCGTTACATGAGGCATTGGATGAATATATCGGTCCCACCCGTCACACAATGAAATCATACATATGGGTTATAAAATATTGTGAACATCATCATATTGTAAACCATGAAATGAAAATGAGTATCATAAAATTTTATCTATTACAAAACCTGTGTAAAAAAGATAGGTATTATAATCATAGGGTAACCCCTAAAATAAATGGTTTTCATACAAATTTTATCAGGATAATGCATTTGGAAGAGAAACAGTCTTCATAAACAATGTTCTATAAAAACATAAATCGTTAAAAGAAAAAAAATAATGGTATCATTATATCACATCCCTACTAAATGATAAACTATATAAATGGATATCATTTTACATGGAGATTTTTTTTGAAATATCACTGGGAACATTTCTTATAGAAAATTAAATTTCTTTGAAAATAACTTTTTAAAACATGAAAAATTTTCAAAATAAATTTCTTTGAAAGTCACATTGATGAACATAAAATCGATGATTTTAAAAATTATTTAAAACATTCAATGAGGAAAATATCTTTTTCACTTTTAAAAATAATTTTCAAATCATATAACAATTTTAAAATATTTTTCTTTGAAAACAACCTTGAATCATATAAAAGCATAACAGAAAAAAATCGGAAACATTTTCATTGAAGATAACTTTTAAAACATATTAAAGAAGCCTGAAAAGAATTTTAAATCCTTGTTATGACATTAAAAACTTATAAAATATTTTTACTCAAAAATGAGATTAAAAGATAATTTTAAAAAAAATGAAAACATTTTTAGAAAACATTGATTTTTAATAAAACAAATTTCGAACAGAAGAGTGAAATAAAGATGGATTCTCTTTGAAACATTTTCTTAATTATCTCAAACACCAATGTGTGAAAATTTGTTACCATTACTTAAAGATATAATAAATAAACATATGAGAATAAAATTTATTGGATTTATATAGACAAGTATTATAATATTTTGTCATATGATTCATGATAAAAAAATAAGGAAAAATGATAAGATTGTAGTAATAAGTTGTCTCCACTTTGGTATCATTAAGTCATAATCCCCATAAGATAATAGTTTTACATGATACATAAAATATCATGAAAATTAGGAGATTCATGATATTAAATTTCATAGGTTTTTATAAACACCTAGTAAAATAATGCAGGTGTATAAAAAACATGTGTCTTAGAGAATGAAAATGGAGAAAACATTACCTTAATGATTTGGTAAATTTTGATCCATAAAACCCATGAAACTGATATCATGAAAAATATATATAATTACCCATATATTTATGGATTAAAATCATAGAATACATTAATGGTAATTATATACACCACATAAAATAAACAAGTAGTGAATATGGCGTAAGTCCCATATAAATAGAAGTGAGACTACAAATTCCATTACCACTTAACTATCTTTTGAATCATGATCCCCAATAAATAATGACATCAATTAAAACATTGAATAACATGAAATAAAGTTATTTCATGACATAGTATGTCATAGGGAAGTATATACTCCACAACGAATTATAGTATTGAATATGGTATGTATCTCATGGATATGAAAAGTGATAATAAATTTTCTTACTACTTGAGTAACTTTTGAATTCTGAGATCTGTGAAAGAATAGTATAAATTGAAACTTTGAATACCATGAAATAATAAGAATTCATGATAAATATATAATAAAGTAGAATATACACCATAAAATTATAATAATTTATGAATATATCATATATCTCACAATAATAAAAGTTATATGGGAATACCCTTACCTTAAGTCTCGACTTCCTCCATACACACTTAAACCTCCAATTCATTAGGTAATTTATTTTGATTTTAACCAAATAAATCAACTAGTTTTCATTATGAAAAAATATTGGAATCAAGGTTTAAGGGAGGGATTTTATGTTATTATTTGGGTAGGATTTGGATTAGAAAAATGGTATGGGAGGTGTGAAGAAGAGAGATGGTAAGTTCTCTTTTATAGTAGATGACGAGGGGCATTCTTGTAAATACAAGAAGGTTAAAACTATTTAGAGGTATCCCTTACATAATCTTCCCCCAATAATGATCTTTTTTACACTATGACATTATATGGACTAAATATTTCCATAAAATGTCTTTTGGGAATGTTTCTAGTATACATGGCCACATAAGTTAAAATTGAACCACTAAGTAATCTCTTTTCATCTTAATCACAATAATGAATTTTAATTACTTTCACAAATAATTTTGGTCAAAATTTAATATTTTCATTATAAAAATTATAAAAATATTATAATTAGTAATATGGAATCTATTTTTAAAAAAATAAACATGAATGTGGCATGAATTGATTTAAAATTAATCTGATAGAAAGGAAGCAACAACGGGTTTTAAAGTAATAATGTTCCAAAATTTGGAATATTTTTTATATTAATATTCAATGTTAAAAAATTACAACAACCTATATTAGATAAATATATTTATATTTGATCAAAATAGATTTAAAAAAAATACAAATATAATTTAACTATATGAGTAAATTTGAAGGAAAGTCAATCATTAATTAAAATTCATTATTTTTCCCTATTCCTCAAAAAATGAAACTTCTCACAAAAATACCAAATAATTAACCAAATTAAATTTTGATATTTCAAATTCAAGAGTTAAGTTTATTTTTTAAAATAAAATTTTTAAACGTTTCAAAATTATTTTAAAAAACACCTTAATTAAAAGGCAGAAAAACCACTTTTTTGATAAATATAACTTTTAGGCCTAAGATTGGATTTGTTATTATATTATTCCTATCAAAAATATTATATGAATATGTATAAAAATGATAAATTTATATAATAAATTATTTTAAATATATCATACTAATAGTTATTAATTTAATTTATTTAGTTAAAATACCTTTATGGGTAGAAAATAGTTTTATGTAAAATCAAATCCCTTATATTTAATTGTTTTTTTATTTTCATTTATAATTAATTGATAACCAAATAAAACAATTTATAAACATATTTTATCCATAGTTTGGTAAATTAGTTAACCTTATTCATATATTCCATTATAATTGTTAGCGGATAACTATAACAATAATTTATTAATAATATTAATAGCATATTGTAGTTCGGTAAAACTCAGTATTAAATGTAATGCAGGCTAACAAAGGAACACGATATTGTGTGTAACAAAAAAAAGAGTTTCATGTACCTAAATCTAATCAATAGTTTTCACAGAGTCCAATCTTAATTTGATGATGCATTCAATGCCAATAAAACACAGTTCTTTCATGTAACTTTTTCTATATTTAGTGTTGCATGAAATGAAAATTTTAAAAAGGAATAAATTAATTCGTGAAAAAAAAATATTTCAAATAATCATCAGGTATTAAATTCTACCCCCATTAAATTGAATTTTACCCATAATTTTTTTTTGGTTCATCCAAGTTTTAATACATGACTGTTCCTTTCATAGAAACCTACAATATAAAAACATAATTCTAAAACATCATTAAAATGGATTTTTGGAAACATAAGAGTAACACATAACTATGTTTACACGCAAGGGAACATAGGTGGAAATTAAAGATGTGTACAAAGAATAAAAAAATAAATAATTTTAGAGAGAGACAAAGATTAGTGATCATAAAAAATTGGGTGATCCATATAGTTAATGATCACAAAACAATAAATCTATGATGATCAAAGGTACTATATGATTCATAAAAAATTAATGCACTAGGATAAATATTTTTTAATGTCATTTTTAATAGAGTTGATTAATTCCTTTACTATATGATAAAATACATAAATATATATATATTTGGTTTCATTTAATTTCATATGAACAACATCACCCTTTCTTTGTTCCTTGATAGATTTCTACATTATCTTTTTCACTAAGAAATGATGGTGAATTTTTTATTATATAAGTACTAAAAGATCATGAGGTAGAATTATAATTCATTACATATAACTTTAGATATCATGATAGAAAAATGATATCACATTTTATACTATATGATTAAATCCTAATAGTTTTAGATAAAAAATTAATAACTAAAACCACATCAAAATTTCAAATTAAACCATTCAATAAATGGTTAACTTTGTAACCCTTTAAACATATAAAAAACTGAAAATTCTGAAATAAGATCACTGAATATCTACACATAAACTTAACATTTATCTCACATATATGATAAATTATGTCTTGGTTGTAACATACTTATTATCTAGATACCTTTATCATGTGTTTTCTTAAAACATTGTAATCCCATAAATTACCACAAAACCTTATTGGAAACATGAATGTATTATTTTTCCAAATATTATTCAATATATTTCATTAATACAAAAACAATTGTACGATTCGTCTATGATAACACATACAACTTTATTAACAAAATCAATACTATGTTACTTGGTAATCAGTACCATCTAATTAACTTTATCCATATCAATCATCTCCTTATCAAATCTAAATACAATTTTCTCAACATCATAAACACATTAAGGGTTATCTTCCCATAAATAAAATATCACCTTTACATTAAATCAATTTTCTAGGTCATCAACACTGTTATATATATTTTATAATATCCTTAATGGAAAACATAAACTTCATGATTCATATAACATATATATTGAATTCCAATACATATACACTTCAATTATTTGAATTTATTCTTAATTGATTACCCAAGATTCATCATCTTATTCCTTAATACCCCTTTCCTTGAATATGAAATATGAATCCATTATTAAGGTTCCTCATCAACAATTTAACATACTTCTTATGCTTAATGTAAAAAATACTATTGGAACATCCCATATCTTTTACATATAGTTTTCATCCACTTTATATTCATGAGTATAACCAATAATCATACCATCATCCTTATTCCCTTTATTAAATTTTCACATAAGACATTGATTTTTATAACATCCATACTTTCAAAATTTGAAAAATTCAATGTTAACCTAGCTCTTTCTAGTTCCAATTATTCCCTAAGACTAAAAAACATGGTGTGAGAAACAATCATCATAGAGCAAAACTATATAATCATGAAAAATTACTTATAAATTGTCTAAATCATGATAACTTCTTTTAAATACATGAAACCTTAAGCTTTTCCATATATAATTCCCTATACACATCATTATAAATATCCTTAGGGATCTCACTAATGTTTTTTCATCCTAGTTTCCAACTTTTTATTAACCCTCTACTTTGATATCAATTATAGAGCCCAACCATAACATACATCTATATTATATCATTTTATATGAATATTCATCACATGAAAAAAGTACATTATCAATGACTGTAATAGTTTAGGGTCTATGGTAACTTGGAACACAATCTTATAACCTTGTGAAAGGTCTTCAAAATCTCCTGTAAAGATCTTCCCCTTAGTAATCCTACTTCAAAATTTTCTTCATAACCTTAGGAAAGTAAATAGAAGAAAGGGTGAGAAAAAATTTTGAGTATAGGTGAATAAAAGTGATTTGAAAGCATAACATGAACATATATTAATGAGAACTTGAAAATAACATTATTAGATCATACCCTACATATAAAAAGATCATAAACATGAATCATATAATAAATATTGGTATGTCATATGGAACGAATCATAAAGACATCAAAAAACATGATTTTTGATATCATACAATTTGAATATGACATATACTTCTAGTATACACATCACATTACAAGATTTTACATATGTATAAAAACAAAAAGGCACACTCATTAAGTTACAGACCAAAAATCAATCCCTCTCATACATGTATGGACATGAAACCTTGTCCGTTCAAAAAAATTTTAAAATATAATTGATTTCATGCATAAAATTTTGAACATGTAATTAGGTTTATTGCTAAAATAATAGACATGAAACTAGTTCAGTGCATAAAATATTAAACATTTAATCATGTTCACGCATATAATTTTCACCATATAATCAGGTTCATGCAAAACATTGGGAACATTTAATTAGGTTTATGCATAATATTATGAACATGATACCAGGTCCATGAATAATATTATGAACATGTGATCAGGTTCAAGCATAATATTGTGAACATGTAATCATGTTCACTCATAACTTATACACATATGAGTTATCCATTGTAATCCAATTCATTTAAGATAAAGGTATTATAATCATACAGTAACCCATGAAATAAGTTGGTTCCACAAAAATTTCATTATGTTATAACCCATGGAATAAAAAATGGATTCATAAAGACATTCCATAAAAAATTAACTATTTAGTGAATGAAAAATAATTGTGTCCTTAGATCCTTACACTAGTAATTCAAAAACTATAACAAAGGATTTTATATTATAGGGATAATGATTTTTAAATATCACATCGAATATTTCTCAAGTAAAATAACCTTTCTTTGAAAATGACATTTTAAAAAATGAAACATTTTCAAAATACATTTATTTAAAATCATCTTTGAAAAAATTATGATGAAATATTTTTAAAATAATTTAAAATATTTCATGATTAAAATATTCCTTTCCACTTTGAAAATTTATTATTAAATCATAAAACATTCTAAAAATATTTTTCAATGAAAATTATGTTTATAATTTATAATGTAATCATTCAAAATATTTTAGAAAACTTTTTTGTGAATATATATTTGAAAACATATAAAAGAATCACCAAAACATTTTTAAAACCATTTTAAAACATAAAAAAATTAAATTAATTTTTTTATATGAGCATAAAATATCATTTCAAAAAATTGAATTTATTTTTATAAACCATTATTTTTGAATAAAATATATTTCCAACCTAAGAGAGAAATAAAGTATGATGGGTTTGGTGTAATGATTCTATTTTTCACCACGTTTATAAACCTCCCGAATTCTATATTGAACGGTCCATCTCATGGATTGAGGGCTGGATGGACCAAAATGAACACTCTACCCCAGGTGTAACCCCCTCCTATCCCCCACATTTGAACCCCCAACGGAAGGGACTCTTAAGATTAATGTGGATGCGTCTCTCCCCAAGGATGGGCTTGTTGCTATCGGTCTCTTGGCCCGAAATCATATGGGGAAAATCATTGCAGAAAAATAAGAACCACATCACGCCTTCTAGAAACCTACAGCTGCTGAGGCCTCGAACATCCTTGCAGGTATGATGCTCGTTTTGGAACGTGGATGGGTGGATATCATCATTGAGTCTTACTGACTCACTACAGTCGATGCTATTAATCACAACGAAGAAGGACTCCAATCATTTGGGCTCATCATCAAGATAATTCGCTCGCTTTGCCAAGGATTTTCTGGCAGCACCCACTCCTTTACCAAAAGGGAAGGAAACAACATAGCTCATCAGCTGGCGGCCTCATGCCCCTTCGATGACAACTAGATCTAGCTGGAAAATTTTCCTCCATGGATTTTCTTTTGTACGGATGCTGATCTTTATCATAAATTCTATCTGCCTTTCTTTTCAAAAAAAATTTATGATTTTCCTAAAAACATTTTATTAATTATATTAAGTACATAAGGGTGTAAAAGTGGTAAAAATACATTAATATATCATGAATACTATAGGATAATAAATTTTAGGACATTTATTGTGATATATATCTTTATATGTCCTCATTGGATGCATGATCAAAAATAGTCTTGATAGATGATGAAATTATAGTAATAAACACTTAGCACATTGGTAACATTGAATCATAATCCTCATGAGAGAATAAAATTAAAATAAAGATTAAAATATAATGAAAATGGTTATATTCAAGATAAAAAATTTAAAAAGTTATCATTCCCCCACGTAAGAGAATATAGGTGGATAACATAACATTTTTCTTGTAGAAGGAAAATTGAGGCAAAATTGCCTTAGCAATTTGGTAACTTTTGACCCGTAAACCCCATGAAATAGAGAAAATAAAATGGATATGTAAATACCATTAAATATAAGAATAATAATCATAGAATAAATTTTTTCATAGTATATATACTACAAAAATATATATGATTACTCAATATGGAATATGTCTTGTAGATATAAAAGTGAGACTAGAAATCCCTTTACTACTTGACTAACTTTTGAATCCTGGTCTCCCTGAAAGAATATAATTAATTAATATCATAAATATAATTAGATAAAGTCAATTTATGATATAATATATCATAGTAAAGTATATAAACCATAAAAAATAATAGAGTGGTTAATATAGAATGTATATCATGGATATAAAAAGGGAAACAAAATCTATGACAACTTGAGTATCTTTTTAATAATGTGTTCTAAAAAATAATAACATCAATTTAATATTTTAATATCAAGTAATAAAGGTAATTCGTTATTTAAAATTTCATATAGATGTATATACACCACAAAAAATGAATATGTTGGTAATATATCATATATCTCATAGAAATAAAAATGATAGAAGAAAAACCCTTACCATAAGTCTTGACTTTCTGGGTATAGGCTCAAACCTCATATTCTTCAAGTAATTCATATTGGTTTTCAAAAAAGAGCATACATGGTAGGATTTATTCCCAAATATAGACTTATAAGATGAGATTAGGGATTTTAGGATCTTCATTGGGCGTGGGTTGGGTGATTCAAAGGGCTTCAAATGTGTGAATAAGTGAGGGGATGAGTGCCATTTTACAGTGGATGAGTGGAATTATTGTAAATAAAAAAGTTAAGCACTATGAAAATGTCTCCCTTACAACATATTCCTCCAATAATGGTCCATTTTATATAAAATTAAGGATATTGTCTAAATATGGTCATCTAATGGATTTC
This sequence comes from Viscum album, assembly GCA_963277665.1. Lineage (NCBI taxonomy): Eukaryota > Viridiplantae > Streptophyta > Magnoliopsida > Santalales > Viscaceae > Viscum > Viscum album. The sequence continues at coordinate 1,008,454,419 of OY728128.1, read as the reverse complement.
GTACATCTTTCTAAGTTATTTTAGCACTTAAGATAATGTTTAAGCACTAAGTAAACTAATTTTTTTCATCAATCACTGTGTCTAATTTTAATTATATTCACTATTATTTATAGAAAAAAAATATTCATACCAAACTGGAAATTATAAATTATGTTAATTAAATATATTTAATCCATTTTTTAAAATTAAAAACATAAAAGTCTAATAAATTAATTCAAATATAATCCCATGGATGGGATGTGAAAATTGGGTTTTAAAGTGAAAATGATGAAAAGTGTGATATATTTTTACATCATATTTCAATGTGAGATTGGTCAAATGAAATAAATTGTATTAATAGATGTATAATTGATGAAAATCGACATAAAAAACGAAAAATATAATTCAACTAAATATTTAATTATAATAAATTCTCCTTTCAAATTAAAATTCAATATTTATCATTATTTATCAAAAATATAAAACTTTTTAGAAAAACACCATTAATTTACCTAAATTAAATTTTGATATTATTATTTCAAAAAAAACTTTTTTTTTAAAATAAAAAATAAAAGTATTATAAATTAATTTGAAAACATGTCTTCTATTAAAAGGAGTAAAACTATCTAATGATAAAATATAGCTTTTATGCCTATAATTTGATTTTTTCTTATTTTATGACAATCAAAATTATTGGATGAATGTATAAAATTATATATTAATTTATAATATATATGTTTCATAAATTTTTCTCAACAATAGTGATTAATTTAATTTATTAAGATAAAATTACCTTGTGAGCATTAAAATTGTTTTTTGATAAAATCACTTCCTTTATATTCAATTGGTTTTTATATTTATTTATAATTAATTAACAAAAATATAATTTCTTTTATAAACATGTGTAAACCATAGTTTAATAATTTATTTACCATTATTCCTTTCTATAATTCTAATATCTAGCTGATAACTATAAAAATATTTTAATAAAAATATCAGTATTATGGTGTAGCTTGCTAAAACATGGTCTTGTATATACCACAATCTATTAAAGGAACTAGGAATTGTGTGTAACATATTCCAAAAATATTTTTTTATTTACTAAAATCTAATCTAAAAATTTCATGTAGTTTAAGATTAACATGGTATTGTTTTAATCACAAACAAAACAATGTTATTTCATTTAACACAATCTATATTCACTTTTTTGTGAAATGAAACATATCGAAAATTTTAAATGTATTCAAAAAAACATATTTTATAAAACATTTGGGTGTTATAAGAATGTACATTTATGTACTGGTAGTTATTTTTTAGTAACCTAAGTATATAGTTATCCAACATCACCCTCCACCCTAAGGGTGCCTCAATTTGAACAATCATGCCCAACACAGACATGATCCCTTTTTCTAGGGATTGCAGTCCACCGAAACCCTGAAATAAAGGTTACTGTTAGGAATGAAACTCATGCATAAAATATTGTAGGGATAGATAATCTCTCTAAACTCACATATCAATACTTTTCACCTATTTCACTATCCTCACATTTAATTTCTCATCTAGACATGGGACAAACTCTCTTATTTGTTGGAGTTGACCCCTGTCTCAGAGCCTCTACCTGTAGTTCATTTTCATCTCGAATCTCAGGGGCCTCATTAGGTGTATTAACTTGAGGAACCAAATCTTTTCCTTCTAAATCTCCATTATATGAAAATTATGTGGAATCTCTTTAAAGAAAAAAATTCACAGTAAATTACATGAAAAATTGTATATATATATCACAAATAGGAAAAGTTTAATAGAAATTTCATCTCACCACCATTAAAATTCCATACCGAACCCTTATCACATATCATTCAGCCTCAAGTTCTCTTTCATACCCATATTTGAGTTAGGAATCACATGTTAAGCATTAAAAAATTAATTTCTTGGGGTGGATGAGTAGAATTCCAAGAAGAATCTATGCATGAAAACACATGTTATCTTGTTCTTGACACTTAAAATATATTACCCTTTCTATTATTCTAGATTACTCTTATTAGAGTTAGCTCTATATATACTATACACACATAGGTTCACATATCAATCTTATCAGGAACCACATACATGGGCTAGCTAAGAAAATCACCACAAAAAATCTATGAAATAAAATGTTGTTTATGTTTTTGATGACACTTTAAACAACCTAACCCATTTTATTATATTATACGTTCTGTGAAATATTCATAAGCTCGTAAATGTTTTATATAGACCTAATTTTTTATCATTATGTGTGAATACTCCTCCCATTCTATACTATTCCAAGTATCAATCCTCATAAACCTAAAATATGACATCCAAGTGTGCCACTTAAAGTAGAAATCAATCAATAGTAAAAATTAACATCATGAACATCCATTTTACACCCCTAGAAACTCATACTTTCCCCGATCATGGTGCTATAGGAACCCAAACAATAGCTCTTTACCCAGTAATAACTATATCCTACTCTCGTTTCTACCATATCCAAATAATATTCCTCTTTGGAAAATCCTTCCTTTAGTACAACATAAAAATAGAAAAAACACTATTTACACTTTTAATTATCTTGAGTGATCTGATTCCACCTTTAGAACAATGATTTGGGATACACTAACGATGGGCTCTATGAAGGATGACCTCTAATCCTTAGGTGCACCTCCCCATATCCCAAAAGATTTCAACTATTAGTGAGGGTGTATTGGGTAATAGTAGGGAGACTATACCGTATTATGATAATAATTATAATATTCAACATAAATTACTCCAGTGAAAATATCAAGATAAACCACAATGGAATAGTGATATTATTTATAGTGTAAATAAAAATACAAGAAAAATTTCTGAACATGATGGAAAATGTAATCATGTCATGATAGTCATTCAAAACACTATAGGATCTCCCATGGGCCGAGTAAATAGCTATATATGAAAAAGACCAAAAAGAACACTAGATCCATAAATAATAACCACCTAGTCAAGCTTCCATAAATCCCATTCCCTCTTAGTGCATCATTTCTAACTACAATCAACCCCACAAGTTTGATCCATTACCTGTTCTCAAATCCATAAAGTCTACATGCATCCTGAGGGGCATGTGGATGGTGTGAGTATGAACATAGTAGGCCCCCACCAATACATACCAGTCTTACATTCATATTTATACCAATTAATTTAATTTTTAATTGAATAAAATAAACTCATAGATAAAATACATTACCTACTTAACCTACACTAAATGTCCATAAGGGTGTGTTTTCTTACTTCACCAAACATCAAAATTTAACAATAAAATCACGGTAATTCTTAACTGAAAAACCCTTTCTATTCCATACAGATACATTAAAACTATCATATCATTCCAAATGATACCACTTGTATAACATTTCAACATAAACTGGTGTCCCATTGGTATACCCAAATATCATATCACGAATTCCTTATAATTTCTCTTGAACAACCATCATTGACTAAATATCCTAACATCCCAATACACAATGATATCTATCTTTCTATAATCCTGTTCTATTATCATCAATATCACAATTATACTAATCCCCTATTCTATGCTATCACATACCATCAAATGTGGCTTTTTTTGGTGATCACCCAATCTATAAATTATGGTCATCTTCATCCCCTGTTTTGAAAATTCTATAGAGGCCTCCACCCACATCAAGTGGTAAGCACTGCCTCACTACATTTTAATTCTTTGTGAAAATTATTCCAATAGTTCTATAATCCATCAATGGTATGAAAAAACACCAACATACATAAGAAGAACAATTTGTGAAACTCTATCACCACATTAAAACTCTATTTCATAACCATAGCATGGGTCATCAACATGTGCCTCTACCTAGAAACCTCATTACCTCAATCCTAATGATCAATATAACCCAAATTATATTTATTCATGCCCAACCCCTTCCCATGGATCTAGTGTAATAACACAAAATTTTATTAATTTTATTAACAAAAACATCCAACCAAACCCACTCAGAAACCCCATTTCTCACTTTCCATGACATACTCAACTCATGATAATTAAAATGGTATGATATTTCCCATCATTATCTACCAATAATGATAATAAAATGAAACCATTAATTTAAATTGGTCATAACCAAATCACCCAACTCATGAATATTAAATATACATTTTATATCATGCATGTAAACAAAGATAAAGATAGGAATTTTTGTCCTTATACACATAGGTTTTCACTCATTCAAGACTAACCTCTGATTTATGTCATGATAGAAGAAAATAAAGAATCTTAAAAACACCCTAGAAATAGTGAAAATTATTTCATATAGAAATATGATTCTAAAAAGTGAAAAAAAGAGTGGAGATAAGATAACTAGTAGTCTTACTGCTAACTACCCAATTCAACTGACGACACTTGAATCAGATCTCAAATGATGAAGATTCCTCAAAACCCAGCTAGAAGGAAAAATGATGGACCTCCAACAATTGACCATGAGAATGAGGAGGAAAATAATATTATAAATTATACAAAAATATATTGGTAATTTGTTAATTTCAAAATATTAAATGTTTTCTTGTTTAGGACACCCAGTTCCTCTAATTTACACCAACCAAGTGAACCCACAACATAAGTTTCACTATGTATACGGGATAGGTGCACATTTTTAAAACAAATCACATCCTCAATAGATCAACTCCTAAATTTATTTTAGGTGACTTTCACATCCATTCACCCCATAATTCATGGTTCCTAAAACCATGTGACACACTTTACATGGTCAGGTAGTTGAGGTTCAGGATTGGTACTAACCTTGTGCTAACCATCTACCTCCCCTTATCATTCCAAAAACTGGGTTCTCAAGGACTGATCCACATGAAACCAAAATAAACTTCCTAGATTATTAATGGGAATTAAATAACTATAAAAACACATTGTAACTCTCAGAATTGAATTCTGCTTCCTCAAAATAAAATCAGCCCATCCACCAACCAAAAGTTTAATTCTATATGAATTTTCAGCCCATTAAAATACCAAGGATTTTAAAACAAATCAATATATTTAATATGAATACCGAATAAATATTAAGTAATAATAATGGGTGTTATATAAAATTAAATCATCTATGGATATAATTATCATTATACATTATTTGTAATCTAGCCTTGCAGGTACATACTATGAGTCTATGGTGCATATCATGGGGATAATCCATACACAATCATCAAGAATATAATTTTTTCTCATGGAATTTATATGATTTTTTTTTGTTTTTAGATAAAATATATATGTTTCCTATAATATTTATTTATGGGAAGGCCTATTTCAAATCATCGAATCATTCAAGTTCATTTAGGGATGGACTATAGAAAATTTTAACTCTTGTTAATTTATAATTCCAGTATTTATCACTCGATATCAGTTTAGTTCATTCCTTAAAATAGTGGTTGGGGTTTAGCTAATTCAAATGTATATTGAGTAAATCAAGTAAATTGTTTTGAACCTATCATAATACATACTTTATCCACTTAGATAAATTCTCACGACACTTATCGTTCACAAAAGAATTGAGATATACCCAGAGAGGTCATACATATTTTTAATAAAGATGAAATAATGGTAGCTTAAATAGATAATAGGGAAATTTATAATGTAAATAACCCTTGAAAAATATCTTAACAATTATAATTTTTAAATATATCATGGGAATTTCTTCTATATGACTCTCAAGTCAACCAATATATGATAGTGATGTGATAGTTTTGTTTAATACAGATTCACAATGACATCAAAGTTCAATTCATCTTTGCTTTAATAGATTCCGTGATTGGGATATGTCATTATTATATGAGGTATTGAATTTTATTCCTCCATTATTCTATATAACAAAACCTGATGACATGAAAGAAAATGTCATTAATTAATTCTACTGATGAATATCATGAAAGTGAGACTTGGTGGAGGAACATTGGAAAACTAAGAAGAGGAATAAATTCATAGAAAAGAAATCAATCTACTAGTTAATGATTTGAGAGACCAAACTAAATAATTTCATAAGGAACTAGAAGATATATTTCTATTTTTTTTGTTATAAAGAATGAATATTCCATACCTACTAATAGGTATAACTTTCATGGAATTCCAGGTGGGACCATCATTATTTTGAAAATAGTTGTGAATCACTTAAAATAACATTGGATAGGGTTTTGGTATATTATAAAACTTACTAATATCAATTTTATTATTTGTTCCTTTGGTGTTTGGTCCTATGTTCCATTGTTTGTGGTTGTTGGGTTCTCTATGGGTAACCAGGATCATGGAACAATGAATGTCATATATATTTTGGTTGTTTCAAACAGAGTTGGTACATGATAATCCTCTTACCCATAATTTTATGAGGTAATATAATAATTGTATTGAAAATTTATTTTATTCATTTACCATTAATCTATAAAAACATTCATTAATTATAAGTGTGTTTTAATCCATTTCCAATGTTTTGGTCCTTATAACACAACTTAGGTGCAACGCCGATCAGGGTTGAGATCATCTCTGAGGAATACATTAACAATGTCTATAAATAATCCAAAATGATGGATCTATAGTATCTAAGTAGAAACAACCTAGGTTTACTACTAGATTCAATTAAATTTGGTTTAGATACCACTACTTTAGCAAGGGAAACCCAATATTACAAGCAAGTGAATGATTTATCTACTCATCTACGCATTGATTTTACATGTATGATAGAACACATGATTTTTTATAGTATAGATTTTTGGGAATAATTTTTTCACATAAAATATGATTTCTCATAGGATTTAAATACATAAATACTAATTCCTTCCCTTCCCATAAAGAACCATACTATATCAAGATAGGATCTTTTGGTATAGATTTTTAAATATCAGTGGAGGCATTCCAAAGAAAAAACATATATCCTCTATATTTCATGTATACATAATCTTGGTTACATTATGGTAATGATTTATAATATATTATTTTTCTTGATGAGGGATCAATACTTGAACCCAATACATCTTAAAAATATGCTGGTAAACATCAATGAAGATGAGGGTACATAGCTTATTTATCCACTGATAAAATATATCACTACTATAAATCATGGTAATGAATCTTGATCTAAAAACCATGATGGAGAGTATAAAGACGAATAATTATTACTTTAAACTATAACTAAATTTAATTCAACTTATAAAGTAGGATCAATAAGGTGAACTAGGGATAAAACCCTAGTTTTAGGTGACAAAGTGTCATATCCAAAAGTAATGTCTAGCATGAATTCTCTTAAACAATTATTATTATTCCTCAAAATCATGTACACCAACAGAAAAAAATAGTTTTATCTTTTTTATTAATGTTAAAGAGATCTCCCCTAATAAAATATGGGTCAAAGATGATAAATTTTGAGACTTATACTAATCTTAGCTAGTCGATCCCTAAGTAAGAGGCATTGTTCACTGAAAAAAATTTAATCAGACCTGGAATCTAATATTTAATACAAAGTGACTTGGTGAATATTTTTCCCCAACCTTCATAAATTGATTTATTATACCCCTTGGAGCACCATAGATGTTTTAGTACCAGATGCACTACTATAATAAGTAAACATAACATCCCTAAACAATTTACCAATGCACTTCCTATTATTTATCCATTGTAATAAAAATATATCATGGATAAATTTAAACGTAAAATTTTAAAAAAAATTAAAATTTTTAAAAATGGATATCATTTTTTAGTAGATACATTTTATTTTTTCTAAATGTATATTTCTGTATTTTTATAAATTAATGGATTTTTTATTGGATAGTGAAAAATAACTCTTTCAAAAAAACAATCACTTTTATAAAATAATTGTCAAATATGAATTAATTTTAATATGAAAAATAAAAATTAAAAAAATATATATTCATATGTAAAATGAATCGTTTAAGAAATTTTTTTTTATTTAAAAACCTATATTTTGACATTTTTAAACTAAGTGAAATTTTAATCTAATAAAAGAACTATTTTTTATCCTTCTGATTAATTAAAAAATTAAAATCTTACATTAGTATTGTATTTATCTTAAATTTATATAACCTTAATTTATTAATTTATAGATATATAGTTGTCATAATAATCAATTCTATACATTATTTTTTTGTAATCCCAATTTTATACAAAAATGGACATTTTTCAAAAAAAAATCATTTTCATCGTGTTTTTTCTAGTTATATTAAAATTTAAATTTTTCACTTATATAAATATTCTATTTTGAAGTTGATTCCATATTTTAAACTATTATAATGAATATTAGGTAATAATTCCAATTTTATATTTTCTCATAACGAATTGTGACCATGGTAAACAATTTTTCACAATTGTCAGATTTAACAAGGTGGTTAATTTAAGATATAAGCCTTAAAATATCCCTAAAACATCTAAATTTGATTGGTTGAATGGATTTATATGTTATATTGTCTTATATTATTAATTATACTAAATTTTATCCACTAATTATGAGAATAAATTTTATTATATTTAATCTTTTTAAATATTTACAATTGTGACACACAACTCGCTTATTAAAGGGAACATCCTATCCTCACTTATACAAAATAATGAGCTCCTTTTCTAAATAAAAATCTGACTATATACCTTCCGAAAATTATTCACCATGTCCTTGATGTCTAAATATTACACAAATAACAATATATAATGCAAAATGTTTATGGTAAAAGAAGATATCCAAGATTGTGGTATATGACTTAACAGAACTATTTCATGTTTATTTATTATTATACCGCACTAAAAAATATTTTAAAATACTAAAATATTTAAATTCATAACTTAATAAAAAATATTATTCTTTTTATGGAAAAACTATTTCTAGTTTCATTCAAGAAAATGTAAAATGATAATGTCGCTCATGTGAATGGATGGACTGTCATCCCCCTAAAGTGATGCATTTTATTTATTTTCATTCACTTTTATGGATACTATATATATATATTTAATATAATTTTATGATATATATTATATAATTATTATTTTTTAATAATAATATATTATTTACCCTTTTACCCTCTAAGTCGTTGGTAAATGATATCTTCGCTTGTGCGTATGTGTGGACTACCACATCTCTAAAATGGTGTGATTTGTTTTCATTTATTATATAAATGGATTTTCCTAAGGATATATTTACTTAATAAATATTAAATTTATAAAAATAATACATTTTTTGGAAGAAAAAATTATCTACTTTATTTCATTTTCATCAATTTTAAAAATTAAAATGATGTTCACGTATGCATATGGACTACCGTCTCCACAAAATGATGAATGTTTGTTTCTATAAAGTTTATATATAGATGGTAATAAAAGTATATTTAGTATATAAATAGTATAATTATAAAATATTTATAATTATGTATATGATTATTCCATAGCCAGGGTGAAAGGATTAGAACCAAAAAATTAAACCACTCATAAAAAAATAGTTAACATCAAGATAAATTATTTTAAAAAATATTTGTGTGTAATTTGATGAAAAGGAATACATGAATATATTAAGAAAATAAATATTTTTATAAAAATAAATATAATATATTTTAATGATAAAAATTAATTTATTACATAGGAGGATGAAATGCATCTGACTAAGAAGAAATCCAAGGTAAGGGTTTATTCTACAATATCATTTTTCTATTCAAGATTGTTTATGTTTATATGTCCTTTGGAAATTACATGTAATTATTATTTTAAAACAATATATTTTATTATACCTTGGTTATTTCTAGGTTTTTAAAATTTTCATTCTATTTTAACATATTTTAAAACTCAAAACCATCAAATGAATGTTTTAAGAAAAACTAACTGCAATTCTCAATTTTGATCTGGAATCCTTCTCTTTCATATCAATTTTTTTTATTTCAATCTTATTATGTTATTTTATATACATAAACAGATTATTCTATAAAATTTTTGTTATTTTTTATTTTTTATTCCATGTTTTTAATGAATATTTTTATCATTTTATGTAAATTTATTTTTTGACATCTTATAATATTGGAAAATAATATTATTTTATAATTACTGAATGACTACCTTATACAATAATCATATCCATTTTTAGTGATCATGATTTATATAAATGTTTTTATTTTTTTCCAAAAAAAATCACATTACAAATAATCTTGGATTATTTTTAAAACATTTTTAAATGAAATCAATATTTATTTTTGTTTTCAAAGAGACTCTATAGTGTCTTTATAAAATTATTTTTATCAACATTAAAATCCTATAATTATTATTATGATTCTCTAGGAAAAAAGATCAATAATATCATCCTTGTTATTTAACAATATTGATTATGATCATGTTTTTCTATTTATTGATATGTGAATATATTAAAAACATGCATGTTAGTATTCAAATATGAATATTTAGGTTTATTAGGTATTTAATTATTTGTTTATTATTTTCATATGACTTGTAGAAACTCGAACCTTCCTTTTAGGTATGTTTTTCTTTTTCTGGTTTGTTTTGAGAAAAAGAGGAAATTCTGGAAATTTTCTAAGTACACACCATGTACTTTATGAGTACGCGTCGTGTACATTATGAGTACATGTCATGTACATTCTTACTGTAGTAGGCCATGTGCTGGTCGTGTAATAGCCACACACATGGCCGTGTGGGAGTGACATGGAGGCTGACAAATGCGGAGTACGAAAACAAAAAGTATATGATGTGTACTCCAAAAGTACATGCCAGGTATTTTGTTTTTTTTCCTTAAACACACTAGGGTAGCGTCTTAGGGACAGAACATTCGTCTTGAGGTATCATTTGTCCGAAAGAGTCCTTATGAACACCGATCTTTGATGAGCCCCTGATCCTCCATCCTTCCTTTAATTTGAGCATTATTGATTCTATTGGAATCGCATCGGTGAGTTCTCTCTTCTTCTTGAGCATCATCTTCTGAATTCTCTTCTTTTCCATGGTATTTTGGGTTGAACATTTTAGATGTTTTCTTATATCTATGATGATCTAAGGAGATTCAAGCTTTTATGATCACTAATAGTGATCTCCTAACCCTGAGGTTGGTGGTTTGTGACTTTCTGTTGAATGTCTCTAAGTATTTAGTGCAAATTCCACCAATACCCTTGAACAGGGTATTACGTGTTTACCGGTTTACCCTTGTTGTTTGCCTTCCTTGCTTGTATTCCTGTATAGAAATAATTTGGATATTAATTGGGTTGATTGCTATGATTTGGATGTTTTTTCCCTTGCATGTTCTGTTTACGACTGTTTGGTCATATTTAGACAGTTCGGTTGCCTTGCCTAATCTCCATGCCTCTTGCTATAGGGTGGTGAGTTTGTATTTATACATGATTGATATGTTGTATACTGTTATCCAAGTAGTTCTACGGGTTTAATTTTTCTATATTACACTTCTATGCTTGTTTACCTACAGAGGGCCGTGAGAACCTGGTGTAGTATACTATAAAGGGAATTGACCGGCTGAGATTCCTCAGAGAGACCTTGAGAACATTGTATATAAGCGGGATTGACCGAGTGAGCATCCTCAGAGTGCCTAGAACCACTTGGGGATATAAGGGGAATTGAATAAGTAATCTTCCTCAGAGATTCCTTGATTTCTTTAGACTATAAGGGGATTGAATGCATGAGTTTCCTCATAGAGTCTTTATTTTAATTGTACGACATTGGATATACGGGAAATTGACCAAGTGATCTTCCTCATATAGTCCTAGAACATGGGGATATAAGGGGAATTGATCAGGTGATCTTCGTCAAAGCGTCCTTGACTCCCGAAGACTATACAGGGAATGGACTGTGTGAGCTTCCTAAGAAAATCTTGATTTACCTTTGACAATAAGGGGATTGAATCTGAGAACTTCTTCAGAGAGTCTTATTATATTTATATACAGAACCAGAGGTGTTAGATCGAGTGTTCTTCCTAAAGGGTTGCTTGTACTTTTTAGTTAAGACCATAGGGGATGGTCGTGAGTACTTCAAAGAGGGTTACCTGTTTCAGGTTCATCTGTTGTTTTACTATTGCTTGTTTTGAAACTGTGGATTTTTTACTACTTATTACTTTACTGTTTACTTCTTTCTATACATTTACATGCCATATATTCACTGACTTCTCGACATAGATCTTTGGGTGGTTTCCTACTGGGATTTAGTCTCACACCCTGTATGGGTCATGCTATTGGGCCCAAACAGATTATATTGTTGTATGTTTAGATAAGGGCTAGTTCCCTTCTACATCTGGTACTTGAATGCTGTGGATATGGGGAGCATGGGACCATGTTTAGTCTTGCGATGCTGACGAGATTTTTATCTTTCTTTTGTACTTTTTTTAGCATTATTTGTATTTTCATTATTGTGACATGTTTGGATGCTTTCCTAGACATATGTATTATGAATCATTTCATATGTATATATATGTGTGTGTGTGTGTGTGTGTGTGTGGGCTCTAGTTGTTTTTTATTCATGTCTTCCACTGTTTACTATGGTTGGATGTTTACTGCATCTGATATTTTATGTGTTGTTTTCATCCGCTATGTACTCTACTAATGACGTAATAGTTTCCCTAATATCACACCCAAGGCCCTCACTGCAAGTCAGCAGCCTATTTTGTTCGGGGAAATGTGTTGTGTCCATGTGACCAACTAGGTACGAGGCGCCTATGGGTGGCTTTCAGAACCAGGACGTTACAAAGAGGTATCATAGGTTTTTTTCTCTTGACTTACTGTTTGGATCCTTATCTAGGGATAGGATGGTATAGATACTTGGTATTAAGCCATGTCCGGGAGTAGCTAACCCATGTACAGGGAAAATCCAATCTCCCTTATTTAATTGCAATTTTTCAGTTTTCACAATTATTACAGTTGATTTTATTTCACCTTGGGTGATTCACATGGATTGTGTTGTTGTTGTTGATATGATTGAGGTTCTATTTCTATTGCAACCCGATGATATGAGGGTATGCCATCTCATGAATTATATAGGCACTTTCTATAAATCACATGTCATGCTTTTTTTCATCCCATTTAGGATGCATTAGAGATTTCATGTTGTTATGATAGATGATATGTAAAATATGCATGATGTTACGAGAGATGCCTTGATAAAAATACTTATTGTTTGATAAGGTATTGTATGTGTAATGTTTTGTCTGAATAAATGAAAAACATTGGTTCTTGAGGTGTGATGGGCCCTCATGGACCAGAATTTAATGTATCATTGCCTTATTACCATGTTATAATTTTTAATAGATTCAAAACATTCATTTGCTGGGAGTATGAGCCCTCACAGATCATAGTTTGGAACATTCAATGATTTTGTCTATGTTTTCTGGGATCTAGAGTAGTTTTCGAGTATTACTATTAGGAAAAAACTAGAATAAATGCCATGTAGTGTTAATTACACTCCATGTGTTCATCTGTTCAGGAAGAAATTTTTTTTCATAAGTACACACCATGTACTTTATGTACACATTGTGTAGACTCTAACTGTGTCATAGGCTGTGTGGGAAGAGACATGGGATAGGGATTTTGTTATTGTAAGAGGTCCTATAATAGTTGAACATGCAGTGTAGTCAGACCTACGTACATGACCGTGTCAAGAACAACACTGGTCGGTGTTATGTCTTCTCGTACAGGCTGTGTCTGTCTGGAAAACACCGTGTAGTGTCAGCCGTGTAGCCGGCTCTGTAACCAACAACATGGGTCAGAGTTATTGTTTCACAAACATGTCATGTCCATCATGAACAAGCCATTTATTATGGTATTAGGAGAGTCTTGTGTCTTAACTGTGTAGAAGGACACGGGCAGGGATGGAGGATTCATGTACATGCTGTGTTTTAGTGGAACGCACTGTGTGTTTGGGGTGTTACATGACCAGTTTCAGTAGGAGTACACACCCATGTGAATGGATTAATGGAACACACTATGTAGGGATTTTACACATCGTTTATTCATGTTTAGTAAATCTTGAATTCCTCATTCTCATGTTCCCTTTTTTCACTCCTTGTTTTCAGTCATTGATAATCTTGATCTAAGGTGTGTTCCTAACCTTGCAGTGTCATGCCACCAAGATGTCCTCTGGTTGTATGCCAGTTTCCATGTGGTGATTAGACACCAGACACATTTTATTAGGGACTCCGAGCGGATCCTCTAGACATGGCAGCCTTGCCCTCAGCTGTTTTACCTAACATAGGTGTTGATGCACAGTTCATGGAGGGCTTTTTACGGATGATGCAGACCTTTCAGAGAGCGTCGCCTTCTGCCCTGTCGATGGAATATTTGATACAGGTCTTCCAAAAGAAGCATCCTCCCACTTTCATAGGGGATGGAGGACCCCAGGCTGTAGAGTCATGGCTAGAATCCACGCTAACAATCTTCGAGAATCTAGAGATTCCTCCAAATAAGAGGGTGAAGCTCACTACCTATATGCTTCGAGACTCCTCTAAGAGGTGGTGGGATGTGATATCACTGGAAGGACGCTATAAGTATATGGATTGGGATGAGTTTCGATGCATCTTCTACGATTACATATGTCCAGATACCTTTAGGGCCGATCGAGCTCGAGGGTTCATGAGTCTGGAGCAGGGTACTCCTACTATTATAGAGTATTCCTCTCGATTCATAGAGCAGCAACATTTCATGCCTATTCAAGGAGGTAATGAGTTGTTCACAGCACAGAAGTTTGAGGATGGTATGAGGAATGACATCCAGTCACCGGTGAACATCTTTAGGTTTTCTTTGATATCTTTTATCGCCAACCAGGCACTGTTCTCAGAGCGCAATCTGAGGGATTATGGAGCTGCGAGCCAGGGAGGTTCAATATCTAGAGTTAGGGCTCTACCATTTGATAGTAAGAAGCACTGTAGGGAAATTTCACTAGGATATCAGAGTAGGCAGGATGCATCTTCTGGTAGCCAGGTGGTGTGATACCGGTGTGGGAGGATCATGGAAATGAGGTTACATTTTCTGAGAGACCAGGTGGAGGGACAATCTTGTGGCAAGATGGGTCATCTTCAGTGTTACTGTCAGATCATCTCCCCAGCAGCGGGTTACATGGGTTCTTCTATAAATCCTCATTCGGGAGCATCCAACCAATTTTTTTAGCCAGATCACTAGAGTTCTTCTGGTCATTCAGGCCGAGGTGGATATCGTGGATGTGGTATCCAGTCGCCCGGTTTTCAGCAACATCAGGTTGGATCAGCTGAGAGTGGCCAGGCAAGGTAACAAGGTCATGTTATACGCCAGATGTTTTCAGTGGAGCAGACCCAGCAAGAGCAGGATCCCTGACCCTCCACAGTTTGAGGTACTATCTTAGTTTCCTCAGTTTTATCTTCAGTTCGTTCCAATATAGGGGCTTCCCATAGATTTATATCTTTTCCAGTTGTGGAGAGCCTTGGGCTCGGAATTGTTTCTTCTGTTGATATCATGGCACTAGAAACTCTGTTGGGGACTTGGAGGGCTAGTATTCATCAGTTCAGAAAGTTCCCTCTATTGGTTGGTGGATGCCACATTCTGTGGGACCTCTATATCGTAGAGATGACAGGCTATGAGGTCATTCATGGGATTGGCTGGTTAGTTTCGATCTAGGCAGTCGTCGAATGTTATTGTCGCAGGGTTAGTTTCACGTCACCAGAGGGTGGATATTTTCTTCATAAGGATGAATGGGATGTCTTGGTGAGTAGAGCGAGTCTAGAGCATCATGTGTTGGGAGACGTTACAGCCCAAATTGCTAGTATTTATCTGGATGACTAGGGGACTTCACAGTTAGACTTCCCTCTAGTGGTGGATCGTTTTAGAGATGTCTTTCCAGAGGACCTTTTAGGTTTTCCTCGAGAGCATGAGGAATACTTCCCTTTTGAGCTTGTTCCAGGAGCAACACCGATATCCATTCCTCCTTATAGGATGGATACACTAGAGTTATGGGAACTCAAAAAGTAGTTAGAGGAGTTACAAGAAAAGGTTTTCATCTGACCCAGTACTTCTCATTGGGGTTTGCATGTCCTGTTTGAGAGGAAAGCATATGGCACACTCAGGCTTTGTGTGGACTATTTAAAGTTGAACCAGTTGATGGTCAAGAACCGATATCCTTTACCAAGGATTGATGATCTCTTTGATCAGCTTAGAGAAGCTTGGTTGTTCTTGAAGATTGAAATGAGGTCCGGTTATCATCATTTGCATGTTAAACCATCTGATATACCTCTCACAGCCTTCCAAAGTAGGTATATCCTATATGAATATATGGTTATGTCGTTTTATCTCATGAACGCGCCCACAGTTTTAATGGAACTGATGAACCAACTGTTCCATCAATACTTGGAATCCTTCATGGTGGTCTTCTCGGATGATATCTTGGTGTACTCTCACAATCTACATGATCATGCTACCCATCTTGAGAACGTTTTGAGTATACTAAGAGATCTTCATTTTTATGCTAAGCTCTCAAAATTCCACTTTTGGATGGATTAGATTCACATCTTGGGTCATGTTATTTCAGAGAATGGAGTATCAGTAGACCCAGAGAAAGTTAGAGCGGTAGTTTCCAAGGAGCAATAGAAGAACTTATTTTAGGTGCAAAGTTTTCTAGGGCTGTCTATATACTACCGGCATTTCATAAAAGATTTTTCACGCTTATCAGCACCGCTAACATGTCTGACTATGAAGGGGGTGGAGTTATTATGGTAAGATTCTTGCGAGTCTTCCTTTTAGGTGAAGAAAAGGAGTTCACCTTCATCACTGATACTAGTCTTCTGGAACCGGGCAAGAGCTATACTGTTTACTGTGATGCATCAGGTATCAGGCTGGCAGTTGTGCTTATACAGGGAGATGGAGTCGTTGCATGCAGTTCTCAACAGTTGAGGCCACATGTGAGGAATTACCTGACACATGATCTGGATTTGGCAGATGTTGTTCATGACCTATGTTGTTCGAGTCATTTCCTTCTAGGGGAGCATTTTTTTGGTTTCCACCGAACACAAAATCTCATGTAAATCTTCACTCAGTGTGATCTGAATTTGAGACAACGTAGGTGGGTTGAGTACCTATAGTCATTTGAATTTGAGCTTGCCTATACGCCTGGTAAAGGCAATGCAGTAGTTGATGCGCTGTGCAAGAGGACTCAGAGATAGGATGTTTAGGAGGCAAGAAGGGAGTGGTAGCTTATGGATCTGTTCCCTGATATGAATTTGAAGGTACACGACAGAACCTGGAAAAGATTTATTTCCTCAGTATTTGTTACCTCTACTCATCTTCATCGATTTCAAATGAGGAATCTATCATATTTTGAAGGCCTAATCCTAAGGGAGATTGTGTCAAAAGATGGCCCTGTTCAAGGATAGACCGTAGGATGGGATAAGAACTTGTGTTTTCAGGGGCATGTATGGGTGCCAGCAGACATATTCGGGGAGCTTATGCGGGACTTTCATTACTCTGTTTGGGCAGTTCATCCTGGAGTCACCAAGATGTATAGTGATCAACACCGTTAATATTGGTGGCCAGGTATGAAGAGGAATGTTTCTAGTTTCGTCATGAGGTGTTCCACTTGTCAGCAGGTGAAGGCGGAGCATCAGCGACCACCATGGATTTTATAGTGGTTACTCATTCTTGATTGGATGTGGAATGATGTCGTGATGGATTTCATGACCGGTTTTCCGAGGTCGCCTTGAGGGAATGATGCAGTATGGTTTTTCATTGACAGACTCACGAAGGTCTCTCACTTCTTGTCGATCAAGGAGACATTCAGTTTTGATGATTTGGGATGGTTGTTCATCCGTGAGATTGAAACTCTACATGGAGTTCTACACTCCATTGTTTCAGATAGAGAATACAGTTTTACTTCTCAGGTCTAGAAGGGGCTTCAGAAGGCATTGGGTACATAGGTACCTTTGATTACAGCTTACCATCCTCAGATAGACGGCCAGTTTGAGCTTATGATTCTAGTGCTTGGGGACATGCTCAGGGAATGCATTCTGAATTTTGGAGGTTCTTGGAAGAATCATATACCTCTTGTGGAGTTTTCCTACAAAAATAGTTTTCAAGAAACTTTTCAGATGCAACCTTATGAGGCTTTGTATGGTAGGCCATTCCGATATCAATTATGTTGGCTAGAGGCAGGAGAGGCAGCTTTGCTGGGACCTCGTCTTGTTCAAGAGACTATAGAGTAGATAGAGATGATTCGAAAGAGGATGGAAACTGTATAGTCACGACAGAAGTCTTATGCTGATCAGCGGAGATGAGCTCTGGAGTTCAAGGTTGGAGATCAGGTTTTCCTGCATGTCACACCAATGTTGGTACACAAGAAGATTAGGAGACAGGGTAAGCTTTCATCGAGTTACGCTGGGTTGTTTGAAGTGTTGGAGAGAGTTGGTATGGTTTCCTATCGGTTGCAGTTACCTTAGAGGTAACGGGCCATGCACGACATTTTTCATGTTTCTCAGCTCCAACGTTAATTATTCAGACCCATCTCATGTCTTCCAACCTGAGGAGGTTGAGCTTGAAGTGGATGCATAATTTTAAGGGCATCATATATGAATTTTGGATCTCCTAACAAAGGTTCCTCATGGAATATTTGTTCCTCTAGTAAGAGTGCTATGGCAGCACATGCGAGTATAGAACAAGACATGGGAGAGTAAGGCTGATGTTCGAACATAGTGACCGGAACTATTCGGGGTATCTTCTTCTACTCCGTGCTAGGGAAATTCGAGGATGAATTTTATTAATAGGGGAATTTTTTAAGAACCTGGACATTCTTTTCAGGGTTTTTTTCTATTTTTGGTTGTTTTTGAGAAAAAGAAGAAATTATGGAAATTATCTAAGTACATGTCGTGTACTTTATGAGTACACATCGTGTACTTTCTTGTCGTAGTAGGCCATGTGTCGGTCTTGTATTAGCCACACACACGGTCGTGTGGGGTGTCTTTGAGGACACCTAATGCAGAGTAAATAAATAGAAAGTACATGTCGTGTACTCTAAATGGACATGCCGTGTATTTTGATTTTTTCATTAAGCGCACCTAGGTCACATCTGATAGACAGAACAATAATCTTTAGGTCTCGTTCGTCCGAGAGAGTCTGTAAGGCCATGGATCTTCTAAGATCCACCGAACCTCCATCCATCCTCCTATTCGAACACCGTTGATTGCATTGGAATAACATCGGTGAGTTATCTCTTCTCCTAGAGCATCATCTTCTAAATTCTCTTCTTTTCCATGTTATCATGGGTTGAACGTTTTAGAAAGTTTCTTAGATCTACGGTGTTCAAAGGAGATTAAAGCTTCAAGGTTCACGAATAGCTGTCTCCTAACCCTAAGGTAGGTGGTTTGTTCCTTTCTATTGAATGCCTCAGAGTATTATGTGAAAATTCCACCAATACCCTTGAACAAGGTATTGCGTGTTTACCGTTTTACCCATGTTGTTTTCCTTCCTTTCTTGTATGCCTGTGTAGAGGTAAATGGGATATGAATTGGGTTGATTGTTATTCTTTGGATGTTTTTTCCGTTTCATGTTCTGTTTACAACAGTATGGTCTTGTTTAGCCAGTTTGGATTCCTTGCCTAATTTCCACGCCTATTATTGTAGGGTGGTGAGTTTGTATTCTGACATGCTTGATATGCTATAGACTGTTATCCAAATAGTTCTATAGTTTTACTTTGGCCATATTAGACTGTTATGCTCGTTGTTCTACACAGGGCCATGAGAAACTGGTGTTGTAAACTATAAGGGGAATTGCCTGGGGGAGATTCCTCCGAGAGTCCTTGAGAACATAGGCTATATGGGGGATTGACCGAGTGAGCATCCCCAGAGATCCTAGAACCACTTGGAGATATAATGGGAATTGACTGAGTGATATTCCTTAGGGAGGCCTTGATTGCTTTAGACTATAAGGGGATTGACCATTTGAGCTTCCTCAGAGGGTCTTTGTTTGAACTGTACGACCTGGGATATAAGGGGAATTGAATAAGTGAGTTTCCTCAGAGAGTCCTAGACCATGGGGCAATAAGGGGAATTGACCAGGTGAGCTTTCTCAGAGAGTCCTTGACTACCCTAGACTATATGGGGAAAGGACTTTTTGAGCTTCCTCTTAGTCTTGTTTTACCTTTGACTATAAGGGGATTGACTGTGAGTGCTTCCTCAGAGCGACTTATTAAATTCACATACAGAACCAGAGGGGTTAGACTGTGTGTGCTGCCCAGAGGGTTGCTTGTACTTTTTAGGTAGGACCAGAGGGGATTGTCATGAGTACTTCCTAGAGGGTTACTTATTTGATGTTTAGCTATTGTTTCACTGTTGCTTGATTTGAAACTGTGGATTATTTACTGCTTAGTACTTTCCTATTAATTGGTTTCTATACTTTTACCTGCCATATATTCACTAACTGTTAGGCACATATCTTTAATTGGTTGCCTACTGGGATTTAGTCCCACACCCTGTTTGGGTCATCCTTTTTGGCCAAAAAAATTATATTGTTGAAGGTATCGATGAGGGAAAGAACCCTTCTACTTCAGGTACTTGACTGCTGTGAAGATGGGGACCATGTGGCCAAGCTTAGGCTTGAGATGCTGAGGATATATTTATCTTTCTTTAGTAATTTGGTTTAGCACTAATTGTATTTCCAGTATTCTGACTTGTTTGGCTACTTTCCTAGATATATGTATCTTGCATCATTTCATATATATGTGTGTGTGTGCTCTAGTTGTTTATTATTCCTGTCTTCCACTATTTAATGTTGTTGGATCTTCACTGCTTCCGCTATTGTATGTGTTTTTTTCATCCACAGTTTACTCTACCAATGAGGGATGAGTTTCCCCCAAATCACACCCAAATCCATCGATGCTAGTCAGCAGCCTCTGGGGATCGGGGAAATGTGCTTGAGGCCAGGTGACCAATCGGGTATAGGTCACATCTGGGTGACTTCTGCCACAAGGACATTACATGATTAATTCATTATAATTACTATGTTATGAGTGGTTCTATATATTTGATATTCCCTACATGCATCAATAGGTCACATGTGAAAAAACTAGCTTATTTGTTCAGTCAATTCATTAATAATTTATTTGTGATGTCTTGCCATGAGACCATGACAGTATGATTATGATTTTAGAATTATGAAATATTTTTTTATGAAATAATTTTATTCTATACATGTTTTTTAGTGTTATTATGAAATCCATGGATATATACCCCTTTGGTGATAAAATGTATATAGAATATTTAACTATTTTTTATATCTTCTATATTATTTATGCCTTGTTTATTCTATGATATAATTAATTATATTATTTACCTTACTGAATATCTATGATCTCCCTTTATAATGTTTTATATTATATAAGGTACCACAAAGTGATATTTGAATTATTTTAATGATATACAATGAGAATAACAAATTTTTTTCCCTAATTTTTTTTATTCTTGTTTTTTGAATATAATGTGAGAATGTTTTAAATAAATATTTTCTACTGAAAAAAACTATTAAATCATATCATAATCCCTCTCTTGTATCTTTTTACAATTAACATAACAAACAATGGATCAATATAATTTGATTTAGGGATATTATAGTTGGTATTGAAAAAAGATTAGTATAGATATTGGTATATATATCTAGAATAGAATATTATATCATAGTGAAAGCATTGTAATTAACCATAAGATATTTAGGAAACACTTCAAGAATATTATAAAAATAAATGAATTGAAATCTATGATTCAATATTCATGATGTTATGATCGAATCTAGTATATTCCAATGTTTATAAATGGCACCTGGTGGAGGGGAAAAAAATTATAAACACTTGTATCCTATGTACGGTTTTCCATCATAATTATGTTCATGAATTCAATAAAAATTGTGGTAGAACTGAGAAAATTATAGTTATATTGGGTCAGTTTACACTGGTATTGAATAATAACCATTCTTCAATAGAGTAATCTATTGATGCCCAACATACTGAAACAATTTTGGACCTCTAAATTTGTATAAGATATCTATTATTCTATGACTATAATAATCAACTAATATTTTATCAATATATCAAGTCACTAGAAGATATATTTCTAACTTTGGGAAGTAGTGATAGGGAAAAATTTATCACAGATGTTTATCTTATAAATTGATATAATAATCAATGGTGTTAATATTTTCATAACACTAAGGATATAAAATATATAAAGGGTATATAAAATAATAATTCTAACATAGTATTATTTTAAAAATACATTCCACATGAGAAGCGACCTGATATTGAATGAAAAGTCATTAATTAAAAGAAAAAATAACGTGGAAAATATTTAGGAATATGAATGTAACTTTACAATGATAACGAATAATGTTGTGGATTAAGTATATAATCGAACAAGTAAGAATGATAAATTATTTTAATATATAAATTCTTGATTTTGAGAGGATGTATTCTATAAAATATTTTTAGTATATATGTATATAGTATCATGTTCCATCAAAATAGAGAAGGAATTCTCTAGGTCTCAGGTTTTTTATAGAAATAAAGAAAATAATACTGTCGCTAAGAACTCTATACAAAGGAACATAACAAAAGGTAGTAATGGAAGATTGGATTTTTCATCATGTAATTTCTATAGAAAGAAACATCATGGAACATTTTTTAATTGAATGATATTTTTCATCAAGTGTAGAGACAAAGGCCATCCGGATTTTGATTTTGGGGGAAATAAAAAATCATCCACTATCTAATGATTCAAATATAATTATATTGGGTAATAATAGAATGAATAACCAGATTATAAAGGAAATATTACTCAAAGAAAGGTGAGGGGATAAATTTCAAGGTTATGCAATCACGATATATGATGTTGAAGTCTAAAATTAAATGATTATATGTACTTTGATCGTAAACATAAATTTTTATAATGGTCTATTTGAATTTGGATCTATGAATTATTTTATATATTTTTTATGAGAATATTAATACATCCCCTAAAACTTTTAGGAAAGAGTTTTAAGTAAATAAACCTACAAGGAATCTTATTTAAATACATATATACTAAGAAATATCTATTTAGGTTTATAAATATTTCTTATTTTTAGAATTCATTATCATACCAATGATTGAATTTGTCTTAATACTTGTTATATATAGGATTTTGAAGTATAATTCAATAATTTATTACTAATTTAGGTGATTTATGTGTATAAAGGGGCCATAGATTCCCTTGTTTTTATGGGTGAGACAATATTCTTTCAAACTATTTTTGATCCACCAATATTATATCACCTTAATAAAATTATTGGGGTAATAGAAGATAAAATTATATCTATGGATGAAAAATACAATTTAATGATAGTGTATTTTGTTTATCACATGTGTTTCATTTTTTTGTAGTGATTCAATATGTGATATGATGATTCATGGAGAATTGTTATGGATTTATTTAATGGAATTATATTTTATGCTTCAAAAACTCTCCTTGTTAATTATGATGATTTTTTTGGTATGATTTAATGTCAACGTCTTGTGTCGATTATGACACATTTTTCATAACATGATAAATAATAATATGAATTAAATAAGTACATATATTACAAATATAATTTCGTATGAAGTTTTCCATGAAATATATATTACTTCATGTGGGGTTTTACATTAAATATAAATATTATTACTTGAGGAATTTTCTATGAAATATTAATATTACTTCATGAGGAATATATATGATGGATATCGGATTTCATGAAGATTTTTTAAGAGGTTTCAGAAGTCCTGAGATGATTTTAAGTTAAATTCATTAGTTGTGTGAGGATAGTAAAAAATTATTATATGTACATAAAGGAATATGAAAGCTACATAACTATAAATAATATTTCTTAAGGGTGAATACACATCCAATTAAGGATTTTTTTCACTGCATAAGGGTATAAATCCACTATGAAATTGTATATCTATAGCTACATAATGGTACATGTAGAGTTTTTATGTCTATGTAAAGGTAATTCATTACCTGTGTAAGGGTACTTCATTATATAAAGGTATTCATTCTTGGTGTAATGGTATTTAAAGGATAGATAAAGGCACATTCATGAACATCTAATGATAGTTTAAATTTTCATAAAGGTAAATGGGCACACATAAGGGTATCATTTAGGCTGTGTAATAGTATTTCGATATTTTTTTAAGTGTAAAATAGCCTACATAAAGGTATAAGGAAACATGGGTATGGTTAAATGAATACATGTTTAAAGGTAAATCATAATTTATAAACGTAAATCCATGTTTCTATTTATATTTTTAAGGTAATAAGAAAATGAATGTTTGAATCTCATGTTTCATATAATTATCATGTATCATACATGTATTAATATCATAACAATATCCATGATGTCACCTTTAATGAAGCTGAATGATCAAATAAAATATAAGCTAGATAAATTCATGAGTAAGTATAGATAATTTCACATGTAAGTATGACATATTCATTCATGCAAGATCAAATGAGATACAGATCATGGAATCATCTAATTCATTCAAACCTCATTTTTCCATAGATGCATAATAGAGGATTACAAGAATGTCATGCTTGATAATTAATGAATTCTCATTATTATGAGGGTTAATTTCTGATGATGACTTTACATGATGATATTTGAATCCAAATGTATTTTATAATGAAGATTTATTAGGAATAAACTATTGGGATTTAATATTTCAGGCATTCTGAATGATCTGTATTAAAATAGAGAAGAAAGATATTTGTGAACATTGTAAATGAGATTCATGCATGTATATTTTGAGTCATGGATGCTGATATCCACAAGTATAATTACAAGAACCCAATTTTTTAGGGTATTTAAAGATGAATTCCACACTACCTTCATCATTTCATGTTGTGTGAACAAATGATGAAGAGCCAAATCCATCTAGTATGTCAAATGATATACATGAATAATACTCATTGGTTATTTGGTATTTAAAAGAAAAAAAATATAATACCAATAAAATTTAATGAATTTATATTTAAATTGAGAAAAATATATGTGTAATTTATAGGGAATTAAAATCATTTAATAAATTATATATGACATAAAAAATTTCTTGAGGAAACCTTTTTGTATTTAGGATATGAAGTTGTTTGGAAAAATAATTTTAAAATATATTGCATCCATTATTTAAGATATTTTTTAGAATCTGATTACATAATTGTATCAATGAAATAATTTCTTTGCAGCTATAATACATTTAAGAATAATTTAACTATGTCATTGAGAATTAAAATATGTTGAGAATAAGATTATCCAATATTTGATAATATTATTATGTCTAATACATCTAATGTATATAGTTATTGATGTCCTTAAATAATTATACATGAGAAAACTTGATTCTATAGGATTATAGAAAAATTAATCTATATATATGGTTAAATATATTTCTAGTTTTGGATTAACCATGAATAGGTGAAGAATTATTTTAGTGGGTGTTGGAAAGAGAAAACTATAGTTGACTATGGATTAGGAGAAGTCATCATGGAATTCTGGGTTGATTGCTTATGTAAGTGGTATATTAGTGACATATAATGTAGTATGGGGTAAGATAACTAGGAGACTCATTATTAATAGGAATATGCTAACCCTGGATGTAACTACCAATATATATTAAAGAGTATGTAACTTGGGGGAATAACTAGTTCTGTAAAGGCATGGGGTTTTATGTAAAACCTAGTAAATATATTGTGATACTCTCTATAATATTAAAAGTTCATACAAGTTTATATATAGAGATATAATTTAGTGTATTTAGAACCATAAAAGTTTTATGAGGTTTAATTAAATGTGAAATTGTAAAATGAGTGTACCACTATTTCACCCCAAGTACCTAGCTGATCCTTCAACTCTACTGGTGTACCAATTATTCAATAAAATATTTATGTATTTATAAAATAAATATTGGTACATCCCTCTATGTTTTATTTTTATTTTATATTTAACTCAACCATGATGAATAACATATATATAAGACTCCCTAGAGAATAGCACCATTGGGATTGGTAGAGTTGATGAATCCCCTTCTATAGTACTATTTTATGGGATCTATATTACATAGTGTTTTTAATTGATTTGTCTTATTGATATTTATGGAAAATAAGTAAGAATCTATAAGTTTGGTCTTCTATTTTATGGAAATAAATTCCATTATTATAATGATTTAGAATACTTTTCCCTGAATTTATGAATTTTTAATCAACTTAAAGGAGGTAAATATTTTTAAAAGAATGATCTTCACTCTAGTTATCATCAATTAAGGGTAAATAAGTACGATACACAAAATATAAAATTACATATGAGAAATGGACATTATGATTTTACAGTAATTCCGTTCACACATACTAATTCACTTTCAATTTTTATGGATCTAGTTAATTGATTATTCAAGTATGATCTTGATAACACTGTGGTGGTATTTGGTGATGATATATTGAAATAATTTGAAATACGATATTATAAGGAGACTCATTTTTAAATAATTTTTAACACTCATAGGTAAAATGAACTATTTGAGAAATTTAGTATGTTTGAATTTTGGCTCCCAGATGTTTCATTTCATGGCCATATTTTCATTAAGGAATATTTATTAATCCTTCAAAGAAAAAGGAATTCAAATAATGCCCCACTATAATGAATATAACTAATATATATACTTTTTGTTTGTTTAAAAGGAAATTATCCTTGATTTGTTTCAAAATATTTTCTAATTGGACATCCCGTTAACCAAGTTTACACATAAAGGGGTTAAATTCACATGGTCAATGTAATATAAATAAATTTTTTATGAGCTGATGAGGTGATTGGTTGAGGAATCATTATTCACTTTACCATCAAGAAAACAAGTGTTTTAAATTTATAATGATTCATTAACTAAATTATTAGTTTATGTCCTTATATGAAATTATATAGTGATTTCTTATATATCGAAGAAATTGATGTTCAATTAACAAACCTATCAAACTCATGATCTTGAGTGTGTAGCTATAATATTTTTCTTAAACATAGAGTGTAACATTATCTATAGGTAATGATGTGACATGTATATAAAACAAAAATGTTTTAATTTTATATTCTCATAAAAATATATCATTATGATGAAAATAATTTTCTTAGAACCACTCAAGGACAATGGTTTATCAATACATTTCCAATGTAGAAGGGAAAATAAGTTGATAAAACATTGAGTAATAGGAACCATGGAGTTTTAAAAATTATCAGGATTAATAAGGATCATATATTCATTAGTTTAGTAAATTTTGATATGGAAATTGTTAGTAAGGGAGAACATAATTCATTTTTTAGGAAATTATTAAACAGTTATTACTATAAAAGATAAAAATATCTCAGCAGGATAAAAATTAGTTGCAAGGTATTATAAAATCTAAGTATAATGGAAAATTTTTATACTTAATTTGTAAATATGGTGTTTTGATGTTTGGGAATGTAATGTCTTGGACCTGGTTCACTCATACGTAACATATCCTTATTGTTCATAAGGAATCAAGCGTGTCTTCCTATACTCCATAGGCTTTCCACTAGCAGTGAGTGTCTAAGATGGTACTTTAGGGAGACTCTACTATCATGATCATACTAGCACTGTAGTGATAATAAATGAATAAATAGTGGAATCATAATAATAAAAATTATAGAAATGAAAGAAAATAAACCAAATAGTAATAATACATTAGTAAAAAGGTTGAACCACATACATATGCTTAGCATGTCATTGATTTATACAAAAGGTAGGCATACATGGAAGCAGTCATAGAATAAAATAAATGGATAACAAAATCCTAAAAATGAAAAATATTATTTCTAAAATCGAATCATGTGCCAATCCTCGATCACATGCTCCCCATATACCATTCTATAATCAATCAAGCATCCATGGTCGACCAATTTCCCTTGTCCCTACATTCATCCATGAAGTTAGTCTGTGTAGAAAATAGTAGTCTGAACAAGGTGTGAGATATAGTTTGTTGGACACCACTAACAAATTCTATAAAAATGAAGTCCATGAATATAAAAGAATCATTTTCACATATAAATATAGATATTTTAACAACATGTGTGAAATTATAATCACATGGGCATCAGACAGCTCATGTGATTCCCAACCGACCCTACATTTTTCATATCACGTCAGTAATATCTAATAATGGACATGTAAATGGTTAGGTTCTAGTATATGTAACTATAAAACCCAAGTAAAATAAACATGTATAATGTTCTAATAAATATGAAACCAAGGTATCCATGTAATAAAGACATAATAATACGACCAACAGTGAAACCAAGGGGTCCATGACCTTAGATGGTCATACAAGTTCATAGTTAAAAACCATGTATCCAAGACATTGTGGTCTTAGTATAATACATGGGGTACAACAAAGTAATTACCCTGGAATATTGTATAACTGAGTCCATGGATCATCTCCATAGTAAATATCAGGCTAAGCATGTCTTGGGCCTAGGGGAAGTATCCATGGAGCCTCCTATCAGAAGACATTAGTTGAATCCAAGAAGTGTATCCAAGTAATTATAAATATATTAAGATGATTTAAGTGACTTAATAGTAATACATTTGATAATTCCCATATAACAATACATTAACCTAATTCTAATAGGGGTACCTCCCTTGTAAATCATCCAAACGAATTGAGGTGGTTTTTTATGAGTCCTCAGTAAATTTTCCAAGGAAGTGAAGGTTGGATAATTTTTACCACTCGAATAATAATAATAATGTATATAGTAGAAATAGGAACCTAAAATTTAATTAAATTAACATGGGTCATATTATTACCATTCTAATTCATTCACATTATATTACTCAAGTCTTTACCTTTTCATTCAATGATGAAAAAGGGCTATATAAGGGGGTCATACAATTAATTATACAATTTAAAATTAATTTGATCCAAGATAAACATACTTACCCTATCATTAATTGTCAATTAATCTATTTAAATTAATCAAATCACATGAGGGATCCAATCCAAACAAAGCAAAGGCTGTTTTGGTTATTAATATGTAAATAAAATTTATAAATACACCTGGCACCCCCAAGGGTTATATCAAGTTGATATAATTGACATCTAATAGTTATAAAAATTTCTTATAGGGAATTTATATTCAAATTTAAATAAATAATTTATGGAAAATTGATTTTAGTGGAAAAGCATGGGTGAAATCAGTGCACAACGCAATGGTGACATATATAATTCTATGAGATTTGAGGGAAAATTCCTAGACATCCATTCTTCTTGTCTAATATGAAAACACATCCATTATTGACTACTGATCTAAGGCAGAATGATACGAGATGGAAAAATAGAAAAATTAGTAGAAAATAGGGAAAATGATCCTTCACCTAAATAGATCCAAATAAAGAAAGATAAACCGATAAATTAAGGTAACATATTGAATCTCTTACTGAGAGGAATCCAATATGATAGATGAAACATGAAACAGACATATTATGTAGAATAAAAATAAATGCCTATCATGAGGCATAGGAGGATCCTAAATAGGATAAGGGGAGTTCCATGATGGAATAAAGAGGTGAAAGGGGGTTTACGTTATAAGTGTTCTAGGGAAAATCATCTTTTCACCCAATTTTAAGAGGGTGCGTGGTTTGGCTGCATGGTTGGACAACCCATGAACCAAACCTGTTCGAACAATGCCCAAAGTTGGTCTTCCCTTTCATGGATATCCCCCATGGTTTGTAAAAACAATGATCCAACTGTGTGGGGTCACTACTTAATTGGTATTGACGGTGCATGCTAGGCACATGGTTTCCCAAACTGTGAACAACCCGTGTGAGTCCCCTATGAAACATTTATATTGATTTTTCATGGCCATGTAACCTGGCCTGTATAGTTTTTGAATCATTGATACCTTATATATGGACCACATGGTTGAGACGCATGGTTACTACTAATATTTTTCCAACTCTGAGCCTCACACAACTTCTAAAAAATATGGATCTCAAGGATGTGAATAATCCCAGGTTACTTCATAACCCTTTCATAAACTCTTAATAACATTTAAAATATCAAAACATAATAAAACTAAAAACTAACCAGTTTATCCCCCCAAAATAAAAAATAAATTTGTTAACTCCTCCCCTACTTTATACAACTCATCCCAAATTTTCCATTGTAATGGTAGTATATCTTCATCTAAGAAATTATTTGGCCACCAGGGGTATAAATCATCCTCCATATCCTAGGTAT
Source organism: Viscum album (assembly GCA_963277665.1). Taxonomy (NCBI): domain Eukaryota; kingdom Viridiplantae; phylum Streptophyta; class Magnoliopsida; order Santalales; family Viscaceae; genus Viscum; species Viscum album. The sequence goes on along the minus strand of OY728128.1, from coordinate 1,008,424,126 downwards.
CATCCTATACATGGTCATGCTACCATATAACCCATACCAATGTAACTAAACTACCTCATATATCCATCCTACTCACGAAACAAATTTATATTTGAAACTACTCATAGGACACATCTACATATAAATTGACATAATCAGGTTGAATAATGTGTGGTAGGTATGAATATTAATAAAATGAATGAAAAAATTGAAAAATTTCATGCATTTATATATGTCTCTCATGGAGTATTATCTAATAAGAAACTGGTTTGACCCTCTCCAAAACATCAAAGGGTCTGATGAATTGGGCTAACATCTTACCTTTCTAAATAAACTATTAATTCTAAATCCATGTTAATACTCACAAGGATAATTGATCCCTAACTTCAAACTCCATAGGTAACTCATAGTGTTTTACATAGTATTTCTATATAGACTAATCTATATCCACTTTTGTTCTGACCAATTTAATTTAATTGGTAGTCTCCTAAATGAGATGTGTTCCTGATAGTGTAAACTCCCCTACCATTAATAAGTTATAGGGGGTCTACATAACCTACCATATAAAACATCATAATGAGTTATATGTATAATCACAAGATCAATTTTATTGTTGGAGAACTCATATGGGGCTATATATTTCCCCAGTGAACCTCTAAAATCAAGGATTCATGCTCTAACATATCCTATAACACCTATATTATCATCTCCGACTTCCCATTTATCAGAAGGTGGTATGTTATACTCAAAAGTACTTATATACACAATTCTTTATTCAAACGTTTCTATAACTGAGAGGTGAAACAAGTGTCCATGTCTGAAATAATATTCCTTAGGACTCCAGGAAGTAATATAATATATTGGACATAGATCCAACAAATATCATCAATAGAAAAAGTCTATATTAAAAGTAAAAATTGAGAGACATTTTTGAGCCTATTGATGACCACCCGTACTATATCATTTCCTTGAGGGGATCTTGGAATGCTAGTAACAAATTCCATGGTGATGGGATCCCATTTCCACTCAGGAATAAGAAATAGTTGTTTGAGCCCTACTGGTCTCTGGTATTTTTCTTTTACCTTCTAATAGGTGAAAAAATAATAACAAAACCAAATATCTCTCTATTCATTATAGGCCACCAATATTAGAGATGTAGATCATAAAAAAAATTGAGGTGAAGGGTTTCCCTCCAAAGTATAATAATGATACTTTCACATCAATTCCTCCCATATGTCTGTAAGAACAACGATAAAATAATTTATGCATAAGGAAAAATCCCGATAAATGATCCTTATTGGTGGTAAGTCTTTCTAGAATCACTCTCCCTTAAGAATAAGCCCCTACGATCTGATAAATCCTTTTTCTTCACCCTCTCTAGAAGTGAATAGTACACTGCCAAAGTTGTATGTATGGGCTTCCAGTGATTTTCTTAGACCTCTAATTTCATCTTATAAACACATGGAAATCAAATTCCACTCACTATTAGCCCCTAAAACTGATAATATATGAGTCTTATGGATCAGATATTTATCCACAACATTACCCTTCCCAAGCATATATGGAAGATAAAAATTTAGGAATTATAGGTATTCAACCAACATTATGTTGATGATATTTAGGTCCATGGGAATAAAAATATACTTGATGATCTTGTATTATATAAACACCACAAACCACTCTCCATGATACTAATTCTTATGGCTTCTAACATGAGATCAAGTTTTGGGTAATTCCTATCATGTGGCCTCAACTGATGAGACTCATATTCTATGACTCAATCAAGTTACATTAAAACTAATCCACGAAAAATGCCTTATGAATCAGAATAAACTATATAGCATCCTTCTAGTTATGGATGAATTAGTATCTACACTAAATTCAAACTCTATTTCGGGTCCTAAATGGCTATCTGGTAGGATTCTGACAAACATAAATCACACCATTCTTATTGAATCCCATAAAACGTGTTTCTATGTGTAAAAAGTCTTGAAAATTTATATGTAATATCCAGTAATCCCCAAGAATCTCCTTATTTCAATGATTTTTATAGATTCTTCTAGGATTTTATAGCTCTATCCTTCTCTAGTTCAACAATACTCTAGCGTCTAAAATAATGTGACCTATAATGTGCACCTTATCAATCCAAAAATGTAATTTGGCGAGCTTAGTAAAAAAATAATTCTCTCTCATTGTATTAATCACAATCTCATGATGTTTGGAATGTTTCTGTTGACTAAGATAATGTATCAAGATATCATTTATAAATTGAACCAAAATTAATATAGATAAGAGTGGATGACTGTATTAATCAGATCCCTGAGACAGAGGGTGAATTCTTCAAACTGAATGGCATAACTAGATACTAATAGTTCCCATACATGATACAGAATGTTGAATTGAGGTATTTTTGATGATTTTTCACACACTTGGTGTTATCATTATCTCAAATAGATGTTGTAGAAAACACTTTATTCTCATAGTTGGTCAAATAGTTCATCTTTATATGGTAGCGGGTAGTGGTTCTTCACTGTAATTTGGTTCAACCAATGGTAATCCATGAAAATCTAGAGGTTTGTACCCAAATACTTAGAGAAAAGATGTGTGAACCTTATGGAGAATTTATAGGTTGTATGAATCCCTTTGCTTCTAATTTCACTAGACATATTATGATCTCTTGAAACATAGTAGTATTCATCTTGTAAGGAGGAGTTGATACATTTTCTTCTCCTAGAATTATCTTGGTAGGGAACTACAAAAATACCTCAGCAAGAAAACCATAAAAGTTTTTTGGTAAAATTCTATGAAATTATCTACTAAAAAATGGAAATCAGCCTTAAATTTTACCTTGATCGTCTATATAAAGGCTAGGAATCTGGGATGCCACTCCACCTATCCCATGATTCTCTGGTCTCATTCTACTTTCCATGAAATTTTATTTAACTGTGTGAAAATAACAATTACACTTTAGTTATTTGAATGAAATCCTATGGTGGTGTAATACTAATTTGGAATTAAAAATAACCAACCTATTCACACCATGTAAGATATTTAAACTGTTCAAATCATGTTTGAAGAGGTGCCACAAAAAACAATATCCTCTATCCTCAAGGGGTCATTTCTTAAATTGGTGTACACTCTCTGGTAGAATTCATAATAGAGTATCAAGTATTATCATTCCAAAAAATACGAAATATAAGGCCCAATGCTTTCTACAGTTTCCATATAGATAAGACAATTTGAATCTCCTATATCAAAAAAGAGAAGATACTAATGGAGAGGCTACTAATATTGTACCTATGAATGTAGATGGGCAAACATCATACTCCTTGTGTAGTGGTTCAACTAAATACCTCCTTAATAATCCACATCCTTAAGATTTTCCCTGCCTACCTAGAGTGACTCCACACATTAGGCAATGTGTATCCTGAGTTTGAACTCCTAAACTACATCCAACTCTATGGCATATATAGCTGGTGGTAGTCCACTATCCCTCATGGCATGGTGATATTAATCCTATTCTAAAAATTATGTTTGGTGTGGATCCTCATCCCCTAAGAACATATGTAAGGTCAAACAATACCTATGAAGATCATCCATCCTGACACAGGATGAACACTCAACTATGTATCAGTCGTATTGAGCATTAATGTGTTTTTTTATCCCTTATTGATGATATATAACATAACTATTAGTGTGGATACTATAGATACCACTGATATGTCAATAACCCTCTAGATAATGTTTCCTACCACTAGTCTAACTAAAAACATCCTCACCACTAATCCAAAATGACATGTACTATCAAAATCCCACAAATTACACCTGGTAATAATGGATTGATTCACAATTCAAAAAATATTTGCCAAAAAAATGAAATTTTCTAGAGAGGAGAAGTTATACCTAATCACATCCTCATTATGTGTCACTTTAGAAATTTCATCAGTAGAGAATGAAGGTAAAAATGATGAATTTTTTTAAATCAATATGAATAATCCATTACTGATAGGCATCCTTTCTCTATATTTAATAATTAACTTTGTTTATCATATCTTAGTGTATACATTTATAAATAGTTGTAGAAGGTAACCTGGAAATATTTCGAAACCATATCCCGGTGATGGTCTTCCTATGTGATAAATTCCAACCAAATATTGGCAGAATTATGAACCATATAAGCAGATAGATTGACCCCCCCCTTCTAGAGAAATCTATATACATTAAATTATGGATATCTTTTCCTCTACCATGTTCCTGTTGGCTATGGACCACCATCCCCTAAAAACATTGGAATATGTTACTATTGAATTACTCTCATCAACTCCACCAAAGTAGGGTTAGACCACATAGCTCCCTAAATAGTTAACATAAATTTTATGAAAAGCTATTGAAACTAGGAAATAAATCCCATGATGGGTATTACTGGTGGTGTTGGAGGTGTCACTACTAACGGGTTAGGTCCTTACACTTCAAGAACATGATCATTACCACATTCCCAGCACATGACTTGAGGACGTTAGGGTGGAATAGCTCTAAAATTGACCATAACATGCCTCAGATAAAATTTAACAAGTATATTATAGAAATTATAATATATAGAATAGGTAAAAGAAATATTATATAAGTGTCACACCTCTCTACCATCTCATGAATCTAGCTCTGAGAATTATATAATACCATGATGAAACATTAGAGATATCACCTACTTCCCAGTAATTTTGTTGGGTCTCAATCAAGTTCTCTATTTTATATTAGTGGATTCGGTATATATCTTGTCAATTTTAATTTATTGATGAAACACCCTTTAATTTTCCATTGTAATTACCATTTAATAGCAACCATTTCAATTTAAATGTTTAACTAAACAATTATTAAATATGACATTATGTATTTCAATATATATATTCATGTATCAGTTTTTATTTACATTTTTCTATCATTCCCTTGTTATAAAGTACTATGATTTATAAATTTGTTTCTTAGTTCCTTCAATAGTGTGTTCCTGTTTTAAGAATCACACCTTACAGGAGGTTTCCATTGGATTTATTCATGGAACCAGAAACTCCCAATAGTTCTTTATTCAGAAGGTACCTCTGTTCGAAAGAAAGGCGTTCGTTATGATTAAACATTATAATACATAGAAATGTGCATTGGTTGAGCGGATGGGAATTCAGACTCATCAAACCCTTTTGAGGGGAATTTTCCTCTTCACAAGGACTCTATGAATAAGTTAAATATATTTTCATGAATCTTTATTAATTCACCAAGTATAACATAAGATTCTCTTGGAATTTAAAATCACTTATTAATATGTGTAAAATTTTGAATAATTAGTATGTATTTAAGGTTTTTCATTAATGGAGATATTTTTATGTATTAGAGGTTCTCCATAAAAGGTTTCCTCTCATATAATATTTATATATTCTTATAATCATCATTTTGATGATACTAGTTTTTAAGAAACTTTATGGAGCACTCTGGAATTTATTTTCATCCAATAAGATGACTACATGTTTTGATATTAGGATCGTACCCATAAAATGGGATACCTATTTATCCTTGTGAAAGGAATCAGAACCCTCGTAGTTAGGTACAGATTAATGGGACACATCATTCCTGTTAATGTCAGGTGATAAGTACCTATCCATACAGTTTAATGTCATGTGGTAATGAAATCTATGTGAAATATGCTTAGTCAATTTTTGGTGTGGTACTTATGATGAAGCAGCCCAAGGAACATGGAAAGGATATGGGTTTCCAAGTAAGATTAGACCCTATTGGGAATATAGAAAATATATAAGGTGGTTAATTTTAAGTGTTGGTTTGAACCTCAAGGAGGGTTCTTACGTATCCCATTTGGATTGGAATCAAATTCCATGTAGTTTGATAAGTCTCAATGGAGAGTATAGTCCATAGAGGGAAATGTGGTTGGGATTACTTCCTGAAATGGATTCCTTGGTGATTTTGGGGGATTAATTTGGGTATTATTCTTTGGGGGATTCCCAAATCAAGGTAATTAGGGTTGAATTCCTAAAGAGGATATTAGTTAGCCTGGGCCTTGAGAAGGTTTCCAACGTATCCATGTTTGAACAAGAATCAGAGTTCTCGTAGTTCATGATAGTTTTAGAAAAAAAATTATCATTAAAAATCATTAATACCACATAATTCATACTCGGTGTGAGAAACAATAGGATATAAAAGACTCAAAAAATTCACTCACACTTTTCCTCACCCGCTGGTGGAAGAGGACACGCCTACGGCGGTGACGGTGGATGTGGGATAGGCAACCTGGGAAGAGGGTGAGGTTAATATCCTTACATCTATTCACATTACATTGGACAAGGGTACAATGCATGGAATAAGTGAACGTGAAGAAATTATATAGGATCATGACTGCAACCTCCTACTTGAATGGTTATGGGATTACACCTGGAAGGCTTCCCTTTTGAGGTTTGGTTGGGGATTACTCCAAAGGAGGATACCCATTGATATTTGAATAAAGAATATTCTTAAGTTAGATACCCATTTGAGGTTTTTTTGGGGCATACTTAAAAGGAGAATTCCCATTTGAGGATAGGTTGGGGCTTACTCCTAAGGAGGATTCCCATTTGAGGATTGGTTGGGGATTACTTTTAAAGAGGATGGCCATTTAAGAATTTGTTGGAGAATACTCTTAAAGAGGATTCCCATTTAGGGATTGGTTGTGGCTTACACCTAATGAGGATTCCCATTTGGGGATATAACCTAGAATTGGAGTTAGGAAATATGGTTTTAGTAGGTTATTGAGGAGTTTCTTGACTCAAGATACTCGAGGAATCCATAAAGATAGTCCAAACTCGTAACATGGGAAAGGAACCAAGTGGTGTAAGTCAACTCAAGGCACTTAATTGAGTTTGATGGAGTGTCTCAAATCATTTTTTTCCAATGTTTAATGTTGGGAAACATAAAAGGGGAATGTAAAAATGTTTTCGACGTGACCCAAAAATTTGGTGGTGTGACTCTCCAATTTTCATGGGGGTCAGTGATGTAAGTGAAGTGACCGGGCTGAACGGTCATGACAACAGCCCAACACTGATGTCGAGTAGGGGTGCGTGGGTGAAGCATCGGTAGTATAGACAAAAAAGGTCACATAGGTTCTCTTCCATGGTGCATTATGCAGTTTTTCCACAATGGTGCATCATGATGGTTCTCCGCGTAGGTGTGTTGCGCAAGTGCTTCACGCAGGTGCATCACGCCGGTGCATCGCACAGGTGCATTTCATAAGTTCTATAACATTATGGGACATTGAAGGATTTTCCCCATTTAATTACATCTTCTATAATGTTTTAGATAGTTACCTAAGAAATTTTGGGGGATCCTACCAAAAGAGCTATGCAACGGGAGTGTTGGGACTACATCGAACATTTTCTACCTCTGAAATGGGGATCCCATGTGTTATATTTATAGTCATAGAGGGTACATGGTCGAAGATATGTTATTCATGAAGGTCCTCCACGTAGGTCCTACACGTATCTCTTCCGCGTAGGGGTGTGTAAATTATATTACCACGTAGGTCCTCCACGTAGATCATCCGTGTAAGTCCTCCACATAGGCCCCTTTGTGAAATTTATCCATCTTATGAGTGCCATAACATTTGATCCAAAGTCTAGTTGAGATATATGACCAATGAAATTGATGTTTATGAAGATATCTACACTTCTTGGTAAGGTAAACACACCATGTCTTCTTGGACAAAACTGGGATTTTGAATTTAATGTGTCCACATATTTTCATTATGAATCATGGAAATCCACTGCTTACTCCTGGATAGGAGAATAATTACACTTATCCAGCTGTATGATGTAGTAATTCGGCTCATATAAATACAGACTACATCTTCTTCCTTCATGGTGAAAAAATATTTACTCATACTTGATATTTTTGGTCTATGTGAGAATCAAAACTCCAATTTTTTGGAGAATTGCATAAAAAATTACGTGGTGTCAACAATGACCCCACCCCCTTAGAATTTGATTCATTGGGAATGAAAATAATATTTTTCTAAGGTAAATTTAGGCCACCTTAACTAATTCCAACATCATTGGGTATGATTTGGAGATATATTATGTTTGTGAGGATTCTCTAATTTTTTCCTAAGCCATGGGGCCTTGCAAGTATAGTTTGACTATTTCTAGGGTCTTATAGAAGACCAAAAAAACATTATTTCTTTTAATTTTTTTATTTCTAGATATTGGATAAAACATAGAGAATTTACATCTAGTGAGTTGAGACTCGAATTTTGTCAAGGGTCCCTTTTGTGTGTTTTCAATCTGGTGAGTACCTTGTCTCTTATTTTTGGTAGTTTAGATTTATGCATATTGGATTATAAAGGGATAAAATTTAATGTGTACTATCTTGGACCATAAATTTTGAAAATAGAATCTAGATATGACTCAATGGCTGATAATTTCTCTAATAATATATAAATATTTTCAAAGGGAATCTTGATTCAGGATTTTTATGGCCACCAAATCTAAAAACATTTATAAACATAAATGAAGTCTCTTCCAAAAATGAGGGTACCATTATTTGAAACACCCGTATGGGTTATAGTTTCATCAGAACATTAGATACTTTTCATTTTCTCTCACTTTCTGCCTTACTGGGAACATTTATGTATATTAAACAATCTTCTTCTTCATATTATTCCACCAATAATACTCTTAGAGATTACGATACATCATTATAGTTCATGAGTTAATAAATATGGTCATGTTATGTGTTTCATTTAGAATATTAGTCTTTATCTCTAGATAAAATGGTATATATAATCATGAACCAGATCTAACATCTTCATCCTTATAAATCATGAACTCAGAGTATTTACAATTTATGATAGATTCCACCCTATTCGGAATTTCCACGTCATTTCTTTGAAAATACATTATATTATTCATAAGGGATGGTTGAAAAATCATTTGAGAAAGGATTTATGATGTTCCTCTATTAATAATTCTCATATACATCATTTTAAAGTATAATAAGATTAGATCCTTATCAATTTTCATCAATAATAATGATGCAGGATCATTTCTACTTAGAGCATCCATCTCCTAAGTTTCCTTACCAGGATGCTGGTTGATTGAGTAGACGTAATCCTTGATTATGTATAACTATATTCACTGGAACATATTAATCTTCTTCTGTGTGAATATATATTTGATATTGTATTGATCATTATATACCTCACACTTCTTCACATAGAGATAATGCTTCCATATTTTCAATTTGAATATCACAGTATCCCGACTCCAGAACATGTGTAGGATAGTTTTTCTCATTAATTTTCAACCACATTAAAGCATAGGCTATAAATTTATCACTTTACATTAGTAAACATTCTAATAATTTCTTTGAATCATCATTATACTCCACAATGAGTTCCCCACATATCGAGAGTGTGAGTAGGAGCACAGGGATAGCCCTCCCTTGGAGTACCTTTAAACATTCATTACACTATTGAGTTCAAAAAACATCACTCCCTTTTTATGTCATATAGTTTATTGTGTTTGAAAATGATAGTAAGTTCCTCAAAAATCATCATTAATACCCATATAGGATAAAGAAACTACGAATCTCTGTTATATAAGTTTTCCTATGCCAATCTTTGATTGCCTTTGTCTTGGAAGGGTTTATAATAATTCCTTTTCCGGTGATAACATTCCCCAAGAATGATGCTTCCTCTATCCAAAACTCACATTGTCTATAATTTTCATATATTTTATCCCTTGACAAGGTTTGCAGCACAATATTAAAAATTTCCTCAAATCCTCCTTGTGCTTAGAGTATATTAGAATCTTTTCGACAAAGACTACCAAAAATATGTTGAGATAATCTATAAAGACTATATTTATTTAATCCATGATAATTATTGGAAAACTAGTTATTATGAAGCGAATCAATATTAAATCATAATATCCATACCTCATTTTAAATGTAGTCATGGAAATATCTTCCTTCCTCACATTTAATTGGTGATGTCATATCCCATAGTCCACCATAGAGAAATAACTGTCAGCATATAAAATATCAAACAAGTTATCTATCCCTGGTTGGGGTTACTTTTTCTTTATTGTGAGTTTATTTATATCATGATACTCATGGTAGTGGTGAATTGATCCATCCATCTTCTTGAATAATAAGACTATCATGCCCCCTGGTGAAGCACTCAGTCATATAAAACAGTTGTCTGTATTTAATGTAACTTCTTCATCATTTCTTCTAGCCCAACGGTGGCCATTCTATAAGGTGTATTTGATTTTGGTAGAGATATTGGATTATGTTCAATTGAGAAATAAAATTATCTATTATGTAGAAGACCATACAATTATTCATGGAATCCATCAGTGCAATCCCTCATAATGGGCATGTCTTCTTAGAGGATCATCTCCATCGTCTCAATCATTTGATTGAGATATGATTTCTCACAAGGTAGTAATTTCCACACCTAAGAAGATGATTTTGGAGGAGATTCATCTTCATATTTACTCATGTAAATAATATGATAATGATTTGAGATTTGAGGAGGGATCTCCTTTTTCAGATAGTTGATGTTGTTTTTATATTAAGATACCCAATCCATGCCCAACATTGAGTCAAACTCTACCGAAATATGTATGAAAAGATTTTCTTGGAGGTTTAACCCACAAACAATAACCAAGAGTAGTTATGAACATTGGTTAAAGTAATTTCCACATTCGATCTTCTAATAGACGACTCAACCTCTAAATATTGATGTGGTGTGTGAATAATTATAATAAAATTAAATGCTATGAATGAATACATAGAACCATATTCAAATTGAACATTCATAGTTCTCAATGGAATAACCAACATACCCATCACCATATCATTGTCCGACTCCACCTTAGATGTAGTGATAGTATATTCCCTTCCTTGTTTCCTTAGAGGTTGTTTTTGATTTCCTCTGAAAACCCTGGGCATAGGAAATTGGTTTGAAAAAATTATCATGTTCCTTATACATGAAACACAACACTATAGGATGAGTATACATTTGAGACTTTCTTTACTCTTCGACATTATTATAATTTTTCATATCCCATCAGAAGTTTATAGTTAGATTCCTCATTATTTAACATTTAATTTATTTCATGGATCTCATAGTATAGTTTCCGTGATGCATTTTCCACAATATTAACATGTGAGATATTCTATCTTCTTTCCATAATAGGATTTATTTCTAGGTCCACCCATATTAGACTACATTTTTCTCTCTTGGTCACTGGGCCCATGAGAACACTGAGAATCTCTGGTCTCTATTTCAACCTTGAGTGCACAAAATAAAATATTCTCATAATTGTCATTGTCTCGAATTGCCCATGATTTTCATATAGAAGACAATAGTTTGATAATGAAGTGATCTATATTTCATTCAATATTCATGAAAAAGTAGGTGCATCATTCAATACATGTAATGTTTTCTTTATAAACCTTGATAGACTCACATTACATCTACCTAAGTTTGAGGAAAACTATTTCTAACCTGAGTAGGTGGGTTTATGGAAAATATTTGTTGAAAAAAAATTTATTTAATTACTCTTAATACATGGAATAAATTTCTTCCCTGGACTTCATATTCATTATCACTGTCCACTATTGATCACCTTCCCCATCAATATGATAGACCACCAATACAAATTTCTCTTTTTTTGAGCACTAGAGGATAGAGAATAACTTTTTAATTGATACATGCAATTGTTCTGCGGGGAAGGGATCATTAGATCCACTAAACATGAGATGACTTTTCCACATGATGTATTCAATGAAAACATTATATTCACATGGAGAAATAGGGTTTTCTGCATGATTCAAGTTATTATTCATAACGTGATCTATATGAGAAATTATTTTCATAATTTTTGGAGCACCCATTACCATCATATTTGGAATATCATTAGGTAAATTTTCACGTTGGCTATCACATTGATTGATGGCACATGTTATTTAATTCCACACCATTAACTAAGAAAATTATAATTCAATTAGGTGGATTTAGTATTTAACTAACAATCATAACAAATGGAAACCTTTCATGTAAATGAATATACATATAAAGAAACTGTATGTCCTGACTTGTGATTCTATAGGGTTTAATATAGGTTATCTAGGATCTTTTTCCTAACATATAATTTCTTATCAAAATTTTTGTGTTCCCTTAACAATGGTTTGTAATGATTTTATAAATTTACCAAATTATATTCCTTGATAGAGTCAAACTAGGTGTGTAGTAAGGCCCATTGTTTTATATTAGGATACTCTGAGTCATGCCAGGAACACCTTGTAGAAGTATTTACCCTAGGGTACATCTTTTCCATAACCACATACACTTATAGAATCTATGAAAGTATGTGTTTTCTTGATAAACCACTTACTCTTTACTAACCAAAATATAGGGATGTTTTCTTATATTTAATTGTATCCCTAGGGTTCATACGAAATTTACCTATTCATAATATATAAAAATTACTTTACTTTTCCTCTGATAAAAACTATAGAGACCCTCATATTTTACATATTTTATTACATGATTTTACTCAGAATTAAATATCAAATTACCAGCCAAGTATCATGAAGTATTGTGTCATAGATGACCAGGTATATAAAATTAAAAATATGGGACTAAATTAAACATTTTTTTCATTTATCATCCATTATGATATCCTCAATTTTCATGTGCCCTTATATCATTATATGATAACCTAACGCTAACATGGACAAAAGGAAGAGCTTAAAATCCTAGTAAGGGAATGGAAATTAAAATAATGCTTAGCACATGGGTTAGAAGGCATAGCACAATGATATAGAAAGTAATGGAACAATATTAAACATAATGAATAATAATATATATAACATGGGATCATATTGTCAGGAAATCATATTAATGTGGTATCTATATAAAACATGACATTAGCTTGAGTCAAGAATCGTTTCCAATAGAGGATCATGGGTCAAGGACAACCACTAACACCTTTGCACATAACATCTCATAAGACTATTAATTACCCAATGCATTTGAGTGATATCTAGGCACACCCATTATAACATATTCGTGAATATGTTTTCCACATAATGAATCATACATAAGTAATCAAAAAAACATAAAAGATACCCATGGAATGAATTAGGTATCATAATTATGTCAAATGACATCTGAAAATGAAATATCATTGTGGTGTCCTTGAACGGATGGATTTAAATATAACATGGGAATTAATAATGGAAGATATATATATATATATACACACACATCATGATATGTGATGTCCAATAGATTTGAAAATAGATTTTAATAAAGTATAGAAATAAAATATTTTTTGTATGGTTTAATGAAAAACAATTAATATTCTTTAAAATCCGTAATATATTAAGAAGTTACCTTAAATATGGCTTGCTTATTAGAAATAATTGATTATGGAACCATATAAAAACATGAATATCCACAAAAAAGTTCTAATGGTTCTAGATACATGATTTTGTAACATATTCACAACATTAATAAGATTTCTATAAAAAAAAATAATTTCATATGGGTAAAAGAGTGGAAGAGTAACACAAACAAATAATGGAGTTCGGGTAGAATCCCTTACCTTATGTCTGAAATGATTTTGCACATGATCATAATGTCCTGAATAATAAAAGTAAATACATTAATTAATTAAATCAGTTATAAAATTATTTTATTTATTTTAATTTTATTTAGTTCATTTATGTCCCTTTTTTGGGTTTTGAGATTTAATATCATTGTTCGAGAGCGTTAATTTCCTCAGTTTTCATGATCATTTTACTTGTATACATTTTCTAAATGTCATATAAAGTGGTTGTAATTATACAAAATTGAACTTATATGTTATTAATGATGATACATAGATTAAATTTGTCTTATATATCAATTTTTATTATATCCTGAGGAGGAATCATTAGTTAAATAGTTAATGATAATCGTTTGGGTTTATTTTTGCGGTTATCGAAAACAACAAACTCATTTTGTTTTATAAATTAATATCCTATGAACAAAATGATTCAAGAACATTAAATAATATATAATATATATTATAATCTGGTTCAACCATAAAAATATTTTTGTGACCAGCCTTGAAAATTATAATAGAAATTGAAAACATCATCATCCTTGAATGTGATAAACGAACACATCACAGACGATGTTTTCATTTTTAGTATGAAATGACGGGGAAAGACAGATGATGAAGATTTTCTCAATTATAATTACATCATTAAAGAATATGTATGGTTCTATAGTTATCATAACATTTCTATGAGGGGAGGTGAGGAGATAAAAAGAAAATAAAGGAACCTCGAAAGAAATTAAATGAAAAGGAAGAGGGTTTTACCACTTGATTCCTTCTTCTTGATAACCTCCTTATGGGATTGGTTTTGGTATTTTATTAATAAATAAAGATCTTGAATGTGGGGAATAGGTTTGGGAAAATTATTTGGTAACATTTGGAAAAGATTAATGGCTTGAGAGGTGTGAGGAAAAGAGGTAGTGAGGGGTGGTATTTATAGTTGAGGAGGTTGTTTTAACATTATTTTATTCATTAGTTTATTATCTTGGCTAATGATAATGATTAGTTTGAGAATTATAATAAAATATAATAAAAAAATTAAAGATGGTATGAGATATTGGTATTACATCAGTCTTACATAATCTATGACTATATAATTCATGTATTAAGCATTTATCGTAAATTATCGTATTTTACTATTTACAAAATTCAAATATTTTACAAAAATCCAAAAAATTCACACACAAATTTTTTTTATTTGTAAAATTAAAAAATTAACTCCGTTTTATAACAAAATATCAAAATTTGATAAATTCTAATTTTAATTAAAATCAACATTTACTTGGAAAAAATTGATTAAAAAGTTATAACAAATTTTATAACAATTTAAAAAATTAATTAAGGTGTCATAAAATTATATTAAAATCATAAAAACAATAATAATTTATTAATACATTCTATAGAAAATTAATTTTCTTTTATATAATTATATAATTATATTATTTATAAAAATCTTGTTAAATATTTTTGAATTTTTGAAATACAAACACTTAATTAATAATATTCCAAATTTTTATTTACATATACTATGATATAATTATATAACATTGCCACTTATAAGATAAATAATTTTTTTATTTACTATCATTGGTGATGTTACAATTTAATTGGTTGGTTTACTATTCATAAGGGTCTCAGTACTATTCCAAATGTGAAGTTACTATTTCTTCTGAATATGTCCCTTAAATTATCTAAATAATTCTTATTTTATTCATTCATCATTTTTAAATCTTATATTGTGTTTTCTATGAGTTTATACCATATTAAATTATTATAAGAAGGGAATTTGTATTGATAAAACTTTGGGTCTTTAAAATGGAACAATTGTTATGCCTACTGTGGGTATCGATCTATACCAATGGTTTTCATAAAATAAACGGTATAATATGTTTGGAATTACCCTATTTCCATGGTTTCATGAACCCAATGGTAAATATTATGGTAAAAGTTGTATACAAATTATTTGGAGTAAACCATTGGTATATATGTATAACAAAAATTTAGGAACTCTTGTTATAACATTCTATCCCAAAGCCATGTATAACAACAAATTACAGAACCATTGGAATGTAATCCTCTCCCCAAAAACCACAACAGACCCCTCCAGCACCTCATCCAAAACCTATAAATAAAAACAACTACAACAAACATTTAATATTAAAATGTTGCATATTTATCATTTAAGCCACCAATTATCAATGGTTTTCATGTAGTTGTGGTTTGTCTTAGTGGTGAGAACCTCGTAATCCTACATGAAAAATGGGGGTTCAAAACCCATTGGGTGGAGGTACTGTAGAAGTACTATTGCATTAGAGGCACTATAGCAATGATGAGCACTGTAGTGGTAGTTTTTCACTATAGCAGGGGCATGACACTGTAGCAGTGGTGGGTACTGTACTAGTACTATTCACAGAATGGGCTTTGGGAAAAAAAATGGGCCTATAGGACATGTAATGGGATACATGCCCATAGGGCCTTTGGGCTATGTAATGGGTCTCCCATTACCCAGTCAAAATATGTCATTGATTTTATTTAATAATAAATGAGTCCTTGGCACCAACCTTTAAAAATTAATGGTTTTTTTAAAAATTACAATACTAAATAATATAAATACAACCCACAAAATCAATAAATTTTATTCATTAAACATCGTGCACACATGTTTCATTATTGTTAACTCAAATATATAGGGGATCAATATATCCCTCATCACCAGCATCATCCTCATATTCATCCCTATCATCCTCACCATCACCATTTCCAGGAACATCATCGTCACAAACACCATTAAGACCATCACCACTTTCACCTGATGCATCATATAATGAATAAATCAGTGTTAATAAATTAATGTTAAAATAGAGAATGTTAATTATAGTAGTATTATAAAAAATCAAAGTGGGAAGAATGTTTTAGAATTATATAAATTAATATTTTTCTTAAATTATTTAAATAAATAAAGAACAGGTTTTTACTAAAACCTAAAATTCAATAATTATGTCTTTCTTCACATCCCATTGGGGGTTAAAAATGCATGTGTTGGTAATTAAAAGTACTAAAAATAATCTATTACCAAATTTTACATGATATGTAACTCATGTTATGATTTTAATATCAGATATTAATATTTATAATAAATTTTTATATCCTATATATACAAGAAAAACGACATGAAAACAATTTCAACTTGAGTTCCCAAAGAGTATTCTTTACCGTGACTTGAAACTTGTTTAATATTATGTTAAAAACCATAAAAATAAACTAATATTTTATGATACTTACTAGATTATATTTGATATATTTTATACATGTGTGTATTTATAAAACCATAATGCCATTATATTAGTTAATTTTGTATTCAATCATGTTTATAATTGCGAGTGAAAGAGAATAGTGATTGACTTATTTTTGTATCATTGAAACATCTATAATAACTGATAAGTATGATAGAGAGGTGGTCTACACATATATATATTCTAACCATATAAATTGTTTTGATGGTACATATTTTTATAGAGGATGATGATGGTATAAGCTCTCAATTTTATGGCTTTGCATATCCCTTCTCCAATTCAATGGGATTGGACAAGGCCCAAAATTTTTACACCCCTTCCCCTTTCCACTAGATGAGCATAGGAATGAAATCTAGAATTGATTTTGGGTGGGATATGATACATGATTTTTATACCCCCAATATGAATAGAAAATGATGAACTATTTCTTTACCTCTATCCTCATATCGATATCAATATTTCCTAGAGTAGAGAAACACATGGTATGTTATGTTGAGGGTCCTATAATTATTGGGATTTATGTGATACTACTTCTAATCTAGTAGTTAACTTATTGTTTTCTAGTTTTTCTATTTTATAAAATTCATTTTTCTAAATTTAATTTATTATATATATAAGTGAGTATACATGTTTACATATACACTCTACTATTATTACTAACTCTTGGAATGTTGGTTTTTTCTCTACTAGGTTTGTATATTCTCACACCGTACATAAACACTCTGGTCAAAATGATTCTCTTCTTATGATTATTTTTTGGTAACTCATTAGTAGTGGAGTTTCTATGGTCTTTCTAGTTATTGTAATTGAAGCAATCAAACCCTCATTGATTCTAGGGATTTGGTGGAGTCTTATAGAGATCTTGACATATGTGTGGAGTTAATGAACATGGGTTACCAATTTTCTATCTAATTATGTATTCATGGTTCTTTCATAGTTGTATCATCGCCCTTTTTTCAACAATGAGTCCTTTGTTTTTTTATGTATAGGTTATTTTGGTATGTTAAGTTCATTTTCTAAGAATTTTGTGGGTTTTTTGGAATGGTCTAATTGTAAACACGTGTCACCAAACTATTGTGTCATATTTTTCAATCCATTTATATGCCCACCAATAAATAATGATAATGTTTTGGTCTATATGTCCCCAAGTCCTATGGTCAAACTAAATTTATGGGAGGCCAAAATTTAGGTTTCTTTTATGTTCCATGGGGTAAAATGATCTACCATATATTAGGTGTTATCAAATTAATTAATGTCACTCTCACACCTATTTGATTATGATTATGTTATTTACTCTCAATTTATTTTTTCTTATTGATCATGTTATTAAATCCTTATTTAAATCCTTTTAACTATATTTTAAAACTAATAACTCCTTCATGTTTCCTATTTTGTGTTTATTGTTTAGTTTCTTATTAATATTCTATTACTCAATATACCATATCTTGATCCCTTCTTATATTTTATTGTAGAACATTTCATGATTTTTGAACCCAACCATTCTAATTTTTTTTGGTAATGTATTTATTGGATGGTTATAAAAATTATTATACTATTCATGTTGAATATTACATACATTATATAATTTTATAGTATGTAAATATTCTGGTAGGGGTTATATAGTTTTTGAAACTAAAAAATAAGTTACTTCATAAAACATAAAAAAATGGATATAGTCTTACAATATTATGTTTTCAATGAGAGATGGTTTTTAAAGTGATTGATTTTTTAAAGGTCATATCTTGTAAAATGATGTTAGAAAAACAATTTTATTGAAATTTAATTGAAAAAAAACATTATTCTTCATATTATTGTGTTTTTGAAAATTTATTTCATTGATTATTTCAGAATATAATTTTAATATCTGTTTAAATATTTTGATCGAGACTCTTTTTGGTGAATTTGAAATTTAGTGGAAGTATAAGAGACCTTCATTCACTTTAATAGTAGGAAGTAATATGGGAGAACGGTTTGATTAGAATTATTATTTGAAGATTTAATGTATAGAAGAGTGTATCTTGGTAAATAGGATTCCATGATATTAGAAAATTATTCTATTTTTGAGAGTCACCCATCAGAATCATGGTGGTTATTTTGGATGAGTGATAACATTTAATTAATAATTTATCTAATTGATACTAAATGGATTTTGGAATGAGAATATGATTTGGTATTGTTAAAGGTTATGTTGTCTTGGAAGAATGAATATGAATAATATGATGATCGTTTTGGGATGAGTATTATTGTGTTACTATTTAGGTGTCTCACGGATGAGGTATTCCATGGTATCTCGTATTTTGTGCTTACATTTGGTGGTTTTATACTATTTTGGTTATCATTATTTTGTGTCGTATTATATATTAATAGTTGGTATGATTATTGGGACATTATACCTCATTTTTATTTAGGTTTTGGATAGTATTGAAATTTGGATGTTATGGTTCCATGGTACTTCTTTGAGATAGTTATAAATTATTTATTTGTTTATTTTTATGGGATGTTGATGTATCATTTAAGATGCATGATTTTATCTAATGAATAAGGTAGTTTCTCTCAAAAAAATTTGTGAATTATTAGGTTATTCCAGGAATATGTTTTTTTTTCTTATTTTCCTTTATTAATATTAAAGAGTAATCAATTATTTTAATAATTATAAATTAATGGTTCCTAGATGTTATATTATTATAATTAATTTTAAATATTTTAAAATGAATTTTAGAATCAACTATGTATTTAATAGATTTTTACTAATTTCCTTTTTAATACAAGTTACTATGACTTATAAAAATAGTTCTTATTATATTTTTTTAGTAGTAGTTGAACACCCAAAATGTATCATGACTTAAAATGGATGATTTCATTGCTTTATATTATGTATTATATTATTATTTAATTAAGATTTAGAGCCTGAAAAATAGAATTTTCCTTGTATAGATTTTTTTTCTTGAAAAATACCATTGATTTTTTGTGTGATCCAATTAAGCCTGTTATATTGTGTTTTAATTTGGCTAATGTGAAACCCATATACTAAAATTTTGAGTTGTATGAACCTAACATATTAATTAAAAATTTTCGTAAATCCATACCATTTGGTACTAAGGGTGATCATTTAATCCCATGATAACCTAACCTGGACATAATCCAATTATCTAAACATAAATTCATTTTCGGGTTTCATCGATGGTGAGGTGATGATGGGGTTGGATAGGTGGAATGAAATAATGTCTTCTGTAAGTATTTTTTCTTTACTAATAGAGTAGTTTCTAAATAAAACATAATGATTGGAAAACTATCTATATTTATTAATACTTAATATAATTTTGTTTTTGGTAATCTTATAGACTCAAATTAATATAATGATTTTATAAAAAGACTTCTCCTATTGGAAGATTAATTTTTATTACCCTCATAAAGCTATATATTCGACTGTAAAAATTAATGCGGTATTTACAATAATAAAAAAAATTAAATCATAAGATTAAATTTTTAAATATTCACTTAACATTAATTTTCCATATTTTCAAAAACATTGATATCAAGATTTATACAATAAAAAAATATCCAATAGGTGATAAAGGATATGCAATCGAGAAGTTGTATGATATAGAAAATGAGATAAAAAATTGGTTAAAAAATTTTAACCACCACATAGTGGAAGGAAAAATGTATCATTGGTATCCTTGCATAATCTTGAATAATATTCAATGATCATCCACTAACATAAATGGAAACTTTAAACTTTTCACTATAATGTACATTGTGTCTACATATACATAGATTTTGAATATATTCAGAAAAATATAACATCTTCTAGGATTAAACTAAATCCTCCATTATTTACCATTATTATGTAATTCATTATTTTTTATTTTGGCATAAAATTATTAATGTGATATTTTAATTTTTAACAAAAAATAAAAGCATAAATATATTTTTTGACTATTTTGTGAGGATAGATAGGGATGGTAAACATGTTTGTAATGAAAATAGGTAATATAGTTTAAGCGGTAGTTTCTAGAGAGGGGCATTGATGATGAGATTATTGTTATGGGTTATTATAGTGTGGTTTGAATGTATAACCATAGAAATTTTGTTGTGTGATATATTATATCCCCTTATATTTTCTTGTTATTTCATGCACACCCCCCACTCAATTAGGGGATCGTTACTAATTTCTATATGGTTTTGATTTCTGGTAATTTACCAAAAATAAATGTTTAATATGAAATCAATGGTTAATCACTCTCTTTACGCAACATTCTTTTTTTGAATAGTGTATATATAAAAAGATCATTGTTTATATATATATGTGGGACATACTGGATCATTCTCTTTTGGTAAAATAATTTATCACCAACCCCAATTCCATTTAAAAATTAAAAGCATAATTTATTTTATTTAAATGATCATGTTTTTCATGATTGAAAATAATATAAATTACCATCATTATAGAAACACAACCTAATTTAAAAAAACCTCCAAATATTAAATTTGTGTAAAAAAATTTTAATTTGTTCATTATATTCACATTATAAATCATAAGGTTACACATTAGTTTCTTTTATTAAAAATAACTAAAAACATCATCAAAATTCATCACAATTAATAGTACTTGTTACATTAGGTCATGAATAAAAATATGGCACTACCATTCTTGTTACTAAATTTTCAATATGAACCCATCTGTTAGTCACTAAAGATTGGAATAGTATGTGCTCTCTTGTAATATATTAATAATGATATCTTAAGAGCACAATGATATATTGAAATATAAAATCACAAAAAATACTATATGTAAAAATAAACAAATACACATTCCACAATATCATTCCTATATTAACAATGAAAAACCACATCCACCACAACAAAATAGTATCAATCAAATTATAAATATTTTTATATATATCCCATAAATCTATAATACAATTAAGGATAATCGAAAGAATATATAATAAAAAAAATTACTACAATAGAATATAACCACTAATAATCTTAATTAATGAATATGGATGAATATTTTGACAAAAAATATGTTTTTGTGTTTTATACTTAGAAAAAAATGAATTTTGGAAAAATATATGCCAGATTTGGTACTCATCAATTTTTTGTTGAAGAAAAACTCAACGAAATGAGAAACCTAGGATAGATCACAATGACTAAGAGAGAAAACATATTGAAATTAACATATGGATTTCACGGGGAATGGACCAAAACAATTATATTTTTTCCCTTGGGCAGCACAGTGGCTGACCAGGGTTGTCTCTCTTGAGGGGCCTTTCAGTTTTGTTCACTTACTTTATACTAATTCATTTAATCTGTATTTTTTTGATATTTTATTATTTAATGAATGAAATTATAATCTTTTGAGGATTTTTATATTTAATTACATTAATATGTAAAATGAAAATTTAAACTATCATGAAAATCTAAACAGAATGAGTTAATGAAGAAAGAACTTGGTTTTGGGGTTTAGTCCTGGATTCAATCATTATTTTCCTACATCTATTTGATTTAGTTTGATAATTCAAACATTAAATCCCATGTTTGAATCACTATTATTTTCTATAATATAATTAGTTTGAGTTGCATGTCATCGGGTACAGTCACCCAATCAGGGAAATTCGCCTCACCCAAGCATTCTACTCAATTCAACAATAACTTAATTAAACTATAAAGAAAATTCATGAAAAACATCACCTCACCCATATCCAAGTCTCATGATTAGTCTATAATTTCCACGAGTATGAGATTACATGGTGGAGTGGGTGAAGGAGGAGAGATATATCGAGAGAGAGAGAGAGAGAAAAAAAAAATTAAATGAAGAAAAGTGGACGGAGAAACACAAATGCATGGATTAATAAAACAAAAAAAATAAATTATAATAGAATATAAAAGTAAGATAAAACAAAATGAAAATAAAAAATGATAAGGGAAGATAGGATTACCAGTAGCCCATTCCCCGGTGGGATCCCTCCATGGATGTGGGTTTCGATCTGATGATTTGAGAAGGAGGCGAGGGCCTCCTTTTATAGGCAGCATTCTATACTCAGAAAGATTGTGCATTATGGAACAATTAAATGGCTGATTCACGCATGCACCCCTTTCTAAAATTTTTATCATAAGTGTTTTGTCCATACACCCTCCAAATTTCAGTAAATTTGGACATAGGATGATAGAGTTATAAATTTTTCATAGGAATTTTATGTTTATGGACAAAGCATCCAGGAAGGTTCTTCCTAAATTATGTCATTAAATGTCCACCTTAGTGACTTCAAAACTCTCCCAAATTTTTTTAGAGTCTGGACTATCTATCCTTGTCCTATCCTAGGTGGAAACATATCATTTATTTGTCTTTAGGTCGACTTTGGGTTCCGTTACGGTTGTGCGGTCCACATTGTCTGCCCGAAAAAATTTCCAACTTCAATGAATTTGTAGGCCCTTTAGATGGTGGAATCAACTCCTAGTCTAGAAGGCATAATTGGAGGAAATAAAATCAGGATTATAAAAAAATAATCATTGAGTTTTGATATATACTTAATGTGAAATGAAAAAAATACCGTTGTTGTCAAAATCTGTCCAAAATCCCGAATTATGCATTTTCCACCATTATGCTCAATTTCATTATCAAATTCAAATTAACCATTATTTTAATACAAAATTTAAATATAAGTGGTTTATCATTGAAAAATAGTAAGTAAAAATTCTCCTTATTTGATCAAAAATATGCACGTAAATTTTCTCTGTCAAATACCCCCACACTTAGACCATGCTTGTCCTCAGGCATAAAATCTCAACATGGAAATCAGAGGACACCAAACATACCAATATTCAAATTCCAATGCAATAAAATCAAAAAAATAAATGTAAAATCAAACCTTAAAAAATATGTATAAAATATAAATTTAATTTCAAAATTTTCAAAGAAACAAATAATTCACACATTTTACTTTCTCCCTTTGAAAATTGATAGAACATCTCCTTTCATTCATTCAAGCTCCTTGATTTATTTTTATTAAACATGGAATGAAATGATTTACTTCATATTTTATTATTTTCTCTCATCACTCATGATACAAATCAAGTAGAGTTATCCTCATATCATGAGGACATTCCTCTTATCCATAGGCTTGTAAATGAACTACTTTCCCTACTTTATAAAGACAAAGACACATAAAATCATGAGGACTTTCAATAAAGGTTCAAATGACTCTGAGGATTAAGGTTGGAAGGAGTTGATGCTTTAAAAATTAAGGCTCAAGTAAGAGGTTAAACTCTTAAGTACAATGTATGATATCAAAAGTAAAAGTGTAATGAAATTCTCCCATTTCAAAGTAGCAACCCTCACTTCCCAAAACTCAAAGTAAGGTTATGATCAAATTAGTCATAATGAATGATTTTCCCACCATCTTGAGTAATTTTTTATTTTGAACTCTTTTTTCATTTTTCAATATATATGATTTGGTCAAACCTCACATCCATCACCTAACCACATACGATCAGAAGATCATCGCTTTAGAAAATGTTGTTTTTTGGTTCTCTCTAATCAGAACCCATTTTTCTATTTTTGGATGTTTTTTGTCATTTTTTTCATTTTTTTCAATTGAAGAGGGCAAAACAATAGAATATAATGAATGATTTCAAAAAAATTTACAATTCCCAGAATAAAACCCCAACATCTCTTCCTTATAATGTGTATCATCTCACCCACCATGATTCCCTTTACCCCCACACTTCAACATTAAAATATCATGAAAATACCAAGAGTAGGGGAGGAATGGAAAAAATGGCTTGAAACATGGCTCATCCCTATAAAGGTCATTCATGGTCTCTATGGGATAAAATAAAAATTTATGTAAATGTGATCTTTTAAGGAATATTGGCATTTAAAAAGATTCATCAATCATTTTAAATGTGTTTTTTCACAGTCACGGCTTTGACAAGTTTCAATACAAGTTATGTTCAGTTACATATACCAAGATCACTCAAAAATATGCTCAAGAATAAATAGGAAGTACTTGGTGTAGAAATTATCTTGGGAATGACAAATATAAAATTGTAAAATCCCTCATGGAATGACTAATAATAACAAATCAATTCACATAAATTTCAGAAATTCAAATCATTAAATATGGTAGGGAAATTTCATTTACATGAATCAGATAATTCCTTCAAATCATGAGTCATCATTTCAATATCTATTTTTCATATTTAAAAATTCAATTATGCATTTCAATCATTTAATCAGCAAAAAATTAAAATCTAAAACCTGAAGTCATTGGGTTCTTATGAAACTCATGTCTCATAGATAAGTTTATTAAAACATGAATTTTAGTATAGGAATGCAATTTAATCTTTGAAGATCAAAAAAAATTCTTTTGGAGAAAATGTATGGAATTAAAATGATAGACAATGAAAATGAACTCCCGTTCAAAAATTAAGATTCAGTCCTCATCCTTCAATGGTTGGGGCTTCCTTCTACCGTCATGATCCTATAAAATAAAATTACTTAATTAATCACATATATCATTTCATTTAAGCTCAAAATGGAAAGAGGTAGGGTCC
Organism: Viscum album; assembly: GCA_963277665.1. Taxonomy (NCBI): domain Eukaryota; kingdom Viridiplantae; phylum Streptophyta; class Magnoliopsida; order Santalales; family Viscaceae; genus Viscum; species Viscum album. Next base: position 1,008,398,649 of record OY728128.1, on the reverse strand, counting down.
ACATGCTAAATTGATTCTTAATAAATGAAATTAAAATTTAAATTCCTAAAAATCAAGTAAAGATAAATCTTGGTATGATCCCCCAAGTGGGCCCTGGCTTCTTTTACTACCTCTAGAGGGCAGTACCAGCTGTTATTCAAAGTCTTATGGTGGTTGGATCTTCTTTGACATGAACCACCACATGTGGTTTTTCTCAGCATCTACTTCTTCTTTCTTTTTAAGAAGGAATCCATTGATAGAGTACACCAGATCGTCCCCCTTCACAATGTGATATAGCTTGCAAGGTTGGGGTAGGATGAAGTATGGAACCTCCACCACCATCGATGCTCCTTGCGCAACATTCTCCATCTCTTCTTGTACTCCCTCTATTGAATATTCATTGTCATTAGGGAGCTCAATGGTTTTTTCAACAGGTGCATAATCTTTTGTCTCTTTATCCTCTAGGGAATAATAGGACTCATCTGATTCTGAAAATTCAAAACAATTGGGAGTTATACTCAAATTCATTTCAACAAAATTAAAATAATTTGATTTCATGAATGTATCATCTCTCTGAGTTGGTTCAGCTTGAATATATCCTTTTATGCAATGTTCCTCTTAGATTTGATCTTCACATGATGTAGGTAGGTAGTCAGGCTCCTCCATTTTGAGTTTGGCCTCATCTTCATGGATGCCTTCTGTGAAATCTAAGAGGAATACTAGAACATTCTTCTTGGCCTCGAGTCTTTTTAAGTTAGTTTGGAGTTCATCAACCATGTCCATCAAAAATTCTAGTGAGATCCATGTTTCTATGCCTTTTTATTTCTGTTTGACCATTACCATCAGTTCATCAGCTCTTCGTTGGATGGCCTCCTCTGTGTAGTCTTGTTCTTGCGCATGTGAGTAATTTTCAGTCCATGTAGAATAATAGTCATTTGAATTCATCATTGAAAGATATTTTCATGTTTTTTTAAAAAAATGAAATCTAACTAAGATGTGAAAATATAAAAAGTAAATAGACTAATTATTTGATCCTTGAAAATGGTGCCAATTTTGATGCATGGATGTCACTGGGTGTGGACAAAAACAATTATATTTATTTCCTAGTGTAGCATAGGGGCGGACCAGGGTCGTCTCTCTTGAGTAGCCTTTTAGTTTGGTTCACTTACTATATTATAATTCTCCTAATATATCTCTTTTTGATATTTTATTATTTAATGAAAGAAATGAAATTCATTTAGGTGTTTTTATAATTAATTACAGTCATATGTAAAATAAAAATTTAAACTATAATGAAAATCTAAACAGGATGAGTTAATGAAGAAAGAAATTTGTTTTGGGGTTTAGTCTTGGATTTAATCATTGTTTTCCTACGTGTGATTGATTTTGTTTGATAATTTAAACATGAAATATTATGTTTGAATCACTATTGTTTTCCATAACAGAAGTAGTTTGAGTTTCATGTCATCGGGGACTGTCACCAAATTAGGGACATTCGCCTTGCCCTAGCAGGCTACTGAATTTAACCAAAAACATAATTAATAATTAAGGAAGATTCATGAAAAACACGACCTCACCCCGAGCCAATTATCATGATTTAACCTCTCATTTCTTGGAGTATGAGATTACCTGGTGGAGTGGGTGAAGGAAGAAAGAGATAATAAGATATAGAGACATAAAAAAATGAAGAAAAATCGATGGAGAAACACAAATGCATAGATTGATAAAACTAAAAAATAAATTACAATTGAGAATAAAACTAAAATAAAAATAAAATAAACTAAAATAAAAATAAGAAATAAGGGGGGAAGGGAGGAGCAGTAGTGGCATGTGCATCGGTGGGATCCCTCCTTGGTTGTGGGTGTCGAGCTGATGATATGATTAGGTGAGGGCCTCCTTTTATAGGCATCATTATGTACTCCAAAATATTTCATGTTGTTGGACCATTAAATGTATGATTCACGTGTGGAACCCTTCTTCAATGTTGTTCATAAATGTGTTTTACGTTTACCCTCCAAATATCAGCGCATATGGGCCTTCGATGAAGGAGTTATACATTTTTCATTGGAGGTTTATGTTTCTGGATGTAACTTCTAGGAAGGTTCCTCCAAACATATGTCGTTCAATGTCCTCATTAATGACTTCAAAAAGCCACCAGATTTTTTTATATCTAGCCTTATGTATTCTCGTGCTATACCAAGTATAAACACATCATTTAGATTTGTATAGTCCGAGTATGGGTTCTGTTACGGTGGTGGGGTCCACGCGTTCTTCCTGAAAAACATTCCAAATTCAATAAAATTTTAGGCCCCTTGGATGTATGAATCAACTATTGGACTATAAGACAAATTGGAGAAATAAAATCATGATTCTAACAAAATTTTAATCACTATGATTGGACAAATATTTTATGATAAATGAAAAAAATACCCTTGTGGTCAAAATCTGTCCAAAATCTAGAATTATGCACTTTTCCCAATTATGCTCATTTTCATTCTAAAATTCAAATTATCTATTATTTTAATAAAACATCTAAATACATGGAGTTTATCATTGAAAAAATTAAAAAATACTCATTATTTGATCAAAAATATTCACGTAAATTTTCTTTGTCAGAAATCATAAAGGGTTAAATGAGATATAAATAGGGGTATCATTTGAATTTCATTTGGGTGTCGTTATATAATAATGATTATTTAAAACTAATTGTATTTTCTTATATATAAATATGGTTTATAGAAATTGTTGTTATACCATTAATGTATGACACAATATTCTAATGGTTTTTAGAAAAGCACTGGTATAACCTTCATTATGTCATCCTATAAAAATGCATAATTTAAACCACTAGTATTAAAGGACCTATAACAATGGTTAAGGAAAACCATTGGTATAAGTCCATTTGTATAGCCATTTTTCTACTACTGCAGTGTCCACCGTACACATGAGTGATGCAATCATTTTCCATTTTATGGAAGAGGAGATGAATATTGGAAATTACATTCATATAATGAAATGTAATTATCTGTAAGGTAATATGTTTAATATATAATAAGAGATGAATACTATTTTATGGAGGTGGAATAAGAAATAAAATAAAAACTCATAGTTATGAATTTTATCTCTTCCTCGACCACCTCTTTTGGATTATACCTAAAGAATTCAGTGAAAGGATTTATAATAAATAAATGGATTCTATAAAGGGAGTATATAATTTAGGGAGTGATTTCCATAGGTATTAGTGGAAAAAAGAGATATATAGTAGATATATGAGAGGATATGGGGGTATTTATAAGTGTGTTGAATGGCACACTTGTAAATTTTGAAAAGAAAAATGTGTACCCATACTTTTCACAAACCAAAGGGTTGAAAATGGAGTATTATCAAGAAATGGACATTATAAGGTCTAAATATTGCTATAAAAATATTTTATATAAGTTTTATTCTCATTTTAACTATTATCTTTTTAGTTTAACCGCTTGGTAAACCCATTTTTACCATTACCGCAATAAATATTTTTTATTGTCTTCACTATTAATTTTGGTAAAAAATTAATTCCAACATATAAAGTTATATAAACTATTATGATAAAAAAATATTGAATCTTTTTTTCCAAATTAAATTCATATAAGTGTAAAAATAAAATTTCAAATTAATCCTGTATAAATGAAGAGAAATCGTGTTTTCAAAGTGAAAATGTTAAAATGTTTACATTTTTTTATCAAAATTTAATATGAAAATGACTCTAATGACCTAAATTGGATAAATATGTGTATATATATATATGTGAATAATTAAATTGTAATTTAAAAATATTTAAATTATAATTTATCTTTATCAATATTTTAAACAAAAATTATTTTTTCAATTAACATTCTGTATTTTCACCATTAATCAAAAAATGAAACTTATCAGAAAAATAAAAAAAAATAACATGATGATAATTTTGATATGATTATTTTAAAAAATAAATTTATTTTATTAAATAAATCTTATAAAAGTGGTAAATGTTTATTTTAAATAATTTTCACAATTCATGACTAATCCCCCTTTCATAGAAATACATTTTTTATAAAACATTTCATTTTCATTAAAATTATTGTTATTTAGTTTTTAATGAATATATAACCAATGAATTTATTATATAATAATATAAAACATATATTTTTCATAATTTATTTATTAATTGTAATGTCTTCTATCTTTATTTCTAGGTTTTAATGGACACATTTAAAGGATAATATATTAATATTTTGTTGTGCTTTGTTTAAACCTGGTGTTGCATGCATCACAAGAAATCAAAGTGATTGAATTTATTTTAAAGAAAATCTATTTTAATGTCTTAAGGTGTCATATTCTATTATAAATTTTTTTTTTGTGTAACATACACTATGAAACATGATAATCAAATTTTAAAATATCAAGGTGCTACAATTGAGATATGCCTTTTGAAAACATATTTTTAGGTAATGGGCCTCAACATCTCACTATGTTCCGGCTATTTGGTTTAATGCAAAGAGGTATGATGTGACTAAAATGATGAATCAAATAAAGATTAATATAGTGTAATATTCAACATTTATAAACATAAGAAAATAAACCCTATGAAATTCTAAAAATAACTGTGCAATTTCTTTTTATCTAGTCAGTACACTAATAAAATTAGAGTGAGGTAAGAAATTGAGGGTCCTTGGTAGAACTATTTCCCTTTTTGGGATAACTAAAACACCTTTATTGTAGTTTTAGTGGAGTGTATATTATGAAAAGGAATATCTCTCTGAAATATATTCATACATTATGGGTGTATTTCACTTCTTTAATAACTTTTATGAGTGTTTCTAAGTGATCTAGAATCAAAAGAATAATATTCTATCTATGTTATTATCTACCATGTGAATAAATTAATAGATGTGAATCAAAACTCTTAATCGTAGAAGATATCTATTTGGTGGGGTAGTTCCCAACCTTCTAATGTTGAGGACATGAAATATATAAATATTTATGGTAGTTTGGAATATCAGGGGGATTCTTTATCATTATCTATATCACATCAATGTCAATCATAAAATAATTTTAAAGTTTTAGAAATACAGGGTCCTTGTATAGGATCTATAAAGGTTATTGGGATCACATGTAGTTTATTTATCTATGACATAATGATGGAATTTTTATGATTGTCTTGGTTTCTTGTAGTTCTATCATTGATATCAGATACCCGCTTTTTTGATACTTTTCACTACTTATTAAAATCCATACTAAACATTTCCTTGATACTATTCTAGCAGAACACATCTTCATTATTACGTCACCCAAGTTCTGTTTGATGAAATGATTTTTTAAACCCAATACAACTTCTAACTGGATGGGGATTATAATCCACATCGAGGGTATAATAACATGTATATGTGGCTCATTACCCCAAATAGAAACTAAAAATCCAAATAATAATCAAACCAACAATATAAATATTAGAAATTAACATGATCAATAAAAATCATGATAATGTAATAGTATGAATGAATGGTAATAAAGCCAGTAATGTACAATAAAAATAAATAATTTTTGAACAATACCAATTTCCAAAATAAATAAAACTAAATAAAACCCTATCATACTCTTAGATATTGTATATATTATCATACATAAATTTCATCTTGAATTCCATGATCAATTGAGCTAATTCCATCTCAAAAAATCCCCATTTTAATCCTTCATATTTATAATGAACAAGATAGAATGTAAAAACGTTTGATTATGACTGGCTATAAGAAAACAAAATCAGTTCTTCCTCTATAACTCCCATCATTATCAATGTTAATAGATTATATTAATGAATTTTTTATGTAAAAACTAAACAGGGTAATTTATCTTAACCATAGGTATGTTTCATACCCACTAAATCTCTCTCTTGAAGTACCATAAGAATTCCCCTAAAATATATGATACATATATAGTGTATTATATATAATTGTAATCATATATATCAAGAAAACCCCTACACTCCAACCCCCACTAACTGGAGACATAAAATGCCTTGATGTTGAACAACATACCACAACCAATGGCCAAAAATTCTACATCTATATAAATATTATCCATAAATATTCATCTCTACTATAACTAAATAAATGGGAGTGAATAATTCATACAATGTTTATAAGTATCCACCTAAATCATATTATAATGTTACACCCACTCATTAAACACGAGTGGTGATTGTATGGACAATAACAATGCTCATCATCACTCAAAAAACAAAAATAAGTATAAATTCAAAAAAACATGTCCCTAATCGAAAAATAATGTCCCAATATCAAATATCATCACCATATATCATCATATAGTCCTTAACTAGTTTATGATACTAAGAAATAATGAAATTTAAATACACACATCAAGTTCCCAAGTAATCTATTTTCGATGATTTTCAAATTGATGTCAAGATATCTTCACAGCCTCTGTGTTGGACTGTTAAACATAATGGGATATTTAATAATTATACATTAATATATATATATATATATGAGTATATTCATTGTCATCACCCACAAAAAATTGTCCTAATAAAACATCATTTTCAAAAACTCTAAAAGATTAATGCATCAAAATGTGAAACCATTACTATATATAAAAATATGTATATATATACACACACATTAACACAATCACAAAAAAAGACATATGAAAACAGTAAATTATAAAAAATCTAACTTCTATGTCAATAAAATGAACTTTTAAAGAAAGGAATCATTTTATCGGAACATTTAATAACTAATACTTTGAATCCTAAATATCAACTGACCATCTAGAAACATAACAAAGTAATAAATAAATAACCCTATAAGAATAACCTTTTACGATCCTTAAAAATGCACCATATATACTATCCTTTTATAAATTAATATTTCTAATGATTTCATTGATACAAATCCTTCTACAAGATACACATTGATTCTCTGCCATTAGGAGAATACTGATGGATCAGTAGAATGTGAAGAAATAAAAAAATTATGGAAAAGCACCGAGGAAATAAAACAATTTATATAACACCACATGGACTATGTAAAGGAGATCATATAGTCACCATGAAATAGAATCCACTGTGTAAAATAAAAAGTACCCCCCCCCCAATAGAAACATCAATCACACTATAAAGCCCGGAAAATTAAGCATTAAAGGAATGTTCATAAGGAGGGAACCCTCTATATCTAATAAAGGTTGATAATAATTCATTAAAATAATTAAAATTATATATTTTAATGAAAACATACCTATATAAAAACTAAATTATATAATTTTTAAATTTCTTGAGTTAGTTATAAGATATTATTTCTACTTGGAGACGTTTATAAGGGAAATGAAGATAGAATCCTAAACATATTTCATGTTTATTAAAAAAATGGTCATATTTAAATGTGATATTGACATATTTTTTTATTTCTATATGAAATAAAAAAATAGGTTCATATCATATAAGGGAAAGAATAATAATAATTTGAAGAAGAAGTTAATGAAATAAATTCAACAAAAAATATAATTAAACTAAAATTATAGGGGTATAATTTCAACTGCATAGATAAATTATAATCATATTGATAAGTAACAAATTCTATTTTTATGATGCTAATTTCATGATTTAAAAAATAATATAATTGATTTGAATATGATCATTTTGAATTTTTATTATAATTAAATGGTATTATTTTAAATAATATTATTCTAAAATATTTTTTTTAAATACTTCATAACATCTCATAAATCTAATTCATCATGATAATGGTATACCAAAATGAAATTGTTTATAACAAAGTAGATATAGGTAAATTGAAAAATATTTAAAATCTACTCGGATTCCTATTTTTTGGGATATATCTTCTCACTGCAACTAAATTTCTGCATATAGGTCAGTCAAGATACTGACTTAAATAAACCATTTATTGGATGTTAACCTACTTATATTATAAATATTATAAAAAATCACCTTAAGGGTAAGGATTCATCAGTTTTGTTTTATTTTATCATATTTGGAATATTTTTTTCATAATGGATCATCTTGGGTAACCATTCACAGCTTCAGTTAAAATTTAAAATTTTATAGAATGATGAAACACTATGAAACGTTTGAGGGAAAAAGGGGGTTAAATAGAAGATAAATATGGAATTTTTAGAGTGGAAAACATAAACCATGATTTAGAGGACTCCAAAAAAATCCTTTTTTTCATTAACTAAGCCCATGAAGTCTAATATATAAACCTATACTTGCCTATATTACATATTTTTCTTACTAATTTTAACTTGAAGTTTAAACCTTTAAAAAAAATTAAAAATATTCAAAATGAAAGTCTTATTACCCCATCCTTAATCGATAAAAAATTACTTATCTCAAAAAAGTAGCTCCATAATCCTGAGGTTTCATATTAAAACACTAATTAAATCACACAATTTCAACACATAGAAATGTTATGTTTGGAGTTTTACTTATTCTTCACATAAACCAACCATATAAACACTTCTCATAGTCATTTTCTTAACTACCATTTGACCTGAACAAAAAAAATGATCTATGCCATGTATTAAGAATTATTGAAGCATCATTTAATATGAAAAAAAATCCAAATCACTCTTTCCATGTCATTTATTTCTCTCCATTTCATATATGGAAATAATTTACCAATAACCCAACCACAAAAATTTAAAACATCCAAGTATCTTCCACATACCTATTTCATCTTTGTATATCACTACCCACATCCCCAACCATGCCATGAGATATGAAGTGGTGATAAAATATAAATTTTTTTATTAATTAATCCACCTTAAATGTAATGCCCGACCTATACCCATTATGTTCAATGATCATTTATCCATAATAAAAAATCACACCATTTAAACTAATAACACCAATTATACCCATGAATTATTCCCCAAAACAAACCTATTTTATTTTATAAATTCATATTTTACCAAATCATTTACCTTAATTCATTTATAAAACATTCGCAACATAACTAAAAAGTAATCATATTGTTTTAAAAATAATTATTTTATTTTACCCTTCCAATTTAATTTAAAGAAATATCTAATGGTTATTGTGTTAAACTATAAAACATCATATTTACAGTAGATGTGGTTCATTAACAAAACAAAAACAAAGATTATTTTCTATAAATTATATCATTCCATATGACATGTTGTAAACCAAAACACGCTAGAATTTATTGGTAATAGTTAGAATGTTATTTTATGATGAATCCATAATATCTATTTAAATCCAAAAATAAATTTTTTTATGTTTTTTAGATTCTCTTGTTGATCTTTCAGTCACTCTAAGTGGGTTTGAATCAGGGTGACAGTATTTTTATAGAATATATTAAACCTAAACATTCACTTCCACTTAAGTTGATCGAACCTATGTTATTTATTTAGATGTATGACCAATTATTAAATCACCATCACAACATCCCATTATTCTTTTTAGACAATCTAATGTAAATAAAACAATATAATGAATTTTTAAGTAGATTAATGTAAGTTTTACAACCTACATCCTTACTAGGTCAACTACCATTGATTCATAAATATCCATTATATAATGAAGTGGTTACAATTTTACAATTTTTAAGATAATTTTATATTCTAATACTTTCACCTGATAGTTGAAAAGTTTTCTTATCAAACCAAGCCACAAAAAGAATGAAACATTTATTTAAAATCACACTAAAGTTCATCTAGAAATTGTATGTATGATGAATCCTCTCAATATGACTATATCCAGTGAAAGCTATGCCTTTTTCTAGTGAAAATCTTTATGGTTCAACTAAAAATATAATCTGACATTGATCTACGTTATTTCAAGGGAAAAAAACACTTAACCTCATAATATATTTATTATCTTTGTTTTGTTTGACTTTTCACAACACATCTATCTGGTGTGCCTATTCTTCAACCAACATGGTTGAAAAATCACACTAATTAAAAATCATCATATCTTCACCTATCTATCACTTGTATGAAGTGTATATAATTATTATAATCTTTTCATACATTCACCCATATTTATAGGTTCCATCATAGGATAAAGGTAGGGAACTCAAAATCATTTTCCCCACTCAATGAGAACTCAAATTAAAAAACTCTTTCTCAACTCAATTTCAATGCATTATTCTCAAGACTTATATAATATTCATGAAGCTTCGTAAAAATTTAGTTCCTATATAATTTCATTTAAATTAATAGAAACATAAGTAACATAATTAAAAATTCTTAAACTCAATATTAAGAAACACCTACAATATTTATTAACCTTTCTAGTTACGAAAAAAATGAGTGTACAATATATTATCATCATCGTTAACAAAATTACATAAACTTTTTTCACCACCAAGTACCTCCATTCTAGGAAATGTTTTTGTTGTGATAATCATTATATCTGGTTTTATATCCCTACATCTAGTAAAATACTATCTTATGTACTATTTATTCCATATAGTGTATTTTTACTCTATCTAATGAATGTATTTATGATATATTATTTATTCTATATGGTGTACTATTAATAAAAATTGTGAAAATTCAAAATCAGATTCATCAATAGTTATTTTTATAGTTTGCAATAAAATCGTTATTACCTGAACAATCTGTATCTGCCAACATAGACATTGAATAAATTGTAATGATTTTTTTTAGTTTTCAGTATAATATTTTTTACCTAAACATTGAAATTATTATAACAAAAAAATGTCACCTTAAGATCCTATAGATTATAACATTAACATTATATATCATTTAGGATAAACATTTTACATGTTGTAACAAAAACATTACTATGACCTATAGAATTCATATAAGTTTGTTCAATGAAACTTTTTATATATCTATCTTGTAGGCTTTACAGTTTTTTCTTGTACTTATTAATAAAAAATCCATATTCATTTAATATTTTTCTAAGGGAAACATTAGAGACTACCCATCATTTATCCAGAACATCATGACTTCATACATTCAAACATCATATAGTTTTCAACATATAGCTTGTATATCATTCATGTTCATATTTATATCAAAAAATTTATATATTCTTCATATATTGAACTCTATATGAAAATTTTAAGAAATATATATAGTGAAAAGGAAAATTTTCTTATAATCATGCATCAGGTAAAACAATAACAATTCATTTAGAAATATGTCCTATGAAATTTAAAACATTTCTTAAAAAAATTTCCTATGAAACAAAAAAATTTCTTATAGAATTCTATCCTCTGAAAATAAAAACATTTTTACAGACCTTCATCCCATGAAAGTTACATTTTTTATATAAAACATTATCATATGTAACTATAACCTTTCCAAAATAATGTTTTTAAAAAACATCCATTGATAAAAATCAACATGAATCGTAAGAATATTAGTGATGTTAGAAACATGAAGATTATAAAAAAATTATATACCTTTGTGAATTATCATTATTATCCTCATTTAACAACTCATAAAGAATAATTATTAACATTTATAAGGAATATTTCTTAACCAACATAATTCATTTCTCTTAATATTCATATGAAAATGTTATTAGCTCAGTAAGGAAAGTATCTTGACCTCCTTTACCGACTCATAATGAAAAATTCTTAACATTTATAAGGAAAGTCTCTTAACCATTACAATGAAAATTTATTGTGTTTCTATTTTAACTCATAATGTATGGAGAAGTTACCCTTCTTAATTAACTTTGTTAAATTCATTATTATTATTCTAATGGGTTTACTATCACAATTAACTTTTTCATTATATCATTAATGTCCTTACCTCTTAGAACATCTTCATCTCCAAATGACATCATTAATGCTTCTACAAATTGAAAAGTTATTCTATATATGTTTGTTGTACTATAATAAGATATTTACATAGAAAACTTATCATAAAAAAGCTCAATAACTTTTCATTACTCATTTAATATACTATAATGTATTAACATCATATATAAAATTTAAATCACAATTATTTGTTGAAACTTCAATCTATCCCTTTCTATTTCTTGAAAATACAATATTCTCTATAAATACATTATGATTTTTATTCCCCTTAATGGTAATGATTTGAAATTAACATTTCAATACACCTTAGTAACTTGAATTTAAAATCATCCTTTTTAACAAAATAGAGTGAGGGATAAACATTATTCACACCTTTTTCATTCTCTTGTTATCTTATTCTGAACTAAATATATTATATAAACGTTTTAATATATGGAAAGAACAAATTTACATAAATTAATATTCCTAAAATTAATAAAATATTTGTCTACAATATCCATTCTAGTTATAGAAATTAGGATTGATTAGCTCAGACATTAATGTTGTCAATGATGTTTTTCCATGTTATGCCAATTATTTCAAAAACATCATTCCCAAAAAAATTCATCACATATTCTTTCAATGTAATTTACTATATAAATAATAAAAATAATATAAAAAACATTCAACTATAGAATTTTTTAGGTTTCCCCCATTTACAAGATAAATCAATATTTTTATTAACAACACATATTTTATTTTATATATGTACTTTATTTTTTCATATGAATGTGATATTATAGAAAATGAACTTTGAAGATGAAAAAAAACTTCAATTTTCATTATAATATAGAGTTTTAATTTTTAGGTACTTCATTTTTTAAACTAATAAATTTTCTATATCTGATGTTGGATCACATTGATTTTCTATAATGAATTTTCCCTTACCTTAAAAATATTGAAACACCTTCTTTCACGTAACATAATAGATCCCCATGAATATCACCAACCTCAAGTACCATTTTTTAGAATTTGTTTTGAAAAACTGAGGGAGTGAAATGGATCTTTTTTAGCTTCTATAAATAATGAAATTAAACTAAGAATTTTTTCCCATCCAAGAGACCCTCACATCACATTTCTTCATACATTCACCCATGTCATTCCCAGAATTAATTTTCTTGTATGGCATGTTTTTATTATCCTTTCGTTTTCCATAAAATGTATTTGGTGTATTATTCTTTAATATAGCAATAAAAGATCATTCATATTTCATATATTCAAATTCATTAAAACCCCTTGATTCGTTCAACTTATCTAGACATACAATGATGAAAATCTTAAGAATATGTTTAAATATATTTTTTTATTGATCTTGTTTAATAAAAAACAAATTTATTCTGATGATTTTTCTATTAATATCAAAATAATTCTCATTAGCTTGTAACAAAGTCATGAAATTTTTTGGATTGTTTCTAGAAAACATAAATATTCAACATATGTTCTTATCTTCTCGTAAGTTTCTCTTCTAAGGTAACTTCTTGTGAACTGAAAATTCTTCATTAGATTTCTGTTCTACCATTCCAATATACATATGTTTTTAATGGATTAATTGAATTTATTTATTAATATTCTATCTATTATCTTAAACATTCATTAATGGTTTATAACTATCCATTAAGCGCCCTTTTCTTCCGTAGAAGTAACTTATTTTCGTGAATATGAAATCTCTTAAAATATTCTTACTAGGTGTAAGAATAAACATTATTTATTTTTTCCCACCCCAAGGTAAATTTCAAATATACATTCTTTTAATTTTCTTTCTTCATTTGTATCCTATTTCTGTTAGTATTACTTGTTTTTTATTTAGTATAAGTGAACGAACACATATATTCACATTGGATATTTCTTCTACAACTTCATTAAAAATATTCAAAAATAACTAAATTTATTGTTCATCACTAGATCTTTTTTATTTTGTAGAGATTGTGTATATATAGTTGAGTTTACTTTTATTATCACTTTTCTCCACCTTAATGTTTTATTTCTTTATTATTCATACACTGGAAAATTTTACTAAAAATTAGTGTCTCGGTGTAAGTGTATTCTATGACAACAAAATTAACCAATAATATTAGGATTATTTCATTGGGTTGTGCTTCATATGGTGGACACTTCTTTTAAACTTTTTTCTTTCAAATAAATCTAGGGTGAATTCTTACAATATCTTTTGTTACTTACATCTTCTTAGAAGATGTGGTTTTTTTAACTTTGTTCACACTTTTTTTATAAAAATATAACCCATAATAATAATATAAGAGTTAGTGATTAAATATTCATTTGATGTAGGGTTGCATTTTTTATTTATCTTATCAAAAGTTGTTAATTTTGATTCTTTCATATTCTTACATTCATGAGATAATGTATTTACTAATGTAGTAATTTCATTGAAATCATTAGTAGAGTTTATTATATTGTATTTATATAAAGATTCACCTTGAGTGGCTTCCATGTTTCTCAATATCACTACTTGATAAAGGAACTTTATGGTTAAATTTTTCTTTTGATTTTCAAGACTCTTCATTTTATATTCATATACAACTGCAAAAATTTAGATATTTTTCTCTTGAAAAATACTCCCATATTTCATAGAAAGATTATATTCCTTAAATATATTTTACTTGGTCTATTTTTGAACAGTATTAACCTCAAAAATATATTTATGAGTATCTTTTAGTGCATTTATATTTTCCTTAACTTGTTTTTCTAACACATCTTCTTCACAGAAACTCCCCAGTAAGGCTTCTTCTGTAAGACATGAATTTTCTTCATAGTATGTTGTAAATTTTCTCTATAAATCACTATGTTTAGTTAATTTATAGTTAATTTATTCTTTATAAAGTAATTCATTTTACATTTTACTCTCCATCAATATATATTCTTCAAACTCTTTTATTCTTCAACCTATATCATCTAACTGAGTGTTCATAACATGAAAAGTAGATTAAAACACATTGAACCTTTATTTAAATACCTCCTTCAAAATGGAATTCACACAAAAAAACTTTTATACATTACTTCCTCCGAAAGGTTATATTTTTCTTATGAATATAATTTTTTTTCTTCCATGGCTTTTATGTATTTTTTAAGAGATGAATATATTTACTGCTACTCTCCTAATGATTTATCTATGTCATTGATTTATGATTTCAACTATGATATTTTCTCATTTTGTCACATGATATTAAAATTATATATATAATATCTTTAATAGGGACATTTTAGATGTATTCTCTATTTTTAGAAAAAAAAATCCATAGGTACTGGGGAATCACACTCTTTACAACTTGAAAAAACTTATTATAGAGTATTAATAATATAATATTAAAAATATTTTTTACCATAAACATTATCTTTTTCCTGTATAGGATCCTCATTCCATTGGTTATGAGAGGTTGACTTCCACAGCTTCTGAGATTGATTATTCTTTCAATTTTTCATGTTTTTTGTTGAAACATCTATGCTTCTATAAACAAAGATAACTTTTGTACACTTTATCTTAGAATGATCTTTCTTATATTTTGAAGAAAAATTTCTTCAACTTATTAAAATATGAAATTCATATAGAATTGATAAACATATCTTAGAACACAAATTCTATACTCAAATAGAGGAATCCTTCCACTAATACAAATTTTGATTCTTAGTTGGATCTTAGAGTCACCATAAGATGTGGGGGAGAATCCAGGTTGACTAAATTTCATCGATTATGTTCAACTTGAACTTTTTTCCCTTAATTTGATATCCAATATAATTAGTTAAGATGTATAAATATTTAGAAACCCACCCTCACTAATTTTTCTTAAAATAGGTAGATAATGTAATATAAAGTAAATAATAAATTGTATTTTTACTAGTTTTAGCCTCATTGTGAGAACCTACATCCTCATAGTGTCAATTCCATTTGAGTAATGAATATTGATCGCATAATAAAGTGAATTAAATGATCCAAATCCTATTAACATCCTTCTATCTTTTGATTGGTAATTATACAGAATCACTCTAGATACAATGTTTTCTTATCAAATAATTCCAAAACAATATATGATAATTTTCATAATATCACAATAATGTTTGTCTAGAAATTCAACATCTGATGTATTTTTCAGGAAGGACTCCATCTGACACACCATATTACATCGTCTAATAAAATTCTATTTAGTGTGCCTTATAATATATTATGCCTCTGATATATTCTATATCTAATATACAAAACATGGTGCCTCATAATCTATATTTTAACTATTTCTACTATAGATTTTCACTACCCCTCTATCTAGTGCACCTATTCTTCCACAACCTTGGTTAAAAATGAAATCTTTTCTAAATTCTTCCCCACTTTTCCTCTCTTAGAGATGTATAATCATTTTATATTCTTACAAATGGGTTATGATTTCACCCCCTTTCTATATATGTTCTCATAGGAGAAAATTCATGAAATCAAATTCATTTTCTTATTCAATGAAAGATCAAATTTAAAAACTCCCAATTTAATCAATTTCATTGGATGATTCTCATAACTTTTTTAATATTTATAAAGTCTCATAAAAACTCAATTCCCACATCATTTCTTCATAATTATTACTGAATTTATGTAACTTCACCATACTTCCTTAAGATAAATTATAGGAAACTTTTTAAAACTTTTATAACCATTTTATCTAAACAAACCTTGAGAAAATAATATAGCATCATCATGTTAATGATGTTACATAAACTTTTTAATGTACCAAAGAAATAAATATAGATAATGCTTATCAATGTATTGGTCCTTCATTATAGTGTTATACTACTCCATTTAATGAACTTTTGGATAATTAAATATTTATTATATCTAGTGTACCACTCCTTCATTCGCTGAAGGTTTATCTGATGTACTTATTCATTACATCATGTATATTTCTCATAAACATTGAACAATAACAAATTCAACTTCATTACTTGAAATTTGTAAATATTTTAATATTTTCTTTACCTTAACATCTTATAACATCCAAAATGAACTTTTTATAATTTTTAACAATTTTTTTATAGTTTTCAATATAAATTATTTTAACTAAACTGCATAATTATTTTAAAAAAACATTGATACCTTAAATTTGTATGACTTCAAAAATGAAATTTCCATAGCGTGTGATAGAAACATTATATATATTATAAAAAAAATATACTATAGCTTCTAGACTTCATATAATATTATCGAATGAAAGATTATACCTATCAACTCGTTATCCTTCATAGTTTTCTTATTCTTATGGTTAATAGATAATCCTTTTCTGAATAAAAATTATCCAAATAATACTTAAGAGAATAGCCTTTGTTCATGATGAAATTCATAAATTAATATCATCAAATTTAATATATTTTTCCACATAAACATTATAAATATTTCGTATTAAACATTGTAAGATAAAAATTATATAGTATTATTATCCTAAAATCTATACGAATATTTTACGAACTCCATCCTATGAAACTGAATATTTTCTTATAGACCTCCATCCTATGAAACTATTGACATTCATACACATCCTCATCCCTTGAAAATAAAAACATTACTATATAAATCTTACCTTTGAAATATGAAACCAGCATACATAACTCTATCCTATGAAACTAAAAAAACTTCTAACAAACATTAATCAAATGAAACTAAAAACATTTCCCAAGTACTCCATCATTTGAACATAGAAACCTTCCTACAAATTGATGGAAGAAAACATCATATAGAAAAAAAGTATACATTTTGGCTATCATTATGATGTTAGAAACTTGAATTTCACAAAATAATCATATGAAATTATAAGGAAACATTATTATCATCCATAAGAAACACATATGGAATGTTTCCAATACTTTATAAGGACATATTATTAACCTATATAAGAAAATAGTATTAACATTGATAAGGAAACATGATTATTTCCATCAGGAGTAATTCTTAACATCCTTAAACAACTCATAAAGAAATATATGTACCCTTCATAAGTAATATTTATTAACCATAATAAGGAAACCTTATTAATATTATTTAGCAACTCATAATTTAATATGAAGGTAACCATCCCAATTAACCTATATAACTTCCTTATTATTCCTTTTATATTTTTACCTTTTGGATTACCTTTTCTAGTAGATCATCAATCTCTTTATTTTCTATAACATCTTCACCACAAAATTACATATAAAATACCTCTACATATTCAAACATTAGCCTTTATTTGTAAGTATCACTATCTTAGAAATTTTTTTTGGAACCGTAATAACCTTTTCTTTATGAAAGTCGTAACATTTAACTTACTGATTTACACTACTACAAACTATTAAAAACATAAGACATATAGAATAATCCTTATATAATAATAAATTTTGTTTTAAAACACAAAATTCAATAGAAATTTTGTCTATAGAAAACTATCCAAGAAGATAAGCATAGTGGTCACCCAAAAAGATCATATTTATAGTTATTTATATGTGAAACTATAAATTAAAAAACCAAAATTCCAATCTATGTACTATCTATCTACCCCTTTGATAATAAAGAAACTAATATTTACAAAACAAAGCCCACATTACCCAACCTATCCAAATCACTCCAAAAAATTATAAAAATAGTCATTTAAGCCCCAATATTTATAAATTTTCATCCATATATCACTTTTAATATTTAAATTCACCACACATGGTTCATCAAACATAGATAATTACCAAAAATAAGTTAACATATAACTTCTCCATGTATTCATAAAACAAAAAATAATTCACCTTCATAATTTAATAAAACCCTACCTATCCAATAAATCGTGTATTCTTCCAATTTACATTATCATAAAATTTATATCTCCAAACATTAAAATCCAATAAATAATTCATTAAATACTATAAAATATATATTATTTCCCCTCTAAACCTCACATGTCTAGAAAAAAATATCCTTTTATCCTAAAATCTTATTATTTACATTATTTCACAAACAAAACAAACTCAAACCAAAATGCTTCCCAAAACCATGGGAATCACCTCAATGAATCACAAAGAAATTACTAAAAAACCTATAAATCCCCTATTATAATATACCTTGTGAATTTATACTCTTGTTAATAAATCCCCATTACATTTCCACACCCCAAATTACACAAAACAATCCACATAACCAATTACCTTACCTGTAGTATCCAAACCTTCCCATATTCATGATTTATTTAGTTTATGGACAGTTTAAAACAAGCCACATATTAAAATTTATAGGGTCATAAGATTAAATACAATAAATTTATATCTCACACAAATTTTTATTTCATTGGAATATAGGAGCCTATATAATATATATTGTGAAATTTCTATTGTGGTCATGTAATACATGATAATGTGAGATTTTATAACAAAATTTTTCAGAACTATTTATATATATTTTTACCTAAAATGATTTGTTATAAGAAATAATCTATCCATTTATTAAGATAAATGAAATGTGATGTAAGAAAGTACTATAATATAGGAAAAAACTATATACCATAAAAGGTATAACCATCACCACATCAATGATATATTGCTTTCTCTTTAGTATTTGTTTCCCACTCTGAGTATTCATAGTGCTTCAGGATCATGGAATACTCCTTTCAAAGGGTCAATTTTTCCAATGATATAAAATAATTAGAATATTTCTTTCCATTTTTCTGATCTACGATAACCCCGCATTTTTTCTTGGTAGAAGACCTAGTGGTCACCATCTTCAGCAGATAACATTAGTCTTTCATCGGCATTCTTCTTGTTGGGGTAGATATAACTTCCCCATTACTAGACATCCTTTTCCTCCCAATATCGACAACAACACTATAAGAAGGTCTAAACATACCACTATGATTTTCCTTGTCACTATCAAATATATCCCTATATTTTCCTGGGATAAGCACATTTTGGTAACCATCACCAACTCTTCGGTCTTGATTATATTTTCTGTTAGAATCTATCATTGATAAACATTGTGGATGCTCCAAAAAATCATGACCACCATGAACCAATATCCTTATTACACCTTCTCCAGTTATCATATTCTGAGATGATAAATCAAGCTGCATATTGGCACTATCATTCCTTGTAGAACCCTCCCTTATATGAGTTATTACCTCAAGCTCTAATTCTTGAAAGAATTTACAAGTAGTGATTGTGACCATCAAGAATCCTTCGAATTGTAGCTGCGAATTAAAATTTTTTCAATCGAGACAGAGATGAGCTTCATCATTGGCTTTCCGATCATAGTCTGCCTCATAAACCATATATGCGCTGATTGAATTCATGGGCAACTAACTATCGTGATACCACACATCAACTTGAAGATCATCAACCTCGCTAGTAGTATAATAAAGAGAAAATACTATTTTCCCATGATTTGGTGAATCCCCTAAAGGACCTACCAAACCATTAATACCTTCAAGACTGGATGCATCCACAATAGCATCATTCACACCATCACCCAATAGAATATCCTGCATCAACCTATCAAAAACTGTAGAGACTGTCGGATCAGAAGGTACCCACATAGGTTTTTCAAAACCAAATCACCCAACCTTCCTAGACCAGATGCAATGCTAGGTTGTCCCTAGCCAGAGACTATACCATGCCCATTCACTGAACCATACAGCCTCGTCTTCATGACTAAACAGTTTCATTTATCCGCTAGATGAACCAATCGGCAGCAGGTCGAGAAATAATCAACCCATGTTTGAAAAACAACATCTTGCTTCCATCAAAACTCCCCACCAACTGTAATCCAAACCAATTCAACTCCTGGATTTGAAAATTCCACCTCCAAAAAAATATATAGATTGATCAGATGACTCACAGAATAAGTCAGAACATTTAAACAAATAAATCTACCCACAAAATTCCATAACATCGAAATGATTTCTAGATTTTGGAATTGTAGTTGAAGATGAGGAAGACTTACCCAGGTCATGGTAGAGGGTGGGTCCTAATTTATATAGAGACCAAAGGAATAGTGGAGAAGCAATAACATACATATGTTTCATCTGTGGGGAGCCTGAGATAATTCACATATTAAATTTTCCTCTAGAGAAAAATGTATCACCAGGTGGATTTTATCAAGAAGTCCCATAAACGTGTGATATTGTAAGTCCCAAAAGTTATAGTATTGCAACTTTTAGGATGGGAATACTCTTAAAAAATAGTAGTTACAGATATTGGGTTCATCGTTGATGTTTAATTAAATTATTTTATGCACTCTGAGGAATAAAATTCACTACCTACTGATCCTACTAATGGAAATAACATAGAAAAATAGAGGTAGATGAACAATGATCCAATGAAAAAATATGATCATTCCTAGTAAAATTGAACTAATTTAAAATATTCATCATTTAGAATAATTTTTCATTCCACCAAATCTATTCAGATCACCAATGAGAATATTCATTCCATTTCAAATAAAAATAATGTTAAAATTATCCACTTAGATCATTATTGTATTATAACCAATTTTATATTTTTTGATTATTTAATTTTTGTTATGAATCTATAAAATATGAGTATGATAATGGGTGAGAAAAACATTTCTATTTTATAAAATAGGATTGGAGTTATGAGAAATATATCCTAGTGAAATTATTAGGGATTCTAATCTCTATGTATATTTCTAATTTATTTAATATGGGTATTCTTAAGATAAATGGGATGATTAAAGTCCAAATGTATAATGAGGGTGACTATACATAAGATTATATAAGGAATTATTTATTTTATATGATGGATGAGGGCCCATCTATGGCCCAAAGTATTTTTTTATTCCCTTTTACTCATACTAGCTCCACCTTTATAAATATAAAATATGAGAATAATTCCAACATTATGTAGACACTCAAGTTATAAATTGATATGGTTGACATCGATTGCACACAATTACAAATTCCATAATGAGTGAGTCTAGTGAAACTAGTTTTAAATCATTCATAACTATTCCATTGAATATCACTAGATAAAACTAATTTGATATCATTATAAAAATATTTTTTTTGATAAAAAACTTATAACACCAATAGGCTCATTACATAATACTTATTTCTCCACTCATCAGTATTCTTCTCAAAAGTCCCCACATGAGTTAATAAAAAATGGTGAAAATCTATATTAAAAAGAATAGGAATTCATGATATGTAATTGAGTATAAGAAATATCCCTTTATGAAGCATTTAGAGTGTTCACTTATTTGTTATAAAAGTCTAATATGGCCACTCAATAATGAAAAATAAGGAAAAATCTATATGGATTAACTTTCCAAATGAGATTTATTTTATAAATCCCATTATAACCAAACTAAATAGAATAAAATGTTAGTGTATAATTTAAAAACCTAGGTAAATATATAATAAATCACATTCATTTTTTAAATATGTGTTATATAATAATTTTTATTATAAAAATATTGTGTTTTTAAAGTAAAAAAAGAGAATAGTTTTAATTAATCACTATTCTTATAGAAATTCATTTGAAAGATTAATTTATAAATTTTATAAATTAAATTTGAAAATATTAATATCCTTTTTTAAATAATAATATAAAAATTTTCATTGGGTGAATTTATGTTTAGTTTTTTTAAAATATTGTTTTTAAATGAATAGTGATAATTATAGATTCTTTTAAAAAATCTATTATTTTTGAAAAATTGATTAATTTAAAAGTATTAATAAGTTTTGAATATAATTTAAAATAACCAAATTATTATTATTTAGATATAATAAAATTATTTAATTTAAAATAAAATTTATAATGGTTTTTAGAATACCTTTTTTTGGTTAAAAATTGGTTTGTCAAAATATTATTTTAAAATGAATAATATTTCTCCATTTGAATTAAATAAAATATTAATTAATTGGTAATTTGTAAATAAAAAATATATATTATATATCGTTACATATTAATTTAGTTGGACACAATGATTATTATTAGTCACATAATTAATATGGAACTATCTTTTTCCCAAAAAACTATTCTAATTAAAAACCCGCTTTTCACTCCGCATATACGAGATTCATATTAAATTAAAATTTTAAATTTTTTTGAATTGATTATAAAAAAATTTCTTAAATAATATAAATCTGTATAATTTATACATTCTAATAAGATCAACATAATTTGTTACCATGATCATTACTGAAAACTGTTAAAATTAATCACAATGATTAAGGTAAAAAACAAGTTTACAAAGGCCCTAATATTTATAAAGATGGTAAAAAATACCTAGAAACATGTTCAAAACCAATTTTATGGACCTATTTTAACCTTTTACCTACTGTTAGAAATAATGGACCATTAATGTGTGATGTTTACATGAAAGAAATTGGGTGGCCTCTTATAAGTGGGGAGAGTGGCCAAATTATAATTTAGTTCAAAGAGTTTGGTTATTCCAATTCTAACATAAATAATTTCAAAAATGTCCTCCCATCATCCTTGAAGACTTATTTTGGGCATAAATCCATCCTAGGAAGGGTTTTGATGCAAACCTAAGTCGGATACCCAATGAAAAGGTAATTTTCATCATCGAGTGTTTTCATTTTATATTTTACTCCAACCCCATAAATAATTCATAAAACATAATTGTATAATAAAATATTTATATTAAATATATTAAGATATTTTTATTTTAATTTATAACCTAAATCATTTCCCGATTCTATAAAAGGGTTAAGAAATCATCACTAGCGTGTACATCGGACTACCGTCACTCGAAAAGATGTCATAAAATGAGTTTGTATGATATTGTATATAAAGATTACATATGAAATTTATAAAATAATTATACCTTTATAGTCAATATATCATATAAAACATTTTATATTCCATTCTGTATGGGATATGATAACATCGTTCGTGTATGTGCTGGAATACCGCCCCGCGATGTGATTCGTTTTTTACTAACTCTTAACATAGAAAGTAATAAGGGAAAGCATAATGAATATATGTGATATAAATGAAATAATTATAACATTAAAAAAATATTTATAATTTTGTAAATGTAATATAACATCTTATTTCTTGTCATTTCACTCTTTGAAAAAATGATAATGTCATTCAAGGATGTGTGGACAACTGCCTCCAGAAAGTGATTAGATTCATTTTTCATGACCGCACCACAAGAATGATATATATAAGTATTTGTAATTATATAATATGGTATCTATGATATTATTATCATTATTTATATATAAATTTTACTTACCTTTTTTTCATAATGATGATTGAAAAATGGAAACATTACTCATGTGTACGTATGACCTAACGTCTCCAAGATTGTAACGTTAGTTCATTTTTCATAACCAAGATTTAGGATTGGATTTAAAAGTGTAATTGATATATAAATATTTTAATTATTTAATTATTATTATTATGTATATTTTAAAAAAAATACCTCTTTTACCAGTGTCAATGTATGAAATTCTTTTTTACACGTAAGCCGAATATGGCCAAAACTTATGATGTAAACCTAATTGTTTAAGTAATTGTATATAACATGGAATTGTTTAAAAAAAAGTAATAATTGTGAAAGGTTATAATGAAACTAAATAATTATAATAAATTTTTTATTCTAGATGATAATGACATATGTGAATATTCATACTCAATGTAAGAGACTTTATCTCAATTTCCTTTTATTGAGGAATATTTTGATGTTATGTATCTACGTCCATATAATAAGTGTATACATATCCCCTTTTATATTTTCTATCATGAATTTATCTATTATAATGATATTTAATGTTTTTTTAGTTTTATCCTTTCATGTAGATTATCATTCAAATGTTTCCAAAGTGATAAGGGACTTTTCATCTAAATAAATACTCTTAATGTTTTCTTTCAAATGGGATTTCTCTTGTATATTCAGGTTTTTATAAAATGATTTTCATGATTATTTTATATAAAAAAAATATTTATCCAGGAAATTTTATGTCTCTTAAATTATTTTAAATTTTATTCAAAAGGAATATATTTATAATTTTTATATGAAATGTTTTGACAAACGATAAAATGAACATTCCAATCTTAACATGAACGAAAACAAATACTCTTTCTACTTCCATGGTGGTTATTTTATTTATAGATTACGTTGTATGATTTCATGTTTTATTAAATGTAAATCCCTATTTACGGTTAATTTTTTTATTTTGGTATTTAAACATTGTTTTCAAATGAAAATGGTATTTTGATATAGGAAATTTATTTTCATATGAGTTTAAAATTGTTTATCAAATAATAAAATGTTTTATTCATATTGTAGTTTGTTATCATTATAAATTATGGATGCTCTTGGTTAAATCCATGTTATCACTTTATATCTAAAATTATTGTCCCTCCTAGATAATTCTCTAATATAGGGTTAATTATTATGGTCTATGGAATATTATATTAGATTTTAGATGTCTAGTTATTCCAATCTGTAATGGTTTTGTAAGGGTTCTATGAGATGATTTCCTAAGGAACCTATATGACTTTTCTTGGCCTATTAATTATTTTTTAGGTAAATCGTTTTTTCCCTTAGGTAAAAAAATGATCTTTTAAAAGGAATGATAATTCTATTTCTAAGTAAAATAAGTCATGTTTTTAAGAAATGTTTTTATGGGTTTTATATTTCTTACTAGACTAATTATTTACATTATTTTTATATCCCTTACTGAGATTTATGTTCTTATCCCAAGTTTTGTAATGTTTCGTCATATGATGGTGAAGGTAAAGGATGTGGCCAATTTGAATATTGTGAAGGATTTTCCTAAAGGGAAATAATATTTTATTTTAAAAGATTTTTAATGGCTGAAAAAATGGATACTTATTGAAAGTGTCTAATTTTTGTTATATGTTTTTTATTATTTGAGTTATGACTTCAATATCTAAAAAATGTAAACTAGAAAAGATAGTCAATATGAAATAAAGTAAATTCGAAACTAAAACTATGTATTATGTATTTTCTAATGTCGTGTCCTTAAAGTTAGTATCAGATGTCAGTTTAGAAATGGTTAATGTTTAGGATAATGTTAATAGCACGTACTTTAATTTTTTTACATTCTTTTCATGTAAAAAAGTTATATAAGTTCAATATTACCATTTTTCTTGGTCTAAATGACATCTATTTAGAATAATTTTTCATATAGGAAATAGGGATCAAGTATTGGGAAGACACTAAGGGAAAAATATTATTCCAAATAAATATCTTGATATGGATGGATTTGGAAAATAATAGTTTGTTGTAGTGATGGATAAGTTAACCCAAGCTATAAATGGTGGTGGTATACATGCCATAGGGGAACCAGATCTTCCAAGAAGCAACATGTATATAGTGTAGAACTTCATGTGGAAATGACCACTCTCATAAAGTGGATCATCTGAACCTACGGTAGATGAGGTATGTATCATTTCTATGGAGAATATATTATGTGTTGTGATATGTTTGAAACTTGTAAAGGTGACACTTTATGTTTATCATTTTAAAGGTGAATTTATTCGATAATGGTGTTTATTTACTTATTTTACAGACAAATATGATATTTATACCTTGTAATTGGAAATAATTATTAATATTTTCTTTGAAAAATATTTCACAACGGTTTTTTGACTCTAGATGGAAACAAATTTCCTGGAAATGAGGTAAAAAGATGAATATTCATGGTTAAAATATGTTTCTTATTTTATAAGAATATCTAAGTATATAACATACTTTTTTAGAAAATTGTTGTAATATTAATATATTTTTTCATTATTGAAACAAAGCCTATGATGAGATTTGGTTTAATGAGAATTTAAAATATTTTAGAATGTTGTTTTTCTTTAAAGAAATTAATGATTTTCTAACACATATGTCACTAATGATTATGCAAGTAAGAATCATTCAGGACGATAAGTGATGAGGAAACATACAATAAATAAATATAGTGGTAAGAAAATAATTGTCCCATATTTTGGTATGTATGGTAAAATGAACCCTGGAGAATTCCTTATGAAAGCATGGAAGTGTTACAAATAGGTTAGGTTTTACTATATTCATGTTATAGAATGTAAAATAATCTTAATGAATCAATGAATGGGATAACCGATAGAAATCCAATGGTGAGATGTTTTATTAGCAATGTATTAGGTCATTATTCTAACATGCGCTCTAATTTTGTAACTCAAGATGAAAATCATTAATATTGGGAGAAAAAGAGTGTTAAAATCATTTTATACCATTATTTTTTTATGTTGGGCCATCAAATGAAGTGGTGATAGCTATGATACCTTTGTATTCAAATTATTCCAAAACCTTTTTGACTCTAAATATTTAATTTCCATTATTTCTGATAAATTTTCAAGTAAATTTAGAATATCCCTTAATGAATGTAATATATAAATTTTAAAGAAAAAATTGAGTGGAAGTATTAAAGCAACCATGATTTATGAGAATATTACTATTGTTATTAGTGGGATGGTCTTTCGTATAAATCTTGATGAACTTTACATAGTTGAGTTTAATATAATTTTTTCATGGATTGTCATTCAGTTTAGCATGATAAGATAGATTATAGTGGAAATAATGTTTTATTCAATGATTTTATTCCTTTTGATAATATACCATGAATATGAGAAATTTATTATAGATGTTAGTAAGATCTACCTAGATCACATTATTAAAAATAATGAATGTGTCAAAATTAGTGATGTGACAAAAGTGAATGAATATATTGATATTTTTCTAAATGATTTTCCTTCTGTAATTCATGACCAAGATGTTGAGTTTAATATTAACTAAGTACTTGATGTTGAGACTATTTCAAAACTCCATTATCCAATAGCTCAAGTGTAACTTTTGGAATTGAAAAAGAAATTATATGGGTTTTTATATAATGGTTTCATCTAACCAAGTACTTCCCCATGGGATAATCATATTTTCTTTATTAAATATAAACGTGTTTCAATGACTCTTTTAATTTATTATAGAGAATATAATATCTTTAATTTTAAAACCAAGTATCTTTTAACTCATATGGATGATTTATTTGATCAACTCTAGAATGATCTGTATTTTTGAAGGTTGGTCTGAGGTCCAGATAACATTTGATCAAAGAGGAGGATGAAATTATAAATATTATATTCTAGAAAAGATATGGGAACTGTAAGTTTGAAGATATTCCATTTGGGTTGTCTTATAGTCATCTATATTTGTTGATCTTATGAATACATTTATTCATGAGTTCTTGGATACATTTGTGGTTATTCTTATTGATGAAATTTTTGGATGAGCATGAGATACAACAAAATATTGTTTTAAAAACATTAAAATCAGATAAAAATTCTGATAAATATAGAAAGTGTGAATTTTTATTTCAATTAATTTCATTCTATTGGCATATATTTACTAAAGATGGAATAACTATTGATCCCACTAAAACATTAGTTATTAAATAATATCCAATACCCAAAAAACCAAAATAATCATAGTTTTAATTGAATAATGGATTATTACCAATGGTTTTTTTGAGAATTCTTGTCAGTTTTCTAGCTCACTAACTATGTTAACTTGAAAATAATTTAAATTCATCTAAAAAAAATAATATGATTATTATTTTTATGAACTGATGATAAGATTTTTAAATACATCAGTTTTGACCCTAACATATATAAATTTAGAATTCATCATATAAATGATTCTTCGTTGAATGGAGTTGGGTGTATACTAGTGCAGAATGGTCAAGTAATTTTTTATTCTTTATGTCAGTTAAAATATCTTAAGTTTAATTACCTAAAACAATATTTTGAATCAGTTGTTGTGGGTTTTCATTTAAAATATTTTAGGCATCATTTATAGGGAGTTATGTTTGAAATATATAATGACCTAAAAAGTGTACTGTATATATTCACTCAAAAATAATTGAACATGAGGAAGGGAATATGCATTCAACTAATTAAGGATTATAACTACGCGACACTATACCATACTAGAAAAGAAAACAAAGTGTCTGATAATTTTAGATGAAAAGATAATTATACGTTGATAGTATTATAATTGGAATGACCCTATTTTGTTAATGATTTGATAAATTTTTGTCTATAAGATGTTCATGTAGGGATATACTCAGTTTTGTTTCAAATTTTAGAAAATTCGACATTATTTGAAAGAATTAAACGACATCATAAAGAGGATAAATATTTATAGGAAAAGGTAAACTCTTTTTAGAAAGTAGGTTTATTGATTTTAATATTTATAAATATGGTCCTTTATAATTTAGAAGAAGACTATGTGTTCCTTATGATTCCTAGTTGGGGAAAGAGTTTTTGAGTGAATCTCAAAGTTCTTTATTGTCCATTAATTCGGGTACTACTAAGATGTACAAAAATTATTGTGGGTTTTACTAGTGGAATTGAATGAAAAGAGATATTTCTAAATTTTCCATAATGTGCATGACTTTTCAGTAGGTTACATCAGAATGGTAATTAAAAAAGGTTATGCTTCAAACTTTTTGGGGGATGAAGTACAAATTTGAAAATATATGCATGGATTTTGTGGTTCGATTTCTAAGGACATCGTGTGGTAACTATGTCATTTGGGTTATAATTGATCGATTAAATAAATCTACACATTTCTTTCCTATTTGGGATAAAATTAATTCTGATCAGCATTCTTGATTGAATCTAAAGGAGAGAGTCAGTTTACATATAGAGTCTCCCTCAATTATATCATACCATGATCTCAGGTTCATATCTATGTTTTGGAAAGTAATTAAGATGTAATTGGGTAATAAATTAAATTTCAGTACATCTTTTCATCCTCCATATGATGGAAAATATTATTTTAATATTCATTAAATTTATCATATGATTCGTTCTTGATCTATTGACTAACATTGATGTTGGAGTAAACAAATTTCTTTTGTTGAGTTTTCAAATATTAATAGTTTTCATTAAAGTATACAGATGGAACCATTTGAAGAATTATATGGAAAGATGTATGAGATTCCATATTTTTCGAATGAAGTACAAGAAATTATGTTAAGGGGACATAATTTGATAGTGTAAATGGAAAAAAAGGTACAGATGACTCAGTAACTAATGAGGACTACTCAAAATATGAAAACATGTTGTACAGATTACCGAAGAAAATTTCTTTATTTTGAGGTTAGTGATCACGTATTTAACAATGTTTATCCATAGTAAAGTGTTTTTTGTTTTGAAAAAATGGGAATTTAACACCATGTTTCATTGAAAGATATGAAATATTATAGAAATTTGGAACTGTTTTATATAGAGTGGCATTACCCTTGTGTTTATCCCCATTATACAATGGTTTTTATGTCTTGATGTTAATAAAATATGTGCCTGATTCATCTCATGCTTTGATTCCTGATGTTGTTAAGTTGGAGAATAATATTTCTTATAAGGAATTATCAAGTTCCTATTATTTATTGTAAAGAACATGTGTTGTACAATAAGGTTATTCACCAGGTTTTGTATTTAAGGAAAAACCATATAGTGTAAAAGGTAACATGGTAATGTAAAATTACTATGAGAGAAAGATATCTCCACTTTTTTAATAGGTGAATAAAAATGTGTCGATGAATTTTTAAAAATGGGGTAATTATTTAACAACCTGGTTAATGATATAATTAATCTAATTCATCTTTTTAATTTTAATAAGATTGTTATATTCATTATAAAAATATTAAGTATTTTTTAAATCAAAAAACGATATAATTAATCATTTTTAATAAATGATTCCTTTAAAAGATTAATTAAAAAAATATCGTATTAAAATATTATAATTTTAATATAATTTTTACATAAAAATTTCAAAATTTAATTGGGTTGATATTTTTTAGATTTTTTCAAAAAATAGTGGTTTTTCAATGAATAGTTAAAATTACATGTTTTTCAAAAAATATTTGGTTTTTAATAAATTAAGTAATTTAGAAGAATAAATACTTTTTAAATATTATTTAAGGTAAAATAATTATTATTTCATTATATATAATCAAATTATTTACTTTTTAATCAATATTATATTATATTTTAGAATAATTTTGTTTTCGGGATTATAAAAGTGTTTTTCTAAAAAATGTTTTAAAATACATAATGTCTCTCCTTTTTTATTAATTTAAATAATCAATAACAGGGAATGTATAAAATATAAATTTTAAAGTATATATCATTAAAAATTAATTTATTGTCATACAATTATTTTTAATAGTCATATATTTAATATAGAATCGTCTTTTTCTTAAATATACTCTTCTTAAAAAGATGTTTTTCTTAACACATCTACATGATTAATATTAAATTAAAACTTTACAATATATTGAATTGAATTTAGAAAAATGGATTCCATATTTTGAGTCATATTAATTTATAATTCCTAATAATTCAAAATTAATTTTCGACCATAATCATTAATAAATTCATTTTAAATTAATCGCAATGATTAAGGTAAAAACTAGTTTATTAAGGGATTAATATTTAATCTTAATGAAACAATGACCTAGAAACATATAAAATACATATTGTATGACCTTATTTCCAACTTATCCATTATATTCTCAATAAGGGACTGTTATTCGGGACTACTGACCTGAAACAAATGGGTGGGATTCATTGTTTCAAAGAATTACATGTGTACCACTCACCCCACTTATAAAAGGCCACCCCCACTCCTCTATTTACACCATAAAACCACTTTATATTGGGATATTCTTGACCATATAAATTCCTAAATTATCCCTCATTATCATATAATGCTTATTTTGGTAATAAATACAAACTAGCATGGATTTTTTTGTAAACCTAAGTGGGATTCCTGAAGAGAAGACAACGTTCATAAGTGAGTGTTTTTTTATTTATTCCTTCAAAAATTTAAATTATTATTAAACCATGATAATATAATAATATAAATATCTTACATATAATTATATTTTATTATCATAATTTAATAACCTACTTAATTTCCTTCTTCAATAACATGGGTTATGAAATCATTGCTCATGTGTACGGTAGACTACCGCCTCACAAACTGATATTGTATGTTTTTATATTAAAACATATCATTGTTGGGTATGATAGTGGATATAAATTTTATATAATATATTTATAGAATAATTGTATCTCAAGATTAATTATATCAGACATGATTTTTTACATTTTATTTCATAATGGATATGATAACATCGCTCATGTATATGGAGGAATACTGCCTTGTGATGCTATGTGATTCTTTTTTCACTAATGCGTACAATGGAAAGTAATAAGGGTAAATACAATTACTAAATTTGATATATTTAAATTATTATAATATTAATTAAATATTTATCATTATTTAAATATAATATATCATTATATTTCTTATCTTTTCAGTTTATAAGAAAATGATAGCGTCGCTTGCAGACGTGTGGATTACCGCCTACTCGAATCGATGTGATTATTTTTTTCATCACCACATAACAAGAATAATATATATAAGTATATATAAATAAAAAATATGATAATTATTATATTTTTATCATTTATTAAAGATAAATTTTACTTACCATCTTTCTCTAATGATAATTAAAGTTTTCAAATGTTACTCATGTGCACGTACAACCTATTATCTTCATGATCAAAACATTATTTCATTTTTCATAAGAATATTCCATCATTGTTTTTTAATGTAAAATTTACATTTAAATATGATAATAATTTCATGATTATTATTCTAGATATTTTGAAATTCTAACCTCTCAAAAGCCAAATATGGTCAAAACAACTAATGCAAACCTAATTGATTATGTTATCATATGTAACATGGTAATATATGAAATAAAAGTTATAATAAACTTCAAAAAAGTTATCAATCACTAAAATAATGAAGATAAGTTTACTATTGTGGAATATAAAGGCACATGTGAGAATATGGACTCATGTTAATGGAATTTAACTTTATTTTATTTCATTGAGTAATATTTTCATGTTATGAACTTATTTTCTTTTAAGAGGTGTATATATAGACCATTAGACATATTATATCATGAATTTATCTATTATCATGGTATTTAATGTTTATTAATGTTATTATTTAAATGGTATTATTACTAAAATATTTCTAAATTGATAAGGGACATTTCTTCTAAATAAATCATCTTTTAATTTTTTTTTCAAACTCCATTTCTCTTCAAAGTTCATGGTTTTATTAAAATTATTTTGAAAATGTTTTTTATATGGGAAGAAAATTTTTATAAAGTATATTTTATTTCAATTTTAATTTATTTTAATATATTTTCAAAAGGAATCTTTTTATGTGGTTTATAAGGAATGTTTTGTCAAATAAAAAATTGAAAGTTATATTCTTAACATAAATTATGATAATGACTTTTTCTACCACTATGGATGTGATATTATTTCTCATATAATTTTTATTTTTTCAGGTTTTTTCAATTTAAATCCTTTATTACCTTAATTTTTTGGTATTTTTGTAATAAAAATGTTTTTTCAGATGAAAATTATAATACGATATCTAAAAGTGATTTTCATATGATTTTAAAAGTGTTTTTCAAATGACAAAACTTTATATTCATGGTGTTGTTATTTGATATTATAAATAAAGGGTACACCCAGATAGTTACAGGTGAGACCTTTATAGTATAAATGATTAGTGTTCCAAGATTTCACTCCAATTTATTGGGTAATATAGAGACCCAAACCTTTTATATATATCATTACATGATTTTAAGAATAATTATACATCAGAGTACAAGGCAAGGATCTTTATATCGAGTGTATTGGAAGATAAGGTACATAAAACATAAAACTTGGGGTTAAAAAAATTTCTTTATTTAATCTCCATAATGTGCCCCTAACTTCCTTTGAGTCTTTACATCTGCATAGGTTATCCTGGGGAACACATGAACAAAGGGATGAGCTAAAAAGTCTGGTAAGGGAATGAACATAAAGATACATCTTAAGCACATGATCTAAGAGGCATTACATAATGATTACAAATTATGGAAAATATGAAATAATATCATATAATCATGGGATCATATAAACATGGAATCATATGAATGTGTCATAATCATAAGATATTTCATTATTATGGGTCAAGGCTAACCACTAATCCCATTTCTCATTTTAGTACGAGTCATGGCTAACTGCCAATCCCATTTCACATCACATCTATTGAGACTTAACATTACCCAATGCATTAAAGTGATATATGGGTGAACACATCTCAATAGTTTAATGAATATTATTTCCACATAAATAATCTTTCCACACCAATAATCATACATAATCAACCATACATAAACATAAGGGTACCCATGGAAAGAATCGGGTACCACAACCATGAAATAAATCATAACCAATGGGAATATCATGAATGTGTCGAGGAAATTAAGGAATTATACATGGAAATTCAATAGGCCTATATCATGGTACAATATTTCAAAATGGTGTGACAACTTTTAATAAATGTATTTGGGAAATTTTATGATTAAAACATTTTTTTCGGTTGTAAGGTAAATAATATTGTGCTTTTAAAATTGAAAAGGGAAAAATATTTTTTATAAAACAAGAAGTTAACCAAGAGGTTATTAATAATAAAAATTTTAATTTCATAAAAAAAATTGTGTCTTAAAATAGAAGATAGAGTGCACTTGGAATTGGGTAAAAATTTAGGACCTTCCCTTAAAATATGATAGCTTATCAGGGGTATCGAGATGGGAGTCACTAAAGAAACATGTATATCTCCAAAAGAGAATGAGGGATGGACAATGGAACATGATTTTGGAGAATATAAACAGTATTAATAAGTTGTACATAAAAATATAAGACAACTTCAATTGGGTAAAATGAAAGATATAAAAACCTGAAGGAGTATAGGAGGGTCAAGAAGTACTCATTATGGATTATTGGCATGGTATCAAGTGTTCCAAAAAGGGATTTTTTGATAGATAATGGGTTTTATAATAAATTATAAATCATCAATGATGTATGGGGAATATTTTAAATAATACCCCATCATTAGGTATGACAAATAAAATGTAATAACATAGATGACAATCTTGAAATTGAAGTGAAATTGAGAGGATCCCTTACGTTAAATTTATTGGTGTTCTACACCTGTTATTAAAGGCCTGAATAAAATAATTAGGTTAATTAATTAATTATTCCATAACCCCTTATATATTTAATTGGTTTAGTATAATCATTTTATGTTCATTCATAACTGTTTTTATTGTTTATGATATTCAATTTCATTGTTCGGGCTTGTTTGTTTACTTGATTTTAATGATTGGTTCACATATATTTAGGATTGGATAAACATGTAAGATGAAATTGGTTTTCCAGAATTAAAGTTATATTATATTAGTGAGAATATAAGAGATTAAATGGTTTTAAATTTAATTTTGTTGCTTATATTGATTTTTAAAAATTATATAAAACCAAAATGACAACCGTTTTTTAATGGGTGGGTTTGATTACAAAGAACATGTTTCAATTTATAACTTCATAAAATTTTTACAAAAATATTACACTACAATAATATGATATATTACATATATATAATCTGGTTCAATCATAAAAAAATGGTTTCATGACTATATTTAAAGATGATAATAGAAATTGATAAATTGTTGTCCTTGAATGTGAAAAATTAGAACATCTCAAACGATGCTTTCATTCCTCTCAAATAAAAGGTGGAAAATGATATAAGATAATTATATATCCCATTAGAATAAAAAAATTCTAGTACATGTATGTTACTGGAGTTATCATACTATTTGGGTAAATAGTTTTGAGGAAAGGATCAAAAAGAAAATACATAAAAGAAAAGAAGGAATTGGAAAGAGTAATTTACCTCAATAAACGTCCTCCTTTGAGAACCTCTTAAGGGGAGAGGTTTTGTTATTTTGAAGAGGCTAGTGGCTTTTGGATGTGGGGGTGGGTTATGGGGATATATTTGGGTAGAATATTAAAATGGTACAAAGCTTGAGGGGAGTGATGAGAAGAGGTAAGAATGGGTGGTATTTATAATGGTGGGGAGGAGGGTTTTCATAATTTTTTCATCATTAGTTTATTAATTCTTCACTAGAGAAGGAATATTAAGTATTCCCTGACCAAGAATTGTTATAAATGAAAGTCAATAAAAACCAATTGGGCTTATATCAATAGAACATCATTGTAACACCCCGACCCCAGTTACCCATATTCGGTGCATTATTACATAACATTGGCATGATCACAAAGAAAATCATGTCCTGAAAGACCAACCAATTTAATATTATTGGAGACAAGATTCTTACATAAGTTCAAGTTTACAAATTTAAAACAAAATCAACACTAATTTATCCCATTAGAAACATCCAAGCCTAATAGATTATGCTTTCAATTCACTCATAACTAACTTCTTCATATCATTGGAAAATAAAACATAATAAAGGGGTGAGCTCAAAGGCTCAGTAAGGGTAAGAAATACAGTGGAAGATAACATAAATATTTGGCACGGTGAATAATTGAAAAAACATGCCTTTAAAAATAATATACATGAAATATTTTATGGCAGGAATCTGAGCTCAGTAAATAATGCCATAATAAAACATAGTCATGGGTATTCTACTTGTCAAATAATCACCTGAACCATCAATATTATTTTCATAATGAGGGAATTTATAATGACAGAAATTCTGAATTATTTTGTCAAGGCCCATCCAAGATGTATAAAAATGATTATCGCCTCGGCCAAAACCATATATTAAATTTGGAAAGGCCTCGACCAATTCCACGTCCAGTTGACTCATGAGACCTACCGATGAATCGAGGAGCTATAGTGGGCTCCACTCATCACTTACTAAGTCCAATACATTCCCCATATGAAATGGTTGAAACATAATGCAAACATTCATATTAAAACTAGCATGCGAAATGTCAATAATTTAACTATAAACAATGAATGGTATAAAAATAAAACATCCACAGTCAAACATACCACAAAACCTTCAATAAAATATGGAATATTTGTATCATAATAAATATACTTCTAACACATTTAAAATCCATCAAAGGATGTTGACATGGATGAAAATGATCAGTAAAATGATTGGAGAGAAATATTCCTTTTTCATGAAATCATTTAAAATTGCCACAATTAATAATGAAATACATTTAAAGATATCTTTGAATAAAATTGTCCCATACCACTTTGAAACAATTGAATGGAATTAACATTTTTGAAACATTCTTGTCCATATAAAAAAATCCTTAAAACCATTTTGAAAACGTGGACATTAATGATAATGATTTAGAAGAATAAATATTTAAAACATTTAAAATTATGTTTTAGTAAAAAGACCCTTATAAATAATCCCTTTTAAAACTATTTTATGAAACATGGACATGGATAATAAATATGTAAAAGTAGATACTTATGTAAAAACAACCTTGGTTAATAATGAGATTGTGAAATTAACCCTTACCATGTTCTTTTCCTTGGTCGGGGTTAGGTTAACCTTCTATATAATGGTGAAATAAATGTTATTAAATTATACAAGAAGCATATACATTAATATTATATCATATATGATCTTGTAATATTGCTCTGATAATGATATTTTAGTAGTATCATCGTTCTGGGTGTTAACTGATTCTTTTTCCTTTTTATGTTTTAATATATATGTCATGTTTGGTATGGATAGGATGTATTTGAATCATATCCAGAATCATATTATGTTCTTAATCATTATTTTTAATAACCAAATGAAAACTATTCATGAAACGTTACGATGGGGAATGAATCTTATAGAGTTCGTGGAGACGAGAATCCGTACATACGCATAAGGGACAATACCATTATTTTTATTTAAAAACATAAGTAAATATATGGTATATCATATATCAATAATCATTAACATGTTATATTTATTATTTAAATCAATTATACATCATTTTTATACCAATCCAAATAATACTGTATTTGAATAACTACTACACCATGATGTGGAGATCGTAAGCCGTACGTACGCACGTATAGTGACATGTCTTTCATAGGATGGATATAATATGAATTTGGTTGTACCATATTTATAAGAACATCACAGTATATAGAAGATAAGAGAGTTATTATTTTTTTAGAATGGAAACAACAAAGAATGATGATGTGGAAGAAGAAAAGAACTAACAAGAGGGTGGTGAAATTATTACCTCTTATTCTGTATCTTCCTTTTGATTTGATCAACATGGCTACATAAATTAGCTTTTTGACTAAAGTAAGACCTCTATAATTAAGTGATGGATGTTGGGAGGATATTTGGGCTATTGTTGTATGAGCCAGGGGCTTTAGAATTCTGATAACTGGGTAGGAAGTGAGGGCTTTTTATAAGGTAGAGGAGGGTCTCTTTATGATAGTTTTAAACAATTATATTATTATAACCTCATCTTCGGTTTCAAAAGGTCAACTATAAATTAATATAAAATTTAATATGTATCATGGTCTAAATAAAATAATTCCATAATAATTGGACATGTTTTGGATATTTTTTTAATATTTATAATCTTATTTTTTTAAATCATTTATTAATGAGGTAAATATTGCTTCATTATTGTGTCATAAATAATTTATTTTATTAAATGTCCAAAAAATATGAAAAATAACCATGATGTAGTAAATCGTTTTATATTTCTTAATAATATTTATATATGAATGGATAACTTATATAACCCCTTATAAAAATTTATTTACTAAAAAAATATTTGTTTGTGACAATTTTGTCTTTACTTAAATCAATTAATATAAAGTGTCATTATTACTGCCATGTGGCTCCATGGGTCCACGAAATGGACCCAATGATGCCAATGGTCCTATATGTATCATACAATTGGAATAGGGAATGTGTTATGGTAATTTAATATTATTATAATATTTTATTTTACCCTTATTTATTATTTTTACCCATTAATCATGGTAAATAAAATATTTACTGAAGTAAATATTTAAAATGTCTAAAAATAAAAGTTACCTATTAACAAAATTTGCAGAAACTCATTAAAAATATGGAATCCATTTTTTTATATTCAAAACAAAGAAGTGGTAGAAATTAATTTAAAATTAATTACCGCTGTCAAAACAAGTGTTTTTAAAAAATAATAACTATAAAAAGATTGAAACTTGTTTCTGTAGAGTTTAAATGTGAAATTACATACAATGAAAAACATTAGATTAAATGGTAAAAATATAATCTAATTATACATTAAAACAACTTAAAATTATAATTTAACAGTATAAATTATTTTGATTAAAAAATTTGTTTTTAATTAAAATTTAGTATTTTTCACTATTCATCAAACATATGAGATTATCAGAAAAGTTCCAAAAATTCACCCTAAGCTAATTTATATTGTCAGAATCAAAAAATGAAGTCCATTTTGAAAGATAAAATTTATAAAATTTCAAAATTTTGGTGTTACTATTCATAACGGCTACTTTTATTGGTCGCGGTGTGTTAGAATTTCAAAGTTGTGTATAATGCAAGCTATTGCATTATTCAAAGGGAATCATACCGTGAAAGATTGGGGTGTTAAATTCTCCCCTCCTTCAATAAATTGTGTCCTTGTAATTTCAAATTGTTTTTTGAAAATAAAATGTTAAAAATAGAAAATACCATTGTGGGAAACCCACATTAGAAATAGGGTTAATAAAATTTAGACATAATAATACGAAATAGAAATGAAAAGGCCACCACAAAATTATGATCTCCAATAAGAGAACATTGGGAAAATTTACAAACATATAATTGGAGGAAAAAACATAAATATTCATAGAGATTGATTGAGGTTGTCAATCACAAACAAGTGTACACTTGAGGGCCTCAAAGTCATCGATCTATGAATAATTAAAATATCATCAGTTCAAAAAAACATACGGTATTTGAATAACACACTTTTAGTTTTAATATCCATTACCTAAATTTCATGAATTTATTTCATCATAGAATAAAAGAAATATATACATATATATACATGACAAGTAGAGTTTCATCCTTCAACTAATTTCTACCACAAACTCATCATTCACTCCAAAAGATAATAGAAATCAAAAATATTATATTTATCATAATCTTATAAGGTAAAAAATATAAAAACATACCATATAAATGAAGAAAAATATTGTATAATAACCTGGCACTTTTTGTAGGCTAGTGGTAGGTAATAAAGGCTTGTCACACTATAGTTGTGGTTTCGATTCCTACAGCATTGTCCGACGCGACGGGTCATCGTCCGACCTGCAGGTTGTACTTTTCCTAAAACTATAGTATTATAATATATTACATAAATAATCATAAGAAATGTTTTAACCTAAAAGAATACTATCAAAAGTTCAACTTAATCAATTCCAACCTTTATACTTATCCAAAATACTTTTGTCCAGACTCTCTCTAAAATGTATCTAAATTCCAAAATCAATGGTATAATCATGTTCTATAAACAAAGTAAGGATTAACTTATTATCACATACTGAAAATATGATTCCCTTCAACATATTAAAACCATAATGAAATCAAAAATTACTGTAGTATAATCCATATATATATCACATTATTCTTATAACCAGAATATAATTGTTGAGTCCAAAAACCCAAATACATTAATTATTCCACCTCAACTGTAGTAATAACATAATCTTGGCCTTGCTCCCTTGACTTTTTATGAGGTAGGTTTCTTTGTATCTTAGGACATTCATTTATATAATTACCCATTTCTCTACAATTGTAGCATTCAACATTGACAACAACTATATTTCCCTTGTAATCACGAGCTTAGTGGCCTTTTTCACCACACTTGTAACATACTCTCATTCCTTTTAGGAAAGTACCAGGGTGTTTCTTCCAACAATTATCACATAATGTAACATCCTTCTTTCCCTTTTTCCTTTTATTTGTCTCTTTCTCCAACATTCTCTTCTTCTGTTGTATTAGTTTATTTTTATAAGATTTAGAGAATTCATTTTCTGTCTTGATAGCACATGAGACAATATCTTCATACGATGAGAAGAATTGTGAGACTAATGATCAACAGATAAATCTTACTCCTTGTGTTATATATATAATATTTTTCATTTCTCTCTAACCTTATAAAGTTAGCTTCATACTTCGCGACAATCTGATCTTCCTTTTGTCTCCGGCTCAGAAATTGGCTTTCCATATCCACTCGATGGTCACGAGGAAAATATTTTTCTAAAAAAACATTTGTAAACTCCATTTATTCCATATTTGATACATCTTTATCCTCATTTATTTTTTGAATCAATGATCACCATTGATCAGCATCTCCTGTGAGGTGATAGACTTCCATGACAACTTTTTCCATTTCGCTACTCCCCAAAGCATGAAATATTTTCTCTAAGTATTTTATCCATTGCTCAGCTACTAATGGATTTGTAATTCTGTGGAATTTTGGTGGTTGTTGCATCATGAAGTGATCTAACATTGATCCTTTTCACTGTGGATCAGGGTGCTCTATATGGGTATGCTTATTATTCATAACCTGAGTGAGTTGTCTCAATATAGTGATAAGCTTGTGAGCTCTAGTTGCATCACTAGCTCCGCTGTAATTATTTTGAGTAGGAGGGAAATCCCTACATGGATTACGTGCATTGATACGATTTCCATTCCTTCCACTAGGCGCCATTTCTAAACAATGGAATACACTAGCTTAGTTTATGAATCAAAATTCATAATTCAAAATTGTAAAATACCTAATTTAAATTAAAAATATTATGCATATAATCTATAATTATAAAAAAAATTAATTGAGGAAATATTTATTTCTAAAGACTTCATAATGTATTTTAATGAAATTGAGAATTATCACAAGCATATCCCCAAGGAGTTTCGTAACCAAGAGTGCAGCAAGGCTCGAAGTCATGCACCAGTTCCCATTCGAGTCCAGCTCAAAGTGGTGTTTTCAGGTTTTACCCCTAGTTACATCTATGCTAAGGCCGCCTCTACCAGCTAATATCTAGAAAAGGATGTATTTCACTGAAAACTCAAAAAATCTATACATTACCAAAATTCTAGGATGTTCTTCTATACTAATTCTAAAATTCTATCTTAATGTAATTTGCTCTAATCAGAGTTTTTCTAAATCTAGTTTCTAAGTTTTATACTAAACTTCTTTTCATAGCATCTAAAACGCCCCAACCCCAGTTACCCAGATTTTGTGAATTATTGCATAACATTTTTATGATCACAAGGAAATCGTGTCCCGAAAGACCGATCAGTTTAGTATTATTCGAAATAAGATTCATACATAAGTTCAACTTTATAACTTGAAAATAAAATCAGCACTAATTTATTCTATTAGAAACATTCAAGACTCATAGATTATGCTTTAAAGTCACTCATAAATAACTTCTTTATATCCTAGGAAAATGAAACATAATAAAGGGGTGAGATCAAACGCTCATTAAGGGTAAGCAATACAGCAGAAGATAACATAAATATAAGGCATGGTGAATAATTGAAAACACATGCCTTTACAACTAATAAACATGAACACATTTATGGTAGGAATATGAGAATAGTAAATAATTCCATAAATAAACATAGTCATTGGTATTCTACTAGTCAAATAACTACATGAACCATCAATATTATTTTCATAATAATGGAATATATAATGCAGACATTCTGAAACATTTTGTCAAAGCCTTAGCCAAGACGTCCAAAAATGATTAAGGCCTCGTCCAAAACCATATATTAAATTTGGAATGTCCTCGGCCAATTCCACATCTTGTTGTCTCATGAGACCTACCGATGCATCGAGGATCTATAGAAGGCTCCACATGTCACATACTTAGTCCAATACATTCCTTATATGAAAAGTTTGAAACAGAATGCAAACATTCGTATTAAAACTAGTATATGAAATGTCAATACTTTAACCACAAACCATGAATGGTAAAAAAATAACACATCCACAGTCAAACAAATCACAAAACCTTCAATACAATATGGAAGATTTCTATCATAATAAATCAACTTCAAGCATGTTTAAAATCCATCAGAGGATACTGAAATTGATGAAAATGTTAAGTAAAATGCTTTGAGATAAATATCCCATTTTTATCAAGTCATTTAAAATTTCAACATTTTATAAAGGAACACATTTAAATATATTTTTAAATCAAAGTTTCCCATACCATTTTGAAACTTTTCAAAGGAAGTAACATTTTTAAAACATTGATGTCTATATAAATAAATCCTTAAAACCCATTTTGAAAACATGGACATTAATGGGAATGATTTAGAATAATAAATATTTAAAACATTTAAAATGATGTTTTAGTAAAAGTCACTTAAAAATAATCCCTTTGAAAAATCTATTATGAAACATGGGCATGGATAAGTAATATTTCCTAGTAGATACTTACGTAAAAAGAACCTCGGCTAATAATGAGATTGTGAAATTAACCCTTATCTTGTTATTTTCCTTGGTCGAGGGTAGGTTAACCTATTATATAATGATGAAATCATTGTTATTAAATTATTAAATAACTGTATACATTAATATGATATCATATATGATCTGTTAATATTGCTTTGATAATGATATTTCAGTAGTATCGTCATTTTGGTTGTTAACTGATTTGTTTTACTTTATATGTTTTGATACATAATCTGTGTTTGT
Organism: Viscum album; assembly: GCA_963277665.1. NCBI lineage: Eukaryota > Viridiplantae > Streptophyta > Magnoliopsida > Santalales > Viscaceae > Viscum > Viscum album. The sequence goes on along the minus strand of OY728128.1, from coordinate 1,008,355,138 downwards.
TATGGATAGGATGTATTTGAATCATATGCAGAATGATATTATTTTCTTAATCATTATTTTTAATAACAAAAAAAACTATTATTGAATGGTTACGATGGGGAATAAATCTTATCACATTCGTGGAGACGTTAATCTATACGTACGCACGAGCGACAATATCATTATTTTGATTTAAAAACATATGTAAATATATGGTATATAATATATACAGAATCATTTACATGATTTATTTATTATTTACATCAATTATACATCATTATTATACCCATCCAAATAATAGTGCATTTGAATGACAATTACAATGTGGCTTGGAGACGGTATGTCGTACATACGCACGTATGGTGACATGTCATTCATATGATGGATAGAATAATGAATATGGTTGTACCATATCTATATTAAAATAACAGTATATAGAAGATACTGGAGTTATTATTTTATAATGGAAACAACATAGAAAGGAGAATTGGAAGAAGAAAAGAACGTAAAAGAGGGTGGTGAAATTATTACCTCGTCTTCATGATCTTCCTTTTGATTTGATTAGAAGGGCTCCTTATGTTGGATTTAGGACTAAAATAAGTACTCTATAATGAATTTAGGGATGTTGGGAGGATATTCGGTAAGGATTTTTTGGATCCAAAGTCTTGAGACGTGTGAGAAATGGGTAGGAAGTGAGGGCATTTTTAAGGGAGAGGAGGGGCTCTTTAAGAAATTTTAAAACAATTATGTTATTATAACCTCATCTTCTGTTTCCAAAGGTCAAATATTCATTAATATCAAAGTTAAGATAAATCATGGTCGAAATAAAATAATCTAATAAGAATTGAACTAGTTTTGGATATTGTTTTAATATTTATAATTTTATTTATTTTAATAATTTATTAATGAGGAAAATATTTCATCATTATTGCGTCATAAATAATTTAATTTATTTGATGTCCAATAAATATAAAAAAATACCATGATGTAGGAAATATTTTTTATTTCCAAATAATATTTATATTTGAAAATATAACTTATATAACCTCATGTAAAAATTGATTTACTAAAAAAATATTTCTTTATTCTATTTTGGTCTTTACTTAAATTAATTAATATAAAGTGTCATTATTACTCCCATGTGGCTCTATGGAGTCCTATATTGGACCCAAATATTCCGATGGTCATCTATGAATCATCCAATAGGAATTGGGCACATGTTAGGGTAATTTAATATTATTATAATATTATATTTTACACTAATTTATTACTTTTACCATTTACTTATGGTAAATAAAATATTTACTGAAGTAAATATTTAAAATGTCTAAAAATAAAAGTTATATATTAAAAAAATTTGAACTTATTTATTCTAAATATGTAATCCATTTTTCTATATAGAAAACACAAATATGGCTGAATTTAATTTAAAATTATTTCCTGCCGTCAAAATAAAAAAGCGTGTTTTTAAGAAATAATAACTATAAAAAGATTGACACTTGTTTATGTACAGCTTAAATGTGAAATTTCATCTAATGACCAAAATTAGATTAAATGGTAAAAATATAATATAATTATACTTTAAAACAACTTAAAATTATAATTTAACAGTATAAATTATTTTAATTAAAAAAGATGTTTTTAATAAAACTTTAGTATTTTTCACTATTCATCAAACATATGAATGTTATCAAAAAAGTGACAAAAATTAACCCTATGCTAATCTAGATATTAAAAATCTAAAAATGAAGTCCATTTTGAAAGATAAAATTTATAAAATTTGAAAATGTGGGCATTACTATTCATAACAGCTACTTTGATTGGACGTAGTGTGTTAGAATCTCAAAGTTGCGTACAATGCATGCTATTGGATTATTCAAAGCGAAACGTTCCATGGATTCTTGGGGTGTTAAAAAAATTAATGACTCAATTAATTCATTATTTACCATTTATTGGTGAATTATCAGATTTTACAATTCAAAAAATTCAAGTATTTTCTAAATATGATTATTTTAATATTTTATTAAAATTATTATTTATTATTAAAACCCAGTATTAAAACATTCATTTACTTATACTAAAATGTAGGTACATCATAATTTAACTTGAATATTATTTTAATACTAACATAGTTCAGGTTACTATTCATTAGGGTATATCACTATTCATAAGGGTATGTTGCTATTTATAATAGTGGGTTACTATTCATGAAAAATTAAGTTTTTCTTATCCGACTCCAAATAAATTTCTTGTCACAACCGTGTATGTAAGATTTTTGAAATTCCCAATACAAAAGTAAAAAACCTATATTTAAAGGTCACTTAGCACTTAGCAGTTCATTATATTGTGTTTTCATTGGATTTTATGACATACTTATGGGAAATGAATTTCCATTGAAAAATAATGGGTCGTTTTGGGTAATGATTATATTCTCTGGAAAATTATATTAGATGTTGTTCGTACTATTATTATAATTAGTAAGGGTTCTATAAGGGTTCAATGATATAAATTACTTGGGAACCTACATAAATTTTTTATTATTGTTAATTAGTTTTCATAGAAATAATTTATTCATTGGTAAAATAAATGATATTTTTAATGGGATGATAATTCTTGTTATGGGTAAAATTATTCATGGTTTTTAGAAAAATTTTATGGATTTTCATGTCTTTTCACTATACTTCTGTTTTAATTTATTTTTATATCCCTTAATAATATTTATTCCCTCATCCCATGTTATTAAATGTTTTTCAATGTTTTGGAATAAAAATAATGAAGTTAAGATGAATGTCATGAATGGTTTTCATAGAAATAAATATTATTTGGTCTTAAAATGTTTTATATGGTAAAAAATATGGATAATGATCTTGTTTTTATACTTTACATTAATGTTTTTCAATGTATTATTTATGACCTAATTGTCTAAAATTATAAACTTGAAAATATCAAAAATGTGAAGGAAGGTAAATTATTTAGTAAAATTCAATATTATTTAATGTTTAAAGTCAATTGTTTATATCTAAATAATATACTACCCTTTATAGTAGAAACTCTTATGAATTTAATCCTTCTCTCTGTCACGACCCGCCCTCGGGGCCCGTGTCGTGACTACCCCAAACCCGCCTTCCATAGGCCAGGGGATGGCGACTAGCACCAAGGCGTAAATCCCGATAAACAGGGAAGGCATTGCCTTTTTAAAGTAACCAACCACCATAGAGTAAGCAAGTGGAAAGAGTAAACACTAAGTAAAAACTGTAACAAGCTGTGCTGAAAGTAAAAGGGGCCGGAAATACAAGCCCAACTGTAAAGTACAACTGAAGGGAAAAACAGCAACTGAAGAGAAAAGACGCAGCGTCGATCCGTCCTCTGGAAGTCCCACGTGAAGGGTGAGCACAGGTAGCCTCCACAGCTCCTTGGTCCAGCCGTCCGCTCCGAGTACGTCCCGCCCAGTGGACCACCTCCAGGTACCGCCCTGCTCCGCAAGCCTCCACCACGATCAGTGATGTCTATCGTCTGCAACCAACACAACGAAGTGCGGGCATAGCCCGTGCAGGGGTGAGTATAAGCTACTCAGTAGGGACCCCGAGACACCCGAAGGTCTCCCGAAATCCACAAAGGATAAACCAAAAAGGAAGGATACAATACTGATGTAACAACTGACACTACTTAGGTATATGCCCATACATGTACCTAAGTCATCAATTCCCGTTCGGCTCCAACATCCGAGCCCAAGCACAACCCAATCCACACAGGAAAGCAAACGTAAATCCACACAGGATAGCACAACTCAATCCACAAAGGAAAGTAAACGTAAATCCACATAGGATAGCACAACACAATCCGCATAGCAAATTAAAACAGGATTCAGCTCACACAGGTACTTCTTCGTATGACGTTAGAGATGATCAGATGTAGCCACTGATTCATCTAAGTCGTCGGACCCACAAAGGATCTGTAGGTACTAACCCTCGTAATGACCCATACAGGATCGATCATGAAGTTGAACCCAAAGCTATTAGGAAACTCCTTCTCCATCAAGTACAGTGGTTTTGCCGCTACAACCAAGCACTTCCCTCTTACCTTGGACTGCTGTAGTACTCCACCTATCGGGTACTGTGGGCCTACTGCTACAACCAAGCACTCCCCCGTGCCGCTACAACCAAGCGCACCTCTGTCATGGGTATGCCGCTACAACCAAGCGCTCCCATGTGCCGCTACAACCAAACGCACCTCTGTCATGGGTCGGCCGCTACAACCAAACGCTCCCCATGTGCGCTACAACCAAACGCACTTCTGTCGTGGGTCTGCCGCTACAACCAAGCACTCCCATATGCCGCTACAACCAAGCGCACCTCTGTTGTGGGTCTACCGCTACAACCAAGTGCTCCCTTGTTCCGCTACAACCAAGCGCACCTCTGTCGTGGGCCTGCGGCTACAACCAAGCGCTCCCCTATGCCACTACAACCAAGCGCACCACTGTTGTTCGATCAGCAGTCGTCAAGTCTCAACCAGCTCTAGGGTTTCCGCACACAGCATGCTCATTCCGGGAGGGTCCACTCCACGAGCTAAGAGGTTGATGCATAAACTGACATATAGCCCGGAGTTGATGTATCCCAAGATGTACCGTAGTGGTCACTGCCGAAAACACAGAAGATTCCCGTACTATTTTCATCATCGTCGCAGTCGAATCCACCGAGGGTCTATGTACAGTCGTCGTCGTCACAGCAGCAGTTGTAACCAGCACTAGGGTTCCCACACACAGCAAGATCGTTCGGGAGGGTCCGCTTCACGAGCCGAGAGGCTGATACATCAACTGATGCATAGTCCAGAGTTGATGTATCCAAAAGTTCAGTATCGCCAACAGGAACTCAACGTCGCGGACGGCGTGTCAATCGGACGCCCAGTCTGAGAGTTATTGGCTTTTTCGTCCCAGGGGCCCGGTTGGTTTCTAAGACAAAACCAACCCAACCGTACTCCACCTTCGTCCAAACCTCGGGTGGAGTAAGAAAAAAGATCCGTCTCACTTAGATGAATTCAAAAAAGTTGACGGCATGTCAATCAGACGTCCGAAGCTCAAGATATTAGTGTTTCCGCTCCGAGGGCCCGGTTGGTTTCGTGTACGAACCAACCCGGCCGAACCCAAAGTATTCCGAAACATTGAGTGCGATATACCGAAACGACTGTCTCGATCCAAGGATCATGTTTCCGCTAACGATGAGTCGTTTGGAGGCCCGTAGCTCATGTTACGGGAAAAAGACCGAAAACGGTCCGAAGACGGGGGGTCCGGGCCCGGACCGACCCGGCCCAACCCCCCCTGGGTCGGATCGAACCGGGTCGGACCCGGTTCGGCTCGGCGTGGCCCGACCCGGGCGTGACCCGGCTGGTCAGGCTGGCCCAGCTCGGCTCGGCTGAGCGGCCGAGAGTGGCAGCCGCGGGGCGCTGCCCCCACGGGATGGAAGTGTCGCGGCCCTCGAGGGGCCCCGCTGGAATTCAGCGGACGCGGCTTTTGCCGCGTCCCGTGCATGTGAGCCGGACCCGCACGGTCGTGGGTCCGCTAGCCGCCACCGCCGCGGCTTCAGTCGCGGCGGCCCTGTCCAACGGCGCGCCGGGGCGCCGCCGACTCCGGCCGCCGGCGCAGCCGCGCCGGCGACCCGCGCCGCCAGAGGCTTCTGTGGGTCACCGGAGTTGCTTCGGTGGTCCGTTTTCCTTCCCTTCTATGCTGATGCTCCTCCCGGATCTCGTTCTTCACTGCGGAAACATCAAATCGCCCTTGCATCACGTTTTGTCATCGCCCACCAAATCCGCACAACAATGAAGAACTGTTGAGGGTTGTCGGGCCGTGTTCGATTGGCCCACACCCTCCGCGTTAGGCGATAACAATCGGGAAGAAAAATCAACATATCAAATAACAATTTTAATAAATTAAAATTGTTCTTATGAAACCGGGTTCATTATTTTAAAATAAACGATCACGGGGATATAAATTATTTCACAACAACCCCTACCTCGTCAAGTCGTCGAATGCGCGTTCTTCGCGGAATTGACCGTCGCGGAAGGAGGGGATCGTCGCGTCGTCGCGGTATCCGGTGTTGCGTCGATGAACTCTGGGGACCAAGAAACAACAGATTTAATTAATAATAATTAAATCGATAATGTTGTTTTAATCCACAAGGTAAATTTTAAAAAAGAGTGCAACCCCCTACCTTGTCGCTGCCGATCGAAGGTTGTCGCGGGGTTGGATTGTCGCGGAAGAACGTCGCGGAAGAAGAATCGACGTCGTCGTGGAACTTGGCGTCGCATCGTCGATTTCCGAGGGCTCGGCGTTTTTCGCATTCTTCGCGTTCTTCGCGTTCTTCGCGAAGGAGGATGAAGAACTCTTGGTTTCTGTCAAATTCTCTCCACGAACATTTTTCTAGAAGTCGTGTGTTGGTCTTATTTTATTATTACGCCAACAGATTGAAAACAGGTTAAGAAATGATTAAATTAATTCATCGAATTAATTCAAGGAATAAAACCGCCCAATTAATTGGTGCGTTAAAAATTAAGAAAACGCGTCAGTTGACTTTCATAAAGACGGGTTTTCGCGGGTGCGTTACTTAGCGAAAAAGAAATGGTGGGGCTCGTGCGGGCCCCACCTCACAAATATCCTACCAAGAGGGTAGGATTTTTTTGGATAGAACCCTATCCACATCAACCCAGCTTAAACAGCATGAAGTGGTCTTTAAGCGGCATTAAGTGAAATAAAAATAAAATTGTCTCACAACTTTATTTTATTTCTTTACTAAAAACCCAAAAATTAAAAACCACAACCGAGCAAACGCAACTCCGGAATAGGCGTTTATAAGCAATTACTCGCACTACGATTCCATCGGTGCCCTCGGAATTCGATTCCGAGCACCGGTTCAAAAGTTAGAAAAACCCGCTCGTTCGTTCACTGAACGTACCCGAGCCAAACTTCGGAAAATGATTCCGGGCACACCGGGCCTCGGAATCAGGTGCCGTCAGAAGCTGCGTTCTTGTAAAATTTTAAAAATAATTAAGAAAAAAAATTTCCATTAAATTTACGGGTCTTTACATTACTCCCCACCACAGGGCTTTACGTCCCCGTAAAGCTTCACCACAAACTGAGGGATACAAAGTCGGTACTGAGCACACATCTGAGCCTCCCGCTCCCAAGTGCTCTCCTGGAGGTTCCCGAGCTACCATCTGAAGTGCACTAGAGGAATCGATCGTCCACGTAGGACCCGCTCCTGTCGATCCTCGATCTCCACTTGGACCTCCACAAAAGTCGCCCCATCATCAAGACCATCTCTCCATGGTCAAAGATTTTCATCGGGTCCTTCACGTATCTCCTCTGCTGAGATACGTGGAAGACATCGTGCACCCAGCGCAACTGTGGTGGCAGAGAAAGGCGATAAGACACCTTGCCAATCCTGCTGAGGACCTGGAATGGTCCGATGAAGCGTGGAGACAACTTGCCGCCTCGGCCAAATTTCCGAAAACCCCGTCGAGGTGAGACCCTCAAGAAGACATGGTCGCCATCCTCGAACTCTAGTGGCCTCCGCCTCCTGTTAGTAAAAGACTTATATCATCTTTGAGCTGTCCTCATCCGCCCCTAGATGACCTGGACCTTCTCTGTCATGGCCTGGACCATCTCCGGTCCCACAAGAGCTGCTAAGATTTCTTCTTTTCCGATAAGAGAAATCTTATCTCATCCCATGGATGAACCTCTTTCTTTTCCTAATACAGTCAATCTTGTAACGGATGATACTAACCCATACCAAGGATGACGTCGTAAGGCCTCGACGCTACTACCAATAGATCCAACCGTTACTCTCGCCTCCAAGGGTTGAGTCACACTGTCGGCATCAGTGTGTGGTAACTGGGTCTCCTCATGTAGGTATCTCTCAAGTGAGGGTCAAGTCAACAATCTAAACTGGAACCTCTTAGTAACAACACAAGAGAGGACAGGAAAGTAAATGCCACAAGAAAAGGTGTTTTTGATTACTGCATCTCAAGTACAAAGACACAAAGCATCTACAAACATTCATCAACAAAACTAGAAGCAACATGAACAAAAGTCTCCAGGTCTGGAGCTAGTCCCGCTCCTGTCCATCTGCTCTCGGAGCTCCTTGATCACAGGCCTCAGCTGCCTGAAGCTGAGCTCTCCCATGTCCTCCTGTCCCCTACGGTTGGGGTGGACCTCCTGGTGGTGGTGGTGGCAACACCCCGAATCGTCGTCCACCTCCAGCTGCACGGCCAGCTACCCTGCCATGGCCGCCTGCTCCTTGCATCCCTCCCTGATAGAACCTCTGCCTATGCCTGGGGGGTCCTTCGTTCATCTGCTGGTAATCAGTATGGCGGGTCAGACAGTCACGAGCCATGTGACCAATCCCGCCGAAGGAGTAACACTTCCCACTCAAGCAAGCCGTTGTCCACCCCGAGTGCCTCTCACAAACGATCCAGAGTCATGTTGTCGACCACCTGTATGTCTAGTCCTCTTGGACCCCTGTGTCATCTGTCTACTTCCCGCTGCAGAAGACTCTGCCGCATGCCGGCCAGTGGTGGGTCCTGCTGCTGGAGACAGCTCAGCGAGGAAACTCTCCACTAAGATGGCTCGCTCCAACACCCCTGACTGTGTCGGAATGTTGAGGGAGATCATCGAAGCCCTGATCTCGTGCCTCAGTCCCTGCTCAAAGGTCCAGGCCCAGAAGAACGGGTCTCGTACCATATCTGTGGAGTAGCGAGAGAGATTAGTAAACCTCGCCGCGTACTGGGCTACTGTCATGATGCCCTGCCGCAGTTGTAGTAGCTCCTGAATGCGCACCGCTCGGAGGGTGGCTGGGACGAACTCTGAGCGAAAAAGGCTCTCAAAGTCCGTCCAAAGGAGTGATGCCTCGTCGTGCACCTGGAACATCAAGCTCCACCATATGCCTGCTGCTGCATGCAGGAGGCTCGCTGCAAGGACCACCATAAGGTCTTTTGGTGTCCTCACTAACCGGAAAACTCGTACAACTGCCTCCAGCCAGTCCTCGGATGCCTGGGGGTCCGTCTCCCCGCAGAACCTAGGCGTTCGCTAGCGTTTGAACTCATGCAGTGCACTGAGGCAACGTGCATCGTCAGCGGCTGGTGCAGGAAGCATCGGTGGCTTGGCGGGTAGAGGTACCGCCGGTGCCTCTGCTGTCAAAGGGCCCTGTACCGAAGCCTCGTCGCTCGGCGGGCTGTCGCCATGCACAACGGTCAGAACCCTAGCTTGCTGCCGTCGTGGGGCCATCCTAAAAAGTGACAGGTGCGCCACGGTCAGAATAGTGTACCTAGTGATCTGACACAAAGTAATCACACATAAAACTTGAAACACACATGCAATCAATGTTTTCTTGCATTAAGTCGGAAATCAGAAGTCAGGGTCCTGGTGAACGGATACGTCGGCCGCCGCACCAACACTGGGCTCCCTGGACTGATAACCACACTCAATACACATAACACTATTGCTTCACATAGAAGAAAGATCAGAGTCTGTGGTAGAACCGAACTCCTCTGATACTAATTTGTCACGGCCCTCCCTCGGGGCCCGTGCCGTGACTACCCCAAACCCGCCTTCCATAGGCCAGGGGCTGGCGACTAGCACCAAGGCGTAAATCCCAATAAAAAGGGAAGGCATTTCCTTTGTAAAGTAAACAACCACCACAAAGTAAGCAAGAGGAAAGAGTAAACACTAAGTAAAAATGGTAACAAGCTGTGATGAAAGTAAAAGGGGACGGAAATACAAGACCAACTGTAAAGTACAACTGAAGGGAAAAACAGCAACTGAAAAGAAAAGCCGCAGTGTTGAGTCGTCCTCTAGAAGTCACATGTGAAGGGTGAGCACAGGTAGCCTCCACAGCTCCTCGGTCCAGCCGTCCGCTCCGAGTACGTCCCGCCCAGTGGTCCACCTCCAGGTACCGTCCTGCTCCACAAGCCTCCACCACGATCAGAGCTGTCTGTCGTCTGCAACCAACACAACGAAGTGCGGGCATAGCCCGTGCAGGGGTGAGTATAAGCTACTCAGTAGGGACCCCGAGACCCCCGATGGTCTCCCGAAATCAAAAAAGGATAAAACAAAAAGGAAGGATACAATCACAATGTAACAACTGACACTACTTAGGTATATGCCCATACATGTACCTAAGTCATCAATTCCCTTTCAGCTCCAACATCCGAGCCCAAGCACAACCCAGTCCATACAGGAAACAAAACGTAAATCCACATAGGATAGCACAACTCAATCCACAAAGGAAAGTAAACGTAAATCCAAATAGGATAGCACAACACAATCCGCACAGGAAAGTAAACTAGGATTCAGCTCACACAGGTACTTCTTCGTATGACATTAGAGATGATCAGATGTATCCACTGCTTCATCTAAGCCGTCAGACCCACAAAGGATCTGTAGGTACTAACCCTCACAATGACCCATACAAGATCGATCATGATGTTAAACCCAAAGCTATTGAGAAACTCCTTCTCCATCAAGTACAGTGGTTTTTCCGCTATAACCAAGCGCTTCCCTCTTACCTTGGACTGCTGTAGTACTCCACCTATCAGGTACTGTGGGCCTACTTCTACAACCAAGCGCTCCCTCGTGCCGCTATAACCAAGCGCACCTCTATCGTGGGTATGCCGCTACAACCAAGCGCTCCCCTGTGCCGCTACAACCAAATGAACCTCTATCGTGGGTCTGCCGCTATAACCAAGCGCTCCCCTGTGCCGCTACAACCAAGCGCAGTTCTGTCGTGGGTCTTGCGCTACAACCAAGCGCTCCCCTATGCCGCTACAACCAAGCGCACCTCTGTCATGGGTCTGTCGCTACAACCAAGCGCTCCCCTGTGCCGCTACAACCAAGCGCACCTCTGTCGTGGGTCTTCCCCTACAACCAAGCACTCCCCTATGCCGCTGCAACCAAGCGCACCTCTGTCGTTCAATCAGCAGTCGTCAAGTCTCAACCGGCTCTAGGGTTTCCGCACACAGCATGCTCGTTCCGGGACGGTCCACTCCACGAGCTAAGAGGTTGATGCATCAACTGACATGTAGTCCGGAGTTGATATATCCCAAGATATACCATAGTGGTCACTGCCGAAAACACGGAGGATTCCCGTACTGTTTTCATCATCGTCGCAGTCGAATCCACCGAGGGTCTATGTATAGTCGTCGACACAGCAACAGTTGCAGCCAGCACTAGGATTCCCGCACACAGCAAGCTCGTTCGGGAGGGTCCGCTCCACGAGCCGAGAGGCTGATACATCAACTGACGCATAGTCCAGAGTTGATGTATCCAAAAGTTCTATATCTCCAACAGGAACTCAATGTCGTAGACGGCGTGTCAATCGGACGCCCGGTCTGAGAGTTATTGGATTTTTCATCCCATGGGCCCGGTTGGTTTCTAAGGCTAAACCAACCCAACCATACTCCACCTTCGTCCAAACATCGGGCGGAGTAAGACAAAAGATCTGTCTCACTTAGAGGAATTCAACAAAGTCGACGGCACGTCAATCGGACGTCCGAAGCTCAAGATATAAGTGTTTCCGCTCCGAGGGCCCGGTTGGTTTCGTGTACGAACCAACCCTGCCGAACCCAAAGTATTTTGAAACCTTGAGTGCGATATATGGGAACGACCGTCTCGATCCAAGGATCGTGTTGCCACTAACGGCAATTCGTTTGGAGGCCCGTAGCTCATGTTACATGCAAAAGACCGAAAACGGTCCGAAGACGGGGGGTCTGGGCCCGGGCCGACCCGGCCCAACCCCCCCTGGGTCGGCCCGAACTGGGTTGGACCCAGTTCGGCGCGGCGCGGCCCAGCCACGGCGCGACCCGGCCGGTCGGGCTGGCCCGGCTCAGCTCGGTCGAGCGGCCGAGCGTGGCAGCCGCAGGGCGCTGCCCCTGCGGGATGGAATTGATGCGGCCCTCGAGGGGCCATGCTGGAATCCAGCAGATGCGGCTTTTGCCACGTCCCGTGCGTGAGAGCCGGACCCGCGTGGTCGCGGGTCCGCTGGCCGCCACCGCCGTGGCTTCAGCCGCGGCGGCCTTGTCCAACGGCGCGCCGGGGTGCCGCCGCCGGCGCCGCCGGAGGCTTCCGCGGGCCACCGGAGTTGCTCTTGTGGTCCGTTTTCCTTCCAGTCTGTGCCGCTGCTCCTACCGGTTCCCGTTCTTCACTGCGGAAACATCAAATCGCCCTTGCGTCATGTTTTTTCGTCGCCCGCCAAATCTGCACAACAATGAAGAACTGCGGATGGTTGTCGGGCCGTGTTCGATTGGCCCACACCCTCTGCGTTAGGCGATATCAATCGGGAAGAAAAATCAACATATCAAATAACAATTTTAATAAATTAAAATTGTTCTTATGAAACTGGGTTCTTTATTTTAAAAGAAACGATCACGGGGATATAAATTATTTCACAAAAACCTCTACCTTGTCAAGTCGTCGAATGCTCGTTCTTCACGGAATTGACCGTCGCGGAAGGAGGGGATCGTCGCGTCGTCGCGGTATCCAGCGTTGCGTCGACGAACTCCGAGGACCAAGAAACAACAGATTTAATTAATAATAATTAAATCCATAATGTTGTTTTAATCCACAAGGTAAATTTAAAAAAAGAGGGCAACCCCCTACCTTGTCGCTGTCGATCGAAGGTTGTCGCGGGGTTGGATTGTCGCGGATGAACGTCGCGGAAGAAGAATCGCCGGCGTCGCGGAACTTGGCATCGCGTCGTTGATTTCCGAGGGCTCGGCATTCTTCGCGTTCTTCGTGAAGGAGGATGAAGAACTCTTGGTTTCTGTCAAATCCTCTCCATGAACATTTTTCCAGAAGTCGTGTGTTGGTCTTATTTTATTATTACGCCAACAGATTGAAAACAGGTTAAGAAACGATTAAATTAATTTATCAAATTAATTCAACGAATAAAACCGCCCAACTAATTGGTGCGTTAAGAAATTAAGAAAATGCGTCAGTTGACTTTCATAAAGACAGGTTTTTGCGGGTGCGTTACTTAGCGAAAAAGAAATGGTGGGGCTCGTGCGGGCCCCACCCCACAAATATCCTACCAAGAGGGTAGGATATTTTTGGATATCACCCTATCCACATCAACCCAGCTTAAACAGCATGAAGTGGTCTTTAAGCGGCTTTAAGTGAAATAAAAATAAAATTGTCGCACAACTTTATTTTATTTCTTAACTTAAAACCCAAAAATTAAAAACCACAACCGAGAAAACGCAACTCCGGAAGAGGCGTTTCTAAGCAAATATCGGCGTTGTGATTCCATCGGTGCCCTAAGAATTCGATTCCGAGCGCCGGTTCAAAAGTTAGAAAAACCTGCTCGTTCGTTCACTGAACGTACCCAATCCAAACTTCGGAAAATGATTCCGAGCACAACGGGCCTTAGAATCAGGTGCCGTCAGAAGCTGCGTTCTTGTAAAATTCCAAAAAAAATTAAGAAAAAAAAATTCCCTTGAAATTTACGGGTCTTTACACTCTCTCTATTCATGGATACCCAACCTATTTCACTATAGATAGAATCCTTAAATATATAATTTTGTGAAAATATAGATAAATAATTTTATATTTTTTTAAAATAGTGGTCAGAAATCAAACTTCTTCCCCAAATTATGTGATTGAGTTGATAATACTTGGGAAAGTAGAGGATAGGTATGTTTTAAAACATATACAGACAATTTTGATTTATATTTTTTCATTTATTTCTAGTTTTTTTTAAAAAATTTATAATCTTCAACTTTATAATACACATCGTGTATAAAATTATTAGTTAATGAAAAATAAAATTTTATAAATATATGTCATATTATCTAATTATTATTATATATCATATTTCCTAGATTTATATCCATTATTTAAATTTAGAAATATCATAACATTATAAATGATTTTTAAGTGCACTTGAGTCAATTTATAAGTAAAAGTAAATCAACCTTCAATCACATGAAATATAAAAATAAAATAAAATAACATGGATTAAAAGAAGTATTTCATCTATAAAAATTAAATGCAAAAAGAAAATTGAAAAGAATATAAACCTTGAATGATTTTTTGTTGTATTATATTAATCTCATTCCCTTTATTTCATTGCATATATAGTTTTTTTAAACATTGTAAATAATGTTCAAAAAAAATTTAGGGAAATGTTTCAAAAAACATAACTCGAACATTGTTTATAATCAATCATATAAGAGTCATATATTATTAGAAATGTCATTTTTTATTATATAAAACAAATAAAATCCATGATTAAATTTTTTTTCATGTTTAAGTGATTATTTTTCAAAAAATGAAATTATAAAATTATGGAATGTAAAATTATGTATGTTATGATGGTTTTATAATGTGGTGTTTTTAAATTAATTTTTAATAATTATTTTTTATAATAAAAATTACTCGATTTAATTTTATTTTTTAAAATTTTGAATTAAATTCTAATTTAGTCTGAAGAATATATGTTTTAAGAAAAAACTTTCTAAAATAAATTATAGAAATAATGGGAGGTCTTAATAATATAATATGGATGGAAAATATCCTATTTTAATATATTTAACATAATAAATAGCCACATGAGGTGATTTATTGTAGGGATATATGTTTTAGTTATTATTGACTTATGAAGGTGATGTGTACATTTTTACACCACAAAATTCCTATTGAAAAAAAATTTAAAATTTTAAAAAATTTAAAAATAAAATTGTGCCTTGTTATTATGTATTAATTCAAAAGAAATAAATAAATATATAGGTTGAAATAAATAAGTTATATTCCTTTTATCAGAGTTATTGTTTGAAAATGGAATTAGAAGTAAATATATTAGAAAATTATTTTAATGACTTATGAATTACGAATTTGAAATAATTGGTGTATGTGGATTTAAAATTTCCTACATATAATTATTTGTTTATTTTCATTATCTAGTATCTGATAATCTACATAAATTTATAATAATATTAATAATAAATAATAATTTTCTATATTAATAAAATGTTTACGTATTGGGGGATTTGATACTCTTATTTTATGAAAACATTTAATAATCATTTTAAAAGAAAATTATGCTTTATATTTATTTATTTTATTTTATTTTTTAGTTTTTCATAATGTTTTAGGGATAAGAGTTTTATTCGGAAGATTTTAGAAAGGGAAAATGAAAAATCTTAAAACACATTTTCTATTCATAAAATGATCATGGATTATTATGTTCTAGATGTGTCTGAGATTTAAAATGTTTATTAAAAATGGTAATGCTTTATCAGAAAAAGTATATTTACAAAATAATTTGAATAAACAACATCAATATAAACCACAATTGAACTAAAACAACAAGATTTGAAGATCTATTATACACAAAAATGACACACATAATTATAATAAAATGTATTCATTGAAAATATGATAATTATTTGTTTTTTAAAAGAAATGGAAGAATTATGAGAGGAGTGTTTTAAATTCCCTTGTACTCATGAGATGTCATTTTGAAATAAATATGAACACTCTAATATTTTCATTAAAATATCATACTGAAAATCATTTTGGTTTTATATATATTTGATTTTAATTGATTAGAAATTTTTCATTAGTGATGTAATTATCTTCTTTCATTCCAGAAAATATTATATGGATCTTTATATTCATTATGTCATTGTATTATTATCATATCATGGTTTGTTATAACTATTAATTTTATTATTTTTAAGTCCATATATTTAATTTTATCAATTTTAAATTATTTTTATGGAGTTCTTGCAGTATTTTTGTTCGATTTTACTGTGTATGGGAATCAACATTCAATAATTTATCTGATTGAATTATTTAATGTTCTTTATTTACAATATTTTAAGAAAAAAATTATTAATTTAATAATAATATTTTATATTTTATATTATTTTCATTTAATTCATTAATATAGTTTATTGATTCTAGATCAGTAATGTTTGGATAATCATTTATAATGAATTCAATTAAAGAATGGAAGGATGTGTACATAAATAATTAATTAGAATTAAATTTTTAATAAATATTCTTTGATAAGTATTAGGTATAATATAATATATATTTTTTCCTTTTCTAATATCTAAAAAAATATTGGAGTGAAACCAACATGGCATTTTGAATTGAATCATGAAAGTAGTTTTTTATTTTCTATTTCTATTAATAGAGTAAATTAAGTATCCTTAAATTGATTCAATTTCCTTGATCTTGGGAGTTAGTATTTTAAATGTAATAGTAGTCAAAAATGATTATATTGGTGATAATTACATTTATAATCTTAAAATTATTATATTTGGTAGTTCTCTTTCATAAAATAGAAATTCTAATTTTACTTCATGTACCATATAAATTTCATGACCCACGCAAAATAAAATACCTCAAAAATAACCTATCTATCCAAAAATAAAAAATATATATAAGTAGATAAAATTTTATCATGAAGCCACTAATTACTAATTTGTGAGTTCATAGTATTTAATTATCACCCCCTCAAGAGGTGGTCATGCAATATTAACTACAAACATGGACACAATAAAAAAGGATTGACCAAGAATAAAACCCACACGATACAAATAAAAATAATGGAAAACCAAGTTTAATTAATTCTGACATTATCATGAACATTAAACCCTGTGAGATATTATTATCATCTTGGTGTAGGAGCTACCTCGAGATACCCCACTCTAAATAACACCATACAAGACATGATAGAACCCATTGTTAAAACACAATTTTAAAACCATTTAACATCGTTGGATTTTACCTCTAGCCAAAAAGTAATTCCAAGAACAAAAATTAAAATAAAAAATATAAAAAAAATAAAAAAAATAAAAAGAAACTTCATATGAATATTTATTACCGTCATCATCCCACACTAAACATGAATCATATATATGAAAATTTAACTAATACGGGTAAATTAATAAATAAAAAGGAACTACAAAACTGTTTAACTCAAATCCCTGATTCCAAATAATCTAAATGGTAAAATAAGGTAGTCAATAATCAATGTAATCCTTCCACAAACACCTTAATAATCTATAAAGTGAAAAAATGATAAACACAACAACAACAAGATTATAGAAAATAAAAAACAAAATCACTAAATTGTATAATATAGGCCGACTGAAAATTTTTAAATGATTGTATATGATTAGTGAATTTTGATTAACATAAAAACACATAATTATTATACACAAAAGTAATTTATAGAAACACCATCTCCAAACGATGTTATCGCATTATCTTGGAATAAAGGGAGATGAATTAGTCAAATAACTAACCAGATCCACCAGAAAACCCCTCAACATAGTTTCAAAATCAAATTTACCAAGTATTCAGTATACCCAATCATATATAGTCCACTATCATGATAATAGAATCAAATAAGAAATGATTTCTATGTAATTCTCAAATCACCTCACCAAGATGTAGGAACCACGAATCAACTATAAATACACAAATTCAGTGTAATGTCCCAAACATAACCATCCATAATTATATGTATTATAAAAAAATACTAACAAATTACATTCTTAAAGAATTTAGTTTTATTTTTTTAGAGGGTTAAGGAAACTATTACATAATAAATCCCAAACACTTATATGAGGTTACCTTTTTTTTCATAAGTATAAGTTATTTAAAATATATGAATTATCTATTCAATAAGAATCACCATAATGAGAAAAATTAAATTATTTATTATTCCTAATCATCCATAATACTAGTAAAAATAATTTGAAAATATGAGATGGTAATATAAAACTCAATATGTGGTATAATAATATATAAATCCTACTAGAAAATTATATAATTGAATACATATAAAAATGTTTTTCCATAAACATTAACATCATATTTAATGAAATTATTTTCTAAAATAATTTATTGAAATAATATCATAATAAAGAATAAAAAAAATATAAATCATAAAATTTTCTTGGGAAAAAATGAAACTCATGAAAAATGTTTTCGTCGAAAAAAAATTTATATATATTTCAATGATCATAAACAAACCTTCAAAGAATATATCAACTTATATTCTCATTAAATTAAATGATTTAAATTAAAAATCTTAAGAAATAATAAAGGATACATGAAGTATTATTGATAGATGATATTTATTATAACCCTTTAAAATCAATTTTATAATCACCGTTAATTTCAAGGGATTAAAATCACCAATTATTTCCAATACAATTTCTATGGAGATGAAATCATCTTTAAATGCATTGAAGAAATATTTAGTGGGCCTACCTATCATAATATATATATATATATATATAGGAATGATAACATGAATAAAACATGCAGGATATTATATTTCTTTATTGCATAAATAAAACTCCTGAAAACTTATATGTGAACCCACAAGATCAAACATTTATGTTAACTTATAAAAATTAATTTTAAAAACGGTTAACCAATTACTTATTACGAAGAAAATTAAAGATAATTATATAATATTGATAAAAATAAACTATAATATATAGAAGAATTTTTTTTTTCAAACATTATTTATATATTTAAGATAAATATATAAAAACATATAAAGATAATTTGTATAAGATAACCCCTTAATTATAATATTCTTTAATTAAATTTTTAGTATAAATGTTAATTGAAATTTGTTATTACTTATTACAATGATTGAATAAGTTCATTAACTATATAAATATATTGTCCTTCAATTTTAATAAATAGACATTAAATAATTTATTGATTATCATTCATTAAATAACACAAACTCAAACCTAATGAACATAAAGGTATAATGCCTTTAAAAATTTGGAAACATAAACAACCCATTCATTGTTGAACTACGTGGTCTTCCACTATGTAATAATTAACTACAACCCTACTTAATAATATCATACATAATTCATTTATTCATAACCTAAGGAAATGAAACATAAGAAAAAGTAAGATCAGATTCTTGGTAAGGGTAAATATAGAAGATGCATAATCATAAAATGAACATAAGTGTCTGAGAACATGTCCTAACGATTTTAAATATGTACCCTACTTATCAAAAATCATAATATACAATAATGGGATAAATATTAGAAGTTAATAATATATAAATAATAAGGGAATAAACAAATATGAGCCATCCTGGAATAACATTGGCATAAGAAATAAATTCATAGAATATATATATAAATAATGGAAATAATTTCATTAGTATTCAAGGATCACTACAATGGATATCATAGTAGAGTTATTTCACTCCCCAAACCATTATAGTAGACAAGGATAACTCCCAAGACCATTATATTGGATTAAGCCCCGTATTGAACCAGTTTCACTCCCCATTCCAGTTTTCTCTATCTCATGATATATAAATATTTACCCAATGCATTGAAGGGAGATATATGTCCCACCTATCAAGTAATAAAAATATTAGGAATGGGTTCTCCAAGATCCTTAAACATTAATCATATCATAACCCATGTAATGAAATAGGTTTCATAAAAATTTTCTTCATATCATAACCATTGGAAAAGTGTATGGTGTCATAATCCAATCATCATTTCATCATAATTTAACCTTTGAAAATAAGATGGTTTTATAAGATTTCCCTTATAATATAACCCATGGAAGGGAAACATGTTTCATAAAAATATTTAAATAATATACATAAACCATTTAATGTAATAACAATAATGGTATTCTAGGAACATATCCCAAAAAGGGAATTGGTGACATCCATAGATGTAATCTTATAAATAAAATGTTTTTTAAATATAATTTAAAATATATTTTCTGAAAAATATTTATTCCAATATGAAAATTTTTAAAACCTAAAAAACATTAAAAATACTATTATTTGAATATAAAATAAAAATATTATAACGTAATACTCAAATCAATGTGCAAAAAAACTGATCTTAATTTCAGGTATAGATCTTATAATTTGGTTATTTTTGAGGAAAAATTATGTAATGGGGATTATTTTAGTACACATTGTGTACTTCCTTGTACACGCTGTGTACCATGTAGTTGCACACAACTGTGTACCAACCGTGTAACAAAAGATTACATGGTTGTGCAATGACCTAGCTGACCTGCTTAAGTCGGGGGCCTGGTGGAGGCTAATACATGGCATGTAGTTTTAAATAACAAATCATGTACTTGTGTTTTTATTTGATATTTCAGGGAAGGTTTACGTATTCTATCTGTAAACACCTTCTTATTCTCGTGGTTTTTAAAAGCGAGTGACAAAATGGCCAATGAACTACGAACACCTCTCAATTCTCCATTATATCTTTGATTGAGGCACCATCAGGTGTGTTGGAATCCGACCAGTGAGTTCTCAATTCCTGTATATCCTTTATTATTTATTCCACTTCTCTATTGAGTTATTCAAAGGTAAGAGGTTTTCACGGTTCTGTAGATCTACACCGATTTATGCTAATTCAAGAGCTAATTTTTAAATATATCGATCGTACGATATCAAGGTAGGTGGTATGTGCCTTTAGTTGTTCGTATTTGGATTATATATGTTACAAGTTCTGCATACCCATGTTGAGGGTATTTATTGATTTTTAATTTATCTGTGTTTACTTCATTTTATGGTTTTATTAATTGATAATGGTTTGTTTCTTATGTTTAAGGTTGGATACCTTATGTGTGGGACTCAACATGGGTGTTATTCCCTTAATTAACTATTTATGGGCATTTGGTCTGGGATTCCTACTAGGTTGCCTTATTTTCCTTGCCTTGTTTTGTTAGGATGGAGTTTTTGATTATATCAAATTCATGTGATGTGAATTATGAACATTTTACCATTTATTATTTTATATTACATGTGATGCTTGGAAAAAATATGCATGCATGTTTTCCAATGGACCATGAGAAACTTAGACATGGAACACTAAGGGGACATCTATATTATTTACATAAGACCATGAGATCCTTGGTGTAAATGATTGACCAGGAAGGAATTGACTGTGATATATTTCCTGGAGGCTTATTTATTAATTAATTGATAATTACAAGTTTCACCCAAGGGTATTAACTATGATAGCTACCTAGGTGGTCATTGAAATTTTTTTGATGTTGTTTTGACCAAGGGGTATTGACCATGAGAGCTGCCCAGGTGGTTGTTTGTAATGGACATGCACAATGTGTAACCAAAGGGGATAAACCATGAGAGTGTCCCAGAGGGACGTTTTGTAAATAATTGAATGATTGTGATGAGTCTTCCAATCCACATCACAAGATTGGACTCAATCATACTTTATTTTTTAGATTTTATTCAGATACATATGTTTTCTTACTTTCACAGGGGATATAGAGCATAGGCTAGATCCTAATGAATACATGATTCTATGTTCTGAATAATAAATTTAAAAGAATATAATTGAAAACTGTGTGATTGTTTACATTTGAGTACTTCCTAGTTTATTTTTTCATTTATACATATTACCTAGTATAGATATTCACTGGAAGTTAGGCACCTATCTTTTGGATGTTTCCTATTGGGATTCATCTCACACCCTATTTGGTTTATGTTTTTGAACCAAACCTATTATATTCTTGCAGGTATATAGAAGGGAAAGAGCCCTTCTTCATCAGGTACTTTGTTTTTGTTAGAGCTAGAGAGCATGGGACCAAGATGAGGGTTGGGATGTTGCTGGAGTAACTTGTTTCTTTGGTACTTTGCTCTCTGTATTTCTTTATAGCGTTATGACATGTTTACTTTTTTAGATACATATCCCATGCCTCATATATATATATACATATTGTGACTTATGTTGAATTTACTTTTAGTCTTTCGCAATTCATTCAATTTTGTATTACTACTTCAGTGATGGTTTACTATTTGTATTCGATTGTGTATAATATTTCAATGACGGCATAGATTATCCATTATAATGCCATGTACCTCGCTACTATTTGGAATCCTTTGGTGATTGGGGATATGCTCTTGAGGTCATTTGACCAATCGAGTTCGGGGCACCTTTGGGCATCACCCAGATCTAGGATGTTATATTGTGGCATCAGAGGGATTTCTTTTATGGTTTTCCATAATATTTTGATATTGTAGACTATGATATGAAGGAATATGTGTTTGGTAATATGCTTTAATCAAGAGTATAGAACCTGTGTACATGGAAAAGCTAAGTTACCTCGAATATTGAAATTTTCTGGTTTTGTAGTTGTTACCGGTGATTTGATTTCACCATTTGGTGATTCACTTGTTATGTGATATTATGATCGATATAATTATGTTTCTATTTATGTTGAAACCTGATGAGACGAGGGTATGACAACTCTTGGATCATTTAGGCTCTTTATAGAGATCATGTGACATGCATTCTTGCTAGGCCATTTAGGGTGCATTACTGATTTCATGCTGTTGTGATATAAGTTGTGTTAGATATGAATATTGTTGTGAAAAATTTCATGATAGAAATACATAGTACTTTTATTGGGTATTGGTTTATGTAATGTTTTATTTTTATGGATGACAATATTTGGTCCCTGAGGTGTTATAGGATCTCTTTGGTCGGATTTTGGTGGATCAGGTTTGAACTTTAATTCAACTATATTGAAATACTATATGAATAAGGATGCCACAAATTCATTTTGGGATAGTATGTGATCTCACAGATCAGAAATTGTTATGCCTTGTAAAAATTTTATGTTTTTTAGGGATTTAGAGAAGTATCAGAGGCATATTGTCTAGACACCCAGGAAATACACCATGAAATGTTATGAACACACGCCATATGTTCTTCTATTATAGAAAATATAACATTTCTTAAGTACACGTCGTGTACCGTTTGTACATGCCCTATAGTTTTTGACCTTGTGACTGACATGGTATATAGAGACATGATATTCGGTAAAATTTTGGTAGAACACACTTTGTTCTTGGAGTAAAAGTCATGCTATAGTCAATCATGTATCTGGTCATGTGACTAAAGACACAAGTTGATGGAACTTTTGAGAACACGTTGTGTCGACAGTGAACACACTGTGTAGTATTATACCAGTAGGAATATGTAGTTCTATCTATTTATAAGTACATAGGAAGGAAGTTGATGTTCATATACACATTGTGTCTAATGAGGAATGTGTCGTGTGTATGGGGTGTGAGACAACCAGGTTGGCAGAGTTACATGCCCATGTTAAGGCTTAAGGGAAGATGTTGTGTAGTTGTTTTTCATGATGTGTGTCCCTCTTTAGTATAATTTGAATGCTTTGATTCACCTATTCTATACTTGAACATCTATGTTTTAGTTCCTTCAATATTGAACTGAGGTGTGTACGTGACCATGTAGAGTCATGCCACGAAGACATCATTCTACTGTACGCTAGGTACAAAGAGATGATCAGACACAAAAAATGGTAGATCAGGGACTACCAACAGATCCTCCCAGTATGCCTATCTTGGAACCATCTTTTACAACAGACATAGTTGTGGATGCATAGTTCTGTGAAGGCTTTATAAGAATCATGAGAAGTTTTCAGGGAGCACTGCAGCCTTCCCCATTGATGGAAGATTTGACATGGGTGTTCCAGCAGAAACATCCTCCTACTTTATCACTGGATAAAGGAATATAGGCTATAGAGTCATGGATGGAGTATATTATTTCTATCTTTGAGCATCTAGAGGCACCTTCTGAGATAAGGGTGAAGCTCATGACTTACATGCTGCCTGATTTCGTCAAATTATGGTGGGGTGTTTTCTCAATGGCAGGACATCATTGGGATATAGTTTGGGAAGAGTTTTGGAGGAGCTTCTATGATTACTTCTACCATGAAATATTGAGGTCAGACCAAGCCTGAGAGTTCATGCATTTTGAGTAGGGAACTCTTTTAGTGATGGATTATTCTTCTCGGTTTATAGAGATTCAATGCATCAAACCTATTATGGGATGTTTCGAGTTATCACATGCTAGGTGGTTTGAATACGGTCTCAGGTATGAAATCTGGTCATAGGTAAATGTTTTTACGTTGACATCAGTGACTAGTATAATAAATCTGGCACTGATTACCAAGCACAATCTAAGGGAGTTGTGTGTTGCGAGCCAGGGTGGTTCATTGTCCAGGGCTGGTAATTCTTCATTTGATAGATGGAAGTACCATAGGGAGCCTTCACAGGGTGATTCTAGTAGCATGGATATATATTCAGGTTACCAGGTGAGGTTCTACCAGTGTGGGAAGACTGTTCAAATGAGACGTCAGGGATTGAGAGACCTAGTAGAGTACCGATATTGTGGCAATATGGGTCATCTATAGTGTTTTGTCAGTTATTCTCACCAATAGCTAGTGAGAGGGGATCTATTATGACTCGACATGCAAGAGAGGGTCCACCACTTCATTATAAATCAGGGAACTAGAGTTTATCAGTCCGTTAAGGACAATTAAAAGGTCATATATATGGAATCCATACAACATGTGTTCATTGATAGTAGGGTGTGTTAGCTTAGTGTAGCCAGGCATGGACATATCACTACAACACAGGTCATACTACTGTGATGGAATAAACCCAGTAGGAGTATGATCCTATACCCTCTATGGTTACAGGTACGATTCTAGTTGCCCCAGTTTTTAGATTCCTCTCTTCGATATTGGAGCTTCAAATTGTTTAATATATTTTTTCATTGTGGAGATCCTAGGTCTCTGTATCTTTACTTTTGATGATTTTATGATTCTAGAAACTTCATTGGTAATTAAGAAAGCTAGTGAAAATCTATGCAACGTGTCCCCTCTTGTGTTTGGTCTGGGTCACTTCTTATGAGAAACTATGTCAAAGAGATGATGAGTTTCAATTTCATTCTCGGAATGGACTAGTTGTCTTCTTTTAGGTCATAGTTGAATTCTATCACTACAGGATGAGTTTCATGTCACTGGAGGGTGATTCTCTTCTATACATGGGAGGATAAGATGTCCAGGAGAGAAGAGATGGACTAAAGCATCATGGGTTGGGAGGAATTATATCCCATTTTGATAGTTTGTATCTGGATGACTAGGAGACTTCACAGATGGGATTTTATTCAGTAGTGGATCGTTTTCAAATTCATTTTTCAAACAACATTTAAGGTTTACATATGGGGAGAGAGAGATAGATTTCACTATTGAGATTATGCTTGGGTAATCACCAGTGTCTATACCTATGTATTGGATTGCTACACTAGAGTTATACGATATTTAGAAGCGGATAGAGGAGTTATAGGTAAATGTTTTCATCTGATCCCGTACATATTCATGGGGTTCGCATGTCTATTTTTTGTGAAGGATGAAAATAAATTCAGACATTGTGTGGATTATCGAAAGCTAAAACAGTTGATGGTCAAGAACCGATATCCCATATAGAGGTTTTCTGATATCATTGGTCATCTTTGAGGATCTTGGGTGTTCTTGAAGATTGAATTTATATCTAGTTATCATCAGTTGTGCATTAGACCATTATATATATCTCTTAAAACCTTTCATTGAAGGTATGGTCAATATGAGTATTTAGTTTTTCCATTTGGTCTCATGAACGCATTGGTAGTTTTCATAGTACTGATGAACCGAGTCCTCAAACCTTACTTGTATTCTTTTGTGGTAGTCTTTGTGGATGATATCTCAGTGTACTCTCACACATGACACAGCCATGTCATCCATCTTGATAATCGTATTGAGTACACTAGGGGAGCATTAGTAAAATTCTAAGCTCTCAATGTGCCACTTTTGGATGAACTATGTTCATTTATTGAGTCATGTTATATGAAATACCAAAGTATCAGCAGACCCAGAAAATGTGAGAGCGATAGTTTCCTGGGAGGAGCCGAAGAACATCTTTGAGGAAATGAATTTTCTGTGGCTGGGTGGTTACTATATGTGCTTTATTCAGGAATTTTCATGCTTAGTAGTGATAATGACGGGCCTAATGAAAATGTCTACGAAGTACTTTTTGGATAGATTCTGCTTATTTAACCTTTCAAGAGATGAACATGAGATTGAATTCAGCACCAATACTGATTTTTCCAAAGTTAGGAAGGAGTTACACAATTTATAGTGATGCATCAAGTATTGGGCTAGGATAAGTGCTTACTCAGGGAGGAGGAAGTTGTTTCATATGGATCTCGACAGTTGAGTCTACTTGATAGGAATTACATGAAACACAATCTCGAGTTTTATATTGTTTTTCTTGATTTGCATTGTTAGAGCCATTATCTTTTGGGAGAGCATTTTTTGGTATACACTGACAAAAAAAGCCTCGAGTATATCTTTAAACAGTGTGATATGAATTTGAGATAATGAAGGTTGTTTTCGTACCTTCTATCTTTTGACTTTGAGCATGCATAAATACCTGGAAAAGGAAACACTATGGCTGATGCTTTAAGTTGAGGGACTCAGATATAGGCAGTTCAGGATGCCAATAGTGAGTTTTATCTTATGGTTCGGTTCTCTGAAATTCATTTGGAGATGCACGATAAATAGTGGTAGATATTTCTTTCTTCTATATTTGTTACTTATACTCTACTATATCGAATGTGAATGAGAAAAATATCTGATTTCGAAGGCCTAGTCTCATGGGAGAGTGTGTCAAGTGAAGACCCTTCTCCTGGGTGGACCATAGGTGGGGATGAGTTTTTTCATTTTCATAGGAACGTATGGGTGTTAGTAGACATATATGATAAGCTATTTCTAGATTTTTATGACCCTATATGGGAATTTTATCCTGGTGTCACTAACATGCATTGAGATCTACATATTCAGTATTGGTGGCCAGACATGAAGAGGGATGTAACTGGTTTTGTTTTGAGGTGTTCCAACTGTCAGTAGGTTATGGTAGAGCATCCATGATCTGGGGGGATATTGTAGTAGTTACTTATTCATGAGTGGAATTGGAATATTGTTGCAATGGATTTTTGGAAAGTTTTAATGAGGTCTCTTTGAGGGAGTGACTGAGCTTGGGTTGTTATTGACAGGCTCACGAAGGTTACAGATTTCGTACCATTCAAGGAAACTGTAGGTTTTGAAGAGCTTGGGATGTTGTACATCCGTGATATAGTATGTTTTCATGGTTTTATTCACTCTATTGTTTTAGATAGAGATTCCCAGTTTACTTCTCATGTTTGGAAAGGACTTGAGAGGTCTTTGGGTACAATAGGGACTTCTGAGTATAGCTTACCATCCACAGATAGATGGCTAGTTTGAGAATACGATTAAGGTTTTGATGGACAGGATTCACGAATGCATCCTAGATTTCTATGGATCATGGGAGAGACACATAACCCAGGTGGAGTTTTAATACAATAATAATTTTTAATAAATGATTCAGATGCAACCTTATGAGACTTTTTACTGTATGCTATATTGATCAACCATATGTTGGCTAGAGGTGGGAGATGCAGCTTTGTTATGACTTTGTCTTGTCTAGGAGACCACTAAAAACGTGGAGTTGATTAGGAAAAGGATGGATACTGTATAGTCTTGGAAATAATATTACACTGATCAATAGAGTTTACCATTGGAGTTCATGGTTAGAGATCATGTTTTCATTTGTGTCATACTGAGGTTGGGACACAAGAGGATTACGAGACATGAGAAGCATTCACAGAGATACATCGGGCCATTTGAGGTTTTTGATAGAGTTGGTATAGTTTCCTATTGGTTTCTATTACCTCAGTGGTATTTGGTTATGCACGATGTCTTTCATGTTTCGTAGTTATGAAATTACTTTTCAGACCTGTCTCATGTTTTTCAAATTGATGATGTTGAGTTGGAAGTGGATTCATCCTTCGAGTAGCACCGTATTCGGATTGTGGATTTCAGCACGATGTTTCTATTTGGTCGGCCAATTCCTCATGTACGGGTGTTATGGCAGCACTGGCGAGTGTAGGACAAGACATCAGAGAATGTGCCCAAAGTGAAATCATAGTTCCTATATTTTTTGAAGATTCTTCTTCACGTCCCTTGGAGTGGAAATTTGGGGATGAATTTCGTTAAGGGGGATGTTTGTAAGAAACCAGATCTTCTTTTTTGGTATGGATCATATTGTTGGGTTGTTTTTAGGAAAAAGGGAGAAATCAAGATTTTTTGAGTGCACTCAGTGTACTTCCATGTACCTGCTGTGTACCCTGTAGCCGCACACAGCTGCATACTGTTAGTGTAACGGCTGATTACATGGTCGTCTGATAACCTGAATGACCCTCTTAAGTCAAGGGACGGTAGAGGATAATTCATAGTGTGTATTTTTAAATAACACACCATGTAATTTTTTTATATATATGTGAGTGGGTCATGTCTTATTTCTGTAAACATTTTCTTCTTCCTACAGTTCATACTGGAGAGAAATGGAATGACCGACTGACTCTGGACCCCACCCGATTCTTCATCCGAACTTCGATTGAGACACAATCGAGTGCATTTCAATCACACCGGTAAGATCTAAATTCATCTATGGCCTTTATTTTTGATTCCTCATCTTGATTGAGTTATTTGAGGTTTGTAATTTTTCACTATTTTATAGATCTACACAGATTTTCGCAGATTA
Source organism: Viscum album (assembly GCA_963277665.1). Lineage (NCBI taxonomy): Eukaryota > Viridiplantae > Streptophyta > Magnoliopsida > Santalales > Viscaceae > Viscum > Viscum album. The sequence goes on along the minus strand of OY728128.1, from coordinate 1,008,326,639 downwards.
AGGGGATGAAGTTCAAGTATATCGATCGAAGGACAAGGTAGTAGGTTTGTGCCTTTTGTTCTACTTCTTCGGATTATATATGCTAAAAGTTCCGCATAACAAAATTTAGGAATTCTATGATTTGGAATTTAACCATTTATATTACCTGTTATGCTTTTATTTATTGTTAAAGGGTTGTTTCTTATACATAAGGTTGGATACATTTTTTATAGGACACCACATGGGTGAGTTTCCCATGATTGAATTTTTATGGTATTTTGGTCCAGGTTTCCTGCTAGGATTTCCTTGTTTTCCATTCCTTTTTTAGGATGGGGTTGTTGATTATATGAAATGTCTGTGATATGAATTGTGAATGTTTAGCCATGTAGTGGTTTTAGATTACATGAGTTGCTATGATATAATATGTGCACATCTTTTTCAATGGACAATGAGATCCTTGGACTAGGAATACTGATGGTACATCCAGATTATTTACACAGGATTGTGATATCCTTGGTGTAAATGAATGAATAGAAGTCAATAGACAATGAGAGATTTTCCAGAGTTTTATTATTTAATGAATTGATTTATGCTATGTTTACCCAGGTTTATTGGCCATGAGAGTTTCCCAAGTGGTAATTTTTAATTTATTGATTTGATGTTCACCAAGGGGTATTCACCCCCAAGAGATTCTATGGTGGTTGTGTGTAATTGATTTATACTATTGGTAACCAAAGGTGTTAGACAATGAGATCATCCATGAAGGGTCATTTTTGAATAATTGAATTACTAGAAAGAGTCTTCTAATCCAAATCACAACCATGGACTCAGTCATACTTGATTTTTTATATGGTTTTTTCAGAGTTCTGTTTTGTTACTTACATAGGGTTACAGGGCATAGTCTAGATATCAAGGATTACAAGATTCAATGGGTTAGATAAAAAATATAAATGAATCTAACTGAAAACTATAAGATTTTTTACTTTTGAGTAATTCCTATTTATTACTTCATTTTTGAATATTACATGATTTATATATTCACTGAGAGTTAGGTACATATCTTTTGGTGTTTTCCTACTAAGATTCATCTCACACCATGTTTAGGTCATGTTTCGGACCCAAACTAATTATATAGTTGTATGTATAGATAGGGGAAACTACCATTCTTCATAATGTAATTGATTTTTGTTAGAGTTGGAGAGCATGGGACGAAGCTGTGGCTTGCGATGTTGTTGGAGTTACATGTTTCTTTTGTAGTTTGGTATCGGTATTTGTTTCCATCATTTAGACTTGTTTGGATTTTTTTCAGATACATATGTCATGCATTATTTTAGACACACACACACACACATATATATATATATATATATATATATATATTGTGGATTCTATTAGATTTACTTTAATACTTACACTATTTATTCTATTTGGTATTACTGCTTTTGTTATTGTTTACTAGTTGTTTTATGTAGAGTTTACTCTTATAATGGGAGAATAGTTTCACTATTATCAAACCCTGGCTCTTGCTACTTGTCAGAAACCTCTGGAATTTGGGGAGATATTCCTGAGGTCATGTGACAGACATGGTTAGGGTCACCTTTTGGTGCCACTCAAATATGGGATGTTACACAATGATTGGTCATGATGATGGATAATTCAATTCATGTTTTATACATTTAAATGAAGATTAATTTTTACATTTTTTGTAATATACTACACGGATTGTTTATAAAATGACACGATGATTCCTTCAAAAAAATTAACAAATTTCAAGAGTAAGTAAATATGTTTTTAATTGATAGTTTTCATAATTCTAATAAAAATTTTGAAAACACATTTAGAGAACATAGTTTCAGAATAAAAAGTATTTTTCTATTGATGATAAAAATTAAGAATATTTTTATTAAAATGTATATTTTGAATTATGAAGTATATAAAGAGCATAAAATTTATAATAAACATGTATTATCATGACATAAAATTACGATAATGAAATTAATGAATTTTTAGAGAGATGGATAAAAATATTTTATCATCGAAAACCTGATCATAAATAATGTCGATAAATGCTGAGATTGCAACAAAAAATATTTACCACATTGGTAACATTAAATTGTAAGACCTATGAAGGAATAAAGATAAATGAAAATTAAAATATCATGAAAAAATATATTCACTATATTATTGGAAAAACTGTCTATATATATGCCATATAAAATAAAATGTGTGCATAACATAACATATATCTCAAGGAAATCTAATTGAGATATAAATCCCTTAGTTTTAGTCTTGAATTCCATTATACATGTTCAAAAGACCTGTATAATAAATAAAATTCTATCAGAAATATAATATAGAACCATAATTATATATATCATTCCATGTATTCTTTTATTATGACCTTTTATTTCCCATTTATTAACAATTTCATGTTAAAGTAACGTTTCAGGAAATAAATTCTTTCTTTTTTGTGTATGTTTCAATTTGTTTTTTTTTTGTTACTATTAATTTGATAATGGTTCCATCGTAAAAATAATATCAATAATTATATAAATATTATATATATGTCTTATATATGACTTTATATTAATCCAAAATATATATATATGTAAAATCAAATACACTGTTCATGGAGATGGTAGGTCATATGTACGCATGCACGATGTTTCCATTTTCATGAATGATTGAAATAAATACAGTTAAATAATATATTACCATTAAAAATAATTTTTATTTCATATATATGACATAATTTAATTAAAATAATCCTTATTACCTTCCATGAAATGTGTGAACCAATCACATCACTTCGCAAGGTGGTAATTCAACATAAACATGAGTGAGGTTATCAAATTCCTAAAAAATAGAATGTTTGATGGTATATGTTATATAATAATTCAAAAATATTGATAATTACATAAATATCATAAATAATTTTTTTTATCATTATATATAACAGTGATAGGTTGTGATGGAAAAAAATATCCTTTGTTCCCGAGGTGGTAGTCCACCGTACACACGAATGATGATTTGGTATCCCAATTGATTAAATTAGAAATTTTTTTAGGTAAAAAACATAACAAAAAAATATAAATATATGGAAGAGATAGTGGTTATTATATCATCTATTTATTCTAATAATTTAATGATGTGGATAAAAAATGAAATAAAAATGCTCGATTAGAGGTGTTACAGATTCTACGTAAAACATCTATAGGTTTTCACTAAAAGGATTTTTTGGATAGATTTATCACAAAATTTAGGCTTATAGGATAGATATGGGTAAGTAATATAATTATTCGATCATGTATTTTTAGAATAAAAGGATTTTTTATGTCTAAAGTGGAAATTAGAGGGGTGACTTTTTATAAGTGAGCTGAGTGACACACTTGTAATATTTTGAAATGAAAAAGGTGCACCAACTTTTTTATCATGAAAATGCTTTCAAAATATATCATTATCATGATTATAAGAAATATGGTTTAAATATGTACATAAATGGTTGTTGGATATATTCTGAATGATTTTTATCTCTTGTCTTCTTAGTTTAACCCCAATAAATCCATTTTTTTCTTATCTGTAGTAACAAATTTTTTAAAATTATTACTATTCATTATGATAAAAATTTATTTTTTAGTATTATATAATATAATTAAAATCACATATATTGAATCTGTTTTTTCAAATTCCATTCACATAATTATAAATATTTAATTTAAAGTTAAACCCAATGATGCTATGAGAAAGCGATTTTCCATGTAGAAAATTTGTAATGTTAAAAAAATTATCAAAATTTAATATGAAAATTATTTTAATGTGATAAATTGGATTAATTAGTTTATATTTGATATAATTAAACTTTTATTCCAATTTTGAAATAAGAAATAACTCATAAACTCTGTAAACAAAAATGTAGTTTTAAAAAGTAAAATTTTTCATTATTCACTTAAAATTAATCTTTTAAGAATAATACTCAAAATTCACCCGAAGATAATTTCTACATGATTATTTAAAATTTTAACTTTATTTTATTAAATTAATTTTATATGAGTGTCAAAAATAAATTTCATTATTTTTCAAAAATATAAATAAAAGAAAATTTTTTTGAAAATATTATTTTCAAACAATATAAATACTATTCTAAAAATTAAGTACGTTTTTTATCAATATGTTTTATGTAAAAAAATATACATAAAACTTTAAATTTTTTTTAACTATTCATGGGGTTATGTTTAATGTCTAGGTTTTAGTATTTATATTTAAATAATAATATTAATAATATACCACATTTGTTTGAACTCAAAGTTACATATCACACAAGTTATCAAAAAAATTTAATTTATTAAAAATAGTAAATTCAGGAATGGTTGGACGTTACAGTTTACCCCCCAGAAATTAATTTCTTACACTAAAATATTCAAACTGATACAAACAAATAAGGACGCTTTTTCCTTATCATTTCCCCACATTCCCATGCATCATCTTTAAACAAGTGGTTTCCCCACAAAAAATATTACCAGGTGAGAGGCCTTGTTTTGTAGAACTTAATTTGTATTATCTAGAATATTTAATGGGTTTTCCTCATAATAAAGATCCTTCTCTAGTAATACAAACTTTTATTTTAATACAATTTATGGATCAGGTGTGTACATACATAGGAGAGATACATGGTACACATTGTGGACTTTGGAGAGGATTGGTGGATGCTACAACCAATTGGAAATTGTATGGATGTGATAAATAATTTCAAATGGAATGATATACCTTTGGATTATTTTTCCCTTATTTCCAAGTCTCACTACCTTCACCCATGATTAAATTATTTATAACACATTATTAACAAGTTTATGTTCTAGATTTCACCAACCATTGTCATTATTAATTTTTTTCTCATTGAAAGATGTATTAATGGGTTTTGAAAGTCTATCACCTTCAATACCATTTTCTAGCTATCCTAATAGTAAATATCTTTCCTCATCCAAATTAATTCCAAAATTATGGTGCTATATAATTTGTTCTATAAAGGACTTCAAATGGATCCATCTAAATTCTCATGTTAAAGACACTGTTTTATGAAAACTCAACTATAGAATGGTGTTGATCCCAAACACCTTTGAAATATAATGATCAAGATATTATCATAACGTATAGGGTTTAAATTTTTCTATTAAATAGATAAACTATCTGAGGATGATATTTAGTTCAAAAACACAACTTCGTATCGATATCATGTTGAAGACTTTTCCATAACCTTGAGGAAAACCTCAAATCCTGATGAAAAATAATTGAATATGGTAATCCATGAAAACTTACAATTTTATTTATATTTATTTTTGAAACTAATTCAATAATGATGTCTTATATGATACCAATGAATTGTGTTTACATTTTAAGTCAATAAACTACAAACCATATAGAATTTTTCCTTTTTAGCTGTTATGTGGAGTCCGATAACAAAATACATAGTGATGTTGTCCCATTTACATTATGTTGTGGGTAATGGATGTAGTGTACCCTTATAAATATTTATATCTTCTTTAACTTTCATACATACCAAGCATCCCGATTCAAACCCAATGATATATCTCTCCAAGTAATCCAACCATAAATATTCTTTAAAATATATATACATATTCATACTTATAGAATGAATAGATAATGAAGAACTATGAGATTACTCTAACAACTCCTTATTTAAATATTGTATGGATATGACACATACATGATTCTTAAACATTATAATTCCATCATTATAAATGTTAAAATATGGAATATTTGTAACCTTATTTTATAACATGACATCTTCCTTTCATGCCTATTTAATATTTACTTTGATATACAGTTGAACATTCAATTGATAAATATAATACTTATCCACTTCCTTTCACATTTCTTGATCTATCCTTTAAAAATATAGAAATATTTTATCTTTTTTGATCCTCATCGTAGATAATATAGCATGATCCTTTCAACTCAATGCATCATCTTCTTTGTTTTCTTTCCTAGTGAGGTAATGTATTGACCAATAATAATATTTAATAATATATAACCATCTTATATAAAATATATTCAACTCATTCTGTGTGAATATACTCTTTAATATTTTATGATCAATATATATATCAAACTTTTCTACATAATATATTGCATCTATATCAATAATGAAAAAATTACAGTATCTAACTTCAAATCATGAGTTGAGTAATTTTTCTAATAAACCGACAATTCTCATGTGTCATAATCTATAACCATTTCATTATGGATAAGAATCAATTTCATTCCCTAATTAGAAGCATCACCAAATATTACAAACCCTTATCCACTACTGGGTAATGTAAGCATAATGTGATAACTAATATTATCTTCAATTCATTAATATTTTTCACACATTCATCTATCTAAAGTAACATGGTTCCATTTGGAGTTAACTCTTTGAGTTGATTAGATATTAATAATAAATTATCCCTAATCCACTGATAATATCCCTCTAAACAAAGAAAACTATGGATCTTAGTTACTGTGGTTTGTCTGGGCCAACGTTAAATAGCCTCCATCATTTATGTGTCTACTATTATAGCCTCTATTTAGAATTTGTGACCCAAAAATGAAATTTTTTTCATCCATATTTCATACATTGAAATATTTTCATATAGTTTGTCCATTATTAGGGTCTTTAGTATAATTCTAAAGTGATCTTCATGATCATCCTTTCTAATTTAATTGACAATAATAACACCTATAATGAAAACCACAAACTGAAAAAGATAATCTATAAAGACTCTACTCATTTAATATATAAATATAGTGGGGTAATTAGTAAGATTTAATGGAACAACTATATTTTCATAGTGTCCATATATTATAAAAAATATTCTTTGGTATATCCTCTTTCTTAACCCTCAATTGATGATATCCAAAATGATGATAAATGTTGTAAAATTAGTGACATCCATACAGTTGATTAACTAGGTCATCTATACCAAGTTGATTATAATTGTTCTTAATCATTATATTCTTTTAATCCCAATAATCAATACATATTTTCACTGATCCATATAATTTTTAACAAAAAGAATAGGTTCATTCCAAGGTGACATACTTGAATAAATGAAACAAATGTCAAGACTCCCATAGAGATTCATTTTCAATTCCTGAAACTCAATCAAGTCCATTCTTTATATATTTTGTGACATTAGTGTAGAACCATATATGAGTTATATTGAGAACATAACTTCATGGTATGGTGGAAGGCTAAAAAACTATTTGGGAAGACATAAATAACTACTTTTCAATATGTGTATCATTGATCATGAACTTCTCACCAACCATATGAGACAAACACCCCTCTAAAATTGAAATAAAAACAATAAAATTTATTTCATTTACATCATAATATTGATATTTAAGGTCCCGGTGATATATGATTATAGTTTGGTATGGAATATCAAATGTGACTTCCCTTCCACATAAATTGATGTGTGATTTATATAGAAAAAGATAATCCATGGATAATATAACACAAATTTCAAACCAACAAATAATGACAATGTTTAAAGGACACACATTCTTACAAAATTCAACCAGATAAGAATCATATAATAGAGATGTTATCATCATACCATTAGAGGTTTTCCCTCTTAATTATATATCTAATAATTTGGGTGAAAAATTAATACCCTTAGAAAAATCATTAGACATAACATAATGGGTTGATCCATTGTAAAATAAGACATTAAAATTTCTAGATAAAATGATATGTGTACCCTTAACCACATTATTATCAAAAATCTAATCAGAAATAGTAATGCCATGAGATTTATCTTTGACTCATGCCTTAATAGGTTACTAATGTTGATCATTATTATTTACCTTTTGATTTGGGAACTTGTGAGCATAATTATTATAATCCTTTCATTTTAAACACAAGAGTTTTAGTGGTGTATTATATAAAGCCTTATTTATAGTTTCATCATTATAAAAAATCTTCTCGTAACTTCATAATTAGATTTTTCTTATGAACTTCCCATCCACACATGATAAATTAACTATTCCCCTTAATTTTATATCTTACTTGTTTATTACCTCAATTTTATGATTAAAGAAATCTAATCTTTTTCTTTATATGGGTTTTATATTTACTTTGAATTCCATTTTTCACTTATCATAAAACCATGAGATTGATTTGAAACTCCAACCTACATTTTCACCTTAATATCACATCGAACAATATATTCATAGCTACTACAGTCTATTATGGATAACACCCATCAAATATTTGGTTTTATAACACTAATGAATCGATCAAAATTAATTTCATGTTGGTTTATAATAAGATAATCATACCTTTCTTTTCTTGTAAAATTTTCTTATATGTACCAAGGGATTAATTTTCCATTTTCATTAGATCTTGTAATTCCAAACCCATGGTCATTCAAATAATACTGGTAATTTACTTATTGATAATATTCCCTTGAACTTGTATAAATCCATGGATTTGATTTTATCACAATCCCTTTTATTTTTTATGAGAGTACACGATTGACATACTTTTCCTTCCAAATGATAGAAAACCAAAATTAATTTTTCATGTTCCAAATACTGGAGAGTGGAAAATATATTTTCAATGGAATTGATATATTTCATCGTAACTAATGGATTAGTGGTTTTACTAAAGGAAGGTGGAAATTTCCTTATAAAAGAATCAACAAAATGTTATTCCCACCTTTTCTCATTTGAATTTTTATCATGATTCATGGCTTGAAAAAGTTGTGTGAGCATATCAATGAAATTTTAAATTCTAGGTCCCATAAAAATTAGCTAATCAGGAGGACAATAATTTCATTATCTATCACACTCAACATTAACACATTCCATTTCAGTTATATCCATTTACTAAAACCAAAAAAAATATTGTAAACTGTAGTAATTATAACGGGGAACCACATAATCATGAAAAATCACATATCAAATGTCTAAATCATGAAACCTTTTTTTAATCCATAACACTAAATATTTATCCTTGGATATTCATAGTCATTATATATTTAAATCATTTATATTGTTTTGTAATTACTTTTTGAATTTCAAAATAATATCCCCCTAGAGTGTAAAACTTGGTGTTCATCAAGCCCTATTGTTTTTCACCAGGTGATGATCGATTCCAACTCAATAATCACTTATCAAAGTTATTAACCCTAGGTAGTTCGGTGCCAGAGCCACATCCAATAATAATATCTATACTGGGATGTAATTTATTAAAAACCACTCACTCTATCCTTTAACAGAATTCAATGATATGTTCCTATACATTGACTCTCGTTAGACTTATCCTTAAACATGTTCTTTGGGATCTCATTAATGTTTCCTAATCTTAGTTTCCAAAGGTTAAAAAAATCCTCTAATACCAACTATAGTGACCCATGATATTCATAAAAAGAAATTACATCATTTTTTGATTAACATTCATCACATTACATAAACTCACACCCGAGGATCATAATGGTATATTGACTTTGGAAAATTGGAAACAGAAACAACTAGTTCGTAGTTGAAATACATATTCTCCCACTTGGTTCTTCATAAATAACTTCATTATAAGAAATATCATACATAATTCTTTTTTCATAACCTAGGTAAATGAATCATAAGAAAGGGTGAGCTCAAATTCTCTGTATGGGTATAGAAATGAGATACATAAGAATAATATGAACATCAGGGTATGATAAAAAAAGAATAACATTTCAAAACCATTCCCTTCATATCAATGATCATAATCGTGTTTCATGTAATAAATATATTAATTTTATAACACATAAATCATATGGTAATAAAATAACATGGTCCATGAGAGTATAAAATTGTAATAAGACAAAACGTTGTGGCATAAACATAAGTATTGAAAACAATTTCTATAGTAGTATAGGCTCACTACTAAATCTATCAAATAAAATTTATTCACTCCACAGACCATTATAGTAGTAAAGGTTAACTCCCATGAAAATATTATTGTATAAAGTCCTTTAATGAATCGGTTTAACTCACAATTCCAGTCTTATCTATATGATGAGAAATAAATCATTACCCAATCCATTGGATGTTGATATAGGGCATACACATAACATAATGAAAATCATACTTATGTGTCCCAAAAATCACTAAAAATTCAAATAATTATCCATGAAATGAAATTATTTTCATAAACATTTCATCATATCATAACATATATAAAATAGACCAGTTGTATATTTCATCATTTTATCATAACACAACTCATGAAAAAAAGAAGGTATCATAATCATTTCATCATAGTATAACCCATGGAAGATAAACCTATTTCATAAACATCATTCCAAAAAAAACAAAAACCATTAATAAAAATAATAATAATGGTATCCGTAAATCTTTTCCCCATTAATGAATATATTACATCAATAGTTGTCATATTTGATGGAAAATGATTTTGAAAGAACGTTTAAAATATTTCTTGAGAAAAATATACATTCGAATTTAAAAAATTATTCTAAAAATATACAACATTTTAAAAATAATTTTCATTTAAAGTAAATATATAATATTATAAATTACACATCACATTATTGATTGGTCATATTGTTGAAAACATTGTTTATTCTGTCATGTAAAATATCATTTTTGGTAAAATCTGAAAAGAAATTATTTGTAAAATTAAATTAATATTACACTCAATGAAATTGTAAAAAATTAAAAAATGGGTAAAAAAGTGTTTAATAAATAAATTTTATAATGTTAAAAACATTTATGAATTTTTTTAGAAAACATGATTTTTGAAGGAAAATGAGTTTTTAACTGAAGAGAAAAATATTGATTTTTTATTTAAAACAATATTTTTGAACTATTGAGTACATAAAGAGAGGAAAATTAAGTGAAAACAAGTTTTATAAAAAAAATAACTAGTTTAGAAGAAAATTCATGAGTTTTTTAAATATAGATTATAAGATCTTTCATTGGAAACATAATAAAAACAATATCAATAAATGACGAGGTTGTAACATAAAATATTTACCACTTTGGTAACATTGAATTATAAGATACATAAAGGAATAAAACTATATGAGACTTAAAATATAATTAGAATATATAAATTCAAGCTATTAAATTTTAAAGGGTCTATTTATACACCTCATAGATGAAGATAGGTTTGTAACCTATCATATGTCTGATGGAAAGAAAATTGAGACAAAAATCATTTACCTTAAGTTTTAACATCCATAGTACACGTTAAAACACTATTATAATAAATATAATATTATTATAAATATCTCAAATATCCATAATTATATATTAAACACCATGTATGACTTTATTATGACTTTTTGTTACCTATTTATTATAAATTCTATATTGATGCCATGTTTTAGGAAATAATTTCTTTATTTTACATGTATGATTTATTTTCTTAATTTTTATCCTATTAATTTTATTATTTTTAAATAATATAAATAATTTTAACCATGATATAAATATCATATATATTTATTTTTTCTGTTTTTAGAGTAATCCATAACTTGTAGAAATATAAAATGAAATATGTCGTTCATGGAGACGGTAGGTCGTAACTTTGAATGAAATCTTGTTCTATTTTATCAAAGGATTGAAAAAAAGAATAATAAATAATATATTACCATTATATAATAATTTTGATTTCATATATATGATATATTTTAATTAAAATCATCTTTGTTAACTTTCATGTAAAGTGTCAGCAAATGATGACTCTTCGTGAGGCGGTAGTCCGCGGTACACATGAGCAATATTATCTTATTACCATAGAATTGAAATTTTGTAGGTAAATGTGATATAATACATAAAAATTATAATTATATTGTAATTATAATATATATAAAAATTTAATCCACCATTATATACATCTATGAGACGCGGTGATGTTAAACAAATAACATCGGTTTCAGAGGGGGAAGCCTGATGCATGCATGAGTGATGATTTATTGTCCCATTTTATATAAGAGGATATGGTTGTTGATGATTAACATTTCATAAAAAATATATTTACATGGAATATACTATGTTTCTTATATCTTAGTGGTTTAATAATAATATAAGGAGTTAGAGGAAGAAAAAAATAAAATTTTCGATTTGGGGTGTTACCACTTCTTCGGAAAACTTCTTTGAGTTTTCAATAAAAGGATTATTTGGTAGGATTTATGGAAAAATCAAGGATTATATTATAAGATAAGGTAATTATCGAAGCTATCTAGGATGTTCTTTTCTAAACCAATAGGTTCTCAAAGTTCGAAGAGGATAGGAGAAAGGGTTACCTTGTATGTGTGTGGTGAGTGGCACAATTTTAATTTTTTTAACTGAAAATGTTATACTGATGTTTTTGACACATCAAAATACAATAAAATAGACCATTCTCGATAATATGAGATATATGGTAAAAATAGTTTTTTATAAAATGGTTTTTTTTATAGTTTTTGGGTCATTTATAACCCTTATCCTTTTAGATTAACCCCTGATAAACCCATTTTACCTTTACCATAGAAAATAAATTTTTCTCTATTTTTAATATTAAATATGGAAAAATTTAACAATATATTATTAGAAAAAAAATTATTATTATTCAAAATATAGAATACATTTTTTGAAATTCCATTCACATAAGTGAAAAAATTTAATTTAAATTTAAACCTGAAGATGTGATGAGAATGTAATTATCCGAACAGAAACTTTTAGAATGTTTAAAATGTTTTTATAATGTAATTGAACAGTAAAATGATTCTAATGAACTAAATCCAAATAATTGTTATATAATATAAATAATTTAACATTTAAAACAAATTTAATATAAAAATGATCCTTATAAAGTCTTCAAATGAAAAGATAGGTAATAAACCCAGTATTAATCACCATTCACTAAAGAATAAATATTTTCAGAAAAATATAAAAAATTTAAGTTAAGATAATTTTGGAATGTATGTTTAAAAAATTATTTTATCATATTAAATTTCCCAAATTGTAAGAAATTAACATATTTATTATTAACAAAAATAAATAAAAAACACTTTTCAATGAAAATAGTATTTTTGAAATATGTATATACTTTTCTAAAAAATAAGTACATTTTTATCAATATAATTTCTTTAAATAAAACCATAATAATTAAAATTTAATTGTAGTTATTATTATTCATATCACTATCTGTGACATCCCATCCTAGGTTTCACAAGCCATTGCCCTAATCCAGTTGGCCACATGACCTTAAGAATGCCTCCTCTTATGCTTGATTCTACTGACTAGCAGTGAGGGTCTAATATATAAAATGGGGAGACTGTACCCTTTTTAAAAAATTATATCACATTAGAAGTAAACACATAATATTAAAAGAATATAACCAAGAACAAGAATAAATCCCTAACTAATACATACCATTATCAAATAATGAACCAAAAGAGTATGCAATAACCCAAAACTAAAAAGTAGAAATTCCATGACATATACATGTCATGTGTGAAATTAAAATCCAAATTAAAGACACAATAATAATTATAAGATATTCCCTAAACTATGTCTAGTTCCTTCCTCCAAGTGTTATCACAATTCATCCATCTAATACAGGCATTTTCCGTAATCTTATCCGGAAAACAGGATGTCTATTTTGGTAAAGATCAGTAAACTCGGGTAGGGTGTGAGTATAACTCATCAGGCCATAACCAATGGCATAGAAAACAATATCCACTCTATAATAGTATATGTCTTTGTTCAAAGAATATGGATCAAGTTATAAAATAATAATATTAAAAATTCAATTATTCTTTAATTAACCATGTAATTTACATGTGTTCACGATGACACCTGAACCACCAATCCCTACATCTTCCCATGACGGTGTCTGAATCAGATATCACCACCTCATTGGTTTTTAGTTATGATTTTATTAAAATTTATTACTACATATATGTTGAACCATAGTTCATTTCCAATATTTTGGGTATAAGATGTCATATCTAGCACCTCGTTGGAATCTGGAGCATCAATACCTATCCCACAGCCTATTGTTATCACATATAGTATTTTGAATCATCAGTATGTGTCCCACACTCATTTATCACATGCATGAATTTATGCGCAGATTGTCAGGCCTCTCACGCCAATAGATTTTAATGAATCTATTTGTATCCCACACCCCATTAATCACATATATCACAATACCATATATATAAAATATGTTATATACATTAAAGTCAATCATCATTATCATTTTTATAAAAAATTATCATCAATGTTTCGCATTTAAATTATATAATAATCATGGTCTATTAGTTTATTTCATATGGAATAGTATGATCAATCCACCATTAAACCATTTATCCACATTTAAAAATATTAAAAAATAACCCTTCATGGTTAATCCAACCATCCCTTAATTTCCATTTTCAGTCTATTCAAAATCAAATTCAACTAATTTTGATTTTCCAAAAATCAACCCTTTTCATTATCACAAGGAATTTTAATTTAATAACTTAAATTTCATTAAAAGTTTTGAAATCAAGGAAATTACAATTCAAAATTACATACACAGAATTAAATCTATACGTTTGGAGTTGACATTTACACCACCTACCTCATGTTTTTTGATGAAAAATATCCTATTCACAACCCTTAATTGATGTAAGATGATATAATTATGAAAGGTATAATAAATCTATAACCAACCCTTGGATTAAGATCAACCACTAAAACTAAGAATTTTTAAAAAGGTTCCACCACTTCATAGGAGGAACATGGAACAGAAGGAAACCATATAATTTTTTTTTAATAACTATAAAACACTAATATAAAATAATTAAAGATGAATAAATCATTTCAAAACCATATAGACTCCCCCTAAGGTGAGTGGAGGAAGGATGTATGAAATAATGAACAAAAAATGAACCACATTACAACTTTAAAATCTATACATAGAAAATTACATGGTGAGTGACTAATTTAAATTTAAAGTGATTATTTTTAGAGGGTTATGTTGAAAATACATTCCCCTCAAGTTATTTTATTTTCAATTGATATTTACACATCATTTAACCAAGTTACATGGCATATAAATGTCTTATAGACTATTTTCAGCCCAGTTTTTACTTAAAGACCCAAACCACCTCTAAAGACATGCAAACCACTAAAAACTAACACCATACCGTTAACAAAAAATAAAAATAAAAATGGTAATGTACCTAAAAAATTATGGGATCTTATGATCTATCCCCTTTATAATAACACAACCTGATTCTATACTCCCAAGCATCTCTATGATCCAAGATAAAATTCTTGAGCCACTGAGACAGCATATCCGATTATCTCTCTCTCTTGTTTCTTCTCAAACACGGTCTTGTTGGCACATTACTCAAACATTCTTCACGGTATTTCCCAAAAATAATTCCCACAATGATTTATAATATTTATCAAATTCTTCTCAATGGACACATCGATAGAAAGATAAAAATTGTTAATATCTATCACATCATAAGGGTTAGGATGATACCTATATTGTTGTTACATATGAAACAAATAATGCATAGCTCTGTACCTATGTAGAATATCCAATCAATATGCCCCAACTCAATTCTCTCTACAACCTCAAAATTTTCGATAAACCTGGGTGCCAACATTTCACGCCAATAAATCCTACAGTGACCCAATATGTGAGACAACCAAAGAAACACGTGATCACCTTCTACAAACTCAAGGGGTCGCCGACATATATCAGCATATGACTTCGGCCTAGTCTGAGCTATATCCTTATGTTTTTTAATAAAATAATCCTAATCTCATGTCACCTATAAAATACTCATTCCCAACATCTCTGAATCATCTAACTCCATCCAATATAGAGGTGATCTGCATGTCCTATAATAAAGTGACTTATAGGGTGTAATCTGAATAGTTTCTTGATAACTTTTTTTGTAGGAAAACTCAAAATGTTCTTGGTGATTATCCAAAGACCCACCAAATCCATGAATACATTCCAATAGCTTATCCTCTAAAGCCTTTATTGTATGTTTGGACTACCCATCTATCTATTGGTGCAAATTAGTACTCAGAAACATCTACGTACTAAATATTTTCTCTAAGATCTACCAGAATTGTTAAGTAAAACATTAGACACAATCTCAAACTATACTCTGTTTCATCCCTTGTATACCTAATATCTCCCTAACATACAATTCTCTAAACTAGTCCAGTGATAATGTATTTTATATGGGAAAAAAATGCTCTATTATAGTCAATTGGTCCATAGCCACACAAATATCATCATTATTCCAAGGGGTCATTGGGTGACCCATGACAATGTCCAATGTAAATTTTTACCACTTCCATTTAAGAATGTAAAATGGATGTAGTGAACAACTAGGTCATTTATGATTAGATATCACCCATTGATTGGTGTAGAATCATGTCGCAAACCTTAAATAACCTTTTTCATGCCCGACCACCAATACCGTCTATGCAGGTCATGATATATTTTCGTCAAACCTAGATGTACCGCCCTCTTAATGGCTTTAATATAAATCATCAAATCATAGTACATACACATAGGAATAATGATATGAACCCATACATAGATATTATCTTCATCATCTATGTCTGAATCTAAAGTTGACTCCCAACCTTCAAGGATTTCCCTAAAGGCCAAACACTTAGGATCTTGATTCTACCTCTGCTTATTCTTACTCAAAACTGTAGAATATGCAAATATTTATGTTAGGTAAATATTTTCCTATCACTTTGAAACTAAAATATGAATCTCATATTGCAAATTCATCGTCTTCCACTATGAGTTATACTCTTGAACCATCAGAGTCTATGTTTTCCTGGTCAATGTATCAGCAACATTATTTCCCTTTCTAAGGGTATATGCTAGCCTAAAATCAAATGACTACATATACTCAACCAATATCCATTTTCCAATAATTAAATGAAACTGAAAAAAGGTATACTTTAAGATATTGTGATTGGTATACAAAGTTAACTTTTCAACCAATAAATAATTCAGCCAACACTTTAAAGCATAATCCTCTATAGATAAGTCAAGGACATTAATTGGGTAATTGTGCTTATGTGATATCAACTATCATTATCCATACACAACAAATGGAGCTCACCACATCAACGCTACTCCAGTACCAATCCTTGATGATTCAAAAAACACGTAATATTCCTCCCCTAGCTAGGTTAGGATTAAGATGGATGCAGTATTCAACCGCTTCTTCAACTCTTAGAAATAATTCTCACAATATTTATACAATTAAAACATCACACCCTTCTTGTTCAAGCCTGAAATAGTTTTATCTAAGCAATAAATTCCACGATAACCCTCAAATAATATCCTATTAATCCTAGAAAGTAATAGATATCAAAACAATTCTTGGGATGCTACCATGAAACCACTATTTGTACCTTCTCTAGGCCCACTAACACCCCTTCCTCTAAGATGTTGTGATCCATGAAGTATACCATGTTCATCCATAATATACCATTAGATATCTTGGTATATAGCTGATGTTCTCTTACTATAATCGAGATGATGTAAAGATGTTTGGTATGGTCACCATGATTCATAGAGTACACCATGATTTTATGCACAAAACAACCAAAAAAAGATCTATATATGGGTGCAATATTAGGTTCATCAAGTATATAAACATAGATTGAGTGTTCATCATCACAAATTACATCACAACAGCATCATAAAGGCCACTGATACTTTTTAAATCTTTTCATGGTATATCAAAAGGTCAAAATAACAAATGATGATTCTCTGATATCGTGTTGATCATAGAGAACACACAATCTCTTCTCACCTATCAATGAGATAATTGATATATGGATGAGTATACTGGTTATTTATTGTCATATACTTAAACTTTTGGATTCCAACACATAATTTCAATGCCTTATCAAAATTAGTTTCAAAAAAAATTGAGAACCCAAATGAGACATACTCATATAGATAAATACCTTTTCCATCAACTATTTCGGCTAAGTCTTATGATCTTCAAGATCTATTGGTACAATTATGTGATGTGGAATAGAATATAGCTCATCTCACATCATGAGATCAATAATAAATTCCACAACTCTCCTAGGTGGAATCCCTAAAGAGACTTCTGGAAACACATCATGAAACTAGTACCTTGTGGATAGAATACATCTTAATTTTACACCCCCATCATCCTGGCAAGAACTAGCAACATGGGTGGTGAGCTCTACTGGTTGATTATGAACCATCCCCACATGTCCTGTATGGATATCCCACCCTTCATGATGAATATAACTATCATCCTAAGGAGAAGTAAATGACACTCCCACATGGTAACAATCCAGGTTGGCCTGGTATTATACTAACTAGTCCATACCCAAAATTAAATCAAATCTCGAAATGTCAAATATATAAGGATCATAAAGAAAATAAAACTTCACAACCTTGATAAAACACCCCTTTCATAAACAGATTTCTCACAATCGTATTCCTAAATGTGTGCTGATAATTATAACCCCATTAATAAAATCCATAATCAAACTCAACATGTTCACTAGTTTTATAGATATAAAAAAATAAGAGGATCCAATGTAAAATAAGTCACTAGAAAGTGTAAAATCTATCAGAATAGTAACTCTAACTCTCGATGGTCCAGCCTTGTTATCTACCAGTGTTGGTTGAAATATATTAAATTGTCCTACCGAAATTCCTTATGTTATAGTATGAGTCCCTTGAGTAGCACCACACTTATGATATGGGTGTTATATCTAGAAGTACCATGTATTCTTCCTCAAAAACCATGACCAATAGATCTATAACTACCTGAATGATAAGGGGATAGATGACCCCCTTACATTTTTTTATTATTCCTATCTCCTCCATCAATACCCTTCTATCATGGGTTCCTTTATAACCTTTGTAGATGTCACATAACTCCACTATCTTGATACACAATAGGTGGTCGGGGTAACTATCTACTTTTGTGACCTGGCCTACTCTAGTGGTAGAAAAGTAGTTGAGTGAGGTCTTGATTAACTAATACTTCCCCATGTCCACACTTATTTCCAATACTATGGTCAGCATTCCCCAAAAGACACTTCCCACTCTTAGAATTCATACAACATAGTCATCCAACAAAATATGTATGTCCCCCACTAGAAGCCTCCATCAAGTTTTCATCAGATATGAGAGCTTGATTCACTACTTCTTAAAACTTCTTTAGTCTGAAGATGTTAACATAGGACTAAATCTCACATTTAATCCCATCCTGAAATGGTTTCATCGTAGTAACCACAACCCCTTCATATTCTGGAAAATATAGAAGAAATTAGTAAATAAACATATGCATTCCATCACAAATATACTCCCATGGGTCAACCTCATGAACTATATTACCCTCTTCCTCCAAAGAGTTTTAGGGTAAAATTTAAATAATAACTTCCCTTAAAACTTCTTTTATTTCAAATTTTTATGATATAAATACTATGTATGTATATCACACAAATTCTTATCCATACCACATAACATATAATCTTCGAATTTGACTCTCTTATTAGTATAAGCCACTAGGTGGTCAAGCATCACCTGGATATACTCAATCCAAATGTAATGTGCCTCTGATCCACTCTCTCTGGTTATTGTTGGAGGGTGATTCAACTGGAACTCACATGTTATGTCACATATACTCTTTACAACCCACCATGGACCTCTATCCATATATTGCATAAAGGGAAAAAATTTCACATGAAACATCTCTCTTTATCCTTTAAAAGACACTATTTCTGCCTTAGTTTCAACTAATGGAAGAACATTTCCAAACATGTCCTCTTGTAAATTCTCTACAAACTTCATCATGGAGGTATGACTCTATGATTCCAAACACTCAACCCAGGACACAAAATACAACATTATAACATTTATTTAAGAGGGATTCATAATAATCAATAACAAGTCATCCCCCAAACCCTTCCCCATGGTAAACACCAAGGCACTATCACTACCCTCAACCATCCCTAATCTAGGTCATGGATAACAAAGGTTAATCACATTCATATTATTCAATTTCTTCATTAGAAACCGATTTATGATATCAATTTACCCCATTTAGAATCATTAAATGTTTTAATTTTTATATTAGGAACATTTTTCATTTAAATAAAAGAAGTAAATAAAATAATTTTCATCTAAACAACTCACCAAAAAATATGTTTTTCAAACGAATTCCTACAATGATACGTGCCACATAATAATCATAATTTTTTAAAATGATTTATGTATACTCAACTCTTATGCCATACTAATCCATGTGTAAAATCTCATAAATAATGGAATATAATACTACCACACAAAATGTGCATCATTTTAGGTGAAATAACATTCTAATACAACAACACATATTAATAACATCAATCCCACCCCAGGTACATCGCTTTTTAAACTCAAATGTCGATTAGTTACTCCCACCTAAAAGCTCTTAACCAAGTCCCAAATCATCCAAATATACTATATAACTTTTCTATATAGTCATACAAAAGTAAATAAAGAAAAAAATCATTTTATTTCACATTGTACCATCCAAACCTTGGTGTCACAGGTCGGTTCCCCGGTCCGGGTGGCCACATGACCCTATCTTCACTTCCCAGTACACTAGAGGCTACCGACTAGCAGTGAGGGTCTAATATATAACAAGGGGAGAATATACCCTCTTTATCAAAGAAAAAAAATAGAATATGTAAACACATAAATGGTAAAATTTATAACCAATAAGAATAATAAATTCATAACCAATAAAAACCATTATTACCAGATGAACCAAAATAGGAAACTATGACCCCGCACTAAAGCTATAGATATGTCATGCCATATTCATGTTATGTGTCCAATTAAAAACCAACAGAAAGACCCACTAATACTCTCAAGCGGGTCCCAACATCAATCTCAATTCCCTCATAAATGATCCATCCCAACCCAACCATCTAGCATAGTTCTCTTTCCCTTATCCAATCCTGTAGATATAAATTCTATTCAGTTACAGATCAGGCTTCCCAAGTAGTGTGTCAGTACAACTAAGTATGCCACCATAAAAATATTCGAAAATCATGTCTAGTCTATAATACTGTATGAAGTTGTATAAATAAAAAATTAAAAGTGCTAAAATTAGTAGTTTTATTATTCAATTATTCATTAATTAACCACATAATTTACCCAGGTTTATGATGACACACAAACCACCGATACCTACTTCGACACATGCTTTATTTCGAACCATATATCACCATATCATGGGATTCATTTTATCATTTCATTTCAATTTCATATCATAAATAGTTGGAACCATAGTCCAAGGACAAAAGTTTGGTCATAGATCATCATATCTTGCACCTTGTGGGTATTTGGAGCATCATTCAATATCCCACACCTGACTTTTATCACACATAGTCTTTTAAATCATTAGTTTGTGTATCACACTCATTTATCACATGCCTCCAATTGGGAATATAGTTTCATTTCTAGAACCCCAATGTATTTTTATGCATTAGTTCATGTCCCACACTCCATTTATCACATATATAATAATATAACTTATATCACATATTTCATATGCATCCAAGTTAATAATCATTAACCTTATTACCAAACATTCTCATCAAATTGTGTCATTTCAATTATCAAACAATGAATGCGGATCACGTTATTTCATATGGAATAATATGAAAAATTCACCATTAAAAATTTTATACAAATTTAATCATATAAACAGTTAATCCTTGAATGTTATTCCATCTATCCTTTAATTCACACTTTCAATAAATTCATAATCACATCAATCACCCAATTTCATAATCACAATTCAACTAGTTTCAATTTCTCCAAGTTTAACCCATCTCATTATCACATGGAAATTTAATTTGGTCAATTCAATTTATGATGCAACTGCCCAATCATGGAAATTTCAATTTCACCACTACATACACACAATTAAATCAAGACAATGGGAATTGATATTTATAACTCTTAACTAAATATAATTGATGAATTATCCGAAAAAAACCTCAATTAATGTAATACGATCAAATAAACAAAAATAGAAAGATATTTAGACCAAAAACCATGACTTGGATAAACCCATAAAAACTAAAATAGTCAAAATGTTCTATTACTTCATCAAAAGAATGAGGAAGAAAAGGAAACCAAAGAAAAAAGATTACCAGGAATTAGAAACCAGTCCATGAAAATCAAAGATGAATAAATCCCTCCAAAAAAATTTATAGTCTCCCTAGGTTCAAGTGTATAAGGGATGCATGAATGAATAAATTGAAAATAAACCACACTAAAAATTTAATATTTCTACTCGAGGACTTACATGACCATAAATTAATTTACATGTTGTATAAATCTGTTACATGTCATGTAATTATTTTTATATGGTTATTCCAAAAAACCTATCACACAAGTTTATTTTATTTTCAATAAATATTTAAACATCATTTAACTTAGTTACATGGTTTATATATGTCCTACATAATATTTTTTAGTCCAATTTCTATATATAGACGCGAACAACCATTTATGTCATCAAAACCATTGAAAATCATAGAAACCCATTTAAAAATAAAAAAACTAAAAAGGGAGAATACTTGAAAAGGTATAGGGTCTTACACTATTTTTAACAGATAGGTTATAATGGTGATGTTTAAATAATAATTTTACAAATATATCATGGTTTATTAAAACACAGTGTTGCGTGTCAAGCAAGATAACAATGAAATTTAATTTATTTGAAAAAAAATTCATAAAATGTATAGTAGGTATAATAAAAATGGTTATTAAAATCCGTTTAATATTATATTATAAAATAATTTGAGGTTTCATTTCTATAGTATTCATTTATTGATTTTTGATGTTCACAGTAGTTTAGAATACCTCCATTATGAAATTTAGTGTTATTATCTCATAATATTTCAAAAATACATATGAAATGTTTTTATGTAATAGTATCCTTTATCAATATTTTTATTAAAATATATTTTAAATTCAATATTTAATATTTGTTTTAATAATAAATTATGAATTTAGAAACCTTTATGTTTGAAATTTAAAATATATATTAAAATATATTAATTATTTGTGGTGATAATACAAAAATGATAAAACATATAATAATATACAAAATATAATACACAATAATGAGTGATTTTATATCTATGGTAACTATGTCATTAAATATTAAAAAGAATGTAAATTAAATACGTTATTAAAATTACTAAGTGAAGAGTTAATTGACCCACTATTAAATATAGTTATATATGTACATATACGTCTTTGGGAATAATTATGGTACCATATGGATTTTAAATAAATATAAATGAATAATAAAACCATATCCATAAAATGAATATCCTTTTTATATGTAGATTACATGTAACAAAAATAATATACAAGAAATGGATGTGAAAGTAACAAAAATAAACTGAAAATTTATTAAAAGTTATTTATGTTGAAATTAATGTTTTTTGTCTTTTTCCATTAAAAATGAATAAATAAGAATCAATACCTATTTATTTATATCATATACATTTTAGAAAGCGTATATAATTCCTAAAATAAAACATCGAAAGATTTGTTTAGTTGAAAAATAATTATAAATTATACCTTCAAAAATCATTAAAAAGTTACTTTGATTGAGTTATTTTTCTTATAAAAAATTTTGAACAATTTTTGGAAATGAAATATGAGACATTTTTAGATTTTATGGAGTAAAAAAATTAAAGATAATGATGTAGAAAATGTATTTATTTTCAAGAGAGAGTAATGACTATATTTATAGATATGATATGGTGGCCTTCTCACAAATATTCAATTATTTGGGGTTTCAAATAGAAATATAATATTTCAAGTGACTGATAAATGGGAAAGAAAGGTTTTTTTTCAATAATTTCACATCCATTTATATTTTATGTTAAGGTTTTTTTATCTTTTAAAATAATTTACTGTTTATTTTTAAAAAACCCATTTATATATATTTTTGGATTATTATTATAATTTTAGATTTAAAATATCTATAAAATTCTTTTTTTCATGTATTAATTTTTAAATAAATAATTTTGTATAATAATTTTACATAAATTTTATGAAAAATCTAAATTCATCTAAATCTTATCAATTTTAATGTATTTAAAACCATTTATTTTGACTTTTCACCCACACCCAAAGGCACTATGTCAAAACTATGTAAGAATTTTTTATAATTTTCTTATTATTTAATAAAAAATTTAAAATAAATATAATATAATATCTATAAATTTTATCATTTAAAACCATTCATAATAATATTTTTACTTATTTATATCATGGTAATGTTTTTAAGATATATTATATAAATTTCCATACCTTATGCAAACATTGTGTAATAATTTTCATAATTAAATTGGTAAATAATTATTTAAAATAATAAATATAGAGAAACATAATTGTTTATTCATCATATTTAAATATTATATTGTGTAATAACCTTACACACTCTAATTATAATCACGTAATGCATCTTTTTTTTACTTTATCTATGTAGTGAAAGCATTTTGTTAGCACCAATAAATAATTTGAAATGTATTTGTCAACTTATAAACACATTAGATTGGAATAGTTTTTTCAAATTAAATCATTTAAAATCATAAATAACATTAATTTAGATAGTAATATCATGTATAATTTTATTACTTAGTTTTTTTAAATAATGAATATTAATTACATTTAATATTTCTTGAGATACCTTATTCTTATAAATTTTAACATAATAATTTTTCATTATTTTTTAATTCTTATTCAAAATATATAATTCATTTCAATAAAAAAGAACAATAAATAGTAAAATTTTATTTTTGAATTAAATCTAAAAATAATAATATATATATATATTCATTTTTTTAGAACAACCAGTGCATTATTTTCTACCAAAAAATCACATTCAAGTGTCCTAACATTATATAATCTTATTATATGATTTTAAAAATATAATATATAATTATAAATTCATAAAATATACATAAATATCCACATTTACAAAATATTATAATAAATTAGATAATATATTAAATGTTATGAAAACATTGATTAGATGATGATTCAACACTGAACTGTCATTTTTATAAACTCTTATAGTTTAATTATTTAATGTTTAAATATATATTATATATTAACATATTTTTTTGTTTAATGATGTTTTAAAGTCCTATAAATGAAAAAAAAAACTCCTAAAATAGAAAAATTTAAGTATATTAGGGAATAGTTTTCAATTTTAGAAGTTTAAAATAATTCTTTCCAGAGTAACATTCTTAAAAAACAAATAAAACACATTGTGTAAAATGACATTTTAAAAGGACTCTGGAATATAGAAATTTTTATTTGGAAGAAAAAGGAACAATCATTTCAAGCACAAAAATTTATCGGCTATCAACCATCCACAATTTATCTACTATACTTACTCAAATAAAAAGATACCCACATTAGTGAAAATAAAAAAAGAATAAGATAAAATATAAAAAATAACACTTTTAAGAAAATGTATACACTGAAAAACACTATACCAGAAAATCTAGATTTCTTATGTTGTTATGAAAATAAAATATCATGTTTATAAACTAATAAAGGGAATAATAAGTATAGATTCAACTACTTGGATAGTTAAAACATTAAAATAAAGGAATGTCACTACTCACCCACACTACAAAAACTATATATAGAAGAAGACTAATTTTTTTGTCACTAATAAAAAATCAATAGAATAATTTCTTTGATGAAAAACATTTTTGAAAATTTCCTCGATGGAAAGGTAAGAAAAATAGTGAAAAACATAATGAAGAATTTTTTTATAGCATTTACTTTCTTATCTTAGATCCCCAACCTACCATTATAAGTACTCAAGCTTACGAAAAAAATTAGAAATTGAATTTTTTGGCAATTATATAATGTTCACACCCTTGGTTAAAGAATTTATTTTTGAGATAAATGTGTTACAATAAATTTATGTCATAAATTAAAAAATATGTAAAAATAACCCAATTTCAATTCTATTATAAAATGGTTGAAATATATTTAAAAACACCATGAACTCTAAACCAACTATTTTACAGGATTCTTCCCATTTTATTTCATTTATTTTATTTTAGTTATTTTTCAAATATATAATTAAGGTATATTTTTTATTTGTATTATATTAATATGAAAAAAAAATATCTTGTTTATTTTGTGTCGTGTTCATTGTAATATATGTATTTTATAAAAAAAAATCTATTTCATATTATTTATGATCTTAATACTATAAAATTAAATATTAATATTACCATTAAATGCATATTAGATTAACTTAATAACTAAAATATAAATATATTTGCATAATATTGAAAAAAATTATTATTTATTTCAATTAAAATATATTTTGACATATAATTCATGATTTATATTTAGTTTATGTAAATAAGTAATTTAAAAAATATTCATGTTTTCCATGTTCTTTAAATGATCCTTCTAAACACTTTAAAAGGTTTTTTCATTTCTAACACTGATAAGGTTTTAATTTGACTACATATAATATAATGATAGTAGTATAGAATAACATCTAGATAAATACTGTTTTATTATCATATTCAGTAAGAAACCAATGTAATTTATAATATTAAAACTAATATATTACATGAAAATCATTTTAAACAAAATAAAGTGATTAATTATAGTTGTAAAAAGTTTAAAAACATGATTTTTTTATATTCAATATAATAAATTAAAATATGAAAAATACATATTAAATATATAAGAGGAGAAAATATATTACAATTTTAAAACCCATGATGTTATTTTATGGTATGTAATTTACTATTCACTGGTTTTATCTTTTATTTTGGGGTTTGAGTCAATATTTTTTATTTTTATAGGAATTTTTCTGTGTCCATGATTTCCAAAAACCCTGTGTAAGTCATGTAGCATAGACCTAATAGTTCAATAATGTTTCTCATGTTTAGTACATGGTTTAACCAACCATTTTGATTTAACTAAGTTGTTATTGTTATTAGAATCTAAAACCTTACATGTGATTGGAACACAATTAGACCAATTCTGCGACGAAACCATGTGGCGTGTTAAAAATTATAATGTTTTTCATTAAAAAATCTTATCTAAATTGTAGAGGGTTTATTTTCTCTTAATTTCCCATTAATCCTTATTTATATCCATTTATTGACCCCTATATCCTCCTTTATGACTTCCAATATTTAGTTTTTCAGAATAATGATTCAATGTTTTTTTGGTTTACTCATTTTTTATTTTTTTATGTAATATAAATAAAATTGTCAACTTATCATATTTTTCAATTATATTTTTGGTTTTATATTGGTTATTTATAGATATGGTATGAGATATATCTTCCATATTTTGTTTTTTACTAAATTATTGTGTTCTTCATTTTCTATGAGTTTGGAGTTGTTTCCATTATTATATCCCTTGAATGGATCTTATTTTATGTTTTGAATTTTTTGTATATTAATGACTTATCATTTAAAAGTAAGTACATTATTTGTTCTAAAAAAATAACCCCTCTCCATGGATGTAATCCTTAATTACAAAATGTGTCTACTTGGGTTTTTTGACACCCTAATAGTAATTACCATCATAGGGTTATCAGGAATGCACCTCATGCCTTGTGGTAGGCAGAATCATGTACCAAGATGGGGTATCCAAGGTTGGTTTGTTATAAAATGGTATCGTATCCATGTTTTTATTTTATGTATTTTATGATGTTAAGTTAGAGAATATATAGGATATTTAAAATAAGAAGTTCAGTTTGTGAGTGAATGTTTATCCTACATTCATCAAAACAACCCAAAAGCTACCACAAAATGTCTGTAATTGAATATTTTTTTACTATCATTTGGTTTAGTAGTGATTCTTTCTGAATTTCAATTAAAATAATTGAAATTAAACGTCACTTACTAGGGTGAATATTCTATTTTTAATGATATTTAGACTATCCACCAACCATGAATCCCTTTCAGGAAGGGGGATAGTAAACATCACATAGTTTCGAAAACCATGAATCCCATCCATGAATCTATATTTCATCCATATAATTGGTTATGAATGGTTGGAGTAGTGTTTGGTAAAATGTGCAGGCTAACTATTTATAATCCAAAAAAAATATTTGGTCTCCCAATTTCTCTCCTTCAAAATTATTTTCTGTAAACTTTTAAATTGATTAGTTAGATATTTTTGGTTTTGATTCATATTATCTACTTGTGCTTTGTTATATTTCAATTTTTTGAATATTTTTATACTGTTATTTTATTTTTAGTACAATTTCCCCTCAAATATTTCTTATAACTCTTTCAAAGGGATTCTTAGATAATTTTTCAGTAGCCAATCCACAAAATTTTCAAAATATTATCTGGTGCATATGGTTTAGTCAATAGGCCATGGTCATAGCGTTAGTTCATTTCAATGTAAACTTTTTTTATTAGATCAACTCAAGACAAAGGTAGATCTTAAGAGTTTATTCTTGAAAAAAAATTTATCCTTATAAGGAAGTAAAAACCCTCAAAAGATATGTTATTGGTTGGATAAAATCGAAAGGATATGAATTTCCCATATCAGTTTATGTACCAATAAGAGAGGGTGAATTAGTGGAATAGATTTGTAGAATTTATTTTAAAATAAAAATTTTGTGAAATTTTAGGGATTTTATCCACTCTCTTTTAATATCTTCATCACCCATATGTAATTGAAAAGAAAATATATTAAAGGAGAATAAGAATACTTATAACGTTATACTCAAATGAGGAAACCTACTCTTTATTGTGTTTGGGTACTAATGAGATGTATAATTCATCAATATCCTCTTTTTTTAATATTTCATGTTATATATAATCCCACACAATGGTTGGGTAGGTATAAACCACTTCACATGGTTGATATCATCAACTTACTAGTTAAATTGGAGTTATTTATACAGGTTCCCCTAGTCTTCCATAATTTTCTATTCTATTCTATTTTAACGATATCTTTAGTGTATATTAGCTGTAACATCCTAGGTAAATGAAGAATAAGTCATATTTAATTAATATTTCTGAATTATATATTAATTTTACTTTAAAGGGGTTTCTATGTTCGATAGCGTACCCGATACGCAAATGCGGGTTTCTTTGGAATCTTACGTTGCACAATAATAAAATAATATTATTATTTTAAATTGTAGTTAACTCCGAGCTGTTGTATTGGAGGGAATTAATGAAACTAACTACAATATGATTATTCATTATTGTTAAATTTATTTACATTTTTCAAATAAAAATTTACAGACTTAAAAATGAATGAATCTAATTTTAAGCACAATTTACATTAAAAGGTCGATTTACCGCCTTTTAATGGAGAACCCTATTTAAATATAGTTTTGGTCACTTTAATACATTATAATTGACCAAATATAATTCTTATTTAGAATGGGGATGTAAAATTTACTTTGGGTAATTTTTTTGGTATTTTTCTGATAATGTTCATTTTTCAATGAATAGTGAAAAATACTTTATTTTAATTAAAAAGTTCCTTTGAATATAATTTAGTTATATGGTTTAATTATCTTTGTAGTTGGTTTTAAATTGAAATTGAAATATATTTTTACCATTTAATCCAATGTTGGTCATTGAAATTAATTTCACTTTGAAACTGGACATAAACAGGTATTAATCTTTTGATAGTTATTGTTTCTTAAAAACACGCTACTTGTTTTGAAAATGGGAGTTAATTTTAAAATTAATTAATTCCAATTCTATGTTTTTAATTTGGAAAATAGATATCATTTTTTAATTTGGAATATCAAATATATCTTAGTCTTAATTTTTGGTATTTTTCTGAAAAACATCAATTTTTTATGAATAGTGACACCACTTAGTGGTAGTTAAAAAAACCGACTTTTTCATTTAAATGAAATTTTACCACTTCTGTGAATTGAATTTCAAAAACACGACATACATGGTTTTTATCATGAAGTAAAATGTGGTTTATTATGATGAAAATAATTTTTGGTCAATAGTGACTTTTGACTTTTATTTACCGCAGTTAAAGGTAAATATGGTAATTCAGTGTTAAAAGAATATTATAATAATTTAAAATTACCTTAACACTTGTCCTAACCTTATTGGTTGAGTATTGTCTGACCATGGGAATCCTTGAGTCTATATTGGGACCCCATTGAGCCACTTATGAAAGACAATGACACATTAAATTAATTAATTTAATGTAAAGACAAAATTGACAATAAAAAATATCTTTTAGTAAATTAATTTTTATATGGTGTTATATAAGTCATATTTTATACTATAAATATTCATTGGAATGCTAAAAATATTTCCTACATTATATTATTTTTTTTTATAATTTTTAGACATCTAATAAATTTAAATAATTATGACACAATAATGATGAAGTATTTACCTTATTAATAAATGATTTAAATAAATAAGATTATAATGATTATAATATTATACAAAACTTGTCCAATTCTGATTTTATGACATTATTTCGACCATGATTCATCTTATATTCTACTATAATGATTTTTGGACCTTTAGAAACCAAATATCATAATATAATAAAATAATCTTTTCACACTTTCCTAAAGAGTCCCTCATCTCCCTTATAAAAGGAGACCACTTCTAACCAATTCCTCACACCTCTCAAACCATTTGGATCCTCTAAATCTACCAAATTAAGATCCCTAAATCCCTATACTCCTCTTAGAATCCTTACCTTAGGCATAAGTCATTTCAAGAAGTCCTTTGTTTCAAACCAAATGGAGTTACCCAAATTAAAGGTAACAGTTTCTCTTAAATTGTTTTCTTTAATTTTTCTTCTCCAACCCCTAAACTCTTTTTACTCCTTTCTTTGGTATCAACACCAGAATCCTAAATATAAAAGGATTTTTTTACGAGAATTATTAAATCTACACTTACACACACCTCCATCTAATGGATGAATAACATAATGTTTCTGTGGATGGAAAACTAAGGCCTCAAAAAATGATGCTTGTTCAATTTCATCTTACTGCCTCTCATGGTGGCCATTATGATGGTACTGCATTTATATATGATATATATTATTTTTATGTTTTCCTTATGCTTCTGTACATCCCATTTATAGAACGCCTTTATGGTTTCCATAGTGGGTAAATACGATAATCTCATTTGAGGAAGTGCGGACTACCGCCCCCTCAAAGTGATTTGATTTGTTAATGCCTTATGTGGGATGTATAAAGGATGGAGTTAATGATATTATATATGATGTCATACTTGAATTATAATATACCTATGTATCATTATTTTTATTTCCATTAAAATAATAAATATAAATGAAAGTAGTGTTCATGCGTACGTAAAGCTTACCATCTCCATGAACGGTGCATTTCATTTTTTACCTATAAATGTTTTGTACTATTAAAAAACATGTATATACTGGATATATATGATATATATATGTCATCCAAATCATGAATGTCATTCTGGATATAATGAAATTTTGACCACATGGTCAACTTGTAAATACAAGGTGTTCATTTTTAATCAAGTACCAAATATCGACAAAATTAATCTTATTAATTTAAATGATTGAATATTGTTTATAACATGGTAATAAGTGATATAAAAGGAATAATAAACATGAAAAAGGTTCTTAAGCTAGTAGAAATTAACTTTAGTTTATTATTCAGGAGATTAAAGAATGATCGAGTCATGTCGGACGTGAGGTAAGGGACTTTGTCTCAATCTCCATTCGTTGAGGCAGTTTTAGTTTTATATACGACATTATGTTATATAGTGTATAAACACCTTTGAATATTCATTTTATTCAAAGGGAATTTTTGTATACGAATCATTTTATTAAATGAAAAAATTGAATGTTTTTTTACTGTAAGCGGTGACAAGGACCCTTCCGCCGTCGTGAGTATTATTTGATCTTTGGATTCCTTAACAAGCCGGAATGTTTTTAAAAGGAAAAATAAATACCATATACTCTTTTTACATATTTTGGTATTGAAAATGATTTTGATAATGGATTTATTATTTAAATATCGTGAAATGATATTTTATTATTATTACAATGTGCAAATGTTCTATTTTCTTTATGCTTATGTTATGTGTTATGATCATGTTATGGTTCTTGGGCATTATTTACGTATATGGGTGGTTCTGTGATAAACCTAGGGTGGGTGATCCTGAGATAGCTCTCCAATGCATTGGGTAACGTGACGGAGGTAAACATGGATATTTCTCCTAAGAGATTTAGGGAATATACTATGATGGGTATTCTAAAGTAACTTCCTATGTAGTTATGATATCTACAATGTATGTATGATATAGATGCCACAAGTTACGTTTATGATTTATGATTTCTATGTGTTATTAATAAATCTTATGTTTTTATGTGGTAATTAAAAGAGTTCATGTTTTGTATGTATTTATGAAAAAATATTTTTATTCTTTTTTTTATAACCCTTAATGAGATTTTTATTCGCATCCCATGTTTTGAAATGTTTTCACAGGACTTAAAGATGAATAGGGTCAAAGATGGGATCAAGGAAAAGTCATTCTATCTAAAACATGGAACTAGACATGACTATTTTTTCAAGAGTTTTTATTTTATGAAAAAATGGAAATTGTGTAGATATGTCTTCCTTTTAATCTTTTGAGATGTAATAGTTATGTCCTAATTCTCTAAAACTCAATACCTAAAAAGATCCTTAATGTGAATTATACATTTATTTCATTATTTTGTAATATTTTACGGCCAATTCTTATAGTTGGTATTAAGGGTCGGTTTAGATAAATTTAGGAGTTAGGGTGTTGTTAAATTAATATCAATAAAGTGATTTATGTTAATATTGATATCATATATCATTTACAGATTACCATGTTGCTTCGCCTAAGTTATATCTATTTTTAGAATGGTTTTCCACAGAGGAAACATGGAAGCTATATTGGGACGACATCAGGGGGAAGGAAACCTTCCAAATCAGCAACCTGGGATGGTCAGAATCAGAACTAAATAGTTTGTTGCAGTGATGGCACGGTTGACATAGGCTATAAATGGTGGTGGTATCCATGTTCGAAATCAGCCAGATCAACCACAGAGGAACATGAAAGTCATTTAAGGGTTGTCTTGGAAACATTAAAAGAAAAGAAACTATTTGGGAAATTCAACAAGTGTGAGTTTTGGTTACAACAAATTTCTTTCCTTGGTCACATTGTTTCAAAAAATGGCATAACTGTTGATTCTACTAATGCAAAAGTTGTTGAAGAATGGCCAATACCCACAAATATATCCGAGATTCATAGTTTTCTTGGTTTTTCTGGTTATTACCGGAGGTTTGTCGAAAAAAATTCACAGTTGTCTTGACCAATGAAAAATTTAACTCGAAAAGGTGTTAAGTTTATTTGGAAAAAAGAATGTGATGATTGTTTTCAAGAATTGAAAAAGGGATTATAACGTGCTCCAGTTTTGGCACTGCCATCTAGAAATGGTGAGTATGTTATCTACAGTGATGATTCATTGAAAGGATTGGGTTTTGTCCTAATGAAAAATTATAAGGAAACTGCTTTTGTTTCACGTCAGTTGAAACCACATGAGTTAAATTACCATACACATGATTTGGAATTAGCTGCTATTGTTTTTGATTTCAAAATTTGGAGGCTTCATTTGTATGGAGTGAAGTGTGAAATATATACTGATCACAAAATATTGAAGTATATATTCACTCATAATGAATTGAACATGAGACAGAGGAGATGGTTGGAATTAATCAAGTATTATGATTGCACGATCCTTTATCATCTGGGGAAAGCTAATAAAGTGGATGATTATTTGAGTCAAAAAAGAAATACTTCATTAACCATGTTACGTTTGGAACGAGATCCTTTGGTTTTTTATTTGATGAACTTTTTCATAAAAGTTGTTGTTGTAGGAAATTCTTCTTTTTTGTTTCAGGTGTCAGTGAAATCATCACTATCAGACAGAATTGAGTAAGCTTTGATGGAAGATAGTGAGTTGCAGAAAAAGGTTCTATTGGTTCAGAAGGGTAAGTTACCTAATTTTACCATTGATAATGATTGTGTTTTGATATTTGTAAAGAGATTATGTGTGCCTTTTTATTCACAGTTATATAATGAGTTGTTCTGTGAAGCTTATAGTTCTCCATTTTCAGTTCATCCTGATAGTACTAAGATGTACAGAGATCTTAGAGAGTATTACTGGTGGGATGGAATGAAAAGAGATATTATTAATTTTACTGTGAGGAGTTTGAATTTTCCGCAGGTTAAAGCAGAGCGACAGTTACCGAAAGGAATTCTTTAGCCTTTACCGGTGCCAGATTGGAAATGGGAAAATATATCCATGAACATTGTTGTGGGATTTCCAAAGACATCTCTAGGTAATAATGAAATCTGTGTAATAGTTGAACGATTGACTAAATCTGCTCATTTCTTTCCTATTAGAGATACATTGTCTCTAGATAAACTTTCTCAGTAGTATGTTAAAGAGATAGTCAGGTTGCATGGAGGTCCCCTCTCCATTGTATCTGATCGTGATCCCAGGTTCACTTATAACTTTTAGAAAGGCCTTCAGAAGTCATTGGGTGCTGAATTAAATTTTAGTATAGCTTGTCATTCACAATTAGATGGACAGTCAGAACGAACAATTCAGACCTTGGAGGATATGTTACGTGCTTGCTCAATGGATTACTAGGGAAGTTGGGACCAAAATCATTCTTTGGTTGAATTTTCTTATAATAACAGCTTTCATTCCAGTATATAGATGGCTCCATTTGAGGAATTATATGGAAATCATTGTTGATCTCCAGAAATCCAGGATGAAGTAGGTGAAAGGATGCTGATGGTGCCAGAATTGGAAGAAGATATGGTAGAGAATGTTCAGTTGATTCAGAAGCACATGAGAACATCTCAGAGCAGACAGAAATTTTATGCAGAAAACCAGAGGAAGGATTTTTCCTTTTAGGTCGGTGATCATATCTTTCTCAAAGTTTCTCCATGGAAAAGTGTGATGTGTTTTGGTAAGAAGGGAAATTTGAGTCTGAGGTTCATTGGACCTTATGAAATTCTTGAGAAAGTTGGATCATTTTCATATAGAGTGGTTTTTCCCCCATGTTTATCCCAAGTACACAATGTTTTTCATGTTTCGATGTTGAGAAAGAATATGCTAGATCCATCTCATTTTTTGAGCCAAGAGGTAGTTCAGTTGGAAGAGGATCTCTCTTATGAAGAAAAACTAGTCCAGATTTTTGACCTTAGAGAGAAGGTGTTGTGGGATAAGGTAATTAACCAGGTAAAGATTTTGTGGAAAAACCATATGGTTGAAGAGGAAACGTGGAAATCTAAAAATGTTATGAGTGAAAAATACCCCACTTATTTTGATAAGTGAATAAAAATTGCGAGGACGAAATTCCCAAAAGGGGGGAAGGATGTAACATCCCTGGTAAATGATGAATAAGACATATTTCATTAATGTTTGTGAATTAAATGTTAATTTTACTTTAAAGGGGTTTCTATGTTCGATAGCGTACCCAATACGCAACAGAGGGTTTCTATGGAATCTTAAGTTGCACACTAATAATATAATAATACTATTTTAAATTTTATTTAACTCCTAGTCATTGTATTGGTGGGAATGAATGAAACTAACTATAATATTATTATACATTATTGTTAAATGTATTTACATTTATCCAATAAAAATTTAGAAGCTTAAAATAAGAATCAATCTAATTTTAAGCATAATTTACATTAAAAGGCCGATTTATCACCTTTTAATGGAAACCCATCTTTAAATATTGTTTTGGTCACTTTAATACATTCTAATTGACCAAATATAGTCCTTATTTAGAATGGGGACATCAAATTTTACTTTGGGTAATTTTTTTGGTATTTTCCTAATAAAGTTCATTTTTAATGAATAGTGAAAAATAATTTATTTTAATTCAAAAGTGCTTTTAATCTAATTTATTTGTTTGGTTAGATTATATTTTTAGTTAGTTTTAAAGTGAAATTGAAATATATTTTTACCATTTAATCCAATGTTGGGCATTGGAATTAATTTTAACTTTGAAATTGGACATAAACAAGTATTAATCTTTTGATAGTTATTGTTTCTTAAAAATACGCCATTTGTTTTGATAACAGGAATTAATTTTAAAATTAATTAATTCCACTTTTTTTTAATTTTTAAAAATAGATATCATTTTTGAATTCGGAATATCAAATATAGCTTAGGCATAATTTTTGGTATTTTTCTAAAAAACATCAATTTTTGATGAATAGTGACACCACATAGTGGCAGTTAAAAAACTGACTTTTTCATTTAAATGAAATTTTACCAATTCTGTGAATTGAATTTCAAAAATATAACATACATGGTTTTTATGAATAATTAAAATGTGGTTCAATAAAATGAAAATAATTTTTGTGAATAGTATCTTTTGACGTTTATTTACAACAGTTAAAGGTAAATCAGGTAATTCAAGGTTAAAAGAATATTATAATAATTCAAAATTACCTTAACACTTTTCCTAACCATATTTTTTGAGTAGTGGACGACCATGGGCATCCTTGGGTCTATTTTGGGACCCCATGGTGCCACTTATGAATGATAATGACACTTTAGATTTATTAATTTAATGTAAAGACAAAATTGACAATAACAAAAATCATTTAGTAAATTAATTTTTATATGGTGTTATATAAGTCATATTTTGGACTATAAATATTCATTGGAATGATAAAAATATTTCAAACATTGTAGTATTTTTTTATAATTTTTAGACATCGAATAAATTAAATTATTTATGACACAATAATGATACAGTATTTACCTCGTTAATATATGATTTAAATAATTAAGATTATAATGATTAAAATATTATACAGAACAAGTCCAATTCCGATTGTTTGATTTTATTTCGACCATGATTCATCTTATCTTCGACTATAATAATTTTTGGACTTTTAGAAACTTAATATCATTATATAATAATATAATGTTTCCAAACATTCCTAAAGAGCCTCTCATGTCCCTTATAAAAGGAGACCACTTCTAACCAATTACTCACACATATCAAGCCATTTGGCTCGTCCAAACTCTGAACAATTAATCTCACTACATCACTATCCTTTTATTAGAGTCCTTACCTTAGGCAGAAGGTACTTCAAGAAGTCCTTTGGTTCAAACCAATGGCAGTTACCCAAATTAAAGTTAATAGTTTCTCTTAAAAATTTTTCTTTTATTTTACTTCTCCAACCCCAAAACTCTTTTTATTCCATTATTTTGTAACAAAACCAGTATCCTCAATATAACAGGATATTTTTATGAGAAGGATTCGAACTACACTTACAAACACCTCCATCTAATGGATGATGAACATAATGTTTCTGTGGATGGAAAACTAAGGCCTCACGAAACGATGAATGTTCAATTACATCTTACTGCCTCTCATGGTGGCAATTATGATGGAACTGTATTTATATATGATATATATTATTTTTATGATTTCCTTATGCTTCTGTAGTTCCCATTTATATAATGCCATTATGGTTTCCATAGTGGGTAATACGATAATCTCATTTAGAGGAAGTGCGGACTGCCGCCCCCTCAAAGTGATTTGATTCATTAATTCCTTTTGTGGGAAGTATAAATGATGTAGTTAATGATATTATATATGATATTATACTGGAATTATAATATGTTTATGCTTCATTATTTTTAATTTCCATTAAAATAAGAAATATAAATGATAGTAGCGTTTATGCGTATGTACGGCTTACCGTCTCCATGAACGGTGCATTTCATTTCTTACCTCTAAATGTTATGTACTATTATAAAAACATGTATATACTAGATATATATGATATATATGATATTAAAATCATGAATATCATTCTGGATATAATGAACCTTTGACCACATGGACAACTTGTAAAAATAAGGTGTTCATTTTTACTCAAGTACCAAATATCGAAAAAATGAACTTTATTAACTTAAATGATTGTATAATGTTTATAACATGGTAATAAGTGATATAAAAGGAATAATAAAATCGAAAAAGGTTCTTAAGCAAGTATAAATTAACTTTGGATTATTATTTAGGATATTGAAGAATGATCGAGTCATGTCGGACGCGAGGTAAGGGACTTCATCTCACTCTCCTTTCATTGGGGCATTTTTTGTTTTATATACGACTTTATATTATATGTTGTATAAACCCTTTTGACTATTAATTTTATTCAGAGGGAATATTTTTATACGAAGAGTTTTACTAAAAGAAAAAAAGGAATTTCTTTTTTACTATAAGCGGTGGCAACGACCTTTCCGCCACCGTGAGTATCATTTGATCTTTGGCTTCCTTAACAAGTCGGCATGTCTTTAAAAGGAAAAATAAATACCATATACTCTTTTTACGTATTTTGGTACTGAAAATGATTTTGAGAATTGATTTATTAGTTCAATATTTTGAAATTATATTTTATTATTGCAATATGGAAATTTTATCTTTGCTTTATGCTTATGTTATGTGTTATGATCATGTTATGGTTCTCGGGCATTATTTTCGTATACGGGTGGTTCTGTGATAAGCCTAGGATGGGTGAACCCGAGATAGCTCACCAATGCATTGGGTAACGTGATGGAGGTAAACATGGATGTTTCTCCTCAGAGATTTAGGGTATATACTATGATGGGTATTCCAAAGTAACTCCCTCTGTAGCTATGACAGCTACAATATAAGTATGATATGGATGCCATAAGTTACCTTTATGATTTATGATTTCTATATGTTATAAATAAATATTATGTTATTATGAGGTAAGTAAAAGAGTTCATGTTTTGTATGTATTTATGAACAAATGTTTTCATTATTTGTTTTATAACCCTTACTGAGATTTTTATTCTCATCCCATGTTTTGAAATGTTTTCATAGGACTTTAAGATGAATAGGGTCAAGGATGGGATCAAGGAAAAGTCATGCCATCTAAAACATGGGACTAGACATGACACTTTTTTTGAAGAGTTTTTTTATGAAAAAAATAGAAATTGTGTAGATATGTCTACCTTGTAATCTTTTGAGATGTAATATTTATGTCTTAATTATCTAAAACTCAAAACCTGAAAAGATCCTCGATGTGAATTATTCATTTAATTCAATATTATGTAATGTTTAATGTCGGGTCCTTATAGTTGGTATCAGAGGTCGGTTTAGATAACTTTAGGATTTAGGGTATTGTTAAATTAAGATCGATAAAGTAATTTATGTTAATATTGATATCATATATCATTTACAGATTACCATGTTGCTTTTCCTAAGTTATTTCTATGTTCAGAATGGTTTTCTGCAGAGGAAATAGGGAATATTTGTTGGGATAATAGCAGGAGGAAGACAACCTTCCAAATCAGCAACCTAGGATGGTCGGAATCCGAATGGAACCGCTTGTTGCAGCGATGACACAATTTACTCAAGCTATAAATGGTTGAGGTATCCATGTACAAGATCAGCCAGATCAACCACAAAGGAACATTAAAGTCATTTAAGGGTTGTCTTGTAAAACATAAAAGAAAAGAAACGATTAGGGAAATTCAGAAAGTGTTATTTTTGGTAACAACAAATTTCTTTCATTGGTCACATTGTTTCAAAAAATGGAATAACTATTGATCCTTCTAAAACGAAAGTTGTTAAAGAATGGCCAAGACGCACAAATATAATAGAGATTCATAGTTTTCTTGGTTTGGCTGGTTTTTACCAGAGGTTTGTTGAAAATTTTTCATGGATGTTTATACCAATGATTAAGTTAACTCGAAAAGGTGTTGAGTTCATTTGGACAAAATAATGTGATGATTGTTTTCAGGAATTGAAAAAGATATTGGTGAATGCTCTAGTTTTTTCACTTCCATCTAGAAATGGTGAGTTTGTTATCTATAGTGATGGTTTGTTTAAAAGACTGGGTTGTGTCCTAATGAAAAATGATCAGGTAATTGCTTATGCTTCGCATCTGTTGAAACCACATGAGTTAAATTACCCTACACATGATTTTGAATTATCTTATGTTGTTTTTGCTTTAAAATTTTGGAGGCAACATTTGTATGGAGTGAAGTGTGAAATATATACGGATCAAAAAAGTTTGAAGTATATATTCACTCAAAAATAATTGAACATGAGATAGAGGAGATGGTTGGAATTATTCAAGGATTATTATTGAATGATCCTTTATCATCCGGGGAAAGCAAATAAAGTGGATGATGCTTTGAGTCGAAAAAGTAATACTTCATTAACCATGATACATTTGGAATGAGATCCTTTGGTTTTTGATTAGATGAACTTTGGCATAGAATTTTTTGTTGTAGTAAATTCTTCTATTTTGTTTCAGATTTCAGTGAAATCATCTCTATCAGATATAATTAAGCAAGCACGGAAGGAAGATAGTGAGTTGGAGATAAAGGTTCTGTTAGTTCAGAAGGGTATGTTACCTGATTTTAACCTTGATATTGATTGTGTTTTGAGATTTGGAATGAGATTATGTGTGCCCTGTGATTCACAATTGGTTAATGAGTTGTTATGTGAAGCTCATGGTTCTCCTTTTTCAGTTCATCCTGATAGTACTAAGATGTACAGAGATATTTGGGAGTATTACTGGTGGGATGGAATGAAAATAGTTATTGTTGATTTTACTATGAAGTGTTTGACTTGTTAGCAGGTTAAATCAGAGCGACAGTTACCGAAAGGAATGCTTCAGCCTTTACCGGTGCCAGAGTGGAAATTGGAAAATATATCCATGGACTTGGTTGTGGGATTTCCAAAGACATCTTGAGGTAATAATGAAATATGGGTTATAGTCGACCAATTGACTAAATTTTCTCATTTCCTTCCAATTAGAGATACATTGTCTGTAGATCAACTTTCTCGGTTGTATGTTAAAGAGATATTGAGGTTGAATTGAGTTACACTCTCCATTGTATCTGATCATGATCCCAGGTTCACTTCTAACTTTTGGAAAGGCCTTCAGAAGTCATTGGGTACTGAATTAAATTTTAGTACAGTTTTTCATCGTCAATCAGATTGGTAGTTAGAATGAACAATTCAGACCTTAAGGGATATGTTACGTGCTTTCTCGATGGATTACCAGGGATGTTGGGAACAACGTATTTCTTTGGTTGAATTTTCTTATTATAATAGCTTTCATTCCAGTATACAGATGGCTCCATTTGAGGCATTATATGGAAAGTACTTTCGAACTCCAGTATTCTAGGATGAAGTAGGTGAAAGGAAGATGATGGGTCTAGAATTGGTAGAAGACATGGCAGAGAAAGTTTGGTTGATTCCGAAGCACATGAGAATATCTTAGAGCAGACAGAAAAGTTATGCAGATAACCGGAGGAAGGATCTTTCCTTTGAGGGAGGTGATCATATCTTTCTCAAACATTCTCCATGGAAAAGTTTGATGTGTTTTGGTAAGAAGGTAAAGTTGAGTCTGGGGTTCATTGGACCTTATGAAATTCTAGAGAAAGTTGGATCAATTTCATATTGAGTGGCTTTACCTCCATGTTTATCCCAGGTACACAATGTTTTTCAGGTTTCGATGTTGAGAAAGTATATGCCAGATTCATCTCATGTTTTGAGCCCAGAGGTAGTTCAGTTGGAAGAGAATATCTCTTATGAAGAA
This sequence comes from Viscum album, assembly GCA_963277665.1. Classification (NCBI taxonomy): domain Eukaryota; kingdom Viridiplantae; phylum Streptophyta; class Magnoliopsida; order Santalales; family Viscaceae; genus Viscum; species Viscum album. The sequence goes on along the minus strand of OY728128.1, from coordinate 1,008,284,882 downwards.
TAACCAGTCAAGATTCTTGACCTTAGAGAGCAGGTGTTGTAGAATAAGGAAATTCACCAGGTAAAGGTTTTGTGTAAAAACCATATGGTTGAAGATGCAACATGGGAATCTAAAAATGCTATGAGGGACCAATACCACCACTTATTTTGATAGGTGAATGAAAATTGTGAGGATGAAATTCCCAAAAGGGGGGAAGGATGTAACATCCTAGGTAAATTAACAATATGACATATTTCATTAATATTTGTGAATTAAATATTTATTTTACTTTAAAGGGGTTTCTATGTTCGATAGCGTACTCGATACGCAACAGGGGGTTTCTTTGGAATCTTACATTGCACACTAATAATATAATATTATTATTTTAAATTTTAGTTAATTCCTAGGCGTTTTATTGGAGGGAATGAATTAAAATAACTACAATATGATTATAAATTATTTTTAATTGTTTTATATTTATCCAATAAAAAGTTAGAGGCTTAAAATATGAATGAATCTAATTTTAAGCATAATTTAAATTAAAAGGATGATTTACCGCCTTTTAATTGTGAACCCTCCTTAAATATAGTTTTGGTCACGTTAATACATTCTAATTGACCAAATATAATCCTTCTTTAGAATGGGGACATCAAATTTTACATTGGGTAATTTTTTGGTATTTTTCTGATAAAGTTCATTATTTAATGAATAGTGAAAAATACTTTCTTTTAATTCAAAAGTGCCTTTTAATATAATTTATTTATTTGGTTAGATTATCTTTCTAGTTGGTTTTAAAGTTAAATTGAAATATATTTTTACCATTTAATCCAATGGTGCTCATTGGAATTAATTTCACTTTGAAATTGGACATAAACAAGTATCAATCTTTTGATAGCTATTGTTTCTTAAAAACGAGCTATTTGTTTTGATAATGGAAATTAATTTTAAAATTAATTAATTCCACTTATATTTTTTAAATTTGATAAAATAGATATCATTTTTGAATTCGGAATATCAAATATAGCTTAGGCTGAATTTTTGGTATTTTTCTGAAAAACTTCAATTTTTGATGAATGGTGACACCACTTAGTTGTAGTTAAAAAAACTGAATTTTTCATTTAAATGAAATTTTACCACTTATGTGAATTGAATTTCAAAAATCCGACATACATGGTTGTTATCAAGAAGTAAAAAGTGATTCATTAAGATGAAACTAATTTTTGGTGAATAGTAACTTTTGACTTTTATTTGCCGTGGTTAAAGGTAAATAAGGTAATTCAAGGTTAAAAAAATATTATAATAATTCAAAATTACCTTAAAATTTATCCTAACCTTATTGGATGAGTATAGGCAGACCATGGACATCCTTGCCTCGATTTTGGGACCCCATGGAGCCACTTATGAAAGATAATAACACTTTAGATTAATTAATTTAATTAAAAGTCAAAATTGACGATAACAAAAATCTTTTATTAAATTAATTTTATGTGGTGTAATATAAGTCCTATTTTCGTCTATAGATGTTAATTAGAAATATAAAATGATTTTCTACATGATAGTATTTTTTTTAATTTTTAGACATCTAATAAATTAAATTATTTATGACACAATAATGATGCAGTATTTACCTCATTAATAAATGATTTAAATAAATAAGATTATAATTATTACAATATTATCCAAAACATGTCCAATTCTGATTGGATGATTTTATTTCGGCCATGAGTCATCTTATCTTCAACTCTAATGATTTTTGGACCTTTATAAACTGAATATCCTTATATAATAAAATAATGTTTTTACACTTTCCTAAAGAGCCCCTCCTCTCGCTTATAAAAGGAGACCACTTATAACCAATTCCTCACACCACTCAAGCCATTTGGATCGTCCAAACTTTGACCAATTAAGCTCCCTAAATCACTATCCTCCTTTTAGAAACCTTATCTTAGGCAGAAGTCACTTCAAGAAGTCCTTTGGTTCAAACCAAAGGGAGTTACCCAAAATAATGGTAATAGTTTCTCTTGAATTGTTTTCTATTATTTTACTTCTCCAACCCCTAAACTCTTTTTATATCATTTCTTTTGTAAAAACACTAGTATCCTCAATAAAATATTATGTTGTTATGATAAGTATCCTAACTACACTTACACACACCTCCACCAAATGTATGAAGAACATAATGTTTTTGTGGGTCCCAAACTAAGGCCTCACGAAATGATGATTGTTCAATTACATATTTCTACCTCTCATGGTGGCCTTTATGATGGAACTATATTAATATATGATACATATTATGTTCATGATTTCCTTATGATTCTGTACTTCCCATTTATAGCACACCTTTAATGTTTCCATAGTAGGTAAATAAGATAATCTCATTTGAGGAAGTGCGGACTACCGCCCCATCAAAGTGATTTGATTCGTTAATGCCTTATGTGGGATGTATAAAGGATAGATTATACGATATTATATATGATATTATACTAGAATTATAATATACCTATGTATCATTATGTTTTATTTCCATTAAAATAATAAATAGAAATGAAAGTAGTGTTCATGCGTACGTACGGCTTACCATCTCCAGGAATGGTGCATTTCATTTCTCACCTCTAAATGTAATGTACTATTATAAAAAAATGTATATAATGGATATATATGATATATATGATATCAAAATTATTAATATCATTCTTGATATAATGAACCTTTGACCACATCGAAAACATGTAAATATAAGGTGTTCATTTTTACTCAAGTACCAAATATCGACAAAATGAACTTTATTAACTTAAATGATTGCATAATGTTTATAACATGGTAATAAGTGATATAAAAGTAATAATAAACTTGAAAAAGGTTCTTAAGAAAGATGAAATTAACTTTAGTTTATTATTCAGGAGATTAAAGAATGATCGAGTCATGTCGGACGCGAGGTAAGGGACTTCGTCTCAATCTCCTTTCGTTGAGGCATTTTTAGTTTTATATATGACTTTATTTTATATGGTATATAAACCCCTTTGAAATTTCATTTTATTCAAAGGTAATCATCTAATAAAAAGAATTTTACTAAATGACAAAAAGTAATGTTTTTTAATGTAAGTGGTGAAAACGACCATTCTGCCTTCGCAAGTATTATTTGATCTTTGGCTTCCTTAATAAGCCGGATTGTTTTTAAAAGGAAAATTTTATACTGTATAGTCTTTTTACGTATTTCGGTATTGAAAACGATTTTGAGAATGGATTTATTATTTCAATATCTTGAAATGATATTTTATTATTGCAATGTGGAAATGTTATCTTTTCTTTATGCTTATATTATGTGTTATGATCATGTTATGGTTCTTGGGAAATATTTACGTATATGGGTGGTTCTGTGATAAACCTGGGGCTGGTGGGCCCGAGATAGCTCTCCAATGCGTTGGGTAATGTGACAGAGGTAAATGTGGATGTTTCTCTTAATATATTTCGGGAATATAATGTGATGGGTATTCCAAACTAACTCCCTATATAGCGGTGATAGCTACAATGTAAGTATGATATGGATGCCACAAGTTACCTTTATGATTTATAATTTCTATGTGTAATTAATAAATATTATGTTATTATGAGGTATGTAAAAGAGTTTATGTTTTTTTATGTATTTATGAAAAAATGTTTTCATTCATTGTTTCATAACCCTTACTGATATTTTTAAGCTCATCCCAAGTTTTGAAATGTTTTCAAAGGACTTAAAGATGAATAGGTTCAAGGATGGGATGAAGGAAAAATCATGATGTCTAAAACATGGAACTAGAAATGACTATTTTTTCATGATTTTTTGTTTTAAGAAAAAAATGGAATCTGTGTAGATATGTCTACCTTGTAATATTTTGATATGTAATAGTTATGTCCTAATTCTGTAAAACTCTAAACCTGAAAAGATCCTCAGTGTGAATTTGTCATTTAGTTCAATATTATGTAATGTTTAAGGCCAGGTCCTTATATTAGTATTTCTCTACATCAAGTAAATTATCTTCTTCATTAAAATAGGTTATTCAGTTGGAAATTATGTATCAACAGAATTTCATGCATTTCATCCTTTCACCTCATGATTTAAATATGATTTAAGTGACCAAATATACTGTGAAAGACACTAAAAGATCCTTATTCCTCATGAGACATCCCCTATATGATAAGAAATATTATAATATTACATCCATATAAATGATAAATATAGTATAAAGCATGTGTTGGTCATCTATTCATTTTTTTATTCCACATATTTGTTTTCAAACTTATCAATGCATCAACACTCAAATGATAAATTCCTTATTATATTTAAATATATATTTTTTTACAAATTAATATTCAAAAAAATTGAGAATAATATTTACCAAATTTAAAATATGTAAACTCCCATTGAATCATAATAGTGTGATCAGAAAATTTACATTTTATTTCAATATTTGGTAAATATCTCCATTTAATTCAACAAGAGACTTATGGTATTTTATTCCTCTAAACCATCAATAAAATAATGAAAATTTTGAATATATTTCACACTAGTATGAAAAATTCATGGTTTAATATCATTATCATGGTTCAACTATTATTTCTTACATATTAAAACATATATTTGGTTCATCTTACATAGATTGAATTACAACTTATTAGAATGATTCTGATGATTACAGCATGAACTAACTGACCCAGAATTATATAAATTTAGTATTATATCATTAAAATTATTATAACCAATCACCACTTTGTATGAGAAAAATGTTATTTCCCAAAGGGTTTTATAATATGTAAATACAGGAGGGTAGTAAATTGTAGTCTAAAATGGTGCCAAAAAATTTTCATCCCACCATTTATATATATTGATCATAAGATAAATATTATTAACAAATTAAAATATATCTATGTAAAAATAATTTCAGTACATCAACATGTTAATTTATAGGTATTTGAAATGCTTTCCAAAAAATAAAAATATCACAGCTAAAATTTAAAAAAAAATGCAATGTAAAAAAATTCTTAGAGTATTGAGTAACAACTCAGATAACCATAAATAATATAATTTTTCAAATTTTTCTTATATAACAGAAACACTATCTTTAATCTAAATATGTAGGATAATAAAAAAACATGGACCTAGGTGTCCTTTTTCTAATCAGAGAACATATTTAGATGTAATGTTATCTGATGGTGTACTTATCCATGTCCTTATAATCCCTCGATCACACTGATTGAACAAATGAAATCTCAAGAACCATGATATTCATAGTCAATAACGCTCTTAGAATTTATATTTCATACTATCCCTAGAATTACATGATTATATTTATTGAAAAAACATATTCAAAAAACTAGAATCTATTTAATTTTGAAGCATCAAAAAAATAAAAAATTATAACATGGAAAGGAAATATTATTACAAAAAAACATTGCATGTAGAATCTCTTAGAACACTCAAAAACTATTACATGTGAGTATACTCATAAATAATTATATGTAAGAATATATTTATTAGAAATAAAATATTAAACAAATATAAACCAATTCTAATACTTGAAGCCTCGTGTTGAATTTATATATATTTATTTTAACAAACTCCAATAGTCAGATTCCATGTTCTTCATGATTAATTTCAACAACCTAAAAGTTAGTTATCTATTATCTTATGGTTCTAGCAATTCATTTATCGCTAATGTGTTTAATTACATAATAGTATATAGTTATAATTGAATAAAATTTAATATGACACTTAGAGAATAAAAACATGCACATTTTCTAATGAGTTTACGAGAAATTATGGTAACATACAATAACGTTTCACATTAGAAAACATAAACAAAACATTTCATGTTAACTCAAAATTTAATAAAGTATATCTTAATTTTTATAAAAAATAAAATGAATGATTTCTTTAACACAAAAACCTCTCCTTATTTAACAATAAAAATACACATTAGAAATTATGTATCTTTGAATTATATAAAACATAAATACACCATTTTCCCCAAATATACCCCCTATGTGATGGTTAAAAATAACATAAAAGTATTAAAATAAAAAATAATAGTTTTAGTGATAATATTTTGAAAAGATAGGAATTTTAGTTTACTCCAATTATTTTCATGTTGTAAATTTTTTGATAAAAATCCATTGTGAGTTTGTTATCGAATTTATTCTCAAATGTTTTTTGAGGTTATTAATACTCTTACCATGAAAATTTATATTTTCTCCCCCTTTAAAAACCCTACTTCACATAAAAATTATTGGATCAAAATAAGTATAATAGTATCATTTTAAAAAAACATTCCCCTTTTATGAATCAAAATAAATGTTATAAAAAACCACTCCCCTCAGAGCATATGTCTCAGTTTGATTTTCAATGTAAAAGTGAGTAATACTATTACTAAATTTTATTCAAAGTTTCTAAATAAAAATAAAATCAATTTTAAATATGATTACAACAGATTGAAAATGTATGTTGGATAAATTAATCTATTGGTTTTCAAGGATTCTATAAAATAGAAATATTAAAATATGTACCCTTATGTAGTGATATTTTATAAATATAGCTTGATAATATTCAATAGAAGATGGTTTTAATGTAAATTCAAAAATCATTTTTATATATTTTATTTAATTTAATAACATATAAAATATAAACATTTATAAAATTTATCCAAATATAAAAAAAACCCACCCATTAATAGGGAATTAATATTTAAATAAAAAAATTCAAAAGAACAAAAATTAAGATAAATTCTGGAAGTTGTAAAGAATGTTACCTGTTAATGGACATTGAATTTATGTTGTAGGTATGTTGAAACATTACTTGAATGAAATTTCAACAATGTGATCCATCCCTACATTAAATTATAATAGTTACCAATAATCAACACTGTTTCCCAAAAAATTTAGGCCTTTGATGTTTGATAACAAGAAATTATACTGAATTGATCATAGGTCAATAAAAAAAGTTTTAATAATAATGAAAACATCAAGTTATGTTTAATTTTTTAATTTTTTCTCTTTGGTTTGAAAAATCTATAAATTTTTTCAAAGAAATTTCTTTCCACAGAAATGTTAGTAAACAAACTCTTTATAAATTTAACATCACACTGTAGATTAAATTCATTTATTATCTTCAAAAAATGCTAAATCATTTTCCTTTTTATCATATTTTAATTATTATACTTTATTTGTAGACATATATAAATCAGATATCTATTTGATATTCTCATTACATACCTTATATAATAAGCCAATATATTTCACAAGGTCTATACTATTTTCAGTAATCTTTTCTTTTAATTTGAGTATAACTATTCAGGAATCTTTGATGAATATATTAATTTTTAGCTAAATATTTTCCTATTTATTATTTATTTTTAGAAATTAATATCACATGATTATAAGAATAATATCCATTTTCTAATGGATATGGAAACTGGGAATTAAAGATATTTCAGATAAATTATCCACAATTATCTTAATTTTTTTTCATTTAATAAATATTATCTTGTAATTTTTTAATAAAATTCAATGATTCTACTATTCTAATCTCAATAATCTGTTAAACTATTGAAGGATCAATTTTCCATAACACTCTATGTGTTATTAATTTTTCTAAAAGCATTACGTTAACTTATTTTCAATGATATTTTAAATAACATTAATTTTTTCATTAACCCATTACATCTAATTTTGATATGCCCTGTATTTTTTCATTCATTAAATTTTTTTCCACTGAGTCTTTATTTTCATGTATTTATTTTTTCCCTTTTGGGTAAAACCTAAAAAAGTTGTGAAAAATTATTCTTCTATCCAAATTAGTGCATTATCCTTGAGTTATTTTAGAACTAATATCATATAAAGGTTTTTAAAGGATATTTTTTTTAAATTAAAATATCCAAAATTTTAGCTATATAAGTTGAAGTGAAAGTGACACCATTATTCTTATCTTCTTTTTCCACGTATCACTTCAATAGATTTATATTTTACAGAATTATTCTAATTAGATCATTATGATTTCGATTTTTAATATGATTTGTGTTATCTATATATGTCTTTTTGGACTCCCACTCCTAAGGTAAATTATCAGAAACTTTTTTTACTGGATGATCATCCAATATTTCATATTCAAAATTATATTTAATACTATATACAATTTTCATAAATTGATGCTGAATACTATGAAAAAATTAAAAACATTTTTAGTAAACCGTAATAATAAAAATTTATGTTTTAAGAACATTTTATGTTCAAAAATAAATTTCATTAAGCTTATTCTAAATTACATTAGTAGTATAACAATAGGATGATTGATTGTTTATATTAATATGAACCATAAATATATGAGTTTTCTTACACAAAATTTGAGTTGAAAATTTTATTTTTCATATTTAGTAAATAAAACAATAACATTTTAATGAATTTCATAATTTCAGATAAAAATAATATAGTTTTCTACACCCATATTAATCAAATATGTTTCCATATGATCTCTAAAATAATCATAGTCTTAAACATTAAAAGTAATTTTAATATTATCATTTCAATTCCCCAAGCTCCAAATATTAATACCACATTTCAAAACCCAAATAAGAAGATATTTTTTCTCATATGTGTTAGAATAAAGAAAATATGTTATGTTCAAATAATACAAATGAATAATAAAAACACTAAGAATATGACTTATTAATAAATATAATCTCATATATCATGTGGCTATATCTGGTACTCTATGTTAACCTAAAAGTGTAGTGATATTTACATAAAAATGTATAGGTGAATTGCACTGTAAAAGGTGACTAATAATTTTCACCCAACTCTAAGTTTAAGTTGATCAAATGATAAATATTTCAATCAAATTAGAGTATATCATTGAAAAAAAGAGTTTAAATTATGTTGAATAAAAATATTTTATTAGTTAATACATTTTCTAACAATTACAAAATACATATAATAAATTAAAAAATATTACAATGTAAAAAATAATACTAAATGTATTTATTAACAACTAAAATAGCACTAAAGGATATTTTAAAAAAAAAGATTCCAATCCTTAAAAAACAATTTATTTTATCCAAATATGCATTATAATTTTCAAACCTAATCTAAGGTATCTCAATTCCGATAATGGAATGTAGTTGACTATAAACTCAATGAATAATGTCTTTATTCCTATTCTCGGAAGCTCTTGTTCACATTGATTGGAAAAATGAAAGCTCGTATACCCTGATCATCATAATATCTAACCCCTTCATAAGTTCTATGTATTATTTCCCTAAAATTCCATGATAAATAAGATAAGAAAAAATAACTACCTCAACAGATGAGATATTTAATATTTTAGGATTAGATAATCAATGTTTTTAAAATTGAAATCTAACAGCCTTAAAAAATAAAACCTCACAGGTGGTAACACATAGCACACTTGAAAAACAAAACATGCTATATCACTCATAATAAATGATATGTTAACATGGATTCCATAGAAATCAATTTTTCTAGAATTTATAAATATCATTTTAATCACATTAGAAAAAAATTGACTTTATATATATTCATTAAAAAAAACTACAATAGTCATATTATGAGTTATTCTGGCTTAGTTACAATAGAATCAGATGAAATTCTCCATTTTACATTCGATGTAGATATCCTCATATCATATAATGTGCTAACCACAATCAAAACATATAATATCTATTGATCCAAAATTAATACAGCTCTCAGTGACCTATAATAAAAAACAATCTAATGAGTTTACAACATATAAGGGTAATAGAAAATTATGTTGAACATCATAAAACATTATCAAACCATTTCATGTTAACTCAAATTAAAATTATGTGAACTATGATATAAATAAACTAAATGAAAGTGATCTTTAACATAGAAAAACAACCCTTATGATGTTATTCAATGAATCCTTTCTTTTAATGATTGTATTCTTTATATGAAACATTATAATAGTAAATGACTCATATAAGATCTCAATAACCCTAAAGATATCCATGATCATCCTTATAGAAACTCACATTATTCTTATAGAGTTCTATATTATCCTTAAATAATTCACATAACACTTATGGTCTCTAAATAACCCATATGTAATTTTCTAAATGATCCTTATACAATTTCAATGACTTATAGAGAGTTATAGATCATCCTTATAGGATGAAAAATCATTTTACCATAATTTAATTTTTTTTAAAATAATCTTATAAACTTCTAGATCACCCATACATAATTTAATTCCATTTCTAATTTTTTTATTCTATAGTAGAAATTGATCTTATGAATATATGTATCAACCTCACGTAATTTAAATTATTTTTTCCAATTATTGATTATATAGATGAGATATATCATAAAAACTTCCAAATTATCATTACTAAGATGTACTTGGATAGATTCCTTCATAATTTTATAAATTATAATAAATATTGAACTTCCAAAAAAACACCTTTATATCATCTTAGGAAGATTTGGACCATGTCAAAATCTTACTTAATCACCTTATAAATCTTTTTTAGCATGATCGACAGTAAGTATAATATTCATCAAAAAATACTTTGGGTTCTCTAATCTCTTTATTTTGTTTTATTTACAACTTTAAAAACTCACTTAAATTATTAAAAAATCAAATCATTAATTTTTGAGAAATTCCTTGACCCTAACCCAGTATATAAATTATTGTTTTGAGAGAATTGGGTCCTTGGTTTACAATTATATTTTGTAAAAGTGATCTAGATGACCCCCCCCCCAATCCTTAATCTCATCTATACATTTTAATCTCCAATTTTTTCAACAACTACCATGGATTTACATAATAATAATAATAAATTGTGTAATTATTCTCCCCCTTTGACAAAAAATCCAATGCATATTGGGGGTTCACCCCAAAACCCGTCAAATGAAAGGGAATAGTTGAACCTTCATGTTCATCCTCAAAATCTCAAATAGATTATTAGGCATTTTCTGGGTGAGAATATTAGCTATATGATATCTTCTAGGAATGAAATACAACTTTATATCCCCATTCTAAAAATTCTCATCAAATAAGTTAAATATAATATAAATTTTCATAGACTAAGATTGTTGCAATGTATTCTCATATAGATCTATTTACATTTGGTGGCTATATGAAATTGTGTGTGACCTATAAAGCTTCCCCCTCAAATACTCAAGTTTTCCCTTTATCTGAATCATATAGGTAATGAAACTTCTAGGAGCAATATATTCAGCTCCTGTGGTGCATAATGTAATTGGAATCTATTTCTTATAGTTCATATTTACAAAACATCCTATTTTAAGAAATATCAAAGATAAAGATGACCTTCAGTCATTAAAATATTTTTCCCATTCATCATTAGTAAATCCATGAATATTTAGGTGAACATATATCGTATATGTAAGCCTAATGTTTATGGCTCATTTGATGTATTTAATAACTAAATTAGAAAAATTAAAAGGTGAAACTATAGGGTCACTTTGTAACCTTTCACACAATCTCACTACTTGGGCAACATTATTTCTTAATGTAGTGATATTGAGTAAACTACCAATAAATAATTTATGTTTTATTTAATTCAAATATTCTCCTTCAACATCTTTCCCAATATTTATTACTACATGCATGGGTATAAAAACTATTTTTTAATATTTTATTCCAAACTAATTTATAAATTATACTACATACTTTTCATGGGATGGAAAAAAATCACCCTCGTACAATAATTGTAATCACCTAAAATACCTCATTTCTTCTAACATGGTCATCTAAAAAAGATTTTTAATTTCTTTATAAAATTATTTTCAAGAACATTCTTGGTCACATGTAAATATAATATCATTAACATAAACATAATTATGAGATTTCCTACCTTTATCTACTTTATATAGTGATTTTTATGTACTTTAGCCTTGGTGAACATCATTTACCCCAAGAATCTATCCATCATTGAGTACCTAAATATTGGGTATAGTTTTAACCCATACAGATCCTTCCTTATCATTAAAACCTATAATAAATTGTCGTTAATGTTAAATCCATCAATTTATTCAATATATACTTATACATCATTCTCTCTATTTTAGAATGAAAATTTTAATTCCATATAAAATACATTTTACTTCATATGAGGTGAAATTGAAAGAAATATTCTAATGGATTTCAGTCTTGAAAAAGGTAAAAATACCTCTTCAAAATAAAATAATCCCACTTATAAATATCCCTTTCATTCATGTATATCCTTATTTATTGAGATTATCTTTTCCATTTATCTTATCTCTTAATTCTCACTTGGTCTTAATCATATTTTTATCTTTTGGTATAGGGAATAAATCCCAAGTATAATTTCACTCAATATGACCTAGTTCATCATTAATTCTATTAACCATAATTTATGTTTGACTGCCTCAATAATTGAATTGGGATTAATATGTGAGATAAGTCTTTTTTATTCTCAATCCCTAATATCCTCCTGATCTTAATTAGATAATTTTTATCTCTAATTATATTCTCTACTTCTACTTGTTTTTTAAAATTTTGAAAGGTCTATTTTTCTTTTTCAACAGCCTCATCATCACGATTTGTCTTATCAGATAAAATATCAACACCATATGGATTATTTACAACTTTTTATTTACCAAATTTTTAAGAAACCTATTCACAATCATTATCCTAGTATTTCAAAAATTATTTTATCCATAAGATTACTGTGAGAGATATTTTTTATAAAATTAACATAACAACTCTCAACCAATGGGGAAAAGAAACATAAAATGGGTGATATAAAATGCTCAGTAAGTGTAAAAATGGAAACTATCAAATAAAACATAAACATGAGAATGTAAAAACATGAAAATAACTTTTGAAAATAATACCATGTGTATTAAATATCAAAATCACGAGTTATGAAATAACTCTTCATAGTTAATAAGGCATAAATTTTAAAGGAACAAGAGCAATGAGAAAATAGAATTATTACCAAACATGGAATTTTTTAAAACTAATAAGCATAGGATATGTTTTATATATTAGACCAGGCTCGTTTTTATTCCCATCATAGTGGAAAAAGTCCAATACTAAACTGGGTTTACATTCCATTACATACATTAATTACTGAACCAGATTTGCTTACCGTTCAGTCCCTATATTACTGAACCATATTTACTTGTTATTCTAGTCATGTCTATCTCATGAGATATAAATCCTTATCTATTTCATTGGAGGGATATATATGTCCCACCCATTACATAATTATAACTATACATATGTGTGCAAGAAAAACATAAATCATTCATCATAACATAACCCAATGAATAAAATGGGTTTCTAAAATATTATTCGGTCATAGCATCATCCATATTAAAAATTGGATTACATAAATAGAATTAAATTATAAACATAATCAATCATAATAATAATATGTATATTATAATTGAAAAAATATTCTTAATCTTAAATTTAAAATAATTTTTATAAAACACTTGAAATTAATTCTTGGAGAAAATATCCTTTCTTCTTCAAAAATATTTTTCATTTCTTAAAACACTGTGAAATTTTAAAAGAAAATTATTTCTTCGAAAATAAACATGAAATATTATAATATAATATTCATGTAAATAAGGTGTTATGAATGTTTAAAAATCCATTTATTTGGTATAAGTAAAATAAACCTTCTTCTCTTACTTTTACTGGAAAACTCATAAAAACACCTCGTATGGGAAAAGAATGAAATATTCCCTCCAAACCATGTAGTAAAAGTAAAAAATGAGTAAAAATTAATTTAAACATACATATGAGAATAGTAAATATTTAATTAAAACATTTTTATAAAACATGAACATGGATTATATATATACCCTAGTAAACAATTGTGTATAATCATTCTCAAATAATAATGAGATTGTGAAATTATCCCATACCAATTTATAATCAATAGTTTCATATTCCCCATAAAATAATGAAACTGATATGAATTTTTAAATATCATAACCTTCTTAATAATAATCATAAAAACATTCATTGGTATTATAAACACCACACAAAATAAATAGGTGTTACATAAGGTATATTTCCCACAAAAACAAATGTGAGCCAAAATAATCCATTACTTTTGGTCTGATATCATTTGTATGTATCTGAACATCTTGAATAAGTATTTAAATTATTTTATTTAAATATTCTATAGTTATATCATATATGATCATATTATCATCAGTTTTGTATTAACATTTCGTTATTATTTGCTATTTAGATATTAACTACTTCATTTTTTTATTCATGTTTTTTCGAATAAGTTCTTGTTATCCTTATTAAGTCTTAGTTATATCACTAAAAATGTTATTAACATAATATATATCATATTTATTCATTATATACTTTTATATAGTTATTTTTAATTAATATCATGTTGAATTAATCACATCGCATCATGAAGGCGGTAGGCCGTACATACGCCTGACCGATGATATCATTCCATTAATTATGAAATATAATATAACTAGAAGGTATATTTTTTATGAATCCATATCATGTTTTTATAGTATAATATAGTTATTTTTTCCATAATTATATCCATCCACATAATATTTCGGTGAAAAATAGATTACACCACGATGTAGAGAGGGAAAGATGTACGTACGCACGTGTGGTGATTTCATTTTTCATAGAATAGATAGAATATGGAATATGGTTATTACATGAACATAATAGCACCAAATAAAATAAGTTATACATGTTATATTACATTTTCTGGAAAATCTCAAGATGATGAAGTAGGAGAAAGAATAATTTGAAATAATTGGTAGAGGAGATTACCTCTTCTTCGACAAGTTCCCTCTAGATCTCATATTAAAGGCGCTAGATTTGGTATTCAGAGAGAAAAGAACCTATATAATGTGACTAATAAGGAAGATAAGTAAAATTTTCATGGGATATCTATGTTTTAAGGCTCAATGTAAATTGAAATTGTGTGGGAGAATGTTCCCTTTTACAATTGAGGTGAGAGGAGCATTCTGATTCTCCAAAATTATTAATTTATAATAAAATCAAACAACATCAAAAATCGTAAAAAATGCCTTTTTTAATTTAATATGATATAATGTTTTAATATTATCAACACAAAACTTTTTGAAAAGTTTTTTTTCAATTTAAACCATATTTTTTTATTTAACCCTAAGTTATTCTATTTTAAATTTGTCTAAGGTAACAAATGTTTCATTATAAAAAATATTATATTTATTATTTATTAGATGTGTATTAGACCATAAATTTAAAATTTAGAATATACTATACTATATCATATTTATTTTATATTTTTGAAAAAAATATGATTTTTTGAACAATCAAATATAACGTTATTTGAAAAAATGTCAACAATGTCAATTTTGACACTATTCATATGATAGATTTTTAAAAATATCAAGATAAGTTATTATCCTAAAGAAATATTTTATTCTATCACTAAGGGGCCAATTTAATGTATATAATTTATTGGAAATATCTATTAACTCAAATTATATTTATTTTAATAATTTTAATATAATTTATTTTATATTTCCCTTAAAAACTAATTAAAACAACATTTTTTGTAATTATTGTAAACACTTATATTGAGAATGAAAATTTTAAATAAAATACTATGATGAAGAAAAATATAAAATATTTATGAATAATAATTTTATTAGAATATATCTTTTGTAAAATCCATCATAAAAAATTTTGTACTTATTGAAACATGATTGTGACCAGCATAACATCACTTTAAATAAAATAATATAAGTGTCATAATTTCTTATATAAGGCGTCAAGTTGTCTATACTAGACACATGGATGATTATGTTCAATAAATACTCAACAAATATTATTTGGTCAAGTTTTTTGGACTTTTAATGGTTATTATCATTTTAATTAAATAAATTATGTTGATATTTCTTCAAATAAATAATTTCTACATCATCGTTGTACAATCAATTAAGGTAATTGTTTAATATATAAAAATAAAAAATAAATTAACATGATGTAGATAATTTAATTATATTTGTGGAGAATATTTATTATAACATTCATCTTATATTAATCTCCATACTAAATTTATTCTACATAGAAGAGAAAAGAGGCTGACATGTGGTAACTTTATTTTAATTTATTAATACATATATCATTTTCCTGGAACATAGTACATTAAATGATTAAATTATGATATATAAATATTAAGGGTAAAAATTTATTCATAGATTAGGATTTTGGAAGGTTTTTGGGTAAATTTATTGTCCTTATCATATTATTTGTTAGCCTAATTAACAGATTTAATTTTAACTGTTGTAAATACAAATTACCGAAGTTACTATTCATAAAATTCCAAGAAATAAAAGGATCCAATTTAAATAACATGGAACAAATTATTCCTGATATTCAATCCGTCTCTCGAAATTTCAAATAGAAAAGTTTTTCTATTTAAATAAAAAAATTTCCTGTTTTTTGGAATGAAACCAGTTTTTGAAAGTTAAAACATTAAAAAAGATTAAAATGTCATTAAATAAAAATTTATTGAAAATTAAATTACAATGACATAAATTATATTTAATGATAAAGATTAATTCTATCTATACTTTAAACCCATTAAATTAAATAATTTAACTATAAATATTATTTTGATTAAAAAAATTCAATTAAAATTTACTGCATTTCTACTATTCATCACACATGAAATTTATAAGAAAAATATGAAATATTAAACCAAAGTAAATTTGAATATATTGATTCCAAATAACATTTTTTTTGAATATAATATATTAATGTGTCAAAAATTAGATTTTAATTTTGTGCACCATCAAATGGCGGCAAACTGCATTGTTTGGGAAAGTACGTCTTTTATCTAAAAAATTGACTTTGTTCTTATATCATGTGTCAAAAACATATAAGATGAATTTTAAACATTATATTGAATATATTACATGTATATTTCATTAATAAAATATCTCAAAATTGATTTTATAAATTTATTAACTCCATTATACTCAGTCTTTCGTGAAATAAATTATATCAAAACAACTAGAAATTCAGTATACTCATAGTCAAGGATAGTGTCATGTATACCGAAAGATAATATAGTGTTTAGTATAGTGAAATATTATCATGGTGTATTTTGAAACACAATACATCATTGAATTTAAAGAAAAACTATCTCATAAAAATCTCGGTGTATTACAGAATGAGTTTTATACCTCAGATAAAATCTGGGATGTTATAGTCTCCCCCATTAAAGACAACTTATCCCCCCGATTCACTTATGAGGGTGGTAAAACATAATTTGAGAAATTATTAATCCATTTGGAACATACTTCAACCACTCCCTCCCATGTCTCATCCTATAGATGATATTGATACCATAACACCCATACTAAAGGAACTTACCTATCATAGAGAGCATTCATGATCCAGTCCACGATATGAATAGGATGATCATTAAAAAAAGAATAAAAAACTAGTTCCACCTCTATTGATAAATAACATGATATGTGTAAGAACAATAATGATGTATTTGAGAAATATTAAGCATGTTTTTAATATCTCTCTATCTCATAAATAGTGTTATACAAGAAAAAACTAGTACGACCATCTCCAAAACCACAAACGGATGAAAGAACTAGGGAGAAAAATTACTATGCTACCTCAACTATTGATTCCCCAATCTAATTAATACTCACAATAAGATTTGATCTCTAACATAAAACTGTAAAGGTTTTCAATGGATATCAACATAGAAATTTTTTCTAGACTAAGATGTATCTATTCTCTTCATAATAATATAAACCTACACTAAAGAATATCTAATGAGATAAGGTCCTGGTTGTGATTCCTATGGTAATTATAACTATAATAGAGGTGATATACATGGACTAACATATTAGGCCTTATAAGGATCCATATATATCATTTCTTGAAACATGTTACTCTAGGAGAACTCAAATTGGGGTTTATTTTTTCTAAGAACCACAAAAAATCATATAGTTGTGCTCTAATAATGTCCTCTAAAAACAGATATTATTTAATTAGACTACTCATCGTACTGAGGGTGGGAGGCTTGTACAAAAAATTACCAATGTACCAAATTCCATCAACCACTATTTCCAAAACTAAAAAGTAAAATGAGTATCCCTATTTGATACAATTGTCTGTGGGACTTCATGAAGTCATAAATCTCTCAAACATAGAAACTATGATGATCACCTATAAAAAATGTATCTTGGATAGGTAAAAAATGAGAGAACTTTATGAGTTTATTAAATATCACTGATATTATATCATTTCTTTGAGGGTTTTTTGGTAATCCAATCATAATTTTCATAGTGATTTCATCCCACATCAACTTCAGAATGGAAATATTTGTAGAATATTTTATCATCACTTGTTTTCTTACATTACCTACTAAAAGGTGTAACATCTAGGAATTTAGAAAGATATATACCTTTTCATACTAGATCCCTAGTATTGGTTACATATATTATGATACATCATTTAAATCATTTGTGTACCATTGTAGTTGAATAATTGGACTCTCACATCAATTACTCTTAGATTTTTATAGGAATTCAAATATAGCCATAGATATTAAAGACCTCATCATCAACAAAAATCCATCTAGGGAGCGAGTCCTCACCTGAAACAATCTCCCATAAGACTAAGCCCTCTGAATCTGATAACAACCTTATCTTAACTCTATCAATTAATAAAGAGGTCACTACCGATGAGTTAAGGATAGGATGTCTATGATACTCATGGAACTCTTTATGAATCTATAAAAATAGGGACATCAACTTCCACTCGCTACTATCCTCTGGAAATAGTCATGTCTAAGTCATCTGACTTGGTGAATTGGCCATAGAATAACCTTTCCCCAGTGTATAGAAAATGTTAAAAACAAGAACTATAGGTATTAAACCTACATCCTTTATCTGAGATTTATTTCATGCTGTGTGAATATGTATTTGATGATATTTTGGTATACAAACACCAAAAAATACTATCTTAGCAAGTATTGCCTCCAAACATACACTATAAGAACTATGATTTCTAGCTCGAGAACATTCATCGAGCAATTACTCTCGTTTGGCCTTAAATGATGAGACCTGTACACCATATATTGTTCTTCTTGCATTAGAACAACTCATAGACTGATGGATTATGAATTATAGTAATTTATATATATTCTTTCCATATCTATAAGAATCAAGATCATCACCAAAGTCAATATCAATTTCATCTCATAAAAGCTTATCTCACAAGCTTCTTAATATATGAACTTCAGGCCTTCTTTTCTAACCAGTAAGTCATGCTTCTAGGAATCAGAAGTCCTTAAAATCACTTTTAATATCAAACCACCCCTAAGAAACTATTTATTTCATTGAAATTAATGGGATTCTCCTAGGTAACTATATCTCTAACCTCATTGAGGTTAATAGATACTCATTACACATAAATTATGTGACCTATGAAGTGAACCTTATTGATCAAAAAGTGGAATTTTGTGAGATTATAAAATATATAGTTATCATTTATTGTATTCAACATGATATGAAGATATTTATCATTTTTTTACTGAGCATGAGATTACTAAAAGATGAATTCCATGAAGTCTACCATAAATTAATCCAAAAGTGTCTAGATAACCCTATTTAGTATAGACAAGAAAAATATGGGTGAATTCATCAAAAAAATGTCATAAACTGATAATCAAAAATACCATACCCTCTAAAAACATCATATTAGGTATGTATGAAGGTATAAATTATAAATGTTGATTTCCTGACCTCAAATCAATCATAGAGAAAACTATTTCTTATCATATCTTTTCAAAAAAGGTTGTCTATATGAGGTATTAGATATTTGTTCTTAAACAGAAGTTACTTCAAACAGTGGTAACACATGAATAACCTAAGGGAATCCTCCAACTGCTTGGTTAAAAAAATATTTGAATTCCATGGTTATGTATTGGGATATATAAAACCATAGAATCCATGTCCTCAAGCTTCCTCTTGATCTCCTTCTACTCAGTTTTAGCCATTATGTAATTGGGAATGGATACTATTTCTACTATAGGAACAAGCTCAATCATAAAGTCAACCTATATCATAAAAGTTAGTCCATAAAACTAATCAGGGAAAAATACCTAAAATGATCTACTACATGTGTGAAAACAACCTGGAATGTTCCCTAGTCATCCATATATAGTCTATAAATCCGTGTTTTCACCCTACCCATCACATGATTATCTGGCTAACTCTACTTGTCTGAACATCCCATTAACCCTTTTGAATATAGATAAAACCCCATAGTTATGTAAATGGTATCCTATGCAGAAAAATTACACATAATTGTGACAAGTATCCAAAAAATCCATATTAATGATGATATCAAAACTCTACATCTTGAGGATGAAGAGATCCTATAAGAATTGATAGTTTTATAACACAAGGGGGTACCTTGTACTCGTGTACAATTTCTGATCAAATTTACAATACTGTATCAAGTGTCATCATCCCTTATAAATAATATTCTCAACCCGAATGATTTATAAGGTAATCATATAGATAAATGAATATGAAGGTTCTATAACAAAAATGTTATACACATAAGTAGAGGCTACTAAGAATTTACCAATATATGTAGATGGTATGAAACCCTACTCTTCAATTAGGGAGTGTCCTATATATATTTAGCATGAACCATGTTCTTGATCTACTCCTTGAATACCTATAGTGGTTCCACTCATTTGGCTCTATGTATCAAATGTTTGGCCTCCTCAACCACATCCACCACCTCGTCTTGTATGGTCATTGGTAGTCCAACATCTATCTTGGTATGGAGCTACTAGTTCTATTTCATAAGGTTTAGCTTGTGAAAATCCTTTCCCACTTGGAAGATATGGTATGTTATTACAAAACCTCTAAAAGTTTCCATTATTCCATAGGATCGAAAATCAAGTGGGTCTTGGTCTTATTGTGGATTTATGTGATTTTATCTCCCACACTAATGGCATATAACAAAACTACTAGTGAAGATACTATGATAACCAATAATTTATCATGAACCATATATATGATGTTTCCTACCATTGGATGAACAACTTCCCTACCTTGACACTGACCCTTTGTGCCTTTGACTTCTTGTTTTCCCAAATTTTCTCTTAGTGGTGATGTCCTAGTACAAAATTACATTGACATTAGTCAAATTGGAATCATTTACATGAGCTTCGATAGAATACTTAGTCTCATCCTCAATGTGTCTCGCTCTATAAAGATCATATTCAGAGAAGTAAGGTGAACAGTGTAGAATATAATTATAAAAATCTTTAAAATTCATATCTAAAATAAATACTTAATCTAGGTTCATGAATTCTCTTATTTAGTCAGCTATCAACATCTCCATATTTAAAAAGTCAAATAAGGGAACCTAAAAATCTCTCTAAACCACATATGGATGATGGTCTACCTGAGTAATAACATCCCAAAAAATCTTGGAAGAATCATAAAGTATATAAGTGGTGGCTATTACACTCAAATTTGGAGATATATCTATGTTATAAATGATAGACAACATGGCCTCTTGTGATCTATCAATATCTTATAGACCACCATCCCCCAAAAACATGGGTTGCTACTACTATGGAAAATATAACGTTAACTCTGCAATAGTAGGGGAAAGTTGAGAAGCTCCTTGAATCATCTATATAAACCATAGGAAACCCTGTAGAAGCTAGGTTTCATTATCCAAGTCTTGTGTAACTGGAGTTTTTGCGATAGTCACTACCGGAGGGTTAGGTCCTATAAATATGAGAACATGGTCATCACCACATTCATCATGATTAACTCAAGGATTTATGGTAGAATAACTCTATAAATGTCAATCACATGCTTCAGATAATATTTAACAATGATGAAATCATAGTTATAAGAATATGATATGTAAAATACTTCTTATATAAGATTTATATCCCTCTAAATTATTGTAAATCTAGGTCTCGGTAGTATAAAACTTTGAGATAAATCTCTAGAGATACTACCTATGGTCCACTTTAACGTCTAGGTTCTAGAATCCACCTAGAGGAGCCCCATACCTGGTTGGTCACAAAACCCCAAGTTCATTTCCCCAAATGCCAGAGGCTGTTGACTAGTAGTGAGGGCCTTGGGTGCGATAGTGGGAAAACTATGCCCACATTGGCAGAGTAACACAGCAGAAGAGAAACTAATATACAATAGAAGATGCAGTAAATATCCAAAAATGGTAAACAGTGGAAGACTGAAACAATAAACAATAGGAGAATATATATATATATATGTATATATATAATGATGTATGATACATATGTCTCAGAAAACAGCCAAACAAGTAACAATGCTGAATACAAACAGTATTAAACCCATGTAAAAAAGCAACAGATAACTGCTCCTTAGTATCTCATGCCAAAGCTTGGACCCATGCCCTCCAGCTCCACAACATGTCTAGTACCTGAAGTAGAATGGTGCTTGACCTTGTCCATACCTACAACAATATAATCTGTTTGGGCCCAAAATCATGGCCCAAAGAGGGTGTGAGACTAAATCTTAATAGGCAACCACCATGAGATCGTTTCCTAACATTCAGTGAATATATGGATGGAAAAAGTGCAGAAAGCATTAAAAAAGAAAGTACTCAATGGTAAACAATCCATAGTTTCAATATCAAGCAACAACTATCCATGCAGATAAACACAAATAGGTAACCCTCTGGGAAGTACCCACAGCCTATCCCCTCTTTTCTTACATAGAAACACATGCAAGCCGCTAACAAACTGGTAACCATCTAGGATGTGCCCACAGCCTATCCCCTCTGGTCCTACCTATCAAGTACAAGCAACCCTCTGAGTAGTACACTCGGTCTAACCCTTCTATTTTCGTTTAAATATAGACTCTATGAGGAATCACTCGCCATTAATTCCCCCTATAGTCTCATATCGTATCTAAAGGCACTCTAGAAAAGCACTTACATCACATTCCCTATATGGCCTACGTCGAGTAGCTATAGACTCTCTGGGGAAGCACTCAACGTCAATTCCCCCTATGGTATTGCATTATAAATTATAAGACACTCTCGGGAAGCCCTTACATCCATTCTACCTTTGGTCTACTCCACCAGGTTATCACGGCCCTATGTTAGTCAAATAAGTATAGAAACGTGTATCATCCAAAGTAAACCTCATGAATTACTTGGCTAGAAGTATACAGAATATCAGCATGTCAGATAAATAGGATCCCTCCATCCTACAATTCTAGGCATTGGAAACAAACAATGAAGCCTAACAGGCTAAGCAGAACCAAATAGTCATAAACAGAACATGCATGGGAAACACCTCCAAAGCATAGAAATCAACCGTATTCATATACAAATAACCTCTACCCGCACACATCATCAAAGCAGGTAATTAACAGGTTAAAAATGGTAAAATCACAATACCTCGTTAATGGGTATTGACGATTTTCCACATACAATTCAAAGACCTTAAACTAAGAGGCACAAACCATCTACCTCTTATGGTTTGGAAAAATCGATCTCCTCTCCCAAACATTCCCCAAAACAGGTGAACGCCTCCTCGAAAACACCTCAAAAACTCTTCCCTATAAACAAAAAGGTCATCCTTTAACACACAAAGGAAACACACCCCTAAGTCTACATGCATCCCTTATTGATCTAGGAAACTAAGGGAGAGAGAGTGCTAACCCTAACAAAAACCTCAAAGAACAAAAATAGGGAATTACCCGAGGAGAACCGCCTTTGATCTACCAAAAAACCCCTTCGATTTGCCTCCAAAATGATCCAAGGAGATTCCCCAACCTCTGAAAACTTCTAGTCTCGTGTGAGCCATGACTGGGAGGAATAATGGTGGAGGAATGGGAAATCCCAAGTGGTCTAGGACCTAAAACCCTGACTTTAAGTGGTCGCACGGTTACCTTGCACGGTTTGACAAAAACAGCGTTAACCATGAAATTTCCACTGTCTCACCCAGGGACTTCACACGGCTTGCCCACATGGTTTGACAAACCGTGTGCAGCCCATGTAGAGCCCACTGTCCAGGGTGCACAATTTCTTGGGCTAGACACACGGTTTATTCAGACCGTGTGCCAACCGTGCTCCCCTACACAACCTCCCAAAAAACCCACTTTTTATAAAAAA
Source organism: Viscum album (assembly GCA_963277665.1). Taxonomy (NCBI): domain Eukaryota; kingdom Viridiplantae; phylum Streptophyta; class Magnoliopsida; order Santalales; family Viscaceae; genus Viscum; species Viscum album. Next base: position 1,008,260,680 of record OY728128.1, on the reverse strand, counting down.
ACAACCAAAAAGGAAAAAATTGCCTAAAAAGAAGGTCCTTGTTCATACAAACATTCCCCATTAAATAAATATGTCCCTGAATATCCCTAGTGCGGTGCAAAAGAAGAAACCCCAAACAGCTCCGGCCACTAAGCTCGTACATCGGTCTCCCTCTCCCATGTCTCATCCTGTACTTGCATGTGCTACCGTAGAACTCATACCAGAGGAATAGACCAGCGATGGAGAACCTTTGTACTACGATCAAAATTCCGGGTAGGATGCTCCTCAAATGATGTATCCACTTTGAGCTCAACCTCTTTAGATTGAATGACATGAGATGGGTATGAAAAGTAATGTCGAAGATGTGAAATGTGGAAGACATCATGCATAGCCTGGTACCTCTGAGATAACTGCAACCGATAGGCAAACAGACCAACTCTCTCCAACACCTCAAACGGCCTGACATACCTCGGCGACAGCTTACCGTATCTCCTGGCCCTTCTATGCCCCAACCTCAGTGTGACACATAAAAATCCGGATCCCCACCCTCAAACTCCAGAGATCATCCCCGCTGATCAGCATAAGACTTTTTTCAAGACTGTGCAGTAGCCATCCTAATCTGAATCAACTCTAACCCTTATATGGTCTCCTGAACAAGATGAGGTCCTAGCAAAGTTACCTCTCCAACCTCCAGCCAACATAAGGGTGATCGGCATGGCCTACCGCACCAAACCTCATAAGGTGACATCTCAATAGTAGCATGAAAACTATTATTGTAGGAAAACACCACAAGAGGTATATGCATCTCCCCAGAACCTCCAAAATCTTGAATGCATGCAAATAGAATGTCATCAAGCCCCTGAATTGTATGCTCGGACTAGCCATCTATTTGGGGGTGGTAAGCTGTACTCAAAAGTACCAGTGTACCCAACACCTTCTGAAGCCCCTGCAAGACCCGAGAAGTAAAATGTGCATCCCAATATGAAACGATGGAGTGTAGAACTACATGAAGACATACAATATATTGGATGTAAAACCATCCCTGCTCATCTACACTAAAGGTTTCCATGATCAGAAAGAAGTGAGCATCCTTCGTAAGCTTGTCAATGACAACCCATTCTACATCATTCCCTTGGGGCGACCTCGGAAAACCGGTCAAGAAATCCATTGCGACGTCATTCAAATTCTACTCAACAATGGGTTACTACTACAGAAGCCCTGATGGATGCTGGTTCTCCGCCTTCACCTGCTGACTGGTGGAACACCTCATGAAAAAAACAGCAACATCTCTCTTCATAACTGGCCACCAATACTAATCGTGAAGATCACGATACATCTTGGTGATTCCATGATGAACTGCCCAAAATGAGGACTGGACGTCCTGCATCAGCTCCTCATGTATGTCTGTTGGCACCCATACGCACCCTTGGAACCCCATGATCTCATCCCTGCCTATGGTCCATCTAGGAATGGGGTCCTCTCCAGACAGGCTCTCCCTTAGGACTAAGCCTTTAGAATCTGATAGATGCTTCATTCGTACTCAATCAAGAAGAGTATAGGTAATAGCTACAAGAGAAAGAATAGTCTGCCCATGTCTATCGTGCACCTCCAAATGCATCTCAGATAATAGATCCATAAGCATCCACCCACTGTTGGCCTCCTGAACTACCTATATTTGAGTCCTTCTGCTCAATGCATCAACCACTGCATTGCCTTTCTGAGGTGTATAGGCAAGCTCAAAGTCAAAAGACTAAAGGTACTCAACCCACCTTCGATGTCTCAAATTCAGATCACACTAGGGGAAGATTTACTTGATACTTTTTTGGTTAGTGAACACTAAAAAATGCTCTCCCATATGATAATGTCTCCAACAACATAGGGAATGAACAACAGCTGCCTACTCCAGATCGTGCGTCGGGTAATTCCTCTTATGTGGCCTCAACTACTGAGACCCATACGCAATGACTCCATCTCCCTGCATAAGCACACCTCCCAGCCTGATACCTGATGCATCGTAGTAAATAGTATAGCTCTTTCCTGGATCTGGAAACACTAGTATCGGCGCTGAAGTCAACCTCATGTTCATCTCCTGAATGGCTGACTCAAAAGAATCTGACTATATGAACATCACACACTTCTTAGTAAGACCCATCAGTAGTACTACTAAGCGTGAGATGTCTTTTATGAAATGCATGTAGTATCCAGCTATCCCTAGAAAACTCTGCACCACAAATACATTCTATGGATGCTCTTTGGAAACGACTTCCCTCACATTCTCTGGGTCTACTAACACTCCTACCTCTGAGATAACATGACCCAGAAAGTGAATGTCATTCATCAAAAAGTGGAATTTTGAGAGATTATAATATAAATGATTCTCTCTCAATGTACTCAAAACGATCTCAAGATGTACAACATGGTCGTGTCGAGTGTGAGAGTACACCATGGTAATGTCCATGAAAACAACCACGAAGGAATCCAAGTATGGATGGAACACTCAGTTCATCTGTCCAATGAAAACTGTAGGCATGTTTTTTAGACCGAACAGCATAACCATATACTCGTATAGACCATACCTAGTACAGAAGGCTATAAGAGGCATATCAGATAGTATAACGTGCAACTAATTATTACCATATCTCAAGTCAATCTTTGAGAACACTCGGGCTCCTTGAATTTGATCAAAGATATTATCAATCCTGGGAAAGGGATATCGGTTATTGACTATAAATTAGTTCAACATCTGATAATCCACACAAAGTCTGAGGGTACCATCCGCCTTCTTTGCAAAGGGGACAGGCGACCCCCAAGGAGAAGTACAGGGTTGGATAAAACCCCTTGCTTACAACTCCTTTAACTACTTATTGAGCTCTTGAAACTCTGGTGTAGCAATACTATAAGAAGGAATGGACACCATTGCTTCTTCTAGCACAATCTCAATCGAGAATTCTACCTCGTGTTCTTATGGAAAACCTAAAAATTCATCTGGAAAGACATCTCTAAAACGATCAACCACTGGAAGAAATTCTAACTGAGAAGTACCTAGATCATCCAGATATAGACTTGGAATCTGGGTTGTAACTCCTCCCAATCCATGAGGCTCTGGTCCCGCTCTGCTCACCTAGACATCCCATTCTCCCTTATGAAGAAACAACAAGCCCTCTGGTGATGTGAAACTCACCCTTTGGCGATAACAGACAATGACTTCCTGGAAGGGAAGGAACCAATCCATTCCGAGAATGACATCATATCCTTTCATCTCTAGGACATAGAGGTCCCATAAAAAGTGACACCCAGCTACCTCTTTAGGGAAATCCTTGCACTAACACACACTCGTATTTCTAGTCCCCAAAGGAGTGTCTAGTGTCCAGATATCAGTAGAAGAAATGATGCAGAGCCCAAGGCTCTCTAGAATAGAAACAGATGTAAAGCTATGGGAATCCCATGTATCGAAAAGAGTTGAAGATAAAACATAGGCAACTAAGATCATACCTTAAACTGTAGTGTGTTCATGATTCTTCTCCTACTAGGTCTGCTCCTCTGCAAAAGTCTAGCCTATGCCACAGCCCTATGACCCTACCTGACCACTCGGAGCTGATCCACCATGCTATCGCTGGTAGCCTGGTGACTGACCACTACATCTTCCACCTCTGCCTGAGCAGCCGAGAGGACTCTAGTTCCCAGACTATTGAGAAACTGGTGGAGCTTCTCCTGTATGAGGACTCAAAGATGAACCCCAGTCCCCAGCTGCTGGTGAAAAGATCTCACAAAAGAGCTGAAGATGACCCATCTTGCCACATGATCGGTACTCCACTTGGTCTTTCGGGAAACATGGCCTCATATTCCAGATCTTCCCACAATGATAGCATACTACTTGGATGCCGAAAGGTGTGTCTCGCCTCCTTGGATCACCGCGTGAAGACTCTATGCGGAGCTTCCTACAATCAGTAGAAGGAATGCTAACTCCAGATGTTGAGCCACCCTGGCTCACAACTCTAGAATCCCTCATATTGTACTTTGTGATCAGTGCCTAGTTGACGATAGAAGATATCAAGGTCAACCTGAAGATGTTCACCTGTGATTGGATGTCGTGCCTTAGACCATCCTCAAAATTAAATGCAAGGAACAACTCATCACCTCCTGGAATAGGTTTGAAATGATGTAGCTCTATGAAGTGAGATAAATACTCCATAACCAAAAGAGTACCCTCCTCCAGAATCATAAACTCTCAAGCTCAATTTGCCCTCAAGGTCTCCGGATAGAAGAAGTCAAAGAATATGTGCTAAAACGCATCCCCTGCCATAACCTGCTGGCATCCCACATGTGATATCACAACCCACAACCTCTTTGAAGAGTCCCAAAGCATATAGGTACTGAGCTTGACTCTCCTATCTAGAGGAATCTTCAGTTGCTCTATGATCGTCAGCATGGATTCAATCCATGAATCTGTAGCCCGGGGACCTCCATCCCTTGAGAAAGTGGGAAAATGCTGCTACTGAAAGACCCACATCAAATTTTCCATCGATGGGGTAGGAGGTGGTGACCCCTGAAAGGTATGAATTATCCTCATAAATCCTTCCCTTAATTTTGCATCAGCACCTGGGTTAGGTATAAATACGGGTGCCATGACTGGTACAATAGGAGGATTTGTAGGAAGTCCCTGATCAGCCATATCTGGTGTCTGATCACCACCTTGTGATTGGTGTACAACCAGAGGACGTCTCGATGGAATGACTCTACAATGTCAAATGAACACCTCAGATCAAGACTAAGGGGGACTGAAACATAGGAGTACATTGTGTGTACATAGAGTACACGGTGTGTACTTAAGAAAGATTGTTTCTTCTTGAATAGAAGAAAACATGTCATGTAGTTAAAACTACACAATGTTCATTTTAGGTTTTTCCAGACAGTAGGCCTCAAAAACTACTCTGAACCCTAGATAAATATTGAAGAGAACATTGAAAGTTACAAATTTCGATCCATGGGAGCCCATATTCCCCACGAATCAAAGCTTGATATCTTATACATGTTATAAACAAGCAAAGATAAGGCAATGATCCACCAAGTTCCAGTTTATGAGGACCCATAACAACTCAGGAACAAAAATTTTGAATTCATTCCAAACAAAACCTTACTCAAACAATATCCTATCAAACAATATTAATTTTTATCAAGGAATCTATAATAAAAAAAATGCATATCCTGCACAACATCTATCACAACAACATGCAATCGCTAACTCCTCATAGATGGAATGGTAAGAATGCATGACATGTGATTTCTAGAAAGTGTCTCTATGATTCCTCATATGGCATACCATCATCTCATCATGTTCCGAAAAAAATAGAACATCAATATTATCAATGGTAACAGCAAAAAAATGTGAATCACCCAATGGTGAAATCAAATCAACTGTAAAATTGTAAAACCAGTAAAATATAAATAAACGAGGTAGATTGGTTTTTCCCTATACACGAGTTAGCTAATCCCATGCACAGGTTATTACCACGTAACTATTTCATCCTTTCCCTGACTATAGGCTCCAAACAGTAAGTAAAGAAGAATAGAATTCCTCTGATACCTTTTTCTAACGTCCCGGTTCTAGAAGCCACCCAGAGGCACCCCGTACTCAGTTCGTCAGATGACCTCAAGCGCATTTCCCTGAACGCCAGAGGCTGCTGACTAGCAGTGAGGTCATTGGGTGTGATAGTGGGGAAATTATGCCCTCATTGGTAGAGTAACCTAGTGGAAGAGAAACAAATATACAATAGGGGAAGAAGTAAATTTCAAACAACGATAAATAGAAGAAGACTGAAACAATAAACAATTGAAGCACACACACACACACAAATATATATATATATATATATAATGACACATGATATATATGTCTCAGAAAATTTCCAAACAAGTCACAATGATGAATACAAACAGTACTAAACCCAAATACAAAAGAAACTGATTACAGCTCCTCAGCATCTCAATACTAAGCTTGGTCTCATGCTCTTTATCTCCACAACACGTCTAGTACCTGAAGTATAAACTTACTTGACCTTGTCTATACCTGCAGCAATATAATATGTTTCGGCCCAAAAGCATGGTCCAAACAGGGTGTGATACTAACACAAGATCTGCGTCTAATATTCAACGAGTATATGGCAGGCAAAAGTACAGAATGTAGTAAAAAGGAAACTAATCATCAGTAAACAATCCACAGTTTCAATATCAAGAAACAACTATCCAAGTATATAAACAAAAACAGGTAACCCTCTGGGAAGCACCCACAACCTATCCCCTCTGTTCAAACCTATCAACACAATAATGTAACTATCAAATAGGTAATCCTTCAGGAAGTTCCCATAGCTTATCCCTCTAGTCCTACCTATTAAGTACAAGAAATCCTCTAGGAAGTACACTCGGTCTAACCCCACTGGTTAAGCTTAAGCATAGACCCTCTAAGGAAGAACTCACTGTCTAATCCCCATATAGTCTCGTATCGTATCTAAAGGAGCTCTAGGGAAGCACTTACGTCATATTCCCTCTATGGATCGCGTCGAGGAACTACAGACTCTCCGAGGAAACACTCAATGTCAATTCCCCCTGTAGTCTCGCAGTGTAAATTATAAGACACTCTCGAGAATTCCTTACATCCATTTACCATATGGTCTACTAAACTAAGTTCTCGCGTCTCTATGTAATTCAAATAATTATAGCAACATGTATCGGCCAATGTAAACCTCATGAATTACTCGGCTAGCAGTCTATAGCATATTAGAATGTCATATAAACAAGATCTCTCTATCCTAGAATACTAGGCATGGGAAACAATCAAAGCATCCTAACAAGATAAGCATAACCAAATAGTTATAAATAGAACATTCATGGGAAACACCTCCAAAGCATAGAAATCAACCCTATTCACATACAAATAACCTCTACATGCACACACCAGCAAAGTAGGAAATTAACAGGGTTAAAAACATTAAACGAAAAATAACCCATCATGGGTATTGGATATTTTTCACATACGATTCAAAGACCTTTAACCAAAAGGCACAAACCACTTACATCTCAGGGTTTGGTGAAATCGACCACTTCACCCAAACGCGCTCCAAACCGGGTGAATGCCTCCTCGAAATCACCTCTAAAACAAATCCCTATAAACAACAAGCTCAACCTTTAACACACAAAGGCAACAAAACCCTAGATCTACATGAAAACCTTGTATATCTAGGAAAATAAGAGAGAGAGTGATAACCCTAACCAAAACCTCAAAGAACCAAAATAGGTACTTACCTGAGGAGAACCGCCTTTAATCCACCAAGACACCCCTTTGGTTTACTTCCAAAACGATCCATGGAGCTTCCCCAAACTATGAAAATAAAAACTCCCATGTGAGAAAAGAGTGATATGAAGAATGGAAGAGGAATGGGAAATCCTGAGTGGATCAGGACTTAAAAATCCTAACTTTAAGTGGTCCCACGGTTACCCTACACGGTTTGAAAAACCATGCGCCAACTGTGTGGTTGCCACTATCTCACCCAGGGACTTCGCACGGCTTTCCCGTGTGGTTTGAAAAACCATGCGTAGCCCGTACAGAGCCCACTATCAAGAATGCACGGTTTCCTAGGCTTGCCGCACGGTTTGATCAGAATGTGTGCCAACCGTGTTCCCCTGCACAACCTCCCAAAAAAACCTATTTTTCTCAAAAACGACCAAAAAAGAAAAATATGCCTAAAAAGGTCTGAGTTCTTACATCCACTACTAATGTCATGTCTGGGTCAAGTTATCTATTTTATATTATGGTTTTTTATGTATTGTGTGTGAATTGAATGTTATAGAGGAAGTAACATATTAATTTGTAATTAACATCACTATTTAGTAGAAACCGTTTTCATTTATGTGTAGAACACAACAGTTTGTAAATATGTCATTATGTATATCCACATATATATATATATATATATATATATATCAACGTTCAATTAGATGCTTATATCAATCACTAGGTATAATGTATTGTGGTTTATAAATTTAAAATGGAACTAAATGTAATCACAACCAATATTTTTTGATGATTCAATTAGATGGATCCCTATTCCCAATTTATAAAGGCACACTCTCTCTTAAAATTTAAATTATCATACATATAATTATAACCAACTAATATTTCATCTCATGTAACCAATGATCTAAGACTCAAACATTCTATACATATATAACTATGGATCCATCATTAAGATATAGGGGGAAAATGTTTAGGTTGATGAATTTTTTGAAATATTCTAATAATTGTATCACTGCTAGAAAGGTTAGAAAAACCTCAAATATAATTATCATGTCTCAAGGAACATGAAACATACAATTCATGTTGTATGTAAATGCATAATAGAATAATGAATGATATATAAATCCTCATGTGATTACAACGATGCATGATAAACTACCTCTTTGAAATACTAGTACAAGGGTAATGAAAATAAATTCCACAATGGTAATAAAAGTCACCATTCATGTGTTCCCCAAACGGTGAAATCAGTATAGTCATAACAGGAATAATATAAATCATCAATTCCCAATCCCAATTAATTTGGGGGTTTCCCCATATATGGGTTAGCTACTCCCAAGTATCATTACCAAATTCTAATACCTTACTGGTGTCTTTTATAATAACATAAATTAATAAAAAGAAAAATACATGTAATACCAATTTGTAACATACCATAATATTTCAATCATAATAATCAAAACCTGGTTGGTCTCATGGACTTAATCCTTTATTCTCTTATTCTAGAGGATCTCGACTAGATGTTGGGACCTTGGGTGTGTCCATGGGGGAGACTATTCCCTCTTGTCAGAGTGTAACATTATAGAAACAATGATGAATGAATAAATATTAGAAGAAAAAAAATGATCAACCCAAAAAAGAAGAAGATAATAAACATCCAGGAAAGATAAATAGACTAAAAATAATATTCAGTACAATATACAATGTAATATTAAGGATACTATACAAAAATGAATATAGATACATGGCTAAAAGCTCAAATATAATTTAAGTATCTCAAAAGAACAAAAATTAAGAATTATCTCTAATAGCACTATTATCCAATTATTAATTCTCTGATCCCAATATCCCATGATATAATGAATCAAGTATCCAATAATTGGTGCTTCCCTTGTCCTTATCATTATCCAAGATTTCGTTTCAAGTACTAAATGATGTCTCGAACAGGGTGTGAGATATAATCAATAGGAAACCACCAACAGTGTCTATAATAGTTCAGGTCTGTGTATATAAATATAATAGTTAAAAGGTAAGAAAATTAGAGTTAGAATAAAATGTGTAATGTAATAAACTTGTCGAGATAAACTCCTCATGGGAATCACGATTGATCATACCTACTTTAGCCTATGCTATATGTGTCTGGATAAGTGATTTATAAATGGTCAAGGTCTAATGAACATAACTGGAGTGTACAAGGAGAAAAAATGTGTATAAAGTGTCACCCTAAGTATAACTAAGTTGTCCAAGACATTGTGATTCCATAATAGGACCCAAAATGAGCCCAATTCATACGTGACCATAGAAGGTCATGCTAGCTCACAATAGTAAACCATGATACCTATATATTGGGGTCATAGTAAAATCCAAGGGGTAAACCTAAGGAATTCCACTATAATAATATATAAGCAATTCTATTTAGTGTATCAATAGTACATCCTTGAATAAGCATGACTGGGGACAAAGGGAAGTATCCAATGCTCCCCTTTTCTAGAGGTATTAGCTGAATCCAAGGAGTGTATCCAAGGAATTCTAATATCCTTAAAATAATCGAGTGAATCATTGGTACTATGCTGAGGAATTAATATACTAATAAACCATTAAAAATATTCAAAGGTGGGAATCTTCCTTGGTATTCATCCAAATAAAATAGAGTTTTATCCTCTAAGTGCTCAAGGAATTCCCTCAGGAATTCAAGATAATATCAATTATGACCACTCCTTTAATAATAAATAGGTCCATAATTCTAATAGTAAACTTAAAATTTATCAAATAACCAAATTAAAAATGATAACCATTCCAATTCATTGACACTATAAAATTCAAGTATTTGCCTTTTTCATTTGAAAATTAAAAAGGGTTATGTAAGGTTTCATACCATTATTCTTATTATTTTAATATAAAAAGATCCATGGTAAACATAATTTCTTATTTATAATCAATAATTCATCCATTTAAATTAATTAAATCAATTGTGGAAGCCAAACCGAACACACCAATGGGTTTTTTGGTTAATAAAAGATAAGGTTTACATAAGCATATGTATGGAACACCCAAGGGGGGTCAAATTTAGATCACTAACCTCCAATGTTGTTAAAGAGATCTAATGGAGTGTTTAGATTCAAATTTAAATTAATAATTTAAGGTAATTCTATTTTTAATGGAATGAGAGAATAAAAATGACACACTATACAACAAAATAAAATATACTAATAAATATATGAGTAAAAGTTATAGAACACCTAACTTGTGGATTCTGAGGAACACTCATCTAATATCAGCTTCAAATTTGGATAAGAACAAGAGAAAACATATAAAATACAAAATCCTTGAAAATAGGGAGAATATAATTCATGAATATCACACAATGGATGGTGGATTAATCAAGGAAATTAAGGTAAAATGTTGGAACAATTATCGATGGGTATCCAATATGAAAGAAACCACTATATTTAGACATCAGATGAACGATAGTGATCAAATCCTATGAAGAAGTCACAGAGGAGCTTCCATAGTTGTTAGATACTATAAAAAAGAAGGGGAAATAGGGTTGTAATTTTTAATTCAGAATTAGATCAAGTTGGTAATCTCACACTTAAAAAAGGGGTCACACATTTTGGTCACATGGTTGGTCAAACCAAGAACCAACCATTTGATAACCTCTGTCCATGGCACACTCTCACATGTTCTAGGTGATCAGTTAGACTATCCATGGGAAACCCATACATAATAGAACTGCAACATGTGTGAAACATTTTGCATGGTTTTGTGGTCTAAGTGGAATGTTTTAAAAAACCATGAAACACCCTCCAAGGATACATGGGTTTTGATGCATGGTAAGCACTAACCACATGCTAACTATGGGCATCTACTTTTGTCCACAAAAATCAGGCCCAAGGATTCAAACAATCCCCACACACACTAAAAACCTCCCAAACATCATCATACATCTTCATTAGGATAAATACCAGGAAATAGAATAAAATTAAATGGGTTTCATACTTTATATAATATATGAGATGTTACGCAGTCCTTACCTGAGATTATACATCAAAATTATCAACACTTTTTGATAACTCTTACTTTATTACAATAACATTAACTAAATAATATCATTTTATTAAATAGTTTTATGTTCCTTTTGAAACCATGAATATGAAATGTTCATCATTATATCATGGAAACTTTATAATTGGTTTCTTTAGAGATATAATTTTAATTTTTAGGTTTTTGTCTCTCTCAAGAAATAGAACAAGTTGATCCATTAACATGTCTTTAGTGTATGATTATTTTTATTATTCTTAACTAAATGAGCTTTCTTCAGGTTTTTCTATAAGATTCATAAATTTACTAGCCTTTTCATGAAGTATTTGTTCATATTGACAGCTTATTGTAGTTTTTTCTTCCACTTCTTTACTCAACAAGATCCTCCTTTTTATACTCCTTAGTCCAATCATATTTTTTAACCTTCTTAAAACTTCTTTTATAATTATTCCCATTGGGTGTTTCTTTATTTGTATTATCCTTATAATTTTAACTCTTCTTTCTTGGATAATTAGGTAAAAAATATTCAATTTAATCACATTTAAAAAAATTAGATAGATTTTCCCTATGTGTTTAATATTTACCTTTTTTATTGTTTTAGTGATAGGATCACATTCTATCATATACTCTTCATGCATGTTACTATAATATTCAAATCATTAAATTATTCATATTCCCGATTATTGACCTAGATTATATTCAATTATATCAATTTTATTTCCACCATTCCTTTCACCTAGAAAATAGGATACTTTATAATCTCATTATTAAGGACCGTGATTTGTAATTTATCTAAGGATAAGTTTTATTTCTCATTTAGGGCTAATATATTTAGAAGAAATCCATCAAGTAAATTTCTCATTACTTTTTTCATAATAGATAAATCATCTAGTGTAAAAAAATACCTAGATGTGACTCACTATCTCATTCTCCTTTGTGAAAGATTCATAAATAGTATCATCTATATACATTTTTTTATTTGAATTTTAATCTATATATTTTTAGTTTGAATCTTTGAAATTAACATTTCCATTATATATTTCCTCAATATTTTCCCATGTTTCATTGTCTGGTATGAGTCATGTTAATTTTTTGTAAACCTTATCAAACATGTATGATAAAATCTCAATTATACACTTTCCATAAATCTATATATTTCTTTGGTCACCAAATTTCATCAAAGGATCTATTTCAAGGGGTACGAAACCCACTATAATGGTATCACTTAGTTCAGGGCTTCTTATTTTAAGATAGTTGATCATCTTATTCCTTCATCCATGAAATTTATTTTCACAAAAGATATGGAAACACCTATTGTTTAAAAAATTGATATTAAGTATTTATTAACATTGGATTATTAAAGAAACTTGGATAGATATAATACCACATGAACTTATTAATTCAATTGATTTACCACTAAAGGGATGTGGGTTAATCAGTAGTATATGTTTATACATTTTTTTTGAAATTAACATCTTGTATTTTTTAAGTTCACGATCTACTCTTCTTAAATATCAACTTCACCTGTATGAAATTGAAATGGAATGAAATGAAATAAACAGATGGATTTTGAAAAGGTTTGGCGGTGATGAGGATACATACTCTTTATTGTGTTCAGGTTCTAATAAAGCATAGATTATATCACTATTTCTAATTTTTATAGATTATAGGTTCTATAGAATCATAAAAAGTGATTGGGTTAATATCATCTTATTCCCATGGAAGGGATGAACCACATCCATGTTGTAAAGTGAATTAATTATATGGATACTTCATGACTTCCTGGTGTTATTTTACACTTATGTGAAAACAATATCTTCAATTTATATAAATATATCTATACACCAAAGAAAATAACGTCTTCGAAATTTGGACTTTGATAGAAGAATAATTATTAAAAAAACGTATGCACATAATCTTTCATCTCCAGTGCTTCAGAGTGATCAATGTGTGTATTAGAGAACACACACACACAAAACACTTTACTCCTCAATAATAATTCCCTAAATAGACCACAATAGTATGAAATTTACATATTATAAATGATGAATGTATTTGGAAAACTTTTTGATATTCTCTTCTTATCTCTTCGATATAGTGGTTCTGCAACATAGATAATTATTGACAATTGTATTATCAATAAATCTTTATATTTAATTATTTATTTTACCAATTATATTTATCTTGATATTATGAATAATTTTTTCCATATTTAAAACATGGAAACACTACTTATATCATGGCAGTACAATATCCTCATTAAATGCTTACTAAAAAATTCCTTCAATATCTCTATTTAATTCAACAGGAGACTGGAGATATTTTATTCGTTAAATTATCTTTAAAATTAATTGGTATTTTGAATATTTTAGAAACTAACATGAATGATTCATTGTCATGACAAATTTATCATGGTGTAACAAGTCTTCATTCCACATAATAACATCAATTTAATTAATCTTTCTCATCTTAAATCACAAATCTTTAGAGTTTTTTTAATATTCATAATACGAACTAACCTGAATTTTCTAGATTTAATTGGATGTAATTTTAATTATTCTATCTAATTTTCAATTCATATAATTAAAATTACCTTTACAATATTATTTTATAAATTATTTTCTTTATTAATATTTTCATTCAGATGACACTTCATAAGAGTTAAGGAAGCTTATAGAATCTTAATTAATCTTACAATATTAAATATAATCCTTATAGAATAAAAATGTCTATTATAGTGTCTTGAATCAACCATATAAAAATCACACAAACCATATAGTTTCTAAAAAACCCTTATAGAGTAATACAAATGATCCTTCTAAAATATCAACGAAACTTACAATGTTCTAGATCATCCATATGAATTGGAAATTCAGTTTCCAACTCTTCGTTATGTATAAAAAACTCTTATAGAGTTTTGGATAATCCTTAGAGAATTATATTCCTTTTCCAATTCTTCATTCTATAGAAGAAATTTCTCTTATGGTGTTTTGGATAATACTCATAGAACTGAAATGCTTTTTCCCGTTCTTTATTATACAATATAAATGAATCATATATAAATGAAAAATTCTCTTTATAGAAGGTACTTACCTAGTTTCCTTAATAATTATATAACTCATAATAAATTTATAACTTCATAAAATCTCTTTGAATAATCTTTATATTATTTTTTCGTATAAAAAACATAATTAATAACCTTTTATTGCTTCTTACTCATGGTTGAAAGTAATTTAATTTTTTTTAATAACTCTATTTAGTTATTAATGATATTTGAATCTTTGCTAAGTCTTCAGTCCATAAAAGTGAAATGTGTTGCCTTTATGCATGAATGACCCAGTAGAAAGTGGTGGGAGTATATTTTTTAATATAATACTCATGAGAACACGGAATGTAAGATATTGAAATTCATATTTACTCAAAATTTATACCAGGATACAACAACATGGGAAAAATGATTATAGTTCATTTACCTCATATAGATAAATCACATGGTTATGGATTATTCTAATAGATTCATGTAATTTGTTCACTAAAAAATTGAAATGGTCTAGAATAATTAGATAAAATATGTTTCATATAATATCGGTATATAGATATACATATGATTTCAAGTCTTTATTCTAATACATATCATATATATAAATATAAGGGATATGACTATAATGATAGAGGCAGACCAATAAAGAATGTATATACTATTCGATATCACTCTTGTACAATGTATGACTGATGTTTTTGTCTTTGAAAATAAAATTAATATTGACTGTTTTATATGGGGAAGAGGAAGTGGTTCAAGGAGAATATATTAGTTAGCTTTTTACACACCAATGGGGATAAAATCTCTTATATTCTGTCAATGTTGAAATGATGGAAATGGGAAACACAATTTCTAGAAATTACTTATATATTTTATTTCTTGTAAGTGAATATGAAATATTTAATGGGTTTTTAGTAAAAATCATTCAAAAAGAAGTTGTGTGAGATCTTCAAATCCTAATGGATCTAAAATGAAATTTGATATCTCTAATTTTATGGGGTCTCATTTTTAAAGGAAAATAGGAATATGGGGTTTATCATATGGAGAGATTCAAGTGATGAACTAGACTAAAAATAGAGGAATACCTCAAACTCCCCGTGAATAAAGCTTGTTTTATGCTATGGTGAAATACCCTATATAATCTGATGTTGGACCATCAAGAGTGCGAGTTATTACTATTATAGTACTATTTGTAGCTATTTTATTTTTTCTACAGATACGTCTCAGTTGTTTATTTCTACTCATATTATAGATATGTTGAATCCATCGGCTGAACGTACACTATATGTAATGTAAGTAATTAGTACCGTTAGGATGAATAAAGAGTGTGACATATATTTTATTTTATGAAATTTATTCATTTCTGAGGATGAACAATGCAAGGACATTCTTATTATTGATATATATATATAAATTTAAAATTACTATCATAATAGATTGGTTGAGTATGGTTAATTCTCACATTAACAGTTATCATCAAAGGGTTAACTTAATCACTATCATTGGGAGTTTCCATTTATTCTATGGTAATGTGAACATAAGGTCTATTTATGTGGGACCTTCCCTATATAAGGTGGATTAATTATCATTCCATATATTGTCTATTTTGATGGATACTAATGAAAAATTCAAAAAATGATCTTCCTCATGTGTTCATGTAATTTACTAAGGTATTATTTGAGGAAATGTTAGGGTTACCTATGAAGTAAAAAATTTAGGTTTTCTATTTACCAAATTTTTTGATGCTTCATATGAAATCGTAGAACTAGTATTGAATGAAACCTATTGAATTAAAGGATTTTAATGATCAAATATTTGATCTTGAATCTAAAGGATTTATCATCTCTGATATGTCTCCATAAGACTATTCTATACAATTTTCTAGAAATGAAGTTATAAACATTTGTTTATATATTAATTTTATGAATCTAAATCATGTTAGAATAAAAAAATAAATATTTATTTATATAGAAATACTATTTCATCATTTCAAATTTAAAAAATGGATTTCAAATTTTGATATTTGGTAAGTATACCATCAGATCAGGGTGAGGATTTATAACATACCCAATACTTCTTTTTGGAATAGATATCAATATTTTAATTATTTTGGGTTGTTATTTGTCTTGAACCACACTTTTTATGATTTTTATAGCCCTTTTGAATATAACATTACATCAATACCATTACTCAGTTTCCATGATATTTGTAAATGACATATTGATCCACTGTAAAACTAAAAAGGATCATGATAATCACATAATGATCGTTTTGGTAACACACCCTGATAATCTCTTTTATAAAAATATATCTAAGTGTACCTTTTGAATCTAATATGTCACGTTCATTGGATATTTTGTTTTGGAATAAGGTATTTTTGTTGATCCTAGTAACATGAAATATGGTATGACATGGAAATATCCAAATAATGTGTTTGATATATATAGAATAATAAGTATAATAGCTTACTACTAGCAGTTTATAAATTATTTCTAAAATATTTAATCTCCATTGACTGCCCTCACTCAAAAGGGGGGAAATTTCTATAGAAACATTAATTTTAAACTTCCTTTGATGAATGAAGAGGCAGTTGGCATTAGCTAGAATGTTCGTTCTACCAAATCTTGAAGAGTTCAATGTAGTGTACATTGATGATTAATTTATAGGATGTGTTTGTGTGTATATTTATGTTTATCATAGAGTGGATTATAGATCCTACAAACTTTTACCACTTAAAAGGAACCATCTAACACAAAAACTAGATCTTGAGGTGGTCATAAATGCTCTTATATACTTGTGGTCCATCCTATTTTTGAATGATTTTATGGTATATTCCAACCAAAAAATTTTTAGTAATAACTTTTTTATAAATAATTTAAATCTCACTTAATGGTTATGGGTATACTACATAATTTGTTTTTATTTCAACCACACCTTTACGTTGTGAAAGTCCAAATTTATTATCTATTCTCTTAGTAATACGTTTTTATAATAATAGATTGGATTTTAACTTAATGTACTTATATTCAATGAATTATATGGTGTTCAAGTAGGAGAAAGAGATGATGATTTTTGAAAATATATATTTCATTTTCTCTCCCTGAACATTTTTACCTGGATCAATAATGGTATGAAGTTTCTCATCATATTAGGATAAATATATGTCGTGAGAAGACCACAAGTTTGTTTTTTATATCCTTATAGGGATTTATTTGTATAGTAATTACTAAGTCTTAGATCTATCCAAATTGTAAGAATTTAAGAAGTATTCCCATTACTCTTAGAAGAAAATTCACCCAAGAACTACCAAGATTTAATTTAACATCAAAAGTCAATATTATTTGTTTGGGGTAAAAAACCATACCATCTTGAGGTATGAACTTGTTTAAATTATTTTAAAATTTTATGTATACCTTATAGTAAAAAAATTAGAATTGTTTTTATTGGGAGCTTGATTTGTCTCAAAGGTGTTCCTTGATTTGGAGAGAAAAAGATTAAGAAATGGAAGTAGTTGGCTGGGGAAAATGGATATCATATTGTTAATACCAAAAATATACACAACCGTGTAGAATAGAAATAGTTGGGTTAATATTTAGTCAAACCATGAAGAACACTAGTATTGGTAATGCGAAACCAAAAATATATTACGAGTGTGTTTCTCATGGTCGTCACATAACTTTTTCAACCATTTGGTCCAACCATGTGGGGTGTGGTTCTGAAAATAGTAGGAATTTCATAGTTAGAACATGATTTAGAAAATTGGGTGTCCAAACTATGTGGTCTCCCTAGTGACCTAAAAATATTGAAATAAAAAAATATCCACTTATAATTTTAGATTCCTGAAACTCATTATTCTTCCCCTTTTTTTAGATAGACCCACTCTATTTTTCCCATCCTCCTTCCTCTTCATTTCCTTGAATATGTTTTCATATAATATATGTAGGATAATGTTTTTTTCTCCCTCAAATGTTATAAAGGTAATTATATCCTTATATCATCAATAATTATTGGTATCTTTCACTAGATAACATTATCTTACTATTTTGGACTATTATGGATTATTTCAGGGTTTTCCCCTACTATGTTAATTTATTCCATTTCATCCTAAACCAGTGGATGATATCTAGAAATTTTTTTTAACATAAGTTAGTTGGTACATAATCTATCCAATAAATCACACTTTTTCTTTATGTGCATGTTATGCACAATTTCACTAACCTAGTATTTCTAAAAGTTCGTGTATATCCCTTCAATGAGTATAGATTGAGACCCTTATTTATTTAATAAGGTGGACCCAAGCGTTTCCCTAAACTATTTATGAATAAATTCAAATTTTTGGATTCCCTGTATGTAACATAGGATTTAGTGAAATAACTCGAGGAGTGAATCATGTGATAAATATTATAATTAAGTTGAATGGCACTCGTATATGAATGGTGAATAAAATAATTAATTAAAACGGTCTAATGTTACACTTGATGGTTGTGGGATGAAAAATATTTCCTTCATATGATATAGTGGTTTATGATGATTGGGGGACATTAGGGATTACCTCCCTATGATCTAGTGCTTCTTAAATATGGAAGGATCTTAGGGATTGACTCCTTCATTTTTAGCGACTCAAAATGATATTGTGTTTATAAATATTTTCTACATAGGATCCAGTGGTTTTTTCTAATAGTTTGAGGTTAGGGATTGCATATTTTGGATCTAGTGTTAATTAGAGATAGTGGAATGCTATGGATTACCACCCTATGATACAAATATGTTTTGTGATGGTGGAATTATAGAGACAACCTATACAGGATCCATAGATATGTAATGAGTTGTGATGCCTAGTACTACCTCATAGAATCTGGAATTAATGGATCATTTGTGTTCTATAATTTTTAGAGACATAATAAACTATTTTTAGTAGTTATGATCAATCACATGTGTCACCTTAGAATAAGAGAACTATTGGTTAGTTACATATTATGATTTATTTTATTGATTATCCACATCAACAGGAAATAATAATTATAATGAATATGTTTATATGTTTCAATGATGGTGGACTACTTATTGGTAATCACACTATACTCTATCTACCATTGGAACATAATCATATTATATAGTTTTAAGAAAATATAGGGGAAAGTTTGCTATGAATAATTATTTATCTGTTAGCCGACATGAATCGAGGTAGATTGGATCGGGATAATACTCAGGGCTATATTTTACATATTTTAATAGTTTTTTTCATTTTTTTCATTTATTAAATATTAGTGTATATGATGTTCATTATATTCAGGAATTGTTAGAAATCTATACAACATCATTTTGATATTATATCAGTTATATGATTTATTATCACTTGTCATTATGTCTACTATTTTATTTATATGGACATATGACATAGTCATTATTTACAGTATTTCTAAACTATAATACGATATTATAATCTCCCCACTATACCACCACAATACCACTATAATAGTTGATAAAATTTATCATATAGGGAGGTTATCCTGAGGTCTAATGGTACCACCGGTCTCGACACTAAAGAGAGGTCTTGGGCTAGGGATGTTACAAATTTGTATACATGTATCTTTTCTTCTATCTTTTGATTTGGTAAAGGTATAAATGTGATAATATGTTGTCAAAACTTATTATGGAAATCATTCATAGGAGTATCTATCTGACAGATGATGGAAATGATATGTTACAAGGGGTGGGATTATTATATCATTCTTCAATTTTATGTTTGACATACTTTACCTAGTGTGATGAAATTGAACATTGATTAATTATTAATGGGGTTTTTACTATTTTCATACAATGGAAAGAGGGGTTGTGTCCATTCATCATATTATTTACATATTATTCAAATTTCATTTACAAGATTTATTTTTGATGGAAACATGGATACAATACTTATTTTGGGTATTTTAAGTGTCTGAATTAACTTATTTTTAATTTTACAATATAACTTAATGGCGACTTATTATCTAAATGGTACATTTAATGATAAAAAAATTAAACCCTAAGAAATTATCCTAGATACTACACTATGTGAGTTAAATAATATTTCAAATAAAACTAATAATGTTTCATCATATATAACATATAAATTAAATTTTTTGTAATTTATCAATAGTTTTTAAACATATTATTAAGTTGAATTGAAATTAAAAATTTACAATGTTGATTTAATATATACATGATTTTAACCCCTATTATAAATAGTTGGTCATATACGTAGTGTCTAAGCTAGGATAAATTTGGGATGCAGTATATAAAATATAATTTGAGATTATTCTTATTATTTACTTCCACAAACTAGGATATCAATAAATTTTATGGTAGAATGTTTTGAGGTGTTTACTATTCATTGTAGACTAATTCCTCTATAATGACCTCTAATGTAGTTTTTGGAGGGTATCGATGAGAATTCCCCACCAGTGGTTGGGTTATAGCCTTGTGTATTTCTAGGTCAGGATATAGATACTCATGTCTATGAGACATTATTATGAGTTTTACATTCAATAGAGAGAGAGTCTCCTAGAGATATTCCTATGATTTTTGATCTTGCTAGATATTTTCAAATATAGAATCATTCATTATTCAAAAGATAGGTTATTCCCCAAGAAGATGAGTTATGGATAGAGTATGTCAAAAAGATCTTTGGATATATAAAGACACCTATGAAATGAGGGTGTATATGGATTCTTATTTTTGGTCTAGTGAAGCACTGGTGTGATTTCCTAGTACTACAAGATCATTAAGTTGGGTTGACATGGAAATAATTATAGATATATTTATTTGATGTTTATTCTTGACGAACCATAGGATATAACTGGATAAATATTTTATTCAAATCAAAATATAGAAGCATGTCATTGATTCAATGTGTTTATCGAATTATAGATTTCAAATAATTTTCCCTTATTATCAATGTGGAAGAGATGGAAAAGGTAATAAGTTTTTAGGATAGCTATAGTTATGTTTGAGTTCAACTCAATATGTTTCTTCTTTCATCCTTTGTAGATATTATGAATCAAACACTTGTTATAGAGAGGAAAATAAGGGGGCATATATAATCAGGGTTTGTGGATACACCTAGGGGACTGGTTTTGGGTCATCTAGTAGTCTAATGTTTTATTTTAATAGGTCATTTTATAGTGGGGTGGATATGGTATCAACGGTTGTTATTCACCTACTTCTCCTTGGGGGGAACATTCAATTTGTTCCATCAGTGTGAAAGTATTTTCTACACACTACCACATTTCAATTGACCACTGGTCGAATTAAAAACATATGGGAAGATGGGATACCTAGTGTCATTTTTTTGTATGACCTAGTGGTTTTATATTTATTGAGGATCCAAGAAATTATAAGAATTTATAGGGGATAAACTTTTCACCAATAGGTGGGCATTTAGAGATCTAACATCCATTTAGGATGAAGTAGTGAACATGGTTCTAAAGGAATTTTTAATAGTTCTAGCTAATTATTGTTTCATAAATTACATATATAAAATCTCAAATAAAAGGATCATTCTCTTTACATGTTTTTAATCCCTCTCCTACTGACTAGTCGGTTGGGTAACTGATGGATTGAGGTATGATATTTGTGGATTCTAAATTATCATGAACCGTATTTTACATAGGTGAATCTGACTCATTTATATCATCTTATGTCATGAATGGATTGGTATTATCCATTGAGTACTTGTATTTATTGATATTGATCAACACACATTTAGGGGTGTGATTAGAGGGAATTCATTGGTGTAGGGAATTTTTACCTAGGTTAGATTAAAATATATTCCTATGTGATATATTTTTATTAGATATGGATCAAGATTATTTAATTATTGGGATGGACTGGTTAACACATTATCATGAAAACATTTATTTTTATTATTTATGGGTAGCTTTAAAATCATCTGAGGGTGATAGTTATGTCCATGATGAAAAATGGTACTTATAGGTAGGTTTTGCAAGACCTGACCATAATCTATTGGGAAATAATACAACACATTTTAGTAGATTTATAATATTTTTTTGGGGAATGTAACATTAATCTTTACGTCTTATGCTTTATCTATTTAGGGATGTTTATCAATGGGATTTATTGGGGTTTCCAAATAAGTTAGTGTTTTAAATTTACTATGAATATTTTATTGTATGAAAATATTATTTCTATCCCACCATAACAGATAGATCCTGTAGATATTACGAATATGAAGACTTAATAGGAGAAATTAGAGGAAAAGGAATTCACATAGCCTAGTACATTTCCATGGGGTCCCCTAGTCATATTCTGAAAGAAGGAGGATAGATCTTTATCTCTATTCATGAACAATTAGAATCTAAACCAAATGATAGTTAAAAAAATATCTAATTCCATGTATCAATGAATTATTTGGTCATCTTAAGTGATCCAATGTATTCTCAAAAATTGGTTTCATATTTGGTTATTACTAAATGAGTGTGAGACCTTAACACTTACCTTGCACAACATTTAAGATTAATTATAACCATATGATTATTCAGTGACGTTGTTTAGTATCAAGAATTTGTTATGGGTATTTGTAGACCTGATTTATCGGTTCTTCCCCCATATATACACACCTTTATGGTTTTTATAATTAAATTATCATACACTTCAATTTGAGGGAGGAGAATACACAATACCCAGATTTTTTTTATCACACATAAATAGAATCTATTATATTCCAAGATCTCAATGGTCCACTTTTAGATCAACCAAGTATACTTATTTTGGAATATTATATCTTATTTCAGTGTATCTATAATCCCAAACTGGGCTGGTGAAGTTGTTTCTTTGGTGATACCTATTTTTTTAAATTTCGTAGTTTTTTTTAGATTTTTTCGGTTATTAATATAGGTTTATATTGGACTTCTCTTGCATGGAAACATCAATGATTATCCTAAACAATAATTTGGTGAGGTTTTTTGGTATGATTCTTTTGAGAGTTCCATTTGAAGGATATAATAAATATTTAATATTACTTCAATCATAAAAATACCTAATTTTGGTAGGGATTATGATTCATACTGTGATGAATTTAGAGTGATGTAGAGATAATTATTGATGTAATAAAGTCATTTGGTTGCATTATGGTCAATGAAAATAAGACCCCATAAGAAAAACTATTTAACTCACAAATTTTAGATTGCCATACTGGTACATTCTTTCATGTGTTCATAGAATTACATTTTGGGAAAGAGGTTTGTGGTGTATACTGACCATAAGAGCCTAGAGAATCTTTTCTCACAATCATACGAGAACCTTTAACAGTGAAGGTGGGTAGGTATTTATAGTAATTTGATTTTAACCTAGTATATACCCCTGGGAAGGATAATATTTTTGTAGAGGTATTTATCTAGAAAAAGTGAGTGGTTTATAATGGCACCATTTTATGATATATATAATGAAATTTAGAATTTCCATGTTCGAGTGAACTTTTGAACATCATATATCATGTATTCGATCCATATTTGGGTGAATATGAGTAATATATAAAATTCATATTTTCTAGTTATGAGGAACTATATTTATGTTAGGGAGACACTGCCAAACTAGACTCTTGGTATAGATTGGATTATTCATGTTTGAGGTCATGTTGTGGTTTCGATGATCATACATGAGGGAGTAATGTGGGACTCACATGCCTCAAAATGAGCTGTACACCCCTGATTTACTAAGATGTATCATGAAGTACATATGCAGTACTGGTGGACTATTATTTATAGAGTCATAATTGATTTTATCACATTTTTCTCTACCTATTTGTAGGGTAATTATAATCATAAGTGACCCAATGGTCTTTTACATCCACATCAAATCCCATAGTGGAAGTGTCATGATGTTACCAAGAATTTTGTGATGGGGTCACCAAAGACAACCCAAGGTAGTAACATAGTGTGTGTAAGAATAGATTAGCCAAAAAAATGGAACAATTTTTAATGAAATATGATACCATTTCATTTAAGGATTTGGGTGTTATCTATATGTGGGTGGTATTAAACATGCATTGGATTCCTTTGAGTATTTGTTCAGATAGGGATGTCCTCATATGGTTTCATTTATAGATAGGATTATAAAATAAACATGGTTCCTGTCACAGCCTATCCTCGGGGCCTGTGTCGTGACTACCCCAAGCCCACCTTCCATAGGCCAGGGGTTGGCGACACACACCATAGGCGTAAATCCCGATAAAAAGGGAAGTAATTTCCTTTATAAAATTAAAAAACACATCAGAGTAAGCAATAGAAGAAATCAAAAAGTGATACTGAATACAAAAGTAAGTGCCGAAGGGTAAATGGGAATGAATACAAACCCAACTGAATGTACAGTACAACTGAAAAGAAAGTACAACAACAGTAAAGAAAACAACAACCATCGAGTCGTCCTCTGATAATCCCACCTGAACGGTGGGTACAGATAGTCTTCTCAGCACATCGGGTCCGTCCTTCAGCTCCGAGTACGTCTCACCAAGTGGTACACCTCCCGGTAGCGTCCATCTCCAAAATCCTCAAGCACGATCAGTGTTTTCCATCGTCTGCAACCAACAAAATGTAGTGCGGGCATTTCCCATGCAGGGGTGAGTATAACGATACTCAGTAGGGACCCCGAGACCCCCTAAGGTCTCCCAAAATCCACGATGGATAAACCACAGAAAAAGATACAATCACAAAGTATCAACCAACTCTAATTAGGTATATGAACATACATATACCTAAGTCATAAATCTCAATTTAGCTCCAACTCTTGAGCCCAAGCACAACCCAGTGCACACAGGAAATAAGTCAATCACACCGATGGTAATGATTGAAAGTCAAGACTCAGATCACAAAAGTATATATCTTTTGTAAAGATATAGAGATGATCAGATGTAGTCACTAACTTATCTAAGATGGAGGACCCACATAGGATACTAGACCAGCTAAGCTATCTGACCCACGTAGGATACTAGTCCACCAACTCTGTCAGACCCAGGTAGGATACTAGAACAGAATTCAAACTATCGAACCCACGTAGGATACAAAAACATTAATCATCATCGTCGAACCCAAGGAGTATTCTTGTATGGTATTCATCATCGCCGAACACATAGATAATTCTAGTACAGTAGTCATCATCGCCGAACCCACAAGGGACTCTAGTACGGTAGTCCTCGTAGTCGTAGCCAGCTCTAGGGTTCCCGCACACAACACCCTCGATTCCGAGAGGGTCTACTCCTTGAGAAAATGGGTTCAATAAATCAACTGTCACGAAGTCCAAATTTGATGTATCCTAAAGTTTTTTCTCGTTAAAAGGAACCCGACGTGACAGACGATGCTTCAATCGGACGTCCGGTCTGTGAGATATTGGCTTTTCCGTTACAGGGGCTCAGTTGTAAATATACTCGTTGCGAACCCGTCTATTATCCAAATCACCCAAAACACAATTATAGTATTGAAAAAGTACTGCCACGTCACGAGTTTCCATGTGCCGCAGACGGCGCGTTGATCGGACGCACGGTTTTTGAGTTATTCATTTTTATGTGAAAACGGGCCCAACCCATTAAGCCCAGTGGGCTGGAGGGTCGGGTCAACAATGTTTTGGCGGGTTCGACCTGGTAGAGGGTCGGACTGGTCCGGTGAATTGCACGGCCCGGCGCAGCTTGGAAAGTCGCGGCTTGGCTGGCTGAGCAGCTCGGCCCGAGGGGGCCGAGCGGTTCGGGAGGGCGCGGCCCCCCGCTTTCCTGAACTGGCGGCGCCAAGCGGCGCTACCCTCCCAAATCGGTCTGCCAAAGTCGTCCGGCCTTCTGGGCACAAGCGGCCCGCTCAAGCGGTCCACAGTCCGGCTACACATCACCTTCGGGTGCTGTGGCTTCTTCACCCGGTCGGTCGACGAGCCGACCGGTTCGCTGTCGAAGTGGCATGCGGTTTGCGGGCCGCGGTCCTATGCAGCACGGTGCCCCTTGTGGCGCTGCGATACTCCATCGGCCCGACCAACATTAGCCATCCGGTTCTTCATCGGCTGAGCAGACAACGGTTTTCCGGCTATGGTTCCTCCTCAAGCGGCCGGCGCGCGGCCACCTCCTTCGATCGTCGCCGCTTCCTGATTTCAATTAAAACAAGAAATGTCGAAGGGTCATCAGGCCGTGTTTGTTCGGCCCATGCCCTCTACGTTAGGCGGTAACTATCGGACAATTTCAATTCCTAAAATTAACAAATAATGAGGTACAATTTATTCACTCAAAGAATATACAAAACCCCTTCCTCGATAATTGACGCCGCACGTCGTCGTGCCGCAGAAGACGAGCTTCGCGGAGAATGGCGTTGCAGAGAACGGACGCCGATTCTGTGGACGTCGAGGTGTGTCCGAGGAGGAATCAGCGTCTCCTCACTTTTTGTGGAGAAGAAGAAGGAAGGCACGCCGTCGTTCTTTGCGGAATCGGCGTTCTTCGTCGAAGAGGGTGTCGTTCTTCATGGATGGAGAGAGCTCTTCTATTTCTCCAGAGGTTCCCCCACAAATAATATTTTCTATGAAAATATCAAATTATATTTCCCCCACATTAATGAAATTCAAACCAATTCAAAATAATTCAAAACTATATTAATTAATTAAAGATTTCTTTATTTAAAAGAGTTGTCACAAATTAATTGGTGAGAGGGGAGGAAGTGGAGAGTCACAAATAAAAGGGGAGTTGTCATAATATATGCAAGGGGAATTAACTGGGGAGTTGAGGGAAGGTGAGGAGTTAGGGGTTCGTGTGGGCCCCACCTCACAAATATCCTCTCGTGGGAGTTTATGTGGGTGTGGTCTCCACCAAAAACCTCACCCATGTAGGATATAAATACCGGATATAAACTAAAATTGTGTTCCACAATTTTATTTTATATATTATGAATCCCCAAAATTAACTTCCAACCCGTATAAAACGCAACTTCGGTAAAGGTCCCCTTAATTGAATACCGGCACTGCGAGTTCATCGTTGTCCTCGGATTTCAATTCTGAGCACCAGTTCAAAAGATAGAAAAAAACTTGCACGTATGTCTACTGAACATACCTGAACAAAACTTCAAAAATTGATTCTGGTCACACCAGGCCTCAGAATCAAGAGCCGTTAGAAACTGTAGACTTATATAATTCCAAAGTATTTAAGAAAAAAATTCTTCAAATTTCTGGGTCTTTACATTACTCCCACCTCAGGGCTTTATGTCCCCGTAAAGCTACAGCACACACAAGGAAAACAAATGGGGGCACTGAGCTCGCATCTGAGCCTCCCGCTCCCAAGTGCTCTCATGGAGGTTCCCATGCTGCCAGCAATTGCGCACCAGAGGAATCGAACATCCACGTATGACCCTCTTTTGTCGATCCTCAATCTCCACTGGGATCACCGCAAACGTCGCCCCGTCATCGATGTCCAGCTCCTCGTGATCGATGATGTGGGTCGGGTTGTGCACGTATCTCCTCAGCTATGATACGTGGAAGACGTCATGCACCCGGTGAAACTGAGGTGGAAGGGCTAGGTGGTAAGAAACATTGCCTACTCTGCAGAGGACCTAGAAAGGTCCGATGAAACACAAAAATAACTTGCCGCCCCGACCAAATATTCGTAGACCTCGTCAGTGTGAGACCCATAGGAAAATGTGGTCTCCGTCCTCGAACTTCAGTGGTCTCTGTCTCCTCTCAGCATAGTACTTCTGTCTGCAATGTGCAGTCTTCATCCGCTCCTAGAGATCTACACCTTCTCCATCATAGCTTGAACTATCTCTAGTCCTACAAGTGCTGACTCCCCACTGTCAGTCCATCAGAGAGGTGATCTGCACGATCGGCCGTACAATGTCTCGTATGGTGTCATCCCAATGGTGGAGTGATAGTTGTTGTTGTATGCAACTCCACGAAGGGTAGGTGATCCTCCCAACTGCGGCCAAAGTCAAAGACACATGCACAGAGCATGTCCTCGAGTGTCTGTATGGTCCTCTCAGTCTGGTCATCTGTCTGAGGATGGAAGGCGGTGATCAGATTTAGCTACGTCCCAAAAGCCTCCTGTAACCCATTCTATAGCTGGGAAGTGAATCGTGCATCTCTATCAGAAATGATAGATGATGGCACACCATGAAGCCGTACGATCTCCTGAACATAGAGGTGTACCAAGCTCTCTACTGAGCCCTTCTCTCTGATAGGTAGGAAGTGGGCTGAATTGGTGAGTTGTTCTACGATCACCCAAATAGAGTCGTGACCTCTAGATGTATGTGGAAGCCCTATCACGAAATCCATGGATATCCCATCCCACTTCCACTCCGGGACCTCTAAGGGTTGTACCAAGCCTACTAGTACATGGTTCCCTGCCTTCACTTGCTGACAAGTAAGGAATCAGGAAACGAACTCTGCTACAACCTTCTTTATACCCTGAAACTACTACTGTCTTCTGAGGCCCTAATACATATTCTCCACTCCTAGATGCATCGCTATAGGGGAAGTGTGAAATTCCCTCAGCACTTCCTCCTACAGTGCAATGTGTACCATAGTACGTCCCATGAAAAGGATGTCGTGCTCCCCTACATTAGAAAATCCATCAGGCGCCAGCCCTGTGGATATATGAGCACATTGCATCTCACATTCAACATCCCCATGTTCTGCCTCTCTGACTCACTGGAGGAGTGGAGAAGTGATTGGGAGAGACTGTAGAAAGGCTGCTCTATCTCTATCCACAAAGGATATATGCAATGCGGCTAGCAGCTTTGTCGCCTCTCCTAGTAGTTGGATGCCCAATCTCCTACTGAGAGAATCATCTAAAACATTCCCCTTCCCAGGAGTATAGAATATCTCTAAGTCATAGTCCTGGATGTCGATCCATCGCCGCTGTCTTAGGTTTAGGTCCTTCTGTGAGAAGATGCACTTGAGCCTCTGGTGGTCAACGTTCTGTAAAGCTGCAAATATTTCTCCTTTGCTGAAAAGAGAAATCTTGTCTCATCCCCTGGATGAACCACATCCCTTTCCTAATACAGTCAATACTGATATGAACAGTTCTAATTCATGCCATGGATGACATCGTAAGGCCTCGACGCTGCTACTAAGAGATCCAACCATTACTCTCACACCCACGGGTTGAGTCACATTGTCGGCATCAGTGTGTGGTCACTGGGTCTCCTCCGGTAGAAATCCTGTATGTGAGGTTCAAGTCAACGGTTTTAACTAGAACCTCGTAGTATTAACCACACAGTAGGCAGGAAATCAAACGTTATAAGGACATGGGTCTTTTATTACTGCAGCTCCGTGTATAAAGACATAAATCAACCACAAACAACGAAGCTAGAAGCAAAATGTAAAAATGCCTCTATGCCTATAACAAGTCCCACTCATGTCCAGCAGCTTCCGAAGCCCCATGGTCATATGATACAGCTGCCTAATGTTGTGCTCTCTCCTGTCCACCAATGTCCCTGCAGTCGGGGTGGACCTCCTCGTGGTGGTGGTGGTAAAGCCTCGAAACGTTGTCCACCACCCACTGCTCGGCCAGCTCCTCTGCCACGTCTGCCTACTCCTGACGAACCACCATAGTCAAACCTCTACCGTTTCCTAGGGGGTACCTATACTATCTTCTGCTCATTTTTAGGGCAGTTCCGGCATTCCCGAGCCATGTGACCCTACCCGCCACATGTATAGCCCTGCCTGCTTCTCATATAGCTGGCTCTATTTTTGTGAGCCCCACAAAATCGAACTTGTATCCTGAGATTGCTCACCTGATGGCCTGGTCCATTTGGACCTTTGCATCAACTATCTACTATCGGCTATAAAAAACATCGCTACATGTCACCCTGTGGTGGGTCTCGCTGCTGGTGTCTGCTCAGCAAGAAAAATATCCACTATAAGGGCTCTCTCCAGTACCCCCTCCTCTATCGGGATGTTGAGGGAGATCATCAAAGCCCTGATTTCATGCCTGAGTCCCTACTCGAAGGTTCGGCCCCTGAATAACAGGTCTCGAACCATATCCATGGAGTAGCGTGAGAGGTCAGTAAACCTCACTGAGTACTGAGCTACTGTGATGCTTCCCTGCTACAGATGAAGTAACTCCCGAATCTGCATCACACAAAGGGTGGCTGGTACAAACTCTGCCCGGAATAGGCTCTCAAAGTATTTCTAGAGTTGAGATTCCTCATCATGCACCTGGATCATTAGGCTCCACCATCTGTCTACCGCTGCATGCAGGGGACTCGAGGAAAGGATCACCATAAGGTTTGCTAGTGTCCCTACCAATCTAAAGACTCTGAAGACAGCCTCCAGCCAATCCTCGGTTGCCTAAGGGTTTGTCTCTCCGCGGAACCTGGGAGGCCTCTGTCGCTGAAACTTGTGCAACACACTCAGGAGGTGTGCACTCTCTGCTGCTAGGGCTAGTAGTATCGGAGGCTCAATTAATAGTGGTATCGCTGGTGCCTCCACTATGATGGGGCCCTGCACTGAGACCTCATCGCTCGGTGGGCTTCCATCTTGCACGTGACTCAGAACCCTAGCTGGTTGCCTTCATGGGGCCTTCCTGAAAGGAAACAGGTGCACCATGGTCAACCAATATACCTGGTGAGCTGAAACAAAGTATTCACATAGAAAAAATTTCAAAGGAAATAGAGGGGAAATCAGTATTTTCTTGCATGGAGTCATAAATTAGTGGTCATGGTCCTGGTGTGTGGATATGTTGGCCACCACACCAACACTGGACTCCGTAGACTAAAAACCACACCCAATACTCTTAACATTATTTCTTCACAAAAAGAATTAACAGAGTCCTAGGTTTGAAACTTCCCTCTAATACCAATTTCTCAGGACCCATCCTCGGGGCCCATTTTGTGACTACCCCAAGCCGCCTTCCATAGGCTTGGGGCTAGGGACTAGAACCAAAGGCATAAATACTGATAAAAAGGGAAGGAATTGCCTTTATAAAATTAAAAAACACATCAGAGTACGTAATAGAAGAAAGCACAAAGTGATACTGAAAACAAAAGTAAGTGTTGAAAGGTAAATGGGCCAGAATACAAACCCAATAGAAAGTACAGTACAATTGAAAAGCTAGTACAACAACATTAAAGCAAAACAACATCCACCAAGTCATCCTCTGTGAATCCCACCTGAATGGTGGGTACAGATAGTCTCCTCAGTAGCTTGGGTCTGTCCGTTAACTCTGAGTATGTCACACCAAGTTGTCCACCTCCTGGTATCGTCCAGATCCACAATCCTCAACCACAATTAGAGTTTTCCATCGTCTGCAACCAACACAATGTAGTGTGGGCATTGCCTATGCAGGGTTGAGTATAACGACACTTAGTAGGGACCCTGATACCCCTGAAGGTCTCCCAGAATCCACAAATGATAAACCACAATAAAATTTACAATCACGACGTATCAACGAACTCTACTTAGGTATATGCCCAAACATATACCAAAGTCATCAATTTCAGTTCGGCTCCAACTCTCGATCCCAAGCACAACCCATTCCACACAGGAAAGAAGTCAATCGCACAGATGGTAATGATTGAAAGTCAAGACATAGCTCACACAGGTATACATCGTTCGTAAAGAGATAGAGATGATTAGATGTAGTCACCGATTCATCTAAGCTGGCAGACCCATGTAGGATAATAGTCCAGCTAAGCTGTCGGACCCACATAAGATACTATACCAGCTACTCTGTCAGACCCACGTAGGATACTAGAACAGAAGTCAAACTGTCGGACCCACGTAGGATACAAGAACAGTAATCATCGTCGTCGAACCCATGGAGGATTTTAGTAGGGTATTCATCATCACTGAACCCATAGAAGATTCTAGTATAGTAGTCGTCATCACCGAACCCACGGAGGATTCCAGTATGGTAGTCGTTGTAGTCACGGCCAGCTCTAGGGTTCCCGTACACAACACGCTCAATTCCGATAGGGTCTGCTCCTTAAGCCAAGAGGTTACATACATCAACTGTCACGAAGTCTAGATTTGAT
The DNA here is from genome assembly GCA_963277665.1 of Viscum album. Lineage (NCBI taxonomy): Eukaryota > Viridiplantae > Streptophyta > Magnoliopsida > Santalales > Viscaceae > Viscum > Viscum album. Next base: position 1,008,228,342 of record OY728128.1, on the reverse strand, counting down.
GTATCCCGAAGTTCAGTATCGTCAAAAGGAACCCGACATGACAGACGTCGCGCCAATCGGACGCCCGGTATGTGAGGTATTGGCTTTTCTGTTCTAGGGGCCCGATTTGAAATACGCTTGTTCCAAACCCATCCATTATTCAAAGTCGTCCAAAACTAACATAGAGTATCAAAAAAGGACCACCACGTCATGAGGGTCCTAGTTCCGTATACAGTTCATCTATCGGACATGTGGCCTTCGAGTTATTCACCTTTAAGTGAAAACAGGACCGACCCATTAAGCCCAGTGGGCTGGTGGGTCAGGTCAACCCGGTTTCGGTGGGTCCGACCCGGTGAACCGTGTAGCCCAGCTTGAGGGGTGCGGCCTCGCCCAGCCTGGTAGGGCACTGCTTGGCTAGGAGGGGCTCGGATGGCTGGCCGAGCAGCTTGGCCTGAGGGGGTCGGGCGGTCTGAGGGGGGGGGGGGGGGTCGGCAGCGCCATGCGGCGCCACCCTCCCAAACCGGCCGGCCGAAGCCGTTCGGCCTTCCTGGCCCAACCGACCCGCTCGGGAGGGCCATGGTCTGGCTGCACAGCACCTTCAGGTGCCGCAGCATCTTTACTCGGCCAGCCGATGAGCCGACCAGTTCACCGCCGAAGCGGCCCGCAGTTTGTGGCCTGGTCGGGCGGGCCTCAGAATCAAGTGTCGTCAGAAACCACAGACTCCTAAAATTCCAAAGTATTTAAGAAAAAAATTTCCTTGAAATTTTCCGGTCTTTATAGTTCCTATGTTTATATTATCACTAAATATCATTAATATATAGATTTATAGTCTTAGTATATGATTTAGATCTTATATGACACATTGAGAGCAAGCATCCAAGACATTGGTGGTTCCTGGGGGAACCACTTATATCTTTCAATTTTTTCTAAAATAATAGCTATCAGTCATAAATTTAGATGAATATATTTGAATCCTTGTATGTTAGGAATTATCTATCCTCAATAATTTTTCTACAGTCCAATGAGTCTATGTTTGTTAGGCTAAGTATCATGTAGGAGCTATCGAAACATATCTAGTTGATCATGAAGTGGTTGGAGACCATCCAAAGTAGGTAGCAGTTGTATGTCAATCAATAGTATCATCCTCTCTTGTTTGATGTCGGTGAATAAGTAATTTAATTCGATTCACCTATATTATAACATCACTAATTTTATAGGTAGAATAACATATATCCGAGATATTTGGGATCATTTTAGATGGTGGGGAGGGTCTGTAGAGTGCCATTCCTATTGGATCTCACTTATTGTTTTTTGTTCAATGAAGGATGTATACTGTATATCAAATCATAAGTGGAACTAACCAAATCCATATATTGTTTTCAATATTAATAACATCAATCTTGTAGATGATGTGTATTTATATTAGAGTCTATTTTAAATTGTGTATTGGAGTGAGAAGGTGTTGCGTGTGAAAATGGTTCATCGGGTATGAGTGTAGTGGAAGTATGCACATATTGAGGGGGATACATAGGATAGAGAGTTCAATATACTAGTTTAGTTGTAGAAATTATTATCCAATGGGTACTTGTGATTGTTCGGTATATATTATGAGTACGAACTTCTATATGGGAGAAGGTTTTAAAAATCTATACCTTATTATGGTACAAAACCGTTTCAATTATTTATAAATCTTGTGTATTCCATAGTTTATATTGAATAGAATTTTTTAAATGTTTTCTGAAGTGGTATCAAATATGTTTTGGTATTGAGTCCTGAAAGTATGAAAAATGAAGTTACATGAATGATTTCATGGTTAAAACACAATTTTTTCCAACCATACACCCAATAATGTTGAACGGAAAAGCCTCGGTGCATTTTTCCACAACATTGAAAATATACATGAGAGGATGTGAAAAACATATATTATAATGTTGGTTTTTATTCTGTGCTTATACACAATGTTCCCAGCCATGTGGGGTGTGATTTATAAAATAGTTGGAACTACATGGTTAGTTCATTACATTGAAAACTGTGTATCAAAACTATGTGATCTTCCTAGTGAACTAAGAATGGTGAAAATCCCAAAAATTTATTTTATTATTGTAAATTCCTAAAACCCTTATTCCCCCCTTAATTTTTCTATAAACCACTCTAGTATTCTCTTCTTCCTTCACCTTCCTTTCTATAAAAAAAATTCCCCCTTAAATCTTGAAGAATTCAAGTGTTTTTTAACCCCACAATGTGTTAGAGATGAGTCTATCCTTTTTTTCTTTATATTTTCTTATTTTATTTCAGTATCAATAATTCTGTTGTCAGTTTCATCTATTATTCTATATTTATTTTTTTTAACTTCTTATTCAATTTAATATATTTCAACCTAAATTAGTGGAAAATATCTTTTAATTAGTCTTATATAAACCTAAGGATAGTGGGTTTTAATCAATCCCTCACGCCTGTATTTTTATCTATGTTTTTTAATTCATAATTGCACAAAATTAACATTTTTTTGATGTTAAACTATAAATATGATTTTGTTCTATTTTCACAAAGTTAGTCTTTCCCACATGTGATGAGTATTATTTTATGAGTATAGTCTACGACCCTTTGTTATTCATTGAGGTAACCCAATTGCCTTCCACAAACTAATTATGATTGATTAAATGAGTATAGATATCTATGATGTAACCTTGGATTTAGAGAAAATACCATAGTTGTGAATCATGTGATAAAAAATAATTAAATTTAACAAACCTGACATATGAGTTGTGAATAAACTAATTAATTAAAATTGTATAATGAGATAGTCGGGGGGATTCTAGGGATTACCACCCTAAAATCCAGTAGTTATTGGTGATGGTGGGATGTTAGATATTACCTAACTTAGATCAAGTGATTATTAATGTCGGTATAAGATTAGAGATTACCAACCATATATCTAGTTGTTTATGAGGATGATGGGAGTCAATAGATTACCTCCCTTAGATCCTGTGGTTCTTGGGGATGGTGGGATGTTGAGGATGAATTCTGTAGGATCCAGTGGTTCATTAAAATTGTGGCATATTTAAGATAACCTACCTATGAAACAATGGTACATGATGAGGGTGAGAATCCAAGGATTAACACCTTGGGATATAGAGATTCTTAGTGATTGTGGGATTATAGAGAATACCTTCCTAGTATTTAGAGATACATTATGAGTTTTTATTTCTATTTTGGAAGTATCATATCCAATGGGTTATATTATCATTATATACATCTGAAACTAGTTAAAGTGGGTATTATTGATCCCAAGTGTCACTTTAGAACCCAAGGAATGATGATTAGTTATTTATTATAATATATTATATTTATTATTCTCATAAAAATTCCTTATTAATATAAATTAATAAGTTAATTGACACCATTGTTGGTGTCCTAATAGATCATACTTAGAACCTTCTAAGACCATTGTTAGTACCTGAGAAGATTTGATGTTGAAGATAAGGACACGAGAAAGAATGGTATGACTAATGGTTTATCTGTTATCTGACATGTGGTGTGAGATATGTGACCAAGAAATGACTTAATACTGGATTATATATATTTTCCTATTTTTTCATTTTATCCATTTTTTAGAAGCTATTCCATATGAAATTCCTTGTATATATGACTTACCTGATATGTGTATAACTTCATTTTGACACGGCTTGAATATGGTAGTTTATTTATGATTTGGATGATGTTTGATATTTTAATAAATTTGAATTTATTTTATTATCATTTTCTATTCTATTATTGCACTATTATATGAGATTATAGTGTTCCCATAATACCACCACAACCCTTCACTTCTATTCAGAAATCTCTAGAATATGGGGATACATGCCTAAGATCTAGTTTCACAATATATTTAAATTCGGTTGAGAAGTTATGGGATGGGGTAGGTAAACCTAGAATGAGAATAATTATTGAACTCCAAGTCTTAAGGTGTTATTCATTTATACAATTTAAGTCATATTACCCAAATTCTTCTGGTATGTTTCATCCCCATCCAATCCTAATCTATATATTGGATGTGATATCTAGAAATTTTATCATAGATTATGAAATACCCCATAGCATAAGGATTATATCTATGTAGTAATTCATTAGCTATCCAAATCTACCAATTTCAATTTTATCATGTATAATAATAAGGTAACGTATTTGGGAGGTTCATATGTGGATGAGATAAAAAAAGTTGTATATATTGCCTTATGATTAGATATAAGGGAGTGAAAGTAGACTATCATAATCCTTCTAGTATGTTTCATAATATTTCAATCCCTACCATAAAATGGGATAATATATCCATGGATTTCGTCATTTCATTATCTCAGACCAAATAGTGTAAAAATATTATCTAGTGATTCAACAATCATTTTACTAAAGCGACCCATTTCATACCGATCAATAATAGAAATATGTTCAAGGATCTAGGAATGTTTTATGTTTCTAAGATCGAAAATTTAAATTTCCACACTTGTACCTTGTAGTTTGGTAATTTTATTTTTTTTATTATATTATCTATGGATTCAAATTATTTGTTGAGGGGTGGGATTAGCGTGACTTGAGTTTTGGTGTTTTTCTGATAAATTAGCATTTTGGCATGGTAATGTTTGAGGCACGCACAGGGCTTGGTTGAAATCATGTGTCTTCTCCATACTATCATGCGTTCTACATGGTGTATAGTTAATTAATTATGCGGCTGAATTGAAATTATTGTGAGCACAAAAAATGAAATTATTTTAGAACTGTTTATATTATAATAATAATAATAATAATAAGATTAAGATTATTGTTATTATTATTATATTCATTAATAATTTAATTAAGTTATCATTTTTATTCATTTTTGTCATTGAGAATTTATTAAATCAAATGTTTTTATCAAAATTTCTAATTATTATTTTTACATTCATTATTGAAAATATATTATTAACTCTATATATTTATTAATTTATTACTATTATTATTGAATTTATATTTTTTTAGGATTTTTATTTTTTATTATTTCTTTTTTCTCTCTCCCACATCCTTATTTATTTTTTTATCACACCATAGCCTCCCCTTCCTCCTATGAAATTGTACAACCCCCTCCCCCCTTCTAACCATACCCACATCCACAACCCCCTCCCCTTAACCTGTAAATCGTGCTACCCCACACCCACATTGGATGAAACTTGCACAGGAGGTCCACCTTCCTCCCGACATGACACCTGCATGCCACCCCTACTCCTCACGCCTCTCCACTTAGTCATGTGTTGCCCCCTATTCGGCCAAAAATCTGGAAACACCCCCTCTCCCAATGTGGCACACCTATGGCAGCCTCCCTCAAACTCTATTAGCCTCCCACACCTTCATCGTAGGTGAA